>OU342861.1:13330490-15862887 GCA_910591665.1 Ectemnius continuus
GAGGCCGGCACAGATCAAAGCTACCCTGCGGGGGTGACCGACGACCGAGAATAGAGACTCGCGACCATGCTCTCCCTTTCTGCCACTGTCTCTCTCTCTCACTTTGCCCTACCAATCCCCCGCGCCCTCTCTCCCTCTCCCTCCCTCTCTCTCGCATTTGCCTGCACTCCAGTCTCGCTCAAGTGGCATCGACTCTCGAGAATCGAGAAAGGAATAAAGAACGGCCGCGGCCTCATGCGTAAAACGATGCCACTGCAAACAGAACCGCCTCCGCCCCCCGCCACAGCCCGCCACTGCCGATTTGTTTAGATATAACAATCCGGATCCTCACCCTCGCTGCTCCAGATCCACTCGCCTCTTGCTCCTTTGCCCATCTTAGTTACTCCACTACATACCGCCAATTCTCCGACCGCCAACCATATCGATGATACCTCGCTCGGGCTGATTTTGCGATGGAATTGAGATAAGGGTTCCTCCTAATAATAAACAGGTATACCAGATTTGCTGGCCCGAAATTCCGGGCGATCGCTTTTATTCCTCTGGATTCCTCTTGATTTCATCCCCCTCCCCAGTATTACATGATATGCTGCTGCTGCTGCTGCTGCTGCTGCTGTGAGGCGAAGCATATCGCGATCGAACAAGGGATAGGCTGGGATGATTAGCTGTTAACGCTATAATAGGTGACGTGACGTGTATATGAAGGTCTCTCCCTTCGCCGGCCTCCGGGGGATGAAGTCCATTGTCTTTCAATTGGGCGTCCTTCTCCTCGAGCACATTGATCTGCCAATCTTTCGCGAGCACCGCCAGCCAGCTATTTCCTCAAAATCCTATTTTTCACGTCTAACTGCGGTGTGCCGGTGGCGGCGGGAACGCGCACCGCCGCCGCCGCCGCCACCGCCGCCGGTTCATCTGACTCAACGGGACACGTGAAATTGATTTGGGAGTGCGAATGGCGAGAGAGTGAAAAGGTGAGCGAGTGGGAAAAAGAGAGGGGGAGAGAAGGACAGGGATAGAGAATGAGAGAGGGTGGGAAAGAGATTGCGGCGGCAATCGGTAGCTACTATTAGCAGGAGTCGCTGAATTCGCGTTGTCGGCTACAGAAACACTTAACGCGCTTAACAACCCTTTCCGATAGGGAATCCTTCAAAAGAGCTCGATTATCTCTCTTATTCTACAATTTGTCTAATTGCTACCGTTTTTTATAAGCCGCGCCTCTGTCGCGCGCGCAGTTACTTTTGTTTGTCTCTCTGTCGCCTGGCTTCCGCCCCCCTTCTTCCCTCCCTCTCGCTCTTATTCTCGTTCCCAGTCATCCGGCTTTCTCTCTTACATTCGCCAAGGGTGTCACCGAGTGGAGGATCTCTCAGGCCGGGCTGAAGTGTCAGATCGGGAAAACAATAAACCGCCGTATTACTTTGCCGGATAATCAGCCAATCACGGAATCGGCGTCGCTCGTGATCCTCTTAAGGGCGGCTTTTCGAGAGTGAGCGAAGCTCGTTATCGCGTCTTAATCCGTGGAATCCTTTCAACTACCAGTAGCGTCTACGCTTTTCCGACTCGACTTCCACAAGGAATCCTTTGCCGCCGCTCAACCCCCGCGCAACCCCCCCCCCCTTCCTTCCTTCACCCCGTCGTACCCCCCAAGGATTTGATCCTGCTACGCGACGCCGCCGACGCTGACTACTTCTTTATCCTCCCATGAGACATCCGCACCAAACCCTCAGCCCCTCCCCGACTCCCACTGACGACTTTAAACCGCCTTACCTCGTCAGGACATTAACGAACCTACAATCGTTGACAGATCAAACGAAAAAGCATTATCTAATACCAAAAAAATATCATTCGATAAATGAGGTATATATGAAAAAAAATTGGGCGGTTTTGGAGGCGAGCGATGGCCATTTCTCTAGGCGATATTCCGCCGGACGAAATTGCCCATTTCGGGTCGGCACACTCGAGCGTCCGCAGCAGTTTCTCGTGTGGGCGAGGAGGCGCCGCATGAACTCTCCGGCACTTTTAGTCGGAGGAGCCTCAGACCATCATCATCCCTCTCTCTCTCCCTCTCTCTTTCCTCCTCTCATCCACACATACACAGGAGCGGGCGCGCTCTCAGCTAACAGAGGTTAAAATGGAGGCTGTGATGCGAACAAACCTGAGGCGTGCAAGAGGGTTGCCGGTGCTCTCTCGTGGAGGCAACGCCACTGGCAGAGGAGAGGGTGGGGGCCGGGTGTGAAGAGGGAAGAGGGAAGCGACAAGGGAAGGCAACGGATGGAGGATGGTGTGTGTTATAGGGGCTTGAAGCACGGGGTTGGCTAGATAGATGGGCTGCTGGATGGTTGGCTGCTTAGCCAGTAGCTTCCTCATTACCGAGAACGCTCTATTCACACCTCTCCTTGGGATCTAGGAATGTCTGCGAACCACCCTTGATCCCGGCTCACCCCAATCCAACTTCCCCCACTACCTTGCCCGCCCTATCTCCGGTACAATCGACATCGGTCGAATGAACTTTCTTCAAAGTTTACTTCCTATATTCCACGGGAGGAATATTTAACCAGTCGAACCTCCCAGCCACTCGCTAACTTATGACCAAGTATTCCTCGGCTGTGTGCGGTAGTCAGTCGCAGCCATCGCTAACAGGGAACTTCAACTCTTTATGTAACTCGGCCCAACTTACTAGTTCACACCTTCTCCGTTTGCTCGGCGAGCATGGTCCTTGAAGACAGTGCAGCCGTGGCGTGGCAGCCCAGTTGGAAAACTTTCGACGAAGCGATCGTCGCCGGCACATATTTACCGAGCACCTAGTAGTCACCTTCTATTTTCCAGTTATCCTGCCGGAGAGTGGCTCGGCACCACTGCCCAAATGAATTGCCGCTCTATTCACAGCCGCCCAATTCGATAACGAGTACTTAGTAGTGTGCGAGATTGAACACTAATCAGCAGGAATTTCGTAGCCCATTTCTACGTTTGGCAATAGGTTCGAGGGTGATTGTCGAATGGCGGTCATCTGAAAGAAAAGGGGTGGGGGACCCCAGCCGGGCGAAGTAACCAGATGAGCGTGAAACCAGTGTGCGCCAGTGTATATGCCGGAAGGCAAACATTGACATATGTCAGCGTTAAGTTTGACCGCGGACAACCCACCAATCGAGTCTCCTCTTGCTATGTACTATAATGCAAACACTGCCCCCACCTCGTTCTCCAGGCTGGTCCTCCTTCGTTCTTTTTAGCAGAGTAGTAAAAGTACGGCCGAGACAGGGTTTTCGCGCCGGTGGCGAATAATTTCTGCTCTTTCGGCGCTCTCGGGCCGCCTGACACAAAAGCACATCATTATCTTGCCAGCGAGTAGTCCGCTATTCCCTTTGTCGAATCAAAGAACTTCCTCGGGCTTTGCTCGCTCTATCCTTGCTGTTCGCGCTTACGCTGCCAGGAGAAGAGTCGACCGCCACGATATCCGCGATCGGAGATTGCAATTCGAAGACAGATGCGAGGTTCGAAAGAGGTCAAGCTAGTCGATCCGATTGGAGCGGAGGTGAGCATGCCGGATCCCAGTGGCATTTGTGTCGACGGCCTGACAAAAGTTTCGGGCAAAACGTAAACGGGGTCAGGAGGATCACCTTTATGCGTTAATACCATGGTGGTCTGTGGTCGAAAGAGCCATAGAAATCAGGAGAGTCGCACTTCCATAAGTACATTTCCTTCTAATACCAGGGCCCCGAAGCCAAAGTATTACCAGCATTAGGGAGATAAGCCGCTAGCCAATCTCAAGCGAGGAGAGCCCGCAAATCCCCTTGTTGTTGTTGTTATAGTCGCTCGAATGTCGCTACTTTCGGAAATGGAGCCTGTAAAGGGTTGCGATGCCAAATTCCACTAATCTCCCGAATGGATACAACCCTATCAATGCCTGAAATCGACCAAGCGCATAAACTCTCTGGCCCGAAGGATTCTCCAGATTTTTCAAGGATCTTTCGTAAGCCACGAATTATTGCGCCGTGAAATTCCTCCGACTAATGAGCGATTACCACACAACTGTCCTTGTAATCTGGTAAGCCTCTCGTCGATTTGCACCATTCAAGCTGATCCACGCAATCCGAAAATACACCGACTGAATAGATTAACTCAGAAATGTAATAAAAGCATCCACTTAAGCTTGATAAGATTTTAATGCACCCTACATCCACCTGTACATCCTTATGATCTGGAATAACAGGAGGGTGAGCTGCACGTGTCTGGCTGACATGATTACATCATAACATCTTGTTTCGCCAGGTAGTTAGGGTTGTATCGGAAATTTATTACAACTGAAAGATTCGAGATGACCATGGTGAAAAGTCTCGGAAAGAATGTCGAGCAGCGAGAAGTCAAACAGGAAGGCTGGCAGGATATAACAGGAGTATGTTTATCAAGCAGTAACGATCTGCTCGGTAGACAGTAAGGCATGAAACGGGAGCAGACGTTTACAACTGCGTGTTTGGAAAGGCTGTCGGCCCTTGTCATCGTCATTCAAGGGAATCCCCTTGGGCTCCCGCGGGCATTACGCTCCCAGAGAGCGAGAGGGAGAAGAGATCGAGCGAGGTCGGACCTCTTACATGGAGATTTTCACGAGATCCAGCCGAGATTCAATCGGATACACGTGTATCCCGAACCTATACGTGCACACGCATCCCCGAAGCGAACCGCATCATCGGTGTGCAACCTTTTACCCCCGCCGGCGAACGCTACTAAGCTCGGCTTAAGCATTTATAGACCGCTCCATTGGCCCGGCACCCCTCAACTTCCCAATACACACTGCTCTCCTTTGCTTAAAGGTATAACGTTTTTTTTTCCTCCAGTGGCTGTAACAGAAAAATTGAACACTCCAGAGAAAGAGAGAAAGAGAGAGAGAAGGCGTGGACGCTCACGCAGCATTGGTGCGTTATTTTAAATTGGCTGAAACTCTCGATAGGAATTTGTTGCTGGCGGACGGATCTCAACACGGGGGCGCGGCTGGTCCATCCGCCGCCTGACAAGGGCAAATTGCCCGGTGATATTTATGAAGCGGGTACGCGCGCGGCTTGTGTGCCACCTGTCATCATCGGAAGCGGAGCGCGTCATGTTCCATTTATTTTCATGGGTCTCCTTTTTTAAAATTCAAGCGGTGTCCGTGTCAGTCAAGCGCAGTTTTCCGCACTCTTTAGCAGCGGACAATCGCCCCCTGTCACGGAAACACGCCCGCCGTGCCGCGCGGGTGCGCCCTGCCCGCAGCGCCGCGTCGCGCCGCGCCGCTCGTACAGCTGGAATTAATCGAGATTGAAAAAGTTTGATTTCGCATTGACATATAGAGCCGAGAGCTCGTTCTCCAGACGACGTAATATTGATTCGCAATAGGGAAGAAGTGGGTCAGCCTTCTCCGTTCCTATCAAAAGTCTGCTGTTACGGAAATTGCAAGAATAACAGGCATACGCATCGCCATTGCTCGAAAAAAGAAGACGCCGGGGAAAAACCGGCAGACTACGATCGTCAAGTAATTCAGAAGATAAACTCATGCGAGGCATAAGGGTGGCCCGCCGGAGATTGTCCATTTGGAGGATGCCGCGATCGCACAAAGAGACACAACCTCGCTAAATCTTCAGTACAAACTCAAGAGGCCGTGCACTTGTACATTTCTCCAGCGGCATTATGCCCGGGCTATTGTGCCCCCCCATTTCTAGAGCAGCTAGATACATATGGCTGCGTGTACAGTGCACACGTGTGTGCACAGGGGCCAGATACCATTTGGTGCAACACACACACACGAGAATTTTTTTGTGAGCAACCGACAGGAATTTGCCACTTTGGCAGGAGACCTGGCATCGATCTTATTAACCGTCTAAATTCAAATTATCCAATCCTGCCACCTGTTTCTCAACTCGGCTCAACCGGAGCAGTCAAGAAGAGGGTATTTGCCTTTTGCTAATGAAGCGTGCTTCCATTTGGCGGATTAGCCGGTGGCCCGCGATTGTCGTATCCATTACGACGGATGCTGGCAAGATAGAGATTGTGGCAAAAGGAAATAAGGGTGAGAAACGGCAGTGCCCCGATCGGGAGAGCACTGCAGCTTGAAAGCTCGGTACCCCTCGCGCAGAGAGCTTCTCTGAGCACGCACAGAGCAAGAGAGAGAGAGAGAGAGAGAGGGAGAGAGGGAGAGAGAAAGAGATTGAGTGAGCGGGGTGTGGCGAACAAGCGCCCCTCTAGAATTGGCGAGATTTCAGTGTCTGCTCGAAATCCACCCCTTCGGCTGGCTCTCCTCTCTTACTCTCCCTCTGCCAGCTACTATTCTAAATCTATCTCTCTCGCTCTCGCTCTCTCGGCCTCTCGTTCCTACTGCTGTCGCTGCTGCTCTTCACCCCACGAAAATCCCGTCGGGCGTGTCACGCACGTTGTATTGTCGTATTGTCGACAGCAATCTCGCTAAGCGTTTCACGGGCGATACAGAAATCCCTCGCGCGCGTTAACCTGTCCACCCACGTCATGCGCATCCCCCCGCAAGCTCCTCTCTATACGCACGCGAATTCTATGTGTCTGTGCGAGGGAAGAGGTGGGCTCGCGCGACCACGGGACACGCACGTACGCACGCGTGCTTGATTTCAAGAATATGGTCCACCCCCCGCGGCAAGGCAAGCCTTTTTGTTCTTTTGCGTGCACCCGCAATCGTCTCCTCCCTTTTTCCACAGACTTTTGTCTCTCGGCCTGCTCCGCGAGCGAGTCGGCCAGTAAAGCGAGCACCACACCCCTCCGCTTGCGATCCCACTGCTGGCAAGGTGATGATTTAAATTGCTGCCAGGGAAGAAATTCGAGGGAAAGCACTTGTTGTTGAGTGATTGCTTGAGTAAGATCTGCCAGCGGAGGCATTCATATCGAGAGGCCGTTGATGAGGAAAGATCAAATTTTTCGAAGTACATGCCGGAGCCTCCGTTAATACGGCCACGTCAGTGCCAGGAGGCATTAAATAGCGATCGGCGGTCTTTGCTCCTTTCAACCCCCCGGGAGTCCGCTGACTCCCTCCTCTGACCCCCATCGCACCCTATTCAATTAAAATCGACCCTAAATTCGACGCTAACCACCACCCTACACCCAGAAAGAGACCGTCAGTCCATTTTTCGACCGACGGCGGTCCTTGATTTATCGGCCGCAAATAAACACCTGCCCTGTCAATCGGCCACCAATGACCCGGCCAATCTCACTCGCACTTCGTTAGGGAATTGATCGACTTGTAATTAGAGATTTACTCAGATTTCTATTTTCATTTGTACGTGTTGTCGAAAATATATTTTTGCACGAAAGCAAGTATACGTGGCAGTCGTTCACGCAGCTTTCTTCTCCCGTCGCTTTTTCCTTTGAAAGCCGGCTACTGGCGGCCGAAGTCCCGGCAGTTCATTCAGAGTGTTGAATGAGAGAGCCAGCCTGGAAGGTAGTACGTAGAACGCAAACGAGCCGCACTAAACAGATAATCGTTAATCTATTAGATTATTATGGGAATTAGTGAAATGAACCGTGGCTCAATTTATTGGTCATAATCTGGCGGCCACCGCCTCCATTGTCGTGAGCAGTCCTGTTTTGTGTTCTGTTGTGGAGCATTGCCACCGCTCCTTCCAACGGGACGAACCGCGGGGCCCTTTAATCCCGGCCTCTGCTCTAAAGTCTTCCCGAAGGATGTCGGCTTCCTTTATCGTCAAGTTTGTCGACATGGTGATCCACTAGTAACAGCTACTCCTAGGCTTTACAGGACTTCTTCCTACGCCCACTGCTACAAGATCTCGCCATTGATACTTGCGCCCGAAGGTATCAAGGATACCTGCTTGCTTTAATTGATGTTAATACCCTCAGGATTTTGCGTCGACAATACAGCAGCTTACTCCTTTCCCGCGAACTCTACTCCTTTC
The DNA here is from genome assembly GCA_910591665.1 of Ectemnius continuus. Classification (NCBI taxonomy): domain Eukaryota; kingdom Metazoa; phylum Arthropoda; class Insecta; order Hymenoptera; family Crabronidae; genus Ectemnius; species Ectemnius continuus. Next base: position 13,338,383 of record OU342861.1, read on the forward strand.
GAGGACTTCTAAGCGAGATCTAAACTCATTTGTCCGCTGGCCGTGCGACCATTCACAGATCCACCAACATCCGCCGAGATGGATTCTCTCTGTAATCCTGAAATATTAGAAGAGCATCAGAGTGGGTAGAATATTTCACGTGAGCGAAAGATAGATGTGAGAGAGACGAAGAGGTGGTTGCTAGGCGAGGCTGTTGGAGATAAACGGTGTTGAAAACTGCACGGAGCCAGTCATTACGGATGTTGAAATTCAAGGGAGAAGAAAAAAAAGGTGGGAGTCAAAGGGAGCGAGTTCCCTCGGTGTCTGAGAGAGGAGCCGCTTCCTGAATCGCTGGCTACTGGTCCATTGAGGACTTTCAGGATGTTCGCTCGGCCTGGAGGCAGGTATGCCAGCGCGGCCAGACACACAATGCTGACTGTTGCCGTGTTCTCGTAACATCTCAATGGGCCCTTATTATCGTCACTGTCGAAACAAGTTTTGGAAACACATTCGTTCGCCATTCATCTCCCGGCGGGCGGCTCTGACGCCGCGCCGCCACCTCCGCGCGGCAAAGAGCAAGAAGAAAGGCTCTGCTCGCCGAGCTGTGGAAGAGCGGCCCCCGTAAATACGTAATTTCCATGTCGGCGAAATAATTGAATCGTCGAATATAAAGTCTGCGCCCAGGCCACTTATAATCTCTCCGACTCATTGTTCTGCCCGGGCCGGATGAGGACCGTCCACGCGCGTCACGCCCGACACCGCCGCTCTCGATTGTTCCCCTGTTTGCCGCATCGGACAAACAATTTTTCCATCTCGAGCCTGCTTTTTCCACGCGAAAATCCTCTCATTCAATTCCCAGCATCGTGCCAAGACGATGCCATTTCCCAAGTACATAGACACAATTAATTACAGTCTGATACTTGGTTCCCTTAGGATTCGAATCTATTTTCAAATCAAAGGGGGAGGCCCTACTGGTAGCCTCGCTATTAAGAGGATGCGTTAAGGTTAATTATCCAAGGCAAGTGGACGAGTGTCATGGGGTGGGATGGCGGCTCGCATTGACGACGATCAGAAGAGCGCAGCGACGGAGGGAAAAAGCCTGGCGAACGTATGTACCTTCGGGTAGAGGGATGAGCGAGGGTAGGATCGAGAGAGAGAGAGAGCGGGGTGGAAAAGATTCGCCTCATAAACACTTGAAGTGTGACACAGCAGTGTCGAGGAGACACATCAAAGCTTTACTGTTAGGGGCGCGCACGCTCGCGCGATCTCTCGCAAACTTTGGCTCCTGCCGATGATGAGCGAAAGAGCGAGGAAGCCTCGAGTGCCGAACGAAAGAGTCTCGCGTCAGAAAGAGTGCGAGCATTGCCTCCGTCGCTTTGTTTGATTTTGCATTCACGGAGATAGCTTTCACTTAGGCGCCGCGCACCGAGATTAAACAGATTCGAAAATGTCCCCGGCAGCGCCCTTGCCGACCTCCTCTTTCCTCGAGCAACCCTCTTCCAGCTTCGCTCGCTCGCTCGCTCGCATCCCCCTTTCCCTCTAGCACAGATATTGCACGACTAACGCGTACGTCGCTCGCTATTAAACATTTCTCCCGACGGCCAATCCGACTTGACCCATATCGTTATCGCTGCTGGTGCTCGCCCTGAGTACATCTGCCGTCAAACTTATTCAGGCCCGTATGTTCGTCACGCTGGAATTGCGAGCTTTCGAGTGGCGAGTACTCTCTATTTGTGTCGGGATCAGTGGGGGGTGCTGTGGGAATGAAAGGCATTAGTAGTGGGCATTGATAGGACTTCCCATAGTCGGGAGAGCGGATCGAACAGTTCACCTGGTGCTCTCTCTTCCTTTGACTTGGTAGGTGGTGGCGCGGAGGGCGAGAAGCGCGCGCGATGCAGACATGTAATGAGGAAGATGGCTCGTCGAGGAGGCGAACGATGGCAGCCCAGAGGGTAGCAGGTGGAAGCCAGAAAAGGAAGATGAGTCGAGTTGGAGTAGTAGTCGGTGGGAGAAGAAGGAAGAAGAGAAGGCGGAGGTGGTGGTGGAGGAGGAGGAGGAGGAGGTCGAGCGAATCGATGGCACTCCGCGAGGCAAGGATCGAGAACGCGAGCTAGCGGCGTGGCGCGGCGCGGCGCGGCGTGCCGGCACGAGGGGGTGAGAAATGGAGCCCTTCACATTTGCTGCCACAGCTCGAAGAGGGCCATCATTATGATACCGAATGCCGAGGCGCCTTCTCCACCCTCGCGCTCACTCCTCCACCTCCTCCGTCTCATCTGACTCTCCTTGTTAGGTGGCTCGCATGCGAGAATTCGCACTCGACCACTTTCTTCCTCACCGTTCGCTCGTTCGTTCGCTCGCTCGCGCACGCCTTCTATATCTTTGAACTTCCTCCGCCTCGCGCGACATTTCCATCATCCCTCTCCGCCTCCGCCCTCCGTCCCCGTCTCCTCGCGCGACGACTGCCATCCTCTTCTTACTCCGCCCCGGTATCCGCCACTCTATCCTACTACACCGCGGCTCCAATCCAATTTGTTCCCTGTTATGACACAATAAACTTTGATTATCATGATCCCGCTCGTATCCGGGAGCACGTCATTATAATATGTCTCCCACCCCTCGTTAAGCCGCCAGACGAACACCTTTTTCCTTTTACGCGATCGCAGTCCACCACTGCCTGCTTGCTTGCTTGCTTGCTTGCTCGCTCCTCGCTCGTTCTGATTTCCTTCCATTAGCCGGAACACTCAACCCCCATAGCGCCTCGTGTGTGCACTCCTGCTTTAGCTCCATTGCCACTGACAAGGAAATGTGTCTCCCAGCATATTTCCAGGAGTTTTTAAGGCGGAGGGGGTCTAATTAAAAAAAGGCCGCCACCCCAGTTAGTGAATTCCTGGCAGTGGCCTTTGATTGATCCCTCTCGGCTGGCTCGCTGCACTGGACAAGCCATTAAAAAGGGACACGGGACGAGGATCGCTTTATTATCCCTGGAAGGGAAGCTCTCCGAGTTATCACGTCGCGACAAAAGAAGTTCACGGCGAGGAGACCTTTCACCTCTTTCTCTTTTTCTCTCTTTCCGTCTCTCTCTCTCTCTCCCGGCGAAATAGATACGAACGACGACGATCCAACGTCGGCGACGATGGCCTCGCTTTCTTCTCCTGGTTCGCGGCGATCCCGAGATCGCTAAGTATTCCGCTTACTCGGATGCCTTGGCACGAATGATTCGGGATGAATCGCGCGAGACTCCGATTCCGAGCGGGGGTCCCCTTCTACGTTTTATGCAGGCGTTGAACCGTGTATAACGATCAGCCAAGGCACAATGATCGAGAAAAGGGAGAAGAGCCACCGGCGGCACGGCGCGGCGCGGCGCGCTTCCCCACTGACACCTGATACTACATAATTAGAGCTCGATCGGGGCCATCCAGTTGAAATCCGCCGAGAAGACAAGCTAGGCTACCAGTCGCCTCGATTCTAACACATCCTCATAGCTCATACACGGCTATCTAGTATGTAAAATATCAGATAGAATTTGTTCTCGCCTTGGCGTGAAAATATTTCGGGCGGCAGCGGGAAAAAAGTGGGATTCATAAGGTTTCGTCGGGATTTTGGGAATATAGGAGCGTTGGTCGGTCGGTTTCGGTGGGTTAGGTTGGTTGGGGTGATATCGGGTGAGCGTGTAAATTCAGTCGAGTGAATTCTTTCATGAATCGTGATGCGAGCCCGGGCGTTCATCGGCGAGCCGTGATACAATGACAATGCCGGGGGCGCTCGCTCTCTCCGCTGTAATGCTATCGTGCGCACCGATACACGGCAATCTATATCGTAGGGGATGAAGAGGGTAATGAAGAGGTGTTGAACCGTATCCCATAAACCCCTATCGGCGCGAGAAGCGAGGGTCTCTTCGCATAATAACTTACAGTTCGCTCATCAGTTACGGGTTTTAACCAATTACGGGGATATTAAGCGAGAGACCGACCGACGCCGGCGTCACCATGCTGTCGGGGAAGAGAGAGCGAGCGAGCGAGCGAGCGGGAGTGGGCGCGCCGCAACAGGGATGCTGTGGTCCACGGTACACGAGAGGTCGTGTGTCCCAAAACACTGGGCACCCGGGGGGGATGAGACTCATTTATGCTTGTCTCCATATTTGCATCGTGGGGGATTTCATGTTTGCTCGATGCTGTTCCAATCGAGCGCGCCACCCGCTTCATATTTCTGTTTGTTTTCGTCCGATTTAACGAGGCTCCTTGATCGACAATATTGCGCCGATAACTTCAAGCCTGATTGAACCGATAGTATTTTTACTCGTGATTTCTTCCCGGCCATTCAATTGACAACCTGCCGCGGCTACCGTCGGAAGTTGGAATTACACAGGTCGATTAATTCAACGTTCCCTAGGTAGTTGCGTGTGCACTCCTCCTCCCTCTGGCCCCTGCACCCTCCCGCGCGGGGGGAGGGTTCCTGTCCGTGCAAGCAGTATTTCCAAACGATTTCACGCTCGCCCGAATCCGGCGCAGTATTTTCCGCGGTCGAAAGCTAGAATTGAAAAACCGGCATCGCGCTAGAACGAGTCCCTCTGAAAAGAAGGGCGAACCGAGGCGAGGCCGGTGCTCTTTGCGGTCTCGGTGTTCGCCAATAGAAGAAAGTACGCTCGCTCGCTCGCTCGCTCGCTCTCCTTCTCCTTCTCTTTCGCTCGGCCTCTCCTCACGCACCGCAGATGAAAGGCAGGAGACGGCGACTTGCGGAACAGCGTGATGCCGACTCCAGGTGTTAATAATCCTCTCCTAATTGTCCCACTTCGCTCCTGGTAATTCCCATTAAACGCCGCTAAATACTTGTTTGTATACAACCCCCGCTGATCGCCGGGGCTCCTTTACACCTTTCTTCAATAGTCGCCCGAGACTTCCTGCCGCTTATGGCCCGCCTACCTCCTCCCAAATCCTCCAACAACCAGCTAGCCAAATATTATTCCACCGCAATATTTCCATGCACTCGGCTTCGTTTGGGAATACAGGATGTTTTGCGATCTCTGTAAATTAGAGGCAGGCAAATTGACAAGCCAGCTCTGCTGGATGTCCAGAAACAAGGAAATCCTGGTCGACGGGCTCGCGCGAGAGTGAAGAGCGTGGGTGATAGAGGATAGGGAAAGAGAAAGAGAGAAAGAGAGATGGGGGTAGTGTGTGCGGGCAGCTCTGTAACGACCAGCAGCAGTGGTAGAGCGGCGCGGCGCGGCGCGGCGTCTGATAAGAGAAAGAGTGTGGCCCCGGTGGGATGGCGGCTGGATGAGCTTGGATTTAATGGATAGAGGACAGATTCTGTAGATACATCAGAAGGCCGGCGCGATATCTCTCGCGCAAATCAGAACAGAAGCACGTCGACCCCTCCGCGCCGCCCCGGCCTCCCTCCGACCACCCTCCGAGCTATCAATGTTCCAGCAGCCACCCTCTCAATATCGATCTGTCCTTCTCTACCTTTTCAGTGCAAGCCCTATCTATCCCTCGCACTCCGATGCCGCCCTCCTCCTCCCCCGCCACCGATACACACACCACCTCATCCACCTCGTCAGCCCACCTAACCTCTCCGCACTCCGCATTCTCGCTCCTGGCCTCGTCCTCGTCCGAACCGCACCAAAGATTACATCGTCTCTCTAATGGCAGATGATGCCCCATCCTAGTTCACTCGCTTCCTTCTCAGCCAACCCTCTCGCGACTACCTTTGCACCCTCTCCACCCTTTCGCGATAATGGCGAAAGCTCCTCACTCGCTGCTGGCACCGCTCTAACGGCGATCCGATCGCCACTCTGAGGACCGTGTGCTTAAGGACCCGTTCTTCCTCCTCCGGACGGCACAAGATAAGGAATCGAGCGAACGATGCGACCAAGAGATTGCCAAGCTGTTACCCTCGTTACGCCCTAGGGCGTTCAGTCTCACCCGGCTAATCGATCCCAGGCATTTCGAGATAGAGCCAATATGCTTACGGATCTCCATCAGAGTCAGCAATCGATCTGACGATGCCTCGGATGGATTAAGTCTTTGTCGCAATTGCTGTTTTCAGGTGGATGACTTCGGGGTAGAAAAGGGTTCGAGTGACACTGCTGTTCGATTCCATTGGTATCGTTCGATTTATTGCATTGGACTGACTCATATTTACAACAGGGGACACATACATATGCATTTTCATCTACCCTACCGATTATCTACATATACATAACTTTTCGCCTCTGCTCACTGGTACTCACGCTTAATGTACTTCATCAGCCACGTCTTATATACTCTGCGCTTAACCTTAACACGCGTACGGTACAAATGTGCGGATAGCAATTTCGCCGCGACGGAGTACAACTCCGAGAGAAGTGTTCACACACGAAGACTCCAGGTCAGCCCTTTCTACGTCTTGTTTTTTGTGTCGCTTTTCCTTTCTTTGTCGAGAATGATTTTTGGGCGCACGGAATTGTCGTATCACATGGTCGTCGGATGTAAACAAAAATGCATAAATAGAGGCTGGGTGAGGTCGGGGCAGGGAGTTCAGGTCGCCAGTTACTATTGCGAAGCTCTCAGCGCCGCGCCGCGCCGCGCCGCCGCGCTCCTCCACCGTGAGAGACAACTAGAATCCATCGTACAGTGAAGTAGTAATTGTGATCAACATTTCATTAGCTATCTACGGTTTTTTCTCGCTTAAGGGCTACTATCACACCGATTTATACACTCGCCTAAAACGATAGATAGATATGCGATCTTCCGGGGTAGGCAGGCCTCTTTCCCGAGACATATAATATCTATTTATATTCTCTCCTCTCTGCGCCTCGGCAGCGGATCTACTCCTCTTCCTGCCAGCGAGCGCACGCTGGGGAGTGCGCATTCACAAAATACCGGCAAATCCCGGACGTGTCTGGACGAATTTCATTTTTTGGTAAGTCTTTTGAATGCTTCGCATCGCCGGCGCTTTTCCACCCGCGCGAAATAGTCGGGTGGGGACGCGGGATTTGCTGTAGCAAGCGCGAGCGCGCGAGTACTACTCACTCTAGTACACTCGCAATTTTCGTTAGTGGTTTGCCACTATTGCACCCTCGCGCGCACGTGGTAATCTCTCTCCCTGTCTCTCTCGTGATACGTTTCTCTAGGTGGTAGCAAATATTTACAAATATTATAAGTAGTCATCCCGTGGGATAGTGCCGATTGAGCTTTGATGCGACGATTAAACCGATCGTGGGAATCCCATTCCAATGACGAATCAAACCAATTGCCTCGTCCACATATTCACCCCTCTCTCGCTCTCTCGCACACATGCACCTATGGACATTTGATCTGCTGATAGAAGCAGCCTCGTTTATTTTGCCCATACGCCCGATTGCTTGTTACCCCGCGGCACCTAGTCCTCACACATGACGAAAGATCCTTCCCGAAACACCTAGCATTCCTAGCCTTCGTTAGTCCGTTCGGCAAAGTATTTCTATAGTCAATTTCGCAATGGATCGAATAAATGGATGAGGAATCTCCAGCGGCAGCTTTCCTCTCCCGATAGTGGAAAAAGCCGCCACTGGATTGGACACAGGTGTGTCATTTCTCACGGGAGTTACATCGACGGATTGAAGGGAAGACTCGGAATGGTGTGTTGTTCGTGTTAAGAACATCGAATTTCAACGAGTATAATAAATGATACAAAGTTTCTGGGAAACATGGAGAACGAATGGAAGTTGATCCAAAGTCTGCTTGGAAGGGCTGAGGTAGTTGGATCGTATCTTTGGCTTCACTCACATCCCCTTCTCCAAGTCGAGGGAGAATCATTGCGAATGTTAGCTACAAAGTGCCTCATAGACTCGCACCGATTCGTCGTTCAAAAGTCTTGCGTTTTACTCGAAGCATTTCAAAGTTGGTCGGGTTGATTTCGAGCGCTAGAGATTGAAAGACGATTGGTGGACTGCGCGATTTGCGCGATATCGCCGCTGTAACAAGGTGCCCCGAGAATGAGAGGATACTGAGCTTTCCGGGAGTAATGAATACTTTCGCCCTGTCACAACATCTTGGTTAGATAACTGGCGGAGCCTGGCGGTGGCAGCAAGAAAGGACTGACAAAGGAATGACTACGTGGTCCATGGTGGACGGACGAATACCCGGACTGCTGATTGTGGCTCTGGCCGGAAGTGCCAAGTCCGCTGAGCACTTGCGAGCCGGTATCATGCAACTTCCGCATATGCTTCTTCAAGTCGAAGTTCCTACAGAATCCCTTACCACAGATCTTGCAAGTGAACGGCTTCTTATCATTGTGGGTGTGCTTGTGAAAGGTCAGGTTGTAAACGGAGTGAAAGGCCTTATCGCAGAGGTTACATTTGTACGCCTTCTCGCCGCTATGCGTGAGCTTGTGATTCTTGTAATTGCCCTTCTGGTGAAAGCCCTTGCCGCAGTGCTCGCAGACGAACGGCTTGAAGTTCCGGTGGATGCGCATGTGCGTGTTCAGGGTCGAGCTCCTGTTGAACGCTTTGCCGCAGTTATCGCACTTGTGCGGCTTCTCCGCAGTGTGGATGATCTTGTGCCTGCACAGGGTGCTTGCCTGGCGGAAGCCCTTGTTGCAGATCTTGCAGATAAACGGCCTGGCGCCCGTGTGCACCGGCATGTGTCTCGTTAGGTTGTAATGCGCGTTGAAGACTTTGCCGCACTCTTGGCAAGTGAATGTCTTCTGCTTGTTCGCGACGGCCAGCTCGTTACGGGGCGCCGGACTTTTCTTGCCGCGTTGACTCTCCGGGGAAATGGTTGTCAGGCTCAGCCTCGTCGAGGCTGCCTCCTGGATCGCCGTCGGAGGAGGCAGACTTTGGCTGACCGTCGGCGTGGTAGGCGGCGGACCCGGGAACGCTCGCAGCAGGGGACTAGGATGGTAGTAGAGAAGGGGATAATGCTGCAAGAGGTTCTGGTGCCTGAGGGTTGGCACGTATTTCTTGAAGGCGGACTCAAGGTGCGCCGAATAACTCAGCGACGGCATGCTCGCTGGTTGCTGGAGAATTGCCACGGCTGAGGTCGTCGACGAGGCTGGTGGCTGCGGTGCAGCACTCTGAGGACTGCTCTGCTCGGTCAGACGCTTGTCCGGCTCCATGATCTTCGCGATGGAGAATGTCAGATTCCGACATGGTGTCGGCGAGGTCACTCGCTCCGGCGGCAGGCTCGTCGGGGTCTCGCTTGCCATCGTGCTCCCGCTCGAGAAGGGTTGCATGATAGATCTGTAACAGAAATTTCGTTGTTCCTCTTAATTTCAAGTTTTATAGATTTTAATGAATTGTTCATAAATCGATTGTTTTAGCATTAATATGTGTAGTAAGTAAAGAATCAGTTGCGATAGTACCCGAATTGTATGAAAACACGTTGAAAAGCCCTCGTAACTGCTGATCTGGTCTGTTTCAGAAGGGTTTTCTGCATGTTTTTTATACTTCCCGACCTTTCCCGGGGTTGAAATTTGGTGGGAAGTGTTTTTTTGCATCGAGGAAGAAGTAGTAAAAATTCCAGAGCCCTAGCTCAAAATTCATTTTTTCGCAAATTTTTTAAGGCATACCCCTTCAAAAATTTTCGATTTTTCGAAGGTTCTGGGACCGGGACGAACGCTTGATTTTTCGATTGCTCGTGTCTCAAAACGGATAAAAAACACAAATGTTGTGGGGGAAATGCCGGAATTCTACCTAAAACACGTGGAAAACCGATCTTGAATATTTGATTTCAACGGTTTTCCCCATGTTTTTTTATCTTCCCGACCTTTCCCAGGGCTGAAACTTTGTAGAAAGTGTTTTTTTGCATCGAGGAAGAAGTAGAAAAAATTCCAGAGCCCTAGCTCAAAATTCATTTTTTCGCAAATTTTTTAAGGCATACCCCTTCAAAAATTTTCGATTTTTCGAAGGTTCTGGGACCGGGACGAACGCTTGATTTTTCAATTGTCCATGTCTCAAAACGGAAAAAAAACATAAATGTTGTGGGGGAAATGCCGGAATTCGACTTAAAACATATGGAAAACCGATCTTGAATATTTAGTTTCAACGGTTTTTCATATGTTTTCATGACTTCCCGACCTTTTCCGGGGCTGAAACTTGGTGGGGAATGTTTTTTTGCATCGAGGAAAAAGTAGAAAAAATTCCAGAGCCCTAGCTCAAAAATCATTTTTTCGCAAATATCTGATCCATATTTTTAAAGTTCCAGCAATAAAGGAGTGCTGAAATCATGACATAGAATTTAATGACTTCGAGGACCGACGAATGGCTAGTCTCCCTTCATAGATCTGTGCGCGATTTACGTGTTTTAGTGGTCACGCACACTAGCATACGCGTAGTGTGACATGAACAGGACCCACATGTCGGCAAATCCGAGTGAAACATGTGGTACCACTATTATATCCACTCAATTGGCCCTCGTGTTGACATAAAAAAAGAACGCGCCCACTGCACCGAACCGATGAGGGCTGGCAAGCGTCGCGTCGCGTTGCGACGGCACAATGTCGTCCTCCATTTCGCACTTTCGTCCTCAATCAGACTTGTAACGATGCTCGCGAAAAGTTTCCCTTCCAATTTTACGTTATACTTTAACAATTTTCAAAAGAACAACTACCAAAATTTTTCTTGCGTGTCTTTTCGCCAAATTCCAAGATACATGATGCAATTAATAACATATGTAGAGGTTGTGTCGCGGGTATGCGAGCCATTAAGCATGTGCGGTCGTGGAGAAAGGGAATGAATGGTCGAGTTGAATGAGATGCGAAATGGTCAGCACCGCTGAAGAGCCAGCTTCCCCGAGGTATCGCGGAAAGGTTTGCACGTCAGAAAGTAGAAATGTTTGCTCCGCGGAATGGCGTTATGTTTGGACTTGGAATGACGGCTGGAATTGGATAGGGCTTCGCCAGTGGTCCCATAAAATACTCACTCCCTCCTGAATCCCCACGAAATAGTCGTGACTGCGCAAGTGCTTTTCGTGATATTCAAAGAACTTCTGCAATTGTGCTCGCTTTGCACATTTTGCCACATTGCGATCCTTTCCGCCAAAAAACTACCGTTGGAAATCTCGAACAATATGTAACCGCATTCTTGGAAATTTCACGTAAGGGGAAACGTAACATTTTTGGGAAGCACTGGTCGGGGTGGAATCAGACGCGGCAGCCCTACGCAAGCCCCGCCCATTGCAGGGTAACTCTCGATTGTCCTGTGACCGAAGGCAGCCCTAATAACCGAGGACAACAGGAGGAAAAGTAACCCCCGTGCGAGAAGCGAGACTCCAGAAGGGAAACAGCATCCTCTTACGAGCGAAGCCCCCCTGCGCGCCCTATAGAAAAGTCCTCCGCATTAACTTGAACGTCTGCCGGCAGTAGAATAGGTCCGAGTTTGATCAGACGATAGAGGAGTGTACCAGAGAAACGGCTGACTTTCGATTCTCTAACTGGCTTGCGATGATTAGTTATGATAATGATCCGATTTGTTACGACTACGTGTTTCGAAGCAGCACCCCTTTGCAGCCACACCTTAGTCTAGGTACACTCTACTTGTCTTTTGCATTTCTACCTGTCGCACCCTCTCTGCCGTCGCTTCCTTTGCTTATTCCATTTCTCTGTCTCCGGTGTCTTTGCCGGTGCGGCGCGCGCGCTACCACTTCCATCCTCTCTCGGCAGCAGCTCGTGCTCCCTCTCGCCCTCCCAGGAGGGTGAGCACCATTCCCTCCGAGAGCACCACTCTCCCTTTTCCACCCCTGGCTCTGTCAGCCCTCTCTCTTCTATCTATTTCTCGATGTCTCTCGGCCTCCCGTCAGCCCCTTCCTCCTTCGCCCGGCAGCGTCGCGCGCGTTTTGCAACTCCGGCGCGAAGAGCGAGTGCTGCCGCGCGACGGAGAGGCGAAGTGTGCCCGGAAACTGGTGGGGAAAAGTCGGTGAGGATTGGACGACGCGCTTATCAAGCTGGCGGGAGTGCGGCGAGAGAGGGTAAGTTTGGCGGCGTAGTGGGGGCTGGTATTGTTACAGTAGTTAACGAGCGGCCGAGGCAATCGGTATTGCAGGGCTACGCGGTACCCGGCAATTTGACCAATTTATTTTAATCCAGAAGAGCGGAGCATGGCCGACCGACCCGCAAGCCCGGTGACCATTTTGTTTCCTTAATTCCATTAGACTCAATCACCGCTGCCCCGCTGCTCGACCCCCGCATGCATGTTCTTTTACCAGGGGCTCGCGGCCATTTTTTAAGGTCGCACGGATTATCTAATCTAGCCGCGGGAATTTTCTTGTTACGAGGATAGGGTTTCGCACTCGAAATAGATTTAGAGATGAGCTGCCATTTAATGGGGGAATGGGTCGATGTCGAGCTAGGAGTGAAATCTGACTTTCGTGAGAGATTCCATAATCGATGCCGGTGCCGTCGCCATCGGGTTGCAGGTGAGGCCGGCGTTAAATGTGCAAAGTTTGCCGATGCGCTAACAAATGGTCCGAAGAATCCAATCATCCCCTGGTAAACTATTAGCGAGGATGGGCGGATCGGGGCCGGGGCTTTAAAGAAACTTGAAGGAGAGCTCGAAGGAACTTGAAATGGCTTTGCAAATTTACCCCTCTCGTTGTCGAGCGACTAATTACCTTTTCGCCTCTTCTCTAACGATCGATGTCTCATTTCCCTGTCCCGTTTATTTTCCAGTCGTTATGAAGGAAGCCGCTTCAATAAAACGCCGGTGATTAACTCGGCCTCTCACCCTTTCCATCCCCAGCGTCCACGTGGAACTCTATCGCGAGAGTGAGTGAGAGAGAGAGAGTGTATTCGACGAATGTTTAACACTCGCGTCAATGGGACTCTGACATTTGATTCAGTAACAAGCCGGGCAGGGGAGTGAGTGATTGGAATCAGTGAATTCCTAGTATGAACATTCTCAGGTGGCGGGCGGAACAGAGAGCGAGAGAGCGAGAGAGAGCGAGAGAGAGGGGTGGATGAAGGTCTTGCGTGTACAGGATGCATCAATCACCACGTCCTTCTGTGGGCCCAGCTACTCATGAGGTTCGCCGCCTATCGCCCTTTCGCCTTAAGTGGCGATAAGGATGTAAGTCAAGCCGAGCACCTTCCTTGCCTTCCAGTCGCATATACACGCGGCCCTTCAACGATAATGCAAAATTAACAAACTTTCATTTCGCGCCGGCCTCTTATACATCTTCGCACATCGCTCCCTTTTCCCGCTCTCGGCCTGACACGGAAATCAAGCGTCGGCCAAGACTCCCTTTAGGACACGCGTTAAAAGGTCTCAAGATGGCAAAGTTGTCTTAGTCGCGGATGAGGCCCATTAGCCGAGCGCGCCCCACCATTGTTCCAGCCTCCGCGACAGACTCAGGCCTTCCTGATGCGGCGCGTCAACGGTTGACATATAATTAGCATTCGGGGCCGACGAAAGCTCGGCTGAGGATGACAGGAGGCACAATACGCAAGCCCCTTAGTTATCCTCTGTCCCATAACTCGACCGCAAGCCCATCCCCGCCCCCTCCTTCCTCACTGCACGCCCGCACTTCTCTCACTGGGCGAGTGCGTCACATAAGCCGATTCGAAATTAGCCGACTTAATCGCCGCGAAGGGCTGTCGAGCGCTGGCGGTCTCAGCAGAAATTCTGCCAATTCCATTTACATTCGCTTAACTCTTACATCAAACCCAGACGGAAGTTGTGGCGGTGTGCGGTGGAGCCAAGTGAAAGTTGGTAGGATTGCCGGGGCGACAGCAGCGTGAGACTGGTCGGTGGGCGCGCATATGAGCAAGCGTTAAGGGCTCGGGAAAAGCGGGATCCACGTGCGCCGCGCCGCGCCGCACCGCGTCGCCGAGGGCAGGCTATGAATACGGGCGGCTTTCCAAAATGGCAACGAGTCATCCCGCTGGGCTCGATACATCGCTAGAGAGGTTCACGCAGTTCGACGTGGATCCTCGAGTCGAGCTTCGAATTGGCGGGGGGTTCACAGCTGCGCAGTCTACAGGGGGTAGCACACCCTCCCTTTCCCTCCCTTCGCGCTTCTCCCCCCATCCCTCCCTCCTCGCTCCCTCCAGCGCGATCCTCTCTCCAACCCTCCGCGAGCCCTCCGCGAGCCCTCCCCCTGCACCGCGCAACCCACTCGGTGGCGCGGCGGGTTTCAACCCCTGTTCGAAGAGCGAGAGCCACCTCGTTATCACCGGTTCCTCCTTGCCGCTTTTGCTTTTAAGTTAAAGCACCTCTGGGCTATGTGCACTATGCTGGTCTCCCGCTACAAACGCGGTCTCGTTTCTGCCACACTAAGCCGCCGCCGCCGCCGCCAGGCCAACACACAGGGCATCCGCCTGTTTTTCAGTATCTCGTGTCGAGTGTATTTACACGCCGAGAGTCGTGTACAAACGTTTCACGCGCACTCCGAAAAAAATCACTGATAAACCGCCGGCGTGTGTAGACTGGGAGTACATATGAATGTGTTCTTTGGGAGTCTAGTTTTATGGTAGAGAAAAAGTCGGAGAGAATTTTGCGCTGGATGATCGCGCAGAGGGGATTTCGAGGGAAGTGGTGGAATACGCGTGCCCCTTTGGCAGAGTGTGTGTGTGTATGTGCGTTGACGAGCACGATCGGCACAGTGGGTGCCCGGGTGAGGAGGACTAACATTCGTGAGCCGCGTTCATTTTGCATTTTCGGCGTCGAAAACGCCGGGCGGCGGTAACCCCGCTGACAATGAGCCCCCGGTAACTTGAGACCGGCGCTGACGGCGGCAACGGCAGCAGCAGCGGCCTTCGTCAAACATAATGACGATCGCCAACGACGATCATAATAGCCCCCGCCGAATAATGAGTGGGATAAAAGTCAGGAAAACAATTGCCCCGGCCATTGTCACTTCGCGGCCCATTCACTTCCACCCCATGGGCCTGTTTGCGCCGGGCTCCCAGTTTTGTCGAGAAACTCCTCTCGCCAGGCACACGATGGGAATATCGGACGACAATGCCGGGAATCAAATTATTATCGGATCGCTTGGCCAGCCATAACCGGCGCTATTTCGCGCGAGTGCACCGCTCCACGCAAAATAATCCTTGTGTGCCTTTTGATCGAGAGACGCGCGCCAGGTATGCGCGAGGATTTCTCTCTCCTCTCACATGCTGAGTGCTCGGTGCACTCTCTCGAGTTTATGCAATTAGCACGTATTCGGCCAGCCAGGCTTTTCCACCGAGTATAATTGGTGAGATCGCCGGTACCCCTTTGTCTCGGGCTCGACTGCAGTGAGCAGCAGCCGCTCCTCAACTCGCAGGGGGCTTGCGATCCTGTTTCTTGCGATCTCCACCTACCAGTTTAGACAATACCGCGTACAAAGGGGTTTTCGTGAGGCGCACGTTGCGTACACAGAAGCGCGTACGTCTCCGCGCGCCCTTCCTTCCGCCACTTCCGCCCTCCATTCACCGGGCCGATCTCGATTCTTCTCGACAAGAAGAAGAATGGACCAAACTCGACACCAGAGGCGCACGCTCGATACATAGGGGTGGCGGGCCGGAAGTCTCGCGTGCCATTTGCCTCGTACGACATACTTATCCACGTCTTTAGGAATCATCGAGCAATGAAAGAGGGATCTCCTTCAACGGCGCGTGCCCGCCTGCCTTCAGACGTTCAGACTCAGACGTCTCGCCCACTCTTTCCTTCTCCCTCTCTCGCCTTCCTTAGACTCGCCTTTAGACCGATCGAAGGATCGCATTCTCTCTGAGGAAGAAAAGACCAGATGACGCGCATTGCTTTCGCCGGAGATATCAGATTGAAGCGGGGGCGCCTTCGGCAAATGGCTTCGGTATTTCTATCCTGGCAATATCACTCGATAGATATCGCTTAGGATCTCCTCGAAGGATAGAAATTCCTTTCGTGAGAGTGATTGCTTCGGTTTTAAGGTATATTTAAGATACAGATAGTGCATGAATCCATGAATAGTGACACGCGAGTCCTGCGAGAGCTATTGCCTTCTTATCAGATATCAGTTATGCGCTCGATTTGGGGTGCGTGCAGCCTATTACATCGGCGATCCATTGATAAGCACGTCAAATCCGCCAGCAACACACCCCCGCTCGTGAGCTAGACTGGCTCTGCCGCTCGGAAGGAGCCCTCGAGACCTCAGTTGCCGAGTGCTCGAATCGATCAGCGGCAACGAGACCTCACCGCGCGAGATTGAAGTAGCTCCGATTCAACCTGTCTTACTGAGCGTCTCAATTCCTCTCCCTCTTACTTCCATCACGCTCGCCCTTGTACTCCACTCCAAAATTATGAACGTTCGAATTAAGAGCTCCGATTAAGAATTCGTTAGTCAACATCTCAACTCCAGGAATGCTGAATTTCGATTTAACAGCTGCCTTGAACGTACTGTTTTCTTACGAGTTTCTAATACGCTCGGGCTGGAAAAAGTCAGGGGCCACTTTTCATTCCCGCTAATGGAAGATCAAAGGTCCGAGAGAGTCTCACATGAGAGTATGTAACCTGTAGAATGGGGAGGAGGGCTTCCGCGAGAAAGGGTTCTACGCGAATATTCCGCGGTCTGCGAATGTAAGTGTCTGCGGCGAGTCAAAGTGTTGGAGAGAACTGGTCTGACGGCTGCCATCTGCCACCCCCGACTCCCGGGGGTTTCGAGCCTTGGTCTCGGAAGCGAGTCAGCTCAGAACTCTCTCTCGCGAGTGGCTTGGACGGCTCAATGCCTTTAACCGTCTCTTGGCCACCCCCGAGGAACACTCCTCCTCCTCCTCTCCGCCCCATCCCCTCCTTCTTCCTCCTCAAGTTTCTCCCTCAATCCGTCGCTTTAGTTCCTCGTGAACCAATGTGCCGGGCTTTTCATACGAGATTATATAGGATATTACGCATTAAATGTCGCATTTCACTCTCCCTGTCGCCATTGGTCCTGCCTTTTTGCCGGACGCTCAACTATAAATCGATCGAGACCACCATCCGCCGGAAATAGATTGGCCAGAAATATTGGGAAAGATACAAAAGCCTGCTGTATTGGATTTATCAAATCCCCTCGATGAAATTATTACCACGATGTTTATAAAAACAGGGTGTTCGAATTTTTTATTCCCTGTAATGCAGTGGGGACAGGCATAATTCAAGATCTGGCAGATCCTGTGAGCGTGTAAAATAATATAGCGGAAGAGAATGAAGCGAAGTAGGCGGGGGAGGAGGAGGAAAAAAAGAAGAAGGAATTTGGATGTATGTGGTGTATGGTGAACGACCCACTCCCCTACTTTAGTAGAGGATTCCCCCACTTTGGTAGTGGGGCCCTCTGGAAGTAGTGGCAGCTGGTCGCTTTCGTGAATTCCATTTGAATAATTCGAGCGTCCCGGCGCGTGCCATTACAGGCTGGACCTCGCCGCCGCCGCCGCCGCCACCGAGCCGATCTGACTGGAGATTGGTCTTTCCTCCGTGTTCCCGTTGGTCCATCTTGCGAGGGACACGTGGCCGGATGTCGGTGTCTACCTTCCAAGCGTTTCCGCTCGCACGCAGAAAGAATAATACCGTCTACGCTCATCTCTCTCTCTCGCTCGCTCTCCATCGATTCTTTTAGACTCGCTTCCGCACCTCCTCTCTCTCTCTCTCTCACCTTCCACGACACAGCAAATTATACAGAAATATCTCCTAGTGCGAATCCAAGGGCGGCTGCCACTGTTCACATGGCATTTCTCTTTCCGGAAGCGATAGATTAAAATAGGCAATGGTCGCGCAATCGTCTCTCGTTTAAAGTTGCCGAGGTTGAATGAGAATGGAAGGTCCGCGGCGGCGGCGGCGGCGGCGGCGGCGTTCTCCTTCGACGGGCGAATTCAATTGAGGAGATTCGAGAGGGGAAGCGAACAAGGAACGAGGAGGTAAGGAGCGTCGGGATGGTGGCTCCATAATCAAAGTGACCACTCGTCAATTTATATGATAAACGACTGTCCCTCTCGCTCTCCCTCGCTCGCTCTCGTTCTCTTTTCCTCTCGGAAGAAGGGAGTTACAGCCTTGGATAGAGTGGGCGACGGGAGCGGAAAGTCGGTTGCGGTGAGGTGGGTGGAGGTGAGAAGTTTATTTAAGACCAAATCATCCTTCGTCGATTAAGGTAAGAGAGGGTGCGTGTAAGCGGCCGCGCGACGAGCCAGGGCGTCAGGGCCAGGAGAGGCGGTACGTGTTATTGCTTGTATTGTGGCGCAACCCCTCGAATCGTCGGCAGGGGTTGGTTTTAGTCGGCAAACTCTCCCCGGAGATTTCGAAGTTGCCGTGCCGCCGTTGCCGCCGCCGCCGTTAAATGGGACGACGCCGCCTCTGATGGGGATTTCGGTGAATGCTACTTGTCGGCCAATGCCAGGGGAACTCTCTCAGTCTCACTCCACAAGGTTCCTCGGCCTCCGAATCAT
The DNA here is from genome assembly GCA_910591665.1 of Ectemnius continuus. Classification (NCBI taxonomy): domain Eukaryota; kingdom Metazoa; phylum Arthropoda; class Insecta; order Hymenoptera; family Crabronidae; genus Ectemnius; species Ectemnius continuus. The sequence continues at coordinate 13,356,686 of OU342861.1, forward strand.
AGCCGACGAAAAAATCCTACCAAGAACCCGACGAGGAGTTCTCTACCATCCATATTCATGGGGAGATGTTAGAGTGGCGCGATCAGTGGGTCAGAAATGCTATAAAATATTTCTTGAGCGCGAACCCTACGATCGGTATCTTCCGGTAGCATGGCCGCTCGGCTAATCTAACTATCAGGAAAAGGAAACGCTTTACGAGTGCGGCCAGCACGCTGGGCGTGAACACATTTTTCCGGGCTGATTCCACTTCTCACCTCGGCCCTTCTCTCTCACCGAATTTTTCCAAGACCTGCATTCATTATACCTCCCTCCCTCCAGGAGAAGCAGCCACCCTCGCTCTCGCCTCGCACGCACTCCGCCGCGCCGGCTCTTGCCCCGGTAATTGCGGATGCACACGCACCACTGCACAGAACTAGAACGAGAGAGGGAGAGGGAGAAAGAGCCGGGCGATCCCTATCGGTTGGTATCAATCTTGCTAAGTGAGCAATGCATATGCTCGCTGACCACCGTGGCGCGCGGCGCAGTTTTTCGAGAGCCAGAGCAAACGGCCGAGTGAGAGAGAGAGGGAGAGAAAGAGGGAGAGAGGGAGGGAGAAAAGGGTAAAGAATACAGCGTGGGTGCGGAATGCCCGATGGGCATCGTTCTCCTTATGCATATGTATGCGGGACACCGGCCGGATATAAACACCTGCCCATCATGCTCGCCGGCTTTACTTTACGGGCGTTGCTCGCTCATGCCAGCCAGAGAGTTAGCAGCTCGTCGTCGCGCTTCCACGCGTGGCCGTGTGAAGGGCTCTTTAAATTGGCGACGGGGCGGCGGAGGAGGAGGCTGCCCCACAATATTTATTGCCGATCCAACCGCGCCGAGCGTTTATGATCCCGCGCGAATTAACGATGCCAATTAGCCGCGTACACCGCGATTGCCATTGTTGATAGGCCGAGCTCCGTTTTTTATTTCAGGACAAGCGACCGATACTCATCGCCAGGCCGCTGAAAGTTCCTCATTTGTACATACAAGCCTCCCCTCTCTCTTTCTCTTTCTCTCGCGCGCCCCATGTTGGCCGTATGATTTTTATGCCCCTCTCTCATTACTCCGTGGGCACCACGAGGAAATTCCGCGATCTCCTCCGAACATACTCCCTGATATACCTTGAACCCTTTTTTATCCGGAGTTTACGAGTCCGCCACCAAGTCTTAAACGGTCGTTCGAGATAACGGGAGGATTGCGATCTCCGAGTGCAGTGGGAAGTGGGCAGGAAGCAAGGCGGATTGTACTTTTCCACCCTGATTCCAGGGGCTTCATAAAATTGCCAGTCGCCACTTTGTAACCTCGGCGGCCAGGAATGTACACAGGCATCGCTCCCTGCCGGCTTGCACGATGCTAGGCGGTAGGCAAAAAAAAAGGAAGAAGAAAACCTCATCCAAGTTTTCAAAAGCACTCAGTTCGTGAGCATCCAATCTTATCTGATGCTGAGAGCCTGATTGATATCGTGATATAGAGGCCGCTGGAGTGGGTGGATTCGAGACTCATCCACCATAAGCCACCACCGCCGACCCCCATCGTCAGCTTTATGAACGGGAGTCGGCGAGCAGGAGCGAGAGAGAGAGAGAGAGAGAGGGGGGGCGCGCGCTAGGGCGATCCCGAACATTTAGTGCCTTCGAGGTAGGTACACATTTAATCATAATCTAATATTTAAAAGGTAATTTCACGGCCTGTTTACTTCGAGCGATCCACCCTCTACTTGCGCTGCTCCCGCGCTCATTCTCTGACACACTCTCTCTCTCTCTCTCTCTCGCTCGTTCAGCTTTCACCCCCTTCCCCCATACGATCGACTCCGCTCGGCCCTCCTCGCCCACTCACTGTGGGAATCGTTTTATTGCCCCGACGATTATGATATCCTCCGGCTAATCTTCACGGTCTCCTTCAATCGTGCGAACATCCTTTGCCACCGCGCTCACTCCGATCTTCGTTATTCCGGGTGAAATCGATGTTGGTCGAACTTGTGTAATAATGAAAAAAGAAAGGTGCAGAACCTGTGCCAGGCGGAAAGCGGACGCTACGAGGAACGGATAGATAAACTGTCCACGTGGCGGAATAATGAAAAAGCTAATGCATTCGTTTAGCGCTCGTAAACAGCGCGCCAGCCATTGTTATTATCGCCGGTGCCCCTGGAGCCCATTGCGATTAATCGCCTGCCGTTGATTCATTCGACTTAATTTATACGTAAATTATACCCCCGGCCGCCCTTTCGCGGTGGTGCCTCGGTGAATAAGTACGGACTTCCGGTATCCCTGCAGTGTGCCCGCTAGTCCCAACTCCGCATTTTGCATGGCACTCGAGCACAGCCATCTAGCTCTCTCTCTCTCGCTCTCTTTCTTTCGCTCCTCCGCTTGTAGATCGCCGGGACTGGTTCCCTTCGGGCAACAGTTACGGATAATTAATGGATTAGCCGCGAAGACAGGTACTAATGACACAGGCTGCGACGGCCCTCTTGGCTCATCGGGAACTCGGCATTACACGTCCAACAATCGATTAATCCGATATACACGCATATATATACTCCGAGTGTCACTTTCCTCTTATCTTAACGACATCGGGCCAGATAGTGGAATCCCAAGATGATCTGCTAATGGAATCAGAGGAGGGGAAGGGAAGAGGGAGGGGGGAATTAAAATGGCAAATCGATGACACGACGGTCACCTCTTTGCATATGCATAGCTGCCGAGAGCCGAGAGCGGGAATGCAGTGCGAGTTAATTCAAAACGGCCGCTTAATTAGAGTAATCGAGATAGTCCGAAGCGCTCGCGGAGTAATTAGTAGCCGTAGCCAGGCGGGATAGAGCGCGCGATCTTGAAATCGGGCCCCGAAAGCCCTCCAGCTCCGGAAAAGGGACTGCTAATCCGTGCGATCTCTCTCTCAAGAGAGAGAGGGCGAGGAACGGGCAGCCGGCCGGCGCAAGAGAGCACGGAAATTCTGAGCAGCTTCCTCCTCGGCGTGGAAACCAAAATCGCCGGCGAACCCGGGAACGGGAAGGCGCGTGTTAAATTGCATTACATCTACTTATTAGTCACGGCAGGCTGGTGGAGAGAGTGTGTGTATGGCATGCGACGACCCGTTGAAAAGGCAATCGTGTAATACGTCATAATTTCCATAGCGTGACTGGACACTCCTCCATATCAGGAACCACCCTACGCGTGCTCTCCTCGCGTTAACACCTTCGAAGAGGAATTTATTATTTTCCACCTCGCTCTTTCTTATCCATCTTGACTTCCTCGCGGGGTTTTTTTTTTTGCACCACGACCTCCTCGCTGTCGATCCGCGGCTCTGCCCTGATTATTCTCGGATCGTTTGTACCCGGCGAAACGCATAGCCCCCTTTTATCGGGAAGGCCGCACAGACAGGGAGAGAATGCCGCTCTGGCTTTTGCCGAGGGAAATTCAAAGATATCGCGTCTCTTTATACGATCTTCGGATGCGAGCTTTGTTGCTCATAGCGGCGCGCCGATCCAAGAAAACCATCGAACACTCTGCCGGCCTCTGTTAATACACCGACTCGCAGAGACGTTCCATGCTAATCATTGTTTCATCCCGCACGCCGTCGACGACGGGCCTTTAGTATCACATAGACAGAGAGAGAGAGAGAGAGACACAGACACACACAGAGCATCTTGTGGGCTTAGTGTTCGCCCCGTCAGTGTTTAGCTTCGCTATCTGTTTCTTTCTCTTGGCGAAGGCATTCCACGCTGGGCTCGCTCGAAGTGGAGCGCTCAAAGAAACTCGGTTACCGCTGAGCCCGGGCAAATATCCGCTTTTGCATGCGGCTGCAACCTGCTCCACTCTTCTCCCGTTCTGAGGGAAATAAAACGCGGCGGGCGAGCGAGCGAGCGAGTGAACGAGTCGGAGAAAAAGTGAGAGAAAGATGCGATCGGCCGTTTTACGAGCGTGGAAAGGTAGACTTGGCTTGGAGGGAGAAGAGAGTGCGTGGTGATCGGGCTTGGAAGTTGGAAGGCAGCCCCACCTGCTTGCCACTCGTATATTTTTCCTATAAAGTCAGCTCGCATCCCTAAGTGGCTGTTAATTTAACGCGACCATTCCTCCCAAGCGATAGCGCCCTCCTATATCCGTCTCCATCTCGGCTCCTCTCCATCTCTCTCGCTCCCTCGGTTATCTTGCGTTAAAACCGGATACCTCGCACCTTTCCTCGCAATTAAAGCGCTAGCATTAGGCGGCGAGGCGGACCTGCATACACAATACTGATACGTTAACTCCCTCGAGTCCAGTGGAACGCTCGATTCGGCGACGGCCGACGCTAATATTCCAAACGATACTCAATTATGCACGCACCCCCGTCGCTACCCTATCCGATCTGTAACCCGGGCCCAGACTTTATTGATCTGTGCGAATCAATTAATTAATTTTACACGGTAGAATCTGGAGCGGCAGACACGCGAGCGCCCTCGTACACATATCCTCCTCATAATGCAGGAGCTTCCGTCGCCGGGCATGGATTCGTTGCCATCCACTCGACGGAATTTTTGCCCTCGACTCCATTTAAAGCTGGCACACGTAGCTAATTGTCGGGGAGTGTCTCCGACGGGAGTAGCGATCGGACGCGAGTCCTGATTCGTCGGCATTCGCCCGCCGGGAATACAATTTCATTAGCGACCCGGGCTTTTAATAAATCTCGCTGCACCGGCTGATCAGCAAAATCGAACGGTGGATTTTAATCCATTGTGTTACCCGTACAAGAGAATATCGCGGATACGCACTTTATTGAATTTTATTTGACCGCTTGAAGGCAATAATAGTTCCGGCAGTAAATGAAGCACGACTGGAAATAGGCGCGAGGATATAAAAGCGGCGAGGATTCCATCAAAGATGCTCAGTCGAATGAAATCGGGCGCGGACAACAACGCCATGGAGAAAGGAGCGCTTTATGTAATCTAATTCGGCGAGCAGGGCCAAAAGTCGGCTGGTATACGTGTACGGGGTTCCTGTGGCTCATCGTATAAATAAAAGGCACGCCGGCCGACCGGGTACACTGCAATTCGAGGTTACGTCGGGCGGAAGTGGTGCATTAATTCCGGGTTACCCCTCGAATTTCCTTCCAACCCCCCGTGCCCACGAGGGACAGAGAGAAAGGCTGAGTGGAAGAGCGAGAGAGAAGAAGGGTTCGGGGTTCGTTCGGCGAGTAGCAGTTAGCCCGAGGTGTTCAGGACGGCTGGTAATTTGTAGCCAGATATACGATAGCCAATAACACCGGTAAGGGGCGGCAGCCTCGACTAATTTGTTTATCATAACTTTATCTTGATTCATTGCACCCCCGGCCCTTCCGTAACGCCGATTGTGCGCGCTTTCGTCCGTTTCCTCGAGCACACCTACGCACCTCGACACATTCATCCCCTCCTCCCAACCAATACTTCTCTCCAACTCGAGGTCAAACGTTCACCCACCTCGAACCTCATTCACATTTCGAATCTACCCACGTAGATCGACGATAAAACCCTCTCTCGCCGGAGTCTATCAGTTCAACGCTAACTTAATGTCAACTTCAATGCCAAGATTCCACTGAATCATTTATTTCTCGTGCGCGAGTCCAGCTGTACTGTGAATCGGACTTAAAAGGATGCTCGATATCTATCGCGCGCTGGAAGACAGAAGGATGCGCGCATGGTGCAGGCTAACCGGAAAGTCAGTGACAAGATAAAGGCGGGAGTCGGGGCAGGGCGCGATGCTAGCTGCTCGAGTCGGAAGGCTAATTTTTTAAAGAGCACAGCGCAAAGGGGGTGCGAACAGACGGAGCAACCCCTACATGCACTCTCCCTTTCTTCGAGCGTTCCTCTCTCCTTCTCTCCCTGTCTCTTGCACTCAAGTCGATCGTGCACGCGAGCAAGTGTGCACCGAGGAAAGAGGAGCTTCGTGGTCTGCTCGTATTTCTCGCCCTCCAACAAGATACCAACCGCCACCACCCCCTTCGGGCCCCGGCCAAAGAGCAGAAACTCCCGCAAACACACACATACACATATGTGTATACACCCACCCAGACAGAGTCAGCACGAGTGCCTGGAAACCAGCGAGGCAGATAAGCTCGCCGGTACGAATGTACCTGCCGGCGTACACGCGAAAAGGGCGACCGACTCTGCGAGTGACTAACGCAACCCTTAAACTCGAGCCAGCCACATTTGGATCTGGCCGCAGGGCACTTTTTTGGAGAAATACCGATAGCCCCCCTCCCCGCTGCCCAAGATTTCCGACACAATCCTAGATACTCGACACGCCACCGACACTGGATAGTTCCTGCTACATAGTCAATTATCACTGATTCCTCACTTCTGTCTAAGTAAAGACAGAGAAAAATAGAAGGAAGTCTTGTGCGTGACGAATTAGCAGACAGTTCAAAGTGTTCTCTTTTCGTATTCATGAGTTCACGCTAGGTTTTTATAACAGCCAAGGAGAGTGTTATGTTCGAGAAGATTTATACCCGTCAAGGATGAAGTGGCGATCTCGATGCAAATAGGTTGTGTTGTTGCAGAGTTCAAACTGGAATTATTAAATAACCCCTACGAGCGTGGAATATGACCCTGTGTAAGACTATTATCGGTGCTGGCAATCAGCGTGATCAGCCTGGCACGAAGTTAAATGCCGCGAAGGAAAAGTGTAACAGTAGCATTCGGTGACGACTGGTGCAATATGGAGAGCGTGGATTATTCGGAAGTGATTTCGCCCGCCCCCATCATTTGGATACTTGGAATACTTGGGTTTGTTCTTCCGGCTCGCGTGATCTGGCCAGAATTTTATCGTTTCCACCGGCGGCGCCTCCTGGGATCCCTTGGTTTAAGGGGCACTTCGCCAAGGGTGCGCAGTTGACAGACAAATTTCCTTCCGATTCGAAGGACCCGCCATCGACATCGCTAATAACTTCCACGCCCTTCCACCACTACCAAGAATTTTACGCAGTCGAAATAAAGTGCTTGGAAGCGAGCTGTATTCGAAGCTTACGTCAAAACTTTGAAGAGCCAAGAGACTCGATCGGTGAGTTTTGAATCGGGCCGGATAAATCTGTCGGCGAAAGAGAAGAAGGCCTCGCGCAACATTCGGCAAGACCCAAGACTACAGGACCTCCTCAAATATTGATGGAGGAGCGCGGGGTCCCCTTTCAACTGGCATCCCCCGAATTTCTATGGCGAATAATCGGAGACAGCTGGCTCGCCGTGAAATCAAGTAGCGTAATAATGCCCCGACACGACTACTACCGACGGCAAGCCATTTTTCTCTCTCTCTCTCACTCTCGAGGCAGGGAAAATAAAACGGGCACAAGGAAAAGCAGCCGATACTCGAGTTCCATCGATGTCGAGTCCTGGCCATCATTTTATTTCTATTCTCCTGGAAGTCCTTCCAAGAGTCCAAGTAGTGCCGTCTGCGCGCCGCTATTCCTGATTACTGTAGGGAACTTTCGAAGAGTCAGACTCGTTGATCGGTGAAACCAATGGCCTGCAATGCTGGGTTATGCCTATCTATCGTTAATTAGCGGTTCCCGCTTAACCGGCTGGCTGGCAGTGGCAAATGGCCCGTTTCTCCGGGGGCGACAGGTATATTTAATCCGGACATTTAACAGTCGTCGGCAGGAACAGCCGGTCCGGCCAATAAAATGATATCTCGGCTTTGGGGCGACGCGCAGCCATATATCAGCGGGCGCAGAGCCAGTTAACGTCAGCTCGCAGCGCGATTTTAACACCGAAACTACCGTCGATGAAACGACGGGTAACGCGCTCGCGCGCGCGCGCTCCGGGTATGCTAATCGGGTAGAGCGTATCGCCTTTGAGAATTGGCTCGTCAGCCACCGTTGGAATTCGTCAGGTGCGCCCGTAACATCGCTGACAAATTTGACGGCTCACTGCCGTATTATTCCTTCGTCGGCGGGGCAATCGATGTGTGCCGCACACTCCGCTCTACTCCGACTGTGAAATGATGGGTCCGCACGCAATGCGATGCGGGACGCCCCATCACCTCACCGCACCGCATCGCGCAAAGTCGCGCGGCGCGCGTTGCGTGCCCGCCCTAATTACTCGAAATTTATTTTACCCTCGCTGGAGAATGCTTAGCTCCCGAGTGCCGCAGAAAGAAAGAGAGAGAGTTAAGCGTTGGGAAAGAAATGGTGGAAGAATGGGGAGGTGGACATTAACAGTGTCGAGGCGACGCGACGATAACAACTCCGCTGGATACATGAAAGGTGGAGGAGGATCCATTGAAGGGCGTTTCAACCGCCAGCGCGAATTCACTCGGCTCTTTCCTTCGCGTAGGAAAGCCGGCGTCTGAAAAAAAAGAAAGGAGGAACCTGGGCGTCGGGCGGCCTGATATCGGGCAGTTTATCCCGCGGGAGGAGCGGCGATACAATGAATAAAGAACGAAGTGCAGCAGCAGTAGCAGCTTTGGCCGGGCCGGCGGCGGGCGCAGCCGAGCGAGAAGCTTCAGGCTGGAGGAGAGAGCGGCGGGGCAGAGCAGAGGCCTTATTGGGATATTAATCGCCGTAGGAGCGGGCGAACACACCCGCCGCCCTCTGTCTCCCCGGAGTGTGTTTGCCTACGAGGTTTCAAGAGGCTGCAACACCAAAGCTGCTTCGCTGCTCGGCGAAACCCTCGCCGCTGAAAACCCCCTTCTTTTAAGCGCAACGAAACACTACAAGACCCCTTCCAGCCCCGTCCTCTCCTCTCCTCTCCTCTCCGCTTCTCGAGAATCCATCCTGCTCGAAAGCCTCGAGTTTACACTGTGTGCATGCATACGCCACGCTCGAATACTACCTCGGATACACTCCTGGACACACTCCAATCGGCTGGTACTTAGCTCGATGTCGAGCAGCTCCTACTAACTCTCTCCCTCGCCTTACCCTTCAACTCCTTCTCTCACTCTCTTTCTACCCAGTCAGCGAGTAACCTCGATCACGCCAATGCTTGAAAATAATGGGCCGTCGATGGGCCGGCCTGTTTAGAAAACATACACGGCCCCGGCTAATTGTTCCCTAATTTCCAGTGCCACTTACGCGCCGCGCTTTTCATTGATCTCCTCCACTGCGCCCGCCGCTTAAGCGCGCCACCACCCTTCGCAATCCCATTCGGCATATGCCGTCGCTTTTATTTAACTTGTATTATAAATAGTTGATAATCTGACCTCGTCATCTTTATTGAATAATTATTTAGGGTGATGGTAAGAAAGTATCGCTTGATGAATTTCGTGGGTTGATTAGCCCCGGGTGAGAGAGGCTTGATTCTCACGAGATTGAGGCGTCGGATGCCTTAATCCAGTTAGCTGCCGGGGCGAGGAGAACCGTTAACTTTATCCACTTAGTAAATCCGGCTAATTTCGCTAAATCGTGCCTTCGGTAATCCTCCCATCAAACAGCAAACCCACCCTCTGTATCAGGCAATTTTTTCTACCCTCGAATTCGTCGTGTTTCAGTGGTTCTCGGTGGTGGAATTTTATAGCGAATCGTGTTCGAATTGTCTCTTGAAACAGGGGAATCGTAAAGTTTTACTTACGGGATTAATTAACTATTGTTTTCTTTGGTTTGTAACAGCCAGTCTTGAAGCCTCGTAGCCCGAGGACGCTCTCGGCACTTCCAGCAGTGTGTGAAGAGGACGCGCGACGCCAATTCGAAATGTAGTTCAATCTTTGGTGGCAGCGTTGATACGTCGATCTCAATACGCACAGTCCACGGCACTGGGCATTACGACCTCGTATTTGATCTTGCAATTGATCTGCTTGACGAGGAGCAGCAGTGCGATGCGAAATCGCGTGGGCGACCACAGTTCCCGAAATCTCCAATTCTCAGCGCGAGAAAGAAGCGAGCCAGTTTCCACAGTGTCGGCGTGTAACTCCCGAAAGTCCTTGGCAGTGTCCGTCGACATTATCAGACCGATATGATCAATGCTTCCGCTTTGATTTCCGATTGCGCGACATCGTCGTGCCTCCGTCGCTCACTGATTCTTCTGTCAAGGTAGAAACTCATTGCCATCGGGCAATTCGGCAGGCATCTTGCCTTTCCCTTCTTCCACTCTCAGCCAAGTAGATTAAGTCTCGACTGGAGAGCGTCAACAAAACATAGGCTTCCTCCCGTTCATCGAAGAAGGTATCACAAGCGTGGATATGACCAGAGGGAATTCAGGGGCAAATCCTCGATGATCTCGGCTTCTTTCGGTGGTCCAAGTGGTGACGTCAGTAGGCTGGAGCGTTGAGGATCGACGGCAATGAGCCGGCGGCGGGAGTAGGAAAACACTCGGGGCACACGGAAAGTCGCTTCAAGGGCAAGCGGTCGTTATCACTGGGATCCTTATGAGTCCATCTCTCGAAGGGGGTAGATGCTCGATGATGAATCTAGCAGCGGCCAGTTGGAAGTTTCCTTGACGAGGAGCGAGACGAGAATCCGGATCCGAATTGACGAAGATATCGAGCAGATGAGCGGAGATCGCGAGCGATCCGTGGTACGTTGTGGGTGCCGTTCGCTGCTGGCGAGGCTGACGTGTGTGTCGGTGCCTGCTGGCAAGAACCAACGAAGGTCCCAGCTGCAGGCTGAAGGGTGAAGGGAGGCCGCGGGAATTGAAGCCGGCAGAACGTACCAATGGGGCGGTTCCAGAGGCGGAGTAAAAGGTACTCGAGAAACACGCCCAGCCCGAGATCCACGATTATACCCTGCAACACCCCGAGGAACGCTCCATCCCGCGCACCACGCTACCATTTCCACCCTGTTCAACTAACTGCAGCCGCCGCGCGACCACTGCCAGCCAGAATGCGCCGACGTGAAAAGTGCACGGCCAGCAAAGGAGACTTCCTTCCTACGACTTTGACACTTCTCATCGATCCTTTCTTCCTGAACGTCACCTCCTCGCAGCCACACTCCCTCAAACCTTACGCACTCACATCCCTCTGTCTTTTTGGGATCCTACATCCGCAAACTCTATCCACCATGTGTCCCGCTCTACTTGCCAATCATGTCTCATTTTTTCTCGCGTTTAATAGTAAATTAAAGTCGGATTAAGGTCAGATTTCTATCGATTATGGGCTTGCCAGATTATTATTGTAATTGGGTTCGAATGCCACGGCGAAATCGATGTCGACAAAAGTAGAACAGTAGTATATTAAGATCTTAATTATACGAAGGATAAAGTCTTCCATATAAATTCCCAATTTATTTGAATTCTTTCACGTTCGCATTTCATGGGGCCCATTATAGTTAATCATAGTTACGATTCGATTTCTAACGGAAGACAGAAATATGTGAAAGGTGGGTTGTGTTACGACTGATATAGATCGTTATCGAGCGGCATGGAAATCAAATATTAGCGGTGCATCGAGGGTGACATGAGTACGTGAAAGACGAGGGCCGGAAAGGCGGCGTAGCCTTATTAAAAGAGTGTTTGCTTAGAAATATCTGGCGAGAGGTGAAAGCGGCGGCGGCGGCGACGTTGGCGGCGGCGGCGAAATGCATTGAAAAGGGTAGCAGGAGCGTCGGCGTCGGCGGCGGCGTCGGCGGCGTCGACGAGAGCCGTGCGAAGGGTGAGCTGGATTAGGCCTGGCGAGGGTGGTGCGCGGGGGTTGGAAGCGGAGGGTTTCGCGAGTTTCGAATCGCGGGGTCGGCGAATGAGGCTGGCGAATGAATACCGAGTATGGATTCGTGAGGAGCCAATAGGGCTGCGCGATGTCCTCCCACGTTTGAGGGTGTCACGCCAATCGGGGGCGTCCGACACCCCCCAGGGTCTTCCGGCGAGGCTCGGTGGTTAGAGACGCGCGACTGCCTTCGACGGCACTCCACCTGGACGGCTGATAAAGACAGAGAGGCCGCGCCGCGCCGCGCCGCGCCGTGTCTTTCCTGGCGGATCATGCCAGCAGCTTTGCCAGGCGGACGACCTCGCCGGAGCGGCAACCACACCTCCGTCCTTCTCCCGCATCCACTTTCATTCACTTACAACCACTTCCGACCGACACCACGACGCTTCGACGCCTTTTCTTAGATTGAGAACACCGCGAACTCCATTCCCTCTCTCACTCTCTTACTCTCTCCATCTCTTTCCCTCGTTCTTTCGCTCTCGTTCTCTCTCTATCTCATTCTCGCTCGCCCCAGCGCTGATTAACCGATTACGAAATCGAGCCCTCACTCCCTCCCCCGGCCACGCTGAGTACCAGCGAATTTCCTCGCTGGCCTGCTGCTGAGACGCCAAGCCTCATTGTCAGCCTCGGTATTTAGAGAGCATTAAGCACCCAATACACTTTAATCGTACGCGTGGAAGTCTGTTTGCGAGTTTTACATTGGAGGGCGCTTGATCCCATTCTAAAGTGCGGGGTGGCACCGGCCCCGGCATTGTTAGCGTCGCGACGAATTTGGCGGGCGCACACGTGCCGTGCCATGTGACGAGCGCGCACACGGCCTGGTGTGTCGTCGTGTCGTGTGCAAGCACTCCAAGGAAAGTGGGAAATTTGAGTTCAAATATTAGCAACGCTCTCGCCTCCCAGCCCGTTAATAGTGTGCTTTGCGATTTATATGGCTTCGATGGGAATCATTGGCAAAGAATGATAATCCCGATCTCGAAAGTAGAAGTCCCACTTTTCCATTCTGGCGGATATTTTGATTGCTCGTCAAACAGACGTTCTCTAGCATGGAGGAATAGCGTCGCGACGTTGGAATGAGAAGGCGAGCTGCCGCCGCCGCCGGGTGTCGGCTGGTAATCTCGTTTCCGTCGCTTCACCAAGTTACGCCCCGCAATGGTCCGAGTGACTGACTCGTGTCCACATTTCATTCCACACACATCCAACCACCCCCGGTTTCTATCCTCGTCCTCCCCTACCTTCCCCAGGCTAGCCGCCCTCGCTAGGGTCCAAGTGAACAAGAGAGAGAGAGCCAACCATCCCGCCAACCGAGCCCCGGACAATATATCAGTTTACAATGATAAAAAGCAAACACGGCAAATAACGCGAGGAATTACTGAACCAAACAATATGTCCCTGGTCTCTGGAGAGAGAGACAAGCCCGGCGAATACACATACAGATATATGCGAGTACCGCGACAGCATCCGACGGAGGGTGTCCACCAATAGGTTTTCCTTACAATCCACACCCAACTCTGTGTATTTTATTTCGCGCACCTCCCCCTCAATCCTCCCACTCCCTTGCAAAATTATCTCATTAGCGTGGAGTAAACGCTCGGTTAGGCATTCTATCGGGTTAAGTGAAGGCTGGTCCACCCTCTCCGAAAACAGATCATCCTATTTATCAAGCGCTAGGAAAGTACCTCTCACTCGGCCTCTCCCAGTTGCCGGTGTGAATTTCAGTCGCGAGTGATAATGGGCTGCGCGTCCCGGAGGGAGCCGGAGAGCAATTGGATAGGGCGCGGGCGCTGCGTTAGCCGGGGGGCAGGAAGGAAGGCAGCCAGGATGACTAAAAATTGGTACCCTCTCGCTGGCGGGTGCCTCTTGGCGGGTGGTACTCGTGTAAGTAGTGACTAGTGAGGTAAACTCGAGTGTCTGCCCGGCCTGAAAGGAGTGAGAGGAGCACGCGCGCCCGTCCGCAGCACCGGCAGCGCCAGTAGGAGCTTCCCCCCCTCGCAGGGGTGAGGTGAGGAGTGCTCGGGAGTTGGCGGTGCCGGTGCTAGTTCTGCCGGTGTGCTGCTGCTCGCTGCAAGGAAGTAGGGATGGAAGTGAACCAGGCTTGTTGCCTCGAGGGGATGGCTTTTACTCGGTCTGAGCATTTCGTAGGCGATGTGCTTGCAAGCTGGGCTCACTTCGCCTTGGCTTGGCATGCGGCTTCTGCACTGGAATAGCGCGCCTATCATCCCAACGCGGTCCTTTCCTCTCCACAGCCCGATAGAGCCTTGTCTTCTTCCCTCTGGCTGCCTTCCTTCGTACTCCCTTCTCTCCTCCCCTTCCTCTTCCTCTCACTCGCTCCCTTTTTCTCTGGTTCCCTCTGTCGCGGCTTTCCGCTCGCCTCTATCATCCCGTTGCCGCCGCATGCACGCGGGGCACCGGCAAGAAGTAGACAATTCACAATTAGCAAACACAAACAGAACTACGAGTGGCTTCAAGTTGCTTGGGACGCGGTGGCAGCGGGCTTAGCCGGAAGCAAACGGTGGGGTAGAGGCTTCTGGGATGCGAAGCGACTAGCTTGGCAGTCCCTGAGCGTCAGCCTCCGCTCCAGAATACTCTCCTCGTCTCTCGGACCGACAGAGGCTGCTGAAGGCGCATGTATGCTTTGCGGATAACGGGTGTACACCCTGCTCCTCTTCTAATCCCTTGCAATCTGCCCGATTATGGAATAGTCAACTCTTCTCGTTCACTCCAATTTTTTTTCGGCATTCACTTGGTAATCGAGGCGCGAATAATCGTTAAAAGTGTCAGAATTTTCCTACGACCATGTTGAAAATATAAATTCCTCGTTTTATAAATCAACACTCTTGTGGAGAAAAAAATATTAATGTCCAGAAAATTGAAGGGGTCTTTGTCTATACGTTATTAAAGTATCATTAATTTCGTATGTTGATTTAGTGCGATTTTATGTATCTTCTCGAGGAGATTTCATGCATTTCTTTGATCAGCAGAGCATTCCCAGTGGAGTTGAGCACTGCGATCTGCATGTACACCCGGTATACACGCGCATCGGGCTCTCACCGTTGCGTTGGAACACTTGAAGCCCCAACCAGTTACGGCAACAAAAGGCTTTGTCTTCGCGCCGTCGGCGCTCGCAAATTGGTAGAAATCTTGATTAAAGGTGCAATTCCGCTGCTGCCTACGGACAAATATGAATTGCACCCCCGATGCTCCCACCCGTCCTGCCCTTCTCTCCCTCGCGCTTCCCTTCACCACTCTGTTTTGCCGTTCCGTCAAATGAAAATGGAAAAAACGTGTTGTGCCATACTTCTTATGGCGCGACAAGTCTGCGGTTTTCAAGGATCAAAACTGAACCGCTCCCCTCCACCGCTCTTGCCAATCGAGCGCGATCTCAATGCTCACCGAATGAGGATAATTCTATCACCACTCGGAGATATTCCTCTCTTGCCTCAATGGCTCAAATTTCCTTTATAATAATTAACACGCTCCCAGAAACTCGAACTTATTGGATCGCCGACCAATCCTCGCCGCCCACCTTTCCGTTTTATTGCCGCGATGCAGGATAATCGGGTTTGCGGGATTAGTTTCCAATTGGGATCAATAAATCTGGAGGGAGGAATGAGCCGGGAAGACAGTCTGGAGATGGAATAATAACGCGAGATGTGTATGACAGATGCGACAGGACCTCACCCCATAATCCGCTGGCGACTCGCCCCCATCATATTATGAAGATGTCGAGTTCATAAGTGCTATAATCCGTTGGCCGTTCGCATTAAGAATACATCCACTTTATTTCCAATTCCTGGAAGCCTAGTCGATTTAGAATAACTTGTATGATCGAATTATGGGAAAATCAACCGTCTTGAATTTAATAACTTAAAGTGAAGTTTTGTATTAGAGTCGGTAGAAATTTTATTTTGGAATATGTAATGTCACCCCATCTCGTGGAAAAAATATTAAAGTCGACAGTCGGTTTCCGACTTATCATTCAGTGGTACACAGGCAGAGTGAAATAAAGATAGGGGGCATCACAAGTTAGTGTCTACCTTGTACGCCAATACACGCCTAACAATCATCCAGTGATGTCTTCCGTAATTTTCTAAGTAAGAAGACTATTTAACTGTTAAGTCACTAATATTTATTGGGTGATAGTTCTCGAGAAGATTGTGGATTAATTAACTGTGCTTTCAGATATTACTAGTCGGATTTAAGACGACCACAATGAACAGCTCTCTACCGTGCATCCTCACTGGGTGTATGTTCTACGGGTTTGGCGTGAAGTGGTGCTACGAGTATGCCAAATATTGGGTTTCTCTGAGACCCAGGGACGGTCAGGGTACAACGAAAGGCCTAAGACTTTCGGAGAAGTTAGACAAATTGTTGAACACACATCCTATTGAAGGATGCCTCAAGTTGATATTCACTGCGATAGGCCTAACAGGCACATTGGCTGGTGGAATGCAAGAGGCAGATGCTGTCTCACCTAAAGTGGTACTTGCTACCATTTACCTCTTCTTTGCATTCTCTGGCCTTGCGGATGTTTTGAACTTTTACTTTCCCCACAATGTGAGTGATGGCATGGTGAAGCTGGCATTAGCTCAGGCATTCTTTGTTGAGGGATTCTTGTTTGTTTGGTGCAGTGTCGGTAATGACCTTATGATTAATACGGTACTAGCTTTAATTGTGTGGACCACTGCTTTGACTGTCTCCATGGAGATCCTTTGGCCCGAAATGAAACTTTTGAGGGGTTGCGCAACGTTGCTCCATGGTGGATGGATCACACATATGATAAGATTGCATTATACGGTACCTATGCAGGTACAAGGCATTGCCTTGGTGTTCTCCTGGCACATGGCAGCTGCTTCTGCAGTTACCCTGTGTGTGGTAGCTGCTACCAGAAGCTGTGCACCTCGTATGATAGTGGATGAGCCACCAGAGGTGCCAATTTATGACTATTGCCAAGAGCCCGATCAAAGAATTTAAATACCCTCCATGCACCTCTCACTATGAGACTGATTTCTTCGGCGATATATATCATGGGCCAAAAAGTATTTTTTTAGAGTAGCCATATCACACATAATATCGTAGTGCCATTTAGCTCGTCGATATAGAGCACCATCCCGATTTTTATACTCTACTGATATTTTCCGACGTGATATTTATAGTATTAAGGAACACGATTTTGCATGATAAACTACTCTATTTTATACGATATCGATATCTCATCTAGCATAAATTCATCAATTAGAAGTCACTTTCGTAGCCCATCATCATCACGCGAACTCAATTATGAGTGCCTTACAACCCCATTGCTCATTTGTTTATTATACTGTTATATAGATCTGTAATCATTTAAATCTACTTATACTATTTTGTTGTATACACTCCCTTCGTGCCAAATAAATAATATAGGTCATAAATATAAGGTGTGATTAGCTGTCGTCATCGCTTCAACTTTATATGAAAAATGAATTTTGAGCTAGGGGTCTGGAATTTTTACTACTTCTTCCTCGATGCAAAAAAACATTCCCCACCAAATTTCAGCCCCGGAAAAGGTCGGGAAGACTTGAAAACATTAGAATAACTGTCAGAATTACATAAAATTCATTATTCAGGATCGGTTTTCCACGTGTTTTAGGTAGAATTCCGGCATTTCCCCCACAACATTTATGTTTTTTATCCGTTTTGAGACACGAGCAATCGAAAAATCAAGCGTTCGTCCCGGTCCCAGAACCTTCGAAAAATCGAAAATTTTTGAAGGGGTATGCCTTAAAAAATTTGCGAAAAAATGAATTTTGAGCTAGGGCTCTGGAATTTTTACTACTTCTTCCTCGATGCAAAAAAACACTTTCTACAAAGTTTCAGCCCTGGGAAAGGTCGGGAAGATAAAAAAACATGGGGAAAACCGTTGAAATCAAATATTCAAGATCGGTTTTCCATGTGTTTTAGGTCGAAATCCGGCATTTCCCCCACAACATTTATGTTTTTTATCCGTTTTGAGACACGAGGAATCGAAAAATCAAGCGTTCGTCCCGGTCCCAGAACCTTCGAAAAATCGAAAATTTTTGAAGGGGTATGCCTTAAAAAATTTGCGAAAAAATGAATTTTGAGCTAGGGCTCTGGAATTTTTTCTACTTCTTCCTCGATGCAAAAAAACATTCCCCACCAAGTTTCAGCCCCGGGAAAGGTCGGGAAGATAAAAAAACATGGGGAAAACCGTTGAAACTAAATATTCAAGATCGGTTTTCCACGTGTTTCAGGTAGAATTCCGGCATTTCCCCCACAACATTGATGTTTTTTTTCCGTTTTGAGACACGAGGAATCGAAAAATCAAGCGTTCGTTCCGGTCCCGAGACCTTCGAAAAATCGAAAATTTTTGAAGGGGTATGCCTTAAAAAATTTGCGAAAAAATGAATTTTGAGCTAGGGCTCTGGAATTTTTTCTACTTCTTCCTCGATGCAAAAAAACATTCCCTACCAAGTTTCAGCCCCGGAAAAGGTCGGGAAGACTTGAAAACATTAAAAAAGCCGTCAGAATTAGGTGAGTTCGATTATTCAGGAGGCTGTTTCTACGTGTTTTCGGTACAATTCTGGCACCTTGGCGACTGGTTTCATGTTTTCTATCCGTTTTGATATTCAAAGAATCGAATTATGAATAATTTCGGTCGGTGTCTTACCTAGAAATGATAGGACAGACATCGTAAGCTGGTAATCGGAACGAAGCTTCGGTGACACCTTCTACCAAGCTACAGAAATTCGTGGCATTTACTGTATATAATGTACGATGCATGAGATAGAACTTGGGGTCCTCCCGATCGCAGAATGGCATGTGGATAATAAAAGATTTCGGGAAATATAACAAAAATATTCGCTAAGAACACTTGTGCTGGGCGGCGATGGCGACGGCTTACATAAAAGATGAGCAAGGTAACGGCTGCCCTCAAATTACTGTAACACCATCAGTAGACGGAGTGAGCAACAATTTATAACCTTCTTCATATAAACAATCGTATCACAACGTGAATGTAGGGCATTCACACGAGGAGAGAGGGTAGATTTGTTAATAAAGTCAAACGTTAATTTAGGCGGTACATTCATCCCTGCTAGCCAGAGGCCGGACGGTACGTGGCGAAAACCACGACGAGTCAAAGATGGTTACATACCACAGGAAGAAGTTCCACTGTATGTAATTGAAACCCACAGAGCATTACAATACCCCAGGTCGCCGCAAATGTTCCATCAATGTACTTCGCATTTCCAGGTATGAGAGCAAGGGTAAACAAATAAAGAACAAGCCTCAATATCCAGTGGGAGCCAGTCCAGAATTCATTGCTAAGCATAAGGCAAAGCTAGAAGCGATGGCAAAGGCCAAGGCACAGGCTCAGGGTCCACCTGGTTCTCAACAAGTGAAAACAGAAACAGCAACAAAGAAAAAGAAGAAGAAGAATAAGAGTAAAAGTACAGAACAGATAACAGAGGATCTCTCGAAGAGCAGTATCTCGGAACCCGAACAAAAGAAAGAACCACCAACTGCTAGTAATAAGCCTTCACAGCCTAATGCAACCGTGTTAACTAATAGCCAGCCACCTGTTTCCAAGTCAAAGGCTGCTAATCAGAATGATCAAGCCTCGTCAGACCCACAGAAGAGGTTGAAGAATCTTAGGAAAAAGTTAAGAGAAATTGAAACTCTGGAACAGAAAATCAAAACAGGGATGCTCAAGAATCCTGAGAAGGAGATTTTGGATAAGCTGGCACGAAAGAATGAAATTTCCAAAGACATAAGGCGAATAGAGGCCAGCCAGTGAGAACAAGATTGTATGATTCAGATGAAATGTGCTACCAGAGATCTTTCTTTACACGATCCCATTATTTGTCACCCCTATAGTCTTACCCAAGAACACCAGTGTGCTTATTTTACCCTGTGACTGAAATTTTAATACACGGTTTACTCAATATTATATTGAACCCTTCATACAAAGGCCGCAGTGAAGAATTGCAAAGTGAAACTGTACATTTGAGCGTGACTTTTAAATTGATAATACTTTTAAGGAACTCAGTACTTGGCAGTGTCTATGTACGGATGTCAATTCGCCAAGTTCGAATAAAATCACGCTTTTTTTTTCACGAAAGCACTCGAAAGTCATTATGGACTCTGTCATACGTACTTGTAAAATGCGACATGTCAAAGAGTATAAATAATAACATTTATTTTTTTCCATCTTATGAAATTGGCTGTTCCAACATAATTTAGGCTTTCTTAATCTTTGTACTCGTTACCAGTGAATACCAGTATTGTATACATCTCGAGATAGTCTATCTCTGCAATCTACATAATTGACTATCTGCGTTCATCAACTCCGGAGAGAATTAGTACTGTGGGGAGTATCGATTGATGTGTATCTTCCTGGCATACCCGTAACTCGTGTTTCGATAGAACGGTCCTAAACTAAGGGAGCACTCGTCGTACTCGTATTCTGCCAGTTGGTCTTCTCACACGGTAGAATACGAGAAATCCCAACTAAAAGAATGTGTCAAGGCATGCGTAATCTTCTTGATTGGACTTAAAGCCAGACAGCACGTGTACGGCTTTAATCGGTCATTTGATAAGTTCAATGTAACGATAGGAGTTCACGTTTTGTCGGGGTGGCTGATTGCAGCAGTAACGGAGAAGCGAGGGCAAACATGAGGAAGCTCTCGGTGCCAGAAGCGGTGCTCACGTTCCTGGATATTGGAGCGCGAGCGAGAGGGTTGATGATAAGGTCGATGTAAGCGAGAGTGAGTCCTCGGGAGCCTTGTCGGAGGCCGTTTCAATTGGCGCGGAGCGAGTGACGCAAGCACTCCTCCCCGTGTGCCACCCGCTTTCGTGTTCTCTCGCTTCTAAGAGCAGCAAGCAGAGCCCAGAGTGCGGAGTAGCAGCGAGCAAAACACTCGCTCATCGCGAAAGAAGCGCTCCCTCGTAATCGAGAGCGTGAGCGGCCGAAAGAGAGGGATCCAGTGAGGAGTAACCGATCTGGAAGAGGAAGTGAGAGGAAACCAACAGGGAAGCAGTCGCGAAAGAGCCACGTACATACGCAGGACTCGACTCGAGAGAAAGTAGATAGTACAATGCCGATACCACTGCCGGTTTAAAAGTGACGTGAATCCTCGGCCGATTCGTCTTCCCTTCTAAATACTACCGCGGCCCAAGTAACCCGAGCCCGAGCCTGTGGATACTTCTTCCACGAGCAGCTCCTAACACCGGAAGCTATCGAGTGTTCTGTCGGTGAGTACTAGACCGTCACTCTCTTCGACAGTATTCTCTGTTGAGCCTCGGCACCGCTTGCTCGAAGCTCCAAATAAAAAGCTTCTTCGATTGGCTGCTCTTCACGGAGGTGTTAGTCATTTTGGGGAAGACCTACTACTTATTTCGTGAGGCCTTAATCGGTGCCCAGCGATCAATCGCGACGAATGACAGAAGAAACGATAGCTCGCGAGCGCACTATTCAAATGCCCTCCCAATGAGGAGCATTATTGCTGACGTGACGTGGCTCCATTTAATCGCTGGTATCAATTACAGCTTCGTTCCGGTTCTTCTTCTGTCATTCCCAAGGGCTTTAGAATGTCGAAAGTCACCGCGTTTGCGTTCCTAACCTTTTGCTGAGCTCACACTTCGTCCCGAATAAAGCACGGCCACCTAACCTGAGCCGCATGCTCGAATCCTCAATCGATTTCTCGCTGCCGTTACTGGTTAATTTCGAATTTCGCGCAGTGCCGGAAACGGCATTCTTTATCATGCTTTGTACTCCCTAATTTCGTTTTCATTCTCAAAAGGAATGTGATAACAATATTAATATCAAAATTGAAGTAAGAGGGTGGATTGTGCAAGGGGTTCATTGGCAACATGGAAAGTTACAAGTTTCTATCGATTGATTATACATTTGAGACCTACTTCTCCTTAGAGAGGAATGCACTCCTTTACCACCACCTGCAAGTATCCTTCGTATCGAACCGGACAGCAGCACACCCGCGAGTTCGGTGTGCTTATAGCGATTACATAAAATAGTCAATAGTCCCAGGTACTTGTGAATTATCGATGAAACTATCATCTTTCGAGTAGCATCGATAAACTTTCCTGGGTATCAGTACTTCTTTCGAATTGAGAAAAATCGAGTATAGGAAGGAGGCTGCCGGTCGATATGTCTCGATTGATTTATTTTCCTGTAGTGTCGTCATAGGATACTTGTCGTCTAGGCTCCATTACATAATAGGAAAGCATTCCGGCTGCGATTCGTGACTTGTTCCGTGTGACAGCCGCGTTATGAAATATACAGTTATATTGCTGCTGCTTCACATAATAATAGATAATCCGACACCTAATGCACTCTAATCTTGTAGTCAACAGATCTCGTTCACATCTGCGTGCATTGGATTTTGCTCTGGTGGCACGCGAGTTCAAAGCACATGATGCGCACGCGGTGCAATATTTATAGCATTATGAGCGACAAAGCAGCAAGCGCACGAGACGAGCTAAGCTTGAAAAGCGTGCAGGCGTATTAAAATAAAAAAGCAAAGAGGCCTCACGATGCCAAGGCGATTCTTTGCACCTGGCGTTGCCAGGCCACTGCCTCCAAAGAACTTCGTCGAGACCGCTTTTGTTCCCTCGACTAATTGTTAGGAAGCGAATGCTGTCAGTGTCACTTTGCTTTGTAAACGAAGCGTGGCTATCATCACTCTCCCATGTGTTTATTAACTTTCCCAGCTGAAGACGCGAAAGAGACTCTTGCCGATATTCCGTAGTCTTTGTTTTCTTCAGGCAGACCTCGAATCATTGGTGAGAATCAGTGTTCAAGGTGCGTGTCGCGGACGATAATTTCGAAGCTCCTTATCGGGGCTGTTCTAAACACGCGACTCCATAAAAGCGGACACCCAGTAAATATAAACACATGCGAGCGACGCACGGTAAATAGACGGTTCCTGTTAGTTCGCAAATGACGTAGCCAGAGCTTTTAATGAGGAAATGTACGCGTACCCAAAGTGACACTGATAGCAAGAACTCGAGAGGAGAAACGCTGGAGTGGTAGAATGGACGCGCTTTGATTACAGGAAAAGGTCACCGAATCACAGATTCAATGGCCAAGGGCGAAGCGAAGGCTCCGGAACAGTTTAAGTGAGTAGAGCAGCTAAGATCCACTTCTCACGGAAATAATCCCCTACTGCCTTACACCCCGCATAATCGAACAAAGATATTCCTCGAAGCATTGAATGCATTGAACCCACAGATAAAGCTTTCGCGATAAGAAGGGAGACTTGAAAGCACGCTACAATCGAGTGTTCGTAATTTCATTCCCATAATGTGTTATGTTCACCGTCCATCAGCTTACGAAACTATTCAGGCAGATACCGTTAGATTCACTATTTGTAAATTGTAGGAATAATAAAGGCACAGGAAATATTCTAGTCACGCGTCATCATGTTGAGAAACACGTCGAAGCCTTATCTCCCAGTCGTATATACTCTTAGAAAATTACTATCTAGAATTATTGAGTGCTCTGATAGCTGTGATCCTCGCGTTCCAGACTCGTGCCAAAGATTATCAATGGCGGGATTGCGGGAATCATCGGCGTTTCCGTGGTGTTCCCACTGGACTTGGTCAAGACGCGACTCCAGAATCAGATCGTTGGTCCAAATGGAGAACGAATGTATAAGTCCATGTGAGTCTGTTAATCTGAGAGACTTAGACGTTTGTTGGTTAAGGGTAGTTGGATTGAGATTGACGTAATTGCAGGTTTGACTGCTTTAAGAAGACGATGCGGGCTGAGGGCTACTTCGGCATGTACAAGGGTTCCGCCGTGAACATTCTTCTTATCACGCCAGAGAAGGCAATAAAACTCACTGCCAATGATACCTTTAGACATTACCTTTCCACTGGCCAAGGGTAGGTGTATTCGTCAAAGTACTTCGCTTTGTTCCCATCGATCTAAAATGCCTCTTACGTGGGCAGAGACTAGAAAAACTTAATTCTCGACACGAAGTCTGTGTGTCACGCCAAACTGTTATGTCTATGTAGACAACAACTACCATTGGAGCGTGAAATGCTTGCCGGAGGTTTAGCCGGTGCTTGCCAAATCATTGTCACGACGCCAATGGAGCTTCTCAAGATCCAGATGCAGGATGCTGGCAGGGTAGCCATGGCGGCGAAGGAGGGTAAGTCTATTGACCCACTTTAGAGTGATGTGCCTCGTGAGCTCTGGCGATAGAATCGGGATCAGCGAATAACGTGCCCTAACATTGTATTGCTAACGTCTTGTGACAATCTCTGCGCTCCGAGGAGCAAATAGTGCGGTACAGATATGTTTCAAGATCTCGTGTCTGCGATGCCTAACTTTATATTTGAAGTATTTAATGACATAACAGAAAACAGATGTACATACAGCTGTATATCGAATCAAGTCACACAAGTGTTGCATGAAAAAGTATATATCGGGATGGTAGCTTCTTTAATTTGCAAACTTATCTTTCGCCACCATCCAAATCACTCGGTCATTTTTGTATGAGAGATTCGATCGGAGGATTTATTTAAACGTTGTGGATACTAGTACACCCTCGCGCGCTCGGGTGGCCTGCAGGTGACCCACTGACCTACTCAACCCTTTCGCCGGTGACCTTGCCCTGCGTTACACACATTCCAATCAAGGATGGGCGCCCAAGCGCACAATCACGCGCAAGCACAGGGTGGTGGGGATTGGCTGAGTCGACGGCATACGCCGGTCTGTGACGTCTCTGACTCCCGCCAGAGATTCCAGCCTTCTCGAGCAGCAGGATCTGCGCCACTGCTCCTTCTATCATTCCTTATCAAGAGTTCCTTGCTCCCCATTTCTTCGTATTATTAATTTCGAAAAAGCAACGTCCCCTCGAATGATCGCGAATTCTTCCCCAATAGCCTCTCTTTTTTCCTGACCCTCTTTTTTTCGTCTGTGGTTTTTTCCTTCAGTAGTTCTCGATTGATCACCCGATTGTGGTTGCAGCAACGCTCCAACCGCACGGCAGCCCGTGATAGACAATAAGATTGCGAGACGGCACGAAATACAAGAAGGACGTTCTCTCTAATTTTAATCGGTAAACGAGGCGCAAGTGTTAGAGACCTGCGGTGGAAATTAGAGGTTTCGCTTCTAATTTAAACCAGCTTCCCCAAGTCTTAACTTTCAGTTACTGCTCTAATCATTGTCTTAGTTTACCCCAGGTTTTGCTAGTTTGAATGTTCTTCCATGATACGTGCACTGTACTCACTGTAAATTATTTTACTAACCAGCTGATGAATTGCACCTTGAATTAATCGAATTCGAATTGATAGCAAATCCGAGAGAGTAAAGAAACAACATGGGGCTAACTTTGTTATAGCTGGCCAGACGATTCCAAAAGTATCAGCCCTGTCCCTTACAAAGGACCTTCTTCGAAAGCGAGGTATTGCGGGTCTTTATCAGGGTACAGGTGCCACGGCCCTCAGGGACGTTACATTCTCCGTCATCTACTTCCCCCTTTTCGCTAGATTAAATGACCTCGGACCTAAGAGGGAAGATGGCACGTGTAAGTGACTCAGTATATTTATGTAGAGTCTCGTAAAGTGACAGTGTTATTCTGAAATATTCAGAAAGGCTTCTAAGAGAGATCTTCATAATTATTCTGCTATTTCCGACAGCTGTATTCTGGTGGTCGTTCTTGGCCGGGTGCAGCGCTGGCTCTACCGCCGCACTCATGGTAAATCCATTCGACGTAATCAAAACTAGACTACAAGTGATTAAGAAAGCACCTGGTGAACCAACGTACAATGGGGTCTTAGATTGCATAGGGTGAGTTCCCTTAATTCTTCGACATCACGTACTATTTTTCAGTCAGAAGTTTCACGGAGCTTTGTTTACTCATGATTCTAGAAAAACACTAACGAAGGAGGGGCCACTGGCTTTCTTCAAGGGCGGTGCCTGCAGGATGATCGTGATAGCACCATTATTCGGTATTGCGCAAACCGTGTACTACCTCGGTGTCGCGGAGTGGCTTCTGGGCCTGAAGCACTAAGACCATTCGATCATATCCATCCGACTTTAACGCCGTACGACTATACACGCAGTGAATCAGACTTTCTCGTTCAATTAACGTGTAAACACCTGCTTCTGTGCCCAATCTAGACCGTAAGTATTCTACTGTACACATAATCGCTAGATATACAGAGTTCAAAGACTATATCGAGACCCCACGGTTGGTGGTGCCCGAAATCTATTTTTTGGGACACATAGCAGCGTTATATCAAAAGTCGATATTACTGTCAATTCTAGTAACCAGTTCGAGGCGAAAGAATAAAACAAGTTATCCCTTTAACCAATCCTCGTTCTCTACAACAAACGATGTTGAAAGTAAATGCGTCCAATACTGGGTTCCATTAAAATCTCTCGACATTTATTCTACTGTGTGCTGTTTCAGTGTTCACAAGAACGAGGTCGCGTTAAACTTGATTCACCCGCGTGTATGTATAGCCGCATGAGCCCGTCGCGCATCCACACATATTGACGCACCTTTGTGCCATATAAATACTCTGGGAATTACGACAATAATAACTGGCGTAGATTGCGTGCTATCCAGCGCCTTAATTTTTTTGTCGCTTTAAGAGAGACCACTCTTCTTCGCCTTTTTATGGTCCTTCTTTTCCAGTCGAGCCGATTTTCTTGATTTCTTTTTAATAGCGTCTAAAGTTGGCGCCCTTCTCTTTTGAGTAGGTGGCTGCGCCGATTATACATCGAAGTTCAAACGCGATCGTATAATTTCGCCCCTGACAGGGTCAACTTTTGGTCCAGTCGATAGCGAAAGCCACGATGGCGTGACTTACATTTTTTTACTTATACACAGTAGTTTCCCATCGGAGGCTTGAACATGGTAGGTTCACTCTATACGTCGACACTATGTGCGTATAAATATAGCGTGAATCTATCCTTAGAGAATCATTAGCAATTAAGAATGCGCCTTGAGTATTGCTGTTCCAAGCTCTCCCTTTCGTTTGCCAGG
Organism: Ectemnius continuus; assembly: GCA_910591665.1. Lineage (NCBI taxonomy): Eukaryota > Metazoa > Arthropoda > Insecta > Hymenoptera > Crabronidae > Ectemnius > Ectemnius continuus. The sequence goes on from OU342861.1 coordinate 13,383,303, forward strand.
GAAATTTTTTTTAGGGCGATCTGTTATAGATAACTATGTATATTTCCCGCGAGCGGGAAACGAGAGAAATTGTCAATTTATGAATTATGTATGTCCTTCTGTGGAGATGTATAAAGCAATTATCAATGTTGCCGGAAAGTCACGAGGTGTTGAACTGTTCTGACATTCTTACCACACCCTTACCATGAATAATTTTAAGAGAGTATAGTCCCAAGAATAGATGTGACAAAGGTAAGAGATCAAAGACAAGACGTTTCCTTGATGTTTTTATTAAAATTTTATATACAAACGTTAAACGAGCGGAAGAATGTGACTTTATTAGATGCTGATTAATTCATCCGGGAACCGCAGCTGCCCTTCGTTCTGTTTTGTGCCATGCTTGAAGTTCCTCAGTACCATCAGTCTCCTGGGTTTAAGTTTAAGTACATCCTCTAATCCATTCCTCGGTCTCCGGCAACCATCCTGCACTTTGTCCACTTTTGCCTAATTGCATTCGTATAGTATGTTAACTGAAACATCGACAAAATTATTAATCCCACCTGAAAGAGATACGTAGCCACTTATTCATCATTGTGAATATTTACCTTATATCATAGTGATGCACCGGCTTTCTATATAGTTCGAAGGCACTGCCCCTCTGCTCCCTGCTCCCAGCAAGATCCAATCCGCTTGGTTCTCTGTTGTGGCCGAGATTGGATGAGTAGTTCTGCCCGTGGTTGTTGTGGACATTGCTGTTACTGGTGTTGTGCATGTAGCCGTTGTGATTGGTGTTGGGGCGATTGTGTGCCAAACCCAAACTTATCTGGCCGGCGCTGTTACTGTGCCCATGAGAGGCGATCGGTGGATTGCAGTGCGGATGGGGGTGAGGATGGCTCATTGTATGATTGTGACTTGAGGAAGAAAGGTGACTGAGATTATGGTGTGAGTTCCCCAGATTCGGGTCCCCTCGATTTGGCCCGGGTATGTTGTAGTAATACTGACCGCTATTCCGACGGGCATTCCCATTGCTTCCCTCCACCTAAGGATCATTATACTATATTATAATAATTCTTCAAGTATTCCCCCCACCTTGTATTATCGAACGTACGTGAGAAGTGGCAATAGAAAAACTCTTGGAATGGTGATGAGTACTGGTTGCCTCGGGGGGATTCGCATTACCGTCCGCTGGAGGCATGTTACTCTGCGGTGGCCTGTAGTTCTTCGGCTTCGGTGGTGGAACAGGCTTGTACGTACCGCCGGGCTTATTTTGTGGTAGGCTGATCGACTTGTAGTCAGTGGTGCGACTATAATACAGAGCAAAACATTCTAGCTTACGCAAAGGTGCGCAACGGAACGGGGTGGGAAGAGAGTGGGTTGGGGGGAGCTGGTCACACTAAAGTATCTGTGCTAGATATATATATTCTACAAGCTCTTCGCAATGGTCGGGGCTTCCGAGCCACCAGCCTGCAGAGAGATAAATAAAATAACTGGCTATATTTTGGAACTACAGTAGCCTCTGACATACGTTAATTTCTGTGTCAGTAATTTAAAAAGAACTGACCTGTATTTGGCGTAGTCCGTCCGCGGTTGGGTTTCATGACTGGGTATTGGTTGCGCAGTTGATCTAGTAAATCTATAAGGGTCGTGAGGCCTGGCAGGTAATCCAGAACTCTTGAGATCATCGGGTACGTTCGGTCCTCCCAATCTTCCACTGGACGAACTCAAATTCCCAGCTCCATAATTCGGATTTCCATTAGTATTATTATACGAATCATACGAGGACATACTATCGTAGCTCCCCTGTAAAAATACATGCGGATTCTTAACTCCCATTTTTTTTATCGTAGAATTCCAATTCTCAGTAACATCACTTACAGTTTTAACTTGAGGCCTTTCCAATGAGGACGTCGCGTTGGGCTTGTGCTGGGGAGTGGCATTTATATAATTCGCCACATCCAGTACAGAATCGGTCTTGTTCAATAATCTTTCTTGAGCTGATCGACCGATCGTACCGCGGGAGTTCTGATTGATAGGTTTAACATTGCGATCCACGCGGGGTGGTAAATCTGGGGGATTCTGATGGTTCGATCTTGTTTCGAAGGAACCACCCAAATATTCCGGTGAACCCGATTGATTACTCGCTTGACCTGACAGTGAAAACCCGTATTTTCCGTCGCCCATACCACCCTGAGATCTTCTTTTCTGTTGCTCGAACGATTGCTAAAGAAATTGGCTCGCTTTTAATTTCTACGACAATTCGACCTTCGACGAGGTCAAAGTTACGAGGTTTACCTGGTAATTGGTGGTGTATGGCGGGGGTGCGGTAGTATCATCTTGGGTGGCGATGCTCGGGTCCGAACTGCTTTTTAAACGAGCCGGTGGTCCAAGAGCTGGTGGCGCTGGACTCAGCTCCAGGTCACTCTCCGGGGAGGAAGCATAGGAGAGGCGAGAAGTCATCGGGAATAGGAAATCATCCGAGAGGGCTTCTTCCGGCTATCGGCGCAATCACACATAGGACATCACATTACACAGATCGTAAGCATTACATGTACAAGTGCGACCAGTCGTACTCCTCTCTTCCTTGCTCTCTCACTTTGTTTCCTTGCGAAATACGTGCTCAACCAGTCCACAAGAATAACGTGCCGATCGAAAGGTTATAATTTTTTTAAACGCATGTTATTCTTGTGTGCTTGTCAAATTGTCATTTGTACTATCCTTATTTCCTTCGGTGAATGGTAGTCTCATGCATAGTGTTCAGATTTTAGTTTGGCGGATCGACGTACATTCGGGCATGAATTGGTGATTTGGAGAAAAATGTACTATTGTAGTAAAGAATTTATAGGCTCGTTTTAAAGAATGATAAATGTTGTTGGGGACCTTCAGGATTATGGACAAATGATTACATTTTCATTTAAGGAATTAGAGTTTTCAAAAATTGTCGATAATAATCTCTGTTTATTTTCTCCATGTTCCGGAGTATTAGTTCCTAGTAGCTAAATAAAAAGTATAATTAATTAGATGAATTATACGAAATTTTGATATTAACGCTCGTTTATCATTACTAATGAAACTGGAATAAAAGCAAGAAGTATGAAGTGGAGTGAGAGGCGGGTGCAAAAATATGTTTGCAGCGAGGCATAGTGTGCTGCGTGAATGTTTGTTTGTTTTTTTCTTATCGAATTTGATTTGGTGAGGGTGAGAAATAGAAATTATGCTGGGCGTGTCGTTGATACTGTGAGATGTGAGAACAAGCTCCTTAGATATAGCCGAAGAATTGCTCGCGAACAAGCTCAGAGGCGAGAGAGGGGTAAGAGGGTAGGGAGAAGAGCTTGTCCGGTTGCTGAGGGTCAGCACGACACACGTTCTCGTTGACGTCGTAGAACGCGCCCTCCGAGGAGATCGGGGGTAGAGCAGGAGGAGGAGGTAAGCCGCGAGGAAGATGCCCAGACGGCTGACATTGCTCCCATGCCGTCTGTCGAGAGTACGTCGGCTACAATCAAGTGCCAGAATATCATTTCATAGCTTTCGATCTTGGCCCACATCATTTCGGGGTCGGGGAAATGGTCGTTCACGTTCGAACTTCGAAGAGAGCCCCGAAATTTTCTCTAGTTCGAAAATACTGAACTTCGAGAGGGTCTCAATTAGACCAAATTCGCAGTTGATAATCGGACACCAAAACCAGAGATTTGTGCAGGTAGAATATATAGATATGGTGATAGGTTTTCTCTTACCTTTGTCTGGCTCATCCAGAGTAAACCCTGCTGTTGTCGATCTATCAGCTCCCGCAGTTTTCGGTACCAAACCTCGGGAGTGGTCAGTGTGATCACGGCGCTGAATATATGGCCCCAGATCTTGTCCAATTTCTGGCACTGTTCCAGCAGCTTCTTACTGCTCTTATGTGCCGATCTACGCAATAATTTCAAGAAAGAGTATTATTTTAACTGACTGCATTGACGGTGATTTATTTGTATACATTATTAAACTCACTTTGGAATTCCTGCTCTCATCTCCTTTATCACTTGCTTGGTTTCTGCTTTCAAGAAGATTACTATCGGATAGAATTGCGCGTAGTTCAGTCGATCAACAGCATTCGGTGTGATGTCTAGGAGGGCATGTTTACCCCTGTCCATCACCTCCCTTATTGCACTCAGCCGGATTATACCTGAAGACTTATTCTTTCCTACCCCATCTTCCATCTGACTCTCCATTTCTATATTGAAGATAAAAATTATGTACGGTTGTTTTTATTATTAGGAAATTATTCCAAAAAATATTGGGAACTTACGTGGAGAAGTGAATTTATCGGGAAAGTCTTTTAGTAATTTCTCGCGAGCGAGATCGGCAACGGGTCCAAAAAGAACGACAGGTCGCACGAAACCAGGGTGTCGTAGAATCACTCTTTCATATGCCGGGAATTTGCTCACACTGTCCGAGAACACTACGTCATCCCAATGATCCTATAATTAATGAAAAAAATATTTTATGTGTTTCCCTTTCGGTATTATAAAAATCCGGCAAAAGTTCAGTGTCCGAACGTACCCTTCCGAGAGATTTGGATCTTCTATGGCTGCTTCTTCGCCGTCTGAAGAAGCTACCCCTGCTTTCGCTGGCACTCATCTCCTTCTTGGTAGCGTTGAATTGAGCAGTCGCTAATTCTTCAGCGCGGGCTTTATTGGGGATGATTCCCTTTTGCACCTCTTGGTTATTCCTGCCTATACGAAATACCTGCCACGAACCCACCACCCCGTTGTGCAGAGTATCTATCACGTGAAAGACGTCTCCACTTCGAAAACTCATCTCGCCCTTCTGCGGCTGCTCGTAGTGGAAATGGGTTCTGCAAAAAAAAGACAGTTTGTCGAGTGTCCGAGGCGTTGAGAAATGTTTCTCCTTAAGTACTCACTTTATATGAAACGAGTCACCCTTCCCCGACGACACCACTTGATCGTACTCTTGACGGCGGTGCTGAACTATGAGATCAATTTGCTCCTGCAGACTTAGCAAAAACAAGACTGCTTCCTCCCTCGTCACACCCTTCATGTCCATATCATTTATCTGTCAAGAACAGAATTAAATAATTTAGTAAAAATTCTGTGGAATATAATTTCATTATATTTCGCTGTTTGGTACCTTAAGTATTTTATCTCCGGGCTGCAAACCCTGCAGGGAAGCAGGACTACCAGCTTGAACAGCTGTCACAAATACTCCAGTTTCATTACCGCCACTAAGGCGAACCCCAACAGAACCCTCTTTTTGGAACGTGATGAATCGAGGATCCGGCCTGATTGATCCGACAATATTAATTTTCATTCAACATTTAAACTATAAAATTATCAAATTTAGACCAAGTACTTACATCGGTTGTTTCGAACGCGTCAGATCTTCATCGTATAATTGCCTTCTCGTACTGTAATAATCTGAAGAAAAGAAATATTAAATATTAGACACTCGATATTTTCTTAATCATTAGACATGTAAGAATCGAAGATAAAGTGCAATTATTTCCACTGGAATTACCTTCTGCTCGAGGAGGTGGTGGCCTTGGAGGGTCGACAGTAGGGGTTGCCGGGAGATCAAGCTGACTAAGGGATACATCCATGAGAGGCCCTCTGGAACGACCCCTCGGTACCAGATTACTCTTATCATCGAGCGGCTGCCTCGTCGGGGGTGGGACATACAGATTCTGGCTACTGTAACTCGCCCCGGAGAGGTAGTCGCCGCTTTCAGGCTTACTCTGCTGCTGCACATGGCAGCAGGAATTGTCTCTCGTGATGACGATCGAAAGTCGGTCTTTGCACTGATCCATCAGCTTTCTGGCTTCCTTAAGACTCATGTTATCGGTAGCCACGCTGCCGATACGAGTCAATACATCGCCGGGCTTCACACCGGTATTCTCCCGTGTCACCTCCTTCACATATAGGCGACAGCCAAGCACTATTCCGAAATCTGTAGAAAATGCCCTGTTACAGTCACTTTTCCTCGAAAGACATATATTCGATTCTCACCATCTTTCTTATTATTTCTTGTGAGAGTAAGCCGATGACTTTGGAGATTCGAATTGCCGAGATTCGAGGAATTGGAGGCTGCCCGTCGCTTAACCACCAATAGGACGGTCGATCCTGAGTCGCGTAGGACTCGAATCGCAGCCCCATAGTCCGCACCCTCCAGAGAAATCCCATTCGCCGAAATGATGCGGTCGTTCACCCTGAAAGCCCGAGAGTTGAATTGGATCGATGCGATCGAAACATTTCTCCTCATACGCGCGATATTGCAATGCTAATACAGTACAATTGTTCTGTAACTCTATCAGCCTCTATCTCTCGCTCTCATTGGCTTTACTTACTGCAATTTCCCTTCGGCCGGGCCGGCTTTGAGGACGTCGGAAATCGCAATTGCGGGATCTCCATTAGTGAAGTGGGGGTTGTCCCTGCCCCCGGAAACGGCGATCCCGAAGCCATAACCGGGCACTCTCGTCACCGTCACATGATGGATCTCCCATCCCCTATCGCCGTTCTGGAGATGAACATCCTTCGATGGACAAAAGAAATAAAGGGACAGTTAGAAAGGTAGCTCGAAAGAAAGTAGATAAACTACTTGTAACCGCACGATCCATCCGCAACTAATGTCATGTTACCGCAATTCTTATCCTATTAAATTCATTTATCGGCCAGTAAACTCGTCACCGATCTTTAAGGCGTTAAACAGACTAGCACGCGAGATCCAATCATCGTAGATCCGATTCTCCGAGCGTGCTTGCGCACAATCGAGATCTTATCGGGATTCAAGTGCGCTCTGTGAAAGAGGCTGCTCGAGTTCGTCATCAGTGGAAACCAGTTGCTCGCGATTCGAGGCTCATTGGAAAGTAAGAGCGATTAGAGCGTTTCCGCCGGGAAAAAGAATGGGCGGCGTGAGAATTCCTTTAATACCTGGGCCTCGCTGGCAGCGGAAGTATTGTGGAGGGCGGTATGATTCGTCGCGGAGGAATTTGGAGAACTGGTCGAGTTAGCCACGTGACAGAGGCTACCGTTGTTTCCCCCAACCCCGATATTGTTCTCGTTCCTCTCCATCCTTGATTTCACTTCCTTTTCTCTTCCAAGATATCGCGCTAGTCTTCGACCTCGCGATTCAACACTCGAAGCATCCTCTCTCCACTTCTGCTCCAATCAAACTTTCCGTAGTTTCCTTATACGCGCGGTTACACGCTCCTTCTACACTTACAACTTCTATATAACGATTTCCTTTCCGCCGGCTATCCCGTATTGCGCAAACACTTTTAACAAAAACTGTCAACTATCGATGTCCTAATGATCGTCCCTCTGGGAGGATTGCACTTGGTTCGCGAGGCTTCTCCCGGGATCAGCTCGACATTCCAGTGGACGAGAGCGTCATGATCGAGTTTATTATATTTCTTATATCGATGGAATCCATCGACATCGGTGGATCGTTGGATGTGCTGGTGCTGGTAGAGCGAGGCAATGGCGTAGGAGCAAACTCCCACGAGGAGGAGGTCGAAGACGACGAGGACGACGAGGATATGGCGAGAGGTGGGCCCACGCGCATCTCAGATTCCATTCGCTATTATCCTCCGCCGATTCCCCCCGACCTCATTTCCAATTAAGGATCCCTCCCGATAGAACGACTTCTTTCCCGCTATCTTTCGCCCCACTCTCCACCTCCCCTTCGATCCCTAGATCGGCAAAGTCCTCGGAAAAGTGCGTCGTCGGTTCAAGTGTGTGCAGCCCTGGCATTCCATTTTCCTTTCAATTGTCCGTCCGGTCACACCTACCGCCGCCACCGTCAGGCACACAGGCTTCTTCGCATACACCGCCTGCTGTGCTTCCCTTTTCCCTTGGCTCTCTCAGTATCGTCAGCGATTATCTCCAACGGCCACACTGCGGGAATGCGCGCCGGAAAAATATCTTCACAAGCCTGCCAAGATAGTCCACTACCACCACCACCACCTTGACTTTCCACCGAGGAGTGAAAACAAACCCACATACACACACAGTCCCTCTTTCTCTCTGTCCGAAGGATACACTATTTCGGCCGGTTCCTTCTCCCTTCGCTGGCGGAACAAAGGGAAATAGTTGTAAAGGGCCTGCTTTCCTTCGGTGCCCTTGCCATTGGGTTAATAGCCGGAACAAGTGCCTCGCTTACACGTGGTCTTCTACCTCTTCTCCGCTTTTCCTGCCCTACCATCTGTAACCCCGTAGATCATGGGAATGCCCGTCCTCCCTTTTTTCCCTGACCTGGAATGTCATTTACTTGGGGGACGCCTCTTTCATATGCATAACTTCGGGCACACCGTGAAATCGAGGGAGAACTCCACTTGTTTCAGGCTGATCCAGTTGTAGAAGAAGTTTGTTAGAGCTGATTCGACTATAATTCGCAGTGCTCAGTCTGATCCCTCGGTTTCCGAGCGCAGCTAGTCGATACTTGTGATCAAATTTACCGCCTACGTCGATTCGTCGATTCACTATCACTTTCTTTCCAGAGCGACACTTTTTGCCGCTGCTTGAAACCACTTGCTGACGAAGCCACACATCCCACGTAATCTTTCGGCTGTATGGCGCGCGATACGCGATCGCAGATGATTCCTCCCAATGATCTACTCTTCCACTTGAGTCGGCGATGTTCGATCGCGCGAAATATTGTTCCGTTTGCTTATCGCACTCTTTGCCGCACTGGCTCCGCGAGTGGAATGCAGGGCACGTGATTCATCGATACCTTTCGATCAGTCCATGCTGGTCACGTGGAACGCCGTGTACTATTTCACTTATTTAATAAGTCCCTTGGTGTTCCACTTGTTCACACGCCGCACGACTATCGCCTGTCGTCGTAAAGGCGCGACGAGCATGACTAAAATTACATGTGGAGATTCTCCCATGAAGGAATTACGACAATTAAGGATCCTCAAGTGTGAATTCCTTTGTATCTCCAGTTGTTACACTGACTCCGATATCATTCCTGACATTTCTACTTGGCGAGAGGAACCTGTCTGTCCCGAGGACCGTCAAAAATTCAGATTTCAAGAACGTTTCGCACGACAAAAACCGGTAAGCGCGCGTGGAGCTCGTTTCGGCGGGGTTTTATTGCAACTTCCAAAGCGGACGGAGGAACATTTGTTTCCCGTACGAAGAGCACGAACTCGCGTGCACTACTGAGGCAGCCAGCATGCTTTAAACCTCTCGACAAGCGCATTTCACCTTTCCCCTTTCCGTCCCTGTCCACTTAGAATTTACACTTCATTCTTCCAACGGCTTTCTCGAGTAAGTAAAAGCCTTTATTTTCCACAATGGGAACAGCGAGAAAAAGAGAGGAAGAGAGAAGGAGAGAGAGAGAGAGAGATCATGCGACTGGAAGGCGGCGAGTTACGCGCGGTCCTCGACCTCTCAATCGAATGCTACTTTTGCGCGGCTCTATCACTGGAGTCACTCGGAATTCAACACTGAGGCCCAAGGACCACTGAGCAATACGTAGTAGTTTGCGCGCTTCTCCCAAGCAACACGAACCACTACTCGAAGAAGCACAGACGACACGTTTAGCCCGCAGCGAGGGAACTCTCGATTCGTTCAACTTGGAATTCTAATGCCATCACTCGGCCTCTCTCATCCGGAGCCCCGGGCACAAGGATTCCGATTCCTGTCCCTGGAATTCCATTTTCCGGGGCGCGCGCGCCAGCGGGGTCGCTGTCCACGAGATGCCCAAGCAGGCGGCGGGCCCACAGAAAATTCCCAGGAGGCAGAAGAGAGGAGAGCCAGCCAGCCAGCGAGCGAGCGGCGGGTTCAGCCAATTTGTGTTGAGTGGTGCGGGCTGCTGGTGCGGGACTCACGAAATCTTTGGAGGCGCGGTGCGTCAGCGGCGGCGGGGCACGTTTCGGGCCCACTTGAGTCACCGTAGGGGCCCCTCGAGGTCCGAGGTCCGGGCTGCCAGGTCGTACGGGCAACGCAAACGTGAAACGAGAGAGCCCAGCTCGGATGCGGCTCCAAACGGCGGGAGAAAGAAAAAGGAGAGTCTGCGTGTGTGTCTGTGTGGCTGTGTGCGTGCGTCCCAGAGAGGGAGAGAGAGGAGACGAGTAGAAAATCAGGCCCGGTCACACTGCGCCGGCCTATGAAGACAGGTCTCTTTACGGGGCACCCATCTTTCGCCCGAAGCAACCCCGAACACTGACACTGCCGGAGACGAACCGACCACGGTGCACCAGCACTGGCACTCTCGCTCCCGAGCAAAACCGAGCATCCGCTGTACCGAGGGAAAAAAGAACGAGAGAGAGAAAGAGAGAGAGAGAGGCACTCACACGCAAGAAGACACGCTTGATCACGGAATATAACCGGAAAGGGGTTGCTCGGCGGCAGGCGGGGCTACCGGGGGAAGAAGGACGCGAGGGACAAGGCGAGATTGAGAGAGAGAGAGAGAGGAACCTAAGAGGAAGAAGAAGTCGGGAAGGACGCAGAGGAGGACGAAGAACCGGAGTGGTGGGCCTCGACAGTACAGTAGTGTGGCAGAAGAATTTCAGAGTCAGAAGGAGTGTGTTGTAGCGCTCGCGAGAATAATGGAATACTGATGGCATGCGAGAGAGCGAGAGAGGAGGAGGAGGAGGAGGAGGTCGCGGGGGCCAGAAAGAGTGAGAAAGAAAGCTGTAAAAACCTCGGGAACGACCAAGCGACGACGACGACGACAACAACGACGGCGACGACGACAGGCCGCGAAGAGAGAGCGTGGCTTGGCCGCGCCAAGTCGACGTAAATCGGATGAGGAACGGGCTTGCCAGAGGTTCCACGACGAACGAGTCAAGCAACGAGAACGAGAACGAGCGGAGAGGACCGTCGAGGGAGAGAGGGCCTCGCCACTCTCGGAGTGGGGAAGCAATCCTAGCCACTATACACCAGTATAGTTGAGCCAAGAACGGAGAACGCTCACGGTGGGAAGGAGAGAGCTATACAGAGGGACGGCCAGCCCTGAAGAGACGTTCACACCGAATATTCCATTCCTTGGGCCCCATTTCACGCAACCCTGCATCCGCAAATCCAATTCCACCTGCTCAGACCAGCCAACCCCCCCTTCATCCACTTAGACAGGTTCAGCTGAACGATACTTCGACTACTACATTTCTCACCCCACTTACAAAGTGGTGGGATAGTTTATTTCAAACGAATTCAATTGAATTCTTGTATATTCTTTTAAATTAATTATCCGATACGATTGTGGCAAAGTCGTGCGGATGTAATTGATTGGAAGTATAAAAAGAAGGGTGGCGTTGTGAGGGGAGCCAAGAGGAAGGTGCTGGAGGTGGGTTGAACGGGGCCCGAGAGAGCCTCGAATCGAGGAGTAGGGAACACCTGTGGCTCTTTGCCGCTCAGTGTACGCAAACTGGACGGGGGGGTACTGTACTCTCCTGAGGCATGCCGTACCCGCTTCTCGCTCGTGTGAAAGTAAGTACGTGTGCCACACAGTGGCACAGGTCCATAGAGGCGCAGCAGCAGCAGCAGCAGCAGGCCCCGCACTCGCGTGCCGCCGCGCAGAAAGCGGGCGATGGTGTGCGTTGGGCGCGTGCCTGTGTGCAATCTTTTCTATGGCATATAAAATAAAACCTCTCTTTATAATAAGTCCCGAGCAAGGCCCCGCGAAGCCTCCCTCTCGAGATTAGGAGCAAATTTACGAAGGAGTTAACTTGGGCCCAGAGGAGGGTTGGTGGTTCGTTCTAAATGAAATTTTTTCAGAGCGGAAAAAGTACGCTCCGACCGTGCGACGACAGTTAGCTTAGGCTGGTGTGTAAATAAGCACGTAGCGAGGAGGAGCGCGCGAGCTGGGCGAGTCCCTGTGGGAAAGTGAGTGTGGGGAGAGGAGGAGTACACGTGTATGTAAGTAAGTGCACGCGGCAGCGCCTGAGCCATGTGCGTTTAAGATCGCATTACACATCGTACACCCCGACTACCACAGCGCATTATTAAGGGACGAATACTTCACCGCAGCGATTGACGCCGCCACAGCCGCCGCCGCATACGCATTCCGGCAATTAAGAGGAACGTCGCTCGCTCGCTCTCCGTTACGTGGCTTACAATAATCCTATTATAAAAGCCGCAGGCCAGCGCGTTACGCGTTCCGGATAGCAGAGTGCTTCGAGCCTCGTCAGCCAGTCAACGTCATTGGCTGAATCGCCGATTTTATTGGGCCAGTAAAAGTACCCACTAAAGGTCATGACACACAGCCAGCCTGGGATTAGAAGGACGGCGATGATTTTATCGTCAACGGCTACGGCAAGGCCCGCTTTAATTGCCGCTAATTAGATCGGTAATTTTATGCACCCCCTTTCGCGGAGGCAACTTTACAGGTTTACAGGTAGTGCGGGGCCTTAGCTTTCCGAGCCAGGCTGCCTCTGCATACAATGGCTGCACGGATTTCCTGTGTATCAGTCAGCATCAGCTCCCTTGTTCCTTGTCTAAATTCATTGTAACTGCTTGTCTACCATTTTATTTAGAAACGTGCTCGCACCGACGGAGAACCAAGGATCGCGAACACCTTGCGCGTTCTAAAGAATGCTCTTGTATGGATTTCACCAAAGTTATGCCTGGAAGAGGCGGAGGAGGCGAGTGAAAGTCAAGAATAAATACGCACCCTGTGTCTATGCCTGTGTCTCCTCGGCTGATTTCCGCCCAATAGGAAGTCATCAGCCAGCGGCGCCGCGTGGCTCTTCTTCCTGGCGCAGCTCTTCCTGGTACCACCCCTTCTTGACTTCTTCTTCTCCTCCTGGCGGAACAACTTCCTTAGTATCTTCATCTCCGCCTTCTCCCTCCTCTCTCTCTCTCTGTCTCTCTTTCTCCAGCCACACAGATTCACTAGAAGCTCCCTTGGTATTCTCTTGCACGAGTCTTCCTGACTCTGAGTAGACGTTGATCGTTCGTCAGTCCAACGGTATGCGCCAAGATTTCGGAGCGTCAGGAAAGTCGGTCATCCCTTAGCACACTCTTTAACATCTCCAATTTTCTATGAAGAATCGTTTTCAGAACACTGTTCACTCCCGTTGTTATATTTTTGTCGAAAATTCGTAGAGTGTCACGATGATGCTGATAGATATAAAATTTCACTATCACTGACACGATTCAACTCCATTTAATCCGGCAATCGTACTCTTAAACTGTGAATTCGAACTTCCTACAGTTGAATGCTGGTAATTCTGAGAATGACAGGGATCTTTTGACGACACCTTGAAATTCTGTGCTCCAGCAGTGTCGAGTAGCGTGCAAGTAAGGTAAGAAGCACGTTACTGTCGCGCAAGAAGGCGGAGCGCGCGCTCACTCGCTCGCTCGCTCCGCAAACGTGCACCTCGGCCGCGGAATGCCTGGGAAGAATCGGAAAGGGTAAACAAAACGGGTAATTGAATAATGAAAAGACGAAAGCGCGGAGAGAGATGCGTCGGCCTAGCTCTCGGACGAGTGCGAGAAATCGCGCGGGCGGGCGGAGAGCTTGCTGTACCGATGGAAAATCGGAGGCGAAATGGCATGCGAGCAATGTGGGCGGCTTCACGGGGCGGCTTATCACGGCGGGTGTTGCTGATACGGGATGAGCCCGTCGATGCTTCTTGTAATTCGTCGAGTTGTCCAGCCAGCCAGCCAGCCAGCCAGCCAGTGCGTCATGGCATCGATGCCATCGATGCCATCGATCCAACCCGAGCCGGAAGCCCCACTAACGCCGAACCACGGCTTCCCCGGACCCGGACATTCCGTACCGTCTTCCTTCCTTTTCCTCAGCTTCTCTTCCTCATTACCACACGCCTCTCCTCTCCTCTCCTCTCCTCTCCTCTCCTCTCTCACTGGCTCCCATTATTTACCGTCGATTTTGCACTTCTCTCCTCGGCTGCTCCCATTATCTTCGAACGCGCTCGCTCGTCCAGAAGCAGATAACGTGACTCACCATTTATTTTAGACTAGAGAGAATTCCTCTCCATCAAATCATTTCTCTAAGAGGAATTGCTCAGCGATCTGTTGATCCGTGATCAACAACGTTTTGGGAATCGATTGTTTGTCAGATGTGGACGCCAACGCGAAAATGTAAATAGTACGATATAAGGCTTATGTAGTAAGAGACGCGGCCGTCCTAGAGTCTGAGTCATCGAGAAAGAAGTTGGAATACCAGGCAGAAAATCGGAGATTGCAGAATTCCACTGGATGACTGATTTACAGCCTGCTGAGCCGGCTACTGGCAAATCCTACTACCATCGTTCTGTCCTCATGAACATTACGCTTTAGACACGCGCATACCTCTTGAAATCTGACGTATGAAGAAATAGTCGAGTCCAATCAGACTGAGGAAGAGGATATGAGGGAATTGTCGGGGAATAAAAGAAAGAAGCCTGGTTTTATTGTATCAGTAATCTTTTTAATATTGGTACGACACTGCATTAAAGTATCACCCCGGTATTTCATACGGGATAAGTACAGTATTGCGAACAGTAGAACAACGAAAGATTGTGCAGTTTCTCATGTCAACAGTTCACCGCATTCGCACTCGGCCCGCTTTAATCCCCCGCACGGTTATAACATTCGCGACGTACGCAGCACTACCAACATTAGAAAGGAATGAGATTACGAAGCTTTTTTGAACGAATCGTGGCGACGGTGCACGCCCTTCTTTATCGTGATTAGTACGCACTCCTATGAAGCAGCAGCAGCAGAGAGGCGCGTCGTGCCAGGAGAGAATCGGCCGAGGGAGAGACACAGAGACCGATCCTCCGCGGAAGAGTCAGTGCGATTCGCTCAAAGTGAAAACGAGGAGGTTGACCTTTTTGAAAAATATTGTACAATACATATCGCTGCCTTTAAACTAGTTTCCCTATCGCATTTCTAATTTGAAGTATTCCTTATCAGCTAAAGTACAGTATTATAACCGAGCCCCCAACGAAAGTAACACATTACGCGAGAACGGCTTTTTGTCGGGAATCGAGGATGCTGCCCCTGTTTTGGTTTGTCGCAGCAATCGGTGGGATGGTACATGTCGAAATTGCTTCGCTCGATTAAGACCGTGTTAACGTGATATACTCTCATCGTCGGTAGAAAAGGAATGCTCGTTGCGAGATATGCGTAATGCGTAATAACGAATCGACACCGATCATGCTCGACAGCCTTCCTCGATACAATGTCGAATTCCTTCAGGATCGTTAACGGGAATATTGATCTAGTTCTAGCACTCGTTTATTCTTGGCGCAAATCGAACATGATCGCTGTTTGCGAGGAAGAATTCATCAAGTTCTTCCCCGGGCGCAAACTTAAAAAAAACTCGACGACTTCCTCGATGCTTGGGGGGTTCATCGCGCACACAAGTCCTAGAACTTTGTTTATGTACGAATCCTCCCCGCCGAGGTAAGTCTTCTCTACTTAGTTGAGTATTTACCACGACACTAGTAAAAGAGGGCCAGAATGTCATTATGGCTCGGTAGTTTAGGTATCCCTGATCGTTGTTCACGGAATATCGCTCTCGCCCCGGTGCCTCAATCAAATTTATCTGTCGTTCCAGTGTCATTTCAAATGGCAGGCATCTGCCAAAGCGACGCATTGATTCCAATAGCTGTATAATTATTCCGATACTAACGAAAGTCGCTTGGAGTATCAAAGATCTTGGTCGCAAGGAGGAAACATGAACTCGCATCATTACACATAATGACGGATTCTATTAAAGTTCGGCGCAAAGTATAAGTACAACCAGATTTCGCGGCGCGAAATTCATGAAGATGAGTATGCGTGTGTATAAACGTGTGTGTGTGTGTCTGTGTGTGTGTGGGCCGAAATCGAAGAGGACATTTCGTAGACATCGATCGAGTATCAGGCGAAAATGAACAAAGCGACGAGTGTCATTGGTAGATGATCGCGATGGTCTGCCCTTTTCACGTAACGAAAGAAAGTGAAGGGTACCTCGTCAAGGCGCAAGCCGATCGAACAATTTCGCCTCGTATTACACCGCCACCTCACCTCAATGCCAACAGCTCGATGGACTCTCTAGTACTCGTTTCTCTATGAACACGTTACAACGGTAAAGTACATGTGCACGTTAGCTACTTCGGTAATTATTACAGAGCCGCTATTCATTATCCTGTACGGGTGACATTATATATAAGAGTATACGAGAGGCGCGCTTCGTATAAGTTATATATATTGTACATTCATATATTTATATATTTATATATATATTTATATTTATATATTCATTTATTTAAATTTATATTTATATTTATATATATAATTCTTTTCTCTGGATGCTGAGCGTCCCTCGCTTTCTGCCATTCAACCCCTGTCAGCCTGGAATCTGTGTTAAGAGCCTCTTTGTGGGAATCCGTACACCGAACGCTATAGCCTCCCCTCTCTTCAGTGCGTTTGTGCAAGCATATCGTGTTACCTGTACGCTGCTATACATATATATATATATATATATGCTGGTGGTTTGACCATAGATACTTTTGGATGGTTCGAGAGTATGATTCTTTCAACTATCGCTTTCAACTGACGGCCCCATCCATTCCTCGCATGTTTCGGAATCTTGTATCGTATTCTGATGCCTCTGATCTTCCTCATTGAACATGTACATACTGGTGCAAGAGCATTTGAAGGCGGAGCTTGCATCGTTCGGTGACTGATCCTTCCGAAGGTCCCATCATTATTCTAGTTCCAGTACACTAGCCTATTTTCTCGGCAGCTCTCGCACACGGACTCACGTATCATTATGCATGCACACACTCATATTCGTCCTTGTTCCATCTGTTCGCCTCCTCCACCTCCACCACCTCCTCTTTCTCATCCGTTCGAGTATCGTGCCCGTGCCGTACTTCTGACGAGTCATCGATTCTCTGGTGTGTAACTTACAAGTGGTCAACAATAAGAAGCACAGTTTTCAACAAATAACGTTTCATCTCTCGCTCGATCTCCCAGAATCCCGGTACCACCTCTTGATTATTACGATTCTCCGTACTTTTGCTGCGTTCTCGCCATTCCCGCTCCGCTTTCTCCTCCCTCTCGCTTTGTTACCGTTGCTTTCATCCACGGTATTCGATATATCTTGCCCATGAAAACTTACTCTACTATCGAATGCTGCTGCCCAGCGATCTACCAGCGAGCGAACCTCTCCTCCGAGAGTATTGTATGGCCTGGCGTTCTTTTTTTTTGGTTTTTGCCTTCGAGAATCACGGCAACCCCCTCAGTTTCCCTCACCTTTTCCTCGGCTAGAACACAGACGAGGGTTCATACGCGCCGCGTGTATGTGTGTGTGTGTATACTCTATGCTAATTCCAGTGGCAGGGCATTCGCACACTTAGCTCGAAAGGGAAGTCGAGTTCACGGCGACTGAAAGGCGCACGGTAATTGTGCCGAGAAGCGACAGTTTCTCGCCGCCCTCCTTGGAGCCGGAAATGAGAAAGAGCGATTGCGGCAAGGAGGAAATGACCGGGCGAATGCAATGTATAGCGCGGCCTTTCGCAATTGTTCGAGTGTTGGCAGCCGAGTACAAGGAATATGAAGGGAGAAAGAAGCGTGTTCGCTCGAAAAGGGGTAGTTCGCCCTGGGCAGAGAGAGAGTCTACACGAAACCGTCGATGTTGACATGCGGCGTGTGTCTGTGTCCGTGTCTGTATGTCTTCTGTACCGTATCTCTGTGTGTATGTGTGTGTGGCGACGTCGCCAAGACGCTTAGTAAGCCGGTGCTTGTAAATCAGGCATGCCGTGCTGCGGTTGCTGCTGTTGGCCGAAGGGATGATCTTGGTAGCCGGTGTCTGCCGCGTCCGGATAACTCGTGTATTCACCCCCAGCCACGGAGTCAGCCTCGAAGCTCGGCGGGAATGCTGCTTCCACACCCTGCTGGAATCTCTGGAAGGCGCAGCGCGCGCACAACGCCTAAAGTCCAATCATAAAAATGCATTGCATTAATATAGAAGCAGTAAAAAAAATCAATGTTGATTAGTAGACATAAATCTAGTATTAAAAATTCGAAGTATCTCGTACATACCCAGGTAAATATCGAGAAGAAAGAGAAGGCAATGGCGGTCTCGAGATTTGTCGCGGCACCGCTCTCGGTGGGGTTTTCCGAGTTGCTCCAGGCGTTGGTTAGGTAACAGAATCCGACGAAGTAAAGGAATGCCCAGAAACCCGAGAATCTGCGAGGGTGGAAAAAGTGCGGATTCTGTTAGGAAGATTGCTGGGATGGCAGTGGATTTGGCAACGATCGGGACTGTGCCAGACGCTCACCCTAGATCGAGTAATACGTAATGTTTTCTGGTCTTGACGGAGGACATTTGCTCGAAGAGGTATTCGCCAGCAAGGCATCCGATGCTGGCCAAGAAGGCGATCACGCTGATTCCGACGCCGTAATTACACGCGTTATTGTCCCCATTGTAAAGGCACACCTCTTTTCCATCTAGCTTTGTGGTGTATCCCTTGTTGCTTATGCAGCCGAATACGATTATCGCGAAGAGCTGGAAAGCACGGAAACCATTGAATTAAATCTATTTCTTTGTTATTGTGATGTAATGCATTTGTCCACCCCTGCCGCGGCCTTCGCAGCTTTCATTTATCTCGCTGTCGATGCGGCTTGGAACAATGTTTACGAGAAACAGAGAGAGAGAGGGAGGGAGAAGAGAAAAGTGGAGCACTCGTCCAATGAAACGTAATATGGGCCAAGATCAGTCGACTGGAGTCCTATATCGGCCGATTTTTTTCGATCGCATTACGATTACGTCTGCACGCCGGGGCATCCCTTTGTTCCATCGAGTTTCATTCACTAATTGTCTCTTTGGAAAGCCAGGGACATATTTCTCATAAAATCCATCCAGCTTCGTATTCACTCGCCAGGCAGAATTACGTGTATACATCGTGAATGTGTCAGGAGAAATTGGAATCTGATACGCGATAAATATTCCCATGGCATAGCACCTTCCATTTTGAAAGACGATCACCCACAACTCGATTACATACAATGCATCAACTCGAGCAGACGAACCGTTCGAGAGAGAGAACTAGAAACTTAAACCACTAAAGCTAATATCCCATTTACCAAATACGTGTTTATCGAACAGAACCGTAGACAGCACACTCTCGATGATTGTGCTCCTCGAACGAAGAGCGTTCGATTCGCTGCTGACTTGAGGTCAAATTAAAGAGAACCATTGCCAAGAACGATTGTATTGATACTTCCATGAAAAGAAACTAACTTAATGCTAGACTCTAAATTGAAAAAGTGAGGTCGGGGTAGAATTTTGCAGGGGGTGGGAACACAATGAGGATGGGGAGAAAAAGAGTATGCACGAGGGACATGATTAACAAGCGTCACTAATACCCATCGAGATGATCTTCCACCCCCTCCGTTCGCCGCTCTCGCCCCCGCGGCGGTCCAACCCCTTCAAGTTCGAAAGGCGGATGTATCGATTACGCGCACCCTTCTGCCATTGCCTAATAAGTGATGCGAGTGAAAATAAGTGGAAAACATGCCCTTCCGCAGGCTGGAAGGGTGATTTTCTCATTCGCTGAAAGGTTTCAGCATCAAGCGAGAGGTTCACTTCCGCGTTCAGAAATGCATTCATGAGAGAAGGTCGAGGAAAAGTTGTCTCGGAGTGACAGGAGACGGTGGGAAAAGACGGTGGAGAATAAATAGCGAGGGCCAATGAGAGAAACGAGAGGGAGGAAAGCATGAACTTGATGAGTGAAGGGGATTGAATTGAGCCTCGGCGAATGGAGATGAGGCCTCGGCCAAAGGCGATCGATACCGCTAGTGTAAGAGCGACGGAAGGAAGGGTCGAAGGGGCGGAAGGTCGTGAAAATTGCAATGCACGCATTCCAAGGGATTTTTCGCGTGTTTTTGGTGGCTTTCTAGATGAGATTGGTGGGTAAATCAATATAGAAACTGATGAGCGTAGGGGGTGGGGATCGTGAGTGTTCCCTTTAAAATCAATGACCGTCGCACTAACGAGAGAGCGAGGATCCCGCGAGTGGTGGCAGTTGGGGTGGCGAGAGTTGGTGACAGTGGCAGGCAGGAAGTGAGCGGATAACAGCCGGACACTATACGTACCAGACATAACACCCTGAGAACAACCTGAGGCCTCTGGACGAAAGAAATCAGGTCAAAAGGAGCGCCTGCCTTGCCTGCACCGTACGCTCCGCCGTCCATCTTAATGCGACTGAGGTGAATTTTCAAAGCCCGGGCCTCCTGAAAACGCGCACGCGTACCCTTCCTCTTCGACCCCAGCGCGCACAATCAACCCCGTCTCCGTGCAACCCATGTGCGCCTGCTTGCAACGCTTGCAACGCTTTTCCAACCCCTTCGCCTTCCAGGACCAATTAATATCGCATAGATGGACTCCCCCCTCCACCGATACTCTCCGCCAGCTATTCTACCCGCTAATTAACGTCTGGTCAACTTCTACTTTCAACGCTCAAAGGAAAAAACCCAGACTTATAATAGAAGCTTTTGAATAATTTTCTTCTTTTAGCGCAGTTGTCACCGAAAACTTTCCTGGGAATAATACAGTTTCAATCAAATATTTTTAGATCTGTAATTAAAATTTTAAGAAAATATTGGAATGTATGAGATATAATGTAATTATAGTATAAATAAAAAAATTGACAAACTACAGTGAAAGAGTAAAGAAACCTTACTTACCGCCTGTTCCGATTGATCCCTTCTTTATCGATTTCGCAGCGCAGTTGGTAAACAAACTTGGGCTGTTCGTCGCTAGAGTGCGACATTTGTGATTTCTGGGAATTACAATCGTCCTGTTTATAGCGTAAATAAATGCATTGAGCTGGAACTTCATAAATGAATGAGCAGAGAAGTGCAGCGAAGTGTTCAGCTGAAACGTAGTCATTTCTAGTTGTGTTGACAAAAACGCTACGCTAAATTGTATACGCCGGGCAACCTCTAGTGAATTACTTCAAGGCGCAGAAATCAGCACTAGCACTTGCAGCGGTGCTCGACTGAATTCGCAAACTGAGTGTAATTGACAGAAGTTGGTGATACTAGTGCGTGATGCATCACTGTGAAAAGGTCCGATGAAACAGTAGATTTGTGACCATATAACCAAGATCTCATCCGCTTTTGTCAAAACACTTGACTTGTCTCAGGTAAATAGAACTCCCAATGATTGTGTTCTCTTTATACTTGCGCTATAAAGCGAGCTACTGAAAGCTTTTATACTGGATTGTATGGCGGCATTCTTATAAAAGTAAAATTCGAAAAGTCATGACTGGTGTAAAGTGTAGGTTGCTCGGAAATGAAATTGATTTGCGAACTGTTAACGACTCAACTGTATTAGCTGCGAACCAATAACTTTCCATAGCATATTCTAACAAAACTCGACCATCTATGTTTATGCTACAAATCAGCTTAATTATTTATCAGTTATTTTAATATTTAATTAATTCCATTGAACACTCAAGTATGTTGCTTTTTGTTTTGTACTTTTCAGGGTAACTGCATCTAGATGGTTGTGTCAGGGGGAAAGAATCCGGAAGCTATGGAGGTAGAAGTGACCTCCCCGGAGACTCAGAATGGAGAAGGAGACACGTCCGAGAAGAAAGATGTGGATCTTCAAACAATCCATGACATTCGCGAGCATACTAGACAAATTGAGAAAGCTGTTCAGAACAAAGAACCTCGTTTCATTTTACGTGCTCTTCGTGCTTTACCCAGTACTCGCCGCAAGTTAAATCCAATTGTATTGCGAGGTCTTATTCTTGGCTTCTACCCGAAGGCAGGGCCTGAACGTGAAAGTCTATTATCATGGGTAGAAGAACCAATGGAGGTAGAAGAGACTGTAGCTCAAAAGTTCCGGGCAGCCTCGAGTGCTTTGTTGCCTGAAATCGATGCATATCTGCACTTACTCGTGCTAGTACGTCTTATAGATACTCGGAAATTCGAAGAGGCCGTGCAATGCTCGGAAGCTTTGGTGCAGAAAATTGTCTCGCAAAATCGTCGTACGATGGATTTGATCGCCGCGAAATGTTACTTCTACCACTCGAGAGCATACGAATTAACAGAAAGACTCGATAAAATTCGCGGCTTTTTACATCTGCGTTTGAGAACAGCAACATTGCGAAATGATTTTGAAGGCCAAGCTGTGCTTATTAATTGTCTCCTACGAAATTATCTTCATTATAACCTGTATGATCAGGCAGATAAATTGGTATTAAGATCAACTTTCCCGGAAACTGCTAGTAACAACGAATGGGCACGATTCCTTTACTATCTCGGTCGTATAAAGGCTGCACGATTAGAATATTCCGATGCACACAAATATCTCGTGCAAGCAATGAGAAAAGCACCGCAAACCACAGCTGTGGGCTTTCGACAAACAGTACAGAAATTGGCTGTGACTGTCGAGCTTCTGTTGGGAGATATCCCTGAGAGGCAGATTTTCAGGCAAGCTGCATTAAGACGTGCACTTGCTCCATATTTCCAATTAACTCAAGCTGTGCGCTTGGGTAATTTGCAGAGATTCGGCGAAGTCCTTGAAAACTTCGGCCCACAATTTAGATCCGATCACACGTTCACTCTTATTCTTCGATTGAGACACAACGTCATAAAGACTGCGATTCGATCCATTGGATTATCATATTCACGCATTTCACCGGGTGATATTGCAAAGAAACTGGGTCTGGATTCGAGTGTGGATGCTGAATTCATTGTGGCTAAAGCCATCAGGGATGGAGTGATCGAGGCTACTTTAGAGCCGAAAAGCGGTTACATGCGTAGCAAGGAAACAACTGATATTTATTGCACGAAAGAACCATTGCTCGCCTTCCATCAAAGAATTACATTCTGCCTTGATTTACATAATCAAAGTGTCAAGGCTATGCGCTATCCCCCGAAATCGTATGGGAAAGACTTAGAATCTGCCGAAGAACGGCGGGAAAGGGAACAGCAGGATCTGGAGCTTGCTAAAGAGATGGCCGAGGAGGACGACGATGGATTTCCTTAGACTAACTTTATTCTGTTTTTCAAATTTATGTCGAGAAGTTCTCAATAAACTGATTTCTTATTATAAGAGTTAATAAGGCTGTTTGTTTTTCCAAAAATCTGCGTTTTAGGTAGAATTAGTTAGATAGAATTTTATCTTAAAGAAGAACGCATCATTCTAATTGTTAACTGATGTCAACAGAGTCACGTGGGCACGACAAGCGTCTTTAAAGACATAACCTGTAATAATGATATGTAGCTCCTCGTAAAATTATTTTTTATAAGATGGATATAATTACAAAGAGAGGTTTTTATGATCTGTGCATAAACATATCAGATAACAACTTAAAAGAACTTAAAGAGACATTGTTAAAATTGCATAAACGTACGTCTTTATCAAGGAACTAAATTCTTGCTAAGACTACTGTGTTTATTAGAATAGATTGAATGAGTGTTCGTGGTTTTAGTTGGATATACTACAGTTGCTATAAACAATATTGTGGATGAAGCAGTGGTCGGCACCGACAAGAAGAAAAAGAAGAAAAAACAAGAACCGGCTGAGAATTCGCAAGATACAGTTCCAGAACCAATAAATGTGGAATGCCTAAAAGAGGAGTTTAAAGGAAAACTGAATATATTGAGTAGAATCACATTTGAATGTACAGATCCAGGAAAAACATATATATTGGTACTCCAATTAGATTCAATTAATAATGCAAAATCCAATTTAATTGTGACACTCAGCCATTATTATGTTTTTAGAGCCACTGTGCGAATCTTAAAAAATATAATTTATATGCCTTTGTTCCTAAAAGTCAAAATGCCTTGCAAGTAAGATATTTTTTATATAATTGCCAAAACTTATAAATTTGAACTTGTACTAATTATTGATAACTGACATTCAGTTTGCCTGTTCCCAATTAAACACGGATATAATCACAATGAAGCCATCAACCACTGGTTTGAAATTAAATAGGAAGCTATACCAACAAGCAGTTGAAAGGGGTTTACATTTTGAGATCCAATATACTGATGTTATAAATCCTGATACTCGCAAAATGGCAATACATGTTTCCCATTTATTTCACACCTATGGCAAAAGCCAAGTATGTTTTACAGTACGTAATATACTGGGCAAAATAGAAATGATATTCATACTTTTGATATATTGTTTCAGAATGTGTTCATTTCAAGTGGAGCAAGCAATGCAATCATGTTAAGAGATCCTTATGATATTGTAAATCTGTATCCTTAAGAAAAATTTCTAAATTTACTGCAACATTACAAACTCTTACTTCTCACAAATTACTGTATTATCCTAAATTGAAATTAGATCAACTATATTAGGTTTAAATGAAATGAAATCGAAAGCAGCAATACTTCATCAATGCAAGACTCTCATCTTAAAAGCTGGTAAGAAAATATGTACAGGGTGATTCACTTGCCTTTGAATCAGAACTCTTCTAGCCCTTATTTTTTTGGTGGACTTCCCGACCTTTTCCGGGGCTGAAACTTGGTGGGGAATGTTTTTTTGCATCGAGGAAGAAGTAGTAAAAATTCCAGAGCCCTAACTCAAAATTCATTTTTTCGCAAATTTTTTAAGGCATACCCCTTCAAAAATTTTCGATTTTTCGAAGGTCTCGGGACCGGAACGAATGCTTGATTTTTCGATTGTCCATGTCTCAAAACGGAAAAAAAACATAAATGTTGTGGGGGAAATGCCGGAATTCTACCTAAAACACATGGAAAACCGATCTGGAATATTTGATTTCAACGGTTTTTCATATGTTTTTATCACTTCCCGACCTTTTCCGGGGCTGAAACTTGGTGGGGAATGTTTTTTTGCATCGAGGAAGAAGTAGTAAAAATTCCAGAGCCCTAGCTCAAAATTCATTTTTTCGCAAATTTTTTAAGGCATACCCCTTCAAAAATTTTCGATTTTTCGAAGGTTCTGGCACCGGGACGAACGCTTGATTTTTGGATTGTCCGTGTCTCAAAACGGATAAAAAACATAAATGTTGTGGGGGAAATGCCGGATTTCGATCTAAAACACATGGAAAACCGATCTTGAATATTTGATTTCAACGGTTTTTCATATGTTTTCATCACTTCCCGACCTTTCCCGAGGCTGAAACTTGGTGGGGAATGTTTTTTTGCATCAAGGAAAAAGTAGAAAAAATTCCAGAGCCCTAGCTCAAAATTCATTTTTTCGCAAATTTTTTAAGGCATACCCCTTCAAAAATTTTCGATTTTTCGAAGGTTCTGGGACCGGGACGAACGCTTGATTTTTCGATTGCTCGTGTCTCAAAACGGATAAAAAACATAAATATTGTGGGGGAAATGCCGGAATTCGACCTAAAACACGTGGAAAACCGATCTTGAATATTTCATTTTCGCAGTTTCCACATGTTTTTGGTACTTCCCGACCTTTCCCGCGCCTGAAATTTGGTAGGTAATGTTTTTTTGCGCCAAGGAAGATACGATAAAAATTCCAGAGCCCCAGCTCAAAATTTTTTTTCCCCATATTTGACCACCGAAAATATCCCATTTTTGGTGGTGATTCAAAGGCAAGTGACTCACCCTGTACACAAACAAACGCATTTTTGTTAAAAGTACATCATCATTTTTATTGCGTTCCATTTTCTAGAAAGGCGACGCCGAGGTAAAGGTGTCTTTCTAATTGAAAAGATGGATATGAATGAGGATATTTCCGAGGACGATGTCACACCAACAAAAAAACTGAAATTGTAAATACTGATTAAGAGAATAAACGTTTCAACGAAAATCGATCGTAAATTATTCCATTTAATATTGGAGTCAAAAATATTAACTTTCTTGAATGCTTGAAAAGAATATATAATATTATTTAATCACGTATACATATTTTACATAAATAATTGACAATAACAATGAGAGTACTGTCAATGATAATAATAACAATGATAATAACTTCATCTTTAAATGTAAAATAGCGTTAGCTCATTTTCTCACTGTAGAAGTACCTATCAAAGCTTTACTTGAATTTATGTCATTTTGCTTTGCCACTGAGGATACCTGATTGGAATAATGGAGTGAAATATTCACTGCTGTTTTAAGTGATTAGTCAAAAGCGATCGAAAGAAATATTTCTGTATTTAAAAATATATTAGTCATTCTAAAATTCTTCTACGATTCGCAAAATTTAGCTAGCTTTGTTTCGACAGCTCCTTAATCGAGCTATAATGAATACAAATTCGACATACTAGATTCGTAAAAAGTTTCTCATGCGGAAACCAATACGAATGTTGTCGCGTGACACTTATATACTGCCGCATACGTACCGATGACCGTATGCTTATTTACAGCTGTATTTCTACAAGAATAGGATAGTTTGCCCAAGTAGTGGTTTAGCCATTACTTAAACTGTGATGAGCTTGCCCGAGCACCAAGGACACGGATGGAAATTAGGTTCAAGGGTGCAGGAATCTTTACAGTCTTTGATCTCTGTCAATAAATCCAACAAATCTGATATTCCTGCCTCTTCTGTTTTCTTCGGTTTCTGGATGAGCGCCTCCGCCGAAGGTTCTTCAGCTTCAGCAGCTTTCGTTGTCTCCATGTTGTGTTCGTCTATTCCTACGTACAAAGTAAATTTAAATAATTTTGTCAGATTCTCCAAAACTGGACTGTCGTTAATTAATATATTCAATGATGAATCATACCATTGGAATCTGCTTTCACATCCTTTACATGATCAGTTGGAGAGATAAACTGTTTTGTTAAAAAGTCACTGATCAGCACCTTTACTTTATGTAACTGCTCTTGCTGTTGATTTCGCTGTTCTAAAAGTTGTCTGAACTGAGTTTCCCGTTCTCTTGCTCTGCTTTGAAGAACTGATCTCTGCTTTTGATACAGTGCTATATACTCTCCTATAAATCAAATATTGTAATAAAAGACACATTTGATAACTTCTAGAATGTCTGTTAGTCGTGTTACCTATTGTTTCCGTTTCACTTTGAAGCTGCAAGACTAAATGTTCAAGCCTTTGTTTTTCGTCCGTTAGTTCAGCAACCCGTTCCATAGTCTCCTTAAACCTTTCTTCTAATTTTTGAACCGGCTCCGAAACGGAATTGGACATTGAATTACATTCCTCTACAGTTGCCGAGTCTACTTCAGTTCTCGGTTCTTCATTTGCTTCCTTCTCTACATTCTCGTGAGTAACTTCATTTTGCACCATTATTTCCTCCTCTTTCTTCGCATTTAATTTCTCTAGTAGTCCTTGCCTTTCCTTTTCCAGTCGCTCAATATATGCCTAAACAATACTCTGTGTTATAGCTTTGCGCTGTTGAATGAACTATAGGAATTTAACAAATAATCACCAAAGCATTTTGCAGTTCAGTTTGATACGTGTTCGTGTGCTGACATTGTGCTTGATAATGCTGCATTTGATCTGCGATCTGTGCGTTTTGGAGCCTTTCCTTTTCCAATTCAGCCAGCGCAGATTCCTTTTCTCGCAATTTTTCCTTCAGCTCTTCTGTTTCGGATTCCACTTTATTTAGCATAGCATTCAATTTTTTGCCAACCGAACGCTCAGCTTGCAGTTGCTCAGTTAAATCTAATTTTGCGTTACTCTTTTCAAGAAAACAAATACTAAGTAAGATTTAAATGATTTCAATAAACTGATTCACGGTCCTGCATACTAACCAGAGATACAAATGCATTTTCCATTTCTGTCAGTTGTTGTTTTAACTGCTGATTTTGCGATACAGCTCTCGAAGCACCCAGCTGTTCACTTTCCAACGCAGTCGCTAATTTCGAAACTTCTACGTTCTGATTGTTAATTTCTCGTAGCTCTTGTATTTCTTTTGTTAGTGCCTCAATTTGCGAGTCCTGAATTGAACATTAGGAAGGATTATAAACAGAGTAATTAAAGGATGCCAAAAATTAGATTTCATTAATAAGCATTATTATACTTTTTCAGCAACAGTTATATGAAGTCTCTCGTGCACCAGTGTGAGTTCATCCAAATTTTTAACCAGATTCTCTACTTCCTGATTGCGGTCCTGAACTGGCTGTAAGGCCTCTGTCTTTTGTCGTTCTTGCTGTAATTGCTGCTCTAATTCAGATAATCGCTGAACATAACTTTGTTCTCTGGTTTCCAAGTCTTCAATTAATTTGCTCTGTGATTGCACTTCAGAAAGTAATTTTGACTGGCGAGTATCCAACTGTCTGATATAATTTTGATACTGCTTACTAGCTGCTTCTTTTTCATCATTAAGAGCAGTGATTATAGCTTTTGTTGAATTTAACTCTTGCTGCAATGCTAATACATTTTGCCCTTCATCTTCGTTTGGAGCTGCATCTTTCATCTGAAGTACCCAACAATAAATAAATTAGAAGATGAAACTTGTTGACATAACTTATACAAATAATTTTTGATATAATCTACCTGTTGTATCCTAAGTTCACTTAATGATAGTAATGCTGTTTTCTCTTGGAGTTCCTGTTGAGTATGGACTAACTCTGTTTTCTTTAAATTCAATTTTTGTTTTAACTCTGATGCTTCCAGAGAGAGTTCCTCTTTCTCTTTCCTTCAATCAGGAAGGCATTTAAAGAAGACTATTCAAATTAAATATAATACTCACATTCATGAATTTAAATTACCTGAGTTCATTACATTTTAGTTCCAGAGATTCATTGTCAATGCGCAATTGCATTGAATTCTTCCGTACTTCTTCATTACTATGCTTCAAGCTTGTTACCTCTTTCTCAAGTTCCAAAATTCGAGCCTGGGAGGTCCTTAACTTTCCAGACAGTCCTTCTACTTCCTCTGGCAAAAATTAAACTTTTAATAGAAAAAGAATTTCTCAGAAGCAATAAGCTACATAAAGTAAACAGCTGTATATGCTACCTGTACTTTGTTTAAGGCTTTGCTGTGTTTGGGCCAAAACTGCAGTCAATTCAGCTTTTTCAGCAATTAAAATACCAGTTGTTTGGGTATGAGCTTGCAATTGTTCCTTTAATGGGCCAATTTCTCGAATTAATTGCGCTTGAAAATCTGCATCCCTTGTTGCCAACTGTCTTTCCAATTCTAGGATTCTGCTACGCTGCAGTAATTTAGATTCTTGTTGATTCAGGAGTCACAGATTTATTTAGAAAATATTGCAAAAGCTTAGTAAATGGTGACTGAACTCACATAGCTGGTGATGTCCAAGTTCAAATCATTTACAACCTTTTTCTGCTCTTCCAAATATGAGTTAACAAATTGATCATGATAAACAAGCTCAGTTTCCATTAATGGTTCCACACTTTCTGAATTATTTGTAAGAATATCTGCAACTTGTGATGCCATTTCCAACAAATGTTCCTTTTGTGTTGGAAAGCCTGGTTGTCCCATACATTTTTGATTATCTTCATTGTTATATGGTTTTTCTGTTTCATGTTCTGATTCCGTATGACTTGGAATTTCAATGTTATTTTGAACAGACAGACTTGCACTTTCTATATTTACATTATTTTCAGAATGTATGGCATTTGGAGCACTTGTCTGTGACTCATGATTTGTATCTGCACCATAATTTTGGTTGATCTCTACTGGGGTTTCAATATGTTCATGCAACACTTCTGGTTTTTTGTTTTCCATATGTTGCTGCTTTAACAAAAGGAGCACAAACCATCAAATTCCAATAAACGACATTTATATACCTGTGAATAGCTTTTGTAAACCAATCTTACCTGTTGTTCTTGGGGTTCTGCAGAATGATTGTGATGTTTTAATGCATTTTCATGCATTTGTTTACTTAATTGAAATTCTTTTAGCTATAATGAATGATTAGTTAGTTGCATTGAGAACTAATTCATTTACAATAAAGAATTGAATTAATTCTTAGAAGAATGTTCGAAATTGCCGCGCGAAATAAGTGACGTGTACATTTGACGGTCTTTTGACATTCACTTTAACTGATTGAAGAAGTAATTCTAATCATGTCACTCGATATAAATTGCTGTTTATTGATGAGAACTAACATTAGAAGAAATATCATAGCAAATGTTTGAAAAAATGTAAAGTAAAAAAAGAATATAAGCAGTACATATACTACAATGTGTATGACAGATTCTAAGTATCGCACCTTTTTCTTGGCAGCCAAGAGCTTTTCTGTTTTGCTCAGATTCATTTTGTAATATTACACACAAACTAGTGCGTGGAACCCTTAATTTCGGGGCTAAAGAAACATTCGCATTGTTCTGACCAAAAATATTGTAATATATAAGCCAGTCAGGTTATACCATGCCCAGCTATCTATCAACTTTTCATTTTCCGAAAAGCACTATCACGTCCACTGGTGGTCGACTGCAGGAGAAACACTGAAACGAAAAATCTGCCGAGAACGCAAACGTTCTGCCACCTACTGGGAACTTGTCCTGGGCAAAGAAAGATTCATGCGCGATCACGTGTTTCGGAAACATTAAAATTAACCTGACAAATTGAAATTGAAAAGTGTATGTCTCATTCTATTCCATCGAAGACGCCCTTGGTTTCTGTAATATATTTTTGATTGTAAGTTTCGCACATGTGCTTATTAAATAGACAACAACTTTCACTGGCATTGCCTTCATCTTGCAAGTCTCCTCTTATGTGACACCGACGTTTATTGCAGTAGTACACTTCATCACTCATTCCAAATTTGCAACTGAATCTCCAAATAGTGATAGAAAAGATGTATGTTGTGTTAACATTTTATTAGCAATAGATATAATTTGTTGCCTTGATATATGTCGGTTACTTATTTCACTGAATCATCTAAGAACATTTTCTTCACTCCGAATTTTCGCAAAGGCCGAGTGGTATGTCTCGATCTGCGGATCAATTTTTCCTGACACGAAAAAACGGAGTATTCCAAGAGTTGTAACGACAACAGCTCTTCAAATTAAACATAAGTAAGGGCTTTGTACAACCTTTGTATCGTTTGTTCATTTGTCATTCCGTATTTATTATCATTTAATAAACAATTAATCAATGACATGGTCTTTGCGTGCCCCTCGTAATAATTGATGCTACTGAGTCTTATCCCTATGTACGTAGGCATAGACAATCATAGGATCAATCGACTGTGAGAAAAGCTGTCCTTTTTAAATGAACAGCATAGGCAAGAATTGTACCCAACTGAAGCGAGATTACGACTCGTGCTTTCACACGTGGTTTTCTGACAAATTCCTAAAAGGTGACTCTGAAAACGACACGATGTGCACACACTTATTCAAACTATATCACCAGTGCCTGCAGGTAATCATAGATAATTTCTCACTTTAGTTTAAAGGGTACCATACAGTTAAGGGATGGAGAATTGCCAGGAATTAAAACAAAAGTACGACGCCTGTTTCAATACTTGGTTGTACAATAAGTTCCTACGTGGGAACAATGACGACAGCGAGTGTGCCTTTCTTCTTAAAGTCTATAAGGAATGCGTTTTGGTAAGTCCCGAGAGATGCGCTCGCGAAGTATCTTATCCTTTCTTTTTTCCATAAGTCCTCAAGAAAGATATGGTCACTGCAAAGTACCCCCCCAAACTTAGAATTCAAATTCTCAACTGGGTGCAACCCTTGTGATGGTAGTTTTCAATTTGAACCATATGGCATTATGAACAATTATATTTCCAATCTATGAAAAAGGTCCAAAAGCAGCAGCTAACTGTTATGTAATTCAATTATTTTGTATTCAATTCATATTTCACATTTATTCAGGAAAGCTATGAGTTGTGTGAGATTTATTTAATAAAATAATTAATCCCGGGATGCAAAAGTCTTATTGCAGTCATAAACTTTTGCAATTTGGCGTCTCAGTTGGGCGACTTACCAAATCTGCTTTATTATCAAATC
This sequence comes from Ectemnius continuus, assembly GCA_910591665.1. Lineage (NCBI taxonomy): Eukaryota > Metazoa > Arthropoda > Insecta > Hymenoptera > Crabronidae > Ectemnius > Ectemnius continuus. The sequence continues at coordinate 13,415,057 of OU342861.1, forward strand.
ACTATTATATCATTTAAATCATTTATGAAGATATTTTACATACATAGAGACAGATACATTTTTCACATTGAAAAGACATATTAAACATTTATCAATAGTTAGTGATGGAAAATCTCGTGTTAATAATTTTTAAAAGAATTATCAAAGAACTATTTTTTTTCTTGCAGAAATTTATGAAAGAACACCAGATAGACCTATCACAGTGCGAGCCATCACAATTTCCTCCAGACAATGACAAAGATGAAAAACATTGATGAAATTGGAGACTATCTATATTTTTGGTATAATTTGCTTGGGATGGACACCAACACATATGTACATCTATACTCCCATGCATTCTGTACCACTGCATTTTCACAAGATCAACAAAACCTCATTCTGTGTAAAAGAAAATAGTTTCTGCATATAATTTTACTGATAACTTTTCTAGGATTTAAAAGTTTCTACTACTGATTCAGCATGCAAGCCATATAAAGTATGCTGGCTAATGTAGTTTAACAATTGCTACTTTTATTTTCTGTGCACCTAACAAAGGCACACCTGAGATCTCAGAGTTATTTTTAATTCTAGACATGCAGTCTCTTTACATATTGTATATAGGAGCATTATTTGCCTCTGCCATGAAATAAATAATTAACGGTAGAAGCACTATTATTTTTGCGAATGTATGTTTCCGTTTCCGATCGGAATATTTCAGTATTTCAATATTTCAACCTGTGAATAATAAAGTATGTAATAAATGAAGAGTTGTTGGTTCTACAATGACAACGCACGCAGCAGCCGTTTTTCCTTGAGTCGGATTATAGCTCGAGGTCCTACACAATACATAGCACAATCAACTCTAATACTAGGTCAGCTTGAGAAAGACAAGTAGCATGTGTCATGATAATATATAAAATAGATGTTCAGTAAGTTGGTAACGAGAGCAATAAAGGCGAATATGATATCCCACAGTTGTTACGTTAATGTTGATAGTGCTATCAGAACGTTATAGATGTGAAAATAGCGAACAAGTAATGTATCTACTGTCGACCATAAATTGACCTTCGACATGGTAGAAATAGCTTCTGTTCAGTGCTGGGATCGTGTGTATGAGGAAACATCAACCGTCAGATCGCTAAATTTGCTCAATCCCCTCAGGCAGTGGGAATTTGAAGTGGAAGACAAAGAAAGTGAGCTAGCGAAGGTTGTTAAACAGCTTTGCGATGTAATAAATGAGTCATAGAGATTTTTACTGGTGGGCATTTGATTGAAAAGAAAGGTGGGATTGGTTGGCCAGCCTGCGTTCTTGACACGACATGCTCGGGCAGCTGTCACGATTCTTCTTTTCTTCGTCCTCTTGTGCTCGTGACTGACGTGACTCTCATGGACAGCATGTCCCCTACGTTCACCATCGACGACGTGAGTAGTTCGAAATTCTCGCGGTTTTAAATCGACCAATCACGCTTTAGCACGTGCTATTGCATCTTCCTGGTCGCAGGCAAATCTATTTTTGCGATAAGCGCCCCGCTTTATTAATCAATGTTCTTGCTCACTGCGATCAACAAGATGAGTCGCACAGGATAATGGAATAACCAAAACCACTATATTTTACGAATGAAACTGCTGAACCGATGCCTCTTTAATCAGTTTCCAGCCCTGAAAGCCACTAACGTATATATCAGGGACCAAAGGCATTTAATTCGAACGATCAATCAAATCCTGAAGGACGGAGTTAATGCTTTACAGGTGAGAGCTTCTTACAAGATGTTTTCGTGTGATTTTGATGAGAAGTGATAATTTCTAATATTCTTTCAGGTAGTGACAGATTTTGATTTAACCTTGACAAAGCAACATGTCAATGGGAAGAAAGCTCTCAGCAGTTTCGGTAAAATATTTTCACGTATCTTTAATTTTATGCTAACTGCATATTTGTTCCTCTCTTTCTTTGTGCCGCTCCTTACATTTCGATGAGCTCGTATATGGCAAACCGTATCCTACTTACTGACATTCTGTGCTCTGCGCGCAAATGGATCTCAAGAGAAATCGGGCTTGCGCGTTCAATATTCTTGCTCCCTCTTTTTCTATATCGCTGCGTAACCACCTATGCGCGGGAGATCTTAGAATAGTCGTTTGAATTTCAATTTTGGGTGTAAACAGGAATCTTCAGCAAATGCAAGTCCTTGCCAGAAAGTTATGCGAAGGAATCGGCAAGACTATACCAAATGTATAGACCGATTGAAATCGATCCTTGTTTACCGCTATCAACGAAAGTTGATGCGATGAATTCTTGGATGATAGCCGCCGAAGAAATATTGAAAGGCTTGGTCCTCGACCCAAGTGAAATAGTAGAAGTAACCCGTGCTCACGGAAGTAATCTTCGCGATGGCACTTACGAACTCTTTAAAAAGCTTCATGCAGCTGATGTTCCAGTATTAGTCTTCAGCGCTGGTCTTGGAGATGTAGTAAATTCCGTTTTACAAGAGCACGGTGTCTTCTTTGACAATGTTAAGGTATATAAATAAGTACAATATAACACAATCTAGGAATATAGAGTTAATAAATTATAACAATTGGTAGGTAATATCGAATTTCTTGAAATTCGAGAATGGAAAAGTAGCTGGTTTCAAGAATGAGAGACTGATCCATGTGTTCAACAAAAATGAGCATGCCCTAGAACAGGATTATTTTAAAATTGTTGAACAGAGACGAAATGTTCTTTTGATGGGTGACACTATTGGGGACGCGGGTATGGTTGATGGTATGGAAACCGCCGAGGCTGTTCTTAAAATAGGATTTCTTTATGAACATGTTAGTATTGGCTGGTTACTTTCATACAAAAATCACGAGGAAACAAATAGTATAAAACTTGGATTTTCTTTGTAGGTGGAGAGCAGTTTGAGTTCATATATGGATGAATTTGACATTGTACTAGTGGACGATCAAACAATGAATGTCCCGACTGAAATACTACAACGAATATTATAGCAACAGCTAGATATTAATTGGAACTTTGTTTAATCTTTCGTTGTTCTTGTTTCATTTCTCAAGCAAGAACTTGCCATGACGCTGTTTTGTACTTCTCAATAGAAGATCATTGTTACAGAAAAACATTCTTACACTCAATTATTTCTACTTCTTTCATATTTCTTTTAAAGCAATGCTGTTCTGCTGGTTTGAATGGCTTTAGATAATTGATATTGCCAATATGTAAACCTGACGAAGTACAAAGTCTCAATCGATCGAAAGCTACACTGAAAATAATCCACGAACGATGTAGGAACGTAACATTAACAGATGGCAATATGATTATAGGCATCTTTTCAGATTCAGATACATGTATGTGACATTTTACTGTATACTCACTTACGAAGTAAATAACACATATTTATTTTCTTATGAACTTAACAGAAATATATATACGACTTATGTTACGACTTATGAAGAGAGTATTTTTTTAATCCACCCCATTTTTAATTGCGACAAAACCATATCATGTAAAAAAGAATACAAAATTACTACAATACAAAGTAATTCACTCATGGCCAACACCATTTTCTTCTGCATATACAAATTATAATTTACAGTACAAAGAATAGAGAGTAGGACCTTTATAGAGTCCATAAAAAATTACTGTTACATACGACGTTTATGATGGTGGGACCCAGCCACCAAATGCTCTTTCAAGTTCCTTTGCAACTGCCAGACACAAGTGATCTTGATATGGACCAGCCACAACTTGTACACCTATTGGTAGCCCCTGTTCATCCAAACCGAGTGGGACTTGACAACAAGGTAATCGAAGAACATTAAAGAGACACCAATACCCGAAATTGAAGGGTCTGAAGAAATACGAATGATGATAGCTGGCTGGGAATGGCGAAGATGGAAAGAAAAGCACCCCATTATCGCCCAATTTTTCAACTAAATATTGTTTCATGACCGATGTAAGACTTCGCGCCCACATGGGGTTTTCTTTAGGGAATAAGTCTTCGTCAATTAATTTCATAAGTGCGGCAATAGTGAGTTCACATTTTCCGGTCATTAACTTGCACAATTCGCCAGTAGCAGTGGCACGGTATCTTCCAGATGTAATGTCTGCTTTAAAATCAGCCTCTTCCTGACTCATCCAATACCTCCACAATCTATAACTGTATTCTGAACCTGGTATACGAATCTTTGTGGCAGATCCAGTCAACTCTTTGAAGTGCTGAACGGCTTTGAACAAAGCGTTTTTCATTGTGCTGTTAATTTTGCTTGCTCTCAAGTCACCAGAACTTTCTTGATAGAAAATATTTAATTTTTCTAAATTTACGGGCTCGTCGAGACTTAACAATGAGACCTTTTCTCCTATTAAAACTTTGAGAAAGGGTATAAGATCCTCTGCCTTTTTGCAAAGTGGTCCAGCTGCTGCCATTGTATTTGGATAGTCTTTTTTACGGAAACCAACTCCTTTTATTGGTGTTAAACCTGTAAATTTATTAGTGAGCATTGCTTCTGAGCACTTGCATTAAAATATGGAAACTCTGTATATACAAAATGAGACCTTCAGTAGGTTTGTGCCCAAACACTCCAGTAAAGAAAGCAGGCATCCGTGTAGATCCTCCTATGTCACTTGCAATTGAACAAGCAGAACCACAAGCTGCAACTATGGCAGCTTCACCACCACTACTTCCTCCAACTGTACGCCCAGTGTTATAAGGATTGCAAGTTTGACCATACAAGTGATTCCTGGATTCGCACCACAAATTTAATTCTGGTACATTTGTCTTTGAGATCAAGATACCACCAGCTTCTTTGAAGAAGCGAACCACCGTAGCATCTTCTTTAGAACGAACATCCCGCCTGCATAAAAGCCCCATGGTATGCAGCATACCTAGGAAATATGAATAAATAGTTTTACAAGATCAAATTTAATATTTATCTATGTTAAGACAAAGAAGATGAACCTTCTGCTTCTGTGCTTTCTTTAGTAGTGAATGGGACACCCAGGAATGGTTTTGTTTTTGCAAGTGCATCAATATCAGAACATTTTTCTAACAACTTGTCTACAGCTCTTGCTTCCTCCAAGGCAGCTGTAAATCTATCTTCAACTACTGCATTTATCAAGTGGTTTACTTCCTTTGACCGTTCAATAAATGTTTTCACTACTTCTTCAGATGTTACTTCCTTTTTCCTGAGAGATAACATTTTTATTTTATGCACCTGCTGTAACATTTCAAACACATACTACGTACCTTATTTTCTGTGCTAATTCTGTAGCACTTTTCAACAAAAGATCATTGTTTACTGGTGGGACTTTCTTTGGTTCCCGATCATAATACAAACCAAAGAGAAAGTCAACAAAGAAGTCAAAAATTGCATGCACTTGGATGAGTAAACATTTCAATAATTCTTTACTCAATTTTTTCACAACATCCATTGTTGAGCCACAGGAATTATGCACCTAAAATATAAACTTGTATTACTTGTTGTATTAAATGCTGTTGCAACAATTAACAACGATAAAATTTCTCCAAAAAAAAGTGTGTAGGAAACAAGAATAAAATATATTGCATCATTATTCGACATAAGTGAACTATGAAGACGATCATAATATCGGAAAGCCAGGAAATATTACCTGATGATTTACAGGGACACACATTTTGATGATTTTGGAGCAATTACTATATAAACTATAACACTCTACTCGTTGCAACACTTCCTACTTCTCACACGAACCACACGAGCCACACCACTACACTGATCTTCTTTCCTGCTCACTTCCTTGATGTGGAAACTAAATACAGTGGCCATTTATGAGATTCCTAATTCAATGACTTTTAAAATCAGCCACAGAGGTATTCACGGAATGCGAAATGATTTTTGGTGGACGGAAATGACGCTCAGACTGAACGTTCGAAAACCGGAACATTTATCCAGTTTACTCCCATACCGAGCGAGTACGTCGCGATACAGTAATAACGATGAGTAATAATAAAGTATATGTCTACTCCCAAACCCAAATCAGTGTTAGCAAATGACACTTGACGGTAGAAAGACTAGTGCCCGTTGTTGTCTGTCAATCCTGTCAGTAATTGTTAAGTTCAACAACCATTCAGTGGATTCCGAGTCATCTTATCGATATAGATAGGGCTGGTAATCCAATTTGTGTCAGCCGAATAACAGGGTAGTTTTCTAGTCGGAAAGGTTATATAGGCACTACTGTCAAAACGGGGGTCGAACAGTCAATCATGTCCGTCTCTCAGATGGAAAGTATCCTTTTTAATAATATTTAAGACGTGAAATACTAATCAGCAACATCTGTGAACAATACGTGTAGTTGAGTCATCATTCAATATTGAGTATCAACTTCAGTTTTCTCGGTTTTTCAAGTACCGCAATTTCCTGGTTATGTTTCCACCATTCTAATTGATATTCTTGCTGTTTAATTCTTGTCTTATTATTTAAATAAATTACATGTAGTTTCACAGTTGCAGTTATCAAGAAACATATTTTCATGTATGGTTTTTAAGCTGACAAAAATTTATTGGAGCTCCCAAATATTTTCCTCAATTGTGCCCAGAAAATCTCTTCAATCTCAAGTTCGCTGTAAAGGAACTTGAGAGGAACTCGAAAAAATGTGAAAAGGAAGAGAAGATTGAAAAGGCAAAGGTGAAAAAGGCCATTCAAAAGGGGAATATGGAAGGTGCCAGGATACATGCTGAAAATGCAATTAGACAGAAGAATCAGGCACTGAATTATTTACGAATGAGTGCAAGGGTAGATGCTGTTGCCAGCAGAGTGCAAACAGCACTGACTACTAGGAAAGTTACACAATCCATGGCAGGTGTAGTTAAAGCCATGGATGCTGCTATGAAGTCTATGAACCTAGAGACAATTTCGGGTCTCATGGACAAATTTGAGAGCCAGTTTGAGGACTTGGATGTTCAAAGTTCTTACATGGAGAATGCCATGTCACAAACTACTACCACTAATGTACCTCAAAATGATGTGGATTCATTAATGCAACAAGTTGCGGATGAGGCTGGGTACATTACATTCCATTGTTTGAATATAAATCTTCAGGGCACTAATATTTTTGCATTGTATTTCATGAAAATCATATGTTCTTGTAGACTGGAACTCAATATGGAACTGCCATCAGGCCAATTGGGAAGCATTGGTACTTCAACAGCTGTCAGTCAAGAACAAGATGAATTGACGCAAAGATTAGCCCGTTTACGGGAATAATGTGTGTTCAATTATGTCATATAAAAAATGCTTCATTGCTATTGCACGATGTTCGCGCACAATCCTCCAATACGCGAACAACGAGTCGCTTTGAAAAGTCAAAGATGTATTATATTTAACATCTCCCATGTTATAATGCTGGATATCAACAGAAAATGCATGGAAAGTTTTATTCCTTCCTGTATATCATTCCCCTTGGTATCCGTGATATAACACGGGAATTTTATCGAATACTCTCTGGTTAGGGTATTTCTCTTAGTACACGCTTCACAATACGATTTCTATCTGATCACGCGAAGCAAGTACGATCGTAAAAGTAAACTAGAAACACTCGCCTCTGTATAGTAAATGAAATTTATATTTCTTTGTAATACTAAGATTTCAACAGGTAGTCAATAAAGGGATGTTTCTACATGCAATATCAAATTATGTTCATAGCATAACGCAATGTTCAATAAAAATCAAGGACAATAGTCTTGTATGAAATATATGTAACTTGTTCTGTGTCCACCCTTTTCTTTTCTTATTTTGAGTGCAAAGAAAAAATGGCAACACACTACGACTATTATATTTAATCATTTTTAATAATGAATTAAATAAAAAAATGGAAAAAAAGTGATGTGTCGAATCATATTGGTCAGGCTGCTGATACAGTCCCACTCCCGGGCGCGATCCCACTACTGCCCGCCACGGAGACTTTTGGCTGCTGGGTTTCCCCCCTGGCCCGATTCGCCTCTCCTTAGCCAACCTGGTCACCCCGGACTCCTCCAGGGTGCCCATATTGATGGCCAGCTTAGCGCGGACGCCCAGTCAACGTGGAGCCCGCACCAACAGTTACCCCCGACCTCAGATCCTCCAACATCACCAGCCTCCGAGTAGCCGGATTACAGGAGACGCCACGCTCCCAACTGTTTGACATCGTCGCGTTTTGTCTATTTCACTTAAGAGTCTAGCCGATTTTCGAAATTCGATATAGCACACACTTTTCAATTTAATTCATAACTCCTCCTGATAAATCTATTAGAAATAGACATGATTTGGCTAAACTTTCATTAATAGATCTCTTTACGAAGAACATAGGGGACGTAAGTGCTACACCACGAAATCGTTTGCATTGAGAAAGCGTACGAGATGCGCGAAACCGGAAATATTCGAAAAGTGTCCAACTATCAAAAGTTCAATGCTGCCGTTAAGTTAACTAATGCTAAACTAATAGGATAAGGGTGAATTCCGTGGAAACTAATTTTATTCGGTAATCAAGATACTGAGAAAAGCTACATTGCACGGTTTGTATACAGACAATCAGCTGATCATCCGTCAAAATGAGAGCTTAGAAATGCTTGGCACAAGCGCGGCTTGATGTCGGTTACTTTGGTGTTACTGTCGGAAGAAGTCTGAAAGATAATAGCACTCTTGATCAGCACAAGGTGTATGCGTATTGAAGTATTTATCGATTCAATGTAAAGGAACGTTGAGCGTGGTCTTAAGGATAGTATTAAGTAAAGATGAGCGAAGAAATGGAGAAGCAGGAAGCCGCCGCGGAATCAGCGGCGATCATAGATTCTACTAAAATTACGAAGCAAGAAATGAGTACTTTGAAGGGCGATAACGTGGGTGAAAGTCTTTATAGTGGAACGTGGATATTAAGTACATTACTTTCTTTATCAAAGGTATGTAAGTTACAGCACCTTGCTAGGTTTGATATAAGAGTTATAGCGTGGGTTGCGTGTATAGAGTTGGTGGATTACTTTCTCAGTAACAATGAGAGATTCCTTCCTTTGCAGGTTCATGAGAAAGATAGTTGGAATGAAAAAATGGAAAATGACTTGTGTCTCCTTTGGGATATGACTGCTGATAAAGATGTTGTACAATATCTCATAGGACATGACTTTTTTAAAATAGCCGAATACTCTCTAAAGTCTTCAGAAGAGCCAAGACTTTTGGTATGGAAAGCTCTTTTAGTTGAAAGTTCTCAATAATGAAACATATCCTTTATGAATATTTCTTTTGGCATCTATAGGAAATAATTGTGGGCATGATTGGAAACTTAGCCTGCGATCCAGATGTCCTAGAGAAAGTAGCTAATGAAAAAGAACTTATAGACTTAATTCTTAGACTTCTTACATCAGAAGATGCTGGCACTATAGTGCAAATTTTGAGATTATTACACAGTGTTCTTTGGAGCATACAAAATAACCCAGAATCAAGATGGAGAAGAATTCTCAAAGATTCTAGAATACCTAGCGTGACACTCCCCTTTATCTTGAGAAGTTCTACAAACCGTAAGTTGAAGATCCCTCCTAGCAGGAATAATTTCATATTTAATGGTGTTGGTAATAATTGATGTGTTGTAGGTGATTTATTAATATCTACCATCAATTTATTGCGCACATCTTTTGAAATATCACAATTGGCCAAAACAAGTAATATTTTATTGGAAGACATTGAAGCACCACTGATTATCCCTGACCTTGTGGATGCCATTGAAGAGGTCTTATCTCAAGAGGAGGATATGTATTCAACTACTATTGTTAATTTTCTGGAAGGTTGGCTCGAACTTGTTTCTGGTATAACAGGTACAGATAATTGCCAAACACATATACACTTAAATTAAATATAAACAGATGCAAGAATAATGGCATATTGAATCTTAAATTCAGAAAACCATGAATCACTGGAAGCTGAAACATTAAATAGGATGTTTGGAATGTTGAGACGTATCCTTGTTGATTTCCAAGACCCATGGAATCTAATGCCCTTGGATGAAATTAAAGCATCTTGTATTCATTGTTGTTCCACTATCATCCTGAGATTCCGGTGGCGTGGTAATGTGCAGGAAGATGTTTTGTTTGAAGCTGATTGTGCAGTTGTCTCTATCATTTACAAACTTAAAATAGGTTGGTGTTGTAGCCTTTATTTAAACTAGTTCCTTTCTTCAAAATCTCACAAGTTTATTCCACAGCTATTAAGAAGGAAGAAAGTGACCCAGAAGATACAATGAAAGAGTTATTAAAATATTTGGAAGGCTATTGGTCAGAGATTTCAAGTGTCTCAACATTGGAAGAAGTCTCCAAGATTTTAGCAGCAACCGAAAAGGAAGCAATAGAAAACTCTATCGATGTTTTGAAATCGAGGATTCCTGACGATAAACAAGATAGTACAATTAAAGCACTGCCTTGAGGAAAAGTGCATCATCAGTGCCAAATAGGTATGGAACTTTTTTTGAATTCTTTTTTTATTTTGTGTGCACTTTTTATGGAAATTGTATCAGCGATCATACTGTGTGTCAAACCCGATCAAGAATAACATATTGTGATATGACGAGTGGATATTGAACAAGTTGGTTTTATGTTCTCAATACGATGAGATTCGTCAAACAAATAAATGCCTGCCGAGAAAACACATGTTTGTGGTTTTAAATGTAATAGACCAAAACCAGTTCGACCGTTTATTATTCAATTTTATTAGCATAAAAATTTGAGTATTTACGTGGTACATTTATAATATACAGTTTATAGGTACAGGTGGGAGAGGTTTCGTCTCCCCATATTCTCTGTGCTCTTGTCTCGAGATTGCCTCATTTTCGACTCCTATCTTTTTAATCCCATTCCCCAATGTACATAGCTCGCGGGGTCGGTGGTATGACGCCTCTTGTAGGAATTGGTAATCGGCCGTAAATATGATTATAAGGCGATTCGTTTCTACCATCAGAATCTGCAACGATACGTTGTAACAATGTACTTAATTTACTACAATTACGTCTCATTATTCTTCAATTTGAAATCTAGCAAATCAGGCTCCTTACCAAGTCCGCTTTCGAAGCTTCGCGCATGATACATTATAGGGGGTCGGTTTCCGGGTAGATGCCCATAAATTTGCGAGGACTGACTACTACCGTATCCCGTGCTAGCATAAGTTGAACTGTGTTGTGGATGAGATTGCATTGGAACTTGACTTCTGGGGTATCCTCTTGGTGGGATTTTATTTTGACCATTTCTTGCCATCTTCACGAAGTTCGGCACACGTGCGCGAAGGCCGCAGTAGTATGGGTCGTCTATATTCAAATATAAACGTTGTAATTTCAAGACCATAAAACATTCATGATAAACGATGCAACAAAAATTTTTAGTACCATATTTTTTTCTATCCTCAGTTCTACTCTTCTTATCCTCGCCCGTTAAAACCGGTGGTTTTCTTGCATAGTCGTCTTCTATGTCGTCATAATCAGGCTGAAATATTATTACATCGTTTAGGTACAACTGCATAATTTGTCTAAGAGAATACATATATAAAAATACTTGGGCAAACCTACCTTCGGTATGTCATGACCATAAACATTTTCCCTTGGCGGTAGCTTCGGGGGTTTCTCAGTCCGTCGTGGTCTAGTACCGGACTGAGCATAAATTTGTTCTCTGCTGTCTCGTTCCTGTTGAAATACCTCCGGTGGTGGGCCACCTGAGGATGATACTCCAGCTACACTATAAGGATCCTCGTCAGGGATAGGAATCCTTGGCCGATTCTTTATATCAACCGGTCTCTGGAGTGCTAAAACTAATGTCCTTCTTCATTAATACTTTGTTCCATTTATATAAGCACTAATCGTGTTTAACAATAAGTATAACTTTATTACCTGGGGGTAGTTTGGACTTGAGCATATCAAGTCCTACGACATTGACGATGAGTACCCAAACTGGACACTGTAGCAAGTCTAACTCTGTTCGAACGAAGACAATAGCGCTCAAACATTGCATTTCCAATCGTCGTCTGTCGGGGTACGCTCTTCTCGTTTCCCTTGACAAATTCGTCTGGAATTTATTCATATCGAAGAGCTGCAACAAACACATTAGTATCAGTGTGAGATATTTTTAGAAATTACTGTTAAAAACGTGGAGATATATAAGACAGCTTACTTTGCCAGGTTTCTCGTGCTCAAGTGCGCCCTGAGAATTACGTACGATCTCAGGACCAATGGCGTTATCCTCTTGATTTGTTGGTTTGATGTACACATTATTTTTGCATAGCCTCTTGATCAAAATGTTGCCTTGCTCGTCCATTTTGATTTTGACGCCTTGATTAATGTGTCGTTTTGCTTCGTCCGTCTTCTGATCTCGCATTGGATTTTCGAAGCCGCACAGGCCTATCCTGAAATATCCAAATATTAATATGAATATCCGATGACAGTGATGGTAAAGTTTTCGTAAACTTTGCGAGAGATACCTAAATCCATCAAAACCGTCGTTGGATCCATTGATAGTCAAGACCGGTGCCCTCGCATAAGCTTTCGCTACACGTCTGTTCCTCTCGAAAACGATCACCTTGGCCCAAATCTCGTCATCAATTTGATTCCATTTGTCCAACACTTCCTGTATGTGATCCTAACAGTTCCAATAAATTTTTAGTTCACTTTCGTTACAAGGCATTGTAAGTTACGTCGTTCTTTTAGCAACAATTACTCACTTTATATAATTTTTCGATGTTATACCAGACGTCCTCTTCGTCCTGTTCCTCATACTGTGTTTCGACCAGATTATCTCGTGATCGGGATAATATTTTCCGTCTCGAAACCATTATTCAATTTATCCTTGACCTGCACAAGCATAGATTCGTACATTAAATAACACTCACGGAGAACTGCAGTCCGAAGCACAATTTACACTTTATAGATTTAATTATTAATTTGATATATAATCGGAATCCGGTAGTTAAAGATGAGTAATCGACGTTGCGGGCATTGAAGTCTCCGTACAGATAGGTCTCATTATAATTGTCTTTGTGTTAACCGGGAATTAATTAAAATCCGTGGGAAAATAGATGCAGACACTTGTCACTGGGAGAGTAAAAGTGACTGAATATTAAATTCGCACCGCTTTGACATCCATACTCCTGTCAGACTGTTTCGCCTGTCGATCGGTTGTCGGTGCTCGAAGTTCGCGTGCTCTCAAGTAGAGTGGAACGTGATACCGGAGATGAAGTCGCGAGTGACAAAGTGAGGGGTACTTAAGTCGCTGGATACGCTGCTGTGGCGAACGCGCAGCCTTCGCATTCTTCGGAGAAGTGAAAGCCAGGAGTTTCAGGGAAATTCTCTCGGCGCGTATCGGCACTTCTCTTTTTCCTTGTCTTTTTGCAACGCCATCCCGTGGAGCGGCAAATTTTCTCGAAAAATTTATCTAGCCCTCGAAAATTACGTCGAATTCAGTTCACAGTCGATAGAACAATGAGGACGGGAGAGGGAAAAAAAGTCTGCCCTTTGTCGACCGTCGACAGTACTGGCTGAATCTGGGATAGGTCCAGAATTATCATCGATAGTGCAAGTATTTAGGAAATCTCTAGGAGTAAAGAGCAACTTTTACTTTTCGCCATTCGTGCAGAGCTATGCAGTCATCAAGAAACAATGGAACACTGCGGAGACTCTGTGACTTATGCACGATATATGTGTGCATGGCTTGAGGCCGATCTTCCCTCCCATAGCATTTGGAGTTCAACCCGTTTTGGCTTTACCGCTCGTACATACGCGCAAAAGAAACTTTCTAAGATTAAGAGTCGGGCGATGTTAGATGGAAAATGTCTATTGCTATTAGAAACAAACAGGCGCCTTAGCCGTTCGGTTACATATCGGGGCCTTACTACATACCATTTTCGCTCGCCACTATTTAGAGAAGCATAGAAAAAGAAGCCGAGAGATGAAAGTAGGTGGCGAAAGCACGCGTGAAACGAATGAGCGAACATAAAATTCCTGTCTCGCCACTATCATTTTCGCCGCTTGATGCTCGAGGCGTATTGCATCCTTTCATGATTTCATTTAATCATCAGCCAGAATGTCGGCAAATAGCACACGCAACCGCAAACAACTAGACCAATTGAACTATTTAACGCTTATACCAAATACAATTTATTAATACGAGTATGATTATTTAATTGAATGATGGTAAGAAAATGATGAATTATGCTACGTGACGAAAGGAAATGGTCTGTTGCGTGGAGGCCTGCGGACATATTGCACTTGCGTGTACGGGACTTTGCCGTAGTCGCCGGCGGCGACTCTTTCGGTATGCCTGTCTTCTTCAACGATTTCCTATTCGTTGCGACTCATTGCAAGAGTATGGCAGTAAGGACTCATATCGATTAAGTGTTAAGTAGGACGTAGTGTGACGTCGAAGTAGACGTAAGAGGGAAGGCACGATAAAGACGAGGATACCGTTACGTCGTGGATGTCTCGATCACCTGATCACATGGCTCACTGTCTCCGTTTTCCGCTTTACATCATCTTTCCTGAATGCTGCTCCCATTCAGACTTGTCTCAACGATTACCGTCTAATGCCGGACATCATCTTTTTTGCACGCCATTGGCGCCAAGACGCTTCGTCATCTGTTTTACTAATCCACTTTCATTCAACAGCAATTTCCTACTGTGCTGCTCCTGTTGTGATACCTCTAAGTCCCTGGACTCTACTCGAATCTAGATTAATATTAGTCTATGCGGGCTGCGCACGTACTGCCCTCGATACCACTCAGCCCAGAGCCCCCAGACTACTTCGGTAACACTCCAGCTACGTGCAACGAAAACTCAAATGTGAAATAGACCGATCATAAGATTTCTCAGCGGTCGATTAATGTGTTCGCCTCTACGGTTTGCCTGCACTTTCGCCGCCTACTTTCCTCATAAGTTCTTTCCTTTTTCATTTTCCTCCTAGATGCGACCGCGCCGGGAAAAACACGCCTTTAAGTGAACTTGTAGAATCAACCACGTACCGAGTCCATCCGTCAGGCTTTTGTCCCATTTGCCGAGACATTCATATATTTCAAGGGGAATGATTCATTGTGTTGTTTGCCAAATGATGGAATTTCGAATGAAAAGATTCCTGAAAATCAGATTCTTCTACAAATTGAGTGGTCGTTACGATACCGGCTTTATGAAAAAAGCTATAATTAGGAGCGACCGTTACATATTTTTCGGAAGCCGGCTATCCAATAAACCAGGCATAATTAATAACTAGAAGTTCGTCAGGATGCGATTAAAAATAGACACCACCCGGGATCTATTTCTTTAGTGTTTCGGTTGAACGATATAGTGATACTTTATAACGTGAAAGGGTCGCGATGGGTGTCGATAGCATTGCGATCGGGTGTCTCGAAACTTTCACTTTCGTCAAAGTTACGATTCCACTTCGTAACGATAGGCAAGTATTTCTAAAATGTGCACCTAATGCAGGATATAAATCGTAATAGATAGATTTTACTCTTTCTATTGGTGATTCCATTGTTCCAAGTGTCCATTGCTGCACCTTATGATTTTTTATGTTTTCCTCGAGTGTACTTTGCAGTTTTCATTAACGGTGCATCGAAATTAGTAAAGAATTGGGAACAAAAATGTTTACGCATTCATAATCCGATACTGATTTATGGCGCGTTAATGGGAGAGCATACATAAGATGTGCATCTTGGCGTAGGTCAGTTATTGTCTTCGTTCTCACGGGTATGTCGCGTCGCAGCAACAGGTAAATATTAGCTAATGACGCAACGGTTTGAATCTCATGTACAGTAAATGTCTAGGTTTCTATCATTAGAGACATTTTTTAGTTAAGCGTGGCTACTCAATATTCTGGGTTAGTCACTTTCTTTCGGGGTTCACTTGTCAATAGGGGCTTAAAAAGTATGGGCATTCTGCATAATTGGGTTTCTAACCGGTCTTACTACTGATATACCAAAAGTTCAACACCCGTTTACTTTCGCTCTTACGTTAGAAGTAACAAGTTCCAGTATTCTGTAAATATCATTTTTATTACGCTTCCGAGCAGTTTTATGAAATAGTCTTGTAACTAAAGTGTCGTTCGTGACGACATGAATGACCACATGAAATGGACGAACTGATTCATCCAAGTTCTTTAATTACATGAATTCCCCAAATATTTTGGCAAGGTCATGAGTATTGTGAGGAGTTTTTGACCGCAAACAGGATGTGACTCGCATTTTTTCTAATTTTTTACTTATTTACAAATAAAAGTATAAATTTCGCTTCCGTTTTTCGCGAATAAAGAAATACTTTAATATCTCGCATTTTTTCGAGTTTAAGAGAGTGGAAAATATCATAAGAAAAATATTGAGAGGTAACTTTTGCCGGGACAATTCGCGATGGTTTCACTTTCTTTGGGCTAAAGACTTTTGTGCGAAATCGCAATCTTGCGCGCTGTTCCGACAACCATCTTAAAATACAGAATTTTTAGCGACAATCAGTAACCATATTGGGAGGGACCTACCATTCCTGAAAGACACCCGATCGATTAATTTCATAAATCCTGAGATGCGCGATTATGAATAAGGCCCCGTATGAATTTTCCGTGCGAAAAATGATATTGCCCAAGTAAGTTTTCCGAGAGCACGAGTGCGAGGAATTTCCCAATAAGTCCCGTCGCAATAGACCGCGACAACCTTTCGGGCCTCGCCTCCGCGGGCTGCCTCCCCCTCCGGCACCCTTTTCTCCTTCTGATCGAGTATATACTAATTCCCCTTATACCGTGGAGTCCCAGCTAGATTAATCGAAGGTACTAAGTTTTCTAAGTCCCAAAAAAAAGTGGAAACCTTCTACTGATACTAGAAAGAGCCCTAGGAGCCCAAACCCTCAAGGGACCATATGGTAGCGAGAAAATCGGGCACATACCTTTCGAGTGACAGGAGCTCGCGCGCGCGCGCGACCAATGGTTCACCTTTCAATATGGTTCAGAAATGTCAAAGACACTCGCATCGCGCGTATACCAGGCCATAATTCACGATCGCAATTCACTACTGATCACTTGATCCGGAAAATTGTCCCCAAAGTGTATTCCACACTTTTGAAAGAAAATCCGGAATTGCGCAAATTCCAAAGGACTGTGGTATCGGCGGACTGTTTTAATATGGCGCTACTCTCTAGTATGGTCTGTGTACCGTGGACCCGCTCGACACGGACAACCTTGCCAGGGTCCCCCTCCTGCACTACTGTTAGTGAGAGTGTCCACGCCATGTTGGTGAACGCTCGCGCTTGCGCTTGTCTAAACCGGGCCCAAACTGGCTATATGGGTCCCATCGAACCCCACCGCACCACACCGGTCCGAGTGCACTTAGGTCAGGGCTGTGACTAGCAACAGAGTACCTCAGACCGTGAGGTTCTCTTCTTTATATAAAAAGCTGTATTTTATAAATAAAAACAGTCGTCGATGGTATCATTAAACAGTTTATTTTGTCCTATTCTCAATATCATCTATAATTTGGGGCACTTCTTTCAAAAGATCCTTGCAGTCTTTTTGACATAAACTTTCAGCCCATATTCCCCTCAATTGTTTTATAATTAATCCGTAGTGTTTTGGTTCGTTCGTGTAATCACTTAGTAACCTACCATCCACAGGGAATTTTGGTATGGAGAAGTCTTCTATTTGCTTGACAAGGTCTGCCTTCCCCTTGTACCTGTAACCAATATTTATAAATTTTAAAGGACATTTATAGTAATAAGAATGATCTTTAAAAACAATTTTTATTTTATATCACACCTGAGCGTTTCAATTATTATTTTCCTTAAAACGTCCTGCCTTCCACTTGTTACAATCCTTTTTAGATAATATGTTAGATTCTCATCATCAAACTTTTCATCCCGGTTTTCAAGTATAAATGCACTTAGATCCTGATGATATCTTGAGACTTTTAAACGTTTTATTAAATTCTCCAAGTCATTGATATTGAATAACAATGCTGTTGCATATGAAATAGATTCAAGCATAAAATTTTGATTCTTGCTCCTTTGACAAACCTCACTGAAGTGGTCATTTCTTGTTGTTTCTGGCAAACCCATGTATCTACATAAATAAAAATGGGTGAATCAGTAAATAAATATAATAATATTAATCTTTATTTATGAGATGATTAACACAATTTTATTACCTGCCTACTCCACATTCAAGCATCTTAAGAGTCATTTCTTCATTGAATCTACCAGTTAAAATTAATGCCCACTCTTTCCATATTCTTTCTCCAGAAATGTCCTCAAGACCACTGGCATTGTTTGTGATAGCTTTTATTGTATTTTCATCATGTTTGTCTGGATGATCAGCAATTCTTCCATAAAATCTGAAGTACCTGGAACAGTTTGCTTGGCATTACATACTTTGAATCAGTCAGACAAGTCAAAAGAGGCATTAATAAAAAATACCTGAGTATCCTAAGATAATCTTCACGTATACGGTCTTCTGGGTTTCCCACAAATACAATTCGCCTCTTCTGTAAATCATCATAGCCATAGAAGTAATCATACACTTTGCCTTCAAAGTCAAGGAACATAGAATTAATTGTGAGATCTCTTCGACCAGCATCTTGTTTCCAATCGGTTGTAAATTGGACTTTTGCATGGCGTCCATTTGTTTCTACGTCTACCCTCAGTGTAGTCACTTCAAAGTTCATTGCATCATTGATCCTTGGAGTTACAGTACCTAGAGATATTGGAGAATTTGATTTCCACCACTGTACAATCAAAGTCAATGTCAAGTTTTTCTTACCATGTTTAAGGCCATTGGTATTGATCATTCTAATATTTTCCTCAGTAAACATTTGCACCATTTGATCTGGTGTGGCATCGGATGCAAAATCGAGGTCGGTCGGCTGCATCCCCATGAGAATATCTCTAACTGCTCCACCAGCAACTCGTAATTCATAATTATGCTTTTTGAATAATTTGATTAACTCTTCGAGCTCCGGTGTGAAAATAGATCGAAATTCTGGTGTGCTGATCGTCGTTATTACTGGGTCCGACCTGCATGTTGTTAAGTCTATCGGCATCCTTTTCTTCCAAGTTTTAAGTGACTGCCAAAATATAATAACAATGATCTTGGCCTTAACCGAAATATAAAATACTCTTCGTCAAATGAACTTAACACGCGCGAGTGACAAATGGATATTTAAACCGTACAACGCACAACTGTTATGCTTCGTAAAAGGAATGTAAGAGAAATTGTTTGACTCTCTTAAGAGTCTATGTAATTATAAAATAATATTACAAAGATTCTAGTACAATATTGTAAAAATTAATGTACACATCCCGGAAAGGTTAACTTTGAAATGCGAAGTTTCGCTTACACGTTTGACACAGTGGATCAGGCTTCGATACAACCTTGGTTGATATGCGAACATGCTAAGGATATTTCTTAGATTGCGCTGTCGATGCTCTAAAGTTAAAGGATATGAAACATAATTATTCAATATCAGCCATTGTTAAGTTGAGCGCGTTTTCAAATCGTACAAAACTGAATAAATCTTATTTATAGTCATTTACAGACATACCGGTGTGTGTGTAGACCACGCGATCTGGTGACTGCGTGAATGTGTACATACAAATTTTAAATGTGTGTACTATAATTCAGGGCACGAAATAAAATGATTACGTCGCCTGTTAGAATGATATTTTATTAATTATTGTTTATATACACCCATTATATAAGAATTACAGCTTTTTAATACAAAACATTCAATGAAGTATTCAGCATATGTGTACTCCATTTATTTTAGACGAGGATTAACACACCTTTTTTTAGATTACCATTATATAAATTACGTTCTTTCGATTCTTATAATTTATTGGAGTTCATAACTGTTTCTCCGAATATTGTACATTTTTGCGATTAAAATATAGGTCATATTAAGAATGCAAAAACCTAATCCTTACGCGGGTGCAATACTTCTATGGCTATTATAGATATTAAAGAATTTACACGTATATACATAATTTATTCACAACTAATACAAAGCACCTACATGACACTTGCAATGATATTCCGTTACCTGATAATTACGGAAAGCCATAATAAAATTTTCAGTAGACTGTATTCGAAATAGATAGAACTGGTCACTGTACCGTGTGATTTTTACTTAAATATTTTTGTACACTCAAGAACGAACATTTCCAGAAACCCTGTACTCAATCAGACTTCGTGTTCACACGTCTGTTTAGGAGTTATCTTAGATTTCCCAAATTTTTCACACACGTCATCAATACAAATTCGCACTAACAGTTTGACTACAACTTCATCCCCTTATATAAATGGAAATATTTCGTAGAAGCAAGTTGAATTGTCTACATCGAGTAAAGAACACACGTTTAATTTCGTATCAATTTCGTTTATTTCTTCTGAAAAAGCTTTAGTAGTTATCATAAACTCTTATGCTGAGTATAATAGTATACCTAAATGTAATACATCGTCCAAGTACCAGTGCATTTACCAAATATAGAAAGATTGCAATATTTACGAAACATTTCCAGAACTTGTCCTACACATTACGCAACTCAAAGGAATCAAGAAAAGCAAAACTTTGTATTCTTTCCCGCGCTACAGATAATATTGCAGGGTCAAAAGTTATTTAGATCTATTATATACATATATTCAGATTTATAAGGGAGATTGCCACTTCACATAAGTATTGTGACCCACAAATAAAAAAAAATAATAATCACTCACGATAGATCAATGTAGTTTGAGTCAAGACATTTTTAAATGAATCGAACCAACGGAACACAACATTTTCTGACCCTGATGGTTTTCAGAAATAATTCAGGAACTATCCAATCTGTTTGGTAATCACATATGTATGCACTGGTGTGTATTTATGTGTATAGGTCTATATTCATGTGTGTGGGGTATGACTGTGGAAGGTAACGACACATATCTTACAGTGGTTGGTACAGTGAGGTTTCATCATTTTAAATTTGAATTGTCTATACAAACGAAATGTATACTAGAATCCTTGTTTTCCTCCATTTCTGTTAAGCGTCTTTACACGTGCTAAGAGTACACTTGTATATCTCCGCTTCAGAAACTCTCGGAGAAGATGCGTTGAGGGTAGTTCGCCCAGAATTGTGGCGTCGTGTAAAACGCAATAAATAGTTGTGAGGCATTTAGCATCCACAAAATAGGTGATAGCGATGAGCTTGTATTCTACTTTCCTCGAACAATCCGCATCCCGCAATTCAATCTAGCGAGTGCACAGTGACCTGGCTGTGCACGCGTAGTAATCATAAGATTATTCTCAGTGAAGATTGATATTTTGTCAAATATGAATTTATGTTGCGTGTCTAGGACTTTCTTATAATAAATACAATTTCTGTGCTATCTAAAATACAATTCAATTGGCGGCCATTGAAGATAGTTTTCATTCAGGGAACCGATTTTAAAAGTACAAATTTATTATAAGTTTGTAGAAACTTAATCCAGGATTATATCTTTTTAGAGCTTATTATAAAAGAAATGTTAAAATCTAAGTAAACAATAACTAAATATAAAATGAAGGCTAGGGTTGAGACGTATGAAGTAATCCTAAAATCATAAATCCTGAAACAAGGTTTTTGAGGGCAGTTTTTTTTACCTATGGGAACTTCATTTCTACTTAAGGAGATCACGTCTTCTAACTATAATTTATGATGATTTTTCTTTTCAACAGTCGATGCAAAAATGCAGCTAAAGCGCACGAAAAATGAACTTTTCTGGGCGACCTTCCCCGCACGCATGATGAGGATGCGTTCTCGCATCATCTTGCGAACGTTCGCTTATATAAATAATAATGGATCACTTACAATATAATTAATTAATTAATTAATTACGTATGTACACACAATACACATCGTTTCTTTCATTCATTGGTCACGTGCTCCCGATTACTGATCACCAAACCCCTGGCGTTCCGAATCGCTTAGGGTAGCTTCAGCTAAATAATATTAGCTTTGACTGCTGGTGTTATCTCGGGTGGTGACCGCTCGTAGTTAGTCTAAAGATGGCCCTGCGAGTAAAGGAATCGCGAATGGTCTAATCATGCTGATTCACGATCAACTCCATAGAGTTTTCCTGTAAACAAAGAAACATGTGAAGTTTGATGCATAAGTGACACCAAGATCAAACCATATTGGATATCAATTGATGGAAAATAATTGGAACGTACGATGTCTTCGAGATTTTCGATCCTGAACTCTCTGTAGGCTTCTTTTTACTGCCCCTGCATTTCTTAACATATGCTTCAATTAGATGAGCAATCTTTTTGGGATTGATTTCACCCGTCTTGTTGTGGCATATCTATATCACAATTGACAGTATAAATACAAGTTAAAAACTGTAGAATTATTAGTAATAAATTCTGTCTTACTTTGGGCACTGCTTTTCTCATAATGTCCTTATACTCTTCTTTTGTTACATGTTTCTTTGTATAATGAGGTTTCAGAACTAGTTTCACTTCTTCTACTACTCTTTCTTGACGATTTAATTTTTTTAGGAACTGTAATAAAAAAAGTTAATGTATAATTAGTTGATTATTATCACGTTGGTACAAAAGCGAATAATTTTTACCTTATCCTTAACCTGCATCTCGACGGCTGAGCTAGGAAGATCGTCTAAAATTTGAAGTTGGTTCTCATCCATTCTCACGCCGACCTTAGGATTAGTAGCTGCAAAATCACCTTCATTAATATTTTTGTGAGCCTGTCAATAAATATGAAACAGAATGCTTGAATATAATCTCACATTTCTTTTTCTTTTCTTTCTCAGATTTCTTATTATTTCTAGCTGGTTTACTGATAGGTTTAGATGCTGGTGCTGCACCAAACAATACATCAAATGCATCTTTTTTATCAGTCGATGTCTTCGTTATCTTTGTTGTATTATTCTTTGCTAGTTGTGTGGTAGTAGTACTAACAGTTGCACCCATAATAGGCGAATTAGTGAAATTCGTCGGACTAGGCGGGTCAAAAATACCATCACTTAATGTAGAACCAGGTGAATAAGGGGAGGACATATCCACATTTTCAACGGTTTCAAGACCTGTATCGTTTCCTGCAATCGAAGTAGTAAGATCAAGAAAATTAAGCAAAAGAAAATTATTTTACCCAAACATTCTTTGTAGTTAAAAGATTCTACCATTTTGTCCCATTGCTGCCTGTGACTTTCCCTGACCAGTTTTCGTGAGTCTGGAAGACTTTCCAGAATTTGTAAAAACACCCTGTTGTTGCTGTTGTTGTTGCTTTGGTTGATTACTTGGCGAAATACGGTTTGCCTACAAAAATCAACACTCGTGTAAATTACATGTTATCTACCAAAGAATGATAACTATATAAAAGTCTGAACATTATACCTGTAAAAGATTCCTTTGTGTACTATTGGGAGCTGTTGCATTGAAGACTCCACTTCTTTGTACAGCTGCAGCAACAGTAGCTAATACAGGATTGATAGTAGCGAATGGATTACTCGTCGATTGCACAGCTTGTTGACTTTGTTGACTCTTTGGTGGACTATTTGCAGACGTGGTAGTGTCTACATCTACTTCATTTACCGGAGAAGTATCCCTTGGCGGGGAAGCCCTTTTGATTGTCACCATGGAGATAATTTTGGGTTTCTCCAATTGTTTCTCTTGACTTTGCCTATCCTGCTGTTGAGTAGGTTCTTCTTGAAGATTACCGTCCCCGGAATCATGCTTCCTAGGTGATCCTCGGCGATTCCTGTCTCTATCATCATTCGGAGTAGCTTCCTGACTTGCATCCGGTGTGGGTGATCGTGATTTCGTAGGGTCGAAGGGGTCATATACATCGGGTGAGGTAGGTGGCGATGTTGGGGGTTCAGGTGGTGTGTTTGGTCCGATCTTCAAACGCAATTCTAACTCCTCCTGTGCACGCATTTCAAGTTCTTCTTCAGCTCTTTCGTCCATCTCCTCCTCCTCTTCTTCCTCAAGCAAAGGATTCAACATAGATGGTCTTAAGTTGCTTGGTTGTTTGTTGATAGAGAACTTAATTTGTGGCTCAGGTGGTGTCTTTGGACCCTGCGAGACAAACTGTTCTCGAGGTGGGGACTCCTGTGACGGTGGACGTTGCTCAGGAGTGGCTACTTCTTGCACTTGCTTATCATCATCATCGCTAAGTACTATCACATCTCGCGGAGAAGGGGTCTGTTCCCTGAAGGGAGATTGATCAAGATCGATCACAGCTACAGGCTTCTTCGTTGCAGCTATTTCTGCAGCCTTTGATTTCTTCTTTTTATCTTTTTTTGGCTTTGGAGATTTTGACCGTTTATCCTTCGATTTTTCCTTCTTTGATCTCTTAGGAAGTTCAGAGGGTAATGTATCTCGCCTTCGGCGTTTTACTGGTGGCATAAGTGGTATAGTTTCTGGCAATTCTGGTACTGGAGGTTGCGATGTTTCGTTATCTTTATTAAAGCAGACGCTTACTAGAATATTATCACCACTTGCAAATACTTCTTTAGAAGGTGGTGGAGTCCTGTTTCGTTTACCCTTACGCTTTTTGTCAGAATCTTTGGACTTCTTACTCTCTTTCCGACGTTCTTTCTTTTTCTTCTTAATAGCTTCTTTATTAGTTAAAATGACGGTTAAATTTTTAGGTGGTACAGATACAGTGTCTAATACAGATGATGGCGACCACTCACGTGATGTCATCGGTTCTTGTTGCATAGGAGGCAGACTTTTGGATCGTGATCTTGACCAGGAAGGAGTCCATTGAGCACTCCAGGAATCACGTTCATCCCGATCTCTTTCTCTAGAAAAGTGTTGTTCATGTTCCACTAGTTTTTCACTAATTTGATCCCAATTCCTATTACGATCCCTTGAACACGATCTTCCCTTTGATCTAGATCTGCTTTGAAGTTTTCTTTTGCTATGTTTTTTCTCTCGAGACTTTGATAATCTCTTAGGTGATTTTGAGCGAGATCTCTTCCTATTTCGTGACCTACTCCGTGATTTGTACTTTTTGGATTTTTCTTTTCTTCTATCACGTGACTTAGATAATGACCGTCTTCTTGATCTACGTCTAGGAGAAAGTGATCTACGTTTACGTGAAGGCGATCGAGATCTCCTCCGTGATACAGATTGCCTTCTGGACAAAGAACGACGTCGAGAGCCTGACCTTCTCTTGGGCGACTTGCGTCTTCCTCGGGAAAGTGATCGGCGTCTTGAGAGAGATCTGTAGGATTTGGAATACGATCTATGATCTCGTGACCAGGATCTGTGTACTCTAAGTCGTGATCTACTTCTAGAACGCGCTTTGGAATAAGACCGGCTCCGTCTGTCTCGAGAAAAGGATAGCCTGGAGGAACTGCGACTTCTAGATCTACTCCTTGATTTCTCACGGATGTCTCTGCCATACTCGTCCTTTCGCGGGCGAGCTGGTTTTTCTGCGACAATCTTTCTCACATCATATCTTGGCATTTCTTTCCTTTTTTCCTTCTTTTTCACGACTTCCTTGGTTTTCTTTTTAGACTTATCCTTATCTTTATCTTTCTCCTTTTCTTTTTCTTTGTCCTTTTCTCGTTCTTTCTCCTTTTCCTTTGATTTCGAACGACGATCCTTATCGCGATATGGTCGCTCCTTGGTACTCTTGGAAAGTTTCTTCCATGCAACTTGATTGTCTGAGGATATGTTCTCTTTATTTTTTTCGGTTTCCTTAGTTTTTTCTTTCTTGTCCTTTTTCTTCTTTTTCTTATTATCATCATCTTT
Organism: Ectemnius continuus; assembly: GCA_910591665.1. Taxonomy (NCBI): domain Eukaryota; kingdom Metazoa; phylum Arthropoda; class Insecta; order Hymenoptera; family Crabronidae; genus Ectemnius; species Ectemnius continuus. Next base: position 13,440,764 of record OU342861.1, read on the forward strand.
GCTCTTTGATTTTTCTTCCTTTGGGGCACTCTTACTTTCGTCTAAAATTTCGCCATCCTCCATCTCCTTCTCCTTCCTCATATTGAGAAGTGCCAGTTCATCCTCGAAATTCATTGGTTCGTCCGTCTCAGAAATAGCCTCCGTGCCTAAGCCAGCATAGTCTGCGGGAGTTCTGCACCCATCTAGATCATCATTAAGTTTATCTTTGGTGGGTGTTATGGGCTCTAGTCCACTTTCAAGACCGTCTTGATCAGATTTACCTTCTCTGATGGGTAGTTCATCTTTACAGGGTGTATAGGCGCCATCGGATTCCCATTCTTTTTGTGCATCTGTGTCGTCTCCTGGTTTTTCCTCGTCCTTATGATCCTTTTCAATTGGGAATTGTTCTATTTCTTCATCCTCTAGTCTGTCCAAGCCACTTGCTTCTGGAGAATCTTTCTCGCTGTCTACATCATCTGGAAGATTACTTGTTTTAAGTTCATTTCTTTCTTCATCCTCTTCGTCGTCATCGTCGTCATTATCTCCTTCATCCTCCTCATCGACTTTTCCAGTAATCGGTGTAACTGGCTTGCTTTCCTCGCTCTCATCTTCGGAAGCAGTTTCTCCATCCAGGTCTGCATCCACTCTCTTTGGTGAGAACTGAAGGGTATCTGTGCTAGGAAGTATACTGTTGGAATCTACTTCTGCATTTTCCACTTCCTTTGAAGATTCCGAAATTTCTTCGTCTACCACCATTTTCTTAGCTTCTTCAATCTTGGTAGTTATAGGACTGCTAGCCATCTCTTCAATGATATCTTCTTTCTCTGTGTCGTTAGAAATGGTATTTACAGATTCCTTATCTTTTTCTTCTTTATCTTCATTATGAATCGACATTTCTTCTTCATCCTCACTGACTTTTCCACTTGCGATCTTTCTCCTTTCTTCATCTCTGATGATTGGAGCTTCATCAACATTCTCCTCTTTCTTCACTTCATTAATAGGCTTCTCTTCTCTTTCCACGGTATCTTTATCATCATGCAGAGTAGTGAGTCTATTATTAATTTTAAGTTTATTACCTATCTTAAATGTTATTTTCCCCCTTGAATCATGAGAGATTTTTTTCGGTGGAATTTTACTAAGGGCCTGCCTCTCTTTTCTCAAAGCTTCTACATATGGATCTGAGGGCTCTGGAATATCAGCCAAATCGCAAGCTTGAACATCGCCCACAATAATGTCATCATCATCTGGAATTGATGGCGGTAATGGCGGTGGTTCCAGAGGTCCTATTTGTTGTGATAGTTCTTGTTCAGTATGTCTAGCTACATCCATAGTTTGTGAAGAATAAATTGAAAAGTTAGGGCAGTCGGCTTGTGAATCGTCATCATCGTCATCATCGTACGCTGTTAAGCGAATCCCCGAAGCACCATCACGATTACCCGTTGGCACTGAAGGTGAGGGAGGGACAGGAGGATGCACAATATTAGAAGTTCCAGCAAAACTGGTAGGTGGAAGATCTTTTGGCAGGGAAGTATCACTCTGCTCAGAATCTTTCTTTAACTTATCGCTGTCATTGGTGTCGCTATCCGCAGCGAAAGGATCGTACTTGTCTGCTTTTGGCGTGTCATCCTTATGGCTATCATCTATGACAAGCTCTTGATCACTGTCTTTGTCACTCTTTGAGTTCTCATCAAAATCAAGTAGAGAAGATGGCGGTTCTGGTGGTGGTAAAAGAGCGGTCGAATCGCTCTGTTCATTCTCTTGAGCGTCGCAATCTTTATTTGTGGTTTCTATGTCACAATAAATGTCGCAATCGTCATCCGGCCTTGTCAATGAGCTCGAAGAAACTTCGGCCTCTGCTTGGGCATTTACCCTTTCGGTTTGTTCACTTGGTAATCCTCTTAGTGTATCTTCCGGCAGGCTAGGCGGAAAATTATTCTGCGGTCTTTCCAGAGGTCCAGGAGGTGGCGGTGGTCGTGGCCTTGGAAACCTTTCGAACGGATGCCTTTCGAAACCTTCATTAAAGTTGAACTGGTGTCTTTCAGGTGGAGGAAAGCGAAATCGCTCGTTACGGAAATGTTGAGGATTACGACCCCTAAACGGAGGATTGCCAGCAAACATTGGCGGTCCACATTGCTCGAAATTCGGATTATAAAATGCGGGAGGTCCAAAATCTCTGTTCCCAAAATTGTCCCTCGCTCCACTTCCACCATAACTGTGTCGTCCACCTCCTGACAAGGAATCTCTGCCATAATTTTGTCCACCGTGACTGTGTCTTCCATTATCACGATAGGCACCACGAAAATTACCCCTGTTTCCTCCACCACAAGGGTTATTATACATGGGCGCCTGGGTTATATCGTTTGGATTAATATTTGACATTTCTATTGGAGTGCCTGTTCTAGATATGGTTTCCTCGGAATTTTCCCTTTTCTCCTTCTTTGGACTACTACCTTTACTTGAATTTTCATCCCCTTTTTTCTCTACTACTACCAGACCGTCAGCTTTTAAGACAGCATTGCTCTTCTTTGAATGCCACGTTTCTTGACTGCTAATAATGCTGCTAAGAATATCAACTACTTCAGGTTCTTCAATGTTTATAGGATTACTAATAGTCTTGAGATTGACACGCCGTCTGGTTGATGGTAACACGGAGCGTCGTTGAACACTTATCACTGCACCAGAACTCACCGAATAATCTTCTTCTGCGTCCGACCTAAATAATGTAAGAATGGTAGGAATATAACAATTAGTCCAATACAAGCCCTTTACTTCAGAGAAATGGCACATTAAAGTATTATATGTGTAATACTCACCCTGGTGGACTGTAGTCAAGTCCAAGACCAGTTCCAAAAAGGCTCACTTGGTTAATTCCAGCACTATACCTTGAGAGAGAAATCGTTGACCTATCTGAGACTGAACTCTTGCTCTTCACCACAGGTACCAACAGTTTTGCATCCTTTGATGGTTTGCAAATACCTAGTGAACGTGCCAAACGTTTCCTACCACTTGCAAGAACCCTTGACACCTTTCTTCTCACTTGCCTCCTGTATTTTCTTGTCTGTAAGTATATTATGCTTCAATAAATATCTTCATCAATCTATTTTGTGCCTGTTCTGTTTCTTGTGGGTTCAATACTTTACACTTTATTGACATGATAACACTGGCTGAGAGCAGAGCATATTATGGTATGCTTTAGACCTGAATTAAATTAGTTTTTCTTGTTTCTATCAAATACATTACCCTTTTTATTTTCAAATTTGGTTGGTACCTTTAATCAGAAGTTTTTGGTTTCTTATGGGGATCCAGCAAGTGACGTATTCTTTAATTTCTTCAATTTGAATTTCTTCCATATGTATAAATTGTCAAAGACTCACAATAAAATGAAAGATTATGAATAGCAAATGATGTGTTAGTGACAAGCATTGGACGTTAATGAATCATTGTTAATTAGACATCAGTGATAATGGAGGTGCAGTCTGTTTACAAGTATGGATATGTAAGTGCAGATAAACATAGAAATGATGAAGCGAATCGAAGAAAAAAACTACGCGCATCTAGTTAGAAATACACATTTATTGGCTAAAGTTTGTTATTACATATAGAAAAAAGTATGCAGAGTTGTCAGTCGTAAATGAATACTTGTTTTAGACTTACACTTAAGTATGGCAGTACAAATACCTAGAGGCTCATATTTCGCGATTTTGTTCCAAAATTAAAGATCAGGCATTAATGTTAACAGATGTCATGTATGAAATGTGAAATAAATAGGATAGTTCAATAAATACAAGCAAAATATACAATTCGAATCACAATCATGTTAATTTAGAAATTGATTCAATGAAACCCTTTATTTCTATGGAACTCAATAAACTTGTCATTTTGTTGATTATTAGCATACATAAAAATAATTTTGTGCCATTGAATTTATAATATATAATCAAGATTCTCACTTTAACACAAAGGTATGTCTGAAGACCAATACAGATAATAATTTAGGTAAATAAAATATAATAAAGCATTATGAACAGAAGATGGAAATGTGCAATATGAAATCATAAGATAAAAAATCCATAAATTTATATTACACTGGACTGTTCAGATTGTCATTCATTAATATTTATTAATCACGAATTTATTTGATATTAATTAATGCCAGACTTAGATCCCCAAAATTTAATATCACACATATTAATCATGTACATGTATACAAGTCAGAGATGGAATAAATAATTAAAATTTTCTGCTGAATCCCAGACTTACGTCACCAGATTTGAATATATTATATCTAAATGTAGATTCATGAACATTGTCAGCAAATAATTGAATATTTTTTACTAAATCGTTGTACTATGTTCACAACATAAATTTCAAAATTTAGTCCAAAGTAATCTTCAATAATTGTTTTTGATCAGATTGCTGACAATATCCACAGATTGATACTAACTTTTACAATCGTGAGTGTACCTTGCGTCTTCGTCTCGTCATTTTCCTGGAACGACCACCTTTGGATTTTTTGCCAACTGCGACTTTGACGTATGTAACAATTTCTTCCTCTTCACCGTCTTCATTGTATTCAGTAATTCGGACTTCTCTAACGACTGTGCTGCCATTCCGACTTGAATGCTGTGGAAGGTATATTTCATTATATTAATAGACATACAATATGTGTAAAGTTACATGGATTTTTCAATATCTTGAACAGCTAATACCTTATTCACTGTTGTTTTTGAGCTTCTATTGCCTCTACTAGGAGGCTTTCCTGATGGTCTAGAATTCGATGTATTACTAGGTGATCGACTTCTACTATTGTCTCCATAAGAATCCAAACCGGAGGACGTGGACGGTTGGTTTGGGTCAAAAGTCTGTTCCCTAGCGGTTTGTGGGTTTTCAAATATTCTTGCGCGACTACGAATTATCGCCCTTACACGTTCTGTATGCCTTGTTCGCGGCACAATTCGAACCTGATTTTCGTTTGTAACGCCCGTTCGTGTTCTACCATAAGAAACACCTAATCGCCGAGCTTCTTCCATCAAATCCGAAATCTCGTCCAAATCTATATCCACCTGTTGTCGTGCACAATCGGAAAATAATTGGAAAAATATTATAACATCCTATGGCAGATCAATGATTTTGAATTTGCAAGAATAATACTTACAGCTTCGGCATCATTTTGACTATTTTGTGAACATTCTGGGCAAAACCACTCTCCCATAGGTACCTCATCCATTGGAGGTGTAAGACATTCCAAATGATAGCCAGAATCACAACCATCACACAAGAGCATACGGTCTTCACGGTCACATTGATGGCAAACTTCACAGAATGTTGGATCCACTTGTACCTGATCTTCTACTCGTGGTGCCACTTCAACAGGTACGTGTTTCACAATCTGTAAAGGATAATTAGAACATTTTTATTTGAATGCTAAATCCAGCATGAATTTAAGACCCAGTAACTGTTAATTACATTTCCTCCAAGTGCATTTCGCACATGAATGACAGTGAAAGTCTGGCGATCAACTGGACATGTATTAATGTTCTTGCTCCATTCTATTAGACATTCAAGGCAAAAACAGTGCTCGCAAGAGGATGGATTACCAATCTGCTGTTTCTTGAATGGTAACAGACAGATTGGACACTTTTCTGCATGTTCATCACCACTACTTTCAGACTCAACTTCTGGTGAACTTGTGATTGGGTTTGTCAGTTTCTTTTTGCCTTTTCCAACCACTTTTCGTTTGATTGGTTGACATTTTTCGGATTCCACATCAGAGGAGCTAGTCCAATCTGACTGCCAATCAGAATCTTCGCTACTTTCACCTATCAAGCAAATAACTAGTAATAAGATATGTTGTCAATATATTATTTATAATTTATATGAGTCATGCCTTACCCAGATTGATTTTTTTATAGGTGTTTGAAGTACTGCTTTCGTAGTTAACATCATTTTCATTGGTCCTCTGTATATATAGGAAGAAAGTTGTAAGAATAATTGTCCATAACTAAGAATTACTTGCGTTTCGTAATCAAAATAACTTACAAAATCACTTTCTTCTCCACTGGTTTCATCTTCGCTTATAACTCGCTGTTATAGACAAAAGTATCAGTATTTATTTATTAACATCAAATTAATAACGACTAAGGGATACATACAAATATTTTCTTCCTGGTACGCAATTGGACAATAGAATAATCACTATCATCACTGTCTTCACTGACAGGGAACAAAAATTTCTTCCTTTTTCCTGCTTGGGGAGTTTGATCACTATCACTGGACATTTTAGCTTCACCTCAAATTCATGCCCACCCTAAAATTATAAATTATTCCTTATGTCTGATGGAATAATGTAGCAAAGAAATTATAATAAGAGAAATCGGATTTTTCTATTGGTACAACATTTTCTGTGCAAGCACAATTATACTGTTGGAGCAAATTCTATATGTACAATCAACTAATGCTGCAAAATTTCATCAAATGAATTTTTGTATCTTGGTGATAAAAAATATATGGCAAAGGTAAAAGCTGACTAATTAAGATGTTCCATAAGTATGAAGGTTCATCAGAGTCACCAAGTAACTCACAAAACTCGTCGCATTTAGAAGATCGTTAATATCGCTGCGAGAGGAATATCTTTATCAGCGTAATAAAAATGGTTTGACTTGCACTGAATTTCTGTCAGGTTATAAGGAAATCGTTCGGAGGATATCCGAGGCACGGACTCCCGACAGTTCAACAGTGAGACGAACCCTGGCATCCCTCCGTGCATTCCATCGTAAATAAACGAAGGGACGATGCGCGCGAAGAGACGGAAAGTCCTGAGGATTTCCTCGAGTTTGGAAAGTCGAAAGCTGGCCTGCTGAAAGCTTGGGTTCCGGGTCCTCTCACCTCCAAGATCTCGGCTGGTGATCGGGGTTTGGTGGCGAGTGCGAGGAAGTCCCACGAAATCAAGAACCTCTGGGCGCGGGTGCGCTATTTACCTGGTATATCCTGGCGAACAGTGGCACATCAACAGCTTCTCGATAAAATAGACCGGCTCTGCGTCATGGATGTTGGGATGTTCTTCCTCGGTTTGGGCACGAATCTCAAAGGCGTCTTGCAAATGTTGACAGAGAGGAACGCTTACGATCGAGAACCTGCCGACATTTTGACTGGCGACGCCGTACGCGACGTTGCGCTATTCCCTCACAAACAATAACTCAATCTTTCAGATTCTTCTCGGAATTAACCATTTGACCCGCAAACTGCTCGCTGATCCACTCGAACAGCAGTCGGAATTAGCGAACGATCACTTTTCCTAATTTTCTTCTGTTACTCCTCGATGGCGTTGGACTTAAAGTTTGAGTCGAGTAGTCAGCGCTGCGGAAACGCGGCTCCAAGACCTGCCTTTTGAAATGGTGGACGAATCACTGTTTGTCCTTATGGAAACTTTCTTGAAATGATAAAAGTCTATAGAACCATATATTTCAAAATTATTGGACGAATAAATAAACGTCCAGCAACTCCTGTGCAAACACTAATTTTTCCAATATATTTTACATAGACATTGATCGATTATGGTGTATCTATACTTGTAAAAATATGCTTTGGAAAATAAAGCAAGCTTACGTTTATTTCTAAGTACAATGGACAATCGATTACTTGCAATGGTTTTCTGATGCATTAGGATTTTTTGTGTGGCAATAAAGACGTTTATATCAGTCTAAAATATCATATGCCGACACGTAGATACATATTTCGCGCGAAATATAGATCGTGAAGCAATCACGAGTAAGTTAGTTCCTCTCATCTCCAGCAGAGTTCTGCCGTCTTTCGTGGTAAAAACTCTGCCAAGATGGGTCGTATGCACGCACCTGGGTAACGTAAATTCGTATTTATTTATATTAAATATATACGTTTACCTCGCAACACCCATGAATTTTTCTTAATTGGGCCTTATTTCTATTGCAAATTTAATGAAGCACTGGAATGTGCGTATGAAGCAATGTTAGCATGAACTGACGCCAACTGACTGCTGTCGGCCATGTGCCCACAGTTCTCAACGCGGACATTATTAATCCTTTGATGCTTTTTACTGCTATATATCCTTGTTCATTTAATATTTCACTACCTCCATTGTTAACTTATAACTAAACAGACAATGGACTGTTGTTTGTTCAGCCGTCGAGTCGAAGGATTTATTTTAATTTTCTGCGCCAGTCACAACCTCAAATTATTTTCATGATTTAGGGTATCGGCAAGTTTCGCGTGACTAGTGATTAGAGTATAGTACTAATGTTCTAGCAAAGTCAAAACATATTGTAGTCGAGTATCAAGACACGTTTGCTTCATGCGTGCGAGCGCATAATTTTTCTACTCTCTTACAGGAAACCACACATACTAAAATGTAATGTTTAATTCCAGAAAGGGTATCTCCCAGTCTGCCTTGCCATACAGGCGTAGTGTGCCAACTTGGCTTAAACTCACGCCTGATGACTGCAAAGACCTCATTTACAAATTAGCCAAAAAGGGACATACTCCATCCCAAATTGGTAAATACAACTTTCAGTAAAATTCTGTTTGTTTCCAGTCCGTGCTAAGTTCTGGGAAGGACAAAGTCATGGATGGTTTTCATTATGATAGGGAATGTCAACTGAGCATCAAATATATTCTTATTTTTCAGGTGTGATCCTCCGAGATTCACATGGTGTGGCTCAGGTCCGTTTCCGCACAGGGAACAAAATCCTGAGGATTGTCAAGAGCATGGGTTTGGCTCCTGATCTACCTGAAGACTTGTACTACCTCATCAAGAAGGCAGTTGCTATCAGAAAGCACTTGGAGCGCAATCGCAAGGATAAGGACAGCAAATTCCGTCTGATTCTTGTTGAATCTAGAATCCACCGATTGGCTCGTTACTACAAGTCCAAGGGCTCCCTGCCACCCAACTGGAAATACGAGAGCTCCACCGCCAGTGCTCTCGTTGCTTAAACGATCTTGTACCTTACCAATATTTCTTAATAAACTTTATGTTAAAAGGTCAGGATTGTTTATGTTTACAAAACAAACACATGTAACAGTATAAGATATGTTTATTTGTTAAAAGCATCCGATATAACTGTAATCCCTTACGTCTTATGTACACATATTTCATATGGAAAAATGTTTTTAAACATGGGACAAAATAGTTCATCATCGGGCTGATTCCCTTCCAGCTAGTCTCATAAAATTACAAAATATGTTTCATCATTTTCAGTCGCTCATGCATTTTTGTTCGGTCTCACACACACACACGTACTTGCCCGATAATTACAGATAATAAGGAAAACGAAGAAGTAAAAGTATGTATACCGCTCCCACTATCGTCTTTATAAGACTATATTCCAACATTTTGAAGAACTTTGTTACACTTGTGCGTGTAGTCCCACATTATTCTTGAGTCAAGTATCATTATTACGTTAATAGGTTGCCCAAATTAATGCCAATCAAATCTCAAGTTTTCATTTGGAGAACTTAAAGAAACAGAGATCAATATTATTCCAAACTTGCCACAAGGTAGTAAATTAATTACATTCAATACCCGACTGTATTTCGCGCAATTAATAGCGAGGTGTGAGTTCAAAACTTAAAAGTGAACTCGTTACATATGTTATATCATATCCATACCATTAATTTCCATTTGTTACTATCATTATTCCCATTCAGCTATTTGGAAAATAATACACCTAGTACAACATATGAACATTTAAAGAATTATTAATACACTCGTATCTGTTATTTTTTCCATTATACTTTTCTCAGCATGCCCGTCATTTTGTAGGTATTCTAACGGCACCGTTGCAGGAACGGCCAGATTTCATTGAGAAAATATTACAACTTATTTCATTAAAAGGAAAGGAATGCTTGCAGTGCATCCGCCTTATGAATGTTTCATATTCGTATGTGCAGATGTATCAATCATTTATATTTATTACATCTTGCTTTTTACACTGACCATTGATCTGATATAGATGTACAACTGTATTCAAACAGAAACAATAGAACCCAAAGTGAAGTTAAATCAACATATAAGATACACTACTTCGGATAAGTTAAGGGATATTAATGACATTTGGAAAACTCTATTTTTTTGAGCTTTCCAGTGTTCCACTGTTAGCGCCTTAACTACACAATGAAGTGTTATGCTTGTGTTGAATAGATTTATATCTCGCGAACCTTCCAAAAATTAACATTAACACTTTTCAGTTTCAAATTCCACAAACTTCTCTAGCAATTCAATGTCGGTTACTGGTAAACACCTTACAAGATTGGATAACACCTAATTATTATTCGAAATATATCCAATCAACAGTTCCAAAATGTTCACGGTATAAATACTCATGGGAAACGAACAAATATACAAAACCCTTATGCTATATTATGCATTTTCACGAAAAGATTTCAGAGGATATATATATATAAAAGCAACATTATTAGCTTTGGCTTCTGGTGAATCACTCAGGCTCATTTATATATGCTACAAGAAAATACACCTGGCCGAATTCACATCTTTACTTCAATTTCTCTCACACAACCGAGTTTCACAACTGGTATTCTTCTTAAAAAATAGTTTATGTGTATACAAAGACGTTGAAAGGATAGCGGAAGAATTATAGAACAAACATCGCTTTTCCAGTAGAAATTTCTATACAGGTTTCATTTCGTCGTCAATACTTCGGTATCGATCCGTTTCTACTCTTTATCACTACAGGTGTATAAGAGTTGAGGCACAATTGACAAGATACTTATGTCATAATAAAAACTGTAATCCCTAGTAGTTAAGGCGATAACGAAATATACAATATGTTCCTGTGTCCATATTATGGTAATTTATGTTTCGGTTCCGTATCATATTGCGGTATTTTAAACCCCACCCCTTATACAATGTGCACTTTCGTTAGTAACGGGTGCGCATTATTTCCCATGCTTTTCTGTTTTTAACTATCGCGTATGAATAATTATTCGATATGCCGATATTGGGCAATGAGAGAGATTCGGGATCCTGAAACCGAAATACAAACGAGTTCGAAATAAATGTCTGTCGGAAGGCCGTCAGCATAAGTATGCATGAACACATTAACCAGAAGAAAAATGTCCTCCAACTAACGAAGGGCCACTCTCCGTTAATTCATGCTTTTCAATTTAGCATTTTCTATGAAATTTCCCTGCCTCTCCTGCAATTTCTCCTGTGGCTGCATCCTATAATGGTACTGCTTACCACTCGGCATCACCATTCGCTTTCTGAAATACGTAATCCTTGCCACTCAAATTCATTATGCCATCTTTGAGGTAGAACTTCCACTTGTTTCTACTCCTGGTTATCTGCATAGAAAAATTGAATTATGGTACATTTTTGGTTTTAACACAACTGAATGAATAAACACACAAATTAAGTAGTATACCTTATCGTATTGGCACACAACAACATTATCTGTATCAAAAAGATCAGCTGGATCTTCATCCGTTACATCATCTTCGGAATTTAAAGGTTCCTGTAAAAATTAATATAACGATTTCATGTAACAAGATTACATCAACGAATTGTGTCGACGATGTAATCGATGACCGCAATACCTCTTCTCTCGTTGCAGCCTCGTCATTCTCTTCTTCTTCTTTATCATCGAGATCCTCGTCCTCATCATCATTATCTTCTTCCTCTTCTTCTTCATCATCATCCGAGGAATCGCCCAATGCACCATCCAATTGAGCTATGTTATTCTGCCATTTTGGTAACAAGAAAATCAATTTTATTTAGCATTTTCCCAGTAATTTGTTCGAAAAAATTCAAAAAAATTATTACCTGATTCTGAACGGTACGCTGGGCAACATTATTCGTTGTCTGCGTAACGACCTGGATTGGCTGATTAACTTGAAGCGGTGCTAATGTAGCTTGACCCTGGAGCGTCGAGTTTACATGTTGTTGCAGTAATGATGCTGCTAAATTCGCAGGCAATCCCATTGCCGCCGCTATGGCCGACCCCGTTAATATTGTGTGCAATTGATTACCTAAACAATACAGTAGTTATTATGTAATTTGTCATTTTGCATGATCATTTAATCAAAGGTCATACCCTGAATGGCTGTTGCGGGGACTTGGATGGTAAGGATTCTAGACTCTGCATCTGGAACACCAGTCTGTGGTGGTAATGTTATTTGAATTGGCACATGCCGCTCAAGGACAGCGGCAGGTGTTGTGACTATTTGTTGGACAGGTGCAGTTGTTGTAGTTGCATGTTGCTGTGGTTGTTGTTGTGGCTGCTGTTGCTGAGTTTGCTGATGTGACTGAATCGTCCCTGGTTGGTGTGCTTGAGCTTGTTGCTGCTGCGTTTGCTGCACCTGAGACGATTGCACTGTTTGCTGTTGTGCTTGAACCTGAGGCTGAACTTGCTGTTGTTGTGGCTGCTGCGTTGTGGAATTACTCACGGCTTGTTGCACAAAGTGGTTTCCTAAATTCACTCCTTTAAATAAGATAGAAATGAACTTTCAATAATCAGCATGAGATTTGTTGGATGTAAGGAATTCCTTGATATCAATACCTTTGTTGACAGGCACAGTTTTATGCGTGTTAATTTGAGGAACTTGGGGTTCAAGAGGATCTGGATTAGCTTCAACAGCTTTACTAGCCGTTAATTTAGTCTCCCATATTTGTTTTAGTTCTTGCAGAACTTGTTCATCTACACCTTCATCAATGAAGGATTCCCTTACTCCTGATATTACATCTTCTATCACAGTATTATATAATTTTAGCTGAAAATATAACATATTTATAATATTACTTCTGTAAGAATAAGTACAACATTTTTATGTGTTAATTTTTATCATCCTTTGCCTGACAAATCTAGATGATAGTTTTCCTAAGATTAAAAAATAAAGATGTTAATCTAGAAACATCATTCTGTTTAACAGAATTCCTAATCATCAGATGGAACGATGAAGTGACGATTAATGTAGAAGTTGTTTATAGATCATAATTGTCTAGATGAGGAAAGTCTTGAAAACAAACTTTACTCTGGGCAAGGACAAACCGAGTATATAATGGAATATCTATTTCTGACACAATCAATGTTTGCTTTGCAAAGATTATGAAGGTCTGATGAATTACACCATGAAAGGACAGTTGCATGCTGGCAATCTTTGGAAGATCAGCTAGTATCCAAATCATACTAATACCTAACCATACCTAGAATTATAAAATTTAATATTATTTCAAACAATCCTACACAAATCGCTGCCGGGACAGTAAGAATAGTGTGATAAAGAACGTGTTATGTGGATGCTGAGTAGTTCTCCCAGCAGTGAATTGTGAATATTGCACAATTTATGAAGAAAGCAAAAACGAAAGGCCAATCCTCTGGTAAAGTTAGGTAGAGTGGTAAATAATAGACATCAAGGGCGAATAGTCCTTCCGCTTTCTCTTAGTTTTCTGAGGAACTGCAGAGAAGTGCCAAAGAGTCAAAGGTAGGGAAAGGTCGAGGACATAGGATCAATTGTAGAAGTTTCAAAGCACATCGTCATCCATTATTTCAACGAAGGAGGTATGCTTCCCGTTCTCCGTTTACTCACCACGCTCGTCTGACTAAGGGCCATTGCTAAACGGATAATTCGTATTGTCAATCGGTCGAGCAACAATACCAATAATCCTAATAATGAAGCGGCCCCCTTCAGAAGCCGATCACCAGCATCGCTCTCGTGCTCTTTTATACTTTCGGGACTTCTCCCATACCACTTTACACCACCGACCGCAGTGGTCGACACAACTGATCTATGATCTTACGCTTCGGACCAACTGACTCCCACCTCACCAAGATTCTCCCGTTAAAATTGACCGATTAATTATTTATCCTTTTTTTCTACAAACGTCAACCAAGCCCCCCTTATTGTTATAAATGATACTATATGCAAAAGCGTTATCTGTCGATAATATAGTGACACGTGGCAGATGCGAAGGTCAATGGGATTGGTGTATGGGTTGCCCACACATCCAATGAGAATTTTGATCCATTTTCAACTTAATTCGAACAAAAGAGTAGATAAGAAACATTATCTTTCTAATTCTTTCAGTCTCTGTATAAACTTGAACAACTTATTTCCTCGTAAAAACAGTTGAATTAATTCTTTACGAATGACAACTTGATTATTATATCGGAAGTATATGTAATCGTATGAATATTCCACGTTAGAAAGAAAATTCAATTGCAAGACAATGGTGCATCGTTAAATAGAATAATTGAATGGTAGGAAAAATAGTGGTAAAAACGACATGAATAGGATATGAATTATATAAATGTTATCGAGTCTGTTTGCGTATCGCTTATGTAACACAGATGGCTGGTGGGTTGATAATTTTTTCAAACTGTGGCTGTGTTTATTGGCACAAAGGTTTATACAAATTCACGAAGTCTTTATTAATAACAAACGACAGTGTTGAATTGGCTTTTTACAAGAACTTGACCCTACTCGTTCCATACTCCATCCTATACATTACATTAACTCTTATTTATAACTGTACCAAGAAGTTTCAACCAATCTTTAGCGTTCCGACTTCCGACAACTCATTCTGAAGCTGTACTTTTTCCTTTCCTCACTAAACAGAATTCATGACCTTATTAATAATTTCACCTTAGCGATTAAAATTTCTGATACACGTTTACTCGGGAACAAGTAATGCGGTTTATCTCTGGAGCGAGAGAGAGACATATATCTATATATATTTATATACAAAACGTCTATGTGCCCAGGGTACAAACCGCTAGACAAACTCATAGTCTCATCTTTCTGTGGCTCTCTTGGCCATCTGGAAAGGGCCACCGAAATCCAGTTTCGGCTCTCGGCATTCGCCCATTAGCCTTTTTATTTTGGAAGAGTATTCAGGAGAATAAAATCTCAAAATCGTCGAGATCGTCCGAGAGCGACAAATCGGAAAGATCATTGAAGTCGACATTTGGATCGTAATCAGCACTGTCGTCTCCTGAATCATCACCATCTGCAATGTCGTCATCATCGTCGTCATCGTCGTCGTCGTCGTCATCGTCGTTGTTATCGTGATCATTCTGATCGTTCTCATCTCCGTTGTCTTCTGCTGCCGCATCGCCGTTATCCGCATCTACGCACGTACAGAAAATGTTCTATTTCTAGAGTGATTGGTCCACACTGCATGCTTAAAAGTCTTCATTCGTTCGCGAAGAATGCGGATATTTGAAACACTTACAAATTAAAAGTTGATCTCAGAGTACAATTTGATAGATAAAACATGAAGCATTAAAGTTTCAAACTTTCATTGGAATTCGTACATATTCCAATTTCAGTGGTATTCATAACTGTATCACAATTATTCTATTACCGTCAGCGTTATTATCATCCGATGCGGAGTTGGATCCATCATCATCGCTTGCATCAAGATCATCCTCATCATCATCCTCTTCTGCTTCATCTTCATCGTCTCTTTGACGACCAACATCATACAGTCTAACACAGGACTCCTGTACACTATCAAATTCACCTTGATTTTCTACAATAGCGATCTGTGTGTCGAACTTATTGCACGCCAATCCGTAAATTCCTCGCTTAACATCGCACGTAGCTGCCAGAAAATACATTTCATATAAGAAATACTTGCATTACATGCTTGAATAGTAATGTCAAATAACACCAATACAAAAACTTACCAATATTACTGTAATCTAAAGCATCAAGTGTTTTGAATGAGGTAATATAGTGGGACTCGTCACCATTGTCTTGATCCAAAGAAACAGCGTAAATAATATTATTGACAGGGGAAAATATGACTTCCATTTGATCCAGAGTGGGTACTGTTTTCAATAAGTGGAAAGTTCTAAGATCCCAAACTTCTGTATTCGAAACGACTTCTGTGCCGTTTGGATGGAACACGCCATTTAAAGTTTGATTTAATTTATCGAATTTATGAATTTCTTTTCCAGAATTCACATCCCATAGGATACCATCGCTCAGTACAAGTTCATCGTTCATACTGAATGTAGCGCGATTTTTCGTGTATTGATTAGAAATTGATGGCGTGAGTGTTGTTAATAATTTTCCTGTTGCTATATCGTATATCTAGCAGGCATAATTAATGCATGAAATGACATAACAATGATTTACATAAAGATAAATGGCAAAATACAACACTTAAACTTACCGTAGCACTTTCACCTTGTGTACCAATAATCCTATCTTGAAGTTTTCCAAATTCAACATAGTCTTCATTCTCGAGTGGTAGTTTCATATCGAAAAAAGTGCCTATACTCCAAAGAGCTGACATTGGGCTTCGCCATGCAGTTGAAGTTAGCAGGAGGTTGCCCTTCTGATTACACTCCATGTGATACACATATGATTCGTGACATTGATACGTGCCTTCTTCCATTCCCGTGTGTGCGTTGAACATTTTTATGTCTCCTGCATACGTTCCGGTCAACAAATACTGCTGGCAGGGCTGTAAATCACAAGTACGGTACTTTAGTTACTGCGTCAATATTCAAGCCGGAGGAATTAAAAAAGACTTACCGAAAAAGTGCAACATGTGAATGTTCCAATGTCGGTCGGTCGGAAAGTTTTCACAGGACAGAACCTACTGTATATGTACCTTCTGTCTAATCTCCTACCATCCATACCTAATGCTCTTCTTGCCAGTCTGAGAGTTACATTTGTTGGGGTAGAATTCTTTGTACAGGGGTCAGGGCATTTGTGGGGCCTGAAAATATAAAAAAAAAAAAATTAAGTTTCCTTCAGTGATCATGCACAGTAATACATAATTCTTCATTCTATGAAATGTCATACATACTCGAACAGATTGAATTGTGGACAGGTGACCATAGGATTTTTACAGAGAGCATGTTGATTAGTGAGGTATTCTGTGATAATAGAATCAAGCGTGATAGTGGAAACATTTGAGGTCGCAACTCCTGGGGTTGCCACAGCACCTGGATCTCGCGATATTTGCTTTTGTAAGGATCTACTAGCAGTTGGCAGTGATGATGGTTGAGACAAGCTAGTTGAGTTGACTAGAGGTTGCCTATCCGTTTGGATTTTCCTGTAAAATAATAAAAGATTTGCATAAAACACTTTCCCATGATAGGAGCTAATCTTCATTGAATGTGGAGAGAGTCTTCTTACTTTTGATTAATTTGTAATTTAATAGGCTGGCTGGAAGTAGTTGAAATAACATTTTGTGTGAGGCAGTCCGAGAGTTTCATCCTAACGGCATTAACGGAAGGATGCATACTGGTACTAGAACATGAGCCTGTGTGCGATATGTATCTTGACGATGTTGTTGGTGTTGTATTTGTTCTTTGAGATACTTCTCTCTGGTTACATCTGCTTGTACTATACAAATTTATTGGAGCGACGGGGGAAAAGCCATTTCTTGGCTGCAAAATAATCAATTTATTATAAACATATAAATATTAATTTATGAAACACCGTCTGTACATAGAATGCGGGATTTTTTTGGCTTACCGCTTGAGTTGCTGGGCTACGGTATGTAAATGGTTGATAATTTGTCATAGCTTTCATAATTGCGGAAGAATCAAGACTGGCCTCTCTATGCAAAGTAGCTGCAGTATCTGTTAAACCTTTCGCCATTAGATGTTGATATATTAATTGATTGAGTTGCTGCTCATTGTATTGTATTCTCGTTTGTGCTACTACATTCGCCTAAAAGATCAAAACATGTTATTGTAAACCTACCATTTAGATTAACATTTAATGTTTTCAACTCACCCTATGAAGACTAACTAAGGATATTTCATATTCTGCTCCAGAAGGTTTTGCTTTTCCTGACACTCTTTCCATTAATTCGAGCGCATATTTTTGGAACATTACATGCTCTTGCCTTTTCTCTTGCAGTATAGGATCCTTCATTAATGCTTGAATTTGACCATCGGTGAACATTGGAAGTTTGCTAATAATTTGTCGAACTTTCTCACTTCGAGCTAAACCAGCGAGAGCACGACAAGCTAATGCTCTAATACTATCGGCATCGGTGATGGGTGTCTTTACCATCATCAGTTGTAGTAGAACCATTATGCCATTATTAGACCTCACACTCTCCCATACCTTTTGAATAAGTTCCTCACTGTTATTAATGTTTGCCTTTTTCTTGGCTGAACCTGTTATAGAATATCGTGCAACGTTTCCTCCAATTCTATTTATTGGAGCACAAACGCAATTAATAACAGCCCTTAACGCTGCTCTTTGTACATCAGGGTCGGCTATAATCTCACATTCAGCTGCGGCCAATAATAAATTAATAGCCATTGTCATGGACATATCTGGCATGTCAACCCTCTCACATAGCAAAAGCATGACTTTCGGTACAACGGAACAGATTGCTATAACATCCAAACACGAACGAACAGTTTCCGCACTGGAAGTCGTGTGAACTCGTCCACTATAGTTCCACTCTCGTGCAAATGCAATGATTTGAAGGAGTAATGTGATACCCCCTAGACGGTAAAGTTCCTCTACTGGCGGCCAGACTGCTCTTACAGACATCAATTCCTGTAGAACTTCTACTTTTCCTTGAACTTCTTCACTAGTAAGTTTGCACGCTTTATAAGGTGGTAGAGACGGCTGCCACGTATCACGTTCTGTTCTGACATTTTCAACTCGTTGCAACTGTTCAGCTTTTAAATGTAAATGTGCTTCCATATATCGTTTAAGAGCTACAGCTACATGCCGTACTATTTGTCGTGATGCACATTCTTCGTCATCATTTAAGGAGGGATCTTCCTCGATGTTTAGGATCGGTAGCGTTGAAATTACATTGAAAAGTTTTCGGAGACCATCTTGCGCATCGAATTCTTCAAGAATGACTTTGAATGGAAATGAAAATCCAAAGAACATTGTAGCATGACATCTTCCTGAGTCGTGACTTCGCTCCAACAACCATAGAGCATATGTGACCAAAGCAGTGATAATATGTTTTGGTAATAGACAAACTCGTTCCATTGCATCTTCACAATAAGCTAGATAATAAAGACAAATTGAAACACCCGTGGCGGCAACGCTGGGGCGAGGAACATCCAGGAGTTCCTGCAACCCTCCCATATTCAGGAACTCTATAGAAAACTTCTTGTGGCAAAGCAAAGAAGCCAGATACTTAAGCGCTTCAAATGCTAGGCGACTGTCCTTTGTTTCCCTGACATTAATATACTTTAAAATCAATTCCAACGCGTTCTGTTCAAATACATGGCCTAGGAACTCTTGATATTCTCCCATCGGCGTTAGGTACCGAAGAATTAACATTTGGCGGGTGGCAAGAGTTGGAGGATAAATTTGGACGTTTCCAATCACATAAGACTCCATTTCAGCCCAAGATGAATTTGAGTTTGCTTCTACTAAGGATGAGGGTGTGATGCTTGACTGGGAACCGGTTGACTTTTGTAGATTGCATCTCACTGCTGATAAGTTAAGTGGCCTAGTACTCATAGAGCTATTCTTTGAGGGTGTTATTTGAGAATTCGATGAATTATTTTGAATTTTTGGTATTGAGAGTGGAGGGGACATGATTTCTGGATACAGCACATCATTCTTCACTGGAGTTTCACAGTCTGAATCGGTCTTCTTCTTCTTTGCTGCTGGACCATCCTCCACCCCTTGAAACTCCTCTTCATCAGAAAAATAATTATTTTCCGGAGGACTTTTCACGATCCCATTCTCTTTCCGTTTTTCACGCACTTTCCGCTTCCCAGGAACTCCTTTGTTCTCGACGTCACTGGCATTGCTTCGATCTTGCCCAATGTGGGCGAATGGACGGTAATTAGCGGCAAGTTGCCGATCTTCCTGTGCCTTCTCCTGAAGTTTGTGCAAACGTTGAAGCATTAGCGGCACCATTTTGCCGTTCTGTTCTCTAAAGCCTGTCGCTATATCTTGAACTTCCATGGCAGCTGCCAAAAGTCCTGTTGCATAGCTTTGTAATGGTTCCACACTCTTCTCTGCCCAGGAAAACAGCCTATGTATTAAGCCCTCCATATCTGGTTGGAAGACTGCTGAGGTTTCAAGTCCTGGAAGTATATCTAGCATTAAGCGACAGGCTGCAATATTTAATTTACGGACATCTCTGCCAGTGATCCCAGCCCGTGACCAATATGTATCCCTTAAATAATCGTTTATCAGCTGTAATAAAAATATGTTTTATTAATTTATAATCTTGAATGCTCAGAATCACTGGAAAACAGAAACTTACCTTAGTCATAAAATTATCTTTCCTAAATAAGACTTTCAATATATGTCCAAAGTTACACTCCGGATCAGTGCGTGATGGATGCCTTTCATCAAAGGGATCTGGATCCATCTTGTGGTAATTCTCTGTTTCCAATTCTATGATCTCTGCCAATCGTTGTAAAGTTGGTATGGGATCATATGTGGATGATGTATGTTCTTCTTCCCATTGTCTTAAAATCTGAATTACATCGGTCACTTCTGCTAAGGATTCTGCAGTTGCCATTTTTATAACTTTTTCACCTGCAATTCAGCAGAAACTAGTATAAATTAATAATACATTCAATAATGGAATGGAGTACTCAACATAGCACATGGTATTGTGATCAGATGAAACTACAAAAATGAACATTGTGTGTAAAACGAAACAATGAAATCTGTTTTTTCGTTTTATTACATAGGGCGAATTCGTGACAGTGAAATCCCGAAGTTATTAATCGTATATTTACATGTATAGACGAACAAATTTAAAACAAACTCCCGAAGTGCAAGAATTCTTTATACTTCGTAGTATGTCAAGAGTCATTATTTCCTAAGGAAAGAGGGGCAAGCACTACGGAAATGAAAATGAATTCTCCTGTCACCGAATCCCAAGTAGAAAAAGTCGAGAAAAGCTCCGATAAGACAAGAATATTCTTAGTTATATTACCATGGCCCTAACCTGCAAGCAGAAGTAACGATAAACAAATGTCTTAAGGAATGTATACGTTCGCAAGAAACGAAGGTTTGTTGCGCAGCTATGAGTCTCGCGAAGTTCAGAGCTTGGATCGACGATCTTGGTGATAAACACTCAGTGAGAGGGATATCGGCGGTAATGGTAAGCAGGTACGGCGCGTGTGAATTTGGAGGTTACAGAACAACGAAATTTACCCGCAGTAAGCAGATCCGACAGTCTCTTCGCGAAGCAGCGGCAATTTTCACTCGGCCGATTCTACACTATTAGTTGCTGGTTGCGCTCGGCTTGTGACAGCCGCTCGTTGCGCTTTGTTACTTTTTCCTCGCAGACTGATTGATTGAAACCAACGTAGAAAAGTACGAAACGCAAGCCACAGGCACGCTCCTCCGCGTGAACGTTCGTGGGACTCCCGTTTTCAGAAAGCAGCTTCAGTTTTGTCAAATCTGACAGTTGCCGCGGTTCCACCAGGCACTCACAGGTTGGCACTACTAGACATGCGCGATTTTGCTTTGCTCCATTTCAAACGGAACCGCGCACACGGAAATGGGTGCAATCATTACATTGCAATGATTTTTCTGGAAAAAGTCATCTGACATCGGATATCTGTACCCCCACTTATGATATGCATGTTTGGCTACACGCTGCTACGATGGCAAATCTTATGTTTCTATTTGTATATTGTACCAATAATAAAGAAATATCAATATTAATTCAGTACATGTTTGTTTTAAATCATTGTCGCAATTAGAATCGTACCAATAAAATGTAACTATGATTCGACTCAATATTTTCTTGAATCATTATCAAAATATATTATTTTAACACAAATAAAAGATATTTTCATGTAAATGAAACCAAATATAATATAACCTGCGAAAGACAATTTCACCAGAATTCTCCGAGGAGGTTCGACACGTAATTCTAATATAGTGACTTTCCTCTTAATTAATCCACGTGAATTGACTCAGCCAATTAAATATAGTGCAATTTTTTGATCACATTAAAATTCACTCTAATTTTCTGGGCGCGAATGAAAACTCTCGATGGTTGTTACATAAAGCACGATAACTCCCATCCCCACCTAAAGGAAACCGTACCTGTTAGAGTATCTTTAGGAACGCAGCGATGTAGTGTCATATGATCGTCATTACACGCACGACTTTTGTCAGTAGGCGTTGACTCTTCATCAGTCCAGCGGGATTTCCGATCGAATTTATTGTTAGAATTCGTATTTGAACCGAGCCAGCTCAATAATCCAGCATTCACGATGGCACTCAGCGACGCAGATGTTCAGAAACAGGTGAATTTCAAAGTTTTAACATGCATGTCGGACGTATTCACCAGTACCCTCAGTAGCTGCATCGATTTGAAGCTATTTTTGCCTTTATTCTATATGTCCCACTGATCCCCCAACAGATCTTTCCTTCTTGATCAATTTCAACTCTCTGACAATAGTCTTAGCCTACCTTTTTCACACGAAAGCCAATTTTCTATAAAATCGAAAGGCCCCACAGTCTCAGATATTCGGAGCTCGCACTACAGTACTTTGAGCTCGATTACTGCTCTGCCTTTTTTGATTTTAATAATTGTATCTTCAAAATTGGGAAGCCTAAAATGCATAAGAAATTTAATCAATGCTTAAGAATGCAGATTGTTGGGCGTTTCGGTAGAGGCTCCGATCTAGGCCATCGACGAGCACTCGCAGGAGTGCCCAATTATTATACTTAATAAAGTAAAATGAAACACTTGTCGATGTTCATTGTTTATATTGTTATCTGTCCCGAGAATTTTGGAGTTAACATTGGGCGGGGCCTTCGTGGTGGTCCCAAAGAATCGTTACCATTATCGTAATAATTCATTTTACTTTATGATGTGCATGAAAGCACATATTTTGTTATAAAATCTCACTATAGCAATAAAAAATCAGAATAAAATGTCTTGAATCAATATTTGTTTACAACAACAATTTTTTGGAGTAATTGAAGAATGTTGTTTTCCTTTCACATAGATCAAGCATATGATGGCCTTCATAGAACAAGAGGCCAATGAAAAAGCAGAAGAAATTGATGCCAAAGCTGAGGAAGAGTTCAATATTGAAAAGGGTCGTTTGGTCCAACAACAACGTTTAAAAATTATGGAATATTATGAGAAGAAGGAGAAACAAGTAGAATTGCAAAAGAAAATGTATGGATTTAATTTTTTCTAGTTGATCATTCCTTATTTGAGTCAGAAACATTTGGTCAAACTATTTTATTCACTTTAAAGTTCTATACCAGGTACCTCATTTCATGAAGTGTTTGCATATCTCTTAATTTTACAGTCAATCATCCAACATGCTGAATCAAGCACGTTTGAAGGTACTGAAAGTTAGAGAAGACCATGTACGAAATGTTCTTGATGATGCCAGGAAAAGATTAGCAGAAATTTCTCAGGATATACCAAAGTATTCTGAAATTTTAAAATTACTTATTATTCAAGGTCTCTACCAGGTACAGTTTGTGATGTTTAAATTACTGTATCTGCAAATCATTGACTATTTGTAAGTTTTCTAATTCATAAACATTTTTTTTGCAGCTAACGGAAACTCACGTCACCCTTCGTGTCCGCCACGCAGACATTGAAGTTGTGGAATCAATTATCGGCGCCGTCCAGGACACGTACAAAAGCGTAACAAAGAAAGATGTTACACTGAAAATTGATCAAGATAACTTCCTCTCAGTAGACAGCTGTGGTGGCGTCGATTTACTAGCCGCAAAAGGTACTTGTGTTTATCTTACAATTCATTCGTCAAACATTTTACAATAACTATAATTCAAATATATTTAGGTCGCATCAAGATTAGCAATAGCCTGGAGACGAGGTTGGAGCTGATTGCCCAGCAATTGGTACCCGAAATTCGTTCAGCCCTCTTCGGTCAAAACCCGAACCGCAAATTCAACGACTAAAGTCGCAGCCAGCGACTTATTCCCCACATGCTCCCAGATACATGTATATTTTTTCCGTGTCATCGCGGCGGCAATACATTCCCTCTTAGCCTGCGAGTTGCGTTAATCTTGTCGCGTAGAGTAATTCTAACTAAACTGTTGATGTTGTTAAAGAGAAAAAAGTATTGTAAATTAATGATGAAATCCATGTTCAAGACCTATAAAATGCCACTGTAAGTGTCCATGGTTCATCAGATTATGCCCTGACGCACCAGTTTCTTTTTCCTCATGGAATGTGCTTTCTTCTTAGTTTATGTACAGACTGTAAATACTAGGAAAGTTGAGACCATAATCCTCAATACTTTGTAATTATCACCACACCTTATTTCCCTCACATAATACTTTTGTTTGTCTTTGCCAACAACATGCTTACAACATCAAATCTTGAATTCTACTTTCCCAAAATATCTCATTTTACTTCCGACGAAATATTGAAAGTATTGTACTATTCTATGTAGGTCTGCTTACAGACTTAGTCTGACTCCCGTACGTGAAGCACGTGCTCGGTTACGTCACAGTCCTTATATGGCAAATGATTTGCATATTGAACGATGCTTACTAATAAAATGTTGCGAAAATAATAAGGTCCTAAGACGAAATAAGTTCGGTGATCCTATTTACTACTTGTTCTCGTCAATTAAATATATGTGAAGTTACACGCATATCAGGGAAGAGGCAGAATTATTTGTTTTGAAGTTACATAATACAGGAGAATAAAAGTTCTGTGCGTAATAGTTATGCTCTACAACTCGTCGATTCAAATGCTTTCAGTATTTATGAACTACATTGAATCTGATATTCTGTAAAATACTAAGATGTTAATTAAATACTAAATAGAAACTTCTCAATTGATTTATTTATTATATTTTGGACAACCATTTGAGACTTGGTACAAATGTTGATTCCAATAATATGATCTTTATTGCACCACTAAAACGGGTAACCAACAGTCATATGTAAATATTAGAAAATTGTAAAAAAACTTCTAATGTAACAATGCAATAATGCTTTTCCAATCTATTCGTGCTAAGCGCCTTTTATAAATACATACTTTATTCTATACAATTCTAAAACTTTTTACAAAAATTAAATAGCAAAATGGACTGTTGACTCTTAATATTTGAATTGATTTATTGATAATACTATAGTGCTGATTCTATTACAATTCGAAAAAAAAATTTCTATCAAGATGTCTTATTAACACACAAACAAATATTCTGTATGCTTTGTAAAGTACGAAATCAAAAAGAAAAGCACTTGCGTTTTCATTTGAGATTTTAATTGTAGAAATTTATGAAGGACTATTTCTTATTTATATTTATAAGAGTCAACGCGTATTGCATATAAGAGATACATTGAATATTCGCTAAGATGGGATTTCCGAATTATTATCCTCCAAATTGATATTTTGTACTTCATTGTTGATATTACCAATTGTGTTTTCTTTCTGCAATTTCTCACTTGGCAAAGAGGTAGTTCCTGGTTGGGATACTGGAGTAGGAGCAATGTTTTCACTAATTTCTGCTTTTGGCTTTTTCTTCAATTGTCCCACAATGGTGATATAGTTGGATGGCACTAAGCCTATATTTGTATTATCTGTTGCTCGGCACCAGCCCGGTAAATTTTTCGGTTGAAGCGATTGTGGAGCTAGGTAAATCTTTTGACCTGCTCTCACTGAGAGTTCCTCGCTATTTGCCGCCATAAAATCATACTGAACAGTCGCTGTGTACACAGGTTCGTCACATTTGTTCCATTCCCTTGGATCGGTGCCTAAATAATTTATATCATTGTTTCGGATGCAATTCAATATTATATACTGCAAATTATTTTAATGATAGTATAAATCTTATTAGTAATAATACCTTTTGCTTGAATAATTTTCATGTTGCTACTTATTTTGTGTATCACGTATGGAATTATTACAAACACACTGAACATTAATATTCCTGCCCATGAGGAAGGCACACTAGGAGTTTCACCATCAACTTTAGCCAATGATTTTACCCACAAGTCCTCCTCTGCAGATCCTTGAGTTTTAAATCCTGAAAATAGTCATTATCAACATACCACTGAAAAAAATATAAATTCATAAGGGAATGATTGTTATTAACAAATATTCACCAATAACGCCTATCACTTTTCTATACATCCATTTCAAAAATCTGATTAAAGCGAATGTGCTCAGCAATTGTCCTAAAGTAGATCTCAATCTTCCAATATTTTCAGCAACACTTAGAATTGCCCTGAACGAATTTGTCATAGCAAAGTAAGTAGATTCCAGAAGCATAGTCAATGAGGAAAATGTATGCAACACTGTTTCTACTACCCTGAAGGTAGACCGAGTACTCTCTTCTGCATATTGAAGAAATCTAAATAAAGTTAAAAATATATGTTATACAAGTAACATCGTATTGTGCCAAGGCTATTGAACTATATAAATAATAAGAGTAATATATTGAGAGACATACCTACTTTCAGCATCACCACTAGGTCCACCAGCTACCCCATAATTATTAAATCCCCCCATGCTAGAATACGGGGAATAGCCCCCGAAAGATCCATATCCTCCATAACTTCTATATTGGTTTCCATATCCACTCCCATATCCGTATCCATATCCACCACCATAATAATTTGACCCCAAGGGTCTGTAATCGTTATATCCGGAATAACTTGAGGTCGTTTGTCTTGGTGGAATTGGTGGCGGCGCACCAATTTGTGTATTTGTTGCTCCAAAAGCTCCAGGTGCAGTTGATGCACTATTCATAATTGGGTATTTCACTTGTTATAAATAAAACAGGAACACAGATAACCGACACAACTGCATCGAGTTGAGAATCACGCAGATCTGCCATAGTTCAACTCAATCTCGTTCTGCCGGTTTTTTATAATTCTTATTAAGCACAAACATGTCAAACATCCTGGATAACCGAGTCCAAATTCCAGATGACGAAATATTTGTTGATCTGTATTTACTGAATACTAAGTTGAAGAGTAATACGAGCAATCTCAATATAAATAAATAATATAGTTGACGGAACAACTAAGATTTACTATAATCAAATTGTCCTGACCTACGTTGATCGTACACAGCGGAACTTTGGCACGCAATAACTTGGATCACACACGCGTACAAGTGCTTTTAATGAAAGTAGCAAGTGCAGAAAAGTACAAAGAAAGTACTGTAATAGTAGTGTTTAAGATAAAATGTACCTGGTTAGGATGGAAGCAGAATTTCGAAGCCTGTTGCCCTGAGCGTACTGGGATCGTTCAGGCGCCATTGCTACGACTTCTAGCAGTTTCAGAAGTTCGCCTTATCGGCAGTTTCTCTTTCCGCGTCGAAGAACGATACTTTGCATTGCGAGACGCTTAACGTTCAAAGTTCATAACCTTAGATTAAAAGGAGAAAAAACAATATGTCACATCTGTCGTCTTACTCTTTCTCTCTAGTTGTCTTCATCTTTATTCATTTTCCCCACTCTTTATTGGTCCACTTCCGATCCCTCGGCAAAGTGAAGATTCCATCAGAGAGCGCTGCAGGCAAACAGTTCCGATTCCCGCCCGTCGCGAATTAAACCGTGTGCATTGCATAATCCGCGTTATTTTGTCTTTTAAATTAAAGTAATTAAAGTGTTGACGCAAAGGTGCTCGACAGTGTTATTGTTTTGGGGTTCCGGCACCTGATTCGGACCATGACAGACTCCAACAACTTGTAATTCTCGGCATTCACTCGCAGGCAAGGTAAGCACTACAAGAACCTATACTATATGGATTAGCCATTGTTGCCTTGCATTCTTACATATTTAATTCTGTCGATAACATTCAATGTTTGACTACATTATTTCGGATTATATCGAAATACATGCCGATGAACTCATATAAACGTATTATATGGCCAATGCTTTACATATCTTGAAACCCCGCCCACCTCGTAATATTGAGGTGGGTTGCAACCAGTTGCAACGTATTTGAACGTTGAAACGGAAAGCGTCGTTCGGGCCTGCTTATTGTACATCATATACAATTGTGAATTCGCCCGTATCCCTCGTCGAATATCCACGTACTATTACTGTTCTATTTTTACTATGAGCAGAACGTTTACGAGTATCTTGTTTCTGATGTTGTTCAACTGCAACGAATTAATATTTTCGGTTAGCTTCACTTTTGCTTCGAGTGTAGCTGTGCCATTTCTTCTTTATTTTTACCTCTGTGGTGATTGTCGTTGTCGTCGGCCAGTGATCGTCCTGGCAGTCGATGTTTGAAGAATTTACGTTTGAATGATAACCGTTTTCTCATACCTTCGAGATACTTTCCGACAGTGTTAGGATTTTTCTTCACGAATTCATCCCAGAGCATATTGCTCGTTGCGGTGTCGAAAATTGGTCTTCCATGTTTTGCATCTTTTGTGGCAAGCACAGCATTGTGATTTAAATAGCTAGAAATGTGCTGGCTTTGCCTCACAGGTGCGGGATAAGTCCTGACTCCATCGGTATTACATCTTTTTCGCAGCTGTTCCTTCATTTTTGTAGACACACGAACCTCTTTCATTTTTTACGTTTACCTTTTGAATTCACATTCACTTACCTCTTCGCCATTATCGATGCCCCTCTGAATTAATTCCCGACTGTCCTGTATGCTTTCGGGTGTGGTGTTCGCATTTATTACAGATAAAAGTGATCCATACAACACAAATTTCGAATCGCGCGATTGTTGACGAAAAGAACTACCACTGCACAAAGATTTATTCCGTTCTGAATACTTCCCAATTGTTTTCAACGGTAGATTCTTGTGAGAGTCACTTGTTGCGTTTAAATCAGAATCTTCTAATGTAATACGCTTCTTCGAACGAATAATTCTTACACGCGGATTCCTTTTGTTCTTCCTTTTCTTCAATTTTTTCCTTTTAATTGGAAAGACTACCTTTTCTTGACTTTGAGCTCCTGACGAGGAATTCTCGCCAATTTCAGAGATTGTTGCGCTTGCAGAAAATCTCTTGGCTATACCATCAACAGGAGTACTACAAACATATGTTGCAGCAGCCCGCATTTTCTTATGTTGAATATTACACTAATTGAGAGACAAACTGACATTTATCACTTCTGAATCTCGGTTCACCTGTTGACTGATTTCTAGTCCCCCTATTATCTGACAAGGCATAGAATTCTGGGCAATTACTTTGCAGGTGTTTACTTCCATAGATTAAGTATTATGAAATGAAGGTATAGCCAACACATCATTAGCAGGGAATTAGGATTTTATTCATTCCCACTCATTTAAAAATTATTGAAGTAAACAATGTTCTTGTATTTAAAAAATATTCTTTGCGTCATACACATCGTTTGGAAGGAGTCAGGAAGATAGTGGGATTTTAACACCTTTCACCATATGTACAGAATCTACGGCGGCCTCGCGTCATAAATTACTATCGCTTACTTAGTGCCTAGTTGCTAAGTATCTAGTAATTTGTTACTTCTTATAATACAGACATTATACAGAAAAAGGTACGCTCTAACATTTGTCGCGTCCGTTTCCTAGTCGTTTCCAACGACTCTCTGTCGTCCTTTTGGTCTCGCGGAAGGTCATGGAGTCACGTCCCGATTACATTCGCTGCCCGCGCGATCGAATAAAGGTATCAACGGGTCTTTGGTCGTTATCTTCGTGGAATACTGCTCTCTCTTTTTCTCTCCCCTGGGGAGTTCGTTTTCGACTTCATTCCTATGTTAGTCTGAAAGGAATTACAGAGTATTGTAGGGGGCTTGATCAAATATTACTATAAACAAAATATTTTCATCAGGTCACTTCAAAAAGATTACCTCATTTCCCAGTTAGCACGTGGTATATTACAATTGAGAAGAGTAGTATTGTCTGATTAAGAAATATCGTCGATGCGTCGCCACGAAGCGTGGCATCATTTCTTAGAATTTCATTAGTCTGAGTCTCGTCAGCCACGTTGTTCACCTCGTGATAACCGTGATGGATTTTGCCAAAGCACAAAAGATTCATATTCCTATGGATACCCTTGCAATCATAATCCTCGAATCCGTCGCACTGGCACGTATTTAACTTGGCCGCCTTTTCCTGCCGCGTCAGGATGCTTATGGAATTTCTGCATCTGTACAAAAGGATGTCGGCCTCGTTTTTATTTCGCCCGGCCTTTCGAGCGTGAATGGGGTTCTGAATATAGTATGCGTACCGTCTGGTGCACTTTCGGCCCTGGAACATGCTCTTGCAGTTCCTATTATAGTATCCAAAAGCGGTGCGGCAGAGGACGTCCGCGTTGCAAATCCACGTAGCTATCCTGCAGGAAAGTCTGGTCCTGTTCATTGCGGTATTGACCGACGATCTGCACACTTCCACCCTTTCCTTTGATTGTCGGCATAGCTCGTCATCGCATTGACACTGTAAATAGACACAAATTCGTTTATCTGATCGAGATTAAGTCGAGACGGGGATATTTCGGGCGAAGGTCGATTAAACTCGGGTGAATTACTTACGGTCATGAGATCTTTGCCCTCGTCAGTACTTGTAAGGGCGATCAGGGCATGCTGGCAGGTCTCGGTACAATTATCACCCTGGAGAACAGGCGCGCATCCACTGAGGTAATGCTGGAGAGCCATGCCACAGCCAGTACGAAAGGCACAACGCAAACGTGCCTTCTCGCATGACATTTGGGAGCTTGTTGCGCTCGTCTGGATTAATGCTATCATCATTGTGCCGATCAGGACTGCGTCCAGTCGACGTAACCCTCGTGTCATCCTCCTCTGATAATAGTGTTGAAGCATTAGCACCCCCTACACGCAATTTATCTTTCATATATAAATTCGTACTCCGCCTGCAGATTTTTCATGCAATAATTAGGCAAGTAAAATGAAGCATTATTAGTTAGAAGAGAGCGACGAGCGTTAGATGTAGAGAATGATAAAAGTCACGAAGTTCTTTCGGCCAAGTGAATCACAACTTCTGCCGGATGCTAGTAGAACAGCGGGCATTCCACGATATTCTTAAAATAAACCGCATCGTCGCGCTGAACTCTTAAGGTAGTTGTATCAAAAAACAGAAATGCCAGAATTGTGCCGAAAACCCAAGGAAACGCCATCCTTAATAATTATTATCGTCTAATTCTAACGGTTTTTCCTATGTTCTCATGACTTCCCGACCTTTTCCGGGGCTGAAACTTGGTGGGGAATGTTTTTTTGCATCGAGGAAAAAGTAGAAAAAATTCCAGAGCCCTAGCTCAAAATTCATTTTTTCGCAAATTTTTTAAGGTATACCCCTTCAAAAATTTTCGATTTTTCGAAGGTTCTGGGACTGGAACGAACGCTTGATTTTTCGATTGCTCGTGTCTCAAAACGGATAAAAAACATAAATGTTGTGGGGGAAATGCCGGAAATCTACCTAAAACAGGTGGAAAACCAATCTTGAATATTTCATTTCAACGGTTTTCCCCATGTTTTTTTATCTTCCCGACCTTTCCCGGGGCTGAAATTTGGTGGGAAGTGTTTTTTTGCATCGAGGAAGAAGTAGAAAAAATTCCAGGCCCCTAGCTCAAAATTCATTTTTTCGCAAATTTTTTAAGGCATACCCCTTCAAAATTTTTCGATTTTTCGAAGGTTCTGGGACCGGGACGAACGCTTGATTTTTCGATTGTCCGTGTCTCAAAACGAAAAAAAAACATAAATGTTGTGGGGGAAATGCCGGAATTCGACTTAAAACATATGGAAAACCGATCTTGAATATTTAGTTTCAACGGTTTTTCATATGTTTTCATGACTTCCCGACCTTTTCCGGGGCTGAAACTTGGTGGGGAATGTTTTTTTGCATCGAGGAAGAAGTAGAAAAAATTCCAGAGCCCTAGCTCAAAATTCATTTTTTCGCAAATTTTTTAAGGCATACCCCTTCAAAAATTTTCGATTTTTCGAAGGTTCTGGGACCGGGACGAACGCTTGATTTTTCGATTGTCCGTGTCTCAAAACGAAAAAAAAACATAAATGTTGTGGGGGAAATGCCGGAATTCGACTTAAAACATATGGAAAACCGATCTTGAATATTTAGTTTCAACGGTTTTTCATATGTTTTCATGACTTCCCGACCTTTTCCGGGGCTGAAACTTGGTGGGGAATGTTTTTTTGCATCGAGGAAGAAGTAGAAAAAATTCCAGAGCCCTAGCTCAAAATTCATTTTTTCGCAAATTTTTTAAGGCATACCCCTTCAAAAATTTTCGATTTTTCGAAGGTTCTGGGACCGGGACGAACGCTTGATTTTTCGATTGCTCGTGTCTCAAAACGGATAAAAAACACAAATGTTGTGGGGGAAATGCCGGATTTCGACCTAAAACACATGGAAAACCGATCTTGAATATTTGATTTCAACGGTTTTTCATATGTTTTTATCACTTCCCGACCTTTCTCGGGGCTGAAACTTGGTGGGGAATGTTTTTTTGCATCGAGGAACAAGTGATAAAAATTCCAGAACCCTGGCTCAAAAGTTTAGTTCATCGGCAGTATGCAATAGAAGTTAACGCTTATTGCATTGCTGCCAGTAAATGATACGTTGTAACTTAGAACTCCATTAATTCTATGCGCTCCCCTAATAAGTGCGAGTGGAAAAGGTTAATAAGTTCGTTAGAATGCTGGCATGCAGACACATTTGGAGGCCAGCTTCAGTACATAGAAACCAGTGCCATTCCGGCGTCATAGAAGCGATTAACAATGACAAGAGAATTCAAAGGACAGTAATGCTTCCTGTGTCTCCAAAGAAAGACAGGGAAAAAGGAATGTAGTTTTCATGTGCGACTGTAATGCTTATCAATCCTGACGGAGATAGAAGCACTAGCACATTAGCCCAGCTTTATTTTTGAACGGTACTCCTGAGGGCCGAGTGGACCACACAGATTCATCCGTTTTCGGTTGCCTTAGGTATCCGTTTCCGCCTTCGCTCTGCCTCTGCCGCGTTACGCGGAAGAAAAAAAACGCGTCAAATGCCGAATTCCACGATGCCCTTGGCATTAATGATCCTCCAGTTTGAAATTCAAATTGTGCGAACGAGTTTCTGCAAAAAGTTCTGCCTACTAATTTAACAATCATGAGAAAAATGGTAGACTGATGCTATTAAACATTTATCTCCAGTGGTACAAAAGTATTAGGTCTGTACGATAACTTTAAGCAACATAAACAAGTATACGGTATTAGGATCATCGAGAAAGTTTATCCTGCAAGGAAACCGAGAGGCAAGAATACAAATTCTCAGTGCACTAGTGCAATGCATCCGGATTCTGTATGGTGGAGTTTGTTCTGGAGCAGACAATTCTTGAGTGGTAACGAGAGAGGGAGAGAGGGAGAGAGGGAAGAGAGAAAGGAGGAAGGAAGGAAGGAAGGAAGAAAGGAAGGAAAGAAAGAAAGAAAGAGGGAACGTAGGTAGGTAGAGGCTGTTGCGCGCAGCCCGAAAATGGACCACCAAGAGACCTCGCAGACGTGGCAACGAGGGACAGATGGCCAGCCCCATAGACCCTCGCTGATCGTCAGCGTTCCCCTCTCTCTCTACACTTCCCTCCTTTCCCTCGCGCTACCTCTTTCGCTCTTTCTCTCCACGTTTTCTACTCTTATTATCCCTCTGCGATCCCGATGCCTCCTAGGCCCGAACCCTCACGATCTCGCCCGATTTCAAACGATTGTACCAGCGATTTCTTCTCTATCGCAAATGCAAGCTCCGATTTCGAAGAAAGGCCTCAATGAGATCTGTTTGCTTGCCCGCGCTCGCATTACCCGACATCCATTAAATCTCAGTGAATGTCCGCATTCGATTAGGTTCGCTTGCCTTAGGAAGAGACGCAGCCTTTGCCTTCGACAGTGCCTGGTTCATAACGGCTTTATGTCAGTGCTCTATTTCAACTCCCTCCCGTCCAACAGAAATCGCACTGGGAATTTGACCGCCGCTAGAATTTACCTTTACCGCATGTGGTTATTGTTGAATCGGCAATTTCGAGTCCTGAATTATTTATCTCTAGGTTTTTTTGCTTCTCGATTAAAGCTTAGAATTTATGTTATTACTTGGGTAGCTGGTGGTACAGTAGCACCAAGATCGCAGGTGTTGGATCCCTCGACAACGTGATCTGCTGCCTCAGTTTACATCTGTTTGTTTCTGAACACAGCTTCTTACCAAGTGCCGTGCAAATAAACTGAGGGACTCAATGAGGCGGGCCCGAGCCTGATTCAAAGTTTATTTTTCCGTGAATTATAAAGAACATACGAAGACAGGGAGATCTCGTTGATGTTCGGTCGGGACGTCTTGATTGGATCGATTAATTTGCACTCGGTCTGGCGGAGTGTATCAATTTGCAGCGAGTATATTCGTTTACTTGTCCGCACGATCGGTTGCGGCTTTCTCGTTAAACCCCTTTCATTGGGGTCAATGGAATAGTTGGTAACGCGATCGATTATTTTCGTAAAGAGTTATGTCAGCTACAGGCGCTCGTACGCTCGTGTTTACCACCCTTGGATCAAATTACGCGGTCAGCATTGATGTTCCCTATTAGCCGCTACACTTCATCCCACAAGTGGGTCAATTCTCCTCTCTTCTTCGTTATCCCCCAAAACTTATGATCCTCCACTACTTACCCTAGCCATTCTATTTCTTTAACTAATTCTAGTACTAATAATTAAAAATTCCCCAATATCCCAAATGCTTTTCTACCTCTACTTATAATATCCTTTAGAAAGATTTGTTGATACAACCCACTGAGATTGACAAATAGATATTTAGAGCAACGCGTACCGCTCTATACAGTACTCGAGCTGTAGCAGTAATTCGAATGCAATGCACGTCTACGTGACTCCGTGTTACATCGCCACAGTTATTCGTATGACCGTCATCGGCACTTATTATTCTTGTGAAAGGTTGTACATGAGCAGGGGCTTTTACCAGGTGATCATTATCTAATAAATACTGATAAGCGTCGTGTAATGCAAAACTAATGACAATATTTTCAACTAACGACTCTTTAACGAGGGTTTAACGAGTCTCATCCTGGACCTGGCGTATCAATGCAGATTAACGTGTTTATAAAAATCAATGCCTTGATTAGGGTTAATCGGTTCGGAGCACTCGAATAAACTGATTTATCGCGGCGTGCATACGGGTACCCATGGCCTCTCAGAAATATTATCATTAACTATGCACCATCCTATAAACTCTAATGTATCAAATGACTCGGGGTAGCCTATGAAGGGTCAAAGCCCTCATCCCATCATTGTATCTTAAAGGGGTAAACAAATCCATTCAACCTCTTCGTTGACAAAAGAGTCCAGCGTTATATTAATGAGATGCAATCTCTATGCGCAACTCAAATCGATATTATAGAACAACTTGCAATCGCATGCTGGTACATGCTGAGATTACGGTCCGGATGAAAGCTGGGCCCAAGTGTTGTTTTGCACGAACTCGCCTGCGGCTCTTAGCTCACAAATACAGGCGCGCGCGCACACACGCACGCGTCCTTCTACTGCGAGTGGCGGTGGTGTGCGAGCGTGCAAATTGTCGTAAAAAAATCGGATAAGGCGTAACGAGCAGCAAGCAGAGAAGAAAGGGTAGAGGCGGCTGCGGCAGAAGCAGCGGCCGCAACGACTATAAGCGAGGCACAGTCCAATAAGAGAAAAAGAAGCAAGACAAAACGTGGAAGCAGGTGGAAGTGTAGAGAAAGTGCGCATGCTAGAGGGTGAGTTGCGGAAAAGTGAAGAAGCAATTCCGAAGAAAGAAGCAATGATGCTGTTTCATTGAGGGCGTTTGATGCGTGTCCAGTTGTACCTTGCTAGTAATCACATTGTTCCTTGGTAGA
Organism: Ectemnius continuus; assembly: GCA_910591665.1. Lineage (NCBI taxonomy): Eukaryota > Metazoa > Arthropoda > Insecta > Hymenoptera > Crabronidae > Ectemnius > Ectemnius continuus. The sequence continues at coordinate 13,476,483 of OU342861.1, forward strand.
AGATGATTGAAGTAGTGGGAGGGATCGGCGACAGGCCGCCGCCGAGGCGATCTTCCGTAAAAGTTGTAATCTCCGCTTCCGTTTCGATGCACTGCTTGCTTGTCTTGACGCTCGACTGGAGGCTGTTCTAGCGCGCCCTGACAGACGCCTGTCCCTCAGACTCTGTGTACCCGAGGTCCGTACGATCGGCTTAGCGTTGCTACTCTCAACGGAGAGCACTGTCTTTCTGCTGGGTTTCTGGCGCGCGCGGTCCACGAGAAGCCGAGGCAGGGATGCAGCGAGAGTGCCCGGTGGAGGGAGAAAGAGGCGGCAGCAGGCTGACAGAGAGCAAGATGCAAAGGGCAGATAAGTGAGCAAACAGCGGGGAACGTACGCACGTGTACGCGGTGCCGCAGTAAGAGAAGCACTAGATTGAGTTGTGACGGCTTCGAAACCGAGGGCCTCTTCGACGGGCCCCTCTACTTCTTAAGCCTCGACGGCCCCCGACCAGCGCTTGCGCGCTCATACCTTCTCATACAGAATCTCTCCCCCTCTGAATTCGACACGCACACCAACCGGCAAGTGTGGAGGGACAAGTGCGTGTGCACTAATACTGCCACGCCTGCTACTACTGACGCGTACGCTGGGCCCTTTGCCCCCACCGCTCGCGCCGACACAGGCCACAGGCCCAACGTTACGCTAGTCGGCGTTGGAACCGAGCCACCCTCCGCTGCGAACAAATTTGTTCGTCACGCCGCACCGGCCACCCTTCAAGATCATAATTGAAGATTAGGCTTGGACGCGATTTGTTACTCATTACCCTTATCCGCGCTACCATCTCTGCTTTTGGCAAGTTACAACGAAAGGGATCCATTGAAGTTTTGTAGTAAATAACACTCGTGTTATTCTACCATTTTGAAAAGATGAGACGTTCCTTATTTACAACTTTAAGCAAGAGAATAGACTAGTTGCCTGAAGCACAAGATTCGGTCATTCTATTCTACGGATCGATCTATTACATCGGGGTTGATGAAGGGTTTAAAGTATGAAGAATAATATTCGAAGTACAGAAGAATTAGAGTTTGGCAAAGATAGATGCCGGAACGTACGACTTGGAAGTGAAAAGGAGGATGAAGTAAATGGTTCGATGCCATCACTAGCTGAAGCCTCCACCCACAGGGGTCCAAGAGTACCCCAACCAGCGGTGCTTGCCTGATTGAGACACCAGCCTGCTTCCAACACTAGTCTCCTCCCTCGGGCCCCTTTCCGCCTCGGTCCTCTCGCTCCTCGCCTCACCGAGCGCCACGAACTCCCAAGGAAGACGTCGTACGGAGCAGCATTTAGATGCGATCCTTTCCTTCGTGAGTTTTCTCCTCCTCTCTGTCTTTCCGTCCCTCTTTCTTCCTCACCTTTCCTATCCGACCTTCCAGTACCAGCGGTGGCCCTCTTCTTCGTCTCGTGCACGTTCCTCGATCTTCTTTTCCTTCTTTCGCGCCTTCTCCACTCTTCCTCGTTCGTGTTGTTGGTCTCATCTTCTTCCTCTCGTTCAGCTGTTGGCGCTCCTCTCGCACAGGGAGGAGTGAGGCCCGATTAAGCCGTATACAGACTGGTGGCCGGCCGGCCGGCCGGCTTACCGGGGGCACACGCGCGCTCGCTCTGCACCAACTTATTGTAACCTCGATTATAGCATTCCGAACTTCTCGATGCAAATGTGACACGTCACGCACCAGAATTAGTACGCATACCGGAACGCGCAACCACTCTATGCCATTATGTTCATGCCAGTTGTGCACGTTTATTTCCCAGCGATATATATCCTCTGATAATTTGCAGTACCAACTGGGTGCTCTCCATCTTTCGAAACGCCGAGTGCATACCTAATTGCTCTTTTAACTCGAGTGCATTTTCGTGCTTTCACGAATGCTGTATCTGCCGGGTCGGTACGTGTGCAGAGAGCTTTAGTATCTGGCCGTGTCCCTACCCCTTTATAACAGCTTGGTGTTTTTAACGTTCGCGGTGGATGTGTGCGTGCGCGCGTTCGCACGCCATACCAGTTTGCGACGGTGATCTCTTACTACCGAGCGTGTCTCGATATATTTGTTTATTTATTCCCTTTGTCTATCGCACCTGGCACGCATACATAATGCGGGACACGACGTTCCTTATGATCGCCGTCCGGACCGAAGAGAGAGCGTTTCATGTTCCTCCGATGAAAACAAGACTGTTCTTTACTCGTCAGGTTATTAATTAAAGTTGACTGAAAATCGTGATTTTTGCTTGACAGGACTACAAGAGAGTAGTAGATCTGGCAGAGATTGCCGGCGTATTTTTCGAGATTGATTATCAAATGTAGTAGCTGCTCTGGCAACAGGTGTGAATGAGCTTGTAACATTTACACTTGGATGTTCTACTTGCGTTTGCGTCAAAATGGATTTAGAAATGTGTAGTTCGAATTCATATAAACACAGGGAATAATTTTTAAAATTGTATAGTTACATTGTAAAGATGTCAGTCCTGACAGCTTTGTTGTATAGAAGGCCCATTACGCCAGCTAAATATACAACATTAATACGGTTTTAATCCAGGTGCGAAGCTTGAATCGGACTGGAAACCAGTTCGATTCTAACGTGCTGTTAATCCAGATTTAACGCGGACCACTCTTCGGGAGATCTCTTACTTTCCTACCCCCACTGCCCCTTGCTAGTACCCTGACACCACCACTACTCCTGCACAGTTCTACTATGGAGTGCACACCTCCGCAGGAAAGCGGAGTCCTTTCTTAGGCGATCCTCACACTGCCTGTAACATACCCGTTTCATATCAAATTCCCATAGATTTCGAGGGAAACTCAATGGTTCGTTATCCCGAATTCTACACCGCTCAGATTAAATCATCGAATGATAGCAGGCGTTAGGTATTCCGTGACACGCTGGGAACATTATCTGGCGATCTACAGATTTCGAATGACGATGCCAGCTACTTCAACTCCCGTGTTTCTAGTGGAGGAAGTACCAACCGAACAATGGTCTACCACCAACTGCGAAAAGACTGAGTAGTGAAATTCGATTCGATCCGATATCTATCCCGATGACACTCGAAGGAGATTCGGTAGAGTGGGTGGGATCGATCTATTTGATAATGATTGTAAATTAGTTCCGGCGGTGAGGGGAATTCAACGAGATTCGGATGCAACCCGATAAAGAGTGAAGTGTAGATTGGAGGGTTGATTGCCACCCGCAAATCTGTAGCTATAGAAATCTGATTAACTGGGTTCCCACGAAACTTGAGACTGTTAAATTAAATCGGTGCTCGTAAGCAATTTCGGGTGCAGAAGGAAGGGGAAATGTTGGGCCTTTTTCTAGATTGTAGCAACATTCTAGTTGTGAACGAAAAATGTGTCCTGTGAACTGGTTCGCGAGGCTCTCTCTCGAGAGAGAGAGCTCGATCCGAGGGTGCAGAAGCAAAAGAATTTCCTGGTTTCAGCCGGGGCCCCTTTTGAGCGGCACGGTTTTACGTTTTCTTCTTCTTACGCCTCAGTTTCTCACACCGTTGGTGCGCCGCCGAGAGTCCACGTGTAAAGACCGCTATTGTCCTGTCGGAGGAGACGCGTCCTACCGAAACCAGATAAAAGCTCTCCAGGGGCTCTCAACACCCGCACTACTTTCATTTCGCGCTCCCTGATCACTGCATTGTATCCGTTTTCCACGGAAAATCGCCGATAATAAGACCTATATCTCCGAAGAAAAGGGAGCGTGCGCCTCCTTATAGGAATACGGGCCAATATGATCCGTCCACCGGATTTTAAGAAGTATACTTTCACTGTAACATTATACTTATACCCGCTGCGTTTCTGATGTCACGGGCATGCCGTATTATGTTCTTCTTTATGACACGTCTTGTTCCCGTATATCACACGGTAGCTGATCACCGGATTATCTAGCGGCGTGAATTTTTCGGGGAGGGGCCACTCAACCAGGGAAACATTTGTAGAGGAATACGAGACTATTTGCTTTGGCCACCTGAGATCCGATCGTATTTGCGCCAATTAATCTTAAGCCTAAGCAAACGCCGGCGCCACGTGGTCCACTCGAAAGAAAGGCCTGATCAAACATCTCGACGTGTGCCCCCTTAGCTACCAGCTATTCACTAATCATCCCAACGATCATCACCGCAGGTAGAAATCCGTGGCAATCATACGGACGCTTTAATTATCCAGATCCAAATCCTTGCTACTTCGACCAATCTTCCTCTTCGATGAAAACGTATTTCTACCGATTGCCAGTGAACTGATTGATCAACCGCGTTGGAATGCGCGTTCATGCAGGACGTTCATCTTCTCTTTGAAGCGAGGAAAAACGCGATAATCCCTCTAGCAATACCGAGGAACTTGTACTCGGACCTTCCCGTGGAACTGCTGCACGACGAAGTGCAAGAATTCAAAAAACCCAAGCACGCCACGATACTTGCTTCGCGGAAAGAGATGTAATCGAAATTCCGGCAGCGAGACAAAGCAAAGCAAAGCGGCGAGAGAGCACTGGAAATAGAGCGGCGAGATGAGCGTGAAAAAGGAAGAGAGAAGAGGAGAGGAGAGCTCGGCGCGAAGTGCAGGTACACGGAAAGTGTCGAACATTATGTCTATATTAAGGCGGGGTCTCAGGCCCGACTTAATCCGTTTTCCGAAAAACCCACTGGACCGTGACTGTAAGAGCGCGTCCAGTGTTATTTTCGTCTCTCTCTCCTTCTCGAACCACGGGCCATCTTCCTCGGCTCTTTGGTGTCTCTGTTGGCTGGAGCCGACCTCGGTTTCTCCTCGCCTCGTCTCTTCTCTCTCTCTTTCTATCTATCTCTTGCTCCCTCCCCTCCCAAGCCCTCCGATCCTCCCTCTCTCTCAGTGGTTGTGGCGGTACGCTGGCCGCTTGTATCTTGGCGGGTCCCTTTCGAGAAATCCGATGATTGCTTTATTAAGACGTCAAAAGGTACGGCTAGGTCGTCCGCTCGTTATTGCCTCGGGCCCACTGGCCGCTCCCCCGGACCGGGCACAATTGCTCCAAGAGGACCGGACGCAAAAACGCCTACCTCGCTCCACCGCACCCCGAAGCTTCCTGCTGCCTCTCTGCCTCTGCCCTGTGCCTCCTCTGCCACGGTCATCCCAAGCCCTGCTACTCGCCACTCTCCAACTCTTCACTACGCTCTGCTTCTCGCCCGAGCGTTTTCTTCATTCTTCGTGTTAGCCGCCTTTAACCGCGCCATTTGTTGGAATGCGCACTTTCGCGCGGAAAAAATTGCCCACCTGTTTCAAATTCCAGGGAAGCTGAGCACTCACACACCGAGAATTGAAAACCGGTGTTGTGTACGATATGTTTTGGATATTATCCAAAGTTTGCTTTGTATTGTTCTTGAAAGAGTCCTGTGAGAAGGTTGAATGAAGGAATACGTGGTTTTAATCAATTTAATAATTTTTATTTTAATCATTATAAACGTTAAATGTCGACTGTCTTCTCCACTCTACACTCTAACACGCCGCGGAAAGGAAGCCATGCGTTTTCCGATGGTACAGGAATAAATAACGATGAAAGAAAGAAAGAAAGAAAGAAAGCGTAGAGAAACAAACGTGGTTCAATGATATGCGAGAGGATCTTCAATTCTTCATTGAATCGTGGAGCCTCATTGTTGAACCCTCGAAAAATGAGGGACTTGCGTAAAGAGAAACCCGTATGAACACGTTCAAGGAATATACTAGTTTGGTAAATCTACTATCGAATAAAACTGAGCAACTGAAAATATTTGGATCGCCGTGGCATCCGTAAATTGTTACTCCCGAGCAAGAAACTTTGCAGAATTCATTTGCAATGGTTTCGTTAGTTCTCAAGTGGCTGGTTTCGAGATGTGAATTGTTAAATTTTCCTACTTAATTCATTTTAGAGTGCAAATTATGTTATGTTAGACAACAAATTTATATTGTATCCAAAGTTGATCGTATCGGACTATTGCGAGTCTAAAATGCAGAGCTGTAACTTACATTGAATCTGCCAGATCGCGCCCCTTTCTGCGATTACAACTGGTGTGCAAGCCCGGGGAACTTATATTTACGAAAAAAGAATTATATACACTGTATGCAAGGAATGTCGACTGCAATTTACCTATAGAATCATTGCATGCTTTTAGCATTATACGGAAATAATGTTAAAAATACTTTAAATTCGATCACACAATGCCTGCAATCCTTTATCGTACCGCTGACGATGAATATCACTTTGTGAGGCAAAATCGACTTTTTAGACTAAGATTCATTTAGACTTTGTTATTCCAATCAGAGGTTCGGAAGGACAGACATTTCTCGAGAAGACGAAAGTAGAGAAAAATACAAGGGAAGCCGACCTTTCCTTTAGATTCACGCCCGAACCGAATAACAGTATCATTCTCTCCCACTCTCACCACTCACGCATAGAAATACATTATTTTATCTTTTGTTATAGCGTAACTGTACATGGTGCTCATTTATGTGAAAATATTTACAATGCAACATCCTTGCATCATTCACTCTCATACCCCAGATGCATTGTCTGATTGTTCAAATAAGGAACAATCACTACTCCATTTAAATACTCGGAATCAATTGAATTGCTTGAATTGTTCCTAATACTTAACGTTTTTGCTCGCATTCTTTATCCTACAAAACGCATATTTCGACACGCGTAAGGTCATTCGTTAAAAGGAACCGAAATTAAATCGAAATTGAAAGCAAGCCGACAACCACGACGGAATAAATTGAAAAATCGTTTCCTTTAACCTTTGCCAATCTTTTTCATGGAACAATAAGAATAAACAATACAAATAGCCTTGTTTTAACCCTCAACAATATTTTTTTTAAAACGTTAATTCGGCTTGAAGTAAAGAGAATGTTATTTATTTGTTATTCGAATGACTTCAATATATGTTGGGGGGTTAACTTATGAAAAACGGTAAAAATGGAAATGGAGGAAACTAGATGATTGTACCATCTAGAAAATATATAAACGTAATAGTAGTAAACGCGTTAATATATGGAGTAATTCTCTCGCTATAATGAGGGTCATAATAAAATAGCAATGATAATGATAATACACAGCCATCGAAAATTTATTTCATCACTTTCAAAATACGGTATATCAATTAATCAGTAGTAATAAATTTGAAATTAATAAACAATTGGTTTTATTTGTACTCTGCTCCGTGCTCTTTGCGATAAAGCAATACGAATCTAACTGAAGTGAATGTTTGGAATATTCAGGAAAAATCTTATTCAACAGATCCTTTTCCTGGATAAAAATTGTCGATCGCCTTGCATCATTTTTAAAACTTTTACACCTTGCGATACTGAAATATTTTCCGATGACCATGCAAGATATGATTTAATATAAAAAGTTCGCAAAAGCTATTCTCGTCGTTGGTCTATTCTAGTTTTCGATATTTACAAGAGCCTTTTCTATCGACCGCAATTATAATCAAGGTACATACGTGACGTCATTTATGATGATCGTCGAAATATCGTTTCCTTTGTACAGATCGCCTACCTCTGATCAGTAGATACAAAATTAACCTAGTCACGACGTTTTGGCACTCTACTTGTCCGTCTCGCCAGCATCGCTCTCCTCCTCTGAGGTATATCTTGGACTCGAGTAGTTTGCGTACTCCTGGCTCGACTCTTCTTGCATCTCCTCTCCTTCAACCAGTTCACCCACTTCCTCCTCATTTTCAACCTCCATTTCAATTTCTAAATTTCCATCACCATATTCTTCCTGCTCTTCATCAATCACTTCCTCCTGTGCTTCTACGTATTCTTGTTCTATTAAATCTTCACCCTCTTCCTCAAGATCCCTTTCATTATCACTCATCTTTTGGAGAACATTTCCAATTAAGATTTGGTTGCCCTGTGAATCGTTGCCCACCATCAGTACACCATCTTCCAATTCATGCACTTGCAGTCTTTCGCCCGATTCATTATCTTCGTCGGTATCACCAATTACATCCTCATCTTCTTGCTCCTCTTCCTCATCCACATCCTCATCTTCGACTTCTTCTTCCTCCTCCTCGTCATCGACTTCATTCTGCATGTCCATTGGTTCATCAGCACGATATTCCTCATCAGTGCTCTGACTCCCATAGTTTTCCGCCTCAAATTCCGCACTTTCCGTGGCCACATCCTTTTCATATGTGTTAGAAGACCGAAGTGAATCAGCAGGTGATTGACTTCCGTTACTCCTTGGCTGTTCCATTGGGGAAAGGTCAGAGGACTCCTTCTGAGTGGACATCCCCATGGAAGGAATTATACGAAGCTGTTTATGTTCTGCGGATTGTTCTCTGGTTTCTAGTCCTTGAACTGCTGGCATCATAGGGCTAAGAATTGGTGGACCATCGTCATCAGATAGAGCTACATCTTTTCGTCCTGTATCTGAAATGTAAAATATTTTTCGTTTCACGTATTGCACTGGCAAAAATCAAGCAATACAATGAAAGGGAATATAATATAATATTAATTACCTGTTTTACTTGCGGCTTGCTGTAAGCGTTCAACAGCAAAGCACTCCATTTCTCTTAAAGAGATAGCAGATGGTTCTTCCTCTGATTCTTTATGTTCAGTATCTTTCTCCCCTATATTCATATTTTCCATATCCGAGTCCTCACTGTCTGTATTATATGACATATCTCCACTTGCTCTGGATTCCCCACCCGATTCATTCTCTCTATCATCTTCATCCGAATCGTCAGAATCATCAGAATCATCAGAGTCGTCAGAACTATCAGTGTCATCCGAATCGTCCGAATCTGATTCAAATTCATTCTCTTCATCGCCTTCTTCTCCACCCTCTACACCTTCCTGATCCTCCTCTTCTTCCTCATCTTCCTCTTCAACCTCTTCTTCTTCATCGGGAATACCAGTATCATCCGCAGTAAGACTGTCCTTATTATCAGACTCTGTCTTAATATTTTCTTCTGTTGTTTCATCTGCCAACTTTCCAGTGCATGTCGCAGCATGTTCTGGTTGATCAGGGAAATTCTTGCGACACTTCTGACACCAGGTGTTATCCGCGTGACCAATATGAATACTCATATGGAGTAATAATTTACTTCGCGCATTGTGATACCTTCCGCATGTTTTGCAAGTGAAATTATTGCCTTCGCAGGATAGCAGGGCAGCGTGCGTATTCTTAAGATGAAGTGCTAAATCGTCATAGTCTTTGCACAGTTTCAAACAAACACCGCATGTGACCGCAGCCTCCGCCCGATGAAAACGAATTAAATGTTGCCACAAATGTTTCTTTGCTGGCCATTGTTTACCACATACTTCGCATGCACACTCCGTATTCGTTGATTCATCGTAAACTTTTCTTGAGTCCTTTCGTGAACACTTCATTGATGACTTCATTTTTGAAAGTGGCATAAGATTTGGAAGAGGTTTCTGTCCAGATAACTGTAAATTAATATCTTCGAATAGATTGAAGTCTGGAATGTTCAGATCTGACGTTGTTTGTTCTTTCTTGATCTGATTGTTGTTCTTCACAATGTCGTCATGCTTCTTAAATGTATTTGTCGTCGGATCCAGAATGCTTGCTTCATGGTTATTTACAAAATCTGCACTATTATTCAGTCTAGGATCCATTAGTCCATGATTCATCATGTCCATTGAGCTGTTGAGCATATTACCACTTGCATTTAACACTGAATGTTTCCTACACGTGCCTATGTGACTCCAAAAGAGTGCCTTGGTGCTAAACTGTCGTTTACAATTCTTGCATGAAAAGTTCTTCTTCATTCTCTTCTTTCGTTCTTCCTGCTTAAGTTTCTTGAACATCCTAGAAGGATCGGTATTGTGAACGATTCGATAATGTTTTGAGAGTGTATCAACGTTTAGGAACATCTCGGGACACATTTCGCAATCGTATGTATCAGTCATCGATCTTCTACGTTTTGAATCATTCGAATCTTCATCACCTAAGTCCATATCAAATTCCATATCATCAGGCTCTTCTTTAATTGTTATATCTGGCGTATCGTAATCTTCTGATTTCTGACCTATATCAAGTCTATATTCAAATGCCGCCAATTGGTCTTTTGGCACATTGTGTACCGTTTCGTAATGATCTCTGATTGCGCAGTCTTCCGTGAATACAGCTAGACATTGTTTACATGTCCTGAACACTTTACCGTGGCACTTCTTCGTGTGATCGAAGGCTTTCCACTTGGACGCGTATTGTTTACCACAAACTTGACAGGTATTTGGTTTCGACAACACTCCCGCATGAACGTCTTCTACATGCTTCTTCAGATCCTTTGGATCTTTCATAGGTATCAAACAGACCCCACAAGAAACACCTATCTCATTTCTATGCAACGATAACACGTGCATTTTTAGTTTGAGTTTATTTTCAACAGTATCACCACAGAAGTCACATACATTCGGATTAGAGTGATATCTATGATCCTTACGATGCGACTCAAGATCTTCTTTGGTTCGGAAGAGTTTTCTACAGTTTCCAAAGTCGCATGTAAGGTCTGGGTGATCCATATGTTTTACCCTGTTGTGTGTCATGATGCCGAGTTTCGATGTGATTGTTTCGTTGCACAGATGGCATGTGTATGTACTGTGGTGATTTTCTATGTGCTTTTGTAAGCTTGCACGATCCTTAAAAATCCTTTCACATGCTCTACATCTAGTTAATAAAGCCCCCGGATCTTTTCTATAATTTTGACAGCCTTTCATGTGACGACGAAGCAAATATCTCTTGTGGAAACCTTTGTTACATTTCTCGCAATAATGTAATCCAATATCTTCGGGTTTGAATTTTCTTCCTGCTTTGGCCTCTTTTCTGACATCAGGTTCATACCGATGTATTTTTGATATATGTGCCGCGAGGTGGTCCTTTGAAGCACTGGTCTTTAAACAATATGGACAAGTTACGTCCTCGTGCCCTTTATGTACCCTATTCACATGCTTCCATAAATGAGAAGTTCTTCCATAACACTTATTACAGAGATCACATGGGAAAAGACTATGCACTATCCGTCTGTGATTACAAAGCTTTTCCAGGCTGGTGAATTTCAGATCCGCACAAAGTTCACAGCTCAGTTCAGATTCTTGTATCCTTGCTTCCAGTTTGCTTGTCTCGCTCGTGGTTTCATTTAGAATAGAATTATCTTCAACTTCGAGACCGTGGATTTTCCTGTGTCTTGACATCTTAGATTTATTCGAATATGGCCTACCACAAATGTCACAGCTAAAATCGCCATTTGTTAGCGGCCAATGTTTTGTTCGAACGTGTCCACTGAGTTGGATAACGTCTGGGAAGACCTTCAGACATACTCCGCAAATCAAAGGTACTGTGTCTGAATGGACGCCCATGACATGTTTCCAATAATCAACTCTACTGCCCCATAACTTTCCACATATCTCACAAGTGTTCGGAGATGCTCCCTGAATTGCATGGTGTTGCGCGTGTTCGTTCCGCAAAGATTTCGTTGCAAAAATTTTACCACAGTCTTCCCGTTCACATTTAATAGAGGGTTCTTCACCGTGAGTGCTGCTGACATGCAACCACCTTTCCCATTTACTTGGATGGGAACTGCCACAAAGCTCGCAGACAAAGAACAGATGATATTGTGCCCTATTCCCATTTCCGTTTCCTGTGCCGTTCATGGCAGATGGATTACCGTTGCCCATTGATTCTCCTAAGGGCATTACTTGTTCCGACTTGTGCGCATTTCGCTGATGCCGTATCAAGTGGTCCTCATTAGGGAATGATTTGTAACAGATATAACAATCAACTTTCTCTGCTTCCTCGGCATCATAATCCACAGTTTGCTCAGTCGATTCTGTCCCATTTACATTTTCACTATAGTAATTAGTATTTAATTGTACGAAATTGGCTGGATCATATGATGGATCGACATTGTGGATTGACACATGTGCAATTAACTTTTTCCTTGAATCGTGTTGTCTACCACAGATTGTGCAACTATACCTTCTTTGCTCAGAAACAAGAAGTTTAGAACCACCGTGATACATATTGACGTGATTCAGAAGTTGGGCGTTATCAGAACAGATCTTGAGGCACACGCCACATGCAAATGCGGCGAATTCCTTGTGAGTTGCTCTAATATGTAGCCAGAGAGATGCACGGTCATTGAAATCTCTCGTGCAAATCTCACATACAAACACCGTTTCGATTTCTATCATATTCTCATGATTACTCTCGGGATCCTCGTCATCGTTCTCCATATTTTCTTCCGGGGAAATCGGGAAATCTGCAGGCGGCTTTGCGGGGTTTACTTCGTAAATGTCAACATCGACATCCATCCCGATCGATGTCGTCATCCATGGTTGCGACGCAACAACTTTCTTCAGGCACTTGTCACTTTCAACGATTGGAATAGGATCGACCCCGTGTAAGGATAAAATATGCCTACTGAGCGAGGATTTAAGTGCAAAGTCCTTCTTGCACAGCACACAAATGTATGGCTTATCATTTTCGTGACTAATCTCATGTTCTTTCAATGTATCAACCGAGGTAAAGAACATTGGGCAACGTTCACAATACCATTTCTTGCTCTGGATATCAGTCTCACTGCAATCTATTTAAAAAATCGCATTATTAGTAGGAAAACACGAAAATATTTATAACACTGAGAATATATAAATTACCTGTCCTTTGAACCTTTTTCGGTTTACAATTTGTACGGGACTTGTCTTCAAAATCGCGCTTCAGACTATCATCCCTTGTTAAAGCTTGCTTCAATATCGTAAGCTGTGGATTCTTCGCCAGTTTTGCTTCGGCAGTTCTACAAGAGAGAAACAAGAATGTGTTTCGTTCCTACGTTGATTGCTGTTATAACAATTATATTTCTTGCTGTACCTATAATCTTTAGCATCATCGTCACTTGCCAGACTTGACATATCAGAACTCTCAGTGACTTTTTCTTTAGGTTCCGTTTTCGGTATGATATCTGCCCTTTGTTCTTCAACACAACATACACGTGTGTGAAGATTTAACTCAGCAAGATCTACGCAGAACTTGCTACAGTTTTTGCATTGATACCGACTCTCAGGTCGGTAAATAGTAGCTGGAATGTCTGTAGGCGGAGGCAAACCCGCGTGGCGTGATTTTATGTGCTCTTCGAGATTTGTTCTTGTCGAATAAATGCGCGAACAATACCCACATGTTACGGCAGGATGACCTCTAAAAGCGATAGATCAATGTTGTTGTAGTCTACGGAATGTTTGACTCAGAAAATTTGGTACTGGTGCCGAATGTACCTGTGGCTAGTGGATACGTGACCCCATCGATGTTTTGCTGTAGAATAAGATTTATTACAGAGATCACACTGGTAGGGCCTCTTGTAGGATGTGTGATCATCGGTAAGAACCTTTTCCCCAATAACGTCTCCAGCGCCAACATGAATTCTTGCGTGCAGTGATAAATGACCCTTCGAACTGAACGCTTTATTACAAAGCGAGCACACGTAGACTTCGTGTTGCTGGGAGGCAGCTTGTTGATAGTATCCAGTGTTGGGTACATCCTGCGTGGTCCTGGATTCAGGTTCTTCTTCCGTGACCATAGGTGTCATCTCGAGGAAATCACTAGGATTTGTCTCCATGTCCATCTCGAACTCCTCCGACCTCCGATCTTCCGTGTCATCGACGAGTGTCGCTGCTAATAAGACAATATTTAATATACACAGTGTTCGTGCGGTGAGATAAACCAAATCTTTCGAAATAGTGCGAATCCCGAAGTAACAGCTGAAATGTTTACCATCATCGGTAGCACTATTATCGAGTGCCTCGTCGATTTCATTTTCAGCCTCACCATCGGAGTTCAGTCTCGGTGGTGTGCCAAGGGCTGCATTAGGATTAACTATTGGTGCTTCGGGTATCAGCACTGGTATACTTTCTTTGCTCTTTAAAAGGCCTGAGTCTTGACCATGCTCAATGGTGGTACTTCTCGCTCCATCACCTGACTGTAATCATTCCGATCTTTTCTTTAGCGCTTTTCAAGAGATACCGCTGGATTAAATTACGATTCGTTAAATGATCGAGGATCCACCTACATTTTCCGTGGGTGGCAGGCATCTTTCTAAGAGCGCGACTGCATTTACGCATGCCGTCCTGAAGTCGTAAAAATTTTCCAAATTGTACATACAACGATAACACAGACATTTTGGTAGTCTGTCGTTTTCTGCTATCTGCAATCAAAGAGTATGAATATCAATAATCGAAACGAGCAGCATTTCCCCTTAAGCTATAAGACCTTGAGGATGATATAAATAATTTATTAGTTCGTCGTCGAGGGACCTACTTTGTAATAGGAAGATAATTTCGAATTCGATTTAGTATAAGTAAGATTAATACGATAAGATTATCTAAGTACTGAAGTTGTTACTCCAAATCGAGAGAAAGATATATCTTCCTGAGGTGGCAAGTACACGTGCGTTTATGATGATTTTTGCATAGATTAACTATCGCTAGGAAAGATGTAAGACTATGAATTGTGTGCAAAAAAGTTAAAAAGCTTTGGCGGTCAACAAATTGGTGTATTAAACATCGGTCGTCATCTACGGAAATATGTTACGTCCGATCGGAATATTACGAAACCCCGGGCAGTGTCAGGAAAACTTTCTCAAAGCTCTTCCTGTCGCAATATCGTTTAAGGGCTATCTCGGAAGGTAAATACCGACAGTGCCGAAGGAACTCTACCAGGAACGCACAGACATGTTTTCGCTGGTGAGGCTCCGAATGATAAAACTATCATTGCGACAAGGTATGAGGAAAATGTATATTGCAAGCGGTGCGTGACATAGTAAGAAAGACACAGGAGAACAGTCAGAAACTGGTATATACAGCATTTATTCAAAACGGTGTGTACATAAAGAGAAGTAAATCCTTGATGCAAGAGGACGGTGGACACGGTCTCGAGAGCAAGACCGGAGAGGAGAAACGGGGTCGAAAATCCAGGCGCGAGTGAAGTGACCGGCGAAAAAAAGAGGATGGCGCGAAGAAAAAGCGAGTAGGAGCCTTGGGCACGAAACGAGAGAGGTGTGCGTTGAGAGGGAACGAGGCCGCGGCAGAGGACAGCTCGACAGCGGTTAGAGGGAGGAAGACAGGCAGCAGTAGCAGCCCGAAGAGGAGCAGCGACAAAAGAGAGCCTGCAAAAATGACTCAAGCAGTGAGGTAGATCCAAGCAAGCGACGTAGATAAGCGGTAATGCTGGAGGACGCGACCGCGGCTACTATGCGGAAAGCGAGTAGAGGACGGTCTGGCTAAAAGGCGAGGCGAGGCGAGGCGAGGCTCGCACAGGAACGAACCTTGAACGGCAGGCAGGCTTGGATCTTGTCGACGAGCTGTCGGTTCTTGCCTTCCTGGCCGAAGATGTCCATCTTCACGGCATCGTAAGAGGCGCACAGTCGGCAGAGCTCCTGGTAACGTTCCCGGGGCTCCATCGTCGTCGTCGTCCTCGTCCTCCTCGTCCACCTTGAGTTCGACGGGGCCGCGCACCGAGACGCAGAGCTCGCAGCTAGCCAGAGTCGAGCCGACGGTCACGAGCCGAGCGCTCTCGCGGCACCGAGGCAACACCAACAGGGAGAGGGAAGAAGCCGAGGGAAGGCGGAGAGGTAGAGGCAGAGGCAGAGGCAGACGGTGACGGCGGCGGAGATGCGGCGAAGGAGACAGCCAAGCCCGGGGGCCGAGCGTCGAGCGCCGAGGTAACCGTGGAGGCAGGCAGCCGTTAGCGCTTACGGCACAGCGGAAAGAGGGACAAACAACCGGAGCGTAGAAGAACTTTAACTCCTCTTCGTAACAGCTCCGCTTGCCAGAGGGTAGTTTCGCCACCCTGGCTATCTTCTTTCTCCTGGTTCTTTTGCTTTCGGCCGACGTCGCGGAGTCCGATCCTCGAGCAGGCTATCCGAGGACGGGCAGGCCCTCGGCTCCTCGAGGATGCTGCGACCTTGCTGGAGACGGTCTCCGCGACGGATGCTGCACTGTCACCTCGACAACGAGGGGACAGTCAGGTCTGTTAGCCAACGAGACTTGGCCAGTTCACAGAAGAGAGGAGTCGAGGAATTCTCTCGGCGACAGAGGGTTCTCGAGTTGCTGCTTGGCCAAGAGCAAGAGGAGCGTGGGAGCGGGCTGGATGTTGGTCGGGTGCGGGCTCACCGCACGGTCACATCGTTCGGGCCGAGCCGATCGGCGGCGGCTCGCTGCTATGCCGCACACGGCTTCCGTTCGCGCGCGCTACTTCCTGGCGATCCTCGCGAGACTTGATGCTCCGGGCGCCGCCATCTTGTACACAGACACTTGTTCCGTGGAGGAGACGGAGTGCGGCTTGCCCGGGGGAGCCGCTCACGCCATGGTGGAGATGCCGAGCCCGACACCGGCAGCGCAACGCCATCGGCTCACGCACCGGACACCGACACCCTCTGATACAATCGTTCTTTAATCTCTACTACTGACCCACTGCACACGCCTTTTCCTTCCTCATTCAAAAAACACCCCCCAACCTCCCAGATAACCCAGCTTCTCAAGCATTGTTTGCATTAAACGCTAGCCAAACCGCCGCGTTTTCAAACGGCCATCCTCTAGCTTGCCCACTATCTCAAGTACTATTAGATTGCAGACATTCGGTTGGCTGCTTCAAATGACTAGATAAATAAGTCTTGAATCAGCTCTCAAGTTTTATCTGAAATCTAGATGATCGCATTGCCAGGTAAACTAACCTCTGTGGCATCGTATTTCATTTAGATGTTCAACTATTTTCTAGGGTTTTGATTTATTAAAGATAATATTTCTTGATGAATGGGAAATTCCTATTAATAATTCTATATTACAACGACAAGAGCCTACGAAATGAACTTTTGTTTGTACTATTGATCAGTCAATGGGTGCATTCTCATTGGGAGGTTCGCAATCAGGTGTTCCAAAAAGTAGAGAACTTGAGAACTTTGCGAACCCAATGTTAGTTGATCGGTTGGTGGCGCAGCGGTCGGAGCGTCCTTAACGGTTCCGTAACCTTAACCCGGAATTGAGAGAAACAACGGCAGTACGAATTTTCAGAAAGCTTTAGGAGTGTTTCCTTCGGGAATGCAAATATAGATCGCTGAGTACCGTAAAGTAAAACTTTGAGAAAAAATGGAGACCTACTACATGGATCCTCTCGGCTTAACCCGGCAAACCGAAACAATTCTGCGCGGGCTGGGAGCGTCTGCTTTAATTCCCGAATGCAGAAAAAGAAACATTTCTACTCAAACTTTGCATGAACTCAGTGAGGATGACTTTGTCCAGCTGGGTGAGACTCTCATTTTCCGATATCTTTTGTCCAACATGTCCAATATTTTTATTTCACATCATATTACATATATGTTTTGCGTATTATTATTATTCATTCCTTTTTCGTGCGTTGATTATGATTTCGCGTAGGTTAGAAACCTACGCAAACAACCGTTGATGTTAATTTAATACCAAATCCTGAAAAACCTTTCCTACGTACCGAGGCTTGAAATCTTAGATTAGGTGGGGCGAATGCGCCGTAGTAAATAGTAGTAAGTTCGATAAGTGGGGCAAAGAGCACGTGGTCGCGGTATTGCGGGAATGGGGGAATCCAGCCGCTTGGCACGCATCGATTCATTCATGCATTCATTCACCCACTCTTTCCAGCATTTGGAATTCGTCCAAGATTCGCTTTCGTACATTTGCCCTAGAAATGTGACCTCGTCAACTCATGCCGCAATAACAGATGTTTACCATCTCTTGTGCGCCACATCGAACTTGCTATTCGGTTCGATCTCATTGCCGGTAACTAACTAGTCGATAATATATCAATCGGAACTGAACATAGGTGCTAGCCGCGAGCAAGCAATTGAAATGAGAGCAGCGCTCATGGCATCGAACAGGAAAATGCATCATAAAAGTTACACGCTTGAAGAAAGGTTCATATTATTCTCATCGTCAATCGGACGACACTTGTACAAAATTCTAAAGATTCTCTATTGCGCTTAGGGTGTCTCACTTTCCCGAGATAACAAAGAACGGGAATGAACAGTTGATGTTAATGCAGGCGTACATATCGTACGTTCGACTTAGACTAGCGCAGGAACAAGTCGACAGTTTTGTTGAGATCGACACGCCTTACACTGCGAGTCAAGCATTAGTAAATGCTGTTAATGCCTTGCTCACTGAAGTAGACGATCTTAACCAGGATTTGCTTGATTTAGAGCATATTATCGTAAGCGTAATAATTCATTTCCAATAGTCAAGATTTAGATCGTTGAGTTTTTGAGGATTGGTGTATGAAAGGATTATTTGTTACAGAGAAAGTCACAACCGACGCAGCCATATAAACATAAACGCCTATTTATAGGCGGCATAAGTCTCTTGATAACACTTGGCCTGACTTTTATCGTATTAAGACGTTGCGCGAAATAAACCTTACTGCAAAGGACTATTTTTCTACTTTTAAGTTAAGATGCGAGGACAAATCGTTATTTTATTTTTTTTTACTGATTATGCAGTCCTTTTACTGCCGTTCGCCTTCGCTCACTCGTGATATCCTTGACATGTACGGAATAATAAAAAGAGTAGTTGTGAGAGACAATTACGTAGACAAAGATCGAGTATTTTTATTATTGCTGGCGCTCATATCGTTCTGTATCTTAGAATTGTTGAGTGATCCTTCGATCGCCTACATCTATAATTTGAGAGGAATGCCGCTCGTTTCTTGTTTACATGCAAAAATGTATAGTTTCTTTGTATAACTTCCAGTTGATTAATTGCGTATGAATATATTGCTATATGTTGATAACAGTCAGTCCATCTACTTTGCGAGCCTTTCCTCCTCCTCCTGAAGTCTTTCGATGTCAGATTTATTCATGAAGTAGTAGGATGGTTGTCGTGATTTCTGAAATACGTTTTCCTCGAATTTTGCCATTCCCAATAATCACTTAATTCATTGACTTACCAAGTCTTTGATTATACGCTTGGCCCCGGCCTTAATCAGAATATTGCTAAGAATCTCTACAGATGGAACACCCATCGCGTAGTGCAGCGCCGTCCGTTCGAGCTAAAATGTTTCGAGCTTCGTGGAATTAATTTGCCCAGTAATATCGCTTCTAATACTTAACTAGCAGCCACTCACGTTGTCACCAATTCGCAAAGTTTCCGGGTACGCCTGCGCAATGAACTTCACCAATTCTTCGTTCTCGCGAAGAACGGCTATGTGCAATGCGCAACGTCCCATCGTATTTTTCCCAACAGCCAACAGTTTCCCACCACCATTGTTTTTGTTCAAATAGTCCTTTACTTTTTCTGCATTGCCTGTTCTGATTTCGTTGTGTACTTCTTCACGCTGTGCCTGTAAAGGAACGAAAACTATCTTGTTTATTTGTATATATTTAATAAGGTTGAAAATTCTGATTTTTCACCAGTGATTCTTTGCTGGCTGTTCGTTTTAATACCAAGACAATAATTACCACATAATTAGGAATGGATTGCAAGAATTGCACGGTGGCCTCGCGGTTCCTTTCACCGGCAACTTCCACAATATTAGCACCGGCGTCTTCGGCGTCCAGGATGTGGTCGTAGCCTTCTAATAGAAGTTCCACTAACTTCTCAGTCTCACCTTAACAAATAGATCAATTTATATTATGGATATCCTTCTTAATTTTCATAAAAAGTAACACAGTTTTATTGATTACCTCTTGCTGCTAGGTAAACGACAAAACGATCGATCTCTTCGACATTTTCTCGGATGTTGGCTTGCTCGGCAACGTCCCGCGCTGTTCGATATAATTCGTCGCGAAAACCCACGTTTACTTGAGTTTCTTGAAGTAAATGAAACATGCCATCCTTCGAGTACGATCGCACAGCAGCGAAATGAATCATACTCTGACCATGCTCGTCCTGCAGAATTATTTACAGAAGTTTGTATGCTCTTCTATGATTGCATATTTAAATTTGAAGTTGAATCGATAATGATTTAAATTTACATACCCTGTTGGGATTGCTAAATGTTGATTCAGGCACGTCAGAGTCAGGGCTTTGTGGGTAACCGGCGTCCTCGTCTGGATTATCGTTCTCTATGTTCTCGATATTTCCTTCCTCGCGCTCGGGGATAATCAAAACCTCGGATTCCTAAAACAGTCCAAATTAATTTCATGGAAATGTCCTGTGTTTATTGAAGTTTCATATTTTGATACCTGTTCATGCTCATTTGTTTTGTGTTGACTTGCGAAATTGTACAAGTATTGTGCCAGGTATGTTACGGGATCTTTCGGACGTGCATTGGCAACTTCTGTTAGGCCTTTGATAAGAGGATCTCCGAGTGCTAAAAAATATATCATAGTTTTCTCATCCTCTTCTTTCATGTACAGGATGATTCACTTGCCTTTGAATCAGAACTCTCCTAGCCCTTATTTTTTTGGTGGACTTCCCGACCTTCTCCGGGACTGAAATTTGGTGGGTAATATTTTTTTGCATCAAGAAAGATACCATAAAAATTCCAGAACCCTAGCTCAAAATTCATTTTTTCGCAAATTTTTTAAGGCATACCCCTTCAAAAATTTTCGATTTTTCGAAGGTTCTGGGACCGGGACGAACGCTTGATTTTTCGATTGTCCGTGTCTCAAAACGGAAAAAAAACATAAATGTTGTGGGGGAAATGCCGGAATTCGACCTAAAACACGTGGAAAACCGATCTGGAATATTTAATTTCAATGGTTTTTCATATGTTTTCATCACTTCCCGACCTTTTCCGGGGCTGAAACTTGGTGGGGAATGTTTTTTTGCATCGAGGAAGAAGTGGTAAAAATTCCAGGCCCCTAGCTCAAAATTCATTTTTTCGCAAATTTTTTAAGGCATACCCCTTCAAAAATTTTCGATTTTTCGAAGGTTCTGGGACTGGAACGAACGCTTGATTTTTCGATTCCTCGTGTCTCAAAACGGATAAAAAACATAAATGTTGTGGGGGAAATGCCGGAATTCTACCTAAAACACATGGAAAACCGATCTTGAATATTTCATTTCAACGGTTTTTCATATGTTTTCATGACTTCCCGACCTTTTCCGGGGCTGAAAATTGGTGGGGAATGTTTTTTTGCATCGAGGAAGAAGTAGTAAAAATTCCAGAGCCCTAGCTCAAAATTCATTTTTTCGCAAATTTTTTAAGGCATACCCCTTCAAAAATTTTCGATTTTTCGAAGGTTCTGGGACCGGGACGAAAGCTTGATTTTTCATTTGCTCGTGTCTCAAAACGGATAAAAAACATAAATGTTGTGGGGGAAATGCCGGAATTCGACCTAAAACACGTGGAAAACCGATCTGGAATATTTAATTTCAACGGTTTTCCCCATGTTTTTTTATCTTCCCGACCTTTCCCGGGGCTGAAATTTGGTAGAAAGTGTTTTTTTGCGCCAAGGAAGATATCATAAAAATTCCAGAGCCCTAGCTCAAAATTTTTTTTTCCCCATATTTTTGACCACCGAAAATATCCCATTTTTGGTGGTGATTCAAAGGCAAGTGACTCACCTTGTACATATTATATAACTTCACTGCTATGATTATGTATTTACTCACACGAGGCCAAGTATCGACCTTCCTCTTTCCGGAATATAGGAATATCCACTTGGCTCTCGTCTGGAAAATAAGAAGAAATAAATTCAAGTTGAAAATGAGAGAGCACGTATCAAGGGCAATTTATATCTCGCAAACGATCATTCTTCAAAATCTCAAGGGTGCTTCGAAAAACACTGTGCATTGCATCACACAGTAAATCGTGAGACACATGCGTCAAACAGAAACCCCCAACAGAAACGGTGAAGAAGCGTTTGTACACTTAGCTGCGAAAACATTACAATGACGAATACAGTAAATTCCTGCGACGACAGACAGTAATAGTTGCTCGAACTTGTAGGGAGTTCATCGTGAGACAAGTACATCGAGTTGGAGAGACAGGTGCTGCACCAGTTCTCGTTCTCGTGAACATCGATCTCGTGCGTGACACATAGAGAAGCTTTTGGAAAGTCTCGCACTGTTGCTTCATCAATCGCGATCTTCTTTTTTTTCCTCAATGATTTATTTAAAGGTCAGAGAAAGATCTAGTTTTCATTTCTGTTAACATTCCTCCTCAGTAGAGATACACGCGTTAAAAGATACTTCGCGTAATGAAGCATGGTATCGTGCGTGATTAGTGTAACATTTTGCCATTTATGGGTACCAATAATATGTCGTCTACTAACCTACTGATCGATCCATCGCTCCGCACAGTGGCTAATCCGATTGATCATCGATTTAATATGTCAGTATCACACGAGTTCGATGCACGAGAGAGTTAATGCAATAGTCACACATCTTTCCAACGCGCCTCTGTCTCACCATGGACTCTAATCAGTTAACAAAGGTCTCTCTGGGATGATTAAATGAAGATCGAGCTGCTTCGCCCGCGAATTATCACAGAAAGTTACTCGTATAAGCGTATTATTTTCACGATAGAAAAAAGAAGTTAGAGTTAGCAAATGTTTTTCTTTTAAAACTAGTAGTCTTTCTTTGGCATTTGTCGTCTCTTGCGGATATCAGCCTTATTTAATTAAGACTGCACAGGATGTCTCGAAGTGCCGGCGCGTTTCTTGAATATCCCAGCGATCAGCGTGGCGATCTTTATCGAATTATTAATCGACAACTCTTTCTCCAGGCTCAGAACATTTAGAACTGCCCTGGTGAAGTCTTGTAAAGTTTGGAACTCAGTGACGGCGAGACTTTGTTGATTTCCCAGTCTGACAGTGTCCCTTCGCGCTGTCTCGCGTATAGTCAGACCTCGAACGACACACAAATGCTTGAGGTTTTCATACTCCTTCGATAATTCGGGAAACTTTATAATCACGTTGAATCTGATAGTATTTCCAATAGCATGAGGTCGTGCACTGAGAAAGCCAAGCTTCTTATCTCTTTTAAACTTCAGTTTCTCATCAAGAACCACCATGACTTTGGCTAGTCTGACGTAGGCACGGCCAATCAGTCCTGGTCTATTTTCGTTTGTTCGACAGATGATTCTTAGGTGGTCCTGCACGTTGATCCAAGCAGCTAGATCGCCAGCGGAAGCTACGTAAACTCCTCGTCCGTAGGGCCAATGTCTGCCATGAAGACGTTTGTCGTCGTTGACATCGTACTCGGTAATGGGTAAAAGGAGGCCTGCGGCAGCTAATTGGGCTCTAATAGCACTGGGTTGATCAAGAACTTCATTGAGGGTGTAGTACGTGCCGGCTTCGTCTTCGCTGCTACCTTCGGCCATCATTCCTGATACCTCAGGACTCATCAAGCCGGTGGTCAACTCACGTTCGACTTCCTCGAGTTGGTTGACAGTGAGAGTTAGGGGCAGTGTGTAATTTTCGAGATTCCGGCAGCATTCGACGACAGCGGCCTGCACGTACTTGGCTGGTAGGTCTAATTCGTATGCTTCGACCGCCGCGAGGATTGTTTCGTCGACTATGTTCGGGTTCTCGAACTCGTCGTCCTCCTCGTTGCTGAAGTACCTCGGCGAAGGATGGTCCGGCAATTCCCCGCTGGCGCTCATACAATGCAGATCTCTGATGAGGGGATCGAAGAACTCGGCGAAGACGATGTAGCTCTCGTAATCCGGAGCGACTACTGTGTTGGTGTCGTCGTCCTCGTGGATGTTGAGGAAGGAGCGCGCGCTGCTTGGGTTACCGTATTTTTTTAAAGCGGGCCAGATCACGTCAAAGAGGCTGTGGTCCATGCGAGTCACACGGTGCTTGATACGATCGAACACTGGCCGTTTCAGGCAACGGCTGACCAATGTACCCGGGTTCCCTGCTGCTGACTTCGGCGTCGAGCCTCGACGAGCACCAACCAGCAAACGGAAGCACCGCTCCAAGGTAGCTAGGGTGTCCGACTCACCGATGTCACGGCGTGCAGAATAAATGTCGCCTCCAGGCACTTGTCGCATCGGACATCGTTCCAGATCGAAGCCGCGACAGATGAATAATCAAGGAAATTTATTGGATTCTATTAGTCTCGAAAGGATCCCTGATTTTTGTATTTTATTGATGGGAAGGATTAGGAAATGCATTGTGAGAGAAAGCAACGAGACAGAGTAATTCCAACTCCGAGGACATTCTCGGATGATTTGGTGCGAGAACGTTGTCGAACGGTTTCACTCTTGACTTCCACGTAGCGACAGAAATAGTGTGAAAGATCTTGGAGGGTGCTTCGATAGATATTAATCTTGAACATGTCACAGGTGAGAAATATCGAGGGGGTGCTCGAGGGTGCCACAAAAGTCAAATACCTTTATCGGTCAACATTTCGTCGGCGAGCTTCTCGCTCGCTCCGAAATCGCGCAGGAGCTTTTTGTGCGAGAGGTCGCTCTGATTCGTCTTGTAATAGTCCGCTTTATGGCCGAACTGCACCAGCAATCAGTTCAACATTTTTTGTATTACTCAATAAGAGAAATATCGACTTTGTGGGTTCATTCACCTTAATTTCTATTAATTAGTGACATGGAAAATAATGCTTACATTATCCTGTATCAAAGGGTTGGCACCAAGGTGAAGCAGTAGGTTGTAATAGTGACCATTGTCTGCGAGACTCGCCGCGTAATGCAGAGGAGTCCGACCGTCGAGATCGATCGCATGCGCCGTTTCCGGAAACCTTCCCGCCAGATATCTAAATAATATATTAATCATTAAACTTGTACGACATTGACCAAGGATAAATCGATCGACAACGATTTCACCGAATGACATTGTTGTGTACCTGATCACTGCTGTGTTCCCAAAGATAACAGCGACGTGTAGTGGCGTCGCACCATGCGGCGATGCTCCGTCTCTCGCTACGGCGAACTTACGTCGATCTAGAGCACTTTGCAAATCTCTGAGATTCCCTTCTCTCGCTGCCATATGAATCGCATGAATTTTACCCTGCGAACATCCCAGAATAATGCAATAATTTTTTACAAATCGATATATTTAATAATAATTATGTTCAGATAGTGTATTAATTAAATATTAGTAGTTATTTGAAATATGATAGGAACGAAGTGCGTGACATTATGTTCTTGCGATGACAGTGTTTCCAGGCTGGTGAAACGATGTAGAAGGAATAAAGTGGCATACCATGTAAGCAGGGACGTTATCGATGAAAGCTTGCAATTCAGGATTGCCGGATCGTCTGCCGACAAGTCTGCGGCCCTCGCCGTTAAGCACCAGTGCGGCCAATTGCTCCATGTTCCCGTTCTCCAACAAATTGTCCACCTCCGGATCCATAGCCATGCTACCCTCGTTCAGTTCTGCTTCCGGGAGCTCTCCGTGCTCGCCGACGATTACCTGCTGATCATGTCGAGAGTATAAAACCATGCGCGCGGTGAGCACGCGTGCCCGATCGATAAGCCAAAACATATTAATCATACGTAGGAATCTCCGGGGTGTAAATCGATCGCAAGCTCTCCCCCCCTTTTTACCGGGCGCGATGTTCACATCGCGTGCACGACACACGCATTGCTTTGTGTCGAGCACACGTGTTGACTTCCGCGAGAATATCTGCCAATTAGCGAGGCCCTGCGGCGGCCTCCTTCTTTATTAATTCTCCAATCGATTTCTTCGCTAGAATACCGCGCGTCCTTTGTGCGCACAACTAATAATTTTTAATCGGTTGATGGCACCTCGGCCTGGGCGATATATATATCAGAAGAACGGAAGTTCTTTACTTGATTAGGCGTTTATTTGTGCGTATAATCATATATCATATATAATAGCATTGATCGTTCGCTCGGCTTGCGAGTACATGTGGAGGAAAGTTGGTGGTTACAGTTAATACGAGAGACGACTATCCCATTATAATTGTAAGTGGCGGGCGATATTAGTATTCCTGATAGCGTTTGACCCTTTCGTTCAAATACGAGTTAAGCCTAGCTTTGCCGAGGCTCTAGTTCCTGCTGCAAGGTGGGCAAACCGCAATATTTCGTATGGGATTAGTTTCCTGAAAATGGCTTTCTCTCTGTAAGAAAGTGTACCACTGTACCTGGTCCTCGTCGTGCCCCGGATCATCGACCCCGGAGTCACCTGTACTCGGATCATTTCGTTCCTCCTTCTCGACCTTGGTATGCTCGCTCTCTTCTCCATCGGTCGCTTCGTGTTTCGTAGAATCCAAGGCATCCCCTTTCTCTTGGCTTCCTGGAGATTTATCCTCGCCGGTATCCTTCCTCTCGGCCTCCTCCGGCTCACCTTTAACATGGCCCTCTTGTTCCTCCTGTGTCGGTGTACCTGTTACCACGTCATCGTCCGATGACTTTTCCTCGAAGTCCTCGTTAGGCTTGCTCTCCTTGCTCGGCGAGTCTTTTACACCATCTTCCGACTCTTTCTCCCCCTTCTCCTCCTCCTCCTTCTCCTTCTCCTCACTCTGATGTTGATCCTCGTCAGCCCTTTTTATCTGTTCCACCAAATCGTCCATATAATCGCCCGCACTGTTCACCTGAAATGTCGACGGTTGTCCCCCCCGAGATCGATAAAAAAAAGCATCTCTCTACCACCGAGCTGTCGAACGCCCGGTTGAGAAGGCGCGCGTTACCTCCTGAACTTGATGAGGGAAGCAGACGCTTTGCGGATTTGATAGACGTTCGAGAAGAACTCGGTTAATCAAGAAGGAATTACCTGCTCCGCTGATCTGCTAAGCTTTTTAGTGGCGTGCTCTGTGCTACCGAACGCGCTGTCAATGTCCATGCTGCTCACGACCTTCTTCATGCCTCTCGACAGCCAATCACCCACTTCCAAGATCCGCCAGTCCCAATTCTTGGGGTATGCCGTGCCGGAGACCCTCGGGGCTTCCGGCACCACCACTAAGTTCGACAGGTCTATGTCCGACGGTCGGTTCTTGTAGAATGCTGCCGCTTTTTGTTTCTGTGCCACATTGATAGCTCCCTTGAAGTTCGACTCGACTTTTGGATAGTTAGACAGTTCGTAGCACTGCTAACTTACGTGGTCCAATTTACTTTCGTCGGCACCGTGTTCCACCAACAGATTGTATAAATCGCCGCCATCCTTCACGGCGGCAGCGTAGTGAAGCGGTGTTTTTCCGTCGTTATCCTGCGCTTCGACTGTGCCCGGGTGTCTTCCGAGAATTTCGCGAGCCATTTCCGTGTATCCCAAGCCAGCAGCCTATTAACAGTAATCAAGCATAACGAATTGCACTTAAGTCCGATGATCACCGACGATTCTTATGAGTCAGGATCGCGTTCTACCTTGTGCAAGACGTTTAATCCGTTGGCATCCTTGCTGGACAGGACGATCGGCGATGTCGAATCGATTTCCTTTCTCAGGCCATCCAAATCGTTCTTCACCGCCGCCGAATGTAATTCCTTTATTGTTCCCTATAGAATTTCCGTAGTGCGTTTTTTTATATTACTTTCAGAACGTTCGCCAAATTATTGGAATGACAAGAACGAAATGTACATTAAGGAATATTGCTACTCGAGTGAATAAATATTTGATTAAGTAATTAAGTAAAGTATATATTGGATGAAATGGTAGGACCGACCATTATGAAGGGAATTGCGTCAAGGAATTTGCGGACACGTGGATTATTGCTGGTCTCCCTGCGCAATTTTCCTCCGTGACCTTCCCAAAGCACTTGCTGCAATTTCCCGATATCCCGATTGTGTATCCATATCCTGATGTTGGAGGGCTTGAAATCTAGGCCTGCCAAGAAACAGCCATCAATACTTTGATTATGTCATTCCCACCACGAAAGGATAAGTTTTAAGTAGGACATTCCACGAATCTACGTCCCACTTCCAATCACCGTTTGGTCGATGGGAACTTCGTCGCCTCATTAATTAAACCTGCCGAATATTATTCACCCCTGATTCCAATTAATTAAACATTAACGAACATATGCAAAAAAATATCAATGTACTTTAGATTGCGTTCTAGAATTTTTAAAATAAGTAATTTAATTATTAAGCAGGTGTTTAATGTGCGAGGAGGAATTCGAGACACGCGAAGCGTGTTATTTCAAGGGGGAAGCGTAGCCTGGCGTGCTCGTTGGCGATTTCATAAATTTTAGACCAGACAGAGTGTGGTGCACAGGTCTCGTCACATTGCCGACACATTTCGAGCTTCCGCTTGCATCGCGTTCCATCTTCTGTTTATTCAATAAATAGATCGACCCTTCCAACGAGGCTAGCCTTCTATCTCGAAGGCTCTTAGACATTTCCACTAATTGCCGCAGCAAAATGCGACAAAACTAGATGACAGTCAAATGTCAGCTTGAAAAATATAGCCCGTGCACCACTCTAACTACTAAATCACAAGCAACTCTTTTCTTATCACGAACAACTCACGAAACGGTCTGCCAGGCCAATTAAAACGAATTAAAGAAGTCCGCATCGTGAATTATGGAGGGGAAAAAAGATAGAAATCATTGTTAAGAGTTGGGATTTTTAAGCGTTCCTTGGTAATTCCTAATTGTATCAGGTATGCCGTGTTATCGATCGGTGCAATAGCGCCTTACGAATTCAAGTTTTATCGATTGTCTACTGGCCATTAGAGATAAATGGCTGGGGGTATAGGAGAACCGTGGTGGCTCTATATCCGGTGAATATCCAAGTAGCAGCGAAGCATAGCCTTTTTCTCCGAAGGTGCCGATTGAATTTCTTCCTCCGGTTAAATCACTTACACTCTTTAGCGGTGCTGCCCTTCCTTCGTGACATCGCCTCGCCCTCCGGAAGTTCGATTTCCGAGCTGTTCTCGAGGTAGTAAGCCGCTGGGTTGCCTCGCTTGTCGCAAATGCTGGCGTCGCAGCCCGCTTCTATCAGCACATCCCAAATTGTGTCGGAATCCTGGCAGGCCGCGCAGTAGTGCAACGCTATTCTTCCTTCCTGAAATTAAATATTAGTTTCCTCCATTGAAATATATCATTTAACACTTTGTAATAATTTGTATAAAAGAGAATCATTGTTAGAGTTAAGATAAAAAATATTTTCATGATCATGTAACTGGATTGAAGGGCGAAAAGAAATAAATATTAATAAGTAGTTATATACATTTTTCTACAGGATCGAAGTTGTTGGAGTCTAAGTGTTGCTGAAGGTGCAGGTTCGAGAATTACTGAGAGTGAAGCCTGAGTGGGTTACGCATTAGGTGGAGAGGGTGAGTGTTTTGATTAAGGGTGCTTGGGGAGGTGGAGTTGAAGTGCAGGTCGTGTCTGCATACGTTAGAGTCGTGTGACTTTAACGGAAGAACAGGTGGTTTACACTTCCTTGTTATCCGGGTCACGCGATTCCGAAATAATCATCGATTATATGAGAAATGTGCTTCCGCTTATGTTGTCCTGTGACTATTTTACTATTATATTATTTTTATTACAAATAATTGTGCGAACTATTGGAATTCGACGAAAATTATTTACTCTGTCTTTTTGCTGAGTGGTGATGGGATAATTTTCCACGAGCCACTCGACAATGTCCTGCTGGTCGTAGTAGACAGCCTTGTGGAGCAGTGGAGTTCCACAGGCGTCTTTTGCGATCGCCAACTTCTTTTTCGGCTCTTCCAATATGAGCCTCTCAGTCTCCGCTAACGAGCCTCGAGCAACAGCGTCGTGCACTTGGGAGATTTTAGTCTGAAACGAATCGCGATGACTCGTGCACGAATTCGTGAAAGGTAGACTATTTTTATTATCGAATATTGTTAGTAATCTAACCAAATAATTGGGTAATCCTTTGAGGAAGACTCGTGTTCGAAGATCTGGAGAATGCTCGCCTAACAAACGGGCGCCTCGTCCTTCGAGGACCACATGCTCAAGTTTCCCAAGATCGCCGCGTTGTAGCCAGCACCTCAGGGTTGTAGGGTTCATGGGTCACTCTGTATTGTTATGCCAAGAAGTAGAAATATTTATGTGAGCCACTACCTTTCCTCAATATCAAGAATTCAATTCCCTTTACGAATATTTAACCAGCGCTGTTCGATACCAAAATAATGGATGGTTCGGCGAACAGAGACAATCGATATTTAGATTCGACATTTCCTCAGTACCCTTTCATTATTGATCTAGCATCGGGCGAGCGCGGCACGAGAACGTCATTCCAACGTATACAATGGCAGTGCGCGTGAAAGAAAAAAAACAGTAGGCAAACTAAATATTCATAGTAAATAAATTGATGTGTTGTATTACGCTTGTAGATGTAAGCGATTTTATTCGGAGAATAATAGAAGAGGATTTCCCGCTACTGGCCGATCGTGAACTTTGATTCAATTCGCTTTATTTGTCCTGGCTGTTGGCACGTGGCAGTTCTTCCCGAGTCCGATAGCAAACGATTAATTATTGACGCGTGGAAGTGGTACGCCGGCCTGTTTTTTCCTTCTGCAAAAACGTTCGGTGAATTCCCGCGGTTTACATGCCTCAAATATGGAAAGCAATGAGACGCAGATACCGGGGACGACAGGGACAGCAACGCGACGCCGACTATCACACACGATGACTAATGAGGCCCTCGTTATTGCCTGTAAAATTGATATGTCCGAAGATACACACACAAATTTCGTAAGATTTCGCCATACGCGCGTCACGTGAATTCTTGGTAGACAAAAACTGCGGCTTGACACGGGTTTCTTTTTGCCGGCGTGAATGGGAATCATTGGCGCGGTTTTGTCAACGCAGGCACGATGCTGCCTCTCCGCGATGAAAGTAGAATATCGGCCACGCGATGACTAAGAAAACCTCGTTTAAAATCAGACCAATAGACTCGCCACTAATCCTAACTGGGGATTTCTCCGGGTTGTGTCAGCAAAACAAACGTAAGCTTATAAATATTGATGTCAAGTGCGAGTGAGTACAAGCGAGAGATATCGACGCACGTCAAGCGACAGAGAAATTCGTAGTCCCGTTGAGAGAGAAGTACGATAATCTCTTGTCTGTTTTATATTAGCATTCTGAGCTACCAGAGTTGGGAATAATGACTTTTTCCTTGAACGGGAAAGGAATTAGCTTGCTGTTCAAGCGAAAACTAATCATGCAAAGTGTATTCCTGATTGATGGAAATCATAGGTGGTAACTGCTTTATTTTCACAAGATGACGTTTGTTTGTGCAAGTAGAAAGCAAGTGCATGAACAAGCTTGTGCATTTGAGACTCGGTTGGACTTGGTTTCTCCGAGTGAATCCTTTTACCTCAGGAGTCATGAGTGCCGCGACATCGCGAGGTCATCCCAGCGGGGCCAATTAATTGCCGGGCTGTTAGTTAGAGCGCGAAGAGGAACGGACACTGGCACGGAAATACTTTTTCGCCCGGGTGGAAGGAACGCGTGTAACGTGGGGAAGAGTCGCGCGTCGAATGAACTCGATGCTCGACTTGGTGACGCCACCTGTGAACTCGTTTCCACGGGCTGTCCGGGTCAAAGGGGATGGACACTTAATCCATATGAGGAAGAAGGGAAAATGTGGCAGATTATTGTGACAGTTGTCGCCATAACGATGGCTCCGTTACGCGCGCTTTATTCCCCGCAAAAAGAAAGGCCCGCCATAGTGATATTTGAATTTTAAATATAATACAACTGACTTCCCGTTTAATTTTTTTATATACTCACTCTTGTGGCTTGTCCTCAAGGGAAAAGCGTCTCCCAAGATAATACAAGTTGAATTTTCAGAAGTTGAATTTAACACCCCTTTTATGATTGGATATTAGTCCAAATTAATGATAAAAATGGTAGGGTTTTGGAAATATCGCCGTTTCTAATGATGAGCCAACATTTCGTTACATCGTGGAAATGCTTGGTTGCGTATGAAAGCGCCGGTGTATGTCGTACTACTGACGATGCGTACTTTTCCACGTGCCCTAGTGAAACGTTCGCTGTATATTATTCAAAAGCAGTATAGACCTGCCAAGTGGCATCATCGGTGCACCAGCGCCCCTTCTTTGCGAAATCTAGTTTGAAACGATCTTAATCAAATCTGATGGCATCCGCTGGCACGCCATGAGATTCGTGCTTCCACTTTCTCAATTAAGGCCGCGCCCAGTTAATCGATTCTCTCTTAAGGCAAGTTGCAATGCCATTAAGAAAGAAACATCTACTTATTAAGATCAACGAATTTTTAATTCGACCCTAATGGTTCTTATGACTGTTGGGAATCAATGAATTACTCAACAAGTTCTGCTTACGTGTCCAGAGACTAACGAGACAGTTTCATAATTTACTCCACTTTTATCGAACTCCTTCCCGGTATTATGCTCGTTCGACTTACGAAACCTTGTTTCAAGGAAGGTATTTCGATTGCCAAATACACACTGCTTTGTGTCACCGTCGGCAAATCTTGTATGACATCGACAGGGACTTAACAAGGTTCGTTTATTTCGAATCATTCGGTGGCAAAGCTTCCAGTAAAGTGCAACTGAAATATTAGTGGCGATATGAAGGGAAGACGGTGTGCCACGACAGTGCTGGTGATAGTCGGTCTACTTTCGATCGTACTTGCCACGGGTGAGCGTGAAAACTATTAACTTCCTTTGGAGCTAACTTATTCACGAGGTTCGCTTCTCCAGAAAGGAGTCTAAATCGAACGGATCTAAACTGCAGCGGAAAGGCTTATCCAAACGTAACTATTTCCGCTTACTATCCTGACTTCACCACTGGTAATGAGTCCGACTACTTGGATGTTAGGATGAAGAAGCTGCGAACTTTGCAGGTGAATTTTTTTAACGAACCTTGTCAATTAAAAGAGAAAACGCGATGACCAATAGAAAGCTGATTCAGGACTTCTTCGACGATCGTGCTGAATTCGTGACAGTCGGTATGGACATGGGCTCCGGCATCGCTTATGGGACGAAGGTCTGCATTCCCGAGCTGAACGCGAAGTTCGGCAGACAAGTTCCACTTCAGGTAGACGAAGTTTCACTTTAGATAGATGGGATTTCGTTGCGAGCCAACAGAGTTATTAATCTTCATTGGATTGGAACTACGTTTATTGATACTTTGACAGGTTCGAGATCAGTGCCGCTCGGGTGACGAACCCCAAGTCTTCCCAGATTTCTCCCACGTGGATATTTGCGTACGTGCCGAAGAAGACACGTACGATCGCTTCGTGAATGGTTTCGTGACTCTTTACGTGTAATTCTCGAGGATTCCAATAAGTAATAAATCGAAGGAAAGTAAATAATGGATTGACGGCTCCACTGAAGTGATGTCAGTTGTCCAAAGTCCAAACTGACGTGGCACCCGTCAAGATTCTCCGATTTCAGTGGTTCATTCAACTCGAGTTGCATAATTGATTCTCAGGTAGGCGGGTTCGTGAAAAAATTAGTAGCTCGCGCTCTTGTACTTCTTGCAAATTTTATTTTATTTATAATGTATGTACAGTGAATTCGTTGTAAAATAATGTTAAATAAATAAAAGAAAAGCCGATTCCACCAGAGATGCGCTAGGCACCACAAAATACTAATTAATTAACTAATTCAGGGATTTAATATAGTTAGGCCAAGGAGTTTTCTCATTAAGGCTTGTTAGACCAATTGGGCCAGGTCTTAATGAGATTATAAAGACTATTTCCAGGACAGGCGGTTGGCTTTGTCTGCCTGTGTCCCAAAAGAGTATAATTATCCTTGATCTTTCCGTTTGCCACTCCGTATTCGATGAGATTCTGCAGGGCATTTATTGCTGCCGCGTTAGGCTCGCGATCTGAAAGCAAGTGTCATTATCATTATCGTTACACTGATTTCCACTCGAGCGGCGCTCAAGTGTCAGTATCACGTGACTCGGCGAATTCGCGGGGATTCCTGCCGCTGGTGAAACGCACTTGCGGCCTTGCGGCGAAGTTTACCCAATCCTGGCAATGTTTACCCCGGCGCCGAAAAGACGAATACTGTATTGGCCAGTGGCACAATGGTTAAGCGCAAAAACGTCATTGGCATAATGAAGATATTTCGTGGAGCGCGGCTCGAGTGCACGCGCTAATTGGATGGGTGTCATCGTCAGTGACACGTGTCGGGCGGGGACTTACTTTGGTAGTTGCCGATGATGCAAATCCCTATGCTCCTTCTGTTGTAGTCGGGCGAGTGAGCGCCGTGTTTACCCCAACCTCTGCCCTCGTACACCCCACCGTCCTCGCCGATTACGAAATTGTAGCCGATGTCCTTCCATTGGTTATTATTTATGTGGTAGTTCTGCGTGTCATCAATTAATACATAAAAGGAACCATAAAGAAAACGCGAGGGATTTTCAATGGTCATACAGGAAATCGATTGTAGTTGTCTCACAATTCCTGCTTTAGCGAAAGTTGTCTCGATTGGCTTACCTGGATGGACCTGATTCGCGCTTGGCATACTGCCCGCATGGTGCAGCTTGGAGTATCGGAATGGTGAATCACCACGTACGGTGCTGGATTCTGAGCGAGTGCTTTCGCTGGCGATTTCAGAGGGATCGAACCCCATTGTGAACGTGTGATTATGGTTAGATCGGCTGGAAATGTCAAATAGTTTTATAAATTTTAAGGAGATTTTATGAAGAGAGCGGATTTTTTTTCAATATTCTAGCGATTCCTACGTGATGCATACTTAATCACAGATGTAATTACTGCTGACTAGAATCATATGTACACATGTGAGGCCGGGTGTCATTGCACTGACGTAACGATAATTATCGAAGCGCGAGTCATAGCAAAACTGGCTTATCGACTTGAGGAATAGATTAGCGCGCGTGGATGTTATAAGTAGTACACAAAAGCGATTAAATGTGCTCGTTTCCCTTCGCTCGTGGCATGCGGCGAGAGTCGATCGACCACTAGTGATGTGGAACGCCGGGAATCCATGCAATTTTATTCTGCCTCCGCGGCTCTAATTAGTAACTGTTATGTTCGCCGCATTCTACCGCCGCGAATACCAGAAAACACGTGATTCTCATAACTGACTCGACACTAAACTCAAATCACAAACCAAACACAAAGAGTGGAATGAAGATTAAAATTCTTTCGACTTTCCAACCAAAATTAAACGGCGGTTAATTAAAAATACTTAATGAAATCATGTGGGATTTGATTATTGAAATATAGAAATAAAACGATACCATTGGTTTGCGGGACGTCACCTATGACTACTTGGCAGACGGCGAAAAGTAATACGAGCGACGAGAATGTGTTCATCTTGACTTTCTTGATGGCACTGAGACAGATGCTGCGTGCATCACATGATATATATGAAGCCTTGAGTAAACTGTTACTCTTTGACCGCAAAGATCAAGCCTCATTCACACAGATAGATATTGTGTATATTTCGCCCTACGTGATATGTTGACGTTGCTTGATGATTGAATCCGGATTTCCCCAGGCAATATCTCCAAGCTATTTCTAACCACCTTAACTCCTTTTATTCCGATCTACTTCACTGTTACTGTCGCACTTATAAACACAAATAAATCACTCTGATTGGTAGGCGCGCATTCTCAACTATCCTTGAATTAAAGTAAATGAAATGCGTAGAATACAGTGCAAGGTGACGGTCGAAAGCTTTAACACGGTTAGTGCGACATTGACAGTCGTTCCAAACAAACGCTCTACTTGGGAAGGGGAAGTCAGAATACTTTGAAATACGAGTTCAATTTTTAATTTACAGATTACTATTTTATGCAACACGTGGTGCGAAAGTGCACTACAACATTAGTATCTATTTCCCTGAAACATTCAGACTTATACGAGTTTCGTCGACTTAAATTATCTAACTTACATATGAATGTACACAGGACTTTATTCATAGGAGAAACAAATTTCTCAGGAACCTAGGATATTGTCACCAATTATCGATGACTTCAGCACATTATATAAAGTCGGTACGGTCCGCGCGAGCTTTCATCGGCATGTCTCACACGTAAAATCGAGGAACTATGACTTATCGTATTTTTGAAACTTGTACCGTCATTTTCCTTGAAACAATACATCGGCAACTTGTGTGCCTCGCGTTCTCTCTTATTGCATATCGTAATGCTAATGGTCGGGGGTGTTTGGCGATAGGAATGATATGATACGGAAGTATGAAGTCTATTGCGAAGTTAAAGCAGGACTTTCCAGAAAAGCCTTAAGTGTACGAGAAGGTAGTAGTGGTTCTTGCTTAGCTAACTTGTTCGCGTCAATCTAGTTCTCTTTTTTTTTACACTTTATCTAAGATCAGACTTGTACGTTCACGGCGATGCTCCCGTTTCGACGGCATTCCGGTTCACTTCTGGTTTACTCGATACTCTGACTGGCGGTCCCCTCGACGATAGGCACTGGAGACGACGTCCACCGGGCAAGTTGTTGCACGTACTTGTAGAAAGTATTGCCAGGACACTCAGTATTCCTTGCCTGACGATGTCCCAACACGCGGTAATTCGTCTCTATCTTACCGATCTTCACGCCGTATGCTATCAGAGCGTTCAGGGTCCTCAGAGCAGCGTTATTCGGTAGACGATCTGCAAAGTGTTATCAAACAAACCCTAAAAAAATCTAGTCAAAATCCCTGACTCCTTAGAAATGAAACAGAAAGTCCTTTTATCAGACTGCAAATTTCTTGAGTCACTCCGAATGGATGTGCAAGACGAGCATGTTTCCTTAGCAGGAAATTATAGTCTTTTCCGGCTGTTTCAAGGAGTCCCATCAGATTGGAGTTATCGCCTAATTGCGACGCAGGGTACTCACCAGTAAAATCGCCAATGACACATATTCCAATGCTCTGCTGATTGTAGCCGGGTGCATGAGCGCCTCGATTATCCCAGCCTCGACCCTCGTAAGCATTTCCGTCTTCGCCAATGACAAAATTGTAACCGATGTCGAACCAGCCGCGATCGTCCATGTGCAGGTTCTGGTAGGACCTTACAATGGCCGAGCAGGACTTCTCATCATGGCAATAGGTTGGAATGCCACCGTGATGGACCACCACGTACGGCGTTGGCGAGTACGCCATTGGCTCCCTGTCCTTCGCCGGGCGAGCTCCCCATTCCGCTCTGCTCACGATCCGCAAATCGTTTCCTAATCAATTAAGAGATCGCTGATTCTAACTCCTCAATGTACGCTCGATCAATCGGCTTTCGATTCAACAAATATTTACGCCCGATTACAATGACTCATGTAATGAGGCATCGCCCCGGTACAGCACCCGTCAATGCTCACTGTAGTATGCAATTTCTTATGTAACCAATGCAGCGCCAACACTGTATTGCCAGTACAAAAAAAAAATGAGAGGAGGAGAGAAACACGGATGAGATTGAAGCGTGATTTTGTCGCTTTCCGATAGTGACACTCGGCGCCGTGTCACTCGCTGGTATATCAATAACACATATTTGCTCTGTCAAGAACTTGACTTATTGCATATGAAAGTTCGGTGGTTATATGTTTGATGCGACATTCTTTAAGATAACAACTTAGTAAAATTGGAATTATCACATCGACGCTGTTACCGCCTGAAATAATAAAGTACCGCGCTCGTGCACATTGCTTGCTAGCAATTATCTCTCTACCTTGACTCTGACATTGTACCAACACAATTTTATCTGTTACACTGAGAACGACGGAAGCAAAAAAAGATTGAATTTCACGTTGGGATTTCCATTCTAACGAAAGCAGGTATTCTCCTCTTACCGCTGTCATTACAAGAGTTTGTCTGGTCGATCGGAATACCGAGGACCGCAACGGAGAGCGATGCGAGGAAGATCGCGCGGAGTTCGATGGAAAGGGACGATCTCATGTTGACGGTGGTATCGGGAGAGTGTCCGGCAGTCGGCGTTGGTCTGGTTAAAAATGTATAACTGAGCCGGGATCGCGAAAGGCGGTGCGCTTTTAAACGAAAAAGGCGAACGTTGCCGGGAAGTCCCTGTGGGGCCGCACGTTGGGTCCTTTAACCCTCTCCCCTCTTCGGCCGAGCGAGCACGCTCCTTCTCTTACGCGACAATAACACAAAACGCTACTCTGCCGCCTCGGGTCTTACTTATCCACGACTGCTTCCACTCGGACTGACAGTAGTCCTACGAAAAATCAAATAAACTCTTCTCTCTCTCGCTCTCTCGCTCTCTTGCTCTCTTTCTTACATACTTGTAGATCGTAATCGCGATTGTAACCGGTGTACGTAATCATTGCCTGATGAAAGAAGGACGCAGATGGTACGATGATAAGGTACATCATGAGGGCGTGCGTGATAAGATATCGTGATCATAAGAGAGACCGGTGCTGGAGTCGATGTTTCACTGGTTGTCGCGGAAAATCTGAATTCGCACAGGGTCACCCGTCTAATCGTGCGTGACCCGATCGTCCCCCGGTGGGAGCAGAACACGTGGCGAATGCGTATCCTCCTGATTCGTCGATGTTTTCGAGCGTGGCAACTCTTTTTATGGTGGACGATGGTGCCCGCCACCCGGAGACACAAGTGTCGGCGGAAGAGCATTATTATGTTGGCGAGTATTGTCCGGTGATTACATGATCGAGAATAATATAACCATGCATCTACCTTTACCGCTGGGATTTATTCCGCATGAGATCCGTGATTGCGGATAATTATCCCGGTGGTGGCCGAGTAATGCGTAAAACGTGTATTATATATTGTACGATCTCGATCCAAGTGATAAATCATCCGCATAATGCTTGGATCGGAAGAAAAGCTCGTGGAATGTCATCGGCCATTATTCATCCCCGGTAAAAGCGCGTGCTTTTGATTGATGGATTCGGTGTCGTTACAGGGAAACGAGCCAATTGACATTGACGTTTCACCGAATAACACGAGTTCGGAAAACTAGTGGTTCGACGCTCAGCGTTTTCCATAGGGAAGTGCGATAACCTGGGAAATTAATGGATTGTGATAACTAGCTGGCAGGAAAATAATGCGAGTAGATGAAAGGACTTCCTTCGAGAAGGTCTGTCTTTCGTTCTGATCGTCTTCGCTCGAGGCTGATTAGATAAACAGCCGAGAAATTGTCGATCGTAAACACGGTGATAAACTTCGCCAAGAATTGGCCAATTATCGCGGGGTCCGCGATAAGTCGGCGCTCGATTGATCGGGAAGAGTTGTATACAAGAATGTTATGTATTGATTAGAAACGTGGAAACATGGCGCTTGAATTTTGAATATAATTCACGCATTGCCCTATGAGCAGCGCTCTACGCAACAGTGAATTCCCGCCAGACTGGCTGTCATGTGCAGTAGTTCGTAGGGAAGCACATTTCTGTGGAGGGGAACTGTGTTGAAGTTAACGACGATTGGTTTGTAAATGCGGTGGATTGTCAGCCAATCGAGATGTTTAAGTTCGGGTTCTCACAGGAGAATGAAGTAGAAGGTATGTCGAGTGTTATTTATATAATCGTGCATCGATTTCTGGTGTATAACAATTGTGAGGTTACTGGCTTTCGGACGTGGCGTCCTCCAGCAGGATTCAGTTAAAATACTTGGTGGATTTCGCTCTCCACTGGTAACTTTCGTTTTCGAACTAGCATGGGAATTTATTTCCACCAGCAATTTTAAATTAATCTATTTTGAGATAGAATTTTAAAAAGTGGACTCTTTCAGAGAAAAAACAAAGTTTGGAAAATGAGCTTGAGTGGATTCCAGCGGCAAAGGTCGATGTATCGAAAACGCAAATTGAAACTACATTCGAACCTGATGATTATACAGAGATCACAATATTTCCTGATTGTATATTAAAACTTATGAAATCCGAGAAAGCATTGGAGGATTTGACCAATGAGAATTCGGAAAGTATTGTTGAGGCGGAAACCCAACAATCTGATCTACTTCCCGCCAAGTACGAAGGCGGTTTAAAAGTTTGGGAATGTACTTATGATTTGGGAAAATACATACACGAAAATGATCTCAAGTTCGAGAAAAAAATTATTTTGGATTTAGGATGCGGTGCTGGAATAATTGGTCTCATAGCACTGATGAAAGGCGCCACCGTACATTTTCAAGACTATGTTAGTATTTTTAAAATTTTTTTCTTTAAAAGTAGTAAATTTAGACTAAGTAAAAAGTAAATGATCTTGCAGAACGTTGAAGTAATTAATGCCGTGACAATCCCGAACGTTATTCTAAATTCTGTCGATGGAGAAAATATGCTCGATAAATCGGAGTTCTATTCGGGCGATTGGGATTCATTCAAATCATTGACAAATACGTCCGAAAATTCTGTAAAAAAATACGATTTCATTTTTACGAGTGAGACTATTTATAATCCACAAAATCATAAGAAACTTTATGAAGTTTTTAAGGAGAGATTGGCAGACGATGGTATAGGGTAAGGAAATGGATTCTACCATCAGAACTAGCACTTGCACATGGTTACTGATAGGTGATAAATTTTTAGACTGATTGCTGGTAAGACTTACTATTTCGGAGTTGGGGGAGGAATGCGACAATTCCAGAAATTGATAGAGGAAGACGGATATTTTCATGTGGAAGTCGTCTGGAGTAGTGAAGGGGGTAAATGTCAAATGATAATTAGGTTTGACTTAGACTCGCAATAACATGGATTTTATATTTTAGGATTACAAAGGGAAATCTTAAAGATCTACAGAAAGCAGGACTAAAACTTTATTATATTTTAATGTTGTATACACGAACATTTATACCAATAAATTTTTTTTTAAATTTTGAATCATCTGTGGTAGTCGTTAGCTTTTCTACTGATGATTGTTAAGGTAGTAGATGACTAACACGTGACCACCAGAGCAGTCCAGATGTCTTTCCAGACTGTGACTAGCACAAGTTTGAGCCAAGCTACGAGAGATGTCGCCATATAGTGTTGTCCCTAGTATTCCCTCTCTTCGATTTAATTTTATTTTATGCGGATCGATTCAGTTTTTATTGTTTTATAGTTATTTGTAATGCTAGCCGAGAAGTTCGGCAATAATACTGGTCATTCTTAAACTTTCGACTGTTAAATCAGGAAGTCAGACAATAGTTGGTTGACGAAAGGCTTGCGTTTCCTTACTTGGCGATGCGGTGCGGAGAAAAAAAGGAGCTTATGAGAACAAGTGGTTGCCGACCGCTATCAGATCGCTGCTGGTCCGACGTATCAGCGAATTTATTGCTCCGCCTTTGAACAGAAGGCGGAACGAACGGATCTTCTCCCGGAGAATTCCCTTTAGGATAGCGCCTTGTCTGTCAATTCCTCGCTATGGTCAGCGCACAAGGACACAGACACACGCACACACACACTACTGTCCCCCTGATCGATTATCTTTCCTCCCTCGAGATGCCCTGCGAAACCAGAACATTTCTTCAACGCCACTAAAGGAACTCCCTGGAATGCGCGCTTAGATCCGGTCGCTTTAGTTCGCCGTGCTATTGCGCGTAAGGCTTGTCTTAGAATAAGTGGACGACAGGTGAACGAAAGTTAATCTGGAAGGTCTAGAACATCCACCAAAGTCCGAGAATCATCGAAAAATTGCCTTAAAAAATTTGCGAAAAAATGAATTTTGAGCTAGGGCTCTGGAATTTTTACTACTTCTTCCTCGATGCAAAAAAACATTCCCCACCAAGTTTCAGCCCCGGGAAAGGTCGGGAAGTATAAAAAACATGAGATAAACCTTGAAAACTAAATATTCTAGATCGGTTTTCTATGTGTTTTTGGTCGAAAACCGGCATTTCCCCCACAACATTTATGTTTTTTATCCGTTTTGAGACACGAGCAATCGAAAAATCAAGCGTTCGTTCCAGTCCCAGAACCTTCGAAAAATCGAAAATTTTTGAAGGGGTATGCCTTAAAAAATTTGCGAAAAAATGAATTTTGAGCTAGGGTTCTGGAATTTTTACTACTTCTTCCTCGATGCAAAAAAACACTTTCTACAAAATTTCAGCCCCGGGAAAGGTTGGGAAGTCATGAAAACATAGGGAAACCCGTCAGAAATAGGCGAAATTAATAGTTCAGGATGGCCTTTCCGTATGTTTTCGGTATAATTCCGGCATTTTTGCTACTGGTTTCATGTTTTCTATCCGTGTGGAGACTCAATGATTATATCGGAATGACGAGAAATCGACATCAGAGTCTAATTCTTTCGGGTCTCGTTCTCAAGTAGGGCGAGAAATCCTGGCGGTTGCGTTGAATGTACTTTCTCCAGGTTTCTGCAGTGGGGACTGTTTGCCCCTTGCAAAAAG
The DNA here is from genome assembly GCA_910591665.1 of Ectemnius continuus. Taxonomy (NCBI): domain Eukaryota; kingdom Metazoa; phylum Arthropoda; class Insecta; order Hymenoptera; family Crabronidae; genus Ectemnius; species Ectemnius continuus. The sequence goes on from OU342861.1 coordinate 13,518,579, forward strand.
GCTTCTGTAAAAAGGAGGGCGTCGTGATAAAGTGCTGGAAGAAGAAAAGGCGGAGGTGTCGGGCGGCGGTAAAGGGGTGTTCCGAGGATTTCTTATGGCGTGCGCTCTCTCTCCGCCGGCGAGTGCGGCGTCCTACAAAAAAGGACCGCCCTAGCAGCACGGGGACGCACAGAATCTGCAATTATATCGCAAAAAAGGTACCGAGTCTCCGGGACAAACTGCTTCCTGGCCCGTAAACAATGCTGCCAAATAAGTCGCCAGGCATAAATCGTGCGTACACGAGTGCGAGTGCTTCTTCCCGCGCTCTCACAGCTCAGAGCGAGCGACTTTGTCCAGCCAATCACCGGAGCGATAAAAAGGTAATCGATCGCTAAACTCTTTATGCAGCCGGCAAGATTTACGGTGGGAAGAGTGTGGAAGGTGCTCGCGCGATTGCTCGGTAATGGATTTCGTACGGAATTCCATTTAGCGGGATCACCTTGCTCTGCCAGGTGAGGATGCGACGTGTCTCGGGCAGAAGATATCAGTTGCCCTGATTAAAGTTGCGCCACCGAAATTAATGGTTCACCTTGTCCCTTAATGTTCACCCGGCCAGTTTACGAGGAAGACGACGAGGTTATTTTATTAGCCGGCTTTGATTGAAATATGCTCCGCGCGGCTTAATTGCATTTTAGCGGGGCTTACGATAAGAGCGGCGGTGTAGCCTAATTAATCGGGCGCTATCTGGATTTGGTGTAAGGGCGGTACGTGCGTGTACGCGGCCCGTTGACTCACTTTTATACCAACATAATTATAATGGGCCGCTTAATCTGATGGGATTAATTTTTTTGCACTCGCTCGCTCTTTCCCTCCTTGGGGCACGGCATGCACGTGTTTCGATGGGAGCGTGTGGTGCGATAATCGCCCGACAGACTCGTGCTCGCACCTGGTTAACCGACTAATGAATTCCCCGGCAACGCGTAATTACGGGTTAAAGCGCGAAATCTCGCGCGCAACAAAGCGTGCTCCTTTTCTCCCTTTCTTTCTCGCTGTCCTTCACACACACGATCATCCCGCGCTTTCAGGCGGAACTCGCTGAAAAATAATTATAGACTCCTCCCACTCTGATATCCCCCCGCTTTTTACTCCTTGACAACGCCGCCGCCTGCTTGCGCCTCCCACTCTGCCTTATCACGGATTGTTACTCTCCCGAGAAAGGATTCCTTCTGGCAATCGGAGAGGAGAATCGCCGCCGGCTACTTATTGGGTTCCCGGCCTCTTAAAACCTTAACGAGGAGGCTGCTTGGCCAAGCACGCGAGACCTTCTCCATTTTCTGCTCGTAGAAGGCTTCTTGCAAAATCAGGATGACCTGGTTCCTTTTTCCTAAGACGATCCAAATTAAACGAGAGTAAATCTTATCTTTTGTTTTTCAAAAGAACAGACAAAGAAGTTGAAAGTTGCTTTCAGCTAGCGTTCATCGTACCATCGAAGAAAAGTTGTTGTTATAGGGGGAAGTTGCGCGAACTGCCAATCATCGCACTTTATTTCATCGAGGCTGGTACAATAGTTGCAGGGTGATTTACGAAGGAGGGAATTAACCGGTAATTGGCTGTAAATGGATCGAGTTTTAGTATGTCCCGCCTTATTCCTCGCTAGCACGACTTTATCCAGCGCAAATTGCTCTTTCGTCACGGGCACACGCAATCCCTCTTCTCACGCTTTAACTCTCGTCGATAAGTATACGCTGCTCTGCAATTGAGCGAGATTATGTGCGATGATGCGTGGCGAACGCGCCCGTTGTCTAACGAAAGTGCTCCAAATTAACTGGCTGCGAGTGCCGGGCAATCGTTACATCCCCATATGGAATGGATAGTTTTTCTCAGTCTAGAATCATTCCTGCTAACCGTTCACAGACTCCTTTCTAGCATTCCCGGTTTTTCAAGGACACAAGGTGGAAAGTTCAGACCAAGACACTTGAAGAGTTATCCTTTTTCATCCATTACACATTTGATTTGTCGGTTGGACTCTTTCTGTTTTTTGTCCAATGACAATGGGTCGCACAAGGACATCTCTTAAGTCGAGCCAATATCAATCCGTAGAAAATTTATCGTACGCGCCTGTGTTAAAGGATGAACTTTGTAGCAAAAGCGTCGTAAAAGACTCACCATTCCCATCTAGCGAGCGTAAATCTCGGATGAATGCGAGCGTCGGAGCACGACCGCGTTGGATAGCGCGAGCGGGAGAACAAAGTCTGGCCATTAAAAAGCGCTGCTTGCCACACAAAGTGGCATCGTCGGCCACGCACCTTGGTGCGCTAATAAAATGTTACAAATTCGTTGCAGGTTGGGTAGTTTATGGCGCGTGTGAAGCCACTATCGATTGTATCGTCCTCGTAGGTAGGTTTTAAGTGCTGCCTAGTTACGACTGCGCGCCTTTGTGGCTTCTGCCCTTGAGAGAGGAGTGCGCCATTAAAAAGAACTGTAGATTAAATCGATTTAATTCGCGCGAATAAAGGAACCATTCGGGATGTTACGGCCGGATGTGCCTGATGCTTTCAGTTTGTATGTTAGCACTCGAGTGTCCTTTAAAACCTTCGCTCATAGTCCTTTCTACAAAGCTGTTACCGATCAAAGGATCGAATAAAAACTATGTTGCTTTCATGCTGAATGAAAGTTTCGACTTTGTAACTACGCTCCACTCGAATATCTTACTCGCTCGGCGGGTAGAGTTCAGCGCGTTAAAGCGACCTCTATCTCTTTTATTGTATCCTTGAATCAAGCACAGCCCGGCTGCCGGACGTGGATCGAGGGGAATCATAAAACGGAAGGGGAAATTGCAAATTGCAGTTTATAGTCCTTCTGACTATCTTGCCGGCGACTGTCAAGCCATACCGTTGGCGGATATAAATTTTATGGTCGATCATGCCACCGATCCTTCGTGCGCTCCCAACGTGACTATTTTACGAAGGCTCGCATAACGGCCGCTTACTCCGATGATTTCTTATTATTTCGCACGCCCAGTTAGTCCGTTACCTCGTCGAGGACGTCTATACTTTCCCTTTCAATGCACTGCACGACGAACTTTTGGCTATTTGCTATTCCCAGGCTGCACTTTCAAGAAGCTTTTATGTACTAGTATGTTGTAGTACTCAGAAATATGAGGACAAATAACATTGGCGATTTTATAGACTCCATAAAAGTACTCAGAGAGTCTTTGTCCCGGTTCTTGGACAAGCGTGAGAAAATGCGTAACGTCGTTGCGATATATGTCGGCGGAGAAAAAAGCCACCCCCATGCAGGTGCTACGGGAAGACTGCGATCGAGTCCGGCTAACCGGTCCTTTAACCAACGAACCCTTAACGTACCCCAATCTTCACCAGTCCCTTCCTCCCCCGAAGAATCCAGATTTCGGGAAATTTTATATTATACTCCCTCGTGAATAGCTCTTTGTTGCTTGGAGTGACACACGCCGCTCTTCTCGATGAACCTTTGTCGCCCACCGAAAGGATTTTCCTCGTTCGATCGGGTTTCCCTAAAAATAGGAGTGAAAGATGAGCCATCGGCAGGGTTAACCGCTTATTTGAAAATATTGATCTGGTATTTAGTCCCGATCGATCCAAATATTGAATGGTTATAATAGGGGTTGGCCTGCGTGCTCCAATTAAGGTAGAACTATCAGCTATTATACTTTTGTGTAAGGAATTCCTTTCTCGAAATTTTATCTTCTTCTTTTTAATGGAACACTTACTAAAGTTGCAATGAACCATTAAGATTCTTGTTAGTTTTATACCATGGAAACATTCTACTGTCTGACACTGAGTTTTCATACAAGTTCACATATGTTCAGTCAAACGTTTTTAAGGGTTCCGAAGGGAATGAACTTCCCTATATTTCCACGCTTCTATCCCTTTCCACCCTCGATGCCCACGTATAACGTAAACCCCCAATTTTCGTACAATGAAGCATTTTTGGGAATCCTCGTAAGAACTGGCGATACAATGCAGCCATTGTACTCGGTCTTATCCCATCCGTCCGATTGAACAACCAGGAATTTTTTTCCCTTCCTCTGTGTTGCAGTGATTTCTGGTGGAAAGGCCGAAAAATCGGACACACACATTTAAGGAGACCCTTTGTCGGGAAATCATCGGGTGACCCATTCGGAGCAGCATTTTTTCATCTACCTCATCTTACACGTAAGTACAATTTTTTATGAATGTCATGCATTTTTTAAAGTGAAAAGGATGTGTCGCTATTTTTAAAAGTGGAAAATGGAAAAAAGAAAGTGGTGAATAGGCATGTGGATGAGTGCAACTGGTTAGTTAATTGTAGATGAGCTAGGCGCAGTAAGAGGGACGTGTCGGAGGGTGGGCGTGAGATAGATCAGCTCGCTGTTGGTCTCAACGGGTTAGCCTGCGCGTGTGGGCGTAGGAATCGATGATACAGGGCGCGGTCCACTAATGGAGCACGCTCGGCTTGCTCGCTCAAAGCATGCGTGCATAATCCGAGTGCTCGAATATCACTTGGACTATTTCATTTTCTCCCTGACACTTTCCTTCCTACTAATTAAAAGCTGGCGCTTGTAAGTCTGTGAGGAAGATGAGGCGATCATAGAATCGACAGGGTTGCACTCTGAGCTGATGGACGAGGGAGCGAGCGGGGTTTGCGAGCCGGCAAGATCACAGACAGGAAATCGCGATAGCAGGCCGCTATTTCACCGAGTGCGGCCAACTTTATAACAACATTTCACCGGGCGGAAATGCAACATATGCCGGAACCCGCCACGTGGGCAGTCGCGTACATCGCTTGTGCGTGTGGGGACGAATCATACGCACATCGGCACATCGTACGAGCACTAACGCGCGCGCGCGCGCGCGCGTCCATTCGAGTCTTGTTCGATGTTTCGCTGCCAGTAGACCGTGAAATGAATAAAAGATGCTGTGCCGGCCAGCAGGATCGCTTACTCATTAGCGTTCCCGAGCTTATCCCTTCCTCTGTTTACCCGCTCTGTTTATCGAGCGAGTGACCTCGGTAAAAATTCGAACCAGTTTAAAGTTGAAGCGCATTCTCGAGAGCAGTATATATCCAGTAAATATTACGTGGACGTCGCGTCAGGGGATTGAGACACGACGACGGGGAAATTGCCAGACAAGGTTGTCGGCTGTCTGTGTAAACAGAAGATAATCAGAGCGAGTGTATCTGGTAAAAGGCGTTCGTTTACGACAGAGTGCTACTAGCAGCGATTCATGGGGGGAACACCAACGTCGAGAAGAGTGCGAGAAACTAGGAACGGGATGCTGGGATGCATCGTGCGGGTGGATCGCCCTCGCGTCAAAGACTCTCATTCATCTGCGCGCGCGGCAAACTTCACTCGCGCGGACACGTGTGTGTCTCGCAGGCTGCCTTTGTAAACTTGGATTTCTAGCCATTTACCGACACTTAAGCCTCTCTTTTACGCGCGTTCCCTTCCCAATCCTCCCTCCTCTTTTTCCTCGCTTCCTCCTCGACGGCGGTGGCGGTTGCTCCGAGGGAAAAAATCCTCAACGTGTTTATTCAGTGGCCCTCGTTTCTCCATGCCGCTCGGTATGCCGGCAATGATCTTCCTACTCATCTAGGAATGATCGAGTCTTCCAAAATAAAAGCACATGTGGTTCTAATGGTTCGAGTCGAGAAAGATAGAAGGTTTAAAAAGCGAGATTTATTATTGAATTAGAATTGCGTTAGTGAAAAAAGGGCGGTGTTTTATAAAATGATTAGGAAAAGGTTGTTTCTCGAGCGGAGGGAAATCGAGATGGGATCTGGAGCGTTTAATGGACACCGTCCAAATGGAGAGGCGCTCTCGTTGACATTCAGATGGCTTCGATAGCCAAGGGAAAAGGCTAAGTCCTTTTAGCTGGACAAAGCCTGGACACAAAGGACACTCGAATCTCTGTTCCGCATATTGACGTGCGCTTATCGATCGGAGTCTCGCATTCGAAGGCTTCGCTCTCGATTCCACTGGCTTCAGAACGTATCCTGCACGTCGCCGTCGCCGTCCTGCATGCTTCACGCTTTTTCTCTCCTTCTCTCTCTTTCTCTCTCTCTTTTGGATGTGGCTCTTCGATGCCGCAGTGACAATGGGCCCTCGGATTCTCGCCAGCTTATCGTGCTTTCTATCGCGGAGCCACCGGCATCTATAATTTATTTCTTCCCCACGTGCGAGCGAACTGTCCCTAGTCGCGCGAGCCACTCTCCGCCTCTCGTATGCAATTAGTATCCGTGGAACGAGAGAAACACTTTTGCCTTTCAAGAATTTAAGATCTAATGAACCTCTTTGAAATATTTCACACCTTCCACTTGGTACAAATTTTTCTACAATTTTATTCTTCAACTCCTAACAGTTATATAAATATTGTCATTTGAATAAAGACGGATTTTTATTGGATCCGATGTTCCTTCTTCGAAGAAAGCGATCGTGTTCTGGCAGACTAGACTGGAGGGATTTGAATTAAGGCTTGCCGAAACGCGTGGGCGGACTACTTAGCGGCGACAGCTTCTGTATTTCCTGGGAGCGCTGGCACGCTGCCTTTTACGGTATAAAGAATAATGGCTGTGCCCGATCGTCCCGATATCTCGCTCTCTCGGGCTATCTTGGATATCTCACTCGGGGACGCGCATCGAGTCGCGTTCTCCGCCGCCGCCGCCGTCGACGCCGCCACCGCTGCTTGTCCAAGAAGTAGCGTGGCTGGGTCGCGTGGGTGTCGTGGAACGAGTATCGAGTAGCCGGTCACGCTCGTTTATTCCGCGTTACTAGGCGCACTGCATTAAGAGTACTTTAATAAATTCACCGGAGGACAACGTGGGACTGGGTGAACGCCTCGAATGAATTACGCGGCTATCGGAGCACTGCTGCCGCTGGTGGTGGTGGTGGTGGTGGTGGTGGAGCTTTGCTTCACCAGCCCGGAAGCCGGTTTACCACGGGGATCCCAACTACGGCTTAATCGGAAATTATACGAAATATTCCACGCTTTATTAGAAGTTATTTATTGAGCCTCCAGCTGGCCTTTTATCGGACTTAATGTCCCTTGTCCCGGACAACTCTTGGATCCCAGAGTTGCGTGGGAGGTTCTGTAGGTTCGAATGGATTTCTCTTAATTATCGCTGGCTACTCGAAGTGATGGAGAATGCATTGAGTCATTCGTGCGAGGGAAAGAAAACTCGACTATCTTGAATGCACAACGTCCTAGCCAAGGCTTTACCTTCCCTCGGTTTCTATCTGGTGAGTTACGATTATATCTATCTCAGTCGACATAGCAAGAGCAGAGTTTGACAACGGAGATTTCGTGGATGGAAATTCAAGTGTCCATCAGACCTGTGGGCAGAATGGGTCGACGTGAGAGAGAGAGAGGTAGGAGGGAGGGAGGGAGGGAGGGGTAGCGGGGCCCAAGTGCTCCAATATTTCGGGGCCGTGCTTTCAAAACAGCAGGTGATATCTTATTGATAGTCCGTAAAAAAGGGCCCTCGACGGAGGAGCGGATTCGGAGTGCAAAGAAAGGCTGGCCATCTTCACGTCCATCAAACGCATATTGAATCACAAGGTAGGACGATGAGGAGCCATTGTTGCTGGCTGGGCCCTCGAGAGCGCTGCCCACTCTTTTTCGCCGCATTGGCTCGAGGACGCGCGCGCACCAGTCTCGATCGCTCGTTAAGTGGATCCTCTTTCGAGTGGATGCTACTTCAGACGGACGAAAATGTTTGTTATCTGTGAAACGAAAATCAGAGAGTGACCTGTCACGGCGCCGATACGCCCTAATGTTCGCCCGGCGTCGTCCCCGCCCGGACGGTGCAGGTGCCTCTCACTCCTCGGCCTTTGGTAGTCGAGAGATACGGATATTCCTCTGACTATTTATCAGGTTCGCCAGCGGAGGCGGTCCTCCTTCATAATTAATGAACGAACCCTCAGCGCAAAAGCAGATGTCGCTGACAGTAATTAGTGCTAAAGAGGAACCGTCACTCGATGCCATTTGGAAATAAGGCGTTCGGAAAGTTTCTTCAATTTAAATAGGATTTCCTAGGTGGTCCTCAATCATTTTTTAATTGTCTAAAAATTATCCCATTAAAATCGAAGGTCCCAATTTCAAACGACGAGCTTCCAGTCGCCATTCATACTTATTTTGCGGGGCATGCGAGTGCAAATGAGTGAATGAAGCGTACCTTCTTGTACGATGCTTCGTGACTCATCCATTCTTCCTTTGACGCGGAGTTTCTCCCGACCGAAGGATTCGCGATCGGTGAATCGTTGGTTGTGTTCAATAATGGAATTCCAGGATGACGTTATCGTGTAGGAAATGAGTTACGTGATTGTCATACGTCCCATGGCTCACCATACGGTGAGATGTCGAACGTCCTTCCGAGGTTGCTGCCAGCTATTGTAGGTTGTCCAAGCACGAACCGTTGAGAATAAGATTCGTGATGGAATTCATCGCGATCATCATTGTTCGAGGCTTGTTCTTACGGAGACAATGGGCGAGGGTGGCTTCCGAAGTGGCGGCGTTCCTCTCTCTCTCTCTTATTTCCTCCCGCACTCTCACTAACCATTCCCAGACGGAGTCAGCCCTCGAGGCACATCCCGCCCGATTACACACCACTTGATTCGCACTCGATACGATAGAATCAATTAAACCAGATACAGTTTAGATCGAGTTATCCCGATAGGTATGCGTATGTTCGTGCATGATTGATCCTAAATTGATTTGCTCTCGGGCGAGGCTATCCGACAGGAAGGAGTCACGCCTGATACAACAACCCTCGCGATTCCAATCTAGATTGCAGCTCCACGTGGCGATCGGTTGATTTCTCAGGCAGTAGTACGGATGATAACGATTACGAAATACAAGTCCAGCTCATGATTTTTCCGCTTTCACCATGCTCGATCATTCGTTAGATAGAAGAAGGTGGCTGATCGATCGTTCGTAAAGAAGGATTGCCCGTACCAGTTGTCCGAAGGAATCAGAGCAGGGGGAATATGTGGTGGCGATTTCCAGAGAATAGGAATATATATTTTTGTTCTGCCAGTTGAATAAAAATGAGGGGCGCGCAGAGTGGAGCGGATAGCAGCGGAGCCAAGGGCGATGAATAAGGGAAAAGGGGATGCTGGGCGCGCGGTCAGATATTTCATCATGTGACATCTGCATATTCCCTCGGCGTGGAGGGACGGCCGACCCGAAACCCCGAAAGAAAACGCTTGCGCGGGCGCACGTCGAAAGGGTTGGAGGGCAGAGTGGGGCATAAAGTATCCGTGGAGCGATCGTAAAGCATTTGATATCATCTTCGTGCGCGCGGCCAGTTGGGGGCTTTGTCTCTTTGTGAGTTGTGTCGTCGCATTGTCTTCCGGCGGTTCTTTATGGGCTCCGAATCTTCGGGGCCGTGCGCCAATAGCGCAAGAAATCGAAGGGCAGCCATCTCTCGATATACATACATGCGCTCGCGCACACCCTTTCTCGGACTGGCCGATCCCTCGGGACGTCACGTGGAAGGTCTCTTTTTCAAGGTGGTCCGTCCACCCTGCCCGGCGAATAATCATCTCAACCTCTCCGTCGATTCAATAATAAACTGCGCCCAACAAATACGATGCATTCCCGTCTACGTACGAGTTGGCAGGCTGGCACTCGCGAATTTCTGCAATTCTCTACTACTCCGTCGTTGTCGAATAAATTTCTCGGCGCGGTTAGCTCATTCGTTGGAGGGGTTCGTTGCCATTGAAAAGTTTCCCGTCTCTCTGCTGGAGCATCAGCAATTCCGGGGTCGGGGCACTGCACTGAATCAACGAGAGAGAGAGAGAGAGAGTGGAGGCTTATCGCTCAGCGACATCGCGAAAATTCGCATTTCAATCGGGGGAATTATGCGTTCTCGAAAATCCGAGCGTGCTCTCGCTCTCGTCCCTGCTGCAACGGCGACGGCGGCGGCGGCAGCCGGTTGGGAGAAGAACGAACGCTTGATCGGGGCGGTGGCGGCGGCGCATTTGAAAGTTAAATAATCCTGGAGCGGCAAAGCAGCGGCCGACGCATTTCTCCGTGTCCGTGTGCCAGAAGCGGCGCACTCTCGTGTTTCATACGTACATGTACGAGTGCACCGGGATTGCATTGAGGCGCATCCGGCGCACTCTGCTACCCCCGAGTGGCCCTGCCGCTGCTGCCGCTGGGCGCGTTTCCATCAATCCGCCTTGACATGCAAATAATTCGTGGAAAAAATCGGCCGGCCGGTGCGGCCGGCGACGTTACAATTAATCACGCGGCCGCGACGCCGCGTCCGGCTACCGGGCTCACAATTTGTTATGGCTGACAGGGCCCGCGGCCCCAGCACATTGACAATGCACGCTCTTTTTCTCCACTCACCCGCCCTCCCGCTCCTTCGCCCGCTTCGGACGCACCACTCACGCGACAGCGTCCGACCAACCCATTTCCAAAGATCCCTCCGATCCGGAACTTCTTTCCAATACATCCAATAAATAACAATTCGAATCAATAACAGATTCCTTATGATTACAATATTATTTGTTTGTATATAATTAAATGCTGGCTTTATTTAGTTGATGTGTAACATAGGAAAGGCTAGAGTCGAGTATGTAAATAGTTGGCAACTGCCTTGGAGACTGGGATGTCTATAACATTTACACATGGGAGCGCACTAGTCGAGATATAATAAGGCAAGATAGGGCGAGGTTGGTCAACAGGTGAACTTTTTTTCAGCACTCGAGCAGACTCGCTCTTCGAATCTACCACTCTGTACGTGTAGAGTGGAGAGCGGGTTCGATGCCAGAGTGCATACATGTGGATCGCGCACAACTGCAACATTGACCCGGACGTGGCCCTTGGTAGCCTGCGCGTAACACAGCGCAGCCCCGCTCCATGCATACCTACGAGAGAGGAGCACTGCACCGAGTATACATACGTTCGTGCAGGCCTCCGTTAAAAAATAAAAAACCTACTCTCTTTTCTCTCTGCTATACATCTATAAGCGAGCGAGAGCTCTCTCTCGAATGGTCCAGCGAGGGCGGCCCTTCTCCACGATAAAGTTCCGTGTTCGCAGCGACGCTGCTGTTTCGTCCTCTCCGAGAGAGAGAGAGGAGAGCGAGAGGAGAGCCCAACACGCCAGATATACGAGCTCGAACTCTCTGCGAGCGTTGTCACTCGGCGAGAGGACGATTTCTTAGAATATTCTGTCGAACAGTACAACGCCAATTGTTTCTGACTGCATTAAGATGCAGTGATATTCCGCTGCACTCTCGAATACCTACGTACCACGCGCCCCCACTCCCTCTCCCTCTCTCTCTCTCTCTCTCTTTTGCTCTTACTATCGCTCTATCGTTCTGTACTTCAGTTGTCCCGGTGACACGCGTGGGTGCCTTTATAGGAGAGCTTGTTCTCCCAAGGGTCTCTAGCGAGATAGTTTAGAATATTCAGTCGCCTTACCAGCTGTTCTAGTACTTCGCACCGAAGAAATCTTCGCTTATCCCAAACATGCTTCGGTCAATTTGACTTGGGTACTGTTAAAAATAAATTTCGATCTTGCGCTTCTACCAATTGACAATGTTCACCGGTCCACGAGGTTGATAATAATAACGTACGCGTGGCATAGAATTTTTCGCCACGATACGAAGTGTGGTTGGCGCGCGTAGTACTCGCTGGAAATTTCCGAGCGGACCATTAATCAGCGGCGGTCAGTACTAATAATTTAAATATTGACTGAGCCCCCCGCGTGCCAGCGATGAATGCTTATATATATAGGCGAGAAGGGGGAGAAGGAGGTGCGCGTTGGGGGGAGTCCGGCCGATCAAGATTAATGCGGCTTATGCGCATCGATAGCGCGCGCGAACGATCGGCGCCTCGACGTGCGAGTTCCATCGCACGCTCTCTTTCCCTCGGCGCGGCCCTGCGGCCGCTTGAATGAAACGCGTGGGGATGAAGATAAATATTTGTACTGACGAGTCAAAAGCCGCGGTTACCGCAATCAGACCTCTATTAGTTTGCGATGACTCCGAGGGAGAGGAGCGGTAGGAGGACGCCGGAGGCGTCCTCTCCTCGCCGGGAGATCCAACCGATCCTACCTTCGAGCCACTTACCAGAGGAAGCCTTCTCGCTGGGCTTCGAGCCTTATTCAAATGTAAATCAATGTCACCGGAGGGTTGCCCGCCGTATCCGGCCGATCGCCGGCGATCGATCGGTGCCTCTTCCACGCGCGAAAAGACACCGGGATTTATCGGCGGTGCGGCCGACTGAAGAGGGAAACGGATTGCCGGTCCACGTGGCGATCCTCGCCGTTCTTACCAATTTTTCCCTCTTCCCCATCTGAGATCACGCCGCTCTCGATTCCACTCTTCTGACCCGTTCAATCCTCTCGAATTGTCTTAGGAATTCAAGCGGAAACTTGCCGCTCTCTACAGGCATTTCTGCTATTGAATATTCGATGGGGAATCCTCGGATTTTCTTTTAGAGATGGATGTTTTAGGATTGAATAATTCCGAGGAATTTGAATGCTGAGTTTTGTTATTGACTTTGTCTTGTTTTGCTTGGATTTGTGAGGATAGTTAATTGGGAGATTTGAATAGGGAGACGCGTGAAAAATCATGCGGTTGGGTTATGAAATTTCCTGGCCACAAAAGCATCCTTTTTTTCGCACTGGGAGGGAGAGAGCGGGATATGAGAGGTGGTCCTCGCTAGGGTTTAAAGAGTTCGCCAGCCGATTCGAATCGATTAAAGCCACAAATAAAAGGAGTCTCCCTAGGCGCGCGTCTTCTTCCCACGGCTGGCATAATATTGATAGATGAGGCGCAGCCTCCTCGCGCCAAGAAAAACCGGGGGGATCTAGCGTTCGAATTTATCAAAATCAGTTTGATACAAAGTCCGCGCAGCATGGCGTCACCCGCCTCGGCGAGCACTCGGTTTGATCCGTCATTAAGGAATTTACATACGCCAATCATTCAGCCACGCCAGGATTAGGAAGGCGAGTTTTTCTCCGAGAATAATTTGCATACTGCCTTCGAGTTGATCCTGGCGCACCTGGTGTGTCGACGGATATATCAAGTAAAAACTGTATACAGCTTTTCAGTGCATCTATTTTCAAGATAAGGCGTTCTTGGGAACCTTCAAAGGACGTTCTTGGGAACTAAGGCGTTCACCGGCCAATTCCCAAGGGACTCGTAAATGTTCGCCAACTTTGGCGTTTCCACAATTGGAAAGCTTGCCTGGCGAAGCAGTGAAAAAAAGGGCGCGCGACAAAAGGGGAATGCGCGAGGCACATCCCTCGACACGCAAAGCCTTCCTTCATCGTGTTCGAGTCGTCCTATAAATATTTACGCAATTTCATTCATTGGTAGAGAGCGCGCGCCGTAGAGGGTCGCCACTCGTGTGAATGCAGCGGACAGCAGCCTCTCTTTTTCTGAGCGCGAGGTGCTGGCCCACGCGACGGGAAGTAAATGCCGTTTTCTCCAGAGCAGCCAGCTCGTTTCGCTGACTCGCGCGCCACAGAGAAAACCCGTGACGATTGCCGCCTGATTCGTATTCCCCACGCGAGAAACCTAACCGGCCCTCCTCCCTTCCTCCTCCCTTCCTTCCTTCGCCCCTCGACAAATGCCATACTTTTCTTCCACTGCTCTTCCTGTCATCGATGACTGACCGAGAACTGCCTCCTCCCTCGGCTGGAGCATCGACTTTTTGCAATTTGCCATTTCATTCGGTCGTTGACTGACCACTCGTATTCCGGCCTCCATTGTTCCGAGACACTCTCGAGCTTCTCCCTCCCTCCCTCCGCTGCCGCCGCCAACATTCTCCAGAGTACGTTTTGCACTCCCTTCCCTGGAAGGGATATTTCACGACTTCCAGCAATACAGGTTGTAAAGTTTTATGTGTCACTGATTCAAGCCAATCGTTCTTTATTAACGTTTATACTCTGTACAGAAATGGGCTTAATAAAATGGTAGGTAGAAATCAATAGAAAGGAAGATAAGGAAGAGATGGTGGATTTGAAGTGAGTTGATGGAGCGAGTGCGTGTTCAGAGGATTCCCATCGAATGGTGCTTGAAATCCCATGATGGGTGGACTTGGGGATTTGATGTGGGAATAGCCGTGGCAATACTCGAGCGTTTCTCTGACTAACGAGCGAGCGTAGGAGCGAGAGAGGTAAGAAGGATGAGGAAGGGAAGGGGAAAGGGGGCAGAGAGGGCTTAGCCGGCAGGTGGGCTCTCGACGACTCGTGGTGCGCCCAGCACGGATGAGAATCTCGACGGACACGCGCGCGCGCCACGAGATGGAAAGGTAGATTGCACGTTCGTTCTCGTTGCTCCTTGGCAAGCCTCGTGCTTCGTCCTCCTCCTCCTCGTCTTTCCAGGACCGCGTCCGTTCTCGCGGCTCCAAGATATCTTCTCCTCTTTCACAGCAGCAGCAGCAGCAGCAGCAGCAGCATCCCTTTTCGATCAGGGAGTCACGTCGCGTTCCTCTTTCTCCTCACCTTTTCCCACTTGCCAGGATGCTTCGCCTCTTCTCTTTCCTTCGCACATTCCCTCGGTTCCTCCTCTCTTCCTCCACTCGATCTCTCTCCGCACAGGCTTGTTCAGCGGCGCTCCTGTTAATCTCGTATCTTCTCGGCTTACAAGCCGGCGAGCGGCCGGGGGACGAGTTTACGTATTAAAGAGCTGCATTACAAATTGGGAGGCGTAAGAAGATATCATTGAAAAAGTGTCAGTATACCTCTGGCCCCGTTTCTCTTCCACCACCTCCACCTCCACCTCCACCTCGGTTGGTGCACACGGTTCGATAAAATCGTGCCGGGGTTACACCTTGTTTCGCGGCGCATTAAGTCTCCAAGCCTCCGCGGAAGAGTCTCCCAGTCAACCTGTTGGACTTTTATTTATTAATCTCGATGTCGCGTACGTGCTCCTGCCAGCGCGAGGTGTCCTTATCTTTTCATTATATCTCCGGTCAACTACACCAGCCGCTCGTTGAAGTTGGTCGGTGCGCTTGAACGATCCTTTCTTTTCTTCTGCTTTTTTCTTAGAATAAATTTCGCACCCCCGGAAGAGGTGCGCGCTGGTTTCTCGAAGATGGCGGGACTCGTGACCCGAGATGATCCGCGCTCGACTTTACAGCGATCGTATATCTCAGGGTTCCGTGGGGGAGCCAAGGAGATAATGACTCCGGCAGTCCGGCGGCCGATCGTGTAACCATAATTTCGTGACTGTAAATCACGACAGGTGGCTACGTCTCTTTAGAGGCCTGTAATTCCAGCCGGACTCTCCGGCGCGCTCCTCTGTCTCCCAGCTTCTTCGCGTTACGTGCTCTTCTTCCTTTCGCGAGAAAGTATCTGCCCGGTTCAAAAGTCGCCCTTCTCTGTCGCGAGATAAATCAGTCGGTTTTTCGCCGCTCATGCTCGACGTGTACCTCTTACTGTCCTGCCATTTTTAACTGTCAGCCATGCTCTCCTTTCCCACTCGCTCCTCAGGCAATCGCAGAAATGCGGATAGCACAAGGTAGCATCATCCACCGCTTCTGAGAAAGCGTTTAAACCACACTGTCGTCCACCCGAACAATCATAGACTCTGAACACGAACATCGGCCGATCTACAAAGCGGTTCTTCATCCCGGGAACTATCAAGGGAACCTGGATTGCTCCAGGGATCGCGCAGGGTGTATCCTTCGATATTTCGCCGAGTGGTTTTTTCAATTGCCGATGCTAGGAATGCCAACTGCTGGGAAAAATTCATTCCCAGCGGTGCGCATCTGCCTTCGAGCACTGTCTCTTTTTCCGGGCGTGCATGATGAGCGCGAGGAGGAAGGAGGAGGAAGACGAATCGTGGGGAGCGCCATATCAGGCCCTCTTCCGCGGGACGAAGATGGTAGCGAGCGATAAATACTTTACGCCGCCGATAATATACACACCGGAAGGTTTTACTGCGCGAGCCAGCGGCCCATATGCGATTCTGACATGTCTATAATAGTCGCGTGTGCCTCATGCGAGCTTCGTACTGGAAACACCGATATCCACACGCCTGGATCTCTGTGTGTGTGTGTGTGCGAGGATATCCTTCGTCGCATAATGTCGTATCGGCGCACCGTAAACCGTTACGGTGTGTTTGCCGCAGAGAGAAAGAGCGAGTGCTCGGTGGGCGCTTGCATGCGCGCGTCCACCGCTTTTGTGCGAATGACGCTCGGCGCTGCCGTGTTTGGAATCCCAGTGACTTTATTGATGCTTTCAAGCAGCAGGCAGAAAAACTTTACACCCCGATCGGATCTGGCCTTTTGTCGGCGAGGTAAATATAGTTACGTGCCGGGCGCTTTTTCCGCGTCGGCTTCGCCGCTTAATAAAGAGAGTGCGCTATAATCGGGCGGGTGTGTGAGGGCGCACAGCAGCAGTTCGCGCGTCAAAAAATTCGTGATGGTCTGGTGGCCCGGATGATCTGCGTTTCCGTCACCGACAATAACCGGTCATTGCTGCCAATTGGATAAAGTGTCGACGCGGCCCCGCTGTTGACGAGACAGCGTCTAGACGTGGCTGACATCTTCAATTTCGCTTGCCCTTATGCCACGTCGTCGTCCCGTCGCGGTATGATAGCTCTTGACACATAGTTTGCGCATAACTACACTCGAGGCTCACTCGAGTACATGTTATTGGAGCACCGTCCTATCCATCTCGCTCGCTCGAGCGGATTCCTCAAAGGAACTCCCAGAGAAACGTGGTGAACACGTAATGCGAGGAGAAAAGCAATCGGTCCTATCGTAAACTGGGCAGGAAGAGCGAGAGTTCTTTTCGGATCGAGGCGAGGATCGACTGTTTGACGCGAAAGGATGATCTCAATTAAACGGGTTTATCCGAATCAACAGGGGGTCTTAAGGGGCGCGCGAAGGGACAACGGGATATCTGAATAAGAAATCAGGATAGTGGCGGGGAGGGTGATGGTGGCTAGGCCGTCGTGAGAAAGGATACGCGACGGCAGGACCTTATGAATATCTTGGAGCTCTCCGGCTCTCTGGTTCTGCTGGTGTGAATGGCCGCGCCAGCATTGTAAATCGGCTTAGCCACCTGAGTTCATAGTTCGTCGAGAGCGAAGGGTGGCTCTGTCAGTTTCTCGTTACGTAATGCATTTTCTCCCTGTCATTCCTCGCGACAGCTCGTTGCACTCCTGTGTGATCAGGTGTTCCCGAATGTTGTATCATTAACGCGCGAGCGCACCGCCGAACCTTCCAACTCGTCGATCTTGCCGGTATTAACTCGGCTGGCAGCTACTTTCATCTTGCATTAAGGAAATTAGTGAGTACTGTTTAATTTTCTCGTGAGTTGCATGAGAAAGGAGGGCTCGGTTAGCGGTTCATGTAGTTATGGAGTCAAGTATCGTCGAAGGGTACAGTAGGTGGGTCGATGAAGGGCGAGAGAGTGTGCGGCGTCGCTTGAATTGATGAGCAAAAAGCATCGAAATCATGAGTGATTGCCGGGGCCTTGGTCCCCGAGCTCCGAGGAGCTCGTTCGCTTCGGCGATCCGCGCTCCTGCTGCAAAGCAGTTTTTTCCCGCCAGTGTCGTCGACGCCGACGGTCGTTAGCTGCTTTTTCCCAACTAATCTGGCGCGGCCCGCCGCCCCGTGTGTCCCAGGGCGCAGCGTGTACGCGCCGCAGTATTATAATGAGGTGTGGATTGTAAATGAAGCTTAATGACGCCGTGCCAGAAGCCTCATTTTTCAGGCTGAGAGAGCAGAGCCTCCAAGAAATCGTCTCCGATGAATCTGCTCTGCACGCCATCGCGATCAACTCAACACATTCCTTTACAATATTCTTTATAATAGATTGCACTTCCTGCATTGATAATTATTTCCACGAATCAAGTGAAATTACGTCAGTAATTTAAATTAAGTTATGAATTATATTTTTTTTATTCAGTTTGACTAAGTTTTTCGGTGGGGTTTGCACGTGCGAGCGTCACACTTGGCGGCCAATGTATTCATGTACGTTACACTTGCCGAAAAAAGAGCAAGAAGTGGTCGGGTGTGTTGTAAACAGCGGTGTGCAGCTGGTTCAATTGGGGTTGAAATTATTTGAATACGCGGATCATTTATCAGCCGGGAAATTGCCGGCACGGAACTTGTTCTTCGAGTGGGGTGCTTTAATGCCCCCCCTAAGTCAAGCACGTGATGATTCCTGTTTCAGGATAAACGTACTGTGAACAGTGGGGTGCTAGTTTATTATCTTTCCAAGTACTTGCTAACAGGACTTGAATTTTATTCCGTTCTAATTCAAATCTGTCATTTTATTATTTTTATTTCATTGAAAACATACAAATATTTTATTAGAAATATTCGAAGAAATCTAAACACTCTTGAAAAGTATTCCTGACAATATCGCATCGATTGTCAACCCTTCGTGGGGTGCCAAGTTCGTTACACTTGCCGCTGACAGTGACAAAAAGCGAGTGATCCCCTCGTCGAAACACGTACCACTTGGGGTGCAAGAAACTAGGGTAACCAGCTTGCGAACCAGTTTTCCGCTCGCCTTGTTATGAAGTGTCGCCACTTAAGTATCACATTTGTATACGAATTGCTCGCTTGCGGTTCTGCGCGCTACCTGGAGAAGCCAGCCCCTAAAAAGCTGTACATTATATCGCCATTTAGCTATAGACGAGTCCTCGACAAGGGGAGAGGCCGCCACTAAACTCGAAACTCTACTTTAAGTCGTCTGCCAAATACATAATTCGAATTCCTCCATATTCTTCTAGCGGACAATAAAATATTTAAAGTCAGAGATAATTCAAGTGGAAGTTGGACGAAAGCAAGACTCCTTTATGTATGAGGGACAATTTCTTCTTACGAGAACAAATTCCTCGTTAGCCTCGAACTCGAAGACACCACCTGCCCGAATGATGATGTCCCTTCGAGTGCCGTCGATATATCCATGGCTCTGGTCATCCGAAAACATTTATTCCTCGATCCGGACCACTCCAGCTTCCATTCAGGGAGCTCGATTTCGGGCGTCCGCGCGCGCTTTTTGCGCGCGGCACGAAGTCGCCGAGAAGTCGAAAAAGGACGACCCCGTCGATTCAGGATGACCGATCGCGGCCGATAGTCCCGCGGCGCAAAAACTAGTATTGGATTAACGCGGCGACGAAGGGCGTAAGTTTTTCAAGCGACGCGCCTTGGAGAAAGAGGGACGCACTGTATAAAGATATCCGTATCCAGTAGACACATGTCATCGGTTCGATCTCCCGATTTCTGGACACACAATTCTCTCTCTGTCTAGTCCGCTTTCGCAATCTTCTTTCAATAGAACTGGTCAATTAAGAAGACTCTATCTTGTAGGAGGAGATTTCTTCTCGACGGCAAATTCACCCAGGCTTTGCCTCTTTTTTTCCCTCTTATTTTCCCGGAGAAGTTGTGTTGGATTTTGCGTGGTCATGTCTTGATAGTTTGGGCCTTCTAATGGAGCTACCTGAATGCAGAACGTCTCAAGTTCATATTGAACGCCTCGGCGATCTAAATAGAAAAATAAATAGAAGCGTACCTCGTTAACAGGAGGAAAGGTTTTGTTTTGCTGGGAGTGTGGGATGTTATAGCGTGAAATCGAGCCTCGTAGACGAAAATGGTGCTACCTTTCCATGCTACCTTCGATCGGGCCCTTTACTCCGCCAGCCCATCATGCTCCTGATAAGTGGCACTCGTTTGCACCGCTCGCTCCCAGCAGCCTCGTTCGCCCGCCTTTTCACCCAAACTCCATTTATACAAGTCATTAAGAACTTGGAGAACTCGGCTCACTAGATTGGATTCTGGTTAGGAACTCCACTCCGATTGATTCCTGATCTTTCGCTCACCTGCGTTACCAAGTGCGAATCTAGTCCTTTTTCCACTATATTCCTACCTCGTTCATCAATTTTTTACTGTCACCCCACTCGTGTCAACGCTCTCACAGTTCTAAAACAATCAAGGGAAAGATCTACCTTCGAGCGAGGTGTAACGTATGACAGAAGTGGTGACACCGTCGCAGAAAAAGCCAGGAGGGATTTGTCATTGTCACCATACGTAAACACCCTCTTGGCGACCAGCTGCAACGTACAATTTCCTCTCGCTTCTCACATATAATCTTCCACGTAGTTATCAACGTGACGCGAAGAAATTTCGTGAAGGTATTATTTTCAAAATTGTAAGACTGATATTTCGTTAATTTAAAAAATATTTTTAATACGCCATTTATCCTACTACGTGTTTTCGAGCATTTCGTCGCTTGGAATTCCCGAATAATTTGCTTCGGTTGTTGCCGGAGGATTTGCAGGCCCTGTAATACCGGCGAATCCTCCTCCTCGAGCGGATTTCTGCACGCCGGTCCCAGCCATTCATCACGCGGCAATTATTTTACTTGTGCTCTGCGTCAAGAGCTATTAGGACAACAGGACTAATCGACGTCCTTAAACGGCGGCCCCAGGAATTCCTCGGGCACAACCGTGGCAAAGAGAGCACCGATAAAGGAGACTCGTAAATACAGCCTGAATAAGAATAAGGAATTGCTGAGAGAATGTTCTGAATTTTTCAGGATATTTCTTACGGTCAAGTACAATTTGCGACAAATCCACTTTACCAAAGTTCAAATAGCACTCTGCATTTTGAAGACTGTGTTTCTGAAAGTTTCCTATTTTCGAACTTCGAGGTAGAACGGTTAGGATTCTGACGCACGTTTCCAGGGACTTTTCATGGACGATTAGATCGGGAGCATTCGTTTCCGAGGGCGCTCCGGTTCTAACTGTTTTCACGTTTCGAGTGAAAGAAAGACAGAGCGAGGGAAGGGGGCAGAAGACCGACGATTTCTATCGGGCTCCACTTCTGTCCCAAAAATTCCGACGAGATTCGGCAAGTTTTTAGCCGCGGCCGATTAGGCCCGGAGATACGAGGCCGAAACAAACAAATAAGAACAAGCGCGCGGCCGGGCTACCTACTATTCTTGAGGTTCACCATGAATCCTCTTTCCTCTTTCTCTCTGTTTCGGTGGGTGCGCCACTGGCGGCAGGTGCACACCACCGTGGAATTACTCGAATGTGACAAATATGCCAAACATCTTCGCTAGGGGAGACTCGTACCTTAGCGGAGAGAACATTGTTTGTTTTCTTTCCCTCTTTCGCGCGGCTGAAATACACCGCAAGCGCGATCTCTCTCTGTGTGTGTGTGTGTCTGTCTGTCTGTGTTTACATGTAGAAAGGCTGCCATTGTTTTGGCGACGCATCGCCGAGCACAAAGGCCTCTAAACTGCCTACTAAGCATTGCCAATGCGCCTCGAAATTTCTCGCGTTCCCTTTGAGAGCCTAAACAACACCGCCGCACCACCCCTTCCAGTTCTCGCACAAGGCTTGCGGGAATTATTCCTGGCGGAAATTTTGCAAGAACCGATGAGGGATCAATGGGAAAGGAAGGAGGAACGGCTGAGATCGTTCTTTCATCGTTTAGCGAGGCAACCGGTGGGCAGCGCACGACACAGTTTGTAAATGACACTTTTAGCGGCTGGATATAGCTTTTACATTGTGAGGGAACTCAAAGTTGAGTGCACTCGAATTTCCGAGCGGAGCTTCGAAGGCGTTCCTCTCCCCGCTATTGTCGCACTTGGAAATTGCACGGCGCGACGCCCCCCGGGGCACATTATACTTCCGACCATTTTTCCTCTTGCCTATCTTCCAACTTCAGGGGTTCTCCTTTTAGATTTAACCACCTACTATTTAAATTCGATGTTAAATTGAATTCTAGAACATCTCAAAGTTCTATTTTATATTTAAGACTAATCTTTCAAATGTCTGATATTTTATTATTGTAGAAATGTTGATAATTTAGTAGGATTGTTATTATTTGTTTGTGAGATTGATCTTTTGGATTGGCAATCGAGTTGAGAACCGTGTCGGCACGGAAAGGCAAAGTATCCTGAATGAAAGTCATTCAGGTCGAGACGTGCCCCTGGTTTTCGAGTTCATTGATGCTTGAAGTCCATTTTTGAGGAATAGTCCATCTGCAAAGTAACTTTGTACGTTGTTCTCGAGCATCTGTGGAGCTGGTGGCTCAGTGACGGTCACGCAGTCGGGGCCGAAAGTGAATCGACACCCATCGTTCTTTTATTGGCTAAGTAATTGTTGGCCTAGTAGCCGGGAATTGGTCTCTTCGATTTTGCGGCTTCCTCAGAAATGGGCAAAGGTTATTGCTGTTTTCATTCATTCCCTTTGAAAGTCCCATTCGGAAATGGAGTCTGAATCTCCAGAGACTCCTCGTAGATTTATTGGTGGTCTTAGAAACCATTCAAAAAGCGATCTCAAGATGGCCTATTTCTTTCACAGTATGCTTGACATTGAAATCTTAAACTTTAGGAAAAACCCAACATATATTTCAATATTGTACGAATTATTTTTTTAATATCAATGTCCATCAATATTATTAAGTCAGGTTTTATAAAATTTATAACAGATTCTGTTGAAAAGTAAGGCAAAGGACTTTCGCATCTGAGCGTAGCTAATCTTCGGATAGATAGGCGGTAGTACCGTTTTAGCCACACTTTCAAGCCGCAAGTACCTTTTCTGGCGGGAAGAAAAGGTAGCACTTGGGCCTGCGAGATGTGCGAGAGGTTTCATTCACCGTGCTGAGAATCGGCATCAATGGACTCTCCCGGCGAGGTAGTCTTTCAGATGAAAAGTGCGAGTAAAACCGGCGAAGGTGGCATCGAGTGACTTTGTAGTGGCAATTCATTCACTATTCCGTAAAGATTTGACGTGCCTCAATGCCCTTTTGCAATGTTCTCGAGGGTCACTTGTCTGAAAGAGGTATTCCTCTCTCCGCCAGTTTACAGCTCTCAGTCGGAGACGGCTCGTTTCAAGTGACAAATACTGGATACCGATGAATAAATCCCTCGGACACCAGCCACTGTCCACTCTCCTCTTCAGCACACATAAAGAAACTACTCCCAAGGTTCCCCGTTTTTTCTCCCAATCCATTCCAAATTTCCTGAGTGTAACTTCTTGCCGCGCGTACCTGCTTATTTATCGCCGTTCCACATAACACAAAAAACAGGCGCATATCGTGTTAAATTTAAATGTAAAAGATCCCTTAAAATTGTAAGTACTACGGTCGTCAGGAGTTGACCTATGACCGTTGGATTCCCCAGGATAATTACATCCATTGCCATGTGCGACGGTGAATTCTCGGGTTGCGAGTGGGTCCATTCGGACTCGAGTAATAATTTTTCCCTTCTCCGTGGAGGGATGCGAGGTGCGAGGGTACGTCGGGGTAGAGTGAAAAAAAAGAGGAGGAGAGGTGGAATAGAGGGGGTGCGAGCGTGTAGAGAGTGAGCGCACACAAGTTGCGGCTGGTTGTTGGTGTCTGCGAACGTATTTTCTCGCTTCCCGCGAAGCAGGCACGTGGGTGGCGGTGTGGCACTTTGCCGGTTTTATGAGGCCCTTAACAGTGGTCCCAGGGCCCGTCCATCTCCCTCCTTCTGCTTCGCGCGCCTCTCCGCTCCCGATCGCACCCTCCTTCTCCCCCTGGTGTACGCTCGCGTCCTCGCCTTTGGACTTTTTGTGGCGTCGCCATTACTCGACAAAGTCCTTTGCCGTTTGGGGCCCCCTTGATGGATGCCCATTGCGTGGGCAACGTCGTTCCACACTGCCCAATGGCCTGCCTGCCTGCCTGCCTGCCTGCGCGACTGAATCCACGCATGGCTCCTCTCCGCGAAAGGACACGCGTCCTGCTTTGTAAATCGTCCCTGCTGCCATGTACACACTAAGCCTGCCAGTGCCGAGGACCTCGAATTCACCCGCTGGAAAATACACCCGGACCTTTCGTACTTTGTCTCTCGCGGATACCTTATTAACCCTCGCCCAACATTCGCCCTCTTTTTCTTTCCAATATACTTCCAACTTATCCTCAAAGACAGATGTACTGCGGGGGCTGACACCCTTACGAGTCTTCTTACAATTTTAATAAAAAAACTTGCTGGAATTTCATATACACGAGTGTCTTTTGATTCGAATGAAATGACCCTCGGAGAACACGAAAGTAGTAAATTTAATATGTTCCCTCTGCAACCACGAAATAATTTTGCCAAGTTCGAGGAGACTTTTTCTCAGAGAGGAGAGGCTCGCTGCTTCATTTAGCAGGGAGAGCAATCTGCCTAGAGAAAAAGAAGCCTGGCAAATCGAGAGCAGGCTTATTACACGCGTCTCAATCACGGAGTGGAAGGTTCTTGCGGACTGGGAACATAGGCCGTCGAATAAGGATGCATCCGAGAGGGTTAACCACGAGTAATTTGCCGATCTTTCTCGCTCGCTTCCTTCCTGTGCTCTAAAAAGCCAAGTGGAGTCGGACTCTACTCCCCGAGAGGCTTGTATCGGACATTTTTCGAGCCGGCTAACAGAGAGACGAGCATTGCCAAGTGGGCGTTCGCGGGACTGGCCTCGAATGTCGACAGATAAAGAGAGCGTACTCTTGGTACATATATGCAGCGAGTCTGCCGGCGGAGAAGAAAGGGGGAGGCTTCTAGCAAAGGCAAGAGAGCGCGCGCTCTTGCAAACAAATGGCCAGCAATTACCCGCAATTTGCCATATACTCCGGCGCCCTGAAACCCCCTCTCTCTCTCTCTTTCTTTCTCTTTCGAGTTCTTCCACCGACAATAGCTTCGCCTTTGGCTCGTTCTCATTCTCGTGGCGATGTTTTCGGCGCGGCGGCGGCGGCGACGGCGGCGCTTCCACCCCCGGCGGCGATACATCGATCGCCGGGTAATTGTCAGCGCTCAGCGCCCTACACGCAGGTGTAACGGCTCTCGAGAGCCCCGGGCTTCTCCTCCGTAAGTGCGTTAATTTATAGAGTTCCAAGGGGAGCGGAGCGAGATTGCCGAAAGTGGCGGTGCTACGCTCCCGGGGGTTGTTCCACATTTGATGGAAGACTACTTTTATCGTCGCCTTTTCTAGTGTTATGCTTTCGAATATTTTGTATAATATATTAAATAATATTTTTCTATTTGTTGTAGGTCGATGTGGATCCTGCGGCGAACGTAAGTAGGAAATGATATATTTAAAGGTGACTGTCCAGCAGTCAAGTGTTGCCCTAAATATAGAATAACAGAGAGCACTATCAAGTGCGGACGTAAGTTATGAGGATGTCTCTGATTTCGGGGTGGAAGCCACCGTTTCATCTGAGTCACGTGCAGCAGGCAGCCAAAGTGGCTCGGGTTTACGCGTTCATGGAATGTTCACGGTTAAGCTGACGCCCGGCTTCTCGTTCTCTCCTTTCAAAAGCGAGAGCGCACTGCTCTCTCTCTCTCTCTCTCCTTCTCTCTTGCTCGTTGGCACCCCCAAGGGGGGTCTTTTCGTTCTCGTTGCACTTGCACGTGCGCCACGTGACGCTGCCGTCGTCGCACAGCTGCGACACGGAACGCTTTAGTATATATCTCTGCCCTTTCGGCCCTTGCTCGCCTTTCCCTTTCCCTTGCGACCACTCCTGCCAGAGGGGTTGGAAAGCTGAGCGCGCGTTCCTCGGCGAACACGAATTTTCGGTGGCGAGGTCCTGCGCGCTCGCTCGCCTCCTCCGATGAAAGGATGCGACGTGTTGCGCACGAGGAAGTGTCTCGTGTGTCACGAGGAGGATTGTTGCTCCGGTTCTGGCGCGCCGTCGGGGATATTCGATATTTCGGGTGTGTATCGCGTGTGCCTGCTGCACGCTGCTGCCTCGCTCGAGAGAGAAGCGTGGCTAATGGCCCGTGGTTTGCCGCCGCGCGCACGGGCCTCGACAGGATACTCGATACCACTGACAGAAGAGCGATAAACGACTTATGTAATCCATTAACAGCACTATCCTCCCCTAGCAAGTATTATCTAGCACCAGTTTCACCCCTCCGACTAAACCAGTGGAACTGGTGAAAGCTTATACGAGAACAGTCAGGACAACAAGCTTTAAAAGTTCATAATATTGGGTCAAGTATTTTTTTATTTAAAGCTAATAGTCCAGTGAAGGATTAATCAGGCTTCGTACAGGGTGAGTCACTTGCCTTTGAATCACCACCAAAAATTGGATATTTTCGATGGCCAAAAATATGGGGAAAATTTTTTTTTTGGGCTAGGGCTCTGGAATTTTTATCACTTCTTCCTCGATGCAAAAAAACATTCCCCACCAAGTTTCAGCCCCGGGAAAGGTCGGGAAGTGATAAAAACATATGAAAAACGGTTGAAATCAAATATTCAAGATCGGTTTTCCATGTGTTTTAGGTCGAAATCCGGCATTTCCCCCACAACATTTATGTTTTTTTTCCGTTTTGAGACACGAGCAATCGAAAAATCAAGCGTTCGTCCCGGTCCCAGAACCTTCGAAAAATCGAAAATTTTTGAAGGGGTATGCCTTAAAAAATTTGCGAAAAAATGAATTTTGAGCTAGGGCTCTGGAATTTTTATGGTATCTTCCTTGATACAAAAAAACATTACCCGCCAAATTTCAGCCCTGGGAAAGGTCGGGAAGTCCACCAAAAAAAATAAGGGCTAGGAGAGTTCTGATTCAAAGGCAAGTGAATCACCCTGTACAGTAAAATAATAAAGAATATCGATTTTTCTTCGATAATGTTTGAGCTGTCGTGGTGGCTGAGCCTGTTCGTATTAGGGTTTAGATTTTAATGTGTTGGCCGGGGCCGTTTATAAAATCGTGACGGGCGGATTTTGATCGAGCGCTGTTTAACTGGCTGCTGGCAGGTCCTTCCTCACTCCTGATAGGTCGGCGCGCCTGGTTAGAACGTATCGTTTCAATCTGACCCGCAGCGAGCAATTAGCTAGTTCGAGGGCCTCGCTATCCTCCGGCCAAAGCAATTACTCAGCATCTTAAATCGACCTGTGGCAATGGAATGGTGCGCCCACCAATACCTGCTGCTCGCCACTCTTATCGATGATAAGAATGTTTGAATGTTTGGGGTCGCGCCAAGGATATCTGGGAATTTTTTTCTCCCCCTTAGAAAGCGCAAGGAATCGTTGGGCAAATATTTTCTTCTAGATCGCGCTCGATATTAGCCATGCAGGATTTCCGAGACGGCTTAGGCTAATCGCGCGAGGATAATCCGGATAGGAGAGGTGTCGTTCGACACTGGCAAATCCGCACCTGGCATTCGGCAAATAATATGTCAGGGGAAAGGCAAATGTTTCCCTAGATAATTAACCGAAATTGTCAAAAGCACGAATTTGAATGCGCGACAAGTAATGTTGTATCTACTGTTGTCCCTAATTCCGAATAGTAGGAAGTGTGTGCTTGGAGGGGAAAGTATTATCGGGCGAAGTGTACTCAAACCACTTGTTAATCGGCACTGCTATCGCGAATAACTCTCGGGGCCGCTTGTTTAATCAGTGCCGGGCGGTAGTGAGAGTGCTCGTCCCCGCAGGATTTACTGTGGAAAGCCAGCGAAAAATCGCTGCACTCTTTATCTTGTGGGCGACGCGGCGCGGCATGGCGCGGCATGGCGCGGTCCCGCTCGCCGACTTTATCGCTCGGCTCGACGGAGTAAATTTCAGGCAGGTGCACAATCGCCCTCGCTCACTCTCCCTCTCTCCTTTTACTCGGCCCTCTCATGCCGCTCCGTGATAATTGCTCGTGTAAGTGCGCCACAAATTCAGTCGGCGCTCTTCTTCGAGTCTGCGCTTGGTTTCCGGTTTCACTGAGCGGACGATTGTGACTGTCTGCCCTCTGGCAGCCCGCACGAGAAAGTACATATGGAAAAGAGGTATATATGAAAAATGAGGGAAGATAATACCAACGGAATGCACGGAATGAGTGGAATCAAGCTCGTCATAACGCAGAAGAGGGTACACACCGAGGCCACTAATGGCTAATGGGCTTACCTAGTCAAGGCTCGCGCGGATTTACTTAATTGCAATTAATGAGCGGAGATATTACGGCAGGGTGCGGGGGTCACGCGAGTTAAGGGTTACTAATGTGCCGACAGGATTAACGATGTTGAATTATCGCCACTGCCAGGATACGCCGCTTCGAACCAAGCTGCAATCGGCCCTCCTCTCCCTCTCCCTCCGTGTAGCGCCCCTTTCGAGAGAGCATGATAACTTTAATCACCCAGCCAGAATTTCTTTGCGCGCCTCGCTCTTGATAGCGCGCACTTACAAGCCCTGTCTTTCCAAGAATCCAACCTACCTTGATTGTCCCTTTAACCATCGTCGTCTAAACGAAACACTATTCCCAAAAACCTAACAATATCTTCACCAATTATTTCACTCAATCTATAACGAACTTCAATATATACAACTTCGAAAGATTGTCTGAAAGTCTTGAGAAAGTAAGTTAGGCGGTGTATAAAAGTTGGTGGAGGACGCAGCTCCGATAAGTAAGGGCTTAGCTGAATGGAGGATATTTGGCGTGGGAGTGGGGTCCGAGCGGAGAGAGTGCACGTGGTCGGAGGGCGGCGTGCACGCGCGTAATGTGGACCGACCTGTACGCGGCAGCCTACACATAACTAAGGTGATTCAGCCACGTGTGCCGGGGTGAGCTAAAGGGAGAGGGAGGAGAGCGAGCCGACAGAGAGATCGCCGGCAGAAGAGAAGGAGAGAAGGGTGGCTAAGGCCGAGCGCGCAAGGCGGCACCTCTGATTGGCTGAATTTATGGGCTCTACTTATCGCGTACTTACCGCGTTGTATATCAACAATGACACCCGCACCCGCGGGCACTCCCTGCTGGCTCCTCTCTCACTTCCCCTCCGACGCCGCCGACGCCGCCGACGCCGCCGACCCTTTACTTTACCGATCTCTACCTCTCGCACCTTCCACCTCGCCGCACTCCGCTATAACCAGCCCTTCCGACCAACCACTTGCCGACTAAATGGGCCCGTGATATAGGGCCCCTTCATTGGAAATGGGAAATTCCTCTTGGCAATAGAGTAACTCCCCGCTAGCATATAATGTAATTTTATGTCCTCGATCATGTAACAAGGGCGGGCAAAAGGGCTTGTTTAAAATAATAGATTTCAACCCTTGCATGTTATACTGTTGTTTGAGTATGATAAAATGAAATCTTGCTTTGGTATGATAGCAATTGTGTTTAGTATTCAATCGCTGGCAGTTGCGCCGGGCGTAGACACGTCGGTTGGATAAAAGGTATTCGAGTGATTGGGAATTCTAGCTAGGATCGAGTACAATTGTCAATCCAAGCGTGGCCGGGCACCGTTCGAATGTCAAGATTCCTGTAAAACACGACTTCCTTGAATACGGTGATTGGTACAAGCGGGAGAATCATGTTGAGGCGCGAGCGCGAGTATCTACTGTGCGATAGACAATTTATTAATGGGCGATGGGAGTGAGGGTGAATACGAATGTTGACAATCGTCATCGGAGGGACACGCGTCATTGTCATAGGATTCCTCGGCTGGCGGAGAGTTTGTTGCGCGACGGAGTAACGTGGGATTTCTCTCGTGGGCGCCAGGAAACAACCGTCACGCGCGGGGGTCGTGAATCACGGAAACAGGAAGCCTCACCCTCGTGACTTCAATCGAAATCATGCTGAAGTTAAGGACCCGGAACTCCACCGAGCGCCGGACAATGTCTCTTGATGAGAACGATTCATATTCCATACCTTTCTCCTCTCACATGATAAACCGCTTGAATTTCGAACCCAACTATTCGTTGTTTGAATCAAAAGTATCATCAACACCACAATTTTCAAAAATATTCCAAATAAATCTGTGAAGTCTCGCGCGAGGTTTAGGCAGCTCGAAAATAGGAGAAGGCTGGTTTCGTTTCTGGTCGGGAGCGCGTTTACGATCGGTCGGAAGACGTCAAAGCTCGTAATCCAATACTTTCTGACTGGGATTGTAACAAGGCACCACTACCGGGTGGCTAGCCTGGTCAGGCTTCCAAGAGTCCTGCAGGGAAGACAGGATCGAACAATGGAAACGGGAGACCAAACGACCCGAATTGTTTCAGATATATTTTCTTAAAACATCGAGTGACAGGAATGGACGGAGGCTATTTTTGAATAGAATTTGTCAAATTTGAATTATGCAACCTTTTTCATAGACGGGGAGATATTAATGGGATATTAGAAATCCATATTTCCTCTGGAAAGGAATTTTATGGATCTAGTCTCCGTTATTTAATAGTTTAAACGAGCATCCCGATGGAGGGTGAGGCCCGTAGCCGGTCGTCGCCTGCAGGATCGCCATCCAGAATGTGCAATTTTAGAAAATATCCCCTTTCAGGGAACGCGGAAATTACAGGCTGGGAAAAGAAGTCTCCGGCACGGTCTCGTGGGCCGCGCGCACATTTTCGAACGTGACGCCACCGTAAATGGCAGCTGTCTGCTCGAAATTCTCTCTCCGATAACCTCTTCCTCTTCCCGAAGGCTTGGCTATCCCTTCCCGGGATTTATTTCTGCTCGAGCGGTCCTTGATTGCGCGCGTTTAAGCCAGCAATCCAACGCGGAGACTAATTTTAAATTGCTCTAATCATATGGGCCGCCTTGTGAAATTCCTGTGATCTCGCAGGGCCCTCGATTATCCTATAATACGTCTGAATCAAACTAGACTCCGATTTCATTGGATAGAAAATACTTTCTACTTGAGGCACGAGTTATTTCCAGTTGAAAAATAGCCACTCGAAGTAAATCTCGCTTAATAAGGATCTTGTCTGGCAGGGAACAGTTGTAGGTAGTCGTCGTAAAGTGAGATTCCTGTAGAATCGTGATAAGCCACGAGGAGATAAGCATTGTCTTTCTCGCATCAATGATTCGACTGTAAAAATATCGTGTGAATGGAGCGAGGATGCACGTGGAATTTCATTAGGCAGTCTAAACAAACCCCCTGGCAACCCCCCGGCGTCTAGACGACCACGTCCGCCGAGTGCACAGTCGTCCGGGCGCCAAATGTCTCGTTTTTAAGCTAATCAGCAGATACGTAAGTGTGTCTCGTCGAGGGAAGAATAAACCGGGGAGAGTGTCGCTTACATACCGAAGCAGGTAATCGGTCCCCTTCCTTGATTAATATGCCGTGTGCTTCTTCAGGGGGCCCCGAAGATTCGGTTGGTCCCCTCTCCCTTCCCTGCCAGCACGTTTACGTAATCATCCGGCACTTTAAGACCCTTCTGATGACATGTGTTTCACGTCGGAAGATGTATAATTTTTCTCCTTTATCGTTCTTGCCATGGAAGGTGGGTGCAAAGTATTATTTATGTCCAGTCAAATGGCGTAGCTTTAAAACGTCTAATTTAACCTCGCCATCCTTCTTGGCAAGGATCTTCGCAAGGAAAATTTTACACTGCCGATTGACAAGATTGATGTGTTTGGAAGGATCGAATGACAACCTAGAGATCTCCTTCGTTTGGTAGTACGACTCTGCGAGAAAGTAAGCGCCAGGTGAGTCTCTTGGCATCCAGCAATTCAGGCCGGTCATGCAACCTGGTATTACACGAGCGGAGGAAAAGGAGGAAATTTTCCGAGTTTGCACCTTGCGGTAATTACGGTCAACCGGCAGTGGAGATAGGAAAAGGTAGACTGACTATCGAGGATACAACATGCCTCGACGAAGGAGGCCTCCGTGCTCTGTAATCACGAGCAATTATGTAGTTTGTGCGCCTCCCATTAGACGATTATACTGACTTCTAGGAGGGTCTTGGTGTGTCCCAGTCCGAAGCACCATACGCTCCTTTAGCAGTCCTCCTAGCGGAGCCTGCTGGAGTTGCTGTCCCCGATTGTATCTCTGATCAGCCGAAAAACCGTAGGATTATAGGTCAGCGAGGACACGCCGCGTAGGTATGCCAACTTAATTGGTGGCTTTGCTCCAGATATAACAATCCGGCATTCGTAAATCAACGCCCACACTCGATTCTCCTTGGTCCCTGAGGAGGAGGAGGACGTCGATGCATTCGCGCACACTCCACCGCCCACCTCTCTCCGACCGCTCAATTTGCGGGAAATGAGACGTGCCCCCGCTTGACCGCCTGTAAATTTCTATCTCCTTCCCGAAAGCCTCGCCTTTCTCGCCTCCACCGGAGAAACTCTTCCCCGGCGAGCATCGCGCGCTCTGTAATAGCGCTTGGAAAATAAAGTGCGAGGTTTGTGTCTCTTTTGGCGAGAGAGCGTGCACTGGCCTCCGATTCGGGCGACGCAAACCGCTCAAGTGAAATTGCCGGATTTTATCCGGCTGCTCGGTCAAGCCGGTCATTGTTGGGCTCGTACGTTCGGATAAGTGTCCGGCTGGTATTGCCAAATTCCCCGAAATGGACCGTACATGAGACGGAATGCGACGTGGCATTATGAAAATGAGGATCGACGGTCGTTTCATTAGCAGTCTTAACACGGGCGCCGCGCCGCGCCGCGCCGGCCAGCTCTGTCGTCTGCCGGCTCCGAAATTATTCCTGCCGCTTCCTGCTAGACTTGGCGAAAAAGAAGAAATCCCAACCAACCTACGGGACTATCATAGATGATAGCCTCCATAATGAGTGGCTTTAAGCGGAATTTCGCCGAGGAAACGCGCCCCGATTAATTTTCACCGAGCAGCTCCTGGAAGAGCTTGGACCGAGAGATCCTGCGAAATTGCAGGACTCACCATCTACTCTAGACGCATATTAAAAGACTATCTAAGGCCCACGGTCACCTTGCCCCTGGCATCCACCAGGATCTTTTTTATAATAATTCGAATAACTTTCTAATGGATTCCCAAGCGTTACCCACCAATAAACTTACAAATCGTTGCGTAATAATAAAAATATTCGTCATACTGATCCATAAAACCATAAAGGAAAAAGTGCAATCGACTTGGTGGCAGAAGGCTGCCGGTAGGCGTTGCCGACTGCACGCTCGATTATTAGAATATGCAAAATAAGGATGAATTCATGGCACGGTTCCTATTTGTCCAATTAAACGCGAACCGTTTACGTGGCATAAGCATAACAAAAAACGTGCGGCAGGTGAGCTAACGTATGATGAAGAATGGATCCCATACCGATGCATCGTAGACACGTGTGCCGTGACACGGGGATTTTTATGGTGTCGCCCTTCCCTTTCTTTCTTCGGGCCTCCTCACTGCTCGATCGTAAAAACTACCGTTCACATTTATGTACTTGGTCTCGAGCACGTTATGGCAAATAGCAGACGTTACAATAGATACTTTGTAGATCGAAAGGTTTAAAGAACATGTTGGAACATTTGAGCCGAGCCTGAATCATCGAGTGAAGTTCAGGCTGTTACTTTCTTGGAGGAAAGGGAAGGCGGAATCCCAAGTGCAGGATGGCACTGTTTTCTCAGTGGGAATGCGAGTGATTTATCAGTGCGAGCCGATCAACAGCAGTGCCGAGGAGTTCGACATAACAAACCGATCGATTAGGCCGCGCTGTTGGCTTTCTCATTAATTTCAGAGGGCAGCCTCGTCGTTTAGCGCCCTCTCTTTCTCCCTCTCTATCCGTAATCCGATCTGCATATAGTATTTCTCGGCTCATTAATATACGATCTATCATCGGCCGATTATCGAAGAAGGCGACGCGACGCGTCCGTTGTCCCCGGCACTCGGTACAATAGCATATCCGGCGGAGTTATTTGAATGACAATATCCGAGCATTAGACGGCTCATCCTTTCGGCCCCGCTAACGAACTCTTATGTAAATCCCAGGCCCATTATGACGCGTCACAATATTGGACAGATTTAACGATTCATTTAACCAACTTACGTGGACCGATTTAGGGGCTGCCACAGTTCCCCCGCTAGTCTAGGATCAAAGGAGATTGGTGCGAGAGTGGTCGTGCCGACAAAGTCCCGACATTAAACCTGGATCATTCCTCGATCACAGTAACACTTCACCGAGCGCTTGGAATGCTTTTAAATTATCCTGTTGATTACAGTCGGAGCTCCGCGCTCCAACAAGTACCTTCTGCCATTAAGGAATCTAGGGGATCTCGAATTCCTAACGAGACTTCGATTCATTGCCAGTGGTACACCAAGATTTATAGAACGGAACGTGCTTGGAAAGAAATGATTTAGGAAACTGGTAGAATTTCAAGTTCCAGGATAATTCTTGGAGTCGATCCTGCAAAAACAAAGCTCTCGTTTCTGGCCTTCTCTTCCGGCAAACTCTTGGAATATCGATCGGGGGGAGAGGCAGGTCGATCTAGGGACTGTAAATTCCAACTAGGAGACATATAGAACCGGATCGTTGCTGGCTTCCCGGTATTTCGCCCTCGTCCCGGGTGGTTCGGGGTGTATCTCTCTATCGAACTGGCCGATCCTTTTTTTCGATCGGCTGTTCGCGTAGCAAAATAATCGAGAAATCGAGGTCTATTAGCATCGGAGGCGTACTGGCACGAAACGGAAAAAAGTGGAGAGGTCCGACGATCCTAGAGGAAGCATGGGATAGCTGCATCGAAATCAGTTCCCTGTACGAGCCACTCTGCCCACGAAAGGGACGCCTCTCCCGATACTCTCGTGAGAATGCGGACGACCGCAAAATCGCATATAAATTAAGCGGTCAACCTCTTCGCCCGCTCCTTTGTCGGATGCTGCGCGCCTCCCAACGCTCCTGCCGTTTCATTCGGGCGAAAGTGCGCTACGTTCGACCAAGAAATCGAGTTATCCGTAATCTTTCGTATTCCACGCGCGCACATTTCTCCAATTGAGACTGCACTCCAAGTAAGAGGAGGCTCGAAAAAAATGCCTGCTGTTTCGAGAGAGAATAATGGAGCCGATAGTTGATTACGGGAGACGAGAGTGACTCGTTCGATCTTTAATATCTGTCTGTCACGATTCAACGTGAATGCATGAGGTTGTTCGCCTGACATCTATACCCCGATTACGTGGAAGTTGCATAGGAAAGATCGGCTTTAACCTCGATGCACTTGGTACTAAGACGCCGCTCGAAGGTTCAGCTGACTCATAACAGGTGAACATGTGTGTCTTCGATCAGCTCTCGCCTTGAAATTGTCTATTTCCACTGACGGAGAGACGCACTGGCCAATCTTACTTGCAGGGACATTAATTCCTCGGTCTGGTTTGACGAGTTCACTGTCTCTCCGAGCACCGAGACATAAGCACGTGTACCTTGGAATGGCACGCGGTGTATCACTGATAATGCAGTATGCTTCAGGCATCCCGGAACTGAAAGTTCCAGCTTTCATGGAGGGTTCTCATTCGCAAGAACTTTGACCATTGTATATTTGTCAAAGTTTTCTTTCTCTCATTTAATGGTCTTGATTGATGAACGATCCGTTAAATACAAGATGATTCACGTAGAGAAAATTAAACGGTTTCTTGGATCTTGTCGACGCGCTATGATCCACTGGAAATACCACAGTGGATGACTGGCGACGTGCTCTCCGTAATGCGGGTTAATCGATGCGTCGACCTGCGTAAAGTGTCAGCATGATTGAGGTCAGGAATCAGTGGACGTAACAGATTACACAACTGATAGGAACTGCACATGCAATCCAACTAGTGGGAATTTCAAGTACATCCATCCGTCGCCGATTGAATTATCGCTTGCCAAAATGCTGGACCAATGGGAATTCAGGGAGAAAGGGTATCCGGGGCATCTGCATACTGATGAAGATTAATATAGGATCTACATTTTTTTCCCGCCGGTCATGCCATGAATTTTAATTTTCAGCCAATCCTACTGAATTTCGAGAGAGGGTTCGAGCGTGGCAGATGCGCCGATTTTCGTCGGTGCGCCCTTTATGAATTTTAATTTTTCACCGAATCGCCCCATCGTTTCTATCGGCCGGGATCATTAACGCGATTCACCGAAAATGCCTCGCATCACCCTCGTTTAATTGTGTAATCGCGCATTTTAATGTCGCCGAAGGGTTACGCTGGATCTTTGTGCCGGCGGCATCTGCGCCGGCGAAACGTAATGACTGGCAGAAAAAAGGAAATCGGTAAAAAGGGCGCGGTCGGTTTTATCGAGGTTTATTGTGCTTTAAACTGGCACGCTGCCATTAGAATTTCCTCAGCGTCCTCGCTGCTGCTGCTTTTTTTCCCTCTCTCTTCTCTAGACTGTCGCGTAACGTACACCGGCAGGCTTTATTAGTGCAAGTCACTATGGGAAGGTACATTCGACTAAACAGATAGGCTGTGCGTGGCGATCGGCCCTCCGTTCTCTCTCATTGATTGATCGCTTGTAAAAGGGTTCCCGCCGATGTTTAGTCATGCAGAATACTGCCATTGAGCACTGCCGTCCATACATATGCGCGATATCCACTCCGTGGAATAGTAAAACCTTCCGGTTCTTTCAGGAAATTTCAACGTACACTCTGGTGGAACGGCTCGTTAGGAATTCCCTTTCTCAAAAATTGCTGATGCTCGATACCACGACTTTTTCTCACAGCCCACCTTCTGTCATAATGACTACAGGCAGTTTTAGAGGTTTAATATATTCGCCGGGAGAATATTGGCTAGGGTTGCATCTGCTTAGGAAGGTGACAAGTACGATGTTGGTGCTGGTTAAGATAACACGCCCTAAATCCATCACAAGGCCCTAATAATCTTGAGGATGGACATTGGCAGGCAGATCGCACTGAGGGAGAGCGATCGATTGGGGACCGTTCTCGGAGGATGTCGGCCACACGATATAATCCTGGGGGCCTTCCATAAATTGGCTTTTAACAAAGCTCGTCCTTGGTATGCATAAGCAGGCGAGCGGGTTGGGGCACGCACACACACACACACACACTTAGTGAGAGAGAAGGAAAGAGCGGGGGGTGCGCGCGGTTCACCTGCCGACAAAAACGAGAGCGAAGCTTAACCATAATTTAATAACCGATTCGGCCTTTAGTTTCGAGTTGGCGGCGCGAGTGGGGCGCGAGTGGGCCCACGGGAGAGCAAGACCCCGCGCGCTCCGACAACTTTAAATCCCCGAAACGGGCCCCATAAATAAGCCCGCCCGGAATTACAATAATCCGATCCAATTAAAGCGGAAATTTATAGTCACAAGAAACATAGAGGAGCAAGTGCGCGGGCGCGCGCACGCACACCGTCGCATCGCTTGCCACCGCCATTTGCATTGGCGAATTTGCAAGCGTAATTTCGCATTTGCTTAATGGCCGGCAGGGCCACTCGTGTTTAATAGAGCCGAGTTTCGTAGTCGCCTAGTCCCGTTCGATGCTGGAGCGCGTCCGGAGGATGTGATGCGAGAGAAACTCGCCGACCATCTCACTGTATTTCGTCCGTGGCCCTCTCAAAGAGGCCGACCTCCATTATGAATTTCATACACTGCTCTTCGTCTTGCTCGTTTTGCTTGGGCGGCCCTGTAACTTTCGATCGTTCCCCAGGTATGCCCTTCCCGGGCCCTTCTAGCCCTCGCTACTTCCTCCTATCGAAATCAATTTCCACGCTTCATCCCACTTCCCCCTAAAAAATCAGTCCTTCTAGCACTGATCTCAAAAAAATCTCCATCTTAATATATTGATGAGAAGTAGAAAAATATTCTAAAATTCCTGATGTATCTAACAAGGACTAAGAATAATGAAACAGGGTGTCACTAAATCTCGAGAACGCTCGTAATTCCAGACGAAGGACCAGGTTGGCCGAATCACTCTGGCATTATGCAGGGATCGATTTGGAAACCAGATCTAACAATCATGGTGGTGCCGGTGCCAGATCCGCAGGGCCCCGAAATTTCGCCGCACGGGAATTAGCATAAATTGCTGGGATATGAAGGTGACCGGTCGCCAAGCCCGTTATTCTCCTCGCGTAATCCTTCCCGCTAATGTCATACATTGGAGGGACGCGAGGTGTTAAGAACGAGGCCGCAAGCTGTCGATATCGATGAGAGCGGTGGTGGGACGCGGCGCGTATAATCAAGCGGTGCCGACTCTTCCATTCGTATATTTTTAGTCTTAATGACCTCTAAATGATCGCGGCCGAGTCGCGCGCGCTCCCAACGTCCAGATGCTGCGTGTCTCTTCGATGAGATTTCTCGGCGAGTAGCAATTTCGGATATTTCTCAACAGGTGTCGGCGCGCTTGTAATTTTCGCAAATCCGCTGGCTAGCTGGCTCGCGCGCCCCTTCGAGCATGTGGCCTAAATCAAAGCCAACTGCCGCCGCCGCCGCCGCCGCCGTTGCCGCCGCTGCCGTCGCCGCCGATTATTTAATATGTCGGGGTAATTTGCGTTGAGTGCGCGCGGTAATCGGGGCATCATTCTCGCTGGCAATTGCACGCCGGGACATCGGCCGCTCTGTACTTGTCTGCTTGCGACTCGAGCAGCCCGGTATTCATCTCTTTGTGCCACACCTCACATCCACACTCTTTCACTCGTACTTTCGCATCATGCGTGACTCGTGTCGCAGTGGGATGCTGCTCCGCTCTGTCGTCACGCGACGCCACTTAAGAGTCCCCTTTTTCTTACGCCCTTCAGTTCGGAACACCTTTCGCCGTTCGTGTTCTGCGACACATAGCAATAAAGCGGAACACCTTGGCACGCCGCTCTCTTTAGGGGAAAGTGAATCTCGTCCGGCAGATAATAAGGAAGATAATCGAGTGGAAGAAAAGTAATGGAAAAATTAGACCAACCAAGGGAGGGATTTAGTAAGCCACTTCTCCGCCCCCTTTGCTCTCTTTCGTTAAGTGAACCACTGGTAATTTGCCGGCCGATTGAGCCGTCAGCGGAAGCGTAAGCTTTCTCGTAGATGGCAAGCGATAGTTGGCCATCACTGATGGAATACCAAAGAACCGATAGCCAATCCCCGTTAGAACCTTGCACCTAAGATCTACCGGATGTCTCTCCTGGGAATCAGCTAGAGATTTTCGCAGGCCACTTGCAGCCTGACTTACGCAGAGATGTCTGATCTGGCAGACTCGCTTTTGAGCTTGTAAGATCGGCTTGGCCGATGGCGCAGGATAATCCCAGCAGTCTCTTCCTCACAGTACTCTTTCTATCTGATAGTGCACCGGGTAAACTTGCCTTCGAGACTCTCTCATTCTTCGCGCGAGACTTCTGGACTTGGTGCAAAAGAGTCTCCTTTTTCCCTTATCCCAAAATGGTCGTTGGAGGGATCCCGAGCCGACAATTACCCGCACCCTTTGCCACCGGGCGATATATCTGGCGGCAGGGAAGAGCTTCATTACGGATTCCGAGCGGCGTAATCGGGCGCAATTCCACTGTCGAATAAACGACCACTGGGCTAGCTTGAATAATTGAAACGTTTGTTTGCATATCGAGTCCCCTTTGTTTCCACCCTCGGCAGCGGTCTAACTCAACGGCAGTCCGAATTCGGCGGTGGTGGCCGAATTCCAGGGGTCTTTCCACTGGTGCCCTTTATTTCGCGCGTATCCTCTCTGTGCCTGGAAGGCGGCCCGGCATCCGAGGTGTGCCAGGAACTCGCTTGGGCCAGCTCCGAATCCAGGAAGGTCTTTCTCTCTCTTTCTTTCTTGCTCGTTGCCTTTCGCAGTGGTTACACGCTCCTGGAATAAAAGCGTTCCTACGGGGAGGCTCGCTCTTAAAATGGCGAGGCATTGTTCGCGGGCCCTTTCCCGGCGCTGTCGATGGCTAAGGGCGACCTTAAATCTCGCGTAATGCGCCCCGTGTACACGTAGCCGGGTCCCAACTCTCCAGGCGTGTTCTCCTTGTTAGATGGGAGCGGGAGGAAGAAAAAGGAATGAGAGGGGGAGGACCAGGCCCACCGAGAGCAGGCGGCCCTCGGCCCACCAAGGATACGGGATGGTCACTGGGATCAGTGGACGGTCTCCAGCAGGGTCGGTGGTCGAGTTCTTGCCACCATAAACACACGAATTAATATCATAAACGAGCCACTTGCTTCCTACCGTTCTCTGAATCCGCCAGTTCGGACCGACTGGACTTCTCCAGACTGGAAACACTGTATTTGCCTGGAGGAGCGTTTCGACTTTTAAATCTCCGCGATGTTTATCGCCGAATCTGTCGGGGCTCTCTCGCGCCTTCCTCCCTCGGCAGGACGCGCGAACTACAAGGATGCTGCTGCAGCTGGCGCGGTGCTGGCTCCAGCGGCTCCAGCGGCTCCAGCGGCGCGCCCCCGCGCTGATCTTGGACCCCTCGATCCACCGAAAGGTGGGATCGAGATCGACGAGAGATAGGGGAGAAACCCCGCGGATTATGCCTGTACGACTGGCTTGTCCTGCGACCGCGTTAAGAGCCTGCCATTGTCGCTCGCATTGTCCTGCCTGTCGTCGAGTGTAGTTCCCACTTTGAAATACATCTCCTCACTCTCTCCCACTTCTCACCGACCACCTTTTTCGGCTCTGCTTGTTACGAAGAGTTCGCACTTCACAAGGAAATTAATATCGTTCGTATAAGATCGCTGGAATTCTTCGATTTGAGAGAATAATAAAATAAGATATGGGTTATTGAAAGTACGTTCATTGCGCGGCTTATTAAACATGCCCGATGCAAAGTAGCCTAGAAAAATCGAGTGGTCAGTCGTATCTGGTTAAGTGCACATACTCGAGTCTCTCAGACACAGGGTAATAGCCTGTTGCCGATGGTCCTTCCGTCTCTGAACATTTTTACGGCCGGCCGTAAAGGCACGTGCCCGCCCCGAAGAAGATTTAAATTTCCCCAGCGACGGAAACGAGCTCTCGAGATCGGTGGTTTTATTTCCACACATAAAACCAACCGGCGGTCTCTAGACTTTCGGCCGAGTCTGCATACGTACCGAGTCGGCTTCCACTTTTTACGACCGCGAGTACGTGCCATCTTACCGGCGTTCCAGTTTTAATTGCATTTCGAAGGAGAGTACCACCGCGCCCCCAGCGCATTTGCAATCTGTCCAGGACCCCCTTGTTGTTTCGGATGTTCCTCGTTAGCATTTATGGATCGACCACTTCCGTCCTGGAATACCTATCAAAATGAACAACCAGCGGTGAACTCCCTTTGAGCTCATTATCCAGACGAAACTATTTATTTCTGGACACGTATTACTCTTATAACTTCCTGCTTCTCCATTTTTACTTCGTATCCTTATTTTCTTAAGGATTCTGTCAGTTGTAACCTGAAACTTTCCGGGGGTTTCATCTCCTTTCACTGAGAGTCAAATCCAACTCGATTACGGTAAATACCTATTGCTTTCAGTTGATTGTTCGGTTCTGTAACTTCCTAGTTTCAACGTTACTTCCGCGTTCATATTCTGACGTATGTGCTGGCTAATAGAAGAGTGGTGTATCGCTCTCAGACATACGCTACCTTACCAATTAGTCTTCTTGCAATCGGTTCGTTATCCCGAGCGATATCTGATCGCTAGAACGTAGCAAGCCGGCCAGGATTGTACGTCTCTATCGTCAACGGCATCAAATTATCCGTGAAAGGGCGGATACACTCGAGTAACTCCAGAAATCGGTCGGTGCTTCCTACGCTTCTATCGAAATCCTATACTCTCCTCGAGATCATCTGAGATCGCATTCTTCACTGGGAGAGAACTTCCCTCTGTCTTTCGGTGGAACACCGCTTGTTTCTAGCCCCCAAAATTTTACTGACAAGTAGCAAGTCAAGCATGTTCGCCCTCTAGAACCAGTTCACCCTGAAAGGTTACGTATTTCATTTTCTTACCTGGCCTCACCAATCAATGACGATTTGGCTAGCTGTCTCATAAAAATTCATTCAGCTTCTGTTGCTTTGAATTATCGGTAAAATCAAGGTTTTACTCAATTGTTACATTGATGGTCAGTTGTCAACCACTCGATCTGATCTTTTACTTGATGGCTCCATAACAAAGGTACCAGATCCCCCCGTAAGATTTACATCTGAGGCACTTGACAATAGATTCAGATATCTTTAGATCCGTATGTTTTGGCACGATCACTTATCTCCAATATACTGTTATACGTACACCCTGAACCAGATAGAAAATCAGCCTAGGATCTCTCTTCCTTAAACTGTTCTTTTCTTTCTTTATTCTTACAAGTTCGATCTTTCGAAGAATCAGTGGTAAAAACCCCGGAATTGTACCGAAAACACTTGAAAATAGCCTCCTGAATAATTAATTTCGTTTAATTTCGACGGTTTTTGGCATGTTTTCACGACTTCCCGACCTTTTCCGGGGCTGAAATTTGGCGGGGAATGTTTTTTTGCATCGAGGAAGAAGTAGAAAAAATTCCAAGCCCCTAGCTCAAAATTCATTTTTTCGCAAATTTTTTAAGGTATACCCCTTCAAAAATTTTCGATTTTTCGAAGGTTCTGGGACCGGGACGAACGCTTGATTTTTCGATTCCTCGTGTCTCAAAACGGATAAAAAACATAAATATTGTGGGGGAAATGCCGGAATTCTACCTAAAACACGTGGAAAACCGATCTGGAATATTTCATTTCAACGGTTTTTGCCATGTTTTTTTATCTTCCCGACCTTTCCCGGGGCTGAAACTTTGTAGAAAGTGTTTTTTTGCATCGAGGAAGAAGTAGAAAAAATTCCAAGCCCCTAGCTCAAAATTCATTTTTTCGCAAATTTTTTAAGGTATACCCCTTCAAAAATTTTCGATTTTTCGAAGGTTCTGGGACCGGGACGAATGCTTGATTTTTCGATTACTCGTGTCTCAAAACGGATAAAAAACATAAATGTTGTGGGGGAAATGCCGGAATTCTACCTAAAACACGTGGAAAACCGATCTTGAATATTTAGTTTTAATGGTTCTTCATATGTTTTCATGACTTCCCGACCTTTCCCGGGGCTGAAACTTGGTGGGGAATGTTTTTTTGCATCGAGGAAGAAGTAGAAAAAATTCCAAAGCCGTAGCTCAAAATTCATTTTTTCGCAAATTTTTTAAGGCATACCCCTTCAAAAATTTTCGATTTTTCGAAGGTTCTGGGACCGGGACGAACGCTTGATTTTTCAATTGGTCGTGTCTCAAAACGGATAGAAAACATAAATGTTGTGGAGGAAATGCCGGAATTCGACCGAAAACACATGAAAACAGT
Organism: Ectemnius continuus; assembly: GCA_910591665.1. Lineage (NCBI taxonomy): Eukaryota > Metazoa > Arthropoda > Insecta > Hymenoptera > Crabronidae > Ectemnius > Ectemnius continuus. The sequence continues at coordinate 13,561,419 of OU342861.1, forward strand.
CTCCTGAATTAGTGATTTCATCTAATTTTGACGGTTTTTTCTATGTTTTCGCTACTTCCCGACATTTTCCAGGCCTGAAATTTGGTAGAGAATGTTTTCTTGCATCAAGGAAGAAGTGATAAAAATTCCAGAGCCCCAGCTCAAAATTCATTTTTCGAAGGTTCTGGGACTTTGGCGAACAGTGCATAAATCAATTGTTTGAGTATCCAAACGGATACAGAACAAAGAATCAGTGGTGAAAAAGCCAACATCGTGTCGCCAACTAAGATTTTCCAACAGGTTAAGACCAGATACTCCAGTATTTAATTTGAACTGTAGAGATCTGATAAAGCGTAGCTCAGTGGAGTACAGAAATGAGTAGCTAAGGAATAAAGAGGGTTACGAATGAAGATACGTGTAATTGTTGGTAAGCAATCGGCGCGGGTCTCGGAGGAAAGAGGTTCGGTTTGGAAGGAGGCTCTGTCGGAGGACACGAAACACAATGGGTAGGCCGTGTGGCCCCCCGGTGGGCCTCGCGAACACCGCAGACCTTATCTGGCGAGATCTATGGGGCAGGGGACTAGGGCCCAGGGGCCCTGTTAGAAATATCAGGTCGACCGATCGCAGATAGGACTTCGATAAGAGCCCCTCCTTTCACCGCGAGCCGAGCCTCTTCCCCTTGGTGCTCGGGGCCTGCTGGCCCTGAGGGGGTGGTGGATTACGGGCAGCTGGTGGCCCCGACCCGTTTACAATAAACCACGCTTACAGCAAATTCGTCCGCGCGCACCACCATCCGACGTCCTTCCTCACCGGAGCACTGACGTCTTCGTCACAATGAGCCGACACTTGCGACCCACTTCTTTGTGGGGCCTCAACGCTCGGACTCTTACTTGTATGTCTCTTCTTCTTAGCCCTGTTTGATTCCTTCCTTTCAAGCAGTATAATAGATATGTTGATGCTCGGCCCGACAGCGAGTGTAAATGCGGGCTTGTCCGTTCGCCCCGGTACTTCACTCTCTGTGCAGCCAATGTACCATGTGTACCTGTTGTATATATATATATCAACGAGTTATCATGGCCAGAAGGGCTATGCGGCACCTGCGCCGGAGGAATGCCGGCAGTGCTCCGAGCAACTTCGAGGAATCTGCAGTGTAATAGGCTGATTGATAGTTAAATGATCTATACAGGAGTATCTGGTGGTCAGGTGGAATTCGAGCACTGATTAATAGCTGGCAACGAGTGATTAGGGTGGAAGCCGCCACCGCCGCCATTAGATATCGCTTTCCCAGAATCCCTTCTGGGGACGGGAGATCCTTGCGCAAACGGCACCATATCTCCAGAGAGCAGGGGAATGCCACTCATTACAAGGACAAATCGGAGCAAGGAAAGAGGAGAAAGCCGAATGATAAATTTGTGGCGAGTCTCGTTTTAATTCGAGCCGAGTAAAAAGGGGTGAGGTTGCGCAGGTGCAGCGGCGATTTTTTGCCGAGTGTCCTGAGTGAATCCTGTGATTACAGTGTGCCAGCGGAAATCGGGGCCATGGCAGATCGTGGCATATCCGTTTCAGATCGGCGTAGTACGAGCTTGCTCGCTCAGCTCTCATTATCGATATAATTAGATATTAATTGCTGGACTACCGTAGGGGGCCGATCGCCTCTCGGAGAGGCGCGAGTCATTCGGGTTAATACGCAAGGCACGCAGCTACGAGAGCTGCAACACACATAGATGGACCAAGAGAAAGAGGCTTGGCTCACACAACACAGGTGGATCAGGTGGATCGGAGGATCATTAGGGTCCCGCCCGTTAATTACAGAGATCGCATTCGTCGGCTGGGCGCATTAGTCCTTTGACATCGCGCTAGTCCCGGCGTTTCATCTCGCCGAAATATTAATTTTCGCCCCGCTTCCACTTCCACTCTCAATTTCTCTCCCCCCTTCTGCTCTCGGCCCAGTCTCCTTCGGCGCTCGTTTTCTCCGCATCGAAAAGAGGCCCTTCCCTTAACGAGGATGAGCGAAAGCGCGCGCACGCCACTACCACCACCAACACACAGCACCAACAGAATCCCCACCACCCTAAATACCACCTTCTGAATTATTATCGCGCTCCTATGCCTTCTAATCACCGGCTATTATTTACGGGATTATTTTCGTACGAGTATTATCGCCGGCGGATCGCTTCCAACCGACACTCGCGTCTTCCCCTCTACGAGAGGCTAAGTTATGGCTTCTACCAAAACTCCGCCCGTTATACAAAGTCTCCTCTCTGTATGTGATTGCTCGGGATTAAAGCGTAGCCAGGATGCTGCCCATTTTTGGGAACCAAGTCCTCTTATTGGTTCGATCAGTGATTTTCGGCTTCCCGGCTTGATTACGGATCACTGCTCCACATGATTGGAGGGAAGCAGAGCCCCTTTAATCTTAGACACGCTCATTTTCACTGGCAATCCCTTTCTACTGTTTTCCAATCCTAGCTAGTTAAATGTTACGTAAATCCCGAGGAAGTCTCTTGATCTCTGATGCAAGACACATTGCAGCTTCTGTAAGGCCGTATTTATGCTCGGCTGGAAGGTTCAGTGAATTACATAGCAGTTTTCCGGGGTACGTTTAAGGTGATTGTCGCCTCGTAGATTGGAATGCGCGAATTATAAAAGATAACAAGCAAGCTCGAACGTTCAAGGATAAGCATAGGAGAAATTGCGATAGGCGAACGGCGATGAGACAGGGGAGAATGTCGATTGGAGACGTGTCACAGTTTATCGCATGACGATCGCCGAAAATTACACGTCTAGCTTAATCCGGTTTCCTCGTAACTGTGGATCGGGCACGCGGAGATCGCCAAGATTACAGCGGCGAGGCCGCCCTTGGAGGTGTGCAAGGGCTATAACAAATCCATTACCAGAGTAATTCCACGTGCTGCGAGAAGCCTTCGACATTTCTTCCTCGCAGCGATATTGATCGCAAGTCCCACCACCTAACCCTCGAGCTGCATACACCAGTAGTTAACGTGAGCTACGCGGCCCATCCGATCGGAACTCGCCTCTACTTCGATTATCCAAGAAAGGCTGCGTGTCCGGACTCACTTTACTTCATTCGATATTTAAAGCACAGTTAACTCTCGCCTTCACATTTTAGTATCTGCTTCTCTATAAAAATCATAATTGGAATAATATACATGCCTTTATGACGATATATTTCTCTCGAATCAGGGTGGGCTTTATACTTTATTATCTTCCTGCTTCTTTCCAAGTCTTTGTTCGAACTTACTTGATTCCTTACCGCGAGAACCTAGTGAATCTTGGCGCTTGATTCCCCAAGGCAGGTGGATTCCAGGAGTAACCGATGACACGCTCGCGTTCGCATTGTCCAGCTGCGACTCTGAGACAATGGGGGACCGGTGGTGGCTTGCATCACACCCCCTGTACTTTCCTCGGTGAGGCTTATTGTCCAGGGTGACAATAGCTCTCGAACGAGGGAGCACGAGGCGAGACCGAGCCAAGGGAGGCAGGTTCTGTTCTTGATCCGTGAAGGTGCGCCGCGCACCATCCTTGCCCGGGCTTTATTTCGTCAAAGTCTCATTGTCTCTTGTTGGCGGCCGGTGAATCCTGCTGGCAGGTGGACAGAGGACCGAAGACCATGGGGGACACTGCCTCCGAGAGGAGTCACGCCCCCCTGATGTCGCTAAGTCGCTCCAGAGATCCTTATCGAGAGATCCCTTTGAGATATCGCCGCGCGTGCACTGACCACTTCGTCATTCCTGTGGAAATTTATCTCATCCAAGCAGATTCTCTTGCGGCAGCTCCTTGTCGCGCTTATGCACCAGTGCGCGCTTCTCATGGCTGGCGCTATGCCAAATTAGTCAGGGCCTATCTTAACTTTTCTGCATCTCTTGAGATCCTTTGTCCACCGACTCATTAGAACTTTTCTACAAATTTGAGGAGTTTTTCTTGGGAGATTTAAATCGAGAATAATTTGTACTCTTCATTGAATGGGAAGATTGGAAATCTATATTATTATGGAATAATTATTGTTCATCTTAAAAAAATTCCATCATAAACAGGACCCTTTGATTTCGTTCTAAGGTATAGTCGGCCTGCGCAAGGCTATCAGGATTTCGCCGGCAACGGAAATTGAATATGCCAGGTGCAGCGAAATTAGTCTCGGCGGGATTGCGCCGGGAGCGGGCCCTTTAGAAAATGGGTGTCCCTAAATCGATAAGGGCTATCGGTAGTATGGAACGCGGCCGATTTGCCGCGCCGGGCGTTATCCACTTTGTCGTAATACGAGAATGCCACCTGTAGCCTGGCGGTAAGAGGCGATACCCGGCACTTACCATGAAGATTATCTCGCGGCTGTCTGCCCAAACGACTTTGTACGTGTCTCGTTGCCGACATGTCGATCCAAGTCCTCGTTCCCCTTCCTCCCAGGATTGGGAGCTCCTGCGATTTGACGTGGAACACGTCCAACCCAGTCCATTAATGAGGGTAGCCGTGAAATTTTGGCAGCGAGGGGTCAGGATATGCGGGGAGGCAGTTTGCTTCAATTTTTCGGTGGGCAGCAGACCGGCGTGCAATTAGCCCTCGTTTAGGGCGTTTAGGGGAACCCTTATCGCTGCCATTACTATTATTATCGACTTATTACGAGAGGGTTCGATACCCTCGATCGTCACACACTACCCCAAGTATTTCTCCCCTACAGTTTCTCTCTTTTTTACTGGCCGTTTATTAATGGCACGACTTTCAAGATATGTTTTATCTCACGAAATATCTATGATGATGTAATTGCGAGTGTAATATATAGCTTGGTTATTTGCATTTTCCAGATAAATTGAGAAATAATGAAAGGAATTTGTCATTTATGGCTGGTGGACTTTTTAAACTCATTTAATGTTAAGTAATATGGTAATATCGGGATACACGTGGCAAGTACGAAGGAATCACGGCCTCCACGCGAGCAACAGGTTATTCTGGGCAGAGGATCGGCCAGCATTATTCAGCGTCGTATGTAGGCGACCAGTGCACTGGGTAATCCAGTCGGTGGGATGCTAAACGGCCGCTTCGCAACGTGTAATCACGCGCTGACGTTTTATTAATGAGGCATCTTTTGGCAGCGAGCGATCCGATACAGCACTGCTTCTTTCCCTCGGCTATAAAACAGCCGCTAATTCCAACCTGATTTTTCGTCCTCCTCTGTGATGAATGCGTGCAGGCAGCACTGCTCCGCTGAAAAGGCAGCGCATGCGAGTAACTTTCCCGATTTCATGGCTCGTTGACTATCGTCTCTTAAGGAAAGTTCACAGGCGTAATGCTCGTTAAGAGCACTAAGAATAGATGGGAGTCCAACCTAATGTCAGTGTGAACACGTAACATATATATATTTTCCATGATCTTATGCAGTGATTCTTGAAACTGGCTTTCGTAACTTCTGCCTACTTCACTGATCCCAATTGGGGAACTGAAGTATCGACCAGTCCTTCCATCGAAACTTACGAAAGCCTGTCGTTAGTTGAAGTGAAAGATGCGATGGCGAGCCATCGAAAACCGTTTCTCCTGGATTATCTTCATCAGTGAAATCATTACTGTAATTGGATTGTTCGAGGCTGGTAAATGGCGGCGGAGAAAAGGTTTCCCGAGATTATTCGGGCTTGTAAAGAGGTGCGAGGACAAGTGGCAATGACCTTAGCTCTAAGCATCTTAATCCACGCTAATGAACAACTCATTTACCGGCGGGCTAAGATAGTCGGCGCGGTCCATCTGCAGCATGTGGTTTAGAAAGTGCGCTGGTAAGAGGAAACGAAATGGTAACGGTGTTCCGGGGAGTAAGTCGACCTGTTCACGGCCGATTACACCGGTAAAGGATTACGAAGGCGCGAGGCAGAGCCAGCGCCGGGTAGCAGAGAGAATAATTACAACGAGATTAATCTTTCTTACGCCAGCGCCGCTGCCAAACGAGCGCCAGATGAATCACCGCAGACACATGTGTGCGCGCGCTCCGGCGCACCACAAGAGCACACGCGCCTGGTTTCATTTCGGTTTCAACCGGAAAGGAAATCGCTGCTCTTTGGAGCGAGCGGCTCGGCAACGAGCCGGCACTGATCACGTCGATGCCAACTGCCAAAGAACGAAGCGTGGTAAGGTCTGATCTCCGCTGAAATTAATTTCGACCTCTAACGGAGCAGCTGCCCGTTCGCATCAATCAAAACCTTGCGCTCCCAGCGAGCCATATAAGTAACCACGAAATTAATCGGTGCAATTATTCTCTACTACCGCGCGAGCACCTTTCCCGAGGGTGCGAATACGTGCCGACTGGTTTTGCACGGCGCAAATGAGCCAGCCGATTTTACCAGTCCATTTCTGTCGGTAGTCAAGAGCGTTTCGCCTTGGAAATCGAGATTGCTCGCCTTTATTATTCATAGCTGACTGAGAGAAGAAGAGAGCTCATCTGGGACAAGAGTCTTGCCCGATGATTTCGCTTAGAAGAGTGTCTTTCGGTGGGTTCTTAAAGACTATGCAAATCCCGGAGAGGATGCGCGTCGAGGAGGGAGGCGACCCTCTCATTTTTCCGCATTGTCCGCGCGCCAAGGAGAGAAGCGCTCTCCTCGGGGGTTACCGCGAAGTGCGGCCAAGGACAATGGTACCTGCCGGGATCGGCAATCGACAATGGCGAGATAGGAGAAAAAGGCTAGAGAGGAGACGGCTAGCCAAGCCCCGATGAATAGGACCTGCTGTTTTCCTTTTGGCCCCGAAAAAGTCCTCGCCAACGATGAATGGGATCATTAGTCTCTCCTTCTCTCGCGCGCGCGCGCGAGGAAACTGCGAAGAGGAGTCACTGATCGAGATCCATTATTCTCCGCGTATTTTCGTAGGATCGACGCCGGACTGAGAGTGAGTCCGGGAGGGAGAATCCACTTGGACGGACATCCTTCGTAGCCACGTCAGAAAATAAGAAGGATCCTTGAGAAGGTGAGCGTTCGCCTCGCTGACAAATTGTCTTCGCTCCGTCACTGACCCTCTCCAAACTATTCACCTCTTCGATTTTCGATCTCTTGGCCCTTTGGGGACCTAGGCCGATGCTGGGGTAGCGTGCGCGCGAGCGCTCCTTCGGGGGCACCTCATTAGTCATTTGGAAAAGGAGAAACTCGTTTCCCGTGGACTTTGTTCTCGATGGATCTTTCCACTCCTGACGGAATGATCTGTTTCGTGAAAAATTGAGACAATATCTCTGGTAATAGGTGAAGTGCAGGTGGATGTTGGCCCGCTATGTGTGAAAGAATCTTTTGTGAATAAGATATTCCGAATACAAAGAAAATTTAACGAAGAGATATTATGTAAGAAATGAGGGGAACTTGTATAAGAGAATATTTCAATGTTTCCCTCGGAGGATGTAAACAAAAAATCCGCTATGAGGTGTTTATTTCACTTGAGCCGAGCAGTTTGCATTTCGTGACCAAGATCATTTAACACTTGGGTAAGCCACGAAGCAGCAGCCCGGCAAATCGTTGGTTTACGGCTTCCATTAAGGCGTGCAAACAAACGAACCAGAAAAAATCTCGCGATATCAGTGAATTGCGTCGGTTCACGCATCACACCCCTCCAGGTTCCTTTGTTTTTTGCAGACTAAATAATTTCGGGTGCAGAGCTCGCCCGGGTAAAAAAGGGTTACTACAGATAATCAGTGGCGGTGGTAAGCAAACTGCGGTTAATAGGAGATAATCCGAGGACTGCTGCACTCTCGCGAGACGCGCGGATGAGAGTGAATGAGTTTAAGGCCAGAGCACACCACTGATTTCCATAAAAACGAAAAAATCTCCATGTGAAAAAGTAATTAAAATTAAAATCGAGAACTAGTAAGAGAAGACTTGAAAATTCTGTTCATAATATACGAATATCTTTTTAATACTTATTCTTTTCATAACTGAATTATTACAATTTTTCAATTAATCCCAGCTAATTTACCAAAGCCATATTTTTCTGAATATTAATTTATTGAAACGTGGATGAACCAAGAGTGTACAAGTGGCAAGTGAGAAAGTACAAGTCGGCCTTTAGTTTGGCAGGTTGAAGTCTGGCAGCTCTATTGCCAGGGCGATCGGACAGGCCCTACTTGGTGGTGCGCGGCGTGCCTGTAATTTTCACGCCGTTCGCCAGTTGGGTTTGCAAATGTGCGAATGATAGCTGGTGAGCCTTTGGCGGGATGATTGCAGAGAGAGGGCCGATCTGAGAGCGGTCCGAAAGGGTGGGGATCCTTCGAGCAACAGGAGAGAACTGTCTTTCGGCGAACAAATGCGATTCTCAAGAGGGCCGAAAGCCGGCCCGTTTGCATATCAGGCCCTCTGGCCCGATACTTAGCTGGCGAATCGAGCGGACGCAATTTTGATGCCCTTGTTAGCAAAAATCTCGGAGGCCGAATGCAGCAGCTCGCGCCTTTTGAATTTTCGAAGCCGAGTGCCGATAATTCGGGGTTGCGCCTTGAAATCAGTTTGCCAGGTAATTCTCCTTAATGATCCTTAGTGTCCTTGTCGGGCGTGTCGTTCGATGGAATAGCCTACGGCGGACTATCAGCTAATGAGCGCATTTCCTCGCGACATCGCTACCATTAAACCCCCGAACACTTATGCCGATGCGACGCCTACCTTCATCGATTTCAGCGGCCAGGCTAATGGCGCTAAATAACAGCAAATTGATCAATTTTCGTACAGCCTGCTTATTTTTCCCGCCCCTCGTCTCCTCGACGAATTAATTATTCTTGAAATGTATACCATCATAATTTTTGGCAACTCGATCCCAAGTAATTCCGGAGGCTTTAATCGCAAATTCTTGCCTGAATAATCCATAATTCTAATATATGCAAATTAAGAAATTTTTATAAAATTTCAAAGCTTTATTAAAAAAATTGCTGGTTTTATATTTCGTGGAAATATGATATTTCATTTTTTTTTCCCGACGTTGTTAGTGAGAGATCTTTTTCTGTAGCACGTATCCTCTCATCACGAGGGTGCAGTTAGGTCTGAGAGCGTTCTGGCTCGCGACGGGCTTTATAACCCAGCGACTGTCTGCCGTCTGATTTAGAGCTGCCGGGCACGGAAATTTGCGCGAAACAACGACGTGTAAAGAACACACTGGGACGCTGGCCAACGAAATCTCGCGCGATTTTCTGGCCGACACTCTCCTCTTAACCGCGCCAGTGCGCACTACCCTCGGAACATAAAGCGAGAAACTGCCTGACATAACGGCGCCCTGGCACACATACATATACTGCCAGGCAGCACCGCTCATTGCTTTCGCTCCGGCACCTCCTTCGAAATTGTTCTCACACCATATTCTGTAAACGCTCAAATTGCCCCGGAAGAAATACTGTGACACCTGACTAAAATAATTGTAGAAAATAGATTTAAATTTGAAAAAATAAATAGTGGCAAGTCGATATTATTAGTCGCGTGGCTCGCGTCAAGATAAAAACCTTGGAGAAGGCAGGACTTCTTTTATTACATTAAAGGGAGGACGAAACTTCCACTTACGCCATTTATCTTTTCCCTTTTCTTAAAAGACTATTATGGCTGTCTAAGAGAGTTGGTCGCGTGCGATAGTCACGCCAGGTTACGTGCCACTCGAGTGTGTTCACCAAGGATCGCGAGCAATTTTCTAAATCGTCCGAACAGCTGCGTCGGCTGGTGAACGTTTCGCCGAACGGATTCTATTCCCGAGGGGCGGGAGCAAGTGCGAGAGAGGAGAATCGCCACAGAATATCTGCCGATAGTTCTTGACTTTGTCCTCATTATGGTAATGCCCGAGGAATTGCGTGCTTCCTATCCGCCGTCTCATTGTCCTCACGCGCGGTTTCTTGTTCTATACTCTCATAGAAATTGCTCGGCCATCGGGCGACGTTTCTTTCGGGATCTACGGCTAAGGGAATCTTAACAATATCCCCATCGGAAGCAAAGGGAAAGACAAGTGCCGTTTACAAGACACGCCCGTAATTGTGCCCCGATGAAAGAGTTCCTTCGCGTAGCAAATGGTCGCGGCTACTTTTGCTCTATCACCATCTGCGCGTACCAGCGTTGTTGCCTGGAATTTTCGAAATCGCCTCGAGTTGGTACCGCTTACCAGTTGCGAGGCTCTATTGTAGCCAACAATTCTGCGGTTCTTCTGTATCCTATTATACCAATAGCCTCACTAAGGACTTAGAAATGATTTGCTTCAATTACCTTCCAAGGTTAATGATTCAAGATATTTTTATCCTGTTCTTAACAACGGCACCCCGGTCCTCATTTATTTTATTCATTATTGGAGTTTTGGGGATACGTAGGAAATTTATAATATTGAGACATAAAAGTAGCAGAGAGCAGGGGTTCGATTTGAATAAGAAAGGGGGTGTGGGGATGGCTGGCTCCACCTGCCGGGGAAGCATCTCTCTGTAGCGGTTGGTGTGTCGTTACGATCAGTGCACAGTGCTGAAATAAGAGGAACGGGTAGCATTTATGGCCTCCCCCGATCGAGCGCACGCGGCACGTGAGCGCCCTCCAAGAGTGGTGGGACGCGATGCTACCGGGAGGCGAAATTTACTGGGAACTCGGCGTGTCCCCTGTGCCCGGTAACGGCGCACTTCGAATTCATTAGGGCGTCTTCAAATGAATTCGAGGGCCGAACTCCTCGAGTTTATTCCGATCGCTGGTGAAACGTGCGCGCACGCTGCTCCCTCGCGTACCAGCTCGCGTCCCAATTAAAGCCTGGCCGTGGCGGCCCAGCCTTTTCCCTAAATCTGTCAACGATACGAATCAACAGGGACGCAAGTGTCTGCCCTGCGAATTCCGCAATCCCATCCTTGGACACCTTTTCTCGTTAGTCTAGCTCAGTGTTTCACAAACTTTCTCCAACATCATCCTCTCTCTCAGCTATTATTATTTCCACTTCACAGCTTTCATTCAAGTAAAGATCGTAAATTTTAAATTCTACCATTTGGTTTCAAGTATTTATTTTCCAAAAGTATAATAGTTCTGAGTTTTTCAAGGGATTCAAAGGGGAGGTGTTTTCACTTTGGGCATCACTGGCGCCCTTTTTTCAGCCGGGTCGTTTTCGCTCTTACTCCGAGAGTGTGACGAGCCGCTTTTCACCGATCCCTCGTTCGATACCAGCTCGAAATCACACTGCCCTCGCTCGTGAACACCACCGCCACTGGAATCACCAGATGTAAAACGCGTGCCGGCACGAAACACACCGGCACTTTCTATTGGTCGACGGTGCATGGGCAGTAAAATTTCGGCATCGCTTTCTTGCGTGGGCCACTAGGGAAATTATATCTTCTCTGGTTCCCTGCTGCGTTAACGTAAATCTTGGCGCATTCACTGGCCAATGTACATCTAACATTTGCACGCCGACTACTTTTTTCTCTTTCGAGAATTACTGGATACGTCGAGCGCATTCCACGCATCCTCCCAGTGAACGCAATCTTCCACTTTTTATTCCCTTGCATGCGCAAGGAATCATGATTGCTCTGGTATATGGTATCCGGAATAATTTGCAAGTATTAAGTCAGTGATCTGTACCGCCCTCAGAAGAACTCATTGGCACCTGCGCTTGATCTTTAATTCATCAATCCGCGAATAAGGGAATCATGACGTACTCTGATCGATACATGTGGCGTGTGTCAACCCCCGACAGACGTCGCTCCAGCAGCAGACGCACGCGTCCGCCTTAATTGTATCAATGCTCATCGAGATTCTCCTTCGAGAGAACCAGTATTCTGCCCATAAAGGGATTCACAGAAACTGGCAGAATTTCAAGTGCCACACAAAGGAAATATTCATTTTTTAACACAGAATTTTTACCGACTATAATTCTAACAGGAATCTAGCTAGTTTGGGATGTTAAAAGATCTCGGAGAATTCGGGGGAAGGCAAAGATAGAGTTGGAACGTATTCTATCACCTTGTTAACGCTTCTCCCTAAAACCAGTCCCATACTGAGGGGAATCAAGGCCCGATATGAACTCGAGGCCGTACTGCTACGATCCTCCTATCTTTATGTCTCTTCCAAGCCTGGATTTAGTTGGGTGTTACCGAAAATTCGGGGAGCGCGCTCATCAGCGGTGAGATATATGCATGCGCCCGAGTGGAACTTGCCTCGCGTGTTTCTCGTTTCCCCGAAAGCAGCGGCGCTGGCCAACCAGTTTCTGGATCACTTCTATTAGGCTGCTTAGCACGTAAACGTGGACGATGATCTCGTTTAGAGATTCACGCTCTCGCCCGCTCTACACTCACCAACTTCTCCTTCTCTTCCTCTGTTTCTCTGGGATCGGTTCTAACTGGCCTACCTTCCTCAGGTGCTTGTTCAGGATTGTCGGCAATTAGGCGGCTTCTCCGGAACATAATTAACGCTGTCGGCGTTAATGAGGCCACGGAGGTGTCGAACGTTCCTCAGTGGAATCCAAGGGTAGATCGGGAGCGCAAGGTGGACTGAATATCTCTCTCTCTCAGTCTACGAAGTATAAAGCTTCCCTGTCCAATGCAGGTTTCTGCCCACGAGACTCTTATATTCGAGGCTCCAATAATTGGCTTCTGGTTGTATCGCGTGAATTTATCCCTGTCGAGCTTACTAGCAGGGATGAGCCTTAATTCCGTGGCAAGCGACACGCACATACATATACATAGATAGGCGCGGTGAGAGCGCGGCTGGTTAGCTCGCTCTCTGCGAGATGGATCTTGAGATCTGCTTGGTCGCGTGGGATTCGCTTTGCCCCGAAAAAGCTAACGAGGACGGCGGCGGCGGCGGCCGGCTTGCCGTGGGCCTCGTGCGAGCACGAGCCTCCTTCCTCGGCCCTCTCTGCAAACGAAGGTTTACTTGTCCGGATTTCGTTTCGGCCCAGTGGGCTTCTTTTTGTCGCCCTTACCACATAATTCTTCTTCGATCGCCCTTCCGGTCCAAGGGTGCTCGCTCGCGCGCCTCCTACCCACTCACTCCACCTTGACCCTCGCTTTCCTCTGTTAACCGGCTCCTAATTAGCAGTGGCGCTCGTCACACGTGAATTTAATGTGTTCGATTTCGTACCCGCCTACTTTCTTGCCGCAGCCCAATAAAATCGAATGGGACTCGAGCTTGCTCGTTCGAGAGCGATCGATCTTTGAAATATGGTTAAATAAACAATTACGAATCTTTATGATTCATGTCAAAATTAAATGAATTATTAACGAAATAATAACATCGGAATGATTAAAGCCTGAGAGGAGGATGGGTGCGGGCGAATTTGACTTTCATGAAAGTCGAAAATCGTCCGATCCCCAATTTGTCAAGGGAGCTGCGATTCGCTAATCCCCGGATGGTCGAGCGGCGCGGCGCGGCGCGGCGGTCGAGACAGGCAGGCAGGCAGGCAGGCAGGCAGGCAGGCGGGCGGTGTGCCGTGGCCGATCTCGGCGGGGAAAAAAGGTCAATCGAGAGGCGAATGAGTATGCTAACAAATGCAAGGTGCGCCAGGAGCGCGACATTTGAGCGACTGCGAGCGGGACACGTATACGGGAGTGGGCTGCTCTCGTAGAGAGACATTTAAATTTCGGCCCCAGGAAGAAGCGGCCGATGGTATCTTCGGGCGGACTGGGCTCCTTTTTTCCTGCTCGATGCCGCCGGGACAGCTTGACGTGCGCGTGTGTCGAAAAACGCGCATCAAGCCGTACGCGGCTTCGCTGGACGACTGTCAGTCAGTCTCGCGTTCGCGGAGGGCGTGCTGCCATCGGAGAAAGAAACTCGCAGACTCATGCATATACAGACACCGGCCTGGCCACGGGGGAACACCGCAGACTCGACTGGCTATCGATAGCCCACCGAAAAACTGGTACAATCTTGCACCATCTCCTCTTCCTCTTGATCGAAGGACTCCAGTGAGGATACCGAGCAACGATCACCTGAGTCTTTTTTGCCACGCTCATTGTATTTGCGCGAGCGTGCCCGAAATACTAATCCGCCGACCCGATGCATGTACGCGAGATCGACTTTATTTCGATGCCCACCTCTCCACCCCCTCCTCTTCGCACCCTAACAATATATTCTCCATCGATTTTTCTCAAGCACATACATAATAGACGCTGGAAAAATTCTCTTCTATATTTTTCTCGGTGTCTAAGATTGTTTGGGAACGTGAAATGTTTTGGGAGTTCTATTGGGCCTCATTAACCCATTATTCCGAGGACAGCGTTGTCCTTCCCGAGTGTTTCCACAATCCTAAGGAGATAAGAAGTGGCAGGAATCCCGTGGAATCCTTGGAAATTAGTAAGTCAGCACCAGGTCGAGGGAAGTGACACGGAAAGGCTATCCACGATATTGGGTTGCCGGAGGATTCCGGTAGATCGGTGTCGTTAATGCGAAAGTCAGGGAGGACGCCGACAAAAGAATGAGTGGAATTTATCGGGATCTAAATACGTGATATTCGGTCCCTTCCTAGAGAGAGCGGCGGTCCCTTGAAATCGTCCTGGTCTCGAGGTTAGAATGCAGGCTCTCCTATGTGGCAGGGTTGCCCGCAAGGGATCAAAAGGAGCCTCAGGGATACTAGAGAAAGGAGTGGCTGAACTGGATCCCACCTGAGATAAGAGCAGCCACTACCGGGCTACTATACCATCCACATAGCTATGGCGATCCACATAGAAAAGCCCTCGAGAAACTCATTACCCTCTAATAGTTCCTCGTACCGCAAACCTTCTGCGAAAGGGCTCACCAGAAATTGAATTTCAGGGAGCGTTGCCTAACCGCGCTCTGCATAATAAACACCCAACTTTTTGAAGAATCCTAAATGCCTGCTACTCAGTTTAAGAAGTAAAAAAAGTATTTTATAGCTATCCCCGTGCGTTCATGGGTCCCAGGAGAGTGAAGGATACGGGAGAACTTGATCCTTACCAGGTTGACTTATTCTTCCTTCTCCATTTACATTTCCTAGCCAGTGGGTCATTAGTGATGAGCTACCCCCGTGCAGATCGGGATCAGGTCCTTTCGAAAAAGGAAGTGTGTCGGGGTATTAATTCCCTGGTGGTGAACAGCTCAAGGGTAGCCGTTGCGTGCGCGCAACTCGGCACAATCTTCTCTAAACAAGATCCGTCGTGGCGTTAAGGTAGCCTGCGAGTTTTAGTAAGCGGGTATTTTAACGATCTAACAACACGTCCGTCGGCTTGACATTTTCTGCTTGGTCCTTGGAGAGTAACGAGTGGCAGGCAGGCAGGCAGGCAGGGAGGCAGGCAGGGAGGCTACGCGGACCGAGTCTTCTCTCGCTCGAATAGATAGGGCCCGGCGACGGGCTCCCTTAATTGGGCCTCGTGTTGGCCCACTATCGCCGCCTTTGCGCAGCGGTAGCGCTGCTCCGTTAGCCCCGGCTACCTTCACTCCTTCCCCACTGCTGCTGCTGCTTCTCTTTCAAGTCATCTCGCGGGGCCCTTTGCTCCTCTCATTTCGACTACCTGTCTTCATTTATTTCTCCGCTTCGGTTCCTTTGCTCTCTCCGGGACACGACTGCCGCCGCGCCGCCCTTTCCTCCTTCTTCCTCAACCCTTCGTGAACGGCGCACTCGACGCCACGCTCCCCTTATCTCCGCCTTGATGCACGCTGTGCGCGGGTGCACCCGATTCTCCCTGGATAAGGAACGCCAAGCGTGCCTCCAGCCAGAAATTCTAGAGTTTATGTACAGGGTGATTCACTTGCCTTTGAATCAGAACTCTCCTAGCCCTTATTTTTTTGGTGGACTTCCCGACCTTCTCCGGGACAGAAATTTGGTGGGGAATGTTTTTTTGCATCAAGGAAAAAGTAGAAAAAATTCCAGAGCCCTAGCTCAAAATTCATTTTTTCGCAAATTTTTTAAGGTATACCCCTTCAAAAATTTTCGATTTTTCGAAGGTTCTGGGACCGGGACGAACGCTTGATTTTTCGATTCCTCGTGTCTCAAAACGGATAAAAAACATAAATGTTGTGGGGGAAATGCCGGAATTCTACCTAAAACACGTGGAAAACCGATCTGGAATATTTCATTTCAACGGTTTTCCCCATGTTTTTTTATCTTCCCGACCTTTCCCAGGGCTGAAACTTGGTGGGGAATGTTTTTTTGCATCGAGGAAGAAGTAGTAAAAATTCCAGACCCGTAGCTCAAAATTCATTTTTTCGCAAATTTTTTAAGGCATACCCCTTCAAAAATTTTCGATTTTTCGAAGGTTCTGGGACCGGGACGAACGCTTGATTTTTCGATTGCTCGTGTCTCAAAACGGATAAAAAACATAAATGTTGTGGGGGAAATGCCGGAATTCTACCTAAAACACGTGGAAAACCGATCTGGAATATTTGATTTCAACGGTTTTTCATATGTTTTCATCACTTCCCGACCTTCCCCGGGGCTGAAATTTTGTAGAAAGTGTTTTTTTGCATCGAGGAAAAAGTAGAAAAAATTCCAGGCCCCTAGCTGAAAATTCATTTTTTCGCAAATTTTTTAAGGCATACCCCTTCAAAAATTTTCGATTTTTCGAAGGTTCTGGGACCGGGACGAACGCTTGATTTTTCGATTGCTCGTGTCTCAAAACGGATAAAAAACATAAATGTTGTGGGGGAAATGCCGGATTTCGACCAAAAACACATAGAAAACCGATCTGGAATATTTAGTTTTCAAGGTTTATCTCATGTTTTTTATACTTCCCGACCTTTCCCGGGGCTGAAACTTTGTAGAAAGTGTTTTTTTGCATCGAGGAAGAAGTAGAAAAAATTCCAAGCCCCTAGCTCAAAATTCATTTTTTCGCAAATTTTTTAAGGCATACCCCTTCAAAATTTTTCGATTTTTCGAAGGTTCTGGGACCGGGACGAACGCTTGATTTTTCGATTGCTCGTGTCTCAAAACGGATAAAAAACATAAATGTTGTGGGGGAAATGCCGGATTTCGACCTAAAACACATGGAAAACCGATCTTGAATATTTAGTTTTCAAGGTTTTTCCTATGTTTTCATCACTTCCCGATCTTTTCCGGGGCTGAAACTTGGTGGGGAATGTTTTTTTGCATCGAGGAAGAAGTAGAAAAAATTCTAGAGCCCTAGCGCAACATTTTTTTTTCCCGATATTTTTGACCACCGAAAATATCCCATTTTTGCTGGTGATTCAAAGGCAAGTGACTCACCCTGTACACGGCAGTATGCCCTGAGAATGCACGTAGGGAAGACGCGGCGAGTGGAGGAGAATTAAGATTTCAATTTCCTCGAATAGATGTTCTAGTATAAAGTCATTAAGTTGATTGTTTCACCTGCTCCCACAGAAGTAACGACGAAGTTTAACATTGTAACTAAAGACACTAGTGAGTAAGATACTAGATTCGTAATAGGCTTGCAGCAGCTAATAGAGCCGAGGTAGATCTAAAGAGAGAAAGCTTTAAGTCTACTAATTACCGTTCCAATGCTGATTGGACGTGGCAATCAGTCGCAACATCGTGCACTTCAGTCGCGTGAAAGTCGAGCGAGAGCGAGAAAGAGAACGCTAATGGCGTGTATCGGTACTGAAGACGAGATTTTTACACCCATTTATCAGCGCGTTACGAGAGAGAGGCTAATCAAGAGACGCGCGCTGCCTTTAGAAGCATACAGATTGCGCCGGCTAATTCCAGCAGCGGTGGCGTCGGCGTCGGCGCGTTCACGGCTCTGTTCTAAGTCCCGAAAGTAATTAGAACGCTTAATTATTACGGGCTGCGCGCGAACGGCTATATCAGAGAGGGTCTGCTGCGGCAACGTGGCATACCCGACGCGATCATAACGAGCTAGCAGAGCGACAAAAGAAAGGGCGGTGCAACGGACAAACGAGGTCCAATACAACGAGGCTCGGGCGAGAGAAGAGAGCGCAGCATTGCTCACCCCGACCAGGGAAAAAAAGATGGTAGAACGCTGGGTTGAAAAAGGGAAAGAGAGTGAGAGTGAGTGAGTGAGAGAGGGGAAAGGTAGAGGAAGCCGAAAAAAGTAGAAGGGGTCGATAAGCTGCTGCCGATGAAGTGGCTCTAGCCTAATTGGCTTCCGCCGCTCTTTCATGGACCGCTGGCTTTTCCCATAAATTAACTTTACGCGACGCTTTAATTAAACTACGGTAGGTCGCGGCCCCCACGTATTTCAGGGAGAAACGAGAACCAACTCTCACCCCCTCCCCTTCCTCCCTTTTATATTACTGTCTATTTATTATCGGCGAACAACCCACACTGACTTTTCGGCCTCTCTCCTCCACCTTCCATACAACGTGTCCCTTAAAAACTTTATATACGATTCCGGCAATATTACTGGAAGGATCGCGTGGATCCTTGACTGCCGTTGGCCAGTTGCGCTGATACAGAAATCCCCGCTTGATGCGCTCTCGTAAAAGTCCGACCTCTATCGCGCTCCTTCTTCCATTTGCATGGAGATTACCGGTGGTTCTCGTGGCGGTCATTCGAAGGACCGAATCACTATAATAGTTATAGCCATCGAGTATAGTTATAGTTCCCGGAAAGTTGGTCGCTCCGGTGAGAAGTCAGGAAGTCGGAACGAATTAGCAGGTCGGGAGGATGATAAGTTTATCTTGGGGGTAAATTGAGAATTTCGGCAGACATCCCTGGTTAGGCGAGCGTGTCAGCTGGCGCTCGCAAAGCAGTGTCCTGTATGGTGGGGTCCTTAGACATCCTGGATAGAATTCCTCCTGGTACACCAAATTAACTTAGAGGCATACGCAACGGGCCCCCGGGCCCTGTATCGAGTTCCACGCTACCGGTATACACCGGGGCTGTCATCCGATCTCCCGATGTCTCTCTGCCGCTCATGAATCTCTGGCCACCTGTCATCAGCACACGACCTAATCCCTTCGCGAGACACCGCAACACGACGAAAGAGGAACCCGCGACCGATCGTA
The DNA here is from genome assembly GCA_910591665.1 of Ectemnius continuus. Lineage (NCBI taxonomy): Eukaryota > Metazoa > Arthropoda > Insecta > Hymenoptera > Crabronidae > Ectemnius > Ectemnius continuus. The sequence goes on from OU342861.1 coordinate 13,580,255, forward strand.
TTATCGTCAGAGGAGCATCACCCTTATATCCAACATCTAAACCTCTTCCTTCTGCCTCTCGATTTCCTATAAAATTCGTTAATAAATACTACTTTTGAAATTTATGGAGAGTGAAAGTTTTGTATATTGATATTGATTTTATAAGAGGTGTACGTGGTAAGAATTGAAGATATGGAATCGATGGGTCCTTTGTGAATGTATGAGGGACGCAGCTAACAAAGGTGAGCACTCGTGTTCCGCAATGTAGGCAGTTAGGATGGCAGTGGGACTCTGGTACCGGGAGAAAACGGAGCTCGGAATATAATAAAGTCGGCCTCGAGGCGGACAATACTGAGGAGCGAGTGCGAGAGTGTAGCCGGGGTAATAACACACGGAGGAGGATTCCTCATCGGCGATATAAATCTGCGCGGTACCGTGGGCGGCAATGAGAGATGAACTGCACAATCGTAATCGAATCGCTCGGCATGGTATTGTTTCGAGTGCGCATTGTACTCTCCCGCGGACCTACCTCGTAAACCTTCGCTCCGTATAAGCGCCAGTTCGTACTTCAAGTTGGGCCCACCGTGATTCACTCCTTTTTTCCAGCGGAGGATTCCGGCGAACACGAGCCCCCGTAAAAAGTCGATCAATCGGATCATACAAGATTCATCGAAGCCACCGCTTTTTCCTGCGGTACAAGCGACTCGAATTAGGAACTCGCTATGGAGTATCATTTTTTCCTATGGCCAGGCCTCACCGAATCAACAAGCTTTGAATCAAGGACACCTCCTACCGATTAAAATCGAACTTTCCGCTTTCCCTATGGCGCAATTGATTTGACGAAGCAATTTGAAGCGGGCAATCGAAGCGAGCCTGGCTTCTTTCGTAGCGCGGCCAATTACAATTAAGGATTCATCGGACTACTACTTTTTCCGTGGCGCGCGGCCAATTTGAGCCGGGTAACGGAGTGCCAGTAATAATTCATCCTAATCACCGACGTGGCCGCGAGAGCTTTCTCACGGCAGCGTGTCCATGAAGGAAGTCGTTCCTCCCCGGGAGAAAATTCGCCGTTCGCCATTAAGATGCCAGCCGGCATAAATCTGCCGGTAATTGAATAATTACAGGCCGCCGCTCGGGTGACGTATGCGGCACGACAATGAGGACAGGGTGCGACGTGTCTGCTCCCTAAAGAAAGGGGAACACCTCCGAGCGGATTTCTTTCCTCCTGGCATCGGGAGCGCGACGATTATGCCATCTCAATAAAAGTAAATTAGTCCGGGGGCCAAACTACGCGATAATAAGTGGCTCCTTCGCTGGGGCGAACATGCCTATGACAAATCATGCTACCCCCGCTGGCTTTCGCCATTCTCCTCCTTCTCCTCCTCTTCATCCTCCGCTCGGCGCCGCCGCCGCTGAACTGGTTCTCCCATGGACGAGCTTGACTCATCTACATCATCCTGATTTATCACTTTGCTCCGGATTCCGCGAAATTGCCGTGGTACGCGTGAAATGTTGCCGCAGCCTCGGCCTCCTCTTCTAGGTCTCTGATTCTGATCCCGACCAGTCCTAGAAAAATCTTGGCCGTCCTCGAGCTACGCGTTCCCACATAAAACACTCCGCTGACGTGGAATTCATTAGCAAACTGGAGTCTAGCTTTTTCGCCCGCCGGCCTCTGAGCTTTTTTCTCTGCCTCGCGATACGACTTGATTAGCTCGCCTTTGATAGACCTTCTAATATACTGTGAATCACATATACTTCGCCTTTTAATTTATATTTGAATTCAAAATATTATGTTAAAATAAAAGACCAATCAGATAACAATCAGGAGTTATAGAGTCATGACAAGAATCTTCGACGATATTTTACAATCAGAAGGAATTAACATCAATGTCGTTGGTCGTGATTTATACAATCGATCTTTGTCAAGGATGAGGCATCCATCGCACCCAGAAAACCAGGATTTTTTCCAGTGCATGGAATCATGAAGGGCGAGCACGCGTAGAATTGCACTTGGCAAAAAGAGGAGAGTACGACATTGAATAAGGAAGTGCGGTGCCGCGGCATATCTACTTAGCCTTTCGAACCTGGACAGGCTGCCTCGTTACTGGCACGACCTCCAGAGTTATGCAATTACGGTCCTCAGTAATTCTTGGTGGTCTTGGCGGAGCTCCTCATCCTCGGCACTCACGTCCCTCTGACTCGCTGGAAGGTTCTACCTCTCTCCATTTCAATTTCTTACCTTTAAGACTAAAATATCACTGGCCAAAAAGCCCTTGAACCACACTCCGGACAAGCGATGTCCCGCGGATGATTTGAAATCCTTTGCGAGAGCAAGCAAATCCTTCGACTATTCCAAAGGCTTAATTTAATTGGCAGCCACGGCTCGAGCGGAGAGTTATGGTGTCGCGGCAGAGATAAAGTCCGAGCGCCGCTTTCTTGGTTACGCTCGCTGGTCAAACACAAAGGGAACAGACGTCGACGCCCGAAGTCACGTCGCCCGGAATCGCGTGGGAGTCTGAGGAATTGTTAGATGAACTGGAAAATTGCTCACACCCACGGCCGCGAACTCGCCGCCACTATAAATTGATACAGAATGCGCCGTATGAGCCAGCAAAATTGAATCCCTTTTTTAATCCTCATTCACATCTACCAAGGAATGTTCAGTAATAATTAGCAGTTTCTAAAATATACTCCTTCAATAGGGCTCCCATTTCCTTGTACAATTATTTAATTTACATCCATTTCTATATACGTAATTAATTAAAAGTGGGAGTTTATATCTGTGCAAAGTATTGTGCAGATCGAGAAGAGTCTTTAAGATTTGACGCGCCTAAGTCTCTGCAACCAGGCATGCTCTCCCGCATGCCGTGATCTCCTCTCACGGGCCACATGTGTAAGCATGGACCAAACTGCAGCCGACTGGGTCGTCGTCCAGCGGAGTTCGGAGCGACTTTCAAAGAAATCCCCGTCCAATTATAGCAATTACATTTGATCCCAGCGATGTAATATTTTTAATGGCCGATCCTGGAATTTCTTAATCCACTCTCTGAACGATATGTTCCATTTTAAGCGCGTCTTTCTTCATTACCTTGTAATTCTTCGTTGGTTCGAACTGTATAATTTGTGCGAGAGTCTACAAGCGGCGATTACTGATCGGCTTGCTAAAGGCATTCGCAATTAAATGTGCGGTACGCGGCTACCTTTGCAGTATAAATCTAGCCGGAGGCTGCGCATATATGCCGCATACGCGGCTCTACGACGTTAATCACGATGTTTCGTCGCTAATGTATGCCGAGGGAATCTTTGTATTAGTGCATGCCCGAAGGCGCGCGTGGCCTGCTTCGCGAAGGACCTCGTCACAAAGAATTCGATCGTTCTAATTCATCGACCTCCAATCAGGAATCAAGGTGCGAAGTTATCATAATTATTTCTATGACTCGTCTAGGAGTTATGAAATTTTCCTAGAATTCTGTAACAACTTGATCATATTATATCTTGATTGGAGGATGATCGTCTTGGGAGTGTTATTGGCAGGAGTTGGGATTTATGGGCGGGAAGGGCTGCGGTGTGATTCCGGTGGTCGAGTACACACACGATTGGCATACCATGCCCACGCACGTGAGTCAATCGGCGGTCCGATGACGCCAGGAGGCTCGGCAAGGACCTAACCGGCCAGAGCCACCAGTTCGCTCCTTGAGTCACGTCCAGACTTACCCCTGACAATCTCAACTTCCATTCACCGATAATATCCTCTTGCAACCCGGTGCGCATTCCACTTGCTCTCTCATAATAATTGCAACGAGAGAAATATTTGGATTTTAAAGATTCTGAAACCTGACCACCCAGTTTCCTTAATAAAAGGAGTCGGTTATATGAAAAGACCGACTGAAGTTCGTTGCTCGAGGCGAACTATTTCACTTAGCGCTCCGGTAAAAGGGAGGCGGCCGGCTCCATAATAAAAGCTTATGAGGATCGTATGAATATTCATAGCGCTGCGAAAGTGAGTCAGTGATACCGAGCACCAAGAGTGTTCCCAGGAGGGAGAAAAATCTCGATGCGGCGGGCGGCGCGCGTTCGTGTCGCGCGAGATCACTCCCGAGAGAAATCAAGCTGCATATGATATGGCGTTGGGAATCGGACCGTACGAGAATTGTCACCGTCACTACTTTGCAACGGCAGGCTTTCTCCGCTCTGGAAGGACGTGAGATTTAATTAACAATGAATATCGAGCAAATCGACACCGAATAAATGTCAATCTTCGCAAAGAGAATAAATGGTAACCACGCCTTGTGAATTCTTTGCTCTTAATTTCTTTTGATCCGCCTCGCGCTTGGTGGAATTGAACGGTTCTCTTTCGAATTTATACGCCGAGGTTCGGATAAAGGAGTGTCATAACAATTTCAATTGATAGAGTGGCAGACGTGTCAGATGTGCATAAAGGGCCGAGTAATCTCGATGCAGTGGTTAAGATGGTCCGATTGGTATGGCTCGCGCCTATCAACGCCAGGATGCGTACTCCGTCGGCCCCATTGACTCGAAATGAGTCAGGCAGCCGTAGTGATTTCAGCGGATGACCATTCAGCTCGAATTTCATTCAGGTGAATGCGTCATTCGCGACCTTTAGACGCCGTTCTCGGAACCAGCACGCTTCTATGCTGCACAGACGTCTCCCACACGTTGCCCGAGCCGTTGTCTGCATATCCGGATGACCCGAGTTAACTCTTTCGGAGCGAGTCGCATTCAGATTTACCTCCGCGCCACCACTGTCTCTTTAACTTTCAAAAGCCTACAATTAATGACTTTATTATTCAACGAGAGAGTGAAGTGGCGTCCATTTCGAAAACAGGAAAGCAGCTAAATATACGAAATACCGTTATCGAACTGTTAAGTGCAACAACCCACTCTCATCGGAGTGCCTCGTTCTGCTCCACATACACATGCTCGAATGGCATGGATCGCACCCACAAGGAACGTTAAATCGATTTGAAATCAGCCAGGATTCAATTGCTGCTTCGTGTCCGTCTGGAAGAGCAGCAGCAGCAGCAGGAGCAGGAATTGCAATCGGTCGATTGGGTTGTATGGGAAAGTTTCACGCGATGTTTTGCATAGAGCGCTTTCCAGGGGTAACGGTATAGAGCGAGACGAGTGTGTTTATTTCGAGAAGGCGGTTGCCAGCGGAGTCGGCCGCTTTCATAATCGTCGATCCAGCTTCCACTCTCGCGATGGAACAAGCCAACACGGATTATGCGAGGGTTCAGATAAGATCTAATATTCCCCGGTGCTGGCCGTCCCTGTTCCGACCTTTAGCTGTTGGCAACAAGGTCGAGAGCCCGCCGGGACCGTAAACCATCCGCAACGTCCGCGGGAGGATTCCTACACCCACGAGGGCCGTCACCGTGACTCCCACATCTCGGATGTTCGAGTTCGAAACGGGCATATCCCCCCGCCGCGCCGGGATTACGCTCAACTCCACTCCAACTAAGACCAATCTCAAGCAAATCCGAGCAGAATCCCACATTCTACTACCCCGCATAATCTCCTACGCTCCTATTTCGGTATAAAGAAATATCGACTCGAAAAACTTGTCAACTAGTAGTTGTACAATTCTATAATCGTATCCCTTGGTAGTCGATTCTAGTAGCAGTGCTACTAGTTCGCCACGCTCTTTCAATTTACCGTGCACTATTACAGTAGACGATTTGCACCAACAAAGTTCACGCACGGCTAACCTGCGACCGCAAGCAGGACTGTCCTCGGAACGCGGTACGATTGCCAGGAAAACTAGGCGGTAAACCGCAGACACCGACGTTAACTGCTGCCAGTTGCGCTCGGATTTTAGTCCTTCTTATTTCCGTGACAATGGAATCTCAGTTTTACGCTCACTAATTGGCAGAATAATATGTTTTTCGATGGCGAGATACGAGTTTTTGGTAATCAAGAGACGGTTGGTGTTAAATGTTTCTTGGATTGGTAAAAGGACCAGGTGCGTGACTGAACTTTTTCGAGGTAAAAACTTGTCGCGCTTCGTAGTCTCTCGGTTTGGCAGGGCGGCGGAAAGAGGCATAGTCAGTGTGAGTGCGTAGCCGCCAGCCATCACAATGGTTATTGTTTCAGCGGGAGCGTTATGCGCTCTCTCGCGCGCGGGCATTCGTTTCTGCGCCGCCTATTTATGACGCATTATGCGAAAGCGCACCCGATAGAGTACGCGTATTGCTTTTCGAGCCATTGTGATGGCAACAATGATACAGCCCGCCGCCGCCGCCGCGGTCCATATGCCTCGACGCGTCGTCGCACCACCGCATAAATCACGATCCGCGCGAACTCAGCCCGCTCTCGAACAGCACCACCACCAGCAACAGCAACACCGTTCTCTGCTAGGTGTCGCCGAGAGAGCACATACTTCGCGCCTCCGTTCTTTTCGCTCGGCCGACACCGAAAAAAAGGGACGCCGCGCCGCGCCGCGTCGCCGGGAATGCAAATACGAAATCGACTCGATAAGCGCTCCTTCTCCCTGCTTTCCTTTTCTCACTACCTCCGCGTCTTTTCGTGTTGCGTGTGCACGTGCCACTGTTTTGCTTCCTGGTCTTGTGCTCTGTAACCCACTCTTCGCACTCGTCACCTTCCCTTCCACCCAGACACTCTCAACGCTTTCAATTCATACAAACAAAACGAGCCACGAGACAGTTATGCACGCGGGATTAACATCAACATACATAACTGATTATGTATGACAAAGCCGATCGACAAAGATCGCAAAATATAACGAGAGGAAGCAGGAGTCGTACATTGTAAGAGGTAAAGGGTGCCCAATGGGAGAAGAGGGAGAGTCGCTCTCGAACATTAGTGCTCATTAGGGCGGATCGTTAGTTCCAATGGAAATAACGAGCATACAGAAATGTCTGGGGAGATCGAAATAATATTTCCGTTGGCGAGAGACACGCGTGTCCGCTTTCAGGCGGCTTGGAAAGCGGAGCACGGATGCTGTGAAAAGACGGGGGAGAGAGAGGGGGAGAGAGGGAGGAGAGGACTCGGTATGCAAATCGGGAGTTTCGGTTGGATACTGTGTAAAGCCGACAGAGAGTCTACGTATACGGGCAACTCGAGCGGAGGGGTGGGCGGGTGTCCCGGCGACTGCGTCCTCTCCGCATTTACCATACATCCTCGTAATTAAGTCGGTCCCTCTTATTAAGCGGCGTACATTCCCTACCAACACAAGGTGGTCCATTCCGATAAAACTACCAGATTCATGCGCAAGCCCTTAATAGTTTAATCTGATACTAGGCTTGGCTTTGCCACCAATTTACTTCCCTCTTAAAAAGAATCTCCCACGAATTTATGCTTCTCCTGGAGCGGCGTCGCCACGAAATCTCGTCGGTCCGATTTCTGGTGTCCTGTTACACGCGCTCTTTCCGAGAGTTCATCTAATTGCGATCGGTGGGACAGGTTTATTGTCTCGTTGTGGAAGCGGTGTGTCAGTGGTGCGCGAGAGTTACGAAATCGATTCCGTGTCTGCGCGGAGTCTGGCCAATGTGACCCTGCTCCAGAAGAGAGTTACGAAAAAGTGACATACTCTAGATTAAAGGTATCTTGCGAGCGTTGTATTATACAACGTCGAGCCTTGCTACTTCTCGATTTCTCTCTCTCTCTCTCGCTCGCTCGCTCGTAGCTTCTAACCGCTCGCGACAGCATTCCAGCCACGCGACTCTTGCCTAGGAACACTGGCGTAACTACCGGCGAACGCTTAACGAGCCGATTTGTCAGGAGTCACACATACAGGGAGAGGTTGCGTGTGTATCCCTCTCGCTTTGGCAATAAGTGGGAATTGCTGGCGAGAGGGCAGTTCGAGGATGAAATGCCGGCGAGTGGATCGGCCGGATCATGGGTCTTCCTGGTCATTTGGCAGTTGATTGGAGGCCGCGTGTCCAGGCATCGCGCTGGCAACGAGCGATTTTATGGGAACGAGTGCCTCGCCACGCAGAACTGAGCACCGCTCGACATGTCTGACAAGAAGACGACATCCTCGTTAATGTTGCACTCCTATATATCGCGCGCGGCTCGCACCGGCATTATATTAGGGAGTTAACGTCCAATAAAGGTATGACTTATTGCCGAATTCCCATGCAAATCGCCCGGCGAATTAAAGGCCCCGCTCTCGGCGCTTCCTTTCGGAGCGAGTGATGAGTGTGCCGCGATCGCGATAATCGAGATGAAATCCCGCACTGATCAAATCCGGACGCGCGCCTCGTAATTGGACCTTCCGACTCTCCTCTTAAAACCTCTAATAGATTTACTTCGATACATAACACCTGCATTTACTTAGAATAAATTAAATTCCTAGCTTATCTTGTAGAGCAACTCTTTGAGTTCAATAATAATTTCTAGTTTCAATCGAGGATAATTTAATGATTATTTGATTTGATAAGGGAATTTTCTAGATTGATAATAAAATGGGGATTTATCGGGGAAGTTGGGGAATTGTTGATAGCTACGTCAATGGTGTCCAGCTAGTTGTACGTGGAGCAATAAGAGAGCGTGGATCGGCGCGGCGCGGCGCGGCGGTCGAGCGGAGGCGGTGGAAGCCATCCCCTCGATCGCCGCTCGGAGAAGCGAAAGAGGAGCAAAAGGAGGCGAGCGTGCCGGAAAGGTAAGAGGCCGGTGGAAGGGAAGGAGTACAGTGGGAGAGGTGTGCTCGTCGACGAAGAGAGGAGGATGCAGGTGCGAAAGAGGCACGAAAGAGAGAAGAGAACCGCGACACAATCACGTCCTGCACGCGCCGTGCCCCGAGCCATTCACAGACTCTGTTACACGAGGCATCCCTCTTCCAATCGATTTCTCCAATTAGAAACACTTCCGGCCATCCAATTTCAAATTCACCCATCTTCTTCATAGAAATAATTCTGTATCACTACAAGAAATTATTTAACGAGCAATTCATTTAATTATTCCTGATATCTCATATAAATATCGAATGTCCCATTGAACTTCGACTGGACAAGATACATAAAGATTTCTTTTAAAAATGGAGGAGTGTGGGAGGTTGATTAGATACTGGATAATGAGTTTAGTGATTCCGGAGGAGTTGGCCTCGTGTAACATGAGTTCGATCACGATTACCGCTGGAGGCGCATAGAGGCGTCTGACCCGCGTGCTCCTAGAGGCCCGAGGCGGTTTCGAAGTGTGGGAACTCCTCACCTCGAAGCCTCCCGACGACCTTTCCCTGCAACCTGCAACCGCATATCTTCCTGCACCTTGAAACTCGGCATAGATATAACACACCGACATGGCGCGCGCACACACACACGGTGCTAGGTGCGGCATTCTTTTTTCTTGGAGTCGGATCGACCTAGGCCAAATGGAGTCCTCAGGGTAACGGGTTCAAGGTAGACCATTAACTGTGACGTATTCCTCTGACTCGCGTGGGTTCCGGCGAAGAAGTCCGTCTGATTACGCGCCTCGGGCCTCCGATTCTCTCCTCGCATCCATCCCCAACCAGCCAGCCACTCCCGCTAATTTATCGGGCGCCTTTGTGCTGCCGGTGAAAAAGCCTCGATTACAGCATTACACCGAGAGTCGTCAGATGTCCCTCGGGAAAGGCGAATATGTCGGCTGAATAAAGCAAGATTGCAAATTGGAACGATCGACCATTGATTTCTACGGCGCACCAATCGAGAAGAACGATCTATCCAGTGAAGTTATTGCCGGTAATCGCTCTCGCGTGTTACATGATACTCTTTCTCGAAAGTTACATCCACCTTCTACTGCTGATGATCTCCCAGCAAGCGCTCGACCGTATTCTCGAAAAGCATAAACGCTGTTATTTTCCGTCCGATTGCCGGCACGCCTTTTTTCTCCGGTGTGTTTTATGCCGCCGCGGCGCGCTTACGCAGTCGGGCTAAAGTTCAAGGCAAATTACTGGATATTTGACGAATCGCGTGTTAGGCATGCTCTTTGCGTGCCTTCTGATCAATCCCTACCTGCGCACTTTCCCAATGACTCTGATCCGCGAACCTGTTCTTCATGGATTTATAGAGAATATCTATCATCTGTCAAAGCAACCCTTTTAATTTAATATTACAAAGTCAGAGGATTAATTTCGCGTGACTTTCTAGGATGATCTTGAAGAAAGTTGAATATTGAACAGTGTTCCACGATGTTGATTATTGTGGTGATCCGGTTGGTGGTCTTCGGGAAGGTGAAGGCTTGGAATGAGTATCGGTGTACGCTCCTGGGAGCCTGGAGGGTGCGTTTGGTTGGTCCCGCGACCTAAGTACAGCCTGCCCGATCAGAGCTCTTGGTTCGCAGATCCTTGGGTCCCCGTGTCTGCGATTGCATCGTCAATGATTACTGTTCGGCTTGGAGTTCGGCCCTCCAGCTGCGTTTACATGCTCCTCCGCTTCTCGTAAGGACAGGCTTTGCGCTCCTTTTTATCTTCCGTTCAATCCAGCAGCACGCCCGCCCGCCAATGTGTTTGGTTTAACTCCCTCGACGAATCTCAACATTGCGCCCCGACCGACCGACCGACCGACCGACACATCGTCCAACGGCCGGGCCGGGCTTCTCTCCTCGCCTTGGAGTTTCCATGGCCGGCGCTCATTTATTTGCACCGGCTGCAGTAATTAATGCAGTTAATGCCGGCTGGCGAGCGCGCGTCGCATTCTGACTCGTTCTTTTTGATGCGTTTCTTGCGACGCGCGTATGTATAAACGTGATTTATGCGACGGCGACGAGCGGCGGCACGAAAAATCGAGGGAATGGCTCGTTAATCAGCAGACACCGGTGACACGTGTACGGGCATTCAATTGTCACGGGTTACCTGTCACCAGCAGCACACCTACCGGGGGCCTTGCGAGCAAGTACGCGAGCAAGATGCGCTCGCCTCGTTAATTAATTATCCGAGGCCGCATTCGCCGGCGAACAATGTTCGCCTGCCTCGTTAGGTCCTATGCAGATGAGACCTGTTCATCAGGCCAGCGCCCAATTAAACATTTCGGTGCACGCCTATCGCATACCTTCGCTCGCAGCCCGCGCTCCCATTATCGCCTTCCCTTGTACACCTTACCTCCCGTCATCAAAGCCACTCGTTCGAGTCATTAGAGTTCCAGATTGAAATGGAAAATCGACCCTCCGATGTACGATTTATTGCACCTCGAAATCTATAACTACATTATCGACAATATTTCAATTTCAACTTCTTACGATGCAAAAAGGAAGCCCGCAAAACAAAGTAATCAATACAACCGAGCTTATTCATCGCATCCTATATTGACTCCAATATAAGATTAAATCTGGCGTAGATCGAACAAGTGGGAGATTGTGTGGGGCATTGTGAGAGGGTGTTCTCTTCTCGAAAAGCGTGTTGGCGGAGTTCACGGGCGAGAAAGGGGTCGGTCGCACGGTTCTGGCAGGGGATAGCAGCTCCGCGAAGAGAGAGTGGAAGTACTATGAGGTGCGCGGGTGCGGGCGCTTCTTCCCATTTATTCTCTGGTTGGCCAATTAATTTGGCCGGTGGAAGCGTGGCGTGGGCCTTCTGGACGAAAACAAAGCAATCGCGCTCTGGTATCTGCGGTGGCGGGTTGGCCGCGCGCGCTCCTTTAATTAGCGTGTATTGTGCGGCCAGCGGGAGTCGAGGAGAGCAGAAGGGCAGCGGGCGCCTGCTGCCCTTTCTCGACCCACCCACCCCACCTCTCTCCGCTCTCCTCTCTCCTCTCTCTCTCTCCTGGCACCCCCGCAGCTCGGATATCGCGTAACAAGATCTTATTCAGTGTTCGGCGCACCGAGGGTTAATGATGCTATCGCCATACAGTGCCAAAGCGATCGCATTACAGATATATACCAGTTGCGCGAGAGCCGCTCGCTCCTCCTCGCATCTCTACTCGCTCGCCTCTCCTCATCGTCGTCGCACGCTCTGGTGTCTTGGCTCGCTCGGTCTGTTTCAACGTCGATTTTTCTTTAACGATCGCCGCGCTCTGATCCCACGTGGCCCCCAGCCATTCTCTCCTACTCTACCTTGCCAGTCATACACTCTCTCTCGTTCTCCTTCTCTTCTTCTCTCCGCCTGCCTCTCTCTCTTTCTCTCACCCCTCGAGATATCCTTTGTTGCCCACGCTCTCTCCTCCGGCTACCTTCCTCCTCCTTCTTGTCGTATTACCTCCTAAGGACCGCGCTGGGAGTCCCGTCGATTAATCGATTATCGGACGCCCCGTACCAAGCATCTCCCGCAGATGTTATCCCCCCGATGGAACACGCTTCTCGAAATCGTGCTCGGGGGGCAGGCAGGGAAGAGAGAGGAACGCTCCTCGTCCCTTTTTCACCTTTATTACGAGAATCCCGATGTACCGTTCGGAGATCTCGGCGATCTATTAGTATCCTTTGGTACAAGGATCCCTTGTTACAGGGAAAGATTGCAAATAGCACCAAGTTTCTGTTTTATCTTTGAATCTGGCTACTCATCCCGCTGCATCCGGGCGTTCTCTCTCCGATGCCACTGACTTTCCTTCGACTGGCATACTCTACGAGTGCGAATGCGAAGGTCGCGTGCAATCTCTCGGCTTCCGAGTGTATTCTTTCTCTCCTTTACACCGAGCGCCTCTCCTTCTCTATGAGGAGGTTTGTGGGAACACAAACCTTCTCACGTCACTGCCAAGAGAAATACACGCGTCGGTGAAAGATACCTTCTGGTACACGTGGACGATGGGAAGCGCTTGATTGCCGCTATCAAGATCGACTGTCGAATATCGAATCCGCGCGGCGAGAAGGCTACTGTTCCTTTCTCGCTGATTCCCTGATCTCTCGAACGAGGATCTCCAAGTACTCGCGAAGGGTTTGTTAAGGGGTTCTTATTGAAATCGAATTTTTTTATATTATTGATTGATCGAGGATTGCTCGCCCTTCATTTTCTTAGGCGAGAGTGCCAACATCTGCCGTGGAGAATTGCCAATGCCTTGGTAGTTCGCTGCCGGGCGGAAGAGATGGGTGGAGCTCGACGGCATGTAAATGCCAAGCACTCTAATTGCTACATTAATTGCTTTCGCCGGAGGCACGTTATTGATTAAGGCAATTCTATATTATTAGCGGAGGGCGCCCCGGGCGCAGACGATCATTCGCATTATTGCTATCAAGATTAGCTGTAACCCGTTGCCTCATCTCCCTTCCATCAGTGATGAAACTACTTCTGCGATATTAAGACAGCAAAACGTATTTGTTAAATATAATTTGTCATTCGGAAGGCTGGCATTATGCCGGTCAATTTCGAGGCTGCTGCTACGAATTGAGACTGCGCGGAGAAACCGGTAATAAGAGCGCGCACTCGACGAAGCGTGTAGTCAGAGTAACCGCAGAGCCAGCCGAGAGACACAGAGACCTACATTGCAATCCTGGGAGAGCAGAGCATCTTCGAATGCCTGGCGAGCGAGTGTAGGCTTTCAAGGAAAAGCACTAAATTGACCACAAGCTCTGCCGCAAATTTATACGCCTTCTCCGCGTCCGCCACACAACCTTCTCTTCGCCCGAAGGTGAAGCTGGCTGTGAAGTTAAACTGGCGTTTCTATTTAGTTGATACTAAATTGGGAAAAAATGAAGTTCCCGTGGTCTAAGGATTGGATGAGAGAGGGATAATAAAATTGAAGGCGGCGCGAATGAGTGGCGTGCGGTATCCAAACCGCCAGGGAAGACTTCGCAGCTTCACTGTAACGAGCGCACGTAACTCGCGGCGACGCACCAGCAATCTCTTTGTGCGTGCCGCGGTAACAACCTGTAATTGTGCTTAGCCTTCGAAAGAACGCCTTGCAATAACAGATTTCCGATTGCTATTACTGACTCTTGGGCGCATGACCTGTCAGTCCTTCTCTTCATCCAATCAGGCCTTTTCTTTGCTCTCCGTATTATGAAAATTTGCGTTTCTATTATCATACAATGATTCCTTTAATTTATAATTATAATTTAATTAACTATTCATCATTTTAATACGGATTTTTATTATTTATGCTTGAATTCTGAGTGCAGCGTTTGGCAGGGCTTCGTGCCCTTACGTAAGGCCATTCGCAGAAAGCTCTGGGCTCCTCGAGTGCAAGAATCAGCCGTTATCTCGGGTTGAAGTAAGTTCGCGCTTCGATAACGGAACACGACCACTCCTCGATGTCGATTAGCGGGAAAAAAGAGCGCGCCCGAGTTCCCGATAGCTTTGCTCTCGACAAACACGTTCCACGCGGCGGATGCGACAGGACGACGCGCCGGTTTCTGCAATCGATCGCCGATCGTATCAGCCTGGCTAATCGTGCGCCAAAGATTCCTTTTGCGATCATCGGGACTCGCCTTAACTCTCTCTATCTCGAGATAAACTTGAGAATCGACCATTCCGAACGCTCGTGCTTCCCTCGACAACCTTTTCTACTTACACTCCACTCAGACACCCTTTTTTTAATCGAATAACAACGCTGTCATTCATGAATTACTCCGGTGGAATTAAAAGCAGTATGTTTGACTAGTGAAACTACAATTGAATTAATACCAAATATATAAAAGTTGGTCAGCAAAATTCTTCGACTCGATTGGTCAACGAAAATCCCTCGAAAAGTCGTTGGGAGTGCTGGTCGCACTTTGCGAATGCCAGTGCACACTCGCGTGGGTTTATGGTCTCGTAAATAAAGGAACGTAAAACCAATATGTCGGTTTTTTATGTGGCGAACAAAACCAAGAGCCGCGAGCATGTACGTGCGACGCAGGCACTCTCTCGCGCGCGCGCACCGAGCCAGCTCGGCCGAGAGCAGCCACGCACCACGCACCACGCACCACGCACATCCCACCCGCTCGGAGGCTTCTTCTTCCTGTTGTTTCTCTTATCCCCCGTTCAATGAGAGAGGAAGCAGCTTCTTACAAGAGGCGCATCTGCATGTAGGAAGCTCCTGGGCGAATCACATGCCTCTGCCCGGAACGATCACCGATAAGCTCTCGCCTAATTTATCGACTCGAGGTGAACGCACTTGGACTCGTTACTCCGTTTGTTCCGGCTTTCAATGATGCCAGCACCACTCGAACAATGATGTTCCAACATTGCCATAGTTAACAACGCGCTATCGGAACACCAATGTATCATTATCGGTGCTAGTGGATATCCATATCCAATTGTCGAAAGATAATCGGGAGAATGGTGTGTCTAACAGGCGTATTGCGGGAGGAGAACCGCCGCGCCGGTGAAACCTGCGCTGGTCAAAGCTACTAGTCATTAAACTAGCTTAGCTATAGAGAATTTCAAAGCTGGTAGTCGGATCGGTTGCTCGAGATCTGTCGGTTCTATCTCCGGCGATACTACTTCTAGGTGGTCCGCGCGAGTATCCTGTAGACACGCGTTCCTAGGTACTTGAGAGAGGAAGGATTGCCGGTCTTTCCTTCTCTTCTTAGCTATGCCGATCTCTCTCTTTCCCGTTCCTTGGCCGATAACGGCCTGGCCCTCGAGTTTCTCGTGGATCCAGGCGACATAAAACATCCGGGACGATATAAATCGACGCTGCGCGCAACGAGATCGATCCTCGTTACCGGGCACGCTGCCGTCGCCGCTGCCGCCGCCGCCACCGTCGCCGCTCGATCGAGTCCTCGGCGAGTAGTGACGGTGGGAGGGAGAGATCGGTCGGTCTCTGCCTTTTGTTTTTGCCGGTGGATCAGATACTAGGCGTCGGTTATCAGGCTGTGGTATCAGGCCCACGGCGAGGATGTAAGTATACGCGGCGCGTTCCTCGACGCACGCTGTGTGTCTCAGATAAGATATCTGCCCTGGTCTCGGGCAGCGATGCGCCTCTGTCCACCCTCCTCCATTGCGAGCGAGCGAGCAAGCGCCCCGCTCTTTCGTACCGAAACCCAGCAATAAATAACTCGAACCGATCGCTTTTTGCCGATCGGCAGGAAGAACCTCTCCTCTCTTCCCAGCATCCTATTGCGCGGCTCTCCTCTCTCTCTTAGTACGCTGCTTGTGAACGGCCCCTCCAATCGGACGACAAGGGGGCGGCAAAAACGCCACTGCTCCCCTTTGGATTTTCAATCGCCGTGTCAGAGCCTTTTCTCTTCCTCCCCCTCTCCTCCACTCCACTCTACTCTGTCTCTCTTTCTCGTATAATCTCCTCGGTACCGGTCGTCGTGTGTACTTGCTTGGCAGGACACCTTTTTGCCAACTGTTTTGATGGATGCCTTGGCAAAGGTTCGCTCGCCATCCCGCGGAATATACAGCGATGCCCCTCGCCAGTCATTGCTTCCTTCAGCTCGTAAAAATGGCAATGTTACACGGGTCACTTTCTCTGGAATGCCGTCTCAAAATGATTACGATCGATCTTTACCAATGTAAGCTGATGCCAGGGATTTTTTGCGGATATAGTTGCTCGCTCGAATTGGAATAGGGACGCGAAGTAGCAGGATGAAAATTGTCGTTACTGGTTCCGGGCTGTTGGTGGTGGTGGTGATGGTGGTGGTGCGCGCGTTTGTCTCGCGGCACTAGATTAATATCGGCAATGCTCCTCCTACATAATTGAACGGCTCGCATGACGGCGATGCCTTCGCCAATGACTCGAGAAAATGATAATGGTTAATGACGATGGAAAGCCAGGAAAGCAGAGCGCGCTCGCAATCGAAGGGCGCTGCTGCCGATTTTATCCGTGCGTGTGGCTACAAATTTCGTTTATGTAAAACGGCCCGTATACTACGAATCTGCGAGTCCACCGTTATATAACACTGTAGGGCAGCCGATAGCAATCTGCCAGCTGGACGAACCACCCCCCAATTTGGAACGTGCCAGTCCTCTCGAACAGCTCACCCTAAACAAAAAATAACAGACGCTCGCGAGGAACGTCTTCATACTCGCATTCATCGCGATTAACACTCTTCTTACGAAAAATCCAGTCGGATTATTTGTTTATCTATAAATCCATTGACTATTTTAATAAATGTATCTAGAGAGCGAGAGGGATGAGTAAATGTCGTAATATATTCAATCCTTGAATTTTAAGACTTTTCCCTCGGCAACTCCTAACTTTCTCTTTCGCGCCGGTACAAGTGCATTATGTTTAATAATAAGTTTGAGCAATTGAAAGTGCACGTAACGCCAAGGATCCCGCAAATACGATCGGCTGGGCACATAAAGATTCAGATGTACGGATCTCTCGATTACTGGGAGATAGCCGGCCGTTTGGCGGATATCGAAAGCGATGTAACGATGCATCCGCGAGCGTAATTACAGCAGGATGCCGGCCGCGAAAGAGCCAGCATACACGCTCGCTTCTGTGTGTACGTGTGTGCGTGAACGCTTGCAAGAAGGAGAAGGGAAGAAAGGCACGCGGCTCACGATCCCACGGAGCCACGCGATACTTCATGCCGTGCGCGTGCACGTGACCCGACGACCTTAAAAGCAAGCACTATTTCCCGCTCGCTGCCGACGCCGCCGCCGCCGTTGCCGCTGCCGCCGCCGCCGCCGCTCCTCCGACACGAGACCGGAGATTAATATTATTGCGCGCGCGAGCCTCCTTTTGGAATTTCTGCTTACACCGAAAGTAATCTCTCGGAGCAGCCGCCTCTCTTTGTCCAGCATCCGGCTCGCTTCCGCGCGCACGCTGTATCCGCGAAATTGGAGGCGGCTCGATAGGCGAGCCTCGAGATTAAGCGAGAGTGCTTGTGTGTCACGAGTCACGAGTTACCTCTGCCTATTACGAGAACCGGTTGCCTTCTTCCTCTTTAACTTTTATCGCAAATCTTCCTACTACGATCTTTAAACCTTCCTAGATTCTATACTAGTTCCGCTTTTTGCCTTGGCAATTTGTGCTATTGAAAGGTTTCTTGTTCGATGGTTGTTCTTTTCCGTCGTTAATCGGGAGACAAAATCGTAACCGGCTGACAACGTATGATAATCGTGTCGTCAGTGCGCCGCGATGTCAGGTTGCGTAAGGTCCGGTAAAAAAGGAACGGTTGTCGCCGCTGGGTGTCGTGACATGCATCGAATTCGCTCGCGGCTACGTAAGTGGCGCTCGCGCTCGCACCTGATGTGTCACGCTTCCACCGTGAATAATTACGTCGGCCGGCCGGACGGTGTCTGCTTGCGAGTTCCACATTATTCCGAATGCCAGTGGATTGCGTGCACTGTCTGTCATTAACACCCTCATATCTGCAGTGCATGCCACTCTCATTGATGCGAGCACGAAAGCCGATTAAAGTGTACCTTTATGCTCGCCTCATTTTCGTCTCCGCAGATCACACGTTTTCGACGTGCGTATTTCATCACTTTCTCGAAAATTTCTCTTAGCCCCGGAAACGAGCGGACAATACGGAAATTTGTATAATTAAAAGGATTTTAAAATTACCGTCTTTCTTTCTCGATCAGGCTCGACAGTTTTAAATATCGGCGGCTAAAAAAAGAAGTGCTCGGTGGTGGTGTCTTGACAGGAGAAGCAGTGAGGGGTGTGTGGAGGAACAATAAAGCGATGGAGAAAAGGAAGAAGAGGCAGCCAGCCAGTCTCCGGAGGAAAGACAGCGTACGGCAAGGCAGCAGCAGCTGCCGTGTTTAACGCGTTCGGCGATGCGCGAAACGCGTCTGGTAGCATTCTTACAAGTACGTAAGGGGCCTCATTACCGAGCCCGCTCAGAAATACGATAGTGCTGCCTTGGGACATGCCACGTCGACGTTTCGCCGGTGATTCTTCGCCACCTCCTCCTTCATCCACTGCCCTTTCCTCTTCCCCCGCCTTCCACCGCCCATTTCCCTCGAGCACTTGTTCCACCAGTATGTAAGATCCATTCAAAAAATAAGAATTCGCGTAACAATTATCACGATGGAAATAAATATTAATTCAACGAAGTAGCTACAAGCAGAAGACGTCGGAATATTTTTATTTTCGTACACTTATTAAGAAAAATGATTAAAGCAACGGTGGTCTTATGCAATTGATTGGGCAAATCAAAGTCGTTGGGAAGGATATTCGGCGGGCAGTGTAATCGTATTCATGAAAATATTGGAAGGTCGTTTGTCGATCAGTCGACGGTGATTACGATTTACTGGGAAGGAGGCCAAGCGAGTGGTGTCCCGCCCTCGGCCCACCTTTCATTTCGCGGCAGATCTTCGTATATCTTCTTCGGCGAGGCATTTAACGACTTCGCCTCTCTGCCGAACCAAGAGCCGCCTTACTTTCGAGAGGCTCCCAGCCTCGGTTCGAGGAACGGCATGCCCCTGCCGCATAATTAATAAATGTCCAGGCCTCTGCGCAATCGCTAATTGTCGATTAATTAATTGGCCGTTCAAAAATTTAATAAACCGATCGTTAGCCATTGGTGCGCGCGCGCGCGTCTTCTCTCCCGGAGAGGAGGCAAAATACTTTGGCTGCGCGCTTGGAATAATTAGTAATTTACAACGCCGATTAGCGAGTACCGATCAGAGCTGTTAAAGAGCGAGGAGTTATGTTATGAAGAGCATGCTCGTAAAAGGTATCCGCGAATGGCAGCGCGTGAGCGATTTTTTCCTGGCCTGCTCTTCCTCTCGGTTTTCTACCGAGGGCGAGTACGTGTCCGCAGTCATTATAGATATACGAGGAGCGTTACGTCCTGCCAGTCGGAGAGCGGCCCTTTTTTTTATCGGGCATCGGTTGTTAACGCTTATTATTGCGGTAATTATCGCTTCATAGATCGTCGGGACAAGGACCGTGCAGGAATGGGAAGCTTGTGGGCGTACATCAGCAGGATTTACCCAGCATTTTCCTCGCGATCGCTATCTCCCAATTCCCCCGTGGATGCCTGCGCCGCTCACTGTACGCCCGTTCGATTTTAATTCGCCCTGGGTATTCAATGGAGTCATTAATAGCTTAACGTTCCACCGTTAATTGCGAAGCGCGCACCGATCGCAGCGACCGCCAGGGGACGAGGAAAGCGACCGGTTGGCTGGATGAAAAATGTCCTCGTCGACAGGGATAAATCCTGCTAATCGTCCTTAATGGCCGATCAATGTCGATTAAACAGAGCGACGTCGATATGAAAGGGGACGAGACTGGCAAAACCAACGGAGAGAGAGAGAGAGAGAGAAAGAAAGAAAGAACGCCGTGTATACGAAAGGAGTGCTTCGATGTTGGCTCGCATTTCACCGCTGCTGAGAAACGCGGCCGGGCGAAAAAGGATCCCTGAAAAGCGAACATTGTGTATCGAGAAATGGGAGCGTTCCACTCGACCAACCACGTACGGGAGTCCTTTGTGAAACCGAAGAGTGTCGGTCTGCGCGTCGGCTACCCGTCTCCGCGCTCGCCGTCCTTTTTTGCGCCCGCTTAATTCCGCCGGGTTCTCCTCTCTGCTCTGCTCTGCTCTCCGGTGTGCGCCGCGCCGCGGAGGCGACGTGTGACGGCGACGCCGAGCGACGTCCGCCGGGAGGAAAGGAGGAGCGACGACGGATAATTTCAGCGAGTCACCGCGCGATGATACTCGCCGTTTCTCACGTGCGCTGAGTGGCAGGTAAAGTGCCAAGCTCGACATGATAGAAGTGCGCTCACGCGCGCGCGCGCGCGTCAGCCGGTCATTAAAGTTTTGCGAAAGATCCTCGCTAAGGATATGAGGAGCAAGCTTCGCAACGGGAGGAACACGTTTGTTGGAGGCTTGGCCAATAGTAACAGGCTTGTGTCCAGAGTAATGAGCCGATGGGAATTCAGGATTGTTATACTCGGAGTTTCTCGCCGCTGGCAGCACCCTCTTATCGCCGACGCAATCACGTCACCGCCATCCAATAAAGCCTTTTCTTTCATTACTTCTCGCGCCACTCACTATATTATAAATTCGACGTCCGAGATATTCCGCCCCGACAGTAAAAAGTCCGATTCAATTTTTTCGAAAGTTAATGACGAGCTTCACGCGTGCGCGCGGTGGATGTTTGCGCGAGGGAAAAGGAGTCCCATGAAGGAGGCGTTGCGGAATGCCTCCGGAGGCACGGCTTCGGGAAATTACGGTTATAAGGAACCGACTGCCATAAAGCACGCGCAAATTAAGTAGCCACGAACGAGGAGGGTAGAAACGGGAGAGAGAGAAAGAGAAAGAGAGAAGGGAGTCGTTAGTGTATATGAAAGAAAGTCGAGGCTCCCGTATTTTTTCCCGAAAGTTACAACCGGCCACGAAGACGCCTGACTAGAGTCTCATAAATTAAGCGTCCGGCTTGCCTCGTCTAATTATTATTTGGCAATTAAATTTTACTCTTTACTGGCGATGCACGCCTCCGGGAGTCAAGGCTGCACAGGAGGACTGGAGTTGTTGGATATCTTGGAGGATAAAGGATCAAAGGGGGAGAGGAGACTGTCGTTAGGCACGGAAGGCAGTGAATATCGTGTTTCCACGGAGGAGTATCAGTGATCGGTACTCCGATACTCTTCCACTCGGTGGGACTTGAGGCTGCTGCCTCGAAAAACTGGACATCTTCTCCCGCCTGGATATCTTGATATCTTCATATTGTTCACCCGACCAGCGGTAATAATAATTTTATAGCCTCGCACTGAAACTTGATAGGCTCGGAAGAATGTCCGGTGGACCCCCGTCAAAATTGAAATCCGCTTGGCTAAAGCCTGTCTTTCCTTAGTCAAGCAAGTGGCGCCTTTTAGGAGAGAGTCCAAGAAACTCGAGCTGGTCACCGGCTATTTTTGTAATTATATAAAATAATCTCTCAATTCGAATCCATGTATCTCGTGACGACGGTCAAGCAGTTGATTAAACTTTGTTGCCGATCAATCATATTCATCGAGCCTCGATAAAAGCTAGCTAACCACCACGTAACACGCTAGCATTAACGACATTTTTGCCGATGATCTAATTTCCCTCTAGGCGCGCTGCGAATTAACTAGCATCGACGTGTTCGACTAAATAAGCAGGTAAACGTATCTTAAACGGCGTCGTTTATATCTCGGCTTGTCATTATTGCCGAGGACTGGTTAATTAAGCACTCTCGCGGCACAAAATTCCTGCTGGCGGGAGGACAAAGAGAGCGAGGGACGCGTGGCTCGTTTGCAACTGACGTTTAATAGATGTTACGCACAGTTATCCAATTAGTATCGGTGGATGCATCCACGCATACACGCATGCGGGAGGGAGAAAAGGTGCGCGAGCAAATCGCGCCCTGTTCGAAGAAGCGGCGTGACGCGCTCGTCGCTCCGCTATCGGGCTGGACGCGATCGAACATCCTGTGTACCAGACATGTCGTGTTTTCGCGTATCACGTTCCTGTAAACGTGATAGCACACGTACACACGTACGCACGCCCAGAGCCAGGCACGCTCTCGCCACCATAAATAAAATATGACGCGATAAACCAGCTCGCACCATCGACCGCCCTTTTCCATGGTCGAAGGTTGGCCTTTCATATAGAATAAGCCAATAGTCAAACGTCACTTACATAACTATTAATCCAACATACCAAAATAAATTTTTTTCAATCATTATTTCTAATTTATTCTCTCTTCTTGTTACAGAACTACAATGCAGGACAATATGGATTACATCAGTAAAAAGGTATGTCAATTTTCTAGAATTGATTATTACAAAATAATACTGTGAAGAGTTACGAACGGGTAAGAAGGGATTGGTGTAGTAAGGAGAGATGGGTGTGCTTTACGCACGTGTCAATTTGAGGATGGCAGCAAACAAGGTGGCGGGTTGGAAATGGGTGGCCCGAACGTTAAAGAGGAGCATCCTCCTTTTCTCCCGTGGTAGACTCGCTCTCGGCTTACAGGCACTCCGCTAACCGGGCCCGCAAACTTCTTCCACTCGCTCTCGTAATAATGACACGGGTAAACCGTGGAAGGAACGGCGTGGAAGCGTGTGCTCGAGAGTGCGAGGCGCGTGACCGGACTAAGCAAATTTACTCGGGCCGCTTTCGGTGCTCGGCCGCATGCCCAATGCAAATTAACAAGAGTATGTACTTTCCTGTAAGCAGCCTGCCCACGTACTCTCCCGAGAAATGCGGCCTTTCGCGCGAAACATGGAAATTACCAGGTCCGAGGATCGCCATTACGCGCCCATCGATAGAATCTCGCGGGTGCGCGTGTCAGCTGATCAATCGAGCGCCGCGCGCGCGCGCGCGCGTCGCCTTTGCGATCGATATCAGAAGCCTGCGAGCCGATCGATCTCAATTAACAGCACTCGGGGACTGTGCAGCTTTTTTCGCCGGCGATCTCTAAGAGAAAGGCGATCGCGTGTACAAAGCATTCTGCCGGTGCTAGACGGAGATAAGGATCGTGTCGACTTATTACTTATCTCGTCGCTTGCGATCGCGCCTATCTACGCCTCTCCTGACCACCGGAAAAATTGCCAGTATGTGTAGTAGATAGGGATCGTCGTCTACAAGAACGCGCGCAACCCGCTCCATCAAGTGTAACTATTCTCTTAATGAAAGTTCGTCTCGAGGAAAATTGGCTTGTATCATCACGTTTGCGCGTGTTGATCAAAGGAGCTGCGCTCGAAGTGCGTGTTAATGGCAGAAGTAAAAGGTAGAAGTGACGTGAAAGTATGCGACAGTAGATGTGCAAGGGAATCGAGACGTGACTCAGGCTTTTGTGACTCTGGGAGCTCGGATGATGCTGCTCGCCGCTCTGTTGCAGCTGCACGGAATTATCATTGCGGCGCATCGGCTGGGCACCCTCGATGTTTCTGCATTAGCGCAATCTTTGACGAGTTTCGCATCGTGCAACGCGATATATCTGGCTTATCTCGATGCGCCGATGGGCCGCGCGTGTTACGCGCGCTCACAGCTCCAGATCTCTCAGTTGCGAACTCGCGTCGAGGAAATGAGAGGAGCGCAAGCTTATCGGCGCCGCGTGTCCGTATTGCCGGCTTTATTAGCGCCACGATAACCCACAGCCACGTTGTCAGTTAATGGGTTAACGAGTGTCCAGAATGTTTGGCTGGGCCCGCCAAACTCCAGTTTTACTTTATCCTTTTGGGCCCGTCGTTGCGACCGGGCCCCGTCATGATATATCCCGTAATTCTCTGATGCTGATAACCAACGTTATCGACACACCTTCGCCAAATTTATCTTCGTGTGAATATACTGCACCCTTCCACACAGTTCCCCTGATATCCTTTCAAAGCTATCCGAAATTTCGTATTTATATATTCCGTTCCAGTTATTCGGCCAATGGGAAAGTTATTGACGTCTGCGAATCTTTAAAAAGAAATATACACGAAATAAAAAGCTGCTACTTTCAAGGAACATATCCAGGCTGGAAGTGAAATTGAATTACGGATATTGATACTGGGCTCTGTGCTCTCGTTTAACGTGCGAGATTATACTGACAGTCACGATAGTACCGCGACAATGTCTGTTATTCTGGCGCGTCGCCCGAGAGGACTCGATCTGTCACGGCTGTGATTATAGTCCTTGACGGGACACGAAATTATCCAGGAAGTAGGGGCAGAGAGGTATGTGTGCATGTAAAAGTCAGTATAAGTACAGTGTAATAGGCCGAAATGGTGTACGGCGACATTGGTTGCGGCACGCCTGGCCACGTGGCCATGAACGTGTGTGCGGGGCACAAGCGCGCCGATGATCGCCATTGCGGAATTCCGTTCGCGGAAAATTATAAGGCCGCGCACTCAGTCACGGACGGTGGATTCGCCTTCACGGCTTGATTTCACTGACGGCGTGATAAAAGGATATATCGCACGACTGGCATCGTCAGTCTCTTGCCATTCTACCGCGCTGCTTGGCTATCAGTCATCAGAAATTGGCGGGAGAACTATCATTCCCCCCCGGTCTTTCTTTCATACGTGCTTGGTCAGCCCCTCTTTTTCTCTCTCTCGATTTTCCCTGATCGAGCGATAGGTCAGCAGAGGAAGAAATTCATCTGGGATGCTGGCCGGCAGAGATCACTCTTTGTTCGCTCTCTTTTTTATGGGACTGCCGACGCGGAATCTGCCGACAGTCTCGTGATTCTTGTTCAAGTTCCAGGGCTTCTCTGCTCGACCTCTTGCGACAGACTTCACAGGGGAGATCGGGCAATTAAGCCGATAACGATTAACGACGTCGGCCCCGCCGCGCCGGGCGGAGGCGTCTGTCCATTTTCAACCTCTTTCTCTCTCTCTCTCTCTCTCGCTCTTTCTAGTCTCGTTTTGCCACACTATCGATATCGGCCGATTAGCCGCGAACCGGCACGTGACACCCTCCACGGACTTTGAACGCCTCGTTAAGATTGTTTACGAGGAAACTTCATTAATTCGAGCGAGCGAGCACCGGCGCGCGCGTTCCGCACGGTCTCCAGCGTGTGTTCGCCCGTGATTTATTGCGGAACGTCGCCGCCGCGATAACGTCGATAATTACAAAAGCCGAGGAGTCTGCGAGAGAGTCAAGGAGAGTGAGAGGAGACAGAGAGACCGAGCAAGAAGGATGCTGCCGACGGTGAACGTCTCGTGCCTCGAGATACCACTCTCTATGAGAGCACGATGACTACGATCTCTACCAACTCTCATCTAGTTCGTTAATGCAACTGTCCCAGCTGATTCCGCTCTCCTATCATCGATCATGTACAACTTTAGATCGAGATCGCTGACAACACCAGATCGAATTGATAATGTTAATGTCACTAGAGAGAATCTAATTGGTGCTTGACGTGTACATGCACTAATTAGCTAGATTTAAATATTTCAAGATAGAGATTATACAGGAAAAACGGGATGACTTTTTGCAAGAAAGATGACATGTACGTTTGGTATACGTTGACTAGTTTGAGATTCTAAATTAGGGAGAATCCGTTTTCCCAGCATCCGGTCACTCCGACTGGGATAGGAGAAGATCGGGCCGGGCTATTTGCGAAATTTATATTTGGCTGGCACAGGCCAGAGGACATCTGGGACTTTTCGCGATAACGGGAAGTGTCGACGACCTCGATCCCGTCGGTGGTGCCGACGGCATCGTCGCCGAGAGGAACACTTTGAACTGGTTATCGTTTCTAGAGCACCGTTATCGTGGACCAACGTTTCTTCGTCGGGCGTCGCGTCAGCCATCACGTTACCTGCCAGCCGAGGAACGAAGCGTGCGATGATATTCGATCCTCTGTAAATTAGTGTCGTCTGGACGGTGTACTCGATAAAAACCGGGATAATTACTCGCCAATAGGAATAGATCCAGACGATTAAACAAACTGGCTGTGTTACGTTCTGTTCCTTCGTTTCTCCCCGTGCTGCTCGTCTTTCCTCTCGCTTGTAACGTCATGGAAAGAGCTGGTTCTTGCCTTTAATACCGTTGAATAAAACATGGATTCGGCAGTTGATTATTAATTGAAACTCTGCGCAAAAGTCTTCCATCGTAGCCATCTCGGTTATTATCGTTTGTAATAGATATGAGGAGAATCGTTTTCAAAAAATCTATCGAAGTTTCCTAACATTTCCCATTTATAAATGAAGTGATACTGTTCTAGACCGAGGATGCTGCAATTGCGGCGACAGCCTGTTTTTACATGGCGTTCCGTAAACACGCCTCGTTATCAGCGTCGCGGAGCTTTGCGCTGGTTTGGTAAATACAGCAATTGAACGGCGTCCTTGTCGCCGAGAGACCGATCGACTCGCGTGCCGTCTTAGTCACGCGGCTGCTTTAGCTCGTGAGGATAAAATGCGAAGTTTCGTGAGCTAGGTTATGGTTTCCTGTTTTGCGGAATGGCGCGCGCACGCATCATGTGCGACAAAGAGGCTCTCGGCATGGCCTCATACAACCTGGCGAAATCGTCAGATTTATTTTCGTACGTGGCTCGGGATTTTCGTGACGGTGAGGAAGCAGGCGTGACTGCATTTAATGTTGTTCTTCGCACTGCTGCGTAATATGTGCGCCAGGCCACGCACGTGCCACGCGATCCTCGCAAAATATTTTTATCGAACAAATCATTTATTAATTGTATACTTCCATATTTTTCGAAATTTTTCCAACTTTTCTTAATTATTCATAAATCCATTGTTTGAGTATCCAAACGGAAAGAAAACATAAAACCAGTGGCAGAAATGCCGGAATTGTATCGAAAACAGGAGGAGAAGCCCTCCTGAATAATTAATTTCATCTAATTCCGACGGTATTTTTCATGTTTTCAAGTCTTCCCGAGCTTCTCCGGGGCTGAAACTTGGCGGGGAATGTTTTTTTGCATCGAGGAAGAAGTAGAAAAAATTCCAGAGCCCTAGCTCAAAATTCATTTTTTCGCAAATTTTTTAAGGCATACCCCTTCAAAAATTTTCGATTTTTCGAAGGTTCTGGGACCGGGACGAACGCTTGATTTTTCGATTGCTCGTGTCTCAAAACGGATAAAAAACATAAATGTTGTGGGGGAAATGCCGAATTTCGATCAAAAACACATGGAAAACCGATCTTGAATATTTAGTTTCAACGGTTTTTCATATGTTTTCATGACTTCCCGACCTTTTCCGGGGCTGTAAATTGGTGGGAAATGTTTTTTTGCATCGAGGAAGAAGTAGTAAAAATTCCAGAGCCCTAGCTCAAAATTCATTTTTTCGCAAATTTTTTAAGGCACACCCCTTCAAAAATTTTCGATTTTTCGAAGGTTCTGGGACCGGGACGAACGCTTGATTTTTCGATTGTCCATGTCTCAAAACGGAAAAAAAACATAAATGTTGTGGGGGAAATGCCGGAATTCTACCTAAAACACATGGAAAACCGATCTTGAATATTTAGTTTCAATGGTTTTTGCCATGTTTTTTTATCTTCCCGACCTTTCCCGGGGCTGAAATTTGGTAGAAAGTGTTTTTTTGCATCGAGGAAGAAGTAGAAAAAATTCCAGAGCCCTAGCTCAAAATTCATTTTTTCGCAAATTTTTGAACGTCCTCAGGCTCTCCCGAATTGTTCATAAATCGATAATTTAAATATTAAAACTTGTTACAACTGATAAAAACCCTTAGAAATACTTTTGAGCAATTCTAGCTGCCCATTTCTATCAAATGGAAATGGAAGGCAACAAAGAATCGCTTGCAATTCCAAGAGAGCGTTCTTGCTCGCTTAGCTGTCGATGTTTTGCGACGTGGGGACCGCGTGCGCGCTCTTGTTTACTGCTATCCGCCGGAAGTATCGTAACGACACCAGTCTCCCATTCACATGCGCGTATATTGTTTCATGAGAACTGTGACGCCGCAGAAAAGGGTCATGTGAACGTGTCACGGGCATCCACCGTGTACTACTGGTATTATGATCCCGCGCCCGTGGGACGTTGACCGAGAGAAGCGAATGTTGTGCTACTTCAACCGATACTCAGTCATCAATCACACTTTTCAACGATTAAAAATTCGAAAATCCATTAAACCTAAGAAAATGTCCATCGAATACATTCACCCAATCGTACGTACTTGGTTCGAGGTATTAAACTTACAAAATCGTTGAAAAAAACTACTTGGAAGTATTATACATACACTTTAGAAGTAGGAAACGTATTACAAATTCTACGGCGGTCGATTGCCGGTGCAAAAAGTTCCGCCGAGTAACATGCGATTGAAGTCTCGTTCGCCGCCGCCGCCGCCGCCGCCGCTTCGAGTCATTATCTCAAACTACACCCGTTGATCTCTGACCAGTGGCTCTCTCGTTTGCAATGTTAACGGCGCCGCGGACGTTTTCAGGAACGCGGCTCACAGCATCCATAGTAATGGAGCTCGCCAAGTTCGATTGTTGGCGTTGCTAAAGTGGCGGCGGCCGATACTTCTTCAGCAGGTAAACTGCAAGTGGTGGCGCTGAGGATTCGCGGCACCCATAAATTTGTTTCTTCCCGCATCGGCTAGCTGTTTCTTCAACGCGGCACGTTAATTGGAGGCGCCATGCTCATCCCGGCCTATTTTGATTTAAGGATATCGCTAACGAAGCCCGCTGGAATGCGCGCCGACTAGCAGCTCTCCGCACGGCCACCTCGTCTCCTGGGAGATGCCCGACGCACGCCAATCCCCACTAGCGTCCGCGTCGACGTGTGTACAGACCCGTGCCACTTAAAGTCTATTACACACTGACCTTCCCATTGTTTCCCGAGCACTCGCTTCATCCCAGAATTCTTCCAATTAACCGAATACATTAACTCTCACCATTGCACCGAGAGAAAGTTTACTTCTGATAGAATTCTTGCTTTGCAATTTTTTTAACGATCTATATTGGTGGTTTAATAATTCGGTTTAATAAATATATTAAATGGAAAAATAATATCCACGAGGATGTAGAATGGCAGAGTAATCTTTAGCAGCACTCCCCTCAGGAAACAGGATACGAAATGGGACAAAGTCTCGTCACACTGACGGGACACGGGCATTAACGCGACTAGTGTCACTTTACTGCAACGCAATCTGCCCTTCTGCTACGCGATACACACAGAAGTCGATGTACCCTCGACTTTTACTCTCTCTCCCTGCTCCCTGCTCCCTTTTCCATGTATTCTTACTTCGCGCTGATATCACTACGATTGCGTTTCCGTTTCTCATTCTGTTTACCATAAATCGGACACGATCCAGGTACGTGATGAAGAAGCCAGTGAGAAGTGGTCTAATCTCGGGCGATAAATGTAAAGGAATGCGTGTGTAAGCAGCGATTAATAAATATCCTTTCGCAAGAAATGTCAGACTTCCAAATGAATTCATCGCTTTATGATGTCCAAAGATTCGTCTCGAATGATCGTAGCATGTGAGCCACATTTTAATGCGCGGCACGTAACCGATGTATGTAAATGCGGCGAGGAGAAGCGGAGTGTCCAATTAAAAGGAGAGTTAATTCGTCGGGCGAGCTTACAAGATGTAACGGATGGCGGACTATTTTTCCAGTGAGGGCCGAAGGGGGCTTGGGAAGTGGGTATGTTGGTGGAGGAGAGTGAGAGTGTTTCTTTGAGGCCTGTCCACGGCAGCATAATCCAGAAATCAGATTAAATGTCGGATATCCTGCACAGAGGGTGGGAGAGGTGGGGAGAGCGGAGGGGCCGCGTCTCCCTTGGCGTGCACTTTGTGAACAGCAGGAAGCTCCAGTCATTACCTCGCTCGGCAGACCCCTCGCTCGCTCGCTCGCGCATCCTCTCTCACCCGCCGCTTCTCGCCAGCCGCCAACGACACACTCCGATTCACACATTCAAAAAAGTCACAGTGTGCTGGGCACACGCACACCCTCGCACCTCCGCCGCCAGCTCCTCCTGCTGCCGCGTGTGCACTCAGCGTGCCAGCACGTGAAACGCGTGCTCCCTGCGTATCGCGAGCGCTCTCTCGTTTCACCGATCCCGACCTGATAACAACTCCAGCACACGCTCCCTCCTCGCACACTTCCCACTACCCAAATGATCCCAACACTCCGCCCGAATTTAGAGTTGCATCATTCTATAAATTATCATCTTTAACTTTGCCTCCGACCATTTCTCATGCCAAGCTTACTTTGACTTTGGTGTGAATTTAATTATATAATTCGGTGGCTCGGTTGTATTTGAATATGAATATTAAATATTAAGTTTATCGCTGTCTTTGAGATAGGGATTAATAATGGGATGAGGATAGCGTGTGTACGAGTATTTAAAATGAGCAGAAGCTCGAGGAACAAATAGGTGACTGGAGGGAAGTGGCGTGATGGCAAGTAACTCACTTTCCGTGTGAGTCATTACAAGCGCGGCACACTGCCACTGTCGTAAATAGACATAGAGACCGCGGCTGTCAGCCACGAAAGAATTATACACGCGTTTCCCGTGACGCGCCACTTGAGGAACGACGCTGCTCTCTAACCGGCGACACCGTTTACCCAATTTCCGCCTTTTTCCCAAGCCATCAATCAAACGGCACGAAGCTCCTATCGCGTCCGGAGCGAGGACGATTAGTCTCCTTCCTAATTCGAGCATCTTTATTTAGCACGCCACCCACCGACAATGCCGGCGCAATTAACCGCGAGCCAGTCAAAATACATAGCCGCTCGACTTTGCCATGCGCGTCTGATATTTCATTTGCCGTGCGGCTGACATTGACACGCTTCCATCCCTAATACGCCGATAATGAATCACGTGAACGTTCGTGCGAGTGAACTTTGTTATAAGTTACAGCTTGTAACTAGCATGTCTCTGGCACGCGCTGAACACAACTCGCCAGAATCACGTGCGACATCGTTACGAAACGCTGTTATTATTTTCTGGCGAATGCGCGCTCGTTGTGTAACCGGCAATCAGCGGACTGAGGGCGAGCCAAGCTCGCAAGAACAATTGGAGGTTTGTTGGTTTTCATTGAACGCCAGGACGAGTCGAGCTCTATCGAAGGAGGGCTCCGGTATAATTTAAAGCAGCAATTCAGGGCTTTTTGGTCGCTCCCAATGATCGTCGAGCGTAGCGCTTATCGGGAATAAATCGGGATGCCCTGCCATGAATAAACAGGTGCGTTTTATTGCTCGTAATTCCTGCTCGCGAAATTGGCGTATTCTGGGCGACAGGGTGGGTGGAAAAAGATCGATTGCGGTTCGTTGTCCTGCATTAATTATTGGAACCAGCGGCAATCTTATTCCTTTTATTGTTGCGGAAGAATTTAATTGGGAATATATTTTGGAACATATGAAATACTGTGGTAAATTTAGCCACTAATTTAGGATTTGTCATTGTGGGTTGGATGATTCGTCCAGCTGCGGTTGACGTAAGAATTCATGGAGCAACTATTCGGTAGCCGAGCCGCTAAAGAGAGCTCATTTCCGTAACAACTTCACCGCACCGCTTTCATTTGTCAAAGGATCTAAGTTAGATCTCGACTACTTCGACGCCGGGCGTCGTCTCAAGGCAGGACACTCGACTTTAATTTTTCAAGCTTTTCGCCCCATGATCGCCGCCTGTTTTTCTTCCTCTCATTCGGCCTCCCGTATTTCTGGAAGCACGTAATTATTCCGAGTGGAAGCGGGCTCCCATCATTTGTGTTCAGGCTTCCAGACTCCCGACTTAATTCCCATATACGAAACACTGCGAAGCTCACTTCTTCCGATAATTATTTTAACTGTAACCCGCCGTCATATGCCTACCAATTGTCAAGCGCACATCGGCAGAGGCTAATTGCCCTTCTATAGATTTTCTCCTCTTCTGAGTCTCTGCGCCTTTTCTAATTTTATTGCCGAAATCCTCCGCTACTCATCTGGCATGCAGATGACAGTTTTCACCCGGCTAGTTTACTCTAATGACTTCTGCGAAGTCCATTTTATTGCTCAGGTACGTCCAGGCGGCGAGCGTCTTCACCTCTCCTCCCTTGCGCAGGGAAAAACCCTTCCTTCCCCTGAAGGGCACCAAGACTCTTGGTGCCACTTCTTCCGTTTCCTGCTCTCCACTCTTTGCCAGTTTTTCCCTCACTCCTCTCCGCTGACCAATCAGCACCTTTCGCCGATTTTAGGTTCGACACGATTTTCCTACATATACTACCGCACTTAATTTCTAAACTCAGAACCAATATTACTGTGCAAACCACTACACCTAGAATCAAAGTCGAACACTTATTTTCGACATTTCAACGTATATTCTCTGTGTGGATAAATTAGCGCAGGGATTCTCCCGCTCAAAAATTAAGCGACTCAAATATTACAACCTGTCGTGAGTGGTTATCTCGAGTGTCTATTACACTCCATTCAACATTTGTAAATACCTGTAATTTCCAGTCATTAGCCATACAGGCTTATGACTGCTGATTAAAACATTAAGTTTCACCTGAAACACATCTCAGAGCATACATCCTTTGAGGCCTTACAACCCTCACATCGAGGAGCTCTAAACATTGGTCCTTCGAGCCGGATATCGCGAGTGTTTGTGCAACATCAGTGATCTGAAGATTGGTAGACGCATTGATCCACCAATCATTTGGAACACCAGCCAAGGAGCCTTCTTCTGCCTTGAATCAAGGATAACTGGACTGTGAGCTTGACAGCCGAGGATCAACAAGCAGCAATATTTATCGTTGGCGGACCTATTTCCACCAAACCAACGACGCTGCTCTTCGGACCACGCAACCATCCAGGAAGATTGCTGTCTCCACGCATTGGTGAGCTGAGTTTTTTGTGTACGATTCTACTCTTGCGTTAGTATCGGTATTATCATGGAGCCAGAAATGAAAGCCCTTATCGCCGAGCGTGCTCAGATTAAGGCGGCGCTAACCCGCTTTCACAAATTTTATGAGGGAGTAAATGACTCCACCCCCATTGATATCATAGAAAGTAGGCTCGCGAAAAGCATAGAGCTATTGGATAAATTTGAGAGGGTTCAGGATAAGATTGAGTTCTTAGCCGATCCTGCTGACGCAGAGGAAGCCACCAAAAATGAGGACGAGCGCGTACGATTTGAAGGCAACTATCACATGATTATCTCTAAGGTTAGGCGATATGTAAAGGACTTGCAACAAGAAGCCTTTGGCGAAAACAACGCGCCGTTGAATCGCACTCTAGATCGCTCTCCGGGAATTTCTGAAGTCGCGCCAGCCATCAAATTGCCGACTATAAGCTTACCAACCTTCAACGGTGAGCGTGACCAATGGGTCCGTTTCCGCGAATCCTATGAATCGCTCATTCATTTTAATGATGCCCTAACGAATTTGCAAAAATTCCATTATTTAAATTCCTCCATCACGGGTACTGCCGCGCGCGCCATTCGCTCGTTGGGCATTTCCAACGCCAATTATTTAGCGGCCTGGCAGGCACTGAAAAAGCGGTATGAGGATTCGAACTCCTTAATAGACCATCATACAAAGGCCTTATTTGAACTCCCGTCATTACAGAAACCCTCACACGTCGCGCTCCGACAACTATTAGATGACGCGACAAATCATTTAGCCGCATTGAAGGCATTGGGTGAACCCACCGAACATTGGGACACACTGCTCCTTCGGTTGGTTTCCACCAAATTAGATACCCAAACTAAAAACGAGTGGAAGCGGTTTTGTCAAAGTATCACTCAAAAACGAAAGTTTAGGGATCTAATTAATTTTCTTGAGCAGCACTCTAGGCTGCTGGAGGACCATGCTAGTGAATTTCGCCCGCAGCACACACGATTCGCGCAGGGAAATCATGCTAGCACTCCGCAAAGGAGACCCTCTAACGCGACTTCTATGGTCGTCAATATAGATTCTGCATGTCCCCTGTGCAGAGGTACGCATCGGTTAGCCGAATGTGATGAGTTCGGCAAACTCTCTCTCTCTGCTCGGCGCGCTAAAACGGTAAAACTTAGAGTATGTTTCAATTGTTTGCAAACCGGGCACACAAACAAAACCTGCACACGGTCTTATTGCCGTAAGTGTGGAAAAAACCACCACACATTAGTACATTTGGATTACAGTACTTCTCCTATTGAAAGGCAAAACGATTCTGTCATTCCCACTCCGCAAGCAGGAGGCTCTAAGGATGCTCCTCAAGCACTACTATCACACACAAATAATAGTCGAAATCAATTTGTCTTACTGTCTACTGCCATTGTTCACATTCGTGACTCACAGGGAAATAAACATGAGTGTAGGGCTCTGCTTGATCAGGGCTCTCAAGCCAATTTTATAACAGAATCCCTAGCTAAAAAATTGAATCTTCCCATTAAACCAATGCAAACCCATATTTCTGGGATTGGGCGCACTTCTCACGCTATTCGTGGGAAGGTGGACCTCTTATTAGCATCGCGAACCAACGGGTTTCAACGGCCGATTTCTTGCCTAATGATTCATAAAATATCGGACAACATCCCGAACTTCCCTATCGACAAGGCGGCGTTACAAATTCCGAGCAAATTCTCCCTTGCTGATCCGCAGTTTACCGTGCCACGCGAAGTGGATCTATTAATTGGTAACGGACTTTTCTGGGAATTAATCTGCATCGGGCAGCACAAGATAGGTCGCGGGCTTCCAATCCTACAAAAAACCCAATTAGGATGGATCATAGCAGGCGAAATGGACGTCTCGCATATTAAAAAGGGACCAAATATTATGTGTCACCTTACCACCAATGAGGAACTTCATTCCAAATTGCAGCGTTTTTGGAATATTGAGGAGGTGTCCGCACCACATTCCCCCATTATTCCCATCAATCCCTCGGATCCGTGCGAGGTTCATTTCAATCGGACTACTACTAGGGATCGCGATGGCCGATTTGTCGTCAGTATTCCTTTTACTGACAGGTTGAGTGAACTCGGCGAATCCCGTCATATAGCCGAAAGACGCCTTTTTGCGATGGAGCGTAAATTATCAAAGACTCCTCAACTCAAAGATGAATATTCGAAATTTATGGCCGAGTATGAAGATTTGGGACACATGTCTGAAATTACCAACGAGGAATTGCGCGGAAGCAAGGCAGGGTATTATTTACCTCACCACGCGGTCTTTAAGGTTGCTAGCACCACAACGAAGCTTCGCGTCGTATTTGATGGCTCGGCAAAGACTTCCTCAGGAGTTTCGTTAAATCAGGTTCAGCGCGTTGGACCCACTGTACAGGACGATCTATTCTCCATTCTTTTGCGTTTCCGGAAAACGAAGTATGTATTGTCCGGGGACATAGCTAAAATGTATAGACAGGTTCGCATAAAATCAGAGCATTGTCGTTATCAACGCATCTTGTGGCGACGTGATCCCTCAGATGCCGTTAAGACTTTTGAACTCCGCACAGTCACGTATGGTACTGCTTCGGCGTCCTACCTCGCGACACGCGCATTGCGTCAGGTAGGCGAAAATGCTTTGAGCGACTTCCCATTGGCCGGTCAGGCGATCATTCGCGATTTTTACGTCGATGACCTGCTCACCGGCGCTGACACCATTCAAGAGGCGCAACACCTCAAGATGAACATCTCCAACCTGCTATCCCAGTCGGGATTCGAGCTAAGGAAATGGGCTTCCAATGATGCTCGCGTCTTGGACCATGCTAACACCCAGGATATGGTTAGCATTGACGCAGATAAGGACCCGAAGACCTTGGGCCTTTTTTGGAACCCTGAGGAGGATACTCTTAAATATTCAGTACAACCTCCATCCCAGCGTCAAATTACAAAGAGGACCATACTCTCTGCGATCGCCCAAATATTCGATCCATTGGGTCTGTTGGGACCTGCAATAATTCAGGCCAAACTCCTGATGCAACGGCTTTGGGAGCTTCGCATCGAATGGGACGAATCTTTGCCTCTGGACCTCCACAGCCAGTGGCAGAATTTTCGGGAATCGCTTACTTCCCTCAATGATCTCAGGATCCCACGTCCAGCCCTTGGAAGAGACGCATGCCATGTGCAATTGCATGGATTTTGTGATGCCTCCGAGAAGGCCTACGGGGCAGCGATATATTTGCGATCTCTTGACAACCAGGGAACAACAAGTTGCCATCTATTGTGCGCAAAATCAAAGGTCGCACCCCTCAAGACTATCAGCCTTCCCCGGCTAGAATTGTGTGGCGCTCTTTTGCTAGCCAAACTCATGGCCAAGGTCCGCTCAGCCCTTTGCCTCAATATTGAAGAGGAATATTGCTGGACGGATTCCATGATCGTGCTCAGCTGGATTAAGGAGTCACCATCCAAATGGCGGACTTTCGTGGCCAACCGCGTGACGAAGATTCAGGACCGGACAACCGGTGAATGGCGGCATGTTCCATCACCAGACAACCCGGCGGACATCATTTCTCGGGGCATCAATCCCTCCTTATTGAGGAATTCTAATATTTGGTGGCATGGACCTGATTGGCTTCTCCAATCTCCTTCTCACTGGCCCAACGCAAACACGGAAGTTAATGAAGTACCCGAGGAAAAGAAGACAACTGTCGCGATGATCGCTTTGACTGCCATTGACGTCACTATTTTTGATAGGTATTCTTGTGTCAGGAAATTATTTAGGGTTGTTGCGTATTGTCTAAAATTTTGTAATCTCTTGCGTTCCCGCCAACGCAATCGAAAAGCAGGGACCAATAGTCACATAGTGCCTACTATTTCAAGATCAAACGAGCTCACTGTAAGCGAATTACTCGCCGCTGAGCATGCCCTTATTCGGCTGTGTCAGATGCAACATTTCATGCCCGAGATCCAACAACTTTCTCAGGGTCAGTCGATCTCAAAGAAAAGCCATTTGCTTTCTTTGCATCCTTTTATGGATGAAGCCGGGTTACTCAGGGTGGGCGGTAGGCTGCGCAATGCTCCTATCCCTTATGAGCAACAACACCCTTTGATTCTTCCTGCAAATCATCCGCTTACCAAACTGTTAATTAGGCAAGAGCACGTTCGACTACTGCATGCTGGGTGTCATGCTGTCATGGCATCTCTGCGCACCAAATATTGGCCGCTGTCTTGTAAAAATGCAATTAAGAGTGTATTGCGCTCTTGCGTCAAATGCTTTCGCGTGAAGCCCGTCAGCCCTCAATACCTCATGGGCGAATTACCGGCTGATAGGGTCACACCTTCTCGTCCGTTTTCTACCTGCGGCGTAGATTACGCAGGGCCTTTTATTATTAAGGAATATTCTCGGTCTCGCACTGCTATTAAAACCTATGTATGCGTATTTGTGTGCTTCTCGACGAAGGCCGTGCATTTAGAATTAGCTACTGATATGTCCACAGAATCCTTTTTAAATTGCTTCAGGCGCTTTATATCGCGTAGAGGCCGATGCCAAAACATATATTCCGATAACGGTACAAATTTTGTTGGCGCTCGCAATGAATTAAATACTCTCGGAATTCTTTTATCCAATAAGAATCACAATGCTAAGGTTAGCAAATTTCTAACCTCCGAGGGCATTGACTGGCATTTAATTCCACCCGGTAGTCCTAACTTCGGGGGCTTGTGGGAAAGCGCGGTCAAATCTGCCAAACACCACATGAAAAGGGTCATTGGCGAAACTCGGCTCACTTACGAAGAGCTCAATACTATACTAACGCAGGTAGAGTCTTGCCTCAATTCTCGGCCACTTTGCGCCATCTCCAATGATCCGAGCGATCTTTCAGCCCTTACACCGGGCCATTTTCTTATTGGGACTGCATTGGCGGCATTGCCGCATCCTGACCTACGCGAGGTCAAATTAAATCGCCTTACAAGGTTCCAGCTCCTGCAACATATTCTGCAGCATTTCTGGGCCCGTTGGCAGACGGAATATCTGCACCAGCTTCAGCAGCGCACCAAGTGGACCACACCTTGCTCTTCTGACATCGGACCAGGGACCTTGGTCGTCATCAGGGAGGAAAACCTTCCCCCTCTTCGTTGGCGCCTGGGCAGAATCATTGATACTCATCCCGGGAAGGATTCAGTTGTACGGGTCGTCTCCATCAGAACCAGTGGTGGAATTATGAAGAGGCCCCTTTCTAAAATATGTGTGCTCCCCTGTGATGACAATGCCCCTAAATAGCTATGATGGACATTTCCATAACTATTTTATATTATTTTTTAAGTTTTTTGACACGACTTTTAGTCATATACTTTGATTTTATTTTGCGCTATATTTTGCGAACTATTTTGCGCTATCTTTATGTTTTCATATGACGCATCTCTATTGAGATTTTTTAGTACGTTAATATTTCATTTTAGTATCACTCGATTACCATTATATTAGTGATTATATATTCACGCTTAGCTTTAATTCATTATATCCGAACAGATTTATCTAGCTTTGCCTGCCACACTTGTCACATATTTTTCAATATGTTTTATTGACAGTGTGCACATATATATATCAATTCTATTAGTTGAACGTGAGCGTTCAAGGTGGGCGGGATGTTCAGGCTTCCAGACTCCCGACTTAATTCCCATATACGAAACACTGCGAAGCTCACTTCTTCCGATAATTATTTTAACTGTAACCCGCCGTCATATGCCTACCAATTGTCAAGCGCACATCGGCAGAGGCTAATTGCCCTTCTATAGATTTTCTCCTCTTCTGAGTCTCTGCGCCTTTTCTAATTTTATTGCCGAAATCCTCCGCTACTCATCTGGCATGCAGATGACAGTTTTCACCCGGCTAGTTTACTCTAATGACTTCTGCGAAGTCCATTTTATTGCTCAGGTACGTCCAGGCGGCGAGCGTCTTCACCTCTCCTCCCTTGCGCAGGGAAAAACCCTTCCTTCCCCTGAAGGGCACCAAGACTCTTGGTGCCACTTCTTCCGTTTCCTGCTCTCCACTCTTTGCCAGTTTTTCCCTCACTCCTCTCCGCTGACCAATCAGCACCTTTCGCCGATTTTAGGTTCGACACGATTTTCCTACATATACTACCGCACTTAATTTCTAAACTCAGAACCAATATTACTGTGCAAACCACTACACCTAGAATCAAAGTCGAACACTTATTTTCGACATTTCAACGTATATTCTCTGTGTGGATAAATTAGCGCAGGGATTCTCCCGCTCAAAAATTAAGCGACTCAAATATTACAACCTGTCGTGAGTGGTTATCTCGAGTGTCTATTACACTCCATTCAACATTTGTAAATACCTGTAATTTCCAGTCATTAGCCATACAGGCTTATGACTGCTGATTAAAACATTAAGTTTCACCTGAAACACATCTCAGAGCATACATCCTTTGAGGCCTTACAACCCTCACATCGAGGAGCTCTAAACAATTTGTCAGGATGAAGGTCCTTCCTGGTTGTGGAGGCCAGTTCTCCTCTCGCTCCCGCGACCAAACTCCCTCTGCGTTTTGTCCTCCTGCGGACGCGCATCCTCCTCGCTTTCATGGGACATCGGAAAGATTGATGGGAGGCCTCGACACAAGTTGGACGTCTCTTATCTCATTTTCCTTCGAGAGCCTTCTTCTGACCGCCATTAAAATTCTCATTACCAGCGTTTTATCAGTATCCTCCAACATATTATTTACGGCTTTTTTCCAGCCAATGTACTAATGGGATAAATTAAGTCCTTAATAGATACACGTTTAATGAAATCGAAGGGGGGGAAGAAAAAAAAAATCAGGAATGTGAATGACCGAAGCATGAAAATTCAGGAGTAGTGCTGACAACTTTTTCAAGGCTGGTCAAGTCGTACGCTTTGTTACACAGCTAGGTAGAAGCCGACCACCGCAGACGAGGGTGTTGAATATTTAAATATCTAATGGCGCCGCGCCGGAGGACTAAGCGATCGCTGGTCCTATGTAAAGGGTTTTCTTGCTCGGAGGGACCACCGGCCAGGAGCGATCGTTTCGCTGGCCGAAAATGGCCGCTATCATCAGCGCGCCCTTCCATGCGATCCCCGAGCTTGTTGGATCCCATGCGCGAGCAAAAAAGCAGCCCGGCAAAAAATCAATATCGTGCGGATTGAGATACAAGATAGTTGACGGTGATTAGAGGAACAGGTGCCCAGGGAATCCCGGCTGTGGCTAATCTGTAATTGCACGAAATTGTGACGCGCCCGCCACCGAGACACCATCGAGCTGCCCTTTAGGAGACTTTTTTCAAGGCGAAACTACACCGGCCACCCATATACCCCCATTCTTTATCTCCCAAGATGCCTTCTGACGGAAATACGCGTTGGACAGTGCATTCACTTTTTCCCTACTATCGTATTTCGTGCACTGACCACCGCTGAGACAATAAAAGACTGGAAGTTAAATGAAAAAAAATCCCTGACGTATATTACTAAATTTATAGTACGAAATTGTCGGTTTAAATTAGCAACGAGTGAATTTCCAATGAGTAAACATGAGCAGAGCTCACGACTTTAGCTTGCCGCTTGAACTCGGCACCTGCGCGAAGGAGTCTCCGCATTCAGACATAAACGTGGGTGGCGAGTGGTTGGCTATCAGGAGTTTCCGGGCCATATCGGCGGATCGACATTCCCCGAGTGGTCGATAGAGCCTCGGTATCGAGGTATCGCCGTCGTCTCGGCGGCGCTGTTATCCGCGAATGCGCTTTTTACAGCGGCGATTAGCTTATCTCTGCGAGAGAGAGCGGCAAGTGTAATGGCACGAGGCGCGATTTTCGCCACAGCTCGAGGAGTGAAGAGTGTGTCATACTACGAGGGTGCCGGGCGAGCTTTTATCTAAAGACGCTTACCCAGAGTGCCGTACAGCCAGTAGGATAATCACGCGATATCATAAAGCGACCCAATTACACGTGCAACGAATCCTCTGCCGGGCAGCTGAGAAATCGGTTGCTTCGCAAACGACTTTTGCACCGGCACAGCGGCGGTGCAATGCGTCGGATCTTATCTTTGGGCGCCCAGTCATTTGGGCAGTGCTCTCTTATCTCGGCGACTGCACCATCGCACCCGGGAATCTCACTCTCTCTTTCTCTCCTCTCCCTTGTCACCAGCACACACCGGTAGCTATTCTCCTGGTAGCGGTGTGGAAACGCGACGGCTTACCTTCGGGACTTCCACCATGAAATTGAGAACACTGCTCCCGCTCGTTCCTATCAGATAAGGGTTAGCCTTATACCCTCGTTACGCGATTTCTTAGTTCACACTACATTCCAAGGCCTACTTAAATCTGCGATAAGAATCCGTCGCAATATACAAATAATCTGCAATTTATTTAACGAGCGCGAATTTCATTCACGCGTCTCGCCCCTTTAAAATGGAATTTAGCGACACGAGCTGCCAGGTGGTTGAGTACTTTCAAGATACTTGCACCAGGAGAATTGTCCGTTTCCCGGTGAGACCTGTTCGGCTGAGTTGAGCGTTAAGTGTCCACTCGTCAAGCAGCAGCCTTCTCGTGAAGGTGCAGCCTCGTCACGCGAGTTTTCTAATGCATCTGCTTTTAAGTAAATGTGGAAAAAACGTGTCCCTTTATGCCGCGCCACTCCCGGCTCCTTCCTCTCTTCCTCGCGGGTTCTGTGTGCATTGCTATGGTTCAATGCAGAAGCACGATTCTCTCTCTGTCTCTCTATTCCTCCTTGGGATTGGTTAAGTCGGCTGGCGATGGGCGCACGAGCACAGCCACGTAACACAAATATCCCAGCGAAACGAAGGACTGATCAAATAACACTAGGTATCTGTTAGAATAAGGTCAGGCTCGGCTAGTGACTGGCCAGCTCATTATATGCAAATTCGATCCTTCATACCTGCGATCTCCAATTTCCCTTCTGCCTTTCCCTACTTGCCATCCACCTGGACAATTTCTCGAATCGAGGAACAGTAGAAATGTGTAATTTAAAAGCTAAGGAAAACACGTACCAACTCTCCGCTTGAGTGGTATGTGATGTTGCATGATTCAGTAGTCGGCGAGTTCTGTAATATCGCTGCCAGCGATAATACTATCACTTATGCGTACGAATGCCAAGGAGAGTGTGGAACCTGACGCAAGGATCTGGCAGCGAACAATGTCCATGGCATTTTTCACGTACTGCGATACTTAGTACCACGTGCCCGATGATATATCAAATGTGAGGTTAAATCGTCAGCGGTCTTACGCACGAGCGGTGTCTTGATAGGTACGTGCGCGACGCCACGTGTTTGATCTGGCTGTATGAGGTCATAAACAAGTTGGCAGACAGTTTACTCTGGTTCGGGAGGCTTGCACCCGTGTACACTCTGACATTTCCTCGCACGTGGCTAATGAGGGATTAAGGATTCAGGTGGAATTGTGATGAGGTTCGATGAGTCATCGGTGAATCAACGAAATTAATATTTGTTTCCTCGAAATTTCAAGCGAAGCTTGAAGGATGATGAGGGTGGGAAGGTGGAGGAGAGTCTTTAATCTCGAAGATGAACAGTGTTATCTAGGGTTGAACCTGGCGACGACGACGGAGGCCCGCGTGGTATCTAACCCGGCTGAGACAACATTTGAGGAACCTTAGAACCCGAGTGCAGGTAGACACACACATACACACGCTTGAGAGAAGCGCTCCTCCCTACTCTGGGAAAGTCAAACAGTCAAACAACCACGCGGCGGCGCACCGAGTCTGTTGACTCGTCGCACACATTTGGTAGGAATACACCTCCCTCGGCCCCACTCCCGATCTCTGCTGGGCTCGCCTCGCGCCAAGACAAACAACCTGTCGTGATAATGATACACCGGATAACGGCAGATAAAAGCGCGCGCGGCACAGCAGAGTAAGAGGCACCGGGGGGAAGAGAAAGAGAGAGAGCGAGAGAGAGAGTTATTGGTAGCAAGGGTAACATCACTGGAGAAACTGTTCTGGAGTCTTCGTTGCGGTGCTCGGGTCACTTAGCCTGCCAGACGAAATTACGTCGGCCTCTGATTACCAGCTGGGAGATTACAGACTCGCCGTCACTCACGCCTATGCCAAATTAGATAGGGAAACTTTTTCTGGAAGATTTAATACCCTGGAAATAGTCCGGATACATTCTTGGGGATCGTCACGTGGATAGATTAAGTCCGAGGAATTCCACAGGGTTCTGTGATGACTTTTTTGCATAATAATGCCATCAAGACTTTATTACTTTTGAGGGAACTGGGTGGAGGACTTTAAAAACGTGTGTGACACGGACGAAAATCATGGTTGAGTGGAGTAGGCGTTCAAAGTATCATTCCCGCAATTACACAAGCCGGTATCCCGTGGCCGAGCCTTCAGACTCGTCCCTAATGAAGGATAATCACATTTAATTAGGCGCCCTGAGGCGTCGTCGGCACCCTCGGGCTACGATCGCAGCGTGGAAGTTTCATGAGAGAGAAGTTCTCGGCGGAAGAAAATGTTAACGACTCTCGAGTTTCTCCGCTGGACCAACGTGGAACCAGGCACGATTAGGTTCCCGGCTGTTGCGTCAGAGTGGAGATAAAAGCGGGCGCTGACGAGCCTGCTTTCCGAAAGTGTCGATAAGGGTGTTACCGGGATAATTAACGCGGCAGCCAATTAATGAGACAGTGCTACCGCTGAATGAGGAACAACGTCCAT
Organism: Ectemnius continuus; assembly: GCA_910591665.1. NCBI lineage: Eukaryota > Metazoa > Arthropoda > Insecta > Hymenoptera > Crabronidae > Ectemnius > Ectemnius continuus. The sequence goes on from OU342861.1 coordinate 13,623,942, forward strand.
TGCGGTAATGGGAGTGAACCCGTTTAACTGGTCCGGCGAAATGAAGTAACCGCTCGATTTGTTGGGAAGGCTGGCCCGTCTTTCCAGGAGATAGGCCGCAAATTAATGTGAATATTAAGCTACGTATCCGGGAAAGAGGCACTAATTAATTGGCTCGTAAAGCTTCTCGCGGTGGATGCTCGTGTTCGATTAGTGATCGCCATCCGCCTTGGAATTACGGAGTAATGCGTCAGCACTTACACGCCTTCCACAAATTTATAAATCAAAATGACTCAGGTGCGATTTCCTGTTAACGAGGAATGCAACTCTGTAAATATTTAAACAGATTTGATCGGAATTCCTGAAAAATCTTCTAGAATTCCGAAGTTCGGGATGAATATTGGTTGTCTGGATTGAGTCATTCGTTCTTCTGATCTCCATCTTGGCTTTTCAATTCCTCGAATGATCTCGCCACCAGACAGGGGGTGTCGCGATCATGTCGCGAGGGCTTCGTTGTCGCGACAAGCTTAACGGCGATGTAAATCATCGCGATAAGTATCGCGAGCCGCGCGCCCCGTTCCGGCAAGGCCTTCGTGACCCTCCCGTGCGATTAATCATTTTCGTACGCCCGCTCTTCCTGCCCCCGACGCGTCCCCGTGGCCTCGTAATTCATGCGACATGCGGCTCGCCGGCAGAAAGTTACCGCCAAGGCCGCGCAGTTCTGCCAAACACTCCAAACACCAATCCGCACTCACGAAAATTCGAAAACCTTATCAAACCTATAAATTTCTCCCAAATTCCATCGCTCTTAAATAATTCTCAATAAAATTCAATTCGTTATAGTTTGGAAGATGGCGAATTTAAATTGTACGTTCTTGCACTATTAGAAGGTCTAATCTTTTTGCTATAAAAAGATGAGTTAATCTTTCTAAAGACGATCTCGATTTAATCCGTGAACCTCGGCGGAGTAGGGTCGGGCCCAAGTGGAGGTAACTCGATCGCACAATTTATCCAGAACAATCTGACGAAATGGACCCGTTAAAGTGTTCGCTTATGAGTCGCGGCTATTAAAGCTTGGCAAGAGGAAGCCGATCCGTGGCATGGTATATCATGGTCGTAGGTGTACGAGCGGCTCGTTAGCGGCTGAAATAAAACGTGCGAAGAAGAGGGTTAATCCGTTGAATTATTATTATTATCGTTAATCAGGCGAGAGCGGCGCGTCCAATTGGTACGTTGGCGCACGGTGTGCCGATAATTTTGTATCGATCATTAGCTTTATGGGCCGGCCGTGAACGAAGGGATTATCGATGACTTACGGTGGATAGGATCAAAGTGCAGTAATTATTCGCGGCGGGCGCGAAGGAAATAATCGGTTCCTCCTGATTGCTCAATCCCCCGGAACATCGGCTGAGGCCGAGGGACAAACTGGGATCGAAGGAGGGGGAGAGGGGCCTCTCTCTTAATCGGACAAATCGTTACTCATCCTCCAAATCGCTCGCGAACCGATTGGCTGGCCTCGCCGACTTTTAATTTGCACATTAGCGGCCCTATATCCGCCCGATAATTAGTCTCCGTCGATTAATATTCGAGCGACCGCCAGCCGATCCTATGGCGGAATATAATTCCACCCTCCTTCAATTTATTCTCCTATTGCTTTCTGCTGATTGATCAGAATTGACGATTTTTCAAAATTCATGTTGTTCTTTTAAAAAATAAAATGGAAGAATCAGAGTTAGTTATGAGTCAGAGTATAAGTTCGTGTGCTGAAAGTATAATATGTTTGCCGTGCTTTCAGTACGGTTGAGAGTCCTCGGAATGAGCAATTATCGCACCCTCGGTATCCTGTCGACGCGACAAGTGTTCGGTGTCTCGAATGCAAATCCGAGGGAGGAAGCCGGTAGCAGGAAATAGCCGGTGGCCGAGCGCGCGAGTAAGAGAGAAAGAGAGAAAGAGAGAGTCCGGCTAGCACCTGTCCACCGATACTGAAATCAAAAGCGGATGTCTGCCACGGTTCGGAAAGCAGCCGAGTGTACGGTTGTAGGTACGCGCCGGCCACTTGTCAAGCTCATCACACTTCCTTCCCCAAGACAACTGGCCAAGACTTTCTTCCGCGATGGTGCGACGACAGATGGAACGTCGAATCGGTTGAGAATGAAATTGTCATGATTATCAGTTAATCCTGGCTTCCTGTTTATCATGGATCGTTGTCTCCACTAATTTCAAACGACACCGGATTTCGAATTGGTAATAGATGATAATTGAACAGTCGTCAAAGAACTAATAGAAATCAACTTTCTTTGATGTATCGTTCGAACATTTATTCTACGACCAGTAAATGCACTCGTATATTCATGCATGGAAAATGATGCGCTCATAAATATGTAAACACTGGTTAGCGCGTGAATTATGAGCACCGCTGTAATAAATATCGAAGGAATTCGAGTGCGACCAGCCAAAACCAAGAAGGTCAATCTGCCAAGCTGGATCATCGACTGAACATCGAACAGTGCGTTGAAACTAAGAAGGATTTAACTCCGACTGACTGTCGAGGCTCACCCAAGCGAGCTTGTCACGCTCGGGTGAGGCCGCCCCTTTTAACTTTTAACGTTTCCTGCGACAGGAAACCTCGGCCCTGCCAGTTTTAGGGGTTAGAGAGGCCGGGAACATCCCTTCCTGTTACGGAATGTTTGCCACACTTCCGCGTAAGGTCTTCACAGGTGCATCTGCTGCGAAGGTACTCTCCTAACTGGCTGCCGTTCCGCAGGAGGGTTCTTAATTATTTCTTAATTACAAGAACCCCTTGCAAACGGTTGTAAATAAGCTAATTTCTTTAAAACGAACCTCATAAAATAAAAACTTGAACTCTGCGCTATACGATTCCATGGTAATCGATACTGGCAACCTAGATTTCAAGGAAATACAGGTCATCCGCTAGATTCCGTGACACCCAATAGGATGTTTCCAGTCGAGAGGCGTTATTGGGGTTAACGGAGGGTAGGAAGATATCGGGTGCGCACCCTTCCTGTCACGGAGCGGCTGCCACACTTTCATGCCAGGAAGTGGGTCCTGCGATTGTGCACAGGTGCATCTGCCACGAATTAAATCTCTCCTTCTGCATGCGTGCCTGCCTGCCTGCGTGCGTGTAGGTGCACCGGTGTGTTGGGGCTCGGTTGGGCAACAGGTTTCGTTAATGAACGGCTACCGAGAGGGTTTTCGGGGCCTCGCTTGCGTAAGCTAATAATGCATCACTTTAGCGCAGAGAATCGAGCATACGGCACACAGCCGCCCGGAGACAAGAACGTATGCCAGGTATTCGTGAGCGCGCGCGTGCACGCATCGTGATTTCGCAAGAGATGCAATCGTTTATTAAAGCAGGAGAGTTCGGGTAACGCACGCAGCCACGCACGCACCGCTCAGATAATGTCAAGGATAACCCGTGCATTACGGCGAAGTATCGCCGGCAGCTGCATTAACGCAGAGAGCGGAGAAGGAGCCCCCGATAAATAAGCGACGTGTCCTCCGCGCTTCGAACACTTGACAAATGACATAATGGCTCGCGGCCACCGATCGACGGATTTCGCTGCCAGGATTAACGTAAATTATGTAATACACCGAGTAACCCTTTAATGACTATCTGCACCCGCCTGTCACCTTGCCGTGGAACATGCGCTTGTTTTATTGTTGGCTATCGCGAACGAGGTACTAAAAGTTCAAAGGGAAAGGCCGGCGCTCGTGAAAGCATACGGTACTCGTGCTTGATGTATTGGATTGTCATAGTAATTGAATGCTTTGTGTTTTGTTATATGAGATTGAATTTTGATAATGTATTGTAGTAGATAAAGTTGTGTTTAATGAATATGGAAAGTTGGTACGGTTGTCGTATTGGCAGGGTGTTAACAATGTGGCTGTCGCTCGGAGAATCCCGGCTCGATTTGCGAGCGGCCGTTTTATAGTAGAGCGGGAGATAGTGGCGATCGCAGCCGCTTAATGAGTACGCGCACTTAATAAGTGTTTACGCGTTCCCGGAGATAAATCGCGTACGTCGGCTTCGTGTGGGGTTACGATAAGTTGCGCCGGTCTTTTGAGGCTGCGTGCTCGAGTGCACGCTCGCTATCGGCGTTATCGGCTGCCACGATAGCTCTCTTTAATGCGTCGATCACCCGTTGACGCCACTCGTTAAGGCAAGTGTGAAGCCGAACGCGCGCACATGCCACTCAGCTTTGTCTCGCATGTCACACTCTTCCTTCCTTTTTTCCAAGCCGTCTCATCCATCTTGTTTACATTTTTCAATCCAATCATCTGCAACTTCCCTTGCCGATAAATCCCCGAGTAATTCGCATGTCGCGAATCATTGTTTGCCAGTATCGTGGCAAGCCGATGCTTTCGGAGAAAGAAAAGATTCCCATCAAAACTAGTACACGTTCGCAGTTTAGATAAGTCGAAGCCTTTCCCGAGTACTTGCAGCAACGCAACTTGGCGGTAAATAGAACACTATCTTCAGCAATTCCTCGCCGTTACCGCCGCTCGAAAGTTCCCCGCGAAGTGTTGTCTACTGGGATGCCAGTGAAAACATGTTTACATGGTGGGACGATTATGTAAAGTAGACAGGCCTTGCGGAAAAATTGGCGGAAAGTCTGTTACGCAAGATTGCCGATCTTGTACCAGTCGCATTCAATATTCCTCATCTTTCCTTCGCTGCTCAGAATATGCTTATCATCTTGACGATCTTTTCGATGGAGATTCTGGCATAGGAACTATTTTCCCAAAGTGGAGAAATGTCTATTTTGAAGAGGGGTGAGTGCTCTTGTGAAAGGTTTGGGTGGAGGGAGCCCAGAGGGTTATCGAGGTGGCTGCCGATAGCGGCTAGGCTTTTCTTTCCTTTCCCAAGATTAGATTGCTGGGAGTACTTGGGTGCACAATTGGCGTTGTTACTGGCAGGCACACGAGTCGACTTTTTTCTCCCTCTCGATCGGTAGCGAGAGACAAAGGGAAGGAAAGTTGGACGTTACACTTAAGAAATATGCGAGTGCTCCTTGTCAAGAAGGTGAAGTCTGCTTAACGGAGTAAAGAGGAGAGACGTTAACTGCTGAAACGAGCTGGAAAGCACCTTCGTTAGTGTGCCGTATTTCACTAATACTTAATTACCACCGCGGGGATTTCCTTGTGCGAGCCGGCGTGTGCGCGGATAATCGTAAAGTCGAAGCATATATTAATATTTTCGCCATGCATAAGAGCGCGCTGCCTCACTTTCCACTCGGCGTTTACTGCCGCAATCTCTCGCTTGACGTCGCGACACAACGTCGCCCATAAACCGCCAATGTTTATTACGGGGGAGACACCTGGGTTGCCTGTCATACTTGGTTGCTTCACTTGATATACATTATTACACATTTGCCCTCCCAACGCATCTAATACATTAGTGTCACGAGGCATTTTGGCTTTCCATTACCTTCCAAATTACAGGTTTCATAAAAAACGACTTAATACGAGCTTGAATTATTGGGATTAAGCGGGAAATAATAACCTCGTAAATGAAGAAGTACTTCACGAAAATATGGTCCTATATTGGCTCTATCAGTGAGAAATATTTCGCAAAAAGAGTGGGAATCTTGGGGGAGGGCAGTCGAGTCTAAAAATGTAAGCCGGATTCACGTGGCTCGAGGGAGGGTATCTTCGGTGGAAGAAGCCGACATCGGCATTGACGCATGAGTGCGCCCGATAAAAGAGGCTAAAAGGCATTCTTTCCTCTGTGCAGGCAGCTATCAGTACACGCGACTTACTCCTCAGAATCGTCGGGCTTCGCGATAAAGCCCTCTATGCCATTCGGTAACAACGGACTCCCATCCTCGGAGCGACGATTACTTCCACCTTCGGCTCGCTCCTATCAGCGAGCGAGTGCTCGGCCGTCTCGCTCGCTCGCCACAGCTCGCCGAGCACGTTTTCGCATTGTGCGAGATTTCGCGCAAGGCCTGCGCGCTTCGGGCCACGCTTCGCCAGACATCCTGCTCTCTCTCATCGATAAGCACGCGCTTCTTCTGCCGCCGACCGCCGGAAGAACACGACTTTTGCCATCCGAAGAGCGAGCGATCGCGCGCGTGTGAGCTGCGACGCGAAAATATTTGTCCGCGTTACTCATTCCGTGGCGAAGAGGAGGAAGAGAGCGAGAGAAGGCGGCGCGCGCGCGCGTGCTGTTGCTCGAACCAGCCGGAGATTTTCCTCGACAGTCTGCCGGAGCAATCATCACTCAGTATCATTGAGGAGTAATCGTTCCGAGGGCAGAGAATCGCTGGTACATTCCCTCGGTGTATTATGATGCCTCCGAAATCTTGCTAGTGAATCATTGGCTGTTATTGGCGATAAATGCTGATGACTCCTATGCTCGTCGAGTCTAATATACTTGTCAACTTCTTCGGACTGTTATCTTCCTCGGGCTTTCTCATTACTGGGAGAGCTTGAATCGCAAATGGCTCCGGTGTTCAGCGAGATCGAAGCCAGCTGGTTTTCCCAGTGGGGTACGAGGAGCGAGTCCCTCGATATTTCTCGATCGCGCAGCGGAGCGCGGCTCGTTTTCGTTCGGCAGCGCATAAAAGGCGGCTTGCGTGCGCCGGTATCTGCGACCTACGACCCCCGGGGGCCGGCCGCCCGGCCGCTTCTCGTTCCTCGCTTCTTCTCCTCGCCGGCGCGCCGCCGCCAGCCACGGCCGGGACGAGGCGAAGGCGAGAGAAGGCTCGAAAAACACGGCGTTACGGGCGCGCGTGTTATCGGGTGCGCGCAGGGGGCATCGCGGCTATCCGCCCGGCCGGGGTCACCACGTGGGTCATCCTCGTGACCTGGCTCGGGGCCGACCCGCGACCGACGGTACAGTCCCTTGAAAAATTATTCCTCCCATTCAAATCCTCTTTCGCCTATACTACTTTCCATCACATCCAAAATATTTCTGAAACTTCGGCTGAAATCTTTATTATTCCTTTATATAATAATATCCTGGTACATTCGAGTGATTCATTGATTATTTTGAACGCAATCTTTTGTGTAAATTTGTATTATTTACATGAATAGATTTAAAGGGCTTTTCATCTTCTATTTCCACAATGTACTTCTAGCATTCGATATCTCGAGGGTTGCGCAAGTCGCAAGATTTTCTGCAACGTGAGCTAATGCACGCGCTCGGCCGTCTTAGCGAAATCCCGTGATAAGCGGCACGTTTCCGGAACGGAACGAGGCGCAGGGCGCGCGCGCTTGCGGCGCCGATAAGTGTGCAGCGATCCATGCACAAGTGGCCGGCTACTATTGATATCGGAGCGTGATGTTGCGCGATTAGCAGTATCACCCCGTCGTTTATGAAAGTCTCGGGCGCGTTAATCCAGCGCCAAGTCGGCTTTCTTTGCGCGGCGCGATAACGGATTGGGAGAAGAAGTTGAACCGGCGATAAGGGTGGCGCGCGCGCGAGCGCGCGAGCTAGCGAGTGATCTGGCGGAGGAGGCTCCCGGGGGCGAAAGTGTCGCGCACGAGGAAAAGGAGTAGGAGAGAGAGAGAGAGAGAGGGAGAGTAAAAAGGCAGTGGGGGAGAACCAAGAGATGAATGATAACCTAGAACCTCGCGTCTCCCAGTGATAAACGCTCCAGATAGCACTGACGGCTCTGCTTCCCCCGATAAAGACGCTGGAAGCTGTTTACTCGCGGCCTAGTGCCAGCGAGACGTCTCGATAAATACGCACTGTCCATCGCCGATTCTCACTACTTCTTTCTTGCTCTATCTCACGCACTCCAAAGTGCCGAGCTATCGATCTGTCGAAGATCGGTGCATCGCTCTTACCAGTTTCGGACGGTTCCTTTGATTAGGCACTCCTAATCAGACGCGCGCGATCACTCGGCTCGTGCTATTTCTTTGAGCCGCTGTCTCGATTCATCTGTCATTAAGAGCCCGACCGATCCTATCGAACGAGACTCCCAGAGATCGAAACCACTGATCGGCCCCGAGTCGCTCGCGCCACTTCCAAGCAAACATATTGAACTTTGATACTTTTTAAATCGGCCTCCGGACGGAAATTTACCGGGAACCGCTCCTTCCCTGCGCTCTCCCACTATTATATCTATTACACACGCGCGCACATCTCCGCTCTGCTCGCCTGCTCTCTCGTTGTGTGCATATCCTCGGGCCCCACTCGAGTCCCCCCTGATCAAAACAACTCGAGTGCCGTTCTCCCGTCCACTCGCCACTAGATTTTATCAATACCCGCTTGGAGGAAGCCGGAATTAAGTCTAATCTATCAATGGCATTGACGCGCGCATGATGAATCGCTGCTGCTCGATTCTTCGAGTGGTCTAACATTAAGTGGAAGAGGTCGATCGTAGGCCAGCCCAATTGTTACTTTTACGTTATGATCCTGGCTTTTACACTACTGGTTCTTTGTTTCCTGTCCGGTTTGATAATCGACCAATAGATTTATGTACCGTTCGCCAAAATCCAAGAACCTTCCGGAAATTGAAAATTTTTGAAGGGGTATGCCTTAAAAAATTTGCGAAAAAATGAATTTTGAGCTAGGGCTCTGGAATTTTTACCACTTCTTCCTCGATGCAAAAAAACATTCCCCACCAAGTTTCAGCCCCGGGAAAGGTCGGGAAGATTAAAAAATATGGCATAAACCGTTGAAATGCAATGTTCAAGATCGGTTTTCGACGTGTTTTAGGTAGAATTCCGGCATTTCCCCCACAACATTTATGTTTTTTATCCGTTTTGAGACACGAGTAATCGAAAAATCAAGCGTTCGTCCCGGTCCCAGAACCTTCGAAAAATCGAAAATTTTTGAAGGGGTATGCCTTAAAAAATTTGCGAAAAAATGAATTTTGAGCTAGGGCTCTGGAATTTTTTCTACTTTTTCCTCGATGCAAAAAAACATTCCCCACCAAGTTTCAGCCCCGGGAAAGATCGGGAAGTCATGAAAACATATGAAAAACCATCAAAATGAAATATTCCAGATCGGTTTTCCACGTGTTTTAGGTAGAATTCCGGCATTTCCCCTACAACATTTATGTTTTTTATCCGTTTTGAGACACGAGTAATCGAAAAATCAAGCGTTCGTCCCGGTCCCAGAACCTTCGAAAAATCGAAAATTTTTGAAGGGGTATGCCTTAAAAAATTTGCGAAAAAATGAATTTTGAGCTAGGGCTCTGGAATTTTTTCTACTTTTTCCTTGATGCAAAAAAACACTTTCTACAAAGTTTCAGCCCCGGGAAAGGTCGGGAAGATAAAAAAACATGAGGAAAACCATCGAAACAAAATATTCCAGATCGGTTTTCCACCTGTTTTAGGTCGAATTCCGGCATTTCCCCCACAACATTTATGTTTTTTATCCGTTTTGAGACACGAGCAATCGAAAAATCAAGCGTTCGTTCCAGTCCCAGAACCTTCGAAAAATCGAAAATTTTTGAAGGGGTATGCCTTAAAAAATTTGCGAAAAAATGAATTTTGAGCTAGGGCTCTGGAATTTTTTCTGCTTCTTCCTCGATGCAAGAAAACACTTTCTACAAAATTTCAGCCCCGGGAAAGGTCGGGAAGATAAAAAAACATGGGAAAAACCGAATAATTTAGGAGGCCTCACTTAATGAGGAGGGCCTTTTCGAATGTTTTCGCTACCAGTAACGTGGCGGACGCACAGAAAAGATATATTAATATAAAATAACGAAAACTAAAATCATAGAAAACATATAATTAATGAATCACTGGGTTGAGTCTCGATTGGAAAGAAAAGGGAAAAGCAAGGGCTAGGAAGCGAGGTCGCGAGAGTGTGGCCAATCTGAATGGTGGTTGCGGTGCGGCTGGCTGGAGTTGGTCGGGGCTGGCCGGTTGGTTTGGCCCACTGGAGCGGACACCCGGAGGAAGCACGCCCGCCAGAACCTGGCACGCTTTGTAGCCCCGCGTATATGCACAGGCACACGTGCACCCACCGATGTACTTATTTCCAAGCGGCTCGTGTGCACGCGTACCTCTCATCTACAGGGTGGTCCTTTTCTCTCACATTCCATTGTTATATAATCTCTTCCACCCCACAAATTCCTCATAGCTCAGAATATATACAAAATTCTGAAAACCACAACATCCTAACCAGTGCTAAAAGGATGGTAATGTATAAATCAAATAACGAATTTATTTTCAATGTAACATTTTAATATGACGATTCCCAAGTTGGGTGAAGCACTGTGTATATGCTGACGCGCGAACTGAAACGTGACAGGGCGGGTGCGCGAAAGAGTGACCAGGAGAACGTGAGTCAGTGAAGGAGGAGTGAGAGAGGGCGGGGGTTGGAGGGAGAGGACAAAGTACTGACCGAAAGGGAACTGCGCACCACTAGCCGGAACCATCCATGGTGCAGTCATCGCGACCATCTCCCGGGCCTATCGCATCTGCATACGTGAGTGACGATCCAAAGTGGACGCGTATACCTGTACGAGCAAATATAACGTCTGCCCACGTACCAAACGAAATTCGTACAACTGCGGATCATAAAAATCCTTCAGGATGAATTGGCAAGACTTGAATTAAATTTGTCGAAAAATGTGAAAGCGATTTGTCTGGTTCGAAAGAGCAAAGGAATGAATGTATTGTGGGGATTAAATTATTCAAGATCGATCGAATGCGAACCCACCATTCACGTAGTGGCAAACAATTTTCCTATCGGTTGCTAGCTTTCTCCTTATCCCCTTTTTCACAGCGGGCTCGTTTTTCGATTAGCGGAGTTAGCCGAGCGAAACACGCTGGGCTCCGGAAGGCAGAGCCTGTCCGGCGCACCCACGAACCTTTCAAAGGAACAATCGCGCGCCCATAGATGAACGTATTTCGTACTCCACTATTCCGTAACTTTAATCTTTCGCCCTCGCAACGCTTGTTCTCCCATCTTTCCCACACATAGTTGCCGAAGTAGCCATCATCGAAAGTTGCAAGAGCACTTTGCAACTTGTAGTTAACACCACATAAAGGCGAAGTCGGAGTGCTCGAAATCATAATGGGTGCGCGGCTACCATGTGTTCATTAGCCATTACGTCTTGGTGGTTGGAAATCGGCAGGATGCAGCACCGAGTGCGGCGAACTTTTAAGCGGAGGAGAGCTCGGCGCCTGCCCATCACCGAGCGGCGCGGCGCGGCGGCGTCACGGCGTGCTGGAAGGAGCGTGGCGTGCCGAAAATTTCGAGGCGAGACTGGTCGCTCGAGTGACTCCTTTGTTCGGCAAAGTTATGCAAAGGACGAGCAAAAAGTAGGAAGCGAAAGAAAGACGCCCAGGCAGGATGAAATGCAAACTTCCCAAGTATTCTTAAATATTCCAAGGGAATATTATAATGATTGAAAGGAACACTTGCTTGACAACTGGCATCATCGATCGAGTGCTTCGAAGCCTGTAATGATTCCTAGAACGAAGTCATAATGATGAGAGTGCTCGAAGGGGATCAACGAGAGTGCAAGCTAGCAGGACGTGTGGGTATAACCGCGTGGCTGGGCAAGAGTGGGCGCAGCCTCGCAATTAACCCGAATGGTAACGAGGCGCGTCGAACGGCACCACCGCCTGCAGGCCTGCCTCCTTGCCTGCCCGCCTGCGAAACTTACAGTTCAGCTCGACATTGCCGAAATCATCGCGCCAATTTACTCGGATCTCGCGAAACTCCTGTGCCCACTGATTGTTCGGCCGGCTTGCGTCACGCTGCTTTAAGGTATACTTTCACGAGGACGTGGAAGAAACTGTTGCAGCGCGCTGTAATGATCGAAGGATTGCGCAACGCCGACACTTGAGGGATGATGATGACTCCGGCAGGAAATCTCGCCGCTACGAATCATCGGCGAGCCTAATGCTCGAGTGTTCGGGCAAACAGAATTCAAGATGACACTAAATCCCGAGCAAGATAATTCACATTATATCATCGGGCTGATCGTAATTTATCAGCTTGTTAATACAGGGCGACGCAACGTGCAAACCGAGTGTTCGATACGCCAGATCGATAGTGTAATCGACATCGGGCGACAAACACCTTCCCGAAAAACGTGGCCGCGGTAACCGGCGCTATTTGGTCTGCCTTCTTTTTATCGTGGTGAAACCGAGCGCGACGACTACGTGGGTGTGTCAATAAGGAAGCTATTGGCCTTAGATAAGATTGAGGAGCTCCGGTACTTCCCGAACTATTCCCATTGCGTAAGACAGACATTGTGGGCCTCTGTATTTGGCAATTGTTGGACTGGTCAAGTCCAATTGGCTGAATCACACCTGGCGGAGCAAGTGCTTTCCTACCAAGACAGCTCTTTCTTTAGAGAAGGAGCAAGACGGAAATAGAATCTTTCGTTGGCTCGGGAAACGCGTGAAATCCTCCTGTCGAGACAATGTCACGAGAGCGTAACACCCATGTGACTAATTCCCGTTGAGGAGCGATTACGGGGCGCGTCTCAGGTGTCGAGCAATTAGTGAGAGTCATTAAGGGCCGAGTGAAGCCACGGAATCGTGCCGGTGCTGGCCGGCTTCCTTCCTTCGCGGCGAAAGGCGTGAAACTCGGCGGGGTAATAGCAGCTTAGAACGAATCCTTCAAATCTCGTAGGTAATCAGTCATCCGTGGGATCCGTTCGACTGATCCGACACGTTGGAGATCTTCTCTCCCATGATGCGCCTCACACACTGCGAATAAGCAGATGGTACCTGCGGGCCCCAATGATTTTCACCCCGGATCTAATTATTGTTATTAGCCGGGGGATCACTCGGTAGCGGTAATCATTCGGTGCTTCTGATATTACGGATCGCTGGCTACCCGCTCGGCCATTAACGCTACGCGTATCCGGAATTCTGATATGTTTTTTGCAGCCACGGAATTCGGTGGCCAATTAGATCCCCCTAGAAGCCCATCGAGGGTGCGAGGGTACTGATTGTAGTAGCAATTATGCTCCGTCGAAGCTATCCACTTCTTAGAGGAATCCCTTACAGTAGCTATGATTCGAAACCGCAGGATTCTCTTGTCTCGACGTCGAAACATAAAGAGGAAAGTGCTACTTCGTCATTTGGGAAGGGGAATATTTCGATCTTGAATTTTCTTCCACTTTTTCTGAATGAAGAATAAATTGAAGATTCAAGAAATGCGGATGTTGTGTGAATCGTTTGAATTCCTGAAGGCAAAGAATGCGAGAAACTATAAGGGAAAACCAGGGGTTGGTTGGTGGTTTCACGATCGAGCGAACCGAACTCCTCAAAAGCGTCTGTGACGGGAGGATTCCTGGTGAACGGGTCAAACGATCTTGAAACCGCAATCTCCGGTTCCCAGCACTGGCAAGCGTTATTAATTACGAAATGCTTAGTGTTAAATTTTCTGGAACGACCACGAAGCTCTCGGTGCAATCGGCGTCGTAGTTCTGGAATTCGATGGAATGCCGACTCGACGACCGCAACTCGTCGCCAGCGCAGCGGTTGCCACCATGGCTGCCTGTCCGCTTCTTCCTGTAGCAATGTTTCTACATTGAGTTGAAAAATGATTACGGCGAATTTACTCTTCGATCATCTGGCTCTGGCGGGCCACTTTCTTGCGGTCTTGGAACAAGTCGAGAACAATTACGGCTGACTTTCCTCTGAGAGGCAGCGTGAAGATGGGACAAAGGGTGAGTTTGTTGGGCCGGCATGCTTGAGCAAGTGAGAATGATTCCCGAATAAGAGAGGAGGGCGTTGAATCGGGGGAGAAAAAACGCGAGGAGCAGGAAAAAGGGGGCAGGAGCGATGGAAAAAGAGGGCAGAGAGAGGATAGCGATGGAGGCGAAAACGCGTGGTTCTATAATCGCCGACAATGGAGCGTTGTTAAGTTGGCTGGGTCCTGGCGGAACCGGGCGCATTCTCGGGGCTCATTGTTCGCCGGAGGCTGTGTCGGTGGGCCCTTGGCTCCATTTCCTTTTGTCTCTGCTGCCTCCCCGCGCGTACTGACACCCCCTCGTCCTCGGCGGCCTAATTTCTGGCAGTACCAAGAGCTGGTTGGTCAGCGAGGCAGGCCCCCCCCCTCCCCCTCACGGGAAAACCTGTGCGCGGCCGCTAATCGAGATTTCATACTTTGATGCAGAACGCGGCCACCATCGAGAGAGCCACTCACGAATTCCTCCGGATCGCTTTTTCGGCTCTGCGGGCTCTCGCCTTTTTTGCCGCGCCTCGAGAAATCGAGCCTCCTTCGCGGACAATGGACCATTCACCGCGCAGACTAAACGCTCGATCATGACCGATCGCATTCGCCCGAGCGCACACACTCCCAGCACTCTGATTATTATTGTTTTTTGTCGGCGCTCCCCCCCCCTGCTTTTTTTTGGCCGAACGCCAAGGGGTTGAATGGGGCACGGGTAACTTTGATTTTCGTCGGGGAGGATGAGTGATGGATTTTCAGATGTATTTTTCTGGATGTCATGTAGACATTTTCGATGATACTATGTTTGAAGGGTTTCTCTCTCCAGCCGATGAACCTGTATTTCGATGTTATGATGTACCGTGGATGATAATTAAAAAGCTTGCCTCATATAATGCGCTACGAGCCAAGGGAAAGTTCTTCTAAACAGAGAGGAGCCACTTAAGGATTACTCTCATGTGGCTCTAATGATTTTATCGGCGACATCGGGCCAGATGAAAAAAAGGGACGAGGTGGAAAAAAAGGCTGATATTCCTAGTAGGAGGCGAGTGAGTCGATCGGATGGCGCGGCTCTTTCGTAAAAAAGGCAGCGCTCGGTCCCGGGGCTGGAAAGGGTCCGAAAATAGCCCATTTAATCCGTGGGACTCCTCCCACTCGGCGCTATTAGCTTTTGCATTTTTACCCTATGAATTCATCTCCGAAAATTAACAACCCAATTAAAGCGGCCATTAGCGTCTCCGTATCTCATTAGACGGGGATCGTTTGCAACTTTTAATGGAAGGGAGCACCCGGTTTTTGTGTGGAACACGCCACAACCCTGCCGATCGAACGGATTCTTATTACGACCCGCGGCTTTATGATGCTTCTTCTTATCGCCACTATTCCATCGAAACCGATAATTGACACGGTTAGACAGTCCCATTGGCTACCCTGCGAAGATCCAATCTACCAATCTGTTACAGGACTTCCCTTTCCAAGAACGATCAAATTATACATTTCTTCTGGTTCGTGCGTACTTGATGTAATTGTATAATTTGTCACCCAGTAAGAAGTTGGCAGGATGTCGAAGGAAATTAGAGCAGTGCCAGGTGGATTGTGTTGGTAAAGAGGAGAGAGTCTGGATGGTTTGAGCGCAGGTTGTCGATTTCGCTTTGCTAGGGCAGGTGCGATCATGAGAAAAGATCAATTCCACCTGTGTGTCTGATGGAAACGTCTCCCGGACGCGCGCTCTCTGTTGCTCTCGGGGTTCTCTCAGTCTCTCGAGATTCATCCGGTTCTTAACCGTTCGGCACCGCCCCCCTCTTTACACGATTTTTCAAAGCGTACAGGGAAACCAGCCATCTCGGGACATCCATTCATCATGGCGGGGGCCCCTTTTTAGGCAGCTGCATTGTCTTAGAGCGTGGCGCACAGTGATCTCCTTCTCTCGCGCGACCCGCTTTCCCATTGTTTCATCTTCCCGAGGATACGCACGATCGGAGCATTCGCTCGAGAGCGCGCTCGTTAAATAGCATTTCAGCGCCGATTAACCGAATCTCGTGAACTTCTGTTCCGCCACCCCGACGAATCAGAGGCCGAAAAACGAGCCGCCGCCGCTGCCGCCTCCTAGCCGAGATACTTTTTCTGCCTATTGTCTTACTTTCACGCCCGATTACGTCGCTTCTCCTCCGCCGAACTCCCTTTTGTTTCCTGCCCATCTTGGAACAATGGAGTTTAATTACAAGATTCCGATGCTGCGCCCGTGAACTATTTAGCTAACGCGAGCACCCTACGCCGGCTGGGAAAAGTACTGCGCGCGCGCGAGATCTTAACGAAAACGAAAGTTTTCGCTCGAATTTCTCCGAGAACAATACTTCCTTTCATCTTGAGAAATGATCTTTCGATATGCGTTAGGAGAATCCAGTAAAAGCTTCTCGGTTGGAAAAAAAATAATTCGCTCCTCGCCGAGCTTGGAAAAAGCTGGAAATCAGGTTCTTTGCTAGCATGAAAAAAAAGGTTGAATCGATTCATGAGTCTGAGTGAAAAAGGAAATGCTAAAAACGCTTCCACCGCCATCAACAATAATCATCTGCGTCTGGCCATCGATAAATCAGCCATTCATCAGGCCGATCCAGAGATCGGTTGTTGCGAGTGCTCCGCGGCCGAAATCGATTAGAGTGATCGACTGGCCGAGATTCTTCTGGCGAGAGAAAGAGATCCATACGGCGGTGACCCGTGCCAGACAGACTCACACATATATATGTATGTATATATAGGAGGATGGCTACAGGCACGCGGAGAACTAATTCCCGAGACAATGCATCACAAGGGCTTCGGGTAGAGCGCGCGCCTCATCAGGGAAGGCCGCGTTAATGAGCGTCGGCCCCGGAGATGTATGCTTCTATTTTTTGTTCCTCGCACACCACGTGCGAGCAGAGCACTCCCATCGACCTCAGGAATTTCGTTCTTCTCACCTTAATACACTGCGCACTATAAATTTCGTCGATCTGCCTTCCTCATCCGGCGCAGTCAGTTCGCATCCTCAAGCCTGATTACATTGGGAGTCGTCCCAGCGCAACTTCACCCAGATTCATGATTAATCTTGGAAGAGAATTAATTCCAAGTGGCTGCCAGCCAGAGATAAGAAAGGTGTGATTGCCGGTGGCAAGAAGATCGTTACACAGCTATACTTCTAATTCCACCCTCGACTAATTTCCACTCGAGAGCGCGCGCTCCCCTCGAGCCACTAGGCGCACGCGGACTAATAGAGAGACAATGTTCTCGGGAGTTAATTGAGACCATATCGGGAGCTGACTGATTAGGAAGCTTCTTCCGGCGAGGTAAAAAGCATGCTCGAGGAGCGTGCTTGTCAGCGGGACAGGTAAGCTGGCGACAAGGATTCGCATTCAAGGCAAGAAGCACTTAGGACCTAGGAGAAAGGGTCCATTCCAGCGCGATAAGGAAGGATGTCTTCCGATTATGGAGACTGTCGGGCGAAGAGTCATCGATCAAATCAACAGGACATAGACTACTCGTTAGATCGAGCGGAATCGCTGACATTCTCACTTGGATTCCAAAAGTTTTCTTAGAGCGGCCGCCCGGGCGGACTTCCGCCGAGGTGTCTGGCAGGTGAATCCCTGTCGTCGAGTCGGTGATGACGGTTTCTCGTGGAAAAGACGCGCGCGCACCACGGCTTTTCGACATCGTTCGGGCGCGTACCGCCGCGCGCACCCCAGTGGGGGGCACAACGCACCCCGCCGCGTCGACTCCTCGCTAAATCACTTTGATTATGCTCGGCCCTCGGCCGATTAAAACCTTAGGCTAATTACCGGTGCCCACTGACGCTTGCCGAAGCGAGTACAAACTACCATTTAATTACGCCACTTGATTTAATTGTTAATTCGTCCAGGCGGCCTATCATCCTTACCGGCCACCATATCCATTCGACTATTAGCGCTGTGATACATTGATCGGTTGATTCAAGCACGGTCGCCCGATGCGCGCTTCTTGCCAGTCTGCAATTAAAGGAGCGCTCTTTAATTAAAAGATTACCATCGAGATTATTATCGGCAAGAGCTCTCCGCTGTCTCCGCAGTCTTGTGATACCTGGGGCGCGTTTAGCGCCGACACATCCCCTAAATCTTTCGATATCAATTGGACGTTTATGGATAAGAGCCTCTTGCTAACTTGCAACAGGGAATGCGCCGCACGAAAATTTGTCACGCCACTCTCACAAGATCCTCTCAGCGGGATCTGCATGGCACTCTTAATAGTCGCGGGAATACCGAAGGATCAGATATTTTTCTTTCCATCTTAATGCAAATTTCTCCCTGCTTTACTTTGGATGCCAGTCTTTGTTTCCTAGTAAGATGGTTCTAAGCGATGCTGGAGTTTATATAGGCGAATATGAGTTAGAGCCAGGTTGGCCTATATATCTTGAGTGGTTATATGCGAGTCGTGGGGCAAGTGCCAAAAAAGGCGGCTGAAACAATGAAGTTTATGGTCCGAGGCCTACGGGAAGGCCCATTAAAACAATCGAGAGTCCAGTGGAGAGCGGCGGGAGGAGTGGGAGGAGGAGGAGGAGGACGCATCCCATTGCAAGGGGGATGCAAATGCTGCCCTCGCGCGAGTACAATGGCGTCTCGGATGGAAGCGCGGCAGTAAATACCAGTATAATTGCCAGCCCCGAAAGTTAAGGCCCTTCGACTAGAAAGAGAACGCGAGGAGGAGAGGAGAGGAGACGAAGGAGAAGGGCGGAAACTGCATGGCTGGTCGGCGCGGCTTTCGTATTGGCTTATATGCAAATCGAGCGATTCAGGGCGCGCGTAGGCCTCTCCACCTTCTCGTAGACGCTTTGCCATGTTTTGCACGCGTCCGCTCCCCTAGCTCTCGTCGAGGCTACTTCATTATGGCTCTCGCAACCTACGAATTTCTCGCTTGATGTATTTCATTATGCCCCGTTCCTAATTCACCGCGGCCGAGAACTCCGAGACTTTTACGAGCCACTAAATCCCGCCGCGAAATATGAGCCCTCTTTTTCCTGGGGTGTGAGAGAGCTCCACGACTCGCCTCGGAGGTGCGCTTTAAGAAAGAAGCCTGTTTGCCATGCGCACTCTTGTATCCTTGATTTTGTGATAGCCTTGTCAGTCGATTGTGAGGAAAGAGTAATGTGGGAAGTTGCTGATACTAAGTACTTAGATTTGAAATGGCGAGTGGAAGGAAAAAGTGTCTGGAGGCGCGCGCGCGCCCGCGTGAGCTCGCAGAGGTACACAGGTAGAGATCAGCTCGGCGGAGAAAATTATGCGGGACACATGCGTGACGGCGTGCTCGGCAAATGGCCAATTCGTGTTTCCAGATTGCCTGTATCGCGCGGCATCCTGTCGCCGCCAGGAGACTGCACTTTTCTCTTTCATTTGGGCAGAGAAAAGGAGGCTCTCGAGGCGACCGAGGCCGGGCACGTGGTCACTCCGAACGATGACGAACGCTCACGCCTACCGACAAGATTTTGCAGCCTGACGTCACGTTCGTTTCGGGCAGAAACTCGTCGATAAATCAAATGAACAGTTTTTGATTCCAATAATTTATAAAATTAATACGAATATTTTTCGCGATATAAATAATTCCCATCTAACTGGAACATGTTTAGTCATTCATACAGTAAAGGTATGTCGACCAACTAGGGTGTGTCAGCAAGTCTTTTCACTACTCTCGCACTGTTTACACTCTTCAGCCACGTTTCACTGGATTCGTTCAATGAAACTTGAACCTCCAGAAATCTGTGTCTAACCTCGACTTTCTTATTATTATTTCTAGAAGACCAGAGCAGACAAATTGACGGATCCAACACCACATCCAATGAGTAAGTAATCATACTTTAATAGAACAATACATTACTTTCGAATACAATAGCCACTAAAAGAAATTACTGATGTGTGAACTCATTTCACCAGCGGTTTCATTGGCTGGTATGTGTGTCGTTTTTTCTGCGGTCTAATTGACACTGGTTATGCCGGCGCGTTTCCTCGCCGAAACCACCGGGTAAGAGTGAAATCCGTGAAACGTCAGGGTGGACGATAAATCGTTCAATTATCGCGTGCTTCAGTCGCACACGTATGCTCGTGTAAGGAGCGGCATTCGTTGCTCGCTCTGTAAGGAGTCGACGACGACGACGTGTGCCGTCGTGCAAACTCGGCCGCGTTTATCTCGAAAACTGGAATATGCAAAGTATGCCTCGGCCGACGCAAGACCGGACCCGACAAATTTTCCTCTTTCAGCTTTCATCCGTTGATACGAGGACAATGTAGCCTGCTCCATTTTTCGTGAGCCCGCGCACAATGCCTTCTGCTTGCACTGTCTGTCCTTTCGAATCTCGCTCGAGCTACATTTATTCCTCGAGATCTTCGTACTCGCTGATATACAGCGAACTTTCGAGACCAAGTTTCTGATATTGTTCAACATACAGTTATTTATCTTGTACTTTCTACTTTGTAGTTTTTTTTAAAGCTTTTCATTGGAACTTCAGAATGAAGGGTTAGCGAAGTACTTAGCAATCTCTGACGTAGCCGAAGTATTTCTTCGCGGTACACGATATTATCGAGCAGCGATTAGGTGTAGGTGGTCTTGTGCAACGTTAGAACCAGATTTCAAAACCCGTCCCAAGTGTCTCGATCGGCGATGTTAACGATCGCGATCGAGTTATCGTTAGGAAGGATCGCCTTTTCGGGCTGCGCCGGCAATCGGCGAAGGAGCCTTGGTCGGCTGGTAAGAGCGGCGAGGTGTTCTTATCGGGTGCGGGCCAAGCCGCCGCCGCCGTTACACTTTCTTTCGCGCACTCTTGCAAGAAAGGAGCGGGCAAGATCGCAGCGGGTAGGTGACTCTTATCAGGGACTGGTTACTGCCAATATTGATTATCCGTGTGCAGCAGCCGGTCTCTGGACCTCCGATAGCCAGGACAAATTGCGCGCTTTCGATCCGATAACTGCTCACCTTTTGGCGCCGGTGCCATCAACAATTCCCACCATTAATTCCTATCGAGCTGCAATGCCACTCTCATTGGAAGCCGTCATTACTTTAACCCTCCTTGATCCACCCATTTCCCGAGGCTTCGGTTATCCTGTTTCTTACGTCAGCTTGGTTAGGAATTAAAGATTTTTCTGCTGTCTTATCTCTAAGATAGTAGTTGGATCCGCCTATCGCGTTGGCCTCATACTACGGCTGTATGGCTAGGAGCAATAATGTTCCGCATAATTACTCGCGCGACCCGATTATCAGAGATCTCCGGAAGCCGCTTCTGGCTATGCACGGTAGCCAAGAGCACGTAGAGTGAGAGAAGTGGGCACCGTGGGTGCCTTGGTTCGACGAACTCCGAGGAGAGCAACGAGATTGTCTTGGCTATCGATTAGTCCAGTCTGCGAGCACTCGACACCGCCACCGCCCCGCTGCTCTGCTACCGGATACGAAAAAGATAAATGACCGCGAGCAATACCGTGTTGAGTTCATATTTCTCAGACGGTCTCCCGGAGTTATTGCTTCCAGCTCGCCGAACCAGATCCACAAATCTAAATCGCTTTTGATGTTAATGCCTGCTCGCTAGATAAACCCTCTTTCACTCTCTGTCCTGCCCGGGTGATAAATAAAGCCGCCCCGGCTGCAATTTAATTATTGCTCTCCGACCAACAATAACAAGTTTAATTCCTATGTGAAGTCAACTGGCATTTGGGGTATTATTTATTAAATATTGGAGCGAGCAGTAAAGATTATATTAGCAGAACTAGAAGACTCGCTTTCTTATTGGAGGCTGAATAAAAGGCTGCCACGAAATATGAGTAGACTTAGTCACGACTGAAACAAAACGGGCCACGATCACGAAATCGTTGGTCAAGATTCTTGGGAGGTTTCTCGGGCCCAGCTTGTTTGGGCTACGTCGAAGGATTAACGAACTCGGTTACGCCGAACTAAACCAGAATCGTTTGGTGAAATATTTCTAAACAGGCGCGGGCGGGGCTGACTTCTCGAAGGAGGAAGAAAGAGGATGGAGGCTGAGTGGAGGCACATGTATAATAATAGCTAATAAAGTGGACGTAAAAGAAGGGGGTCCTGGCAGGGCAGGTGGCCCTTCGGGTCTCCGGGAGGCAGACTTGCCTTCCCCAAAAATTGGGTTGCTGCCTTGTCCCTTTCTTTCGGACATATAAACTTTCCCAATAGAACAAAGGACCAAACGGAACTTTTCCAAATTTCAATATCTACATTCTCCCGCCAATATTAAAATTCAGATAAAAAATAAATGTCTCTATGCCTTTTTGAATTTTTGACATTTCAAATAGAATAACCTTCAGGTCTCCTTGTGGCTCTCCATGTATTTGATCATTTGCACCATTGGCATGAGTAGACTATCTCAGTTTAGCGAGAATGAAATAGTCAGATTTACATGTTCCAGACGGCCGGGCTCGGAGCATAATGCGTTAAGATGTTATTAGAGGAGAGGGGCTTACAAGTGCTCCGAGACATGTTCCGTTGCATTATTATGATATAAGCCGCCCGTGGCCTGCATTAACCATAAAAGCGCGGCGCATCCGGTGCGGCGGCGGCGGCCGGCGCGTGCACAGCCGAGAGCATTTGTCAGAACGTATGATGCCGCATTACCGTCAGCGCGTGGCTCGCATCATTCTCCTCTTGCTTTCTTTCCCTCCTGCGGAATAAGTTCTGTGCTCCGCAGAGAGTTAATGTTTCAATCTCGCTTCCACATGGCTATTCAAGCACTCGCCTTCACAGCGAGGAGAGTCCGGCTAATGCGAGTGATAGAATTATTAGCCAATTTCATGTGCGGCCTTCTTTAAAGCGTAAGGGTTATCTCGAGTCAAGCACATTATCCTGAAACTGTCGGCGTGGAAGATCATTTCCCATAATCGACTAGAGCTCGCGCGGAAGTATACGTTCTCGAAAGGGAAAGTCGCCCATTCAATTCGGCATTTAATAGCCTCGTAATCGGTTGCTCCGCATATTGGCACTATTCTCGATTTCACTTATCGTTTATTAATGCAACAGTGTCATGTGTTGGCCTCAGTGGATATTGAGATAGCCAAATGGGCAAGATCGTAATAGCAGGCGCGTTCGCCGCATTATTTTACTGGCCTGCCCGATCGTATCGGAGATAAGCTCCACCTTATCCGGCTCGGTCTTGGTGCGCACGGTATTGCACGGCGAGCGCATGCGGATCATCCGATTTTAGTGGCTAGCGGGCAGCGAGCGAGGTCGAGCTCGCGTTGGTAGAGAGGAGAGAAGCAAAAATCAGGGTCCTGCTCTTTTCACTTCGCTCCATTCAGGGAAAGGGGAGCAGAGCAGCGAGCATTGGATTTGCCGTCGCGGCGGGCGGCAGAATAAATTCCGTAGCAAGTAATTTCAGTAAAGACGGGATTTACTGGAGCCCGACTGCCTTCCTCCTCGCCCCCACCGCGAAGCCTTCAATTTCACGAGTGTGCCCGCTCTTTCGACATCCGCTCGGTGTGCGAGGGAGCGCGGCAAAGGGTTGAAGAGTAGGAGGACAGATGCACGAGGAGAAAAGTTCTCGCGGTCCGGAGAAATAAGGCGCGACGAGCCAGGCGGCTCGAGAAGGAACGTGCAAATACTGCGAGACGGAACAAGGATTCGGAGCAGTGCTTCCCAGTCGCTTTCCATTTCTACGTCTCTTCAGAATCTTCCTAAGAATTTCTCGTATTTCCAACCAACTCCTCCCAATAGATTCTTCTCAACTTTCTCCAATTCACATTATTATAAATCCAGTTGTAATATTTCTAGCCATTGTAAATCTCTCTGAATTAGTGAGTGAGGAAAGATTCCGCTGGCCTCTAGAAATGGAGGAGCGTGGCATTTGGGAGGCACTGGTCCAGAGGTAAAGTAATCGGCAAATGGAGATGGCCCCTAAGTTCCCTGGCATCGTCCCGCACCCGCCCACGCTGCCAGACAGAATAAAACTACTCGGTGACGGTCGTAAGTACCGAGGAAGTACAGAGCCGCGCGCTGTTCTCTCTTCGGCCGGGGGAGAAGAGCAGAGCGTGGCGAAGAGGCAGGCAAGCAGGCAGGCTCCTCCGAGAGCCAGCTGGAGGTAAGAGTGGTCGAGAGCAGAGCGTGCGTTCCGTGACGATAGCCCCGAAGCGTCGGGGCGAGCACGTGCACGGGGGATGAAGAGGAGGCTGAAGAAGACAGAGCGGACGTCACGTAACGTGGCTTTACAGCCTGGACTGCGGTCCAGTTCCGTCGAGCGATAATGCTTTTCGAACTTCCCCCGTGGGCGTGCTGCTGCTCCCTCTACCCAGGATTCCTTCGGGCTTCCCACTAACTTACGAACATTAGACGATTCTCCGTGTACGACTGCTCTCCGGCTTGTTACAAGCAGCCTCCGCTAAACCTCCCATTAGAGAGGTATTGTTATGTGGAGCCAAAGCTATTTGACTATTCAGATCGTAACGAAGATCGACGAGAGACCTACATTCCAGCTTGAATACTGATCCGAGATTTGTCTCAATATCTATTAGGCTCTGACTCTCCTCTTCTCTACCTCCGAGCGGAGAATTGTACTGGGCGCGCGCTCTCCACTCTTATCGCTCGGTCTGACTACGACAGCCCTGTTCTACTCTCCTCCCTCTCCCGCTATATGTCACATAGTGCGTCTCCTCGAAAAGCAAGCGACGATCCTACAACCTGCCACGGCCTCTCCCAACTTTCCTTCTGCTCTCGCCCACGTGCCTGTAGTTAACGGCGGCGAGGATGCTTATTAACGGTTATTACATTAGGGCCGGCCGTCGATTAAAAGGAGAAAAGGGTCCCCCGGTCGTCTGCCGTCGTCAGCAGCCGATTGATCTTCAATTACTCGGACATAATGGTAGTTAACTGGCTCGTATACTTCTGATTTAAAACTCTGCCTTCTGTCCTTTATGGAGAGTGGTTCTAACTCTCGGAATAATCTTTGATAAAAATTATCTTTACCTCTAGAACAGATAAATATCTGGTGAAAGTATCTTGATGTGCGATATTCTGATATGTTATTGGTTCAAGCTCTCAGGTGGCCGGTACGGAATTCCAATAATATCGGGTGGGAACCTCGCTGAATAGATTTCATGCCAGGGGAACATCCATCTCGGAGATATCCCTGGAAAGCGAACAGATTCGCTAGCACCCCTGGATCGAGAGTATTGTCGAGAGGGTGGGGAAGGAGGGATAGCGTGTTTCCCGTTCCACCCACTCTTTGTTTCCATAAATCACTGTGGAGCATAGCTCTCTCCGAGAATGGGCAGGTGCTCAGGCAGCACCCACTGTCACGCTCGGTGCACCCGTGCCCGCAACTCTTCCTCTCTTCGGTCCTCTGGCCAACATCTTCTCGCTTACCTCTTTCCCTTCTCCCTCTCTCTTTTCTTCTCCCTCTCTCTCTTTCGCTCTTCTCGCAACGCCGCTGCCATCCCAGCAGTCCGTTCCCCCTTTAAGTGCTTTTTTACGCCGCACCTCCGCGCGCTGCTTCGACTCATTTTTTCTCCCTCTATCGTGCATGGGGTGCCTCTTCTCTCCTGCCCTCTTCCCTCCCCCCCTTCGGCAGGCCGCGCCGCTGTGTACCTTTCGCTTCTTTCTTCCGTGGCTCGCAGCGCCGCCCGACCACTCTCCGCCGTTGGCCTCGCCAGCGTAATTATCGCGTCTTGCGGTTTCCTAGAGGTTCGCCCGTCTACAGGTGGTCTCCCATCCACTGCATCATCCCCGGGCCTTCTTCTTTAAGATCTGCCCTCCTCTAGCATAGCTCAGGCTTCCTTCCGATCTAGTGCTGGCGGCCCTCGCAAGATATTCCACTCGAGGCCCTTTCCTCGAAGGGAAAGCTCTCCAAAGGGATTTTCATTCGAGTAGCTGTCTGAATTGACGTGGAGCATGGATCTGAGCAACCCTCCTTCCGCTCGCCCACCAGATATTCGATGAGATCCTATTTTTCGGAGGATCTCGTGCTTAGTTCCCGAAAACATTCGGCCCAGAGTCACAATAGAATGCAGGGGCGCATCAAGTGGAAGACTGCAGTGTCTGTGGATGAACAGCCTTTCTTTCTCCCTTCATCTCGAGCACCCTTACGCGCGCGCGCGCGTACAAGCGAGGAAGCACGCTTGGAACAGGTGGCATCGATTACCGAAGCATGCGCCTTTCGTACTTCCGTGATTTTTTCGCCGCCTGAAGTAATAAGGTGGGCAGAACCCAGAAGATCGCGTGTAAATATAATGTACAACGTAATCGACTGGTCATTTTGGTCGGCTGCAAATACCACCGCAGATTTCCTTAGGAAATACTCTTCCTCCGGGATGGATACTCTCGGATTTCTTACAGGTTCGATGTGGATGGAAGGGAAGGTGGGTTTTTATTTGAAAATCGAGCTCTTTGTAGCTTAATGCGAGCATCCCGGGATGCTGGGCAATCGGCGGGAAGAGCGATCGGCGCGCGATAACCTCGATAGAGGAAGAACAAGGACTTTACTCACGAGTCATCGGCTCTGAAGGAGAGGAGGCCGACTCTGGCCAGTCGGCCTGCCAGGCCGACACGTTGCACTTTGACTTTTATGCCGAAATAAACGTTTTATAATGATGCTGCAGTATCTCGAGAACTCGTTTCGTCCATTAGTGCGCTGCGGTGCACCTGTACCAGTGCAATGTGGGGGTGTTCGCTTAGGGAAAGGGTTGGGATGTTGGAGGATCGACCCTCTAATTTGAGCCTCCCGAATAGAGAGTCTAGTCGGAGGCTGGGAGAAAGAAGGAAGGAAGGGCTCGGGGTCGCTGGGGTCAACGCTTTGAGTTATAATTTTTCTCCCCTGGCTCTCTGACTCTGGCAGCGCCGAGCGAGAGCTCTTCTCTGCCCGGCGAGAGAAGTGGCTCTCCTCTATTTTTGCGGGAGCCCGTAAACAGAGGGAAGCACGGAATATGATTGAGGTAAATTATAAATCGGGGGAACAGCACTAGTCCACCCCCTTCGGCTCTCTCTCGCATTAGGAGAGCCCCCGGATGCGCTCACTTCCCAGCATGCTATTTCCTTCTTTCCTCTCGCGCAAACAGCCCACCTAGTTATCGAGCGATATAAGCCTCCACTCGACAGCTTATGAGCCGAGGAAAGCATAAATCAAAGCCCTCCTTTGCGGCTATTATTTCTGCCGGCGCGAGTCTTCGTCTCATTATAGTTCGATAGTTTCTAAAGCGCTCCGACTTATGTATTGTTAACAGGATAAAATGTGCTCGAAGAAATCGTCTGTCGGCGCGGCTACCTTTAACCGCGCTCTATCAGTAGATTTCGTCTCTGTCGGTGGTAGAAGAGATGGAGTGGCCGAGAGGCAGCGCGGCTGGTCCAGCGGCGCGCTGCAATTATTTCTGGCCGATTGACAAACAGCCGCGCGCGCGCGGCTTATCTGCTTCCGCGACGACGGCGAAAAATCCAGCGCCGATAATTTCGTGATGCACGGCTGGCTTCGTGACGGGTAACGAGGCAACGATTTTTACTCTTGCCGCGGCTCTGTGATCGTTCGGCACGCTTGCCTTCGAGGGTGCAGTTCACCTCACGAAATGGTTCGCTCTCTCCTGGCGGGCGGGCGGGCGTGCGCCAGCACGACCAGAGCGGAATTCACGAAAGAAGCCCGGAATTTATCGTCCGCAGGATATTTACAGCCCGTTCGGTATGAATATTCAGCCGGGCCCTTAACTTTACGCGCAGCAGCGCCTCCTTATGCACATACCGCTCGAACGCCGGAGCCCCGATACACACCGCGTGGGTCATGGGTTAATGAAACTTGGCGAAAAAAATGCAAATAACATGCGAGCGCACGCGGCTCGCGAGCCACCTTAAGCTCACTCTCCAGATGGAGAGAGAGAAGAGGGACTCTCCGATAAAAATAATCCGCCTGCATGCGCAAATTAGAGAGCCCGACGAATCCGGAGGATTCTTCTTCTTCTTGCGGCATGTGCCCGCTGTACCGGCTTGCTGCCCGATCCTAATGATACCGTGCGACTCACGAAATCGACGTTGCACTCGAAATTACCCTGCTTCACTGCCGACTCCTTACTTTCATCATCCTCTGAAATCTTCTTTGATTGCAGGTCATCCCTTTGAATTGTTTCCAGTTCAACATTTGTACATGTCTGTTAAAACTGCTTTTTTCTTTTCTGTGACACGTGTGGTCTTTCTGTAGTAAGATTTCTAGGGTAACGTGTGGTAAAAGAAGCGGGTTGGTTTCATGGACGTCGACAATACGGCGGATTTAATGTGAGCGCGCAATAAGTGCGTCGGTTGGTTTATAGGACGATTATAAAGACACATTTCGGCAGTAAAGTGACGCGAGGCCAATTGAAATATTTGCCCGCGACGCCTTAAATTATAGATTTAATGGATTCCGCGAATCTACTTTGCGATCTTTCTGCGTAACGCACGGCCTTCCGTCGGCCATCGTAAAATTCCATGCGCACTGTCTCTGCTGCGATACATTCTTGATACGAGCGTCGCCCGCACCCTGAAAGCGGCGCCAGCCAGCACAAAAAAAAAAGTGTTTTGGACGTTAAACCACGGACGGAAGCGGGCGATTAATAATTTATGCGGCTAATAAAGTGCGCGGGGATTTACATAATTCCAGCGCCGATTTCCTGTGGTCGCTACCGCTACCTTTTAGCCTCGGCTTTGTTCTCCATCGGCGCGTTCCACACGAACATCGCACACACCGCCGCCATAAAAGGTTTCTAATCGCCTTACGAAAATGCTCGATTTCACGGCGAGTGCAAAACTAGCAATAGCCAAAAGACGATCGAGGATGGTAATGGGAGTCAAGGTGATCGGGAATCGGGTGAGACATAGGTGTCGAAAAGCCGAGGCTCTTAAAAGGCGGGCGAGCGTGCACGGCGCCGATCGGCTTCCACGAGATTTACGCTCGCTAATAAAGCACTCAAAAATTCATGAAGCACGTACGCGAGAGATGCCTGGCCAAATACGGTCCTCTCTCCCCGGCGACTTTCCTGCGGTTAGAGGCCGATAGTAATGTCCGGTGATTTACTGCAAGCGAGCCGCTGCAACGTGTATATTACCTTACCAGGCACCATCCGCTGCTCCCTGCAACCTTGTATGGCCCCCCGGGTAATGCATGTTAATTATATCGGACATTGTTTCGATCTTTTGCCGCCAGCCCCACACACACACACGCGCGCACACACCAACAATACACATATGATTAATAGCCACCGAATTCCCCGGAAGAAAGCAGTGCTCCCGGAAAGTAGTATGCAGCCGGTATTATTCCGCAGTGTCATTAAGGCATCATTCGAACGGGTTCGTCCTCCGTTTCTCATTAGGGATCGGGCGCATTTGTCTCGCTGTCAATTAAAGGAATAATTCAATGGGCCTCGGCGTTCAAATGAAATCAGCAGCGCGGCGAACCAATGGAAGAGTTAGCTGAGGTGGGGAGGAGGCCGTCGGCTCTTGCTCGCGGCGAGATCTTTAATCCGGCGATTTACTCTTGGTTTACGCATGCTCACGTGCTCGCTGCCGCGGTGAAAGTCATTAAAAGCTTTACCTTTAATATCGCGCATAAACACCGCGACAGAATTTACACCGCCGTATTTATTCGACACCGTCTTAAAAGGCCTCGCTCTCCCACCCCTTCCTCCTACTCTGCCGACCTCCCCCCCCCTCCACCTCATCGAAGTCCTGGCATTCAGCGCGGCGTATTATGCCTTTACTTAACGGGCATACCGTTTTGTTTTGCCACCGCCAACGACAAGGTAACGGCGAACGCCGAGCGAGAGAGGAGAGTTAAAAGCCGGCGAAAGAGTCCGCCAATGGAGGAGAGGCGAACAGAAGCGCCTACTAGCGCGAGAAAGAGGAAGGTCCATGATGAGGAAGTCGGTGGGGGGAATGAAAATTGGTTTGGTCTCTTGGCGTACCGGCGGCCGGGCTAATTAGGCGTAATTAAATCTGCGGAGGTCCGCTCGCATCTGCTCTCCGATATGTATAATGGAAATCCGAGAGTGCTTATGGATGCCGGGCGATTCGCCGCCTCTGACCTTCATTCCAACGATAGACCCCGAACGAACTCTTTCCACCTTGCGTCCTTTACGTAATACATCGAGAAATGCATGTATTTCATTTAGGCTGATTATTGTTCAGTGAAAATCAAGTCTGGATTTAAATCTCGTTGAGTTCCTCGAGTTGAGTAGTATGTCAGACGATCCTCTCGACGGTACGTCCATAAAGAAGTCCTCGCTAGTTAGGTTGGCATAAAAATTCTTCAAAAGCGGATAACGAACATCCAAGCCCGAGCATGGAGAAGCGGGCCCTCATACCTCGCGCATGTTTCGTCGTCCTTTGAGGGGAAGGAAGCCTCTGCCATAAGGTGGCTCGCGCATACCGTGGAATCCATGGGGAAGGCACCCTTTGAGCGCTCCCGACCACGGAGAAAATTAATTCGGCAAATTACGCGGCTCCGATGAACCCGCAGCTCTCGCTGCGAGAACCTACATGTTTTCGGGTGGGACGAAGCGCCGGGTACCTTTCAATGACGGAGAGAAAGAGAGGGAAAGAAGGTTACGCGCAACAGAACTAACAGAGCGCCGGTTATTCTGGCGCGCGCTCGCGCGCGCCCTCTCTTTCTGTCTTTGAAGGAACATAACATTCCAAACATCCTACGAGCGGTCACGCGATATTCCGCTGGGGTCCTCAACCATTCGTTTCTATAAGACGGCACATTATCCCGGAATCCGGCCAAACGCATCGTCCTTTCCCACGAGGGGAGATCTCCCGGCTTGCTCATCCTGCTTGCCGACCCCGAACCATACCCCACGTCAGACACCCCTTTGCCCTTCGACCAACTACTCGGTACTTGATAATGATTGCATCTGCAATTAGGAACGTGTTTTCCTAGTACCTAGATAATGTTGGACGGATAGATAGTGATGGCTGAAGGCAGGATAGTTACAGGTGAGGGTTCTAACAACTCATGAAGCCTCCAGCTGGCCCTAAACCTAAAGAGTGCTCGAGTCACGGAGCACCTAAAAAGAAAGACTCGAGAAAGACCCGCCGAGTCCACGTAACATACTTCTTTTTTGGGCCTGTCATAATTTTCTGGTGCGCGAACTTTTTTCCCGCGCAGCCGAACGACCATAAATAAATGTTGTTTTTACGACTGCCAAATTGGGCATTTAAGGTACAAGCAAGGTTTACTGTCTTGGCGGTGCAGCTATGCTGCTTGGCGAAGGGCTGCTCTCCATCTTCTCATGCTAAGGAATAGGCTGTACAGAGAGAGAGAGAGGAGCAGGATTTTTTTTTCTCCGAGCACTTTACCAATCACACAATGCACGAGTTTTCAACTCGAGTGTGGTTTCCATGAAATTTGTTGAATTAGCATCGATTAGCATCGAGTTGGCGGAGCGAAACGCTTGCGGCTGCAGCTTGCGCGGACTCCGAGCGCAATCTTAAAAGCAATCGTAAGTGCAATGGACTTCCTGGTAGCCTTTGGGAATCGGCGAGGAATCCTTCCGCGAACGGCGTGTGCCGTGCGCTGGAACGAGAGGGTGAAACTGCCATTGGGCAATGCGCCGGACCACAGTGCTCTCCTCCTCGGAGGTACCAATTTTTTCGGGAAGATAATACGGCACCGTAACGCATCGGCTGCGTAAAAATACCTTGCGCTCCACCACCATCATCAGCGACGAGAACCGAGAGGCCCGAGATGATCTTTGGACACGGAGCCTTTACAGACTCCAGTAGAATTCACCTACTTCAATCCTATCGAGCACTTACTATTCTTTAAGATAGAATCGAACCCTTTCGAAATCAGCCTCGTTAAATTCTAATATTGCGAGAGATGAAGTTAAGGTTAAATTGGAAATCGGCTTCCTATGCAGATGTATTTCCATCTGTTTGGGAGTATGCCGGCTGGCATTTCGTAAGAATTTATAATACAGCGCGCGCATGATGGATTCCAAGTGCGTCCACCTGTGCAGGTGGGATCCTTTATCGGGAGCGAAGGAAATCAGAATCTGGCCAGGCAGTAATGAGACCTGCTCGCAACTCGTGATGGCCTTTACGAAACAGACTTGCTCTCCGTACATTACTTTCCCCATTCACTGAGCGCCGACGATCTCAGGCCACCGCTCGCTGCAGCTGCTCTCCTCCGGCCTCGTCGGGACATAATCAGATATCGAGTTCCATTAAGTAATAAAATCGTTTCCCCGAGAGAAATCTGCGGTCCCGATTTCTTGAGAGCTGAAATTCCCGCGACGCTTCTTCCTTTGTGCCTCCGACGAATAAGAATGACACTGCATCGATACTTATACACAGTGTTCCCAGAAAATATTCACCTTAAATATTATCGCAGCAAATAAAACTGTAGATAGAATGATTCTGGAATGTCTCTACGTTTGTTTATAAATAAAGTGTTGCAAGTAAGAAGCAATTAACCTAAAAGCGAGTAGAAAACCAGTTCGGATTTCCGTTAACACTGAAGATTGGAAGGAGCGAGGCGTTGCTCGAGAGAGAATAGAGGATATAAAAAGGCATTCCTGGGAAGTTGTCCGTGGCAGGCGAGGTAGAGGTCGAAGCCGTTGATGTGCCAGGGACGAAGGGGTAATCGGTTCGCTCCCCGGGCAACGGAGCCTCGTCGATCGCGCGCTCGGCAAGCGAGCAAGGCGCACGCTCCGCCACGCTTCGACATCCCCACTTGGCTCTCGCAAGCTTCGGAACCGAGCGCGTTCACGTGCCGCTCGCAATACATGTGGTGCACGCGGTACGCGATCGCGACTACTGATTGCGCCGACAGTAGAGCGAGCGGGTCAATTAATTGCTTCCTGCTGAGATGGCCGATAATGAGGGCGGACACGGAAAAGCTACGTGAAAGCTGCCACGGGGAATGCAGTAGCACCGTTCGCCCTGTTATCGTCGAGGTGTTTAACTACGCCAAGCGTTGAGACATCCAAATATTTTTCTTCACGGCCGTTTAACTGTACGGGTGACAGAAATTTTAACGATTAAACGCGTGTTTCTATGCGAAGGAGAAATCGAACGGTCAGGCTCGTATTTTTCGGCAGAGCAATGAATCATTTGGATGGCGAGAAGCCGCTGAAAGCTCGGGGCAATCATTGCCCTCGTGGCAATGCACGCTCCCTTGATTTTAATGTCCCTGCCCGCACCGATGCTTTACGATTGCTGATCCTTTCGTTGGCCACCAGGCTCACCTCGACTTTCTCATTCTTACCGCTTCGTTAGCCACAGATTCCGCTTCGCCACATCCTCTGCCTCTGCCAGTAATCACTCCGACCGAGAAAGAGGTACAAACGAACGGCCACCAAGACCACCACTATCGTCTTACATCGATTGCCTTCTGTCATCGCGTAATATTCGCGCACAATGCCCCAGACGATTATCTTGAGAAAGTAATATTATTCGACGTGTTTCATTAGTGTTCTTGTTAATTTTATGATCCGTTCCGCAGCTCGATCCGATCATATATCTTCTTTATGTGTGACAACAATCATTTTCCTCCAGCGAAATTCTGTTGCAATTTAACGATGTTTTCAGTAGTTCGTAAAGCGAAGTTACATCGAATGGAAGGTTATAAAGGAATAGTGTATCGCAATCTCGATTACAGTTTACTTGATCAAGTTCACCCTTGAACAGGAGGCGGTGAGCAAGGGGTGGTAGCATGCTCGAGGGTGGGTAATTCCAGACTAACGTGGTCGAGTTGGTCATAAATATTCCGCCACTTGATATGTCCGATATGTACTTATTGGTCGGTAACCACAATGTGGGAGAAGCCGGGGGCGAGTTGGTGCGTGTCCAGGCCCCGTCACTGGGACCCAGTCGTTACGGACTTCACGCTGACTCGGCCGCTCCGAGCCGCACGAGCGTCCACTCTTCCTTTCTTGAGTTCGTGCGAATGATTCTCGCGAGAAACTACTCGCCCCGAGCTGATCCACTGCGAAATTGCGTAGGCAGATTACTCGAGTTCTTACCCTGGTTGTTACACGCACGGCCACTCTCTACAACCAGACACACAGACACGGACACACAGAGATTGGATCGCTCGACCAGAAATCAAGCCGATTGCTCCGGTACACCTCGCATGCGATCAGGCACGATCGCCATTTTCCTTCGCCTCACTGTCCGCACGGCTTGGAGAATTTATGAAAAGTGCTCTCGCCGCGCTCTACCGGTTCCGGACCTCCTTGCTCTCGGCAGATAGCCTGATACGTGTCTATGGATATCGAATTTATTGGACGGCTGCAATCATAGATCTCTCGGGACTGTTCACTCCTGGAGCGCTGAGCTGCTGGCGCACGGCTTCTAACACTCCACAACGCATTCACTCTTAGTTGCGAGCCCTCTCCCAATCTCTTTGAGGAATTCACGGATTAGAAAATTTGTCATTCAGGGAGATATGTGTTTCCGGGCACCCGTTAGGCTTCTGCTTTGACAGAGGAGAAAATTCATCGGTGGCACGCTATGAATTATGCAGCGCCGGGCTACCTTTTCACAGGGCAAAAGAAGGGGCGACGCGATCGTGACGAGAGTTTTCGGGTACATCTTCCGGGAATGTAGCGACTCATGTTTCAGGAGGTGTGTAACGTGGGTCAGGAAGAAGACAGGCTTTCTCTCAACAGGTGGTCCGAAGTCGCGAGGAACGCTTCTGTGGTTCGCGAGCGGTCAGTGAAGCGGGGGGGCCGCCGGCCAAATTTTTATCCATTGTCATCGGACTCTGCTCCTATTCACTCTGGGAGAGCAGTGCGTGACACTCGAAAGGCCTGCTGACGAGCGGCACGCGCCTCACGCTGCGAAATAACGGGACCTGCCGTTCCTCAACGATTGTCCTTTCCTCACCATGACTCCACCTTTCCAAGATCTCTCGCATATCACTTTCTCACCTTTTTCTCTTTTCCCCACAGAGTCGTTTTATAATAATTAATACAAATCTTCTTCACTACAAGAATTAAAACATGCTATCTTGTTCGTCTCGTCACCTTCCTCCAATGTTTACACCCGGCGAACATGGTAGGAAGAAGTTTAATCGGGATGCTGCGCGACATCGTAAAAGTCAAGGATGCGCCGTGAAATGCGTGATGGAGGATGGGCGGGAGGGTGGCTGCGAAATAAAAATGGGTGGTAACAAGTGGAGCAACGGAAAAAGTACAGCAGGCAGGCGGGTCTTTATACTTCTTAACTCATGCGTTGTCGATAAAATATTTTATCGTCCACTTGGCTGTGCGCGACGATGATAAAAGTTAACGGAGAGTTTATCGCCTCATTAGGCTATATTGCCGAATAAATAAACGTAACCGCAGATTTTTGAGTGCGGCCTTTTTCCGAACGCGGAAGAGATGACATCGCAATCGTGCGCGTGCGCGCGCGCCTTTAACTACACCACGTGGATAAGATTCCGTTCGGTTTTACGGATAACGATGCTCCCTTTCTTAATTAGGCGCCTTATACTGGTCGCGCCAATATGTATCACTCGGCCCTAATTAAGCATAATTACGAAATTACGGGATCCAGCTTTGGTGGCCTGATTTAAGGGACGCGTGCTTAATTGGGCCCGCTCTCAGCATCCCCCTATCATTAAACCGATTGCGTAAACTTGGCGAAATTATACGTCTCCGGCTTTTAACTAGAATTCGAGGACGACCCGAGCGCGCACGCTCTCGACAATTAATTTCTACGGTTCTTGTTTCGTTTATTTCAGACTAATATGCTTGATAAATCGATAAATTGCGAAAATAATTGAAGTTGAGCCTGCTGTCTATGTCTATTATAAAATAGATCCATCAACTACAGGATTTCTTATTCGCCAGAGATCTACCATTTCCTTTAAGGGTTTAATTGCCGGCAATCGGAGAGAGTTGGTTTCGCCAGGAATGCTTTCATAGGATTTTCTAAAATGGTAGCGAAAGGACCGTGTGCCTCTGGGCTAGAAACCGAGGGCAAGATCGTCGGGATCACCCGGTCAGTTGGAGATGGCTGCTTTGGCCAGGCGCAATTATCCAAGGACGAGAAAGAGAAGAGGCGGCAGGTGATCCGGAGAAACGTATTAGCAGATATCCCGATTTCTTTCGGCTGGCCGGTCTGCCAGGAGACGGGCAAAAAGTGTAGACTACTAGATGCCTAGGAAGAAGAGGCCCCAATGATTCCGACGGCCTTCCGACGCCTGATCCGAGAGAGCGCGCGCCCGCGCCTTCCTTCCACCTTTGCCATTTGCGGCAGGTGAAACAGAATATCGCGAAATGCCCAAGAGAAAAAGGATTCTTGATCCGGCCGATCGTAGTCGCCCGAGCGAGACGAATTCGGGGTGACTACTAGGCCTCTTGCGCACGCCCTGCCGCCGCACCGACCACAGACAGTTCCGAATCGATGCCCTCGCCATTTTCTAGTCGACCTGCTCTTATTAGCGGGAGCCTGCTCTCGCTAGCCCGTGTCGATTAGAAAAAGAAGCGAACCCAACGATTCGTGCCAGATATGCATTCCTCTCTGGCGATACCTTTCGACCCGCGCGCCAACAAGACACCATCCACCATGAAACGTACAATTTCTAGCCAGAAATAATACAAGGCAAACCGAGCTTAGAAGAATCCCGATTTTAGCAGAGTTCAGAGAAAGTGGTGTATGCCACCTATTAGAGTGGAAGGTGCCTATTGCCAAAGTGGCTCGACTCTCCCGTTAAATGGTATACGATCCTGGAAATTCCTGGGCACGGCGGGGCTGCAATTTCACGTAGTTCCAGTTAACACGTGCTTCTCTCCTTCGAAGAGGAGGCTGATCGCCGTGAAACGTGAGTGGCGGCAGGTGAAGCATTAAACAATTTGTGAAACTAGCTCTAAGCTCGTTGCGTGCTCGCCGGCTCCTCGCGCTCCACCACTATTCGCGCGCGTAGCCATGATCATCGAGAGGAGCGGGCTCATTTGTTTCTGTGGCTTGGGTGAAAGAGCCACCTAGTTCCAAGCGAGTGGAGAGAGCGTAGACTTTTTTGAATATCTCAGCAGCCTCGCACCTGCCAACCTGCGAACGAGTTGAGAGCCCAAGGTCTAGGAGTAGTCGAGGATTTTTTTGCGCTCGCCGCTAATTCGTTTCGCAGGCTGCCAAGTGTCATCCGAACAGGGCCACGATTCGTTAGTGTCTCGATCGAACAGAGTGATCGAGTACCGATCCTCTTCAGCCGCTACCACTTTTTCACCGACTACCACACTGCCTCGGATTCTCCCTTTCCTTTTCTCTTTGGCTCTTGCATATCTCTAATAGTCCACCTTTTCATACACGTTCTTTGCAATGAATATTAAAATCAATTTTAACTGGAATATATTTGATGAAGAGTTCTGTCTTGGTAATAGACATAAGATTTATTTTTTTAAAGAATCTTTCGAGTGAAAAGATTTGACGCTTGTAACATTAATATGCATGAAAAGCTGTGGTCTGGTAATAGATAGAAGCGAGAACACGAGGGAGAGCCGCGGGCGATCACCCAAGTACGAGGAGCGTTGTAGATGGGCCTGCTCGATAGGTACATATCGGCATTGTCTCGGAATAACGAGATCAAGCGGAGAAAAGGTGTAGAGTGTGAGGAGGTTCCATTTAAAGCGCGCTGCCTCCGAGGCAAGAGACGGGAATGCCTAGACAACGCGATGGCCAACACCCGCTGCGAGGGTGCGACGACTCCTCGGTGAGTTTCGTCGTCTCCCGCGGCGTCGGGACGCCCAGAAAACAATTTCCTCGTCACGCGGAAATAGTCAGCGCCGTGCACGCCAGGAGTTGTGCGGTGCGAGGCGAGCGAGCGAAGGAGAAGGCTCGCTCCGCCTCGAAGGCACGTGCCGTTCTATCCGGTTCCCACGTGCTTCCCCCTGGCGCGCTCGGCGGCGCGCCAGTTCCTCCTACCAGTTTCTTCTTTCATCTCGTATTTTCGTACGGTCTCCGCCGCCGCCTGCCGCCGCCGCCGCCGCCGCCGCCGCCGCCGCCGCCGCCGCCGACGATGCTGCCGGCGTCGCTCCGCGTACTTCTATGAATAGAGAGAGGAGCGTCCTCCGAGGCGTCTCGCGACTTTACGTAAGTCCGCCACGTGTGAGGCCGCCTATTGTGCTCCAGCCTGCCGCCGCTCCTTTCTCCTCACTTATCTCCAGGAAACGAGTTTGCAAATTCCCACCGTGAGAACCCCGATCCATGTCAATCCCAATCAAATGGATTGCTTCCACTATTTATTAGTTGCAATTTTGTATATTGGAATGGCTGATTGCGAAACAAATGGAACACGGAATTAGAGATGGTTAATGGCCTCGCCACTGAGAGTGACCGGTGAGAGAGCATGCTGGGTTTTCGAGAAAATTCAATAAACAACTGTTGTAGGCGTTTATAAATGACGAGCGAGTTTAAATCGATGCTGGAGGCAGCAGGGTTCATCAGTCACAATCCAGACTGGCACAGCCGAGCTAATCGATAGAGTTATATAGCACGGAGGAACAGTCGGCGGCAATCATCGTGGTCCAGGATGAGCAATGGTCCGGTGGTGCTTGCGATGTGGGTTACTTTGCATTCCGTACATCGTGCTAGCATGATGCTAGAACCTGGTCGAGCCGGCCAGAGGCGCCTATTAATCTTGGCCGACTGGTGGAGCGGCCATTAATATTAAGGTGAGGTCACTCGTGGGAGCGTATCTTCGTGAATTATCGTTTCAGTGTACGTGTGACTTGGAGACAGCTCACCCTCCAACTATTTTTTCTTCCTCACTGCTTGTTGTTGAAATTTGTTAGTCAGGATTCACCGTTTACCAGAGTCTCGGAATCGTTGAAAAATTAATTTTGAGCTAGGGCTCTGGAATTTTTATCACTTCTTCCTTGATGCAAGAAAACAATCCCCACCAAGTTTCAGCTCAGGAAAATGTCGGGAAGTATGGAAAATATGGAAAATACTGCCAGAATGAGATGAAATCAATATTTCAGGATCGGTTTTCGATGTGTTTTGGGTCGAAATCCGGCATTTCCCCCACAACATTTATGTTTTTTATCCGTTTTGAGACACGAGCAATCGAAAAATCAAGCGTTCGTTCCAGTCCCAGAACCTTCGAAAAATCGAAAATTTTTGAAGGGGTATGCCTTAAAAAATTTGCGAAAAAATGAATTTTGAGCTAGGGGCCTGGAATTTTTTCTACGTTTTCCTCGACGCAAAAAAACATTCCCCACCAAGTTTCAGCCCCGGGAAAGGTCGGGAAGTGATGAAAACATATGAAAAACCGTTGAAATCAAATATTCAAGATCGGTTTTCCATGTGTTTTAGGTCGAAATCCGGCATTTCCCCCACAACATTTATGTTTTTTATCCGTTTTGAGACACGAGCAATCGAAAAATCAAGCGTTCGTCCCGGTCCCAGAACCTTCGAAAAATCGAAAATTTTTGAAGGGGTATGCCTTAAAAAATTTGCGAAAAAATGAATTTTGAGCTAGGGCTCTGGAATTTTTACTACTTCTTCCTCGATGCAAAAAAACATTCCCCACCAAGTTTCAGCCCCGGGAAAGATCGGGAAGTGATGAAAACATATGAAAAACCGTTGAAATCAAATATTCAAGATCGGTTTTCCATGTGTTTTAGGTCGAAATCCGGCATTTCCCCCACAACATTTATGTTTTTTATCCGTTTTGAGACACGAGCAATCGAAAAATCAAGCGTTCGTCCCGGTCCCAGAACCTTCGAAAAATCGAAAATTTTTGAAGGGGTATGCCTTAAAAAATTTGCGAAAAAATGAATTTTGAGCTAGGGCTCTGGAATTTTTACTACTTCTTCCTCGATGCGAAAAAACATTCCCCACCAAGTTTCAGCCCCGGGAAAGATCGGGAAGTGATGAAAACATATGAAAAACCGTTGAAATCAAATATTCAAGATCGGTTTTCCATGTGTTTTAGGTCGAATTCCGGCATTTCCCCCACAACATTTATGTTTTTTATCCGTTTTGAGACACGAGCAATCGAAAAATCAAGCGTTCGTCCCGGTCCCAGA
This sequence comes from Ectemnius continuus, assembly GCA_910591665.1. NCBI lineage: Eukaryota > Metazoa > Arthropoda > Insecta > Hymenoptera > Crabronidae > Ectemnius > Ectemnius continuus. Next base: position 13,663,530 of record OU342861.1, read on the forward strand.
ACCTTCGAAAAATCGAAAATTTTTGAAGGGGTATGCCTTAAAAAATTTGCGAAAAAATGAATTTTGAGCTAGGGCTCTGGAATTTTTTCTACTTCTTCCTCGATGCAAAAAAACATTCGCCACTAAATTTCAGCCTCAGAAAAGGTCGGGAAGTACGAAAAACATAGGAATTCCCGCCTAAATCAGGCGAAGTTGATTACTCAGGAGGCTTTGTTCTCGTGTTTTTGATACAATTCCGGTATTTCTGCCACTGGTTTCATGTGTTCTATCGATCTGTCCCTCTATTAGGACGATACCGTTTCTGGAAGCTTCCTCGAACAAGTCCCGATCGTGCAGATTCTCACCTTGATAATGTCCTCCACCGATTTCGTGGTCAGAACTATTTTTAACGTAACTGGAGGACGATGTTTGATAAGATTGGTCACGAGACACGAGTATTATCTCAAGAGATGTGCTCGATGACTACTCGAGACTGGACGGAAAGTAACTGCGTTGACACGAGACGATTGTATCGGCTAATCCTGTTATTGAGTATCTCTCAAGGATGGCGAACTAATAATACTCGAAAATAGACTGCAATTAACTTGAGAGTTTTCGGTAGTGCCATATGGTTGGGAATTATCGGAGATCAAGATCGCTCTATTCAGTACTATTCCGTTGATAGTGTAAGTGGCACTTATCATCGCTGGACGATTCCACGAGTTATCGCTGGCTTGCACTGTCATGCGATATCTGTTGCTCGATGCCGCGTTCCAAGTACGAGTCACACCTTCCGCCTTTTAGTGATTGGTCCTCTCTCGGCGGCTGTCACCCGGCGGCGTTAAAGCTCGCGTCTGACACGAATTGCCCTCGCACTCGCCGGCATTCTCGAATCAAATTCTACGATAATGAACGCAATTACGAGTTAATCTACCGGCCGGTATCACGGATCGGCGAGCATTCGACTCGGCGACTTTCGCCGAGGTTCGCTGCGACCGGTTCCCTTTGATTTTATCCGCGTGTGCCCCCTCGCGTAATCGGCCGGCTGAAAAATAAGCCTTCGGCCCGGCATGAATCTTCGCTGATTTGGCGGCGCGCGCGCTGCACGCAAAGGAAACTTTCGTATATTCGTACGCTATCGGTCTTGGGAATGTCTGTTGCCGCCCGATAGCCATCCCGCTGCTTGCAACTTACTTTTTTCATGAGAAATCGTAGCCGATCGAGACGCGCACTCGTTAATACCCGCTCGCCGAGAAGAACAGACTCACCTGGGTGCTTTACCCTTTTTTATTCCAAGATAAATCTTTATAGCGTTCTTCCGAAAGTTCATTTTATTTTGATTCTTTTCGAAAGTAAAGGATAATCATCGAGTATATGAAGTACGCCTTGAACGCATATACTTCCAACGGCGAGACATGCATGACGCGATCCTTGATAAATGAAGTCGCGATTGTAACCTCGAACGGCTCGACCTTACTGAAGTTCGCCTTTTAATTCACACCTACGCGCATTAAGCAGACATATAAAGTTACACTCGAGGGGACAGGCGATCGTCACCCCTCTAATGATCGCAATCGACGTTTCTCGGATGGGTTCGGGTGAGTCAGCTTTTGGTTAAGGAGACACGCTTCGCTCGCAGTGCCTTTTAAGTGTCTTCGCATCATCAGGCGAAGCTTTCGAAGTAGCTTCCCTTTTAAGGAAGCAGCGGTTTGTATCGGCGCCGGCCGATCGCCATGGAAGCTTTCCATAATTTAAGGTTCTCGATCGCGCGCGCGATATCTAGATCGTCCTTAAGCGGACGCGAGAAGGACACGTGCCACGGGCGCGAAGTAACTTTCAAATCCCAGTAGCAGATCGCCAACTTCGCCATAATGTCGTTTGCGCAACCATGCACTTTCGGTAGTGCACTTTCGATTCGGGATTAATCGGTTACGCCCGGGCACAGATTAATTTTCGAATTAAGGGCGCAGCAGGGTGCGCGACACCCGTCCTCCTGTAAATTATCAGCAAAACTGCGGCAGATGGTAATGAGCAGGAGGACGCTCGTTCGGCCATTCGAAGAAAGCGAACATTTATCGGCAACGAGTTTATCCCAGGCCCCATTGTTACGTAACAACGAATCCCTGATACACACGCTTTGATACGATCTCGATGCCACAACAGAATCTCGATTATAACAGTCGTAAAAACGATTTCTCGTAATCATACCATGTTAAATGATGCCTTGCTATTTATTATATGGCATTACACAAATAACCCCTGTTCTCGTGAAAGAGAGAGAGAGCCCCATCGAGAGTGCCCTATAATTTATTGTATATAAACGACTCCAGTTCCAACAGGTTCTGGAGCCGCGACGCGATTCCATCGGGGTTTAGAAGAAGTGGTCGATTTAATTACGATAATTAAATCCAATTATCTCGTTGACCGAGGCCGCTCCCGAGGGCTAACGGTTTCACCCCGTGAAAGACGCGGGGACCGGTAGTGATTCTGCCGGAAAGGATCAAGGTTAGCGGGGCTTCCGCTTTTTGCCCGACGGTAGACGTCCAATCACCGTGAAAATACTACTTTTTCCTTTCTACTCCTCTGAAAGTCTACCCTCTCGTTACCAGTTGAAGAATGCCGGCTGACCTCGGATCCGGGCAAATATTCCTCTCACAATTAGGTGAATTCTTGGTAAGAAAACATCTCGGAATGATTCAAGTTGGAAGTTGGTAGGGCAACACTTATAGGCAGTGGCCGTCCTTCGAGTAGGTTTTTCCCGGTCATCAGATTGATTTCTTCTGGGCAGCAGCGTGGCTGAGAGGTAGGTAGGCCAGAGTCCGGATAGGGATCTGTGAAGTCGTCCGAGGACGAAGGACGTCCGCCCCCGTGACGGGACTCTGTCGTATCGCCGGATCAGCGATCATTATTCAGAGGTTCAATTAAAGACTCGCTAGACCTCTAATTCGGCCGGCGCCGTGAGATTATCCCGATATCTTTCGTATCGATTGCTCCCAGGTGGGCCAGCTACTCCTTCGCTGTCCGTCTGCAGGGGCGGATCGACCAGAAAGATGTGTATTCCACTTTAATTAAATCGCTCTCCCTTAACTACGAACATTACCGATCCTCGACCACCAACGTCCTCATTCAGACACTTTCAACTCCATTAAAAGAAACATCCAACGAGCTGTTTCAGGACTCGAACAACCACTCGCAACTTTCCTCGTTCTCCTAATGGCGAAGTTGTGCCATCGCGACACTCTTATTCAAATCCCAAGGATTAAGATCCCTAGGGTTCCTGTTCGCGCGGCTAAATCAATTAAGCATTGGAATTCTAGGACAAAGGGAGTGTTCCAAATGGAAAACACTGTGTATGGGCGTTGAAGCCGTCAAACGTTCCTTCGATCGATACATAAAAATAATAGCTATTAACGAGAGAAGGAGTGGGACAAGGAGACAAAGAGGCAGGAAAAGAAAGAGACAGAGAGAGACAGAGAGAGAGAGTTAGCGGGTCAATCCGCCCCTGCCAGTGCATCGGCGCGCGAACCCACGAGAGCGTGGGCGCACCTCGTTCTTGTATTGATCTGAGATTCTTCGACGAGCATTTCAAGAGCACGATACTCTGGGTGGTCCGGCGAGACCACGTACAACAATGAATCATATGCCCGGGACGAAAAAGGATTTCGGTTGGTGACAGGGCACCGACTGCATGCCTCCGGTACTCCGCTCCGCGCTCCCAACAATAAGAGCAGACACATCCGGAACCCCGTCGCATTCATGTCAGCCGGCCAGAAAGAAATGCTTTTAACAATCCTGTCATATGTGGAACGTTTACTAGAAATTCCATCTTAATCTAATTTCTCTGTATTGTTGCCTCCCGTACTTCCCGCGCGTCAACTCCTGAAAGCACTTATTTCTCGAGGGTGTATTGCGAGAGGGGTTGAAGGGCGCGGAAAGCTGTTAAAAGTTGAGAGGAGAGGAGAGGAGAGGAAAGGCAGAATCGGGAGGGTAGAAAGCGAGGTATCGAGCGACACGGAAGCTTTCGTGTGGGCCTCTCGAGCGAGCGGTAGGCATGAGAAGCGCGCCTAATTAAATTAGGCGCTCGCTGATAGATTTCAATCAGGCTGGCTGTAGCCGGAGAAGCGAGTCTGCCAGCAACAGCAGCAGGAACACGCTGGGCACCCGTTTAAGTGTAAGTGTACAGGGGAGTCTCGATCTACACGCCCCTAAAATTTAACGAGCTACCGAGCGTCCACTTGCACAGTCTCCCGCTTGTCATCCTGTCTCCTTCCCTCCCTCCCCCCCCCCCCCTCCCCTTTTCCCGCTCCCTCGGCTGCGTGCGCTTGTGCGTGTGCACGGGACTCGGTGCAATTAATTAGCCCCGCTTTCCTCGTGCGCGTCTCCTTCCGTCCTGTCCGATTCTTTCCGTGGGCTCTCGCCCTCTCCGCTTCCGCGTAATTCAATTTAGTCGGAATCGAACGGCTCCTCTATCCGCCTCTACAAGTTAGGGGGGGAGAGCATCCAGCAGCCTCCCTTCATTTGCCACGTAACTGCCACTTCCGTCGCGAAATCCTCCGCCTCTTTTCTCCCCCCCGCCTCGACAATCTATTAATCGCCAGGCGAAACCTCCGAGCCACCGCTAGTGGACAACTTCCCGGATTATTCCTTAGTTATTTGTAAGAAAGCCTGCTATAATTGGACTCTGGCAATACGAAATACTTGAGCGTCCATTGGTAGGCTTGTAGCAATTTTTTCGGTTCGCTTGAAAACCTGCCAGTTTGAGCAGGTTTCCGTCGCGCCGGGAATGTATCAAGTGTCGAGATACCTCGGATAATCTCTGTAAGGCACTCCCGGCGCGGCCCGTCGAATGAAACCTGCGCACAGGATTGAATCTGGGATCGCATGAGGCGCACCGCTATCGTATGTCACCTCGGTTAAGCGTTCATGACCGTAAAAGGCGGATAATTACCCAGCAGAGACGGCTTTGCACTCGCTGAGATCGTCAAGTGTCTCAGTGAGCACGGAGAGACAGCGTTCAATTATAAGGGAGCGATCGTCACATCCGGTATCATCTTGGTAGTGGTTGTTAGTGCTGGAGGGATCCTGAAGGGATCACTTGGCAATGATGAAAGTCGAATGAGTGACGCAACGAAGCAGGTAAATGCAGTTCTTAAATCCGGGATAAGAAAGGAAGGCCGAGCGAGAAGATAGAGCGGCTCGAGCTTGAGGCAGCTGGCGAAAAGGCATTTATTGCCCGTTGCACCATTTTACGGGTTCTTAATTCCTTTTGGCTGGCCACCTTATCCAGGATTCGGCTGGATTTCTCAAGGATGTCGAGGAGACTCTCCAATCCTTTGAGGAATTCACACTGCCCTAAACACCCTCGCACAATGCTGTCCTTCCCTTCCTTCCAAGGGCTTTAGGTTCCTGCAGCCTACTTTTCCTTAACGATTCAACTCGCAGTATCCTAATCCTCAGCCAGCTTCCAGCCTCGTTTTCCTCCGTTACATTTCACTTTACTTACATTGCAGTAAAGATTACCGCTGGAATTAATTTATGGGGTATGGCAATTGGCAATATAAATTAATCACTCCTGATAAAGATACACTTATTCAGATCACGGGATGAAAATTCCTCGGAAAAAGTAGGTATTTATGGCATTCGACTCAGTCATCTGGATCTCAATTACTCTGGCATATGCGATACTTTGATCAAACCTGTGCGCTTCTACCGATGCGAATCGCTCCGCCGAATACCAAGAACTCGCGGTCCGACTCGTTACTTTCCTTAAGATTAACAAAAACTAGTAGCAATGTTATGCCAGTCATACTTTATCCAACGAGTGAGACTATCTCTGGTATGTCGGTAATGTTAGTGGTTCTTACAGAACGAGTACAGGGAATCTGGTCAATAATTGTTTGAGTCGAGGCAGAACGAGCGCCGTGACTGGTGGGAATTGCTCTCTTAAGAATTATCAGCAACTATCATGATATTTCTACGGAGAATTGCCGAGTATTCGGACCGGTCCGTCAAGATTCATGCATGGAAATTATAGCGGCAACCCTCGCCGATGTATTTACAGGGTGATAAGCGCTCGAATGACGTTTAATTATAATTACAGTTAATCACCGGCGGTTAATCTAGCGCGTGACTAATTATCGGCTGGTCCCTGCGCTTGCAGCGGTTGCAGATTGTTATCTTCTTTAATCACGGATAAAATGTGGCGATACGGGTTAAACTTGTCCTCGATTTTCGCTGGAACTCGTTCCCTCGGTGTATAAAGTAGCGAAAGTTCGAACTTATTACACTGCCACTTGTGCAGTAATCAAAGAAGCGACATCGCAATAACCGCCAATTAGGCGGCAGTCATTATTTGTCGAATTAAAGTATCTATTAGGATCGAAATTAATTAGGGAATACTTAACACCAATCAGTGTTTGGGATAAGATTGTAAATAAGGAGTGGGGAATTTTATTCTGTTGCTTTTGGGCAATCGCTCGTGCGAAAGCCGTGCAATCTCTACTTCTCTGTGTTGTTATGTTACACACCGACGACCACGGCAGAAGTAATGTTGATTGCCCGTGATCTCCGTGAGTGCCAGAGGGGCACAATGCGATTTCAATTTTATTATGCCAGCTGCCGGGGATAGCTGCCGCCAGCAACGGGCTTATAACTCACGCGGTGTCTTTCAAGCTGTCTGCCCGATGAAACTGTGTCAAATCGTCGGAATTGTCCACAGTATAAAGTGAGTGCGCGGTCCGCGCGTGTGCTGCGCGCACTGCACATGTACGATGCTCGAATAATAGCATCTAATAATATTGCAGGACAGAGTACAAATTGCGTGGGTGAGAATTTTATATAGGTTGAATCAGAAATTGATTGGAAACAGACGGAGTCGCAGGATTTTTGTATCAGTGAATTGCGTGTTCAGGAAGTGCAGGACATAATTGATTATAACGTTAGTGGAGAGATTTTTTGGGGAGCGTTCCGTTACTTGGTACTGAGAATGTAGGTTGCGTGAGGTGTGAGGTGAGGAGAGAAGAGTGAGTTCGGGCTGTGATTCTATATTTACTCGCGGAGTACGGCGATATTCCGCCGCACGAACTCAATTCCATCCTGATTGAGTCATCGAACCGAGCGTGGCGGTGCGAGGCGAGGCGAGGCGAGGCGAGGCCGCGGAACAAGCGTCCGTTCGCACAATTACAGCCGGGTATCTTTATCGCGAAAAAAGCCATAACTCATTGGAACGGGGACGGTAGAACACGCTGCGGCGGGATTCGTCGGCGGCGTCGAGAGCGCGCATATCCCCGCAGCGATTTCCAGCCTCAAATCGCACAGCGATTAATATCCGCTCGCGGCGCGGCCGATGTTGAGAGCGCCGGTACACGGCCGCCCGGCACAATAATAAATAATTAAAGTCACCTACGAGGGCCGTTTCTCCGCTGGGAGCGGCGCGGCGGCATGAACACTTCTTTTCTTCTCGCTCCGTTTAAACGACTTCGCCTCTCCGAACGATAACAACGTCACTCACCCAACGAAAAGTAATTACTACCACTTTACTAATGGACACTTCGAAATTCAGTCAAACTTTCCCTTTTTCTCAACCGCTGAAAAATGACCTGGTTATTTGGATCTAAATTCTTGTTCACTTCTTGTCTCCGACTCGTCAGATTTTTTCATACCCCTCGTTCACCGTATCTCCCGGTGGTATTGCGCTAACATCATTCGTCAGTGTTTCCGGCATGCTCCGCGGGCGATCGAAGGTCCAATCGGTTCCAGTTCGATACAAGTGCTCGAAATTGCAAGGGGCCGCGAGATACGAGTTTATTTCAACCGAGCGAACTGGTAAGAAACTGCAGCATCGATTCCATGGACAGTCGCCCAGAGCCCTCTGCAATTGCAATCTGTATTTTTCAGCTCTGCTTCTTCCGCGTTGTAATCACAAACGTACGAAAAAAAATTCGGCAGACAACTGCGAATACTTTCAGTATATTTCCTGTATTATTTCAATTTAAAATGAGAAATTCGAATACGGTTATTATTTTTATAAAAGTATTGAATTATTTTCTTTTCGATAACTTTTGGACGGTAAGGACATTTTGTGCCGCTGGGAAATTCTGTCCAATTTGTCGCGAAACTTGCTGGCAGTGATCTGTTGTTTTGCTCAGTGGCATCGAGCGCGGCCAGCAATTACTTGTCCCCACCGGCTTGAAATTGCAGGCCGCGACGCTGCGCTGGACCACGATCAAAGGATGCCTAATTGCTTTAAACCGTTACAGGAGGACGCATGCGACCACGCGCCGCTTCCGTCGTAACAAACTTGCTTTACGACAGCTAAATTGTAGGGGTTGCTTCATGAGTGTTCCTTTCAGTGCTTCCCCCAAAGTCCTCTTCTTTCAGCGTGGGTCGCCGTGTCCAAATTGTATGTGTCGCGTCCATTAAATTCAAGCGGCGGAGAGACCTTCCTTAAAAGGATTCATTAGATTCGTGCGATAAGAATCTTTAGCCACCTTTTTCCCCTCATTATCAGATTCCTCTAAAATGGAACTTCAAGGACGCTCCTTCTCCACCGAACAACAAATACGATTTTTCTTATCTATCGAATAACGGAGAGGCTTGTTTTCGTTATAAATGGGAGTCTTAAGTTCCTAGGGATGGTTCGAGGTTTCTGTTTACAGAAGCATCGGGCAAACAAGCGTCGGCCGGACGCCCGCTCACCCCTTCCAATTATCATCGTGAGTCGCGCCACTCTCTCGAGAGCGGCGGACTCCTCTTCAGAAGGCTGCCGATGTTGTGTCGTCGGCGTCGTCGTCGTCGTCGGGGTGGTTGTCCAAAGAGATAAGCTAAAAGCAAGGGAGGCCAGTCTTCCCGGTAAAGCCCCGGCCGATTTCTCTCACTCCCTCTCTCTCTTTCTCACTCTTTCTCGCATGTATATTTATGACGCGAGCACGATTCCGCCGGCGAGAGAGAGGCGCGTGACACTCGCAGGCTCGACGATGCTAATGGAGCTTGAAAATGTCTCCTGCAAGGCGCCGTGACATTTCGCCACGCGTCACTCCCGATCTTGACGTCAAGTGGACGTCAAGCGTCGGCAAGCGCGCGAGGCGTGGTGGCTGCTCTTGCTTGATTTCGTATTCGACTGGCGGCACCGCGATCGACGACTCGCACGATCGGCTATTATCGACGATGATGCAATTGGTGTCTTTCTTCGAGCGTACACAATGCCGAGATAACTCGGCGTGATATTGCGCCGAGGGAGGGTGTGACAGTCCCATCGATAGGAACTCTCGTGCTCCATAAATCTCACTGCTTCATTTTGCATTATTAAATGGAAGAGTGACACTTAGGAAAGTGTTCCATATATATCGGCCGTTTCAGGACTCGTAGATCAGTGGAAGATGCGCAACGGGATCCTAAGAACGTGGCAGGCAGGTCAGTTGAATATTCATTGATAGGGTGGAAGGGGCAGGAATGGGAAAGAAGAGAAGAGGGCCGATTCGAGCGAGGGGAATTAATAGAAGCTCTGGGCGAGAATCGGCTGATGGCGTTGGTACCGAAGAACGCTACACCCACGCGGATATAGCCGAGCGGATCGGGTTAAGAAAGCTGGTGGCGAGAATATCCTTCCACGGATTCATTAATGCCGATGGTTATTAATAGAGGACACGCTCTCGAATAAAAGGATCATAAATACGCAGGGGTTACGTGGGTGTTCGGTGGCCGCCCATGTCGATTGGCGTGCGGTCCGCCCGGAGTAACAATTTAATTACAGCCTGGCCCGCACTGTGATATGTATAGCAGCCACCCACGGTAAATTGATTTTGCCACGGTATTAAGCCACGGGGTCGAGAGGAGCCAGGGCACCCGCGCGCGATTTATAGAAGCCCGGCAGCGACGAACGGTAGTCGCCGAATAGAGTAGGAGCGCAACCCCACGCACCAGCTCCTTTCTAATTAAGAAGTTCCCCCGAACTAATCGGGTCGCGGCGTCCAAACATTAATACGCTTCTCCCAGTTCGAAAAGCACTCTCGCACTTCTTTCACTCTCCAACTCGTCACACCAGAGATTAACGGGAATTATTACTCTCATCGGCTGAGAAAGTGATTGACCGATCACTCTTATTCCTAAAGTCGAATCGAGAGTGTCGAGATGATCTTTTCGTATTCCAACAGCTGAGAGAGTAATTGAATTCTGCGAAGGCAGTAGTTATATTGGGAAGTGAGAGACAAGCTGATCTGTTAGCTTTTCTTAGTAAGAATACGCGAAGACAGGATCTGGAGAGGGAAAGAGCAAGGTTCGAACTTTGGGGTAGGTCTTCAGGGCTCTCTCTGCCCTTGGCAGCCGAAGGCGTTCATTCCGAAGGTGTTTTGTTAGGCACGGAGTATTATTTCAGAGGCTCGCCACCCATAACGCGCGCGCAACAATTGCCCCCGGCCTATGTCTGGCCTTACAAGCAGTAGGTATTGTCTTGCGGACTCTCGCCAGCCAACGAGTACCACCATCAGGAAACTCGCCTTCGGACAATGACTGATTTCCACGTGTCGAGCATTCAACGAGGGACTTTCGCGAAAGACGTGCGTGACGGATGCGCGCTGCCGATAAAGAACGACGCTCGGCTCTCTTTCGCTCGAGCAGCGATCGGCATATGCTGATTCACTAGTAAAAGCTGACCGACTTTCCGCCGGGATCGCGTTCACAGGATGCCACGGCTCTTCTCAAACAGGCTTCGACACGCGCACACACGCGCGCGAGCGAGCGAGCGAGAGAGAGTCACGCTCGGATACAATGTATCGGCATCATCTATATTTATGTAATCGATCGGCCAATCGGGCAGCTTGAATCAATTTCCCCGGCGGCCTGGTTGATTAAACGCGGCGCTTGCTGAAAGAATCGGGCATTACCCTGTCAACGGCCGCTTTCATAATGGAGCGGCGGATCTTTCACTAGAAAGCGCTCTCAATCTTGACGATTACCCTCGAGGGTAATCGGGTAATCAGGTGGCGACGCGTCTTCCAAGGTATGTACGAGCATTCTTCCACCGTCAAACAGAGAGCTTGGAATCTTATCTTGATCATAAAACGATCTTATTCAGCAGTAGCTTTATCGTATTTCCTACTGTTGTGGAAAGTGGGTCAAGAGGAGGGGTGGTGGTAGTATAAAATGCGTAGTGTTGGGGTTGGCATACATTGTTATTTACATAAGAATCGTCGGCGCAACACGCTCGGCAATACTGCCAAGGGCGATTGTTCCAGGAGAGGTTGGTCGAGGCTATCCTTTCTTCGTTGCACCCTGCACCCACGTCACTTCCGGCCCTGTTACGAAAGATGTTATTGTACCTGGGGAGGAGAAGCGCGGGCGCGTGGTGCCGCTCGAGGGTATTCGTTGAATAGAGGAGAGCGCGGCGCGGCGGCGCGGCGGCGCGCGTTTATTGTACCATGCCTCGGTGAATGCCTCGTAGTAGAAGGCTTAAACCCTAATCCACGGTATTAGGTGAAACCCGTCCGCTTAGACGTATCAGCCGGCGGCGTACCTTCGCACAGGTAGTGTAGGTAGTCAAACCCTCTGAGATCTGTATCGGGCTTGCGCCGCCACCGCCGCCCTTTCCATCCCCTCGTTCAAGCTTCCTCTGTCTGGCCGGCTTCGCTCCGGGTAAATATTTAGCCTCGTTACGCTCGCCGCGTGTCCGCCACGTGAACGACTCGATCGCGAAAATCCGCCCTCCTTTACGCACTGCTGATTTCTACCGTTCCAACGAGATCTTCTTGGAATGCGCTTGACACAGCCAGGTGTTCGTGCAAAGCCACTCGGATAAGTAAAGCGCACTCGACGAGAAGGACTTCATTTCTCAGAGCGAGCCTCGACGCGGGTTAAGTTGTCAAGTGTTGACATGAATATGTATGACAGTTCAACTTTTAATAATTTCTCTTTTAAAATTGGCAGGTAAACCTTGCGCATAAGAAGCGAATTAATTAGAGTTCGATGGTGGAATTGAGAGGTAAGGCCAATAATTACTTTGGATAGTAGTATTATTAGAGTGGCCATTAAATTGTTTATTATATGGATTATGTATCAAGAGCAAGATTTCATGATCCGATTTCCATTAATTCATTTGCTTATTGGGGGGCCTGGTAATTTCGAGCAAATTACACGGGGTTTGTCCTTTGGACAGAGGAGCTCGATATTTAAGGAAGTCCTACCGCTTAATTGAGGCCATAGCAGTGCACTTGGAGATTTTAATGGGCAGTTTTGGGAGACGTTGTTTTGCTCGTGGCAGGACTCAAAACAGAAATTAAGCTATTACTGTCTTATTAGGGAATTATTCGTAAGGGCGACGCAGAGGACGCGGAGGACACCCTGCACGAAATCCCTGTCACGGTGGTTTAGGCCGGAAGTTTCCGCCTGTCCCGCCCTGCTGCGGATTTGTCTAGACTGCCAAATGAGTGGCTGGTAATTGCTTTGTTTTAGCCAGACGAATCCTCGTGCTCGGTTGGAGCACATAACGATCTGTCTTTCCTAGCTTCCACTCGCTTTGAGTGACCGCTGTCCTGTCCCTCGTGGACCCTTCGATTGAAGGGAAGATAAGTCCCTGACAAAATACGATAAAAGAGCCGCATTTAATATACGGATCTTAACTCGCCTTCCAAACATCTCACAATTTACGGCATGCGTGCTTTAAAAATATAACGTTGAATTATTTCCCAAGCGAATACTTAATAAACATCAGAGGTTTCTTAATGAACTTGGTCGTCCGGAATACAGAATTTCGTGGAGAAATTCACGATTTCTTCGCAACAGAAGGTTGGCGCGGAGCAGCTTGCTTGGATTTCGCTCGGTAATTAAATCGTTGAGAAAGCAATCAGCAAAAGCGAGGCTGTCTTAAAATGCGGAACGAATCGCATTCGCCGAGTTCTCGCATTGTTTTCGAGTTCGGCAGAAGCGCGCCGACACCTTGGTGGTCGGATGAGCAGGCGTATTCCCAGCGTAGCCAGGCTAATCACGAAATAATAGGGCCGCAACGCAGTCGAAAATGAATTCGCCATTGGCAGAGGCGAACATCCACTGCGATTTCTCGAGGAAAAGGTGCAGGCACGCCAGTGAAGCAGACGGGAACTCTGCTGGTTTGCTACTGGTGTTGGGTGGTCCTTTGTTCCTAGACCCTGTAACTTCCTTCCGGTCGACAGGCTCTGCCCACAGCTTTAGCAGGCTAGAAAGCCGAGTTATTGTCTTCAGAATTGTCCGACAGACTCACCAAATTCCTCTCCCATTATAATCTAAATTTTAAATTTACTCCAACTTTTTGCCACTTTGTTAGAAACTCGACGGTTTGCCAACTCGAATATTTCCCCGTATATTCGAAAGTCCATCGAAATTACAGAACACGGTAACTCGTGTTCCTTTTAGCGGAACAGAGAGTTGCGTGGTAGCGCGAGAGACTGACACTCGCCTTGAGGGAGCGTGAACCTATGAAAGCGGCGGTAAAGGGAGGTCACGCACGAACCGAGATCCGAAGTTCGCGTGTCGTGTCGGATTTTGCCAGTAATTCTCGAGCAGTGGGCGTACATTTGAGAGAGTAAAATGTAGCCGGGTACGCGATACTGAAATCGCTACCGGCAATTTCTCATTACCGTGCCACCCAGCACTGCGGCCAGATCTGAAGGAGGCTGCTTTGGCCCTTTAGGGGAGCAAAGAAGCTGCCGGCTACGATTTCACTGATCGTCTGTGGTATCGTGACTCGTTTGCCGAGCTCTAAGGATTTTCCTCTTTAGGGATTGACAAGTTCCTGGTACACCATTAGCCCGGAGCCCCTTTCATTAATGCTACCCCTTCGGCCAGGAAACCTTTGACACTCCTAACGTCTATTAAAGAATAAAGTACAGTTAGAGATTCATATTACCTTGGAATTTCGTTGACAAACTCCTCCGGGATAATTCAGACATTACGCATTGAGAAATGCTAGTTGATGGTTATTGGGAATACAGTTAAGCGTGATGTATGAATGGAGGGAAAAAAAGAGGGAAAACATACGAGACATTCCGGCTACCGTAACCATTACCATCTGAAAGGTGAAAAGTGTGGCAGTGGTGACAATAATTCAAGCAATCGTAAATCCACGTCCAAATACAAAGGAGACTTCTGGCATTATCCCGATATCATAATCGTCTCAAAAATCTCGTCTCGATAGCTGGGACTTACCTTCTCTAGTCATACATCTCTTGATAATCCCGGAGAGAGATTATGCTTACCCGGCTGATTAGCATATATCGGTACATCGAGGTATTAAAATCGTTGCTTTACGATCTCGCGGTGTCGCGCGCGCACTTCGTCAGCTAGGTGTTAGCATTCCAGCAGGCGATATTAACTCGCCCGTAAATCACGCTAACCAGCGAGGAAGCCCCACTTGATTTATTAATCATAGGATCCGCTATCTCACTCGCGGCGAACATAATTCAATCTTGACTGTCCATTGGCAGTGGACATTTCTTCATGCTGTTGAGACTTTTTCCAAGTTGCGCGCAAAAATTTCCTCGCTCTGCCATTGGAAAGCCGAAGTATTGGAGAACTTCCGGGTGCTAGAAAGAAGTCACATGGATTGGGACGCGTGTACCGGACGCGGGATGGTTATCTGGGGCAAAGTAAAGTGTCCTGTAATGAGGCGGGCAGGTCCTTTGGAAAGGACGCCGGATCTGGCGACGACAGTCAAGTAGCTGGGGAAGTGGGAACGTCTCGCCAACTCTCCTGGCAGACGTCGGCCGGCCGAGTGACCGTTGTCTCCACCACGACCTACAGCAGCGCGAAGCCCAGCCGCTCGAGTGTATTTACGTGTTTCGGAATGTTATTATAAGTGGAAACACTCGGGCCAGTGCGTGGGGTGCTGGCTCCTTGCTCCCTCTTCTTCTGGCATCCTCCAGCCCGGAAGGACCTCGGCCAACTCTCCTAATGCTGGCGTAGTACCGGATAAACCAACAGGTTTGTCGCCACTCACTGAGAATTCGCTTGGAAAGCAGACTCTTGTATCCCTGGCAATATTTTCATCATAAACACTCTCGAGTATCTCTTGATTTGACCGGGATTTACCTGCCAACACTCCCAACTCGCCCTTTTCACAGTAGTACAATTTTCCTCAGTTGTAATATTGTGTATCGAGCTTTATGGAATTATCCTGCTGTTCCTTTAGCTCGGTGGAATTCTTTCGGCAGGAGTTAAAGTCCACTCAATCTCGTCAAGTCGACAAGAAGTCGGTACTCAAGTTGGTAGCGCATGTCAGATCGGTTCAGTCATGTATCTGAGAGGCGACCGCCCCGCACATCGTATGGAAATTGTGCCATCATCATCGTGTCTCGCGGATGCAGGTGCAACTTGTCAAGCGGGGGCCCCGGCGAATCACTGGATGCTGATGTACGCACAAGTGGATCTCGACGCAGCATCCCTCCGCGTTTCTTCGCGGCTCTTTGCACGATCTCTTTCTTAAGGACCGCCTTTTAACGAGACGTACATCGTGGCCACGTGCACGCTGCGCACCGCAATTAGTGCGCCGGTACTCCCGGCAATAATCGGGGCGGTGGACCGATCATACTTTCATAATACGATTTTCAACTTCGAATGCCTTCCACTCGACATGGGCGGTCTCTCCCCAGGGCCTCTCTTTCTCCCTCTCTCCCTCTTTCTCACTTCTGTTCCTCTTAGCAACCACTGCAATGATTTGCCTCGGTTTTCGTGCTACCCAAAAACCGATTGGTTCGATAAGTCGCAACTTAATAAATATGTCAGCTGGATCGGTGCAACCCAAAGTCAGATTCCTTTGCGCCTCATTATCAGCGAGCGCTCTGAGAGTGAAAGTACACGCGTACTTGTACACCGGATTCCTGACACAGGAATAACGAATCGACCCTACCCGCATGTATTCCAGAACGATTATCTCCCAGTGGTAATTAGTCAACTGGATCCAAGCCAGATGTGTGTATTTCTTTGGATCGAAGTGTGATTACAGTGTATAACTGGTTGGATATCGGACAATGTTACCGGAATTTAACTACCACCTTTACGACACGCACAGTTTCTCGTGTGTTTATTGGTGTACGCATTGCTGCACAGAAGACGCCGCTAAGTGCGATGGTACATAAAATGCGCAGGCGTTCAAAGCCAGAGAAAGAAAAGTTGAATTTTTAAGAGCGATAAGATCAAGTGAGTGGTATTTTCTGATCCACCTCGTCGAGTTGTAGTTCTTTTACGTTGTCGTTTTTCATCGTGAAGTATCCTTTTACGTCAGTGAACGTCCTTTCAAGGACGTTTCATTGTGGTTATTGCGAAGCTGGGAAAGTCCAATAAGAATTCAAATAGGTACAACGTATCCATACAAGAATGATCCCATTTTTGGTGAATTGTATAAGGATCGTGCTCCAGATTGCGCGGACACTTAATTTTCTTTCCCAGCTAATAAAAGATTACGGATAATTGCACTTAATTACGAAGAGATATTACACGTGTTATTGCAAAAGTTATCAGTCGTAAAGTGGAATGCTTGGTAAATGGTAGATTAAATCTGTGACATGCGGGATTCTCATTCGTCCATCCGAAATCGTAACAGAAGCCTGCAGATGCCTGCGATCGGTCCACAAGAGATTAAAGGATTATCGGTCCTTTTTATCTTGGTTGGCAATTAAACAAGGCTTCCAGCGCACAAGACATTTAAATGTCCAGACAGAAAGACAACCTCCCACCAAGAGCGGACGTGACCAAATTTGCTTTTGATCACGAGACACAAGCAGTATGCGTAATTACGAACGGCCTGCGACTCGAATTCAGTTTCGCAAACGACTCTTAAATGGTCTATCGGCCTGCGTGTGGTCCATGCGTGGCTGCTGGCGGTTGTTTCGGACCTCGCGACTGGCATGCTGCTACCAATGCAGCCTTGTAGTGATGGGCTTTCAAGAATCCGGTTAGATCAAACACCAGAATTCGACCAATACCGATACTTCAATCATTCATCCATTTCAATTCTGAACAATCATCCTTTCACTGAAAACCACCACTTTAACTAGGCTATTTTTATATTTCTCGTTCCTAATTTTTAAAGGATTTTTTTAAATATCTTATATTACTAGTTGTTAATGTTTTCAAATTGACAATGTGTGAATTTGGCAGTTCTAAGTTTATTTTTTGATGGTGGGCTTTGAAAAAGTTTCCAAGTAATAGTCAAGGGTGAAGATTCTTCGAAAGAGAAGTTTTTTCGTCCAAGGAGAATTGCTCCCATCGCTGGAAAGGCAGTGTGTGTGTATTGAGAAGAGAAATCCTCCCACCGAAATCGCCAGGGCGCATGTATGGCTCGTGCATATTAAGGTCCGATTTTAGGCGATAAACCCAGAATTAGGCCGAGCGGAGGCTTAATCGGCGCGCCACCCAAGGCGTTCTCCGGTCCTTCCAGAAGCACCGGCAGCCCTAACGATCGCTCGTAACCATCGATTAATCGTAGCTTTAATTGCCAAATAATTTGATCGCCTCTAATTACATTGCTTGGTACGAATACCAAACGAACCCCGAGATAAGAAGGGATCTCTCCTGAAAAGAATCCCACTACTGCGGAATTCAGCCAGAGCAAAGATACACCTTTTTTTCGGCGGGACCGCCCGATTTCCAATGGCTCTCCTTTTTCTTCATTAGCCGCTCTTGAAACACGAAAATACAATTACGATAATTCTCCTTCCCGTAATTGGGACAGTGACGAGAGTAGCTCGCATGACTGTTACTGCTTCCCGTATTAAGAGAATCCCAATATTGCAACCGTGTCTTACTTCCGATTTTCACGGAGAAATTAGCAAGAAAGTTATAATTACATCTGACGTCGGCATTAAAAGTGGCAGACATCCGCCGAAATTCGTGGGACCGAGAAATTAAGTTATTACCCGTTTCCCCTTCGATGCAATTAAATACATCAAGATAATTTCGCGTTGATGCCTTGATAACTTTACTACCAGATTCTCTTGAGATATATTCGTCTTTTTTTCCCTCGAACTTAATGACAGGGTAACTGAAACATTCCTTATTCTTTCCGAAGGAATGAATGTACGAAGATTCATCATTGCGCAAGAAAATTGGGGGAGAAGGCGAGGTTTTACAGCGGTCTAAATGAAGACCTATCTTCTTGCTGGCGTTGCTGGGAGGACGAGGAGCAGCACTCGAGGGAAAAGGAGTGTTTTGTCCTGCAGGAGGGACTGGCGCAATTTGGTGAAATTACAGGGTGCCGGACGGCATTGATTAGGGGGGGACGATTAAACAATCTAGGCCTCCCTGGTCGAACTTCTGGGAGGGCGAGCGTTACCCGGCTCGTGTCTAGTCGCGAAAGAAGCGCCCCTCCGCTCTCCTTTGGTTGCGCGCGAGAGCACCTCACGGCAGATGATCGCCTTCGGGGCATGCACTCAAAATGAAGCAGTTATACGACCGAACTAATAACATATTTAGCCGGGCAAGTGGATCCCCGTCGGATGGCTGCGGCCGCGACCTCCCAAGATGGGCCGAGGGCACGCTTTTCGTGGCTTGCCTCCTCCTTTTTCGTTCTGCTACACGGATAGAGAGGTAGCAAACTCCGCTCTAAGCGGCGCCACGCCATCCATCCCTCTTCGCATCCTCTCTCCCTCCCTCCAAACATGCGATGCCTCCGGACTCAATTCACCTGGGCACGCACAATTATGGCAATGTTTAATCGGAGCACATGTTTCACTTGTCCTTTTCATCGAAGTAATCGACTTCCAATTGCCGGGCGGTTCCCGTATATTCCGTTTATGCAGGGGATGAGTGTAATTGGCTGGAATACAGCTGTTGGCGAGTCTATATTCATCAAGGTTCGTTCATGTACTTGGCTACTGGGCAGGCATGGCTAAGATTTTAGCTTTCGCTTTGGGGATGCGTCTGGAATAAGTTGCGGAGGGGGGTTGGGCGCGACGAAGGGCGCATGAAATCGCTCGGCGAAAAATGTCTTCCTCCTGGCAGAGCGCCGGTTTTTGGTGGCATGAATCCGTGAACGTGCGTATCCGGGGAGGAGTGGAGGCGACAATGGCTCCAGTTTCCATGGAGGCTGAACGCTCGAGAATCGATGCTCTTTGTCGGCGACTGGGAGCGAGCAGTCACGGAGACATTTACGGGCTTCCCGGACCACCAACACGTGCCGCCTGTCCCGAACACGTGTTACGGACTTTCGCAAGACTGGCTTATACCCCCGGGGCCTCTGCCAACCAGCCTCTGGACACCGGCTGTCAACATTTGAAGAATTCCAATGACAGAATCGTACGCGGAATCAGTCAAATTCAGCGCGGACCTCGGAAGGAATCTCACGAATTTCCTCTTCTTCTCTGAATTGATCGGCTTTCTTACGCACTTTAATCGCCGGCCACGCGAGAGTAAGACGCGCACACTTTCGTCCTCAATTGGCTAGGGTCAACTTTCCGGGAACTTCTTTTGCCCGCCAGTGCGGTGCAATAAATGATCTCGAGTCGTCCCCAAGGACAGCATTCTTCCGTCTGGCATTCCTAACGCTGCTAAAATTCTGAATGTTGGAAGGAATTATGCCATGAGTGGAGGACAAGCCAAGACAAATGAGGAAAGGGCTCGTGTCCAATAAGTCAAAGTTCTGGCTGAAGTGAAGTTTCGTTTCCGCAGAAGGGAGATCAGAGCCTGAGATAGCTGGCTTCCCGGTTCACAGGGGGATAATTAGGACTGGTGTGTTCATTAGCATAATAACTCTTTTACGAGGCCGGGGCTTTTCTACCCTGGGCCAGGTTGCCGAGCCTCGAATTCCCGAAGCGAGGATCCGGAGCAGTTTTTCGAAGGCTCTGTGTGTGCTCTCTGCCTCGCTGAAGGCGAGGGGAGGTGTCGAATAAATTGAGGTCGCGTGGGGCGGACATTTGCTCGAATGGAAGACCACACTCGCGCAGAGCACGTTCTACCCCCGGGCTTCTGGATCCGAGGAACTCGATGCTGTCTCTACCAGTTGGAACCCTCCGGTGGGTGGAAGAGTTGTGTTGGAGGCTGGCTCGATGCCTGCTTCGCCGGCCGGCGTAACGCCTTTGGAAAACGTCCTCTTCGTTTCCGCTTCGAATTTCCAGAAGCGCTTTCCCTCTAGACTAAAGGGAATTAACACCACCCCAGCCCCCTAAAATATTAGACTCCGGGGTGAAGTCTAGTAGTCGACTGAAACACTCCCGCTGACATCCCAGCAAAGATATGGCCCTCTAAATTGAAACACGTTCCTTGTAACACGTACACTTTCCCCTTTCTTACTTTTCCAATGTCATTTCAACGAAACTAATACTTTATTTTTATTTCAATCACTGGTGGAATTTTTAGAAATATTTTTAGTAATAGTTGGATAATAAAAAGGAAGTTGGAAATGTTTGAAATAATTTTTGGAGGACTTGTGATAGTTGGCATTAGCAGTAGCTAGAGTAGAAGGTTGAAAGAATCGATATCCAAGTCGTGTGGGGCGGACATCCGCCAGACTCGAGGGACCACACACTGCACTCTGCAATTCTCTCTCTTTCCACCCTCAAGCTTCAGGCTCGAGAAACTCTATAGGTTCTTTCAGTGGGTGGAAGAGTTGCAGACAGGGCGGTGACGGCTTTCGAGGCGGATCGCATGGAATTCTCCGGGGTCGGCTTTTCCCCCAAAAAAAGAGAAGAGCAGAGAGTAAAACCGGAACCACCCTGATCCCGGATCTAGCATGTGCCGAGCACGAGGGAAACCGAGAGGAGCGGCAGGTCGAAACACATTCCACTCTTCCAGAGAATGTCTAGTTCTCCCTTTTCGTTGGTGGAATCATAGAAAGACTTTCCTTATTACAAACTTATCTGTCCAATTTTTCTCCGATCCGTAGAAACACTTTTTCCTCTCGAAGTTTCATCCGCCGCGAAAGATAAAGTGGCTGTCCTCGGCTTTCTCCGACTGAGACGGCTTATCCGCTGGACAAACTGTAAAAATATCCAAGCGCATGCCACGCGTCATGAAATCCCGCTGAAAACGTGTGTCCAAGCCGAAACATTTGTTCCATGTCACTGCCGGCTTTAAGCAAACAGACTTATCTCGCGTCACATGCTCTCCACGAATGCTGAGATGCTGCTGAGTTTGCCTGTCGTTCACGATCATCCATCCCTTGACAAGTAAAGCTCTGAAATCATCCTGAAAACTTTCCAATTCTGCCATATTTCATTAATAACTAGTAACTTACATAAAAGGCTCGCAGATCCTCGCTTTTAATATAATCATCTCTTTATACATAATCCGACACTCACATTGACAGTAATTGCACCAAGTATTCCTGGAATATCTTTAAACACATGTACCAAGAACACCGGACAGGATAAAGCCTGCGTTATCTTCATTAAATCCATGAATACACCTTGCAATCTCCCGCCACGTTAATTCACCTTCAATTGTATCGAAGATAAAACAATTGACAGTTGTTGTCCTCGAGGAAAGGAAAAATTTCCGGAGTATGCTAGGCACACATACAAGACAGGGTCTTCCTTTATTTATTCGTTTGATGGTGATTTTGCGTGGTCGGTCGGGGAATGCCGTGGCGTTGAGGGATTTGGTAGTGCATAGTATCGGATCGGATTGACCAGTCAATCGGAATTTCATGGCTCGGTGGCGGTGGTGTAGGGCAAAGGAGTGTAGGATCGCAACAAGAGGACTCGCGTAAGCCACCTATCACAGGAGGTTATTCTTTGCTGGATACACCTGCCGGCTTCCCACGTGGATAGGTGGTTGCTCCAGCAGAGCGAGGACTCTCCTCGTCATCATCGATCGAGAGAGAAGTAGGTGGATGTAGGAGTGCGCCGAGTGAGAGAGGAGAGAGGAGAGCTCGAGCGATCACTGGCCTCGATAAAGCTGGAGCGAACACCGTAGAAACCATTAGATAGACATCTCTATGGGATCCACGGGGACGCTCGATATAATAAGCGGACGGGGACGATCGAATCGAGCGGGACAAGTTCGGGCCCGGCATTCAGTGTCAATCAGGAAAAGTGATTTCTAAAGGCTACCTATGTGCGCCGCGCGGCTCCTACTCTGGAAATCCGATAGCCCGGCGCTCCGGAGTCGTCCTGCTCTCGATTGCCGCCGCTCCGAATTATAAAACCAATTTCCGTCCACGGTGGAATGAGGTCGTGCGCGCCCCTTGGCTCACCCTGCATAATGAGGATCGATCGAACGGATGCAATGGCCCTGTTTCCTTTTCCCACCCGTGGAAAGCGGGACACGGTTCCTTCGCTGGCGTCATGCAAATAAAGGATCTACCCCCCACCTTTTGTCCCCATCGAAGCCATTTTCATTGATTCGATCCACCGGTTCCTTTTCTACCTGCTCCCTTTAATCCGGCTAGTCCTCTCCTCCCACTCAACCTGCACCGCCACTGCACTTTGCTCTTACTCTTCTCGTGCATAGTGCGTAGAAAATTTAAATTTCAAGATTCTTTCCTGGTGATTATTGATCATTCGTATGGACATTTCTTGACAGTTGTCTTTCCTCATTACCAGCGGTAGTTTTGGCTGTACGTTAACTCGCAAGTCTCAAGGAATTATGTCCGCGGCGATGAAAACGTTTGGGCACTTTAGTAGGGTCCGGCTCGTAATTCCTGTCACAATTGCAAAGACGCGCCGCCGCCGAGGGAATTTATGCCCGCTCGTTAATTACAATTTTAATTTGCCAAGCCATTCGGCACTCGGTCTCTCCTGAGTCGTACGTGCCAGGCTCGCTCGCTCGCCCGAGAAAGCGCCGGCACCGTCAAAGTGCCGCTCTTAATAACGCCGTCGCGGTTAATTAATGCCGTGGAGGAAATATTTTTCATTCGTATTTCATTTTCCGCCCAATATCGTGCGTGTGGCAGAGGCCAGCCAGAGTACCGGCGCTCTGTTAGGCAAATTGATATCTTTGTCTCACTGATGCATGTGCCTGAGATACATCAGGCAGAGACGTTGCATTATCTCGGCTTCCTTCACTACCACTCGCATGCTTTTAATATCCTTCGTTATATCCACGTGGCTTTAATGAAAAATTGCCCGAACAATTAGATCGGAACTGAATTGAATTCCGGGTTGGCAGGAGAGTGTCCAGGTGCGAGCGAGGGTATTTCTTATGGTGGTGGTCCCCGTTGCGCTCGAATATTATTTTAACAGCTATATATGGTTCTGATTGCAGGGACATCCTGGTAGCGAGGGCGACGTGCCTCGGCAGAGGGAAACCCCGGCGAGTGGCCAGCTGATGCTGCTGCTGGACCAAGCGATGCTGGGTGGCTTGCGGTCCATCGGAACGTGCCCGGTCGCTCGGTGAGTCAGTAAGCGTAATGCCGCGCTTGCGCTCTCGGCAGCTATTAAATGACAGTGCGCTCATAAATATAAATCATGTGGGATTGTCTTGTTGCTCCACGAACGCTCCCGCCGCGACCCTGGGAAACACAGCTGTCCTGGCTGCAGAGCGGGACGCGCCGAGCACAATGCTGCCAAATTTGGTCGCGCCAATATGTGTACTCCCGCGTGTCGCTCCTTCCCGCTGCGCCAACATCTCTTGCAATTTCCCCCCCTTGAATTATAAGTGTCTGCCCCGCGTGATTCGTACGCCGTCGGCCTTTAGTGCCGATAATTCCCCATAAAATATTTTTCATAAGCAGTTTTTCCCTAGGCAATTATTATTAGGCTACTAAAACTCAGATATCAAGAGTTCTGATATCTTTACTATGCTGACGACCGTTTAAAATACTCGACAATGAAGTAGATCGGTACTCGGAGACATAACACTGCATTCGGGGTTAGTAATACCGCCGATAAATATTGGCTCCCCAGTGATACTGGATCCGGCTCGACAAATTACACTTAAGAGTCCGCTGTAATTGACTCGCCAGACGGATGAATTTATCGAGTCCGATTTCCATGACGCTCCCCGACGCGAAATCCCCGCAAACATATTAGGCGCCATATCCTGTCTGCAGATCGGCCTATAAATATTCATAGCGTATCTCTGAATAAAAATTGTCAATCAGCGTCGAGGGAGCAGAATGATCCTTGGCTAGTTTGCATGCCAACTAACATTGCTGCACGTGATTTTCCTGGTCTAGTTTCTCTCGCGTAATTATAGGCGATCGGCAGTCACCCGATGGGCATCCCCGTGAATGCCCGTTTAATCAGGGGATTGGACACGCCATCACGATTAATGTATAAACAGACGAAATGACGTACCCGCCTGGTTTAATTAACTTTTTACCGACGCCCGAGGCACACGAAAAAAGTAATTAAGTGTGTGACCGTATCCCCGATACGCATCGCAATCGATACCTCTTCTGATCGGATGACTCAGAGGAGCATACCTTCATCGAGGACTTTCAGTAGCCATTTCCCTTCGATAATGCATTCTACAGAGTGTCTAACAGAGTGTAAATTGTCTGATGTATCGTAAGATATCTAGCCAACGTCTTTGAAGTCGAGCAATCTTTCGGTGGCTTAGAACCGCCGCCTATAATCAACGGTCATCATGCGGTGGTTCGCGCGCACAGTAGGCTAATCCACATCTTCGCCTTACGAAAGAGTATAGAGCCGCGGTCAATCTAGGCCAATTTAAATTTTCAGCCACTCACTCTCCTCTAGCTGAGCCCGCATTGATTATACGTCTCGGCGCGCGGTGAGCACACCCGAATTCTTATTAGTCTCTCTTCCACCCCTGCACCAAAACACCCTCCTACTACCATCGGCGTCGAAAAGTCCGAAAATTAATTTAATTAAAATGCATGCCATGCAGAATCTAATACAGTGGAGAATCCAGTCTCGAACCGTGGGATTGCACTTAATAAAAGGGAACAGCTGATGATACTTGTTGGAGCAAAAAAGAACAGTGCCATTAGCATGTTCCATCCTTGGCTCTCACCGGCTCAATCACCGTCATATTCGGCGTATTCGGAGTCTGAAAGAAATTTATTTCTTTTCAATTGATGGTAGCTATCCCGACTGCACGATTGGTTGGTATAAAGTCCGTCAGTGGGATGGTAGTTTGGTAGTGCGAGTCAATTAGTAGCGGCGAAAACCACTCGGAAATACCTAAAGAGAATTCGAGCCGGGCTATTCGTCTGCAGGAAATTATACCCTTCCGGTTACGGCGGCAGTACCCGGTCATCCTTTTCTTTCACGATTCACAATCCAAATCCTTGGTCACCATTCGTAATTAGTACACGCCCTTCCCCCATCGACGCCGCCACACAAAAGTATCTCAACTTTTATGTGTGTGGTGTAACGGCACACTGACGGTACAAGGGTGTATAATAACTTATTCGTGGCTTTTATTATTAGGAGTAAGGACTCGGGTGGGCTACAAATGAAATGGCGAAGGAACGCGTGGATATTCAAGAGAATACGTGAGGATGTTCGTTATTACGTTGCCACCGCTTTCTTGTCCTCGCCAATGAACGAATGAACGCACTCTACTCTGACGATGACTCTGCGCTTCCGATCCCTCCCTCCTATTATGCTTCTCGCATTCGATCTTTTAACGCCCTGCCGGCCTCACTTGCACTCACTTTCTTTCACCGTCGGTTATTCCATACCACACGTACTCAAGACCCAGCGGTTGCCACATGATAGCTGGTTTCACTCGTTAATGAGAAGAGGTACCCTTTCAGAAAATCTGACTTTTGTGATACGATGTTGACTTTTTTACTACTGACTCTTTGTTTCTCACCCATTTCGACCCTTCAAAAATGTGCGAAAAAATAAATTTTGAGCTAGGGGTCTGGAATTTTTTCTACTTTCTCCTCGATGCAAAAAAACACTTCGCACCAAATTTCAGCCCCAGAAAAGGTCGGGAAGTGATGAAAACATAGGAAAAACCATTGAAATTGAATATTCAAGATCGGTTTTCCACGTGTTTTAGGTAGAATTCCGGCATTTCCCCCACAACATTTATGTTTTTTATCCGTTTTGAGACACGAGCAATCGAAAAATCAAGCGTTCGTCCCGGTCCCAGAACCTTCGAAAAATCGAAAATTTTTGAAGGGGTATGCCTTAAAAAATTTGCGAAAAAATGAATTTTGAGCTAGGGGCCTGGAATTTTTTCTACTTTTTCCTCGATGCAAAAAAACATTCCCCACCAAGTTTCAGCCCCGGGAAAGGTCGGGAAGTGTTGAAAACATATGAAAAACCGTTGAAATCAAATATTCAAGATCGGTTTTCCACGTATTTTAGGTAGAATTCCGGCATTTCCCCCACAACATTTATGTTTTTTATCCGTTTTGAGACACGAGCAATCGAAAAATCAAGCGTTCGTCCCGGTCCCAGAACCTTCGAAAAATCGAAAATTTTTGAAGGGGTATGCCTTAAAAAATTTGCGAAAAAATGAATTTTGAGCTAGGGGCCTGGAATTTTTTCTACTTTTTCCTCGATGCAAAAAAACATTCCCCACCAAGTTTCAGCCCCGGGAAAGGTCGGGAAGTGTTGAAAACATATGGAAAACCGTTGAAATCAAATATTCAAGATCGGTTTTCCACGTATTTTAGGTAGAATTCCGGCATTTCCCCCACAACATTTATGTTTTTTATCCGTTTTGAGACACGAGCAATCGAAAAATCAAGCGTTCGTCCCAGTCCCAGAACCTTCGAAAAATCGAAAATTTTTGAAGGGGTATGCCTTAAAAAATTTGCGAAAAAATGAATTTTGAGCTAGGGGTCTGGAATTTTTACCACTTCTTCCTTGATGCAAAAAAACACTTTCTACAAAGTTTCAGCCCCGGGAAAGGTCGGGAAGATAAAAAAACATGGCAGAAACCGTTGAAATGAAATATTCAAGATCGGTTTTCCATGTGTTTTAGGTCGAATTCCGGCATTTCCCCCACAACATTTATGTTTTTTATCCGTTTTGAGACACGAGCAATCGAAAAATCAAGCGTTCGTCCCGGTCCCAGAACCTTCGAAAAATCGAAAATTTTTGAAGGGGTATTCCTTAATATAAAAGCTAGAAGCAAAAAAGCAACAATATAAAGAGGCGAAAGCGGGAGATTCGGGTGGAACTGCTCGGACTATTTATACGAATTCGTCATGGGAAATGTCCGCGAAGGTAGCGGGCATCAGTCAGCCGTGGCGGAGCGGAGAGCTTGCGAGGACTCGAGAAGCGGCTTTCACCCCCGGCGCGAGTGACGATCGTGGGTTATTATTGGCGCCGAAAGGCGCCCACGCACGTGCGTAAAGTGAGTGCATACGCGCGCCGTGCTTCGCACCAAGGCGCGCACCAGCTAATTCGTTTTCCCGGAGCGGGCGCGCGCCCGATGAACGCACGACTTTGGCGAACGCCCAACACCCCGGCTGAATTATGGCGGAGGCCGCCAGACTCGCCTCGGCCTCCGCACGCTCTTGTCCCACCAGCCTTGCGAAACCCGACGACACGCGCGTAACTACCACTCGCTGCGTACCTACGTACTTCGAAACCCGTGTTATACATAGCCCTAGTCGGTGGCGTCGCGGCGCTAACTGTCACGAGTTCCCTGCAGACAGACATGCTCACCTCGTCGGTGGACAAACATTTGTTTCTTGCTCTCCCAACATTCAAAGCCTCGCACATCAAAAGGAATAATGCAAAACCCTTTTGAGAAATCTCCTCAAAATCCTAATCGATTCCCAACTCCAACATCCACCTTTGCGGGATCATCAAGATTGCCCACGTGTAATATTCTAACTGGAGAAAAGCATTCTAGAACTAGTGGAAGGGATAAGAGGAAAGTGGCGTGAGAAATCCAAGGAAAAGGCTAGTGGTTTTTTCATTGGATTCTGTGCTGGCGCGGGCACGTGGGTCGGCCTGTTTCAGTTGCGGGCGCGCGCGCTGTCGTGTGGGCAGACGTCGAGACGAGGCACATCGCGGCGGCGGCGGCGGCGGCGGCGGCCTCGCGGCAGCCGTGGCCCGTGAGAAAGAGAGCGGCACGAGTGGAAGAACGAGCGACAGGGAGAGGGCGAGGGAGAAGGAGCGAGAGAGTGGGAAGGAAGGAGGTGGGAGCGAAGAGGCAGCCGCGACAGGCTCTCTCGGCGTATATCGTGAGAGTGTGCGCGCCAAGAGCTCTGCTTCAGACTCGCTTTTTAGTCCCACGCGACGGCTCGTGGCTCCTCGTGGCCGACGCGCGCGTCGCTCGCTCCCCTTTGTCAGGGCGCACGAACAATACTGATTCCGTGCTGATTCCGACGCCGCAATTACTGCGCTTCCAAGCCTCCTCCGCCACCGCCGCGCGCGCACTTTCACCTTCCACGCGCACGCAATCTCCTACCAATTGATTCCCACAGGAAATTAGCCTCAATAGTAAATCAATAAGTATCGATGTCATCGTGGGATTACGATGTATAGATTTTGAGAATTAAAACTTGAAAGATCAGAAAGGAAACTTCGATAAATTTAATAATACTTCTTCGTGGTATTAGGAATGCTTTAATGCCCTGTTCTTACTGGGAGGGTAATTGGCAAAATTGGATGATTAAAGGAATTACTATGTCAGAACTAATCGATTATGAAAATGATCATTGTTGCTGGGCTTTACGATCGAAGGTGAAATTTGGCGAAGTCCGATCGCACGGGTCGTGAGAGACTGGATGTGGAGAGGAGTTGTTCATTATGTAGTCGGGATCGCGTGATGGCCCGTGGCTTCCCAAGCGAGGGAGCTCTCTCATTGATGTGGAATGGATAAAAGGAGAGATAGGAACGAGTGGGAAATTGCCTTGAGTCCAGTGAGAATGCACGCCACCGTAGCAACCCGGCACCCACTCGCGCGGAAGTTTAACAGATCCAAAAAAAAGAGGAAATTCCGAACATGTACTGCTTGGTCCATGGCTAAATGTGACTTATCCCTGTAAGAGGCTCGAAGAATACCGGCGGAACGGTCTTAAAGTTACACGATTAAAGTGACAATGGGGGATCCGCGCGTGGGAGTAGCTCGGCGAGAAATGCGCGGTAAGAATACGCGGAAAATCCGGCAAGGGATTCTTGGGGCGGCCGGCGCGCCGTGGAACGATGTCCTTTGGATGGTGGCCACGCCGGCCTTTCGTGTCCGACATGCCAGCCGGACGTGTTGAGTGTTAATTCAGCTGAATCAATAGGCATACGCGTACATACGATTCGGAACACACACCCCGTTCGAATCGTTCCCTTTCTCTGGCTTTCCGCGGTGTGTAGTCGCGTGGGCATCGCGAGAATCGCGGAATGCACGGCCGGAAATACACACTGGTCGCGGCGGTGGCGTGTTGACAGCCTTGAGCTGGAGAAATATCGCGATCGCAGCGTAGCAGCCACATGCACGCACATACAGCTACAAACACAGAAGTACCAAAGGACGCCAGAGAGGTTGTGTGATTTATCCTCGATTTCCTTAAGGCTCGTCGCTCTGCTTTTTTTAATCGCTCGGAATCTCCTGAGCGCCGGCACTCGCCCTCCGCCACGTTCGGACGCTTCTTTCATCCTGACACGAAAAAGTAACACGCACAACATCATGCTTATACGCAACTTTTTTTCCGGTAATTACAGCCGCTGGAAGAAGGTGGTTTGAGGTCGGACGGGATCAGTGGCACTTCTTCATGAAGTTTCTTCACTGGCTGGCGAGCTCGTGTTGGCAAAGTTACGTAAAGTCGTGAAATCATGCGGCAAATCCGTCGCCCCACGTGAAAGGGGATTGTCTGGCAAGTTTGATAACCGGCGGAGTTTGCTCGCACGAGTTACCGAGGAGAGAAGAAGCATTAGGGGGAAAAGAGCTTGCTCTCTGGTGGTGCGCGCGAGAGTATCTCGCTGTTTTTCTTGGAGAGCGAACACTTACATTTGAGCGCCGACGGCGACGAGAGCGCACCGCTCACCGCATTAATCATGGCTCTCTGGCTCTCCTGACACCTTGCAAACGAAGACAAAGACTTCCTCGTCGGGCTGCTGGCTCGACGGGAGTGCAAATATTTTGTTATGTCATCTCGCATGTCGCGGCAGCTCGTGGCATCGCGGCCATAGACATGATCCTGTCTCGTGCGGATTTTTTCGACACCCGAGTCAATATTTGATCGGCAGTCAGTGCGGCTCGGCATTATAAAATCTTAGGTGGTGCTCGCACGATTTGCCTTCGAGTTTCTTTGAACTCCTTACCGATGCGGTCCACGCTTATTCAGGCATTACCTCTCTCGGTAGTTGGGTGCCGTGTGCTTGGGAGGTGGAGGCATGCTCTCGCGAGGCCACTTGGCAGCCTGGCCCGGGCACAATGACTAAACTAATATTGAAATATTGCCGGGGCCGATTGGGCCCGAGCGGGCGTTTTTCAACGTCGAGCTGCAGGCGCGCTCCCTAACAAATGCGCCTGATTTACGAGCGAGGGCGGCCGATTCAATGCCGATTGTTAATAGGGAATCATTTATTTACGCGCGGCTAGTGCGCCCCGGCTCTACCAAGTTACTGGCGATAGTGCCAGTCCTACCGGGACATTGCCGATTCTTTTCCACTGCTAGATTGTGTTACGATGAGCTCGTTCGCCCCTCGGAGTCTCATAATTTCGCTCGGCGAATAAATCATAGTCCGCTCACGATCGTATATCCCTGGCGAGTGCCGTCATCCATTTGCTTCATTGCTCGCAAAATCTAGAGGTTTATTTTTGAAGAATCAAGGATTAATGTCGACTGCAACGTGGGTGATTCCGCTTAGATGTAGGTAGTTGTATTAATGTCTTGGTTTATAATCGGTAGTTACATTTGTCATTCCAAAAGTGGAGGTTGCGTGGCTGGTTGAAAGGCGAGAGCGCGAAGGGTTGGTGGTAGGGCGGTCGGGCGGTCGGGCGGTCGGGCAAGTGGAATGAGGGGAGTTGCGATCAGACACACCGCGGGCGTGTATCGAGCTCTGGCAAAAACGAGGCCGGTGGATCGGCGGCGCGCTACCCCATATATGTAGCGCGTAATTGGTCATATTTCTACCATACCGTGGCCGGATCGGCGACGCGACGCGTTTACTTTGAGGAGCGTGCCTCATTCCGAATCTACCTTCGATCCGCGCTACCGCTCCTCCCGAAATTCCAGCCTCCCAACTTTTTATCCGCTAGCCGAACGCTCGCTCCAAACTCCCATTTAAATCGGGATTAACTGCCTGCATTCACTCTCTTCGGCCAACTCGACCTAAAGCCGAATAATAAAGCCTCCTTGATTCCGCCGGATCTCCCTCGAGCTGATTCCAACCGGATCTTCTGCTTTCCATTGAAAATCGGAAAAAGTGCCGCACTTGTTAAGAAGATCCGTGCGGTTCTCGAGTGTCAATCTCGTCACTTCGCTTTGACCGAACGAAGGCGACATTGATGGATGACTGGGCTCCCCCTTAAACTCGAATGTTCCTGCCAACTTTGACCGGGAATGTGGGAAATCGAGCGAGAAAGGACTGCCGGCGTATCAGTGCAATTCGGTGCTCCAGTTAAGTTCGATTGCGTCAACGGCATCATAACGAGCGTTACGTTAATAAGCGTGTATACGAGGCGTGTTCTCGGAATACGAGTTCTTGGTGCGTTCTTATTTGTAGGACAATTAATACCGGGGAGTTTTTGTCTCGGGCGGGCATACTCGGCCTCCATGGAAGTCTGGTTCCACCTTGCCGGTGACGAAGCTGTCTGAGGAGTGCTCGAGGGAGAACGTAATTCATAGCGCGGAGTCTCGAGCGACTCGAGTCTCTCTTGATTAAAGCGGCCTTATCGATTTGCGCCTCACGGAAAATCCTCGCGTAGTTCGGTGTCGGCGTCGGTGGGAGCGCAAGCGGCGGGTGCATTGCGAAAGCGGACGCGCGTCGGCCGCGTCGAGGGATTCCGCTCACGCGCGTGTCGCTCTCCACTCTCGGAATTATGCAGCACGCATATTTCTCTGGTGCGCCGCTCGCCGCCGAGGTAGATGCTGACAATGCGGCCAGCGGCGCTCGGCGCGACTGCCATTTGTGGGAAAGCCACGCAATTATCCGCCAGCAAATCTGAGCGGCAGCTGTGTACTCCAAGTTTGGCTGTGGTGGAGAGCGAGCGAGCGAGCGAGCGCGAGAGAGAGAGAAAGAGTTGGTGGAGTCGTTCTCCTTCCTAGTGTGCGACCACCTCTTCTTCCAGACGAATCTCCCTCGGTGGCAGTGTTCCTTTCGCACAGTAGTTCTCTCAGGGCAAGCGGCTGGCTTAATCAACTCTCGGTACTCGTAGCGGCTCGGCGCGCCGAGCCCGCGCAGCTTTCTCGGCGTGATCTCTTTGTTTCATTTGAGGCGCCTGATGTCTTAATTGGTAGGCTCGTTTACCTTGAAGGGCGCTCGACTTCACCGCCCGCGATACAAGAACGCTCTTTAGCCGAACGATTAGACGAAAGTAGTCCTCGCGCGCGCGCGCCCGCCGTAAAAGGAGAAGCGCGTCGTCTCTCCCTCGCCTCAGGAAGCGGAGAGTCTACTTCTCGCCTCCTCCGCGGCAATCAAGCACTGTTTGCCACACCAATCCCTCGTAATATTTGAACCAGCCGTATCAAGCTCTGATTTACGAGCCGAGATAATGAATAATGGTTCACGCAACTGCCACCGAACTTGCAGCTAGGGTTATCGGCTCGTAACACTCGTAACCAGACAACTTTTTGGAAAGAGTACGCCCGATACTCGCGCGCGCGCACTCACCGCAGAGGTGAGTGCAGAGATAATGCCTCTCAAGGTTCGCTTTATCGATCAAGTGACTCATTACGAATCTCTAATTAATATCGAAAAACATCTCGAGAGTCGAATTACGACATGGCCGCCTGACCAGTTGCGCACTAACCGATTGGGAAGTCAGCGCAGGACGATAAGGGGACCGCGAGAGAAAACTTCCACTGTTTGTTATCGCGGTTTCGAACACGTGAAATTTTTGGGCAAATAGTGGCCTCCGCCAGTGTAAGTACGCCGGCGAATCCGACTTAAGACGCGAATCAATGGGCGGCCACGATAAGCCGGAGAGAGGAAGACGCCGTAAAAGTCAGTTCCGATATTAATGAGTTGAATGTATACTGAGAGCCGAAGCGCGAAGACAGTTGTTGCATAATCATTGCGGGCGTAAACAACGATAAAGTAGAGAATAACAGAGTGGCGAAGGTAAAATTGTTTGACGCAAAAGACAACAGTCGAGCTATTCTTTGGCAGGCGGAAGGAAGGGCGTCTTTCGAGTGAAGAAGCTCACGCTTGCCCGCAGCTCATTTCGCCCAGGACTGCCGACGACGCCCAGTCTGGGTCGAGTTATTTCAAACGGGCTTCTCTCTCTCTCTCTCTCGCTCTCGCTCTCGCCTCTGCTTTAGTGGGTGCGTTCTCTGGCCCGCAAGCCTACGTTCACTCCTGAACGCCGACTGATAGGTGCAGAAAATAAGTGGAGCCGTTTAATATAGACGTACCGCGTAATTAGCAGTTGGCCTCTCCCAATCTCGTTTTTTCGGACTTGCATCATTTTCAGCCGCCTTATAGTCTTCGAGATTGCTGGATGCATATTTATCAGGCTCCTCTCGTTTCGTTGATGATTCCGTCGCACCCAAATGCTAATCCTGACGCGATAGTCGCCGTCTTCCCTTTTTTATTGCTCGCTTCCGTGCTAACAGTTAAGGCGACTTAATCTACTTATCGTCAGCCGACTGATACGAATCTAGATGCGAATCCGCGTTAGTTTCCTACGGAGTTATCGTTATCGGAAATCGGTGGAAGTATTTTTCTCTGGGAGGCAGGCGATAGTATAACAGTTGAGTAGGAAGAGCGTATCCGCGATGCTTGCGCGTCCAAACGATCGGGAATGCGAAAGGTGGGGGTGGATGGTGCGTTGAGAACGGACGTGGGAAGTGGTGCGTCGGTGCGCGATCCGCGTGGGATCAGGATGGTGTGCGTGGCTGTGGACCGCCAGGTTCGAGTCGTTACCCAGATATACCGGGACTTCGTGTGCGTCCACGGCAGAGTAACGCCGACGACGGCGGCGACGTCGTGACGCGCCTTATCGTCGGCTGACGTGTGGGAGTTGAAGCCTCCTCTCTTTGCTTCAGTTTCGATCTCGCTCGTGCTCTCCACTCGCTTTTGCCTCGGCCTCCTCTTCCTTACATTCGCTCCCCCGCATCCGTTTCGAACATGCCTCCTATTCCCTTGCAATTTAGCTGAGAGAGGAGCACCCAATTCCTTCATGATTTATCTCGTCAGCACATTCGATTGGGAGTGAAAATTAATTGTGGAAATGTAGTGGAGGCACCGTGCGCCTTTTGAAATTTATTTCAGGTATTGTAAGAATAATTGGGCGGATTTATTTCGGTGCCTGTATCTACCTTTCGTTTCGCGTTAATCTCATTATACCCTCTTCATATCGGATTCCCTGACACTCGATGTATTATTCGGTGAGAGAGAGAGCGCGCGCGCGCACGCCAGCCACGGATGTGGGATGCTGGCTGCCATCGGCACACCAGCACGGCACGTCGACGCGCGCGTTCGAGTTGCTTCGCTCGATAAATTTAGTTCGCGGATGTCGAAGTCACATAGACAGCCACGGCCGGAATGAAAGCGGTCGTTCCTCACCGCTCGCTTCGCCCCGCGCTGATAGAATGCGATTCGTGTTCCTGATTGAACCTCATGATTTAGTGGGAGAGCTTCCTTGCGCTCTCGCTCTCGCAGTGTCCGCTGCCCAAGCATTCGCCGGCATGTTTGGAAATGCGCCCAATGCGCGCTTCTACCGCCAATTCTCACTGACAAGAATCATTCTCTCTTCGGTCAACAATGATTCTGTCCTGTGAGCACTTTGGCCGCACTGGTTCGATGAGTTATGTGCCGCGAGGGAAAGAAACCTAGTTATAACTCGTTGGACAAATTATAGCGGACGCGTGACTGAAATGGTCACGCCGGGCGAATTCTCGATCGTTAACACCTAGCGCGTTCTACCTGCTTGTATTTGCATACGAGAGTTCTTCTTACCGGCAGGCAAAAATAGGAAAAATACCGGCGGAACGGAATCCCTCGAGCGAGAGAGATCGCTCCACGTGCATTGACCACCTACAGAATAATGGTGCGACAGGCGCAGTGACAGTCGCACACTGGTACCGGAACTTTTCAATGTCACTGTTGATTCTAAATCACGATAATTTCCTTATCGCGGTTTCGCGTTTATTCGGAATTAGCCAGCCGAGGCATGATTCTCCGGGAACCAAGTAAATACACTCTTCTATATTTAATCGGTTGGATTAAAACGGGAGCGTCGCTTTTAATTAGGTACTCCGCGCCAAGAATAGAAGTCGAATCGATATATTACCAGTGGCTCGATTGACTTTCGATTGGATTTTCTTATTACGATCCTCGGTTCGTGGGGTGAACGAACTTAGTTTACACGAGTCATTTCCCCTAAGACTTGATCGTGAATTACACGGTGGCTGCGAGTGTGTGTACATAGTTGCAGCTTAGCCGGTGGCCGGCACACGCAAGGCACGCACAATGCAGGCCGTTTGGCCGACGACGTGTGGGCTCGCGAGGTGTGGGTTCGCCGGGCCCCTGCTCCGGCCCCGGCCCCGGCCCCGGCCCCGACCGCAAGCCATCGTATTTGGCGATAGGCCGTGCGCGAAAGCCCTCGTGTGGGCCCCGCACACCGACACACACACAAACACGGGCCAGCGTGTCGGCGCGTGCGTATACAAGCAGTGCTGCGCTTCATCGATATAATGCGCGCGGCTCTGTGTGCGTGTCGCTTTCGCCGCGACACACTGGGTGGAATTAGTCGCGCCCCGGCAGCGTGGTCGCGCTGGGCTCGAATGCCGCCAATAAAAGTGGCTAATGCGGAGGCAATAAAGCCCGCTCTGCTGCTCTCTCTTTCGCCGAGGGAGCGAAAGAGCAGCTCTCGCTTGGCGACGAGGCGAGGTGCCGCGCTTTGTCGAGCAAATATTTTTCCGCCTCGCGCGCACCGAGACACAGCACGGCTCTCCCGGCTCGTTCGCTCGATTTGCTCCGATAAGGCTACCACCGCCGTCGCTGCCGCCGCTGCCGTCGCCGCCGCTCGAGAAACGCGCTTAATGGAAAATTCTTTCGCCCCGGCCAGCGCCGCCGCGCGCTCGGCCGCGCAAAGGTCACCACCGTATTTATAGGTGGCCAGTTGTGCGCAACACGCCGACCGAAATACTGCACGTGAGATCACGAGTGGTCAGCCTGTACGCCCCCTGCAAATGGAACTTTCGAGCCGGCTCTCTACCAGCCAAACGAAACACGGAGGTGGCTGCCTCGATCAATGTACGGGGGCCTAGTGAATTTTTACTAGCTCTCGACCTAGCTAGCCGTATCCTATTCAGGATACACCAGCGGGAACAGAGATTCTCCCGTCTGATTCGTCTCGTTTATAAAAGCGTGTTTTCCCTTTATCCTTCTCTATTGCATATGGATGAAAAAGAAGAGAGACGTGTGAAGTCTGGCTGCATGTATCTCGCGTCTGGCTTGAGGCGAGCTTATTTTTCCTGTTAGCTCTCGCGCTATACAGAGAGAGCCGCACCGGCATAATCTGGCATGCAGCAACTCGTGCGAAAGGTGCACTCGTGCCCGCCAGACGACGCGAGGTGACACTCTCGCGTGACAAACATTTGATGGCGCGTCGCGAACGTGCGCAAACATCACCCGCGAAGTCCGCTCCTTCCATCTCTTTCACTCTTTTTCTCTCTTTCTCGCGCACTCGAGGGAATCACTCGACGCGAGTGAAACACTTCTGCCTCTCGCGCAAGCCAATTGCAACAAGGCTTCTCTCTTTCTCTTTCTCCCGCATGTGGAAATTCTCGCTCTTCTTTTTCCCGCTTAAGAGTGGGAACGCCGAGTGTCGTAATTCAGCGACACCTGTTCAAATGTGCTGGCTGCCGGTGGATCGTCGAAAAGAAGCGGCCTTTTGGTCGGTAGCCCACACGCCGCTCGGAAGCGAGGAGGCTGCAGAACGCGGCCCCGCTTGCACCCACACGCGCGCGCCTCCTCCTCGGCTACTTATTAAGGAAGGAACGGTAATCACGAGCGAGATACGCGACCAAGATGGAAAGGACGAGGAGGCCCCTTAAAACCTACGCGGCCTAACTCGGCCCACAAGAGCTTTGCGCTCAAGAAGGAACGAGCCGCTCCAGGAGGTACAACTGGTAGGCAATGTTACAGAGCTCTACGTCCTACGACCTGTCCTCTGATTAAATGTCCACTCGTCTCCCGGCTCTCCAACCTATTGCCAGTCGCCTCGCAGAATTAATGTAACTTCGCCAACTGGATTCAAACGATCTCTTGGACTCACTACATTGAATTCGTACTCTCAAAGAGCATCGATCGATAGACCAGTATTCCAATGACGGTTGATAAAAATTCGTCAAAGACGACCCTTGTGTTATGGGGCAACAGCTGCCGGATGGCGCGTGGCATCCAGGGTGTCGGATTTGACCCCTTCGAACTACATTACACGTGGTAACATCTAACACTGATGTGTGTATGAATGTAGATCAAAGATTCCGCTGTGTCATGCCTTTCACCGACGTCCCATCCCCCAAAGCTAAGTTTGAAAAAGGGCTCTGAGCGCTCACTGATATTCACCGCAGTGAAAATGTTAGGATGCGTGCAATAGTTGATTCCACTTGTAGGACGGAGCGTAATGGATTGGCAAATAGCGCGATTCTTGGAAGACTCGAGGCGTAGTGAGGCGTAGTGAGGCGGAGTGTCGAAGCTCCGAGAAGCAGGGCTGTTGGTGCCGAAAGGGGAATGAAGGGGGCGTGGGCCCGTTGGTCCGGGAGATCGAAATGAACTGTCAGCTACGCAATGGCTGCTCGTGAAGGAGCAGCGCGGCAGCTGCTTGCTGATCGAGTCAATATTTGATACAGTGGTCCCGCTTGTCCTCTGACCAGTTTCGGAAGGGTGACGTCCCAGCCCTTTTCCGATCGCTGCTCCTCCAGCAGGAGGAGGAGGAGGCCCACCGCGCGCATTCTTCCCGCTTTTTGCTATCGAGCACGGCCATACACCCTGGATCCCCAATCGCCAATACCGAATACCGAACATTGGCGTTCCTGGATCTCGCTCGGTTAGGAGAGCTCGGCCTTCGCCGATCAAAAGCCCCTTCCGAAAAAAGGCCCAGTTATTAATAAGATGACACTGTTCGAATGCTCCAAGACCGACCATTGACAGATGTTCGAATGCTCCGAACCTTTTTCCCTCGGACTCAATGTGTACCTATTAAAGGGATAAACGCACATTACCAGCGATAATCACGGAGTCGTTGTACCCCCAAAGATTGAAGATAATTGTCGTTTTTACGAGTCCTTCGGGACTGGAGTGCGCCCGTATGCGCGCGCGCCAATATTCCACCGTTTATTGGTCCACCACTCTACCATTAAGGTGCGTAATGGCCCAGTCGTAAGATGCATTAAGATTTTATTCTTGAATGCCGAGCCACATGATTGTAACAAATTATATATATACGAGGTGAACCTGGTACTTGTTGGCATTTCTTTGGGCCGTTTGGTAAGAGAGATTTAGGCAACGAGGACAGTTTACCAAAGGACACTTTCATCAAGTCCTTGTGTTATTATTAATTACGATCCATAATCCTCGACATATGGTAATTGATTGAGTGGTTCACTATTAAATCCGAGTGTACTTGTCAATCAAGGAGCCCTCATAAGGGAAAGTCACCCCAATTTCCCGCATGTCTCTATCAAGGATTGAGTCGGCGGGGGTGAGAAATGCTGGCTCTCCTCAGTGGAAATACCCGCAGCTGAGTCAGACTATTGAGGCGGCGCGGTGCGGCGCGACGGGCCACGCGCTGCTGGCCGCTCGCCGCCAGTGTTTGCAGGATCAATTGGCCGCGTTGGCCGGAATCCGAAAGGGAGAGGAAACGTATTGCGAGTCTGTGTTTCCCCGAGGGCAATCGGCCGTGGAGGATCGTGGGATTGGAATCGCTCGGTTTCGGCGCGGAAAGAAGGCCGACTTCTTGCCGGGCGTGATTGACGGACGCCTCGTCTACGAACGAGGGCCTCGCGTTGATCTTCCACCGGCAGAAGAGCGATGTTTATCTGCGATGCGCTCTTTACCAACTGCTTCCCTCTCTCTTTCACTCTCCGACTCGGTTTCTCTCGGTTTCGCTGGGGAGCTGCTACGTATGAGCGCGCGATCGTATTTTGCTGGCGGCCGTATTCGGTGGCCTTTCCTACCATTGGGATTAGCGTCTACTGAGAGGGCTCGGATAGGGGACGAGCATTCGATTGACATCGACGGGCAACCGGGTCCCCTTTGCGGCCCACGGAATTTCGAGATCGCTCTCGATTGGAATCGGCCGGGATCCGCAACGATCCTCGCGCTCCTTTTGATCTCCTCGGAAAGCGAGTGCCGCGGCATCCCTCGGCTTGATTATTTTTTACTGACTGACGGCAACATTCGTTTCTAAGGCTGCTATTGTCGTGCGCGCCACGATTCGCCTCCTGCTCCGGATTAGAACAATGGCCCTCGATGGGTGACGAGCGCGTGGGAAACGAGAGTGGCACTCGAAACCCGTTTAGAGGAGAATGCTCGCTATCGCTCGGAGATTATTCGAAAGCGAGAGTTCTTATCTCTGAGCTTGGCCGTCCTAGAGGAGTTCGTGCTGACATTCGAGGATCTCCTCTTGAATGGCGCGTTCTCGCGTTCCAGCCAGTGGCGCATTTAAAGAAGCTGGATTTCATCGAGGATTCTTAAGCGCGACGTGAAACCGATGCTGCCAGTGCTGCTGCGCCGCCGCAGCATCCGCGACCATTCTTGGAAGAGATCGTTGCCAGACAAGATAGAACGTGCTCCAGCTCCATTTTCCTGCCAGCTTGCGGAATATTCTCAGCGGCTTTCGCCGCGGTAGGTGAAGAACGCACGCACCTCCGCATACGAATAAATAACTTCTTAGTCGATCGTAAAGGGGCCGTGTCGATACTATCTAGCTATTGGCGTGCGAAGTAACGCATGCCAAACTGATCGCATAATCCTCGCCCGAATATCCGCCCTATCCAACAAACATTTCTCTCCCGGACATTCATAGGGGATAAATTCATCGGCGCGAAATAGATTTCAGGAAAGATCGGCTATTTCAGATGGCTCGAGCGGACACGGTGTGGAAACTGTGCGCTAGACTAGCTGAATGTGGGCATGAAAATTTCCTTGTTGGCACCTAGGCGGCGAGAACGTGGTCGCTCGATGCATTTTACACGCAATTACTCGTTAACTGCCTTTTCCTCACTCGCAGTCTCGCTCCTCTGGTCGCTAAGTCGACAGCAGGCTTCATTGCTATGCATGAAACGGTGCAAGCTTCGCGCAGGAGGACGACGCGGGTAATTGATTCCTGTCCGAACGGAATATTTACATACGCTAATAGCATGCTTTCGGCTTATTCGGCCCCCTCCTCTTCATCGCCGCCGTCGCCGCCGCACTCTTACTCCTCGGGGATCCTCCCCTTTCTCGGTGGCGATTATTGCCGTCGCTCCATTTCGAAAGCGATCGTTTCTGCGCGCTTTTCGGGGCGTGGATGATCCTCGCGCGAGATAGTCCCGGATTCATTCGGCAAGGGTTGCACTACACGAAACATCTTTGATTTACGACTTGTTCCGCTCCGGTCATTAACACTGCTCGGTTGCGCACTCTTCTAATTATGCGAGGGCCCGCTGCTACTGATGTAGATGTTAGCCTGACAGTGAGAATGCTCTCGATTACTCTTGTCGAGGTGTGTTTTTAAGAGCTGCCGCTTCAAGTATCTTTCTTGATAGAGGCAGCAAGGAACCCGCTGGAATTCCAAGCGCTCGATACGACCCTATCGGAAAGGAATACCTCTCGCGGAGTTGACTTTCCAATCGATAATTGCTCGCGTATCGGGCCCAGGTATGCGCAGACCTTGACTAATTTTCCTCCGTTACGTCACGCGCGGAGAATTGTACAATGGTAAAAGGGAGAGTGACAGGGTGTAACAGTAATAAGAGGCGAGGTGGCGGAGAAAATTGCACCGAATCCCATAATTCTGTGGCATTAGAAGTTCGGTGCCTTTGATGCATGCTCTGTGTGTGTAGGAACGAGGGGCAATTTTTCCTCGCGACTGTTTTGGTCTCGAACGATTAAGGCCTGGCGGGCAGTGGTTTGGCCGGCGGCTAGAGATAGCTGCCCTTATACGTACGCAGGCTTGCCTCGCTGTCGCCAGCTTTGCTCGAGCGTGTTCGCTACGGTGTGGGTGGGCAGCCAGTATGTACATGGTAAAAGGCGGGCTCGCTCCCAAGTAATCTCTGCTTGCAGATAGCGCTGGAATAACTCAGTGCCCACCAGTACTTCTGGCGAGCTTAGATCCGCCTCGACTCCAAATCCATTTAGTCGATTTTTTCAACCGACACACACACACACGCATAGACACCCATTCATTTCATTTTATCATCCTACAAGATCCTCTCACGTTCCACATACTATTTCAATTTTTAATATATGACTCATACGTCCGATACATCTTTCCACTCGCATCGCCAACTATAAGCGTTTCCTCCGCCGAGGGAGCGAATTAATTTGGGACTCGGGTGGGTGTCGGAGTTTCCCGCGAAAAGCTCGCGCGGCGGCAACGGCAAAGTCAGTGTGCAGGTCAGCGCGCGAGAGAGGCAGGAGCAAAAGGCGAATGACGCACGACGTGAGCTCACGCACGGGCGGCGGGCGCACGTGTCGCCGTTTTCTAGCGCGGCATTACGCGCTCGGGAGCAAACAGCGAAATAAGAGCATCAGATAGGCCGCCGCCCCACGGTCGCAGCCAGCTCTCTCGCACACACTTCATAAATAACTCCGGTTTCCCGACCCACACGCGCCCATGCATCTTCTCTCTTTCTCTCTCTCTGTCTCTCGCTCTCTCTCTCTCTTTCTCGTTTTCTTAAGGTCTGCGCGCCTCGAAGAGGAGCGGGCGAGCGGCGATAATCTTTAATAATCGAAAGCAACCGCCGGGAAGGAGGAGGACGACCTCGCGGTAGCACGCGCCGCTTTGTGTTATTAACCCAAATTATCGCGGAGCGAGCTCGCACGCCCTCATCGAAGCCCACGCCACTCCGCGACGGGCTTACACACGTGAATCGTATCAACGGCACGCGTGCACTCGCCGTTACCCTCTACCCGCTCCAACCTCTGCTCCACTTCCACCGTCGTCGTTTCGCACTCCCGATCGATTGGATATGGCGGCGCTCCAATTGCCCTTCCTGTCTACGTAGAGTTTGCTTTGATCCTCCATCAAGCCTCTCTTTCGCCATTCATATGCAATTCGTAGCTTAAAAGGCAGACAACGCGCGCGCGCGCGCCTCCAGGACTTGCAAATGTAGTAAATCCGGTCTGCTTGATTTGTTGATAGGAAAGTGCGATTATAGATTCATCGAACATATTTATCAGGGATATCCGCTTTCGAATTGCGAACAAATTCCCACGCTAGCTGCGATTGGAAGTTCCCTCGGGAAATGAGTATGTACTATGGAGTGTTCCGGTGAGGCGTAGGTCAAGATCGCTGACACATTTCTGTGCCAGAGGGCCTGGAATAAATAGCGCTCTCTTTCCGAGACCAAAGAAATTCGATTCGGCACCGGCATGCCGTTTGATTATTCAGCGTCTCGCCGCCAGCAGACTGCTTCGTCACATTAACATTCTCGAAATACAAAACCGCCATTCAACGGGGAAAAACATCGATAGGCCCCGAAGTGGCTTCGCTGCTAGCGTCTCAGCGAACCAAGCCACGCCACGCCACCAAAGAGTTCCCCTTTCAGATGGCCCGAGAAAAATTCTTCGCCACGAGGCTTGCATTTCAACGAGGCTCCTCGCTCCAACTCCGAGCGAGCCGCACCACTCGTACGCTACAAAAATATCTAGCTCCGAAAATAAGAGCACTTTTAATTGAGCTCAAAAATGAACTCAGCCACCTTCGCCTTTGTTTGCGGAGCTCCTTGAAAGATAGCGAGCATTTGAATGGTTAGCGACGATTCATGCTCGTGCAAATTTGCTTGGAGTCGAACTCCTATATGCCTATCGATATTTTCGTGCGAGATTAAAGCAAACATTGCGGCAGATAGGAAACACTTGTGAGGACAGCGCGGTATCGATCTCGAAAAGCGCCGGCACGCTTAGGACGTCTCGATCGCTGATGTTTTATACTTGGAGACGAAGCGAGAGTGAGAGAGAGAGAGAGAGAAAGACGGCAACTATTCAAGGCTGTGGCTTGGTTCCTGTTCGCCAAGGTGGTTCACGGCTGCCGACACGTATCGAGCTAGTAGTTCGCCGCTGCGGCTTCCAAGGGTCCAAAAGAAATGCGAGCTCTGCACGTGGAACGCACGAAAATGCCGCGGCTTCTTCTGGCGAGGCGCGCGCGATCGCCCGCCCGATTATTCGATCGCATGAACGCCAAGCGCCCACCACGATAAATGGTGCTTCCCCAAAAAACGTACTCCCGACGGCGGAGCTACGTGAGACGCGAGGCAATCGTCTAATCTTCGAGTTCACCCTCCAGTAACCCCGACCATCCTTCCCAACCGTACATATCTCCCTTATCCAAACGATCACCCACCGCACCAATGAGCAGTCCAAATATTTTTTACACTTCACGAGCCAGTATTTCGTCGAGATTTGAAACCAGTCCTCCGTCGCCTTTAATATCGATTTCGCAACGCGTTACGAAACCAGTGAGCGGCGACCCCGCACTTTCCACGCGACTATCGAACGAACCTTTTTTCCATTTGAAATGCCTGGAAACCATGAAAAATTACTGAAAAGTAGACGACGGTAATGATTCTCATTCGGCGAAAGCTCGGTGACATTGTGGATGGTAATAATAGCTCTGTCATTGGACTGGAGTTGATTCGGTTGGTTGTATTGTATGTGGAGGAAGGAGCAGCGTCGAGGTAGAATAGGTCCGGTGTCACCTCAGCCGTGACAGTGGCGAGCCAGTAGGTTTACAGTGACACGCACGCACGCTCCTAATCAGAGCGTCCGTCCGCTGCTATCACGCCAATAGAATCAAGCTCCGTGCTGATGGAGAGAAGGAGAGAAGGAAAGAGAGAGAGAATGGCGGAGAAGGATAAAGGAAGGCTCGTGGGGAATTGTGAGCGCGCGGAGAAAAGGCTCGCTGAGGAGAACGAGATCGCGAGATCGTGTATCCCCCACTGCAGAGTGCTCTCACGAGTGCCGGCGCGTGTCAACCTTGCCTTGTCCTTGAGACCACGCGACCGCGCTCGCCCGTACGCCCGGAGCCGAGCCAAGTCTGGCCAACTAGCTCT
The DNA here is from genome assembly GCA_910591665.1 of Ectemnius continuus. Taxonomy (NCBI): domain Eukaryota; kingdom Metazoa; phylum Arthropoda; class Insecta; order Hymenoptera; family Crabronidae; genus Ectemnius; species Ectemnius continuus. The sequence goes on from OU342861.1 coordinate 13,707,715, forward strand.
CCGGCTAGCCTAGAGAAACGATCTCGCTCTTCTAGGAATCACCTGATTGCCACTCGAAATGAGTTTTCTCAGAGTCCAGGCAATATTCCTCTTGCTAACGCCGACTAACTCCCAACGAAACCTTTGCTAGCAAAGTTGGACAACTTAGAAATGAACTGAGGAATTTCAAAGTGGCCTGGCAGAGGCAGAAATGACTCGACTCGATTATGAAGGATCATTCGGATGGATGAAGTAGTAGAAAAGATCCTGGTAAAATTATTCCTCCGCAAAAATATTCATATACTTATTTCTCCATCACTGTATTTTCTGCTGGAATTAGAAGAGCCGGTAGAAGCATGGGCTTCTTTGCATAATGACTGCTATTTCAGACAGGATCATCAGTAATGCGATTAGCGGCTAGCTTGGGATCCTGTCGCTGTGCAACGTAGGGTTGGATGATAGTGGGTAAAAAGTTGCAGGCGTTATTAAGAGGCGTTTGCGAAGGAGCTGCGGGTATGAAATAGTAGCAGGATTCTTTCAGGTGGTTCGTTCTTACTGCATCGTGAGATGATACACGATATAAAGCCTCGCGGATAATAGGTTGTCCCTTGCCGAAAAGGATGTGATTTCATTAAATTGGCCCGTAAATTGTACGCCCTGTCAGCGCGCTCCTAATTATCATTAGGGTTGCATCGCCCCGGGCCTATCGAGTCAAGGACATTTCCTCTGATTCCCCGTTAGCAAGCCGCGGTATGCTAATTACGGGCAAATTTCGTCACGAGAAAGCATCATTTCTGAAATGATCGGGTGGACGTCTTGAAAGACCAAAGTCTCCCGTATCCACGGTAAAGTGTCCTCGCGGCGTCACATGCGAAACCAGTTTGCCGCAAAGTTTTGCGCAATGCTAGATAACAAACAGCGCCGATAAACAGCAATTGAGAGTTCCTTGCCCCGTGGAATAGTAGCGAGAAAGGAGTAATCTGTCAAGTGAGATTCAATCGGTCATGTGGATAAAAGTGAGGTCATTCGAAGTTAAGACGTCAGTCTGACTGGAGGCGATTAGAATTAGCCCATCCGATTTGCGCGAGGCCATGGTCACGACCACTGTCCGACTTAATTAGGAGGGGGAGTTAATCACTGACACAAATTAGCTATCTTAATTTTGACTTGCACCGCAATTCACGTGCTTGCCGCGTGCTAAATAATATGTGATTGTCGTCGCCAGACCGGATCTAGAATTCTGCTAATACATTAACGTTATTTATTTTCAGCGGGATAAATTTCTGCGGGGTGTCCTGGGTTTAAGGAAGTTCTGTTATCCTTGGAAAGGGACTCGCAGGCCTTGTAGGGCCCTTTCGTGTTCACCGATCGACCACCAGGCGGCAGCAGATTCTTGTGGACCCATTGGCGAAGCTTGGCCATAGAAGGGGATGGCTTTCGGGACTTCCCATACAAGTGTCTGTTCATGTGCTACACTGGCCAGCACTCCTACACCATAGAGCAGCTTCGATTCAGTCTTCAGGTGGCAGCAGCTACGTTCGTACCTTCCTAATGCTTTATTCAGAGATGATTCAGAATTGCAGCGTGAAGGACACGAGCCAGCCAACAACTTTTCTCGAAGTGTTACCACTTCAAATATTGTATATTAATTATTCCATGACTGATATTAAAAATAACTGTCAATAAATTTATGTGGAGTTTTATCCAAAGGATTAGAATAGATGGTTTTGTAAGGTTCAGGGTGATGTTCAATGAATATAGGCAGTAATTAAGTTTGAAGAAAGAGATCAATATTTATTTTGATGCTCTTGCAATAGTAAGCGTCGACCTTTTCTATTCTCATGATAGAGAGGAATTATAAATTTCTTTTGCACTCATATAAATATAAATAAGACATTCCTCGCACTTCATTCGCATGCTCTCCCGCTCTCTCACACAGACACACGCAGGCATGCACGCATACTTAATCTAACTTATAGCTAGACGCATTTATTATACAAACGCTCCGCGTACTTACAACGATATACAACACTCGCTTGGCGTTCTTTCTACGTACAAGAAACAGAATGGAAGACCTCGGTGATTCTTGTTGCGTAAGGCACTTAAAATATAATATCCGTAATAACGTATGTACAAAAGAAAGATTGGCGAGGAGAAAAACTAAGTAGGAGAGGGGTGGGGTTGGGGGGGAGCGCGAAGAGGGACAAGAATCGTAAACGCAAACTTCCCTCGCGAGATTAACGCGTTTCGCTCGCGGCACACATCAAGTGGTAGGGCGCGCGCGCACGACGTGAACTATTTACAAGGCACTGTTATAAGGCACTGCCTTACAGGCTACTGGCCGACCGGCACGCACTCTCGCTAATCATTAACTCGCGATCGCCCCAATGGACGATTTACGGAACAGGATTCTACAACACGTTAAACGTACATCAGGAACATCTCGAAAACCGCCGCCTACTTCTTCCTCCTCCTCTCGGCTGTCATTGACACGCATATCACTGTAAGTCTGGCGTTCTCTCTCCCCATAATCCACCAGCCAACGGTACATCACTTTGGAAGGTGAGGTCCGCGTGGTTTACCAGGGCCTCCAGGGTTTCTCCTCGACTTCCGGTACCACACTCTTTCTCATGACGAGAGCGAGGGGTTTCTGGAGTGGCGGGCTGTAGACGCGGGGATCGAACTCCGGCTCGCTGCTGTAGTCGTTGGCAGGGGAGGTGGCCACATCCCGGTGGCTGTTGGTGTATGGTGCTGGTTGCTCGCGGAAAGCCGCTGGTGGTGCTTCGAAGGCGACCGGGCTCGCTGCCGAGGTGGACGTTGAGCTCGCCGAAGAGGTTGACGAGGAAGCCGATGCCGTACTAGCTGTCCTCTGGGGAATCGGGATGAGAGTGGGCAAAGGAGATGTTGGTGCCGGTGACGACGAAGGTGATGTGACTGGGGTCGTCTTGGCTCCAGCTGGAAGAACCAGCGCGATATCTCCGTTTGGTAGTCTGGTCGGGACCAGTTGCAGGCCAGTGCCGTTGGCGTTCGTGAAGAAGATGCCGTTCGACTGTTGCACCTGGATTCTCGGTGTCGCATCCACCTGGGGGAGGATGTGCACTTGGAGTTGCGTGGTCGGTGGCGCCGGTTGAACAGGCTGTTGTGTCGTTGTCTGTCCATTGCTGTTGTTGGACTCGACCGGTCCTAGGCAGGAGGCCAAGTGGGCCATTAGACGCCTCTTCACCGATGCGTCCAACCCGGGAAACCTGCCAACCTCACCGGCGCATTCCGTGAAACCAGCGCGGAATTTGTTCAAGACATTCGGGTCTGTCGCGGCGGCAAGGGCAACCTGTTGACGCTGGAGCGTCTCCAGGTGCTTCACCGTCATTTCCAGAATGTCAGCCTTTTCCAGCTTTGAGTGTCTCGCTGGCTGTAACACAAAAGGAGAGAGAACATTAGGCAACTGTTTCACAAATTTCAGCAAGATCAGTTGAAGTTTGGAGAAATTGAAAAAGTTGGCAATACTTGGGAATAATGAAGTCTAGAAAATGTAAAGATACTTACGTCTTTTTTCATGGCATCCAGTATGAGGGTTTTCAGATCGTTCAGGCAGTTGTTAATGCGTGCCCGACGTCTCTTCTCCATAATCGGTTTATTGCTCTGTAACAGAAAGGAACGGCCAGGTCAGACACATTGTTCGAAGGTGCTCGCACTCTATTTATGCTTATAAATGGGTCGAACGCTATGGCTGGTCGTCGTCGCGGGACTACGGTTCAAACAATTCGAGAGCAGTGAACTATCCAGGCCAGGCAGGAATTAGTAGCTATTGTGTTCGGAGCATGAATTACTAAAACCGGGCTGTGTTCAGGTCTACGGTCGCGCGGTCATTTTTCCAACATTAATGTATTCGAGTGAACACCCAATGTTGGATGACTCCAAAAAATATTTAAGATTATTTACATCAAGAATTCTATCGCGAACTCCCTATTTTCACTGGTTTGAACTTATACAATGATCGAGTCATTGCGGCTCAGGACTTTAACTCGCAAGACTGACAAAGATGAGAAAGATCCTAGAGAAGACACTAACCCGTCGGTTCTCGCCGGATCTTCTGGTGGTAGAGGTGGTCGTGGTGGTAGTTTGCGCCGGAGGCTGTCCAGCCTCTTGAGGCACGTGCTGCGCGGGTGGAGTAGCACCCACAGTGACACCACCAGTAGGCATCGTTGCACCCACCCCGGTCACCATTCTGATGGTTTCTTCGTATCACAGAGTGATCAAAGAAACGAGAAAGAACGTATCCACAGTTGGCCGAAGCACTGCACTGGTATGTAATCCAAGTGGAGCTCCGGATGAGAGTCTCAGATATTCGGTCACTGTCTTCTGGCGCGAGCCACTGAATGGTAATCCAAAGTGGCAACACACGAGGATGAAATCAACAAGCGAAAGACGAAAGTGTTGTTCTGAGAACTTAGACACGGGGAACGACAAGTGTTCCTCTTCGGGACTAGTCTCAGGGACTTCAGGCTGACTACAACTCTCTGCGCTCTTCGACTGCTCGGTGCGAGTTTCGGAGCTCGACTGACTCGACCAACGAAGAAGGTCTTCTGTCGTCTCGTCGAAGCGTGCCGACCCGTGGAATGCTCGGCGGCGGTGGTAGAGTATTGTGGTGGGGGTCGGCCGTCGCGGGTCTCGGAACTGGAGGGGGCAGCGCGTGACGGTTTAACCTGAAACTTCCCTCCACCACGAAATTCCTACGGTCGGACGGCACCCGGTTCCCTTTGGAAATCCCCTCCACCTCCGGCGGGCCCCCTCTCGCCGCCGGCGATGACGATCGTCGCTCACGCGAACCCCCCACCGTGCCACTGGGCCCCTGGGATCGATCAGATTTTTCGGCTCTGCGCTCCTGAGGGGTCCTTGAGGAACTGCGCTTTTTTACCTGGTCATAGCGCGCATTGAGCCTCTGCCCCTTCGAACTAGAAGAGCAACCTAAGGATCAATTAGATGCGAGGGCCCCCCTTTCTCAGGTGGGCTCGGCAATCTCGAATCTAGATCGTTATCCACGATAGCATTGCACTTTGCTCTCATACAAAGGTTAGGCTATCAGAGTGATATCGATCTGATTAGATCCCAGACTGATTCCAGTGGCTTTTGAAGCTGCAGACTCGGCAGAGCAACGATAATCAGGGATTTGTCTAGTGACGGATATCACGCGACGAAAGCTTATTAGAACTGGTTGGCTGTTTTGCAAAGCCAATCAATCGCAGTGGCAATGATAATCTCGTGGCGGAGCATGCACGTACGGCCGAGCGTGAACGTCATCGCGGCTTATATCATGTTCTTCGAAAATAACCGAGTGTGTGCCACCGTGTGCCGAGTGCGCGGAGTGACGCACGCGCGCACCGCTGGCACGTGCCTCCACTCCCTCCCCACGTACATCTCCTTTCGAAATTACTCTTTCTACTTGTGTGTGACTGCGGCCGATTAAACGCACGCCGGCCGAGCCCGGCATTTATCTCTCGCATGCGTACGCACGTATGAGTGGCGGATACGCCGGTGCTCGCGTGCTCCTACCGGCGCTCTTTATTTGGCTCTCTGCCGGATGCGACCAGTCTCGTGCAATCAGCACAAGGATATCCTCCGCGAACATTACAATGTGTCCTTTAGCGCTTCCTGTAAATTAAGGGTATCTCCTACAATTAGCAATTGCGCTATCTTGAAGGACGAAGTTGAAGGTAAACCAGCCTTAGCATTACTATTATCTGGAACTGACCTAGGTGGAGGAGTGATCATCCATTAGAAGTCAGGCGTCACCCACGAGTGGGCCTGCGCGAGGCACACGCACTGCCACGCGTGGAAACGTAATCACAGATCCCACGGTGGAGAGTGGTGCTGGCGCCGCCGGAGGAGAGTCACCGCGATAGACGGACTCCCCCGAGGCGAGGCCCCCCTCCTAGCCCTGCTAAGCCTCTTAGCAGAACAAGTGAAGGTGGGAAACGGTGGAGGGGGCAGGGACTCAGGCCCAGGATTTCGTGGAAGTATAGTAGGTGCGACAAGGTTCATCAGGATGCTCCCCTGCTGTTTGCATTCTTGCGAGAGAGACCGACGATCGAGGAAAAAAAGAGGCCCTTCGCAGGGCCCAGGGAGTGGGGGTCGTACGCGCGAGTCCCCTAAAAGGACTGACGAAGACAGAGCGAGGCCGAAAAGAGATCGAGCGTGTGTTTGAGGCCCAGAGAAAGACGGAGGATCCTCTACAGCCAATCGTCTGTGTGAGATTCGCCTCGGCGTACGACGAGCCTCATGCCATTGGCTGAGCGCTGCCCCCACCGTTCATGGGGCCCCGAGAAAGAGCGTGCCGCGCACGATTCTCGTGTGGGTGGTGGGGGCGAAATCGTCATTCGTCTGTGAGCGGCCGCGACGCGCGGCCACGAGTCGAGGCGCGTGGGTCGCGGGCGTCATCACGGGCACGCTTAACGGAATGACTGTCTTGAAAAAAAATACTATACGATCGATGCGAAAGTTGACAGTCAGCCCGTACAGTCTTGGCAACTGAAATTCATTGTCATCGAACTGGTGATCGTATCTTTATTTAGTCAGAATTCTTGTGGGTGTTTATGACTCCAGATTTTTACCACTTTTTTTACTGCCTCTACTATATAAATATTACAAATAGATGATATTTATTGTCGTGGTGAATTATCACGTAAAAGTTCATGATCTTAAACTGAGAGAGGTAATGTTAATGGACACTTTCGGTAGATGGAAGTTTTATTATAGGTATGCAGTAGGAAAGGGTGCGGCACCCTTCGGTGAAGCTGCGTATCCCGAGGCTCGTAGCTGCACGAGATGCGCAGGGATGCACTGAAAGCGTGCTGGCATCTGGTGGAGAACGGGGCAGGTTTTTTAGCTGCATCCGTGCGCGCTCGGTCTTTGCAGGATGCTCCGACTGCAACGGCGAACGGTCACATTGTACGACTGTTGCCAAGCATTCGGTGATAATTAATAAGTATTCTTCACCAATTGTTGCACTATCATTTCTCATGTACATTCCACGTCACTTCTTCTCATTTTAGTTATAAATTTATTGATATTTCATAAACTATCTTCAACCCTCGTAGTATCGATTTTAGAATGTGGGTGGTTCTCGGCGCAGGACAATGCGCGGCACATTCTAGGGTGCTTGCCATTCAAACGCACTAGAATATCTTTATCAGCTGATCAAAGTACCAGTTACCCAACTACTGGTATCTTTCTATGAGTCACACAAGAGTCTAGGAAATCCCACGATGCTCTTCGAATTAGCACGGCTGATACACTTCCGACCCGAGTGCTAATCCTCGAGTCAATACTCCCACTTTTGCTGATAATCATTCCGTGCTACCATGTACTTGTTGGCTTTTCTCAGCATCATTCACCACAAGTTCGACCGCAAGGAATATCCATCTAGAATATCCTCTTTCGTCAATTTCCAAGGAACAAGCCAAGTCGAAAGTCTGATGACGCGGTGATCCTTTTTCACGCGGGTAACTCCTTTGCGTAATCGCACGACTCTCCCGCTTACCGATAAGCTCTAATAAGCAACGGGTTAGTTGGTACGCCGGTGATAACTGGCGCTCAACGGTTGAATAATATTTCGGTCAAGGAACTGCCTCGGCTGTTGCTTATCGTTCGTAGAGCAACCTTCGATAGAATGTTTGAAATGCAGATTTACGCAACGAGCTGTTAATCATTCCCTCCTTTTCTTGAATACTGGCCGAATCGATCGCTTTCTTTTCGACGAGTCATTGAAACTGAGCCAGTACTTATTGCTTCTTGATTCCTTTCCAACAGCGGTTGAAATTGTTGGTGTATCTTGGTAGTGCGCCGACCTGTTGCCGATCCCGCGAGCTTGCCATGACTCATTAGCTTTATGGGGTGCCGGTGAGTAACGTGGGTCGCGGCTGGTGGCCAAGATGAAAACACGCTCTCTCAGACCGGCGTCTTTCCTAGCGCCCGCAGCAAATCGACATTAGTATTGGCTCCCCTTACGCCCAAATATCATGTCTGCCTGCACGTGCAATTCATTGCACTTTATTAAATCGCCGGGAAGAAATTATGGCATGAGACAATTTCATTTCTGTCGATTGGAAGAGACTTATGGAATTCTAATTAAATTTCCCTTTGAATGCGCCCGGACTGCACGAATCCTTCAGGCGGAATACAATTTAATAGCAAGTTAAATATACTTTGGGGTCATTCCTGGACCACTTCCCGGGATGCAGTTTCGCCAGGCCAGTGTTTGGCCTGGCAGAAACGCGTTTTCCTCTCTTTGCATCCGAGTCCTGCTGAGTTCGCTGGATTCGTTGAATTTGCTGTGGCCATTGCCAAGCAACTCGCTGCTAGAGATGGCTTTAAAGGGGATGATCGTCGAACAAGCTCTCCTTGCTACTGGAATATTGATAAAGGAAGTAGGGTGAAATGGAAACTGCGGTGGGATGAGAGAAGGGGGGCGGCTTTTATGAAGCGGATAAACGTTTGGAGGGTGAAACAGCGGGAGCAGCATCCGCGAAAAGAAGATCTACAGTTATATGAAGCTATTACAAGCGGGTCTACTTTTCCACGTGAAATCCACTCCAACTTTCGTAATACCGTATAGTTTAAATATAGGTTTAGCTAGAGAAAGTATGAGGATCAGTGTTAGTGGGAATCAAGGGTATTTCATATGGTTTAATAAGCGGCGGGATGGCCGGCTGGAATAACGAGGATTAAACAGAACAGCTCGTAAAGCCGCCAGGCAAATAACCTTACCGAGGGAATTCCGAGAATATGCAATTTCGTGGATGTCATTAGGATTACACGTTCTTTGTCTTTGGCATTACACGCGACGCTGGTCGACTGGTGTGCAGCCGGCTGCCTTATTGAATCCAAGAAGGCTGGAAAGCCGGGTAGCAGCGGAGCGCACTCGGCGAAACATGCTAGGGTAATTGGCCGCGCAGGGAGAATTATTTGGCATGAAGCTCGCTCTGCTTGCGAGGACTCGGTATACATATCGAGGCTGTGGTTTGGCGCAGTGTCTTGCACATCCGAGCCTCTCGGCGTTGTTTGCCCAAGCGATAATAGGGCCAAATTGTTGGCCTGTCAGTCAACCAGTCCTCGGATGCCGACAATGTGCATAACGTTATGTGCACACACGCACGAATTCGCAAGGACCGAGCGGCGATGCGTGCCAGTGTTTACGAGCCGCCCGGAGCGTCCACTCGGACACAGAGAGAGATCAGATCGCATTGGCAGGAGCAATTTTGTCTGCGCGATTCTTTTTCTCCGCCATGCGGAGGGCGGAACTCGCCTTACTTTTGCATAATGCGCAGCCCTCGCGAATAAATACGAGCCCGCGCGCAACGCACCCAACCTACGTTTCTTCCTTCGTCTTATTATCGAGCGGCTATTTTTTATGAAAATTGCAAAGGAGTTTTCGTTGCGGTGCGCAGTTACTGCCGGCAGTAACGTTTTGTAGGCACGCGGCGAATCTGAATTTATGGTACGCTGTGATAAATTGGAAAGCGACTTTTGTTCGGAGCCGCTGTCGAGTGCGTTCGGCCTCGCGCGCCCCGTGCAAAAAATCGAGAAGGAACGAACGAAAAATAATAGAGAGAACGCTTTTTTTTGCTCTCCGGGGGCGGTGGACCGCCGTTTTGACTTGTCACGGTATGATCGTGTTTACGGAGGCTATGCGACAACCCAGCAACCTCGTATTTTTCCCGATTGGCCGTAAAAATAAATCTTTCAAGATCGCCTCGGTCGTGCACTGCACGTTCGTGCTTTTTAACTTCGAGCTTGAAAAAATCTAGGGTCAATAAACTAATATCGAATGCGCCTATGTTGAAAAAGTGCGCTCCCGGGTGGAGAAAAAATTTTCTCGACTCGACGACTGACATTTGCTGGATAAAAAAATGTCGGCAGCCTTAACCCCTTCGCGACGAAAAAATCGGGACTTCTAATAAGCCGTAGTTAGGTGTACGGAAGGGTTGAACCTCCGAGTTGGGAACTTTTTTTCGCAACAGGCCTTTTTAGGGTTCCTCGGTAGCCGACCTGACTCACAGCACTTCTATTTTCTTCCCCAAAGACATTTTTCGTTAAACAGTTATTCTCGGTGTAAAGTTAAGAGTTTTTGATCGATCAGAATAGCACAGTGAAATATCTAGAACTTCCGCTTCGACATTGTATTATTCAGGTGAAAGGATCTTACAGTATCAATGACTGAACTAAGAAGGGACGGAAAGGGTTGGATCATACTCATCCGACAGGTCACGATAGGACAGGAAGTATAATGTGAAACGGCCTTTAATGCCAGGTCTGGTGGCGAAAGGACTTATCCTGGCCAGAGTGATCATTAGCCGAGCCGGTATAGTCGTGAAAGGGTTGCACCTTCGGGTAACGGTTACCTAGCTCGCCAGGAAAGGGTTATGAGGCACGTGGCGATTTCTTCGGTGAAATCATTATCCGCAATAATCGATCTGCTCGTCCTGTTTAGCAGGCGGCGCTGCTGCATGCGTAATTCCTCCGGAGAAAGTTTTTACAAGTAAGCACTTCTATTACTTGAGATGCGCGTCTTAACTTCGCCGGGATTTCTTCCGGGAAGATCATTGCAGTGCGAGTCATAATCTTAGAATAAAAATTTATGCTTTCGCTGATGGGTCAGCACGTAGGCTGTCGATGGTGGAAAGTGATTTGCCAGAGAGTGCAGATGCAGACATTGGCGAGAGAGTGGAGGAGACGCGCTGTAGAGTTGGGAGGCCGTGGATGGACGGTACGATAGCAATCGGTGTTTGCAAAATATTGCTTATGGGAGAATTAGCGGAGGTCACTGACGGCCGAGTGCGAAGGTTTACCTCTTTAATTAGGGTTAAATCATAAAACGCAGACGGCCGCCGTCCTTGGCAGATCCTTAAGCCTTTGCAAAGGGGAAAATTTGCAAATGGCTGTCGTAAACTTGATGGATGGGGGGTGCGCACCGTTGCCTACCCTTTACGGTCGGCCGAGCCACCACGGCCAATCTTGCCATTTGATTTCGCCGGCAACCTTTTCGCAAATCCTTCCGCAGCACATTTCATCCGGGACTTTCGCACTTTCGCATATTGCACAATACATTTCGATGCTTATTGAAACTGTAACCATTGACGTTCGAGTAGAACAAGACGCAGTATCGCTGCACGAGCTTTCGCGTATGCTGCCACGCCATAAAAAGTCAGCGGTACAACCCTCGGTGAGAGCTGCATGGTCAGCAGGTAAAGAGTCGGCAGCGGGAGAAGGGCTCAACACGTTCATCACGTCGACACAGCAGTTCCGGTACTTTTAGGAGCCAGCTTTGACCACCATAAAGCTACTCGTTTGGCTCGTGGACAAAAAAATGGGAAGCTCCGTAAGGGTAGCTCTTGCGAGGAGCGTCGGTAGGGGTAACTCGGCAATATAGCAATATAACCCGGAAACCGCAAGATTTTTCCTCGCTGCCATATTTTTTCTGCCAGGCGGCGATGAAAGAGAGAGAGAGAGGTGCACTCGCCGCCCTTCCACTGCTCAAGGGGTAGGTACAGAGCGGGGTCGTAAACCCATAAAAAGTATAACCCTGCCAGAGAAGGGTCAAAATCGTAAGGATTGTAAAAGGGTGGAAGGGGACGTGCTCAAAGGGAAAATCCGCCGTAAAGCTTAAAAATCGCGCGGGCCCAGATATCGTAAACCCTTCTCGGCAGAGGCCGAGCCGATTTTTAACTGCATTTTTTACCACCCTCGCGATCGTAAAACGATCGTGGAGGTAGAAGCTGCCATCAGGACCCGACGACTTTCACCTCGCTGACCAGCAGGATTCCAGGAAATCCACGGATGTTGGGGGTTGTAAAAGGGTTGTGCTGTGTTTTTCACCCTTTCAGCGAAAACCGAAAGAGCTTAAGTCGTGGTGGCAGGGCTAAAAAGGATTGAAGCCTCGTCGCACGCCACCTTCCTGAACCCCTTTATTGGTGATCAGCGATCCTTTCTCCTTAACCCGCTCGAATACACCCTTTTTGTGGCGTGCTGTATTTTTCAAGGGGTTGCCGCGTCCCATGGTCGCTTAAAAACGGCAGGACATCATCACCGCGGCACGCGCCGTCGCGTGTCCTCCCGAATTATCCTCTCGTCCCTCTATGAAATTCCAGGTGTCGGAAATTGATACTTTTAAGGGCGCCGCTTACATATTCATTTTTTCATCGATCCCAGAGTACTTCTAATTCAGTTCACTCTGTATAATATCGCGATCCATTAAGTAATTAAAATTGACTCCCGCTAATTCGACTAGTTCGAATTCCCATATCATTTCAAGAATTCCTTGGAACTTTAAAGGACACTTCTGCGATTTTAATCCGTTCTCGTGGAAGTTGCCCCGGCTCTCTTGCCTAATGAATCTTCAAATATTTGCGCCGAGCGTTTCCAAATATTACCGCAGCCGCGTCGACCGCAAGTTCCCCGAAATTCGTCCGAGATTAAGGAGTCAGCCGAGCGGAAAATGTGGTCAGTGATTTTTGCATGGGTGCTCGCCATCAGTTTCGTAATGATGTCAGGCTCTAATGTCTCCTCGTCGGCGGCGGCACCTGTACAAAGGCTCTTTCATTGATCTGGATTTTTATTAATTAAATTCCTTCCATTCTCTGTGATCTGTTCCGGAAAATTCTAGGCCGCCTATGCAGCCGATAGTAATACGAGTAGTTTCATCCCTCGGAGAACAGTTGGCGGACTGTTTGGAATCCGCTGGCTTTCGAAACACATGTGGCAAAATCGATGGGAAAAGGGTCAAAGAGGGGGGGAAAAAAATACCGAGGGACAAAGTGAAGCGAGCCGACAGAGTGAATATAGGTCGCATGTGCGGCCGATTTTCGGTCCAGTCGCAGGATGTTGCCGAAGAGAGGAGAGAAACTAGCCGACTACCCTGACAATGCCGCAGCAGTATCACGTTGCGCCCCGTGTCCGAACGAGTTTACTCGCTCGAGCAAGTGCGGATTTTTGCGTGCCTATACCCCCCTCTCCCTCCCCTCGCGCCTCATATCTCGCTCTCTCGCGCCGCCTGCTCAATTTGCACTTCATTTGCTTCAGATCGGGTTGCCCTCTTTTTTGGCACGCGCAGCCGTGCGCGCCTAGCAACCTACACACCGGCAAACACGTCCCCAGTCGTATGCCAGTAATCCTCTTGGCCGAAGAGTGTGGATTCTTCCGCAATTCGATAATCACTTGCGACGTCTGTCCCGAATCATCAACGTTATTACTCGGATTAACAAGAGGCCGGATAACAGGACAATCTTGAAAAGAGTCACTCTTCATTTAGTTCTCTGCCTCTTAGAGTAGTTGTTCCGTTTGGTTATTGAGAAAACTGTAATATTTAGGTTGAAAAGTATCTGCGTCAACTAGTGCTTAAATAGTTAAGTGTACAGGTTGAGTCACTTGCCTTTGAATCACCACCAAAAATGGGATATTTTCGGTGGCCAAAAATATGGGGAAAAAAAAATTTTGAGCTAGGGCTCTGGAATTTTTATGGTATCTTCCTTGGCACAAAAAAACATTCCCCACCAAGTTTCAGCCCCGGGAAAGGTCGGGAAGTACCAAAAACACGAGGAAAACCATCGAAATCAATTTTTCAAGATCGGTTTTCCACATGTTTTAGGCAGAATTCCGGTATTTCCCCCACAACATTTATGTTTTTTATCTGTTTTGAGACACGAGTAATCGAAAAATCAAGCGTTCGTCCCGGTCCCAGAACCTTCGAAAAATCGAAAATTTTTGAAGGGGTATGCCTTAAAAAATTTGCGAAAAAATGAATTTTGAGCTAGGGGCCTGGAATTTTTACTACTTCTTCCTCGATGTAAAAAAACATTCCCCACCAAGTTTCAGCCCCGGAAAAGGTCGGGAAGTCATGAAAACATATGAAAAACCGTTGAAATCAAGTATTCAAGATCGGTTTTCCACATGTTTTAGGCAGAATTCCGGCATTTCCCCCACAACATTTATGTTTTTTATCCGTTTTGAGACACGAGTAATCAAAAAATCAAGCGTTCGTCCCGGTCCCAGAACCTTCGAAAAATCGAAAATTTTTGAAGGGGTATGCCTTAAAAAATTTGCGAAAAAATGAATTTTGAGCTAGGGCTCTGGAATTTTTACTACTTCTTCCTCGATGCAAAAAAACATTCCCCACCAAGTTTCAGCCCCGGGAAAGGTCGGGAAGTCATGAAAACATATGAAAAACCGTTGAAATCAAATATTCAAGATCGGTTTTCCATGTGTTTTTGGTCGAATTCCGGCATTTCCCCCACAACATTTATGTTTTTTATCCGTTTTGAGACACGAGCAATCGAAAAATCAAGCGTTCGTTCCAGTCCCAGAACCTTCGAAAAATCGAAAATTTTTGAAGGGGTATGCCTTAAAAAATTTGCGAAAAAATGAATTTTGAGCTAGGGCTCTGGAATTTTTTCTACTTCTTCCTCGATGCAAGAAAACACTTTCTACCAAATTTCAGCCCCGGGAAAGGTCGGGAAGTCCACCAAAAAAATAAGGGCTAGGAGAGTTCTGATTCAAAGGCAAGTGAATCACCCTGTACAATTTCACTAGAGAATGGATGGCACGCAGATATTTAGCAGGATTTTGCTAACCCAAGAGAAAGGACGTAGCAATTAGAATTGAGTCGTCTCTGCTCGCGTGTAAATGCCGGGTGACCGGCAGGATTACTCAACTGTCCAAGAATTCTCGCATATTCGCGCGACGCTCGCTGCTGCTGCTGCTGGTGCTGCTGCCTGCCTTTCGCACGTACTCGCACGTGCCGTTCAATTACCAGTGAGCAGCGTGCTATTTATTTTCCGCTCGTCGCGCCAGCGTGTTAGAACGACCTTTCCCTCTTCCTCTCACTCGGTGAACTGGCTTTCCGTCTCGTTCCGAGCGAGTCGATGTGTGTGCTCGGTAAAGTCCTGCGAGTCTCGCGGGGAGCATCGACCCGTCGAAATGTCACGCCGAACCTCTCGATTACGTCTGCATGGAGGATCGTGCGCCCAGCAGCCGGTCCTCATCGTCCCGCTATTGCGAAAAAAGGCGCCTGACAGGAAGGTTGCAAAACGGCCCCCCTGGCATCGACGTCCTTTCAGTAGACGCAGACTCGATGCCGATTCTCGCCCACGCCTCGTAATCGCCTCGTGATACATTCGCACTCTTCGATTCCTTCGCATACAATTTCACTGAGGCTCGAGACGCGCACCTGGTGAATCTCGGACTGGAGAAGCCCGTGGCTACCTTTCCTATCAATTGGCTCCCACATGCAGATTTCTCGATGATCGTTCAGAAAAAGACGAATACATTCAGTTTGGTTTTTAGTGGGACGGTATAATGAGGATTTCAATGAAACATTATTTGTGCAGGAGTCGTAATACATGCTATTAAAAGTTGACATTGATGAAGTGTTGTTTAGCAGTACTGTCACTGGTTGAAGGAGAGTCCGCAGTATATGAGAGTGGAGATTGTCAGAGTATAAGAAGGCGCTATGCCGCTTCGCTCAGTCTTTGCCGTAGCACTAATGTATGCGGGGCTAGCGAAAGGAACAGTGATTCAGTGATACACAAGCAGCATTACATGGTGCACGTGACCAGCGGCCTTTCCATCCCGAGCATGTTCGAATAAAGGATCGGCCGGAGATATCCTGCTTACGCTCCTGAGTTCTACGCACGTGTGAGAACGTACGCACGACTGGCAGAGGCCTCGTACTGAAAGTCGTGGGCTCCTTTCTATGACGTACGAGATATCCCTCGCACCTCCATTTCCATGCGTAATCGTGCGCGCCGCCGCCGCCGCCGCCGCCGCCGCCTTCTTCTCTCTCTTCTCACGGGGAGCCCAGTCGATCACCATCACCACCATTCCACGGTGAATCCCACGCAAACCATTCCACTCTCCACATTTTTTCCCCGTCGCGACTCATTAACATTCCCCGATGAATTTCTCAGATTTTTCTAGCATCGCCAAGCTTGATATCGATGTAGCTTTCATATTCAATGAAATATCGGAGCCATCATTACGGCGCTTCCTTTGCCCGACTGGTTTTCCATTCGATTCACTTGTCAGCCGAGAATGTCGTCGATTGTACCGAAACCAAGTGTTTCATTTTCAATTGCGCGCGGCGGCGGCGTCAATAATTCATTCAAGAGAGGCCGCTCCTCGCTATGTGCTGGCCTCATTCATAAAACTTCTCGAGCCACGTAATAAATTGCCCTTAGACTGTCGAAGTATCCAGGTCGTTAAATTCGAGGCGGAGGCAGGGTAGTTTGCATGCTGCAACTTGTTAAAAAGCAAGCCAAGTCGAGTAAGGTATATGCGGATAGTAGTATTGAAGGCAGCAAGCTGAAAAATTCTCCCGGGAGAGCCGTGAAGGGAAGGTGGTGGTGGTCGGTCGCGCGCGACACGGGATCCGGGTTGTGCTCGGCCGACACGGTCGACGTTGGCCCAACAGTAAAAGTAATTCGCACGTCCAGCTATAAAGCGACGTCGAACAATAAACTGTTTACAGAATTAATTTTACTACTCGAATGGGGACCGGCAACGAGCGCCGCTCCGGGCATCAGGTAGAAAAAGAAAGTGCCGAATAACAGCCCCATCCCATCCCCTCCCCTCCCCTCCCCAATCGGACAGCAACGCTCGCTCGCCTGCCCGCCCGCCCGCTGGCGGCCTGTTTAACGATCCGTGGCACCCACTCGTCGCGTGTACCTCGCACGTATACCTACCGGGATTTTCCTATGATCTTGGAATTAGCAACGATCGTCCATGCACCTTTTACGATCGACGCGACGCTACGCCATTCAGCCAGGTGAATAGATCCACTCCCACTTTCGTTCCAACACTGTAGAACGAGAGGATGCGCGAGGCTGTGTCGAGGGCTGATTTGTTTTCGACAGGCAGTCTGTTGTATTTAATTTGGATTCTCATCGAACCGGCTGCAGCCGGTTAACTACATCGTTGCCGAACTGCGTTACATTGACTGCCATTCATTTACGCTTTCAACGGCCGCACTTCGCTATTAATCGTGGCCTCGGTTATATCGACGATCCGATATCGGCGCGTGGCAATATTCGAGCGAGCAGCGTACAATTTCATGGGTGCGGACGAAATAGAAGAGAGAGAGAGCGAGACAGAGAGAACGAGCGAGGGGGGAAGTCCGGTTAAAAAACCATTACGGGGAAACGGATTAATTGAAAATTACAGGGCGCTCGCGCCGAGAGCGGCAGGAGTTGCAGAGTTGCCATTAAAATTTCGGGTGACAACAATTCCTCGCGCAGGTTCGCAACGCAGTGGCAAGCGAGCCGAGCGTCGACTAAAGTGATGAAGTATTATTAAAAAATAATTAAAATCCTGAACGCGTCGCCGCGGGCGAAGTCATTGAGAAAGTCGGCTCGCTTTAATCGTCCTTTTAATCGTTTTCTTGATCACGATCTCTAATGAAAGCGACATTCCGGTGGAAGCGCCGCAAGATCACTCGGCTGCGAGCGAGGCTTCTTCGCGGAGATGTGAAATAGGATTTCGTCTTCGCTCGGGGCGGATTAATGCGCGCGGTACTTAATCCGACAATATTAATGATCGGCGATTCCGGCCGGTGGAGGATGGTGCGCGCACGCGGCCGGCAGCGCACGATTCAAGGATCCACGGCTCCTTTTTAGTGGGAGCGAGCCACACCGCCGCCACACGGAATATCCCCCTGGCTCTGAAAGCCTATTCAGTTGCCTGGGCTTACGCCTTCTTCTCAGCCTCCACCTCCATCTCCTCCTCCTCCTCCTCCTCTTCTTCCTCTTCCTTGAGCTTCTCTTCTCTCCGGCTCAGAACTACCGGAGTTCCACCGGCTGAAATTAATCGAGGTCTTATCATAATAATTTTATTCAGCCGGCCTGAAAAGAGAGGAGGAACGTCTAGCTCGAAGCTGGCAGTGCCGCTGCCGCCGCTGCCGCCGCTGCCAGTGCGAGAGTAGAATTTCTCCCCTGGGTGAGAGAGCGCGCAGAGACAGGGCGGTTTTGCCTCGCGAGACTAGAAGGGAGAGACATTGAATTCTTTCAATGGGACTCGGATACAAGCCTCCTCCTCTGCAACCCAGACCACCTCCCCTCCCCTCTCCTCTCTGTCTAGCATGCTCTCTCTGTGCCACGCCGGATTCATCACGATCCTCTGGCATGCAACGTGCAAAATGAAACATTCTCGCTGCATGCTGGTGCGCTTTAATGAAAGTGTAGTTCCCCGTTTCTACGGGAACCTACCCACCCGCCGCCTACTCCCTCGGTTTGATTTCACTCTTTCTATTCAAACCGAACCTCGTCGTCCGCGTTGCCAAGGAATCCCACTATCGGGGAAATTTCTTATTACTTCGTAGTTGATATTATCTGAAAGTTGTATATCGTGCGAAACTAGAAATGGGTCGAGCTAATGCGGCGGCAGTGTTTCTGGAAAAGCGGGCGAAGGAGCTCGAGAAAGAGGTGACGTATGCCAGGACGTATCTAATCGAGAGGGCGTTATGTAAATTTTATTGCGCCGCTTTTACAGCATGCCGGAACACGGTGAATTTATCTCGGCGTGGAAACGCGACCGCGGAAGAGTTAGAGTCGTGCGCCGAATGGAAATTGATCGATTATGCTAACGCGCGGCGCAGATACGACTGTCGTGAAAATAAAACAGAAATTTGTGGACAGCCGGAGGGGGCGCGCGACACCACACAATTGACCTCGCATTGAGTATTTCATCTGGCGAGAACAGTTTCCATGTTCGAGCAACACAACACGGATGTATTGATCGTTCTCTCATAAATGTGTTGTGATAAATCGGATGAATGACGAGCATTCCTCGGAGTGTTCGAGGACAATCAAAATTATCAGGAGTTTTGAATATTCTAAGAGAATAGAAGCAACATCAACAAACTGGGGAATGCCCCAATCGAATAGGTCATCCGTTTTAATATCCTCTCGGGGGAAGTCAATCAATTCTGTATTCTCCTTTTAAGTCTGCCTCGATCGATCATTCCGACAAACGTCCGGGTCAGCGCTATCGAATCTCCGGTCTTAATTACTGCATTCGGGATTTCATTGGCAATTCTTTCACAGCCGTCTAAAGCTTTCGACTCTCGGTGGCGTGCATTTGAGGCACATGGCCCTCCGGTGTTCCTTGATTAAAGCAGGGTACACAAGTATCGTATAAAAAGGGGTCCGATACAGTGAATTCAATTATGCTTGTGGCGACGCTCGTCGATTACAGCCGTCACTCGTCGAGAACGTTTTTCCTCCGGGCGGCTTTTTTTTCTCCCCCAGCATCCCACAAATCCAGCCCGCCTCTTCCGAAACTCGAGACACGCAACGGCCTTTTTCAGCATTATTCCAATTATGCACGCCGCCTGGACTCGGCCGGCGGTAGTTGGCGCATTAATTAACAGTAGCCTGGCGCAAAAAAGCACTTGGCCAAGGAGACACCGGATCGTTTTATCGGGGCCCGACGCGACAGTGCACACACACACCGCGCCAGGAAAGCCACCACCTTTTTTCCAACCCCATACCGCCGCGCCGCCAACAGGTTTTCCGGGCGAGGATGCGCGGAGAAAAAACGACGTGCGATGAGGGTCCTCTTTGCCAAGCGTCAGATCCTTTTGGTTCTCGAGCTTTTTTACCTCGGCAGAGCAGTGACGACTCGGTTCGTTAATTTCGTGATAGTCCCGCGCTAATTGTGGGTAGCGAGCTGTCTAATAGGAATAATATGGTAATTCCTCGGAGGGAAAAAGCGGTGGAGAGGGCGCCGAGGGGTTGTTATTAGTCTCTCGTGTAAATATTAGCGAGAGGGGTGGCTTTGTATGGGATGCTAATTACTAGCAGCAAAGCAGAGACATCCGTTGCACTTTGTGGAGACCGTTGGTGAGAGAGGAGAAGGATGGATCTCGAGTACGTCCACTTTAAATCTTGATTCGAAGACGCCGGCCGTGTTTATTTCGTCTCCCCGCGCTGCTGGGATCCAACGCGAGCGCGCGCGCGCGCGCCCTCGATGATTAATAGCGCAATCCTTCGTGATTAATGGTGGCAACAGCAAGTTTTTAGTGGGCATCGCTCCACCGAAAGAACATTCGTTCTAGGCACTCCACAACTTCGTCGCTTCTGAGACGTTTGCCCGAGGCTACTAATTACATAGAGAAAATGAAAATATCCTATCGGAGAGGTCGGGCAGTGAACGCTTCCTCGCAAAAACATTAATGGGGTATTAAATGCTCGTATTATTGGGAAAGCTGGTAAAAGAGGAATTAATACAATTGGAGTGGGCAGGCTGCGCCTGCTAATTGCTTTGCCGAAATAATTTACCATTAATTACTTGTGCGACAGGCGGTCGAGAGCCACCTTGGTACGGCGCCAGCTGTGATTATTAACAACATCGGAATCGCGTGTTACTCCCAACCGACGATTTTAGATGGAATGTCAAAAACGAAATGCGGGGATTTAATTACACATTAGAGTGACTGCAATTACCAGGCTGTTACACAGGAAATATTTAAATTCAGCGTGCCAATCACTGTCAAAAGCTCGCTTCAAAAGAAAGATAATTCCTCGGTGAATTTGGCTGGAAGTAATTCCGAATAAAATTTGGTCCGCGCGCAACTTATTCCGCTTCTGGGCAGGTTTGAGCTCTCGACACCTGTCTCCAGATTACAGCTACAGAGATTCAGTGGAACGGCAGGTATAATGATCGGTAACTGTTGCCCGGGGAAATCGATCTTTTCGGCACCTAGTCCCTTTTGGCACGTTGCCCACTCTCCACTATCAATGAGAGAACGTGTGCCCTAACCAAACGATTATGCAAATTACTCGCGGACATACTGACGGATCATACGTCGGGGGTGCATGCTCGGTGACACTATCATTTGCATCCTTAAATCGTGTAATCTTCCAGTTTAAGAGTTTTTAACGGGCTCTGCTCTCGTCTCCTCGCCGCCGCCTGATTCTCCCTCCTCCGGCGATTCTCCCTCGGGCGTTTAGAGCTCGTCCGGCTCTCTCGGTGCATCTGTGTACTCTCGTTTGTGTGTACGCGACTGACTCCGCCGCTACTGGGTGGTCGGCATAAATTTCCGTGTGCTGGCCGCGAATTATGCTAATGCCCCGGGCATTACCAAGTGTATAATTGATATTTATAACCGGCGGACGGCGTCGCGCGCGCGCCCTGCCACGCTCGGGGGTGTTCCCCGAGAGATATTCCACGTTTTTACACCCAGACCCCTCTGCAAACACCTCCCGCTTACTTGGTTGCTGCCTGTAAACAAGCTGTTCGCGTCGGGCACAGTAGGATTTCGAGTCTTGCCTGTACACTAAAACTTCCCTCCTCCAAACCGACGTACTAAGCCGACATACAACTCAAGTCACATTGGATAGAACTTGGGCGACGCACACAATGTAGAGTGACATGACTTTGAAGTCTGAGATCAACAAGAGGACGGATTAAGTCCACGTGGCAGGCTTTCTGAGATGAGTCTCAAGGAGATCTTCGATCGCTGGCGTGCGCCGCGGTCTATGGTGACCTTGCGCCGGGGATCCTCGGGCGCGCCTAAGGAGGCGAGATAAATTGCGAGTATTGTCGGAGCAAGCCATTTTTATCAGGCTCGAGTCGCAGCGGGGTGCAGCGGGGCGGTGGCGGTGCCGGCGGAGAGGAAGACGAGGCGTCAGAGAAGTCAACGAGTTCCACGAGAAAGCAGCGATGATCCGTCGGCTCGCGCGACCCCTGCTCTCCCCCACACAGTCCTCTCCCATTCGGTTCTCGGGGTTAGTAAGGTCATCGAGTGTGGGAACCGGGCGATGCGATGACGAGGATGACGCCACCGCTTGACGTCATCCAGCAAGATCGCCGCGGCACTGCGCGGCGCGCTGCTTTCAAGAGCGAGAAAGCCGACTGGAAGTGAGAAAGGACGAGGGGAAGAAAGGCGCGAAGGAGAGAATCGAAATGCCGGCATCTGAGTCATTCGGTTCCGGTACATACAAGAGACAGGAGCGAGAGGATGACGACGGCTCGTTCCGCTCGCTACCGAGCGCCCTTCTAATTGGAGCACGCTCAAAATAAACACGACTCGTTTGCTTTTAATTGCTCTGCCCGCCGCGCCGCGCCCGCGCACCATTCTAACCCAGCCAACGTCGACGACGCCGAGCTCTGACTCGAGATTGTTCTTCTTCTCTACGGCGAAGAGCCTTTTCTTGCCGACCATTTCGCGCTATCTTACTCGCACCAGTCCCACCAGTTACTCCTTCCCCGCTTCTTGGAAGAAAGCCTGCCGGGAATGGCCGTAGGAAATTAGTAGTGCTTGGTATCTTGATGAATGCATAGCACTGCTAAAGAGACTGCACTTAGTCTGCCTCCTAAATTCCAAGCTATAGGGGACTTTTGTATCGTCCTGCTTATCGCTCGCCCCTATTACTCTGCCAATGCTCTTTGCTAAAGTAATTCGTCCACCGTTGGAATAATGTTGGTCGTTGGGAATTCTTCCATTATTATTAACTCACATCAACAACGCATTACTCAGCAGAGCGGCCATGGGAATTTGAGTATGATGCATGCGAGGGAACGATTTCATAAGAGATATGAGAGAAAGGTCATTGCAAGAGTGGCCGAGGCTGAAAAAGCTTCGACGTGGAAAGAAAGGCGAGAAAGAAGGCGAAGGAGGCAACAGACATCAAGTGTGAAGAGGCGAAGAAGAGGCATATATCGCGCTGACTACACACTGTCGCGAGCTCGTATTAACTTTAACGAGTGACGGCCCACGCGACGCTTCGGCGGGTCGAAGGTCAAGCAGACGTGAGAATCTTCAGTGGATTCTTCATTTCCGTGGCCTTCAATGTGCCGACTCTGTGAAAGTGGAGATTCACGCCTTCCGGTGATTGGTCCTTTTTTATCCGAACGTCACGCAGCTGCAAGACACTTTGCCGAAACTTCTCGTGAAGTCTCTCTTCCCAGAGTCGAAGCTCGCAGCTGAAATTCAATTTTGTCCGTAGGATTCTTTTATGTCATTTATCAATACATTTATCTGCAATATAATTTACTTTATTATCAATTGAATATAATTTATATTAGAGAAGAAGGCAAGGGTGTGTTGCGCGCAGATGACTGGGACGAGTAGTCGGCGGCGTTTGTACAATTACCAGGTGGAGCGTGGCCAGTCCGAAAAGGGCAATCTTCCCGTTAAGAAATCGCTGATTGCAGAGGTGTGTAGCTTGTTACTGGCGCTAACGAGCGCAAACACAGAGGCCACTTTCGCGCGTAATCGTAAAAACCCGAATAAGGGTAGGGTGGGCGCGCGCGCGCGCTTGGCCGCGGGAATGCCCTAGAAGGCCCACTTTCCGAGGGGCAAAGGAGGCGGGCGCACGCTTGCCGCCGCGCCGCGCCGGTGAACGGAAGCCGCGCTGATCGCGTCGTCGCAGATGAGAGAGAAAGGAAAGAGGTGGCTCTTTCGTTTTTCTCGCTAGCAGGCGGGCCGAAGCGAAGCGGGCGATGATTACGCATATAAAAATGTAATTTCTCACCGCGAGCGGCGAGCGACGCGCGTGTGGTCTAGGCCGGAGCGCGTGTGTGGTCGGTGCGCGCCGAAATTTACGATTAAAAATCGACGACACCGCGGCCGGGCTCGTAAACCCTGATGGGACTCACGGTTCCTACAAAGCGATCGATTTGTCATTACGAAACGTTTCCACAAAGATGCCACACCGGGCCTGAGATTCCCTCCTCCTCCCTGCTGCCCGCCCGCTCGCTTGCCACGAGAGGCGCGGCGAGAGGCGACGCGCGCGGTTCCCTCGCTCTCTCGGCCCTTTTTTCCTGGCCACGCTGATTTACGGGAGGCGGTACGGGCCGTTTAGTGAGATTGTGTAAGCAGTTAATCACTCCCGCCTGCCGTAACCCTTTTTTTTTGTCGGGAATCCAGACTTCCGTATGGACGTATGATAATTGTGTCCTCTCTTTCTCTCGCCGGCGCGCTCGCTCTTTGCCCTCGCCGTTATATTCTGGAAGCGGAGGATGCGCTGTTACCAGACATCGAAATTTACCATTTCGAGATAACCCCTGGCAACGGCCTCGCTGCACAACGCTTGTAAGCTGGCACGTAGTTTCGAACGGATAAATGACTCGGAGGGATGATTGATTGCGCCGTTTCACGTTTACGGCAATTCTGAATTTTTCACCTTCAGCCCGTGTGGACGGTTCTCGCCTCCAACATTTCGGCCAAGCGGCGACAGCTTGCGACAGTTAGCCGGGGCGCGGTGCACGGTGTTTTCGGAAATTTAGACTTTTGGGTTAAAATACGGTAGTTGCTCTTTTTTTTTTGTTGCTCCTGCTAGCCTTATTGTCGGCGTGCCGGGCAGCGGAAAATAAAGATTTATGTGTTTGCCGGCTGCGGACACTCATTTCCTTTCTCTCGGCTCTAGTGTACGGTATTTGCGTTTTTTTCTCCCTCGCCGGAGAATCCGCCGGTGCACCGTCTAAAGGGGTAAAGCCGTGGTAAAAATATAAAGTCGCCCGTCTCGTTTATGGCCAGGCGCTCGTTTTAACCCTTCTTAGCCGAGGCCGCCTCAACGAAGCGGAAGGGTTACCGTCGCAGTTCCTCCAGTTAGAAGTCAAAATATTGCTTTATTGAGGTGCTACCCCTAATTTTGATGCTTCCAGCCTGAACGAAAGGGGTTTTCTGAGGGGAACGGGTTGACTTCGAACATTTTCTTGAAGTCCATCGCGACAGAAAAAAAAGGACGTGCCCGGAAGGGTTGCTCGAAAGGCTTGACTTTACCGTTTTGCAGTCGACTTTAGTGTTTTACACGAGGAATTCCATAAACGCTCGAAAGGGTTACAGTTAGGTCGGGTTGAGCGACGCCAGGACGATCTCCAACTCCACCGTGTCGTAAAATACTCGACGGCCACTTTCACCTCATCCGGTAGACAATTTTTTTTTGCACTCCGCGTACCGTTGACTTTATTATTTTTGTCGTAGCGCGGGCTTAACGTCAGCTTCAGAGAAAGAGCTCGACTTCCGAGCGGGCTACTGGGATGCACCGCTACGTGGCTTACGGTTTTCCGTTGAAAAAAAGACAGCGAAAAAAAATCTGACCTTTTGACCGTAAAGTTAACTGGGAGCTTGCGGTGCAATGTTTTTTTTGCCACAGTCACTTTCAGGTGGAGGAACGGTACTTTGTTCTAGTACCCTTCTTACTTGAAATCACCCTCCGGAACGCGTCCCTGCCTACGGCGTTTTTCTTTCGCTGGCGAAAAAAATCTAACGCCCAGGATTCATACGCGCTCGTATTCGGAATATGTGAATTCCAGTGAGAAGCATATAAAACCGGGGATAAAAAAATGAGGGGACGTGTCCGAGGCAGAAACGAGCGGTCGTCGGTGAGCCAGTTGATTTGACGGCGCATTAACTTTCATTTAGTCGTCGGAGCGTAAAGCGTAATGCTAATCGTAAAGGGGCCTGTTTCACGTCTTCTGGAGGCAGGGCGCACCTTTTTAACGCGACGCGGATGAATTCATGGCAGGACCACCAAAGTCGAGCGTTACACCGCCAACGAGCGGAGTGCGACCCTCAAAAGCGCATTACCACAGGAGAGCGTTCATCAGTCTGCTTGTGGAATTAACATCGAATTAACCGGCCAATGAGGCCGCCATGCTCTTAACGCGCCAGCCTAACTACGTGCTGGGACGGCCGACTCAGATTAATTGATTTCGAGGTTCCGCCCCTCGAGAGTTTTTGCGCTCAGCCTCTTGTTTTTTGTTTTCGCCACGGGTTAAGGGAATCAAGATTAAAGCAGGGTTGGAATTTAGATCGCCGGAGATCCGGTGGATCTCATAAGAATTTACGAATATATAATTTTATTCTATGCATATATAAATAGTTATATTGGTGAGGAAAAAGTAGAATAGAGCGTGCTCTATTTTAGACCTTCGGGTCAGGTATTGTGGGCAGATCTTCCCAGTTTAGAAAATGTTAGGTCAGTCTTAGAGTCCGGGGTCGTAAAGAATCCCCATTGAAACTTGACCGAATGACGAAAAAGCAGAGCAGTCTGTCCACGAGTCCTTAATGGCGCTTTCTCAGTCGGGTCGCAGTTGGCGAAAAAGAGAGCACTCGGAATTGGGAGCGTGTTCCTGGCAATGGTGGCGAATGGTGTGGCTCGCACTTTCTCAGAATGAGGGCCCGAAAATAATTATGGCGAGGTCCTCACGCGGACAACGAGGAGCTCGTCTAAACTGTAACGCTGCTTCTATGCGAATCGTCCGCATGTTGGCGGAGCTCTACGCCAGGACCGAGGAGGAAGTTCCGCTGCGGCACGGCCCAATCATAAACCAAGAAATACGGCCTCCATTTTGTCCGCGAACAAAGGGCCCCGATTTAAACTGTAACAGCGCGCAACGGAGAAACAGATCCCACGCCCGCGTTACGGTTCGTCGCAATAAATTATTTTTCGCCTCACTCCTCGAGCCCAGAGCACTTGGTACTCCTGCTCGTGTTCGAGACGCACTCGAAGCCATGCCGCGCGTCCACCGCCGAGGGCAAACAAGGGTGGCGCACGGGGGTGGCTGTAAAAGTGGGCCCGTTTTCCGTAACTGTACCGGGAAACGGGTTAAAGGCACTAAACCAATTTCGAAGGAAATTTATAACTAGAGCACCGGATACCGGTAACGCAGGCCCCGTTTACGCAAGCGTGCTCGAGATCCTGGGCCCAACGCGAACTTACACAGCTCCCCCATTTCTTTCTAGTTTTCTCTTCGAACTTCCTGGATCTTTCCACTGATTTTCACTTTCCCGCTTCATTTTCTCCACAAAGGATTTACATATTTGCGCGAGTCAAACGTGGTGGTATTCTCTTGCAAATAATGAGGAGCAAATTTCTCAGTGAAACTTCGGTCTTGAGCTTCGAGGGATGTTCACTCACCAGGGAGTTCTTGTCTGTACTTTGTTTCGCATTTAATATATGCATTTTGTTTTGGTTGCTCGACCGAACAATTTGCATAGAGCTTTCCCTTTAAATGAGAGTGCTAGTTAAGCGGGGTTTCGCGCATTTGATTAGGCATTGGAAAGTTGGGAACGCCGGGGTATCCGGGGTCCTCGGGGTTTCACCTCGTTCAGTTTAGCAGTAGCCCGCACTCCGTTAGCCATCCTCGACGGTTAGGTAACGTCTAACTAGAGCAGGTACGGACAAGCCATCGAGAAGAATAAAAGTCCAATCAGTTCCGGGCATCGTTGACAGGACCCCGGCGTTCGGGTTAGAGAAGAAGAGTGAAAGAGAGAGGACAGTGTGCCTCCTTCCAAATGGCCTGTTGGCGAAAGGATTTCTCAACCTTGGGCTTTCACTGTTGGGCTTTATTATTTTATGCAACTGGAGCACGCCTCGCCATTATATCGGGGAATTTCGTCTTTACGACGTAATTGTGGGTTAGGGTTAAAAATTTCACCCTTTTCGCGTGAAATATGAGTGACGCCGCGCGACTTTATGGACCCAGCCAATAGTGCTCCGGGGCACCGGAATTTGCTCCAGTTGTAAATAACACTTCTGGGTAAGGGTTGATTTTTGCATGCTTCCCAGAAGGGTGCTCGTCCCCGGGCACTGGCCAACCGGGCACCTAACCGAGTCACTATAAACCGGCTACATTGTTCCTCTGCCTTACCTCTTTCCAGTGCCAATTTCACCAAGGCCGCTATGGAAATGTGATATATCAACAACAACGGGGTGAACGCAACGCCGAAAGCCTTTTCTTTAATTGCCGACACCGCCGCCTAGGCCAGCTTATGACCTAACCATTTCACTTTCATTTGCATAGGAACCCACGTTTATTCCTTCTGCCTCGCTACCTCCCTCCACCAGATTACCATACAGTTATGTGTAAACAAGGCCCGCCTATCGTAAAGTCACTCTCACGTGAAATACGATAATCGAAATATAAAATTCTAATACGTAGATACTGTTTACACCCGGGGCAAACGTTCCGGCTTCACGATCACGATCCCAAAATGTTGCCGAGGCGGAATGCGCTGACAGTAAAGTCGAGGAAGGTTGTCGCCCTAAAAACCATCGGACGACAGTAATTTACACGCGCCTCAGCAATATAGAGGTTCATTGCCGGCGAAGATGCAGTATGAGAGTGGAATATTGGAGTGATCGGGCATGATAATTTTGCGCAGGGGATACCTGAGCCGGTGTCGAAGCTTGCGAAATACCGGGGCCTTATGGCCGGCCTTCGGCACCGACCTGCTGGACGGTCCCCACCCCCCCGTAAACCAATAATGACGCAGGGCCCCGATACAAATACAGGCAAATGTAATTCAGACCAGGGGCAAGCCGGCCCAACTTGGCCAGTGTTCTCGACTGCCCGGCGGCACGGTTTATGGTAAAAACAGGCCAGTTCTCGAACAGATTTTTACGATTTTTGCAGTACATTTATGAGGGCGGCCGGGGCAATAAGGTTTTTGTAGGTCGGCCACTTTGATTTTTCGACCTAAGTCCCCTCACGCACTGAAAGCTGGGTCGACCCCCGGCCCGACCGAGACCCAAGCCGCCTCGATTATTTTAGGACAGTTTTCGGTACAGTTTTCCGCGTTATTACGGTCACCCAAATAAAACAGTCGAGCTGGAGCAACTTCTGAGCCATTTTTAAATGAAACGCGGTCGTAAGATTATATAGGTGTAGGCCGCCCTCGAAATGCTTCTTTCCTGTCCGCTGGTTGGCCGACCTGCACAACTTTTCCTTACCGGGGGGCAAAGCAAGCGACGCACCAGAGGCAGCAGGATGCGGTTGTAAACCGCGCTTTCTCGGAAACTACAAAAACGCACCGGCACACAGTTGCCGTGCCGCCGCCGCCCTGCCCATCTTCCTCCAGACTATTGACGGCCACTCCAGTTTTTACTATTATTAGAGCAATTTTTTCCTCTATGGGCGGAAGCGTGGCAGTACGGCACGCGTCTCTCGTTTTCGTGGTCTCGTTCCACGTTTTATTAGGTCGGTCGACAGCCGCTGGCACTGGTCGGCTTTTCTTTAAGGGACGAGCAAAGAAGCGATCGCAGACAGCCAGGCCCTCTTGACAATGAGATGTAATGAGCGGAGGTCGTGAACCTCTTAGTCATTCCTATTCTTCAGCCTAGAATTATTCGAGCTTTAACTAGACGGAGCTGCATTAACTCTTTACTCAGCCGAGCAAGAATTCCATTCTGGAGATTTCTGCTGGCTCTCGTGCGCCTTCGTTAACATTGTAGCCGCGCATTGGTCAAATTAGTTGGAAGAAAGTTCGTAAATGACCACTTAGTATCCCTCGCCGAGTTTTCTTGCCGCGCGGCTGGACCCCTTTTATCCCTCATTTTTAGCCGCGGTTTCTCTCTCACCTTTCTCTCCCTTCGCTGAAGGAGGCTCAATTAGCGAGTTGCCTTGAATCTGCCCGCTGCTTTTTACGCCGCCGTGTCATATTAATCGCGCTCCGCGCGTCCATTTGCACTCGCATTATCCGGCCAACGAAACTTTCCCAGATGCCAACCGGAGTACTGCGTTTACGCCAAGGACATCCCGAACGAATGGGACAAATTAGATGTCCGAGTTGTCGGGCGCACGATTTATTACGTCCAGCAACACTTTGCATTAATTTCGCTGCGATAAATCTGTGGTTTCCGGGAAAGTGGCGTACTCGGACATTTCATCGGATTATCACCAGTTATACTTTATTTGTTGGAACTCCCGACCAGAAATTCAATTGGTCTGATGAACGTTCTGTTGAAATTGAATGCCGAGGGTCACATTGGTCTCCGAATAGAGCTGACAAACATACAACTTCCCATCGAAGTTCTCGCTGGAAGTCAGCGGGTTGAAAAAAAGAAGGTAGACTAAACACGAGTGCCGTCTGGTTTTCCTAAATATCATTAGCGCACTTCACCCCTTCGATGATAAAGGCCTTCCTACGAGTTCCTGCAGCTCGGTGCTGCACTTTGCTCCTTTTATGTGAAACAGATGCTAGCGGGAGTCTTGTGTCGGCGCGCTTCTGGTACGTGTTAACGGCAGGCAGGCCGGCCAGCCGAGCGCCTTTTTCCAGAAGCGAGATGCCGTTCGTTTCGCTCCTCTGATATTTAATAGAGGCGTCAGCTTATTTATTGGTAACAGAACGCCACCAATTACCAAGCAGTTCGAGCGGCCAGCTTTCCAACTCCTCTCGTCATTATTTCATCGTCGTAGTTCGCGCCCCTCGCTTCCGTTTCCCGAAACTCACCCTCTCCCATACTTCTCGATGAGTTTCTCTTCTACCACAAGCTTGGAATACATGGCGGGTACGGTTGTCGGCAGTAATCAGCTCATCGGTAACCTAATTGTAGCGAGAAATGAGTCGGCATGTTCTTTCGAAAATCTTGAAGCGATTAAACACCACGGGCGTCCTGTTAGCACGCGTGTTATATGCCAGTCGTGTTAATGATTATCGTTCGCACATTGGTTATTTCGACTGGGGCGCGCTTGCCTTGCCAACTTAATTAAAGAGCGGTGAAATCAATTGCCGGCACGTATATATCGAAACAGTTCGCTTCAATAATTCAATGCCTATAGCTATCACTAATTAATTTCGATCAACTGCGCCCCTGTATATTGCCGATCGTCGTTCGGATATTACATTAGACATTGATTCTGCCGCGTGTATTAATATAATTTCGATAATTGGATATTTTCACACCGGCTCGGCTGTTTGAAGACTGGTACAATAAACATGCTGCTTTCGGCGCTCGAGCGAAAGTCCTTGAAGCACCTGTGTCAGAGGCCGCAATTAATTAAGGAACGCTAAAATCAGCTTTTATCGGACGAAGCCCAATCTGCTTTCCCAGTGAGCACTGGCCGATTGGTAGCTCGGCTCGGCCGGTGTTTGTTGAACTTCCTGAATAAACCAGAGAGGGTTTTTCGTCGATAGCCCAAGTGGATTTGGCAGGGCGGCGAATTGCTTGGGAAGGTTGTCTTGGGCAAAAAGCTCCTGTTAGGGAATACGTCGTCAAAAAGCGAGGCTTGCCCCGACGAGTGGCAGTAAAAGGCGGTAAGTTGAAAGAAGTTTCCCGTGAAAGGAGTGGTCTTGAACAGCTACCTTTTGTCGAATCTTTGTCGGCGGATCATAGGACTTCCTCCCTCTCGACAGTAACCATCTCGAGAGACGCTCTTGTCCCACTTTTTATTCCCATGATCGGCAATAATTAGTATCACTGCGTGCCAATAACTTAAATTCTACTTTCCATACTCTCGTCATGTATATAAATTAAAATTGAAGTCGAACGTAAGTTTGCGGCATGCATTTCAAGTGAACTCTTCTCGAAGAAGACGCTTTCTTTCGAGAATCACCTGGTTCGTGCGCGTATCTGCCACGTGGAAGGTGACTGCTGCATTATGCAGCGTTCACTCCCACGACTTCAGCCAGGCTCTAACTACAATTGACAAGTTCGATGGGCGGGCAAGTCTTTGGAGGAGAAGCGTCCGAAGGATGGAGCGGTGGGAAGAGTGCGAAAAGTTAATTGAAGCCGCCGCTTTTCCACGGTACGCCGTACAATAGCCGATTGTCCGCGCGTCGTCGTCTTTGCGAGGGGTGTTTTATTATGGGGGCTGTGACGGGGCTCGAAGCACCTCGAAGCCTCCTCGCACGCCACCGTGACGCGCTCACAGTCCTCGAGGAAATGCTACGGGAATATTCATTCGTGCCATGAAATCGAGGGGCGTGCGCCGGATAATTCGAGTCTATGGACTCCAAATGACTTTAGTAAAGCCTTCTAAATTTCGTGTAATCGTAGGTCAAAGAGTTATTATAAGTTATAAAGCATTCTCTGGCTGAAACGTATCTGTTTAATATAATAATTTAAATAGATCATCTATTACTTGGGAATTTGTACTTTGAAAACTCTTGATTACCGTTCCCCTCGCCAAAGTAACTTTGACTTTCAGTAACACACATTCTCACTATAGCAGTGTCTGAACTTTGAATGACTTTCTGAGTGGAAAGCAGAGCAAGCTGCTACGGTACTGTCTTTTAAAGTAATCCAAAGTCTTCCTAATAATCCTCAAATCGAGTGCACAGGAAAGGCAGTGTAAAATGTGATTATCATAAAATGGCATGTGCGTGGATTTGCTGGCAGGCAGAGACACGTCAGGACTGGCTGGCATTTGGTCCAGATCGGGAGGAAGCGCCGGACAAAGGTGGCACTCGGCGCAGTCAAAGGGCGCGGGTCGAGCGAGTCAAATCAGGGGTTCAGCTCGCCGGAAGAAATGTCCTGTCCACTGTTCTGGATGCTTCCAGTCGAAGAAAAAAGCGCCGGTCAATAATTCCCTAGCGTTGCTACTTACCGCGTGCATCTCTCTGTCGGTGTGGAAGTCGCAGGAGCAACGAGAGAGAAAGGCAGCAAGACAGAAGGAAAAGGAGAGCAAGAGAAGCGCATAGAAATACGTCGCCGCGACGAATCGTCGATTTCACGGAGGCCGATGCGGCTTTTGCGGGTTTCTCCGCCCACGGGCCCGCGCTCTGTCCACCCTGGCACAATGTCCCTTCGTTAAGAAGGGCCAGCTGCAACGGATATACGCGTACGCCTTAAAAATAGCCGGCCGCTTGAATTTCATTAAGATCCACTGAAGGAGTGACGTCGTCGTGCGACCGACAGCCATCCAACAGCTAATAACTTCTCCCTCCCTTTCACAAACTTTCCTCCGATTTCCAAAGAGTACCAATTAAACAAGCCAGTAACATTTAACTATATCGAAGGCGGGACTTGAGATTGAATTAAATCGATCATTGAAGCAAGTCTTTCATCGAAGTAGCTAAGTTCAGGAATCTTGGAAGAAGCTGAAAGGTAGGAAAGGAGAGTAGTGAAGGGAAGGCTAAAAAGTCGAAGAAAAGGTAGCTTGTGTCCCCGCTCGCACAAAGTCTGAGGATAAAGTACATTGGAGGGAAGCTTTCTTACTTGTGGGAGAAGGCGAGGGCGCATCGGGGATCGGCAGATGACGAGCGAGCTGATTAGATTCGGTCAGCTCTGAAAGCGAGCAGCCGATGCCCGGGACCGTCACGGATTTTCAATCGACATTCAGCCGATTTCCGCGCACCTTGGAAACGGTGATTTCGCCGTGGTAAACAGTGGCCGAGAGCGAAGGATTCATGTTGAAGGTGTCTCATTCATACGAGGCCCGGTGAATCGCTTCCTCTCCTCGTTCTCTCTTACCAGATGCGATCCGCTCGTGATCCGGCCGGGTTTCTCCATTCGCCACGGTTTCCACTGGAAGATCCTCGAGCTTTGTACACTTGGCTCCTGGCACATGTGATTTCTAAGACCCATGTATTGTCACCATCGACCTCACCAAACCATCCTTTACAATCGGCCAAGACTTTCGCAGCTCCCGTGGAAAGTCCCGTGGAAATCCATCGTTTCACCTCGTTCCACGCGGCTTTTGTTAGTTAAAACCACGATAAAAGCTGCCACTCGAGAAAAGAAATTTTCTCCCTCTAGTTTGCAAGCATAATGAAGGAGAAATTTAACGGCACAGCATCCTTTCCAGGAGTCCTTCCACTCTGCTTCTCTGTTATGTCTCCTGTAATCTCTCTGCGAGGCAGCACTACGCTCTTGCAAAAGAAGACGCTGTCTTCAGATAAGTCTTTTATTCTCATCCGAGAGGAGCGTTATCTCTTGCAGAAGAAACTTCCCTATAACGGATCGTCAGACTGTCCTTGTAACATCCTTCAAGTAGATTCTTCTCCCCTTGACAAGTTTGCAGAGAGGACGAGAGTTTATGTGCCGCAATATACCGGCATGGAAGGATTAAGGGAATCCCAAAACGGCAACAAGTAGATGGGACACAACCAGTCCTTGAAACGAGATTAGAAGGGAGAATAAAATCATGCTTAGGTTTCAAGGCTTGCCGAGAGCAAGTTACTCGATTTTCGAATGTGCTTCAAATTACGCGGCCATGGTGACCAATAATCGGCGGTGTAAACTACGCAGAACTACGGTAGGCCGAAGCTTTACGACCAGGAAAAATTGCTTTACAGTTCTACTCGTAAAACTGTCTCGAAATTCGGCCATCCTAGGCTGAGCAGGGATACAGCCACATTATTACGAATTGTCCGTGGCATTGGGCCAGCTAGCAGCAGCACAATCGGACTGTGCTCGTGAGACCGTATATTTTAGCTGCGGAGGCTTATGCAATTTTGTCTCTCTCTCGCTCTCCTCTCTACTCGACGCTCCTCCGGCGAGATGAATCTCTTGCTTTTAGTGGAGAAAAAAATAATATCTTTACGAGGGTTCCTCTCGGCGAGCCCTCCACATTTTCGCGCAACCTCCAGGCGTCGTATATCACCCCGTGGCCGAGAAAGAAAGAGAGGGAGAGCGGAGAGGAGAGTTGCGGCGAATATTCCAACGTGGAGGCTGGAAACTGGCCAGCCGGATGACAAGAGGGCACAGACGAAGAACGAAGCAGCAGTCTCGCTTGCTCTCTTGTGAGGAAAACGCAAGACTATGGAGTGTTTGCGGACCTCCTAACGTTTCTGGCCATATTTCTGGCCATAAATACACCAGGTCGTGGCCAAAATATGACAAGCCGCCTCTGGTCCTGGCTACGCAGCAGAGAAGAGATCGTCGCTCCTGCACTCATTTACTTGCTTGCACCTCGCAAAGTGCGGTTGTCCCGAGAAATCGCTGGTCCGTCCTTGAGGAAATCATCGTGCAAGTCTTCTCTGCGGATGCCCGAGCCTCCGTCACGCTGATTTTCACGGGTTCGCTCCCGGCTACTTTCCTGCACCCCCTCTGTCCCCAGGGGGTGCTTCCGCACGGGATTCCGCGATAACAGGATTCCAAAGTTTGGCCAAGGAGCGTTTGCGAGAGCGAATGCCCGATGGAACGACCGGGTGATTCACGTCCCACCAACTTCCTAGTTGCAGCCTTGTGGCGCGAGATAAAATATTGGAAAGATGACATATAAAAGTGTATGAGATCGCTCGATGCAAAGTGGCTCGGTGCATGTCGGTTACTGCAGTGCGTCAGTATACTTTTATGGCACAACTTGCGAATCCTAGATCATCGAAAAATCGAAAACTTTTGAAGGGAAAAATTGTGAAAAAATAAATTTTAAGCTAGGGCTCTGGAATTTTTACCACTTCTTCCTCGATGCAAAAAAACATTCCCCACCAAGTTTCAGCCCCGGGAAAGGTCGGGAAGTGATGAAAACATAGGAAAAACCTTGAAAACTAACTATTCAAGATGGGTTTTCCATGTGTTTTAGGTCGAAATCCGCCACTTCCCCCACAACATTTATGTTTTTTATCCGTTGTGAGACACGAGCAATCGAAAAATCAAGCGTTCGTCCCGGTCCCAGAACCTTCGAAAAATCGAAAATTTTTGAAGGGGTATGCCTTAAAAAATTTGCGAAAAAATGAATTTTGAGCTAGGGCTCTGGAATTTTTTCTACTTCTTCGTCGATGCAAAAAAACACTTTCTACAAAGTTTCAGCCCCGGGAAAGGTCGGGAAGATAAAAAAACATGGCATAAACCGTTGAAATGAAATATTCAAGATCGGTTTTCCATGTGTTTTAGGTCGAAATCCGGCATTTCCCCCACAACATTTATGTTTTTTATCCGTTTTGAGACACGAGGAATCGAAAAATCAAGCGTTCGTCCCGGTCCCAGAACCTTCGAAAAATCGAAAATTTTTGAAGGGGTATGCCTTAAAAAATTTGCGAAAAAATGAATTTTGAGCTAGGGGCCTGGAATTTTTTCTACTTCTTCCTCGATGCGAAAAAGCATTCCCCACCAAGTTTCAGCCCCGGGAAAGATCGGGAAGTGATGAAAACATGGGGAAAACCTTGAAAACTAAATACTCAAGATCGGTTTTCCATGTGTTTTAGGTAGAATTCCGGCATTTCCCCCACAACATTTATGTTTTTTATCCGTTTTGAGACATGGACAATCGAAAAATCAAGCGTTCGTTCCAGTCCCAGAACCTTCGAAAAATCGAAAATTTTTGAAGGGGTATGCCTTAAAAAATTTGCGAAAAAATGAATTTTGAGCTAGGGGCCTGGAATTTTTTCTACTTCTTCCTCGATGCGAAAAAACATTCCCCACCAAGTTTCAGCCCCGGGAAAGATCGGGAAGTGATGAAAACATGGGGAAAACCTTGAAAACTAAATACTCAAGATCGGTTTTCCATGTGTTTTAGGTAGAATTCCGGCATTTCCCCCACAACATTTATGTTTTTTATCCGTTTTGAGACATGGACAATCGAAAAATCAAGCGTTCGTTCCAGTCCCAGAACCTTCGAAAAATCGAAAATTTTTGAAGGGGTATGCCTTAAAAAATTTGCGAAAAAATGAATTTTGAGCTAGGGACCTGGAATTTTTTCTACTTCTTCCTCGATGCAAAAAAACATTCCCCACCAAGTTTCAGCTCCGGAAAATGTCAGGAAGACTTGAAAACATGAGAAATACCGTCAGATTTAAATGAAATCAATTATTCAGGGGACTGTTTCCATGTGTTTTTTATACAATTCCGGTATTTCTGTCACTGGTTTCATGTTTCCTAACCGTTTTGAGACTCAACAAATTGAAATATCAAGCATTCGGGAAAGTTCGGAAATCTTCAAAAAATTGGGAAAAAATGAAGGGGTTTCGCATGAAGCTCGGACTCTATATAGAACTCCAACCGCTCTTGGCATTCAGCTGACCACAAGAATAATTCAGTGACCACAAGAGCCAATCTGAAGCCATACTCTGACGTTGGTCCGATCGAGGTCTGGGTTGGTAGTATCAAATCGAAGCCCCCGATAAAGCCACGCTATGCCCGAGGAACTCATCCGCAGGAAACAGCGTGGCATGTTTTATTGCCGTTAATAAATTCCACGAGGGTCGCTCGCTTGTTGTGCTGGTGCGCGACGGTCAGCAGTTATAGCGTGAAAATTTAGCACGCGATCGGTGAGACGGCTTCCACATTCAAAAAGAGGCTTTACTGCTTCCCTATTAAAACGTCCAACTCTAGAGTCACAAGGGTATGTGTGTCCGTGGACACGATACACAGCTGCCTTACGCAGAGTTCCATTAACGTCGACGGATTCACGAGGAGAAGTAAGAAATATTGCGGCGATCGTGCTTGATTTACACTGTAAATCGCCAGCTTCATTCCGTGAAAGCGTAATACTGTGGCCACTCTATCCAGTGAGAATCAACGAAACGCATGACAAACGATGCATCTTTCCTGCTGATGGTGGATGCTGGGCGCGATTTACACGTAAATCCGGGGAAACTACCTCGGTGCAAGTCGATGAAACGCGATCCTGAGTTACGGCTCAGCGTTATCGATCACGTATCCTCATTCCAGATTAAATTGCAATTTGTACCTGTAGCCGTGAACGCCCGCGTCCGTATCCGGTGTCTTCGTTAATTTAACCCGGGCCTCCGCTGTGTTTCCGCCCCGGCGAAATGAATTACGGAACACACCGGAGTGGGCGGCGGCCCGGATCCTCAATCATGGAAGGACAATTTGCATTTAATGGGAATGAAATCGTATCCGTCCCAGCGCGAAATTGTTCACCAACTGGCCGATTTCCCTAGAAAGGCTGCCAGTGACGAAAACACTGGATCGCTGGAAAGAAATTCTACCGGGTCGCCTCGTCTCTCAGATTTCCCTGACTGGAACGACCACCGAGTACACTCGAGTGGGAGTGTACCTCTGACTTCTAATTACAAATGAACTTGTAAAATGGTCGGTGCACCTTTCAGCGCGTGTCTCCGACCGCAGTTGTGGCCACGGAGTGATATACGATCTCGGCGAGGCACGGCACCGCAAAAGGGTTAAGAGTGCCGGTTCGCCTGTCTGTCCATCCTGAGCGAGGCTGTCCGGGGAAACGCGTGCTCGCTCGCACTTTGCCCTCGGCTCGTGGTGCGTGTCAAAAATTTCCCGGGAAGCTAGCGGTACCGTTTCGGCACTCCCACGGTGTTAATCCTGCGACCGCGAAGCTTTACCGCAAACATCATAAATCAGGGCTGGCCGGCGAGCACCTTCATATCAAACACGCCCGTGACCGCAGCGGGATGCACGGCCTCTCTCTCTCTCTCTCTCCTACTCTCAGAATTCTCCCACTCTACCTCTCCCTGTCTGGGCTCTGTTGGTTCACGTCGTGTGCTCCTATAGTCTCCTAGTGCGGCCGGTTAATCTCATTCATGCGTGGACGCTCTCTATCTCGAATTTCCACGGAGGCCTCGGGCCAGGAGTAATTCAGGCTGCGTAATGTAGGTAGCCACGACGGCGATGCCCGAACAATACGCTCTGGCCACTAAATCCTTTAAGGATTGCATTATCCTCGACCGAGTGCTGTTGTAAATTGCTCATTTGTCCGGGAGTGATGCGCTGTACGGTGGTAACCCTTTCGGTGGCGGCGGCGGCGGCGGCGCTGCGCGATGGACACTCCGATTGTAAATATTGTGGGATTAAGCAGCGGATATTCTCGGCCAATGGAACGCGATTCCGGGTGGGCGCGCTTCTGCTTATCTACGGTAGCCCGAAGCTGGTTGCCGTCAGTTGTTCTCTCGTCAAGCGTGTCACTGCACACCCCCGGCGACTTCCATTGTCCCAGCCAGCCGGTGTGTCACAGGTCGTGCCGCGTTAATTGGATTAAGTGCAATTCCAGGAAAGTGCGGAGTCAGTTTCGCCGGAGTTCGTGCGATGCCGCTCAACTAGCGCACTAGTGTCCTCGCCAGGCTGGAGTGCTTATTAAATCATTGAGTTTCCTGCCCCACTCCCGCTATATCGGTTATTCCTCAGTTCCGTTATACCTTGGAACTTGCCGTTTCGAGCAACTATTAGAAACTGCCCTTGATTTCTTGCTCGAAGAACTTGTACTCGGGAAATTTCTTCTCTCGGACGACTGTGTTTAAAGTCAGAGACTTTCTCGTGTTAGAAAGAATCAGTCATTGTAATTGTCCCTCGGAGACAATTATCCACGAATGCTGAAGTTTGTTCAGCGAGCCTTGCTTCTTCTTCCGGGCCAGTCTTTTCCCTCCTTTTATTCCGGACGAACTCTTCTACCCTGCGCTTTTTATTTCGGACCTCGCCACCATTGTCTCAGGGACAACTTAGCCGCGAGAAACAAATGACCGGCTGCACGAGAACAGTAGCAAAAAGCGTTCGGGTTCCTTCGTTAAAACTAATATATGTCACCATTATTTTTAATAACGCAAAAAGGGCAAGAACTCCTGCCGCATAATGGCAACTTTCCATGGTGGTTTCTCTCTACTTCTGGCCCTCTCAATCAGGATGCTTCTTTCCCAGTTGTCGGTGAAGATCAGTCGATGTTCGAACGTCCCCGTAACAAGACCTGATTGACTCGTATACCAAGGATCATCATTATCATTATCTCTTATAGCTTTCAATTTGTGCGAGTTAGTCGATCCTATCAGAATTCAAGATTACCGTATTATAAATATAGAACAAGCATTTTGTTCATTTGTAAATCCTGAACGATAATGCTGGTCTCATCAGAGAATATCTCAGGCAATTGTCGGAACAGCACGCAGGATAATCCAACGTAAAATTACTTCATTAAGGGCAGAAAAGTTTCACCGAAATGAAACTCGTGCATAAAGCTGGGAGGTCGAAGGCCGGCATGTTTGGCGTGGTGGTCGATAATTACACGGTAAATTGCAGCTAATTAACACGCGGTTGATTACATATTCGGGTAGGAGTAGGGGCGCGATGGGCGCGATGGGCGCATCGTAAGTTTGCTATCCATGAGAGAGACGCTTGGCTCGCCACCGCCCAAGGCGCAATCAATTTCCCCGACGGTGCGCATTGGAAATGGCTTTTTGTCGCTGGCAAGGCCATCCTCGGAGGTGGGTGAACACCTCTTACCAGGGGAGGAGTTTACGTCTCCATTCAGTGGAACGAGTCAACCGCGTAACCCGGCCGCCGAGCTAATCTACTTAATGGCTTTCGTGTGCAACGATATTGCGACGTCGAGCACTGCAACTGCTTTCTCACGCAACTATTTATAGACAGGTAATTACTTCTACCGTTGCGCGACACGCCAACTCCTCTTCCCATGCCAATCCTGCCAGACCTTTCTCAGAAATTGCAATCCTCCCACTTAAGGATTCCAATTCAATGATTTTTTGTGTATTGAGAGTTCGTTTTATGGCAGGAATTTTCCGAGAATTTAGTGTAAACTGTTGGTAGAAGGGCTGAAAAATGTTGGCTGAAAATTGTCAGGTTGTTTGAGGCATTTCTGCTGAAATGTTGGTGCAGTTGAGATCGAAGCTGGGTTGTTCCGGCGTACTGGGATCTCGTGTACTCCTCGGGGCTTCTTGACCCCGGGCGCAGGTATGCTTGATTAACTACATTTGTCAGGAGTATATCGACGTGGTGCCGCCGCCGCCATCGGCACTCCGTTCGATCAGCCGGGAACGATCTCCGAGCCAACGTCCGCCGCCCGGTCTCATCAACGTCAAAATTCCCGAGTTGCTCGTCGTTACACCGCGCGATATGATCAATGGCAGGACATGCCTGATTTCGCTCGCTTCATAAAGAATACCTGGCCATCTGCTCTCATAAAACAACCTCGCACATTCTTTCGCCCTCGAGAGATCAAGACAAAAACAATCTTGCAATTCCAAATAGTTCTTCATATAATTCTAAGATAGAAACTGACACTGTACAAATTTAATGTTACGTCCTTTAATCGTAGAAGCAATCTTTCAGTTAAATTTCACGCTTCACATTTCTCCCGACTAATATTTGCTGCTCTGAAAATATCGTTGTCAGAAGTTTGGGTGGCGCGCTAGGCAGGAGAGTTCTCCCGCACAGTGTATTCAAGGCAGCGAAAGTTAGGAGAGCACAATTAGTCTGGCAAATGCACTTCATCCAGTATGCACACTCTTCGTGATTTATCCCGATGGGTTGCTCACCGCTCGCGCTGCCCGTATAATTCCTGGGAGGCGAGAGTGGGATATATCACGATTAGTGAAGTGTGCTGCCGGGCGCGTAGCGCGTCGGATGCTCCACCTAATCGTGCTTTATTGATCTAATAAATATGCTCGGCCCGGGAAATGTGCGCGTCTATATGTTGGAGCGTCTCCCAGCTATGAGATTGGAACAAAGAGCAAAACGATGCCGC
This sequence comes from Ectemnius continuus, assembly GCA_910591665.1. Classification (NCBI taxonomy): domain Eukaryota; kingdom Metazoa; phylum Arthropoda; class Insecta; order Hymenoptera; family Crabronidae; genus Ectemnius; species Ectemnius continuus. Next base: position 13,748,809 of record OU342861.1, read on the forward strand.
GTTGAACTTCGATCTCTCAACCAGGTGCAACGAGACATGCTCACCCTTCTATGGGGGCGAACCGTATACCCGAAAAGAAAGAGAGAGGACAGTTTTTCTAACGGGCTTCTGGTTGCCCTATGCGGGTGTATTCATCGAGGATAATTCAAACAAATTGATAAACTGTCTGCTACTGGTATCCCCGTGGCATCCAGCATCCACGCGCCAGATTAGACTGGAAATATGACGGCATCTCTTTGTCATCTCTGATCTCGGGGAATTTCTCGGACCACTTTATTCTAGTTACTAAAATAGTATTCCGATTGTAAAGCAGGGTTAAATAGACCATCCGACATGGGAAGTCATTACAATTCCATTGTAATTTTTATGGTATCGTCGCACAGTTGTTGGTGAAGGTTGGCAAGTATCCATGCGTAGTACGCCAAAGCATTTAGACTATTCGAAGTGGCATAGCAGAGGTATAAGGTTAACATGCGCGTACCCAGAACGATCCGATCAGTACGTGGAATCGGACGTCTTCTTATCAGGCGTGTACTCATTCTCCGAGGATTTTTCTATCGCGCGTATATCCCTGGAAGAAGATGCCGGCACCACGGTATTTCGTGCGAAGGGAGGATTTCTTCTCGAGCTATTCCAGCGCATCCTTCTCTCTTCCTCTCTCTCTCTTGTTAGTCGTAGCTGGTAGATGCAATGATAGGAAGATGCGCTGGGTAGCAGCTGTTGCCGGTTGATAGCGCGAGGAAGGGTTTAATGTACCTCGAAGCCGGCGCAAGAGATGCACACGCACGCACACATACAGAATGGCCTATCTGCCGCGCGCGCAGTTTACCCTTCGCGCGGCATATGGCGCGCACAATGATTTTTCCATCGAGTTAATTATGCGAGCCCATCTATCGGGCGAAAGGGACACCGCTCCTGCTCCAATCTCTCTTTCTCTCCAGCGCCACTAAAATCTCTCAACCTCTCTTATGCCATCCATGCTCGCGGCTCGCCGCTCTTCATGTTTTCTTTCGCCCGGCTCAATCTGCATAGGGAAATTCGTGGCGTGTATGCGCTAGTCACACATCAACGGCTCTGTACCACGCCCGCGCCCGCGCCCGCAAGACCCTAATGGAACTCGCTCCCAAATTAGCGAGGGAAATTTCCCTCCCATTGCCGCGCCACTAGATACTCGACAAATAAGACTAGTCAAACATTTGCCGTGTTACCACGTGCGCGCGTATGTCAACTCGTAAATTCTTCTATACATAGAGGAGGGAAGCTGATGTCGAGGCGAGAAAGAGAGTGTAGAATATTAGTTGGAAGTTATGGTGGAAGGAAGCCTGGAAGGGAAGGGAAGGGAAGGTGGCTGCGGGGCCATTGTCCGATTAGATCTCGCGTCCTAATTCTAATCGAGTGCGATTTAGCATGTAATGCTATCCGGACGTGTTTAGGCTCGATTAATCGGTCATAGTAGGTTCTCTCTCTCTCTCTGGCTGAGCTCACCTGCCGGCCGTGTTAACGAGACGGGGCGAAAGATGGTGGCGGACAAAGGGCGCTGCTAGTCCTAGACAGTGGAGAGTGGTTGGGCCCGGGGGAACGAGGCCCCTAAATCACGCACGACGTCAGCGGGCCGCAACAATGGCCGTCACGCGCATCCATCTTATTAACGGATGTTAATCATGTCTTCAGCAACGCGTCGTACGGGCATTACCTACGCGACCACCACCGTCGAGCATTGTTCCGGTGCGCGGGGCCCTCAACGAACCAACGAACGGCACGCAACCCACCCACCCCACCCTCCCACCGCCGCAGTTCCCCTTGTAATAAGATACTCGCCATCTTCGTATGTAAATGCCGGCCATTCATTACGTCCCCGGCTGAATGATTGGGCCCTTTGTGGGAATCCCTCCACGACAAAAGCCGTATCATCGCTTAGGAAGCCCGCGGACAAGCCGCCGGAATAATATTTGCGCCAACTTACCGGAATTCAACTTGACCCTGATTTCTTCGATACCTCCTTCAGTGTCAGGCTCGCGCACAGGTGTGCTGTGTTGCTCGGAGCTAACTGACTCTCCCATTTAGTGTGAATGTTACTGTTTCGGCAGAATTCTTCGGATATTTTTTTTTATCTGTCGATGATTTTGTCAATGGCGTATGCTTGTCGACTATTTATCATCTCGTGCTTATCTGCTGGTTGGCTGACATTCGAAAAAGGATGTTACCAGACGACTGGACTGTCAATCGAGGAGGAATAGCTTGGGCCTCACCATTACACGACAGTCCATCGATTACGTGTTGCGGCATGAAGATTGTTGCTTCGGCCAGTAGGAAATTCCATCGGAGGCAGGTGTACGAGCCGGTACTATCGAGGAATAGGAGAGTGGCTAGTTGACTATAAGGCGAACTTTGACCCGCCGGTATAAACGTGGCGTCTAACGCAAATAGAAAAGCACACGCCAACGTGTAAAAAGGCCGGTTGCGCGCGCGCGCGGTTAGAAAGACGTGTGCGTGAAGAAGTGGACGTAGCTGGCATACGAACAGGTTTTGATGGGAAGTTTTAAAGTGCCGCGGCTCCCAGGCATCGATTAGGCACACCTCGTAAAAATGAATGCCGATTTCACTAATCGATGCGTCCGATACAATCTTGATCGAGTCGGCATCGAGCGTTCTCTCGTTAAAAGCGTAGCCAGCTCGTCGCGCCAGAGTATTCGAGGCAGTTATCCCACCACTAATCCAGCAAGTGGACATTTGTTGCCGTAAAATTACGTCGGAATTAGCCGATTAGGCTCGCCGGTACCACGTCGGTAGCGTGCGGTAAATGGTGATTAAATTTCAAAGGGTCATCAATGATCGAAACGCTGTACGCCGACTCTCCCAGTAAGCCAGGAAGTTATCCGATACTGGTAATTATCGTTTACACGCATTCCACCTTGGCAAACTTCGTGCCAAGGTTATTTTTACTAGGAGAAAAGTATCTGCCGGATAGTAGGGTTTGAGGGCAGTGATTTTTCCCTGGCCATTTAAGTTGGCACATGTGCCGGATTCCCCGCAGCGCGCGGCCATGCCGAGCGAGCCGAGATCGTGAACACTCGTCCAGGCCATTTTTCGTCCATCAAAGGGCCAAACGAGTTTAGGCGAAGGATTTGTTAGGGGCACGCGAGCGCGTTTTGTCTCGGGGGCGTCATTCACCAGGGATATCTCTCCGGAGCCGAATGGTCCGGGCGTTTCGCAGTGGGCCCCGGACCAACTCTGTTCACCCACGTCCCAGGATGCGAATGCTTCCAGAGACGTTTTATGTTTTATGCGAGCTGTGCAGCTGCCCGTTACCGACACCCCCGCAACTCAATATTCAAATTAGCAGACGGCTCTCACCTCTCTCTTTCTCTTACATTCACTCCCACTCTCTCTCTCTCTATCCTCTTCGCTCGGCCCCCCTCCAGGGCTAATGAGAAAAAAGTCCTGGCCTCGCCAAGCATTATCATAATGACGCCCGACCGTAGGTGTGCACCGTCGAAAATTGGCGCGAGCTCCTTAGCACAGCAATACACCTTCAATCTCGTTTCCTCCCCTCCCAGTCCTCTCGCATCCTTCTTTAAGCAGTTATCATGTAAGCTGTATTTGTCAGAGTGGAAGAGTTAATCGAGCACTAGTTGAGATTGTGTTGGTCGAGTGTTACTTTGGCGGTTCGAGAAATATCTGGTCGACGTATCAATGTTCGATTGCTCGGGCAAAGGAACGCGAGTCAGAGGAGTGTCTTGTCTGGGCGCATAGCTGGATAGAGCGATAGTGTAATCCGAAAGCCGGCCGATTAGCGTCCATTGGAGGCCATTTCGCTGGAGGGGAAAAAAGGGGGCAAGGCGAGAGTGGCGTCCTTTTTGCTGGCACTCTTTCAGAGGCAGCTGTCGGCTAGCAGGACGTTTAGTTAAGCCACTCGGCGCAGGGCGAAAGGGTGTTAGTTTCGCCTGGGTGGTCCCGCGACTCCCGCAGGATTAATCGACGACGTCTTGGGGACGCAATATATAAATTGGGCCCTTCCACGGAGGGCCCTCGCTCGCGGGATTACAAATGCTCGGTCCTTCGGTCCTTAGCATCATTGTAGATGGATATCTGAGGACGCGCGCATCGCCGAACGATCGCTCCCGGTCTTCCGTCGACTTTGATCGAACTGCCTGGACCAGGACGCGATCCCAGTCCTCCAGACAGCCTCCCCTTTCTGCCTGGACATTTTATCTCGCGGTTCCAACGGATTCCTGCTTCCAATCCTTAACTCCCTCTTTGATCGAATTTACCTGGTCCTCGCTTGCTCCCTAATTTATTAAATGGTCTTTCTAACCCTCGAAATCCTCTTGTGCCACCCTATGCTCGGTATGAGTCGAAAATAGTTTCGGTAGCGTGTCTCAAAGAATTTTTATTTTCCTTTTGTAGTCCGTGGGATAATTCATCAACGTTTCGGCCGCTTTGTGCCGCCGAGATCGGCATCAATTTCCAGATAGTATCTGTGTATCGCGTCGATGCAGCGCTCCTGGTCTTCCGCGATGGGAAGCTTTCTTCCCTGCCATGCTAATTCTTTATGCCCGAGGATATCCACTTTAAGGAGCGCGGTAGCGAAATGCGCTCGAGAAAAATGTTAATTGACCGAGCTCCCCTTGACTTAATCGGGCTCTTTATCGGGGAATTCGAGTGGCCCCTTGAAAAATGCACCCATTCATTCGAATTTAGTGCTTACTTATAAGGACCCTCGAAATTCCTCGAATTTTTCTCTCGTTACGCTTCTTTCCACTTCTGGCTTCATTTCAAATGTACTGAAATCGCAGCCCATTTAGATTACTCCTCCTGGCCCTTTCTTTGCGGATGACGCTCATTTAACATGCAATCGGTACCACCGTGATGCACGTGGTGTTCGGACATTTTCAACTGGTTCCGGTGTCATTCAGCTTGTAGTCGAAGCCGTGAAATGCACGGTGTCGTTGTTTGAATTACCATCTGGTCACCATTCTTGGCGTACACCGCCATCAATAATGTATCTCCGGGGTCAACCGCGAGGTACGCGCGTCCACGTTCCTGGTGCACATCCATCTCTGCATTCTCCTTCGCAACGCGCCTCATCTCTTTGTACATCTGCCTCCTCCTCTTCATCCGCGTGTCGCCTCTTCTTACCACTCCGGCGAGCCGTACATCTTTATTTACTTGTTTTGCCATTGACTCGCTTACTCGCTGCGAGCCATTACTTTCCGATCTAAAGGTACCGTCTTCAAGTTGCACAATGTTTCTCGAAAACATGCACGATCTTTCAATCTTATTCAACATAATTCACTGAATGAATTATCCAAATAAAATCCAGTAAATTCAAGTGGTGGATGTTGAAACTTGGGCATGAAAATAATTCGCGGACAGTCGACTGGAAAGCGTAACGAAGTGCGGAATCGAATGGCAGTGCAGAAGCGTCGTTGCATGACTTGAGGAGACGCGTCTATTCCGGAGAGAAGTGCGGGCAATCGGGCCCAGCTATAAAGTTGCGGGCCCCGTCGCGAAGGTACGACACGCCGCGGGACAGCGGCACGAAGTGTACAATGCTGTGTATACCCCGTGTCCGTAGAACACGACATGGCCATGCGGTGTCCAACAAATGACGGGCCCGTCGTGTGTGGTCCCACCTGCGTGGGTGTCGCTCCGTCTCTCTCCTGCCACGGCCACCCTTGCACACAACACTTCTCTCCTCTTTCTCTCTCACCTGCCTGCAACCCCTTACCTCCGCTTTCCGCGGCACCCTACCAATGGGCCTGAGTGAGGCCCATTCGCGTCGCTCGGACTACTCTTGACACCGCCAGCCATCTCTCCCAACCATCCTACTCTCCCCACGTAGAAAATATGGACATCCCGGATGCAACCGGGTCACACATCACTTTATTAACTCTCTACACTTCAGAACCTCATCATTATAATTAATAATTAATTATAGTGAACCCGTATTTTCTTCAAATTTGTTTAATATAATAATTTATGTAGATCCGGGAACTAAAATTTATAGTTCGTTTTCTTTTATCGACTACGAGTGGTATTCTCTAAAGTTTCGAAGAGGTTCTGGCATCGTTACAATGAGGTCGTATTTTCTGATCGAACGTGTGTATATGGCTTGTACCAGAGTTTGCACTCTGCAGTGGGTTCACGAGGAGGAGAAACGATTTAAATAAGAAATGTCAATTCACGAGGGCATCTCCAACTCCTTGCATGCGATTACCGTTTCCTCCCCGGGGGGATGGAGTCTAAATAACAGTACTCCCGGGAGAACGCTCGGGACTCCTGACATCTGGAGTCTCGAAAATGCGACAGCTAGAGCGGAGAATGGTATCGCTGCAGTGCAGTGCGGCCTGGACGGGGAGGGTGGGTGGCGCTTGAATAATCCAGCAGTAAAGTTCACGCGGAAGAAAGGATCCTCGTGCAGTGCATCCCGATGATTATCCTGGCGCCGCGATGCTACGAGGAGCGAAAGGACGCGGAAGAATAATACCGAGTGCTCGGTATTAATAATGGAGTACACTTCCAGCCAGGTCTCTGCTTCTAGTACGTACGTACGTGCGCGTGTGTGTACGTGCACAGCCGCACGGAATCCGCCAAAGCGTGGGTTAAATCGTGAATATAGAAAATCCGGCTGGCTTTCGGCAATCGTCCAAGAGCCGTCGGATGGAAAGGGCGGAAGAGAAAATTATATCCAGCGCCTGTGGGCGTCGGTGCACTCGCGCCTCTGCCTCCTGCCGGCGACGCGAGGAAAAATAACTGGGATATATGCAATTCGGGGAGAATGAAACCTAGCCACTTTTAACCCCTTTCTTTTAGTCCTGGCAAGTTTATTTCCGTACCAATTAGCACACACTCTCCGCGACGCGACGGTAGGAAAAAATTTCGCCGACAATATTGAGTGAGACGTTACTGAAAGATGGGGAGAACTGTAAACCACGAGCAAATTGGTGAGGGCCGAGTGACGCTGGCTCATCTAGCAGTCACAACAGAGGATCTTAGACAGGATCTTTGAGCGTGAAGTGTGAATAGAGACTTTTCGCGGAAGAGAACAGCATAAATTTCCTAGTGAACAGCGTGGTGCCCGCAAGAACAAAAAGCGCAATCCGTCAGCAGGTCAATCAGTGGTAGGAATCGCCGCCACCTGCGGCAGGTAGGACTCGAAAGAGTCGGAGAGGAGTCGATCACCCCCGGGAAGCGTGAAGACGGCGAACGCCTGCGTCGAGGATGTCACGAGATAAGAATTGGAAAGAGTGTCAGGGTGTCCCGCTTTCGAACGGTACGCCGGGCCGAGCAGGTAGTTTGTAAACTGCACCCACCACCATCGAGAGACCCAGACAACGCTTTCGAGGAGGCAGGAAGACGAAGATCGAGCAATGTGTGTGCTGTCTGGCTCGAATGTAGGCGAGGAGAGTACTAGATGTGCACGACGATAGACTGTCCTCGAAGGCGCCCCTTTTCGAGCGCTAGGTGTTAGTTTAGGCAAGGGTTTCGAGAAACAGATAAATATCCACCCGAGGAAAACAGGAAGTGGCAGCGTGCTACGTGGGTGGAATCCCAGTCGGCGGCGCTCGGAGATCGATATGTTAAGTGTTGCTGCCGATCCTGGCTGCCTCTCGCATTTCGCACGTAGAAAAATCGTTCGCCTACCACCCCTGCCTGAAAAATGGCCCACGCAACCAGTAGTGAAAGAGAGAGAGGGAGAGAGAGAAAGGAAGAGAGGCTGATCTCGAAGCTGTTGCATACGATTATCGGTGTACAGTTACACCGTGCGGAGAGGAAGTGGCTGAGGCGCGAGCAGCGACGGCTGCTGAAAAAAGTGAAAGAGAGCGCGAAGAGGTACTTGAAGAGACCTAGGAACGTTACAGCGCCAGCACGTGCTTTCACTCTTCAAGAAAGTGTGCTGGAACAATGAAGCACTTGAAGCGGACAATCTGCAGGCGTCGTGTCGGCGGCTCCTTTGGCCGGCAGCAGCAGCAGCAGCGCCGGCGAGGAAATAGAGCGGAGCGTCGTCGAAGCGAGAGGAAACTCGCGAAACGTCTCGAGAGGACATGCACCACTCGCCGCCAGGACTTCTACGCTTGTTACTGAGGCAATCGAGGAGTTCCGGCCACTCGAATATTGCTGCGGCGTCCTCTGGAAAGGCCATTATCGAGTTGACGCGCACTTCGGACCAGTTTCCGATCTGTCACCACCCCCGCATTGAAGTTCGAGAAGGCTCCGGTGAATCGGTCCTCTCTGTGTTCCCTTGATCCTGTGGCAGGATGCTGCGCCGTTCGACGCCTGGTGTCAGAGCATTTCTAGGGGTGTCAAGTGTCTCACCAGAAATTGGTAACAGAACTACCGACCGGCTCTCTCGCCTCCCCTTATTGCTTACTTGACTTTTTCAAGTGTCCTCCTCGACAGGAAGGAAACTATAAAATTCTCAGTCCTCAACAGTTATTTCTAGCTAATTACTTATCGATGTGATTTCTCCCAATGATTAATTTAACTAAGTAAAAGCACTGCTAACGTTTCGCGCGATATGATTCTGCTAGCCTATTTTTCCCAAGGCGGATTTACGATGGCAGGCGCGCTGCTCGCTCGGATTCTCATATCAAATAATTGATCGTAAGAGTATGCGGGATTTATAGCAGTGCCGTACGCGCGAACAATTCTTACCGGCGATTTACAAGCGTTTACACCTTCCGCCAGCCGTAAACAGGCGTTTTTGATCTGCGATTTATTGCACGCCCACTTATCGGTGTACGCGCACGCTTCCAACACTCCAATCCTTTAATCAGAGTTTAAAGTATTTCGAGCATTAAAGCGTGCACGTGGAATCCTCCGATTTTATTTGTGGAATTCTTTGATCTTATAAGGACGCGAGAGCGGCTAAGTTAGAGTGGTTGTATAAGAGGGGTGGGGCAAAAGTTGGCCGGGTATATCTAGATGAAATTCCCGCGTGCTCGCATTCGTCAGGTGAGAGAGCGTGTACAGATAAATTACGGTGGTCACGCGCGACACCTAAATATTTGCGGCTCGTCCACGATAGCCATCTCGGTCTGATAAGGGTGGGCTTCGGTATCAAGTGGCCGATCGCCGAGGAGCGACCACTTTATGGTCGCCAGGCAAGCAACTTGGAAAGAAACTCCTTCCTAGTTCGAGGCTAGTCGAATGGCTAGCTCGTAAAATCCGTAGACACCCTATCGATGTCCGAACGATCGAGGAGGGGACAGTAAAATATTTAAATGTGCCGGTACTGATCGAACGGGTTCATTTGACATGCTTCGAACGACCTGCTAGTTGTAAGGTCCACGGACCAGTCGAACGCGGCTCCTTTCACCAAGAGATCCTCCTTTTACGTTCCTTTAATTCCTCGTAAAATCACCAAAAGCGTGTAGAAGTTCACCGAAGACACGCAACACTTCAAATATAATACTTCCGGGAATGGTAGAATCATCCCGACAAATCGTAGCCATCCTTCTGATCGATAAAAATTCGATTCTTAATATGAAAGCGATGAGGTTCGAAGTATGTAGCGAGGCGTTCTTCAAAGTAGTGAATTAATCGATTGATCCCGATCGTTGGCCATCGGCGAATAGGATACTTTCGGAGGGGATGGTCGAGCGAGTCGAGATGCAATCGGAGCGAAAGAATGCACGGCATCTTCTTGTGCGTGGCGAGCGTGATTTACCCGAGTATTAACTCCTCTCTTGGCCGGAGAGGAGCGCGCCAGCACCAGGCATCGGATCTCAAGTTTCAGTTTATCTGCTGGTATGAACGCGGGGCACCTGTCGCGCGCGGCACCGCAGCGTTCTACCCGAAGCGGAGAGCCGCCCCTTAATGAATCCCCGCCGAGGAGGAAACTTAACCGCGAGCGTAATCGCATAGTCCTAGAGCAGAGAGCCGTCGGGAATGCCAGAGGAAGAATGGCGTGGATAATGGGCCGGCTTTAGCCAGCCGATTGATTAGCTCTTATACCGGAACATTGAGGCTTCTTGCCGCTTATTGTTCAGGCGTCCGCAAGCGGCACCTCGACCGCTTTACACCACAGGATCGCCCCCTTTCTTGCGTGAAAGGCTGAAAATCACTTGGAATGTAATCTCCCGATGGAATTTCTACCTCAATAGAATCACCCCCTCCCCCCTCTCCCGCCTCCCTCGTTCTAGCTTGCTAATGGTGAGAACCGTCGACTTCCAAATCCGTATTTCATCGCGCATTGCCATCTTAGTTAGTTCTACTTTACTGGAATCTCCTTCATCAATTCTACTCTAATGGAAATCTCAGTAATAAGAGCACGAGGAGTGACGCCTATTTTCCTGAGATTTAATTGAAGCCTTCTGATATCGATTGGCATCGAAGCGCGAGCGCATTTCAATGCGCGCCAGATTAAATCGCACTCGATTAACTTGAAGCTGTCTTCCTTAGTGGTGTTACTGATCGTTTAGCTTCAGCTTCGCAGCAGTATTTACTTCTTATTCTTCCTTCCGCTCGGTTCACTGAACTAGGAGGAGATGGTAGATCGTATTTAAGTAATTCCTGTTTGTGAGGTCGTATCCCAGGTTGAGTGGAGTCTTAAAGCAGAAAGACTCTGCCTTTTCATTCGACGGAGTCCGTGGAAATGCATCTCCCGGGCGCTGCGCTGCTATTTTCATTTAAAATTTACTGTTTTGAATACAGAGGGGTTGAGCGTGATTGATGCCAGCACATATTTTCGTCCGGTGTCCTCGTCTCTTCTCCGGTTGGCTTTCGGGAGCGGCCCCGCCATCCTCCGAGCCGTTCCGAATCCAGGACGGAACGAAATCTCGAAAAAGGATTCCTCACGAACGTGACCTGTCTCCCCGATAGAGAGAGAGTCGCGGCCACCACGCATTTAAATTTGAGCGCTTTGCATTCGTGAGCGGCATAAGTTCGGCTCGACGAGATCGTGGTGTCGGTTTCGCCAAGAGTTGTCCTCAGTATTCATCCCTGGTCCACGGGACACCATAGACGAGCTTTGCAAACCGAGTCCCTTTGTGCTATCAGGCTTGATCCTCAAACCTGTTGGCCTCCGAGTAAATCGTGCCTACCACTGTTTTGATAGATTCCACTTTGCAATTAGTTCGAACCCATTCGACAGAAAGAAAAGCTCTTCCCGCGACTTCTGCTAATTTTTAATGACATCGTACTTTCGTTAGAATTCCGGGAGTAATTGCATGAGAAGATTAACCGGCGGGAATCCAAGGAAGATTCAGAGTTTCGGTGGAGCCGGAATAAGTATGAAAGTGGCAGGCATACCATTTACACAGTACTCCGGTGGGATCTCGGCGTATCCCCCTGATATCTGTTACACGGCAGGGCCAGTCTGTCTGGGTATATTTCCCCTTTCTGGCCGGGTAAAGGATACGCGAGCGAGGCCAGGGTATCGTCCTGTTTTCGTGGTATCCTCTCGCCAACGCCTCGTCCTATTATCTGTCTCTCGGAGGACAGTGTTAGGTTACAGGCATTACCGAAGGACCACGGAGATAAACGGCACTCAGGGACAAATGCTCGCTCGGAAGACGAGCGATAAAGAGTCCGCTCCTCCTCCCATCTCCGCCCCCCCATCCCCCCCTCTCGCCAACTATATATTCCCTGTACCCTTCCAATTTCGTTCGGAAGTACCACGCTTCACCTGCCCCGACTCTCCTGAATATTCGGTACGGCTGAAATGGTACTAAGTGCCTACGATTACTGTACATTTTATTCCCCGCCTTCTTTCTTCTTTCCCTATCTGCTGCCCCATTCTCTCCATTTCACCTTCCGGACCACTTGCCTCGAGAACCTCCTCCTCCATCGACCGGCTCTCTCACCGCCCTGTCTTAAATTCATTTTGCGATAATCGTATCGCTTGTGTACCGTAATTGTAAGAGATTGCCCGGCCCGGTATGCTAATAAACCTGACGTTTTACAAATTGTCCGCGATCAGGCGTGAGGCGCCCGTCGATTTGCTCGATCTCTCTTTTATATGGAATGCACTAATTATGTCGATCAAGCTGCAATTCAGGACCCTTGTCGCCTGATAAGACTGATCTATGACGATGAATATTAAGTAAGGTGATTTTGCTGAGTGTAATGTGGAATTAAATATGAGGGTGTTCCGTAGGAATGATGTACCATTTATTTTCTCAGGATTCAGTAATAATTTCTTTGAAAAACATCGTTGAAAGTTGTTTAATGAGGCGGAATTTAATCAGTAAATTCGTTGAGACGCATTCTTGCTTTCCGTCGGCGGTAAGGAGGAGGTGCAGATGTCGTGCAGGCATTCTTTGCGGATGCAGTCGGCCCCGGACCCTTCTCGTTAAAACAAAAGGGTCCTCGCTACGTGGTCGCAGACTCTTCTTTTCCGGGCGGGAGGCACGTAGACGTCCACGTCTTATGCCCTGTTGTATGCAACACGTGTTGCCCATTGGACGTCCATCTGTCGTTGACAATAGCCTTCTCGCTGACAGTCTAAAAGGCAAGGCGGCGTGCCTGCCTTATAAGGAGTGTTCCACGTTAACTTCGTACAATAAGGCGGGAACCGCGTGTACGCAAACGAAAAGCCCGGCGTACAATCGTGCAAGGGTGTCTCGGAGCTTCAAACCTTTGAAGTATAACTGAACTTCACCTGCAAAAGAAGAAAGAAAAATGCCACATTCACCGAACGAATTTAAAAGAGAAATTCCCGCTGCAATAGCACCGTGAAAAAGACGATAATTTCTCAATTGTCGACTTGAAATGGATGCGTTGCATTCTTAAAGTTGATTCAAGCTCATATGCATCGACTAGACATTGGCACCTGGATGGCTAGGCGCGAGTCAATAGCTCAATTAATGAGGAAAGACGCCAGTCATTGATGCCAGGGTACAATGAAGCAATGAATCGTCACGACTCGCATTTCGCCCGTGTGAGAGGTGTAAAGTACAGACAGACAGACAGTCTGGCATGCGAGCTGAGAAAGAGGTAGAAGGGAGAAGGCGGAGGATGGTGTTCCGCGGAAGCGCCGCTGGTACATAAAGCGAAACTTCAGGTGGCCGTCGCTTTCCAGGAATAGCGGCGGCTATTCACACGCCCGCCGCCGACGCCGCCGACGCCGCCGCCACCGCCGGGCTCCATAATCGCGGTGATATTTAACAGGATGCCACTAAAGTAATGGACCCCTTAGAAGAAGGCGACGCCGCCATAATTCACGAATTACAAATTCAAGCTGAGAGCGCGCCAGCCTCCATCTCATAAGCCACGATATTTCACCGCGCTCGAGACAGACCGCGCCGCTTCGGGATGTATCAAGCCCCCGCGCGAGATAAATCTCCGCCAGCCAGATCTTTCATCGAGCTTTATCCGTTCGGGTACAAACTGCTCCCGAAAATACCCCTGATACCCTGACGCATTGCCCGCCCAGCGAATTTCGTGCATTCCCTGCCTCGACAAACTGCTGGCGTCTTTAATTAATAGCCAGATTAATTCTTAATTTATTCGACCACTCGGATCATTTGCACAATGCTTAGAAGGTTTAGAAAAAATATTTCGTGATAGTTATCCCATTAAAGATGCTTTATATTGCCTAGAAAATCGGGGAGCTTTTAATTATTCGGATTTAAACGGATTTCATATGATTCGACAGGGAAATATAGCTCAAGGTAATCGATACGGCAAATATAAAATTCCGCTGATCTCAGCACTTGGCATGATATCCCACGGGATGAAGTCTTGCTACCAGATGAACTCGTCACGGGAAGAGAACTGCACTCTTAGTATTTCCGCAGTAATTTCCATGATTAATGTCACCCGAATACCTTAAGCCAGCGAGGGAATTTCGTTTCAAGGTGCCGGTTGGCGGGCTCGTTCTAATTGCTTTTGTAATATCGGCTCAGACTAGCTAGGTTAAGGACGACGAGGCAGAGCAGCAGAAGACATTCTTGGATTCGGAGAATCCCTTCTTGGCGAGCTCTCGTTTACAGAGAGTAGGTGATCCGAGATGATCGCCGATAATGTGAAGGGTGCACTTCCCGCGGGATTATCTCGTCGGCAGGATGTCACTTCTAAGAAGAGATTAGGTCCTTGACGGCGGGACGAACAAACGGTGTATAAATCCCACATCGCGGTAAACCAGTCTGTCGGCTGAATTCGCCAGAATCCACGGAATCGTCCTCCCCTTCGCGCTTGATCCGCTGGTATAAATTCGAGCCTACCTGCACCCTAAAATCCGACCATCTTCTTCTTGTCTCTCCACTCGTCTAGCGCCTTTCTGTTTCACGGCTACGTTTAGCCGAGTGCTTTCACTCCGATGCGGAATAATTGGACGCGGAAAGTAGTCTGGCAGGCTTCGAGGGGACCGACAAAATATTCCCTCTTGGGGGATTCGAGTGTTGGGGAGCCCTCGCGCTTCGTCGAGCATGTATCATATTGAATATCACAATATATCATAATTCCACCGGCACTCCTGCCATCTCTCGCCCTCGGGATTTTGTCTTAGATTTGCGGTATTACTTTTCGAGCGTACTTCAATGGCCCTTGGTATTATTTATTGCCAGGCACGAACAAGGCCAAGTTCCCACTCTTCTTTCCCTGTTTCTACCAAGTGCCATTGTTTCAGCTCACTTAACCGAGTAATATTCGAGGCTCGAGTGATTGTAAACAGCTGGCAGAGGTATGAAAATAGAGAAAACCTGACGCATTAAATAGCGTTGACGAGTTCCTCGATTGGTCAGTCAGTTTCGAGACCCCGTGGAGAGTGGTTCGACACAAAGTCTGTCCAGTGTTCACAGTGTATTAAATTACTCCCTTCAAACGGACCGGACGTTTATTACATCCACCTTAATGGGAAATTTCTCCGTGGGCAGGCATCGTTAATATTCCTTGGTCGCGCGCTGCACTGTTATTGTGTATGTATGTTTCGTGTTTACCTGTGTTTCTGTGCGCATACACCGCCACGAAATGAGCGTCGCCCTTGGTAATGCTGGTGTTGTGACATAATAGCGTAGGGAGTAGCACGGCATCAATGCCTCAATGACCAAAAGTCCACTTCGCCAGCGTAACGAATCAATGAAGCTGCTGCTCTCCCGAATTGGCTCTCGTAAATCATATCACAGACATTCCCGCTTGATCATTCTGCCAGAAAAAGCTTGCCCCCTGTTTTTTTCTTTGGTTGTTAATGTTGCGCGTGCAGTTTCCCCGGGGATCGGTTCGGCGAAAATTGTTAGAGTGCGAGTATGCCGAGCGTATTCGGGATTGGGCGAATGAGAATGAGGCAAAAGTGTTGCGCTCGCTCGATTTGCGGTCGGCGAGAGCTGGATCCCGAGGCAGCGGATTTCAATTACGAGTCTTCAACAGCCAGACGATGCTTCTGGAGGCGAGCGTGCGCGGTAGCTCATTCGAAATTCGGTAGCTCGCCGGCTCCGAACGCCTCGCGGTAATGAAGCATTCGCAGCAAACCACAAATTGCCGCTCGTCCCTCGTGGAAAAATCCAAATCCACTCGACGCTCTCTTCTCTACCCTCCCTCTTGATTCCCAGAAACTTTAACGCTGACGCAGTGCGCGCTTGAAATTATTTTTTAACTCAATTCTGTGGCATTCTGACTTTCACAATCTATCTAATTGCCTATATGGAGTTCAGGAGTTCAAGAAAGTTTAGATTTACGAGTCTCGGTTAAAGTCATTGGATTTTCAGGGAATCAGAGTTGGATGGCCGCGGAAAGTAATAACTCGGACACGTAGAAGTAAGGAGGGAGGGAAATAGGGCGAGGAGGAGCGTGATTCTCGTTTCCGCGGGATCACTTTCCGCGATCTATTACGTTCCCATGAGTGCATGGGAGAGCGCGTGCTCGGCGCGAGATATGGCTGGTGGCGGTGGCTGCCGCGCGGTGCGCTCCAAGACCGTAAGACCAGGTGGTGCGGTGTAACATTGGAACAGCATTCCAGGTTGCAAGTGATGCGCGGCGCCGCGCGCACGACCCCCATAAGACCGATGAACGTGATAGCGCGTCACGATCCAGCGGAGCCCCAAGACTAAGGAGAGAGCGAAGAGAGTAAGAAGAGACAGGCGAGCAGCCGGCCAGACAGCCTCAAGAAGAAGAAGAAGAAGCGCGCCGCGCCGGCAGAAGCTCTATATGCGGTGTGCGCTCCGCTCCTTCCACACGCGAGCAGCCCGAGCGAGACCACCTCACCCTGGCATTCCAGCGGAGCTCTGAAAAAGCCGATTCGCTGGAACTTTAACAAATAGCAAGCCTCCGATCGGATCCTCATCACCCGATAGTGCCTGCCCTACCAGGCATTCCGATCTGGCGTCGGGGAAAGTGTACCAGCAAAAATCATTGCGAACGTGACCGTAGTTAGGGTGCACGCGCACCACGCTCTCTCCTCCCCAGTAAGAAGAGTCAGGCGGAAGCAGAGCTTGCAGGATTTCTCTGAAATTTATGGGACGAGATAGACGAGAGCTTCCGCCGTGCTAGTTCGCCAGAGTTTATGTATTTATTCGGATGACACACTGTCGGATAAGTAGATACGCCATGACACCGGATGGCGCGCAACGAAGCGGACGGCCGCGTCGCTGGTTGTTAAATACGATTAACTGCACAAGGATAGCACTCGGCGAGAGGACATCCGACACGGTTCGAACTAGGTCCTTAAAGATTCATGGCGTTTCTTGCTCCAGTGAAAGGTGAACGTTGAAGACAGCTTTTATAGGGGTTTAAAACGAGTAAGGAGCGGGCGTCTCATCGGGCGTATATGCATTGTATGTACGATGATTTCGTGCGCAGGAGATTTCCAATGAGCGGGCCGGCCGATTTGCATTTGCCGTGTGATCGCCGGGAGATTTCTTTGGCCCGCTTAATCACGCGCCGTATACGTCTCGTTTCAGAGATCGTAAATTAGAATTAGGCCGGCTGCGCCGCGACGTATACTACTGTTGTGCGCGATCCACGCTCGCAGGAGCTTTTAATGCCGCGTTGTCACGAGTACGATTAGCAATCGAGGCCGATAAAAGTCGAGTGGCCCGATATTTATCGGCGAGAGCGAGGATATCGCTTTGCAAATTCAAATTCAAATTTCTCCCAGCGAGTATTGTTCCAAATATCGTAAAAAATGGTGCTCGCTTTATCCACGGAGTTTCGCGGCAAAAAATAACAGTGTGGATAGAAGATGACTATCTGAAGATGAGCAGTGCGACCTTGAGGACGAGCGACAACCAGTTTCGCGCAAAAGCACGGGACAGGGAAAATTCCACGAGTTCTTCCGCACATTGTTTCTTCGTGGCCAGCTGTTGCGTGGACCACCGCGGCCCATTCGGTGCGGATAATTGTACGATGAGATATTCCGGCTTTTTCAGAGCGCAGCCACACACGAGTGCTGCTGGCCGCTTCTTCTCCAGGTGGCAATTAGGGCATCGACCATCGAAAGTATGCGAGCTAATTGTAAATTGAGCTGGCCAAGCCTGCGGCCCACTCGGCCGACACACCGTTCTGCCACGGACATTCATCAAATAATTGACAAATGAATTTAATTGCTGGTCCGCGCTTCTTGCTTGCCGCGCTACCGTTCGCCTCGCGCCAATGCTTTCGCCGTGAAATATTCCCTGCATTAATTAGCGTTGGATTTAAAGGCGGTCCTCATTGCTGGATTCATTTTTAACGAGCTCCTCCAATCGCCTTCATTGTCTACCTTCATTGAGCTCTATTGTTCGCGATGACCAGTCTCGCTGTCAAGTCAAACGAAGGGACGAGGAGGAGTCTTAGGAAAATTCCAATCCATTCATTGGTGACTAATCTTAATCTGTGTAGTCATTGTTCCTGAATTGATTACTTCCCTTTTTATATTACACGACGTCCAAGCAAAATTCGCACTTTTTCTACATTATATAAGTATAATGACAACTTAGCCATTTTTGTATATCGATAATTACATAAGTTTCCCTTACGGGGAGCGAGCGGCAATCCTATCTGCTTTGAGAGATCGCATTACGCGATGGTGCGTCGAAAATTTGTTTGGTTCGAAAGAGAAAGAGACGAGAGGATGAGTGTGAGAGGAGTACCAAAGGGAGACTGTAACGACTGGTTGAAAGACACCGTTACTTTATTATGCCGGTGAGTGGCTGCGGACATCACTCATTTCCTTATCCCGATATCTGCGGCTAATTTACTCTGACAAATACGGATCGTCCGTATTCGCGTGCGAGCCGCTCGACGTTTGAGAAGCTCGCACACACACGAGTTTTACTCTGGCTGGCGTTCGCCGCCACGGGAGTATGACCCACATCCGATAAACCGCATCAATTATCCGGGCGGGACGTTCTCGAGCTGATGAGCCGGGCCGATATGCCCTGGGAAAGCGGAATCCAAGCTCTCGCGCCCTACCAGATTCCTCCACGTAAATCCAATTCGGGCCCCCGAAGCTCACAAACTTTTCATGGAATTAAAACTAGTTTTCTCCGAGTTCCGGCGGGACTTGGGGCTCGCGGATGCAGATTCGAATTTAACATTCTGCCAGGACTTCACCTGGCTCGGCGTGAGTGAGAGAAAACCAGAAGAGGGGGATGAGGGAGGGTGGTGGAGAGTGCAGCCACTTGAAAATCAGAGCTTCCCTCATCCTAATTCCAAGGGACTTTTTACGAGCGAGCGACTACTGCTCCGACGGGAAGAAGTCGGCATTTCGATTCCGAGGAGAAGGAGGGGGATAGAACTGGGGTGATAACCGGGGTCAGATTTTTCTTCGGTAAATCAGGATCAGTGCTGGCTGCCGAGGAGAGTGGTAGCTTTCCACTTCGGACATTGGAGGAAGCTCGCCTTTAAATTTAAGCCGTTCTTCTCAGTGGAGCGAGGACTCGGGGATCATTAGGATCCCCATAAAGGGTGCGCGCGGGCCTAACGAAGCTTCCTTAAAATACGCGACGCGCCGCCGGTAGTAATGCGGCAGAAAAGGAGAGAGCGTTGCTCTCACGTGGACCGAAAAGTACATCTGCCGCGCGGAGGGCCCATAAACGCACTTGTAAATCAAGAAGCGTGCGAGTACCAGAGCAAAGAGCGAGAGCGGAGGAGAGAGCCGGGGTCCTATAGAGGAGCTGAATTATTAATACGAGGGCTGCTTACCGCTCCAATCAAGTCCTCCCACCTGGCCACCTGGTCAATTCTCCAAGCCGAGCGATGTTCCTTCGGCCGGGGACCCCACCATATTTAAAAGCGCTGCGCCCGCATGATCCCCGACACGATTAAGCTCTTCGGCGTCTCTTAAGGAGCCGGACTCCAGCGGCGGGGAAAAAGGAAGCAAAGCAGGAGAGAGAGGCTCGCTCGCGCGCTCGCGCGCCCGCCGTCTTGGTCCTTGAACACGAGAAAGAGCTTCGGGCTAATCTACTGCTCGGAGTGAAGATAATGCGAGAACGGGGCGAGCGCGCCTAGAGAACGACGTGATTTTGCCTCGCAGGTGGATTACCTGGAGCCACTACCGATTCTTCTCAGTGCCGGAAGGAAAGAAAGAGATAGGAAAATGGAACGCACGGCCCGAAGTGCCCTCCTTTGAGTAATGGCCTTTAAACTATGATAGCACCACACCACCCTTTCCTTAGGGAGTCCCTCGCGAACTCGGAACTGCTCTTACAGTTCATACATTCGCAATTTTAAAGCTGCCCTTTCCGGATGCAATTTATTGATTCACCGAAACCGACGAGCGGCCTCGCCGGCCTCTCCTTTCCTCTCTCCAACCGCAGCGAACACCACTGCACACTTCCTTACCCGCAATGGGAAGTTAGCTCGGCCTAGTGTGTTCCGGGCTAATCTAACTTCCCTGATTAATCGAGTTAATGTAATTGGCTAGTAAAGGAACTAAGCCCCCCGTCGCTGTATTGCACTCGGCAACTCGGAACTTGCAAAGTCTCATTGTACTAGATACTTAGTTGGATTAGTGGTGAAATGGGCGGCGATACGAGAAATGGTTATAAAGGTTTTCGAAAGGGAAAGGGAGCGAGTGGTGGTCCAGAAGGAGGAGGGCAAAAAGTGCTTGGCATGCTTCTATCAGCGCGAGGATCCCGGGGAACGGAGGACGGTGGTGGACACCGTAGGAAGACGTGCGTGTAGGTAGGCTCTACCATGCGCCAGGGAAGCCGATGCACTCGACGGTGGGAGAACCTTATGGAATGGTATGGGAGGGCGTCGGGTCGGCGCGTGGGCGGCCGCAGGCAGGCCGCACGTCTCTCGGTGAAAGAGAAAGACGGCGTGGTGGTATGCCACGAGGCCCCAAGGAGGCGAGGGGCCCGACCGATCGAGAAGTGGATCCGGGCTGGAAGCGGACGCGCCGGTCGCCGCTCCACGGCACACACAGCGCCAGCAGGCCGAGGAGAAGGAGGCAAGGGGAAGAAGAAGAAGAAGAAGAAGAGGAGGAGGAGGAGGAAGGCGAGGAGCACAAGCACGAAGAGCCGAGTAGTAGAGGTGTGGTGGTGGTAGTAGGGGACCCAAGCAGAAGAAGCGACGACGAAGAAAAGGAAGAGAAAGGTAAGACAAACGGCGTTGGCGGGTGGAGGGAGGAGGCACAGGCACAGGCTCAGGCACAGGCAGGCGGCAGGAGGTAGGTCGAGGAGGAGGAGGAGGAGGAGGGAAAGGGGGAGGGGGTCGTGCGGTGTAAAAGGAAGAATGGGAATGATCCTCTACATCCACGTATGGGAAAGGACGCGACGGACCCAGAAAGAGAAGGAACCCAACAGACAAGAGACGAGTAGGGGCGCGAGTGAGAGGAGGAGAGGGAGCGAGAGTGAGAGGGAGATGCCAGCGGAGAAGAGGCCCGATCCACAGCCGGTTAGGAATAAAAGGAGTTTTATATGACGCCGTGGTTTATGGCCGTGGGTTTTATCTGATCGCATTGCCACCGGTGCGGATTTCGCAATAAATTAGGCCGAGGTGTAATTAAAAGGGCACCGGTTGCAGGCGGACTCGCGACCGTCGTGCAACCACTACCGAACCGGGCACTGCGAGACCGACTCCCTCGAGTTTATGAGCATGCAAACGCTCAACGATGCCTGACCTTCGCGACCAAGCACCTAAGTGGTAGCGGACAGTCTCGCTTGGACAGAGTATTTGAATACATGTTTTCGCCGATGACTGTGAGCCGCACTTCATTCTTTACTGCCAGTGTAGATTGTACTATTTAGCCACCTGGTTTATACAGCTCTTTTTCTTCTATAATTTCTCTCGACTTAGATATAAATACATATTTCTCATTAACTGAAATATATTGAATTCATTTATATATGAATTTCGCGATGGGAGGTTAAAATTTTGGGAGTCCGTAATTCCAAATAGGTCGTCGAGTATGTAGATACATGCTCCGAATGGAGATTCGCCACTGCTCGAAGTGGAAATGCTCCCGAAACTGGATTACGCAATGAGCGAGCGGAAAAGTGGTGGCCGACTAGTAAAAAGCGTGATATTAAAGTGTGTGACGCTCCGGTGGAAATCCGTCCTCACAGGCGGTTGGAATTCGGCCAAAAGCGGCCACGGTAATTCGCCGACGGAGTTGGCATCACGGGAACGTAACGAGGACCGCCGCGACTAATTTGTCCGTTCGGCAAATTGAAATTACACCATGCCGGGCGAGTGAGGCACTCTCTGCTGGCAGTCGGGCGAGCCGTTGAATTATCGTTGTGGAGAGGCTCGGAAAAGGGGAGGCTCTCGAAACACAGAGACGGGAAAGCGGGAGTGCAGTTCGGTACGCGCGCCACGATAATGCTCTGGTGATGCGGGCACCGGAATTTCTCTCCTCCGCTCCTTCCTGGCGTGTTATTAATTGCGCGCGGCGACTAACGACCGTGCGGCCGGGCCGCTCCATTCTTCCCGGAGATTTCTGCATTCCCCTTTATTAAGTATCATTCCCTCCCACCCTCTCACTCACTCCCGCCTTCATTATTAACCCGAATAGTCGCGAAATAATGAGGTTGAAATTAAAGGGCCAGACCACTTCAGATATTAGCTGATAAATTTCATGTTCGTTATTATAGAAACTTTCATTAAAGATCGGGCTGATTCTCTAATATCTTCCGAGAGCTTCTTCCTACTGATCCTCCGTTTTTCTCCATTTTCCTTTGTGCCCGATAATCGACTACCATCTTCAAAGCTCCCCCATAATCTTATAAAGCCATCAACCGGACGAATGTTTCCCGAGTAAATTTTAATTACTACTTCCTCTGTTGTTTGGCTGTTCTACCATCATCGCTCTTCGAATGAATGAATTTCTACGGCAAGGGGAAAGTTTGATGGATGAAGGCTTGGTTTGGCGTGGTCGGATATGTCCTGCGGTGACTTTTCTCGCTGGCAGCAGGTTGCTCTGAGGATCTCGTTGCTTTGCTATCTGAGTAGGCGCGGGGGCGCCCTTCCTGTTCGCCGCCGTGGAAGATGTAGAGCGACACGTATCGTGGGTACAGAGCTGTTTCGCCTCCCCCGACTTCGGATCCCGCTGGCAGATAACCCTTATAAACTGGAGCATTAGTAAGGCGCGGAGCAGCTCCGTGAGAGAGTATCTACGGATCTACATGCTGCGAGAGGGGCGCAAAAGGCGTTCCACAATGAGGTCCGGGTATATAAACCATATCTGCATCGCCGGTCTTCTCTCGTGGCCGTGGACCTTGCACGGAGACCACACCGTAGCCTTCCATCGCTCGACCATGTAGTCCGCAGTAACGTCCGGCTAATCTTCCCGCGAGCATCTTACTCCCGACTCCGTTGGTCCCCTGTCCTCTCATCCCGAAATCTTCCTAATTATCAGTCCACTTGCTGCTCGAGCATTCTGATTTTGCAACGACCTCCGGCCGACTAACAAATTAGGGATCCGGGGGGTCTCGGACTTCTCCTGTCATTTAAACTCTTTCTGGAGGCAGGATTTTATTTCAAGCCCAGAATTAAATACATCTTTGGAAGCATAGGAGAATGCAGTATGTATGAGAAGGGTTGCGCGCTGCTTTCGATACAGCACGTCTCACTCGCGTGTCCTGCCGATTTTTATTCGCTCGGTGGTCACGCGCGGCCGAACCGGCGGAGTGCGAGTGGAGAGGGAGGGAAGAAGCTTCAGTCGCAAGGATAAACGAGGAGCATCGAATGAGAAAGGACGACGGGCAGTGCTGGCTCGTGTCCGCGAAGGATTCCGCGCAGAAAGGACGACGATTGTGTTTATGATAGGCCGGCAGCGCAGCCTCCCTTCCTCTCTATCTCTCCTCCGGTGGAATGCGAGGGTGTTCACGGGCCGCGATTAAGTTGTATCAAATCCGCGATTGAGTGCCTCGTGCATCGCGAGTTCCACGGCCATAAACGTCCGGGGCATGGTGTTTCCCATAATCTACGGGTGGGGGTCCAGACCACGAGGAGCGCGGCGCAAAAAGGACGAGAGCTGTATCGTGGATCGGCGCTCGTCCGAGAGCGTCCGCGCTGCACGCGAGAGACGAAGAAGCACTGGACATCCGCCTAAAAATACGGACACGCAAATCTATACGACCTCTAGGGGTTTCGCATTACGAGAGCTATGTTGCCACCATCGAAAACAATCTCGAAGAAATAGAAACACTCACGAACTTAAAAGAAATAATAGAAATCCTGTAAAAGATTCAATTTCTTAAAGAGGGAAAAATCTAATCGATTCTAATCTTAAATCTTTAAATTCTTATCACTCGAGAAGGGAGGATTCCATATAGAGAATCATCCCACACAGAAAGTTATCTTTAGAGTAGCTGGAACGGCGATTTCGAATTTATTACGACATAGTTCAGTACTCCTGGGATGTGTTTATCCTTCCATTTGGGAGAAGAGGTTACATTTATTATAAAACTGGCCGAAGGAAATAGCAGTCGAGGAGAAGTGCCGACGGCAGAGTAAGAGGAGGCTGCTCTCGCTAGGTTTCGAGCTCGTGCTCTCCGAGTTCGTGATGGTACGAGCCGGAGGAGAAAGAGGGAGAGAGAGGGAACCAGGTGCGGAGGTGACGGTCCACAATAACTCGTTCGGCTTTATGTCGTGGGTGGTTTATACTTTATGCGAGCCGCGGGACAATCACGGCGCGACGAACGATTCGGGCCCTTATTTTCAGCGGGTTCTCTTCTCTCCTCGACACGATCTTTACGACGAGACGTCGCCGCCGCTGCCCACGGTCCTCGATGACGCCTCTTTTCTCTGACAGCTTCTAAACCATCAAAATACAGGAGCCCCTCCCTCTCCTCCCTCCAGGAATAATCGAGTTTGTTAGCTAGGAGGGACGCGCCTCCCGACGCCGCTCACACCTTATTCCCGGCTGTCTTTCATCATCGGCACCTCGTCGACTGGACGTGACCCAGTGGGACCGTTGGAAAAGTTGGGTAAGAGCTCGCACGAGTTCACGGCCTAATCCAATCGCGCGTGCATGCCGCCTCGCTTTGTCCATGTCCATTTAGGACGCGCTCCAATTCGCAGGTGTTACTATTTGTCCGTAAATCAGGCGGAGAGTCCATTACGAGGAATTCAGGCCCTCGACGGAAGTAGAACAGTATTGTACGCCCCGACAATACTCAAGGGGTTAGAACGAAACCTTGTTTTCTGTTTCAGACCCTTTTTTCTCTCCCTCTCGAGTGTTCTGTATTCGGCGTCGACACGGAATCATCGCAACGCTCTCCTTTCGGCCAATTATCGGCAGTGCGACGTGCCTCCTGCTTCGCATACTCCGGAGAGCCCTCCTCAGGCAGGTGTAAGAAAGGCCCGAAAAACGTGATGCAACCCGATAAATCAGAGCTTGGTGCGCGCGTTCGGGCGCGGGGATCGATAGCCGAGATTGGCAACGTGCCAATTTCCTCGGGCGAGTGAAAGCAGATTTCGAGAAGGGCCTGGCCAAGTCGACGGCCGCGGCGGTGGCGGTGGCGGCGGCGGCTTCGCCGATCAGCAATGATAGGTGTGATAAATGCAATTATTTACGCTCGATTAAGAGCACTGGTACACGGTGTACCGTATAAGCTTGGCCTTCCTTGTGATCGGAACGTCAGATTGGCGGCTGTTCTCGGTGCGCACTCGCGCTCGCACTGCTCGAGTTTTAAGCTGATTATCTGCCAGTGGAATCCCTCTTGCGAAAGCGGAGCATGCTCGCCCTTGCATCCGCCTGAATTATTATGTTGCCCGGCCGCACAGAATTATAACTACTAAATCGTTCCACCGCTATCCTTATTATCGGCACGCCACTGTTATTATGCATTCTCATTACGACGCCTCGCGCGACAGACCTCGCTGCCCTGGAAAACTGGCCTTAAAGTAGCACCCCGGCGAAGGCCGCACAAGCCACTTTGCTCTCTCGCGCGCGCACACACTTTTGCACGCTTGCTTTCGTAATCACTACTCGGCCTGCTCCTGAAAATACTGTCTGTCCGATCGCACATAACGAGTGTAGCGCGTAACGTGAGAGTACTTGTTTGTCAGGGGATGCCACTTCGTATCTTCGACACGCACGAACGCGGACTCCTGATCGTATCGAATTGTGAGGGAGGTAAAATCGAGGCCATCCAACAGCCCGTAGATTATCCGTTTTCAGAGTTTCCCCTGTACCTGCTCCCGAGGGATGCCGTAAAATCCGGCGTCTTGGAACTGATAGATCGCCTTCTACCAGAATACATCACGTCCCTCTCAGTTCCAGTTCGATCCTCAAAAACTCACCTCACGATCTTTGCGTACTTTATTTCCTAGAGTTTTTCAAACTTTTCCCTAACTTATATTTATATCGATGTACTATAAAACTTGACTAACACGTATCGGATTTGCGCCGTGGCAGTTTTATAAATCGGCGGAAAGATAAACGGATGGGAAGTAAAAAAATCTAGCCGAGTTTTAATGGACGTCTGATGTAGCATTTAATCAAAACACGACGGTTCGCCAGGTGGATCGTGGAATTCCACGTTGACATTCCAGTAGAAGAGGCAAAAGAGTAAAAGGGAGAAGTTGGTCTCTTCGAAAATCGACGCATCCTCCTTGTACAAGAATATATCACGGCAGACTCCGCTGCAACGAGCGGCGACGTGAAAAATATTCCATTCGCGACCCACGCACAATACGCGTAGAGAAACTGAAGGCGCTGGTGGCTCGAGGTACAAGCCCTGAGGAAATCTTTCCAATAAATCACCGATCTAGGCAACAGGTGTATGTATTGCCTCACGATTCAGGTTCTTGCTCGGCAAGATAGTTGGCGGGAGCTATCCGCCTCAGCCCATCCACATAGTCCGAGCACTATATACTTTCCTGAATCACCAAGTATATTGC
Source organism: Ectemnius continuus (assembly GCA_910591665.1). NCBI lineage: Eukaryota > Metazoa > Arthropoda > Insecta > Hymenoptera > Crabronidae > Ectemnius > Ectemnius continuus. The sequence continues at coordinate 13,775,023 of OU342861.1, forward strand.
GCTCCCACTAGAAAAATGTCCACGCGATGTCGCGTGGAACTCTCGACAGATACCTTCCCTTTTCTCACGCAGAGCACATTTCCTAAATTGCTCCTCTTCCATTTCCTTTTTGAAGTCGGAGCGTGGAGTTCATAAACCATATCTAGATAGAGTTGTCATAAAAACTTGAAGAAAATTAGATGCGATCCTTCTTGCTCGAAGACTATTTCGATCTCTTGATGAATGCAAAAAGACATAGGCTGGGACGGCAAGATCAGTCGGTCACGCAAAGTATCGGTATTAAAGTTCGCGTCGGAAGGAAGCATGGAATAAAGTCTTCATCAGGATGCAGTGGTCTCGTGTACGGCGCGGCGGCGAGGCTGCCGTTCTCACGAGGGTCGAGAGAAAGAGAAAGGACAGCGTGGAGATAAAGAACTTGGCAAAAAGGAGGAAGAGGCATCGAGGAAGGGGTACGGAGAACAACATCAAAAGTACGAGGAACAAGCAACCGAAGGGGTCGAGGGGAGAGGATTTCGGGACCGGTCGAGTGGATGGTCGGCCTTGCTTTCAACCAAAATGAAATTAATCCGAGGAAGCCGGCGGGGGTCGACGGCGGCGTCTCTGTCCTAGTTCATAATAAATAAGTCCGACGGGCCCGTACCCCGCCGAGTCCCAATTAATACGATCTCATTGTAACGGCGGTGTCCCCGGGAGCATCCCCTTTGTGATATCGAACTTGCCTTCATTATCATTCGTCCTCGCGCCTCGCCCTTCCGTCCCGATCGAATTTAATTAAGCCGCGGGCCATGCACCAGGCTACGTTTCTTCTGTGCGCGCACCCGTGTCCTCCAGTCGTTCAACCGGTGTCCTTCGATTACACGTGTAATACCTGGAGTGTCCCTCAAGAGGGAAAAACGAACGGTTCGCCGGCCGGCGAGCGCGAACTACACCCGGGGAGAGCAGCGAGCATCCATCGTTCTCTCACGAGATTAATCTCTGATGTGGTGATTAATCAGTCGCTACTTTGTTACAGTCTGGCAGGCATCGCACGGTAGTCCTCCGCCGCGCCGGCAATAGGAACAGAGCACGCCTGGGAGAATCCGCTGCGTCACGTCCGATGAAACACGCGATATTGGACAAAACCGATAAATGAATCATACATGTACACGTCCCATCTACTACTCTTCGCTCATGAGAGATTTCAAGGGCCGCCTGTTGTGTAACTGTTGGATTTTCCACTCTATCCATATTTATAGAGCGATAGAAAAGGGAGCGAGCTACTTTTCCAGGAGATTGCATCATCCTTTCCCTGCTCATTTCAGCCGTGTCTGTATACAAACAGCGAGCGTGAGTATCTCTGCGTTTTAATTAAAACTTCAAGCCGGCCAGAAAAGCACTGTAAACCCACAATTTCGTGGCGCAAAGGCCTCCAGGATGTATAAAGTAGTATGAGTTTTTCGATGTGGATTCATTGGGGCGACAGAGTCGAAAGTGGGAGGGATGCTGGTGTCAGGAGAAATGAAATGAAATAAATCAGTGGCTCGATGAAAGCGTTTAGAAGGAAGCGAGATCTATCGGAGGGCCTTGCCAATGCTCTCGCTTTCGTGTATTCTTCTAGCCGTATCCTATTATTACGCGGACCTGCTAGCACTCCCACGCCGAGGGTAACATGATCGGGGTTAATCTGACCGTGACCTGCGCTCCGCCAGCACCTGCACGCACGGCCCAACCTAATTCCAATTTTTTCTTCGCCAGCTAACATAGTTCTTCAGGCTGCATTAGTTCTCCCCTCGGCCTTCTACGGCCGAGCCGCTCAGATAAGCAGGTTCGATAAGGACCTCTCCCAAGAGGCTTGGCTAATAAGGATTTTTAGACATTCCCGAAACAACGGTACCACTTTCCACCTCCCACACGTCACACCTGTTCCTTCCTTAATTAATTATACTCGCCTCTTACCCACGGGAATTAGCATAGTGGTTCGGACTTTAGGTGGATCTTGCGCGATAGCGACCAACATCCTTTCATACAACAACCGGGAAGGTTGGCCTTCCCAGGACTTTTTGATCGTACAATAAACACGATTAAAATTTTTCTCAGAATCCTAAAGGCATTTTCCTACCTTCGTAAGTTTCAACTTGTGTAAGATGATAAGAGTAATTTAAGATTTCTCAAGGAATGTATAATTCCACAGAAGTAGGATAAGATTAGCCTTCGCATTTATGAAGCAAGATGACAGGGTTTACTTGAGACTTAATGGGTTGGAACACTTGTCAAAGAGGAATCGAGATAGTCGGTAGGTACCCCGCTCGGCTTGTATGCACTTCTTATCAGGGTGCTCAGATAAGAAGGGGAGCGTGGCAGTACGTGGAGTGCTAGGTCCTGCAGGAGTCGCGGGCTACGTGTAAAAGGACTGCGACCATAAATCCCGTGCGCCTTCGATGGTAGTTTCGTGGTTTTATAAGGGTACATAAAAAGGAGGAGCGCGTTATGGGAAATGTCCTATCGGACTGGCAGGCAGGTGCACCGGCCATATAAGGTTAAAAGGCCATCCGGAGTCGACTCTCACTCGGGCAGCACGATAAACGCGGGCCGGCCGATTCGCTGGTGTGCTTGCTTGCTTGCTTGCTTGCCTGCCTGCCTGGCTGGCTGCTTGCTTGGCTGCCTCGCCCAGCTTCTTCTCGAGAGTGTGCGCCCCACTGGAGAGAGGAGTTATTACGGACGCCCACGCCCTACCTCGCCACACACCGTAGGAAACCCGAGAGCTCGCGCGCACCAGAGAGAGCCTTTCAGCGACGAAAGGGGTTTGTTTTTCGTCGATATCTACGGAAATTGGACGTGGGCCCGGCGCGACGAGCCGCCTATCCCTTGTAAATCTACCGCTCGCCTACTCCGAAAGCAACGTGTCCACCCGTGCCAACACTCCACGCTCTTTCTTCCTACTCCTTTCTCACTCCACATAACTTTCTTACACTTCCCATATTCCGAGCTTGAATAAGGAATCTAATATCATATCTCGAAAGGAACGAAATAGCTTTCTAGAGACCTATCCACCACTGACTGATTCTGGCACAGATATCTTCCGGAGTTTTGATTGAATTAGAAGATAGAGCGAATGAAATTGGAATGAATTTCTTATGCCAATGTACAAGTACGGCAATAAATAATATTATTACAAAATGTTGTTGTTGCTGGAGTGGAGATTAAGCGTCGCACTCAGCTTCTACTTAGTCTCGAAACCAATATCGTACTTCATGGAAGTCTATCTTTCCGCCAGACCGTCAGCGTTTCCCCTTCCGTGCTCCGGCTCGAGTCGGCTAATTAACGTCACAATTAATCTAGCCGGGCGAACAGTCGCGCGCGACGCCACGGCACATCTCTCACGCGGGATTTCCAAGCAAGCGGAAGGAAAAAGTATCGCCTGGATCTCGGAACAGTTTACGGCGGCGCGTTCGTACAAATTAACTATCGCAGCCAGTCAAGGGGACTTTTACCGCTAATTACGTCGTACGCGCCGATGTACTGGCCAATTACGTCGGAGCGTGTCCACTTTTTCAATCCGCTCGCCCTACCTTGTTTCGCAATTTCCTCGGGGAAAGGGAAGAAGGGGTGGAGCTCGAAAGATCGAAGAAGCCACATGGTGCGCCCATCGAAAAGGAAGATCAGTCCATGAACCGCGTCACCCGCTGACCCGTCCTTCTCTCTTCTTTTAATTGGCACGAGATCAGAATCGACCATCGCCTACAGATGAATCGCAACGATTTCTATCACTGGCAGCTCATTACTCATCGGTCCTCTTGGGGAATTATCGCGGTTCCCATTGTAATATCGGCATAACGGTAAGATGCCGTTGTTCCTGTACCGTCTCCCAGAATAGCTCTGAAAATTTCCCTTCGTTAGAACCTTTTTCCCTGGAGCTCCCCGTGGAAAAACAACGATTTCTTTAGGCGAAGGTTCCTTTCTATCGTTTAAGTCAAGTTTCCTAGCTTCGTTAGTGGACTGAGAGTTGCGTTGGCGAATGATTTACTTTCTTAAATGTTTCCTTTTGGTGGGTATTTCAAATTCGAGATTGTTGGGAAGTACAGAAATATAAGTACGAGTCGGTTGGTATAGAGTTGGAGGGGACCTTTGATAGAATTACAGAGAATAGTATATAATGGTAGAACCTTTGGAAAAGTTTCTGCCAGCCGTTTGCTTTATTCCACATCGATCCTGAGCGAACAGGTGCCCCACGTATACTGCTAAACAATTGAACGGCTCAGGTGGTGACGGTTGATCGGCTAATGCACGTGCCAGCCGGAAGCGGAAACGCGTTGTGGGAACGGGGAAAGCCACAAGTGGCAAAGAGGGCTAAGTCTAATGACGCGCATATAAATGCGGCGACATGTGTGCGCGACGTCGAGATGACACATGTTGATACGATCGCCATGTCCCGGCTGTTTAATACCAGCTCTATCAATCATTTCATACTAAGTCTTCCGCCAGAACTACGGCAATCTTATAAAGCTATATTCATACTTTCTACAATTTCTGGAATTTTCTCTACTTCTTCCTCGTCGCAAAAAAACACTTCCCACCAAGTTTCAGTCCCGGAAAAGGTCGGGAAGTGATGAAAACATGGGGAAAACCTTGAAAACTAAATATTCAATATTGGTTTTCCATGTGTTTTAGGCAGAATTCCGGCATTTCCCCCACAACATTTATGTTTTTTTTCCGTTTTGAGACATGGACAATCGAAAAATCAAGCGTTCGTCCCGGTCCCAGAACCTTCGAAAAATCGAAAATTTTTGAAGGGGTATGCCTTAAAAAATTTGCGAAAAAATGAATTTTGAGCTAGGGGCCTGGAATTTTTTCTACATTTTCCTGGATGCAAAAAAACATTCCCCACCAAGTTTCAGCCCCGGGAAAGATCGGGAAGTGATGAAAACATATGAAAAACCATCGAAATGAAATATTCCAGATCGGTTTTCCATGTGTTTTAGGCAGAATTCCGGCATTTCCCCCACAACATTTATGTTTTTTTTCCGTTTTGAGACACGGGCAATCGAAAAATCAAGCGTTCGTCCCAGTCCCAGAACCTTCGAAAAATCGAAAATTTTTGAAGGGGTATGCCTTAAAAAATTTGCGAAAAAATGAATTTTGAGCTAGGGGCCTGGAATTTTTTCTACTTTTTCCTCGATGCAAAAAAACATTCCTCACCAAGTTTCAGCCCCGGAAAAGGTCGGGAAGTGATAAAAACATATGAAAAACCGTTGAAATCAAATATTCAAGATTGGTTTTCCATGTGTTTTAGGTCGAATTCCGGCATTTCCCCCACAACATTTATGTTTTTTTTCCGTTTTGAGACACGGGCAATCGAAAAATCAAGCGTTCGTCCCAGTCCCAGAACCTTCGAAAAATCGAAAATTTTTGAAGGGGTATGCCTTAAAAAATTTGCGAAAAAATGAATTTTGAGCTAGGGCTCTGGAATTTTTACTACTTCTTCCTCGATGCAAAAAAACATTCCCCACCAAGTTTCAGCCCCGGAAAAGGTCGGAAAGTGATAAAACCATATGAAAAACCGTTGAAATCAAATATTCAAGATCGATTTTCCATGTGTTTTAGGTCGAAATCCGGCATTTCCCCCATAACATTTATGTTTTTTTTCCGTTTTGAGACACGAGCAATCGAAAAATCAAGCGTTCGTCCCGGTCCCAGAACCTTCGAAAAATCGAAAATTTTTGAAGGGGTATTCAGTCAATTATTGGCCCATCGAGCCAATCTATCTCACTTTTTCTGCCTCCAACTTTTCCCCGGGTTTTCATTTTCCACTGGGAAAGGGTGATTGGCGAGGATTAACTGTTATATATTGAAGGCGATAACAGAGTCGCTCCAACTGGAGGCAGCCACAAATCCGCTTTGCACCGCACACTCAGATTCACAGGAATACTCAACGTTTATATGCCACATGAATTAAGGCCGGAGTATTTCGGCGTACTTCGCCTTGGAAGGCATTAAGTGTGCACCAGTGAAAAGACGTGCATCTTGCCGGGGAAATTTGCATGCGCGCGCAAGCTTAATCTACAAGAAAACGAAGTCAGATGAAAAGCTCTACTTCGTTCAACCTCAATCTCGCTGGCTGCAGAGGGTTTCAGAGCAAGGAGCGAACAAGAAATATCGCTTGGGAGACGACAAGATTTGTCGACCGAAACCTTGTGCCGACGAGGGAAAACATGCACACTAAAAAGATGCGAGGTAACTTAAGAAAATGCGGAGCACTCAGACGCGCACGGCATTAAGCTTTCATTGAGTGCGAGTACAACTTTTAAGAAAAGTGCAGTAGAATACTTGTCGTTAAAAGTTTTTTATGTGATTTTCCCTCTGCTTCTACAGCGAGGTGCCTGTCGAGGCATAATACTCTTAAAAAGGGGGCCAGTGGCTTGCAGAACAGTGAACAAGCGTTCTAAACATTTCCAGCTCTCTCAAGCAGAGCTTTCAAAGTGCTTTCGAGGACTTTCACTCTTACCTTTACGTTTGCGGCTTTATGGAACGCGTTTCTGGCCCCTCGCCCTCCCCGCTTCTATCGCACCGATCTGCTTTCAACCCAGTTCTCATTATAATCGCGTAAACACTACCACTGCATGGTAGCTCCTGAAAGCTTTGAGTATCCCTCGTATTACAAAGGACTCCCAATGGAAAACAAGTCTGCCATTATAAAGGCGATATTTTCGGCGCTCGCCTATTGTCCTCGATGTTTTTTCGGTACTGAGCTCTTATAAATATTTAACAAGACTTCCTGACTTCCACGTCTCGTTTACCAGCATGCTACCTTCGGCTTACCGTTCGAAGATCGACGTTATCAAGAGCAGCCAGCTTTCACTTCAAAATCCCTTTAATCCGTTCGCGCAAACTTTAATTCACCGCTCGAAATTAGTTGGGTCGAGTTCAGAGCATTCTTTCAACAAGGACGTGAAAGCTTTCCAATTATTTCATTGGCTCCCTTTCCCTGGCAGGGCACAATAAAATTCTCGCGTGTACGCCGGCTGCAGGTGATATAAACCCATTAGCCGTCGGCGAACAAAAGTCTCCCCGAGGGGAGAGAAGAGTAACTCTAGCCTCGTATGTTCCAACGAGACGGCGGGCTTTACGGGGCAATATCTGAGCGTTATGGCGAGCGGGACGAACTTCGTGTCCGGCAATAAAGCCGGCCGCGAATCGCTCGTGAACTGCTGGGAGCGCACTCGTTAATGAGAGAGGCACCCATCGCGGCGCACCGGTCTCCATTAACAAGTCGTAATCCACGTTTTATCGATCACCATCTTCTCTCGTTGCTGATATCGGAACCAGAAGACTTGTGGCGCCTCCGACGCATCTTATCAGTCAGTGCCACGTTAAGAAAGGGTTGTATAAGTGAAAATATCTTTCAGCGCGGAATCCCCTTTACAGCTTTCAAGATACGATAAATAAACAATTGGCCATTTGCAGGACGCTAGTTCCCATCGCTTATAGTCGGGTCAAGTTGTTTGTTCGCGGCTAAAGAACTCGTTGGCTTAGACACTTAAGAGTACGAAAGATTTGCATCTTTATTTGGAAAGCGCAAATGAGAAATGCCAGCAATAATGGGAATTCCTTTGTAAAATAAAAGATCCTAGATCCTTTCACCAGCAGTGGCAATGTCGGGGCAAAAAGCTTCCAATGGATATGCAATAATTCGCCATAAAGGTCTGTAGAGATGAAGGAGAAGTAAGGATGAATATCAGGCGGGATGCTACGGTCGTTAAGGATCATAATGGAGGCGTCGTGAATAAGATAATCAGCTGCGGCTCGTAATGCATTCGGAGGCGTGCGAGAATAACGCATTGCTTGGAACATTTAACGAGACTGTAATTTGACGAGATCCCGACTTCCTTCAGCCGAGTCGGTCGGCTTATGCCTTGCCCCAAGCTCTATTTGTGGTATGCGTGTACCTGAGTATTTCGGCTTGTGCACATTTTTCTCGAGGTCTGGGGATGTACCTCTTGTTGCCACGAAGATAGATAGGAATGGGCAGGAATACCCTGCAGATAAGATGAGGATAATCGACGTTTGATAACAGGCTTATTATATATGCCAAGTTTTCGCATAGCCACAAGTACTGCAAGATTTCTTCGTGAACATGCCATTAACCCTTTGCACTCCGCAACACGCAGTAAACCAAGAATGAATTTGTAAGCGTCTCATTTCTTACACATTCAAGCAGGGCGATCTATAATTTGCATTAATCTATACGAGTTCATCATACTCCAGATCTTCGGGTGGGCGCGTTTTGCAAAGTCGAGGTCGAAGTTAGTCGTCCACGTGCCGGGGAGCGGGCACGTCATATCCGCAGGCATGAGGAACGTTGGGAAGTGTAATTCTGAATGGCTAATTGGTGAGACAATGACGCGGAACTCGCACGGGGACCGGAAGGCGACGTAGAAGGACTATTCTCGGCGGCGGCGGCAGGCGCTCGTCGCACGCGCGCGCGCGCGCGCCAGCGAGCGGGCGAGCGAGTGCCTCTTCCGCATCGTAATTATAACGAGTGGACGGACTTCTCTCGTTCCGGATGCTAATTAAGATGCACAATGGAAACTTTCGGACCTCGCACAATGGCCGCCGCTTTTCGCGCAATCCCTCACCCGTTAAGGTTTTCCATGGCGTTAATCTCACTGGGCTCTCCACCTACTTACAACGCTCGTTCTTCAATCAAGGACATGTTTTTCTTATTCACTCACATTCCCTTTAGAGAGATGAAGATTATAATCAACGTTGGGAGTGGTTCAATGGTGTGCAAAGAATCATTATACACCATCGATTGATTTTGTTTCAAAACACGAAGCCCTTTAACCACTAAACCATTAATATAGGTCTCTGATTTCCGAGATGCTTACTGGACTGCTGGCAGATTAACGCTGGAACTTCAACCGAGGATTTGAACAGCACCATCAGGATGCAGACATAATTACAGGTTCGTAAGGATAGCCACGTGCCAATTACGGCAATCCTCCCAGTACATGTTCTTGGCGATCATGGGTGGCCCTGGGAGAAATTTGTCGCGAGTGGAACGTACCCATCACTGGTCAGACGTGTGCTAATTGAATGCCAAATATGTGCGAGACCAGCGGGAAGAATGAAAGCTTGTACGGCTGACAGGATACAACAGGGAATTATCCAACAGAGTAACCATAAATTGTCTTCCGTAGATTGCGCAATATGAATCGAGCTTTACCTTCGTTAATGACGAGCGAGCGTATATCGGCCATCGACTTATAAGTCTTTGTCCGACGAGACGTGCGGATAATTTTTCATGGCACCTGCCAGGTTCGTCGTATAGTCTTCACTGCTTTATATAACGCGGATGCATCATTGATACGAGTGAAACGATGCCCCATAAGTCAGCGGTGATTTATTTCCGGCGCGCACTGCAACCCTCCGAAGCAAGCGAGCACCTTTGGATTTGAAGAAGAAACCGAGGGGAATTTTATTCAGCTCGCTCTCGCATTCGCCCGATCCGAGTGGGAGAAGAGCGTATATAAATGTATTCGGAGCGCACTGCCCGAGGAACGAAGGTATGTGTATCAATTTTCTTTTTTCCACGCACGAGTCCCTTTGCTCTGCTTTCTCGCTGGAGAGCAGCGCACGACTGGAAGAGGCAAAAAAATATGCGCGCAAACGTGGTAAAAGCTGTAGGTACTCGTACGCATGACGGCTTAATAATTGTATGCGCCGCATGGCCAGACCTCCACTGGCCCCCATGAGAATCCGTTTTACATGGTACCGCATAATTACTATGATCCCGCGCGTTTCACGGTGCTCCAGTTCTGCACGGGGGAGAGAAGACAGCCGGATCCCCGTGACCCCCGTTAGAGGCCGCTCCCTCCAAAAAGTACTACAGCCATCCAAGAAAACCCATAATCAACGCGTCAAAAAGCAGAACTTTCACCCAGCGATACACTGCGCTATGTGTACGTATCATGGAGTTGTTTACTCCTCGGGGAACTTGTCTGGTATCTGGAGCAATACCGATTTGCCCTGGCACATTAATTAGTATGCCCTCCAACTTTGGTTAACTCGGAGTACATTCGGTTAGACGCGTTATGCAATAAAGTTGCCTTCGTACAGAGAAAAGTTTATGATTTCATTCTCCTCGTTCGAAACTCCTATGTGTCAAATGCAAACATCTTAATTGCCCGAACGAATGAAACTTTGATGTGGAGAAGCGATTAAGGAAAGATAAATATTGGGTAGAAAGAGTGCTTTGGCAGAGAGAGGATCGAAGCAAGTACTCGTGTCCGGATCTCAAAGGGAGTAGTGATGCTTGGAAGCCTGACAGGAAATACGAAGGAATCACATAGGATATACCACTGCCAGGTCATCCGGCAATGTGCAATGGGCTCAAATCGCTTGACGTTAAAAGGACAGGAATACCTCTCTCAAAGGATGCGCATCTACATTCAAATTGTCAATACAGACCACTGGCGGAGAGGGAATGGGAAAAGTTCTATAACTGTCGCACACGTCGCTCTAGAAATCTTTACGGTATCAAGAAGAGCTCAGACGAGGAGGCTCGTTCTAGTTCGAGCTTTGTTGCGCTTCTAACAAAAGGGTCTCGCTCGGCGATTACTACTTTCGCGCAGAAATATCTCGCAAGTAGGTGACGACGTGCCGCTTAGCCGCGTCCGACTGAAGCACCCTCGAGATTGCCGGCTCGAGTGTACATACCTTCCACGAGGAAAATTTAAGTAGTCATTCCGACCTGTAGACGGACAAGTGTATACCTTACTGTATCATTCTACTCTCATTAAATGGCCATGAATTCCCGAGGGATAGGTTGCAAAAGCCACTTCATTATCCGCTGGGTAGCGGTACTCGAAAAATCACGGATGTCTGACTGCGAGAGTCCACTTCTACTTGTAGGCGACTCGACTCGACTCGACTCGGGCAAGGCGATGTTCCCACGGCTCTGAAGAGCTGTCAGCTAGCCCGACGTAATCTCGGCATCTCCTCGAATCAATTTCATTCTGGCAATTTCGCCAGTTTGCGCTCTCGCCAAACGGCGAGGCGCGTCGTCTGTGTCAGCCGGCTAGATAGTGATTGAGTGGAAAAGATTGCGAGCGGATTATGCGGTGGCGAGCTTGTGCGTTAGAGGGACGATCAATCCCGGTGGTGCGCGGCTCTTGTCGCGCGAGCGGACCAACCGTGACGATGATTTCGCCTCGTCACGTGGAGGGCTATGTCTGCGCGTCTATGTGCAGCCGTACACGCACACCCTGTCTTCGCCGCGAACCTTGAAGAGGCTCCAAGAGAGAATAATGGGTTCACGAGACCGGCGATAATGGTCGCGTAACGAGGCTCGGAATGAATGTAACTCTACGGTGCCGGGCGAGACACTCGGCTTCCGCGAGTTTCCATTTCGCCTCGCAATTGCAAACAAATTTTCGGTCGCCGCTCGCCGAGTGGCCACCGCCATGACGAATTTACTATAGGATTAAGGCCGACCAGAGTCAGCCAACTGTCGCTCGTGTCTCATTGACTCCACGAGGAGAGTATATATCCCCTTTCCAATTGATTCGATGAGTCCCACGTCAAGGAGAGTGTACGTCCGATTGCCAGCCACTTGAAATAACGATCAAATACTGAATAGCACGATGCTTCTTCTCCTCTCATTCCTAACAGGTTTCAGCTACCATTGCGTGCCAGTCGAGTCAACCGGGTCAATGCAACTGAAATATGCTTGAATTCCTACCACTTCTACTGCGCGCATCTCTCTCTCCTTCTCTCCCTGGCTCTATTCAGAACGGAGATAAATTAAAAAAGATATGGCGAGAGAGCGTGGACACGAAGTAGTTGCTGGATGGAGCGGGCGATCCATGCGCGGGCGAATACCGCCCACCGAGAGACAATAGGTACATTTCCGAAACAATGAAAGGAATATAACAAAACTTCCATCTGGTCCAGCATCCCATCTTCCCGGTTCCGTTGCATTTACTCGTTCAGTCGATCGTGGCCGAGGTTCTCCGCTGTCTCCATTTACAAACGAGCAAGTGTAAATAAGATTTAATTCCCGGCAAACTTAGTGGAAACCGGGTCGAACTTGAGGCGGCGGTATCGCAAGAAACGGTAATGGCTCAGTCGAATTAAGGCTCTTAAGTTAAATTATATAGCCTCATCCTCCTCGAGGGAATCGCGGCCGAGTTTAATTGGCTTTCCATGGCCGATGCTATTACACCGATTTATCTTCATTCAGTCGATCGAGCCGATAAATCCGTTGAGGGCCACTGATTTCTCCGCTCTTCTTTCAACTCCTTCCTCTAAGAATCCAGCTCCACGAGGATCTTTCTCCTCGACTCTCTCAGCCACTCCCATTTTCAGCTACCGCGTTACCAGAATGATTGTCAATCTTGTGCCAGTGGCAGCGGTCAAAGCGAGTCACGCGTGTCGCTGCGGGCGACTTTCTAAGAGCATTGTGTCGCGGAAGAAAAGCTTCGCATGCTTCGACGTGATCAGCGTTGGGCATTACTTGGGCGAAAACACGTCGCAAACACGGCGGCGGTTCTTCGGTTCAGTGGCGAGGACCTTCTTGAGCTTTTTACCAGAGTGTGTTCGGAAAAGAGTGTGCCGGTCGGATTCGGCTGGCAAAACAATTCCCACCCCGATGCGCTCTCCCTGACCTTTCAAACTTTTCTGTTTACCTGAGAGCGCGTCGCGGCGAGGAGCGCGCAAACATTTCAAGTGAATCAGGGTGATGTCAGCCGATTTCAGGGGTGACTGCACTCCGCGAGCAGGGGATGGCTTCGCCTTATCGTTCAATTTCGGTGATGGCCGAGAGAGTGCAAGCAAAGGACCATCCAATTTTTCTCTGGAAATCGCGTCTGCCGCCTTCCAGGTTTCTCCCTCCGATTAGAATCATCATTTGGGACGCTCGGCTTTCTCGGAAAGGGTCGTAGAGCGATGTAAGCTCTCGGGTGGCAAGGATCGCGCGTAGAGAGGGGATGGCTGGCGCGCCCGTTGTGTCTCATTTGAATAAGACAAATGAAGACATCCCGTGGACACAGGGCGCGAACGATCCAGCCGATACTCGAGATTGCGTTCGGGGAACACCTACCGCGTGTGCTCGGGCCATCGAAGCGCGCCGATTGATTACGATCGTTACGGAGACAATGGCCGACACGAGCTTACTCTAACGACTTGGGAATCACGGATTACCACGGCCGATCCGGCGGCCTAACAAGCAGCGCCAGGATATCGAGTTTTGTCCGATGAAAACCGATCCCCCGGCTACTGCCCACGCCTCACTGTATCGACCGCATTTTTCAAAGCACTCCCTCTCTCACTCGGCTCTATCGCTCGCGCCAGTCTACCCGAGCGGATTGCTACTTTACCATGCAAATATGCGCACCACGCTCCCACGCTCCGGCTAAATTGAAAAGTGCCAATTTTAGGCAAAACTCGAGCGCGAACCTACGATACTGCTGGACCGAGTGCCGCCCGTCCAATGGCCTTGTTACTTGATTAAACAGGGAAGCTATGGATCGTTAGGCACCCTTCAAGTGTCCACTAAAGCAACTCTCTCTCTCTCTCTCGCTCTTCATGTTCCTCTAATCTTGAGAATAATTCCACAGACTACCAGACCTCTCACGGGACAAACTCTCTCTCCACAGATTTCCCTTTGTGACGATACATTAACAATCCAACCAATAGATTCTCTCGAATCAATCTCGACGATTAAGTCCTCTGCAGCAACATTGATGGGACCGAACTATTCACCAATACATAGATCGATAGCTATTGGTGGAGCGGTGAAAAATGCCGGGAAAGTATTGTGAATATTCAGAGGGGGGTTGGTGCGCGTCTAGGTGGCCGATCGGCGAGGGTGGCGGGTTGAGATCGGCGGGGTGGGGATGAGAGGAGGGCTGGTGGGGCGGGCGCGGGGGCCAGGGGTTCCGAGGGGAAGGTTGTCGAGGGTGTCTGCGCAACTCGAGGCCGGTTCTTCGCCATCTGCTGGAAGCTGCAAGAATCGGGAGATGTATTGAACAGGCTCGGTGCGCGTGCAGAGATGCGCGGGTATCCGCGAATTCCCGGCAGCGCGGGGCCGCAGTCTGCACAATAAAGAAAAAATCGCGGGCGGCGGAGAGGGTGCTGGAGGGAGAGCCGGCGAGGGTGGAAGAGAAAGGGAGGGCAGGGCGCGAGGGGGATGAGAGGGAGACAGGGTGGGAGGGAGTGGCGGAGGGTAGGAGAGGGTGGCAGAGAGAAGCGAGAGAGGGAGGAGAGAGACGGTCCTAATCCTCCTGGAGTCCGAAGAGGCAGACTCGATTAATAGCGGCGGTCGCGAGAGAAACGACGAGGAGACGTCGCCCTCGGCAGTGACTCCGGACGGGATGTGTGCGCGAGGCGCGCTTTAAGCCGAGCTTCCGGGATCCGCGCGTGGCCAGATTTTCGATGGACCAGCCGCGAGTGAGTGCTCGCCTAGCCTAGCCGGCAAGCGCCTCGATTCGCCGCTTTAAATCCCGCTCGGCTCGGGATAACCACTCGATAGCACGCGTCGGTCATGTAAAGCCGCCGCGACGCGACGCGCCGACGCTCCCGTTCCTGGTGGTGTACGCGTTCTCTCTGCTGCGCTGCTCTGCGAGATCACGAGCGGGAAGTCAGGTGCGAGCGAGCAACCCCGCGAGGATGAGGCCGAGCCTGATCGTCCTGTGCATCCTCCTCTGCACGCTTTTCCTCGCGACCAACGCCAAGCTGCGACAGCAGGCAGCAGCTGCCGTCGACGAGGACGACGACGACGACGACGATTGGGACGACGAGGACGATGAGGATGACGACTCCTCCTATCAAACTAGACCGGAGGTCGACGACGATGGCAGGATCTACAAGAACCCGAGGAAGTCACCCTCGGCTATGTGTCCACGCGACGAGAGCCAGGCCAACCTCATGGGTCAGAAGTGCCTGCGAAAATGCTCCACCGACGAGGATTGCAAGAGTAAGAAGAAGAAGTGCCGCTGCGACGGTACTTGCGGCATGTCGTGCATCAAACCTGAAAGAGAGTGTCCTCTTCTCAACGGTATCGAGCATGGCACGATGAACGTCACGGGCAGGTTCTTCGGCGACAGAGCACATTACAAATGCGAGCCTGATTACTTCATGGTGGGACTGACCGAGAGGACCTGTCGGGCCGACGGCAACTGGTCCGGCAGTACACCCTCTTGCAAGAAGGACTCCAGGACTTACTGCACCCAACCACCCAAGATCCCCAATACCAAGCACAATGCTTTGCCAGAGCAAACCACCTTCGATTTGAACAGCGAGGTCCACTATTTCTGTAATCATGGATACAAGGCCACCGGTGTCAGGAAAGCAAAGTGTCTCTTGATGGAAAAAGCTGCCAGCTGGTTCGGTCCTGACATCGCCTGCGAGTTACAAGACTGCGGCCCGCCGGCTGACATCGCTAATGGCTGGCATGCAGGTTTGTATCGTAGTTCAATTTAAATAAATCATTAAATAAAAATCAAATGCGCTATATTTCATTTTTGTATTTTTTCCTAAACATCTATTGCCTCAATCTTTGAATGATATTTCTCGGTGGAAGGCGAATGTTACGCGTACGATTGCCGTGTCTCCTATCACTGTGCGGAGAATTACGAGCTTGTCGGCAGGGCTGAAAAGATCTGTCTGGGCAATGGCACATGGACACCAATAGAATCCCCGCAATGCGTTCAAGTAATTAATCCGACTAATTTATATTGAATATGCGTTCAAGGTTGCCGAAGTAGCGCGATCGAAATCGAGATTCTAATGATTCCTTTAGGTCACGTCAGTTGTATGTCCCGTACCGGAGAATCCGGAGGATGGCCATGCCGTTCACACTTCTTCCGCCTATAATTCAATCGTGTCATACGAGTGCAATTATGGCTTCGTGGTGGTGGGTGCAACAACCAGGCGTTGCGGAGCGGATAGAAAATGGACCGGAAAAACACCGACTTGCCAAAAGATTAATTGCGGCTCGCCAGGCGTTCTCTACAACGGTTGGATCGAGAGCACTGATCCCGGTGAGTTGAAGTGAAAAGAGGCGACTGTTAATCGGAAAAGTTGTTGTTGGAAATACGAACTCTGGCGAGGCGAATCTTCTCTGTCCAAGTAGATACTGGTTTAGGTGCGAGTCTGATCTTCCGGTGCAACGATCACATGAAACTCGAGGGCAACACATCGTCCGTCTGCCAGATCGACGGTAAATGGCGGTATCCATTGCCACAGTGTTTGGCACCCTGTGTAGTCCCACAGATCGAGAACGGTCATATCATGGTCGCGAGTCACAACGGTCGAGACCACATCAACAACGTGACGGTCGTGCAGCATGGCGAGCAGCTGCTCGTCTCCTGCGTGCAGAACTACGAGTTCGCAGCGAACAGTACTCCGGTGGTCTGCAACAATGGCACTTGGTCGATCGTGCCGGCTTGCTCGCCAGCGAGATGCAAGAAGATGCCGAGGAAGCCGAAGAATGGAATGGTGATCGCGCCTAAGACCGATCATGGAATGAAAGCTGTTTTCAAGTGCAAGGATGGCTACCAACTTGTGGGTGGTGGGCCGCGTAACAACTCGGTCTCGGTCGAGTGCCGCTATGGGAATTGGACCGGAGACACACCGCATTGTATCCAACTATTCTGTCCGTTCCCTGGTCTTATTGAAAATGGCAAGGTCTTCCTCGTCGGCAATATGGGCGTCTATGATTATCGGCCTTACGTGAAGAAGATCGTGAATAATAAACAGATCATGTACGATTGCGATAAAGGATATGTACTAGACGAGGGGCCACCCGGAGCTACGTGTATCGGTGGAAGCTGGAGTCCAAAGGAACTGCCAAAGTGTATTCTTGGACAGCACCCGAGGCTGAGATGGAGTCGACGACGTCGTTCGGTAAACGATGAAGACATGACGCTGAGTTACAGGTGAGGAAATTTTTTTTATACACATATAATCATAAAAAAATGGGATGAACGGAGAAGCGTTTATGGGGAATGGGAAATATTACGTGTTACAGGAAATTCATCGAATTCTTCCGGCGAGTCGGGAAGAAGTTGCTGCATCTTGAAATGAGCAAAGGTCGCGAGCACTCAAAGCACAAGGCGGAGAAGCACGCGACGAATGCAAGCCACCACGACAATCACACCGTCGAGAATTCCGCATGGAAGAAACATCCAGGCCACGGGAACCGATCACGCCTCAGGGAGGAGAAGATGATCGATTTCTTGAAAATCGTTTATCGCAAGTTACAACGGATCGACGCGAGGAATTTCAACAACGTGACAAACGGCAGTATGCACGATCTATTAAATGCAATGACCAAGAACTTCTTCCACGTGGATTTGTCGGAGGCGCGTAAGAATAATTCTGGCAGAGGTCACTCGGATTTCGAGATCAGGAATCAACGGGAATTCATTAAATTGAAGCGCGAGTTCGAGCGAATAATGCGCTTCTACAATAAGTCAATGCGTTGGAATGAGAAGCAGAGTCGCAAAGACTCGAAGAAGAGAGGGCAGTCTCACAGCGAGAAGGGTAAGCGCGCCAAGGAGAAGAAGAAGCACCGAAAGAACTACTTCAAGGGCTTCTACGAGTTCGTGAATAATTACGTGACGGAGAAGCTCTCGATGCTGGAGGCGCGGAACGCGACCGAAGAGCTCATGAGGAAGATGAAAATTGACAAGTTCACGGTTCGCAACGGTACGACCTTCACCGTCGGTGAGATGTACGCCTTCTTCAAACATATCATAGAGGCTAAGTTGAATGCCAGCGAGGAGCAATCGTCGACTGAAAGAACAACGCTCACCACGTCGAAATTAACATCAACGAGCACCGCGATCCCAGCGACGACGGCGTCAGCCACGTCAGTAACATCGTCGACTATGCCGATTACCACATCCACCACGTCAACCACGCCACAGATGACTTCGAGGGAAACCGAAGCCCAGGTGCATCAATCCACCCCGGTCACCACTACGGAGACGTCGATCCTGGAAAACGAGATCCCTTCGAAGGAAGGAATGCCGAAACATCGCAGTAAGCGTATCCGCAACGCTTCCGAGGACAACGATCCTCCGCCGCCGGCACGGAAACTACTCGCGGTGGGGAAAGCCGATCGTCAAAAGACACGAAGATTGGTGAAGCGATCGACGATGAGCAGCGAGGACGCCAACGCCAGGTTCACATTCAAGGAACTCGAAGCGCAGCAGCAAAGTCGCTCGAAACGTTTCCTGCCACACTCCGAGCTGGATAATCAAATCTTCCTGAAGAACTTGTATCTGCACGCGTACGAGGACGAGTACCGGGCGAACGTGAAGCGTTCGATTCGCCAGAGTCACGAGGAATTATTGGTGAAGAGGCGCAACGGTGCCGGCCTCGAGGTCAAGTGACGAGTTTAGTGTGTTGTGATATTGCCGCGGGAAACCGGGCCAGAAGCCACCTATAAATATCAGTCTCGATCTTTAGCCGGCGTATAAATGAAAAATACCGGGCGCGGTCGATAGTTGTAATCGTTGTCCCACGGCGATGCGCATTGTACGGCGTGTATCGCGCTTTCTCGACGACATAAGTCTTTTTCCCCCAATGTACGCGAGCTCCTCGGAAAGATTGTTTCCGTGGGATAGAGCGACGAGTCTCGCTCTTGTTTTCTACCCCCCGCCCGGCCTGGTAGACATGCCAGTTGGTTGGTGTTCTTTCAAGGTACGTAGCTGATGAGAATTATGGGTTGGAACTGTTCCAAGCGTAGAAGCCATTATCCTAGTATTAATTGCGGCGAGAGCCGTAAGTCTCTCCTTCGTGATCGTAGCTAGAACTCTCTCGCATCGCATGAAACTTAATCTCTCTCCTCTCCTCGTCCTCCTCGTCCTCCTGCTCCTCCTCTTCCACGATACACTTCCTCCTACTCCAAGGTGAGACAACTATTCGTAGAGTATAATACGTGTTCGCGTATTTTAAGTATCGATGCGCCACTCGCAATTGGAGTGGCGCGTTTCGCGTTGGTTCGTTGGAGAAGAAGAGAGCCGGTGCTCTTCGTTGCTGCATGAGTTCAATCACGGGCTGTGTCTTTTAGTGGAAAGAAACGTTCTCGTTCCCGCCGCCGCTTCACCCTTACTCGCGGTGTTCGTTGTTCAAGATTGTTGTAAGCGCTGCATGACTCTTGTACATAAGCTACTGATTTCTCCATCTCGTTTGCCAAATGTAAGCGCGAGTGGCACTCGCTTCGCTCTCGTACACTCGACTTCCAACGGTTACTGCCCGCCGCGCCGGCTCCAGAGCCACCGAATCCTTCCAGTTCGTCCCCAGTTTTCTCCATCAAACTTCCAACGTTTTAGCTGAGAAATTGCGCTCGCACTTTTATCACGGAAGCAACGAAGAAGGTATCATTAACCCGTAGCGAGAGAAGAATTATAGTATACAGTAAGCTAAGGTTCAAGCATACGTCTCATTACAATTTAGCCAACGGCGAGAAATCGGAGTAGACGCACCACCACCCGACTCAATCCACCCCTCCGATCCATCCATCAACCCACCGACCCACAACCCCTTTAAACACCAGTTTGTAACCCGCACGAAAATACGCGGCTGGAATAAAGTTCTCGCGGTCGGCGGCGATGCGGACAGACGCGCCGCGCGTCCACACGTTTGCCATGCACTTCGGCGGCCCCCCCTCGACCATCACGGAAATCCGAATCGACGCGAACTGGAACGGAAAATGCAAACTAGCGCCGCGTGTAATACGACACTGGCGCGCGAGCCTCCGTTCTGCAAATAGCTCGCCCCTCATTTTCCACGGCCCGATCGGAATGCAACAAAGCGGGTGAAATCCCCTGATATTTAGGAATATTGGGCGGGCGAACTATCGCGTAAAACCGGTTGACCGAGTTTAACGATTAAAGGCAGAGGCGGCGGCCGAGCGGCGATTCAGTAGCGGGACACGTATGAGCACTTTGTCGCAGCCGGTAGCATCGTCGAAAGGTGTGTAACATCGGCTCTTTCGAGCACAGGACACCCGGTGATCGCTCCAATATCCCGTATAACACCTGTGCCGCTCGCTTCGAAAGTAAGCTGAGTGTTGCCAGAGGAAAGAAGGGCGAACGGGGAGAAATGGTAGGGGCGCGGTCGCGTAATCCGTGGGACGTGCTCGCTCCGCTTCTGTCAATATGCACGCCGCTCTCATTAATTACCGGCCAATTATAATTGCCGAACTCTCGCCCGGCCGGCGAGCGTGTCCGATCCTATCTGCGCCGCGCCGCGCCGCGCTCCGCTCCCTCGTTAACACGTCCGCTCTGACCGCGAGCGACGTTCGTGGAATCGCGCTAAATCGATTAATCCACGCACGCACATTCGTCACGCTATATAACACTCGGCGAGCCGCTCGCCGATTTTGGAAGGAGCGCCAGGGGCTCGATATTTATTTGCCAGCGAAAAATTGCCATCGTCCCGACCTCTGTCGAGCTAACTTTCGTTCATTGGCCATCTCGGATCGGACGTGTCCTGTCACGGCTGCATTCAATCCCATTCGACCACCCACTTGATTGCAATACTATTCTTTACGCACACTTGTCTCAGCTGGCTCGAATTGCTATTGGAGTGCCGCCGGCCGTCAAGAATGTCAGCAGGGCCGCGTTCAGCCGTTTGACATTTTCTACCTAGCGTACGAGTCGTTTTCTTAAAGACTTAGGCATTACCGTCGTAAGTGTTTTGTATATGTAACACATAGAAGAGCCCGATCGATCAAAAGGCCATGCCGTGCCTCGGGACGAGAGAGCGAAAACAGCGTTCAAGTCGAAGGAGGTTCTAGTATGGATGTATAAAATCAAATCGTACGTCTTACTCCGTAGTGGTTAAGGAACTATTACTGTATGCGACTGAATTCGGAATAAAAGTTTCACAATTTTCGCCGCCTCTTCCGTCTGTCACCCCATCTTTGCAGATAACCACTCCAAGTTTCTTATAGTCAGGGAAATATTTTCCAAGGGAATCGCAGGATATTCTTGCCAACAATACGTCTCGGATATAAAGTTCAAGTATTAGGTGTACTATCATGGACGCATCGTTAAAATGCACTGGTAGGTCTGAGGCGAGGAAAGGCAGCGGCGCATGTGGCGGCTTGAAAACGCGGCTCAAATCGATACGTGTACGTACGGGGGTGCAACGTGCTCTCTCTCTCTCGGAGCTCTCACGGCGTCCTTAAACGAGAGTGCGCGCGTATGTGCACGCTATTAGTACGCCTGCGTCCTAACAAGAAGCGCGAGAGGAAAAACTTTAGCACGCCGGCACGCATCACTAATTCACTTAGCCCAGCGTGTGTTGCCCCTGCCGGCCATTTATTCCGGTTCATACGGCGATGATTATGCGCTCGGCCGATCCGAGCGCGCTAAACGTGCTAAGCAAGAAAGCTAAGCGCGATAAGTGCCAGGAGACTTGGTCCACCATTAGAGCGCCTTCCACGTAAATTCCGAGGGAGACGGAGATAGATAAAGGGAGAGAGCGAGAGAGAGAGCAAGAGCGCCGAAAGTGTGCTAACAAGCCGCTAGACTAGCGGCTCGCACTAGAGCCGAGAACAGGCGGACGCCTACTCTCCTTAATTCTTGCGGACCACTAATTGCCAGCGACGCCAAAGAGACCTACGCCACTGAGACACCGGCAACCACCTACTCATACCTTTGCATTAACCACTCCCTCCCACTCTCTCCTCTTAGCCTCAAAGCAGAAATTTGCGGCAGATGAATGGATTTCAGCTCGAGCCAAGTCGAGTATCACCCGAGCTTCTCGGCTCCCTTGAATTACCGCTTGGAAACTGCCGACTTTCCACTGAATATTCTTTCACCAGCGAGATACCAACTTCAGCTCTGAATGAAGGTATTAATAAAACTGTTGATAGCAATGCGCAATTCCTTTCGAACTATTCTCCATCGAATGTATCGGTGGAAGAGAGGTGAGGTGGCTGGGGCGTGCGAGAATTCGCAAGGGAGCGCTGGAATTCCTGGCGGTATCGAATTTATGGATTCCATTGAGAGGAGGTTCAGCAGTTTATTCCCAAGATCTTCGCTCCTTTGGACGATATCACCTGCTGGCCGAGATCCACTTGAGAGCGGGGCACAATGGGGCGGCGATCGGGGGTTGAACGGGTGTAAGAAGAGGCGACGACGCCAAGTGGAGAGTAAGGGGAAGGCGAGAATGCGTTTGCGAGTGTTGCCATCGATGGGAAGCAACGCGGCTTCCGACACAATGCGAGAGCACGCTTGGCCACCACCGCTCTCTCACTCTCTCTGCCGCTCCTTAAGCGGTCCAAGTAGCCGATGATAATCTCATTGAAAGAGAGAAGTTAAGCGGCGCGGGCTTCCTGCCAATTCAGCGAGCCAAGTGTCGCCTCAGCTCGGCTCGCCGGCAGTCAATACCCGCGCCCCACGAAATTGCTGCTCCTCGTTGCCAGCAAGCGCTCTCCTCTCCTCCTAGTCGTCGTCGTCGTCGTCGTTGGTTGTGTCGTGTCGTGTCGTGTCGTGCCGGCTCAATGAAACCTCCACTAGTATTTCACTCGAGGATTTGCCTAGATAACCGCGGCCGATAGGCGTGCCAAGTTGCCCGGGCCATTGTACTCTCCACGAGTTCATGAATGGAGCGTGCCTACGCCACCGGGGGCTGCTCTCCTACCGGCCCTCTCGCGCCCAATAGATTCGAACTCTCCTATGAGAAAGGGTTTTGAGCTGCTTCGCGTCTTTCAAACCTGAGCGCAAGCCAGAGAGGGAGAGGCCGAGAAAGGAGAGCGAGAGGGAGAGCCGGACACACAATTGACCGGTTGCCGGTGCGCTCAAGGTGCGCGCGCCCGGGGGCAGAGACTAAGAAACTTTCTTGGAACTTCCTGCTACCGCAAACTGTACTCCCTTGGCTCGTGTCACTGGCCCCACCGCGCCCCACCGCGCTGAGCCCGCAACTTGGACGTGCGCACATTCTCTGCAATGGACTGGAGATCGTGTGCCAAAGGGGAAGCTCGATTTCCGTGCCGGTGCATATATAACTGGATAAAAGCTTCCCTCCCGTGCAACAAGTATCCACCTAAAGTTAAGCAATCCTCGACCAGCAGCTTGTACAAGTAAACGGCATGGAACTTCCGAATGTTTGAACATTCCTCTGGTTTTTGCGGGTAGTGTATTGGCGGCGGCTTGTGGTATTCCCTGCCAAAAGCGTCCACGCGAGAAGGACTTCAAAGACCAGTTGCTAGCTTAAACGTTTTCCCACTGACGTCTATTAGTCCTGGGAGGAATTGCAGGACACCTCAGTGGCGGCTGTGCCGAGAGAAAGAGAGGATAATAAAACTATTTGCCGCGTAAGGAAGCCTGTACACAAGAGAGGCTCATTGCGAGCTGCCATTAAGTCCTTCTCCTTTAACGCCTCCCGCCTTTCCTTTCTCGTCGCCTCGCCGGCTATCCGCATTACTCGTTCGAACGAGCATCATTTGCACGAGCGGCTTGTGCCGGCAAATTAGCCAGCTGCGCTTGCTTGCTTGCGAGTGAGCGAGCGAGCGAGCGAGGAAAGCCCAAGATTATGACACTTTCCGATGCGCCGCGAGCCCTGCGATTCAGGGCATCTGGCGACCACCTATCGGCACCGGCTAAAGGATTTCAGTAGAATGGCTCGATAGGTGGTCCTCCTTCTGCCAACCAGCAGACTTTCTCAAAGCTTAAAGTACTTATTGCCTTCCGGAGACAGTAATTGATGATCCACTGGCGAAATTCAATTATCAACCGCCAATTACGAAGACTAATATGCACTTGTACCGAGGATAATCTATGGATCTGAGGATACTTTGCTTGCGAGCGTGTCGAAATGCTCAGTCGTAGTTTCTATGAAACTGAATGGTCCAAAAGCCTCGTACTAATGTAGCCGCGGATTAATCAGCGACTGGGAAACTTCCTACTTGACTTTTATCAGTCACCAGGGAATAAATATTTAATTAAGTCGAACTGGCCTCCAGAGAACTCCTTCTACTTCGGATAACTATCGACTGAGTGGAACGAATATTCCAACTCTCAAGTTAAGTATCCCGTCCGACTGTCATCGGGACCGGATCGTAGGATTTTTCCCATCGCATTCAATTTTTGTTCATTTACATAACGACTGGCCATATCAATGAAAATCAACTTTCGAAATGCAGGCTCTTCGATATTTATGTAGTAAACTCGAGGCTGTATTCAAAGTGTCCGATAAAAGATCTGTAATGAGGATCGCACGCGCGACATTCGGCAGGATTAAAAATGCAATAAAATGGGTGAGTGAAGGACTGGGATCGTTAAGTAATACTCTGGTTGTGGGATGCGGTTGGCCAAGCTGAGTGGCCGTTAGCCGGCGCATTGTCGATTTCCTTGGATAAATCATGCGGTGCGGCGGGGAACACCTGTAGCAGCGTGCGTATGTAAATCGGAGGCATAACCGGCGCACCGCAACCAACGGGCTTACGACAAACAGGAAGAATGGCATGCATCGCGGCTCTGCGAAATCAGCAGCGGCGGCCGCCTATATCTCCGTTTGGTTTCTCGCCCTCCAAAGAGGAGGCGGCGACGCAGATTTATCGGAGCATCGCCAAATATGGTTTTCGCACCTTGCCAAGAGTAATGCGGCCGTCCTACAAACGGGGCGCAGTTCGCGCCTTCCCCTGCGCCGTTTAAGGCTTCCCGCCACGAACCGATTACACGCCGGTTAATTTCAATAACGAGACTCGAGCCATACCTGGTGCTTTAAGTGAATTTCGATGGCCCGGCCGTCCCTTCCAGCTCAACTCTATACTCGCTTCGATCGCTTTCCTCTGTTCTTCCGTACGCGCTCCTGTCGTTAATGGGCCTGAGTTATTGTCGATATAACTTCTCCTACATTGTTGATAATTGCACGGTTTCTCCCTCGTTAACGTACCAGTGGACCCCGGGATTCGACAGCACTCCGCCACGTTGTTGATGGTGATGACGTGAAATGCCACTACTGTCTCCTGATTCTTCCAGATAATGCCAAGAACGGCTCGGATAAATTGGATAAAGGAACCTGATTCAGTCGTTCCAATGACATTACTGTTATGGCAATGCAAATTATTGAATCTATTTCGATACAGTATTTTAATTCAGATACTAAACCATCCTTAATTCCCTTATCGATATTATAAAGCCTGTCTAACTGTAATTCCGACTATTAATTCAATCAATAAATCAGTACACCGCGCGGGGACCACTTTTGCATTAAGAAAGAGGAACGAGCCTATTAAACTTAACGGTTCGGGGAAAATGGAAAGCATTTTATTACCGGCTTGTTTGAGCTCCATAAAATTGCTTCGTTAAGTTGGCGAAGCGTCGAAAATCGGTTGGAAGTAAAGGGACCTCGGAATAATTGACACCCGTGCCACAGGTGAGTGCTCGCTGGGTCCAGTTTGCGTTAGCAGTGTCCGCATAATCGATGAGGCCCCGGACGATTCGGGATTCTCCGTTAACCGAATAATGAGTACTGTCGCCGCGTATAAAAGCACTTTGGCATTGGCTGGGAGGCAAGCAGGCACGCACAGGAATGAAAATCAAGGTGGAGTTAATCAAAAGCGCGTGCCGAGGAGCGAAAGTCGGGGAGCGAGTGCTCCTGTAATTGACGCATTCATTTATTCTCGTTTTTCTGCGGCCAGCCGCGCGGTGGCGGCGCGGCGGTCGCGCCGCTCCCTCGCCTGGCCCACTAACGAGACGACGAGTGAGCGGCGAACGCACCTCGACACGGCGACTCATCGAGTCGCACAAATTATCGTGCCGCTTATCGAATCGAATGGCGCGCACCAAATTGGATAGGAATACCTTTACGCCAATTACAGCAGGCCTGAGTGCCGCCGACTCACCTGGGAGTGATTCGCCCGGCACTCGACGCCACGTCTCCCCCACTTTCTCTCTCTCTCGATGGCCTGCTGCTGCACTCCCTCGGCGTCGGGGAAACTCTCATTGAGTGTAATTGAAAGATCCCGCGAAGCCTGGAGGATTAATCGATCGGTTACGTCTCTCTAAGGCGTCCACCGTCGCTCCCAGCCAGGCGACAAAGAGCTTCGATTTAATCCGCTGGGAGCACGAATCTTTCTCAGGGATTTCTCGTGGCCCGGAGCCCGCCTCGCTCATGAATCACGGGATTCTCCAGATGAATTAAATCCCGCGAGTATGGGAGAGGACTCGTTTTCAATTCGAGACGCGTTTACTCCGAGGAGACTAGAACCCGACTAAGAGCCTGCTCGGTGGTCCTAGCCGTAGAAAGTACTGGTCATTGTGGAACTACTCGGCCGAATCCCACAGTTGTGGTCCATCTTTTTATAACCGGATTTGGAGACGCACAGGTGGCACCGAATAAAGTGTCCCGATCCCTGCTCATCGAATAAAGCACCATCCAGACGAATAATGGGCCCCGAAACAAGGTGCAGCGGCGAGCAACTCTCTTCAGAAAGATAAATGCAGGCTACCGTATGCCGAAGCGTTTGAGAGAGAAAAAAAACAAGTTTTAAAGGCAATTTTCCATGGTGAGATCATCGAATAATATATTACTTGGACAGTAGCCCGAAGCATCGAGGATTCCTCGGGCTAAAGTTCATCCGTGAGTGGTTCCAAGAGATCGCCAATCGAAATAACCCCATTACCGTCTTCCCAATCTAGTCAAGGCGGAACAGGAATAAATCGAGCCTAGCTTCGAGCGCTCCTACCTTCCAAGAAGATCCCTCTTCCGGCTGTGGTTCGGCAGAAAAAACCTGGCAGCCTTAATTCCAGTCGGATTGGATCCAATTTATTCCCAATTAACCGAGAAGGACAGTATCCGACTGTCGGGAGTATCTATTTCGGAAATGGCATCCGGGTGTGTCGGTCACGGCAGGTTCTCTGCGCGAATCGAAAGCACCCTCGGCATTCGATAACTAAGCCGTTCAGGGAGAACAGGGCCATTTGGACTCGGGAGTGGCTCGATTCTTGATTCTCCGGAATCGCAGGCCAACACAGGCAGGTGCGGGTGTCTGCGGCCATGCAAAAAGTCCACGCTCTCTAATCTCGACGGGCGCGCGCGCGGTCAACTCTTGAGAGGGACTCAGTCTCTTTTTAATTGAAGGACATAATGATGTCCTTGTTGGGGCTGCTCGCGTGGCAGCCTGATAAAGAGGGACTGGTCTAAGCCGCGTCCATTTTACAAGGCGATCCTCTGTCTTTCTCGCCTGCTTGATGACTGTCCGTTCGAGGAGCGGCCTGAAAGAGCGCGTTGTCTTAACCCAAGCGAATGCGGCGCGTCACCGTTCCCGATCCTCTTCATCAGCGGATAATGATGAGTCTTGTACCTTGGGACTGCTGCCCGATGAATAGAACGTCTGTGGCGAGTCTTGCTGCTTCGGACTCCCTTGCCGCTATAAATAATCATCGCGCTTTTGGCCGAAATCCGACAGGAAGTGGTACCGATCGCTCCTCTATCATCGGACACCACGTATTCCTTGTGGGATGATCGCGCATCATCGGGGGCCTCGCGTAAGTGCTGGAAGATGGGACTCTCGTAGTTTTTACGACAAGACCAAGCCGATAGCGACCACTCGCGGCTTTTTTTATAGCTGCCAGCAAGAGGCGTATTTCGGGAAGAATTCGTGGAGGTAGTTTGTCTGGCGGGCCGGCCAAGATAAAGCACTAAACTTTTGAGGACCTATCCACTATGGCGTCGATCGTAAAATCTTGAGTCTTCGAGGACGATGCTGGTCTATCGAGCCAGCACAAAGCAGCCGACAACGTGCCGCGTCCGAGGTGTTAATTGACTTTCTTGAGCAGCACACGTAAACGTGGATAAACATCAATCTCTTCTGACATCGATTTTATATCCGTGCGATCGTATTCCCAAATTTGAATATACACTAGCAAAGCCCGCATACATTTACCGAAATTCCAGCATAGAAACTTCATGACTACAGGAAAAAACGAAACTGGAATTCTCGATATCTGACTTTAACTGCAACTATATGAAACTTTGGTGGAAGGTTCGATTGGAATGGTGCGCACATTAAGTGTCACGACTCTGTTGATAGGGAGTGGGAACACAGCAGCCGGTGTTGCCCTCTCTGATGGCGTGAGGCCCCCATCAAATTATAATTCACGGGCCAGTACGCCGAGAGGGGGTGTCGGTGATGGCGCACTCGGGCTGGAGGGTGTCGGCCGAGGAGGAGAACAAAATAGTCGCTACTTGATGGCGACTTAAGGTGATTTTGAATGGTGCCTAACGACTTGAAGCCGCGTCATGGGGCCCAGAGGCTTGCGAGAGAGCCGGCGTGCCAAATAATACGGAGTCACGCTGAGCCCGTGTCCCGATGTCCCGACGTTCGCCCGACGACTCTCAAGATAATGTCCTCCCACACGAACCTCACTTCGCTATTGCTTAGTCCTTAACCTCTCACCTCGCCGCCCCTCCCCGCCCAATCCCAGCATAATAGCGCATAAACTCCGGGCCCCCAATCCCGTCGACTGGCTTATTGCGAATTAATAGCTTTTCGCTGGAATGGGACCTACCTGCTGTGATTCAGATGTCACTGCTTTCCCCCTCCACTAATTCCAGCCCAATTTCTATCGCTATTCACACTTTCTCGTGCTTCCCCCGATATTTCAAATATTATTTATGATTATATTATTCCTTTTATTTCATTGCAATTTTTTGTGATTCGTGTAGTTGGCAGGATTTGCAGAAGAAGAGAAGAGATTGGAAAATATTGTGACACGCAAGCCACGAATTCCTGTAGCAGGAGCCGTGTCCCACCTGTTTCTTCGTTTCATGCTTCCTGGAGTTCTCGGTCGGATTAAATGGAGGATCGATGACTCGCTGCTGTGGCAACGAGCTCCATAGAAAAGCCTGGTCTGTGGGAGTATGTTCTCGCTGGGGTGACATCCCCTCGAGCCTCATTGTGTGCTTTTCACTTCTGTAAACATTTATGCCACCGCAGTGCAAGTTCCCAAGTGGGCACCCGAGAACGATGCTGACCGGTCCAGGTATTAATCCGGGAACGGGTGGATGCCTGATTTATTCATGGCACAGATCATTCTGGGATTTCCTAGTACGAACATTAAAGTCCCGGAGAATTTTTTTTTATCGTTTCCGGATTAAATCTTGGATGGAATGTTTGAAGGGCGAGAGTTTGTTGTCTTTTTTGTCGATATCTTAAGAAATAAGTTTTGACTCTTCGCGAGCACACTGCTGATTGTTTCGTGCGGCGAGAGTGAAAGGGACTGCACTCGCTTGGAGATCGAATTGTGGGGATCGATTCAGAAAGACAGGTGTAGCGGCGCTCGGCTGTCATTAATAACCGAGATAATTCCTTGGAAACAATCTTCGCCGGATCTTGCGGAGAACAATCATGCCGCTGTCATTACTGGCACAATGCTCCTGCAGTGTCATTCACATCGAGCTACTTTATCCTCGCAGTTGGTTACATCTATTCATTTTGACTTCCTCGCTTTCGCTCCTTCTTTCTCAGCTTGTCCGAATTCCCAATTCCAGGACTGAATTGGGCTTCGCGTGATGTGTGAGGAATTAACAGCGTGGTGCCAGAGGGAGCATAGATCTGTGAGAGTTATTAGTTTCTGACCGGGAATGATTCAGAAGAAAGTTTCGCAGCGAAATGAAACCCTATTAGAATGGAATTGGATTTCGTTGAGATTCCCTTAGAGTCCTGCTAGTTGGAATTTCTCAAGTCCAGCACCATTCCTTTCGCAATCTCACCGGCAATGCTATTCTAAGCATCGCGGCTCGTACGTGCACTTTGTCACAATTATTCCCGCGCGGCTTCAAAGCGTATTCCGCAAGTGCGGAGAATGCGGTGCTGTTTTACATAGCGGAATCGAGGAATCCTCGTAGCGAAAGAGTAACGGCTGACACCAGGGGACATGCACGTGACGTTGCATGTCGGGGAAGCCGGCCGAGCGTGGCCATTGTCCACCCCGGGACAGGAGACGGCTCCAGGAAATCTACCCACGAGGACGAGACCTCACCTCGTGCCGTGATCGAGAGCTTGTCAAGCGGCTTGTCGAAGGACGAAACGTGACCGAGTCTCCGCGAGCCAATCCTACGACACTCGACATCATCGTGGCTTGAATCCGAATGAACTTCGGCTATCATCTCAAATGCATCCCTCTAGAATGGCGTCCATCAAAACTCTAAGATCTCTCCACGATGAAAAGTTAATCCCTCCAATCGTCTGTCATTAAGGAAACCAAGGGAACCGAGAGAATAATGAAAGAGTGCTCCATTTTTAAATCCCCGCCAAGACGCAGACTCTATAATTACCAGCGGCTCCCCTGGCAACTATTGTTGCGGCTAAAAAAATAGCGGGCGATAAAAAATTGACCGCCGCGTTGCAGTGGACAGAAGGGGTGGAAAGGTATTAAAACGTGAAATGCCTGTGCGAGCGCGCTTCCCGTCGAGGGCAAGGAACGATGGAGTTGTTTTAGGATCGCAGAGTGGCCAGCTTCAACAAGAAAACTGCCTGGAGATGTTCTCCCTGCGAGAATGGCGAAGTTTGTTTTTACTGCTCTGGCTCTTTCTTCTTCCCTCTCGCTCTTATTCGGGAGCACGCGCGCGCGCCCAAGGAAATCTTCATCCGGGCGCGAGCGAGTGATTCCTTTGACGGATGGTCGTCCTGGGCGAGTTAGAAAAATAGCGTCCTCCCAGGACAGCGAAGCATAGCACGGAAAGCTTCGTCTTCTTCTGTGTTCCAGAGCACGTTCAGCCCTTGGATAACCACTGAGAAAATAATCAGACTTTCCTCTATTTACGGCTATCCAGCTTCGCACGCGGCAGTGTCGCGCGTATTGCCCTCGAGAAATCCTTCGAGGATATCCAATCGTCTTTCCGTTTATTTTCCCGCGAGAAGTCAAGTGCAGATTTTCGTGCCCTTTGCTACCGGACGCCGCACCGCCACTACTCCCATGCTCTTTCGAAAACCTTTCTAGACTGTTGCACGACTAGCCCTTTCAGAAGGTAGTGCACCCTCGGAAAGAAACACATACAAAAAATGGCGGTGTCTGGCCGCGGGGAATTGAGAGAACTCTCCTCGTATTCCTTATTGACCGAGCGTTCGTTTCAAGAAAGCGAACTTTCAGTATGCATAATAGCTCGGGAGGCTCAAAACACGGGGGAAAAGTGCAATGCGGAACGTTTAGTGCCATTAAAGCCGAGCATCAAGACATCCAGGAGTGGAAACCAGTCCCGCTGGCTTTCAAGGTATCTTGACATCTAGTTTACACCTGGTCCGCGCGCAGCAGGCTTGCCCTTTTATCGCAATTCCGAGGCATTGAAATGTTTTGCGAGGATGGCCAAAGCAACAGACAGCACACGCACAGGATGGACAGAGGAGCGTTCTCCTTGGACGGGCATGTCGAAACAATTTGGCGAGTTGTTCGCTGCTTGTGTGTGTCCTCGAGGACAATAGCTCGCGACGTGGTGGCGCATAAAGGGGGGGGGCAAAGGCTGGATGGGTCGCCGCGACAATGGGGGCGTCCGGCGTGTTGAGCCAACTTCGGGACAACTGCGTGAATCTAATTGTCTACGGTGAGCAACCGTGGCGGCAGCGGCGGCGGCGGCGACGGCGGTACGCCGGAAGATTCTCGTTCCCGTTGACGTCTTCTTTCACGCGAGCGCCTAACAATATATCCCCAAGGAGTAGAAGAAACGGGGGAAGAAGTCCGAGGCGGTCCAAGTCGATTCAGGAAGAATTGGAAACGCGTGCCCGTTCGAAAGTAGCTTGGCGGTCGAGCGTTCCGGAAACATTCCACGTTTGCACGGGGCACGCTTGTCAATTTCCCGGCCCACCCAGGGGTACCGGTCGGCCAGGCACCCTGCAAATCCCATGGGGCCAGCGAATGAACCTCGCCGTACCGCAAACTCGCAGGAGGTGTCCGGCAACTGGCACGTCGTTGCCCGGCTAACCAGGTTAGCGTTATTGACTCCAGGTCGATCATCTCCTCGTGGCTCGGTGCACTCGACTTTCTCCTTAATGAACTGCGCGCCGCGCTCTTTGTGTAAATATAAAACGCGGTCACTAGATAATAGCCGCTTTCCTCTGGCAGTATGCGAGCGCCGCCGGCGCCGACTACACCATACCCTATTTAGACGATCAGGGATGAACCTTTTCTCCGATAGGTTCCCTTTAAACCAACCGTCTCCCTCTCTCTTTCTCTCATCTCGTTTTTATGGCATATCGCGCGAATATTGCAGGTAACTCTGGACTAGAAATAAATAAATAAATAAAAACACCGGCACAGAGCAGAGAGGCCGGGGGAATGCCAGGTCGATACGCCAGGTTATTTTTCCATCGGGATAGC
The DNA here is from genome assembly GCA_910591665.1 of Ectemnius continuus. NCBI lineage: Eukaryota > Metazoa > Arthropoda > Insecta > Hymenoptera > Crabronidae > Ectemnius > Ectemnius continuus. Next base: position 13,807,341 of record OU342861.1, read on the forward strand.
CTATTACAAATATTTGCGGGAGAACGAGCCATCGAGATTGCGCATCTGGGAGCGTGCATTCGAGCGGCCCCGAGGGTCCCCCGGTACACATGTATACAAAGCCGGTGCAATTAAATGAATCTAGCATATGCCGCATCGAGTCGCATCCCCGGCAAAGTCGGAGCGGGTAAACGGCTGCCGGTGCATCCGCATCGAGGATACTCGTTGCGATATTCAGCGCCCGGAGTACATATTATGTGCAGTCATCGCGCGTTTATTCGCAGCAGTGGACCTTCGTTTATGCGGCTTCCTAGATGGTGTACTTCACTAGCTGCTGCCGGTGTATCTGCATAGTAGAGGGCCTCGCATGGGCCACAGATGCTCGTAGCTTCGTTCCTCGCAAGCCTCGCACCGGCAAACATGCCGTCGACTCGTTTATTGACATCGCACGCTACCCACTATCCCTCTTCCCCACGCCAGCCAGCCTATCTCTGTCTTTCTCTCTACGTATGTGTGTGTGTTGCGCAAAAGCAGATGCACAGTCGTGCACCGTACGTGCTTTCAATTCGCGTTGCTTCTCCTAGCAAGCCTGGTTTCCCGTGCATCGCGCCGAGCTCGCTCGCTCGCTAAAATGCGAGAGTTTGGTGCAAGCGTAGAAAGCTCGAATAAGGGTCTATTATCCCCGGGGAAAAAAAGCGAGGCGAGTTAAAGAGAAGCAGAAGGAGAGGCAGAGAGAGAGTAGCGAGGAGAGAAAGCGAGGAGAGTGCGGGTTTATAAAGGGAGCACGGAAGGCGTAAATTATAGGCGCCCGGGTAATATCGTATTCTTTTGTAGCCGGGATAAAAGTAATGACGCAAAGTAGCCTCCTTCTTCCGGGGACTCTTCATCAATTCTAGGAGCGAGCCGGACTCGACTCTGTTTTGCTCTCCGCTGCCGGAGAGAAGTAAGCGGGACCGATGGAATATTCTTAATGTAATTGCACTTTGAATGCGACCTCGCAAAAGTGATTGAAGGCAGCCTAGTGCAATCTGGCGAGCTCGCGCATTATGCAGGAGTAGCGCTCGCGCGGGCGCTTGCTTGCTTGCTTGCTTGGGAGCGAGCGCGGAAGAAGATTGCGATGCGAAGCGAGGCGGTGGAGTACAGTGGATGGTAACTAGAGACAGGAACAAAGAGGAGCGCATACGTATCCAGCTCCACCACCTGTCCCATCATAGTCTAAGAATAGAGCAACGCAGCAGCCTCCTCTCTCTTTCTTTCGGCCGTGCTAAAAGGAGTGTATGTATATGTATACTCGTTGCGTTGCAACGCCAGCAAGATGTTGCGCGTGCTTGTCGGGTCATGAGCTCCTTCGTCCTCTTTCTCGAGCCCTCCCCTCCCTCTCTTTCTTACGGGAGAGCGGGCGCGCGCGCGCCCGTCCTGCACGCCTCTTCTTCCTCGCCGTTTTTCTTACCCCCTTTGTGGCCATCGCCGCGAGCGCACTCCCAACTGCCTTCGCTATTTAGCCTGCCGCCTTGCCAGCCTGCTTTTTCCATAGCGCCGACGGCTTTAATGACAAAGTTGGGGAATGCCAAGGGTGTGCGTGCACTCTAGCCATCCAACCAGCAGCGGCAGCAGCAGCAGCGTTAACCTTCTCGCAAAGAACCGCACGAAAGTTTCCTTGGCAAGTAAATACATCTGAGAAATGTAGGAAGCTGTAGCTCGCAGTGTAAATGTACGGTGTACGAGGAGAGAGAAAAGTGAGAAAGTTCGCAGTCGAATTCTGGGAAGACACGCGTAGGCGAAGGTCGAGTCAATGAAGATGAAGAAGTGTTTAGTAATTGAATTTAAGTACCGATTTAAGTACCGATGCCTGGCAGTTCTCGCGTACATTGGACCTGCTAGTGTGAGAACCGTTGATGTTATTCAGAGGCTGACTCTCCTCTTGTCTCTCCTGTCTCCGGTGTTATTCAATGCTATCGCGGCAACCCAGCCAGCCGAGTGGCTTCAGTATGGCGCGCAGTACTTCACTTCACTTCCCAACTAACTATCCCCACCAACGACCCACTCTCCCTGAATCTTCCTCTTCCTTTCTCGTAACTACTCCCTGGCGTAAAGTGTTACTTTATCCCTTTAATCCGTGACTATCGCTCGTCCTCGGAGGAGCACATTCCCGGGGCGGCGCGGCGCGGCGCCGCGCCGCGTAGCTCGCTCGAGTTTGCCAGGAGTTTCCAGGAGGTAGGAAGAGGCGAGAAGGAAGGGCGCGTGGCCCTCCATTATCCACATGCGGCGTCGCCAAAGTTTAAATGGCAAAGCAGGAGATGAAGCACCGGTTAAGGGAAGTGCGGTGCAGAGGCTGTGCCGGTGCCGAGGGGCAGGAGGAGCGAGGATGAGGAGGGGGGGGGGGGGGGGAGGAGGCGAGGGTCCACTCGTTCGTTGTCTTCTTGTGCTCGCCACGGTGCAGCACCTGCCATGACTCACCGTCGCCGGCTCCCCCGCAAAACTCGGCCGGATTACAAAGACTTAAATACCGGTCGTTTCTGCCGAATACGTGCTCCTACGAGAAGGGGCACCCGCCATTCCCGAATCCACCGAAGGAAGGTTCCGATCCCCTTGAAAAAATGTCCCTCGGCGAGTGCAGCCTCCCATGAAAAGCAGACGCCATTTCGCGGGATTAGTGATTCGTTAAAGTTATAGCTCATAAAAATCGCAAATCCTCGCCGAAGGGTTTCTTCCCGGGGTCATCGATCTGCCGTTGGATCACGGTCGGCCCGTACGCCTTTTCTTTTCAGGCCTCCCTCTTACCTCTTCTCCTCGGCTTCCCGAACTCTGGCGGTGTTATTAAATTCTTGAGGATCGCTTTTAAGGCTTAATCGAATAAAAATCGAGCGGCTTTCATGGCTGTCCTATTCAGATCTTCGCTCTATTTCAAAGAACTTCGCGTAATAAATGAGCTCGGCTCGAAGTATCGTCCCCCAGGCTTATCAATCACCGTGCATTGTCTTATTATGAGAGTTGGAGGAAGTCAGGATAACGGGGATGAAGGCTCGGCCGAAGAAAAATGAGCGAGGATGCGGCGTCCACTGATATCCAGCGAGTCACGGTCATCCGAGTCATCCTGTCCACAGGACTCCTTCTCTCTTTCTCTATGGAGAGGGGCAAGATATCCCCTTGGACGTCTGCGCGAGATGGTCTTATGAGCTCGCATATAAATGACGCGCTCGCGAGCACGGAGCCTCGTGACAGGAGACAAAACACTCGGACCCAACCAGTTCCTAGATCTGCCGTTGATATCTTCACTAAACGAAGCACCACCCAAGGTGTTAGCCGGCTGGCGCGAGATCGCTGCCAGCTGATAGGCGACACCATCCCTGACGCATTAGCCGTTTCACGCCGCTTGGAGAAAGAGACGTGGCCAGAGAGGCCCCCGGATGAAACGCAACTGGGTGACAACAATACCCCGTGTCGGACGTGGGAGCCTTTTGCGCGAGCACCAGCACGGTGGTCTGCCAAAACTTGGCTCGACGAATTCGCAAAGATCAACTCGAGATAGAACGGCTCTCTCGCTTTCTTCCTCCCTCTCGGCTACTCCCAGCAAACTGCACAGGGTAGCTCTCGCAGGTCATTTGCAAGACAAGTCTATCTTTCCTTCGCAGCCATTATTTTTCCTCCTACCGTCCGAGCCCGAATTAAACTTTTACTCTCCGCTTCACATTTCACAGAGAGTCCAGTCTTCTTCTCTACTGTATTAAAATGGAAATTGGAAAATGGCCCGGCTTAATTTTTGCATTGCCCGTGCTTATGGTCGAGGAGCTTTCGAGAGAAGACTGGGAAGCTCTGGGCTAATTTCGCCAGGTTTTCCCTAGCTTCTGGGACTGGTGTGGATGGTCCGTGCCAACTGGGATTTCAGTGGCGGGGAAAATTTCGGCGGACTGACCTCGCGAGTGGACCAAGGGTCACGTTGCCGGAGCTAAACGATGCAATTTGCCGGTAGATAAATCACGAAATCGCTGTCGGTGATCTCGGCCTGGACTCCGAGAGCGGTAAAACGCCCGATTAATCTCTGTAAACGATCGTTTACATACCGCCCACTAGTTGGACAGATATAATAACCGTGTATCCTTGCGAGCGAGATTTATCGTCCGCGACTATTACTCGCGGAGAGATCGTAGCTCGCCAATAATTACCACGGCGACGCCCCGATAGCCCCCCCTGCGATTTATTCGCAATTACTATGCTCCGCGCGCATCCACTCTCCTATTCGCCGCAACATTGTTATAATCGCTTCCAACCCTCCCTCTCTTAGCCACTAGGTTACTCGGGTTTCTATTTATAGTCCTGCACTCTTGCCATTATCCTTACGTATCTGAGTAATGAACGAATAATTCGAAAGTGCTATATAAAGGAGAATGCTAATACTACTTGTGTCTCACACTTTATAAGCTATTCAAATACATTCTATTATATTACGGTGAATTATTAGCATAGATTATTATTTCACTCAATTATTTCCTGACACGGAAGAGGCTGTGAGTGGCATAGCACGATGGTCCGAAGCATCGAAGCAATTGCCGGAAGCCAGAGAGGAAATTTCCAGTTTTCCCGGCTAACTGAGAGTGGGAGAAGTGATGCTCGCATTCCTGGCGGAGCAGCGCCGCTATCGATTTCGACAATGAGAAGTGACGTCACTTCTCAGCGAGGAGAAAGGCAGAGCGAGGTGGAGGAGAGGATGCCGGTAGCTAAAGGAAAGGACGAGGCTCTCTGCACATGCATTCAGGAGCAAAAGGGGGATACCAGCGCGGTGCACAGCTGCGGTCTCTGACATGCTGCTCGTGCCACGGTAAAGCGCAATCGCATGCACACGCCTCACCGTGATTGTTCCGAGAATGCCAGGAGCTTCTCCCGTCTAAAGCAGAAATGGGAGGCTCCTGAATAACCCGAGAATCTGCCAGCTAAGCCAATGCGAAAGACAGAAAATTTAGCTCTCTAATAAAAATGATAAATAAAAATCATCTCAGAGAGATTGCGGGATCAGATTGAATGTACAGGGTGATTCACTTGCCTTTGAATCAGAACTCTCCTAGCCCTTATTTTTTTTCGTGGACTTCCCGACCTTTTCCGGGGCTGAAATTTTGTAGAAAGTGTTTTTTTGCATCGAGGAAGAAGCGGTAAAAATTCCAGACCCCTAGCTCAAAATTCATTTTTTCGCAAATTTTTTAAGGCATACCCCTTCAAAAATTTTCGATTTTTCGAAGGTTCTGGGACTGGGACGAACGCTTGATTTTTCGATTCCTCGTGTCTCAAAACGGATAAAAAACATAAATGTTGTGGGGGAAATGCCGGAATTCTACCTAAAACACATGGAAAACCGATCTTGAATATTTGATTTCAACGGTTTTCCCCATGTTTTTTTATCTTCCTGACCTTTCCCGGGGCTGAAACTTGGTAGAAAGTGTTTTTTTATATCGAGGAAGAAGTAGAAAAAATTCCAGAGCCCTAGCTCAAAATTCATTTTTTCGCAAATTTTTTAAGGCATACCCCTTCAAAAATTTTCGATTTTTCGAAGGTTCTGGGACTGGAACGAACGCTTGATTTTTCGATTGCTCGTGTCTCAAAACGGATAAAAAACATAAATGTTGTGGGGGAAATGCCGGATTTCGACCTAAAACACATGGAAAACCGATCTTGAATATTTGATTTCAACGGTTTTTTATATGTTTTCATGACTTCCCGACCTTTTCCGGGGCTGAAACTTGGTGGGGAATGTTTTTTCGCATCGAGGAAGAAGTAGAAAAAATTCCAGGCCCCTAGCTCAAAATTCATTTTTTCGCAAATTTTTTAAGGCATACCCCTTCAAAAATTTTCGATTTTTCGAAGGTTCTGGGACCGGGACGAACGCTTGATTTTTCGATTCCTCGTGTCTCAAAACGGATAAAAAACATAAATGTTGTGGGGGAAACGCCGGAATTCTACCTAAAACACGTGGAAAACCGATCCTGAAAAATTGATTTCGATGGTTTTCCCCATGTTTTTTTATCTTCCCGCCCTTTTCCGGGGCTGAAACTTGGTGGAGAGTCTCCCCTTGCATCAAGGAAGATGTGATATAAATTTCAGAGCCTCAGCTCAAAATTTTTTTTTCCCCGTATTTTTGGCCATCGAAAATATCCAATTTTTGGTGGTGATTCAAAGGCAAGTGACTCACCCTGTACATATAAATTCTGATTAAAGATCCGGGTGGAGCAAGTACCTGTTTAAGGTACAAGTTTCTACAAACCACTACGGGGAACACACTTGCGGTTGCTTTTATAGGTCGCGTTGGACATTACCCTTTCCGTAAGGTGGTCATGCGTGATGTTAAGGGGCCTTTTTCTGCGAAGAGCAGCTCCCTGGAACGAACTTGTCCAGGGCGAGCACCAGCCGTGAGGAAGTAAGAACGTGTCATCAACAGTCAGTAGCCGTCGATATGTGCTCGAATCAACCACGAAATTGCGACAAAGTTGCGTACAGCGGCGACCGCAAAGCGTGATTTCCAGTGGCGAGGCTGACGAAAGCGGATGAAAAAGTCGGGCAGTTCTTTCCCATAAGGAACCGTAATCCCCGGCGAGAAAAAGCGGAATCGCTTGCAGCTGTCCAATTCACGGCAAGTGATCCTCGCGCGAATGCAGGTAACACGCGGCAGAGTGCTCAAGCAGTGTTGGTATGCCGGAGAAAGGAAACGGCTGGATATGAGGAAAAAGTGAATTTATAGCTGTAAGCGAGTCCCATCACGCCAACTGATCGAATCTGATACATGTCGGACGTACACCAATACCGCCGAGTGAAAGTATCCCTCGGACAAGCTAAATCCAATCTTCCACTGCTAAGGAAACCAATTTCGAAAGAAGCGCTTTTCAATAAAACCAAAAAAAAGAAGAAAACTGGTGCAAACTCTCTGTCTCTCTCTCAAATGTCTTTTAATAATGCATACTGCATGAGTGTATTGCCCCGCTAACCCAGATGCGCGTTTAATCTTGCATTCGGAATTGCGTCCTAGATATTTGCCCTATTTTCCATAATACTGGGCTCGCAACGCAAGCTTCCTTTGAACGTGTGCCCTTTGAAGTGCACGATAGAGGAAGTGTGTCGAAGATGATGTATATCCTGACGGGAGATTTAACAGCGGTGGGCTGTCGGTACGGATCGTCCTTGGAGAAGGAAAGAAATGGAGCGAAAAGGAGCAAGCGCTTCGGGCTACGAAACCTTGGAACAATGAGGCGAACCACTCATGACGGCCCTCACGTACCAGCGAACCTCTGATGTATATGCTCGGTCAGCGGCCGGCCAACCAGATGAAGTCCGATTGCACTCCCGCGCACTCTGCATCCCCATTACAACTACTGCTAAGCAGCAGCTGTTCCAATGCGCCTTCCTTACTCGGGACGTTACTCTCGCGCACTCGGATGATGAACAGATAGAGAAGATATTTAAGAAGATTTATGAGCTCCCGTGGGAGCCTCCGGCGCTCGCGCACAACTCGGTGTCATCCTGGAAATGGCCTCGCCACTCATTCCGCTAACTTGTAACCAGCGCGCCGCACTTTCCATACTAATTCTCTCCTTTTAACACAATCACTCCTTCGTATAAAGAAACATCAGATATTTCATCTTAATTTCGCGCCAACTTTCCAAGAGAAATTCAAGACATAGCGCGATCGAGCAAGACAATAAAACTGAACTCCAGCTGTTATTCAAGCGGGAGTTGATGATTTGCGAGGGAAAGGAATATTCGGAGCAGGCAACCTTAATATATGGGTATGTGAGTGAATCAAGGTAAGGTAGAGCATAATGAGTACACGAATAGCAGACGCTTGTCCGAGGACAATTATCCGTGGGGTCGACGGGAGGAGAGTCCGGAGAGCTCAAGCACCTCACCAAGATGAACTTGATGGGCCCTTTCAGGAGCGAAGGCCCGACAAACCCGAGAGAGCCGCGCGCGTAATGCAAGCCACACTAGGACCCGCTCGCGTCGGTGCTCTTCTCATTATCTCGGCGAGGGGGATCATCCGAGCTGGACCTTAAATCAACGTCCCTGCGACAATTAACTCGCTCGTGTGAGTGAATAGGGCTGCTGGTACACCTAGCTCTCGGTGGAGAGCGACCGAGTGAATCACGCGCACACCACCTGCCGGAGCGTGACCTCTTAATGTGCATGCCGAGGGACGAAGCCTCCCAGACATTGGCGTAGCCAAGAAGAGACGCACGGATTCCTTCGCCAGGACCTGCCTCGCGCGCGCGCTCCCGCTTACCATTACCATAACACGCTTCAACATCCTAGTCACGATCTCCACCGGGTACCACTACCACCTAAAGCAACCTTGCCCATTTAGACTGACATTTCGGGGGTGGCTTGACAGCCAGTCGTGCTTCCAACCAGATGACATTCCGCTAGGAAGCTAACTCGCATCTCGCCCGCCTCCGACCCTCGTAACTTGCTTTGTATTACATGCTACTTGCATCCGGTGAAACACTCGCACTGCAAATGGTATAAGAAACCTTTCAACTACGCTTGTCGCAATCAGATAACCAATCTATGAGAAGTTCCCGGCTTTCTTGTGGGGGGCTGTGCAAAAAATGCGGTGAGTTCATACGTTGAGAGAGGCTGTGGAAGAAGACTGTAGGAGTACTTGTCAATATTGGAGATACTGATCGTATGGGGGATGCACTATGCCAGTGACTCAGGTGTTTCGGCGGTGGCTCGCTACGCTGATGCACTCTCGGGTACCTCCGCCGCCGCCGCCGCCGCCACCGCCGCCGCCGCCGTCTCCAGGCTCGTTCAGCGTTTCCTCGACCTCCTTCTCCGCGCGGTGTACTTGAAGAGGCTGCGGAGATGGAGTGAGATAATGGAGAGAAAAGGAGAGTACTGGTGGTACCCTTCTGGCTTGGTTGGGTCCACTCGGGGGCCCGTCCTCGCCCTGCAAAGTGCTCGTCCACTCGCGTACGGATGTAATAGCTCTCGGACGGACTGGGCCCGGCCATACACGGATGCTACGAGTTGTAATACTCGGGCTCCGGAGACCCGGAGGACGCGTCCAGGGGCCTGGGAAAATGACGGTGTGTGTAATCGACGAAGGCGAAGGCCCCCCCGCGCGGCACACCTCGCTGAAGTTGATCTGGAGAGCGCGCGCCACTCGGGTCACGGGTCGCCGCTATAAACCCGGCAACGTTATTGCAGGTGTGCGAGAGTCGCGCGAGCCCCGGGCCGCAACTTTGCAAACGAGTTTGCGGGAAACGCATAAAATTATAAGCCGGCGGAGAGGCGCGCGCGAGCGACCGCCCGTTTCACTCGAGTATACCGGCAGCACCGAGTGTCGTAGCCCCCACATATATATTGTGGACATGCGACGTTAACAGGCTCTCCTGGTCCTCTCCGTCTGGAATTGCGGCCTTATAAACTTCCCCGGCAGCTTAAGTGGGTTCCCCTGTTTCAGGCCATGCGAGCTAGTCAGCCTGACTTAATTTGCGGCTGCCCAATTGTCCTTAACAATGCTTCCTTTTATTTCATACCGAATCTCGACAGGTGAAGCTTTCCTTTGGTCGAATCGATCGTTCAATCATCTCCTAAGTCATATACGCTTAGAGACGCGAGGTTCCCATGCTTGCAATTGAACGTGAGATCCGACAGATTCATTTATCAGCATCGATGTCCTAGCCGATATTCTTTGATAGTATCAGTCGATCGAGGTCGACCTCCCCGACGCACGTCGGATAAAACAGGAGTGAGAGGGTTTAGTATGATCCTCCTGGGAATCCATACGTCTTACCTCGCGGTTTAAGGGCCACGTAAGTATCGCGGCGTGGAGTCGTTCGTCATCAGTCAACGTTCATCCAATCAGCGGAGGCCGCGCTCGCTCCCAGAGTGCCATCGGCGCAATCATTTACTCCCCTTCGTTGATTAATGGTGAGTGCCGCGGTGCGCATGCATCCAACCGATCCGAAACAGAACATCGGCCGCCTCCTGCTCGACGTCGCTTCGTCGCTCGGCTCGCTGCCCGCACAAACCAACTGGCATTGCACTTTTTGCGCGCTCGCTCGCTCGCTCACTCGCCCTCCACCATGATGGACGTGTCGCCCTACTCGCGCCGCGACAAAGATCAGCTTGGTGTCCGTCGCCGAAGCTTCAAGTACACTCGATGCTCATTCACCGCACGAAGATCATAAGTCTTCGCCGACGACCATTCGGTATTCACTACTGGAACGAGCCCGACTTGTTCTTAATAGACGGGACGTGCAATCGATCACGCGGCTTCACGCCAAACTCGAATCACTCGGTTGAGTGAGACATTAGAGCAATTAATGTTAATGAAAACCTGGGTGTACGACTTGAGCCAAGTGCACCTTGCTTTGCTAAGTTAGCTCTATATTTCACTGCTATCTTAAACGCCGCTCTCCGTTGCGTAATCTCCGTGTAGCTTAGACAAGAGCGGGGCAACGTGTAATGGTCGCTCATCAATCACGATTAATGTCAGAACTACGAGGTCTCTCTGGCATTGTTCGACTCTATGGCTTCTACCGTAATCTGTATCCTATCGTTTCGAGATGTAATGTCGGAAGCTTCGTATCCCTTTCGAAAGCTAAATCCTCTGTTCAATTTAGAGACGCTTGAAATCCAGACATTTCCAACTAATTCCTGCTATATTAAATAATTTATTTTTTATAATATTATGGATGAATATCGGAAGAAAGTTTCTTTTGATAATGCAAGAGAAATACCAAGGAAATGCGGGAATATCCAGTTGTGTGCAGCAGGGTTTTACGTAACAAGGGGAGTCACACGTGACTGAGTGGACGTGTGGCCGCGTGTGGCCGGGTCTCCCATACACAGACGTTCCACCACGATTTAGGCACCTGCCCGTGGGCCCTGACCTCGTGCGCACACCAGCAGAGTCGAGTGGAGAGAGAGAGGGGGAGGGAGGCGCAGAGAAAAAGTATGGAAGAACGATGAGGAGCTCGGAGCTGAGCGTCCGGGCCAAGCCGCAGGAGAGCAGCAGCTCGGCTCTTCGAGCGGGCGGAAGACGAAAAAAGGAAGGGAGGCATCTCTCGCTGATTGAGGAGCACACCGGAGTCACTGAGATGTGTGCGCTCGAGAGATGCGGCAATAAAGCACGTGCGCGCATAAACGCGCGCGCGAGAGAATGATCTCGGCGATGGAACACCTGCCTGCTCCAACAGACATCGATTCCTCCCTCCTCTTCGAGTGGGGCGAGGGAAGAGCGGCGCTCCGCTGCCCCGCACTCTACCACTCTTACACGCAAAATTAATTAAAATTGCGAAACCTCTCCCATTTATCGCGAAAAGTGGTGATTTAATAAAGATAAAGCGGAGTCCGCATTCCCTCGGAATTCGCCTGGCAAGATGAAGTGAGTGTTATCTTCCCACCGGCTGGTGGGTAGCCGACGCTCGTTACGACACTTGATGTCCAACACTTCAGCTCGAAGATAAATTGCGGAAAACGTCTCGATCCCCTTTTCGCCCTTTCCCTTCGCCGGCCTCTTCTCCTATCGGCCTCGCAAATCACTGCCGGAGGGGGACCACGCTCGGGAAACATTAAGGCCGACAGGGAAAGAAAAAATAGATCTTTCCTCCTGTTATCGCGGTAACTCCTTCAATTTCCGGCGTTACGTATTAAAAAGCCGTCTAGCTATTCGTCTAGGAATAATCTAGCGGGAGTCGAGGGACGCCGGGGAGTATCAGAGGAAATTGGAATCGATAGGGGTTTGCTTATTTCCGGGGACGAATCATCCGGGAGTGGAGGTTGAAGTTGCGGATCCTGCTCTCATTAGGTAGGCATCGGCCCAATAAATAAGGGTGGAGAGGGGGATCCTGGCCGGCGGCGGCGTAACGACAGTATTGACAATCGTAAAGCCCCGGTATTAAATCGCGGCGAACCGAGGGCTGAGAGGGAGCCGCGGGGAGACGGGAAGAGAGAGTCGAGTCACGCAATCCAGGTGCAGGTGCAGCCTCCCTCTTCCCTTGGAGAGGAGAAGACAAACGCTGCGAGGAAGAGAGGGCCACGCGTCCTCCTCACGGGATTCGTAGCGCGTGCTCGTGAAAGTCGTCTTCTTCTGCTTCTCACTCTCTCCCACTCTTCCCCACTGCCTCTCACTCACTCGCCCGTCCGCCCGAGCCAGATTACACCGAGGGCGTCCGGAGCGGCGCGACGCGTGAACTCACGCCGATTAATTAGAATTAATGCGCTTGCCTGTCATCCGCCGCTGGCGCGTCCTCGCCCGGCTGTTCCGCCCGGCGACACTAACGTCAGGTACGCCAGACGAAAAAAGAGGAAGAGCGCTTCCTCTAGCTTCCTCTTGGTTCTATTTTCGTAATCAACGCGCCATTCTCCTACGGTTTTTTCTCCCGTTTAATTGAATGGCTGATCGTTAAAGCTATCATGTAAAATCAGTAATATTGCCGATAGTATATATGTTGGAACTGAATGTTTCTTGGAAGCGACTGAGTCAATAGTAGATGATTCGGTACGCGTTCCGTGCACACTCGGCGAGTAAGAGGCTCGCGGAGCTCACGCGCTTGCGAAATATGCGGACAATTATTCTCATTTCGAGCGCGTCGGGAGATCAATCTCACGCCACGAGCGAGAAGCGAGCGGCCAGAAAATATATGCTGCCACCAGCTGCCCAGCGGAATCGGCGAAGCGCGCGTGTAATCAGTGACACACATCATTCGAAGTTAATGATGCCTGAGTGTAATGGGCTCCGGGTATAAGTATGACGCGCGTCCACGGACAATTATGTTCCGTTAAATTAAAACTGCTGCCCTTCTCCGTTAACGCGAGCGATCGCGGAGGTGCTCGCCGTTCGATTTGCATTGACGAACGCTTAATTAACTCGGCGTTACGAGGGAACCGGTTCGCCCGTCTTGTTGCCACTGTAGTTCCCGAGCGGTAGGCAACAACTCTTTGCACATAATTGTGATAAAATGCAACAAGCAGGCGTAAGCGCTATTACGTCCCGAATGTCTGCCACTCGTCGAAAAGGCCGGACGAATTCGCGCTATTAATCAACCAAGTCAAAGTGTTATCGGGTTGCGGCCTGATTGCTGTATTACGAAAGTGTGGCAGCTGTGAGTTTACGGGGGCAGAAGAAGAAGGGGTGGGAGGGAGAGAGAGAGAGAGAGCCATTTTAACGGGAGGACAGTTTTGCAAGAATTTAACGGGTCTCACGGGAGCCCTCGGTGCAATTGGTTCTCTCTGCGGCGTATCGAGCTATAAATCTGCGAAAGCTTGCCCTCACCTTTGATAGACATAATGATTAAAGCTTCTGAAACGCGGCTGGCCATTTACCGCGGCGCAAAAACTCAAACGATCTTGCCCACTTTGGAAGATCCAATCGAAAGCGATCCCATGATCACGCGGCCCGTTAGGTTTTTCAGCGCCAAGAACGCAAAGCGAACCTCGTTTCCGAGCGACCCTGGTGAGCAGGGCAATTTTGCTTTTTGTTCCAACTCTCCCGCCGGGTCACGTGAGCGAGGCGCGAGCCGCAAAACAAATGATTTTAAAGGCATCGGGTAATGGCTGCATGATTCCCTGCGATAAATCAACCGTTGATCGACAAACTCCTGGCATATTGGCGAACCGCTTTCATTTACTCCCGTATCAAGTATCCCCACGAAATTTTTCATTACCAGTATGGAAGTTTCATAATTGTGTCTCGCGAGCCGGATGGAAGAAAGTTTTGCGCGAACAAATTGACCGGGGAAAAAGTGTTCGCGGACAAATTACTTGTCATACTTTGAGTACGCGTGAAGAATAAAAACGCCTTAATTACTGTCGCGGACACATCTTAGTTAAGGTTTCTCTCCCCGGAGAGTGAACTTTATGTGCTCCGATTTCCTGATCGACTGATTAAGAGAATCGGCGCGCGAGGATATAAGTGGGCTCGATCAAAGAATGCGGTATAATTACTTCGTAATTGAAACACGTTGGAGTGTGGTGCGTGGTCGTTCCACTCGGTTATATGTGAGGGAGAGCGCAATCACTCGTTGCGAATGCTCGGCGGGCGCTGCCGTCGCACGTCGGCCACGATTTCTGCACGGAGAAGCCGCTTAATGAGGGCGAACCTCTTTACGGAAAGCAGAAGAAGTCCAGAAGAAAAAGCCACCGCGATATCAATGCGTTCCCGAGCACTTTCCGAGAAAAGCAGTGCCGCAAGGGCGAGGCTTTATTTCTTCCTCATCTCATACGTCAAATCGAGCAGTAGTGCCGGCGACGAAAAATGAGGGCTTATTTAGTATTGGATAATTAATGAACTCTACCGAGCGGCAACCTCCGACGAATTTCAATCGACTGCCTTTTGAGGTGGTGCTCGTCAGCAGGTGGGGGCGCGATGTCGTCACACCGAGTGAACACGACGGGCAGTTAGTATACTATATGGTCTTAAACGGGATCAGCCAAACGAGGAGCGTCGATAGGGATCGATTTAATTACACCGGGAATGCTGTCCCTCGTTAGAGAAGACCGCAGTGTACTGTATCCTCAGCTCCTCTATTAGGGCCCATTTCGTCGCGTGTCTTACATGTACGCCACCCTTCTTTCAATTCGAACACATGTTCTAATACATAATAAATCAGACTCCGTCGTCGCCCTTAAAAACCAGTCCACTCGTCACACAAAAAATGATCATATTTAAATAAATCTGAATAAACATGTATTCTTGATGAAATTATAATAACCAATGCGATTCTAATCCTTGATTTATAAAGTAATATTGTGACTTACGGTAGTGTGGATGTTGGAGAGATTTCGTAATGTCAGCAGTGTCAAATGATCGGTGAGAATGGCACGGCTGTTGTCGCACATCTGCCACTGGCAATTGGCATCGGTGGTACGAGAGGAGTATCGTTGTTGCGGGAACGCCCCTGCAAGAAAAGTGCTTTCTTACCCTTACGGCGAGTGCTGGAAGATTGCAAGATACTGGCTGGGATTGCTTTTTCGTGGGATCGTTTGTCCCTGCCCGAAATCTCTCCGGAAGAATTCCGAGGCGCGTCCGGGGCGTCACTTCGCTACGAATCGGCCTTAAATTCAGCTTTACGGTTGCGGGCGCGCTGCTGCTGCTGCTGCTGCTGCGCTTTCTTACATGCCGGGCCACGAAATGCGGTCAGTTTTTCCGGCGTTGTCGGCACTGTAATTACTTTATCGTTGCTGGTGCTCGCTGCCTCGGCGCATTGTCCCTGACGAACGAGAGACACGCCCGTCCCACCCGAGAAACCCGGCGACGCGACGCCCTATAAAGGCGATTGGTAAGAAAGCTCCGCGCGCTTTTTGCCAATCGCAGAGCTAACGTCGACGATAAATAACCGGGCGTGCGATTTCACCGGCCAGCTCCCTTTACCGGACATGTAAGAAATAATACTGAGAGCGCCCGCGTTGTTTTCCATATAACCGTTAATTATTACCGAATACGTAATTGGAAAGTCCAATGCGTGCCGAGCGAGCGCATGGCAATAATTAAAAGGAAGGTAGAAGATTGGAAAGGGCGGGGGGATAATTGCTGATCCTTTTATTGCTCGATCGCTTTTCGGATTCTCTGGTCTATCATTATCTGGCGTGAACCCGGAAGTTTCGCGCCCCTGGGAGGATACGAAATAGGCTTCGAGATCGTCTCGGAGACTTCCAAAGAAGTAGGCGGTCCAGATCATTGCTGTACACTGAATCACAGGAAGTGGGAAAGAATAGCAAGCCCAGTGATTCTTTGATTCTTTGACTGACAGTTCCATTTCAATTCCTCACGCCAAATAACTTTGCTGTTCCACCAATTCAAGTAAAAAAAATTCACTGCAAGAGATTGGTTCATTCTTGAATGAAATGAGATGCAAATCGGAATAGTGAGAACATCGCTGGCTCGTACTGGGAGCCTGAACAATTCTACCAAGGTGGTTCATTCTAAAAACGTGCGTTAGCAGCGTGGGTTTAAAATTCGCGTGGCAACGTAGGACTTCTTCGAAAAAGCGAGCGTTTACGGCCGAAAATCATTGATTTGTTTTCGCCGTGCGCAGCGGGTCGTCCGGGAGCGAGAACGAGCCCGAAAGCGGGCGGAATCGCGTGTCAGTGGGTGATTTACACGCGCCCACGTAACGAATCTATTAATTATTTATGGGCTTCGCGAAATTTATTTGCCGCACACCGCAGGGTTCCTCTGCCCTATGGCCTCGTGGGCCTCTCTAAAGAGGTTCCAACGCATTCGGAATATCTACGCGCATCCTACTAGCCTGACCCTCGTACCCCCTTTCCCACTTCTCCATTTGCGCAAACATTCCTTCCTTAATAAATGGAAATCGTTGGTAATTTCAATCAACACAACTAACCTCGAACGAGTGTAATTATTTGATGGTAAGTCTGGCGGACTTCTTCCAGGGGAGATTATGTGTTTGAGAGGATTGCGAGTGGAAGCGAGCAGCAGGTAGAAATGGAATTGCGCTCGAGTTGCAGGCGCAAACCAGTAAGAAAAAGGAATTGGAGCGTCGCAAGAAGCTTAATTTTCTCTTTCTCCCTTTTCACGCGACATCTGGAAAACGGTGGCAACGGCGGCAACGGCGGCAACGGCGGTGCTTCTCTAAATGTCTTTTTCCAGGATGACCGGAGCACTTCGCAAATTGACACCACACCCGTGGAACGGCCGGAGAAGCTGCTAGTGAGAGGGGGTTCACGCCCGAATCGGCTAATTGTTTCAAGCCGAGCGAGAACCAGGCGAGAACTTGGAATCCGGCTTTGAGTGAGCGGCGACATATGGCCAGAGGAATTTCGCAGTCTAGTCATTGGCCGATCATTTCCTCGGCTTCGGACATTTGGACTGTAATACCGAAGGTCTCCACCCCTTTCGAGCAAAGGGACCAAAGTCACGCGCAAAGTCCAGCCCGAATTCGACACGGCGCGCGCGCGCGCTTGTAATTATATCGGCTGAACACGGCGGCGCCTCCTTTTTTCCGAAGGGGCTTTTCGCGCGTTAGGACGCGCCTTCTTTTGGCAACGTTAATGAGAGAGCATGGTCAACCCCGGGGATAAACTAATTGGGAAGAGGCGCCTTCTAATCATCCTCCTTAACCCGAAACCTGCCACCTTCGGTGACGATCATTGCCACCAGTCAGAGACAGAAAGAAAGGGAGAGAGAGGCGTGCGCTTCTAATAATTAGTCTTTGAAGACACTCCCGTAATTATGGTTTCCCGTGTTTCCCTTACTCGAAATAATCGGGATTCCTGTGATCTACCCTCGCCGACCAGCGTGTCCTTCCATGGCGCGTAATATGCTTCGTCAGGCTGACAGTCTTTCTCACCGGATCCCTCGGAACTCGTAAGAATGACGCCCGACCGATAATCACATAGCACCCCTGGCCAATTAAATTCTCACCCGAGTCCTATCCAATTATTCTTACCGAGAAATAATCACTTATTCTCCCTGACCCTAAACACACCTTCCCAACGGACTCAGATCTCAGATTTAATTACTAAAAAAAAGTCTTCTAATGTAACAAAGGATTTTCTGTGGTATGCGAATCAGGCGAAGTTCAAAGTTTTCGAACTGTGAAGGGAGTAGTTTGAGATCGGGAAGATTAAAGTGCAGGGGGTTCGGTGCTTCTCATGCATTGGACTGTGAAGAGGTCCGAAACGATCAGGTTTCGGGTTGAACCCGCGAGAACCGGATGGCGTGCGATAACAAGCGAAAGGATTCTCTCGGAGGCCGTTGTTAAAACGATCGACGTATCTCGGCAGCAAGGATTCCTGGTGCAGGGCCAGTGAGCATTGTCGAGTGCCGCGCGGACAATGGGTGAAGCACTCGAAAGGATTCTGTGCGCGAATTAGAGCAAATCCTTTCTCCGAATGGCCCGGCCAATTCGGACGAGAGCGGCCTGCAATAAGACACGCAGCGGGAAACCATTCACGAGCTCGCTCCGTTAAAGAAACGGGTTCGCAATGAGTTCGCCAGATTATCTGACGGACTGGTCGTTAGTGGAGCATTAAAAATAAGCCGCGCGACCATATTTTGTCAGGAACCACAATGCTCCCTGTCACAATATGTACGCACGCGCCCGCCAGACACGCGAATCCTACTTGCTGCCACTTTACTCCGCCTGCTTTGTCATCATTGTGTCCTTACCACTTTAAGTACGCACTTTACTCTGACCCGTGCCCCACTAAATTCCTATTGATCCTAACCCTTTCCATTATAAAGATTCTCCCAGACAATTTATTCACCAATTGTTACACTAAATTCTTCATAGAACAATTCCGCGCTTTTATATAAATTCTGGAATAGTTCCCTCGATGATGGGAAAGGTGATGGTAGGCGGGAAACAATGTTTGGTATAAGTTGATCTTCTGGTGGCAGTTGAGGGGGCGATAAGCGGGTATCGTTCGAACCGCAAAATGCACTAAGGATCGTCAGGACGGCTCTGCATTATGCATCGGGTAAGTGCGTGCTCCTCGAGGAGAGGGGCGTGTACGGCGGAGGAAGGCGAACAAAAAGTGGCGAATTGCAAATCAAATAAGCGAGAGCGGGGCCCAGCCTAATCTTCCACCTTGAAATCGCGCTGGCGCAATCTCGTTTTTAATCAAGCCCGATCGCGCACCCCTCGCAGACAGAAACTCTCCGCGCGCGCGCGCGCGGCATACATCGAACCCAGATGATTCTGGGCGGAGGGAGTGCTGCCGCGCGAGGGCCCATTGTACTGCAAATTGGCTTTTTATGGTGGCTTAATATAACACCGAAGACGTTTGCAATTTTTTCACCGCGCGCGATCACTCCACGGACGCCAAGCCACCGAGCGTCGCGCCGTCGATTTGTTTTCTCCTCGTCGCCACGACGCTAACAGGAACAGGTTCCCCGCTGGCGCTTCTCCACTCGCCAATACAACTTCCTAATTATAGGACAAAGGACCTGCCGTCCACCAACCCTGTCCCGGCAACCTCCCCCTCCCCACCTCCTGCGATTCGTTCCAATAATTTTCATCGTCCCCGTCGAGAATACAATCGCTATTACTCTCGAACAGGTGAGCCAGTACAATGCCGGTCTAAAAGTGGCCAGCAGATTTCAACTTCCGAGCCAGTCTATCATCTGGCCGAATAAAGGACAATGGAAGCCAATGGTGCGGCCAGTTGCAATTGAAAAAATCGCGGTCATCCGATTTCCCTCTTACGTTGGACTCTTGCGTCACTGGGTTTCGCTCACCAATGACGTACCAGTGATTTTTTCCAGTGCGCACCCTCAGAGAAGTATTCGCTCCGTTTGTTATTACGGTATTACGGAGATCGAATGTCCTTTTGGTGCTCCTGTGGCGCTTCTGCCTCTATTTGGACCACTCTCTCCCTCTCGCTCGTTCTTAGTCGGGCTGGGCTGGTTGCGGCTCGTCTTCTCGCGCATAATGCCTACTGGGCCCACGAGAGCAGGGAAAAACCGAATCCTTGTATACAATGCTGAAGCGCAGGCTGCAGTTCCGCCCACTTCCGGGCACTGAATGCATCCTCGACTAGTCTAACTACCCTTAGCAGTTAAGCCACGTGAACGTATACTGCTCGAGAAAGAGAGACGTGTCCTTTCGCCGAGTTCAGTCTCTTCTCTTTTTTCCCTTTCTCGACGCTCGCCGCTTTCTCTACCAAAAGATGTACCCTTAGTTAGAACATGCTCCCCGCACAATTACCAGCCACGCACTCCCAGCAGCCCTCTCGAATTTCACGAAATCACGCGTGCACGGCTACCCTAACGCAGGTTTTTTTCATTGCGTGAAGCCTGCACAGGCCATTCCCACTGCTTTCGATATAATTCCGGCACTTTTACCAGTGATTCTTTGTTTTCTATCCGTTTTGATACTGAAACAACCCTTACAAAATTTGCGAAAAAATGAATTTTGAGCTAGGGCTCTGGAATTTTTACTACTTCTTCCTCGATGCAAAAAAACATTCTTCACCAAGTTTCAGCCCCGGGAAAGATCGGGAAGTGATGAAAACATGGGGAAAACCTTGAAAACTAAATACTCAAGATCGGTTTTCCATGTGTTTTAGGTAGAATTCCGGCATTTCCCCCACAACATTTATGTTTTTTATCCGTTTCGAGACACGAGCAATCGAAAAATCAAGCGTTCGTCCCGGTCCCAGAACCTTCGAAAAATCGAAAATTTTTGAAGGGGTATGCCTTAAAAAATTTGCGAAAAAATGATTTTGAGCTAGGGGCCTGGAATTTTTTCTACTTTTTCCTCGATGCAAAAAAACATTCCCCACCAAGTTTCAGCCCCGGGAAAGGTCGGGAAGTTATGAAAACATATGAAAAACCGTTGAAATCAAATATTCCAGATCGGTTTTCCATGTGTTTTAGGTAAAAATCCGGCATTTCCCCCACAACATTTATGTTTTTTATCCGTTTTGAGACACGAGGAATCCAAAAATCAAGCGTTCGTCCCAGTCCCAGAACCTTCGAAAAATCGAAAATTTTTGAAGGGGTATGCCTTAAAAAATTTGCGAAAAAATGAATTTTGAGCTAGGGCTCTGGAATTTTTTCTACTTCATCCTCGATGCAAAAAAACACTTTCTACAAAGTTTCAGCCCCGGGAAAGGTCGGGAAGATAAAAAAACATGAGGAAAACCATCGAAATGAAATATTCCAGATCGGTTTTCCATGTGTTTTAGGTAGAATTCCGGCATTTCCCCCACAACATTTATGTTTTTTATCCGTTTTGAGACACGAGGAATCGAAAAATCAAGCGTTCGTCCCGGTCCCAGAACCTTCGAAAAATCGAAAATTTTTGAGGAGGCGCCTGTTAATTAGGGGAAGTCATAGCGGAAAATAAGTTCTTTTATTAGGTCTGCTTGGAGTTCGAGTGCTGCGGGACACACCCAGTAACACCCACTTCCCTTGGAGGCTGGATATGCGACACCAGTGGACCGCACGAGCTCAAATGGACATATTATTTTCTGGTAAGGATACTCGAGACTCTTCGGAGATCACGCGCTGGCCACGTGGGGCCCTCTTGTTTCTTGGAAAGCGTGCGGATGACAACAAAGTGCGAACAGACGCGGAACGCGACCTTGCCCAAGGATGTCAGCGAGGGAACGTTTATGATACCGCTCGTGCCGATGATATCGGATCAAGAGCGGCGAAACTAGATCTAGAAATAGAAGCACACCGCGTCCCCAAATGGGCCGAAACGTAATATGTATAAAAGTCTAGGCCGCTCTGAAATTCCTACGCTCTTTTGCTGTCGGGATATTTTTAGCTCCAACAGACGACACTCGAGGGATGGAAGGATGGAGGGGAGCCCGGTATGTTCTACTTTTATGAGAATATTGTTTTCTCACGCACCAAGGGAATAAAAATATGTAATAAAAGTTAACATTGAATCCAGTGGAAGCCGGTAACTTTGTCGAGAGATAAAACGAGGCTTTGAATGTAAAATCCACCGAGGAGGGAGAAGCTGAACCGGTACCACAATGCAGCGCATTACTCGCATATTTATGAGACTCTTACATCCACTCTCACCCTCTCTCACTCTCTTCTCTGTGCCGTCAGGACGTAGAACACTTTCAGGCCGGGGTCTCGAATCGATCTCATCATCCATTCCTTTCTCGGAGTATTCAGCTACTTGACTCAGAGAAAGCACGGGGCTTCGACAAAAAGCATTTCCGCGCGCGTGGCACGCTCGAGGGTATAAAGTGGTACCAGGGCGATAAGAGGAAATCGACTTCATCGCCTCGGCACTTCGCTATTCCCCCGATTCCGCCCGTTTTACTGCGCCGATCCCCCGTAAATGGGAAGAGTCGAAGTGCCTCGTAAAAGATACGAGTGAGCACCTTCCTGATTATCGAATGGTACAAATGCCCGCTGACAAATCCCTTCGAACTCGGAATAACTCTGCCGGAGCGGCGACCTTTCTCTCGTCTACTAGCGCGACCTTTTCAAATTCCACTCCCGCTTCATTTCAAATTCCCATCCCGATCTTCACCTACCGGAGTCTATCAGAAAATCGTGTCGCTCTTGTGTCCTTTTGCGTGCTTTTTTTTCTCCCTCTGCCCAGGGGCAACAGATATATTAACGAAAGGTTTGCCGTGCAGTCGATGCAATCTGCAGTATCGAATCTCATCACAAAGAGACCGCAGTTTTTACCGACAAAATAAAACCGCAGTCACGATCGGTGTGTTACGTAAACGAGAATGCCGAAGGTAGCTGGCCAGATTGTGTGGCGAGGAGGAGGCTGGCTTTGCAAGGGGTGTCGCCGCAGCAGCAGAGCTTGTCTTCGTTACGTGAGGCTAGCTGTCGCTCGGTTATCGGACAGGAAACCAGGTGGCCATAGCCGCAAGTGGTGCTCCAACATTTTTAATGAACCACTGGCCAGGCGGATCTGGACAATGTCTGGCGGACGCCAGTTGGCAATCTCGGGCATGTCCGTGCCAGGAGAAACTACAAGGCCGAAAAAAAGGGCGGAGGGAGGCTCCGGAATTCGGCGCGACTAGCCGAACCAACTTCTGGACAGCAAGTGGTCCCGGTAACGAGACACCAAGCTCAACGGGATCGACAACAAACAGGAACTGAAAAGGGCGGCCGAGAACTTATCGGGTTACCCGCGCAGTTACACTCGAAAGCCCACTGATTTATTGGCGGAAGTCGATTAGGAGCAATCCTACAGTTAATTACCGAGCTGCTTGTAGCGAGAAGTGCACTCCGTGGACGCGACTCCCAGCAACACGCCCAGAAATTGATTTACAACATACGAGGAACCACCGACCTCGTTACTCTCCTACAAAACGCTTACTACGCTCTTCCTTTTGTTAATTAAGTTTCCCCGGTGTCCGCGTGCATTTAAATCACTCGAATCCCACTTGCCCCGCCGTTTCAATTAAATATCGAACTACCGTTAATCATAGTTCACGATCGTAAAATACACACTCGACTACCAGGAATGGGAGTGTATGAGAAAGAGTTCATTTCCGAAAGACGCCCAGCCAGTGGGGAATAAAAAAGCTTCCAGTAATTAAAGGGTGCTCTGAGGAAGTTTGTAAGCGTGGAAGATTTAGGGGACGTAACTAATATATATGTGCAGGTACCGTTGAAAATATAAAAGATTTAAATGAATAAAAAAAAGAAGATAATTACCAATGTTTAAATATTCAAATCCATGATCGTATTGTACAATTGGTAAGCCTTTGAATCCCTGCAACAATTACAAATCTGGTGGGCGATCCAAGTTAACACCAGTTGCGATAGGAGTTAACAGCAGTGGCAGAATGTACGAGGGGTTCGCAACTCACGGGAAATCTAGACGGGGAGCTCACCGAAGCCGGATATACGGAGGGGAATCGGAACATTCACGGGAACGGTAGAGTACGGTTGGAGACTGTAATCCGTATCAGGCCTTTTCCAGGATTTGTCGGCATTGGAGAATTATGTCGTGACCGGTCGGGATGATCCTAAGCAAACACGCGAGCGGCCACACGACCAGCATCCCCACCAACTCCAGTGCGCGGTGGCCCTCGAGTAAACAGCATGCCGACAATGCCCGGCTATTGTGTTCGCTCTGGAATCCCTTGGAACATTTCCCCACTCTGCCAGCAAAGTAGAATTGGAGGCTGCGAGGGCGGAAAAGGTGCGAGCCAGAGCCGCCCCGCGTCGTTCTCGATCTCAATACGCTCTTTATGAAGCACGACGTGTTGTGTCATGACCCGATGCGCCCTCCTACCTTTCAGACTTCACTGCCAGTATTGCTAGAACGAAACGTGACCTGCCACTCTTTCAATATGTGTGTGTGCTTGTCTTGTTCGGGCCTCGAACGTTTGTGCGAATGATGGATGAGAATGTTGCACTAATCGATCGACCTGGTACACTTCAGCAAGTGTCTGCCTTTCAGCCAGCAACCAATCGCCAAGCATTCTTTGCCTCTCCTTTACTGGAACTGAATTTCCTTCCCTCGTTCGTCCATCTCTCCTACTCCCAGTATATTTCTTTCTTTGTACTGGAGATTGCGAAGGGTAAACTTACACGCGCGGATCAGCAACTGTTGCATTAAACACTCGGTCTCATCTCCGGTGACCGAGAGATCGAGATTGTACGTTGGGATGGTGCGGATCCCTCGAGATTCGAGTTCGAAGCTTGTTGATTCTTCGAGTGATGCTCGAGCGGAGGAAAAAACGGCGAGGCTCCGCGTACGAATCAGGTAGAGCGCAGAACCAGTCGGAAATGGAGGAATGGCGTGTGGGTCAGCCGGCTTCTCAGTGGGAGAACACATTCGTCATTATTACCGTTGACCGTTGCACCCGAGGATCTAGCCCTTCGGGTTTTACAGGAAGTGGGCCGGTCGGATCAAGGGCAAGGCTGCCCTTTTTCATTCTAAGACGCTCCATTCAGGTGTAATAGTCAGTTAAAGACTATCCAAACATAAGAATCCCAGCGGCCGCTTCGATGAGCTTCTGCGCCCTCCAAACTTTCTCATGCTAAACTTTTGTCAGGAAAATAGAACTGACCGTTCCCGAGGCACGTTCTGCCTCCACTATTCTCCCCTTTCTAATTTGTCCGAGGCAAAATACGATTCCACTCCAATCTCAGGATTGGAACCCTGTGTATCTAGCGGTGCTAATAAAACTTCCTGTGTCATCAGCACGAAAGAGGATGAGAATCCTTTGGGCAGGTGGACGGAAATCAGGCAGAAGTTAAAGTCGGACGATCTGTTGCTAAAAGTGCAGTTGGATTTTCGCGTGATTTCACGAGGAGAGTGGTGTAGGAGGGCCACCCGCGGCAGGCATAAATAGAGGAATCATCTCGAGTGTATTTATCCACGTGATCGTCGAATAACAAACGTGAAAATCCTTAAATCCTAAATCAACCTGGCGCCGCCGGCCGAAACCGAAGGCGGACTGCAAACAAGCAGAGCGCATCGCTGGAAACGTGAGGGAGCCGCTGTCCAATCTGGCGAAAGTCAAATATTGGGTCACTAAATAAAACGTGCTTTCGCGAGCCGTTTAAAGTCGTCGCGATTTAATGGAGAGGCGTGCCACGATAGAGCCGCTTTCGGTGCCTTCTAACTCCCTGCCATTTACACGCTCAAACACGTTACAGACTCAACAAACTCTGCCACAGGTTCTACAGGTTCTACCACGCTCATTTTTTTTAATGAACTACGGAAAACTTTCCATATATATAAAATGATTATAATATTATTGTCAGACGAAGATTGTTAAGTGAAATAAAAAAATCGTAAGACGTTTGAACGGTGGCTTGTGTATTCGGCGCGGAAGCGGTTGAAAATCCGCTAACAAAATCTGACGGCGACTCGACCCAGCTCTTAAATCACGCGACCCTCGAGCAGGACAGTTTAATCGACGGCATCGTAAAAGATGCTTTTCGCGAGGCCTCGGGGAAGCTTTTAAGTCGCTCCTTATCTGAAACAACCTGGCTTCTTGTGGCGCGTCGGTAGCGGCACCGAGGATCGTAGGTCTGGCGAGGTGGCGAGCGCGCGAGTGGCCGCGGCTCGGATTGCCCAAAGCGGCGAAGAAGGATGGAAGAATAAAGCGGCGGCCGAGACAATGACTGCTGTTCAAACAGCCGACTTCAAACGGCGATGCCGATGCATCTTTTCGGCGAGAGATGCGACGCCACTGCATTAGCAGCATCCATCCTTCTGGGCACCCTTTCACCGCTCCCTCGGGCACCGCCGCGCCGCCACTCTTCGGCCTTCCTGTGTCAGCGCTTAAGGACATCCGGCCGCCCGCCAGGAATAACAAATATTTGTGCCACGGAAGGCTGCAGACGCGCCGAACCCTTTCATTTGTAAGGACAAGGCGAAATTAGTGCGCGCAACTAGCTCTCACCCCCTTCCCGGGGGCTGTTTTAGTAGGACCAGGAGCGCACGCTGCTCTCCAATATATGCCTCCGCCAGCCCCCCCGATGTACTTTTAGTGCTGGACCTTGAAATAACCGAGTCTCTGTAAATACAGGTGCAGCGTGCCATAACCACTGGTTTAAGTGTAGCCCGAACCGCCACGCTACCACTTTTTCCGCTGGTATCTCTATCCGATCTACCCGCTGAGATTGGCGAAGAGTTATGCAAACTTGATTCGGGATTCCCGCTTTATTGGAACTCTAAGATGCAATTCAAAGAGGGAATAAGTGATTGCTCAAAATTCGGGGAAATTATGAGCAGGTGTATTTTGCATCGTAAGGATTAACGAGGAGGAGTGAAGGCCTCGAAGATTATTGAAGAGCGAAGCACCTGAAGGTGTGCCGAATCGACGCGCCTATCTGCATATGCCGAAAACGAGGCCAGTGTTTGACTGACGAGCGCCGCCCTCTCCTAATCGTTCAATCGCTAAAAAATTCCCAAAAAGGCCACTTTGAAAGGGTACTATCCTCGAGGTGGACAAGAACGGTAGGCGAGGGACGGAGTGGGAGGGAGAGGGAGAGGGAGAGGAGAGAAGGCTCCCGAGGAGCCAACTCTTGAAACGAAACTCTTCGTTACCCGGTGCACCGCCCTTGCACTCCACCCATCCATCTACAGCTTGCATATATTTTTGGGGGCAGCTAGTTTTTTCTCCGAGGGAGATTTATCACGTCCCTCCGCCTCCTTCGCGGCCGACTCCATCAGCCTGCCGACGTGTGCCACGAAATAATTGGCAGTGGTCCACTCCTCGAGAATGGAGTGGACCTTCTAGCTCGGAGAACTCTTTCCAAGATCGCTCTTAAGACGCCCGGATTTCTAGGAGCACCGAAACCATTAAGCCAATCACTGCTAAGACTCACCAACTTGGGGAACTCAAGTTTGTATAATAGAGTTTGCGAGAGCCTGTGAAAACAAGGTGCGCCAAGCTCGAAAGGCAAACAGTGTAAGAAGAAGTTTGAGTCTTGCCGGCAATCAAATCATACTTTAAAGATTAATTCCGGGCGATTACAAAAACCGGATGATCACGGGCGCTCCTGGCGTGTGTACCGGCAGATTAAAGTAAACACAGAGCTGTGTCAAGTTTAAAGGGGGCATCGCTTCGCAGAAAGTGCTCGTAACCAATAACCATTACGATAAAAATCAGTGAGGCGTCGCGGCACCCTTTGCTCTTGTGCTGCTCACTGCTAATTAAGTCACTTAAGCACCAGAAGTGGTCGCTCAGCTTGGGATGCGAGTCTCGCCTCTGATACCGGTCACCACCACACAATCCAGGATAATCGACCCACTTCCCCTGGTATTTCTGCAATTTTCTCCGCGACGCAATTGGTGCTCGGTCGACCGTCTGCCAGAAGGAGAGAGACGACACACGTCTCACGATTATGCCATGTTTGGAGGAAACGCGAATCGCCCTAACAGCTCTCCCAGCTTCTTCTTACCTCGATCAACGTCCCAAACAATTTCTCATGATCCTGCCAACCATTCCTGGCATTCGCAACATCACGTCGACCAGATGTACCTTCGCCAATTTACACCACCACTTATCTAGCATTCTTATCAAGTGGAATGAAGAATAATATTTGAAAATAGTTAAGCTTGCTCTTCAAATTGTAACTTTTCATTGAATCGCATTCGGACGGTAATCGCGAAAGATCTTTGGTAGTATTAGGGATTTTACGGTCAGGAATTCAGCGGGAAAGTTGGAAAATAGTTGGGATGGCTAGTAGCTGGCGTAGGATAGCTCTCGGGAAAATAAATAGGAAAGAGGAAGAGTACGCTGGCACGAAGGGTTCTATCCATTGTGCAAACAGCGGGGAATTAGCCGGAACAAGGGGCCAGTTGCTAAAACAGACGGGAAACAGGACTAAACTCCACGGAAGCGGGTAAATACAGTTGAATACACATCACCGAAATTTTTGGGAAGCCACTCACTCTTCCTGTGTGTCTCTCTCTCTCTCTCTTTCCTGCGCTACTACCCTTCCTCAATGAGCCGGCATCCACGGAATGCTCCTTTGTGAAATTGGAATGAAAATGGATCATGAATCTCTTGCTTGTGGAAGCGGGGATCCACTCGGCGTGATTACGCTACTGAGGTAAACAGTAAACAGTGGCAGAGCCCGTGTGTCTACCTCCTCGGTGTCATTAGTCGACTGCTCATGAAACGTGGCATCGCACGGCCAAAATGAGCGTGATCAAGTTCGCCGAGGAATTCACTCAGCTGCTCGCTCGATGGACTTCGTCGAGACCGCACAACGTACAGTAAATTATTATAGTAACATAAAGTAACAATAACGATCGATAGAATTAGTGGATGTATTTCTTTGAAGTGGAACTATTTAAGTTTGAATCGTAATTGTGGAAAATCTAACTCCCAATGTTTGAAAACTGGGAGAAGAGTTTAATGTTTATCGATCTGATGGTGCAGGAGAGTGGCGAGGAAAATGGGATCATTCCTCTTACGGACGAACAAGTGCTCAGCACTGTGCAGAACGTGCTTCGCGTCATGCTCGGAGTAAATCTCCAGGTGGCGGATTACTCGTCCGTTACAACTCCGGCGAGTGGAATTGAAGTCTGCACGCCGAATGCACCGATGGTTGCGAGGCCTGGTGAACTACAGAGTGCGAATCTAAGCAGGTCACTGGAGACTTTGAGTTGAGATCTGCCAACTGATGAACTATCCATTCGAAGCGTCTTCTATCGTTTCAGATTTAGATCGCTGGATACACTCACTATGGGAATCAATTCAACGTCGAACGGCATGAAGTTACCAGGTGAAAATCTTGTTTCAAAGAGCGAAGAACAGATGGAAATTGAAAGCGATTCTATTGAACCATTGCCAGACGGGAAGAAGGTATTGAAAGAGGTTACATTCTGATGATAGTTAACAAATAACGTACGATATTTGATATTTTTAGTTCGTATCAAGGTCCAGTCCTGCGATTCACATAACCACAGTTGGCAGGCAGGACACCTTCATTCGAGAAGAGGACGAGAAAATGTTGAAGGAATCCGATAACAGTGCGGAGGAAAAGTTCGAGTCGGTTGATAAGATAGACTTCGACGCTTTTAGCGAGTCGGAGAAAAGTCTATCTCGCGGACTTCTCGAGAAACTTGAATTACTACGTGAATGTGCCTTCGAAGTAGTCTCGAGAATCGATGAAGTAAAAAAGGTAACTAAGGGAGAAATTGATCAAATAAAATTGAAGAAAAATAATAAACTTCTTGCTGTTAATTTTCAGAACACTTATTCCCAAAATACCAAGCCTATTCGTCGTCTCTCTTCAATAGGCAGTCTCAGTCGTTCCTCGACGATGCTGAGATCAATCCCACCGCCAAAACTTCGCAGGTCCTCGACTGGCTTTCCAGGGACACCGACATCCTCAAAGCTAAAGCTGAACAGTGTGCTCACAGGAGAGAAGAACGAGATTGGCGCGAGACGCAAGAGTATATCGGGTGCCGCACTTCACCTGTCGGCAGCGCCCAAAATGAGTCCGGCCTCGCCTCGTCCCACTCTGGCTCTGTCGTCGAATAAAAAATCCCCACTCTCCGCTGGCAGGCCCGCCAAGAATCCGAAATATGCTCACGTCCAAAGTACCATACCTAAGTCGACCGTAGGCAAAAGGAAGGCTCCCTAAATCATTGAATTCTAATTCCATACTATTATGAATTCACTAAGGTTCTCTTATTTAAGTGGTGTTACATTCGCATCCTTACTTTTAATGCATTAATTATTATGATATTTATAAGATTGCGGTAATCATTTGTGATTTTATCGATTTTAAATCGAGAATTATTACTGTCGATTCTAATATTTTTATTACAAGGTGGTGGATTGAAAATTATGTTGGCATTCTTGGAAGTTTCTGCTTCTGCTTAACAAAGGAAACAAATAAAACTGTCTTTCCCTACATTATATTATAGTAGCCAGTTCTTGAAAGTACCCAACATTACTGATTTCACAAAGAAAACATGGCTTCTCTCTCTCTCTCTCTCTCTCTCTTGGGAGCTGGTGGTATCGTTGCAGCAATCGTACACCGCAGACTTTCGAAAGCCGATCGCACTTCACGACGTGGGTGAATCGGCTGCGGGCGATGCAGCCGCGTTCTCGCAGTCTTTCTTTTTCTGGAGCACCTTCCACGGAGATCGGGAGCGAGCGGAGTCCGGCGAAAATTGTTAAGAGCCGATTCTGTTTGATCGCGCGAGCGAATCCTGCCGCGAGCGAGTGTGTCGAGGCCCGGCGATCGCCGAGGCTCCCATAGCCTGTGAGAACAGGGCGTGAAGATCGATTTTCTCTTTTTCATGATTTATCGAGCCGCGGGCCGAAACCCCGGCATTAATCGACTCGATTCCCGGCAACCTGTTCGAGGGGGCCAGTGTTCCATCAGGTTGTCGAAGCACCGCAAATTTTATGCACTCTTACAGAAAACCTCGCAGCAAGGACGATTCTTCGGATTTCAATTAGACGAAGCTCCCATGAAATCGGCAAATGCACGCGCGCGCGCGCGCGCACGCACGCTTTTAATTAAGCCGAAAAATTGCCTGGGCTTAATTACCGTCTCTCTTGCGCGCGCCAGTGCGGTCGCGGGAACGAGTTAATGTAGGTGCGCGCGGGCGCACAGCTGAATTATAGCCAACAAATGAACTATTAGTAACCCGGCCTTTAATTACAAAAATCGTGTAGGCGGTGCTTTGGCGCTGCGAGCCCTCATCAATCACCCGTCAATCTGCGTTCGTGGCTATCGTTCCCCCCGTTGGATTGGCCGATCTTTCTCTGTGTGTATGTGGCCACAGCCGGGTGCTCCTCAGTAATTTTCAGCTTACAATTAGCCCCTCACCACTACGTGTTTCCGTGAGGAGCGATTCTAACGCTTTCCATCAGCGCCCGACGTCTCAATCACCTTAATTATTCCCGTCTGTGCAAACAGGCTTTGCTCGAGAGCTGCTCCTACAATCAACGCTCCGAGATCCGCGGGGATACAATTTCTAGGAAGCACGTTATCAACCATGTCGCGGTTACATTAATCCTTGCGGGGATTAATCTTCACTATGTAATCTTTATTCCCACCCCGAAACTCTTGCTAGATTCTGCTAAAGATCTTCATCCATTTTCCTGTTCCTTCGTAAATGAGAATTTTACCAAGTACTTGGGCGGGTCTTAAAAAATATTCCGGGAAAACTGAGGTTGTAGTCGTTTGTATAGTTCTGAGACCGATTTCTTGAAGTCGTTCCGTGAAGGAGGTTCGATTAGACCGTTCCGATTCGCCTTAATGGCAAGCTGATCACTGCAGCATTTCTTGGTGCAGGTGGCCGCCCTTTTAAGATTGCTAAGCTGGCGCGAAAATGTTAAATGAGAGCGGAGACCTTCACCACTATCGTCAATCCTTCTCGAAGGATCACAGGCTGAACTTAATT
The DNA here is from genome assembly GCA_910591665.1 of Ectemnius continuus. NCBI lineage: Eukaryota > Metazoa > Arthropoda > Insecta > Hymenoptera > Crabronidae > Ectemnius > Ectemnius continuus. Next base: position 13,838,606 of record OU342861.1, read on the forward strand.
GCGCTGGCCAACCCATTTGTTCACTCTCCCAATACATTAAACTCGTTTTTGCATGGATGTTTGATAACGACACCGATTCGAGTATCATTATGCCGCCATATTTCAAGAAATCTCCTGACAGAAAATGGCTGTGTTCGATCGGCACTCTTGTTTTAGGGCGTGAAAGTGCCGGGATACTTTCGGCGCTCCAGCACGGAATTCCGTTGGAGAATTCAATTGGTTCTGGTGGTTATCTAGAGAGCATGTCCTCGATGCATGGCGAATTTGTCGATAATGAATTTCATGATTTGCACCGATTGCCGTGGCCACTCGATGGAACGAGCCACCTGCCACTTTGCAGGGTTAACGAATCCCCGGCGAAGTGGCGGATCCCGTAGCTTTTGGAGCGGAGGCTTTTTCACTCGGTCCCTGCCAGGACACGAAATGCCGCGCGCGGCACTCTTCTGCGCAAGACATTTCCGGGGACGGGCAATTTGCCGGGGATAAGAACAAATCGCATCTTTCAAAAACATACTCGGCAAGCGGCGCGGCGGGGGGAAAAAGCGTGGCCAATTTTCGGGCGGCGCGTTTGCTCGACGCGGACTTTCGGCAACCTTCGCCGCCAGCACTTAGCAGCACCCTTTTTCTTGCGCGCCAGCAACCAGCCAGTTCGTCCTACGATAAATCCTATAAATCATAAAGTAAACCGTGCTAAAGGAAGCTCCGACGTACCTTCCCGAGTGCGTTGACTTCGCACAAAGACACCTGCAATACGAACTTCATGAGGAAGCATCAAAGAGCTAATGTTCCATCACTGACACACCAGTAAACTGTTCAATCTTTCAAGGTGGGAGTACTAGAACACTTCGAGGCAGAATTTCCAATAGAAATGATCGAGTAAGTCTACCATACGATGGGCTGGTTCAATCTCCAACCAGTCGCTGGAGGGTTAATGTATTATCTTTCAAGCGAGCTTTCGTAAGAGCCGCTACAATGCATGAAAGACGAGGTTTCACACGAGAAAGGAGCGGGCGCGCGCGCGCGCGCATATGTTGCCCGTTAAGAATACTCATTACGTAACAGAAACGACTGAAAGGAACGCGTGCTGCTCACGGGCCAACTAAATAAGCGAAGAATAATCGCACTGCCCATGGAAAGTGGATCACGCGATGAATCGCGCGCGGACAGGCCCAACTGCAATTTGGTTCTCTTAAATCCTGGCTGCTTTGACACCTGTTGCCGAAGTATGCGCCCCGATAATTTCTATGCAAAGTGGACTACTTTTAAGCGGGCGAGATTCAATTTACATCGGCCCCTCTCTCGGACGTTTTTAATAACGAGCTCGCATTTGCATATGCCAACGCCGCGATAATGTGCTCTTTTCAACTGGCTCTTTTCAGTAGCAGACACTCCGCCACCAGAGTGCCAACACACACTTACACACTCGCACACAGCCACACAAAGAGCCCTCTTCAATTCAGGAACGGGAGTAAATCAAACTTACAGGAAATAAAAGAAACATGACAAACTCTCTCATTCATTTCAAGGGAAAGTAAAAACCATGCAATTTAATACACCGCCTCCCAAGAACAGTTCGGACAGCAATCATTCGTGACGAATGAGAGTGATCTGTACATAGAATTCTAAATACTTAAATGACCGCAAATTCAAACGGTGCACGCGATGCGAAATCCGGTGCTGAAACCAGGCCTCAATTTAGACCTGTTAAACTTAACCAGCCACCCCGACACCTGTTCCTCGGAGTACACGCTCGCTAGCTATGCAAACACGAGCAGGATTCAGGGGGAAAAAAGGAGAGCTCGAATCTGCACAAGTCGTACAGCCCTTAGGGCTGCGAGAGGCCGAACAAGTTGCAGGGGGGGAATCGACGAAAAACGATGGAATCTAGAAACGGTGGTTCTCGATCGAGGGGCCAGCTTGCAGGCCTCTCCGAGTCTGTCTGAGCAGAAGGGCATCGGGGACGAGCGAGGAGATGAAGAGAGGGGATGATTACACGCGTCTTTTTTAACACAAAAGGCTCGAAAACCAACACCGTAATACGGCGGGCCTACGAGCGCCCTGTAATTCCCGTGGTCTCAGCCGGCGAAGGCAGCGGTGATGAGACAAGCGTCCTGAAAATTGCGATAGTCTCCTCGAAATGGGTCGAGATTGGCTGGGCCGAACTAACCCGCAGGAGAAAGAGGAGCCTGATCCTCCTGGCCGAGTTATTATTTGCTTTGGCTCCGGCGGGGGGGAGGACGATCGCGGCTGCTTATCGAGTCACCTCGCTCGCAGGCTGCAGCAGCCTTCGCGTCACGCCCAATTCTCGAAAGCGCCAAGACCAACAAGAGCAAGAGGAGCATCCTAACTCGCAGACGTTCACCGGAAACCGCGTGGGTGCCGCATCCGATAGCAGAAGTTCGAAGACATTCGTTTGGGAGCGGGCAGAGTGGCACTCCGCCGAATTCATTGCATGATTAATTGGACGGAATGGTTGAGGGGGCAAAAGTCTGAGGGATCCAGAGACGCTCGTTGTACCTTGTTACGCTTTTTCGGTCATTATCTAACTTCTCGTTCGCGGGGCATTTGCATATCGTAGCGAAGTACACCTCCAGCTGGCAGTGGGAGTAAAAAAGGCGTGGCGACATGGTGCACGGCTTGTTTGCCAAGTGTGAAATTCGAGGCGAAAGTGGGCCCGAGTCTGACGCTAATTTGATAGCTATTACCGACACCTCTGGTACCTTATACTCACCAACCATAAAGACAAATGAAGTGTACAAGAAAAGGACAACACGAAAGTACTCGACATTATTCCAGAGCATACTCAAAAGTCTGATAGGCCCGGTGGCGGGAACACACTCTCCTCACGTAGTCGCGGCGAACTCCCCTCCGCAATAAGAATCTCATGGCGAGGAATTCGGCGTAGGGCGAACGCCAGAAATTAATCGAGGTGCGGCTGCGCCACGGTTTTTTGCCGTGGCGGTCGGCCCGATCGAGTCGGTGCAACGACGACGAGCCGGGGAATCTTTGGGCTAGAGAAGCCCAAGGGAAAAAAAGTTGGCGAAGGCGCGAATCTTGGTAAATTGGCGGCAGAGGCTGCTCGAAGGGGGCTGGCTGCAATTTCGGGCCCCGGGGGCCATCGCGGCGCCTCCTCAACGATAATTGATATCACCTGCCATGTAAATATCGGTTATCGTAACGCGCCGCGCTCGATGGAAAAGGAGCGCCGGAACGAGGAACGGTGGCGACGATTGGGGGCCTTCGGGAGAGGTGGCTGATGCTTTACCCAGGACACGCGGCCCCAAAGGGGCGCGAGATAATTACGTGTTGGTTTTAGAAAAGGGCCAAGCACTGCTTAATTCCACACTCGGGGCCACCGCCGCCGGCAAAACGCCGCCTATGCGCCCTCCCTTCCTCTTCTTTCCACTCGAATTAACTTCCTCGTCGAATCTCCGCTCTTCGCCGCTCCTTTCGCGCGAATCCCACTCGCTTGATTGATAAAGAAGCCTCGAAAATTGGCCCGGCTAATTCGGCTCCTCGTAATTCTCACCACCCTTGACCAGCAGCGCAGCCCTTTGCGCAGACAGCGCTCGACGGGAGTATGTACCTCTTAATGGGCCGTAAGTGTAAATTGCCGAGAGGTTTGCACCGAGTCAATACAAACGCGGTAATTGCCGTGATGCGGTAGTCTGCTTTGCTGCTTCCAACCAACTGCGATTTATGTGGCCTTCTGTGTGCCTTTAACAGCTTACTGAGTAAAGTATTAGAGTTTAATGAGGCCAGTGCTGGCCACTCATTACGAGAACCGCACCGTTCGATTTCTGCCTTACAAACTGGGGCACCTATATTGCAGATACTCTCTGTTGATCATCGTCTGAAGCACACTGTGCTCTTCGGGGTTTGATTAGTGGGCTTGTTGTTTTGATTTTACAGTATGCATGAGTGTGTACGTTGCCAGAAGAAGATTAGCAGGATATTGTTAGTGCTTACGCCGGAATGAGAATTTGGAAACCTTTTCTCAAAGGTTAGAGTAGAAGGGTGGGAATGATTCTGGGTTATCATGGAAGTTCTGCTTTGTTCGAAGGATGCTTCGGCCTGGCAAGTGGATGGAGAAGCAGGAATACATGCTGTTCGATTTGATGTGGTTTTATTTGGACGGTAGGCAGTGCAACGCCTATTCGTAATGGCGTTGTGGGTTAACACCTTGCAATCAGGAGTTTCTGGAGGCGAGACAGTTCGCATGGCCGCTCTCAACACCTCCCTTATCGATGTTCCCTTTATGCTGCCATAATGACATGCTTCTCGATCGCCTGAGGCAGTTCTGGCCGCGATTAAAAAATAGATCGGCAACTCGCGCAGCACCCGTTTGTTTAGTAACCCGATAGCAGTTCGACGAAGGAAGAAGCTGCGGGCGCTACTCGAGATCGGAGAGTGCTGCCCTTTCATCAGACGTGCAAACCTCCACGCCAGGTGAACACAACCCTCCAGCATCCTGAATCCAGAGCACTACGCCCTCGTTTACTGTATCAGCCAAGGAATCTTCCTTGTACCTTCGAACCACTCTCGGCTCTGAACCACTTCCTCAGTTCTGCCGCGAATTTCTCGAGAAGCTGCAAAGCAGCACTTTCTAATGGCTTGGGAAAATGCTTTCAATTCCAAAATGGAGCAACCGCAGCGGCCTTCTTTTTAGTTAAGGAATCAGAAAATTACTAAGTTCGAATCGTTGGATGTCAGAGTTTCCGAGCTGTTGTGGCTGCCTTTTTAAGATTTGACATTTCGATAATTAGGTAAGCGCGCCAGCACGCTCGGCAACCTGTAATTAACGAGTCAGAAACGAATTTCGATAGTTCGGCTTGAAATGGCCCTGTCACGGTGATCTCGGTTTCGTTGATGGGGTATCGCTTGGAAATCTGGGATTCGTGCTGGCTGGGTCACCCGTGACACGTTCGATTACGAAGCCTTTCGGGAAAAGGGCTCGCAAGGGCGTCGTCACGGCTGTTATCCTTGATTTGGGTCGACGAGAGTTCGATTCGAGGAGCCGATAACGAAAGTGCTCGAACGGTAGTCTGTAATTAACGACATTAAGCGATGAATTTCCTTGCATGCTGCGCGGCCAGTGTTCTCTTTCTATTCCGCCCTTTTCAAGAGAGAGCAGCTGCATTGTACGATCCCGTGCGCGTCTTGCCACCGTACGTGATAAGCTGCAATTAAATTGATTGGCTGAGGGAATCCACTCGCAGCTCCTTGTTGCATTCACCGATGCTGGGGCCGAAGGTGAACCCAAGAGAGCTGCTGCAACTTGTTCTATTCCCAAGCTAAATTATCTTTAGGTTGCACGAAGATCCATTTATACTCCTATCCCTACAATATCTGTCGGTTCTCAATTTTAAAGGATCATTAGCAACGAATTCGGAATTTCTGCATTAGCCCGAGTCTCTTGATGGTCCGTATCTTAGAATTTCCAAGAGATCTTTCGAATACTGTTGCATTTTTTGCGTGACATTTTAGTCGAATTCAGGCCCGAGTCATTTGGCAAGGGGGGGCCGAGAGGGGCTTCCTTAACTGGCGCGGATTTGAATAGTTCTTTGGTCGCTCATTATCCTCTATCTTGAAGTGTCAAGAATGCCCTTTCGGCGATGGCTAGTTCGCCGAGGGAGCGAGAGGGCGCCGGCAAAGAAATTCGCGGTGCTCGAGCATAAAGAACTCCCGGCCCGCTATTTATGGCAGTCTAATTAATTCCTATGTATTTTCGGCCACTTCCCATGCAAACAACCCCCCTGAGCGCCCGCTCTTTATGGCTCCTCATGAGATATAAACGATTCGATAAAAACGCTCGGGCGCCACGTTGAGACGCGCTCGCGCGCGCGCGCAGCTATGATTATAGAAAAATAAGAATGACACGGTGGAGACACGTTATAGTTGGCTCTCGCCGGCCCTCATGAATATTCATAATGCGTAGGAAACACTCTGAGAAGCGCAGGCCGATTCCCCCCTTTATTTTGCAAAACTTCTCACTGGCCTTCCACCCTACCATATTCTCAGTCTTATAACTTAGCCAACATAGCAGCGAGAGAGAGCCGCTTGTGAATTTAATAATTTCAATCCCCCGTTAAATAGCCTCTTAGAATATACGCGTCTGTAAGGCTCTTGAATACATATCCAGGCGTATACATTGAAAATGAGGGAACACCTGCTTGAATTTACATTACAAACATCTCTACTGGTATTTACTCGAAAAGCATAAGGAATAGGTAAAGTTTGCGATTGAATTTGTAAGTCTTATCTCTCGGCCAACAAAAGCTTCTATCTGGGAGATGAGAGAGGAGAGGGTTACGTTACGGAATCAAACGGTGGTGATCGTGGCGAATCGACGTCGCACGTTCTCACAATTATTGCAGGTTTCATTGCGCAACCGGGTTTCCCTATGCGAGTGAGAGCACGGCGACGGCGACGGCGGCGTCGGCGGCGTCGGCGGCGGTGGCTCGCAGGAATCGCATAAAATTAGCATTCCCATCGGCGTACGTCGCTTCCCACGGTGTGCAATACGTGTGTGTACCTTAGCTGGTACGCTCAGCAGGCTGGCCTACGTGGAATAATAAGGAGCATCCTCGATTGCGTTCCTTCCTCGAACCGAGAATCGAGGATCGAGGATCAAGGGCTCTCTAGGCGGTGAGGGGCGCGCTGGAGGTACGACTTTGCATCCGTGTCAGATGCTACGTGTACTACCTTGACTCGGTACGTGCATCCGTAATCGCACTATGAACGGAGCACAAGTAAGCGGCTCCCTCCTCTGCATCGAATGCTATCGATGAATTATTCCTGAATCGGTCCCCGCCAAGCCGTGCCCGGAACCCTCGCTCACTCCCTCTCCCTCTCTCGCGCGCGTCTTCGAGTGCAATCGGAATTCACCCGGTGAGTGCCTCGTAAATTTTGGAATCTCAATCGAACCCTCTTCAGATAGAGTATCAGCCGAATTGTATTTTACGAAATCAAATTTGAAATGATAGTATCATATTTGATATTTCAAGAATTCTTATTATGCTGCTGTGCAGACTTGTAATAAGAATGTTGTTAAAAGAAGAGGGTTATTAATATTGTGATAATCTGGAGGGAAGAGGGATGCTGTGGTATTGTTGGATATTGTAGTAAAATTGTATTAGAGACGCGGAGTATCTTTACCTGCGGTTTTAGCCAGGCCGCTTTACCTGTTACCTCTTACCTGTTACCTCTCACGAGGGACACGTGACACACGCGAGTGGCACGCGCGGCGCGCGCTCGCCTCTTCCAGCGGGCGCAGAGAACCAGTTCTCCGTGGAATAGAAATAACGTCCTCTCTTTCTTGAGCGTGCCGGTAAGCAACGGCGGCGGCGACGGCACACTCTGCCGCGGTAGCTCGCCGTAGTCACAGTTCGCCTTTAATGAGACCCGAATGGAGAAGGACGCGAGGAGAACGCGGCGACCGAAATATCATCCGACAGCTTTCCTCTCTAACCAGCATCCTTGAGAAATATCGGAGTTCGCTCTCCTGCTTTTACTCCAATTCAATTACCGAAATTGCCACCGAATTTTAGGCAACGTAGAGAGCTGGAAAATAGCGGAAAAGGAAAAGGTTGACGTGAGCCAAAAGCAGGCCAGAGAGATACCAGAAGGTAAACAGACGGGAAAATATTTTTCCAAGCAGACTTCAAAACATCATCGGATTTCTAGTGGAGCGTGCTCCTCGTTGGAGGTCCTCCGCTTGCAAGGATGCAAACAGGCTTCAAGGTAGACGGCGTGGTCACCGCATAGCCACCAGAGAATTCCAGAAGAATAGGGCTTCATTGTTCGTTCCATCCGAAAGTACAATGGTGGCCGGGGATCTCTCTCTCAATGGGATACTTCGAAATCATTCTAAAGCAGGCCTGCCCTTACTTATTACATTTTCCTCTTACCAACTGAAAGAAAGATTCACGCAGCCTCTTCCGGAACTTGTGTATCTCTTGGCCGCAGTTATCGCTGATCTGGTTTTCGGACAATAGTCACGACCGAATGCTCGCCCGCTTCTTTTCATTCAGCTAGGAAACAGCTTCATATTTACCGCTTACCGGTCGCGTGGCTCTAACAGGTGACTCGCGCTCTATTGCTAGTTTTTTCGGACATTGTTCTCTTAATCCTTAGGAAAGATGTAGAACACACAGCAGTTGGCAAACGCGGACGCGAGCGCTATTCAGGTAGTTTCAAAAAATTACAAGATGCAGAAAGTGCGCCACCAAAAGGAGAACTGGTACTGTGAATTGGCAATCGGTTTAGCAGAGAACGAATTGGAATAAAGGTACGAAAATGGCTATGGCGAAGGGGGGATGGAGGAGGGACGAAGTATCTCGATTGGATGTGGGCGCCTGGATGAAGAGCCGATCTCACTATCAGATACAATGTTATATGAGAACAATAGGCCGGGCATCAGGCCTACATTAACAAAGCAAATAGCCGAAGCAGTGAATCGGCAGCGAAAGGGAAGCCCTTCTCTTATCTCATCACATCCAATTACCAGCGGTTTTGAAACAAAATTAAAGATCGATATCGCATCGGCATCTGCTTAGTAATATCAAATTAACACTTTCCGCCGGCGCCAATTAAACGATCGCCGGATAATATACCCTCATTTAACCCTACAGCATGGATAGCAAGTGGATTTTCAAGGCACACCGATAATAAAGATCGCAATGTGTGCTAGTGTCGATTAAACCAATTTCGTGCCATGAACATTTTTTCACTGCTTGGAACTGACTGGGAACGAGAGAAGTCATTGAAAATGCTAATAAGATTTATCAGATATTTCTACTAATGCTGTGTGAACAGCGTTAATTAAGGTTTCGGTCACGCATGCATCTGATGAATAGTCCTGGTGGCAAAGGTCCGGGACGAGCGCATCGATTCTTCCCTGGCAGGTAGACATCACGGAATAACCATTAATTTCGCGCTTCCGGCCGAAAAGTCGCAATTATACAAATTGTCGAATCGAGAAGGTCAGCTTTTGATGGAGGTCCGCGTACACGTATTGGGATCGCGTCTCGGCTCATAATTATTCGCCAGTCATCCTTCATCTCGATCTTGGCAATTTTCGAGCGGCGCTACTCGCCATTCTCGTAATAACAGGCTCTACGTGGTACAGGAGGGCCTTTGTTTTAAAGGTCAGAAAAACTATTTGCAGTAGAGGAGGCGGTGGTAAAAATCAATTGGCGAGGATAATCCTTTGGCGAGGTGCTCTCAAGTTGCTTGGATGGCACGACAGGCATTGCCATAGAAGGTGGAAGAAGCCTTCTCAAGCAGCAGCAGCAGAAGCAGCAGGAGCAGGAGCAGCAGCAGCACGTGGTAAGGAGAAAGAAGTGCACGACCCAGATCCAAGGGTGTATCGGTAATTTAAGATCGATAAACCTCGATCTATCGGCGCGATCGGGTTACGCGCTCGAGCACGCGGGGATTAAAAATATAGCCATTCACGGTAATCCCCGTACGCTCGACGGAAAATAATACGAATCGGCGCTGGAACACGAGAGTCTCGATCGAATATTAAGTTTCCCGGATCGGGCCCCGAATGTGCTTGATCTCCGATGAAAAAAGTGGATTAAAAATATTATGTTCCGGGGCGACATTATACGCGGACGCAACTCGCTCGCCCAAGTTTTGCCGGCAATCTCCCGATACGCGCGCGCGCGCGCGCCTGCACGCCTGCACGCTTCAGCGTCTTCGGGGATCCTCGCCCGGTTAAGTTTGAAATCCTCTTTGCGAGCTTTTTCACGGTTTTACGTTTCATAAACACGAGGCTAGTGGGATGCGCTGCGGAAAGAGAGCGGCACTCGGGCAAAGGGAGAGGAAGAGGAAGAGGGAGCGAGCAGCAACGGACGTCAGAAAACGAAAGGCTTATCATATTTTCGTGCCGCAGGACAAATCCCCAAATCTTGTTTACAAGCAAATTCCACAATACCGGCTATAAGGGATTTAATGCCGACTCGTGGCCGATCTTCGCGAAAGCCTCCTTTAAAGTGTAATTTACTACGAAGGGATTACTCACCGCGGGATACGATACGAAAAGCGCCTTTGTCGCGCCGGACGTCCGGCAAACCCGTTCCTCACGCGATCACAAAGCCAGAATTATTGTAATACTATCGATCTATCAGCCGCTGCTAAGTCAGCCTTAAGAATCTGCCGAATCGCTTCGGGGATTTTCGTATTTTCCGACTATCCCTTCCTCTGAACGCTAAACTGCTTGAGCAGGCAGAATAGATACATTCTACGCGGGCTTGGTAGAAGATTTGAGGATGTATATTTTTTACTATTGGTTGCCGATCGGAAGAGATGATTCGAATTCGGCGATCGTTTGCGCACTAAGCAGAGGGAAACCATTTCGCGATAAATCGAGTTGGCCGAGTCGGTCGAGATTGGCTGCACCGAACTGAGAGATGGCATCCCCTTTTTCACTGCTCTCAGCGGGGTATGTTCTGGCCAGCGAAGCGTCTCCTAAAGGCCCGTTTCCACTAGAACATTTCGCCGTAACAGAACACCGAACACCGAACATCCGAACAGAACTCCGAACACCAAACCGAACATCCCCCGCTGCGTTGGACTATGCTTAGCCAGGAGAATCTCGACCTTCGTCACTTCACAAGTGGCCCGCGACCCTTCTTTCCAGCACCGTCTCCTACTATATTAACATGTCGGGGCGTGTGACCCGGAAGCGCTATCTTCGCTCATGGCTTCCTCTAGGCACAGGGTAACTCACGCGCGAGTGTAAACAACAAAATAACTTTATTTTAATCAATTGATTCAAAACTTAGAAGGAACGGAAAGTGTATACGAGGGACCGCGTGAGACTGTCCTCCTTCGATTTCCTGCGATCAACTGAGTAGCACCACACACCCTGTAGCACCACACACCCTGTTCATAACAGTCCCTTCCCTTCGGTATCGTCCAAGGGCAGGTAAAAGACTCGCCATTATCGGCCCGCTCTGCACGCGGTCCCTCGGGTACGCTCGGTGGTAAAAACAATACCACCCCGTTCCAGGCCAGCAGGCACCATCAACCGTGATGCTTAGGCGCCGACAAACATATCTTTTTCTCATCGCCGCGAAATACTTTCTAATTGAAATACTAAAGTTTAGAAGCAAAGTACAGAGAATAAAACAATCGGGATGAATGTTTGCAACAACTATTACTTTTCAGTTCTTGCAAGTTTTAGTAGACTTTGAATAATTTGATAAAACCGAGTACATTTCTGACTGCCAATGTGTCCGCTACAGGTAGTGGAAACGGCGTTGCGCGTAGAATGATCGACAATGTCTAGCAATAAAATGTATTAAATTTAATTTTCCTATTGCTGATTGTGGATTCAGTAGAGTTCTTCCATTGTCGACCATTTCACAGGATCGAAATCAACCACTACTTATTGCAGAGCCTAATCAATGAGAGTTTATCGTCCGACTTGTTCTTGAGTTGCGATTGCGAGAGCTCGTCCTTTCAAGAAATTCAAACTCGACCCCATGCACAGTAGTTCCTACCGGGCTTCCTACCGTTTCCTTTGATGCGTCGGGGAAAAACCGCCAACTGAGCGATCGGCCCGTCAAGTGGTTTCCGTAACAAAATTTGGTATGCATTCCACTTATCGCCGGGACGATTGCCTCCTCGCTAGGCTCCGAGACGGTAATACGATATGGGCAACCTTTTTTTTCCTATAGGAAAGCATAGGATGTTCGGAGTTCTGTTCGGATGTTCGGTGTTCGGTGTTCTGTTACGGCGAAATGTTCTAATGGAAACGGGCCTTAACAGGATTACTATGACGCGATTGTATACGCGTCAAGGAAATAGAGCGGCATTGTGGAGGCCCAAGTCCTCCGCTTGGATGCTGGCCAGAATGAAATTAGGAATGCGGCCCCCTTTCAATCCTGTATGTTAAATATTTCTTATGGCTACGTTTCTCTGGAGGACATCTGCTCTCTTCCCTGCACTCGGAATATCACGTGCATTATGCAACCCGTTGAAAACTTCCTCTGTAAGCCCCTCTTATTGTCCACGTCAAGTGATTTGTCAACTCTAATTGTATATTTAATTAGTGAACTGCAAAGTTTCCAGAAGAAATTATTAGAAAAAAGTCAGGTGTGCCATAGTTTTCGTGAGTCCTCAGGCAGGAAACAAATGGACAGAGAGATAAAGTCCTCGAAACACGACAAGTTACAAGATGCCTGGCGCAAAGCCTCGAGATAGCAGGCCAATGTTCGTAAAAGGCTCAAAAATAATTTTCTCATTTTTCTCCTCGACCCAGGCAATTTATCCTCTGAATACCAGCACGACCCTCCTCAGCGTGCACGTCGGCAACGCCTGGTGAAGTCTGTCCGCGCGCCGAATTTCGACACTCAGCTTCGTTTAAGAGCGTGGTGCCTGATTTAGTCGCTCTCCGGATTCCCCGATAAAGCTGACATGATTTTTTAGTCTTAGCTTTTGGTGAGATAGAGGGTGATAGGTTGAAGGAGGCAACCATATGTGCCAGCGGAGAAGCCAGCCGTTCCTCCAGATACGAGACATCAACCACCCCATTTGTCGCTGGGCCCTCCACTCATTTGTAAGAAGGGTTACCAACCAACCCACGGGGAGAAAAATCTACCGGAAACATCCACTCGTTCATTTCTGTACTTAACACCCTCATCTCTCGCAGCTCTCGAATAGATATCGCCTGGTTATTTCAGGCAACATCAATTTTTTCCACTAATTCATTCGCTGGTATAACTCGCGGCAATGATATTTCAATGTAATGGAAGTTTCCTGGGAATTTAACGAGGCATAGCTCGGAGCCGGTGACGCCTTATTAGGTTGGATTTAGAGGGACTGGGTTGGCGTGCGACTCTGCCACCCACGCATTCAATTTCTCGAAAAGCACGAGCAAAGCAGACACCCCTTGGCCGCTTCGTGATTCTTATAGTTGCACAATGCCACGGTATGAGGTCCAAGGTGTTCCCGGCCGTACAATGGAGGGAGCGCGAGACACGAACGAAGAAATCCCGAGAACTGCCTGGACTGCCAGCGGTGATCCCATCGATTCACGGTTCACTTAGTTCGAGCCTTCCTTCGACATTTGTCGTACAACTTATTCCAATGTTGTTACATAACAGTCCTCGTCCGCTCGCTGCATTGAGAGCACCGGCTGCTACAGTTCATCCCAAGAGTAGCTATTCGGTTCTAAGACTTTTACACCAATGGCTTGTGCTATACTATTTCTTCCTTGATGCAAGAAAACATTCTCCATAAAATTTCAGCCACTGAAATGGCCGGAAAATATGGAGAACATGGGAAAAACCGTCAAAATTAGATGAAATTGACTATTTAGGCTGACCTTTTCATGTGTTTTAGGTCAAATTCCGGCATTTCCCCCACAAGTATCATGTTTTTTATCCGTTTTGAGACACGAGGAATCGAAAAATCAAGCGTTCGTCCCGGTCCCAGAACCTTCGAAAAATCGAAAATTTTTGAAGGGGTATGCCTTAAAAAATTTGCAAAAAAATGAATTTTGAGCTAGGGGCCTGGAATTTTTACTACATCTTCCTCGATGCAAAAAAACATTCCCCACCAAGTTTCAGCCCCGGGAAAGGTCGGGAAGTCATAAAAACATATGAAAAACCGTTGAAATCAAATATTCAAGATCGGTTTTCCACGAGTTTTAGGTAGAATTCCGGCATTTCCCCCACAACATTGATGTTTTTTATCCGTTTTGAGACACGAGCAATCGAAAAATCAAGCGTTCGTTCCAGTCCCAGAACCTTCGAAAAATCGAAAATTTTTGAAGGGGTATGCCTTAAAAAATTTGCGAAAAAATGAATTTTGAGCTAGGGCTCTGGAATTTTTTCTACTTTTTCCTCGATGCAAAAAAACATTCCCCACCAAGTTTCAGCCCCGGGAAAGGTCGGGAAGTGATAAAAACATATGAAAAACCGTTGAAATCAAATATTCAAGATCGGTTTTCTACGTGTTTTAGGTAGAAATCCGGCATTTCCCCCACAACATTTATGTTTTTTTTCCGTTTTGAGACACGAGCAATCGAAAAATCAAGCGTTCGTTCCAGTCCCAGAACCTTCGAAAAATCGAAAATTTTTGAAGGGGTATGCCTTAAAAAATTTGCGAAAAAATGAATTTTGAGCTAGGGCTCTGGAATTTTTACCACTTCTTCCTCGATGCAAAAAAACACTTCCCACCAAATTTCAGCCCCGGAAAAGGTCGGGAAGACAAAAAAACATATGAAAAACCGTTGAAATCAAATATTCAAGATCGGTTTTCCACGTGTTTTCGGTAGAATTCCGGCATTTCCCCCACAACATTTATGTTTTTTATCCGTTTTGAGACACGAGGAATCGAAAAATCAAGCGTTCGTCCCGGTCCCAGAACCTTCGAAAAATCGAAAATTTTTGAAGGGGTATGCCTTAAAAAATTTGCGAAAAAATGAATTTTGAGCTAGGGCTCTGGAATTTTTACTACTTCTTCCTCGATGCAAAAAAACATTCCCCACCAAATTTCAGCCCCGGAAAAGACCGGGAAGTGATGAAAACATGGGAAAAACCGCCGGAATGAGACGAAATTAATTATTGAGGAGGCTATTTCCAAGTGTTTTCGGTACAAATCTGGCAGTTTGGCCATAGATTCTTTGGTTTCTTTCCCTTCTGATACTACAAGAACGCATACAGAGAGCGAACCACTTGCTGCACGTTCCAGTTACCCACTCCTCGGATGTCATCGACAAGTTGCTCTCGGTTCGTGAGGAAAGAAATGCCAGAGGAATTTCTGATTAATGATGGTGGTGCGCGTTAATCGAAGTTGCACGTGAGAAAGCCGAGAGTACTTTTCCGGACAATTGTGAAAACAATCGCAGCTGGGATAACCGGGATCCCAGACGAAATTTCGGTGATTCCGGCTTTAATGATCATTAATCATCACCGGTTCTCTCGCCCCCTCTCTGAGTCTGGTGGAGCAAGCTAGATGAGTCGTTAACGAAGATGGATCTTGTCGAGGCAGATGAATTTTACACGCGTTACACCGGCCCCAGCGTAGTGTCTGTTTTCAGGGTGCTTCCTAAAGAAACATTTCACGACCGACTTCCTGAAGCAATTAATCAAGTCGCCGGCGAAAACAGAGTTTTTCCATTCCCCGTGCACGCCGGGAGACATGAGCTACTTTCCAATGAGACATGAAATTAAAGTCGAGTACTCTCAATGAAGTGAAGTTTCAGTTGCAAGGCTGTTATACTCGGCTCTTCATTAACAGCCAGCAAATGGACCGCCGTAAATTCAGCGCAGCATTCTAATCGGCAATCAGGATCGTATTTATCTAACAAATAATTATTCCCGATAATCTCAGGGTGTGATAGATGCCTTGGCAAACAGAGATCAAAGATAGGTAGCGGTCGACATGAGGCCCTTTGTTTAACGGTTGAGCCGAGCCGAAGGGCAGCGGTCAACAATTTTCGTTTTATTTACGAGGTGGTAGTGGCAGCCGGCGAGAGAGCTGCCAGCATGTTTTTGGGCGGTGTGTGTGGATGTGGGTGTTGATGCAAGGGTTGAGCGCCCATTACCATCTTCGCCTTCGGGGGTAGCCTACCCCGATGGTGGCTGGTGCAATCAAATTTTAGAGTTATTGCCGCGCGACTGCGTCCTGCCCCGGGAACGACGAGCCCCCACCTCTCCCCCCGAGAGGAATATTCAGAGCCGCGCACTTTCGGAAGAAATATCATTCCACACCGTTGACCCTCGCCAACCCCCCGCTGCCTATCTAAACCGGCATTATTTACACCCTATCGTAACGTTTCCGCGTTATTACACCGACGAAATGAGCGATGCTCCAACAAGAAAAGTGCTCGAGCCAACACCAATGGCATTTCAATATGAATGCCCGAGGCAACAGCAGCATCCTAGAGATACTGCTCGCGTGGACCATTCCTCTTGAATATTGGGCGGTTCTCCTTTAGTGGGAAGATTAGTCGAGTCTTTTCTTAGCTACTGACGCGGACGAAGGAGATCAGGAGAATGCCTGTATTATTTAGCTAGTGGTCTACCGGTTAATCTTAATTCCAGGATCGAACATTCTCTAGGATGCATGCTGGCAATGGACATGTTGCGTGCCAAGACTGACGCTTGCCCAACAAGGACGAGAGACTACTCGCGATCGGCACCCTCCGGATAATCATAGCTCAGCTGGGAGAGGAGAGAGTGAGAGGAGCTCTTGATCTGAGGAGCACGTTGCAGTGACCGCATACCAGGCGCAATCGGCCGTCTGGATCACACGCACGCCGATCCCCGGCTCGAACCTATCCACGTTATGAAATGTAAATGCAACGCACTCTCCTCGCACACGGGAGATGCTCCAATCCCTATTTCTCACGGCCAACTACCTCGTTGACATTGCCCGCCTGCCACCTCAGCCCTCCTGCTTTGAATTATCGGTGCACGCGCTTCTCTCGAGCCGAGCGTCTTAATTAGTTCGCTAAGTACGTGTCGACAATGTTTGCCCGTCTTCCACAGTACCCTTCTCCTCGTCACGCTGGCAAGCAAGCTTTAGTCATATCGCAAGACCAACCGTGTACTTCCACTTCCTATTCACATTCAAAAAGAAAAGCCCACAAATAACTGACAAGTATAATTCAATCTTCAAGTACATGTCCAGATCAAAGATCCTCGGTGATTTGTCGTGTGAACTGGAAGTTCGATGTTTACCACGTGTTAATCTCCCCATTCAATCAATGACTATCGACTTCGAAAGTGAAGTAGCTAATAAATCCCTAGAGCCCGGATCCCCGGACGAAGAGAGTTAACAGAGAAGTACTTAAGAAGAAACTGTTTCGCTCTACTTTCCTTGAGCCGGTAGAACCTCGTGTTTTCTCATGTCTACGGGTAAGAAGCTGTAGCGCTTTTATCGGGAAGCGGGAAAATTGCGAAGCGGGCGAGACTTAATGCAGAGTGTGTTAAGGGAACTCTCTCTCTGGTTTCGCGAGGAGAGCGGGGCGCGAGGGAAGGGGAGTTCCAAAAGTTTGCGGTGGAAGTTTCGCCGGTACGGCGGCGCGGCGCTGCGTGTCGTACATCAAGGTCTGGCAGGAGGTGGGCGGACGTCGCGTCAGCGACTGACGCCCCGCGAAATTGAATCTAAAGGATCCAGAGCCGTGCGCTCCTGCTGCAGACACCTCTCTCTCTCGCTCCCGCTCTTTCTCTCTCTGACTGGCGCGATCCGCTGCAGGGAGGTCGCAAATCATCACCTCGCTACGTTTACAGCGTTAGATGGCCCAAGATTACGGTCGTTCACGTTCCAGCCTCGAACGGACGCCACCTTCGCGCGCCAAGCCTCTTATGTGCATGCACATACATGTATAATCCGACGCTTCCAACCGGTACCCATCGCAAAACCCATGCGGCCACGTAGGATGCGCCTATTTGCGCGAAACAATGTGCCGAGTGCCTGGTTCCGCTCGGCTCGAGCCCCGGGCACTCCAGCCGTAATTTATTTGCCGGCGAGGACTAATGAGCTCGTGATTACAGAGACCCGGCGGCCCTCGGAACTTCTTGCCGCCCGGCAGAAATCTGCCCGTGGCAGCCGCGTGCGCTCACTCGCTCGCTTTAGCCATTTCTGCTGCATATTCGCAGTGGGAAGTTGGGATAAAGTGTGGCAGGAATTATAGCGGCGAGGATTCTCCCCGATTCTTTTAGAATTCTTTAGACCTCGGTGGACTCGCAGTTTCTTCAGGTATAGGGGAGTCTAGTCTGTGTCGAGGACTACCCGTGTCGACCTCGATTAACCCAGCATCATGACACGGGTCCACGAGATCCCGAGCAATCGTCTAAATGCTTCGTGGCCTGGAAAGAAACGTTCGCATCTCCGGCGCAATATATATCAGAGCTGCGCGAGTGTTGCCTTTGGCACTGTTGGCACCTACGAGTTTGTATACATTATTCCCGGCACTGAGAATTCGTGCGGAAGCGTTCTACTAGGTCTACTTGAGGTGGAACTTGAACACGAAGTTGGCAAAAGGGGCTTCAGCCATTTCGCTTGAAACATGACCTTATTAGGCGTGTTTGGAAGTAAGGGAAAGGATTGTGGCGGATCTTTTTCTTCGTTAGGCTCGGCGGGTCTCTCACGAAATTCCAAGAGTTCTCTCGGCGGCTAGGACCGCACCAGGAATATGTTAAGGACCTATACCGGCTTACCCTTTCTCGCGCGGACTTCTTAAGCCGCTCCTACGTTTTTACATTCTCGACGAAATCCTCGGAGGCTCGCCGCCGAGTTTATTGGCCCGGCGACCAAATGATGTCATTAGATATACTTAGGTGGAACTTTATCGTCTCTCTTTTCGCCGCTCGGACGGCTCCCGTGAAGCGAGTGCTCCTCCTCAGCCATTGGTTATCGCATCCGAAATTCGTTCTTTCTTCACTGCTCACTCCGCCCTTCGTAGGCTTTTTCGCATCGAATCCTACCAGAACCGGACCCCCTTTATTGCCCTTATATTGCCGGACCTTTTGTGCCTGCTTTTCACCTTAGAAGGCTTTGCCCGTCCACCTTTTACGACGATCCTTCACGCGTTGGAATTCGGGAAAAAGTCGTCGCGGATTTTGTGGATTTGTTCTCTGCTACTTAATAGCTGTGATATTCGATGATAGCGCTACTGGGAATACATTAGCAGGCAAACTGATAGCGTTATCTTTGACAGAAGTCAAAGAGGCTACTGAATTCGGTGTCACTTCTGTCTGAGAATGTCTGTATTTGTCTCTTGACGATAGAAAGCGAGAGCCAGGTTATTTTTAGAATCCTACATGTTGAATAGACTGTATGAACAAGTGTATAGCAGGATTGTTAAAAGATTTTGTCGGGAAAAAGCAAAAAGAGATTGGCCCATGAGGGGATCGAACCCGCGACCTTCGCGTTATTAGCACGACGCTCTAACCAACTGAGCTAATGGGCCAACGATATTCTAGTGGGTTTCTGAAACGAACTTAAGCTAGACAAGCTCTAAAAGTTTCGATCATGCGTATTGTAAATAAATAACCTATGAAATTATCTAAATCTGACAAGGTTTAATATACAAAGTCGCTTTCCATTTCGAAAAGCATACAAATTTGTTGTATAATAATAAATTCGTAAGTTTACTCACATTGAAAATGCCGGTGGAAAAGCCAATTGATCTTCTCAGCAACTCCCTGCAAGAAATAGTTTATTTAAAGCAAAATCGCATACTATTTAGACGATTGGCCAAGGAAACACATTTTAATTTGCGGGAGGTCGAAGGTTATCTTTCCTGATTTTCATGGGAATTCTATGAAATGAAGATCAGAAAAATTTCAAGTTTCAATTGCAGCACTGGCGGTAATTCATCGTAAAATCGTGCAGACCACAGGCACAATGAACAGGCAATCTTTTCGGGATGTCCTTCACGCTGCCCTTGATTTTACCGAGAATATTCGACATTTGCTCATCGACAGAGTGTTTTCGAGTTTCGATAGGCACAATGCGTTGAATGTACGTATCATTAAATTCCAATGAGAATTCAGTACGAATATGTAATTCCTGGTACGCACAGGTCAGCGTGGAAGATTGGATAATAGGTTTATCGGTCTATTTACGAGGCGATCTGGACGAGAGAATCCACTTTGCTTACCAAGTAATTACTGGATATGACTTAGCATAAAAACAGGCTTCTCAAACGGGTTTAATCTCTCGCTAGGTTTATGATCTCATGAAAACCAACAAATTGAAGAAAGAGCAAATGTTTCCGATGATGAGGGGCTGCTTGATTAAACCACAAACTGATGAAGACCCCGACGAAGGTGTTAAGGTATGGCTCGATTAAATTGTGTATAAATAACGAATGAGCCGGAAAGTGGAAAAGCAACGAACGACGTGTAAAGTGGAAAAACTTGCTCGGGTACATTCAGGACATGATTGATCTGCTGCTGAAAAAAATGGACATTGACCGAGATGGTTATATTTCCGAGGAGGATTTCAGGACGGCCGTGAAAGAGAGAAATCTCCTGTTTTTGGAGTGCATGGGTCCCGTATTTCCATCCCGAGAAACGCAACATGTATTCATGAACACCTTCACCCATCGTTATGGAAGATATTAATATTTTTCTAACTTAAATTCGTGAAACTCGTCCTTGTCTAATTGTGTGAGAGAATTGTGATTATAAATTGACAATACGAGAAGAGACTGGCGGGTCGCAGTCAGTGAACGTTTGTGGGTGCGTTCTCGTACACAAATAGCTTGGGAAGTCGTGCCAAATCAGACAGAAGAGGTCGGCCCAGCCACGTAAACGCTCCACTAAGTTTTCGAGGCTGCCGATGAAGCGTGCGCGCAAGCATTACGACTCATCGAACGATGAAGATCGACTCGTTTCCCTCGACAAACAAGGACCAATGGACCGCGATAATACCGCCCCCTAATCGTATCAGAGCAAAGCGTGGCGCAATCGTGAGAGAAATGCGATCGACTGCTCAATTGAGCTTCCAAAGCTCGAATTCCATTAAAGACGAGAGCCGGGCAATATTCTCCGTTGCGATTCGCACACTTTCCACATTTAATTCGGCATCTCATCGGCAGGATTTCAAATATTGCATCGCCGCTCTCAAGAGGTTGCTTTATGTGGCGGCGCTCGTAAAAAGCCGAGGGCCGAAATACAATACCGCAAAAGTAAGATGTCAGCTTTCCCAACCGGTTAATAAAGACGGCAGTGAGCGAGGGAACGGAGGAAGATCTCTGGCTCGGGGAATGCAGAGCAAACAGGCGGCGGATCGCCATGCCAGCTACAATACCACCCCCGCAATGGGAGGGCAGGCGGTGCGCGGCGAAGAAACGTGTTACAAAAAACATAATGAATGTTTGAGGATCGGAGGCCCCGCTCGAATGGCCGGATTCGCGTCTCAAGCAGCTATAACAACAAATTAAACGAGAAAATCTCGTCGGGGCTTTCGTCGAAACGTCCGCCATAGCCCGAGGCCTGACCCACAAAGAATCGAGCGTAGGTGTGCGAGTAAGTGTGCGCGCACGATATACAAGGAGGCTCGCGTCCTCTCAGACACTCCGCCTCTCTTTCCCTCTCGCCTACTCCAGCCAACTCACCTTCTCTTACCTTCTCTGCCCTTCGAGGGGGAACGCGAAGGTGGAACGATATTGTGTAAAGAGTATAATAACGTGCGTATGAAAGGCCGGATCCTTTGTGGCTAGCCGACCGTGTCCTGAAAGGATCCACCAGGATATCTGCGTGGCAGCCGAGACTCCGGCCGAGCCAGAATCGCCGGAGATCGAGAGTTAGGGCACCAGCTGAGAAAACACGCCACGGGCGTGTCGACAGCGAAATCTTCGTATTTTCTACTCCTCCACTTTCTGCACTACCCACACGTCCACCGGACCTCCTTTCCTTCCCTTCACTTCCCTTCCCTTCCCTTCCCTGTATTCGCCAACTTTATGAACCCTCTTTTAAAAGAACGTCACTGGTAATTAGGTGCCGCGTACCACCTCG
This sequence comes from Ectemnius continuus, assembly GCA_910591665.1. Lineage (NCBI taxonomy): Eukaryota > Metazoa > Arthropoda > Insecta > Hymenoptera > Crabronidae > Ectemnius > Ectemnius continuus. The sequence continues at coordinate 13,860,097 of OU342861.1, forward strand.
ATACTCGATGTCTCCTCGAGTTAATTACGCACGCCCCACTTAAGAGCGAATACTTGTTCACGGCCGATGCAGCGAGGGCTCCACTTTCGTAACGACACAATAAACTCAGATTTCAATTTATTATCATTGGTGAAGACCACCAGAAAAAGGGGTTAGGGAAGCCGAGAAATTTATGTTCTCCGAAGAGAAATGGCAGAAAGCCTTTGACAGATTCTTTTTCCAAAGTCGTTCCGTGTCTTCTTTTCGTTATTATTTTTCACGTAGAACGTTCGTGGCAGTGATAGGTGTCTGGTAAGAGGAGTTGTAAAGTTGTCGGGAAAGCTTTGCAAGCGGCGACGGCGCTGGTACGATTTTATCGTGAGGATCGTTGGAATAATTCGAACCTTTTGAGGAAACCGAGCCGCTCTGAGGTTCCGGGGCGAAGTGTATCGTAGAGTTTGCCGAACGTGATCGCTGCCGGCTTCAAAGCCATTCGGGTGAGCGCTTCTGTTCAGTCGGCGGGGCATAAATTATAATCAGGCTGGTGCCGCGGAATGCTGTGATTTCGAAGGGCGTACGTGATGAGACGGCGGCCGATTCGATTTGCGTAGCCGACGCCCTCGCTTCAAAGGGCTCCGACACACACGCCAGCCAAGCCTCGTCCCCAAAGGATTACGAGGTGTCCCGCCACCAAGTCTTTTTCTCTTTCTCCACCATGTTAAATCCGCCTGGCAATTCGAGGCGGCTGCGATCCACGTGAAATCTTACGCCCTCCGTCTCGCATTCGTCCGCGTGTATGCACGCGCACGTTTTGATAGTCCGAAGAAATGGGGCCCGCCTCGAGGATTATAACAGAATCTCTAATTCCGCCGTTATCCATCTCACCGCTTTGTCTGAACACTTTCCATCGGGCAACGACGGCGGATGTCAGAAACTCCAAGTAAATTAATAAATCAACGACATGCACTTTGGCATTCCAGTTATTGATCAATGCCTGATAACGGCAGGCCTCGCGAACCAGCGCCGGCATAAATCGAACGGCGGAAATTTATTATTGCACAAATTCCTATCGACAGCGGATGTAAAGCGCGCAAGGCTTGCCGTCTACCCGAAAGTACTAGCTCAACCAAGAGGGAAGCTGTGGGTGCGAGAAAGAGAATGAGATCGCACTGGCTGGTCAATAAATTTAATTAACTCGATAGGGTGAACGTCAAAAGAGCAGGCGCACGCCCCGACTAGGAAAAAGTGAGCAGCGTTGACTTTCGGTCAGGCCAATCCATAAATATCGGCACCAAGTGTTCTGGCCGAGCAGTAAAAGCGCTCTTGCACAATGTTTCGCGCGGGGAATGTTCAATGGAGCGTGCAGATGCTTCGTATGGAAGCTGGGAAGCACGTCCATTATTACGACAAACCTTTCACCCACAGCCTGCCACATACTTATATTTCATATTGCAGGAATTTTAATCGATCAGTTAAAATTCATACGATTTTATTTTCTCATAAAGTCTAGCTTTGAAATTGACTCTCACTTAACGAAATACAAGGAAACCTAAGCGGAGACAAATAGAAATAAAAGGATCAAGTTATCGAATACCGTCGTTTCCTACTAGTGTCAACTGGTAGGGAAAATTATTGGAACTAGTCTCGTGGATGTTCTTACAAACAGTTCGTGCGAAGAAACCAGCGGGAATGTGTTGCCTTTAACGAGAAGGACTAGCATAAAATATGTCCAAGTATTTAGCGCTGACCATATTTTACTGTTACTCCGGTTTCATGCGTTAGGAAAACAGTCTGCCGGTGTGTTTGGTGGAGTCGCCGAAATTGGAGTGCGCCTTCCTTTCTCTGGTTTCGTATAACCGAGCAATGCGGCATTAAATCACAATCTTGGTGGAGCGCGTTGTTTTTGTTGCGCGTCATAAGAGCGCGCAGCTTTCTTCGTGCTGGCTCGGACTTAATTAGTCGAGGGAGCGATACAAGAGAAATCGTTAGGGCGTAACGATAGGATCTTCACGTGAGGAAGGGAGGACGGACGGGCGACGGGCGAGACGTGCCACGCGACTAGACAGATTTCCAAGAGAAAGAAGAGAGCGTGGTGTGTGCCTGGCTGGTTGGCGTGGGCCAAGCGAGGTGTACACGCGCCATGACGGACGGCCACATTAAATCAAGCAGGTTGCTCGTCCAGCTGTTTGTTTCTGCCGCAGCCAGATTCAATTTTCTTCTCGACGTCTCGCAGATCGAGGTCTGCACGAAATTCGCGGCTCCAAAAAGGTCGAGCATAGTGATCGCACTCCTGCAGGCATCGCCTACTCCCTACACACTGAATACATGCGTCGAATCTTGTTCTCAGAGAGTTGCGTAGGTGCAACATCAGCTTTTCAATTCTTTTCTGTTAATTTACACTGTCGACGTTTTGTTCCCTTCATTATTTTTACATCCACCAGAGGAATTATTTCATTTATTCATTATTTAACTACTTGGTTAACGATGGAATAAGGTAACTCTGAGAACGGTGACCTGATTGACACAGCACTCTTCGCCCGACAAGCGCAGACACTCGCGCACCCCACTTACTAGACGTCGATCAGTAATTAGAAACTGCTGTTTCTTGCTCCAGTTAATTCTCGAAGGAGTTGCAACGGTGCGATGCGTTCCTACCTCTGTTGGCTCTATCAAGATGGCTCGAAGCTTTTATCGGAACTACTCGGCGAGGCCGAGGCGATACGTCGATGCAGGAAGATTAATAATGGTGTAAATCAGAGGGAGCCAACAAAAAGCTCAGGAGGAGCAGTATCTGCTCATTGAAGGCTCGCCTCTCCAGGCCGATCGGTGGCCACTGATAGCGACCCAATTAATGGTTGAAACGGGGACGCCAGATTAATATTGATAGGAAACATCACGCGTTTCGTTTGGCCGCCGCAAAAAAGTAGCTCTCGTAGGTCCTGTAAGATAATAGGGAGGTGTCTGCGAGGATTTCTTATTCTCTCTAGCTTATTCTTTCTGCCGCTTGTTATAAACTAGCTCTGGTGGTGTCGTGTTTGTCACGGTCATGCGAGACCGAGTTTTGAAAACAGGATTAGGCGTCCTCCGCCGGATCTCGCCGCCATATCTCTTGCTCCTGCGAAACAGTCGGGCCCGTCGCCCATTTTTCACTCGACGACGACAGTGCGCGTCGTTCACGGCGTCGTTCTTCCTCTTCTTTTTGCTCGCACTCGATGCCTCGGGATTATCCACATCCGGTCATTTCTGCTTGATTTTTTTCGCCCTGCCGCCGCCGCCGCCGCCGCTGTGAACGGACGGCCGGTAGCGCGGCCATTCAGGGATATCGAGTGCTTTATTGATCCATTGGAACCTCGCTCAATTCAGGAAAAAGGAAGCAGCGTGGTGCTCCGGTGGCTTTTCCCATTGTTCGCCGACTCCTCCAGCGAGAGATCGCTTCGCTGATCTGATTCCGAGCACGCCGCACGGCCTCGCTTTTTTCTGCTTCCTGGATGATGCGCTTTTCTAGGAAACGAGCTTCTCCCGGCGCTTCTCGCTCGAGTCTGCCAGCTCCACTTTCGGTTTTGCGACATGAGACGCCCCGGCGAGAGAGGATCGTCTCTACGTGAGTGGAATCTTCGATTTTTCCGTCCAATTTTCTCAAGCCTCTACCAATTCGGCCAAGCCATTATTGTGCGATGTGGGGAGCGTCGATTCCAATGTGCGCTCTCTGCCTTGCTTTCCCATGTATTCATAAGCGATCTTGCACTAAGCTACGCTTCAACTGTCTCTGACACTGAAACTTCATTTATTCCCGGCAGGACACAGCAAAGTTTCTCAGCGTGGCATCAACTCGTTTTCCGACCTTCGCTCTAGCGTAATCCGACGCCCGCAGGATGGCTCATTATCCTGTCAGGATGGGCACTCCCGGAGAAAATGACAGGTCTCCATGAAGTAGGTCGCCCGGCTGGCGAACGAAATTTAAAACATGCGACGGATTAACGTAATATCGGGGATAGACGAGAAACATTTTGACCCCAAGGGAAAAGATGGGACTGACGTTTCCTTGAAAGCAAAAATCCACCCGTCTACAACGTCCTGTCAGCAACATAATTAGATGACTCTTCACATGCTTTGGGCAAAGAATCGAAAAATTCCAGTGACGTATCCTTGACTTGCGCGACTGTTAGTCTAATTAGTCGGTTGAGTAAGGCAATCACCTTTAGAAATTCACGAGGACGTAATGCGGAGGCTAATTTCACCCTGGCGACAGTTGTTACGAATCGCAATCCTCGCTCTAATCATGCACATTTATGCTCATCCCCTTTGCCAGGAGTCAGAGCACCCCCATCACGAGAAGAACAATCGTGAAGGCGAGCTGTGTGTGTGTGTGTTCGCCTGCGCAATATTCGTACCAGGAGTGCGATAAAATACGGCGGTAGGCAAAGTTTATTCGTCACGCTGACGTGCGCCATTCCTCACGCTAAATACCAGGAGCAAGATCATTATTCCCGTGGCGGAGACGGCTCCACTCGGAGATCCGGGATGAAGTTGTGCGTCCGCTGCCGTGGACGATCGCCACGATAATTACTTAAGAGACCTTGGTGTTGCCTAATAATACCGTACGGCTACCAGAGCCTCCGCCGCGCCGGCCTCTCAATGTTCCATCCGTTTCGGCTGGCACCTCGCGAGTATTCGTTCAACTTGCCGGCCAATTACACAGTTCCTACCCTTGCCAATTATACTCGTTCGACCTTCTCGATAATCTTCCCAGTCCACCGAGAAAGGTGGCGACGCTGTTATTTGCATCTGCATCTACATTACAGCTTCAATGACAAGTCATTTGCTTATGCGAAGAGAGCGTGCATTAAGTTGGGAAAAGGTTCTACTTTTTTTTCTCTCTCTCTCTCTCTGCGCTCATTTAACACCCAGCCAAAGGAATTGAAATTGTTCAATCTGTCAAAGGAAAATTGAACAGGATTCTAGACTGGTTATTAAAATGAATGATGCCATTGGTTGTTACTTGTATGGGCAAGAGTTTCATTTCGCCCACCCTTTCTTCCTTGCCAGGAGAAAGGAAGGAGCTCTAATTGGTTTGACCTGCAGCTGACCATATCCTGCAGATGCGACCGGCTGAATCTCAACTGTCAACGTCGGCTACAATCGAGGAAAGCGTAATTTTTCATTTTAACGAGCGATGACCAGTGCGAGACGACGACGTCGCCTTCCTTTTCGGATGAATACGCGAGTGGCACCCTTTCAGGTCCCTTCTTCCTGCACTGGTCACACCTCCCCGGTGCGTGTGCGCGCGCGCGCGCGCGCGCCCGTCCGTCCACTTCTCTCTTTGGCGGCGCACGTACACGCTCTGCTAATGATCCCAGCGATTTGCATATCAATCGCGATTTACCCTGCTCGCCGTTGCGTTATGTAGCACGTAATGCTACCCACGATATCTCCTTCGAGAGAGTGCCACCACTTACCAGGCCGCCCTGCCACTGTGCATAGCAATATGTCAGGCTATCCAATGTAATATTTCAGCTCCCAACTGCCTCCGGAACGCTCGATGCTCGCGCCTTTCGACAGTAATCTTGTAAGCCTCGTTAGAGTCGAGCTTTAAATATTTCGGAGATTCAAGGATTTCAGAAAGTTAAACTAGCATTAATCCGTAATTGTTGTGTATAATACAGTTGGGTGTTGGTGTCGATTAGTCGATATTGTCGGAGTTAAAGAAAGTTTGGTGTACCAGGATGTCTTTGGATGATGCTTAACCGTGCAGCCCTTCTCCGCAGGGTGGCGGTGGCACGTCGTTTGCCACGAACAACGGAGCGACAGATGTCGGGTCGTTAGCAGGCCATTATACGTGTGTCGTCACGCGTCTCGAAATTCAGATTGCCGTGGATTCTTGAGACTCGGGACGCGCCCCTGCTCCCCGACAATGGATAACGTCGTTTGCAAATATTCGAGCGAGCCTCTATTGTCGGGGACGCTCGCTCAGGCACACCGGCTACTGTCATATCAAAGGACCTTTTGCTTACTCAAGAATCATGCGGAACAAACCCAACTTTCCATGCCCGTCTCCCTGTCGATATTAATGTTCAATAGATATTTTGAAAATATTTTGCATGCTGAATCATCCACCGGCTGGTACACTTTGGGGACGCGCTCATTTCTTGTTTCCTTTTGATTCCCATTGGAATATAGCTGGGAATATTCGAGTATCGGAAGATCTCGGGTCAAGGCAACACTCTCCGGTTAATAGTTAGTGGTCATTATTACTGCGATTTGGCGGGCGATCGTCTTTGTAAGAAAGATCAATTTCCGGCCAACATCGTTACGCGATACTTCATGGGTTATTCGTGCCTGCTTAAGGCTGTCCGCTTTTTATCGCCGCACATGTGTTTTATCAATTTTGTGTGACGATGGTCGATCAGCTTCCTTTAAGTCCACTTAAAGCGAATGGTATGCAACGTGCAATTTCAGCAGCGAGCCCGATCAAAACTAAAGTAAACCTAACTAGCTCTGCTTATAGAGCGGTATATCAAGTACCGGCCTTGTAAGTCATGTTATTACGTGATGATAACCGAGTAGTAAAGAGCTGGGGCGAATACTGTCAACTCCACGATACTTTGCAATCCATCATTGAACTAAACCAGAACAAAGCAACAATGTTAACAATCGTTATTCCTACAAATTTCCAGAACTAATAAAATTGATTAAATTTCTCCAAAGGAAAAATGGAAGAATTGAATTGAAATAAAGAAGGGCAGATCGAACAATTCAGCTGTAGTTGATAAGAGGGAGAGAATGGCGAGATAAATAGATAGAAGAGGTTCAATAGTGGAGTGAGCTGGTGCATGGAATTGCAGGGCGATGAAGGAGGCAGACTCTCTGGGAAGGCACGCGAGAGAGCTTGAGGATCGCGCTGCTTCACGTGGTCGGTGCAATTTTTCACCGAGCAGGATGCGGTTTCCTCGGGGATTGCCGTGGAGCCGCAATTACCCGCCAGCATCCGATGCCCGGTAAGTCGAGGCGGGACGACCCCTAACCCCTGGGCAATGTCCGCTGCCAGGAGAGCTCCCGGTAATCACGTGTACCCTACCGTACCGGTCAAAGGATCCAGCGAGAAGGATCACCAGGACTTGGAGCATCGTGAAAGGAAACTACGAACGCCCAAAGGCAGCAAAAGCCAACGCCAGGCTATGCGACCAACTGCTGAAATCTGTAATTTTCTCGAAAGTCCGAAAATCAAGATTGCCATTGACCTGGCATCCTACGGGAGACCGTGGAGAATGTAAAAAGTAGGATGTAACAACTGGAATACTTTTTTCCCCAAGACCTCTTTCTCCACTTTCACCGAAACTCAATCTTCATCGGCCCAGAAATAAGATTTAAGAATAAATAGGGTATTTTTAAAAAAAGATCATACAAGAATATGGTTTCTGGTTTGCTAGCAATAATCGAAAGTTGGAGTTAGAAGATGGCGCGATTGGTTACCTCATTGGATTAGCTATTGCTGTTTACAGCGTTGTACCACAGGCTCGAGATAAAAAAGATACGCGTCTGTGGTCTGCACCTCTGCCATTCGTGTTTCTTGCTGTTTCCATTGGGGTCGAGCGTAAATTTACGTTCGTATGAACTCGGTCTGTGCCAAGTTAGGCGACTTCCTCATTGCCAGCTCGCGGTAAGCATGTGTATGTGTTAGTGTGTGTGTTTCGCACGTTGGAATTCGTTATTGACCACCACAGTTTTCAACCACACTTATTGGCGAGCGCAGAGAGCTCGCCGACTCTCCCGCCAGGACGACGAACGCACCAACGAACCGAGCAGCCGCGCGCGCTTGCCGTTGACATCCGGCTAAAATATTTTCCACGTTAACGTCACGCGCTGTTTATAAATAAGTGTATTTACTGCCACCGCCAGAGAGGAACATTACGAACGCGCCGCGTGGAAGTCGAGCAGTGGCACTGTGTGTGCTTCGCTGAAACTGGCAATTGATTGTTTATGTCTGCGACCTCTGATATTTAGTTCCAACAACGACACTGTCCGGCGCAGGGGACGTCGAAAATTGATTATTTATGCTTACGATCTATGATATTTAGGTTTACTTGGAAACCAGGCGATCGAGCGAATTTCAAACTTATGAGAGGGATTCTTAGTGGAGCAGTTAAAGGAAGCTTGACAGACCTTTATCCTAAGCAGTAGAGTCGTGGATATTTATGGAGTAACTGAATAGAAAGATGGAGACCAATGTCTCCCAGTGAATCATTGCTCAATATAGCGGAAAAGCTCTACGGTCCATTAAGGAGCACTGATCCCGAGAGAAAACGTGGGACACCAGCCAATAGCTGTGTTAAGAGAAACGAGAATTGCAAACTTATGGTTTCGGTGAAGCTATTGATCCTTCGAGTGACGTACGATACATCTGTTGCGACCTGCAGCAGCTTCGAGCGAGAGTTGCTCGGGTTATCCACTCGAAACCGATCGCGAATCGCCGCCGATAAAATTATCCCGGATATTATAGTAAACGTTTAATTTATTAAAGGTAAGTAGGGGCCCAGAAGTATTTCAATCATACCAGTTATTATTTTATGAATTATTCCGGAGATTACAGGCTGCTCGGCCTTTAAATGCCCTCTTTCTTGGGGGAAGCCCGATCGCTGATAATGGTGATGATCGTAATCACGAGCGCGACGACGGGTATACTTAATTGTGACTGCAGCTCGTAATTATGGTAGTAATGGTGTAATGGTAACTCGGATTTTGTGTGGTCGCTGACGATGCCACAATTTTTCAGTGATAGTGATTAATCGCCATCCAAGATTTCTCGTCATCAAGAAAAAATATCAATAATTATAAACTAACTGAAAGAATTGCTGGTGCATAATTCTCGAAATACTCGAAGATATTATCTTTGATTGGAAGGGAAGGTATAAGCGAAGTGGAAGGATCAGCAATACTGAAGGGACTATCTAGCGTGTACCGGAGGGCAAGTTTGCCCCCGGGGCCCGAGCAGGGTCAGCCGGCGCAATAATGCCTGGCGGGCCCAACAATAACACAGCCGTATCATCTCGCGCTCCCATTACACCATTATAAATCATGCGTCCTCTCATTTTCGTGATCCCCGTAGCCCTCTCTCGGGGCGCACTTGACGTGGGGGGTCATCGGGTCGAGCGCGCGGGGCCAGGTGAGAGACCGCTCTCGAAAATCAAAAGTGCACCGAGCGAGCACCGCGATGGGCCGTACCGATTCGTTCTGGGTCGTATCCCCGATAGCAGCCTGCTGCCTCGCCAGAGTATAGCACGCCAACCGGAGGAAGCGGGAAGGGACGGGAAGGGAAGGGGTGGAGGGAAGAGGGGCCAGGGATATATTCTGCATTTTCGCACGTACGCCCCCCGACGGGCTGCCGAGCGATGTAGAAAGTGGCTCTCCGTATTGTAAATCGGACGGCCCTGATACTCAAAGTGCATGTGTCTCGCTGGGAAGACGCACACTCGTAATCCCGTGTGTTATGGCCCATTAGGTGAATTACCCGAATGAAAGCGCCAGATCCGAAAGCGCGTCGATCCCCACGACCCACTCCACAACTGAATTGCAGGTTTCTCGCTCTCCATATTTTTTTACCTACAACGCATATATTCCATCAGGTTTGTATTATGATGATCGAGCCAAGAATTTCGTCTATGATGGATTAAAAATTAAAAGAGGCTAGTGCGGTTAGGGAGTAAGAATCCTCAAGTTAGATACAATGTTAGGACTTGGAATGCCTGGCGTTCCAGCCTGAGCGATGGCCACGTTCAACCGAAAGTGGCCACATGAGTCCACGTGCCCGAGGCTCGAGATAAGATCCGACTGTAAGCTTTTAATCGATGCTGTCCACGCTTAGGGAACTTTACGAGACGTCTCGCCGATAAGTACGACAGCACACCGCGTTAAAGAGTCGGGACCGGCTTCCATTAAGGTGCTGGTACATTTTAATAGGAAGAATATATAAAAGGTACAAAGCGCTCGATACCGCGGGTAGCGTGTACGGAAAACGGCTGCTCGTATAGTTTCCCGGCTACAAAATGCGGGCGTCAACTGTAAATCTTTCGGTGGTATTTAAGTGCTGGCGATTAGCCTCTAACCGTACAGCTACAGAAAAGGAATTCTGTTTCACTGTCGATCGTTTACATCTACGTCACGTGCGCCAGAATTACTACCCATGCAGCATTTAATCGAGATTCTCCAATGGAGCGTGTCTCCTCTTATTAATTACAATTCTCTCGCACACGAACATCGCACTGATTTACACTCCAGTGGGCGTACGGTCTTCCCGTAAAATTTCAATCTCCATAAAGCGTCGCTTGCGCGCGACACTCGTGAGTCCCCGTGAAATTAAGTCTCGCCCTCCACCAACGGAAGATGGGGAGAGCGGGGAAGGGAGTTCATGAGAATTTTGTGCTCGAGCCCTCGCGCATTCCGCTTCTGGAAAATGTGTTTGGTACGCGTGCTTTCGCACAGTGGCTCCACTCTTTACAACTGCGGAGTCTACTGTCGCGTGCAACTCAAAGGGGCTCGCGCAATATCGGCCGCACAGTTTTACTGCCGACAAAAGGAGAAACGTGCACAGTCCGCTCTGCTGTGAGCGAGCAAGGCGGTCTCGCGTTGCGGAAAAAATGCGGAAATATTAAGGCGGCAGCGTAACGCGAGTAGCGCGACCGTCGCCCGCTTGATGAATGAACAGGCCATTCCAGAGTGTACATGCGCGCATACCTTGTCACGCAACCAAAGCCAATTTGTTCGCCAGCCGAGTATTACACCGCCACCAACAGCTCCCACCGATAAATCCCATTTTTCGCCGCGGTTCCCTCATTTCCATACCAATTATCGGCATCTACTCGCACATGTATGCTTCGCCCATTGAAATATCCAGATACTCTTGGAAATCAGTAAATATCTCGGAATTCCAGGGCGCAGCGTTCACCAAATTACCATTGTATAAATTTCAACTTCTGACTTAACACATTGTACTGCAATTATTCTTTGTCTTTGATAAACTACTGTTAGTAATTTACGAGTCCCCAATTGTCAAAGAATCTGGTAACCCCTGGAAACAGGAACCACTTTGCACTTGTAATTGTGGGACCACCGTGCGCGGCATTCGAAAGCTCGGCACGTTCATAGATGGCGGGTGAGAATGTGTCGGTAGTTTTTGTACAGTTTTCTCTTTGCGCTTGATGTGTAGAGGACGCCCTTTTACACGTACTGGTGGTGAATTCCGAGAATTGCATAAGCGTTGCGTCGAGGCGCGTGGGCCGAGCGTGTGCATTGGCCGAGAGTGCACGTGCTCGGCTCGCTCGCTCGCCCGAGCGCGGAGGTCAGGCAGGTGCGTGCCGTGAGGTCAGCCAACGAACATTCACTGTCACGTTGCGATATCACGCCGTGCGTTTCACCGGACACCCTTCTCTCTCCCTCTCTCTGTCTCTGTGTGCTCCCCCCCTCGGCTATGATTGTGTTGGTACTGCCCGGCCGCCCTCTCACGTGCGCGCGTACACCGCCCGAGCACTTCGCCGAAGATTGAGTTAAGGAGAAGAGCCGCTTCATCATAATTCACAGTTAGGAATTTGAAGCGGGCATCCGGTCGATGTTTGAGTAATATGTGTCTCGAATATCGATGCTTAGCGCGGTATTAGGCACGACGAGAAATCGGTCGTTCAACCTCTGATGAAAGTATTTTATTGTTAATTGATCTTCGCATTCAATATTCATTAAATAGCAGTAGTTATTTCAAGAATGGATAGTAAATAATATTGAATAAATGTCGATGATGGTCAGGCGGGATACGGATAGAAAAAGTGGACGTTGCTCCTGTATGGGCCAAGTTTCGGCAGAGTGCAAGGTAGAATGCCGGGCGGCCAACCTTTAGGGGCTCCCAAACTTCGACTAACTTGGGCCCACAATTCACCTAACTTCGCTACGATTCCTTCTCCTTCTCGCGACGGTAATCTCCTGAAATTCCTAGGAGCAGTTCTTCAAATCAAGTGGAAGCGTTTCACTCTGCTTTCTAGGATGTAGTTGATCAGACAGATGGTAGACAATGGCTTGGCCGTCGAAATATATGAGACAGTGAGAGCACGAGGCGGTTTCGCTCGATGGCAAGCACTTTCTCGAGATGGAGCCATAGTAAGTTTTATTAAGAATAACCTCTAATCATCGCGGCTATAAGAAGTCACGTAGACTGGAACCGGAGTTAACCACGGCGGAACACTCATTTATGCAGCAGCCTGCACAGTCTACTCTACCCTTTAATGCCAGACTAGCCGACATGACTTCGTGATCCAGAAGTTTCACTTCCTAGTTCCCACAGAGCGCCACTCTACCTTAATAGCCTGTGGCCCTGTTAATCTCCGGGAGGTTGATAGCGATCCGTTCTCGCCTCGAATCAATACTCTTTTCGATTTCGATCGACAAGTGGACTCAGTACCGAGAGCAACCGATGTACTTTTACTTTCGAGGCACGCTCGCTTGTTTCAATGGAGCTGACGGAATAAAATCTTTCCTGCTAATTACGTGAGTCCGGACTGCTGGTTAACGAGCAGGCTTGAGGTAGTTGTATCAGTACTGTACCATCCAAAAGTCAATCGTTTCTTGAAGGAACTGTTAACTTTGCTTTGCATATTGCCGTAGGCTACGCTTTTGTTAGTGCCAGTCGCCTTCAGATATTCGGGAAAAAATGAATGTTGAGCTGGGGCTCTGGAATTTTTGTCACTTCTTCCTTGATGCAAAAAAATACTCTCCACCAAATTTCAGCCCCAGAAATAGTCAGGAAGACTTGAAAACATGGGAAAAACCGTCAGAATTAGACGAAATTCATTATTCAGGATCGGTTTTCCATGTGTTTCCGGTCGAATTCCGGCATTTCCCCCACAAGTATCATGTTTTTTTTCCGTTTTGAGACACGAGCAATCGAAAAATCAAGCGTTCGTCCCGGTCCCAGAACCTTCGAAAAATCGAAAATTTTTGAAGGGGTATGCCTTAAAAAATTTGCGAAAAAATGAATTTTGAGCTAGGGGCCTGGAATTTTTTCTACTTTTTCCTCGATGCAAGAAAACATTCCCCACCAAGTTTCAGCCCCGGAAAAGGTCGGGAAGTCATGAAAACATATGAAAAACCGTTGAAATCAAATATTCAAGATCGGTTTTCCATGTGTTTTCGGTCGAATTCCGGCATTTCCCCCACAACATTTATGTTTTTTATCCGTTTTGAGACACGAGCAATCGAAAAATCAAGCGTTCGTCCCGGTCCCAGAACCTTCGAAAAATCGAAAATTTTTGAAGGGGTATGCCTTAAAAAATTTCCGAAAAAATGAATTTTGAGCTAGGGGCCTGGAATTTTTACCACTTCTTTCTCGATGCAAAAAAACATTCCCCACCAAGTTTCAGCCCCGGAAAAGGTCGGGAAGTCATGAAAACATATGAAAAACCGTTGAAATCAAATATTCAAGATCGGTTTTCCATGTGTTTTCGGTCGAATTCCGGCATTTCCCCCACAACATTTATGTTTTTTATCCGTTTTGAGACACGAGCAATCGAAAAATCAAGCGTTCGTCCCGGTCCCAGAACCTTCGAAAAATCGAAAATTTTTGAAGGGGTATGCCTTAAAAAATTTCCGAAAAAATGAATTTTGAGCTAGGGCTCTGGAATTTTTACCACTTCTTTCTCGATGCAAAAAAACATTCCCCACCAAGTTTCAGCCCCGGAAAAGGTCGGGAAGTCATGAAAACATATGAAAAACCGTTGAAATCAAATATTCAAGATCGGTTTTCCATGTGTTTTCGGTCGAATTCCGGCATTTCCCCCACAACATTTATGTTTTTTATCCGTTTTGAGACACGAGCAATCGAAAAATCAAGCGTTCGTCCCGGTCCCAGAACCTTCGAAAAATCGAAAATTTTTGAAGGGGTATGCCTTAAAAAATTTGCGAAAAAATGAATTTTGAGCTAGGGCTCTGGAATTTTTACCACTTCTTTCTCGGTGCAAAAAAACATTCCCCACCAAGTTTCAGCCACGGGAAAGGTCAGGAAGTCATGAAAACATGGGAAAAACCGTCTGAATAAAACGAAATTAATTATTCAGGAGGCTGTTTCCAAGTGTTTTCGGTACAATTCCGGCATTTCTGCCACTGGTTTCATGTTTTCTATCCGTTTTCATACTTAAATAATCGATTTATGCACCGTTCGCGAAAGTGGCAAGCAGTGGCGAACCAGTCTCTTTCATGCTCGACTTTGACCAAAGGATACGGGATCGAGCGAGGCTCTTCGCCTCGGCTAATATCGCCAGGGTGACAATCGAGTGTTGTACAACGTGGATGATTTGTGCCCGAGCGACTCCTCGTGTTTCTAATGCCGGCGCTGGAGGATGGGCGATAAATTAGCTCGGCGATACAGGCCTCGATAAGAGCACGCGAGAAGGCGCGAATGAATTGCGGGGCGCGCGTGTTCCTCGCGCGGAAAACGAAGAAGGATGGCGCCCAGGTGTAACTGCCAATAGAGGGCCAGGGAGCCACGCGAACTAGCACGGATTTCGACGGTAAATCTCCGAGAAGGAGGTGTACACAGCGCGGGAACGTCCTTATTCCACGGCAGAATGGGAACGAACGAGGCGAGATGATCTGCAATTATAATTCCGACGAGATAGAGAGAAGAGCGGTGAATCTCAAACACGCTCCGCTGGTGGAACGGGCTGCAGACAGAGCCGCGACACGGTACACATACCCTGCTGCTGCCTACTGGAATACGTGTCCTTGCATGCCTCCGGCTAAACTGCCACCGATATATACATAGACGGCAGGCCTGTTCACGGTCTAATCAGCTTCAGTATAAATAATGACAACGAGAGGACACCGATGTTACCCTCGGGAATTATCAATATTGAGATATCAGCCAGGGCATAGAGGGAGCCTATTCGCCTCAGCGATTCAATGACTCAGCTTCCCTTAAAGCTTTAATTCCCCCCACACTTGATATTCTAACTTTATTTCTCACGTGAAAATTATACTTGCAAAATTATTAATTAAACATAAATAAGAGAACCTGGTCGGTGTATTGGGTAGAGTGGAGAGACAGAGTTACTTTCGAGAGGCAAAGCGAAGCTATTATACGAACGGCCGTCATTCGAATTCAAATGACTGTTGCGGCAAGAGCTCGAAGGCGGCTGGCAGCCAGTCTCGTTCATCTTCGACGATGCATGACCGGAGAGTCAGAGGACCACCAAGACTCCGTTCCTTTGGTAGTGGCTCGTTGGAATCGATTCGAGGCATCGCCGAGCTTGATTTTCACGGACCTCGTGCTGACACCGTGGGAGAAACGATCCGAGCATTGTTACGTCGGCGTCCTCACCACCGGCCGTGATTCCGTTCGCCCTCCGATCGGTAAGCCATGTCGAAGTACAACGCTCCGCCGTGTCAATCGCGATTCCCACTGAACAAACTTCCTCTCTTGCTCTCTCTACTTCTGTCTCCACTCGCCGGGCTACCTTGATTCATTTCGTGATCGCTATGCTCCCTTCTTAATTGGGAAGTTCAAGCTCCGATTTCTCAGAACACCTAGGAAGGCCGGCTTTGTTAAATCAGCCGTTTAAAAAGGATTTGCCCTGCCTTGTTAATAGGTCTCGATACTATCGATCTCGGAGACTTAAGCCCCATTCACATTACAGGTACTCTCGGAGACTCTTGTTGATCCATCCAATTTAAACGAAGTCAAAGAAAGAATGCTTATGAATTGAATCCTTTATCATCGCTGCGATTGTATTAATTTCACTGTTTGGAGTATGAAAGGGAGTTGTAGGATTCGGTTAGCAGTGTGCTAATAAAGTTCCGCAGGAGGTTACGTGTCTCCGGACGTAATCCCATTGCGGTTGAGTTGCAAGCATGGACTCCGTTGTTCTCCCCCTGGCGTATGGAGGATGGCACTCTATTGTGCGGAGCTCTCCCACGTTATATCAGTGCTATGTACGCCCAAGTGTACCGCATAAAGTCACGTCCACGGGCCACCCGCCTGCGAGCCTCGACCGAACGGGCTGCTGCTGCTGTTTCTGCTGCTGCTGCTGCTGCCCACTCGTGCTCGCCAGACCGAATCGTGACTTTCGCCTCGCCGAAAGTTCACGATACGCTCGGCCAAGTGACCCTCCTCGCAGACAAAAGCTCCGATTCCACTTACCCGTGAAATCCTATCCCTTGTCAATCCGAGCCATAAATGTTTCGGAAACCTTTACATCGCAATGAATTTATCACTCGATATCAGAGTCAAGTTCAATTTTATTCTTGGATTAGAGTTAGCTCTGTTTGGTAACTAAATTATTCGAGTAGAGTTTGGATTCTAAGTGGTCTAAGATACAAGAATCTTGACGACACGTGGCCTGAAAGCAGTGCGGGCAGTTATCCCTCGAATTTCAATAAACCGAGGGAATATAAGGTCGCAATTCCGAGATACGCGAGTTGAGAGAAATAAGATGGCAGTGTGTCAGGGCAAACGAGGCTCCAGCCGGCCGAGTGTTTCGGGCGAGATTGCTCGTCGATTTCCTTTTTGCAGATTCCGCCTTACGTGGCCATAATGTCCGGGCAAACTGTGTCCTGGCGGGCGGAGACGCCGGCCGGGCCAATTTCGGGGAGCCGCGCGTCGTTCGTCGAGAGCGTCGCAGCGTGAACTCGTCGTCTCCAGCGGGATTTCTGCTCTCGCGCCCGAGGAAAAGGGGGAGCCATAACCTGACGAATTAATCGGACGCGAGCGAGCGAGCGTCTCCCCTTTCTCGGCCTCGATTTTACGTGAAGTCTTTGGGAGAAAGAGCGCCCGGCGACGACGACCACGACGATGCTGGGGAAGGAAGGACTGCGTGCTTGTAATTTTACGTAAATGCTCGGACTTCCTTTTTCATCCACGTGTCTCGTTAGCGCAACCCTGTATAATGAGGTGTAAATTGGCGCAACCAGAACCCAAGCGCGCAGGAGTCCCTTTCCCACATCGCTTTACCTCGTTTGCCAGAAGTGCACTACATTAGAATGTTGGCTTCTTTCTAATATATGTATTAGTGCTCCGAGGCTAGAATCCTTGGACTTTGATTTTTAGATGTTTCAAAGAAATATGGAGATTTTTTCTTTTAAAATGAAACGGTCGGACTTGAAAATGTTCGCCCGCGGTCCTTTCGCCACGATTCGACATAGATTTCTGGATGTTAGAGGGCACGTGAGTTGGAATAGCGGTCCTAATACTTTCAGTTTGCGGGCTATTTGGGCGGGTGTCAGGTGCAGCCAATTTCACGAGGGCATTGTGAAATTGGATTATTAAATTACCGGCCGATTATGATTGTCCACTTAGGGAGGGAGGCGCGATAAATTATAGGGCAGAGAAGTCAGCCGCGTGAACGCCGGAAATCGTTTCGCAGACCGCGTGAAAGTCTCGCATCCTCCCCATTCCCACCTTCCTCTCCTCGCAGATTATCCAATTTTGCCGATTTATAACGAGACAAACGAGGCTGCCGTGTGCCAGATGTCACGCGGCAGGACGCACTGCAGATCTGGACCGGTCGGCGAGAACTTTTGATCTCCAGCTTCCCTGCAGCGAATTCCGTGGGATGCGAGATGCACTTTGTCACGAAACTTTTACAGTTGTCTAAAATATTCTAATTGGAACCCGGGAAAATGATTTCAACATTTGAAATAAATGGAAGTTAGAAATATGAAATAAAGTATCAAAGATATGTGAATAAACAGGTTTACTTAATATTGAAGAGGCCAGTCCGCTTTGTAGCGTGCGTGTGAATAGCAAGCAGGCCGGGAATCAGTTTAGAGGTGCCTTCAAGGGTAACACGATTCACAAATTAACCCGGCACCTCTCGCGTGATCCACAGATTACCTTAATGGTGGATGAGTCACGCATCACGAAGTGCCAGGAGATATGGTTTCGAGTACCACGTCTTCATTTCGAACCCAAAATTATCACTTTCGCGACCGACAGTTTCTCGAACAATAGAATCGATCATCGTCCCTATTCAACCTGTTGTTCGAGCTGTCCCAGTTGATTTTTTCCGATTACCAGCGGCTGCACGAGAACCCTTGGCAGTGTCTAACTAGCGCGAGCCTATTCTACTTTGCTTCTTTTTCCCCTCGACTTTTTCGAAGCCAATCGGTAGAGATGCAAATGTGGGCGCGGGTCGTTTTCTCGAAAATTAATATAGCATAATGCGGTGGGCTCGGCACTGAATCCAACAGGAAACTGGGATGCGGGAGAGGATTCTAATAAAGCGAAGATAAAATCAGCATCGGGCAGGATCGAAATGGCGCGCAGGCCTCGATAGATTATCGGAGGTGTAATCAGGGCGTCGAGGGAACACATCAGACGGAAGGTTTCCAATATCGGAAATGGGGCAGGTTCATAGAATCAAAGCTGGTATGTCGGTGCCCGGGGCTAGAACCTGCAGCAGCCGCAGGAGCAGTGCAGCATCAACGGGGAGCGGCACTATGGCTCTTCGACGCACCGGCTACGGCTACCCTATGCATACAGAATGCTGCTACCAGCCTGCCGGGAGGAAAGAATTTATTATGTGATCTAATTTAAAGGTGCGTGATATATGGAGGCCGCTTGCCTCTCCGCATATCTTTGCCAGACCGGGAAACTTTATGATTCGCTGACTCAGCCACTGCCTATCGAAGAATCACGCGGGAATCACTCTTATTATATAATCAATACTTTAAAAGTCATTGCACCATTTTATAATTATAATAAATGCAGCTATAATTTGATGTAATATTTTTCGATAACAGTCTGCCTCTCGGGGCTTGATTTACAAGTTGTATAATAGTTGGATGGCTCCAGCGAATATTCTGTGGGGTAGCCAAGCCGAGTTTCGTTTGATTCGAAGGGACAGGGGCAATTTGCAAAATTTGCGGTTGCCCGTGGATTCTCCGCATGAGGCATGAAGATGTAACTGTAGCTGCTCGAGGCAAATCCTCTCCCTCTTTCTTCCTCTGTTGGGGCTCTGCATTCCTGCAGTCAAAGGGCTTGGAAACACATTGCGTAATTGCTCGGTGCACCTGAACTGGCGGAGTCGCGCGCCTCCGCCGAAGCATCCCCCTTCGGCCGCCACTCCAGAACGAGGTACATAAATTTTCCAGAAGGCCGTGTTTACAGCGCGTAATTAGTTGGAACTCGAAAAATCCGGTAACACGGGCATTACATGCGAATCGACATGTGCCCGGGTAACGAAGCGAAATAAAGAAAAACGCGCCAGAGCGAGCGAGCGAGCGAGCGGGCGCGGGCGCCCCGATTCCACCCAGCTGAAATACACTCAGCGCGACCGGCTTGCTACGTCGAAGAGCACACACTCGCCGCTCGGTAAATTTTGCCTCTTAACCGTCCTGCACTTAATTGCACGTATTTATGTTAAAATTAATAATGCCGCGCACTCCTCCTGGAATTACGGATACTTTCACTCGACGTTATACCGAGGACTTTTAATACGCCGGCGACCATTCCCAGCCATTTTGCAGGGATTATGCGTGAGTGCAGCGGAGTCGCAAAAAATCATGGTAATGATATTTTCTGGTCGTTTCGATCGAGTTCGTTCCTTATAGAGTAACTTGGGCTTTTAATCCATATTAAAACAGATGCTTAATTATAGAGACGATGACTGTACAGTTGCTAAATACTTTGATTAACATTTCGCCGAATTTTCGGCCGAGGTTTCAATGGAAAGGATCGCATTCTACATTCTTAAGGCTCGATCGTGGGGAGTAATTTAAAGAGGACGTAATTTAGCACACTGTTTACACTGCAGCTTACTTGGTACACAGAGCGGTGGGTGGAGTGGCGTGTAGCCAGCATCCAAGAAGCTATCAACGTAAATCAATAACGAGAGCACTTTGCCAGCGCATCGACCAGCTGCCGCACCAGCAATGCAACCACTGCACGGCCGCGCCGAGCGGCACTGTTCTCTTGGACGCGCGCTGACATTCCTCCGGCTATTGCTTTTTCGAAGGCTCCTACTTTGCAAGGAGTCGCATTCACGGCTCTCGTAAATAATAATCTTCCAGCTAACTACCATCTCGTCTTCCAACCGTACGTACAACTCTGTAGGAGCTTTATACTTTCACCAATTAAGCGATATTACTTGAGAATATCCGAACCGACTGTTTAAGTTTAAAGCGAACAGTTAAGCTCACAAGCAACGGAGAATTGGTCCTTCGCAGCATGGTATTTTAATAATCAACGATTTAATATCACCGGACATTTCGCGGCGGAATTATTTATCGGCCTCATTGGCGGAGCGCTACACTCTTTGGAATGTAAACACGAGCATCAGGAGGATGTCACGCTGGAGGAGGCCAGTGGGCCTCGTTGAGACACGTGGAGCCCACTGGGGTGTTTTGGAGCCATTGGCAGAGAGTGGGACACATCGAGAGCGAATCACGCAGAGCGACTCGCTCGAAACGAGCCACCCAGAGTATGACAGATGAAATTTAATCAGCAGCCGAGCTGCACCACGCGCCATCCAGGAGAGACTCACGCGTCGAAGTAGCCCCCTTTTTTTCTGGTGGTCCTACTGGTTTATATTGAAATTACGTTAATCGGCATCGATAAAGTATGCGCCCGGACATACGAGCGTCACGCTCCTGCGTAATTCATCCTGCGGGATTCCCGGGCGGGAATATATTCAGCGATTTCGCATGCTGGTTCTCACGTCCAGCTGTGCGGAGAATCGCCCCGGTCGCCGGCTAAACGAGAACGAGATCGGGCAAAGATGATTTAGCTTCGACAGTCCGGCGCGCGCGCGCGCGCGCACGCTCTTTCTCTCTCTCGTTTGACCGGACCCGATAAATTGTGGCTCGATTTTCTTGCAGCGGCAATCATAACTCGCGATAAAATACGAGCCTTTTTACCGAGGCAGCCTTTGACGGCTCCCGGCTTCTCCTGCACCCTGCTAATCTTTCCTGAACGAGCCTCCGCTTTCTGCCAGCAATACTACTGACCCTTTCCTCCCCGGCAATCGTTTCCCACTAACATCGAACTTCCTCGCGTGCCCGTTTCTCGAACCTCCGCCGCACGCAACCGGTGTATAAGGAAATGGGCGATGGGCGTTCGCAAGCGAAGAAAGTATAAGGTTCCCGTGCCCATTAATTTGATAGGCTAGTCGTATCTGATAGCAGGACAGGTAGGATGTCCTGTCGATTCTTAATAAAATCAATGCGTCCCGTTCGCGCTCTCCGGCGTGCCAACTGTGTCCCAGGAACACGCGATAATACCATGCTATTACCTTCACGTCCAAGCTATCACTTACGCACTTTAAGACCGTCATTACTAGCTGTCAAGTGGCACCGGTAAGGGCGCCGAAGTTATCACCCACTTTAGCTATTCCCTCATCATACACCGAGATCACCGTGTCTCGCAACACTATATCCGTTATGGATCTTCAATGTCTGCTGTGAAGTTCAAGGGAAAGACTTGGTTGGAGTTCAAGGGTGTCATCACCAGACTATCAAAGTAATCACGGTGCAAAATATTTATATAGAGCCTTGTGCACTCAACGAAATACTTTAATTAATCCCTGTGGACGGGGAAAACTGGCGCGTGGAAGGTTCGAAGGAGCAAAGTGTAGGATCGAGGAGGAGTAGATGGAGAGGAGGGCAAAGAGAAAGAGAATCTGGTGGAGCAATGGTCCCGGGAAGGTATCACGGTGAGCAGAGTGGTTCAGTGTAGGCGGAGAGAGTCTGTTGGCGTCCGAAGGACTCGCTCGAGGAAGGAGAGGCTCGCGCGCTGCCGGAGCGGAGCGAGGGAGGCGGCGACCGAGGGGCTTAATTAATGAGACGCACGCGGCAGCTGCAGATACCAAGATGCATTGTAAATACGGCGGCGGCCCAGAAAAACTATTGTCCCCGAACGAGATTTATACCTGTCCCAATTACACTCGCGTCCCCGAGCGCTCAATTTTTTTCGTTCGCCGCCCGGACAATTCGTTGCTTGCGGGAGCGAGTCGCTCCCACCCGATTCGCTTGGCATTAATGCTCTGCGCCTCGATAACGGCCGCGTGGAAGGAGGAGGACGCGCTTCTCGATCGTTACAGGTGAGCGCGCACGCGGGACAACAAATGTCCGTTCCTCGAGCTGGCAGCCCGAGCCAGTTCGCTCTCTCGTAAAGCTCACCCACGCAACCCTCGAATTCGTGGCTAGTCCCTCGAGTCTTTCGTCCTCGCAGCAAGAGAATACTCTCTTTCTCGCTCTCTTTCTCTTTCTCTCTCTCTGGAAAGAGATTCGCTCGAGTTCCATCAATTGGAGCAGAGCAACAGAGGGAACCACCTCCAGCCAGCCAGCTCCCCGCTTGCATTTGCTTTCAATTTGTTTTGGCGATACTTCGTAATGATAGCGCTCCCGGGAACAGGTGTTGCCTCTACGTACAAGCAACCGAGTACTCCCTTGGCTCTTTTGGATCGTTACGCGGGGCCGCACTCCGCTCTAACAAAGTGCCATGCAAAGTAGCCCGAACCGCCGCGATTCTTTCGGTCCTTCCTTCCTACCCCGGCGTGGCGCGGCGCGGTTCTGCCTGCTGGTTATCCTGCGCGCCAGAAGAAATTATTTCGCCGTGCGCGCCCCACCCCGATTACATCCCGTTTCTGCCTTTGAGCCAACTCGCGCTCCCGTCATTAAGGTAAACGCACTGCGCACGTACTTCCTGGTTGCGAGATGTGGAATAATTAGAGCCGGCTCTTATGAGCGCCTCGGTACAGCCAGTCTCTCTCTCCTCTCCTCCCCGCTCGACCCTTGCCACCCTGGCTCATGACGGATTGCGTAGTGTAACTGGTTTAATTTGATCTGTGCGTCGGGGGACCTTCTGTGAAAGCGAGCGCGCAGTATCAGATGCATAGCTCGGCCGGTGAAACTCGGGGATATCTCGTTAATCGGGCATCGGGCCGCTGCCGCCGCTGCCGCCGTTGCCGCCGTTGCAGCATTCAGAGAGCCCTCAGCAAATTCGAGATTAAATCCATCCAGAATCCAATCCAGGCCGAGTCCCCTTCGGGCGAGCGTGCATTGCAAATGAATAATGTATAAGTGACGTGCTACCTTCCTGCGCGCATCCACCGAATCCCTCTCTCCCGCTCATCCTCTCACTCGGGTCGCTCGCGAACTCGCCGTCTGACGCCGACTGATTAGAGCCACTGGCTAGAGCTTAGTCGCCCGTACTCCCCATCACCCACCGAGAAATGAGAGGACTAAGAGCCGTCTCCAGGCATGACTTAACCCGAAAGTAAATCCGATATGAGTGATCGTAATTACGAAACGGTAGCGTGCTCCGAGGGAGTTGCCTAGGGCTCTCGAGTAGCAAAGTACATTTGCACAAAATGCATTCTCCCCCTGCGGGCCATCTCTAAGATTCATAAGTTGACGATGATCGCTCGGGACCGCATCGGTTAGACCACCGTGTATTATAGCACCCTTAATCTATCCAGGATCCTTTTGCACGCGGAATGTTTCAATTGGTCATTTTAAAGCTTGCGATCTCAAAGGGTGGAATCTCGAGTTGGCTCTAATGACTGTTAATTCACATGTCGCCCTCATCCGGCCGAACTAATCCGTCTTATCTCGCGGCGCAGGATCACTCAGTCAATTACTCCAAGCTCGCAGGACATTCATCCTGGCGGTGGTGGCGGGTCGCATTGAAACCTATAATACACTCTCGGTGATCTGCATTACTCATTGTTCAGTCGGGGCGCGCGGCCTGCTCGCGGCGGCTCGTAATTGGGGAAGCACGCGTGCTCCGAAATTACAGGACCCTCTAAGCTCGAAGCGGTGGCCGGTGCGGCCGGTGCGGCCTGGAGGATCCGCCGCGAAGGAGATGAGGCGATCCCGAGGGTGCAGGGAGGATGGTGCGCTGGAGGGCTGGCTGGAAGGAGCACGGTGCAAGTCGATCCGGGGTTGGGCGAAGGGCTCGCGAGCCGAATCAGCGTGGATTGTATGCAAATTGCGGTAGCGGCTACTTGAGTCCGTGCGGAGCCGCTCGCTCTCGGCTCTCTCACTCTCTCTCTCTCTCTTTCTCGAGGAAGAGCAGAAGCAGCAGCCAGCAGCAGCAGCAGCAGCAACAGCAGCAACGGCAGCAGCTCGTTTCAAGCCTGGCAGAGGGCCTGCTGCGGTGTCCCTGAATAAAACATCTCGCAAGGAATTCCATGCCGAGTAAGGATGAAGGGAAGAGTCAGCCAAGGCACTGCCAGCCCAACCAAGCAAGACTGTCTGCGCTGATGCTCACGGCAACCAGGGAGCACGGCAGGCAGGCTCGCGCGCAGTTGTTAAGTACACGTCGCACCAGCTGATGCTAATTAAAATGAGGCTCACTTTGGCTGCTCCCTCTCTCATTTCTTTTCGCCTCTGAGCTCTGCCTGAGCCATCCTGCTTCTGCCTGCCAGCCTCCTTGCTCGCCTGTCTGCCTGCCTGCCTGCCTGCCTTCCTGACTGCTTGACTGCCTGCCTTGATCTCTCCTCCTCCACTTCACCTACTATCGTAGCACGAGGTCTGAGATATCTGTGCCTCGAAAGGCTACCCTTTCGCTCGGACTCGCTCCTTCCCTCGCCTTTTCCTTTGACTTGACTTGACTCGACTCGACTCGACTCCACTACGCCACGCCAGAGCTCTCGCTCTCTGCCTCACGGCTAGGAATATAAAGATCCTACTTAGCTGTTATTACCAAGCTACCTACGTGGCCGGATCATTGCGACCCGCCACCAACTTCTTTCTCCAGTCACTTCTAGTAGCGTGTCTCTCAGACTTATTCGTCTAAAGTTAGTTCTGTCAGTGTGAATTAGAGTAGACCTGTGGTTCAGTCATTATGTCGAGCGAGGACACCAGCAGATATTTCTCACGAGGCGGGACCAATCCAATAAACCTCAATGACACGCTCGGCAGGCTAATGGAGCTCGCTAAAAAAATCGGAGCGGCAGGTGTTGGACCGTGCGAAGCGAGCCTCCAACGAAAGTGTATCATGGAAAGACCTCTATGCTCTGTTTTACGACCGAAAAACAGGGGGCTCGCGTGACCGAGACTCCTGAACGAGAGATAAGTACGTAAAACAAGTCGAGAGTAAGGTTCGCCCTCGTATTATAATTGAGCCTGGCAAGAGAAAAACTTTCGGCGCCGATCACTTTTATTACCACGAATTTCCCCGTCCCGCCGGCGCACGTTGCTAGTAGTAATTTAAATAATAAATGGGTTACAAGGGGAATTTAAGCGTCATTAGCGCGCAATTACTCTCGTATTGCCGGGCAGCGTACGAATTTCTCGATGGCGGCTTTCGATCACAGCGCCGACTGCGTGGCGAGCTCAATAAATAATAAACGAGTAACTAATTGGATTGCGAGGCTGTGCTTCGCTTCTCTCTCTTTCTCTCTCCTACTACCATGGACTTTCTTGTCCCCGAGTCATTTCTCTTCGATTGCGTCCATGAGATTTCCTCCTCTAATCCTACCGGGCAAGAAGGACCGAATGATTGACAGCTCTGAATAGGAGCCGGCTCTTTTTCAGCCGGCGACAAAGTCATCCGCAGCCGATCGAAGGACCGATCGAAGATCGAGTGCGCGTCGCACTAACGGCGAGTGCTCGCCATTAATCATCCGCCAACTGATAATCGATCAGGCGGTTTCTCCCACTCGGTCTGGGATACGGGAGCCGGTGCTCGCAATGGGGTATCTTGAGGTGCTCACGTTTCTGGTAGCGCCGCCAGTGACATCATTCGCCTTTCGCCTTGGCATAATTGACAGAGGCCGGCCGTTTAATGAAATTACGATCGCTCTGTATACGCCACTACCTTTGGCATAACTGCTTATTAACTTCGGCCTAACTTAATATCTCTTCCTGCCCGATCTGACTGGAGGATGACGCTTCGACACCCCGCGGATGCATCCTACAGGATTAATATCGAGCATTTTTCATCGACGTCTTCATACAAACTACCCGTAACGGTTTCCTCCAAACGCCGCCGAGGCTTCTTCATCTTCTGTACTCGCCCGGCAATTTCTAACCGTGACTCGCGCTTTCGCTTGTGTGGGTTCCTTAACGAAGTGGGCATGTCTGCACTCCAAGAGAGCGATTCTTGCCTTCGGAATAATGGAGGTGTGTTTGCCGGATTAATCGTGACCGTAAATTCCTACCAATCGTGGAACATCTACTTTTCTATCGCGGTTAGAGGGTGACTGGTTTAAAGGCCGGGCTTGATGACTGACTCCCCTGTGGTAAGAGTCATAAGTGGGATCGTTATTCCGGCCACAGCCGTTGTGCATTTGCTATGGATACTGCATTAATATTTTATGGGCCCACTGCGGTATAATACATATTCAAGCACGCTGCTTTATTTCTGGCTGCTCGACTGCCGATCGAGCAAAGGTTGAATCGATAGAGTGGCAAACAAGGATCGGGTAGCAGGAGAGCGTCCTCTTTCTTTGGCCTCGACTCCAAATGGAATTTTTTGCGCAACTTATCGGAAACGCGTTGGACGATATAATGAGGGTTTTACAGGGGCGAGAAAGGTCCTCGAAATCGGTGGAGGATGTTCATTAATTATCACGCTGACGGCCTCTATTACGCAGATCCCCCCGGTCCCATTCAAATTTTTGATCCACCCGATGCCTATCTAAATTGACCGCGATGCGAAACGCGATTGATCTTCGAGATACTCCTTTTTTCGGAGGGCCATTAATTAGGCCAGAGTATATTTAGTGCTCGTAAAGTGTCAGGCTGGTAGGAAGGTCTTGGCAGAAAGCTTTAGTGGATCACACGTTTTACTCGATGGCCGTTCACTCTCGATCCTAAGGGACAAGTGCCTCGTGCGAGCTCGTTGGGTGGTGGCACTGAATGCCGAAGAGGAACGATCGCAGCCTTAATGTATGCGGCTCAGCAATGGAAACTCCTTAGCGCCTAAAATCGCCTTATCGGCGATCGATAGCCGATCGATAGTCGGCGCGCGCTCTCCACTCGCCACTCAGATGGGATCGCAGAGGGCCCGAAAGCCGGCGGAGATCCGAGATGCGAGGAGATCGCGCTGGAGAAAAGAGTAGAGGGAGAGCGGGAGGACTGGTCGGTCCCTTGGAAAGGGCGAAATGCGAGGAGAAAGGGGGCACCACGAGCGGCACTATTGTTCTTCCATGGACCACGCCTCGTGTCTGTAATTACAGGCAGCTCCGTTCGAAGGAGCCCTTTGATGTCTGCGCACGAATGCGAACGCAAAAGAGCTCGCCCGCACCAGTGCATAAAGGGCTGCCGTCTGAGGTTCTATCGATCGATCCTAGGCCAGATCACCGGCCAAGATGGATCGCCCCGAAATTAAAGATTCGCGATAACCCAGCCGATCTAGGCTTCAGGCCTCTCGACAAAAGCCGCCGGAGACAGCCTCCAACTCGAAGCCTCGATCTAACGGGATTAAGCAAGGAGAAACGACTTTGATTGGGGACGCTTTGCGCCGGCCCTTTGGACACCTCACTTCGATGGATTTACCGGCCTCCAAGATGAATCGATTCTAGATAAAACACCCTTGATAAAGAACTCTCAAGTTAAAGGATCCTGTATCGTACAATTTGATCCTGCACTCAAGTTTTCCTTGCCACGAAGATATATTGGACTCTGTACATAAACTTCGTGCAGAGAAAGGAAAACGGTAAAAAGAGGGCGAGCTGTTTTTCAAGTTATTAAACGATGGGGTTCGCAGCGAGCCAAGGAGTAATCAGTGTCGAATAACTCAGACACGTGTTGCTCGACGGATATTCCAGAAATGGGAACAGAGCGTTTCGGGAGTAACAATGAAAGGAGCCATGAGGAAATAACTTTCTCGCAAGGAGATCGTACAGCTGACTTTCTCCGGCTCTGACAACAAATTATTTTCCGATAGTGACCGCGGCAGCAGTGCTAGGGACGATAAAAAATCCCGATTGTTCGGCACGGCTGGCCAGCTGAATTATGTGACACAAACGATCTGTTTTCACGGGGGCGCGATGGCCCTCGGAAAATTAGAACGGCCCCCAAACAAAGCATTGCTGTGCTTTATGTGACAACTAATCACCGAGGGAGAGAAAGAGGGCCGAAAGCCGAAAGGCAGAGTGTGCGGCCACAGAAAGCGAAATGGCATACCTGCACCGGGCACCGAAATCATAAGTTTTCGGCGTAAGTCAGTTGGCATAGGCGTTAACCCGGCACCGCCGCTAAGTTATGTCCTAGGTAAGTGGTGGTCCCGGATCGGGAGCAGGGAAGGAGCCGGCCACTCGGAGCGATCTATGTGTATGGCATGAAGTGTGCGTTAAAGCGTGGCGAGAGAGGCGAAAGGGATTTTCACTCGGTCACAATGGGCGGCCGTGCACGCTTCGAGATCGTCCACCTCGTAACTCAGCAACGCGCGACGAAACGAGTTAAGAAGTACCAGTGAAGATTTCCCAGTTTCGGAATCCGAGCGGCAACATCTGTTTCTCGACTGCAGCCTCATTCGATTCGGTCGCCACAAATAATCGATATTCTACCGTCCACCTATTTCTATCGATCGCCTCTAATTCCAACCAGTTTTTCTTCGATTGCCCTTTGAATATTTAACTCCGAGCGTGGTCAGTCAGCTAGCAGGCAGAACTTACAGGACAGAAGTTCTAGCGGAGTTCTATCGCCGGAAGCAGTTCCGCAACCGGGAGTAATAGGCGCGTCTCCAATTTCAGCCGATAGTTTTTTGCGATCGTAAACGCTTCACAGATTAACTTTCCACCGGTTTACGAGGCTGCGAACCAATTAAGCGGCCGCTCGTATAACTGGTGCCCTTTGACTCGCGGCGCGCGGATCCGCGTAGAGAATCCCTATGAATTATTTCGAATGCCGGGCCAACAATAATAATCCACCTTCCTTTTCCACATTACAGTTTATAGAGGGTGTCCGCTTATCTTGCTTATTAAAATTCTTGAGGGGCCGCCTTTAGTTTTTCTTCGGCCTGCAATCAGAACTTCTTGTTTCTCTGGCGGGCGCGCAGTCGAAATTGCGTTATTATTACCGTGGGGCTCGGCGTATTCCGCGGGAGACGTGGCTTCCAGCAAAAGTTACGTTTGCACTCTCTGACTCGCTCTCGGAGATTATGGTAGTCGCGGTCGACGGGGGAGCGAAGGAGGGGGATTGGTGGGGGATTGGTGGAGCGGGTGGCTTTAAAATTGGCCCGACCTTTTGGGCTGTATGGAATCATAAAGATCGCCGATCGCGAATGTAATGGCATTCCCCGCTGAGCATGCCCCGTCGTAATCTGTGGGAAACCGAGGTCCTGACCCCACCACGGACGAACGTGATCCTCTGAGTGCAAGGTCCTCGCAATTCACGGTCCCTTTCCACGGGAACCTCGCCCAGAACCGTTTCGCAGAACTTTTACGCCGAGTAAGCATGCTCCCGTGTCCTCTCACTCTCCCGATTACAGATACGCTTCTTCCTCCGGCGTGGTTTCACACTGACCTTCTTATTTAAATTACCCAAAGAGCCAGTTGAAGTAAGAGAAAACTCGAGAAAGTCATTCCAAGTATCACTGAAAATTTATTAGTGTGATTTTAAAAGAAGTGATACTGCGTCAATTTGTAATTAGAAAAACGGCGGGAGTTTTATACGAGGAATCTCGATTCGTGTAACTGGTGGCTCGCGATCACGCGAGATACAGTCAGGAGGAGCAATCTTTTTAATTGCAGTAATTAGTTCGTACTTGGGTATGAGCGAGCCTCGGTCATGTTTACTGTTTTCGGATAATAATCGAGAGCTTATTTCAGCGGGCTCTTTAAATTCTGCCGGACAAAATATATTGTCGGGATATTCTTCCTCTAATTGCTGGGGCGCGCCCCTCCGTCGGTAATGTAATCAAGTGTCCAACCTTAATTACCCAAATCCGATATCGCTATTATTCCAATTAGTGCACGAATTGATTACGCAAGCTTTAGCCCGCTCATTAAGGTTGGGCCGATGGGAGTCGCGTGGTCGTCAAGGCCAGATATGTCTTGGCCGGTTGTTAGACTTAAATTCGTGAACGGGTTATTTCCCTGACCGCTCGGATTCCTTACTTTATTTTATTGCCCGCGTTTACGTCCTTTTAGAAACATCGTCTAATTATTCCAGCTCATCAACGGGTTTATTTCTGTGCCATTTGCGCTTCTTTATTGCCAATCCCCTGATTGGGGCGACGAGATACATTTCGCTTACTTTGAACATGTTTTAAAGTGCGTCACAATTTAATCTTCCTCTCCTGCAGTTCATTGAACTTATTCTGATTAGATATTTTGCTATGAAATAAATATTATAATTAATTTTACTGATCTGAATTTGTGAGATTGCTCGAGGAAGGGTAAGAAAATTGGAATTATTATTAGCGCGAGGGTGGTCCAGGAGGTAGCTTGAGAACCGCTGTGTCGGTGAAGGGATCCTAATTGAAAATCAGTCAAAAAGTGTCGGTATCCGCAGTGGCGCGAGCACGCGCGGCATCCTCTATCCCTGGGGCTCTGGTGATTCGGCAGTACCCTTCATTAATCGCGACATGGACCACCACAGCGGCGGAGCGGCGCATTTGATGATTCCCTGGCCACCCCGCGCAAGATGATTTCCTTAATGAAAACACGATTACGCCCGATAACCGTCGACCACCACCCTTGATTGCTCGACAGACTTTGCCGTCATTCCACTCTTCCACGCCGCGCCACCATTCTCCGATCGAGACACCAGTCAATGGATCTGACAATCATTTAAAGAGACACATCGGAACACGCGCCACGCCAGATAGCACTCTCCGAGAGATCCGATCGTCATATCATTTGCATACGCTGCTCACTGTATGTTCCAAATGATCGAGCCTCAATTAAAATTCCCACGTTATCGAACCCTCCGTGGCTTAATCGGCAAAGTGCATTTCGGTACTCGTGATTATTTCCACTTAATATTTGATGCGAGGAAATTCAAGGGTGTAATAGGCATTAAGAGTTGCCAGGGGACACAATGGGTATTGTGTTTATAGGAACGGTAGGGAATTCGCGAAGCGACTGCACTAGTTTCGTGTGTATTCGCATGTGGAAGAGGACGCGGAAGGGGATGCTCGTAAACGTCGAGTGATGTGACATTTATAGTCATAAAAGGTTTGGGGTAGTAAGCGAGAGCAGCGACAGAGGAAAGCAACGTCAGTGGACACGAAACGGCAAGCTAGTTACATTAGCGACAGAATAATCCCGGGTTATTTGCGGCCGGGCGTCCTGGCAATTTGGCGAGGGGTCCTATCACGAGCTGACCTAATGAATAGGCGATCCTGCAGATGCGCTTGGTGCATCGCGCACGAGAAAAGGAGCAAGCGGACATGCCACTGCTAAAATCCTGATGGCGACGACGAGGATGATGATCGCCTTATAATTATATGCGCGTGTCGAGAGGGCCCCCGCTCACTCCCTCTCGCAAAAAGGCTCAAGCGGTGGCGAGCGGCCGCAAAGAGCGCCGATTTCGCTCTGCATAGAGAAGCACCATCTGTCCCCAGTGGTCCTCAATCTCGAGCAAGTACTTTCGCTTGTCTACTAACTACGCTACAATTTCAACTGCACCATTTCCTCTATGGAAGAAGCGTCAGAGAGTAATTCTTCGACTTAGCACTCGGCTGACTAATGATGTAGTTTGATACCACTTTCCCCAATAAGTGCAAGTCAAAGCTATCAGCAGAAGGCACGTTTGCCGGAGTGTTCCCCCCATTAATTATTCATTTACGCATAAATCAACCGTAACCTCGGACGAAGGCACGTAGCGGTTCGAAGGACAATTACTGGCCGAGAAATATCTGGTCTCGCGCAAGCGGTGCGCTTGCTGTCCCTAATTACGGATAATAATATCGCCTCGCGGAAACGTGACAGAGAGCAAGCAGCGGCGTGCAACCGGCAGAGTAGCAACCATCGAAGGCTACCGTGCACGTTGTAATTTCATGGCTCCATGCCGGCCGCGCGCAGAAGAGAGGAGAGGAGAGTTGAGGAGAGGGGAAGAGGGAGGAGTAGAGAAGAGATTCACAAGATATTGAAAGTGGAAGCAGCGAGGTGCGCCGGCAGCGCGTCGCGATAATAATGCGAGTCGTGAAATCCGCCATACATCACATGTAATACAGTAATAATGCCAGCCGTGAAACCTTCTTGCGGAATGGCTCATCGGGAGTGCGCTTTATGAGCATGCACCTGCCGCGAAAACGGCACGTGAAAAGAATCGGGCGACTCCGTTATTGCATAAAGAAGACGATGTAATGCCCACGATTTACTGGCGAGCCTGACTGAAACCGCGCCCGGCCACTGTCGGCTTCCTTTCTTCCCGCCGCCCTCTCTCCAATATCTCACCATCACCAAATGGATAACCGATTCCGCCGCTATATATTCCCCCCGGAATATTAGTCCATTCGACTGGCGAATGAGAATGAGGGCTAACTCCTTTTTCATCGGTGAAATCCGGAAAAACCATTCCAATTCCAGCCGCGCGATGCTTCCCCTTTCAAAAACGGCTAACCGGAGGCAAAATTGCACGGATCTTTATCGTTCTACTATCGACTGGGCATAAAAGGGGGGAGGGACGAAAATTATTGCTACCAATAGGAGGGAACTATTAAACTCCAGTGAGATTTTCGAAATGTTAGAGACTGGGGGGATGGTTTAAAATTACTCCTGTTTAAATGGTACACAGGATTGGAATGTAATCGTGCGTGATTTGGGTGCTTCATTAAAGGTAGTAACGAAGTATACACGGTACTTGGAGCGTGTCCCTCGTGAGAACCTCTGTGCCGTGTAGGTAAGCATCTCGCTTGGTGTGGTCCACATTGTCCGTGGTCAAATTACATGGAACGGGGTGCTTCTAATGGCAGTTCTCTGGAGCAGGAGCACGAGGGCACTTGCCGGGAGAGAGAGAGGATGAGTGGGCCAGCCGAGTGAGGAAGGACAAGTGAGGAGAGCGAGAGAGGAGTGTTGGTTAGTCGAGTAGCGACGAAGGACGAATCTCCGAGGCCAAGCGGTGAAAGAAGATACAGCGAGCGAGGACTCCCTTTGGTCCCTGAGCAGGGTAGAGTGGTAGAGTGGTAGAGATAGCCGCGGCAAGGAGTGGGGAGGAGGAGGGAACCGGCCCGGTCATGCTTCGACTTTGCTTTGGTCTCGCGTCGACCCCGCTTCTGCCACGCGACGACCGTGAAGCGACCGGCTGAAACACCTGCCCGCTTCGTTGACATGCACAGAAAATTGCTTCTCCGTGACACACAACGCCCGGCCAATTACATACGCTAGACCCAGACCCACATATCGTCACCCAATTCTTACCTTCCTCAAGTTCCTGGATACTGTATACTTAAATACAGCCACCAGAATCAAGATAAAGAATTATGGCAAGTGTCTACTTGGTAGAATTGTTAGTCCGTCCGTGTAGGAAATGGGAGGTGGTTATTTCGTACAGCGGAACCACGGGAGTTAAAGCGCCCCGTACGATTTTGGGTGGTGAAAAAAAATGGGGCGGTCGAACGGTTGCTTGGATGTAACGCGGCAAAACCTTTTGACCGGCAATTACTGCTGGGTTGTTGCTATCCAACGATTATGGATAAACTGTGTGCGGCGTATTAACCTAATATGTTTTTCTGGGTGGTCTGTTTAACCATCGGTTCCGCCGCCGGGCGTGGTACCATTCGAGCACATGTAAACCTTTCCCAGGCAGCAATTCGGACGAAACGATCGGAGCCACCAGTTCCGAACCAGTTTCCCCATTTGGCCGTCGTGTAATTTTCACCCCTGAGAATGTTGAAATTAATTCCTTACACCGCGGCTCTCCTTCGATCCCGCCGCTCTTTCGGACAATGTTGCAACGATATATACTCCCGATATCGGCGCGGCCCTGGCGTCGTGGCGCGTGTAGCAACGTAGCGAGCGGAGGATGCTCCAGTTGTTAATCGGCAAGGTGTAATCCCCGGGCAAGACAAATCGGCCGTTTAATTAAAAGCGACTGCGGGACGCGAGCGTTAACAGAGGCCCGGCGACGTGCACTTACGTCGTTATCGGCTTTATATTAGTGCGATATCGCGTGTGCCCCGGCTACCCGGACTATGTATCGCGGTGTCCTAATGCGAGCTTCGCTCCGCCCAGCTTCAATACACGCTGGCCGATAAAGCGAGCCGCGATGTCCGAGCCACCCTTCCGAGAAGAGCCGTTCGCAGCACACTTAAGGATTATTACGGCTCCTAACTTTTTTCAGGTCCATTAGCGCTCGCGTTTTTCGCCAATGAAGAGCGCATGCCACGCTCTGTATCAGCTTGCTAGTAGTCGTCTCTCCGCTCCTTCCCTTCGCCAGCCAGCCAGGCCCTTACGAGCATGTGAGACTACTCTCTCTTACTTCGCGGACTGGCAGTTTCCACCCAAGGGAATTCAGGGGGCCCTTAAGCCGTATTATACCCTATTTCTCCACCTTCTTTATTGATACTTCTTCCTTATCGTCGAGCTTATGCCGCTCTTATCGGCTCACTGCACAGCTGGCGCGACCGACCGTAATCCAGCCCCGAAAGCGCGTTACTTTTTACCGCCCCTTTTCCGTCGCCCACCACCACCGCCACCGCCGTCGCCGCCGCCACCTTCCTCTTATTAAAGTCCTGCTATTTATGTCGCGAAAGCAACTACTGCTCACCCATCCGCGCTCAACAACGCGCGTGAACACACACTTATTAACGACACCCGCTGCCAGAATGCTCCCCTTCAAAGCAGCCCGCTTCGCCTATTCTCCCATATACAACGGCGCTTGATCGCATTTTCCGATAATGGGGTTGTTACCCTCCCGCTGACGGACATTGATCGCCATCATTTAACAGATTATCATAACAGGTCGTCCATTAACCTGCTTTTACATTTACCCTCTCTGTCCTCCATGCTTGGCCTTTCCTGCCGCATGGAAATCGATTTATTCGCCTTTTTGTCATCGGTACATTCATTAAATCTTGCAAATCGTGGCGCACAGGTGTCCTGATACTTTCTGGAAAAGGGTGTATTCTTGTGACATCAGCAAATTGCTGGTTGGATGTTTCATCTCACGGCGACAAGAAACAGGATAGTACGGGGCGCGCTGCGGCGGCACGCGCATCCGGTCGCCGGCTGGCTGGCACGCACGCGGCCGGTTAATGGGACGCATTAATTTTGTAATTAAATCGTCGCGGATAATAACACAGCCCGGTGGCGTCGGGCAGCGTCGATCGCTCCGGCAATTCCAAGTCATGACGAGATTATTAAGGGCCAATTACCCTGCGTTTTATCGGCCGGATAGAGAGACCTTTCGTTTCACTCTGTCTATGCTTCCGCCGGCGCCGCCGCTCCCTCCTCTTTACTTACGTTGACAGTGATTTGTAGTGACTCCCAACACTCCACGTGGCCTGATTGCTTATTTATCGCCGGGATTAGTTGTTATACAATTTCGACTCCACCGACGCCCGATCCTATCGTCGATCCCCGGTTTGCCGCTCTACAAAATCATACGGTTGGATTTCGTATCGGTCCAGACAGAACCACCACTCTCAATCCCTCCACACGTTTCGACGTCACAGTCGCAGATTAACATGTTGCCGAATGTGGCATAAAAATACAGCGGTGTGAAAGAGAAAGCTGTATGGAGATGGGGATCTTTTCCCCTCGCATCTCGATTGCCTCGTTACCTGGTCAATTATTACTCCTGCAATTACGATACCCGACGATCGATAAAGTGTCCCCTTCTATAACGGTCTTTAATTAAACTCGGCGACCACAGCACCCCTCGCTAAACGTATTATAACCGGCCCGGAAATTATGCATATTATATCGCGGCTACTTTTAAGGCTGACGCCAGTTTCGTCGACGAATTCGCAAGGCGGGACAAACTTGTATCCTGTAATTACTTCATTAGGGCAACAGCAATACGAAATTAACTCCTTTCTACTACGTGCCCAAATGCGGATTAAATAGGATCGTGGGCAGTTAGTTGAAATAGTTAATTGCATTATTGGAATTATTGCTTTCGCAGGATGCGTGGTGGATTCTAGTCGCGCGTAGGTAAACGAACACTTGTACGTGTCAGAATTGATACGGACAATCGGTATGATTGCGAACAGCTCGCCTGGCGTGGATCGATCGTCCCTACATAAATACAGGTGGGATTTTATTGAGGGATTTCCTAGTCGATGGTTGCACGTGATATTTATGGATAGCAAGTAATAAAAGAGAGGCTGGATGTAGATGCATCTGACGCCTGGGGCTCGTAGCCTGCTCCGATTCCCATGATCTTCTGTGATCGGTGATCCGCTCGATCATTAATCCCCTAATTGCGCAATGCCTCGCTCTCGGCGAGTGAAGGTCTTCCAGTACTATTGAAACCACTTCGCGCCTCGGTGCCGCTGATAGTTCGATAAGTTTTTCAATACGGATAAAGCCACTCACTCCTAAATGGACCTAATGATTGCCACTTGTCGCGGACCACTGAACGCCGAGGAATTCAAAGAAATCAGATGGATCCTCACATCCGTAAATCCCATTAATCGGGAACTTCGTACTGTCGCGTTTTTTGTGACTCTTAATCGGGATCGTGTCGTACCACAGTGATCAGGGTAATCGAGTAAGTTTCACGTTTAATTGACTGCTCGGACAATTCTGCTTTACCGGCCAGAGCAGAGGAAAGTAAATTGATGGTACTTATGTCCGAGAAACCGTCCCCGTTTGCCCACTTAATCGAACCGCATGGTATACGAAATTGATTCAACGCTGATTATCTTGAAACTCATGCGCCAATGTCGATCACATGGGTAAATACTCTCGTATCTTTCTATTCGCGAGTTATAAGTAAATGCTCAGATTTTTTAACTTTCCTGAATTCTTTATAATTCGATTGATTAAGTATCAAAACGGATAGAAAACATGAAACCAATGGCAGAAATGCCGGAATTGTACCGAAAACACTCGGAAGTAGCCTCCTGAATAATTAATTTCGTTTAATTCTGACGGTTTTTCCCATGTTTTCATGACTTCCCGACCTTTCCCGAGGCTAAAATTTGGTAGAAAGTGTTTTCTTATATCGAGGAAGAAGTAGAAAAAATTCCAGAGCCCTAGCCCAAAATTCATTTTTTCGCAAATTTTTTAAGGCATACCCCTTCAAAAATTTTCGATTTTTCGAAGGTTCTGGGACCGGGACGAACGCTTGATTTTTCGATTGCTCGTGTCTCAAAACGGATAAAAAACATAAATGTTGTGGGGGAAATGCCGGAATTCTACCTAAAACACGTGGAAAACCGATCTGGAATATTTGATTTCAACGGTTTTTCATATGTTTTTTATACTTCCCGACCTTTTCCGGGGCTGAAACTTGGTGGGGAATGTTTTTTTGCATCGAGGAGAAAGTAGAAAAAATTCCAGGCCCCTAGCTCAAAATTCATTTTTTCGCAAATTTTTTAAGGCATACCCCTTCAAAAATTTTCGATTTTTCGAAGGTTCTGGGACCGGGACGAACGCTTGATTTTTCGATTGCTCGTGTCTCAAAACGGATAAAAAACATAAATGTTGTGGGGGAAATGCCGGAATTCTACCTAAAACACGTGGAAAACCGATCTGGAATATTTGATTTCAACGGTTTTTCATATGTTTTTTATACTTCCCGACCTTTTCCGGGGCTGAAACTTGGTGGGGAATGTTTTTTTGCATCGAGGAAAAAGTAGAAGAAATTCCAGGCCCCTAGCTCAAAATTCATTTTTTCGCAAATTTTTTAAGGCATACCCCTTCAAAAATTTTCGATTTTTCGAAGGTTCTGGGACCGGGACGAACGCTTGATTTTTCGATTGCTCGTGTCTCAAAACGGATAAAAAACATAAATGTTGTGGGGGAAATGCCGGAATTCTACCTAAAACACGTGGAAAACCGATCTGGAATATTTGATTTCAACGGTTTTTCATATGTTTTTTATACTTCCCGACCTTTTCCGGGGCTGAAACTTGGTGGGGAATGTTTTTTTGCATCGAGGAGAAAGTAGAAAAAATTCCAGGCCCCTAGCTCAAAATTCATTTTTTCGCAAATTTTTTAAGGCATACCCCTTCAAAAATTTTCGATTTTTCGAAGGTTCTGGGACCGGGACGAACGCTTGATTTTTCGATTGCTCGTGTCTCAAAACGGATAAAAAACATAAATGTTGTGGGGGAAATGCCGGAATTCTACCTAAAACACGTGGAAAACCGATCTGGAATATTTGATTTCAACGGTTTTTCATATGTTTTCATCACTTCCCGACCTTTCCCGAGGCTGAAACTTGGTGGGGAATGTTTTTTTGCATCGAGGAAAAAGTAGAAGAAATTCCAGGCCCCTAGCTCAAAATTCATTTTTTCGCAAATTTTTTAAGGCATACCCCTTCAAAAATTTTCGATTTTTCGAAGGTTCTGGGACCGGGACGAACGCTTGATTTTTCGATTGCTCGTGTCTCAAAACGGATAAAAAACATAAATGTTGTGGGGGAAATGCCGGAATTCTACCTAAAACACGTGGAAAACCGATCTGGAATATTTGATTTCAACGGTTTTTCATATGTTTTTTATACTTCCCGACCTTTTCCGGGGCTGAAACTTGGTGGGGAATGTTTTTTTGCATCGAGGAGAAAGTAGAAAAAATTCCAGGCCCCTAGCTCAAAATTCATTTTTTCGCAAATTTTTTAAGGCATACCCCTTCAAAAATTTTCGATTTTTCGAAGGTTCTGGGACTGGGACGAACGCTTGATTTTTCGATTCCTCGTGTCTCAAAATGGATAAAAAACATAAATGTTGTGGGGGAAATGCCGGATTTTGACCGAAAACACATGAAAAACCGATCCTGAATAATGAATTTCATCTAATTCCGACGGTGTTTCCCATGTTTTCAAGTCTTCCCGACTATTTCTGGGGCTGAAATTTGGTGGAGAATGTGTTCTTGGATCAAGGAACAAATTCTGAAAAAACCAGAGCCTTAGCTTGAATTTAATTTTTCTCGATGAAGACCTTTGCGATGTGCTTGGTCTACAGGCAAGATACAAAAAGTAATCCGTCGAAGCGACTGGCAACTGGTGAAGGAAGGGCGGCTATTTTCGCTCGATCGGGCAGGGTATAGCAAGAAGGACAATTAATTTTAATTGTCTCTGGTGGAACAGAGGACGGGTACGCATGGTATGGCGAAAACGCGGTATGCCGGAATATTTCCCGGCGGCTCCATTAAAAACCGCTCGCTGGTAATTGCAGTGTCTACGGGCTTTGGTGGCTCCCCTGCCCTCTCCTGATCCAGCCGTGCTCCCTCGGGCTTCTTCGGATTTAAGTGCTTCGTGTGGCACGCCGCTCGTCCACGCTCACGTAGCCCTGTCTCTATGTGGAGCGGGCGCGCTCCACATACCCCAATTATTAAGCCACCGTCGACGAATGCATGCTGGAATGTATATTCCATAGATACTCGGTGGCGCTGACGAGATTTCCGAGAGGATCATTCTGTGCCTGACCGTAACGAGCAAAAAAGACAAACCTCTGTCGCTGAGTATGGAAAAATAAAGGTCCAATCACACACGTGTATATCACTGAATGATCCACGTCAGCTCGGAATGTCTGCGTGTTAATTTAACATTTCCTTAAAAGCGTATTTAGCACCGGGAGCGTGAAAGTCAGGACTGCGAAGCATTACTCGAGCTCAGTGAAGCAAGAAATTACTATAATTTGAATGTTTAATTTAGTGCACTTGCCAGTTTGTGCCGGTGGCACGTTTAGTCTACGATAGGAAAGCCTGGAGGGCAGAAAAAAAAAACTATGAATTAAATGGGAAACGTGACTGAGGCGGCCGGGTGCTCAGTTGGCACTGGCACGGCAGATAACGACGCGGAAGGTGTGCGTGCGGTACATCGGTTTCTCGAAATCCTCCGAAAGCGATCTGCGCGGGACGTGCCGCGACATTGGCCCGGAGCGTTAGCGGGTTTTCGCCAGGACGTACGAACTGTCAACAATGAGGGAGCTAATGGCCATCGTCGGGGACGTGTCAATACTGTATTTTGTACACAAGTGTCACGGCCACAATGACACCCCGCAGTGCCCGAGAAAAGGTGGAAGCGACAACATGTCATTTCCGCGCCATCGCCGTGCCTGAGCTCGAATGCAACGCCAGGATTATGCCAGGATTCCACGGGCAAGAACGATAGCGACAGGATCCTAAACGGGCGAGCGTCAATTTGAGATTACTGCCATATCGCCTTCGGGAAATAAGACGTGCTCCCATTCACCATTGAGCCACCATGCCATCCTAAAATCATTAGAGCTCAAGGAATAGTTGAGCGATAGCTACTCCTTTCAAAATAGTCCTTTCAAACGACCAGGATAGTAATCCGGCATAGATATGTTCCCCTCTAACGAAACCTGCAGCCTTAAATCCATTTCCTGTATTTTGCAATGGGGCTAACTATTTTCTCGAAGGGTGAACGTTACGACAGACAGGTTTCACGATAGACTAGAATAGAGAATGTAGCTAATTAATAAGTGTAGAAAAAAGGCGAAGGTAGGAGAAGGCGGAGGAGTGCAGTTGACGTCGTAATGGATAGGCCGGCAGCGAAAAGTTCGTAGCCGCAGATGGATGGATGCGGAACCAGGCGAAGAAGCCCGGAGACAAACGGTCAGAAATGATGATAGAGGCGCGGAATGGTTATGATGAAAAATTGTTTGTACAGGACAGGTGTTCCCCCATGAGCATTCTTGAGGGACGTCGCTCTCCCGCGACATTCTTGCACCGGCCACATCCGTCATGCCCGACACCTTAGTCCTGCCTTAAAGCTAACTGAGAGTCACAGCTCGGCCAGTAATCGTCCATGGAAATACTTGCCGCCGCCTCTCAATCATCGTTTTATCGGTTGACATTGACTTCGACATTGATCGGAGCTCGACTGATCCTCGATCTTGAAATGAGACATGATTGGTAACACAGGGACTTCTACGTACTCTGATTTCAGTAAACTCGAGCGAGGCCTCCAGTACTGTTGCTTGACGAATGATCGAGCAATTGAATGCGATTGTAGAACTCGACATTATACCGATGCTGCCATCAAACAACTATTATGTTGCACTAATGATGCTTTATGCCACTAACGAATGCCTTCCTTGGGATTCAGGAGTCGCTCGCCAGAAGTCCCGAGCGAGCTTCTCAAGGAGACCCCGATTGAATTTCAAATCAGCGTCTCCTAGCCGGAAGCTAGAAAGCTGTCTGGCCAAGAGAATTTTTTGGAATTCGTGGCAGCAACCCGGCCGTGTTTATACGCTATTAAAATTGGATGAGCTATGCGAGGGAGTCATTATTTTCTTGCATTATAAACCCACCAAGTTCCACTCAAATTACGAGACGGCGGAGCCCCCGGATAACTCCGGCAGCCTCCAAGCAATTCGTCAAAATTCTCCAGGAAAATATTTCGAATTCCTCGTATTCCGAGGGGAACGCAGAGATTGTCGTTTTTCGCCCATTCCCTTTTCTCGGCTCATTTATATTCCCTTGGAGATTTTCGGTCAAGCCCGAAGCGAGAAACCGGCTGGAAAAGTCAGCTCGTAATTCTCGAGAGATGCTTATCCTTATTGGTGGATGGCGACTGCGGTGATTAGTGGTGGGACGAACGTCGAGAAGTCCACGTG
Organism: Ectemnius continuus; assembly: GCA_910591665.1. Lineage (NCBI taxonomy): Eukaryota > Metazoa > Arthropoda > Insecta > Hymenoptera > Crabronidae > Ectemnius > Ectemnius continuus. Next base: position 13,901,699 of record OU342861.1, read on the forward strand.
TCCAAGGGTGGCGTTCCAAATTGAGCGGGGTACCTGGGGCGCACCCCCCGAAGGGCACCCTTAAATGCGATTAATGGTAATGACCACTGCCTCCAAATTATTCCGCACGGCGCTCGTAATTTTTGAATTAAAGCCGCGAGTCAAGTGACAGCGGGACAGCGGCGGCGGCGGCGGCAGCGGCAGGCGGGTTGAAAAGGAAATGAAAAATTTAATTGATCCTCGTGATTTACATAATTGGCGTAGTTCACCACGATACGAACGCTCCGCGTGGCTCATGATCCGCTATAATTACAAATTGCACCAGGCATATCTTCGCGAGGCCATCACAATGTTGCCCGTGAGCCAATAATTAAACTTCCTGCTGCATTTGATGATTTATTTCACCGGTTTCACCCTGGGAGATCATAAACTCTATCACTTTCATTTGATGGGGTGCCACACATACCAAAGTTGCATTAATTATGGATTCTTGCAATATGCATACTCGGAAGAGAGTTCCAATGCCAGCCCACTGAAGATGAAAGTGGAACTTGAGTCGAAACAGGTTTGCAACACTGTGCGCTTCAATTTACATTGTAAATACGTTGCTCCTCACCTTGTTCTCATTAATTCCGCGTATCTTATCAGATTGATTATGGGCTACCCTCTAACGGCTTACTCCACTGTTGATTTATCGCTTGATTGCAATGTACTAAACGGGAATAAGTGGCAATGTTATCGGGCAGATGCAAAAATACACGGCATACTTGAAAAATGATGTTGAATTTCAAGTATGCGCGCGCGCGTCCTGGCGCCGACATTCGAGCCGGTATAAAACAAAAGTGAGAAACTCGAAAACCGGACGATTTCTCATTCGACACAATGGCGAAGGAAGGAACTGAGTGCTGGTACAATGGGCGCTACAAGGCCCCAAGCTAGTTTACACATAAATAATTCAGCGGAGATAGGCATCTTCCATCGTTGATTAATTACCGAAAGTTGACGGGGGCTCTTGCCAACATCCCTTGAAACGCGATAACGCCTCCACCTGCGCGCCTGCAGTTTATCGAATTACCGTCGGGATTAATGCCCGCCTGATGCTCCTTCGACATATGCATACTTCGAGACCGATTTCGGTACGTGATTCACATCCCAATCGATTGGGAGGAATTCATTATAAATGCACAGTAAGATATCAATGGTGAGGGCCAATCAACTATTCCTACACCACGCATTTCACAGTCACGTGACTGCCTGAAAATTTCTGAGTATTGGGGATTTTTTCTCAATTATAAGGAACAAGAGAAATAATGTTACCGCTCGTCTTTTTTGACAGTGAAGTGATAGCAGTCGCACTCTCGCAGGAGTGATGCCATTCGAGAAATACGATCGCTCGACGTATAATTATTACTCCAAGTAGAAACACGGAATAGTCAGGCGTCCCGCAGTGTTTTAACAAGTTCTCCTCCCCTAAAACCATTCTCGCTGTCGGCGATTTGAAAACCGTGCAGGTAGAACGAAATCCGAAACTCAAGCCATTCCACCAGTCGAATAAACCAAATCGAGAAGACGGATGATGTAGCTTGTAGCAGTCCATTCTGACAACGCCAACCCCAACTCATTTCATTTATGATGGAATACCATAAACTCACGATCGTTTGCAAATTATATTCGTGTGATTAAACATTCGCCCTTTTCATGATAAATATTATTCCAAAGAAATTTGCTTCTTTTGCTACGTAACCAGTGGCATAAAAGTTACATCACTCAATTACTAACTTAATTATTGTATCGTGTAATTGTCCAAAAATTCAGACTGCTGGAAAAGCAGGGATTCCGTTGAATCACGCGTATCTCGGCAATTAAATCTTGGCGTAAAAGGCTCGGCTGTTGTAATCGGGGTAGAAATTGAACGCCGTATTTTCGATAAGCCTGGCACGTTACTCAGGGGCCTAGCAAGTTTATGGATGCCGTTCAATTCAGGAGGATGGTCGGCCAAGCGGAGAACAGTGTGCTGCGCGGCAGTAACCAATCGATGACCAGGGCCGTTTCCGGGAGTGCACGATAGCATGGTTGAAAGCATATTAAATAACACGAAATTCAATTAAGGACACACTTAACGCCCAAGGCGAAAACTTTGAATACCGTTCGAAGTAATTACGCCGAGGGCAAACACCTGTTCAAAGGTTAATCTATTTTGAACTCCTATTTTTTCCCCTTCGAACTATCCGCAAATTTACGTTTAGCGGAAATCGAATCCGAACGAATTCCTATTAGTGGCATAAAAAGATTATAATTGAAGCGGTTGCTGGGAAAACATGAAAACGATTGTGTTGGCTCGGTTTGTGGGATTTAAGGGCATATCCCATGCAGGTTATTCCCAGCAGGTGGTTTCCTCCTGGCAGGTTGACAGCCGGGCAGAACTGACCGCTGCTCTCAGTGTAAGCGCGTATCTCAGCGGGTGCCATTAGCGCTATCTCTTTTGCCAACGAAACTCGCGCACAATGTGAGTGTGCGAATGACGCACCAACCAAAGATGCTCCCCACACAGAGACGCGTCGACTAAGAGTTGGAGGGAGGATTCTCTCTGGCTGTTCGTGGCATCCGGCGAGAATCCGAGAGGATCCGGGGGATTCACGTGGGCACTTCCAGGAATATTCGGAGTTGGCGCGAGCAGGAAATTAAAGGGCTTCGCCATTCAGTCGGCGTACATTCTCTCGGAGCGCATTCGAGCGTGGCTCGCGCGTCGCCCGATAAATGGCCAGATAGATTCTCATCCGAGGCCAGCTATGAATGAAGGATTGTTTGCAAAGTTTCGCGGGGGCTCGTTTGGCAGCGTGTAAAATACAATGCCCCATACGGCTCGAGAGAGCTTTGCACGTGTCGTTGCATTATATTTTAATATCGGATTTCTACGCGCTTCCCCTCAACGAGACTAAGGTTTCAAGAACCAATAAGCAAGAGAAAGAGGCTGCACTGCTCATTGAATATCATTGAATATCTCCTACTGTCCGAACACAATAGATCAATGTCTTCTACCATTTTTTCTCCAACTCCAAAGAGAATAAAAAAACAGCATTTCCGCTCCTAGATCGATCACCACAATCATCGCATTATGCTGACACAAATGACTCTACTTTCCCCTCTGCCATTTGGCATTCACTCCACATAGAGAGATACATTTTCACTTGACTGTGCTGCGGGAAAAAGCGCCGAGTGGCGGACTAATTGGCATCCAGGTGAACCGGAGAGAGTTGGTAACAATAGTCGGGTGCAGGAGCGAGTGCATTCGGGGAAGATCGGTGTAGTTGGAGAGAAAAAAATCGGTATCACCGCTAACGAGACAAAGGGCTGGCTGCCGGTAGAGCGTGGCTTCCGGGTGCAGAGGGCTCGGTTAAATCAGAGCTCTGGCGGTGGCCGAGTTTATTGGATAAGTTCGTCGCGTATGGAAATGTCGAGATGTCGAGGAGGGCGCGAGTGGGGCAGGAGGGAAGGGGAAGGGAAGGGGAAGAGGGGTGGAGGGTGAGCGAGAGAGGGAGGACGGAGGAACAATGGGCAAGAGGCACGACATCCACATGTCGGGGACCTCTATGCGGTGCATGAATACGCGAAATCGGGGTAGCCACGAATAATTTTCATAAATTTCGAGCGAGCAACCTCGTAAACATCGGATCGGGGAATGCGGAGCTGCATGCTAACGCCGGACGCCGCCCGACTACCACTCCCCTACGCACACTCACTGCTTACACCTACCTAAGTACATGCGTAACTACACGTGTATATGCGTTTCGCTGATTTATCGGATTATTACCACAGGCCGAAATTCCGTTCGCGTTTAACCCTGTTTTTCAACTAAGTAGCCCAACCTACCCGTGTTTTCGAGCAAAAACATTTTATAACATGCTTGTCGAGCAATTTATACCGGGAAAACGGAATTCTTCACCATTATCGCCGATAGACGCTGTGTCCGACGTATTTATTGGAGGTGTTCTGCTATAAATCCTGTAACGAAGTCGCTTTTGAGTCAGGCTGTTGCTCACTGTCTTCCTGATACGTAATTCGTCAGGAAAAAAACTGTCCCGATGCTGGTGTGTACCAGGAGCGAGAGAAAATTTGTGAATCCTGCTGGTTACATGGTCGCTTGAGAAATGCTGCGCGTCCAATCGCCGAGATATACTGCTATCGCGTATATGTGATTCGTGTTTCGGATGGTGGGCTGTAATTCTTGGCCGCTGCTGCTTTTGTTAGCCAGTGGAGCATCGGAGTCACATAATTCTCGCGTTCCGTATCTTACAGAGTGGTCCCAGCGATATTCGGCCTTATGGAAATTGTCAAACTTTCTTTCCTCGAAAGCCAGGTGAGTTCGCGTGCCAAATATAGAGTTGGGTCTGTTGATGTCGGAGTTTATGGTGGCGGAGCAGGTTAGAAGAACAGCAGCAGACTAGTCGGTCCACGTATCGGCGGCGCGGAGGAGCAATAAATCTGACGTGGAACGTCGAGCGTGAGTGCAGGGCGTGTGTAGGAGGGTGCAGGTTGCAGCCGGTTGATGGCGGCCAATGTCAAATTAACTGTCGGCCGAAGACGGGCCCGAGAGCGCGGGCCTCAGCGCGGGCCGAGCATCGCCCGAGGAAGGCGTAATGAGGTGGCAGCCCGAGGGTGGGTTTTAATCAAGAATCGATACATAACGCCGATTCGTGGCCTCGCTACCGCGGAGCTGGCCCAACCGATCGGGCCCCTAATAAAGCCTCGTCTATTCGGGCCTCGCCTCGGGTGGCAATCCGCTCAATTATCGTGCCGGTATGAGCCACCATTAGATAACGAGCTGGCAGATGCGCCGCGCCGCCGCGCGCCGCTTCCACGCTCTGCCAGTTGCACTCTTCTCTCGAGACGGCAGCCTTCTTTACGAGGGCACCGACGCGCAACACTCGATCTCACTCTCATCTCGCACATGCTTCTACTTCTGCCACCACGTCCATTTCAATACCGTTCCTTTCGCTCCCGGTAGCTCTCCGCTTGAAGAGGAATTTATCCTGATATTTCAATAGATCTAGCTTGGCCCAAAGTTACTTTCGTAGCTTGACTAATGTCGAGTCGTTAGCGGGCCATCCCTTAATTTATGTCGAGAAGAAGAAGAAGCGGAGGGCGAGCTCGCTCTCCGGTAATCATTTCGCTCGTATTTCTATCCGAGCCAGCCCGTAATTAAGAGTCTTTCGTCAACCGCACGCAAATTGTACACTTTCTCGCGCAAGCTGTACTCATTGCTTGGTGCGTGATTAATTAGCAGAGTCGCGAGGCAAGCCTCTGTGATTAGAGGTGCGTTGGCCCTCTCAAGTTCTCTGGTGGTGCATTGTGCTTGTCCTTTTAGTGGAGGTGCTTCGATGGCGTTACGTTCGAGTGACTTCCAAAGGTGCCGCGCTAAAACTCTCGCCTGCCCCTTCCTTTCTCTGACCTTCTTCAGCCTCTCCGGCTGAAAGTGCAAATCACGATGGACTGGCTCGAGCTCGAGCTCGAGCTCGCTCAGTTGCGCGGCTATGCAAAGCATCATTACAAAGTCTCGTAGGTGTGACGCTTCATAATACCGTGTCAACGATGCGAAACGTTACGAATCAATTTGTGCGGGCCCTACCCGCCGCCGCCGCTCCAAAATACATTCGGTCCCAGTCTGACATTCAACCGAACTATAGGACACCATCGACCCTCACCACGCGCTCCGAAGAGGTGTGACTTTTTCGGGGAATTCATTATGAAGCAGTGAATCGATGCGAAGGATCGCGCTGATGAAAGATTGGCTTTGCCCACGGGCAGATAGTGAATATCACGTTGCCATCATTCCACACCTCCTAATCTTGCCCATACTGAATGACTCGATTCAAATTTCATCCTGTCTCCCACTCGACTTGTGTTTGTCCCACTCCCTCATGCACATATGTCTGCGTCGCGTATTTAAAAAAATAATAACTTCTCATTTCGGTTGGTAATACAACTTTTCAAGCCAGCCAGAGAAACATACGTTCGCTGGCATTTCGGCCGGTCTGCCCGGTGGAAAGTTGTTTATCGGCGGGCAGAAAACACGCTGGAAACTAATTAAGACATTATCCCGGCGTTAGTGCGACTTTTTAATAGAGATGAATCGCCGGCACATAATCTCATATTTATACGCAATAAATTCGAGAGCAATTTGCATGCACCCGCCGCCGCAAATGTGTACCCGTTACTCCATTCCGCGTCCAGCTGCAAGACGATTTATTAGCAGGCAGGAATATACTTTTCAAGCGCGGTGTGATTCGCCGGCCAGAAAGTCATCCTCTCTTATAATCCGTTTCAGTCCGCGGACTAATCACAGTTATAGATGAGAGAAACAAATGTAATAAATGTAATTTATCTTATGAGGAACGAAATAATGTTGAGATGTGTTTGAAGAGTGCGACGAAAGGGAGTGGAATTTTTGACAGGGAGAATGCGCTGGGCCTTAAAGGGCCTCGCGGCTCGGCCCGTCGTCAAGGCGTGCACGCGGCATTATCATTCCGGCGTAATGCGAGGCTTATTACGTGCTGCCCTCTGTAAAGGTATCCGCGTCGGTTACCGCGTCAAATGTAGCTTTGTCGGGTGATTAATGCTCGCCCCGTAGCTGACACCTCGCGCAGTTTAATTGCACCTTATTCCGCATGAATATGGATGCCTGCCTCGCGGGCCACAGGGCCCGCAGAAGCGGCAGCTACGTGCGCCAAGGCCCCAGCCGACTCCCAACCCCTCTCTCTATCCTCCGACCAACCGGGCGAGCGGGATAAAAAATGCAATTACGATTTTGAAAAATGGGCCAGCCCGCGCAGGGAATCGGCATTCAGAGGCGACCGGTTTCAAGCTTAGGCCCACCGTACCGCCACCTAGATTAGATCGAGTTAATTCACGAGCGGCACCCGATACCCATCGGATATCGATACACAACTCCGATCGCTACTCCCGATTTCCCCGCTCGACTTTAATTGCCTACCAGCCCACACCTGTATCCTTGATCAATGTTCTATCAGACTGGATGACACGTAAACTTTGACAGCCAACGATCAGCATATCTACTTCTCCGATCAAGATTATCTTCGAAGTTAGTTCTAGATCTGTCGTTGTTGCGCGAATCCAAAGGGAGATGAGTTCGTAACATCTCTATTCCACCGATTAAATCAACTATCCACGGCAATTACTTCCTTCTTATCGGGAAGGTTCTTGCATCCTGCAGTAGGGAGAATATCGGTTTTTCTCGCGCGTCACGGCAGTGCTGGCTCTGCCGGAAATTACCAGCATAAAGTAGGCAGAATAGTTTTTCGCCTGTATGTGTACACTGCTATGTTATCTTGTGATCATCATGCTGTCTTTACCGGGCAACACCCAGCTGCGCGTTCAACCCCCTTGGCAGAGAACCTGTTCTCCTGGGACTCGTTAACTTAGACCTTCTACGAGCCTTAATTTATGTATTCGGGAGAACGTCAAATATTCACTGAACCCTCGGACATTCCGTGAAAGATTGAAGTTAAATTATATTCACTAGCGAATCGAATGACCAGTGAGCCTGAAAAAAAGCAGAGCGGATCTCTTGGCTGGTGATCGCGAGCAGGTATGTATCGGAGGAGGCCGACGTTAAAGGCTTCATAATTTCTCACGGTACGGAAGGTGAGAGAAATTTATCGATAAACGAATCTCTCGAAGAGAGCGCGCGCGCGCGCGGCGAGCCATCAAAAAGCCGGCCAGTAAGAGATTGGATGATTATGCGTTTTTATTTATGCCTCATTCTTTTTTCTGTAATTGAATCTTATCGGTGATCACGCGCCCGGATAGTCGATCTGTAGCGCGGCTTCCGTGCATTCATTAGCAACAGAAGTCCATGCCGATCGTAACTTCTTCGACCGAGAGGCTCGGAAAGCCAGTTGCTCCGATCATCGTTGCTAATAGTGGAGGAAGCGAGGAGAAAATAACAGCAGTCATGACTGATCTCATTTATTCGGTACAATGTACTTTCATTGGTCGGAGAATTTTCTAGAATCTTTCGACAAGGTTCGCCAGGATTCGATTACGAGAGTGATCAGTGTTCTAATTTGTGTTGTACCAGCGATATTTCATTGGTCGTTCTCGGTAATTATCGCGGGCGAGAGAGCGCGCGCTTTCGCTAAACAGCCGGAATCGTTTAGCACCTACATCAGCGAGGCGAGCGTGATATTCACCCACCAATCTCGGCTCAATTATCCACTCAGTGAAAACCATAAAAATCCGGCGCGCCGCGCTCATCGATAAAGACCTAATTACAAACTGTGCCAATCCATAAAATCGACCTAATAACAGAGTCCCCGCCCGGCGAATTGATCGAATATTACCGGAGCGTTCGGCGATCAATTCACTTTCGGACCACAGAGAGCTATGCAATTTCGGTGCCTGGATGTGATTCTCCGGCAAATTAAAATCATAAATCTCACGCGGAAATCGGCCGGATTAAACAGTAAAAAGACCACTCGGGAGTCCTTGCTACATGCAAGCTGTAATCACCGCCGGAGTTCTGAATAAATTGTTTCGTGATAATGCATTACAGTTGCTCGAAGACAGGTGGAATCGTGGCAAGAAAAAGGAAGGAGAAACGATGTTTTGGACGTCCGCGTTCTCGAAGCTACCTAATCGTCGACACAGCTCCGATAAATGTCTCGCATTAATAACGCCCGAGCTTCTTACACCATCTTGTTAACATCTTTCTCTCGGAGTCCTTAGAACTTCCCTTCCCTCCCTCCCTCCCGCTAACCCGTCGCAGTTGTACTTGGACTAAAACTTGACAAGGTCAACTTCTTACTCATCCTCGAGGCAGCCCTCACGAATTCACTAATGAAAATCATGGACCATAAAAGGGCTAGTTAGAGGGATCGTCAACGGTGACTTAGACCCCAGAAACTTAACGATTCCCGCATTTTTAGCTCTTCCAAATTTAATTATTCCGCTACAACGAAATAATGGCCTTTATCCTACGGGGTATCGTAAAGTTCTTGGTGTCCGCGAGATTAAGGAAGCACAGCAGCTGTTGGGTGCCGTTCAAGTAGCGCGAATGCAACGACTCTGAAGGCAGATTTACGTTGCTGGGTGGAGGGAGACGCGAGTCGGATGAGGGAATGCATATATCCAGTGGTAGCGGGCTCGCTTATTCGGCCTAATGGCCTTTAACGACATCCGAAATTACCGTCGTATTTCAAAACGCCCGAATAAACAAGTATAAGCTACTACTACGCAGGCGTACTGGGGAGCCAAGCGGCACTCACTCCACCACTCGATTCTGAGGAGGCAAGACCTTCCCGTGGGCGTTTGAATTGGGCCTTTTAATTGTGTCCGCATACGAATATCGAGCTCACGGTCGCCCCGCACGGAATCACCGCTCGTTTCGTCCTGAATCCTCGACCGACTCGCTCCCTCTCCGCCTCATGCATTATTAAAAGCTGCCCGATATTCCGAGAGCGATCTATCCGCATGCCCCCTATGTTTCCACGCTCCTCGTGTCGGCTGTATAACTTTATATCCTGGTGGAAGGTGCTCGCATCCTTTGAACCAAAGGACTTTTAGTAGGAGAGGCATGAATTCATTAGAAGGAGGAGAGCTTTTAGAGGCTGCACTCGCACATTCCTCTCGGTCATCAGAGCCGAGGGTCCCACTCGTATAATTGCAATATCGGAAGCCACTTTCACGATTGAAACGATGCCGGACCAGCTCATTCCCTCGTCTTTATGGCACTCGTTATGTTGCCGACATAGTAGCCATGGAATCGCAAAGAATTTGTTTAGAATCCAGCGGAAAGTCTTGAATGCCTCGCCGGGAGAAGCGGTGGCGTTAACCCGAACTTCTTTTTCTTGCTCGGCGCGGCGCGGCGCGGCGGCCGCCTTCGACGATGGCTTGATAATGGCGCAAGCATGTTTATGGTTATTTCATTATGTTCAGATCGTTTTGCCCCATCGTACATGGCGTGGCGGACTGCCGTGTTGGGAGGTCGACTTCAGACAGCGGCGCGCGCGCACCCGATAGAGATCACGATCCCCGCTCTCGATATCGGTACCGAGCGAAATCGATAATCTTCGGTCCTGCGAGCGACTTAATGAAGTGGCCAGCTTCAGAAATTGGTTGTTTCAATTACGAGCGAAGCCTCCTAGCAGACCCATGGGAACTTTCCCTTCGGCCTTCTTCAGAATGCTACCATGTATATTATAATCCTACGATCAACTTCATGTATTAGTTAAATTTATGGTAAAACCAGCATAATTTACCATAAAAGATAAGGAACTATTCTGCGGACTATGCTAAATAGTAAACGAAGTTCTAGAAAAAAGTGGATTAACAAAATTCGCCTTAAATTCACCGAGGGCGAAGTATTCCCGTGTCGAAAGTTCCGGGCGTATTACGAATGCAAGTTGCAAATTGGTGATGTAGGACCGTGACGCATTGAGATATTACCGCTTGGTAAAGAAGCGATTACAGAGCAGCTGCGGTCCAGCCTACCCCTTCGAGGAACGCGTACACCTCTGTACTTTGTTTTAAACATAAGATGCAGATCGCGAAATTATAAGCAGAGAGCTGGAGCAGAGCGGAGCCCTCTGGTATTTGAATAATACCCATCATAATGGGGGTAGGCAGGGGGTAGGTATGGGAGATTGGCCGTTCAGTGTAGCCTTCATTAATTAAATCGATGAAAGCGGAAGGCGAGCGAGTACGCCGCCGCGCAATCAAGATCGAGAACGCTTTCCGATATCGATATTGGGGTTGGTCGTGGGAGCGAGGGTGTTATTATCTACCACTGCAACAGGTGATTGCACACCCTTGGGTTGCTGGTCGTGCCGAGATATTCTCGGGGATAATGATAGTAATGCGGCGAAAGTCAGTGAGTAACGGGAAAGGATGTCGGTGGCGGAGTGGCGTGGCGCGGCGCGGCGGGAGCGATCAGATTTTTCGGTCGATCGTAGATAGCGGGCGGACGCCGGGGGTCAGACGCGTCTGCAAAAATGGCGACGCCCGATCCCCATCACCTGTTTGACGGGTCAATCTCGCCGCTCTCAGCAGCGCCTTCCTCCCGACGTCACCTTGGATTGACGGACACCTTCGGACGGACGAGTTAATTACACGACGCTCGTAGGTAGGTACACGCTGATTGCGATTTCAATCGGGCGAGGGCTACGCCGTGCTGCTGCCCTCATTACCGCGCGCGCGCCCGCCCGCCCGCGAGCACGCCCTCGATAAATCGCGGAAAAGGACAGGCCTGGTAATTAATAACGCCATCGACGCGCACGCCGATCCTAATTAAAGCAGGGTCCACGTACAAATAGCAAGGGTAAACGAGAGCAGGAGGTACCGAGGCAGAGAGGACGAGAGGCAGATTGTGGCTGTGTATTGTGGTGCGCGCCACCGGGAACCATCAACTGGATACCCCGATAAATCAATGCCAAGCAATGACAAACACAGGAACGGGGCATAAATTAAACGGAAGAGAGCCATTAAACAATTGCGGCATACATTAGATGGAAGTTGAGGGGCGAGTAGTCGGCAACGAGCGGATGAAATGTTTCGGTCATCTGGATGAAATCAAAAAGGGCAAGCCCGAAAGAGGGCTACGGAATAATGGAGGGAAGTGGCGAGATGAGGAACGCAGCGAGTGCGGCGCGGCGCGGCGCGGCGGAGGCAAGAAATTGCGGCCCGTAATTCTCGGGCCCGAATGAAATGATCGCCACGTTAAATATTTATACACGGCCGATCCAGAGGGCAGGAGGCTGGCTGAGTCGAATCTGAAATTCGATAATGCCTTACTCAGAGCAGTTCGCCATTCGCCCGGAAGCCGCGAATTATGCCGTGGCTCCGACAGAACGTCGCGCGCACCTTACGTATTACAGCCGGAGATCACGCGCCGCGCTGCAACCGGCTCCTCTCATCCCGCTTTCCGCGCAGGTGTACCTCCTTCGGCCACGTGTGGTCTCCACTCGCAACCTCAGGTAGGACAACTTGCCAATTTTGTTGCTCTTCCCATCGATATCGTTCGCGCCAATTTCTCATTAATATCCATGTCGATGTAGTGTCGCCGTTATTTTTCTTATCGCCTCCAGCGATTTTATTGGAGGGAATTGATGCAGAAATATATACAATCTTTACACGTGTACTAATTGTTATTTAATACTGTGTGTATGCTAATAAATTGGACTATTATTTAAGTGTATTATATTAGGTTTAATCTATTATTATTTGAAGCCATCAATAACGTTCAAGATTATCCGGAATCTAATAGTACTCCATCACGTAGGATCGACGTACGCTGAAATTGGCTTTTACCCTGCTGAAATTCGGGTTAAACTCGCACCTCTGTTAGACGTCACTTACCCTCCACGGCCTTTTTTAATTTCAGTTTAAAATCCCCCTAAAATTATCCTTCTGCAGAGTGCGGGATATGATCCAAATGTCCGGGCGCAGTTTTCGCAGTACGGGAAATAAGCTCTCGGCATTGTTTTGTTTGGCTTGCATACTTTAGCCACTTTCGGGCACATTACCGCTAAAACGGCCCAGCGGAATTCCCGAAGCTCTCAGGTGGAGGTAGCAGCGGGGCGCGCTATCACTGGCGGGCGCGGTCCCGGGCAATAATTAATTCCGGCAATTTTGATAAAATTCGCCGGCAGCATTCCGCGTTTATCTGCGAAATTCGCGTAAGGACCATTTCACGATCGGGCTGCTGCAGCAAATCGCCTCGCTAATTACTAACGATCCTTGTAATTTAGTGCGCCGTGTGTGGCGGCAAATATTTATCCGGCGTCCTCGTATCTTCGCCTCGCGCTCGCCCTTTCGCAACGCGCCAAAACTGCGCCATTCTATTAACCCTTTTAGCTCCGGCATTTTGTAGAAATTCCTACAAATTATCTTTATTTCGTACAAAGTAGCAACGAGCACAGATGCGCGCGAGTGTGGCCTGCGTGTGTTCCCTTCGGGGCGAAGTAAACGCTGGTAATTAAAAGTCATCGCGTGTCGCAATAAAAGTACAACGAGTATTTTTAATTAAGGTCATGACGATGCTAGCTCTGCCGCAACTATGTGCCGTTCATTTGAAATCCAGACCACACAGAAACATTGTACTTTCGCCATTGATTGGATGGATTTGCCTCTGGGAGAATTTAATCCACTTTTACCCGTTGTTGCGTTAACATAATATTACATTGTTCTGGCTATTTCAGGGAATTCCCATTATTGCGTTTAGCACGGTCAATTTACATTATAAAAATCGGAATTTGTATAATCAATTTCACTCTGGGGGATACGGAGAGATGGGAAGCCCAGGTGAAATCTCACCCCGGGAGTTCGTAAAGCCTTCGTTCGAACGAGATAAACCAATAAAGCATCGCGATACAGAGGAGAGGCGAAGCAGGTGCAACGTGGGCGGTGACTTAACGGTGGGGTCACGGGTCATCCTGAAGCCAGGATCTCTGGCAATCCTTCTCACACTCTACTCTCCTTCTTCCAGTATCCCTTAAGGCTTCCCAGCAAAATCCAATAGTACCAACATGTTCACTCACTTTTTTCATTACTCCGAAATATTGGAGTACCCTTTTCATCAATGGAACTTTTGTACTCCGGGTTCTTTATTATTGGTCTTGGCAAGCACGGTAGAGATTGGAATATAATTTATGTTGTAAAAATTGCTTCCTACCAGAGGCAAGGAGGCATACGGTGACAGGTACATGTGGTTTCTTTCAAGCGCAGAACCAGCTGGGCCTCAGAATGCCTGGCTACTAATAAAGCAGGCAGTATTTTCGCGATTTTTATCCAATATCGATGAATACAAATCGCGCGGCTTGACTCTCCATCGAATCCCCGATAAATACGCGACAACCTATACTTTTTCCATATGCACGAGCCTCGAACACTGGGACGAATACTTACTGCCGGGATATTCACATATCTTTCCGATCTTTTATTGAATATCAACCAATAATCTCCGAGGCAAAGCGTATAATTCAAAGGAATGAAATCAAATATTAAAAGGGCAAACGCGTCGAGGGAGGGAAGAAATGGGGAACAGTTTCGAGCAGTGAGAGTTGGAAAGAGAAGATGAACCATCGGAAATCCGGGTTACTCAGTTGTGCGCTTGATGAATTTAAAATGAACTTTAAATTATCATTACCGCTTGAGCGTGGTGCGTGTCCCGGTTGCTAGGGAGTCCCGTCAATTTTCGAAAGTGCAGGCGAAGTACATCAAACCCTGCATAAAAATGCAAATCCGAACCTGGCCACTGTGGGTTGAGATTTCGTGTGTTGGAGCTCTCTTTGCCGAGGGTCTGGCAAAGGGCATTACGTTACATCAGGTGGCTTTCAACAGCGGTGTGGGGTCGACTCGCTAAATTCGCTTTTAATGACTGGCTCTCGTCACGTGAAAATTTAATTTAAGGAGTCGCGCAGCCCTACGGATCGGCAATCCGTCTCGGAAGCAGAGTTGTAATTTCTCTGAACAGATATCTTTAAAGCCGACCACACAACCTTCCAACTCGAATCATCCAACGGATCCTTCTCAAAGGCTTCATCATTAGTAGAAAATCTCCAATCCTGAATAGTAAATTGCACGAATTCTAGAACTTGCTTTCACTAAATCGCCGAGGATTGAAAACGTCCTAGTTGGGATCCATTCTGGCCTAATTCCGGTTCTTGGATTAGTGTGTGATCGGCTTTAAGGATAGCCGAAGGTTTAGGATTCCCGAAAAGGGCGAAATTGGTTGGGCTCAACCCTCATCTAATTTAATGCGCGCCGGCCACAGTATCTTGATTCGAAGTTAATTGATTGGGACACGCGACGAAGGGAGCGAGCGGGGGAAAAAAATGAGCGTCTCGTTTGGTCGGAATTGGGAACGAGCCGCCGATTCTCGCATCGAGTTCGGTGGTGCTATCCTCGATTCTTCTGAGAAAGTCTTACTGTCCGCTAGCTATAGGATTGCACTCTGAAAGCCACACGACAATCCTGTTAATTAATTCGAGGGAGTAACAAGAGATAGAGGGTCTGCATCGCGAGCTTAATTAGGTAATGGTCCTGGCCCCATTGAAAGTTACACGCGATTCCCGATCGATCCTTCCACAGGCTCAATTATCGCAATCGACCCGGCAGATGCAAAGTTATCTTGGCATCTAGGAATCCGAGGGTTTACGCATATCCCTGTGCTCCGTCAGGCTTGGCTTCCCCTCCAAGTTAATTTAGTCCGCTGGGAACCCACTGGGAGCAACAGAGAGAGAGGGGGGGTTCAATCGAATCGTCACGCTCGATTTATATCTGCCGCGATCGTTATCAGACTTGGCGATATTTACTTTCATCTGTCTCAATTCAAATGGCTCGCTTAATTGCGCTAAAATCGTATCAGGCAACCGCGAGACCGATGTAAATCCGTCTTTAATTAAGAGCGGGACTAAAGGTAGCTCGTTCCGGGCTCGGTCTTGCGAGGGAGCAGAAAAATTTGCCGACTGATGTATGGCCAACCTCGAGCACAGAGGAGGTTCGTTCTTCCTGCATTCCGAGCGGGAGCGGCCATTGCGACGAATTACCACAAAAGAACGTCCGAACATTTATTTCCCCGTGGAAATATCTATACCGGAAATACCAAGTTAATTCTTTAATGAATGTCCTTTGTTCCCGTGGAATATAACTTTCCCTGGATATCTTTTATTCAGTAACAATCACTATTTCATTTGGCCAGTAAATTTGAAAAAATACGAATCTTAAATTCAGATCAAAGTTTTGCCCGTAGGATCAGAGTGAATAATGAGGCAGCTAATTAACGCCTGTGATTAATTTGAGGGGTGGCTTGAATTGTGGCGCACCTGTTTCGGTGAAGTTCAAGGAGGAGCAAGTTCTCTCGGAAGGCTTGTCAATCAAGCAGTGTGTACCAGGAGAGTAAAGCCATTGCCGGCCTTACGTGGATCCCCAATTTTCGATCTTTTCCACGGAAGAACAAAGAGTCTCCCGGCAAGTCCGCGGCCAGGAACGCCGCATTCCGCCTCGGCCGAAGTTTCTTTGCCCGTGCAATTCGCGCACGCACTCGCGAAATTGCTCGCTCTAATTCCGGGGTAATTACTCTTTTCTCTTCCCTGAACGCCGGCGACTCGTTCTTCCCGGGGTTACCCTGCATTCCGCTAAAAGTGCGCGCGGCCCAATTAACTGCACGGCCCGGTCACTAATTGAGACATACTTATTTGCGGGAATCTGCGCCGAGGCCGGTCATTACCGCGGCCAAATGCACTTATAATTGTTTGATTTTAATTATCGCCATCGCGGCTGTAATCAATGCCGGCGATATATCAGCCGCCGGCAAATTGCAGACACCCAATGGAGAGAGCGCCTTCTATTAACTCACTACCGAAGTCTGCTTTATATAATCTCAACATTTTCGTACATCGGCGACCTTGTTTTTCAGAGTATATATTCAAATGGAAATAGGACAATTGATATGGATATTTGAACTAGAATGCACTACTGCTTAGATTAGGCTAAGATCGCTCATTATTCACTCACCCTCGTCTCCAACGACCCTTGAAATCTCCTTGATAGAAGCGCTCTTCTACGAGAATTATAGCCCCGGCCCAGCTCAACCTGCAACATATATATATGCCATCATGTGTTTCGCAAAGCTGTGTGGGTTCGCTTCTATTTGCAACGAGGAGAATTGGATCAAGCTTTGTAGCAACTGGCATCCATTTCCATTAAGTAACTCTGTCAGACGCATTGAATGAGAAGCACTCTGCCCACTGCAGAATTAGAAAATTGCGCATGGAAATTTGAGCCAGCTTTCAAGCTGGATTAATAGCGAACGTCTTTATCCGAAAATGATGCGGCATAAGAGATTGCTCAATGAAGGCGCTAGTTCGGTAATGATAGGTGAAAAAGAATCACTCGTAGAAGGGAAGAAGAAATGGCAAACGAGGAGGATCATTTCGCGCGATTTCTACGTGCATATCGTCCTGGCAACCGCTCACATTTATAAAGCGAGGCTCATCTTCGAAATTTGAAGCGTATACGCGCATACGCCGGTGAGGAGATCTTTTTCGGAGGGTGTCCGGACGTGGCAGGAAATTATATGCTTTCGAGTGGGACGCGCGAGAAGAAAGGAGCGGAGGAAAGGAGACGGCGGCGGTGGGCGCAGTGATAAATCACAAATTACGCGAACTCGTTGCGCCCCAAGACAAATTGACTCCGGAGTCATGAGCTACGCAGCGGGTAATAATATAATTATAGGACTGCCAGCTTCTTTGAACGATTCAGTCTCGGTCCCCCGATGACTCTCCGCAAGGAAGACGCCTCGTGCCCTCGGAACATCCTACCCTACTACGTTATATAGCGAGTAGTGCGCGCGATGCCCACGATGAATGTAACAAAGCTGTAATTTGTGGGCATCCTTACCGAACGCTTCCCATTGATCCCACCGGATGATAAATGCCTGCCGACTCGAGGATCTCTCACCTCTTATTATGTGCAAATCAATATTCAAATACCGCGGAAGCTACTCCTGCAAGGACCGAGACTTCTATACGTGCCTTCGGAGAATTAACAAATGGAGGCTTCAATTGGATTTAACGAAGAATCATCGGACAAGATTTCTTACCGAGTCGGCCAAGAAAAGGAAGGTTGGAGAGTAAATTTCTCGGTAAATGGTCGGTGATAAGGGCGGCTGACCTTAAAGGAAGGAGAACTGCTGGGAGATGGGTAAGTTGAAAGGACCATAAGCGGCGAAGGAAGAGCACGACGAGAGAGCGAGAGAGAGTACAGTAGCCATTGGAGATGGCTGGTGAAATAAGCGGGACGCGCAGTCTGCGCGGCCGGAGATAAGGGCCGCATGCGAAACTGGATCATTACAGGCGGGGATCGCAGGGTGCAGCGAAGAGGGTCCTCCTCGAGCGGGCAATAAATACTTCAATCAGTGGCCTCTAAGGCGTCAGTTAGCATCGCGGCGGTGCGTCGGGGACACCGTTCGCGGCGGCGACTGGCAAAGACCCCGGCAGTCCTTCCTTCCACTTTCCGTTTCGCGGAATAAAGTATGTCCACCCGCTCTGACAGCCACCTGCGCCTCTCCGCTCCTCACCCCTCAAGCCCCTTTTTTCATCTACATAACTTTCGGAGCGAGATCTAGCCGGCTAGTGCCACCACCTCTATCTCGCCTCGCATCTCCCCCGACTAGAAAAATTCACGACGGAAAAATTGAATTTTAAATCCACTTCCTATAGAATTCAAATAGACATGAATCATTGGAATTCAGGGCGTGGAAGGAGGGCGATATTTCGGCGAGCGGCGATGCAGCGGGGTGAAATATACCCGCGAATAAAACTGCAATAGTAAGAGATTACAGTGCTGAGCGAAACCCATATGAATGGGAGTTGACAGAGACCGGTAGCTCTGGTTGAGTCTCTTTATGAGATATCGTTTGTTTAATTCCCAGAGTGCGACTAATAAGCGGACGTAGAACGTGCCATAATAATAGAGTACTACTATCCAAGTATCAGAGCCAGTAGACATTCATCTATTAGCCACGGACCGGTTTTTGCAATCACGCGCGATGTGCAATTGAAACAAGCACCTGCTCCCAAGCGAGTACGAATATCATGCTGTATTAAAGCACGATCAGGATCCTCGGCGGACACACCCTATCCGAGGAGTTGCTGCCCACCAATAAGTCAGAACTTGTCCGTAGAAACGCTCGACCTAGTCCTGCTTACATAACGTGCGCTCTCCCAGAGAGGAGAGACAAGAGAGGAGGAGCACGAAGGAAGAAATCAGCGGTCTGGAACCGGTCTAGCAATACGATAAAGGAACTGGGTCCGGTAATCATACAGCTCAACTGAGAAGAGAGAGAGAAGCTTACAGTGGGAAGTGGGAAGACGAATCTCCGATGTGGGATCGCGTTCTCAAGCTATCTCGAGGACAGGATTGCTCTGAGGGAGCTCGCAGGAGGAAGCTGCAACGATAACCTATCGGCGTCGATCACTGGCGCGCGAGCGCGGCTTATGCTCGCGTGACCGTGAACATACGACTGGTGGTCTCCGATAAATCATGTCAATTATATATTGTTTATGATCCGTGCACCGTGCCGGATGCAGAGAGAGGGATTGAAGAAGTGGGAGAAAGCAAGAGAGAGGGAGAAAGAGATAGATAGATCAGATCGGATCGCAGGAAGCTGAAGTCTTCGGAGCGAGGAGCAGCTTCTGCTCCTTCGGGAGCGGACTCCAGAGACTAAGGTCGTTGTCAGCCCCCTGATAATTGGGTGAGTAAAACGACACGACACCCTTCGGGAGCATGCCGCTGCTGCTGCTGCTTGCTGGATCTCCGGCGCACGGAGGAGCGAGCCGAGAAGCCGGGCCAGGAGCCAGGAGTCTCGTAAAGAGTGGCTGCCACCATCGGGCCATCAGGAGGCCTCACTCTCAGGGCCTCGTCCGGACAATAAATCTGGCCGTTCGGTGGGTAATTGGGTTCACTCGCTGAGATCAATCCGATACTGTCTGCCTCGTGTCCGTCTGTCCATCCATTCGCCGCTTGCCTCTGAAGGCAGCTCCTCTCCTCTCGAGCGGAGTACCGAGCGCCGCCGCCGCCGCCGTCGCCGCCGCCGCTCTGAACTCAGGCCTTCTTCTCTCTCCCTTTCTCTCTCTTTCTCCCTGAGCCCTGTCAGCGAACCTCCATCCGCACAACGCGACTTTTACGTGCTTCCCGAGGAGGAATCCGGCCCGCTTGTCTCTCGAGCTTGATTCTCTGGATTGTTTAATTACTCTTGTTGTTCTCTCGCAGGGAGCGCGCGTAGGTATGGTGCAGTGGGCATTCTCGTTTCTCATTGTCAGTGGAATGCTGGAATTCGGAGTAGCCAGGGTCCCAGGGTAGAAATGGTACTGGCACTAAGCACTTTGGTGGCGATGCTCGAGGAGAGAGAGAGGGCGGGAGGGCGGGCGCAGCAGCTGGAGCCGCTGCACGATCCTATCTTGTAAAGGTTATTACGACATTGCATTTCGGTGCACGTGTAACGAGAAGCAATGCTCCCGAAGAGTGGACAACAGATCGTGAGCACAGCTTGTATGAAGATCGGAGGCGTGCCTTCTGAAAAGGGAGTCACAAAGCCTCGGCGACAGAGCGAAAGAAAGAGAGAGAGAAAGGGAAGAGCCGCTTGTTATGCGCCGGTTTCATTCGAATCGAGCGAAGATCGTGTCGTATGCAAAACGTCGAATTTCCAAGGCTCGCCTCTCTTCAAGGGCTCTCGTTCTCGCGGAACCACGCAAAGACCTGCCGATCTGTGGGAGTCAGCTCGAGTCTGGCTATAAATCTGAATAATAAATGAGTCCCGACGGCCTCTAAAGGCCCGTTTCCACTAGAACATTTCGCCGTAACAGAACACCGAACACCGAACATCCGAACAGAACTCCGAACTTCCTATGCTTTCCTATAGGAAAAAAATGGTTGCCCATATCGTATTACCGTCTCGGAGCCTAGCGAGGAGGCAATCGTCCCGGCGATAAGTGGAATGCATACCAAATTTTGTTACGGAAACCACTTGACAGGCCGAACGCTCAGTTGGCGGTTTTTCCCCGACGCATCAAAGGAAATGGTAGGAAGCCCGGTAGGAACTACTGTGCATGGGGTCGAGTTTGAATTTCTTGAAAGGACGAGCTCCCGCAATCGCAACTCAAGAACAAGTCGGACGATAAACTCTCATTGATTAGGCTCTGTAATAAGTAGTGGTTGATTTCGATCCTGTGAAATGGCCGACAATGGAAAAACTCTACTGAATCCACGATCAGCAATAGGAAAATTAAATTTAATACATTTTATTGCCAGACATTGTCGATCATTCTACGCGCAACGCCGTTTCCACTAACTACCTGTAGCGGACACATTGGCAGTCAGAAATGGACTCGGTTTTATCAAATTATTCAAAGTCTACTAAAACTTGCAAGAACTGAAAAGTAATAGTTGTTGCAAACATTCATTCCGATTGTTTTATTCTCTGTACTTTGCGTCTAAACTTTAGTATTTCAATTAGAAAGTATTTCGCGGCGATGAGAAAAAGATATGTTAATATAGTAGGAGACGGTGCTGGAAAGAAGGGTCGCGGGCCACTTGTGAAGTGACGAAGGTCGAGATTCTCCCGAGTAAGCATAGTCCAACGCAGCGGGGGATGTTCGGTTTGGTGTTCGGAGTTCTGTTCGGATGTTCGGTGTTCGGTGTTCTGTTACGGCGAAATGTTCTAGTGGAAACGGGCCTTAAGAAGTCTCCGACTCAGCGAGGAGACGTTGCTCAGGCTTTAAAAGATGAATTTACGAGGATGCCGCTCATGATGCCGTGCGCGCGCTCTCGCCAGCGCGCGCGAGCGAGCGCGTGCACGGCAAAGCATAAAAAACGGCCGGAGGAGAGCTGGCCCGGGGCTTTTGTCGTTCGGTGAGAGAGAGAGAGAAGTTTTCGATGAAAACAGGATATCGCCGGCGCGCTTCCCTTATTCCCGATATTTTATAGCCGGTGACAGAGAGTCCCAGCAACGGTTTTCTAATGGACACGCCGAGGGCCATGTTCCTCCCGGGCATCGGCAGGCCTTATCGGATTTTCGACTCGGTTACGCTAGTTCCAAGTGGAGTAAACCTTTTTCTTATCGGATTACACTGGTGTCGTCTAGTAGTGGTCGCTGGTACTGCGGTCCTGCTCCCTTGTTCCAAGCTGCGCGCCTCGTTATCTCACTGTTCCTTGCTAACCCTGTCCGTACCAAGTAGCCTGATGTCAAAGATGCCGAAAGCCAGCTCTCCACGGAATTCCCGGGATTCCTAGCCCGACACGAGAAACTTTCCTTTCCGCCAGGATTCTCGAAATTCGAAATCTATCCGGCATCTCTCCCGCACACCCGAGCATCTACACTTCACGGTTACCCACCGACACCTGCTTTCATTAGGGGCGTGGTAAGCCGGCGGCCCGGCGAATTTATGTATGTGCGGGTGTGCGCCCTTAACGAATTTCCGTGTGAAATCTCGTCGTCGATTTCGTAATTGGCTCATTCGTCTTCCGGCCGCTCGAAATCGCCGAGGTCAAAAAAGGGGAACCTAGGCGGTGCGTTGATCCTAATAAACCTTTCAAAAGAAGTGTAAAAATTCTTGGGCGTGCTACGGGGCGGCCGCGATCCCCGATAGAACGTCACATCGTAAGTGCCTAGAATGCAAACAGGCTATAATTAAAATTTATTCGCATCCTATCTCGACGAGCTATCCTTCGAACCTTAAAGTCAGGGGCTCGTGGTAAGTGAAACATAATTAATCCTTTTTACCTTGAACCTTCAAGAAGTTCAAGGAATCCGAGAGGAGGAATAGGAGAGCAGGTTGCGTAAGTTAGGGAGGGATATCGTCGATGCAGGCCGACTGAATGAGCATAAACGAGCGTGGCTCTGTTAAGGGAGTTCTCGCGCAAAGTGGCCGCCGCTCCAAGGTATATCCCCGATTACGGTATTACATGCACGTCGGTCGATGACGCTTATGACGCGAGTGTGCGTACCTATGCCAGGTGGGACGTGAGCCTCGGTGGCAGTGAGAACGTATGTATGTGGAGGAACGGTCGTAGTGCAGCGCGCGGCCAGGGCGCATCAAAGGCGGCCTCGGTAGCCGAGGTGCAAGGTGTATAAATATGACGATGGGCTGCACGATATGGAACGCGCGCGCGCGCGCGCGAGCTCGAGCTCGAGCGCACGGGTGTTATGTGCGCTCGAACCTGCATGGCATGCCGGCACCGCACCGCTCGGCCACTCGAAGCAGCGAGCAGCGAGCAGCAGCACGCCTCGCTCGCTCGCTCGCTCGCTTGTGTGCTTGCACACTTTTCTTTTGTCTCTCGCCGCCCTGTGCTCTCTCCACGCTTACCCACGTAACTCACGTCACCACTGCCGGTGATTAGATCTTCAGCGTTCCTTCATTTTTTCTCTGACGAGGCCGGCAAGCACGGTTCCGCGCCATTGCGCCATCGCATCGCTCGCCTCGGCCCTTCTCTGTCTTCTTTGCCCTGGCAGGAGCGCGCGACTTCGTATGTATTCCTCCCGCGCGCCCTCCCACCACTACTATTCATAAGAGAACGCCGATCTCGTAACGCATCGTTACCGAGAGCCTTATTATAGTTAGCCCCCAATGCCCACCATGAAACTATACTATTTTTCCAACGAGATCCCTCCAGCATAATATCCCGCCGCCGCCGCCGCTGCTGCTGCTCCACTACCTTCCGTGAATTGTAATCGAATCTCGGAAGCACGCGCAAGAACTGAATCCTTAAACGGAATGGTACAACGCCACTGCTTAAGCATGAACACGGCACGTGTACTTTCCTTAAGTAGCCAACGACTCAAATGAATCCTATACATTAATATTGTCCAATAGAATTCTCGTGTGAAAATTATCCAGTGGCTAGCTGCACCAACTTCGCATTCTACCAAGTGGTTCGATTTCGAGGTTGGCTGCTTCTAAGGCTCACAAGATATGCAAGAAAACAGGTTGCAGCAACGAGAACGAGGTTCTGCCCCGGAAAGGGGCAGAAATTAGCTGCAATCTTGGGAGCCAGGATTCCAAATTGCCTGGCAGTGTACTTTTTACGGTAGCATAAAGTACAAATGTACGTGTATAGCCCCGGTTGAAACCGGCTTCGAGCGGAGCCGCTGTGGTCCGTGGATTCGGTCGCATTGTGCAAACATTGGACAGTTAAGTAGAAGTTGCAGTGGTCGGGTGGGCAGTGATCAGGCTGCCATAAAACGAGATTACGGGAGGGTCCGGAGGTTCCTAATTGGCGGAGGAGGAAGGGGGTGAGGGAGAGGGGGATCGGTGGGATACGGGCACGGGGCGATTATTAATTTCTGAGATTGCCCGGCTGGTCGAAAGTGTCCCCGCACACGTGTCCGCGAATTAAAGGGGGGGCCTAGCGAGTGTGCAGCCAGAGCGAGCACATTTAACGGCGGCATTAACCGCTGATAATTGGTACAATTATGTCGCTCGTTACCGCACTCGTTAGTTTCTTCCAAGTAGCTAAGGGCTCCCGTGCGGTATTAATGCAACGGGCGTTTATCGCCCTTTGGTGGAAGGCGCCCTTTCGTGAGGCCGGCGCATCGAACGGACGCAAGAAATGCCGGCGAAATTTCGAGACCCACTCTTTTCACGGTGGTTGACTCAGGTAGGAAGGATATCGCGATGACTTTCTCACAAAACCATCGAATATCGGGGAGCGGCTCGCGCGCGCGCAACCTGGTTTTGCTCTTTAGGGATCATTAGCGGCGACTTTCGCGGCTAATTCAAATTGCAATCCCGCGGGGGAAGAGAGTGGCAGGTTGGTGCGCGGCTGCTGTCCTCTCATCAAAATACCGGCTGCGCACTCGCGAACACCTAGCAGGTAAAAAGGAGCGAATTAACTTTTACTGCCGGAAAAAGCGACTGCCGTCTTGCCGTTTTGTGTCGTGCCACCGTTCTCTTCTGCACCGCTACCGTGGATTCTCAAGGGTTTTGCTCTTTCTCTCCTGGCCCCTTTCTCTCTCGGGGCAGCGCGCCCGCCACGCCGGCCGCTGCCATAGCCTAGCATTACTGTTTCAACCGTTTTAGCCAAAGACTAAGGAAATACAATTCGTAG
Organism: Ectemnius continuus; assembly: GCA_910591665.1. Classification (NCBI taxonomy): domain Eukaryota; kingdom Metazoa; phylum Arthropoda; class Insecta; order Hymenoptera; family Crabronidae; genus Ectemnius; species Ectemnius continuus. The sequence goes on from OU342861.1 coordinate 13,926,299, forward strand.
GGAAAAACTGGCGCGCGAACCCTGCTCTAGAATTCTCCGGATTGTAGTCGAAAGGGGGTTTTTTTAATTAAAGAGTTCTGCCTCAGGCAAATTGTAAGGGGTTTCTAGAAGGCGCGCACACATATACGCGCGTACCCATCTCCTGTCGTTTTTTGAGAGAGTTATTGTGGTACCGACTGAAAAGCCCCATAATACCACGAGTCTCGTAACTCCGGTTGGCGCGGCTATTATGTTTTTAAGAGGCACGCGCTTATAAATATTTCAATGGGAGCCGGCTGAGCCTTGTAAAACGCGTGTACCCTTCACGCGAATTGCAGGAAACACGACTTCGAATATGAGCTACAAGACCTATGAATACGTATCAGGCTAGCGTAGAAGGGAACGTAAAAAACCGAGTGATTTTTGCGAGTTCCGCTTATAGCGCGAGTAGATAGAAGCGAGTGCGCGGACGATGTACCCCGAGAGAGGTAGTACGTAGCTGGCTGCTCTCTCGAGCGGAGTCCGCAAGACCGCACCAGCTTCGCCGATAGTTCTTTGTCCGCTGGAATGCAATGGATGCTGGCCGCCGTGGCTTGAGCCCAATGGATGAGGCCCCCACCATAAAAGATCGGCAGTCACGCGTGGCACGCTCTCCACACGTGGATCGTACGGCTTCCTTGCTCGCGAGGATCGGCGCTTTCCGGATCCTCTCGGGGATCGATGCCTACCACGTGTCCTCTTGGTCCCACGCGCGTTCGCTGCTTATCCTTTCCACTCGTTCATAAAAGGACTGCCTCGCCATCTCCTACTACATACTACGCTCTACTCTCTACCCCTTATTAATTATTTACGAAGCCACCTTCGCGTCCCACTATCTCTTCTTTCCATTTTTAATACAAGCCCGTACAAAGTGCTCTGATATACGACTCTCGTTAATCATCAGAATCTCGTGCGGGTGCAATCGGCAATGGGCAAGTAAAAGTGTCGCAAACTCGAGTGATAAATAAACGTAGATTGTCGAGACTCGTGTCTGAATCAAGGCGACGCACCAACTATACTTTTTGCTCGTCCGTCAAGTGCATGCGCGGCTTCCGAAAAGAGGTGCAGTTTATCATGTCTCGAAAAGCAATTAAGGATAAACCCCCCCTTCGGTCAAGCACGGCAGACCTAATTGGGCAGCAGGCATACCCTATTAATTTCGGTTGTACCGGTCCATTTGACTAATGAACCTTGCAACTCCAACTCCGGAGGAGAGCGCACACTGTGCCATATGCAGCAACGGCGACAAGTGGATCCATACTATGTGCTCGGCTCTTAATAAATTACAGCTACGTGACTGACGCACGCCGTAACGCTGCGATCACGCTTGATCGAGCAGTAATATAAGAAATATCAAGTCGACAACTCTCGAGGAGATTCAATAGAGGTGGCCCGATTTCTTCAGGAAATTGCTATCTTCCGAGATAAATGCGGGCAGAGGGGGCGCCGCGCGTGTAATTTCCCTGGAGCTGGCGGTATTAAAATCAATTTCGGCGATTTTCGTGGCAGGGCTTGGTAGGCTGGCAGGCTGTGAAACACCATAACCGGTGCGATTATGACTCCCTTGGCAACTAGCCGCCATGGTTTTAGAGGGATGGGATGCGGGGCCCATGCCCCCTCGCCCAGTAATTGCCACGGAATTATGAAAAGTAACGGTGGTTTCGACTTAGATCGTAAAACTGGGCTAACGAGAAGCCGAGACGATGTGGCGTTCATCGCACGCTATAAAAAATAGGGGGCTGCAAGTGTGGCTAAACTGTGCGGCCGGATGCGCGCCATTATACTTTTAATTTGAGGCCACACAGGTTGCTACGACCTCTACCGACCGGGAAAATGAAAAACTGTACGTTTAATAATAGGTAGGGGTTCTGATAAAGAAGGAAATACGTTAGTGTGTGACTCTTTGGGAAATGGATGGGGTGAATTTGTAAAAGAAAGTTCGTATGGGTTTGCCCTGCTACTGGAGTAAGCAGTACTATTCAAAGGACCTTGCGGCTTACACAGTTTTTAAGGGAAGCTTTTGTTCGCGGTGTATTACTTCCTGCGCATATGTTGTAACAGGATGACGTTTACAAAATACGTGAAGAGTGCTGGCTCACGCCTTACGGGATCTTGGCAGGTGCATGCCGAGGTTTCCTGACTGTCTAACTGTATTGCGTAACAGGACCTTCCTTAGATCTACACCCCGGAAAGGATTCGTCCTTCTGGCTGGAAAAAATCGTGATTTCCTCTTCCTTGTTCTCGCTTTTTATTATATCCTTTTATACCTGTGTTTTTTGTCCGTCTGTCACACTGCTGGTGAGGTGATTTTTCAACATTCTTTATATTGTGCCGACTTTTTAAAACTTTTCAGAATTGTTCATAGATCAAAAGTTTCAGCAATAAAATCAACAATTTCCAAAGAATCAGTAGTGTAAAAGCCAGCATTGTAACGAAAAAGTCAGATTATCATGATTTTTAGGCAGTTTTTTCTACTTTTTCCGGTCTTCCTGATCTTTCCAGGAGCTGAAATTTGGTGGATAATGTTTTCTTGCATCAAGGAAGAAGTGATAAAAATTCCAGAGCCCTAGCTCAAAATTCATTTTTTCGCAAATTTTTTAAGGCATACCCCTTCAAAAATTTTCGATTTTTCGAAGGTTCTGGGACCGGGACGATCGCTTGATTTTTCGATTGCTCGTGTCTCAAAACGGAAAAAAAACATAAATGTTGTGGAGGAAATGCCGGAATTCTACCTAAAACACGCGGAAAACCGATCTTGAATATTTCATTTCAACGGTTTATGCCATGTTTTTTTATCTTCCCGACCTTTCCCGGGGCTGAAACTTGGTGGGTAATGTTTTTTTACATCGAGGAAGAAGTAGTAAAAATTCCAGAGCCCTAGCTCAAAATTCATTTTTTCGCAAATTTTTTAAGGCATACCCCTTCAAAAATTTTCGATTTTTCGAAGGTTCTGGGACCGGGACGATCGCTTGATTTTTCGATTGCTCGTGTCTCAAAACGGATAAAAAACATAAATGTTGTGGGGGAAATGCCGGAATTCTACCTAAAACACGTGGAAAACCGATCTTGAATATTTAGTTTCAACGGTTTTTCATATGTTTTCATGACTTCCCGACCTTTTCCGGGGCTGAAACTTGGTGGGGGATGTTTTTTTGCATCGAGGAAAATGTAGAAAAAATTCCAGGCCCCTAGCTCAAAATTCATTTTTTCGCAAATTTTTTAAGGCATACCCCTTCAAAAATTTTCGATTTTTCGAAGGTTCTGGGACTGGAACGAACGCTTGATTTTTCGATTCCTCGTGTCTCAAAACGGAAAAAAAACATAAATGTTGTGGGGGAAATGCCGGAATTCGACCGAAAACACATGGAAAACCGATCTGGAATATTTCATATCGATGGTTTTTCATATGTTTTCATGACTTCCCGACCTTTTCCGGGGCTGAAACTTGGTGGGGAATGTTTTTTTGCATCGAGGAGAAAGTAGAAAAAATTCCAGGCCCCTAGCTCAAAATTCATTTTTTCGCAAATTTTTTAAGGCATACCCCTTCAAAAATTTTCGATTTTTCGAAGGTTCCGGGACCGGGATGAACGCTTGATTTTTCGATTCCTCGTGTCTCAAAACGGAAAAAAAACATAAATGTTGTGGGCGAAATGCCGGATTTCGACCTAAAATACATGGAAAACCGATCTTGAATATTTGATTTCAACGGTTTTTCATATGTTTTTATCACTTCCCGACCTTTTCCGGGGCTGAAACTTTGTAGAAAGTGTTTTTTTGCATCGAGGAAAACGTAGAAAAAATTCCAGAGCCCTAGCTAAAAATTCATTTTTTCGCAAATTTTTTAAGGACGAACGGAGCATAAGGAGGGTGATATTAGATAATTTTTAGTGATTTGTTCTTATTTGCCATACCGATGCTGTCGATTGCCATGACTTCAGACGACCCCTCTCGGAACTACTTCCAAACAACAGGAACAGCAGGAATAGGTTCCCAGCGCCACAGTTGCGCGAAGGATAAGTAGAATGGAACTTTAGCAGCTTCCGAGTAACAAGACTTCTTCCATAGAAATCTGTAAATACACAAACAGGGTTGTCGAGTTATATAAAAGTATATAACAATTACACAAACGTATTAAAACTCGGAAAGAAAAAGCACTCATTGCTACTTATGCCTTATAATATTATAGATTATGCACACATTATTTGCCAAAGGAAATAAGTCATACATGTTCGCTTGAAAGCATATTAATCGAGAGGAAAGTAGGAGGATGTAAATTTGGTGGAGTGCACTTGACAGTCTGGACACGGCGGGGGCAGATGACCGCTATATTCCAACTCTTTAGCGCAGGGAGACACATACTTATAATAACATCTGTCACGGCGAGTTAAACTATTTGCCATGTGCGCCGGCTCCCCACCGGACGTTATTAACCGACAATTATTGTCCATTTGGACAAACGTGCTACTGCTCGGGGCCAAGTGTCGGCCCGCACTTTTCCCCTGACAAAACTTACACGACCTCACCGCGCATTCCGCCAGGTGTTGAACCATCCATGGGAATTATGCTGATAACTCATCGGCCATTCTCACGGTGGACCGACATGCACATGATATCCTATTTTAATCATTTTCGCTATACCGAACCTGTCCAATTGTTATTAACGAACAAAGTCAGGACATTAAAACTACGTTGTAATTATCGTACCGGAAAATTTAATTGAAACGAAGCCGGGTTTTTATTGTATTTGATTTTATTGTGGGCAATAACTGGAATATGGACGGTGTGATTTGTTGTTCCCAAACAATTGTGGAGCGCATGTGTAAAGAAATGAGAGATACGCCCATGTCGTGCGTACTCTCTATCGGAATGAAAGGGTTCCCATAACGATAAAGCTAATCAGACACATGCCACATGGTGGTGTGTGAGTGAATGTGTGCCTACAGAAGCACCTGGTCACGTTACGTTCATTTTATCGTAATGGATTTAGAACTACGTACATAAAAGTAACAGTGAAACTCAGTTAGAAAGGGAAATAATAGCGAACCAATGTTGGCACTTGCAATGTCGACAGTCGAAACCAGTTAAGATGTTTCGCATCGGACTCTCGTTGCGCGCGCGCGCGAGGGGCACCCATTCTCTAATTATGCGACCAAGGACAAGACCTCTTCTGTCTTCAGATGCAAATGTATGCCCCACTTAAGGCAAACTCTGTGCAGGACACTGCCGAGTACTTTGCATAATCCTAAATTTAACAATAACAAGTCCACTTTCAGCAGCTGCTGCAAGTGTCCCGCGCATGCTTCCAACAGTACACTGACCCATTTCGTTCTCAAAGGAAGCCGGGAGCGCAAGGGTGGACTAACCGCGGAAACTCTCGACGAACAAGAACTATATCGTGAAAACAAAGTTTCACCAGTGCATAATACAGGATTTATAATACCAGAAACCTCATTTGCCGTCAGACTTTGTATGATTTCAAGGAGGAATACGTATGTTTTAAAATAAACGAAATGAAAGTTGTTTGTATAGGCACACCCCAATACGTAACACCCCATTTTAAAGGCACCCTCTCGTTTCCACGAATCCGCAAACATTTTGATATTGAACACGTACTGGTTCTTAACAGCAGAAAGGAGGTAGACCACCTTCTCATGTGCACGTGCTTCCTCGCATCTGTCGAGAGCGGGCATCTGCAAATTCGAAGGCTCTCACGACCCCCTTGCCAGGAGCATTCGGCAGGGAGGATTCGCGGGGCAAAGGAAGAAAGAAATCATTATCCTTGCGGGGCCCCTTACGTCACAGGGTCAGAGGAGCACATGCTCGTGACGTCAGAATGCAGCACACGTCATTGGAGGTGACGTCGAAATTGCTGGGGGGTGCCGGTCGGCCCGAAATCTCAAGCAGGCATCTGCCGGGTGCCGAAATCGAGGGGTGAGGCCTCGAGAATCGTGGCACTCTACTAAGACGTCGGGCGAGAGCGCGCGCGCCTAAGGGGAGCCCAGATCGTCCAAGAAGAATTAAAGTGGAATTGCAGAGGAGCCTGCCCTGCCTAGACGAAGGGCGCGAACTCACACACGTGGGAAAGCGGCACGCGTCCCTTCTTTTTGGCCCGGTGTCACTTACACCTGGGATTTTTCAGCTATTTATCAGGAGGACAACCTGGTTACGCTCCCGGTGCTGGACATTCGTGTGACTTCGCGTGGCTCGATTCAATCTTCGCTCTCTTTTATGACCCTTCGACCCTTATTGATCCAAGGGATTATTATTCCTGATTGTACTCTGTCTCACTAAAAGCTGAACATCCTTCTAGACTTGTACTCTCATGTCTCTTCAAGATAATACTAGATTAAGAAAGGCGTCCTACGAAAATGATTACTTGTTAGCCAAGAGCGGTTGGTAAGTCGCGTCATTAAAACAGTTTACAAATTACTGTGAGAACGGGAAATGCATGGATCGAGACACGCAGCGCGCGGTAATAATAAGGAACAGATGGCTCCTACGATTCCCAAGGAGCGAGCAGGCTTGTCAAGTCACAGGGAAGGCTGCGCCGAGCGATATATCTAACAGGTGCACCGGGAACTGCGCGATCGCGAGCGGGCATTACGCAAAATCCCGTAGAAATCCCACGAAAGGTGGAATCTCAATGTTCTTGCCATATGACGGGGATATGCGCGAGTGTAAGGGCCGCGTGTCTCGGTCTGGCGATCGGCCCAAGACACACAACATACACGTAGCAGCTGCAGCTAAGAAAATCGATGTAAGAACTTCAGTGGCTCGTAGAGGAGGCAGGTGACGTTGGTCGCGTGCCAAGCACTCCCTATCCTTCCTCGGCAAGGAAAGCATTTTGCGCAACCCATTGTACTTTCGCCCTTCTTCTTCACAGTCTGTGGTCCCTTTAACGCAACCCTCAAGAAGGGCGGCTCCCCTTCTATCTTCCGATGGGACTTCTCCCTTTGCCCGGAGTAAAAGAAACCGATCTACAACCAGACTCATCGAGCACATGGACCCGACTGCTCCCATCATTTTGTTCTTCATCGTTTTTATATCTGGATGTTTTAGAACTTTGATTTTTCCTTGTGAATTTAATATTAAAAGGCAAATTATTCCAGCAGAAGATTCTTAAAAGAGTGCCTATATTTCTTTGTGGGTTAACGGATCGTGTCTTGCGAGTACCGTTAGTGCCAATCACAAGTTTGCCGGGAATTTCTCCAACTTCCACGAAATTCCGTAACAGAAGATTCTTGCGGTTCCTCGCGTGTAATCTTATACTGATCGCGTGCTATCGATACTCCTTGATGGCCGGGCATTCGGCACAAACCAATAAAGAGTGTGTTGGTCGGCGCGTGCCGTTAGTCCGGAGCGTGACGGAATCGAGGAGACATCGGTTGCAAGACACGGTGCCCCCTGCGATTCTTACAGAGACGCTGTATTGTTCGCCACCCCAATCCTCAGCCGAAGCAGCACGAGCAGATTTACTCGCTAACAGCTGATGCAACGATTCCCTATCAAGGTGGCCTTGCGCCATTGTCAGCCTAGGATGACCCGAGCTTCATCCTTGCACTCGTAGGGAATGCTCCCCCAAAATTAGAGTGATGGAAAAGTCTGTGCCGCACAAGCCAGTCGCTCATCACGCTTGGGGCTGGATTGCTTGTGGGACTTTCTTCATCTAATTCCAAGATTCAACCTTGGGAGAGCAGTGACCAGGAGGACTGCGGGCAATGTAAATACAGGGCAGTGGAAGGATGCGCTGGCAGCTGCTCATTGACTTCTTCCGCAATTCTCGAGCGTGCAGACAGACGCTCGCAGAGACTAAAGAGTTTGGTTCTCACAGTGAGAGAAGAACAGTAGCACCCTAAGTGGCCGAATTCGCAGGGCGTAATAAGCCGGTTCCAGCGCGTCAACTAACTCGTTCGAAATGACAAATTTTACTGAAGGCCCACTGAATGGGGTCCTAGCAAAATTTGCATAGAGCTACGTCAGCGAGCTTTTCGGGATATGAGCGACGTCGATTGCCGTTTAAGGAATCGCCCATTGTTCGCACCTCGCATTACGTCATTGAAAAGCAGATGCCTCTCCAAGGAGCCACTCGAGCAGAGGCCTCATCCGCTTTAATTACTGGTCTGTCCGATCTCTTAACACTTTGGAGCTTAAAACGCTCGGTAAACCTCAAGAGTAATCCTCCGACCGCTGCCCGCTAGACCACAGACACTCGCATACTTTGCATTCTTTTCTAACAGCACTTTGGACCATTGATCCTTTGCTCTCCTTTGACTGAGTCACTGGGAATTACCAAAAACATTCTGCCGAATATGTTTCGAGGTTGTAAAAATATAATTACTATATTAACGACGTTGAAATTTGGAATTCATATTCTATTTAATAAAATAATGAACAACCAAGATATTAAAAAAATATTTGACCGATCTCACGATCTTGAGTGAGGGTTCAGGACGAGGAGGAAAGTTCGCTAACTGTAGATGGTTACAAGGTGCAGAAGGAAATATCTCTTGGCAGGCGAGGGATCAGCATCAAAACTACAGCTGACCATTAACGGGAACCACCAATTTCGCCTTACAAAATTACAGCGCTCTGGGAAGAGCAACACGACAGGAAGTAAGAATGCAGTGAGGATGTGCCGAGCGTTTACGGACTTCCGCAAAATTGTGTGTATCATCTGGAGCAGCATCTCCTAGAGTGCCGACTGAGGAATAAGGTCATGGCTACGGCGCTTGACTGGAAGTGGCCGAGCTAATTGAGACAAATTGGCGGTATAACGCGCGAAAGTGACAGGTGTCAGTAGTCATCGTTGACGTGCAATTCGCGGCCTTCCCGTCGCGAAATTCAAAGTATAAACGTACGTAAATAGAGGGGCGAGGTTGTGGTAGTGAGACACATACAGATCGGGAGCAGTCTACGAGAGGCGACCGAGCCCGTACGAAGAGGTGCACGAAGACGACCGAGGAGGATGGTGGGAACGTGTGGCACGGTGTGTTCTCACCAGCCCTCTCTTTCTCTCCGTCACTCCGAAGCCCTCTCGTTCTCGGGGCGCCTAGCTTCGTCGAGCGCCTCTCGTGGTGTGTTTCGCTCACTCTGCTTCTTACGTCCTCTGTTGCTGTTGCTGTTGTTGCTGCAACCTGCCGCCCAGCATTGCTGCAACCTTGCTAAAAGTGTGCGTCCACCACCCATTGTCCAAAGCCGAGGCCCGGATTTCTTACACGCCTTTATCTCTACCGACTAATAGGACCTCCCCACTCCTCTTCCTACTACTTATTTCTTCCGAGCCTCACTGGACCAAGTATCCTTCCGCATCCCACGATTCCTTTGTCGACACTTTGCCGACATACGTCTAGATTTTTCTCGAGCACATCGCAGCTCTAATAGCTGTAGTACGTGTTCGAATAGGGATCCCTAACATTCGATGATCCCTCGGAATAGTCGCAGGATGCTTACACAGAGAGAGAGTTGATCCAGTTAACTGGAGTAATAATTTCTCCGCACCCTTTTGACTGTCACAAGCTCTACATGATTGAGAGTAGAAGGGTTCTGATTTAAGCGGTGAACCTGTGCGCGCCAGTGGTCTATCGTAACTCAAGCAGGCTGCTCGGAACAGTAAAGGAAACGGTAGGAAAACAATCCTGTCAGGCAGCTCACAGATCACTGGGTTCGCTTATGAGCCAGTCGATCATGTCGTCCGGTCTCACGAGAAAAGGGAGTCGGTTTTGGGCCTACTGAGACTAAACAGATCGTATTCCTAAAAGATCGGCCGCCGAGTGAGTTTAACGGATCCGTGAACAGCTCCTTAATAATGTTAGCCCCCATATCTGGAGAGTAAGGATCGGCCGGACGGCCGGATGCGCTGGAAATATTGGCTCAACAAGAACTTACACTTTCTCAGCGCCGGCGGCTCTTAATTTCGCCTCTCACCTGGATATAAGATAATACGGGCAAGGAATATCAAGTTCCAGGTGGGACTTACCTGAAACCAACACCCCGTCTACTTATAACAATCACGCTATAATCGTGAACATGAATTCGAGACGAGCAAGCTCGACGGAGCGTGAGGGGTGGACATTGGGAAGTGGAGGGTGAGCCGGGAGGGGGGTTGTAAAAAGGAATATTGGCAGCTTCGAAGAAGGGCCATTATTCATAATCGGCAGGCGTAAAACAATAAAATCGGGCGGAGCGAAGGACGTGCCCGAGGCACGCAGGCAGAAGCTAGATGGATAAAGGATTCCCACAGGTCCCGTGAGGCCCCGGAACCTCCCACGATCTCAAAAGGGAAACAGTTACCTCGCCGCGTCATGAAGGACTCGAAATTTTAGCCTTTCTATGCAAATATATACCTGACGGCGGCGGCGACGGCGGCGACGGGGACTCAGCTCGCTTCGGCACGGCACGGCACCGTTTTCTTGTTCCCTTTGCCAATAAAACGCCGAACGCCGGCTTCCCCGGTCGCGGGTCCCTCGTGTGTCAGCCACGCGTACCGTCGTGGCCGGCCCGGGGGCCCTATAATAGATATGCACGAGGCACGGTTCGCTTTCTTCCTTCCCTCTTTCTCTTTCTCCCTTCCTCACGCGCCTCTTTCTTTGGGCCCTCTCGCCTTACCTCCTCGTGGCTCTCCTGCTACCCAGCTACGCGTCGTCGTAGTCCTAGCAGGAGAGAGCCCCCTCTCTCCTGCCCCTTTTCACGACGCCAAGGCGCGCGCGCGCGCCCGCTCCTGTATTATGGGCCCCCCGGAATACCCAGCGACACAACTACGAGGAGGACGGGACATACGGCGCAAAAGGGTGAAGAGCCAAACGCGAATCGCAGAAACGTGGGAACCGCCGCCAGGTGATCCCTTGCCCTCCAAGGTACACGTACCTACGCACGCCGGCCACGAACTTTTGCCAGTCGAGGTGAGAGGACGGACTCCTCCGGAACCGGAGGAGGCAACGTGTCACCCAAGAACGGGATGCTACACGCATCACTTACGGAGGAAGGGCTACCGATTGCAACTAGCCTCGCCTCGCCTGCCCTACCCGGAAATTCGCCCGAACTCTCTCGCAACACCGGTATTATCGTAACGTTGGGGGAAAAAATCGTGCGGGCCAAGGCGGTAGTAATTGTACTGGCGTTTTTGGTACCTGCAGCTTTCGGTTGCTATTAGTCTCGAGAGAAAGGGTTAAAATGGCTCATTAAGGGCCGTCACGCGGTAGGAGCACGTTCGGTGCTGGGGAAGATGGTTGGAGGCATGCGGGGGTCGGATTATATCGGAGGGATAGGTAAATCGAGAAGAGTCTACCTGAGCGAATTCGCCTATTGTGGCTGTTTCCCTTACGTGTGTCCAGCACACGACCCAGTTCCCAACGGGACGACCCACTGACCCAATTTGCCTGAATGGGGCAGTTTCGTTTTACGATCGGGATTTCGGCTAGTATTGTCCTACGAGATCTTCGTCTTACCTACCAATGGATCGAAGAATCTGCTACATAAACTTTCAAGGTTTATTGTAGGTCATTAGATCCGTGCCGTCTTTTCCCCACTCCGGTACATGCAATTCGGTCATAACCGTCAATGATTGCCGAAATTATAGGACACGCCTGCGAAAGTCCCGGTGCTTCGGACTTAATTTTACATAATTCTGACTTGGTAGAATATTTCTCATAGAAATAGAACTTCGCAGGAAGTGAATGTATTTTTATTTCCGATAGAAAAAAAACCCTGGTGTTTCCCGGCACACGAGAACATCTAGTTAGGATTTTTTATCAGGGGAACATTCATGGGGATCTTTTACCCCACTCGTACAAACAAATAACCCGTGACTTATAAATGGCACCGTCTGCCGCGAGCGCCGGGGATTCTTTTTTTCTCTCCATCGAACTCCCACGGAAACGAGTTACTCTTTCCTGCATTCTGGAAGCGGCTTTCCCCATAGCGGGAATCCAGATGTCGGACTAACGACCCCCGCGTTCATTTTTTAAGCCAGTTTACGAGCTGTTTCGGTAATAGTGGCGTGGATTAGATGCCTCAAATAGAAAAGCCGCCGCTGGAATCGTTCCATTAATATTCATTTTCCTAAAACTTCACAGCTTTTGTATTATAACCAGGCAGACACGTCCTAGAAAAAAAGATAGCTATCAGGAGCCATAATAAATTAGAGGAGCTAATCAGCTGTGAAATCAGGATATAAGACTTTCTCGTGGGAGCCGGAACTTCGATGGGGCCTTATAGCGGAAGGAAGCGAAGATTTCGAGATCCGGGAGGATAGCGCTGCTCCTTGCCGGTGGGATCCCTACGGTGGGTGCAAGGTGCAGGTGGATCCCAAGATCGTTCAAGTTGAGGGTGGGCGTTCCAAATTTAGACCGTGGCTCGGCGCTCACGGCTCTCCTCAAGAAGTTTGTGGTCAAGCGGACCACTCGAGACTCCCGCTCGCATCCTCCCGGGGTTAATGAGAAGGTCACGCCATCTGACCGAACGCCTTCCGCTATGACAGCTAGCTCGAATATTTATGGGAAACTCTGGATCATGGGAATGAGACTGAGAACGCCAAGAACGCCAACAACTTCCTTTCGCCGGTGACCAATCGCGCTTCTCAGAATGCGAATTGCTCACAACTATTTTCGCAAGTTGATTTTAATTCGCGAATATTATATTCCCAAGAAACCAAGTGTGAAATTAGGAAATATGGGGAAAAATCAGAGTGGGAATAACGAGAGGGATGGTAATATAAATTGAAAACAGAACTCAAGGCCGCGGCCTCTTCTTTTATTGTGGAAGCTAGTCGCACTACCCTCATAGGAGAGTTTGCAGTCCCAAGTCCAGAGGCGCAGATGCAGGAGCAAGAAGGGGCCAGGCTCTTACTCTCCAGGCCCTCTTGTAACTCAGGGGTCTGCCATGGCTACGCAATAATATACCAGTCCCAGGGACAAAGCTATAGTTTAGCGCAGCATATTATGCATTTACTGATGCTAGGTACCCCAAATAAAACCATAAAGTACCTAGTTACGAAGGTGCTATCCTTTTTCCGGAATGTAACGGACTTCTCCTCGGATTAAATGGAACTGAGACGCCGACCCTTGTCTCCAGAGAGGTTATCGATCGTAATATATAAATCATTCCGCCCGGCGAAATTGTATTGCTGATTGAAAATAATATTCAACGGGCTATCAGGCGAAACAATTTAAAGACTAATTCTTGCGGTATTCTAAATTGTGTTGGGTCAGTCGTTCTGATCGATAATCGCCATATGTTAGTCGCAGCTGGAAACAAGGGTGAAATATTGTTTTTGCCATTGGGATTCGATGACTATCAAACAATACGAGGGCACGCCACGCTGTAAAATCTGCTTCCCTCGAACTAGAAAGCTCAGTACTCTATTTACCCTAGCCAGTCCTGACCGATGTTATCCGGAGAATCTGGAGAATGATTCGAGTGCAGACTCGCTGAAAGGGTGGTGAATGGCGAGAGAATATGGTGTTCGCTCGCTCGCAAAGAAGTCGCGCCGTTGTTTGGTCGATGATCCGGTCAAGCCCCGGCCGAATCTTGATCTCGAAAACTGCCCTCTCGCGATACAGCCTTACGTAAGAGCTTTCGCATTGCTGCGGAGCGTGCATCTGCCACGTATGCGCTAACATAATGTGTGTTGAGAGTAATGTTAATGCGGAAGTGAGCCGGGCCAGCCGGTACAGCTGAATCATGAAGTGACTTATCGCAAAGCTATCGCTCGCACTCGGGACAATCTCTGATCGGGTGACTTCGAGCTAGGATCGTTTATTAAACTTCCACGAATTTCGAACGTTATCGCCAGCCTATCATTCTATCAATCGAAGGATTGTTGTAATAGGGTTAGGACTCTAGCTGAGTGACACAAATGGAAAATCAAGTTTCAATCGTGTCTGGCGTAGTACGCTCGGTCCGGCAAAGTGGCGAAGTATTGCCTGGCGTGGAGGCCATGAAATAAATCAACGGGTCAAAGGGACGTTTACGTAGAGTAGAGTGTACGGGCCGAAAGCGTTGGCAAGGACCTTACTCCCGAGGCAACGGACCTCTAAAAGTAAAAGTTCCTCGGTGCAATAATCGAGGGATCGTAAAGGTTTATCTGTTTATTGCGGCCAGCATTGCCTCCTGAAATGGGCTGTAACTGATTTTGTAAGCGAAACAAACGTGCCGTGTTTACAATCTCGCTCGCACTCTTGTGCCTACTACGCTCGCTTGCCTCCACGGTCGGCATAGCCTCCACTCGACGTGCGCGTTGCGATTACCGTAAGAGGACTGCTTTTTTATAGTTTTATACGTTTACTAGCAAGGTGTTACTGCCTGGAAGCGTGCCGCGCACCAATCGAGGACGTCTACCTAAGCTGGGATTCGTCCCATCGTCATTCTCGTTACAAATAGTGCGCTTGGAAAATGCAAAAATACCTTGAAAATCTTAAACGGCCACTTCCTAGTTACGCACGAGTACATTCGAGGCTATCGTGGCATCTGCATGGGAACTCTGACTCGCATTTTTTAGGTAGGCACTTTTGACGGAAGGCTCGTCGGGGAGAGGCTTCGTCGCATTAGCGTCGACCAGTGGGTCCCCTCGTAGTCCCCCAGCAAATAGCATTTAACGTTTCAGAATTCCCACACGGGGCCCGCATGCATCGGCTCGCGTTGCGTGCGCCAGCCACACTTATGACGCGCGCACGTACACGCCGGCCTCCCCTTGATCGCCGATAATTCCATCACAGCTCGCATACTCCCAGCTCGCTCTATCCTTCCTCTCTACCGGATATATTATATGATAACAATTTTGTTTAACCTATTACGCTCTATTCCCCAATCAATTGCGACTAATTTTTCAAACAACCAATGTTGTACTTTACCAACCACACTTAAATATCTTATTTAATAGGATGCCTCTCTATTTTCAACTATTATTAATAACTCTGTCATTGTAAAATTAATTTTTGCTACCTCAATAAATGATATAATATTGTTGAGAATTTTTTGAAAGAGCCAATATGGTTTTTCTTAATAAATCTCGGAGAGAGTCTCGTGGAATCGGAGATGTGGCTCGGTGGGGAAGTAGAGAGGTGGGGAGGGCGAGGTAGGACACTCAAATTTCCCCTTGGAGAGTATCGCAGGAGGTATATCCTGAGGCCGGCGTGAATTCCCACACATCAACAGGTCTGAGGAGGTTGGAGGACCGATGGTCTCCCCTCTCCAAGGGTATCGGGGGCACCCCACTCTCCGAAAGCGCTGCAAGTACCCCACTCTAGAAGCGGCGAGTGCATCGGCATGCGGTCGCTTCGAAATCGAAAACGTCAAACAGTTACCCTCCACACCCCAAACGGGACGTCGCCGGCACTGGCGGTCATCCCCTTGGACGCACGAGGCTTCCTTGCGCCGCTTCAGTTCGACTTCTTCCTCCGTGACACACTTTCCATCGGAGGAGGAACAGTGAAGATTCTCGGTCGTTCGTTACGAGTTCTATACTTGGTGCATTCGAGAGAGGACTGTACCCCTCCACGTGAAGGAAGAACAATTACAATTGTGAAAGAGAGTGCGTTGTACGAAAAAGTCAATCGAAGATTCGAAGGTGTTTGGTTTCACTGTGCTTAAATGGTGGATTACTATAATTGCAAGATGTCAGGCAGCGAGGAGGAATTCGAGCCGCAATCCCAGCCGGGAATGACCAAGGCCGAGCTCAGAAGGGTACGTAACTATTTTTTTCAAACCTCTATACTTATATACTACACATTTCTGTCGACGATCTCTGAGCCCTGTCATCTCGAGTGAGTTCGATTTAACTTCGAGTTATCCCTGTCTCATATCGAACTAACTGCGCCGGATAAAAGCACTTATTATCCCATTCATCAAAGTAAAATCATTGACATTAACAGAACGTGGTGCTTGCTGTGATCAATACTATTTTCCTTAGTTACACTTGCAAATTTTTGAGCGAACGCCGCGGGCAATTGTTCTCGATCGATGGCGCTCATATTGCCAAGGACATTATACAGAAGCGCGATGGTACTACGTGTAATCTCATAATTACAGAGCAACAAGCCAATCATGGAGAAGCGAAGGCGCGCCCGGATAAATCAGTGTCTCGACGAGCTGAAGAGTCTGATTCTTGAGGCGATGAAAAAAGACGTGAGTATGACTAGATTGGTGTAGAGAGAAAGAGATGGAGATTAAAGATCTGGTAGGCAGTGCACGTCCGCCACTTTAACCGTCGATAAGAGACGCCCGATCAATCGGCCCGCTCAATTAGGCCACGTCCGCGTACGATCCTCTCGTGTAATCTCTTAATCGGAGCGTACGATAAAAGGCTGCATCAGCATGCTTCTCCAACTTGTGCATTCGAAGAGCCGCGTGGAATCCGCGCGCTGTCGCCGGCGCCAGAAACGTGGCCGAGAAGAACGTGACCGCAGCGCGAGATTTATCTCGCGACGTGATCCCCGTGCGCGGGAGATAGTGGGAAAAAATGCAACTACTCTCCGGTCGCCACGAGAAGAATCTCTGCTTTGCTGATCTAGATCGTAGCTTGGCATTTGATGATTTAAAATTAACCGAGCCAATGCAATTCTTTCGATAGCATTCCAAAGAGTCGAGAATATATCTGGCGTGGATATTGTAGTGTTTATAGATTTCTCTGTTTGCTAATTCGAAATTGAAGTGCCGCTTGGATGAAGTAGGAGTGGCGCGGCGGGAGCGAGGAATTAATTAAATTGGGGGAAAGGTGAGAGAGAAAAGGAGTGGGTGGAGTAGGATTGTTTGATTAAAACGATAGGCAGCCGGCCTCTCGCCGGATGCTGCGAGTCCCGAAGTGTTTGATCAGGAGTTCGTCGGGGGCGTCCTCTTTTTCTCGTCGCGTTCCTCTGCACTCGGGGTTTGTTTTCGAGCGTAGGAATGGGACTAGCGGTAGCGGCGGTGGGGATAGGTTTTGTTTTAGCGTTTTAGATGCCACGCCGTGGGAACGGATGGTAGGGCCACTCAAGCTACACGTAATCCGCTCGGCGCTCTTTACAATGGCACTCCACACGCTGAATGGAGTATTGAGTAGTATCGAGACTCGCTTCCTCATGCTCCAATTCACTCGGTTGAATCTCGCTCTCATTAAACCATTCGGTTTATTAGAGTTTTCTCAGACCTCCTCTGTTTTTACGTCAAGTCTAACTTGGTTGGAACAAAGATGCGTCGTTCTATCGGAAGGGAAGCGGGAACATATGATCCCATGAGATGGAGCGAAAAGTCTCTCCGGCAAGATTTCCATCTATCGAACCCTCCCATCAACTGGATCTTCCCAGTGCAGTGCCGAGTGCATCTCGGGGACGGAAGAGTCCGTGTCGCGTAACACGATCCTACGAGATTGATTTCTCAGCGAAGAGGATAGCAGGAGAGGAAGAGCGAGAGGGAGAGAGGAACGCGCAAGGCGTTGCTCTCTCACCGTTCTCTTCTCCTCGTCCAGATGACTTCCGCTACCTGCTCTCCCGCTCCGATGTCCGTTCTCGTCGGTCCGCACGAAACGCCCCCCGCGTTCGTGGGAACCCCGAAATAATTATGAGCCGAGAAGGAAAAAAAGAGGCGAATCTCATCTCAGGTTGCAGCCTCCCTTTGTTGACCGTATCATCTTTAAGGATCCAGTTCGAGAGGAACGAGGACTCCCGATCGGCAAAAAAGGGGGATGCGCTCCTGATGCACTTCCTCTCCTCCTTGCCTTCTCGCTTCAGCAGGTGTCGATCCTCTGACCCGCCCTCTCCTTTCACAGTGTCGTGTTCGCTTTTGCGGGAAAAACGATTTCCGCGTGAATTCTCACTTCGCGTGGGAGTGCCACGATCTTTGCGATAACTTCTCCGCCGTGAGAACCTTTGCGACTTTGAAAAGTTGATGAAAGATTTTGGTTTTCGAGCTTTACCCTTCGAAGCAGCTTTCCAGATTCATGGAAAAGATTATAGATGATGAAAGATTGCGTGATAAGTTAAGGTAGAGGTTGCCAGTGGCTCTGACGCAAAGGATAGGAACTGTGGTGGTGCACCTTGCGCGCTTTGTGGAGCGTGTCGAGTTCCAAGCGGGGCTTCCCCGAGAATCATTTTCCCAAAGAGTGATCTCGAGGGTGGCGTGGCCCGTAACCGATCTCTTTCCCGTCTCCCACGCCTATTCTCGAGGTGACCGCTAGTTTACCATAAAAATGCGCTCGCACTAAGCTGATCCTGGGGCGAAGAGAGCAACCTAGAAAGGATCACCGAGGATACAATGGGATCTCGAAGTAGTAGAGCTGAATTGGCCACAGGAGTTATTGATCCTCGAAATGGCAGTTTAGAATTCGAAGAATATAGCCAGCTAGAAAGGGCTACTCATGCACAGTAAGAGCTAGAAAAAGAGTTTCGTGATGTTTTCGAAAGCCTAGCAGGTTCCCACGAGCGTGGGTCCGCCCTCCTTGACCATCTGCGACACTTCTGTCAGGCAGAACATCCATTAATTCATCCAACCCAGAACTCAAATACATCCGTAATTAAACAGCGGTTAAATTACCCCTGTTAAAGTTGGAATCGATCGGCCGTTCGCCCTTATTTATAGCGCTTCCAATTACCATCGGGTATCGCAAGTGCAATTTCATTATAATTATGCGCGGCCACTTTAAAAAGTCCGCCGGGCAATTTGCGCTAGGTAGCCGTGGGCGGTGCCGCGCGCAAAATTGCGACAACTAGCTACCCAACTCGTAAGCCTGTTATTATGGTAACAAGTCGAATCGAGCAAATTGCTTGGGCGTCGCCGAGGCATCGGGAACTTCTTCCACGAGTTACCTATATTCGAACGCGGCGGCACTATTGTGGGTAAAGGGTTACTGTGTACCGTTTAAAACGGGATCATCCTTTTCCCTGGATGGAGTTCGAAGGGAACTGTCGTTCTGCAGCGCCACCTTGTGCCGGTAACATCGGCGTCGCTAGTAGCGCTTGCAGACGCGAGAGCCCCCTCACTTTATCCATCGAACAGTTGGCGCGCTTTCACCCTCCCACAAATTCTGATTTAAATTAACTGATGTTAGAATGAAAAAGTGGTGGACGTGCATCTAATTATCAGAGTAGAATTGAAATGAGAGCAGTGGGATAGGCAGTGTGTTAACTAGAGTGGTTTAATTCCATTGCAGCCAAGCAGACATTCGAAGCTCGAGAAGGCCGACATCCTCGAGATGACAGTGAAGCATCTGCAGACGGTGCAGCGGCAGCAATTGAGCACGGCGGTCGCGACCGATCCGGCGGTGCTGACGAAATTCCGTTCCGGATTTTCCGAATGTGCCACCGAAGTATCGCGGTACGTGAGCCACCTCGAGAACGTCGAACCCGCCGTCAAGCAACGACTGGTATCACACTTGAACAACTGCGTCAACAATCTCCAGCAAATGGCGCCGTTCTACAGCCACTACGTGCCCTACATGCCGGAACGCCTCTATCCGGAGGTGAAGGTCGGTTTCCAGAGCGATTTCCAGAATGGCGACGAGAACAATAACGGGAGCGCCAGGATCCAGATACCCAACGGTGTCCAGCTGATACCTAGTAGACTGCCAACCGGAGAGCTCGCACTCTTGGTCCCCCAATCGGCCGGCATCTCCGCCAATTTCCCATTCTTCCCGTCGGCCCATACGGATTCCTCATCTAGGATTGGACAGTCGTCCGCGTTCACCGCTGTCCACAGACCTCACAGTCCTCTTCTAAGTCCGTCGACCTCGACCTCCAGTTTTGGCGAGGAGAGCCATCAGTCCGAACAGTATAACCAAGTCCACTCGCCGAATCATCATCAACAGCGAAGATTTAAAGTCCCGGAACAGAGTCCCGCGTCCTCGAAGAGTTTCTCCTCCTCCCCGGAAACCCAGAAGCCACAGATCAGTTCGAGCAGTGATCCTAAATCACCGGTGGGGATTTTCGCGGAGCCAAAGTCCGAGAGTAGCTACATTAGCAGGAGGGAGACGAGCAGCGACTCATTGGAATCGAATGCGATTAAGGGCGTGGCGACGCACAGCCTGAGACAACCGCTCTCGGTAATCACGGACAAGACTTACAATCGGCCGAGTCCCTCTTCCTCTCTCGGCAGGAAGGAAGGGCTAAAGAGGCATCATTCCGATGGTCTTTTAGTGATCTCCGATAAAAGACCGAGGTATCAGGAGCCAAGTAGTTCCACTTCAGAGCACTCCTCCGCCGTGCTGGATCAGAGTGTCGCTGGAGAAGATGCAAATGCGAGAGTGGCTTCCTCTTCCAATGGGAATCCGAGCGCGAATCCCATGAAGTTCCAAGCGGCGGCCGCTGGCCCTTCCAGTATGAATGGCGATATGTGGAGACCTTGGTGATCGGCTCATGAAATGTCTCGACGCATTTGCACAATCCTAGAATTCCTTCGGATTCGAACCATGCAGGAATCTTGTCGCGAAAACAATTTTGTAGGAGCGCGAAAGACGAAGAGAAATTGTTTATAATCTCGAGTTGAATGTTCTCGTGTGGAGTTGACTGGTGCCTTGCTCAAAATTCCTTTTAGATCGTTAAGACTTGAATGTGCTTTTCTATTTTGTGTACGATGCATGTATACGCGTTAAGGTTAACAGTTGTATTTATTATGGTACGTAAGGGCGTAGGATAAGGAGAGAGCATTTTTGGAGACTAAGCAACTTGTTAAGTTTTCTCAGACATAGTAACTCTATATCCTCGCATAGTATCGGATTCATGTAAGCTTTAAAGCGACGTAAAGAGAGTGATGTACGGCAGTCTAGTTAATAACTAACCTGTGAATAATTGTGTACATAGAGAACCACTTATTTAATTGTAGCCGCTAGTTTCAATCTATTTTCACGAGTGATGATTTTCCCAAGCGATCCGGCGCGATCAGTATTATAAGTTAAGGTAGTCTTGCAAGTTTGTGATATCGTTAAACTGTAGAAACATAAAGCACCAAAAAAAAAGCGGAAAGAAAACGACGAGAAGTGAGTACGGGTCGTGAGCTACTACCTCCTGATTAATCTTAATTGTCTCTGTATCGACGAACTCAATAAACCTTGCGCGAAGCAAGCGAAACCTCGCACGGTGAATGTGAATTTTTTTCTAAAAAGGAAACAAGGAGGAAGAAATCTCAATCCGGCGGTTGGCGGCTAGCAGCGAGCTTTTATCGATGTGTCCCGTGGCCGCCTCGTAAAAGCCTCGGCAATTTCCCTTGTTGGAAAAAGCCGCCGGGGCAGCTTTATCCTTTTAAGAAGAGCGTTAAACGCGCTCCGATTCATAAACTGGAACTTATTCTTTCCTTTTTTGTCGATAAAGGAGCAAAAAGGCGCGGGCGAATGAGAATTTCAACCACCTGTTACACTGCAAAACCACCCCCCTTTCTCATCGACTGAATGCTTAAACTGATTTATCGACAGACACCTTGGCCTATCTACTTTCTCAGACACTAAGTCTTTGTCAAGAAGCACATAAGTTTTCTCATTCACTAACAGTCCAAGCCCCTTCATTCAGTAATTTAGCTTGACAAAAAAATCCAACCAGCTTGCCTAAATAACAGGTATGGTAAGTAGAGAGCAGAGCTGAATAAGGGTCGCTCGCACCCGGTTCGAATCTAGTCTGCGGAACAGCCTGCCAAATCCGCAGAAAAGCGCTTTCACCAACTTCCCAGTGTAGTTTCGGTAAAGTCGCTTCTCCCGTTTTATAAAAAACGCCCCGGTTTTTTTACCAGCAGCAGTTCCCGCTGGTCGGCCGAGATGGCAGCACAGCTACGCCGAGCGGAGAGTGTGCCAGGCCGGGGTTGGTGGTTGGCAGTGCTCGGAAAAATTCGGGAGGAGTTCAATGCATGTTTACCGAATCGGGCTAGAAAGCACCCTCATAAAACTGCAGGGCTATTATATTTATTCATTATATTTACTGAATTAGCGTATCGTAATCATATGTATTTTTTCGGGTTTACCGATGCCCAGGGAACAACAACAGTCAGCAATTACTGATCTGGCCAGTCTGAATAAAACGTATACTCGGCAAAAGCCTTTGTAGAACATTTGATCAAGCCGTCCCCTGATGATGGATTCTCATTATATCATCAGCAGAGGAAGGCAGAGTCCAATCAATTTTTCTGCCCAAGTTAACCAAAATAGGGAGTCTCGTGACATTTGGTTGGCGAGGTGGAATTGTAGGGAAATATATAGGGAGGAGTTGTTAGGTGGAATCCATCAATTTCGATGGGGGCTTTCCTCGCTTTTCCGGGGACACTTTTTCCCCGGAGCGACGGCGGAAAGATTCTGTCCTGCCGGGCGCGCGCGGCATCGAAGTCGCCGATTCGTTGGCGCAGATATCCGAGATTAATATCGCGGCACACAAACCCCTTTTCGATATTCGGCGAACGGCAGGCATCACAACTATCAGAGGAGATAGAGAGACCGAGACAATGGTGGACGGCTGGGAGTGAAAGCGAGAGAGCCTGAACGATATCCAGAGTATAGCCGCACGGAATAACTGCTGCGAGTAGGAGAGCACCGGCGCGCCTGTATCGGGAGTATAAATAATTACTACGGGGCGCAGCAATTACTATAAGTTATGGGGTAGCCGGGACAATTTGCAATGTCAAGACATAAACACTGCTACCGCTTACATTTGAATACATTAAGCCGATGGGAGCGGCTGATTGGCGCGAGCCCGTATCGGCGCACACGTGAGCTACGATCTGGTTGATGATTTTTATTGGGGAAGAACGATCATCCTGCTTTTCCGTTTCACTCGCTCCTCACCACTTTCGCCGCGCTCCCTTCCATCTCCCGGCCTCCTGCCTCCTGCCTCCAAGGAGCTTGCAACGAATCAGTCGACGGTTCTCAGAGTGCTGCGCGTCCTGCTGCGGCCCGCCGCTTCGAAACTGGATTCTCCATTCCCCAGTCGATCTTTGAAGTATTTACGATGCCCCCGTCCGCGATTATCCTCCCCGATGTCAATTGTTTTATGACAATTGCTGAGGCCCCTCGCTATTCCAGACTGAGAGGCCGGCTCGTGCGTAGCTTTTCTGAGGGGCCCAATTTGGAGAGCGACTCTTGCTATTTCCCTTGAGAATGAGGGAGAAAGAGAGACAGGCCTGACGAGTGCACCGATTGACCATGGGAAAGCTTCATCCAGGAATCGGATAGTCATCCAATTAAGGTGGGATTGTCAAGCAACGATTATTAGGGATTTTCACTGGGCTTGAATTATATCGGTCGTTACCCGGTGTACGGCGGGCCTTTTTTCTAGGCGTGCTCTCTCGTTAGTTTACCCAGGGGCTTGCTGCCCCTGACTAAATGAACAGTCGCTACTGCCTGGCAGTGCTGCTAATGATGGGAGAGTAATTAATGTCCATTAAAGGCTGACGTATTGGTAGTGGTCGTTCTCCGCTGTCTTAGGCAGCTGGTAAGACGGTGGCGGTGAAACCTGTTGGAAGGTATCGGAATCCCGTCGAGGGAGAATCATCATCATCGATGTGAACGTTGGCAGGGGTTCGGAGGGGCTCCTCTCTCAATTGTGAAAAGTGGTAACTGTGTCGCGACCTAAAATTTCGTTTGGAGGCTGGTGTCGGGGGCTTTTTACGGCCGCAAACTATTTCATGATTCTTCACCCGTTGATTGGTGTGGCAGGGATGACAGTGTGGCCAGTCTATTAGTAGCCAAGCGGTGTTTCCTCGCGCGGAGACCGAGCGCGAGGGGGTGGGCGCGGGTGTCGGCGGGTTGGATCGATTGGCGGCGAGGCCGAAGAATCATCGGTGAAAATCATCGGCAGAAGTAGTCGCGACCGTCAGCGGTCAACCAGTGGCGAGTGCCCTGGCCGGCGGATATAGCAATCGCCGAGTGTTTTTCACTTGGTCGCCGTCGTCGTAGTCGTTCTATTTCGAAGCCGCGGCTCCAGGCGGAGGGGGGCGGAGAGGGGCGGAGAGCGGAGTGGTGCCGATGGTACAGGGGTGAGATCAGAGGGAGGCGAAGAGAGACCGAGCGGATTTTGGTGGGCGAGCGAGTGATCTCGATGAGAGAGCGGATGCAGGAGGAGCAGCCGGAGGAAGAGGATGGAAAGAGGGCGCGCGGTTTGGAGCGCGCGTATGTGCGGCCGCCAGGCCATTTGCCTCTGCGGTCTCTTGATTCCTAGCGACTAAATTTTCATCTGTACTCATTCAAGTTTTAATGTGTTTTTGCGGCATCAGTCATTCAAACTTAATCAACAACCAGTTACGCGCTCACTCGCTCGGCCAGCTTGCTCGCTTCGCCACCGCCGCTTTTCTCCCCCTACGTAGATGCCCTCCGCGAGTGTAGCCGCCTCCTCCACAAACGCACCTTGCCTCCCTACCTGTACATGTACGAGTATACATATCTGCATCTCGCTGGTCAGCGTCTCTTCGCCGCGGTATGCGGTCCCTCTGTATGCACGTACGTGCAGGACTGGATGCGGATGTGTGGGCGCGGCGGAATATTGGCCGGGCGCTCTGTGACGAGAGCGTATTAATTATAACTCTGGTCAGAGGAACGTCAAGAGATGCTTTCGCAGATACCTACGATAAATTGTCGGTTTACCAGCAAATCTCATTTCCAAACCCCGCCATTTTTCCGCTCGTTTGTCCACGCCCATCGGCCGAGGACAACGCGCGAGTTACGCTGCCGCGACTAGCCTGGCATATTCCTCTTCCTTTTCCCGACACAGCGCGCCGCGCAATGCCGCCTGCCTGCTTGCCTGCTTGCTTGCTTGCTTGCCCGCCTCGACCATCTCTCTGTCTGTCTGTGGAGGGGTGAAACGTGTGGACTCGCGTATGTGCGACTGTCGCGCGCACAAGAGTCCTCTGACAAGCAGGCAGCGCGCGCCAGGGAAAGCGTTTTTATCCAATAAAGTTGATACGGGTAATAGGAATGTCGGCATTGACTATCTCGTCGACATTAACGACTTTATTCCTCCCTTATCAGTCGGCAGCCCACCAGCGCACCCGCTTCCCTATCCGCCCGGTTAAGAGAATAACCAGAATTTCCCGCTCCTCCAAATTCCCACGCTCGCCAGATAAATATCATCACATTCAGTGAAACTTAGTCATTCGCAACCAAACGTACAATAATCTACTATTTTATTGACCGACAAAGATTAACCCACAGTCTTCGAGATATCTCCCAATAAATCAGTTTTTATTTCTCCCGAATGATTGAATTCCTTCGGCAAACTCGCCCTGCCAAATACTCGTTATTAGCGAGGAGAGTGGCGAGCAAAGTAGCAAGGAGGATGGCCGGAAATAAAATTCGAAACCAATTGTCCGTTCTCCAAACATGGCCCGTGGCTGGGTAGCGTGGCGCTTACAAAGTTTTACGGGGGTGCGCGCGCGGTACGTGTGCCGAATTAGCTGAGAGCACATCCTCACGCACACACACAGAGACACAGAGTGCGGAGAGAAGTGAGGGAGCAAAGAGTAGGAGAGACATTTATTTGGCTGTCGCTGAAGCAGTTGGAAACTTGTGAACGTGTGCCGCGAGAGGGATAGGGGCGGCAGGAGGGAGAGTCGAAGGAGAAGGAGGAAAGGTGGAAGCAAGCAGTACCGGAGCAAAGGTGCGAGGGAGAAACTGGGAAGGTTGCAGTGGGTAAGACGGAAAGAAGAGGAGCGGCGAAGCGGTATGGTCCGATGTGACAGAAAACTCAGTGGAGAGAGAGAGGGGTGAACGAGGACGAGGGAAAGGTGTTGAAGCGCGAGCAAGGGAAAAGAAGAGGGAGGGAAAGGAAAACAGAGTGGGAGGGAAGGAAGGTAAGCACGAGAGAGCTGAGCGATGTGTAAGGGTGAGTCGAGTCGGTGGTGGGCGCGAACGGCGCGTGTGAGGGAACGGCCGAGAAGGGGGATGAAAGTATGGGTGAGAGTGGGCCACCGAGCAGGAGGATCCGAGAATGTTTTATTAAGTGCGTCGCCAGCGTGGAAAAAGGACCGGGCAATTTTCAGGTGCTAAAGCGTCTGCTGATAAAACCGGACCGCATTTCAAACAGTGCCTGCTACACCTTTCGGGACTCGTTCAGCCAGCTGTCTGCTAGTCCCAAACCACCCCATCTGCCTCTGCCTCCGGCTCTGGCTCCGCATGCGAGGCATGCTGTTATTTGTTGCGTAGCGCGCGATCGCAAAGTAAGGGATTCGGACGGTGTTTACGCTTAGAGGACTCCTCCTTTTTCGGAGGGACAGGCGGATCCGTAGGCAACGGGCAATCCGATTAGCCAGCAATGAATTACAGCCAAGTAGTTCGGATTCGTTTGCGTAGCTTGTCGGCGACACTTTTATCCCGACAGGGATACTCTCTCGTAGGAATATACGAGGAGGAGGAGGAGGAGGAGGAGAGGTGGGCGGGCGGGAGGGAGGGGGGGCGCTTCTCGTTTTGGATTCGCGGTGCGTCAAACATTTGCTCTGATCTTTAGCGGCCGGTATTAACGTCGGCGGAAGGACAAAAAGGGATTACACACATCGTTAACGCGGAACGGCGAACTGATACCAGGAACGTGGAAGCAAGCCATCTATTATTTCAGCCGTCAATGAGATGTGTCAGCGCTGACGGTTATACGTCATCCACGGGAGCGCGCGAAACACGATCGGCCCAATCCCGCGTCCACCGAGCAGAGGGACGGGCGGGGAGGCACTGTAATCCCGTGAAAGAGACAGAGAAGGAAGAGGAGGCTCGCCAAAGAAGAAAGTACACAGAGGCTACTAGGTCGGAAAAAAGAAGGAGCCCGGAAAATACAAAGAGAAAGCAAGGGGGCAGGATCCTCAACAAAGTGAGAATTAATATTCAATCGCATTAACGAATCGTCGCCGACGTCGCAATCGTTATATCGCGGAGAAACGTACACAGGCTCTCCGAGTGTGGAGTGGGGCGGGTAGTGCGCGGAGGAAGAGGGAACATGCGGACCGAGGAGGGGGGGTTGTACCAGGGGCGCGAACGCGGAAGGACGCTGGTGTTGGTAGAAGCACCCCCCCGCGCACCTCCCGCTCGTTCCCTCTTTCACTGGGAGTGCGACGCCAAATGAAAATACCGAAGGACAATGGAAATACTAATGATTGATTGGATACGAAAAAGAATTATAATTGAAAAAAACGCGGAGTGCCGGCCGAAAAAAACACCGAGCCACGGGGCGCGAGGGAGAGGCTCGCCGCTCGGCAGAGCGAGAGGGTTGCACGCGCCGAGGAGAATGGGAAAGCACTAGGCAGGCGGGCGTGCGAGGGAGCGAGACGCTCTGCGAACTATTGGGAATAATATATCAATACCCATCGAACCCACGCATACGAATGCGACCGCGCGCGCTCCCCGGTGCCGTTCGGGGGCAAGGGGAACTGCTAGAGGGCTACGTCCGAGCGGTGGTGGGCGGCGGTGGGCGCGGGGGGCCGGGGGAGGCCTCCACGGCTCGAAAAGAGAAAAAAATATTACACCCTCACACACTGGCGCCGACTCGCGGATGAAACGGGCACTAACCAATACCAATAAGGGGTGGCACAAAAGAACGGCCGCTCGCTCCGCGAAAAACAGACCCACACAGTGACGCACCGCTCGTTGCATCGCCGGCATTATAGCTTTTCACGTACCCCGCTGAAAATTCGACCTGCACCCGTCGTCAAAAAGACGTCACTATTATTCTCAAAGGACAACAAATACTGTTTATTCTATATCCGAAAACACACAGTTTCAAATCCCCCGATTCTGCCGCAAGTTGTCGCGTCGGGGGAAAAAACCCTGGTCAAAAAACACGCCTGAATCGATTCCCCGTCAAAATACTTGAGAATGCGAAAGGAAATTATGGGCTGCTCGGAGAATCATTGATTAATTAAGCGGGGCGAACTGGAGGGTTGCGTTTCCCAAGGATGCTGGGAGATTCTCGAAGCATTGCGATTGCTCTCGAATGTCTCGAATGTCGTCGAAGCCTACCGCAACTTGCGCTTGCTTCAGCGCGACCCCATAGATGCCACATAGCGTGCCAACACATGATGGGGGGGTGGGAGTTGGGGAGTTGGGGGATGGCAGGAGGATGACAGAAGAGAGTATGGGTGGGCACGAAGCGCGCGCGTTTAGCATTTGAAAAAAGCCCTCGCGCCGGGCGCGGCCACCACCTCGGCCGAATCTCCCATACACAGGCGCGCAAACAAAAGGCTACATTTAGCATTAAAAAAGCACGTAGAGCGGAGGCAGAGCGCGCTCGCGTTCCCGGCGCCGAGGTGTGTATGGACGTTGTAGTCGGAGGATGAGGAGAGCAACGCGGTCCTCTCGTAGCTGGAGTAGGAAACGAGGGTGGCAGGGAAACGTGCTGGCCGATGCCAGTTACTCTCATCTCCGTGGCCGTACGGCCGGACGTCCGTCCTTCTTGCACCGGTGGAACTCTGTGTGTCGGCGTATGGAGTGGAGAAGAGCGGATGGAGCAGATAGAGAAAGGAGGAGGTAGGTAGGTAGGTGAGGTAGGCCGGCGAGGTAGGAGGGCGGCCGGTGCTGGAACGCCGCGAACGCGAAACGTACGAGGCCACCGGGCCGCCGCGCCGCCAGCCCGCTCTCCGGATCGGGACAGAAGTGGTTGATGCATTGGGACAAACACATTTGGCATTAAAACAGACCCGACACTACGTATTCTGCAGGAGCAACGTCCCACCCCATCCGGCTACGGCTTCGAGCCGAACCCGCTCTCTCTCTCTCTCTCTCTGTCCGTACGTGTAGGCGCGACATACGCGCACCCGTGCCTACACACACACACACACACCAAAGGAGAACGATAGTGGAAAAATATCTTCTATTTTTCGGCGCCACCGACGCCGCTCGCGAATTCCCCTATACTCTCCGGCACCGGTAATTATGTTACTCTATCCGTTACGCTGCTCCTGCCGGCGACATCGCGTACTCGAGACACCGCCGTAATTGACGATAACTCATGTTTTTATCAAAAACTGCGCCGCAAGGGTGGATTCTGGGTGGAGGAGAAAGAGATGGATAGATGGAGGCGCGATTAATAAATTCCCCGCTCTTTTTCTGGAGGTCTCGCGGTAAAGCGGCGAATCTATCAGCGCTCGGGAGATAGAGTTTCGTTCGAAAAGAACTTATAATAACAGGCTCCATAATAAAGTTCGGGCCGCGTTACGTTCCGGTAACAGTAATAGGATCCGCATGTACCGGGCGGTGCTGGCAAGCTTGCCATAACAGTACTATTTTTGCAGCGGCCCCCCCCCCGGCCAATCCCCCCGGAGCGCCCACCTCCTCCGCCTCCACCGCCTCCTCTTTCTCTCGCGACTTCCAGCGGTGCTAGGCAGCAGGTATACCTCGAGCGGGTATGGCTCCGCTCGCGTGTGCCGGTACCTATCAATCGTGTTCGAGGGACGCATTTTTTCTCCTCCACCACCACCATCCTGCACCACCGCCAGCGCCACCAGCATGGACGAGCCTCTGGAACGTGAGGCGGAATGAAAATAGAAGTGCAGTAACGCGCCGGCTAAAAAAAATGATGGAAGCCCCGGGCCGTGCAACGGCATTTCGACGCCGCGCCGCGTCGCGCCGCGTCGCGCCGCGTCGCGCTGGCCGGGGCGACATCAGGCGAAGAGACGCGATCCATGTGGTAACATGCGTTAACCATACACTTAATACGTATCGGCTCGTTGCCTTGGCACGATGTTATTGCAGCGTGAGATTGCATAGGACGTCACCCGTCCTAACTGTATTAAGTGCCGGAACTTGCTGCCCGCCGGAATAGCGAGGACCTGCCTGCAATACAATTTTATTTCCGGCCCAATGGAACATTGCGCCCCGAACTATATGGATTTACGTTTATGATTGGTCGTTGCTCTCGCGCAATCTAAAAGGTGGCCAGTTCTTTAGGTGATAAAACAAAGAAGAGGAGAGGAGCGAGAGGGGGGGTGGGGGATTCCGCCGCTAATAGATATGGATGGGGTTGCTGCTGGTCGTCACCCTCTGAAACAAGTGGTCTTGTTATGTGACAGCCAGCTCGAATTGTCATGATGCGACAATTTACTCCCGGTAACGAGAATCCGAGCGGTAATACTGATGCGGCTTATACCGCGGTCAGGCTCCGTGATTGCTAAGTTTAAATATGGTCGTACCGATACGCGGTGATAAATAACAGCATCCGCGCGCACCCACACACACACGCGCGCAGCCACCGACACACACAGCCAGACAGACACACAGCCATGGGATCAAGTCTACACGGTCGAGCAAGTGTGAAGTCTGGCGTACAAATTCGGAAATCCTGCCAGTGGATTCATTACGTGGTTTCAGTTTCGGGCGCGTGCGCCCGGATTCAGTAGCGCGGCTGACAAAGCCCGATCATAAAGCGTACGCCAACAATTCTCGGCCTCCTCTATAAAAGGAATGTCAGGATCGACGCTTTCTTAGACTCCAAACAAGTCTTGCACAAAGACAAACAGAAGTGGCCGCGCTTCTTGACCCTCGGCAATCCCAAGTATCCTGAATCTTCCTAACTCTCTCTCTCTCCCTCTGTCTGTGGCCACACCCTTAGCGACTAGTCTGGTAGGAAAGATCCTCCGGTTACTCGTGTAGCCAGTACGGCGTGCATAATTGGTATCAAAGAGATTCATCTTTTCATTGGAGGAGCAGCAGCAGCAGCATCGCCGATATAATAAAGTATCGGCTATCGCAAGGGGGAGGGCGAGGGGGAGGAAGGGACTGGAGGTAGGGTAGGGTGTAACGAAGAAATCGGAAGAAAGGAAGGAGGGCTACTGGCTCGGGGGAATGCGAGAGCGAGGGAGACAACGGGATCCTTGGAGAGGAGGAAGGGTGGCAAGGAGATCGACCCCGCACTCTCTCTCTCTCCAGCGGATAATTAAAAATAGTCCCCGCGGCCCTTTACTCCTTTTTCGCGGCTCATTAAATCGACCATAAATTATGCATCGAAAATTACGGGCAGGGCCTCCGAATATCGGCAGGGTAAGAAGGGGGAGGGCCAGTCTGGTCCGGCGGTTGGGAGAGCGGCGCGGCATAATAAGCAATTTGTAATCAAGAGGCGTCGTACGGGTGTTATAGTTAGTAAGAAATCCAATGGAGGTCCCGTCCCGTCCCGTTTCCATCCGCGGAACGAACGGCCCCGCGCGCCAGCCACGGGGAGCGTCGAGAACGAAGGTGGTAGTAGGGGTCGTGGACCGGAGGCTCGAGAACACGTAAAAAGAATTGCAAATTGCGAATTAGCATTATGTCCCGTCTACTCAAATCGTTATTATCTCCGACGAGTTCTACTCCGGGCCCTGCTTCGCTTCAGCCACCGTAGCAGCTCCGTGCGCTTTGTCGTAATGTACTCTTTCTCACACTCTTTCCCTCTCTCGTACTCTCTTTGCCTCTCTTTGCCTCTCTTCACGCACAAATCGGATTCACATCGCTTCGAGTACCGACGCTCCCGGTTATTACGCAGAAACGGGACCAAAATTAAATATCGCACGCGTGCGTGCCGCACTCTCGCCACTCTACACTCCTACAACTCTTTCCCAGCGTACGAAAAAATAGCTGATAAACCGAGGAAGCGCGCCATTATTTCACTTGAGACCGAATTTCAAACCTGGCGACCTCTAATTTTCAGTTTCATAATAATAACGCGAGAACCGACGAATCTCTCTTTCTCTCATTTCTTATGGCGGTGTTCTTTCGCATATCCCAAGTGTACAGGATGATTCACTTGCCTTTGAATCAGAACTCTCCTAGCCCTTATTTTTTTCGTGGACTTCCCGACCTTTTCCGGGACTGAAATTTTGTAGAAAGTGTTTTTTTGCATCGAGGAAGAAGTGGTAAAAATTCCAGAGCCCTAGCTCAAAATTCATTTTTTCGCAAATTTTTTAAGGCCTACCCCTTCAAAAATTTTCGATTTTTCGAAGGTTCTGGGACCGGGACGAACGCTTGATTTTTCGATTCCTCGTGTCTCAAAACGGATAAAAAACATAAATGTTTTGGGGAAATGCCGGAATTCAACCTAAAACACATGGAAAACCGATCTTGAATATTTCATTTCAACGGTTTTCCCCATGTTTTTTTATCTTCCTGACCTTTGCCGGGGCTGAAACTTGGTAGAAAGTGTTTTTTTGCATCGAGGAAGAAGTGGTAAAAATTCCAGAGCCCTAGCTCAAAATTCATTTTTTCGCAAATTTTTTAAGGCATACCCCTTCAAAAATTTTCGATTTTTCGAAGGTTCTGGGACCGGGACGAACGCTTGATTTTTCGATTCCTCGTGTCTCAAAACGGATAAAAAACATAAATGTTGTGGGGGAAATGCCGGAATTCAACCTAAAACACATGGAAAACCGATCTTGAATATTTCATTTCAACGGTTTTCCCCATGTTTTTTTATCTTCCTGACCTTTGCCGGGGCTGAAACTTGGTAGAAAGTGTTTTTTTGCATCGAGGAAAATGTAGAAAAAATTCCAGAGCCCTAGCTCAAAATTCATTTTTTCGCAAATTTTTTAAGGCATACCCCTTCAAAAATTTTCGATTTTTCGAAGGTTCTGGGACCGGGACGAACGCTTGATTCTTCGATTGCTCGTGTCTCAAAACGGATAAAAAACATAATTGTTGTGGGGGAAATGCCGGAATTCTACCTAAAACACGTGGAAAACCGATCTGGAATATTTCATTTCAATGGTTTTTGCCATGTTTTTTATACTTCCCGACCTTTCCCGGGGCTGAAACTTGGTGGAGAGTCTGCCCTTGCATCAAGGAAGATGTGATATAAATTTCAGAGCCTTAGCTCAAAATTTTTTTTTCCCATATATTTGGCCATCGAAAATATCCAATTTTTGATGGTGATTCAAAGGCAAGTGACTCACCCTGTACAAGGTCTGAAAAAGCAGTAAAAACAATAGAATTCCTGCCAGTATTTGCGAAGAACGCGGTGAAACGGACGATGTTATATATTGATCCCATTATTGCACCTTGGTCGTAAATAAACGGACGAAAGTTACGAAAACATTTCGGGCGTCAATGTTTACTTTGAAAAATAGGATTAAAGCAGTCGAATGGAGCAGCTCGGTTGATGGAAGGAGCGCGGCACATTCGCGGTCAGTGTCTCGCTCGGCCCCTCGAATTTAAATAGTGCTCCTGCCCGTATTATTGTATTAATAAACGGAATTAGCGAAACAGTAAAGTGCTTTTAACCGACGGTGTCCGGCCCCCCGGTCGCTCTAATATGACAAATACACTAGAGTGCTCCACCGATGGTTCCGCCGGTTCTTGCATTCATTAAACGACGCTGGCGATGCGTCGGGCCACGCGCCGCTGTTGTCATTAACGGCGATGCGTCCGAATCAATTTTCATCTGTCGGATACTTATGTACTGATACAAGCCAATGCGCACCACACACTGTGAATCATCATTCCCATGATCCTCTGATAATTGCACACGGGTTTCATGGCTGAACGGAATGTGGAGCGTGCTTGTCATTGTAATTGTAGTAATACGTTTTAAATTACCGAAGCACGAACTCCTTGGAAGTCATTAACAACGAACATTCATTCCCCCCTTTCCGCCGCCGGGACGCGAACGTCTGGCTGGAGAGAAAGAGTTTATAAGGGAGCGCGAGAGTAGCCAAGATCCGGCGAAGAATAGGTTAATTTCTTGATTGGAGTGTTCCGATAAAATGAATAAATACCGGCGGCCAGTGGCTTTCCGCGAAATCTCGCGGATCAATTAGCAGACACTCGACGGAATCCGCCAGGGAATCGGGAAGTCTGTGTGCCGGGCCGAGGAAGTATAGTTGAAGAAAAGTTTCGCCCAAGATTTCGCAAAGGAGAGTCTCGAAGGCTGCGGCGGCTGCTGCGGCGGCGGTGTCGGCGCTGTGCACATCTCGAGAGCGATCTCTCGTCGGCTCGAAAGTTGCGCAGTTGACGAAATAAAGGGCCGCGCCAAAAGCGAGCGGGAGAGAGAGGGAGCGAGATGGAGAGTGAAGCAAGAGCGGAGTGAAATAATACTCTTTCTTCTGGCAAGACTGCGTACTGGAGTCGAATCGAGCCGGGGAGCTCCAGCCGAGCGGCGGAGATCTCGAAGAAACCTAATTAACTCTGCGCCTTCGAATGAAATTATTTTTGCGCCTTGGTCGCCGCGGAAAAAAAGCGAGAGAGTTGCTTAAAGAAGGAGCTTGTGCTGGCGGGATATGGGCCGGTGGTAAGACGCGGGCTAAAAAAAGGACAAGCTAAAAGCTGGAAGCGGAGAGAGGCGGTGGGGGCCAATGGAGTAGCAGCGAAAGCAGCGAGGATCGTGGTGGACGAGGGACTACTCTGCTAAGGTGGAAGGCAAGACAGAAGTAGGTGGCGGAGCGAAGGGACAACAAATGCAAGGCAGCGAGAGCGAGAGCGAGAGAGCCGGGGAGAGCAGGGCTCGAAACTACCAAACTACTTTTCAAGCTGCCCCCGCGGCCCTGGCAAGATTATAATTAAAACGTCGCGCGGCGCTGGATAATAAATTAATGCATAATTAACATAGCTAATTATAATACCGGCGGAAATTTTTCTCGTAACTCGCAACACGCACACGCACACACATAGGGCGGAGAGCCCCACATACACATAACGTTCGCTGGCCCCTGTGCATGCGGAGGCAGTGCAGCCCGGTAATTTATGATCGGACATGAAAAATTACCGTCTCGGGGGGGTTTAATCATCCTCGTAGGCCCCCCCTCCCTCCCTCCCCCCTCGTCCCCTCGGTCCTCCCTCCCGCCCGCCCTCCAGCCCGTTCCACCCCCGACCGTCCGAGAGGAGAATCGACCTTCTGCCAGCCGACATCGTGGACCACTTCACTCTCACTTGTACCTCCTTCGCCAGCCACCCCATCTGCTACAGCCGGACTTAATAACTTATTATAATTCGATGCAACGCGCGTCGCCGATTCCACTTGGTTTGCCCGATGCACGCATGATAGACTGCCGCGCACGATCGTAATCACAAGCTGCGGGTGAGCGTGCTCTCTCTCTCGGCTCAGTTTTGCGCCGGAGGGTTACGCGGGCAACGATTAATTTATAGTTTTTGCCAGGACTTGATAGCGAGTGGCTCGCACGTCCACCGGTCCACACGATCACCGAGGGTAATCGCTCTGATAGTTGGCTTCGCTTGATAGAGTGTCACCCTGGCTCACCGTGGGAGCTCTCTGACTCTCGAGGAAAGATTGCTGGAGCACGGCTACTGACGTAATGCTAATCATACACTTAGCCCGAGCAAGAAATCTCGGCCATCAGTTTTCCCCGATTAATTTATTCCGTTGAAAGTGGCCTTTATTATTATAGCGCCGCGCCGCGCCGCGACCGGTAGGTAGCATGTGTACAACCATATCAAATGGCTGAATTAAAAAGCGAGACGACAGCAGCCGGGCTCAATTAGATAAGAGCGCGCTGGAAATTCCAGCTGAGTTTCATAACGTCATTGCGTGCACGGGTAGCTAGCTGGGATATTATCGGGAACTCGTCCGCATTGTTACATCGTGATGTGGGGCTGGTGGAACGACAGTTAGTGGAGATCGCGAAGCTTAAATGGGAGCGCGGTGCAATCGGGGAGGGAAACTTCGGCCTGGCAGGACTCTCTCTCCGGCGGAGAGCGAGAGCGCGCGTTCGCTAATTGACTTATAAAAAGCTTAAATAATTAAATTAGCATTAAAAGCCGCCGCGAGCGGGCCCTCCAGCGGTCGTATAATTCAACATTGTGCTTTATTTGCCTCGGACTGGCAGTATAACGCGGTGGAAGCTGCCGCCACTGCCGCCACTGCCACCGCTGCTGCTGCTGGTCTTTTTCAAAGCGGCGGCGGCGGCGGACACATCGTGCGGCGCACGTGCGTTAATTCATTAGTCCCCGGGTGTGTGCATCGCTTCGCGGCAACTTCCTACCTTTTAGAATCCCTCTGTCGCCGAAACCAGCCGCGGAGAAAGGGAGACAGAGAGTTTTGAGTGATAGCCTCCTACCACCATGCAATAATGCACGCGCGTCCTCCTACTTGCCGCTCTTTGATGTCACTTAAACTCATCGCGGAACACTAGCCTGCGAAAACCCTGCCTCCCCCAGACCGATCGCTTCTTCGATAACGTTCGAGCGCTGCCAATCGAGCGTATCGTATCAAGAGGGGCAAAAATCATCTCCTAACAATATCCGGCGCGCCAGAGGGCCTGTAAAAAATTCCGGGCAAAGTCGGAAGTGCCAGGGACAAGGACGCCCGGTGATTTGTCGGTAAATCCGGAAAATCGCCGGCCGTTACGGCTGCTGGGATCGCGCGACACAGCGATCGCTTAGGCGCGCGCCGCGAATGCACTGGCGTCGTAGTAATTTGTCCGCGTTATTCGAGCGGCTCGCGGGCCACGCTATATCCCGCGGGCACTACTCTCTCCCTCGGCAATGTTCGCTATCGAGCAGAGGTTATATGTGTGCAGGAGGTACGGTGCAAGGGCAAGGGGCACGGGCGGGTTTGAAGCGGGAGGGGGCAGCGAGCACCGAAAATGCAGACAAATGAGTTAAAAAACGCAGGTTGCAACGCCTCGGCGTAGCGGCGAGCGATGGGAGCGCGGCAGCCGACGGAGGGTAGCGCGCGGCCGCGAGAGTGCGGCGATTTGACATTGTCGAAAGTTAATCAATGCCCCCCACGATGCCACGGGTACCAGGATGCACGGGACCTTGCTGCGCGAGAGGAGCCGACAGAGAGAATCGGGAGAGGAGGCGAGCGAGCTGCTCTCTCCGCCGGGAGGAGCGGAGCCACCGTCAGCAACCGGAGACCGGCAGCGAGCTCGCGCGGCGTTTCGTCAATTTTTTAAAATTAAATCACTATCTGTCCTTGTTAAATGCATTTCCCGGGGCTCGACGGCACCGCTCCGCACCGCACCGCTCCGCGCCGCGCCGCGCCCTCCTTTTGCGCGGATTCACCGTGCCATTGTGCTACTCTTACCACCCTCCCCGCGTTACCGCCGTGTGTGACGCGACGCTCGGCTCAACTCGATCGCTCGCCAGCGAGCGCACCCTTGCGCTTTCGAGCCCGGGCCATCGCCGATCATCCGCGTGCCGCCGCCGCCGCCACTGCCTAATGACAGACAGTTGCCGGTGCCCGAAAAAAAGTGTGTAAATCTGCGAGCAACGGCCGCAGAGGAAGATAGAGAGCTTAGCGCGGGAGAGGGCGCGTACGGTATAGGAGGCGCGTTGCGCGGAGTAAGAGGAGGGCGGCGGAGAAGAGCGGGAGGGCGAGAGGGTGGGGGCGGAGGAGAGTGGGCTGTAAGGGAGGAAAGGTCGCGAGGGTGGGTTGGGGATGCAGCGAAAGAGATAGAGCCGCGGCCGCGCCATCAGCCGCGGCTGCATGTAGATAGCGGTACATGCAGTCGGTGCCGGCCGGGGCCATTCCGGTAAAACGCACCGGAATAAAAATAATGGCTGGAAATGGACACGGGGTACACCGGCACCTCGTCATTTTTTTCTATTAGCCGAAACTTACAAACACCCGGGGCTTCCGGCCATTTCAGAGGGCCGCGCGCACCGTGCTCCGTGCCCCGTGCCCTCCCCCTTTCCCTCCCGCATCGCGCCAAACTGCTCTAGTCGGCCTGGTATCCTCGAAATTCGTGCGGCCACGGCTCGTTCGCCGCTGGAAAACGCTCGCTGCCGTACGCCCCCCCCCCGATGTGTGCACTTTTTCCGGCCTCGCCCCCTCCCAGCAAGATGGGAGAAGGTGTGTGTCCTGTCCTCGGCCAGGCCGCGATTAAACTGTCATCCGCGCGCTGCAAATGACTACGCTTTTTTTCCGCTCTCGTGCGAGCCCCCGAATAATTTAGATGCTTCATTGCTGTTATTAATTTCGACGGATGCGGACGCACGCTCGCAGACAGAGAGAAACGCTTTAGCGAGCTTTACGGCTTTTTGAGTGTTTTAACTTATGCGCATCCTGTCGGCGACGATTTTTTCCCCGTTCTCGCTGGCCCGCCTGCTTCTCTAAGGGCGCGAGCTCCCGGCAAAACGAATTGCCACGCACTCTCTCTCTGCTTGTGTAGTGTGCGCCCTCGCGCTGTACCACCCTCAGCTTTACGGGAATCCGACGAGAAAAGCGCGCAGAGTGTGTCGAATGCGTTCGAAACGCATTATTGAAAATGGGTGGAAAAGCGAGCGAGCGAGCGAGCGTTCCTCGCGCGAGCAAAGTATTGAAATCTGCCGGGGCGGCCGTGATCGCCGAGAGGAAAGGGTGAGCGGGTGAGCGGGTGAGCGGACAGAGGCCGAATAACAGGGCGTACGAATCAGCGAATTCTTCGCGTCCTGCCGAAACAATTTCGTTGGACAGCACTGACGTCGAGTGAGAACGGTTTAATGGCCCGGTCTTCGTGCACAGTGCGCTCTTCTTGCTCATTCGTATGCGGCCCGGAATACCCTAAGACGTAAGGTACGCGCTCCGTTTCACCGGAGCGGCCACGGGCCCCACGCCAAATTATGCACAATTAACGTCAGTCAAGCATACTTATGCTGCCCTCGCGGAGATACGTATTTATGCACATCACCAATTCCCTGCCTTTATGTACTTCGCGCACGCTCCATAATCATACTTTATCCCGGTTCCGCATTATGCCGATGCGACCATTTCGATGTAAGCATTCCGGCATTTCAGGCGAAATTAACGATGTCCCCGGAAACCTGATCGATTCCGAGACCCCACACCCTGAATATTGATGAAGACGATTGCTAGTGCCAGCTCCGACTGGCTCTCCACTGTTCCACCAACCTGCAAATTCCTATTGTCCCATTCTCCCCGGATATTCCCTTGATCTAGTTGTTCCCAAGTAATACTAAGGAAAAAGTGGGGAAAGTGTAGCATCCGTAGCTGGAGCTTTCTAGTAGCGAAGTCAATCAGAGTGCGACAATGAAAGAAGCACGGAATCGCGGATGCTCTGCATCCTGTCTGGTTGTAAGGTGAATCTGATTGGCTCATGAATATTAAGTTCGCCCGGCAATTATTATCTGTGTTATAAATCGGGCGACCCGACTTGCCGAGCTTCTCGTGCTCGGCCCTCGTTGTTATTATCCGCCGTGTGGCCGCACACGCAGCAGCACTCCCTAGCCCACGTATCCTTCGGTATCAGGATCCACAACCGCACACTAGCCTTCCCGCGCAGACCACTCGCTCTCCAGCCCTCTCATTCCCCTTCTCTCTCTCTCTCCTCGCGATTACCCCCAAGTGTTAATTACTAATCTCGCCTCTGCTAATTATAATTAACGCCTTTCGCCCGAGGAATGCTCGGCGAGCTCTGCAAAAAGGACACGACAGATTGGCCTGTTCGCGGGCGTCCACCTTTAAAGCAGATCGGCCGGATTCGATTCGCACACAGTCGCTCGATGCGCGTGTATGTGCGAATCGGCCGCGGACCGGTTTTTCGTGGCCCTTAAATGATCCCGGCTCGGATTCGCGGCAGCCCAGTGAAATCACGGAGTTTCCGCGTAATGAAGAGGCCTCCTGATCTGATCCGCGATAAATCTTGATTTGCTCCCCGGTAATTGCCATTCCCAAGAGCCACTGGACACTGATACTATCGCGTGCCAGCCTATCTGTCACATTTTGCCAGTCTCTTGTCCGGCCTATTAGTATCCCGTATGATCGTACTTGACGTCAACTTAATTTCGAGCATATTCAAAGTCCCCTGTTTCGTCGCTTAAATGATGAGATCAACGACAGCACCTTGTCATTTTCATTCGGTGATTTATTTTTACGATCATGTATAATATTTGGTAGTCCGCATCGCTTTTTTTTCATTCTTCGATTGTGGTGGACTTGAAGGCAATCAGTACTTAACTCAGCCGCGCAGAATTGGTTGTTCGTTTGGAGTAGAGTGAAGGCTGCTCGAAAATTGCGTGGGGGATTTTCCGGGGGGAATCCAGAAATAGTCGTTTCAGCGGTAACATTTTTTTCCCGGGGAAATTTGACGTGTCACATTACCATCGATATTTGGTGTTTGCCGAATGGGGGCTACCTGTGTCCGGGCTGGCGCGCCCCAAGCTCCTGCGGCAGTGTACGCCCGGTGCCTCATTAAAATATGCAAATACGCGACTCCGCGCTCGTCCGTTCTGTATTCCGCGCGCTGCCTTTCCCCCGGCTCGCTCGAGCTACCTCACATGCACATGCGTCGAAATGTTTACGATCACGGCGAAATTAAAAGTACCGCTAAAATATTGCCCCTAATACGTACGCGCCGCTCGGCCGGCCCTCCGCCTCGCTCCTCCGGAGATCGGCCTGCCTCCTTAAGCCTGCCTACTGTTCGGGACACCTAGCCAGGCACACAGCTCCCAGCAGATCGAGTGTGAGACGGTGCGAACCAGTTTAAAAGATTTAAGCACCCAGCTGCTTAGCCTCGCTGGCTCCCTCTCGCCCTCTTTCCTACCTGATTATTTAGCCTTCTTTGTGCCCACTCTATTCTTCGTCCCTCTTCGACAACCATTACAGGGCAGTTCTCGGAGCCCTCGATCAAAGTCAGCATACCACCAAGACGCCAGAGAGTGAGAGAAAGGAGAGGCAAGTGTGCGCTCATCGAATTCTATAGGAATCTTGGGGGCATTTGAGTTTGCGTGAGGGCTTCGATATCGCTAGCTCATCAGGGCTCTCGATCAGCCATACCTTATCGAGCGGGCTAATCCGCGTCGGACGAGAAGTTAGAGGCTCGATCGGACGATCGCTGCATAGCAATAAACAAGTTGCCGCGTGGATTTGCGGAAGAGGTATGGGTCCAGTGGCCTCTTGGCGACTTGACGCGCAAAACGAACAATCCTGCCGGCCTGAAGCGTTGCTTTCGGCCCTGAACGAGATCTATCCCTCTCGCCAGTGGTCCACTATTGCCCGACAACCCCCGGGCGTATAGCCTCGCGGTTCCTGGGAAGGCGTGCGAGATGATTTTTACGATCTCGATCCCGCTAACGAGTTGCGTCCAGCGCGCCTATTCCCTCGCGTCTTATGCGGCGATAATTCTTCATTATCGTACATTGTTGCGCACCGCGAAAGGCTGCGCTCTAAGTCCGTGTCGCCGCTTGCCCTGCACCGTGCACCGCCGCGCCGCTGCATTTTTTACGAGACGTCATCGGCCCGGGTAATCAGACCGCGCGCGTTTTAATTGCCCTCTCGTTTTTGCGCGAGGCCTGACATTTACGAGGAGAGGCCTCGCGTCCAGCGGAGTAACAATCGGCTGGAGGACTCGCAATCGCGGCACAAAGTAGCCGATTCTGATGTGTAGTAGTCAGTAAGGTTTCGTTACCACTTACCACCCCGTTCGGGCTCGTTACGCCGCTGACGTGGCTGCCCTCTCGAATACAAATGCTATTCTTATGCAGAGGAATTCCACTGCCAGCAAAAGAAATCCTCCTGCCGCCGCGCCGCGCCGCGCCGGTTCGGCTCTGCGATTGCTGATCCAATCTTCCAATCTCCCTCCTGTAATTATTAGTTATTTGCTCGTATGATTATCGGCCGGACAATTAATTAATTCCACGGGGCGGGATAGTGAGTGAGGCGGTGGCATTGAAATGAGGGGAGACACATCATTTATAAAGAATGAGACAAGGTAGAAGACGTATGAGATTCTTTCATTTCTTGAATTTAGCCAGCAAGTGTACAAGCAAGCGACAGCTGACAGGGTTTTTCCTTTTACAACTGTGAGAATGATTTATGGGAGTATGGTGGCCGGCGTAAAATTGTCGGCGAGTGGTAATAATGCATATCCTCGAGGAGGATCTTGCACCTTGCACCGGGCGGACAAAGAAGAGGGCCGCGTCGACGTGCTAATTATGCACACTGGCTCTGCGACCTTCCTCTCTCGGGTAACGCCGCGCCGCGTCGGCGAACAGTTGACTTGGACGGCTTCCCAATTGCCCGGTGGCAATATAAACGCCGTGCCGCGACATTCGCGACAGGAAGACATGAGTGGTGGCTCGCAATTCCTTTCATTAATGCGCCGTTTTATTGCAGTTGCCGCTCCCCTGGCCGCAGTAATGCATCACCACCGATAATAATGAAGCGGCCCAAGATTGGCCCGCATTTCTCAGACTCTAAATTGCCAATTATACTGATGTTCGATTGGTCTCGCGGAGAAGGTGTCACTTGGGAAAGTGTCTCGACATAGATGGAGAGTGATGTCGAACAGGAAGGGTCGCAGATTTTCCGTCGAACCTCCGCATTCCCCGAGGGCTTCCGACGATATAAATCGCGCGTCGTAGTAGCAGCACCGCGTCTGAGGAAGCCGGTGCAGTCCGGAAAGCACTTAATCACCGTTAGCCTTATTGAGCTTACAGATTTCTCCACGCCCAGTAGTC
Organism: Ectemnius continuus; assembly: GCA_910591665.1. Lineage (NCBI taxonomy): Eukaryota > Metazoa > Arthropoda > Insecta > Hymenoptera > Crabronidae > Ectemnius > Ectemnius continuus. The sequence continues at coordinate 13,968,546 of OU342861.1, forward strand.
TCGGCCCTATCACAACGTGGCCAGCCGCGTTCTGAACGCTCAAACGCCAAGAGGCACTTTATTAAACTCGCTCGCAACACTTTCAAAGACCGTGTAATGACAGCAGTCGACCCTACCACGTCCACGGAAAGTAAGATCGGCTTCCTAAGACTTTCTCATGTAAACCTGAGAACTTCGAGAGATCGATAACCGCACGATAGAAGTCCACAAGTGCTCCAGTCAAGTTTAGCATTCCAAAGCATTCTCACTGCATTCCAATGATTTTTGCGGTACGTAAATTTACAGGCGCTCGAGATTTCGATGGTAATTGATTCCCAAAAGATAATAGCTATTCTACGTGTATCGCATCAACACGTATTTCGCGATACACAAGTGGGAACTTTGAGAGGACTGATGCTCGAGACGCGAGAGGTTAATTACAAGGGACATCGAATCTTGAAGCCGGTTTCAATGGTTCCAGTGGATCAGTAATGAGAGGAAGGCATTATTACTGGGTGGTCCGTGTACAATGGTACCTGGTGCTTCGAAGGGTTAAGCAAATCGGTATTAATATCGGTGGTGCATTCATTCTGGCGCGGCCACCGGCACTTCATCCCCTCGTCAGGAGGCGAGCGAGCAAGCGAGCGGGCGGGCGTGTATGCGCTCGATCTCGCCGCGCGGCTCCGATGGATTTTTGTTAATGCGTAATTGAATTTACAGAGCGTGTCTACTAGATTGTATCTGGGCTATAGATTTCAGTCCGGGCGATAACCTTGGGGAGGCGTGGATCGGCGGCGGCGGCAGCGGCGGCGGCGGCTCGATTCAATTCCCATTTATAACGCCGTCACATCGAAAGTGGCGGCGTAAGTATCTGCAGCCGACTGTAAATGCGGCTGCTGAAATACATATACACCGAGCAACACAACCAACCGGCGAGTTCGTGGCTACGTTTATGGACCTCGCGTACATGGGTACTCGGTGAAATTCAATCAACTTCTTGCTTTTTTTCCAGGCCCCTCCCCCTCTCCCTCACCCTCTCTTTCTCTTTCTCTCACTCGAGGGTAGCGCGGCTCCGGCGACAATTCCAGATCCCTCGTCAAATATGCCATGAGGAATCTGCTTCTGGCATACTTCGTTCGGCCTCCAATATATGCCGGCCTGCTTATTAATGTCCGCCCGATAATTGATACGTATCGGTACCGATCACTATCCAATAGCTCCTCCAGCATCGACTCTAATAACCCTTATTAATTCGAGGGACTTAACTTTCATCATTACTCGCATCAGAAGATTGTGCTGCTTGATTTATAACTGCCTGGGAATCAGTTGGACATTTATTTCCTGGCTTTGGCAAAGTTTGAGGAAAGCATGGATGAAACTAGTGTTTCGGGTTGATATTACAGTAGGCCAGGCCGACGACGGGAACGATTGTCATTTAACGAGGTAACAGGCCTCGGGCAAATTGTTAAGGCCGCTGGAACGAACGTGTTAAGACACACCGGGTGTTCTTTCGTGGGGAGGGTAAGAGAATCGCGCGTGGGTAGTAGTACACGAATGTTAATTGTTTACCGATGCTAGTTTATGAAGGCCATGAGTCAAGCGCGAGCAGTGCATAAGGTATGTGTTCGAACATCGGTTCGACATTTTCTAACGAGTACCTACCACCGCCACTGTCAGCCGAGCGAAATATCGAGGACAGGCGGCGAAGTAAGCGGGCAAGCGCGCCGGGTGTCGTCGTCGTCGTCGTCGTCGCCCCGAGCACGTATTACTTCAAAATCATCTCCAGCCAGTGTGATTTAACTCTTTCAATTGCTCGCATTACGCTACCGATCCTCGTGCTTCATATTCCTCGACACCCTCCACTCAAGGAATTAGATCCGGGTTAGTGTTACTCCTTAGGGCGCTCCGATTCCCCGAGTGTCATTGCCCGCATTACTTTAACCGGCAGACAAGTATACGCTTGGCAAATAATTATTTCCCTAATATTCTTTAAAACGGTTGCCCCTCCTACTTGGACTGTTATACATGGGGCTTTGTGTGCAAGCTTATACATAACATTTGAGGAGGGTTGTCGAGGGGGAGGAAGAAATTCGTTCCAATGCAGCGGCCAATTTAGCAGGGGCCGCGGTATCGCCAAGACATATCGAAGTTCCAAATTCACGATTTGAGGCAAAGTTCGACAGTGTTTGCGCGGCATACGCCACGGTTAGTTTGTCCCCGGTCACGTGAGAGAGGGCCTCCTCTCTCACGTCTTGTAGAGTTGTAGCGGTCCACTATAGCTCGCATTCTGTTGGCCGGACACTTGGCGACGACCCATCCCTCATGGCTGTCCCGGCTGTCCGAGCTCCTAGGCACTGTCCAGTCAGTGAACTCTCGAGCAACTTCTGTTATTATAAGTTAACCCCAGACCACCCCCACCCCCACCCGCGCCCACTGCCCGAACGCCCCAACCGTAGCAACAGCCCGCTCAGATTATGGCCATCAGCCAGCGAGCTGAGATCTGGGTAACGCCGCACCCAACTTCCCTTCGTTTGTATAAGGAAGTGTTTCAGGTCACCCGAAGAATAACACGTTCGACCTCTTGTCCGTTCTTCAGCGACGTCTGCTCAGCCACTTCGCTTGATTTGGATCGCCCGAACCCACCACTCTCTCCCACCTTACTACTTTCTATAACTCCCTCTTGCTCATTGGTTAATTGTCATCTAATTGCCACTCCCCTTCAAACTTCTCAGTCTCTTCGAACCGATATGGACTTCTCTCATTCTTTGTTTCTTTATTATTTGAGGCGGGACAAATTTGGCGCGGCTGACACTAATGGGGTTTTGTTTGAGGGGAATTCTGGCGAAGGTAAGGAATCAGGAGGAGTTATTCGGTGCGATCTCTGGGTGATGCGAGCTGAAAACCTTCGGGCACTCGTGGGCTTAAGGATGAGGCGAGCCAGCGCAAAGAAGACAGAACGAAGCAGCTTTACGAGAGCGAAAAGTTGCACTGGAGATATAAAGCAAGCGCGTCGCATATAACTTACAATCAGCCACACGTTGGCCCGCGCTGCATCTTCCATTTCATGCGGGAGCCGCGCTCGACGGAGCTGCCCCGCTCTCCGCTCTCGCCTTGAACTCGGCATCAAAGTTCGACTTAGTCTAAGAATTTACGAGGGATTCTCTAAAAAAGTGCTAAGTTTAAAAAAGATTCGAGACACTCCAGCCTAAGCTGATCCCATTCGGAGACTAATCCTATTCCATTCTTTATTCGACTACATTTCGACTTAGTGGACTCGGATTCCTACAGATTCGGTAGTAGAGTTTATCCAAATTAATTGGATTATTCTTGATTCGTAATGGAATGTAGCATGAGTCTACGCACAACTAAAATCGGAATTGTCTTATGGGATTGGAGGAATAGGGTCTTACTGGAATGGGAGAATTTTGCACGGTAGTCAGGAGGAGTGCATTATCGTGATCAGCGATCATAAAGGGCCCCGGAATAATTATTCGCGCGGTAACGTATCATCCATATTCATCTGTGCGCTCTCGGCTGAATGCCTCGTTTGTGTATCGGGGGCCGGGAGTGGTGTGATTTAAAATAAGGGCCCACGTTCGGAGGTGCTAACGTAATTCCTGCGGTATCGAGATTCACGCAACACACGGCAACGGCGGCCCTCATCAGCCCTCGCCGTTTTCCCGGCGCGTTTCTGTTACCGGCTGCTGGCGCGCCGCGCCGCGCCGCGCCCGACGCTCCCGAAGCAAGTAAATGCCGAGGGCACTGCTCCCAGTCGGACGTGACGAGCCACACAAACGCTTAAACTTGCCTTCAGCGATCCTCCTCTGCGAGAACGCGCCCGCGCGCGCGCTAGCAAGTGAAAGAAAGAGCGGAGTGGAAGGCCTGAGGCTACCCAGACAATATGGAAAATAAATCGATAACTTAATTAAGCCAGGCACACCGCCGGAGAATGCCTGCTAATCAATTCATAGCCGGCCGGTGCACATTATACAAATGCGAGCGCAACAATCTCGTTCATAAAGCAAAGTATATCGGCACCGATTTCATTAACTTATCTGCTGCCGGGGAGCCCGGATGCGTGACTGCGAGGAGTTAAAATCAGCCAATTACATCCGGGGCCAGAGGAGTGCGCGAGAAAGAGAGAGAGTGAGTGAGAGAGCGAAGGGAGGGAAAGGGCGGAGAGAATCGTCGACACTCTCTCGGGCCGCTGCTCTTTTTTGTCATCGCTAAGGACTCCCGAGGCTTCGTCGTTATTACGCTATCTTCGAGCCACTTTTTTTCATTGATTCACGATCCACCCGGCGAGAATTATGCCCCGAACTCGACGTAGCCACCGTTCGAGCTACTACAACTTGGCTTTTAGTTACAATTAAGCCTGTCCCAGCACTTTCCAAGGGCGCTCGCTCGCTCGCAGCTGCTGAGCACGTTGTACCTACATTAGAGGCAAAGTCTTATTGCCGACATTACCATTACGCTCCTTTTATTCGATCAGCCCCCCCTCCTCACCCGAGTTGCTCGATTCTAATTTATCTGGATTCGCGTGTCCCGAGTAATGAGTCTCATTTTGCGGAGGTCGCGGCCAACTCTCGTTGAGTGGCCAATGGCATGATAAGTGAATATGCAAACCGGTCACTTTACTTGATAAGGCCGGAGATCGGCATCGTTAAATCTCTTCTGGGAAGAAGGGAAGTTATACGCGAGCGCGCGCGCGCCCGCCCGCCCGACGTATGACGTACTCGAGCTATCCTTTCGCGTAAGGTGCTCAGGATCGGGAATCGGACGGCAGCTATACATAGTTTAGTCGAAGAGGATAGGCAGACAGTAGTAGAATAACTGGAAGTTAGAGAGAAGTAGCTGGATATCTGGTGGCGAGGGGGGGCGCGACAATAGATATGCCGCGGACAGTACAATGGTCATTGTAAATCAGGGCATTTTAAAAATCTGACAGGATATATGTTGACTCGGCCTCGTATATCCTGTGTCACACACGGACGCTGCTGCGCCGCTGCCGCCCATTAAATACAGCATTATGCTACCCAGCCGAGGCCGAGCGACTTCAGCCACGTAATGGTAATTGCCAGGATGTATTCGCAACGCCATTTTCGGCAAGTTGCCATTCAGGGATAGCCTGCCTTGCCTCCTTCTCCTACACTGTCGCTCCGAGACGATCGAGAACTCGGATTATCCTTTTTCTCCTTTCCTCCTCCTTACTCTGCTTATGTCCGCTATCGCCGGATGACTGATAGGACCAGTAGGCCTCGACAATTTTACTCTATCACTGGCTGCCTTGAACTAGCAGTCTCCAGAACACGCATTCTACCATTTCACCGGCTCATGAAGATCGATCGGTTGCACTGCCTTCGCCGACTGAAGTTATTTCAATAACATCGTTCAAAGGATGATTTTAATAAAAACAGGTCTACATGTGTAGTAAGGAGATGGATTAATCACAGGTGAGATTAGAGCAACCGATCGGATCGCCTGATTATATTCTATTAATAATTAATTTTAAAGTAAACTGGGTTGTTGTCAAGTATACTGGTTTGGTTGATGACTTGAATACCGGATGATGAATGTCTCTAAATCCACGAAGAGTGCAATTTTCCTGTCGGCCTGTCTACTTGGGAATGGGGAATGGGATAAAAACGCGAGAGCCATGACAGGTTTTCAATGAGCCACTCATTAAAAGCATGATCTGATTTAATAAGTTTTAAAATCGAGTTCCTTGTTAATTCGAGCGACATTTGTGGCATAAGAGGGAAGGAGCTTTCTCTCTGGTTACGTAAACTCGAGTCCAAAAAGGACGGGGTAAAGCCGCTGAGAGTCCCTGACGTAGGTGAACTCGTAAATCTATCCCATCGACAAGCAGGCCCAGTCTATATCGAGATCACAAGGACGTTAATTAACGGACGACTAATATATCGATTACTTACTCCAATTGCGATTACCGCTTAATGCGAAATTATGGCTTCCCGTTCCACGGGGTTTCGTGTTGCGCGCCCGTTCCGCCCGACGCACTAAGAACCCGCAGTTTGTCGATAGGCATAGCCACTGCTCAGCTAATCGTAAACAGGTAACTTGAACTGCTTACTCAAATAAGACTCGTCCTAAGAAATTGCACGGTGAGTCTTCGCTTTCAACTCCTGCCAGTATAAATAAAAGCCCACTCGATTCATGATCCTCTTCCTGCACATTTTTGAAGTTGCAACGAAGTTTTTTTCCCGAAGAGGATCGTTCCGGCAACTGACACCAATTTATCTGAGAGAATCGAGGAAAACCGTAGCGTGGAGTGGGTGCTGCTTTACAAGTGTGGGGCTCACGCACGCGTCAGAGCCTGGCGCCATTTGGTACTGTGAGTGTCAGCGGGTAAGCCGAAAATCCAAACCTTAGTAACGAGACGCTACACGTTTGGGCAGCGTGGCGGAGGAGGGCGGGGCGGTAATGTATTCCGACGAGAGAAGTGAAGCATGCATATTCTAGATATATTATAAATAATTACTCAATTATATCTTTGGAAAGGCAATGAATAAAGATGTCTGTTGCCGACGCCCGCTCGCGCACCATCGGCTGCTCTCGCTCGCTCGCCAAGTAGAAGGAGGAGGGTACAGGCAGTACAAGCTAATAAAAAAAAGGGGAAAAAAAGAAAGAGAAGGAACGCTTGCGTTGAATATTCAAACGCAGCGAACTAGGTGGCCGCCGGGGGGTGTGGGGGTGCGAGGGAGCAGGCCGGGGTGAGCTTATTTCAAATGGAGATCCATATTATACCCTCTTCTTACCGGGGGAACGTACTTTTGTTTCCAGATTTCGCGGTTTTCGCCGTGCTGGCGGTCTCGAGTGCGCCAAACGAGAGCGGCCGAGGGGAGTTGCGGGGGGCCGCCAACCGAGAGAGACACTTGAATTCCCAAACGGTCCTTTATCCGCCTATAAATGTTGCAATGAAAATCGAGCCGGCATCGATGACTAATTATTGCCATCGACGCCACTGAAAATATGCGGACACACCGCGCGACGCCGCCGCGCCGCGCCGCGCCGTGCCCGCTCAGCTGACGAGCCAGGCTTCACTCTGTTTCCTTCTTCGCCCTTATATCCATGCGCTCTCGTGAAATTCTTTTTTCCTTCTCCCGGGGACAAAGTGATCTGGATATCTCTCTCCCTCTCTCGCATTCAGCCTCCCTTTCTCTCCCACCCTTCCTTCTTTGTATCCCCTCGGTATCGCGCGGCTCGACACGCCGCGTATCGTTTCCTAGCAATTTGTCCGGGTGGCATGCACATGCAACTACGTCGATCCACGGGACAGCCGCGAACGAGTTAATTGCTTAATGATGCACCACCTCGACTCGCCAGGGCCATTTATCTGGGTCCGGCCGCATTCTTTCCTGCACCGGTCTTCCACGAAAGGGGCGAGAAACTTTATTGGGGGTATAAATCCGCAACGCGCGGTACCCCGCGCGCTCACCCTGGCGACACGATAAACTTTAAAATATTGCGGAAATGAAAAGCTTTCGGGCGTACGCAACAGCGGCGCGCGGCTCCTTTTCCGCGAAAGATAATATGAGCGGGCAGGGCCCGCGGCCGGATTTACGGGGCGTTGTTTTGTAAGTGGACCTTTCTCCTACGTATGTGAAAGATAGTGTGGAATTTAGAGCCCGTCAAGCTACTTTTTCTCACTCGGCCAACACCGACCAGCAGCGATACTTTCCTCATATTACATTGCGGAATAAGGGGGATTTAAGTAGACCGAAAGCCTCCGCCGACGCTCGATAACCGCGGATAAAGAAATCGCCGACTACCCTTTCCCACATTTACTAAGGCTTCTTGTCCACCAGCAGAGCCCGTATTCTTAAAGCGCGAAAGCCCCGCCGTTCAACCCTGCCGTTCAGGAAGCTCTTGGACTTGTTCGCATTTGCAGCTTTGGATTAGAATGGTAATTAAGACGGCCACCGCGACACCTATTTCATCTCATTTCGAGTCGTATTTCAACTTCAACACATTTTATTAGCCCGATGCAATAACGTAGCGCAACTCGATACTCTAAGACTGGAATATATTACTATGTTTCGCGGCGAGAAAGTTACTCGTCGGTCATAAATTTATTTATGACCGTCCAGATTTAAGCTTTTTTCACTAGCTGCATACATCATCATGCAGAGCAAGTCTTACGCAATTTGCCGTAGCAATCGCTGAGGCAAAGTTTCGAGATAGAATGTTATCCCATTAGAGAAGCGAGAGTTCAAAGAGGATAAAGATACTTCATTCGTTGCTAGATAAATAGCACCGCGTCTCCAGCTAGTTTCAAAGACTACAAGGATTTTCGACAACTTTGGAGATCCGGGTAACACGTTGCCGGGATCCGAAGCGTAGGGGAATGAGCATAGGACAATGGGGGAATCCATACTAAAGTAGAATGTATTCCCTACCTTGAGAGGCATTGATGAGGCAATATTTTCGTAAGACGCGAGCTATCGACATTTCCGGTCGGTCGATTTTCTGTATGTACGGATAGGCGGGCGTCCCTCCGGACGTGATTGGCTTCTGATAGAATTACGAAGGGTGAGCACGCAACATAGCTTCGCGGATGATCTTGTATGCGGCCGGATGGTCGGTGTGCTCGGCTGTGTGGTTTGACACACAGGCAGACGACACACCATGGGCGACCCTCGCTTAAAACAAAGGACGCGCCACGTTGCGTCGCTCGGCCCCGTATCTTCATATACTGGGCATCATATTAAGTTTATTCTTTCTCCCTGGGAAACGGGAAATTGATGAGGTTCTTTGAAAAGGAGAAGAGATAATAAGAAATATCCCTCAATAAAATGACGAAAAAATAAAGTTTGAGCTAGGGGTCTGGGATTTTTTTTACTTCTTCCTCGATGCAAAAAAACACTCCCCACCAAATTTCATCCCCGGAAAAGGTCGGGAAGTCATGAAAACATATGAAAAACCGTTAAAATAAAATATTCCAGATCGGTTTTCCATGTGTTTTAGGTAAAAATCCGGCATTTCCCCCACAACATTTATGTTTTTTTTCCGTTTTGAGACACGAGCAATCGAAAAATCAAGCGTTCGTCCCGGTCCCAGAACCTTCGAAAAATCGAAAATTTTTGAAGGGGTATGCCTTAAAAAATTTGCGAAAAAATGAATTTTGAGCTAGGGCTCTGGAATTTTTTCTACTTCTTCCTCGTTACAAAAAAACATTCTCCACCAAATTTCAGCCCCGGAAAAGGTTGGGAAGTCATGAAAACATATGAAAAACCGTTGAAACCAAATATTCAAGATCGGTTTTTCATGTGTTTTAGGTCGAATTCCGGCATTTCCCCCACAACATTTATGTTTTTTTTCCGTTTTGAGACACGGACACTCGAAAAATCAAGCGTTCGTCCCGGTCCCAGAACCTTCGAAAAATCGAAAATTTTTGGAGGGGTATGCCTTAAAAAATTGGCGAAAAAATGAATTTTGAGCTAGGGCTCTGGAATTTTTTCTACGTTTTCGTCGATGCAAAAAAACACTTTCTACAAAGTTTCAGCCCCGGGAAAGGTCGGGAAGATAAAAAAACGTGAGGAAAACCATCGAAATGAAATATTCAAGATCGGTTTTCCATGTGTTTTAGGTAGAATTCCGGCATTTCCCCCACAACATTTATGTTTTTTATCCGTTTTGAGACACGAGGAATTGAAAAATCAAGCGTTCGTCCCGGTCCCAGAACCTTCGAAAAATCGAAAATTTTTGAAGGGGTATGCCTTAAAAAATTTGCGAAAAAATGAATTTTGAGCTAGGGGCCTGGAATTTTTACCACTTCTTCCTCGATGCAAAAAAACATTCCCCACCAAGTTTCAGCCTGGGAAAAGGTCGGGAAGTGATAAAAACATATGAAAAACCGTTGAAATCAATTATTCAAGATCGGTTTTTCACGTGTTTTAGGTAGAATTCCGGCATTTCCCCCACAACATTTATGTTTTTTTTCCGTTTTGAGACACGAGCAATCGAAAAATCAAGCGTTCGTCCCGGTCCCAGAACCTTCGAAAAATCGAAAATTTTTGAAGGGGTATGCCTTAAAAAATTTGCGAAAAAATGAATTTTGAGCTAGGGGCCTGGAATTTTTTCTACTTTCTCCTCGATGCAAAAAAACACTTTCTACAAAGTTTCAGCACCGGGAAAGGTCAGGAAGGTCGGAAAAAGTGGAAAACCCCAATAGGCGAGCACTGTTTTTCAACAGTTCGTCGACTTTAGCCGAAGTCCCTCGACAAGATCTGGCCGGAATTCGAAGAAATGTGATCAAATTCAAGTGTGGGTCTCTTCTAACGTAGGCCGGATATGGTAAAGCAGTGGGGCGCGTGCAAATGGGGTCGAAAGATTGAAAGACTCGGAGGGCATTCGCAGCAATTTCCTATCGACGCAATTTCATAATTTTATTGGCAGTTTGCGAGGCTACAAGGACCGTGGGATGTAGCGTAGGGGCTCTCCTAACTGGTTGCATTCGTTGAATCGACGATTCCGTCGCCCGGTTGGTGGCCCCCAAACTTCGAAGACCGAAACGAAATCTTCGTCCGAGCGAATTTACGAGAAGGCCTTGCGATCGATGCTCACTGTACCACTTCTGGTGCGAAGGGTCTGCTGCGTTCACTCGTAGGTCGATCACGCAATTACGCAGTCGTAAAGGGCGCTGAATATTATCGAAGCCTGGCAGCGAATTTAATTTCGAAATCCTTTCTGGCTGCCGCCCCCGCCTGCTCTGAATGCCGGGGATATATTTTTTTCGCGGCACCCGGGCAATCGCCGCCGCCACCGCGCCCCCGCAATGGTAACGAGACTGAATTTTGAATAGGATGAATGGGATATTATCGCCGGGATCCGCCGACTTTATAATGCACTTTATTGCCGATGGGTTTTATGAAGTCCTCTCGGATCAATGAATCATTATTTCCGAATTCTTTCGCGGCACTTCATTATAATTAACGGTACCAGCACCACCACCACGACCGTTCGCGAGGGGCACCTGTGTTTTAAAAATTTGCGGATTCTTCTCGGCCACCAATATACTGTAAGATTAAAAATTTGTGGCCTGAAATTTCGTATCAGCCGTCAAGCGTCAAAGGATGTCGACGGGTAAACGTTAATTCCGCCGAGCTTTAGTATAGCTATCACTCTTCTCACAACTTTCTCACCCCCCGAGAGTTCTCCACTCTCTTTGCCTTTTTATTTCGACTAAAGGCCCGTTTAGCGAAGAATAGAAGACGTGCTTGATGGTGGGGTAAACGATTTCAATTAGCCTGTATACCCTCGGGGCTCTCCAACAGGCGAAGTTATCGAGAGACTTTCACACGTGTCGCGCGCGCGGCGTCGGCGTCGACGTCGGCGTCGTCGGCTCACCCTCACAGGAGAAGTCGAGTGCCGTGGAACCGCGATGGGAGCCGACCGAGCAACCCCTCGCACACTCGCTGCTCCCTTACTCCTACCCTCTTAACCGCGAGCGGCCGAATTTCCGCGCGGACTGTACCTGCATGCCAACAGCCTCGGTCGCCTGAAAGTCGAGCACATCATTTTATCTCCATGATAAATACGCTACATTTTATGCGCATTATTTTGCGCCCCCTCCATCGTCGCCGGCATCACGCGTGAACAAGAGAGCGAACGAGAGGAGATAAAAGTCGGCAGGAGAGAGCGGGAGAGAGAGAGAGCGGGAGAGGTGAGGGGGAATGGAAAGGGGTTGCCCAAACCCCGTGATCCTGGGGGTCCCACCCCCCAAGCGACCCATCTTCCGTGCGTTCCTCACCCCCGAGAGAGCGACACATACGCGGGAGAGCGGGTTGTATCTCACCATGCTCGTCGTTCGCAACCACCCTCGCCGCCCCCGCTCGCGCCCCTCCGTCCCCGTGTGCCCCTGCCCTGCCGCTCCTCCACCTCTCCCCCGGCACTCGCGAGCACTGCTACGAACCATCTACTCCGCGTTCTCCTCCGCACCCCCATAAACCCTCACTCGCCGTGTCCTCGCCCTCTCTTACGCCGACAGTGCTACCTTTCTCTCTGTCGCGCGCATCCGTCCGCTCGTCCGTCCGTCCATCCGTGCGTCCCGTCGGTCCGCTCGTCCAGCCACCCCGTACACAGCCCATCTTTTTTAATGTTAGGCAGTTATAGCCCGTGTGCGAAACGCGAGCCAATGCTACAGCTCACTCTCCCTCGCTCTCTCCCTCGCGCGCGCGCTCCCACCCATCCCCCAAGCCGCCCTCTTTTTTTATCCGCCCGCTGGCCTCTCTTTCTCGCACCGAGTGCATCCCGCTCGCTCGCTCCCACCCGCCCTCTGTACAGCCATCTTTCTCGTTCGGTGGGAAAAAAAAGAAGAGGACTTAGGTCAATTTTTATCACACAAACCGGCCGACCGAGCGGCACCCATAAAAAATGCCTCTTTACGTATGGCGATTGGTCCGCAACGGGGCTTCGGGGGTAATGCCGGACCGCGCTTTTTTCTCTCGCTCGGTCGCCGCGCGCGCTCGTCGAACTACCCCCGTCTCACTTGGCCCACTCGCTCCTTCTCCCTCGCGCCACCCTGCTCCGGCATCGCTCGCGCTCCCTCCCTCCTCCCGCTCTCTCCCTCGGCCCCGTAATCGGCCGCCCCGCGCCGCCGCCGCCCCCGATGCGGCCGATTTTTTTCCCAGCGCCGCTCGCCGCCTCTCGCTCGCACCAAGCTCCTTCGCTTCCTCGTTTTTTTTTCGACGCGGGGAAAAAATGCGCGCCGCCCGTCGATTGGTCGAGGGGACAGATGACGTAGTGAGCGACGTGCCACCCCCGTTCGGAGGCTGGGGGTGGGGATGCTGGATGCACACGCGAGAGAGACGGTGGTGGTAAGAGTGGGCGCGCGATCGAGTGCGAGCTCCGGCACCGCGACCGCTACTGCACATGTCGCGAGAGGGTGGGTGCACCGCCACTACCATCGTCCCACCCCAACCCCAACTCCGAGTCTCACCCTCCTCCCGTCTCCTCTCCACCCCCCCGCTCCGCCGCCGTCGCCGCCGCCACCGCCGCACGATCAGCACGGGGGTGGGCCTCCGCTCGAATTGGATGGAAATATTATTACATCCGAAGAGACTGCGACCCTTAACACGCCAGCCAAGAAGGACCAACCCCCTTCGCCAACTAAGCTGATCAGCACCCTGACCTCCTAACGTGCTTTCCGCTCGTCGGAAAACTTCACACTCTCGCACGCGTCCTGTAGCCTTTCGTAGAATACGACTGGCCATGTACAGAAGACTAGTAGATACTTTGAAAGTTGGCTCTGCCTTCGATAAAGTTTTCTACTCTAATGCAATATCTCGACAACTTTCAACTACTTTTCAATGACTTTCCACTACATTCGAAAGTGATTCCAAGGGATTATAAAGACCTGTTAATAGTAAGAAGTTGATTCGACGTGCAGTAGGGCTTGGGGTGGCCTCGTCATGGCCGGGGAAAGCGGGAGCAGTAGAACTAGCCTGTTAATAGCCTAGAAAGACCTTGGGGTTGGTATATTGGAAGGGGCGCGCGCGTAACAAGTGGCAAAATCCGTGAGTTAGCGACGAAGCACGTCGAAAAGGAGGTCGAGCCGTGGAGCGGCGGTGGCGGCGGTGGCGCGGCGGGGCTTGGGGGCGAAACGAAAGAAAAGAAAGTGACGGCTGGACTCGCAGCGCGCGCGGAATCTGTGTAACTTCCGTCAGGGAATAATGGGTGTGCCGGGTGGGTGTATGGGTGTGTCTATATGTAGGAGAGGCAGAGGTGAGGTGCACAGTGGAGAGATTGGCGAATGTCGACAGCCTCGTACAGTGATCGTGTCGCGCCGTGGACGGCCGAGTATTTGTTTAGCGAGCACCTCGATATGACATGATCAGCGCATTAACCCGGCTCGCATTTTTTTTCATCCGCGCGCTCCTCTTCTGGCCGGCGCCTGCCTGGGATGCGTTTTTATCGATTCGTAGACCCCTGCCCCGATCTGGCCAGTGTGTGGGTGCGATGGTGTGTGCCAGGCTACGTGCATCTGTATGTCCACCTTCACACATCGACACACGCACGCGTCCTCCATACACAGAGCCAGATGGACAGAGAAGGAGCGACGGGAAAAAAGTGGAGGTGGAGGTGCAGGAGGAGGAGGACGCGGAGGAGGAGGAGGAGGCGCGCGCGCGAATGCAGAGCCCGCGTACAAAGCATCGATAGAGAAGCATACAGATTGGACCGGGCATCCCTCTTTTTCGAGCGCAGCCCTCCGCCCAGGGACACCATCGCGAAACTTCCGAAGCCCCCGAATAATAAGGCCGGCCACTACCGGCCTCCTTTTTCGTGCCGCGCATTGTTCCGCCGTCGTTTTCACGGCCCCGTACGTTTGTTTGCGCCTACGCCACGAAATTTCCAACTCCCACCCCCGCGCTTCTCAATTCTCCACCACCCAACCCTTCCCATACTTCTCAACTTCGATCAGTCTTGTTGTTAAACTCTGAATTCGACGTTTTCCAGTAACACTATTTTCTCAAGCCACCTGATAGTATATTCCTTTCGTTGAGAAACACGAAGATAACTTGATATTCATCCGCCTGATTATACTTTCGCTGGAAGACAGAGGAAATGCGGAATTATCATGTTTGCAATAGCGATGCTCGAGTGCATAGCGGGCGGTCGGGTTTCATTTGGAGCGCGCAAGGTCCAGCGAACGCCGACAATGAAAAAAGCGCGTTTTTGTTAAGAAATCAGCGTGACAGAGCATGCATCGCGGCGAGATAATATTTATCTGAATTGATCAGGGTAATATTAATCCCGGTACACTGTGGCAGGAGCTACCCGCATGTAGCTACCCCTACCGTTGGGGCTAGTCGGCCGATTTCAAAAAGCCAAGCCTTTTTGTCAGACGACTGCCGGCGCTCATGGGGGCGGCGAATTTTTTGAAAGCAATTTATATTTAGTCTGCTGTGAAAGGTGGACAATACGGCGTGCGCACCATGGCTCGTCGCGACGATCTGTCAGCGATGGCAGGATAATGTGCCTGAATTCCCATAGAGCTGAAAGTTGTTCAGAGCTTCGTGAATTGAGCCTGTTCTTTGGCGAGCGCGGCAACTTTTCTACAGGCAGCAGGCGAGAACGGGTGTGCAGAGCGTGTACGTTCGAAGCAACGAATTGTTTCCCGTTTACTGCTATCCTCGGGTGGAATCGATGCCGGGGCAAAAAACCGGTGGCTCGAGGGTGGCCAGTCACCACCGAAGTGGTGCGAAAAGATCGCGCGCGCACGAGAAAAGGCAGAGCACGGCCCGGCCCCGTACTCTCTCGGGCTTTTATCGCTTACGGAAGTGCCAAACACCTGTGGAATAACGGCGCGGCCAAGTACGTCGTTGCCGAAGGAAAACGAAAGTATTTAGTACGCGAGAACCGCAAGAATGGGATTTTATTGCGGAAACTGCTGAGAGAACTCGGCCCCGAGAGCGTTCCGCCTGGTGAGATTTACTTTTTCTTGCTTCCTAAGAACAACAGCACATGGCAAACTAGAACTGCCACTTTGCATACATTTTCTTTTAGCCAATTTTTCAAAGTAAAAGAAAACCTGATAATTGTACCGCCGCAATACAACTGGATGCAGTTGACTAGCAATTCTTGGAACCCTTTAAGTATCTTTAACGTTCAGCTGGGAACGAGTTAAATTTTAATATTCATGTTCTTCCGGATTTCATACTCTCATACGTCCATTGTGATGTACTCATGGCGTCGCGGTGAAAAATCAGCGGTAGTGGCGCGAGTTGGTTGCAAACAGGCCGTCGAAGGTAGTAACAAGTTGCAAAGCACCATAAATTTTAATAGAGTTTATCTATGCCCTGGGCATGCAGCCTCGCCGTCCGCACGGACAAAACACATTATGGGACATAATTTCCCTTGCAACCGAATCGTCGGTTTGCCGAGTTCCGGCTTTCTACGCGATTGCGGTGTGATCGACAAAAAAGCCCATCTAAAAAAGGAGCTAGCAATTTGGCCCTATAAATTCAAGGGAGTCCGGAGCGCCAGGTAATAATTAAGAATCTCTAGCGGTGATAAGAGGAGGCGAAGAGAGATAGATCCGTGTTAGAGTGGAAGGAGGGACTGCTAGAAATGGGATACGCTTGGAGCACACGAAAAGCTAGAGCTCTTCGGGGGTGGTATAAGCATAACAATCGGCAGGGAAGGGGTTTCGGGCGGAGGACTGAGGGGTTGAATCGCGGAATCGGTTGTAAAGTCAAATGCGATACTTGGCTGACCGTTTCCCCGTGGCAGTGCCGTTCCCCTCGCACTTTCGGTGGATCGGCCGGCCGGTTCGTAACCATGGTAACTCGGCCTCATAATGATCTTCTAGCCAAGCGGTGCCGGAGTGTCCGGCACCCTTCTCACTTACCGACACACTCGAAAAGCAGCCGCAAACCACCGTAAACGTGGCCACTCGCCGCGGCATCCAACGACCCGATGGCCAAGAGCTCATCTTATTACAATAAAGTTATCGCAAACTTCGTTTCGCAGAGCTGATCGCCCGGGCGTATAACTTGCGCGGGATTATCGGATTTGCTCGCTGCTATATTCGCGGACTAAAGGAGGGATACCCGGTTTAACGGCTATGTGTGTACATAATACGCGTGCACACTTGCCGCCGGTGAGAACGTCGAATATACAGTCCACCGGCTTAAGGAAACTTTGCACCAAAGATCACGGTTTTCCTCCAAGTATACACTGACTCTGCTCGGCTCTACTTCACTTTTAAAAGATCTTTCTTCATTCGCTAACATTGCAAAATTCTATTACGCAAAGGAACGCGACTCGATCTTATGATGCACAGTGGGGACAGACTAGAATTAAAGCACAACGTAAGCGTGTTGTTTCCGTAGAAGCTTCCGTACAAGCAGACTTCTCGCGAAACGACTGGGAAAGTCAGTGCACGGAAAAAGGGGACCTTAACTCAATCTGTACTACCCACGAAAAGCGCTCTGTGCGGCCTATCAATTTTTCAGCAGCAATTCTCATTTCGGCGAAATTTCGTCGCATAAAAAATAGGAGCCCTCGGAGCTCTGCTCGCGCGGCTAGGGTAGGTTACATCGGGTAATGCGAAACGCATTCATTTCGAAGCGTCCCCTTCCGTGATACAGCATGCCACGCCGCTGTTTTTTAATGAACATCATAACAGTAAGAATTACTTGTGTCCACAAGAGAATTAGTCACCCGATGCCCAACGTCAGAAATAATATAAATTCTGCAAACACAAAGGGCCGAAAAAAATCACTAGATTTATAAGTCGACAAGTAACTATTTAAGAAATTGCTTCAATAAAGAGTGTTATTTACTTGGTACACGGTACAGTGATCTAGAAGGCCGCCGCCGGGACAAAGCAAGGTTTACAGACAAGACACAGTAAGTCGTGAAGGTTAAATAAGGCAGGATAGATCGCGCGCCCCCCCTCCCATCCAAAAAGGAAGGCACAACAGCAGGCTGATTGCCGCGGGAGAGGAGGATAAGGAGATTTTCGTTTGATAAATCGCGAGCGGCAGCTCCCCCTCTCCTTCTCTCCCGCGCTCGATTCACAGTGGGCGCGATCTCCACTAATTAAAATGATTTCCGTGCGATCTTGCTGAATAATTTCATCTCCTTAATCACCGGACATTCATCGCATGAAAGAGTCTTGATTTTAAATGCGGCCTCTAATAATTTCTAATAACTAGAACGCACGCGCTCCTCCACCAGAGTATCTCTCTTGCTCTCTCTCCCCCTCACCCCTCGCTCTCTCTCTCGCAGTCACTCGCCTTCTCCCTCTCTGTCCCTCCGTGCCCCTCTGTCTCGTCGTCCACGTCACTCTCTCCTTTCTCCGGCAGCCCTGTCATTATGCCTGCGTCGGGCGATCGTATTGGCGCCCACTTATGCAAATTATTGGAGGGTTAATTTCATCCCCTTTTCCTCGCAGTCTATGCGGCCGGGCGCATCGGACTGTCAGGGTATATAGGCGACCCTCTTCCCTCTCATCTTCAAGTGCTGCCACCACTGCTAACCGCTCGAGAGGGGATGAAAATCCTCGCGATGAAAAACGCGATTCTCGCGATGGACTTCGGCGGTCTGCGGCGATTTAAACGGCGCCGTGTGCATGTGCCCGCGCGGCCTACGGTATTTTCAGAACGCTAGACACTTCGGTTAAATTTTAGGAAAACACGCGCGCACGTCAGAGCGCCGGCCCGTAGCGTAGTGCAGAGGGTGCCGCAGCCGACGAGCGAGAATGAAAAATGGACTTTAAAATCGAATAGCTCCTGTCATATTATAAATTGAATTTTGGCTTCGCAGCGTGTACCGCGGGATTTTTTTTCCTCCTTCCTGGCCCGCCTCCGCCGCCACCGCCACCGCCACCGCCGCCGCCGCCGCGTTCCCTTTTCCGGCTCCCGCGAGTTTAGCCGTTTTTTCCGAACGTCGATCGCCCGCCTATCGAATATTTTTGACGAATTGATAATGAATGTACCGGAGGAAGCCGCGACCCGTGGCCTCCTGCGAGCCCGCGCTTTCCTCTGTCTCTGGACGTGTCACCGTTGACCGCTGCCCCCATTTCTCTCGCATTCTACCTCAATTTATCGTTATTATTGCAAAGAACTCTCGATACGTATATTCCTCAATTGATAAGTCCTCATTTCAACGTTCTACTTAAAAGGACTGTGAATTAGGAGATCGTTATCAACTGATATCTGAATAGGAAGACAATCTTTGGGAGAGTTGGAGAGTAGTAAAGCATAGTCTAGACGTGTATCAGTGTAAAGAGGAGCGAATCCGTCTAAGAGCCCCTTTTCGAGCCACATAATCGAGCATTTCCGCGAGGATCGAATGGTTATCCGACACTGGCCAGTCTCATTATGCTAAGCACCGGAATCGATAGCATTAGAACAGCCCTGTCTCCCCCATGGCAACGACCTTCCTCAGCGTGGCCGAAGAGTGGCGAACCCTTTCGCTCGCGCGCAATCACTGCCCGGCATAATCAGTATGCAAAGTCCCAGGCTGGCGGTCGAGCGGGGTGTAGGAGCCGTCAACGAATTTGCAGGGCTGTGCGCAAAGCGTTTCGGGAAACGTTGCCGTACGTTCGATTTCCTGGCGAGGTTGAACGCACGAATCCTCATGTTAGCGTACATTTGTAAAAGGCTGAACGAGCCTCGACGGAGAAGCTGGTAGGCGGTGGCGGTGGTGGCAGCGCGAGGGTGAAGGTGGGAGAGGGAGATAGCTGAGAAATGACCAATTTATCATTTCGTTCGGCGGGCGGCTGCTGTACCGGTAACCGATGCGCATAAATTGCCATCCGAAATTCCGGGCCAACGCCTCCCACGTAATCCGACAATATGTAGAGATCGAGTGCGGCGAATAGATCATAATGGAATTTTAATAGCGTTTTCGCCGTCTTCCGCGCTAAATCGCTCCCACGGGTGTTCTTCCCTCTTAAGTGCCCTCGGCACCGGCAAAGTTTTCGACCGGCTCCTTCTCACCCTCTTCGATAACCGGCCGACAGTTACGAGACATTCTTCGTACGGCGCGCATATACTACTTGTCGGTGAGTGGTGTGTCTAACCGGGCGGCACGGCACGGCACGGCACGACTCCAGTATTGGCAGCTCTGCCTCAGAATCCCGGGCTTCATTACTGACAATACTTTGCCCGTATGCACGTCGATCTAGCTAAACCATGAGGGGCCTGAGTTACCCGGATGTGGAATAAATAATATATGCCGAAGGATAACGAATGATACTGAGTGGCTCGGTGCTTGGAGCGATCTCGGTCCTCGGTCTTTAGTCATTTCGAAGTCCCGGTAAAGCCCCCACAGGGAAATCCTCGAGCAGATCGCTCTGTATTATTCTGAAGCATCGACCTTAATTGGAATTCTGGAGTTCTCTCGAGTTGTCTATGCATTGCGTAACCCAGCGCGAGCGGACCATATGTCATTGGATTCTTTCAATCGTTCGGTCTAGTTGTCAGTCCTCTCTCGGTGGCAGGCAGAACGCTGTACTTATTCCAAGTAGACGGGCTGGGTCAGCAAACAAATGAATTCCAGGAGAAATCATCGGAGGCTCTTGCGGTACTCGTTGAGGGTTAAGCCGGAAGGCATTCGGCTAACAGCGGATGGAGGTAGCGTGAGACATTTGCATCCAAGTGACGGCCGTTAGCAATCCTAGCCCAATAATCCGTGTTCCACGTCGTCTATCGACAGACGCTATCGGCTAATGACAAAACTACAGGCTCCGAGAGCGCGGTCGCACCATTCCGTGGCCGTTGCCCGCCGCCGGAGAGAGCTCGTCGGTATCAAGTTGTTGCCGGTCCAGTTCAGTTCCGGACCCTCGCTCGCCGCGCCGCGCCGGCTAGCACTCTCTCTCGCTGCTCCGCTCGCCGAATGATAATTTGCCAAGCCCTCTTCCTCCTCGGTCGTGTCCTCGGTCCAGCCCCACTACCAGTATAACACACAGTGCCACTGAGCACTGTCACCTCTTGTGCCGAGGTGACCCTCCGGCTCCACCACTGCCACCACCATCCCCCTTCCTCCACCGATCTCTAACCCTCCCCCCGCCCAGCCGCCGAAAGCTAGCCTGTCGCCCCTCTACGTTCATGTCCACCCTTTGATTACGTCATACCCCTCGCGCCTCCCCGGCCCCCAATCCTCTAATTATATTCACTCGGCGCTCCGACTCTCCGGCTCCAGGGGGTCCAATTCCGTTCACCTTTCATTACGAGCAGGCTACGATTCCACCGATCGAACCAGCTGCCTTTTTCTCTCTCTCTAGCCGCCGCAACTACCGCCGCTCCTCCCTGCTTCCTACTCTCAGTTAGCCAGTCACTCCGCTGGACTCGCTGTGTCCTTCACTATCCTCCTTCCACCAAGCGCGCGTCTTCCTCACCGGATTCTCCCGCCAGCCGGTGCATGTGCATCCGCAAGCCGCGACTACCGGCAGGAATGGTAGCCAGGAATTTCCGCGTGCGTTCTACTCCTCCATCTGATTCTGCGTCAGACATCCACCCTCGGGGACTTCGGGCACTCCGTTTAGGGATAGGCTTGACTCGACACACTCCCATTAACGATTGGTAGAATGGATTGATAGTTGACTCTCATCTCTAATTTAGTCGTGGAGTAGTTAACACTCGTAGGGAAAGTTATTGCTAATTTCGATAGCCTTAGGATTCCATGGGTGAAGAAGTTCCAGGAGATTACCTCGAACGGCAAGAACTGTGCGTGCTGGTCAGTTCCACGAGTCCGATTTTATGGGCGCAATAAGACGTTCGGGAATAAGAGTCCGTAGATGGTGTTGCATGCCAGCGAGTGCTTAGACATAGTAATATTCAAAAGAGGGGGCGTGTTACGACGGTTGCGCCCAGCCGTATCGGCGGGATCCGCTTCGGGCTCGGACGTGTTGATTATAAACTAATGGCCGCTGAAATATAGAGATATTATACGCGACGCCGGCTGGTTATTACTTCATAATTTCGTGAAAATTATTAAGGAAGGAAGCGCCTGTCTGCTCGCGTAAGAAAGCTTAGCTATGTTATCTCGGAGAAGATTTAGGAGGATCGGCCGCTCGCGCGCCTCGAATAAGCCGCTTTATGCAGAGAGAGCGTCGGAGCCTTCGAACACACACAGACACATACTCGCTCTTCTCCACGCCGCGCCACGGCGACGATGACCCCCGCGTGAGATTCTAGCTGCGCTGAATGTTTCATAATGAATTTACATAAGTACCGGCGCAGCCCGGGTTATTTTCGTAACGACACATTGATTAGTGCCGAGCCATCCTGCTTAATTCAATCTCGCGCTCTACATTCAAATCTCAGCGGGACAGAAAGGCCGAGCAATCATTCCCGCTGCAACTGCTTCAAGATATCTACTCGAGGCTAATCAAAATATTTTTAGGCTTGGGAAAAGTAGTTGTCAGGCAGAAGGCTAGAAGAGCAACCAATATCAAAGGTGAAGTTCTCATTTGCCTCCCGCAAGAGGGGAGGATCATTAAACTTTTGGTAAGTTATAATTAGAGGGGTCAGTTAGGCGGCGAGCTTAGAAATACCAGAGCCGTCCAGCTAAGAGGAGAGCCGCATGGTCCGAATTCTGGGAAGGAAGAGACCGAGGCGAAGCGAGGCGGTTGTCTCCTCGGATGGCTGGCTCCTCGAGTGGGAAGTGCGCGGAACTCAAGGAAGCCTGTATACCGAGGCTACGGGACGGCTTGGAACTCCATTATTACTCGCCAATTAGCCATGATTAAAATATTTGGGCATCTCGCGTGCATCGGGAATATTAATATACACGTGAGGTGAGCGGGTGAGAGCGACGCGACGCCGCTTGGAAAGGACGATTATATGGAAATGCGGGGCGAGCGCGAGCGCGAGCGCCCGTTGCTGGCTGGTCCGATCGGAAGGAAAGCCCTCCTTCATTGATTAAATAATCCCGCGAAAGCTCCCGATAATGACTCATTTATTACGCCAATTATGGCCGGCCTATTAGCGGCCAGATATCAGGCCGATCGTAAATTCCGCGCAAAATTACCGGAACAATCGTCGTTAATTGCATATTTATACGCGTGGTTAGTTAGTCAGTCGGTTAGTTTTACGGTGACACGTGGCGAGCGAGAGCGTGCAGCCGGCGTGAACATGCGAAGCCACTGCCGAGCGAGCCAGTCTGCCTAGCCATCCTGTTGGTGCAGGAGGAAAGTACCGCGAGGAAACGTGTATGCTGCACACTCTTCCCCGATAAAATGTTCCGGTTATGCCGTCATATGCTCGAGATAATCGCTTCCATTCGCATTATCGTGAAATGCGAGGCTCGATCACGGAAAACAATTTTGGAGGCCCGAGCGACGGCTCGTCTCTCGCGCCACTATGTGCTCCCTCCGCTCTCTCCATAAACCCCCTACCTCCCATCCCTCCTTCCTCACCCTCTATCTCTCGTTGTAGCACCCCTGCTCCTCGGGACACGCATTCACCGATAAATCTTCCTCCTCGGAAAAATGTTCAAGCTTTTCATAGAGCGCTGATAGGCTCGTTGACGGCTATAACTATCTAATTATCTTCCTCTGCTGTCACAGAGAATCCTTGGTCGTCCTGTTCGGCCCAATCCTGCCAGAGTAACTTTTGTTCATAGAGAGCAGGTATTATTCCACTTTGGAGAAAGAAGCTCGAACAGCATTACACGTTTTTACGCGCTAACTCGCGCGTAATGGCGATTTAACCGTATATCAATCTTTTTAATTAGAGCTTAAATGAAATTGAATTATTAATTAAACTACGACGGCAACGGGGCGCTGCTGGCGTTGCTCCTCGTTAACAACGGCTTCGCATCGAGTGAGGGCCGCGTATTTTTATGACAAACCTCCCTCTACCTAGATGCATTACCGCCGCGTTTAATTATGTAGCCCGCTTGCAACTTGGCGAACGCGCCACGCGAATCCATTGGAAACCTGATTAACTGATGGTTTAATTCAACCCTCCGAAAAAGCCCCCCGATCCTTTATATCAGGACGGATTGCAACTCTTGTGGCCTCGCTTGTTCACTTCACGTGTATAAATTAGGCGAAGCTATAGGCGCACTTTCAAGGGGAGAGATTATGGCTCCCGAAATTACTTGTGAATTCTTCGGACTTGCCAGCCCCGATAATTCACAACTTTTGGGAGTGTTCTAAAGATTAGGTTATTAATTGTTTGTCTCTGGTAAAATAAGAGGATCCTCTCCCCGCGGATGTTAAATACATTCTTAAGCAACGTTCGACGCACTATTAATTTATCCTTATCGTCGTTTTCATGGGGTAGCGAAGATGGCAATAGGAATAAATGTGAGATGGCAGGGTGAGCCCCCGATAGAGATATGCGGTCGAAATATTCCATGCAAAAGTATCCCGTTGCCGCGGCTGAGGTCATTCCAATCCTTGTAATGGAGGTCCGGTGGTCGAATTTAATTCGAATACGGTATAGAGACTAGGGTGACGGCCTGGCCAGGAACAGAACCAGAAGAGGGTCGCTAAATATTCAGGCATTACGGCTCTGCATAAATTCATTTCATTATAGTGCCACCAAACATTGCTTTTGATGCTTTCCACCCCTCGTCCCCCGCAACTAAGCCACCCGCGCACCGCATCCGCCGCCGCCGCCGCCATCCTCCGCAACCGCTTCGGGGGCCACTCCGATGCATCCTACTGCCGCCCTCTCATCCCCCCCTCACTTTCTCGCTTCCATTCTTGCCTGATCGCACCCCTTTCCCAAGGGTAAGTACCGTCAGCAGCAGCAGTCGACGGGAGGACTCCTGTCTCGTCATTTCAGATGGCTGATGCCAGAGAGATTTCGAATGATCTCGTCGATATTCGCATTCATTATCCTGCGCTCCCCTCGCAAGCACCCTCCTCCTCATTACTTGACCAATTCCCAATTAAACCTTCTTTCTCACCACGTACATTTCAACAGGATTTAAACAGAAATCGAAACTATGTTCAATATATTCTTTTATCAGATAAATAGAGTTAAGCACGAGGTTTAGACTGGAAATGTCAGGGATTAAATATAAAATTCGTATGTTAACAATATGTATTGTCAACGCCATCAGGATTTCCATGGGGGGACAACAGTTTAGGGCCACTGAGACACGTCGGATATCGCGGGGACGCTTATAAGACAGGGTAAATTGATGGAGGGTTGTCTGATAAATCTTTAGGAAAATATTTGAACGAGAAGAGGAGCGACGGTGGCAGGGAGGATGGGTGGCGAGGGAAGCGGGAAGCGGCGTCCGCTATAACGGAGCGGACAGGAGGGCCTCCGGTTATGGTGACTAAATTACGCTCGACTTTTTTTCGTAGCGGCGTGCAAGCGCGGTATTATTCAGCCGGTAGGGTGCAGAGTGGAGGCAGATAGGTAGGCAGTAGGCAGGTTCGATCTCGGCTCATCGTGGCCCCTGCGATACGTCAGTGGCACACGCAGAGAAACGCGGGGCACACCGTGCGGCCCCGGCCACGGCCGGCAGCACCACCAACAGCAGCACCAGCAGCAGCAGCAGCCTGCAAAGCGACGACGGCCTGGCCTCCCTCATGCATATGGAGCGTTTCATTATATTAAACCCTTTCAATGTATAATTTACTTTTGCGTGAGTCATTTGAGGTCCGGGCCGGCGGCGGCCTCTGGCGTGCGCGCGACGGCGAGGTGCACAGAGAGGCCGACTCCCGTCGACATCGGCGGCGGCGGCGGCGGCGCTCGCCTAAAGATAGCCCACCCGATAGCACGCGGATAGAGACACCCAGCTATACATTAGCCCTTCGCTTGCCTCGCCATTTTTACGGAAGTTTCCTCTCCTTCACACCTCCGTCGCGACAAGCCCCCTCATTTCCATAGGCCGTGCTTACATACCTATCCCACTTAATAGAGCAGTCACCCAGGATGCCGAGCTACCTTGAGTTTCCTCTGTCAAACCCTGACGTATGACCTTGCCTTAATTCTCCCCCGGCATTTGCATACCGAAGTATATCTTCCTGCGACAATATAGACTACGAGCGCTCTTAAGTGAGGGACAACTTGATCGTCCCAGTACTACTTGCGAGGTGGCACTGGCGTCGTTATGCTGTGTTTACCACAGCGGGAAATGCGAAGTCTGCACTCATATCTTAGCTGTTACTTGGGCCCAAGTGGACGCGGCAGACCGGTCGCGATAAGTTCCCTCCACTCGTAATTTGCAAGGACGGTCATTATTTGTTTAACGAGGGCGCATCGCGCGTAGTCATCGTGTGTCTGTCCCCCTCGCTCTCACCCACTCACTCTTTCTCTCTCACTGCACAGCGCAACGAAGAAGAAATCGGAGGCGCCCGTTCCCTCGTTATTACCCGCGCTCACGCTATCGTCTAATTACATCGGCATTATCGGCCGTATCACCGGTATAATGAAAATTTAGTCGCCTCTTAATATGCACACTTTTATAAACGAACGATCGGCCAGCCCTCTCTTCCTATCCCGATAAGGTGGAATTAAGTGTTAGCGGCGAGTACATACAATTGAACAACGGCGCGAGAAGAGAGTGGGAGAAGTTATTAGATCGACTAGCAGTAATGTTGAAGGGAGTGCGCGTGATTAACCAATCTCGCTGATGCATCGGCCGATTATGGCTCTAATTAACGAAAGGCTTAGTTCGTTATGGGATGGCCGCGTTCACAGACGCATCAGCGAGCGTATAATTCCCTAGGTCCACTTGAAGGAGTGGGCGCATCAGCGGGATCAGGTTGGAATTGCATGTTGATGCACTGGTGAATTTATAGCCAGTATTATCTGCCATCGCATAAGTATAGGTATATAATATCATGTTGCGAAATAAACTACTGCCGGCGAATGACTGTTTTTTGACAGGCAGACTGAGCTCGATGTATAATGAGGCCACGCATTAGAATGTGGTGTTAACGCGGCGCGCAGCTGTGACCAAATTCCTTAAGGCGCAATTAGCGAATGCGTGGAGCGGAATTGTTAATTAGCACGCAACGGGTTCGGGCCTGAGCCTTTGTTATTTAACCGCGAGGGAAGACGTATCCAGTTGCTTCTGGCGCGACCTGCACAAAGAAAGGAAGACGAGACTTTGTCTACTTGTGCGGCAAAGCCCTCGCAGCAAGCAAGGAGAGCACAATATCTCCTATTACTGTTGTAATTAAGTTTTAAAGCGACATGGAATTCCAGAAGTGGATGACACAGGACACAGGATTGAGGGGCGGGAGGCTGGCTGACGGTATGCAAGCAGCTATTGACTTGCAGTGGAGTCTCGACGTCGTCGGCGACGCCGCCGCCGCTCGGGGGCTACGGCCCCGACATCTCCCTCCAATCAGCATGCAGGAGAGATCAAATGCATCGGTGGCCGAATGGATTTCCGCATAATGTTACATTAATCGAATGTGAAGAATACGTATCTGAAAGATTGACGAGAGAGAATGAAGAGATGCAATCGAGAGAGTGGGAGGGCGGGCCGTGTGGCGAGACGTGGGATCATTGACGATTGCAAAAACGTTTCGAGGGCATCGAGCGAGGCCCGGCGGTCTGCCTGCCTTGTTAATTCACGTGTCTCCCTTTGCAGATTTCACTGCCACAAAGTCGCCGGGGGTGGCTATTGACGATCTCGCACGATATCATTGAAATATGCATGAGACGAGAGCGCTGAAAATCGCCGAGCTATATTCAGGAAGAATTAAGAGGAAATATTACGTGCACTCGTGTGTTTTAGGCGTCCTGCAGAGGACAGGCCGGCCGACCGAGTGGCGGCCTCTTTTATTTTTTCCTCGATTCATATGCAGCCTTATTATGCTGCGACGCTCGGCCTCCCGAAAATATTTTCCACGCCCCAAACGATCATCTCTTTTCCTTTTCTCCGTCCTTTCCGCCTGCCATCCCACCGCCACCATTACTATTTTAAAGAACCATACTTCGTTTTCACGCGTGCCATCATGTGACGCGCCGCTTGAATGGAAGTCTGTTTCTATGGCGGCAAAATTGTCTCGGCGAAGAGTGGCGCGCGATGTCCCCCTTTTCTCGGGAGCGACAGGAAACATAGTCTCACAGAGACAGAGAGATATATAGGAGGTGAAGGTAAGCGAGGCCCGTTTCGACGGGTAAAAGTTACATTAATTTTCGGGATGTTTCGTCGACGTTAAAAAATATGCAAACCACCCCTTTTTAGCCGCGGCGAGAACGAGGGCCCGGTATTTCGGCTGCCGGCACGCAACTGGCATTGGGGTCCGCAGGGTGAATCGGACATTCACAGTAACACAATTAGAGCAACAATCGATAGGAGCTGCTAGTGATGAATATGAACGGCGGCGCAACCTAGCAGAGCCGAAAAATGTCTTGAAAATACCAGCCGGCTGGCTGCCCAGTCAGTTAGGATGAATGCGCGCCAGGAAAAGCCGCGATTTCAAAACAAGCTCGAATTGTGCGATCGCGCCGAGATAATCCAAGAGTTCTCTCGATGGAGTTCGGGGGGAAAAAAGACCTTAGTTGGAGTCTCGCTCAAGTAGCTAGCAATAATCCGCGGGAATATTCCAAAGGGCCCCGTATTGGTACACTCGACATTTAATTGACACTCCGGATCTTCACATATCGATTGCGTTCGGGGCCAGCGACGGTGGTGGCCGCCGCCCCCGAGCGCCCGAGCGCCCGAGCGCGCGGAGGCATTACCCGCAATAACTTTTTAATGCATTCGCGACATACATAGTAGATTGGAGTCGAGCGGGTCGCGCGCGCACTCCTACTGTCTCTCCCTCTCCTTCTCCCTCACTCTTCATCCCTTTCTACCTCTTTCTCTCGCTCTCACTCTGTCTCTCGACGCAGCAAAAGAATGAAAATTAATTAATGCGGCGTAAGCTTAATCCACCGGGACGTTCCGTGTTCAGGCTCGGGAACCGTTTGAACTTTTCGCTAGGAGCCACCCTGACCACCTACTACACCGCTGCCGCCTTCCCCTTGTCCAGTATAGGATTTCATCCCCCATCCTCCCTCGGCGGCCGCGCTCGTCCGCTTCGCGTTCTCTCCCACACAAGCCTCGCTGCTGCTGGCTGTTGGTCCGCTAGCGGAGCCATCCCCTATCTCATTTGGCCTCATTGTGCCTTAGCACCCATTGTTTTTTAAATTACGAACCCCACTTCTGCCGGACAGAACTCGATTTCATTTTTTGTTGGCAGTGTCACTTGCCTGAAATGCTTCTCGCGATCCATTCACCGCGCGACTTGTCGTTGCCGCTCTGCCTCTGCCCTGGCTTGGCTTGGCTCGGCGCGGCTTAGCTCAAACCTACTCGTCCACCGTCATAATCAAGCGACTCTCCGCTCGCCGGACCACGAGAGGGAGGCAGATGCCAGGGGACACGCATTGTCGAAGAGTCAACTAACGCCCGACGATCGTTAATTCGCGTCATTTCCCTTGAATGCCAGAATACGGGATTGCGGCGTCAGGAAAATAAGGGAGCAAAGTACCCTTCGCTCATTTTTATTAAAGTCCGCCGAGAGAGAGAAATAAAAATAGGGTGTTGATCTTCTCTCGGCTTCTAAGTTCAATGATTTTTCCTAACTCCCGCTAAATGAACTTGTCTGCATCGAGTGTATCTCGGTGTGCAGAGAGAGGGAATCATTAACACGTCGCAGTAATTAAGCGGGGGTTGTTCGACTGGAAGCTCGGAAAGTAGATAGAGTGTACGCGGTATCAGTAAACTATCAATGACATTCTTGCCCGGGGCAGAGCGTTCGTTCAGAGGCAGGAGAGCGTGGCTGAAAGCGTGGGAGCGGCACGCGGGATCATTCACTCGGTCAAGGTTACCGCAAACCCGCTGGGGTGGCGAGCGGAGCGTTGGCACAAATATTCCATGATTTTCCGAAGTATCCAATGATCCTCCCCACCCTGGCTCGGCTACGAGCAACGAGCGGTGTGTTGGGAGCGGGCGGAGGGGCGAAGCGGGTGGCCGGCGGGCAGCAGGCGCGTTGTGGCGCGGCGCGGCGTGGCGCTCGCATTCTTTCGAGGAGGATGCACTCGACCTTCGACGGCGCATCAATAGCTGTCATCGATAACACCCGCCCGCTGCATGACACTTTCTCGCGGTGCGCCGCTCGGCGCGCATGGGACGACTCTCGCGCTCGCTCGCGCGCGCCATCCATTTGATGGGCATAAATCATTGGAAACGAAAACATATCCCCGCGGCAGCACGCAAATTTGCCAACGGGCGACCGCAGGCGGGCGCGAGCGAGTGGAGCGACGGCCGCGCGAGAGAGAAGCTACGAGAATGACGGTCAGCGAGCGATGCCGCTATCAGAGGGAGAGAGAGAAAGAGAGTCAGCCACTGAGCTGGCAGTATGTCGAGCGAGAGGGAGACGGTGGTGTTGTGGAGTGAGAGAGAGGAGGAGCGCCTGTGAGAGCAGCGAGTCCGCGTAAACAAACGCGGAATCATGACACGGGCGTGTACACACGCGGTCACAAAGAGCAGGGCGCGAGCCACCGCACCGACCTGGCCTCTCGCTGATCCGCGCGCTCGCTCGCTCGCTCGCCCTACTGGTGGAGAGGGCACGAGCGGAGCGGAGCGCTCGGTGCACCGGCTGGAGCGAGAGAGCGAGCGCACCGCCACCAGAGGCGAGAGGTGTTCTAGCGTGGATGACTCGTCATTGCCGTGGGGCGCGCGTGCCACCCACACTCGGCCGAGCGGCGCGCGTGTACACGCGAGCTGGCACGCACACGCGTGCACCGATGCTGCGCCACTGAGCGTTCTTCGCCAGAGCGAGATGACTGGCCTCGTGCCCCCTCGGATACATGTGCCGATGAGTCCGGCCTCGCTCCCTGTGTTGGTGTGTCCGTGCGAGCTCGCCGATGACCGTTCGCCACTGGCGGCTATCGCGAGAGCTCTACCATCGCGCGGATCCCCATGTTCGCTCGCACTCTCTCCCGGGCAGTCATCGCCCACACCAGTACCACTCAATTACTCGCGGCACGCTGTGGAATCATTTACCCAATCATTTAGTTACATCAACGCTACGCAACGCGACTGCCTCGCCGCAGCACGCTCAGTTTCGCGGCCACTTCTCCCTCTCTCGCTCACCCTCTCTGTCTTTCGCACTGGCAAAGCTAGCGCGAGAGGGTCGCGCGGAAAAGGGGGGCACCAGGTTTTGGGATGACCAGAGGGGCACCGATAGATAGGGCGGCGGTGAGGGGAGGGGAGGGGGAGGGGGGGCTTTGAAGCGAGAGGGTTACTGACCAGGAGGATGCAAGAGCCGGTATTGTACACCAACACACGCGGGTCCCGCATAAAGCCCTCTCACTCTTGGAGGCCCCTCTCGCTCGCTCTCGCACCGCGCACCACTACCCTGTTGATTTCGCGTTATATCGTTATGATGACGATATAATAGCTTCACTGATGCTCGCAGGGTAGATTTACTTTGATACCGCGCGCCACTGCATACTGCGGCCGGCACTGCACGCTCGCAGCCTTTCTCTCTCCGGCTGCCGGCAGCCCTCCCGTGGCCGTGATCATCGGCCGAGTGACACCAATTCGCCTCTCGATGACGTGTCAACCTTCACCTTCCTCTCGGTTTCATGATTTTTACTGCTGACTTTTTCAACAACCTGTGGATTTTGCGAGCACCGCTGCCACCGGGATTTTCGCAGGATTTTCCCTGTTAGCCCTCGCAAGCCGATGACTTTGGTCATCGATTAACGCATTCGCGGCGTCATTCGCGGCCAGCGAATTATCATAAAGGCGTCATTTCGCTTTATCGATTTTATCACTTCTCGCCACTATGTTTCCGCCATATTCGAACTCATCGGTGACACACCCATTTTTTTTTCGAGAAACTCGTTTAAACAGGCGCAATGATAGCAATCGGCGGATCGCGCTGGGATTTGAGAAATGAGGGTTTCAAGGAGCAATGATTAAATGGTCAATGGGTGGAAGGGGCAGGGGGGAGGGTGAGTGGGTGAGAAGGAGGTAAAAATATTATGTGACAAGGTGGAATAGGAAAGTGTAGCATCAGCGGTTGTTCCATCACGCGGTGGCCAATCGTAGCAAGCTTCCATCCCCGGCAAGTCCGGATACATCCTCGAAAAGAGAAAAAAATCCATCGGCGCGGCGCGGGTGGGTGGGGCCGGGCGGGTGGTATATTGCAGATCAATACAATTGCACGTTAGTGCTAATAAATAATAGGCGGTGGGAGCAGAAAAAAGCGCGCAATGCAGCAGCGAGCGCAACACACAAATAATACGCAATACATCAACCAGGCCGGGTTGGTACATACGTATGTGTGCCTCCTCTCGCTTCCACCGGCGAGGCTCTCTCTCGCTCGCGCACAGTCCACCTACGCCAGTCCCCTTTTTTTCTGGTCCGCACCTATAACCGTGCAAGCACCACCCCCGGGGGCACCGCCATTTCCGGACAAATAAACTCTAGTCGACGTAATTTTTACGCGGCACGACAAAAGCGACAAAAACCGAAGACCATCGGCGCCCACGCTTTCAAGGAGGATTCAGTCAACGAAGCATCGCTCTTCATACAATTGAAACACTAGGCTTCCTCTGGATAGAGCCGATAGGGCTACGAGAAATTTCTGATAGCACGATAGAGGCGAGAGTGGTGTTAAGGAGAGTGATGGATATTCGAAAGTAGGGAAGACAGTGTAGGTGGGACTGGCCCTTCCTCCGACTAATTAAGAGTGATTAATACCAACGGGAGGAGGACCGGTAGGCGTAGGGTGAGCGGGGCTGCGAGGGAGGCGGGAAAGGTCGCCGGCGACGTGGCGCGGCTGTCGAACATTAGTTAATTTTGAAAAATTGCGCTAAACACGCGCCTGGTGAATTGGCTTCTGGGGGGCTTTGGCAGGCCAATCGGGAGGAGACATGCACGTAGGTGCCCTCTCCATCCGCTCGCCACCCCCTCGTACGAGCACGGCGACCAGGGGCTGGTAAACCCCTTCGCACCCCTAAAAAACGCGCCACCCCGCGCCCCAGTCCTGCCTCGCCCACCCACACCCTCCTCCGCCCCCGCCTCCCTCTTACCCTGCCTGCCTGCCTGCCCCTGCAGCCCCCCGCATCCCTTCGGCCGGCAACGACCCCCAACCCACCGACGCGCACGTTAATGCCTGAAAAATGTACGGCAATTTTTTATTTTTTAATACGCTCTGTCCCGCTCTGTCCGACACCGGCCTCCGCGAAACTCTCTGTGTCGCGGTCTGTCGCTCTCGTTTCAACCGCCGGTTGGCCGAGCGATCTCTCGCTTCCACTCGCTCGCTCGACCTCCGCCGACTATGCGTGATGTAGCGGCTCTCGGCTCGCTCGGGGCTCGGCTCGCCCGCTCGGCTGGGGGCTCGGCTTTTTTCGCTCTATCGATAATTTGTTTGGATAATTTCCAATGCTATTGATCTAGATGTACATATCCTGCAGGACGTACACAATGCCTGCATGGCGTCGCGCACAAAGCACCGTCGGCGGCGGCGGCGGCGGCGGTGGTAGCAGCAGCCTGCGTGAAAAAGGGAGAAAGAGAGGAGAGAGGAGTCGCGCCTGGCGAAGGGCGATCCGGCCGAATGCGAGAGACGGAGAGAGAGAGAGGGAGAGAAGGTGGGTGTGAGGGTGAGGGCGAGGGCGAGGGCGAGGGCGAGGGCGAGGGTGGAACGCCGGGCAAGGAGGGTGAGAGAGTCTGATCGTGAGTTACTGACGTTTTAGTATTTATCCATCTACGAGCTCGTTTTCCGCCGTATCCGCTTAGGCGGTGGAGACACGCACATCGACGTGCGAGGGATACAGCAGCGGTGAGGACACACAGCATCACTGGCACCGGGCACACCGGAATGCTCGTGTGTGCGGATGTTCCTGCCTGCCTGCCTGCCTGCCCGCCTGCCCGCCTGGCTCTGCCCGGCTACGCGGATGCTCTCGGACGTTTCCCTGTAATATTTCGTTAGCCGTAGACCACCGGGCTCTGCGAGGAGCGAGGTAACACTTTGATGAATCGCCCCGCTCGCCGATACCGCAGATCGACAGATACGCGGCTGCTACTGTCGCTCCACGGATTTCTGGCGAGGGAGAAAAAAAGAAAAGGTTGGCCCGTACGCGGCGGGCCCTCGATATCCGTACATCCTGCCGAGGCTTTAAGGACCGAATAACCCTGTCAGCACAAGCTGCGCTCCTGCGATAATCGGCCGGATGAAAGAGTACTCCGCTACGCTCTGCTGGCGCTCCGCCGGTGAGCGCGTGATTTTTTTAAGCTTCCCAACTTTCTACACCCTTTGCCCATTTTACACGGACAGATATGGGCCGTGTTATACTTTCAAGATGGATTGACGCGTCACTGGATTAACACTTTGTCCTTCGCTTCATCCTGCCCGTGGCAGTCTTGTACTCCTCGGATTTTTTCTATCAGGAAAACTGTTCCTCTCCCTCTAGTTGCTTTGTTTTTCGAGGAATTTGCATTCGACAGTGTTTGCAATGGCGAAGACAATAAGTAAACCGCGGAAAGAGTGGCGAAATGAGATCTGAAGGATAAAGGGGAGGGTGGGTGGTGGGGGACGAGACTTTTGCTCTTTGGGGTTGGTTTTCACCTCACTTAACCCCTCATAGCGGTCGAGTTGGTCACCGAGGGCGGCTGAAGGGTCGGCTCGGCCGGGCTCGTGTGGATGCGCCCGACTTCGTACCTCCGAGTCAACTTTTAATTAGCTTTCCCGAATTACCGATGTAGCCAAGTCCGATTCATCGTTTCAGACTTCTTTACTTTGCGAACAAAGAGGGTGGCCTCGCGACCGTCTCGACCCTTCCCCCTTTGTCCGTCCCTGTCCTGTCTTGGACAATGGCCAAGTTGCTGATTAAGAAGGCCTTAATGAAAATGTTTCAATTAGTAAGTAGATGAATTTTTGTCCAACTTCGCCGCGACTTCTCTACCCTCTAAGTATCGGCCACTGATAGCCAACCATCCAACTTCGGCGAGCAGTTCTTTCTTCGCCGGGATTCTTCCTCTCACGGCTCGACAATAATTCTAGAGGGATAGGACTGCGGTGACACGGCAATACCGACAATGATTACATCGAGAAATGATTACGTCCTCTATAGCACTGACGAAGTTCTGCGGGAAATAGAGATAATGGAAATCAGTCGAATTGGATTCAGCATTACGCGAAGTCCTATTAGACGACGAGTGCGACGCTGTTTTCGATTAACGTCCTCCGATAAACGTGACGTACATCGACGTATTGCGTCGCGTTTGACCTACGAGCGGCCTGATTAAAACACATCTCTAAACAATGTCAGGCGGATTCCGACCATTTCTCATCGGGTACTCGAGCCGAGGCACTCTGACCTTCCGCGCCACCCTCCAATTTCCCTCGATCAGGACGGGCCACGTGGCCGTCAGCCCCTTTCAGGTGGAGCTCCGCCGACTGATAATGATATCCCCACACTGACACAGACATTACCCCACTATCCGCTCGGATAAGCTGCGGAACAGCGGGAATCCAACGGAATCAATTAATATTGTAATTACTACCTTAATCGAAGATCGGATTTCGGACTATCAAACATTGTCCCGTGGTTTGTCTCTCCCCAAAACCTCTCCTGACTTTTTGACATTTTACCTCTGCCCCCTCGGCCTGCCCGCCCCACCCATCTCTCACGGTTCGCTTGGGCGCTCGTCGACTCTGCATTTCTCATGAAGACTGACCGCGACTAAAAGGTGCTTTATCGGGCAATGTGAATTGAAGGAAGGAGCAGCGGCGAGGCCGAGAGTCAGCGATGCAGTCCACTCTCGGTAAAGGCCAGTTCCAAATGCACTCTGTATTCTTCGCGTCAGAGGGCCGGCTGAACTTTCGAAAATCGAAGCGGCCAAGTTTACCAGTGCAGGTGGACAGAGAGAAAGAGTAGAAGAGGGCTGGAGGGAGAAAGAGAGCGGTGGAGGGAATAGTGGGGAGGCGATGGACGTCGGGGGCAGTGTGCGGCAGCAGCCGAGCAGAGGAGCGCCGCGGCCTAATGAAGGTTCGGCCCGGGCTGGCGGAACAATCGGCGGCGGGTCCTCTAATCACCTTTTTCACATGGGTAAAATTCGAAGTAACCCAAATATCTCGCAGGCAGCGCGCGCGCGGCCGCGCGCACCGCTCTCATTCCCAATCTCGCGAAAGCCGTCGAATTCGTTTAACGAGAACGGCCGAGCGGTGGAGGCCTGTCGTCGAAAAAATCGTCGCCACACCCACCCCGTCGCCGACGGCCACCCACCCCCCGCGGGCAACCTGTGTGCCACCCTGCGCCACCCCCCTTTGCTCTCTCGCGCTAGGTTCGCCGGTGCGCGGCGCGGCGCGGCGGAGAGGGGCACGCCGCGCTGCCGTGCCATGCCGCGTCGTGCCGTGCCGTGCCGTGCCGCCGTGCCATCAAGGTGCTCGATATTCCGCGCATTTCGGTATTTCCCAATTAATAGGAAAGCGCGCGAGAGAGCGACCGCTCGCTCTTGCAGAAACACCGGCCAAAGGAGCGCACACTCTTTCGCACTCAACCGCCATGCGCAGCCAATCCCCGCCGACCCCCGCGCAACTCTCGCCCGACCGACCATCCCGCCTGTACACATATCCATATATAAATATGGACACGTGTACAGGTAAACATTCCTACGGATGGGTAGACTCTTATGCAGGAAAACTCGCGTGCGTGCAGTGTGCATCTGGCTAAAACTACTAGCGCTGAAAAAAGGCGAAACTGCCCCGCGGTGGGGTTGGGGGTGGCTTGGGGGTGGAAGCGGGGCGCGACGGGAGAGATGGCTATCGAAGGGGGAGGCGTGCGAGAGGGCAGGAGGAAGGAAGAAGATGCGGGTGAGTTAGCGGGCCGCGGCGCGGGAGAGAAGCGTTGCCCGAGCGATTGGATGGAATCAGCAGTCTGCGAGTAACAATGGAGGGTTCAATTGAAAAAATAATTTAATGTGTCCTTTTAATTAAACAGAGAGGAGGCGCGGGAGGTGGGTGGGTGGGTGGGGGCGGGCGGGCGAGAATCGAATGCATCGAGTGTGCGCGCGGGGGTAGTGTGAGGATGGACGATCGGGCGATCGTGCGAGGCGTAGGAGGACTGACGAGAGCGCGGGGGTGGCTCGGAGTAGCAAGCAGCTAGTGCAGAGCAGGAGCAAGAGCAGGACGAGGTGGCGGTGGTGGATGAGGCGGTGGACTCGGTGGAGGCGGCAGCCGCCGCCGAGCAGGAGAGAGGAGCAGGAACGCAGCAGCAGGAGGACGAGCAGGAGGAAGAGGTAGAGGAGGAGGAGGAGGTGGTGGTGGAGGTGGAGGAAGTGGAGGTGGAGGCGCGGCTCGGATGGACGCGGAAATTTAAAACCTGATCAATTGATAGGACGGAATGAAAAAAGTAGGGTTGTGGGGTTGAGCGGGGCGGCGGGGTCCGCGGGGTCTGCGGGGTCTGCGGGCGGGAGGGAGAGAAGTGGGTGCCACAGCAGAGCGCGCATCGAGAGTGGCGTGCGGACGAGGCGCGGCGCGGCGCGGCGCGGTGCGGCGGACGAGGCCGTAGGACGTGCTGGCTGGCCGAAGCCGAGGCCGAGGGTGCACGGGGTTCGCGGGCACCATCGCAGGGGTGCTGCTGGTGGGCCGCGTTTCAGAACGAGAAGCGAGGATGGAGGAACAGAGCCGGAAAGAGTGGCCGCGCGCAGGAGAACGTGAGCGAGCGCTGCTGCTGGCGGCTGTAAGCGCGGAGGCCGGCGAGAGGGGACCGGGTAGATGGGATTGCCGGGCATTATTCTGAAACGCGAATTTGTTCATTTGTTTCTTCCCTCTGTATGCGCCGCGGCGTGTGTGCATCCTTTTATCGACTGAAATCCAGGCTTCGAATTACCGTGCAAATGATTTTTTTTTCGAGTGCGCACTCGCGCTCTCCCATTCCCTCCTCTTCCTCCGCCGACATCCGTGCGCCGCACCTTCCTTCCCACCGCGCGCGCTCTAAACCGAGCGAGCGAGAGACAACGCGCGCGCACCCCTCTCGCCTTTTCTCTCGCGCGCTTAACGCGAGGACCTCTCTGGCCCTCCTAGCCCTAACCCTAGCCCTAGTCCTATCCCTCTCTCGCCCACGCCACAACTATTCATTGTGCGTAGAACCTCTCCTTCTCGATGTAGCAGCTCTGTCATGCAACGCCGTCCCACAACGGCCCGCCACGCGCATCCGACTCAAAAGGAATTTAAAACCGCTGCTGGGGCCCGCCATCGCCATCGCCGCCGCCACTGACGCCACCGACGCCACCGATGCCACCGAGGCCACCACCGCCGCTGCGAAATGACGCGCTACGAAACAAACAAAAAAAGTTGCCGGTATATCCGCACCCGCGAACCTCGCTGGCCCTGGGGGCTCGTGTTACCCGAGTCCCGATACCCGAAATCCCAATCGACCCCCTTCGACCCCCATCTATCCTCGATAGATGCTGCTCCCCCCGCACTCTTCTTCAACAAGACATTGCTGCGCGCTTCACCACTCGCTCCGGTAATACCTACAAATTTTTTGTCCGTCTCTCTCCGAAAAACAACATGCGGATATTCTTCGAAAACTTTTACATTTAAGCTGGACCTCTGAAATTTATATCACTTCATCCTTGATGCGAAAAAGTATTCCCCACCAAATTTCAGCCCCGGAAAATGTCGGGAAGTACGAAAAACATAAGAAAAACCATCAGAATAAGACGAAATTCATTATTCAAAAGCGGGTTTCCACGTGTTTTAGGTAGAATTCCGGTATTTCCCCCACAAGTTTGATGTTTTTTATCCGTTTTGAGATACGAGCAATCGAAAAATCAAGCGTTCGTCCCGGTCCCAGAACCTTCGAAAAATCGAAAATTTTTGAAGGGGTATGCCTTAAAAAATTTGCGAAAAAATGAATTTTGAGCTAGGGGCCTGGAATTTTTTCTACTTTTTCCTCGATGCAAAAAAACATTCCCCACCAAGTTTCAGCCCCGGAAAAGGTCGAGAAGTCATGAAAACATATGAAAAACCGTTGAAATCAAATATTCAAGATCGGTTTTCCATGTGTTTTCGGTCGAATTCCGGCATTTCCCCCACAACATTTATGTTTTTTATCCGTTTTGAGACACGAGCAATCGAAAAATCAAGCGTTCGTTCCAGTCCCAGAACCTTCGAAAAATCGAAAATTTTTGAAGGGGTATGCCTTAAAAAATTTGCGAAAAAATGAATTTTGAGCTAAGGCTCTGGAATTTTTTCTACTTTTTCCTCGATGCAAAAAAACATTCCCCACCAAGTTTCAACCCCGGGAAAGGTCGGGAAGTGATGAAAACATATGAAAAACCGTTGAAATCGAATATTCAAGATCGGTTTTCCATGTGTTTTAGGTAGAATTCCGGCATTTCCCCCACAACATTTATGTTTTTTATCCGTTTTGAGACACGAGGAATCGAAAAATCAAGCTTTCGTTCCAGTCCCAGAACCTTCGAAAAATCGAAAATTTTTGAAGGGGTATGCCTTAAAAAATTTGCGAAAAAATGAATTTTGAGCTAGGGGCCTGGAATTTTTTCTACTTTCTCCTCGATGCAAAAAAACATTCCCCACCAAGTTTCAGCTCCGGGAAAGGTCGGGAAGTGATGAAAACATATGAAAAACCGTTGAAATCGAATATTCAAGATCGGTTTTCCATGTGTTTTAGGTAGAATTCCGGCATTTCCCCCACAACATTTATGTTTTTTTTCCGTTTTGAGACACGAGCAATCGAAAAATCAAGCGTTCGTTCCAGTCCCAGAACCTTCGAAAAATCGAAAATTTTTGAAGGGTGTGAAGTTTCTTTTGTTCATAAAACTGCAACTTAAATCAAAGTATCACGGAATAAAATGCAGTTTTTCAGCGTGTGCGTCTATGAGAGACATCTGATATCGTTTACTCTTTTAAGAGTAAGCAATAGATGAAGGTCCGGCGAAGAGCTTAAGGGGCGGCTTAGTGGTAGATGATCTCTGGCAGTGGATGCAGTTAACGACGCGATTAGGTGGTGATGGCTGGCCAGACTGTAGCGTAAGGGACATTCGGAACCCCAGCCAGAAAGGGACATTATTACGAGAGGAACTGGACCATGGATAAACTTCTGGTGCAGAAGATCTCGAAGGCTTGCCCGGGCAATATGAAACTCCTCGATCTAATATGGCTTGAGGTGGCGACGAAGCGTGACGTCACATCCGTCCCATCCACCGGTCATCTTGAATATTGAGTCGACCGCCGCCCGAGCGGAAGTTATGAGATTCGGATTTCGAGTTCGCCGCCGCCTCCGATCCGCATTTATATATCCCGATGATTTCGTCTCGATCCAATGAACGCTCCACAAATGGCTGACTTTCCCTGTGTTACCCTCTTGCCACGATCACTGAATGTCATTGAGCCCCGTAATTCTCTGAGGCCCTATTGAATAATATGTATACCGAGTCTCTATTCCACTGGTCATCGGATCAGTAACAAGGATTCCACGGGAAAGGATAAGAATTAATATCATTTGATTATTGAATAAAACCCACCCAGTTTGAATTAATTAATTAATTCACATTATTTTCATACCCAGCCTCTGGGAAATACCTAAAGAATGTTTAGTTATTCCAAGCAGAAGATGAGTAAGAGTTTATAATGTTGCCTCTTGGAAAACCTTAGGAGCGGCTGCCAATAAAATGCAGGCGCGTTGATGAAAAATGATATTTGACGCATTGTTACGTGCGAGTATTGCATTTTTGCGTGGATTAATGGGCGCGAGTTTATTGACGTTTTCGACAGGGCCCAGGGCGGCGCGGCGTGCGTGTTATACATGGTGTAAAAATGCTGAATGCCGAAAGGAAAAGTTTCCCAGGGCTAGCAGAGGATACACGGACAGGACTCGAGAACGCCGCTGGAAACTGTAACCAACCTAATCAAACCTGGCTGATTGCAAACATCGTGTCGATTGGGAAGGCAATCAACTGAGTAACGTTAACTAAGTGTAACTTTGCTCGTTACTCAGCCGGCGGGAGGGAGGGGAAGTAGAGTGAACTAGAACTAACATTCTAATCATAAAAGCAGCGAGAGCACGCTCGAGATCGGAGACATTTTTCTGGGATTCTGGCCCATCGATTATGCAACCGAGTCTTCAGCGCCTCTTCGTTTGTATTTTAATGAAGTGGCTGTCCGGGCAATTAGGACCACTCGATTCATTTATGAAATTTTTCTCATCGGCCGAGCGCTGTATTCGTGTCGCAGCCGAGCCAATTATCGGAGGGATCAGCATCGTGCCAACTACTGTTTCATCCGGGCTATGAAGCATTAATATGCATATTGGCCGCGGGATTAATAGGGGCACGAATGCAAAGTAGAATGAGCAAGCAATATCATCTGCTTACACTCAAGATCGTCCCCTCTTTGCACGGCCTTAAACACACTGGTGTGGTGGCGGAACGAGGGAGCACTCGCTGGGGAGAAGTGGAGTGTCGCATTAGTAATAACCTTCCATCTTGGCTGAGCTAGCCAGAGCGACGGGGTGAAACAATCGATAATTCATTTGTTGCGTCAATTAAAAATGTAATTTAAAAAATATATTAAAGGGGTCGAGCGTCGGGACGGGCCAGCGTGACTCGGGCGGCAACGGCGGCAACGGCGGCGCGGCGGTGCGCGAATGCAAATGAACTATTAAAAATTTAATCAATCGAATCGGGGGCCGATGCCTTAGCTCCATCTACGACGCAATGATTATTCATGCGGTGGTCGTTCTGCGCAGGCGAATATTTATAATTTGTTTATTTAAATTGCCCGGGCCCTCCGCTCTCCACGCTAGGTGGCGTCGTCGCTTCTGCGTGTCCTCGCGAAATTGCATTATTAAGTTTACCGGCTCGCAGAAATCGCGTTTCCCGCTGAGATTATTGTGAACGCACCGGCTATCTGGCCACTTTATGCTCGAATGCCCAATGTTTCTGTACCCCTTATTTCCCCGTTATTCCACATACGTGCCACCGAAGGATAAAGTCTGATAAACCATTTCTTTTTCAATCGAAAGCACAGAAACTTCCAACTGGAGGAATTTCTGTAATACTGTACTCGTGGATTGTACGATCAACCAAGTACTCAGCAAACACAGTGTGTGAGAAATCAACATAGAACTGGAATGAGAAATTCCAGATGGCGAACTGTCTCGCGCACATCCGCGAGCAAAGTAAGAGTAGCAAGCAGGGGGTAATCGAAGGGTCGCATCGATCAAGTTCCAATTTGCATAGTCCGAAATTGAGGGAGTGGAATCCGTCGAACCTTTCTCGAACTCCGATGGACCTTAGTGACTAGGGCGGTAACAGAGAGGGCAGCGCGTCGCATAAACGCACTGTCCGAATTGTCTGTCTTGGCTTTAACGAAGCTGTCGCGAGCCGCAATGGAGTTGGGATATTTCGTGAAACAGCGCCACTAATAAGTGAGAGAACCAAGCGATTCTCCTCGGGAAAGGCCATGGGTTTGATGTTGCTTTCCCGAAGGGTCTCTTGCGAATTCGAGATCGACCGTCTCATTTCATGTCTAGCCTCGCCTCCGCCACTGAGAGACTCATCCCTCCCTGGCTGACCAGCGACGTCTTCGACTACTACGCCGCTCGAGTAGCGCCGTAACACCGATCGATCTACTCATTTAAATGTTGACCGCTTTCGCGAATGTAAAATTCAAAGTACCCTTATAGCTATTTTTATATGCAACCCCCCCCCCCCCCCCCCCGCCCCCCTTTCTCTCTCGCTCTTCCTACCTCTGGTAGCTCTTTTACTTCGCTCGAAGGGTGCTCATCCCTCTACCCTCCCCGTACACCAGCGCTCCTCTCGCATGCTGGATCTCGCCCCGATGAAAACGGCCCCGACACCGCGGCCTGATATGTTTATGCAGGAATATATGCATGTACATACACGAAGCAAGCCCGGAGGCCTGCCTTCTTTTCCACGGGTCCATGTCTTTGCGGGTTGGTTCGATTGGCGGCGGCGCGAGTGTGTATGTAAAATTATGTACCTATGAATGGAGGCCAGTGGTCCCCCTATACACCGCGGCCACTATCCATCCTATCAATGGCATTGTGTGTGGGAAGGTAAGGCGCGGAAAATAATGAAATATTAATAGAACCTTTTGCAAGAAAGCTCGCGCGACGGTGCGCTCCTCTTCCCTCTCTTTCAATCTTTTTCTCGTGGCCGCGACTGTAACTCGCAGGTCTGATGAGGGCCCTGCGCTCTGATTAGGGGCAGCTCGTTCATTATTTATAAGCAATTATGCTGAGAGGATTCTCTGCCAGTTGGAAAATCTTCCTTGTAGTCGGTGTCGCGCGGCGACGGTCCCTTTGTGTCAGGGGATACTTTGAATTCTTATTAGCACGGTGAAGGGTTCCGAGTTCTTCGGCGCGTAACTCGCCGACAATGACGGCCAGAGTTCTTTCGACAGAAGTAGTGACTTCCTCGTTAATTCGGTGTCGGGACAGTACGTCGCTCGGTGGACTCCCCGAAGAACAAGGAGGAAGGTTCGCCGCGATTAATATCACCGAGCACATAATGCAAAGCAGTTCATTTTATTAGAGGCCACAGATGAATTTAATTAAAACTCTTTTGACTCCCTTTGAATGTTTTATTGTGCTGACAGGAGAGCTGTGAGCGATGGCCAGGCGCTAGCGCAAATAGTCCGTGAGCTTTTTAATCATTTCCTCCTGGCCGACGGGATATACAAAGTTGAGCTAGCGACGAGTCGGCGTCCATGTTGCTCGAAGGGAACAAAAACATTGCGCGCGCTGTACAACGCTGTCAAAACATACATGCAGAACCGCACGTCCCAGCTAGCCACCTACGTGCATACGCTCTCTCGTCCACCCAACGGCTCCCACATTACGCGTACGTTAAATATTATTTTTTCGGGGACACATTTATTTGCGAATAAAAAATAGAGCTGTCTCGCGAATAAAGCGGGCAAACCCCTCGCGTATCTCGCTGAGGCGCCTGTTGCTAAATATCCACGTCGTCTCTCGCTTCACCCGCTGATTCGGCCGGTGCGCGCTTTCCTCCTATGTCCGCGCGCGCCCCCCCACCTGCCTGCCTGCCTCTACCACCCTCGCACACTCCACACATCCACGCGCTCCCTCTCTTTTTCTCTTTTTGTAATTACTTGGTAAACAGTAATTATTTTCGAGAATATAGAGAAACCGCCGCTTTACGATGTCCCGCCGCGAATCGCCCGGTGACAAAGTGTCACGAGGACTTTTGAAAAATAATACACCCACTCGCACCACGGCCTCCCGAATAATTAAAAAGAATGGATGACGTTACTCTGATAAGCACTGTTATAATTGACGCTTTTATACGCGAGCCTGCTGCCATCGCGAATTGTTCTCCCCTCGAACGAAAATCATTACTCCGAATTTGGATGGAACTAGCCATCAATCTCCCCTTTTTCGGGAATTCACGCCGCTTAGTGGCGCGTTCTCAAAGACGCAACGATGCGATCACCCGCTGCCCGCTGTTTTGCAGCGTTTACAGCGCGCCCGGTACTGGTCCAACAAAGGGACGCGGGATCGAAGAAAAAGTGCAC
The DNA here is from genome assembly GCA_910591665.1 of Ectemnius continuus. Lineage (NCBI taxonomy): Eukaryota > Metazoa > Arthropoda > Insecta > Hymenoptera > Crabronidae > Ectemnius > Ectemnius continuus. Next base: position 14,012,509 of record OU342861.1, read on the forward strand.
TGGGAAAAGGGGAAAAATCGAGTTTTTCGGTAGAGAGACCAGTATCACTGAATGCATTTACAGATATGTAGGATAAACGCGCATAGTGCAGTAGTAGAGCTGGCTAGCCGAATGTAGTATAGGGTGGATGCTGCGACACCCTACCCGCAGAGACAGTCCGCCGTACGTATGCGCAGCCAGAGAGAACAAGCAAGACAGACAGAGATCGGCGCGTACCCGCCTGTATAGGTGCACGTACGTATGCACGCGTATCGGGTCTACGTAACCGCGTTAGCGGGGAGAATCTGGCCGCGGGGTACTTTTTAAAAATTCGTGATTTTAAAATTCGCGTTGGCAAACAGCCCCCACTCGACTCGACTCGCGGACAGAGTGGCCACCACCCACTCCCCTGTCCGCCCCGGTGTCTAACTCCCCCCTCTCTTTGTCGCTTTTCCGACGGCCGCGCTCTCTCACTCTCTTTCTCCCTCTCTCACCCTCTCTCCCACGCTCAGCACCGAACTCGCTCGCTTTCTCCCTCGGACACACTGGCTAACCACTCTCCGGCTATGCTACCCCCGATCTCCACCCCCTATTGGCACCCCGAGCCCGAGCCCGGGCCCCCGCCGTCCCCCGCCGTCCCCCGCCTCGCCGGCCGGCCCTAGCCAGCGTTTCGACTCTTTTAGCTGCACTCACGCTCCCGACGGCGCCAATGGATGACAAAATATAAGCTCCAAGCCTGGATTCAATCAGAAATGGCGACGGCAGCTCGCTCGCCCGCTCGCCCGCTCGCTCGCTCACGTCCGGACGCTAACACATACGTGCCACGCTTTTTTTCCCGGCCCCGGGCCTTTGTCGGCGACGGCTTTTGCGGGAGCGACCCGCCGATAAATAATCATAAGAACGCGGAGCTTCACTTTGTGGCGGCCATATGAAGCGATCGCGCCTTCGCGAGCACAAACACACACACACACACACATATCCAGACAAACACAGACACACACACCCATCTCGTACACCGTCGACTACCCACCCCCTGGACACTTGTGGTTCCGGGGTAATTGAGCCGACCTGATATCAAGGGATGCGGGCACGGCTTTCCTGTTAATGGATTCATAAAGACAGTTTTGCCAAGTTTGCCACTCGCTAATAGAAACACACGACTTGTAACTGGTGCGATAAAGATTGATAGCACTGCGTCATTTTCTCTAAAAGGGACGGTTTTTGCTTTTTCTAAGAGCCATGGATATTCGAGGATTGTTATCGTTTGCATGCAAACGAAATTATAATTTTTATAGAATCGTATTGTGCTTGCTTAATAGAAATGTCGAACCAATTAGTGGGCAGTGTTAACCGATTGTGATGGAATGTCGTACTTGTTGGAAGAAGTACATTTTTCGGCGGAGGGTGCCTCAGGCTGGCCAATGAGGGTGTCTCGATCTGTACGAGAAGCGCTACTAGGGATGTATTGTAATTTTACGGTAGATATTCGGTTGCTCTTCTGGTGTTTTCGGTATCGGAAGCGTACGCTGACACTCCGCTGACCCATATCGTCGGGGCAGCGTGCTCGCCCGCGGATCATTCATGATTTTATTTTGTTTTCGGGTTTCTGTGTCATCGAAACGCGTGTGCGCGCGCGCGCGCCCCCCTACCCGCCCGACCCGGAAGGTCATCCGATGTTTTGGCACGTTTCGAACGCCACCCTCGCCCACTGTCATTCTATTTACAGTGCGGGCCGGCTTCACTCGCAGTCTATAAATCGTGGCAATTCGATGATATGGCAAAAATGACAAATTAAACAAACGCAAAGTACACCAAAGTGTCACATGACAGGCGTGAATCATTATTATAATGACGCAAGGAATTAAAGAGGATTCAGTTTAAAAGTAAATCTGTGCTTGCTATTCAGAAGTTCCAGAAGAAAGGATGTGCCATTGATTAGAGTCAAATGGAGGTCGAGAACGTGCTGGTATAAACAGACACTGCTCGCTTGTAAATATGGAATGCCATTTTAATGTGGTTACCGTGCATCCTGAACCCGGGAGAATCCGGCGCGCCTCGAGGCCGAGATTAAACTTAGCTAACGAGAGAGCGCGAGGAGGAAGGGGCGGGGGGGGGGCGGGTGCCACAATGGTGATTGCGAATAATAAAATCTATTTTCCCGCTTTATTAAATCCGAGTGCGGAATAAAAATGTTGGCGCTTTATTGAATTATAACACACGCGTGGGTGTGAGGGTGTGTGCACGAGTTGAAAAAGCGAATGTACTCGCACTCGCGCAGACGACAGGACAGTGGAAGAAGACTCACAACGATTTTTACATCGACCAAGAGCTTGTCTCGACAATATTACAAGCGGCGTGTTAACGAAACAGCGCGAGTCACCGAATAAAACTTGGTCGTCGGAATTACGTGGCGCGATCTAAAAGTATTTCCGCTTGGCTGAGGCGGTCCGCACGGGCAACCGAAAAACAGGCTGGAATACGTGTCGTTCGAATGATATTATATTGCGCGCGATCCTTTTCACCGGGTTCCGTGGACGCGCGCTCCTTTCATTGCGAGTGATTAAATAAATGATGACAAAAGTCCCGGAGGGGGAAACGCGTATCACGTCGGTCGGTCACGGGCTGCGGACGCATCCGCATAACATTTATTGCCGGCGCTATATCTCTATGTATACCAGAGAGCGCGTCCTCTCATCAGTGATTTCCAAGTAGCACAATTATATTATCCACCGGCGTCCCCGAGTCCCTTGAATACCCAACATGTATACACTCGCGCGTACACAAAACACACCTCGTATTTTGCATATTCGAGGTCCGGCGTGTACGGCCAGCGGCGTTCTATATCCTGGGGCGGGTTTAAACGGCCTGCCACAATATACGCTGCTAAGGAAACGAACCGATCAAAAAATCGAGATGGAAAATAGCGAATCTATATGGGCGAGCTGGGCGGATCGGGGAGGGAATCGGGCGGCGGTGGAGGAGGAGGCGGTGGCGGTGGCGGTGGCGGTGGTGTAGAGAGACGGTAGAGGACCGGGGTGAACGAGCGTGCTACCAGCAGAAGTCATTTCATCGGGGCTGCCGTTTATTTATATTTCACAAATCGCTTTCAAAAAGAGCGCAATACTTTGGGATTAGCGTGCGGAGCCGGCGGGAAAAAAATGTCACACAGGGAATCGCCTATGAGTCGCAAGCGCGAGCGAGCGAGCGAGCGAGTGAACGAGCGAGCAGCCGCCGCAGCCGGAGCTGGTGAAAAAAATTCGGAAATATTATTAAAAGCCGCCGGATCACCGGGCGCTGGCTGTGTCCAGACAGAGCCCGGAGCTCTGGACCAACCAGTCGAGCTAGGCCGAACTCGGGGTTATCTTCGTGGGACAGGCCGTATACAAACACCCGGGCCTCTCCTCCTCCTCCTCCTCCCCACCCACAAGTGCACTCTCTTTCCACCTTAATACCGCGACACATAAAGTATGTATTACGTGATACAAAGCCCTAGAAAAAGCCGGGAAGGTCGTCGAAAGGGATGGAATGTGGGTCTCGCGCGATTCCCCAAAGCGCCGCGGCTTTTTCGGTCACGTACACCTGACTGCAATCAGTCTTCCTTTCGATCTTGCAAATAGAGCTTGAACTCGGTTATTTCTGTTGAATTAGTAACACGTGTTTCGTACGTAAAGTAATCCCTGCCCTCTGCCTATGAGCCATACGAAGCAAGACTTTACCGAAACAGTTAGCCTTCGCTCAAACTCCATACATAATCCACGTTCAACATACTTTGACTCTTTCTCATTTTATTCTACACTTTAACTTCCCACGGAGAATTATTTCACTAAATATAAAATTCTGGATGAATGTATATTAATATTTTGAGTCGTAAAGTTGAGATTATATCGAGGAATTTTTATCATTGAACGTAAGTGGGGCTGGTGCACCAGTTGCGTAAAGAAAGTGACCTCGAGTGGCAGAAAGTTTCTTAGAGCCCCTTAAACCGGGCGGAGCTTGCCTCATGAATAACAACTCAGAAACTAAATGCGCTGATCCGAGCAGCATAAATGTTCGCCTTCAGAAGGAACCGACGATAATAGTGCTCATTACACGAGCTAAAGCCCCGGGTAAACGGGCGCATCAGTATCGTAACGGGCACGTCGTTATGTCCAGAAGTGTTGTGACCATGAGAGGGAACGCGTACGTGGTGCGAGGGAGAGGGAGGAAGCGAGCGAGAGAGGGAGAGAGCGAGAGGAGGGCAGAGGGAACTGGTTCTGACATCTTCGGTGGTTCATTACAGGGTGTACAGATCCGCGGACAAAAAGCGAGCAGGGCTCTGCAGTTCGCGTCGAGCCGCATTATTATCATTAATTATATGCGCGTTATGGACACGACTGGCGGTAACAGTGTTGCGGTTATTGGCCCGGCTACAACGCGCCCACCAAACACACAGAGCTCATACCTGCCCTCTGCGTTTGATGACACCGTATCACCGCGTTTTCCTCGTATCCCCGCCGAAATTGTCATTTAAAGTCGAATTTAACTCGTGCACAGCCGAGCGAGCTTTGATTCAAGTCTCCCGGAGCTATACTGCGATTTGCATAATTACTTTTTAATAGTAGCTTTAAAAGTCTAGAAGTTCGAGTCGCCTGGATTTGTGGCTCGTTTCTCGATGTACCCTTTAGATTTGATGGCTCATTAACAATATCTTGTTAATAATGTTAAGTGAGAAGTGTGATGGCTGAAGGTGACTAGAGTAGATAGAAAGCGGGATCATGAGCGAAGTGCTCGCAGGATGATCCGAGGGGCGCGAGTTTTTCGTGCGGTCCGTCGAGGCTGGGTTTAATGTAATGCTATAAAACCGGCATAATTTAGTAATGAACGGCCACTTTGCACAAATGGCTTCGTGCATCACGGGCAAACCAAAGAAGTCCCTTTGGCCGAGCGAGCGCGTGATAGGATAATCGTAATGTGCTTAATGGTAAATGGAGGCATTCAAGAGGCCGAGATTCAGATGGCACTCATAATGGCCGCCCGGACCGGCGTATCACCCCTAATAAGTACAAGTGGCACAAAATAGCTGTAATCACTTAACATCGTGGATCGTAAGATTATCCTTCTCCCCACTGTCAAGACATCGCTCGTCTTCAACTGCAATCTCCGTGACACCGAGCGCGGATCGCCCGAGACTTTTCTATCCCGGCTCTGACCTAATCCTCACCACATAAAGAACCTGGTCAACAATGTGCCGGGATGTAAATATTTTGTTGGACGACTCTGGCCAAGTTGGAGGGACCGGAGCTCTATTTACTTTGAGGCAGAGTGTCTCGGATGCACGACGACGATGTCGCAAGGTCACGGTAATGGAGCGTGTGCACGGGAATCACGGACTAATAATAATCCGGGTCGCGTCGTACTATCGGACGGTAATTCAAAGCAAATTTAACGCGCGGCGTATCGCAATTGCGGACAAACCGTATATAGAGCGGGAAGCATAACTCATCGTGGGTTTGTTTGCATTATCTGCCGCGCTCAAATACCCATATTTATCTCATCTCTCGTGACACCCTGATGGGAGATCGTTATTTTATTGACACCTCACGCACTGCGAATATTAAATAACCAGGCGTAACGACGTGCTCGCTCTGGCCCCGGTTAAATCACTGGACGCATTCACCTTCTTCTCATTAACTGGGCACTCGATCGATCCCCGGGATCCTCCGGCGCGTATCGTGCGTGTGGCTTTCCGATATCAAGGGGGAGGACAAAACTTGTCCGGGCTACGATCTTCCGACTCTTCCGATCGCGTGTGTATCAATGTGCTCGGTGAATTATTGGTAAAACAGCCAGCATAATATCGGCGGCATTAATCCCGGTAATGGCATTGCGGGGTAATTATTAATTTATACGACGCCTAGGAAAACGATTCGTGACGTCGAGGCATTTGTCACGCGCCCGAAACCCTTTACATACCTCGCCTCCCCTTCTCGCACCCACGCACCCCCCTTTAAGGGGGTCCTAGTCGTTCCTACATCATTCCCCGGTGATCGATGGAACGAGTTCAATCAACAAAATGCGCGAGCTCGATTGGTCCGCGCTATCTATCCCCTCATTTCGCTGGACGGTCGGAAGTTAGCGCATCGCTCGTGAAACTCGTCGAAAAAATGCGCTCGCACTCAAGGTTAATGGGCCCGGTGAATACCGTCATTTCGGCTGGCAACGAACGAAGACAAATAACCCTAAAACAGCGCGATATGCCGCTTGATCTCCATCTGCACGGCCGGTTTCATTTTCCGCCGCTCAACGCTGCCATAAAGTCTGCCAGTTTTGGCACAAAGTTCTTCGAAAACTGTTAAGGCTCGGGCGCAGAGAGGACGATATGAAATTGGTGGAAATTCAATTCAAGAGATTCCATTTAGATTGTGTATTTAAAGGATCGATTGGCAGAAGGGATCGACGTGTGCCAGCCGATCGGGGATAGCTAGCCCTCGTTAGAGATAGAAATAGCGGAAAGAGGAATTTGATTCTAATGGTATTATTGGATTATGTTGACCCGTCAAATTATATCGGCTCCTAGAGACCACCCTTCGACAATACGTTGGCCGTTCACATTATTTCGTGGCACGCACACGCACACACCCTCCATTCGATCGACTGACTGCCTTCCCCCCCTCCGCCGCCCCGGGGAGAAATATCGCGGATTATTATTTACCCGGGTTATCGGGCAAATTAGTCATGCGAATGGGATTCATTAGAGCAGACGCTTAATTATCACAGCTATCGACGTTACGGTCTATGCCGAAGTGAGAACTCTTCGGAGCGCGTAGGTGCCATCCGATACTAGATAGGCAGGATTGTTTCCAAGACGCTCGAGCATCAGCAGCGAAATATTGCCGTCGGCTTTTTTAATTAAGTTCACCCAGCGGGAAGGGAGTTAATTTTTTCTGGCTAAACTCCCTTTATCTCTTCCCTACCTCTCGTCATCGCCATATTGGCAATCCCTTCTGACTCTGGCCTCTCTTTAAATTCTATACACTGGCACTTATTTATCCAATAAAATGCGGCTTGAAGGATCGATGAAAACGATGCGATTAGGTGTGTCCCGTCAAGTATTTCCTATCGGTCGTTGCCGCGGCTGGTGGAACTTCTCGAGAGATCAGTCATGCCTGATATCAGAGCAACAGCGACGGCTCCGGAGGGTTCAGAGATCATAGCGAGGCAAGCGGCCTAATTAATTTCTCTTCGGTTAATCCCCGAAATTAGACGGGGTCTTGGCACAGTGATTCGCTAATGATTCAAGGGCTCCGATGTCTGTCTCCTCGTCTCTGGCTCGACCTTTATCCCTCCAGTTTCGACTTGGAAGAGCCGACGAAAACTTTTTTTTATCTCGGTTTCGCCATCCCCCCCCCCCCCACACCACTCCCGCCACGGACAGTCAGGCCTCTCTTCCATCTTGCTCCCTCTTTTGCCCGACATTAGCCGGAATCGAGATAGTTTCAAGCTCGCGGGATGGTGCGAGATCTCATTTGCATGAAAAAGGCGAATGGAAACTTTTTTCCCGCGGACTTCAACTTTAATTCTTAATGAAAATGAGACCCTCGTGGAGTCACTAGGCTGGCAGAAGATGAGATGAGATGGAGAGCGCAACCGTGGCTCTGCTCGACGCAGGGACCTGCCTGCCTCCCTGCTCTCTTGCTCTCTTTCCCTATGCGCTTCTTTGTGTGTCCTCTCTGGCTCGGTGTGGATGGCTTTCTGCATAGAACTGAGGGTGTGTGAAGGTGCCGCGTGTGTATGCGGCCTGCTCGAGAACGAAGCTGCTGGGGGTAGAAGGACGCTGACTGGGAACAATGAACATGAGAGGGCCGTTCCAGCGCCTTTGGCCACGCGCCCCACGGTCATGTACTTAATGCCGTAGTTTTGGAATTGTCACTGCATCACCCGTCCGACTTACAACCGCCCCTTACCTTTTATTCTACACTCCAATCAATTGTGAAAACCTCCACCGAATATTATCAATCTCCCACTGAGAATTCATACAATATTTCATCCCCAGAAATTATCTCTAGAAATTCGTTGGGCAGAATCGCTTTTCTGAGAACGCAATTATTATTCGGTATATTAAATTTTCTAGTGTAGGCAATTTTTTCAATTTAAACATTAGATTGCAATTTCTCTGATTTAAGGAGAACCTAAGACTCGCGTTATAGTTAGTGATGCGACGTGGAGATTGCCAGCAATCTTATTAGTAGCCGGACAAAATTTCGCCGGCTGAATGCACAAGGATCTACACGAGTGTATGTACTTAGTAAGTATATGCAAGCCTTTATCTTGCGGAAGAGCCCTCAAAACCTTACCGCGGGCGTCACACTCGTCGAGAGAGAGAGTGAGGGAGCGCGCGCCGGTGCTCTCTTTCGAATGCAATATTGCTTTGCCCAGTAGGCAGTAGGCCCTGGCTCGACTGCCAGGCCTGAAACAATAGTAATCGCACTCGACTTCATACTTAACCGTACACGCCGCTGCCACCGCCAGAAGGTATGTCTCGAAATCAGCAGCATAATCGTTAGCCGCGTTACGAAGGCCTCGTCAGCCAGAAGAGGGCGCTCGCGCGCGCGAGCCCTCCCGCTCACTAGTCTCAAACCCGTGCTCTCTTTTCATGACGATTTACGCCCAATCACTCTCAATCTTCTTCGTCATATTCACTGTACCACTAGTGCACTCTTTAACTCTTCGATCTTCAACGATGTATAATAAGCCATCTACACACATATCTTCGAATTTCTTCGAATCGCGTTCTTGTTCCCCAGTGATTAATTGGGTCAAAGCTATCCAATTTGGGTGGAATGAAGAGTAGATGGAGTAGGAAGGTCGGTGGTAGCCGATGAAATCGATTAGAGTAAATCGGAGGCAGCGATGTGATTCATGGTTGAGTTAAGGACTGTTAAAAAATCTTGACCAGGAGAATCAGTTGGATGTGTGGAGTTGGAAGGGAGTGTAAGTGTGGCGGTGGTGGTCGCGAGGGTAGTAGGCTCCCTTTCTCGGGGGGTGCAGCAGCAGCAGCAGCAGCAGCAGCTAGCAGCTTCTCCAGGCCCTCGGTGGGGCAGGAGCTTCTCTGGCAGAGCGACTCCTCGTTCACCGGCTCCTCGGCCGCCTGCTCCTCCTGAGTTAACAATGGGGCGAGGCTCACGTGCGCGAGGAATCAAGTGTTCCCGCACACACGTACACCCCTCCGGTACACACCTAGTACACGCCGGAGAGAGACACGTACACACTGGCGCAGCTCCACTAGACCGAGGGCGCATGCATAATACAATGACCCTGCTAAGTACTATTTTAAAACAATGCTGAAATTGCTTTAGGGGATAAAAATGAACGAGGTAGCTAGGTGTATTTTTCTCCCCCACTTCTTTGACGAGGGTGCACGTATACGGGGCCGCTGGCGAGCGGGGTGTAGTTACCGGCAACCCTATTCTCTTTCCCGCTTCCTCGCACACACTGCATCTCTTTCTCCATCTCACACACACACACACACACACACACACACACAGACCCTCGTCTCTTCTCTCTCTCCCGCTCGCCGTTCCTTCCTTCTAGCTCGGCACATGGGCACATACCTACAGCTACAAAGCTCCTAAGCCTTTGAGTCGCAGTCTCACCGGCGCACAATAAGGCGTCCCACTTTTTTTTGTTTTTACATTCACTTTGAGCGGGACGGAGAGGGCCGAGCGCCGAGCGACGGAGAAGTTCTCTTGCGGCACAGAGGATAGCCTGGTGGGGAGAGAAGGGAGCCTGAAAGGCTGAGTGCGAGGAACGCTGCCGGGGAGAGAGACACCCAAAGACAGAGAAAGTCACGAAAGCAAAGTGTACGCGAATGCTGGACAGAGAGAACACTGCTTTTTTACGAAGCGTCCTGATAGCCAGCGCGCCGCGCCGCGGAGATCCCAAGCTCGCCTTTTTTTGCAGATTCTCGAAGGCAGTCTGCTCGTGAGCCTAGTGAAAGAGGTAGTTTCCTACCGCACAACCCTATCGTCAAGGGCCGATCCTACTTTGGTGTGAACTAGCCGAGTTTTAATCGAGCTACACCATCTCCACTTCTAAAGAGATCCTTTCCAAATAACAATACTAAAACCGAGTAGTCTTGTTATAAGGCCTGGAACTTTGACATTTTTCTCGTAATCCTTTCTGAATTGAATCGCCGGTATTTTTCTCTATTTCACCCGGTGATTATGGTATTATAGTCATTGCGGTCCGGCGCTGGCTCCGAATGGCACTTCACCCTGGGGTTCTTAACTCGGCTCTCGTTACTTTGACATTTTTAATTACCGGCTCTTGGAGCAGGCGAGTTCACTTGTCTGTGCTTTGTGAGGCCGTGGCTCTTGGCGGCTTGACCGGCATTAAAAAGCGGACTAGGGACGCGAAGGAGTGAGCGAGAGAGAGAGAAAGAGAGAGGGGGGAGGGAGAGAGGCTCGAGTGGTGCGAGTTAAGCTCAAATTAGTAATCGTCTAAGGCCACTGCCGCGGCCCTCCATACGATTCGTTTCTTTATTGTACCTCCTTTGACTGATGCCAACTGAATCGTTAAGGTTAAATTAGGGAAAAGTGTCTTGGTAATCGGAACAGCGGGGCGAGCCCTCATTTCTACATAAGCATTAAAGAACCCCTGCATTCTCTGCTCGAATCTTCGCTTATATCACGTTTGACGAACAGAGAACACGTCAGTTTAAAAGTTTGAGAATGACGCGTCCCTTTTTGGTGGTCGAACGCACAGTTTTTCTATGGCACAGGCCGCGTCCGACGGAATTTCATTAGCCTGTATTAAATCTTCGAGGGTTTTAAATTCGTTTATGCGCGCAGCTCGTAGGTAACAGCATTATTTTTATTGTAAATGAAACGCAGCACACGAGCGCGCGAGCGCCTGGTAGTCGGACGTTGGCTGGGCGGCGCGGCGACTGGGAATGAAGCAACGGGGCACCCTGCACTCCCTTTCATCGTGCCTAACGCAATTTTTAAATGACATTATCGGGAACATTTGAGGGAAAAGTAGAAGCTTTTAAGGCAAACTGAAATTTCGGAGTTGCCGCGCGGATCACGCGCCGAGACAGGATCTCTTCATCGTTTACTTTTAATAAGCCCCCTCAATGTTATTATTGAAGATTCGCCAGCTCGCTGTTCCACTCGAGTGGAACAGCGAGGCTTATTTATAAAGGTCGGCGGAAGATTAGAAACGCGGGCACATCCAAAATTAGCGTCATCGCGCACGCATAATGTAGATAGCCGTCCTCGCGTGAAACCAATAATCGCTCGGCACACGGCCCGTTGTATAGATTAGAAGGGTGAGTCGGCATAGCTAATACGCGCGTTAATAAGAGCCCCTGTTCCACGCTCGCAGCACTGTATATAAGCGGCAGACATGTAATTTCTAACCACATTTCCCTGTATTCGCTTCAAACGTACGTACACCTACGTAGAAAGGTTAGACTGGAAGTTACGGGGTCGTATACCCCGTGTCTCGATATACAAAGGCTCCAAATAACCCTGTGCCCCGTTGACGCACGCGACTAATCCCTCTCGCGCCCATCTAATACAAATTCATCGCAGAAACATAACCTCGCGGTGTGTGCAAACACCGATTAGAGAACATACGCGTTCTTACTCTTTTCTGAATTATTTCAGCCATCTACTTCTTTATCTACATTCTCAAAAATATATTTAAAGTCGGTTCCATGTAATGCAATTGCATATTTCAACGGAATATTTCGTTTGACACATACGTTGCTTGGGAGAAGAATGTCAAGGCCCTAGAGTAATAATACAGGATGAAATGGGTTCACGGGCCGTCGGGGATTCTGGGAGACGCGACTTCCGGCGACGTTCCGCGAAATGTTACGCTCTTTGGGCCGGACACCGGGAGCGTGTCACCCGTTACAATTCGACTAGACGAGTACTTATACGTGGCGAGAGAGAACACGCGCTTGCGAGTTGCGAGAGAGTGTGGAAGCCATGCAGGCTTGCCGAGGCTGAGGCAGAGAGAGGGTGGCGGCTGTCCGTAGCCCGCAGCCTGTAGTCACGTAATTAGGTGATTAAAATTAGATCTCGCATCAGCCAGAAACTCAATTAGCAATTAAACGTGGCATTTTCTCTAATTACGATACGTTCTCACTAATTACAGTAGCTAACCCCTTTCCCCCGCCTCGTCCTCCGTCTCTCGCGAGCTCTCTCTCTCTCTCGGGAGAGAGACCTGTCTACCACTGTCTTTCTCCTTCCCTCCTTCCCTCTCCGCCGCCCCACCCCCCTCGCTCTCCGTCTCACGCAAGAGCGAGAACAACTTGCCTCCTTTCGCGCCCCTCGCCAACTTGTGCTGCTCCTCTTTTCAAGTTGTGCTCGATATCCTGCTCTCCCTATTTCACTCCCTTTTCCCTCTCTTTCGCCCGTCCCAGGGCCCCCCTTTTCCCGTTCGTCCTCCGGCGAACCGTAGCACCGTAGAGCACTCGGGGAAACGAACCGGATCTGACTCGGTGCACGCGTCTCTACCTATCGAAAGTATCGATGCCAATTGCCTGCCTGCCTGCCTGCCTGCTGGGCCGGCTTGCCTGCCGACGTGCTTACTCGCATGCTACTTGCTCGCTTAGCTTGCTTGCTTCCGTACTACCTGACTACCTGAACTACCTGCTTGCCTGTGCATGGCTTCCAACCCTTCTGCCAGCATCTACGCATACTCGTTTATCGAATTACCGGGGAAATTCCTTTTGTGCCAAACTCCCTTCGAGCCAGGGGACACACACGCGCAACTACTTTTCGACTTGATTTCGTTGGGATCCTCTCTTTCCGGACGAATTCCCGGAGTCAGTAATCGATTCCCAAGATCATTTCACAGGCAACCATCCGCGACACCCTAAGCTCTACCGGTACGAAAATTGCCGAGATTGTCCGGATCTCGCGATAAACTATGCCTGGATGGTTTCTGTCATTAGCATAATGCAGGCTATGCCTCGAACCGCTTCCCAAAATTCTCACCGTGACTGAGAATCGTCTCTCGCCAAACTCAAGGAACAAAGGCTGTCGTTATTAAGCATCCAAGATCTCACGCCACTTTCTCAAGTACTCGAGGAATTATTTCAATTCCGCCACAACGGAATTCAGGAGGTTGGCTAAAGGTTTTTGTTAATTTAAACGTGCTCTCCTTTGGTCAGTACAATGCAATTTCGCAGGGTGCCAGTAGTCGCGTTATTGCTAATAACATCGGGTTACGCTAATTGCGGCAAATTAGAGATTCGGGTGCGCGCGTTTGGCGTCGCAGCAGAACGTAAATGTTCTACAGTCCAGCAGCTCACGGTCACTTGTCACTTTGCAGAATCCGCACAACTGGCGTCTGTTCTACAAATTTCACTATGGTTTCGGGTGTTTAACATGGCTAAACTCGTAGTTTAGCCTTCCACCAATGTAGTGTTCAAATAAAATACAGGACAGTAAAAATATTCGTTGAGAAACAATCAAATTGCAGTCAAATTTTCAACACATCAAACAGTAAATTTTCAACACATCAAACAGTAAAATTTTCAACATATCAAACAGTAAAATTTTCAACATATCAAACAGTCAAATTTAAAACACATCAAACAGTAAAATATCCAACATATCAAACAGTCAAATTTAAAACACATCAAACAGTAAAATTTTCAACATATCAAACAGTCAAATTTAAAACACATCAAATAAACAAATTTTCAACATATCAAACAGTCAAATGTAAAACACATCAAATAGACAAATTTTCAACACATTAAACAGTCAAATATAAAACACATTAAAATATTAAAACAAGAAATCAAACATTCAATAAAGATTGGTGTCGCCTTCTTTTGGCAAAGAAAACCTCTTAAAAAATGTAAGAGTAGGTTTGGCCAAATGGCTGCAGTTTCATTATGGCAGTCGTAAATTTCGATTAGCCGTCGTCAATGCAGAATCAGCGAGACGGCTGGCTAATGCCGATGAATAATCATATCGGAGGAACAGGTGAACGATTCTCAATCGTAGACGCGATTATGTGCCGGTAGGCGCGTGTTACGTAACACAACGGCCGACTTAATTATTGAACGGGAGTGAGAAACAGGCGCGGGTATTGGGGTTTGGTAATTTGCCACTTACACGGATTGTGTCCTAGGCAGTATATGCGCGTTCACTAACCCGCCCACTGAGCGAGGACGAGAGGACGAGAGGCGAGAGGCGAGAGGCGAGAGGTGAGAGGCGAGAGCGAGGACCCGGGGACGTGTACGTGCCCGAGATTGTTATTTCGAATATCTGATGATGAACGCGAATGTGATTCACGTAAGCACGTGTCGTCGCCGACTGCGAGAGCTTGAATTACTGCCGCTCCCGATTAAATAGCTCGGTGCTAATGCGCTGAAACCGCGATTCGATGATTCCAGTCACTTTTTGATTTTCTCCTCCTCCCATACATTCCTCCCTCTCTCTATCCATATATACCGTTCTCTCCTCTTTTCCTTTTTCTCCTCTCGCCAAACCACCTCTTTCCAAGCGAAAACATTCTATCCAATTAATACTTTAATCAGGTTAAAATTAAAAGTTCACGACACGTTATTCGCCCGACAACATTCTTTGAATTTGGACGTTACAGTGTGATGATATCTGAGAGATTTAATCTCCCAGTTTGAAAGTCGCGTTCCACGTAGATTCGTGATACGATAAACAGCTGGAGAGGTGTCCAGTTTCAACAAGCTAATTCGGGCTCGACAGGGCTCAATAGAAAACAGTAATGTGATCGGGGATTGGAGGAAAGAAGTGACATTGCGCCTGGCAGCCAGCAAAGGATACTAATGATTCGAGCAATCGTCGAAGTTAGCCTGGCATGACGCGAAGGTTAAAAGCCGACCAGGATGTATGTAATTAAAGCAATATTTGGCCCTATGTAATTATGGTTCATTACTGGCTTGGTAGGGAGAACAGAGAACAGTAGACAATAAGATACGCATGTTTGGTTAACATTATGTTACATAGCTGAATTACCTTACCCTTTCCATTAACTGAGTTGGAATAAAGTTACCGATCGATAAGGCCGAGCAGCATCGAGCTCGATTCTATACATGTACAAACTACAAACTGATCGCGCGAGGCCTCCAACTAGACTGCCGATAATGCCGAATAATACACTGAATATTACTGATATCAGGCGGGCAGAAAAAAAGTATCGGCCGGATCACTTTTTGCCCGCTCGTAATAATGGCAGTTTAATTCGAGAGTCGAGGCTTGCCAGGCCGAATACGGTACAGCAGAGCACGTCGCTCGTGAGCCCCCCTATTGGCGCATAGGATTTCTGCCGTCGAATTCGAGCGAGCGATCAAGAGGAAGGCGAGCGTTAGCGGAATTAAAAATACATAGGGCAGAGAGCGAGCGAGCGCGCGCACGCTGCGCCTCGTGTTTATGCTGGAAAAAAAGGCATTAAAATTTAAATTGACGGACTCGAGACTGGCGAGCCGAAACGCGCCCTCGCGCGCGCTCGAGGTGCCAGCTCTCTACCAGCGGCGAAATAATCTCGAAAGTTATGGACCTCGTAATTCAGGCAGGGGGCTTACTTAAATTCATAATGAGACGCATTTAAAGCAGCTGCCGGTAATCGCTGCGATTAAAACGTCCTTAGAACTGCGCGAGCGCCCCAACACCACCTCCCGAACGAGGTCGCACTCATTGTCAGACGAACTTCACCCGCTACCGGTTAGCTCCAGTCTTTCTTTACTCGATATCATTTCACCAGACACTCATCGCCGTACACATACTCAATAACACAAGCTCGTCCAAGACGTTGCTTATCATTGACTCACCGCTTTCTGTTGAACTAGCTGGGGAGAGATGCATTTCGTGGCAATTTTGTTCATCTTTCGACACTGTACATTTCCTTTCCATTCTCATTTCTCAACATCTCTCAACATCTCTCAACATCTCTCTGCATCTCTCCATATACCACACATCCAGTATGCCACAACATATCTTAAGATCACCAAGCCTTGCACGCCTGGAAAACAGTAAAGTCCCATTCGCATTACATATACGGTCGCACTTCACTCGCAATAACCTTACTTCCGACACTCATGCACGCTCGGGTGGTTCAGGTCACAGAACTTACCAGCTCATCTTCACCTCTATTGTCGATGCAATCACTCTTCTTCTTGAAGTACGTCATAGCCGGGCATAAGTGCGAGGAGAATTGCCGGCTAATGTAGCATGCATAATGTCCTTGCTCACGAACGACAAGTGTAGACGCCAACCGCCAGAATGCTTTCCTTCACGAATTTGCCTTTCTCCGATTGTTTCGCACCTCGTGCTTTATCTACTCAGCTTCCCTGGCTCTTTCTCGTCAGGCGCATGCTACTCATTCGCTTATTAGTACACACTGAACACTTCCACTCGCGAATAAATATGATCATCGCACGCACTCGAGACACTTGTTGACGCGATGTGTTCCACTGACAAAGATGGCTGCCCTCCTCGCCGCTCCCCAGCACCTCACACGGCTCCCCCACCTCCCCCTTCGCCGTCCATGACACATGAGTCAAGCGATATTAAAAATGCGCCTTCTTCTTCAGACGCGTTCCTCAATTTCTTATTTCAACTCATTTTAAGCCTCTTATCGATAAACAATAATTATTTTCATATTTCCCATGGGATTACCAGTGTTCCAATAAAGGCACTTTAAAATAGCGATTCACTTATCGATTTTTCAGTGATGCTCGATGGGCGTAGTTGCGTAATTGACTATTGTGGTTGTAAAGTGACTGTCGATCGGCGGATTTCAGTTGAGGTTGAGTTTTGCATCTAAGTGGGTCGTGTTATTAAGCTGCTATTAAAAATACGAGTTTTGTGCGAAATGGTGCGCGGTTTAATGAGAGAGTGCGTGGAAGTGCGCCCGGTAAGCGGAGTGGACAAGAGTTTGCGGTGAAGAGCTCGGCTGGCTAAGGCTTTGTGCGCGTACCAGAGTGGCCGAGTGTTTAGCTGAAGGTGCAAGGGAGACATGGGAGCCATGGCGTCCATTTGTTACTGGGTCATCTAAGAGGGACAATTTCAGAACGCGCATAGAGAGAATGGTACGTACTCACTACGTTGGAAGATGTAATTGAATTTAAGGAAATTGCATGGAACATTACTGTTGGAACTTTGTGATATCCTGAGAATGCGAAAGAGCAGGCAGTGTAGTGCTGCCGGCTCGCTTAAGAGAGTAGTGTGTGGATCGAGAAATGGGGCATTGCTCACTGTGAATATTGGCCATTATCCAGCCGCGGCATTCTTCTAGCCGGCAGCGACGGAACGACGCGGAGACTCAATAGAGCAGGCACAATTAAGAATTTCAAAGTGCTCGCTCTGCAAATTGCCGCGAAAAATCTGCGGAGAGAGCTGCGTGAACAGTGGCAGCGCGGCATATGTAGTACATGGTCGAGTGTGTTTTTCGGGCTGGGCGGGTGAAGGGTGGTGGGCCGGAGGAACAATTTTGAGACACGCGGGGAAATTGATTAGCGGAGGCCGCGATCGAATCCGTATCAAATTCTACAAATATAATTTCAATAAAAGCCGGGCGAGGCTTTGGCCGGCGGTGGGCGGGAGAGAGGGCCGGCTGGCAGAACTCCGTGCACGACACACTCGCTCCCGCGTTTCCCGACAATTATTTCTCCATCCATTTCGTACCGCCGCAACCGCGATATTCTCGAGGAATCCGATATATTCAATTAACGTTGCACCGCACTTCCACTTGCGGATGGATCCGGCTTGCCCGCACGCTCTCGCCCACCCAGGAAACAGTAATTCTTCCCCGGAACATCGCGTTTTCCCTTTTTTCTCCTTCCCCTTTTTACACACACGCGCTCGCTCCCCGCCGCCTCCCTCCCCTCGAAAGTTTATGACGTCAACATGCGGTCGCAGTCGCCGGCGATTTTAATTTGGCAGGTAACCGGACGCGCACGATCGCCCACCCACGCCACTCCTCTTGATTTCCCGTAATTCGATTTCAACAAGGATCCCACAACGCAAAATCGTTCCCATTCGCTTAGCCCCCCTCCACCAGCCCGTTATTCTCGAGTGCGCCGCGATACGCAAAAGGTTCACTATGATTGCCAGAGACAAAGGATAGCGAAGGCATAGTGATAGTTTGGCAGATGCGGTGGTGGGCAGACGACGGTGTAGAGTAGTTGGGCCGTCTCTATTAAGCGGCGCGGAGCAGGAGATCCCATAGGCAGTCGGGATCGATAGTGAAAATCAGACAACTGTTGGAGGACGTCCTCGCATCGCGCAGTCCGCAGAGCAGACTAGACAGGAGCGGGCGCGGGCGAGCGGGCGAGCGCGCGGGGTACCGCGGGGTCCACTCGCTTCGAAAAAGCATTTTTTTCGCCGGGCGAAAATTCCTTACACCGATAAATCACGATTATTTGACCGAGGCTTCCCCGGGCGGGCAGTATATTTTACTTACAAAGTCACACGTTGGATCACGCGCGCACTTTTTTTGCCCGGGGCCGGACGGGTATTACATTTTTAAATGGTTTTTACGTTTTGAATAGCAATGGGGGCTCACTCTCTTTCTCCTTCTCCTACCACCCCCGCCCGCCTCCACCCCCTCACTCTCTCTCTCTCTCGCTCTCGCTCTCGCTCTCTTTCTCTCACTCTGGTATACCTTTACGTGCAACGAGGGTACGTACACGCGAGAACTATCCTGTCCAGCGCTACCACCACCGATAGCCAGCTCGCTCGTCCACCCTCCTTTCCATCCCAATTCTTGGTCGTGCTGGCTCGCACCCCTCTTCACCGGCCGGCCCTTCCTACTCTGGACTTGTGTACGCTGTCAGCCGGGCAGGTTTTCCACGATATCGTTGTCAGACGGGCGCCGGCCTCATTTGCGAGGCTTTCGCTGGAACTTCGCGGCCAAGAATTATAATTAAGATCCTGGTGCGCGACCCTCTTGCCCTCTCGGCCCCCCTTCTACCATCCCCGCTGCCCTTCTTTCTCTGAATCAGCGTGTCTCCTCCCGAGCACGCTGCGCCACCTTCTCTGATATTACATTCCATTCCGAGCGGGATCAATCCTCTAATGGCCGGAAGTTTAATTTGCGCGCCGCTACAAAATAATCGGCGAGAGAGCGAGGGCCGGGGAAGCGTGAGCCCGCGTCCTCGGTGCGCCTGTTTTTATTATTCATGAACGCTTATTACTCCAGCGATTCCTCCTCATCGGACACCACTGATCGCTTGCCTCCTCCTCTCCCTCTGCCTCTGCCTCCTTCTCTTTCTATCCCTCGTCAGAGGAAGAGAGCATTGTAACGCTTGCTAATACCTTAAAGTGTCGAAGACTTACCCGTAAGATTCCACAGGAATATTTAAAGTATCCTCGAACGACCGAGAAAAGTTCAATAGGAATTCTCCTGGATCTGTGTACATTTAAAGATGCGAACTCACACATTGCTAGTCAGTTGATATTACAGTTGGCATGCATAATTCTTCATTACCAGGCAGAAAGTACCCTCGAAAGTAGGTGTCGAAGGTGGCATATTACAGGCGCGTTTTCCACAGGGTTTGTGGC
Organism: Ectemnius continuus; assembly: GCA_910591665.1. NCBI lineage: Eukaryota > Metazoa > Arthropoda > Insecta > Hymenoptera > Crabronidae > Ectemnius > Ectemnius continuus. Next base: position 14,032,032 of record OU342861.1, read on the forward strand.
GAGGGAAGAGCGAAGGGGCTCTAGGGTAATTTTGCCAGGGCGATTCGCGCGCGCATCGAAAGTTATTCGTTCGATTCGTTACTGGCGAAACGAGCGGGCGCGCGCGCGCTCGCTCGCCCGTTCGCCATCGTGTTCGTTGAAATGCAAAACGTTTTCGTATCACTACGCCCAGAGTCGAGATACATTTTTTTCAAAGCAAGTCTCCCACACGCGGCTGTATCGGAGGGAGAGAGGGCCGGGCCGGGCCAGAGAGGGCGAGTGAGAGGGAGTGAAAGAGAGTGCGAGCAGCGAGCCCGGTTGCTACGCTGCCATCGCGAGAAAGAGAGGGAAAGAAACGAAAGCAGAGGAGAAAAGAGAGGGGCCCCCATATGAAACCGTTATCTGCACCGATTCAGCAATATTTTTACATTTACCATTTCCCCCGTCCGCCCCGTCCGCCCCGCCCGCCCACCCGGCCCACCGGCACCCTTTACGCCCGTACCCCCTTAATCTGAAGCCCGCAACCTAACGAATGTACGAGTGCTGCAGCCCGGCTTACATTGACTGTGTCGCGGCCAGTTTTCTCTGCGGCTGTACGTGTTACCAGCACTACCATTCCCTGCTCTCCACGCACTACGCCACTGCAACTCTATGCCATAGAGAAAAAATCTCGAGCACTTTAGATACTCTCTGCTTCGTTATTATTACGAATTCGATCGCCATAAATGCGCACTTCGCCACGCCGCGACGCCCCGGCTTTCCGCTCGCGTCTCCGCGCGATACAGGCCCTAGCATTTTTCATACTATTTTTGGTAGGCTTATTTACATTTACGTGTTACGTCGTACGATTGGGTGTGGAGCGAGTTGCACTTTTGTATTGTTGGTGCATCGATTGTCCCTGAAGTTTGGGTGAAAGATGATGGCGTAGGAGCATCTGCGGTCGAAAAAGAGAAGAATGAAGTCGCGCGGCCAATTGGACTTATCAAACGGCATTGATCCATTGGCTGGATCTCGAGGGCCACAATGCTGGAACTGATTTTCGCGGTTCAAGTAACGAGCACGGTTGAGCTGTTGAATCGAGGGTTCACGCGCAGTTGAACCGCTGAGTGGTTGTGAGTCACCTTAGAACGCGCCAGTGGTGCTCTTCGAAAGGGTGAAAGCTCTTGGTGCACCACATTACATTGACGAAGGCTGAGAGTTATTCTCACTCAGTATATTTTACGTAGAATGTCATTAAATCCAACGATAAAGTAACTATCTCGGAAATGTTTAATTACACAATCATCTTCGATGTTAAAACATATGATATTTCTTTGTGCAATATTTTTTTGAGGTTCTCGCTTGTGTTTGAGCCTAAAGTATCGCCTACTGGTGACAGTATAGATTGATTATTGATGAGCACTAGGGTGAGAGCCGCTGAGGCGACGCTCTGGCCCCCGACATCGCAGCCCTCGTATAATTCCACCCTTACAATTATCCCCGGCATTAAAAACACGATGTTAATTTCTCGGCCGTGGAGCACTCGGTAGCGCAGGCAGGCAGCACCCCTTCGATTTAATCGATTTGTAATTCTGCGCCTAAGCCTCGCCGTCTTGCACGATGTTCTTCCACCAGGCTGGCGAATTCATGTTACCCACCCTTTCGGCTTGTTGCCTATCACCGGGAGAATCTGTTCCTTCTCAGCATTAATATTTAAAAGACAGCCCCACCGCCGCCGCTCCAATTTACTTTAGTATTTAACCCCTTATGAATTGGGGTTCTTAACTAAAAATTAAAATTAGACATGTCTCCCGCGGCTGACAAGATACAGGAGATATTCTTCATTCCTTGAGGGCGGGGGGTGAAATCTTCTGGCAAGGGTAGCGAGAGGAGTATGTTCCTTAGAGGGTTAAAAAAGTCCAGGAGCAGTCAGTCAATCAGTGCGTAAGGGGCGGGCCGTGAGAAGCGCCGTTGGCGTCAGGGTTTCCCCGCATTGTCTGAAATTTTCGGGCACCCACTCTTCCTCCGTTGATGGCGTCTCGAGGGCATCTTCACCCTCTCGCTTCAGCCAGACCTCGCCTCTTCCCTCTCCCTCTCTCTCTCGGTTATTGGTGGGGGTGGCCTCTCTCTCTCCCTGTACCTGTGTGGGTTTACATGCACGCGTGAAGGAGCTCTCGCAAATGTCATGAAAAAAGTTTAGATTCGCGTCTTGACCGTTGTTCGCCGCCGTTTTACAAGGGCGCGTCTCCCCTGCACCCTCCCGTGCGTGCCCAAGTGCTCCGGACGCATAATGCAGACGCGGTGGAGGGCGTTTCGGGTGCCGGGGGGACGCGGACGGCGGTATAATTAGGGACTTGAAGGGCGGCTATGCAAGGGGAGAGGAAAGTAGAAGAGGCTGACAGATGTGGGAGCATTGTTTTATGGGGTGAACCCTCTCTCCCACCTTCTTTCTCTGCCACTCTACACTGGTCCCGCTTCGCGCGGCTACTACCCTTACACTCCCTCTCCCTCCAACTCTCTCTACTCCTTTGCGCCTCTTCGTCTGCAGACTACACCCCACAGCGCGTGGCGTGGCGTGCTGTGATTTAAAATGGGTGCTCGCGATCTGCTGCGTCCGGCTGTTATGCCAGTGATCGTTGTTAAGACTCGATTCGATTTCGACTATGAGTCGACGCCGCGCCGTGTGAAAACCCTTCTGTACCTAAATTCAAGTCCCACATGCCCTTCTTCCCGAAATCTCAGGGCGGATCACTTTCGAACTCTAAGGATTTGGCCTTGCTACTAATTTTTTAATTATATTTATATGATTTCCACTAATGCGAAGGAAATTTGGGAATGAAGCGCGTCTGGTTGGCAGGTTTTCATTTGAGGAAGATGTTGAATTTGCGCGCCAGATGAGTCACGTCTTTGAATTTTAATTTCTCTCGAAAATCTGAGTAATCACGATAGAGAGCCGGGGCGAACATGTGCAGTCACACCTCTCATTAGGTTTTTGACAGCCCTTCATACGAGGATCAACCCACCCTGTGCATCCACCCGGGTTCCCAACCCCCCCAGCCACCACCCCTACGCGCTCGCTCCTTTGTTCTTTGTCTCACTGAATACTAGCAACCCCTCTGCTGTACGGCTTAAATCAGTCGAACGTCGAATATGAGCACGAAATTCACGAGTCGAGCGGCAATTAAAATATTCTTTGCACTCGGCCGTGCGCTGCCCGTCGTTTATTCCCACAACGATAATGAACGATCAATACCGAATATATTCTAGAATTGTAGTGCCCGCCCGATTAAAAAGACTCCAGCTGCGCTTTCAGGTCCTTTTCCTCTCGCTCCTGCCACTGCGACCGCGGCGGCAGTAGCAGCAGCTCGACTTCCTCATGCTAGTCGAACTGCGGAACACTTAAGTATTCACAGATTTCGTAACTCAATATTACCGCTGGTTCGTCGGGAACTCGGGGAAAGTTCTTACAATTTTTCAAAGTATTATTCTCCAAGTTTAAGAGACTCTGTAGTCGCGGAGCGTTATTGGTAGATAGAGCGCGCGCTAGTTCCTTAAACAAGAACCAGTGACTTGGCGTGGCCCTAGCTAAAGATTCGTAAGCCGCAAAATTGAATGAGTCCCGGCCAAGTGAAATGAGGGAAGGGCAGACAGGAGGGAGAGTGATTAAACCAGATACACGATAGAACAGCCAAATGGGACAACAAGGAGTTAAGGACGAGTCTCGAGCGAAGAACGGAGCACGAGGGGGTAACATCGATGACAGGCACCGAAAGAGAGCAGGAGGAACGGGGACGCAGAAAAGGTGTGCGAGCGAGAAGCCGGTGGAGAGGATGAGCGGGAAATCGAATTGAACGAGTGAGGGAGATCGCGAGCGGAATGGAGCAAGTGGCAGCTCGGCGAGCGCGAGAAGCGAGTGCGTGGCTTAATTTCCTGCTAAATTACTACTTTAATAGGAAAGATGAACGCCGTTGATGAGGAGGGTGAGCCGGAATATAAATAGGGGATACTCCCTTTCCTTCTCTATCACTTCTCTCCCACTGTCACTCGGCCGCGCTAACTCTCAGCATCCCCCACGTATCATGCTACTCTGCCCTCCACCTCCCGGCGCCCCCTCTCCCTCGCACGCTTGCTCGCTCGCTCGCTCGCTCTCTTTCTCTTTGCCTCTAGTAACCCCTTAACACGTGGCATCATCGTCGCTCGGTTAGCGGCGTGACAGCGGCTCCGGGAATGATGATTCACGGCCGTAACCATTCCACAAAGAGTTTTTTTTTCCCCGCGTTCGCGCGCGAAATAGCCAATATCTCGCGACTACCTAACTAATGATTACATCGCATATTAATAGACCGACCAATAACGTATGATGGTGTATGTGTCTATATAGTTTTGGTAGTGGTGTTGGTAGTATGAGAATTACTCGTCAAACTTTACTAACACCGACGAAATGAGCCGTTCGATTAATAAGATAATAATCCCGATGGGCGAAGTTAGACACGGCGCTAAGTAGCCAAGTGGAGAGGGTCGGGAGAAAGAAGGGGCGAAGAAATCCGTCAAATAATAATCGATCGATCGTTAATCCGGTCTTTGTTCGGAAGGGTCCGCGCGCACCTCAGCCAACAGCAGAGGAAAACGAGCCGCCACAAAGCGGATCGCTTTAGTCGTCTTATACATCTCTCGCGGAAGTTAGCAAACATTGTGTTCCTTATCTCTCCTGAGCACAATTAATGCGAGGAGCCTTTTCGCTATTCCCCATACCCGTGAGCGTTTTCTTCCTTTTCGCTCGGTCTCTCCTCTCTCGGAGGAGCGGGCTGCTTCGCTTTCCTTTCCTTTCCACTTTCCTTTGCCATCGGGCGGCAATGCCGCTCTCCTTAACGCGGTATTACTTATGTAGATGAGCCTCGCAATTCCTATACATTATTTGCCGAGAGCCCGGCACCGAAGGGCTGCCGGGTTAAAGGGGTGACAGCACCGCTTCAACGAAAGGATCCCGAACTTTCGAGATTGCGGCACAGCTCTCCCTCTTTCTGTCTCTCAGTCCTTGTCCCGGCGAATTCCGATTCACGTTAGAGCGAACAAAGGCGCCAGCCAGTGTGTATACCTCGCCAGTCGAGAGAAAGAGAAAGAGGATGATCACCCTTTTCGAAAGGAGATGCGTGTCGTTAAGCGACCAGCTTCGAGCGATAACAGCTGAGATCCCGCGACGAAGCTTACTCTCTCCAAGTACCTCTCATCCCTGGCCTTTGAGCTCTCCACCCGCGCTCCAACTTATTGCTCCTCTCATTATATGCTTTTTATGTCCTTTTATATTAACTTGTACTTTCTATCCGCCTATCACGCTGATGGTGATGGGCAATTCTATTATTTTTATACTCTATATTTTAGTGTGATATAAGAGGATATCTTTAAAAAACTATTGTTTGATCTTATGATTTTTCGGTGATTTTTGAACATTCTCGAATTATTCATAAATCATTTGTTTATGTATTAAAACGGATAGAAAACAAAGAATCTGTAGCAAAAGTGCCGGAATTGTATCAAAAACACGCTGAAAAGTCCTCCCGAATAATTAATTTTGTCTAATTCTGACGGTTTTCCTCATGTTTTTGGTACTTCCCGACCTTTTCCGGGGCTGAAATTTGGTGGGGAATGTTTTTTCGCATCGAGGAAAAAGTAGAAAAAATTCCAGGCCCCCAGCTCAAAATTCATTTTTTCGCAAATTTTTTAAGGCATACCCCTTCAAAAATTTTCGATTTTTCGAAGGTTCTGGGACCGGGACGAACGCTTGATTTTTCGATTGCTCGTGTCTCAAAACGGATAAAAAACATAAATGTTGTGGGGGAAATGCCGGAATTCGACCTAAAACACATGGAAAACCGATCTGGAATATTTCATTTCAACGGTTTTCCCCATGTTTTTTTATCTTCCCGACCTTTTCCGGGGCTGAGACTTGGTGGGGAATGTTTTTTTGCATCGAGGAAGAAGTAGAAAAAATTCCAGAGCCCTAGCTCAAAATTCATTTTTTCGCAAATTTTTTAAGGCATACCCCTTCAAAAATTTTCGATTTTTCGAAGGTTCTGGGACTGGAACGAACGCTTGATTTTTCGATTGCTCGTGTCTCAAAACGGATAAAAAACATAAATGTTGTGGGGGAAATGCCGGAATTCGACCGAAAACACATGGAAAACCGATCTTGAATATTTGATTTCAACGGTTTTTCATATGTCTCCATGACTTCCCGACCTTTTCCGGGGCTGAAACTTGGTGGGGAATGTTTTTTTGCATCGAGGAAAAAGTAGAAAAAATTCCAGGCCCCCAGCTCAAAATTCATTTTTTCGCAAATTTTTTAAGGCATACCCCTTCAAAAATTTTCGATTTTTCGAAGGTTCTGGGACCGGGACGAACGCTTGATTTTTCGATTGCTCGTGTCTCAAAACGGATAAAAAACATAAATGTTGTGGGGGAAATGCCGGAATTCGACCGAAAACACATGGAAAACCGATCTTGAATATTTGATTTCAACGGTTTTTCATATGTCTTCATGACTTCCCGACCTTTCCCGGGGCTGAAACTTGGTGGGGAATGTTTTTTTGCATCGAGGAAGAAGTGGTAAAAATTCCAGAGCCCTAGCTCAAAATTCATTTTTTCGCAAATTTTTTAAGGCATACCCCTTCAAAAATTTTCGATTTTTCGAAGGTTCTGGGACTGGAACGAACGCTTGATTTTTCGATTGCTCGTGTCTCAAAACGGATAAAAAACATAAATGTTGTGGGGGAAATGCCGGAATTCGACTGAAAACACATGGAAAACCAATCTTGAATAATTAATTTCATGTAATTCCAACGGTTTTCCTATGTTTTTCGTACTTCCCGACATTTTCCGGGGCTGAAACTTGGTGGGGAATGTTTTTTGGTATCAAGGAAGATGTGGTAAAAATTTCAGAGCCCCTGTAAAAAATTCATTTTTTCGCAATTTTTTTAAGGTGTTTTTCATACTTCCCGACCTTTTCGAGTGAAGTAGAAACGGTATGCAGTAGAATTCATGAAATAATTACAGCAAATCAGTTAGTTTATCAGGTAAAATCATGACTTACCGTAAAGTAGCCAAAGAAATCATGATATATAGTGGAAATGTTGAAGTGACCGGTGACTTGGCGGGTAGCCGCGCTCGCGAACCGCAAGAAAATGTGACATTTTTATCGAGCCGTATATCGAAATGTAAATTTAGTTTGTAGCACCGTGACCGTGGACGGTATATCTGCTTTACGGCCGATTTTAGTAGTGATATCCTTGCACTTAATGTCGCAGCATGCAGCCGACTCTTCCCTCCCTCCCTCCCTCCCGCGATATCTCGCATCGTCGCGCTTATTCCCCAAGGACTCCCTTCACGAGATCACTCACACATCGTTGGGGAAACTTTACGACAACTAAATCAGGAGGGAGTACTCCATACATTACCTTCTGCTTCTCGAGAATTCCATTGCCCTACAATTCTTCCAAGCGGTTATTCTTTTTGGACGCTTTTCCCAGTACTGTAGATAACGGCGTCTCATTAGCTCGAAATCTCATTAGCGTTCAAGCAACCGGCAGCAAATGATCCGTGCGACTTTTTGTTTCTAATTGGAACATTTAAGTAGATCGCTTAATTCTACAAGTTTTTCCCGGGCTAGGGGAAGCGAAAAATGAGGAAAGTATTGCTGGAGGAATCAGTACGGTGTGAGTCTGAATGTAGTCTGGTGGTAGCGTATACTCTCGAGCGGCGAGTCCAGGCGAGAAGTAAATGACCCGTGGTGCATGCTCGGGCCCCGTTTCCATTAAGGGCTGTTTTGCGATTACAAGCGACTTCGGAATAAACAGCGCGAACTCGCAATAAGAAGGTCGGCATTAACGTGCCGTGGTGGCAGCCAGCGGATTCGCCACGACCGCCCGAAGGAGGCGGCCGCGCGGCTGTAATGAGAAGAACACAGGAGTCTTATCGACTACACCCACGGAGGCTCTATCGATTCCAGCAGCCAATTATCGACTTGTATTATTTTCGATTAACTGCGAGCGCAGTCGGCCGGCCGACAGGCTGGCTGCTTGGCTGGTTGACTCCGCGATTATCCATGACCGAACCTTTCCAACTGCTCGACTTATATTTACAAACATACACGGTAGTATGTAACTTTGCACAACTGTTCAGCTCGAATTTCCACGCGCTCTGCTATTCGCCAAAGAATCATTTTCGTATCTGGCGGTATGCGTGCGCGCGCGCGCGCGCGCTCGTCCGCGTGCTGCCGAGTGGCGGACTGAAAGCCAGAGTTTTTGCCGATGAGGAAACAAAGAAAGGCAAGGGAACACAGTGGCTCAAACGTGGCGGCGCGGCGCGGCGCGGCTACACAATATATATTTGAGAAACGATTGCGCCGGCCGCCGCTGAATGCCGGCTGAAGTGCGGGAATTATAAGCAGAAAAATGTTTTCCCCGATAGCAGTTAACAGCACTACTTTCATGGTTTATCTGCGGGGACTGGAGCGCGTGTGCGAGGCGAGTGCACGTATCGGTGTGCTTGTATAGATATAGGTAGGCTCGCCTCGGTTGGAATCGCGTCGTGTCCGCACTCGGCGCGGCCGTCCGGTCGGCGTATCTTGAAAGCAGAGCGGAGCTGAGCGGCCGCTCTGTGTTCCGCGAGCGACACAGCCGCTATTACGCTCTTTATTACTCAATAATTCCGGTCCGCGAGCGATTCAACAACGGGAGATCCGACAATGCGGATGAAAATCGCGCGAGTGTCGGCGCGGTCCCGACGCTTTCGAGTAGCTTCCCCTAATTTGCGCGAGCGAGCGAGCGAGCGAAGGCACGTGAAACGTCGCTTTGCAAGTTGGAGGGAGGAGGAGAGTCCTGCTGGCGGGCTGCATAAGAGTGCATCGGCATCGGGGATCGGCATCGGCGGCGGAAGTTGTTCGTCACGTCGGTTCTTATTGAAACACTCACAAAAGGGCGATCGTAGCTTTATCTGCAGTTTGATTGTAGATTATTGATGTTCCTCCCCGTGTTCGTTCATCCAGGCAAGCGAGGGCCGTCGCCCGTAAAAAAAAGCCCCGAAAAATCGACGGCAAAGGGTGGTCTCCACCCACGCCACCCTCCGGCACCCGCCCACCCGCCGCCCATGCTCCTCCACCTCCTCTTTCCACCACCTCATCCTCCTCCTCCACCTCCTCCACCACCTCCTCCTCCTCTGCCCAGCCAGCAGCACCGCTGACCAACCCCTCCGGCACCCTGCTGCCTGCCTGCCCAGTCGAATGCATGTCTCTCCCTGCACTCTCTCTCGTTGCACGTAAAAAAAATATCTACGTCCTCCCGGTACGGCCAGCTCGGGAGCGGACCCGCACCCACGGCCGCACCCTCACCAGGCGGATCGGCTCGCTCGCTCGCTCACTCGCTCACTCGCTAGTTCTCCGTGCGTGTGAATGCAGCCGCGCGCGCTCACAGAGAACGCAGCGCGTGTTGCACCTATATGGCTCTGCCGGGCTCGGCCGTCCGGCCGTCCGGACGTGTGGAGTACGTGGAGGCGGAAGGCCACGTAGGAACGTAGCCCGCGTTGTTTTCGCGTATGTAATCTCGACTCACAATGATTTCACATACTTTTGCCATTAGAGCCGATTCACAAGTGAGCAAACAATGCGTCCCATTCTTCCGATCGCTACAAAAGGGTTTTTGGCACACTTTCGCGCGCGCCCGAGCATACGCGAGAGAGAGGGTGGAGGCGGCGCGCTACTGCCACGGCGGCGAGAGGGTGCCGCCGCCGACCTGAAAGAAGGGTGGAAAGAGGAGACTAGCCACCGGAGGTATCCATTGAAGGGAGATGGAGTGTCGATCTGACGGGGAAGGTAGCACTGGAGGAAGAGAGAGAAACTAGTGGAGCCGAAGTGCATATTGAGGGAAGGAGAGCGAGAGAGGGAGAGAGTGGGCGACGCCTGGAGAGAGGCGTGTGTGTGGCGAGAATGAGAGAGTGGGAGAAAGAGAGAGGAGCGTGGAAAGGATAGAGGGTGGTTACCCGCCTGTCTGAATTGCATCGGCGCATCGGATTTCCATGCGACTCTTCCTGACAATCGCGGTCCTCTTCGTTGGCAAACGAAAGCCCGGCCTCCCCTCCGTTAGCAAGTTTGGCACGGTTTGCTGGAGCTTATCTTGTCCTGGACCATCACTAAACAGACCGTGGTGGCCCACCTCGGAGGAATCGGTGACCCTCTCGCGAGAATCATTCTTCGACCGTTCATCAACGTTTTTCTAGCTGATGCGCCCCCCTCTTTATAGATATAAACTATTTCGAAACAATATTTGTTGCCTTTCCGGACAGCAAATACTGATGCAGGTCGCGCCCACGCTCGTCGATCGGCGTTACACGGAAATCAAAATGTGGGAACATGTGCAGCACTTGAATATCAACTGAATTGGATATCGAGAGTCCTTTGCGAGAGTGAGTCTGATCAAATATTTTTTTGCTCGTACTTGACGAAAACACGCGTCTGCGTCGGACTAATCGGTGACGCGGACGAGGGTCGGATGGATCGCGGACCGAGGAACTCAACCCAATAAAATCAGTGGTGATCCCAAAGCCCCCGAATAATCGTAGAAATCACCTGATAAGATCTTACAGTGGTGGCATTGAGCGTAGATTTTCAAAAGCGATACTTCTGTAGTGGACTTCGGTAGAATCGAAGCGCACTCGCGGATTTTTTTCATTCCACACTTGGATCTCTCTCGATCTGGGTTGGACAATGCTCGGGCGATGGCAGAGTGGGGATGGGAGGAGTGTTGAGGGGCATGAGGTCGACAGGGAAATCCTAAAATTCTGCCTTGAAGGGTCGTTAGGTTAACGCGGTGACATCGGAGGCGGTGGTGGCGGCGGTGGCGGCGGCGGTACGGGCCGCTGCTGTAATATATCGAATGATGAATCCGCGCATCGCAAACCCATAAAAACCCGTCAGCCCCGGACAGATACGAGATACGCCCTATTACTGTCCACCAACACCCAACCGCCCCATCGGCGGCCGGGGCATCCAGTTTGCAACGGCTAACTAAATTACCAGTTACATTTTTTACTGTCCGATCCCTGGGCGTTTTTTACCATCGTATCGAACGCAATGAAATCCTTCCCTTCGCCGTCCGTCGCGAAGCGAAGCACCGAAAGAGGCAGGCAGCCTCCTCCCCGCCACGCCAGGCCGCCCCTACTCGCGCCCCGCTGTACGCTGCGTTGCCGAAAATGTTGCTGCTGCTGCTGGCGTTGCTGGGCCAAGCTTGCCTTTCTAGCAAATACGGATGCAGGTCGCCGCGAGAACGCAGAGCTACGCCGATATCAAAATGTGCCGAGAGACCATGCCCCTGTTTCCAGCACTCTTTCCCCTGGCGGTACTCTCTGCCCACTAAAACGATGGTTTCGAAAAATAAATACGCTCGCGTAACGGGCGTAGAAGATATTGCTGGTCATGGGATCGTGATAGTGAGCTTTGGGGCGCAGGCGTGCGCTTTTCCCTTTTCCGAAAACCTTGGTGCACTATGGTGGTAACGTAGCCCGGGCCGTGGCGGGGCCCCGGGCTCTAGCTCACATTTTACACGGGGCATGCGGGGTAAGCCGCTCTTTCGCTCTTCTCATGACGCGCACTAACCGATGCAAGCTCTCGCGGGGCCAACGAATGCGGTCGTCTACTAATTATCAGGAGCGCATTTAATTGCCGGAATTAGATCGAGCCTGGCCCCACCGATATTAATAGCGAGTGACGCTTCGCGGATATCTACACGTGCTCGATGCTCGCGTGCTATTAAGAGAATGCTTCTTAAGTGACTGTAATTGGAGGAAGATGTAATTATGGGCTTATTAGTCTTCTCGGTCCACCGGGCGCCGGCGACGGCGGCGGTGGCGGAGTCGCGCGTCGCCTCGACATGACCGTTCATTTCCGAATTCGGGATCGCTATTTTGCGCGATGAATTTCTAAGTGAGGGATGCGGGGCCGCGCGTGATCCGTGAATTTGACTGGACCATTCGAAATTCGGAGCGAGGGAATATGGCGTGCCGGTCGGTAGGTGGTGGCTGCCGGTATAAATAAGTGAAGGCAAGCGTGAGGATATCGCTGAACAGAACTCGCACTTTTATTGTGGCAATGGCCGCGCGCTCGCCCGTCCACTGCGGACGTCCGCGGCATTACGCCGACAATAATGGCACTTTGCCGATGCGTCGTAAACAATGGATTTCCCGCCGAAAAAGTGCCGCAACTGCGGAGGAAAAATTTATTAACTGTGAATCACGCCCGCCGAACGAACGATCACCACCCACCTTCATCCCACCACCCCCTTCTCTACGAATCCTCTATGCGCGCTCGTCCGCCATTTTACGTTTCGTCAAGAACTTTTATTAGAAGCTCGGAAAATCAGAACTAACTAATATGTTAGTCTCCTAGCGAGAGTGGTGTGCGTATCGGTCTAAGGGATTGCAGGGCAGGGCGATAAAATAAAATGTCGCTGGTGCAGGCGCGAGGGCGAGCACCGCTTATGCAACTGGCAAGGGGGAAGCACACAGGGCACCACTCGTTTCGGAAGTGAGACGGTGTAAATTCCGCAGCGCGCTCCCGACGATAAACGTGTGCGAGCTCGCGCCGGATGAAACATGGCCCGCACCATTTTTCTTCGGCATCCATTTGCGCGTAAGTCACATTTTTTAAAACTGGATCGTTATCCGCGAATCATAATCGTTTTCGAGCACGGCACGGCCAAGCGAGGCCACTCTCGCCCCCCTCGATTTCCCCACCCCTCGACGTCCAGTTGAACAAACGTTTCAACTCTTTTTCGAAAGGATCGAGGAACCGCTGTAAACGTCTATTTGAAGCTCGCGTGAAGTGTCCATTGGGATAGACATATTTCAAGGGGAATCTGATGGCAGTCGGTGATATATCTATTTGCAAACGGATTCTTTTTCTAATGGTTTATTGGTGTCACCGGTCGTTTTGTCCATCAGAATTCTCCACGAGTTTCTCAGCCCGGATACGAAACACTTACATTTACTTTACTTTTAATTGTACTTTTAAGAGGGGCTCGAGTACTGGCAAGAGAAATTTTCTAGATAATGATCAAAGCGATAAAACACTGGGATTGCTTAGTAATTAGCCCTCGTTGGAGGTGACTGGAACATACATTGCGAGGAGTACTGGCCTCTAGAGCGAAGCTTCGCGGAAGGAGTAAACCATACAGTTAACCTAATTTATGCCAATATCCCTCGAAAAGGTTAAAGGTAGTGCATCTTGAGAGCCATCAGCTCGTAACGGATAGTCGGTATTCGTGCTTAAGTTACGACCTCGTAGGGTCGGCTTCATCCCTCGTAAAAAAGATGGTACGGCCTTCCGAGATGAGAGGGAGTACGCATAATTATCCGACACGTCCCTCATTCGTGTGGGGGCCCTCCTCTTAACTTTACTGTCCCTTCGGACCAACACGTGCGCGCCGCGCCGCGTTCCGGCCAACCTCGCCTGTCGAAACTTTCGCAAAATTACGCTCGAGTCAAATCGACCGCGATTATACGCTTAAGCCGTTCCCGGCGCCCTACGACCGGCCAACCGTCTAATACAAAGTCTCTCTAATGCATTCCTGCGCTGATCCAGCGCTCTAATTTATTAGTTGATCACCTACCAGCCTTCCACTCGTAAAACATCATGCTCCAACTCAAGAACTCGGCCCCTTTCTCACCAATTACGGGGCCCGTCCAGCGTGTTCATCAATTTTTTATGACTCCCACTAAATGCACACTGCTCAGCTCTGCTCGATCAGGTTATGAATCGAGATTTCAAAGACCAGCAGCCCGATACCGTGGCGCTTAGCAGGAATTCCTATTAAGTAAAGTTAGAGTGATGGTAAGATCGCCTCTACGCTTCTCGTTACAATTTGTCGCGGCGAGTGGAGCAGTGGCTGCCGCCCGCTGGAAACGCGTTCTGTGTCGGCGATACAAATTCTCTAGTTAACCAGGCGACTACCTTAACACGTGCTGTATCGTTGGTCAGTCGTAGGAAGTAGTGAGAGCTTGGCTGGAGATAATCGATACAAACGGCAAGTCGCTCGTTCGAAGGACCCCAGCCGTGATAAAGATTAACTCTTCCCGCACCCTCGAGGGCGCTCGCCGGCTCGCGCGCGCCACCGAGCGAGCGAGCGAGCGAGCGCGTGCTCGCGTAATCAGCAAGGCGGCCGGGCATAACCGTGTACGGAGTTATCAAATTGATCAAGCCAAAATAATCTGTGCGAGCGGCCGGTCCGGTTATGTGCCATAAACGCAGCGTATGAGCAATACCGCCTACCAAAGCGTATACTCCCTACGTATAAACTGGTGTAGGAGGGAGTGAGAGTGAGAGAGAGAAAAGGGTGAGAGTATGTGTGTGCAGAGGGCCAGCAGCGTTCATGGGATCGCAGACACAGACACACGGAGAACATAACATAACCCGATGTCACGCGCAGGACTTTACAACTCTGCCATCTCGTCGTGGATCCTCCTCTTCCATTGCCCTCCTTCCCACGCGCATCCTCTCCGATGGCTACATCGCCCTTACACCAAACCCCATGCTCATCAAGACAATAGCTTGTAAAGACGCGTCAGCCGGAGGAACGGCATCTAGAATCGCTCTATTTAAATCTTCCTTTACACGCCCTCCTCCTCACGCGACACTCAAGTACTTGCGACACTGTACTCGATAAGTACTGATCACTGCTTTGTGAGCGTTATATTGGTTAAGAAATTGGTGTCGGGACACCTTTCGGCTCGTCTGCCGCGGAGGAACTCTCCTCGAGGATATCGAGTAAGCAGAAGCTCGAGGAGGCTCTTGGTGCTTCGGAGTAGCGCGTCGTTGGAACGATATAGTGGGGGTTCGCTGCCAAGGAAAACTGCGGAAGAGCTTGCGGCTCTGAGCGGCGAAAAGACGAAAGAAGAAAGAAGAGAGAAGAGAGGGAAGCGAGAGGAGGATGGAAAGTGGAGTTTACTGGTCATCGAAGTCTCTGGAAGTGACAGAATGATGGCCAAAAAGAGACAGTACCAGAGAAGAAGGATCGCTTGTGTAGGAGCAATGTAACAAAACGAGGGTGTATGCGAGGGAGCGAGAGGGAGGGAGGTAGGGAGGGGAGACGCAGTGAACATCCGCTGGGTGCTGGCAGATATTACTATAATGCAACTCTGAACATAAACGCGTTTACGACGCGCTGCGTTGTCATTACGCGGCCCCTGCATCGTTCGCCAGTGGCTTTAACTTTATCGGCACCACCACCACTAGCCACCAGCATCACCGCCAACAGGGAACCGACACTGCGGACACTGACAGGGTAGCGTTACCGCTCTCTAACCACTACCAGAAACGTCCGGCAGCAGCATCCACCTTCCCACCCCTATTACCGGCACCGGCACCCCCCTCGGCCTACCACCCTCACCAAACACCTGTCCGCTCTGCTTTACGGTCGACTCGTAAAAATTAATTACCTATAATTAGAAGAATCGCCGGTCTCCCGGCTTGCTGGCAAGCGGCGACTAGGGGCCTCCTGGACCTCTTTATCGTCGATTTCTGGGATAACGTGGTGTCGTATATGAAGAGCGCACGCGATCTTTATACCACTTTTGCCATGCCTTCTTGTTGGGGCCTTTAAATTATTAGCACTGTGAAAGTTTAGGCGGTAATAATGAAGAGATCGCATGGAATTTCTTGTGCGCGAAATAGGGGAGAAGTCAGACGTATGAATTCCCGTGTGCGAGTTGTGTATACTGTCGGAAGGGTTGTTTCCTTATCGCGCGCATCGTAGGGAAGCTGGAAGGGTTTAACGATTCGCATAGCTGCGTCGATTTACGGCCCCTAAAACACATCGAATGCGCTTTATATGTATGTAAATTAGGTCAGGCACTCTTGCTCCGGGAGGCTTCGCATCGCCTCGCCTCTATCTTCTCACGGACGTACATTGACGTACGCCCGAAACGCGACTGAGAACAAAAGTCTCTAGATTTACGCTTCAGGCTGCGCTGACCCAATCGGCCAAGCATTCCATTGCGCGATAGACTCGATGCAGACGCGCATCCGTGTTCTCAGGGTTCGCGTCAAAGCAGTTCGCTTTGGTGTTTAAATTCCTTTGGAAAATCACGACACTTAGCCGGCAGTAAATCGCAACAATGTTCCTGGATGCGCGGCGGTCGCCCGTAAGCGGCGAATTTTGATTTGCGAGCGGCGGATCGTCAGTAATTTCAGTAATGGCTTACTCTGCCGTCCCGAGAGAGAGAGAAGGGCCGCGCTGCCGCAGCCGCCGCCGCCGCCGCCGCCGCCGTGGAGGCACTCACGCCGCGCTCAAAGTAACCTTTCCGAGCAGCCGCTCCTTCGTGGTAACTTCATAAAAGAGCCCCCCGCATTCAGATGATTCCCTATAAAACAGTATATCTCAATTCTCGGGCCCCAGCACTCGCTCAGCTTCGTGTAAGCCAACGACGCGCCAGGATATAACTGGTGCTCGCAAAAGCTACTTCCATCTCGGTCGCAAATGCTTCTCCTAACGCACGGCAAGCATTGAACGGCTGAATCCAAAATTCATTACTTCATGCCAACCACGACTTAACCCACTCTCAATGAAAACCACTTTTAAGTCACCTATCACCTTTACTGAACTACAATCCGCCTTATACGCAACAATTAAAAATTAAACGAACCAGCAGTAAAATCTTCCACAACCAATTATAATACCAGTCGCGTGGAATTTATTGGTAGATGAAAATGGAGTTCGATTACCCGAATATTAGGATTGGTCGCGAAAGTCGCCGCTAGATTGGGAAGGGTTGACGCGTGGGGGGAGGACGAGCTGACACAGAGGGTGCGGAACAGTCGGCGAACTTTATGAGCACCCAGTACAACTTAAACGGGAATAGCGCGTTCTAAAGGGCCGGGAGCGCGGCTCGCAGCCTACGTAGGTTGCAGTTTGAACTATAAAACGACGTAAATTATGGCCGCGGATTGCAATATTATGAGGCTATATACGCACGTTTAATGATCGAAGCTACCGGGCAGGGAAGCGGGGCTAAATATTGTCCGGAAACGGCGCGAACCCACAAGCCAACAACTCTCTCTCTCCGCGACCTGACAACTATTGACCGCCGGATTGCCGTCCGGCCTGTAACGACGCCACATTTCGCTTAAGATGTCCGATGGGGCCCGCTGAGAAAAATCGGGTTATTTCGGTGCCGGTGGTCTCGCCTTCTGACAATCATTGGACAAAAGCAATCCGCTCAACTACAGCAAATCACCGAGTAATAAATGTGCGTTTGCCCCGGTAATAATTGACACCTGTTTAAAAGAGCGGGTGGAGGAGAGGGGGGCAGAGCGCGTGCGATTGCGGCGGTTTGCGGGTAATCGTTCGCTTGATAGGATGATGCTGGATTCAGCATCCACCACCGCTGCTCTGATGGACTCGCTCGTATTGCAATCATACTCGCGGAGATAGTAGTTTGTTACTGTTTTAAGACAGCCTGCTATTGCCCTCTATCATGTTACAATTGGGGGGAGATTGAATGTTTTATGATGGACAGTTTGTCTAAATTATAGAAGCATAGCAGATTTCCTGGTAAAAAAATTTTGGAAGTACTAATATAGTTATTAACTGATGGGGAAGAGTAAATGGTTAGTAAGGGACGCTTGCCGTCTCAATAAGGTTCATTAATAAACGCTTACGGGAGTAGAGAGTTTCATGCAATCGCACTCAAGCGTCAGTAAACAGATCCTTCGCTAATAGAGGCCCTTGGCATATTATCCCGCCGGCTCACCTGAATTTGAAGATGCGGGTGAAATATCAGGTTCGTTTCGACGAGCAGCACCAACTGGTGTCATGTTTAACCTAAGCCCGAGTTCATCCGCCGTGAGAAATTTAATCAGGAACTTTAGATTGTCGAACGGGTCAAGGACCATTCGTTGTGCAATTTGCAAACGCGATTTATGGAAAGTTTACCTTCCACATTGCCGTCTACGGGCACACCGGCCTCCTCTTCTCGCCCTGGCTCGGCGGCAGCTCTCATTTTAAGAACACCTATTCTCGTCATATAATCCCTCCTCCACTGAGATTTGCACGACGGAGTTCTCGCTTTCCTAACGAATCCACATGTATTAGAGTCTACCGAACACTTATGTTGATTCAAAAATTAAGAAGAGCAAGAAAGAGAATGACTTTTTTGAATTATCTTCAACGACATGTAATGTTTCTTATGTCAATGGACCGTGGGGAGTCAGTTCCTTCCGGTGGGTCTTCCCAAAACCACCAGCAGACTGTGTCCTCTCCAAAAATAGTGAGAAAGGAATTGTAATACCCCAGTTTCATTGTGTGAACGTCCGGTTCGAAGTGAAATCCTTCAGTCTGCCTGAGCTAAATGTGGTGGCAGAATATCGGCGAGTGGTTATTACTCGATAATGATCCGCCAAATTATCGATCAATGGCGGCCGGGTCACAAAGAGATTGCGCCTTAGATCACTTTGTCCCGGTGCTCCCTGCTCGAGGAGAGCCACGCGTATCTCCGAACATTATCTTGATCGGCCACCTGCTCCCGTCGCTTCTTCGCGCGCCTCAATGCAACTCGAGAAACATTTTGTAGAGTGCTATGCCTGTAATCATTACGCAGTCACGCGAACCTTCCCAACCACCGAGTGTCAGCGTCCTTCCTCCCAAATATCTGGCACTTACATATGACTGGATGGCCATCTTTTTACGACCACAGTAGGAGTCGGTCAGAATTTATTCTGGCAGTCCTTTTCAGGAGAGTGTTCCTTCTTCCCTCTAGCCCGGTGGTCCCATTATTTCCATCGAATTTGGACATTCTCTCGCTCCCATTGGCGAGCTAAAAGAATCGGTATTCAAGAGAGTGTGCAGCATTATCGTTGAATTAACCTGATTTTGATTGTGCACTGGGTACAAGTTTGTTGGGAAATATGGAAGGTTGTTGGAGAGAGCTGTCGGGGCTAATGAATCCTCAAGACAAAACGCATGAAAACGTGGCACTGAGTTGCCAAGATCGCGAGCATCGCCCGGGGTTTATACTTCTGGGAAGAGGCTCGTAAAGACGGCTTGGCTTCCCCCGGCTCTGTTATTAGCCACGTAGCTGCGAGCTAAAGCGGACGGGACGAGGGCCTGCCTGAGAGGGATCCTGATGGCGGACTTGGGATATAATAGCGCGCCTCACCTTTCTGCCTTTCACCCAATACTACTAATTTTCTGGGGCTCGCTACCATCCCCCTTGAAGACCCGCCCGATTCTTCAGCTCGCCACCACCGCGCCCGCTCTCTCTCTCCACTCCTTCTCCGCCGAGAACTCTGTTGCAGTAGAATTGAGTGATCAAGTTGAAAGGAAGCTTGGATGAAACTTTGCACGTCGAACCGGCTGAAGCAGTGGAGAGGAAAGCGGGGTAAATTGTCGATCGCTCGTGAATGGCGAGCGCTTTGCAATCGACATGCTCGCCGGGCGAGGAAGCGAGTGCGACGGGATCAGTGAGATCACGCGGAGAGTTAACATCGTCATTGACGGACGGCGCGTTGATTTTCAAAGTGGCAGTCGTCGCATCATCGATTCCAATTACCATCCTCGAAGCGGGGCACGCGCGCATCAATCTTGCCGGGGAGCGTAAATAATTCGTCAAGATCCGTCTAGACGTCGCCCGCCGCCGATGTTCGTCAGGAGGGGAATGAAAAAAAAAAATCAATCCAAGTGAGATCGCGGGACAAGCGTTCTCTCCCGCCGGTAAACAAAATCGAGGGATGAGAGTGCGTGTCAGCAGCGAGCAATCCAAGGAGTATTTACACTCTGCACTCTGCACCAATCGCAGCATGAAAAGGAAAGTGCACAGGTAGACTTGGCGGATATTGCGCAGCGGGGGTGGAACGGCAAGAAGTGAGAGAAGGAGAAAAGTGTCCCGCAGCCGGAAGGGGCAGTGGGTTCCGTCGGGAGCGAGAAGTTTTACGCGGAGATTATCAGCAAGCGGAGCGAACGACCATGAATACAGAAAGATCCTGCGATAAAAGGAGGAGAAAAAAGAGAAGGAGAGGGTGGCAGTGTAAAGGCTGGCAGGCAGGCAGGTAGAGAGGTGGCTAGCGCGGGTAGAGAAGGCGACGAGCGGAAGTGGAGCAGGACGAGTGGCGGCCGATCAGGAAAAGGGGTGAGCCGGAGAAAGAGGGGCCGAAAGCGGTATAGAAAAGGGTGCAAGAGGTGGAGGAGGCCGGTTCGGGAGGGTGGCGGTGGCGGTGGCGACGGGAGGAGGCGGAGGAGAAGAGTTGGTAACCCAGTGCCGGCAGGAGAGTGCCGGAGCAATGTAGTCGACCACGAATGAGCGTACCAACGGATGGAGAGGCAACACTTTGTAGTTTTAATCGATCCGGTGGGACGGGGCAGAAAGACGGAACGGGCCGACTCACCCTCGCGCGGACGGCCTGTGCAAGTAGAGAGTCAGAGGCAGGCAGGCAGGCGGCAGCGAGCGAGGCCAGGCCGGCAGAGCCAGCCAGCCGAGGGAAGCTCTGACGGCGGCGGCGTGCCAAGAGAGCAACGAGGAGAACAAGTATCGGCGCAAGAAAGAGGAGAGGAGAGAGCGCCCCTCGGCCAAGTGGAAGCGAGCTCGGAGCCAGCCAGGGACCAGAGGAGGACGCAGCGAGAGAACACGAGCGGAGAGAGAGTAGAGACCCACATCCTGCGGACTCCTACAACTTCAGCCACCAGCTGGCTACACCTCCACGGCCGGCGAGTTATATGTGAAAAGCACGTGGACCCTCGGGAGCAAGAAGGACAACGGCATTCATTCATTTCCTCGTATATTTCGTCGAGGAGCATCGTCGTCTCCCATCCCTCACCTTCTCCCCGACGATCCTTCCTTCGCGATAAAGACCTGTCTGACCAATCTCCACTTAATCATAGACCTTCCAATAAAGGCAATCTTTTTAATTTCTCATCGGGAACACCTTGCCGAGAATAAGTCCCAATGAAATTCACGTTCTTTCGCATGTCGAGGAATAATGTTGCACGGGAAAGGTTCTTGGGGGGAATCGAGGCTACAAAGCACTGTGTAGCTCGCAGGCTTTGCGATTTATGAGGATGATCGGTGCGATTCCAGGGGTGGTGGGCGTATCCCACGTAATTCCAGCTGAATCGAAACTTCCCCATTAGAGGAGCTAGAGCCTAATCAGCGGTTTCACGTGTTGCGCGATCGATAAGAAGAAGGCTGTCGGAGGCAGCCGAGGCCGGCTCACGTAAATAGCAGTATTAATTTATTGTCAGCTAGCATGACGGGTATTCTCGCTACACTTTTGCCAGTGTCGTCTTAGTGGCGCGTCATCAGGGCCTCGGTTCAAGTCAGCGCGAAGCTTGACGTCGTTGTAGTTGGCCGGAAAACGCAGCATAGGGTCGAATCACGACGGAATACTGGCGAGGTCGATGTCGGAGAGAAATCGAGGGGAGAGAGCGAGCATTAAAACACCGAGGGTGCGGACAGTTGCAGCGGTGGCGGCGGCGGCGGCAACGGCGGCAACGGCGGCGGCGATGCCAGGGCGAGGGTGCTTCCACGAGGATCGAAAGGGGTAGAATTTAGACTTAATAAACGCTCCCTTCATCCAACTGCGTGTCTAACAGTTGTGCCTGCGTGTTAGGTGCGCCGTGTCTCTTTAGAAAGCCCGTTTTACGTATATACGCGCGACGAAAGACTGCGTCGCCATTTTGGTGTGCGCTTACTCCGAACTTTTGAGAACGTCGACGATAGAGACGATAAAAATTCACTTCTTCAAGATTGTTTAATTTTCTACAAAGTGTATCTGACATTGAATTGACCCTAATTTATTATTAGTCATCGTCTACTGTCTTCTCCTTCCGAGAAGTCAGTTTAAAGTATTGCGCGTGATCTCTGTCACCATTTCCATGAGAATTCGTGGCTGGGCGAAACGAAAATGCAGCGATATCGGCCCATACACCGACGCAATTACTAGGGGGGTTCATCGCGCTTCGCCCTGAAGATAAATGAGACAGTGGATCAACGTCGACGAACTCCGACTTCTGTGCACAGCGATTTATCAAAATTAATGGCCGCGAGCCTACCGGGCCGATCCGACGCGCAGGTAATTGGGTTGCATCTATGACTCGCGATTGATAGGGCACAAAGTTGAAGAATCCCTATACATGGGAACCTCCGATCATAAAATTCGGACACGCCTGCTCAAACTCGTCTGCCCTTATTTGCTATTATTTTATTTAAACTCTATGCTATTCTGCAGATACTACAAACCTAACAGTATTACAATAACTTCATAGAATTCTGCTAGGACCAATAAGACAGTGAACAGTGACCAAAAAAAATAGAGTAGGCAAATGAGTCAGTAGCCGAATGGGACTGATTAACATTGGTTGGTGATTGGAAGAGTCGGTGGTATTATTAAAGAAAGTCTGGAGGCGGAGGTTGATTGTGTTAGTTGAGTATCGTTAAAATTACATCTGGAGAATGGAAGGAAGGAAGGAAGGAAGTTGAGGATCGAAGGACGAAGGCGAGAATAGGAGGCCAGGGTCCACGGATGAATTGGTCCTTGGGCAGCGATCGCTCCTCCCGGTGGTACCCTCGGCGGGGGGGGCACTCTTGAGGCCCGACGGGCTGATTTGCATCACGGTTACGAGGTGGTTCGTGCTCGTGGTGGTTGTATTACAGGTCGGCGGGAGTGAGAGGGTGCGCGGGCGGCGAGCGAGCGTTATGCGGAGAGCGCCCTGGAAAAAGGGGGACAGAGGAGGGTGCCGGTGGCGCGGAGCGGCGCGTTCCACCCCCGAAGCGCCTCGCAGGAGGCAGCTCGGACACTCATAACAATCATAACAACGGGATCTCGCGAGTAACTCGCGGACCACCTACGCGCATCGGTTCCGCCTCCGGTACCGCCTCCGAAGCCCCTTCCAACGAGCAGCCGGAGCGAGCTGGCTGCCAGCAGCGGGAGAGTCCTTCCCTCGGTTCCACTGCGGGGCCACTACGCAGCCAGACTGCGGACCGTCAGGATTCAGACCCTGAGCTTTCGCGCCGAGTACCGACCGCGCAACGTGCACAACCACGCTGCCTCTCCTGCTCAGGATAACACGAGGACGCGCAATCCACCCCGTTGGCCAGGATCAACCCACTCCACCGCCTAATCCGACATCACACCAACGGCTCTTCTTCACGCACTTTGCCAACTCGATCGCCTACCAGTGCACACATTTTCGGGGATCTTCGTTCCACGGGACCTGCAGGTGACCTAACCACGATTGCAGGTTCCAGGAACCCAGCACTCGTGCTAGAAAACTGTGACTGATCGGTGGAAAGGCAGTGTGTGAGCCTTAGAGTGAACAGGGAACCAGAGGGTGGAGGTGCGTGCGCCGATCTCTCGGGAATAGAAGACACGTGGACACCTCCGTGGAAAAGTGTACTCTCTCTCTCTCTCTCCCTCTCTCTTAAGTGTGCATGGGCTCCTCGGGACTCAGTGAACTCATTGACACAATCATCGCTCTCGTGTGAAGAATTCCAAGTGAATCTGCTGCTCTTGCATATTCGGACATATTCTATTGCAAGGGAAATAGTGCTCAACGCCTGCAACCATTCTAATCCACTTGAGAACTGGCTCGGACAGCGTGCTACAATATAGTACGTGAATCCACCTTCTTTTTACTGGCGGTGATTCAGAGTCTCGGCGCTGGGAAGATACCACGTGCGGGAGGGATCGAGCGTGGCAGGTGCCCGAGACAGGTGGTGGACGCGATCGAAGCCTGAAGCCAGAAACTAGTTGAAGTTGAAGAAGAGGGATCAACGGGAGGTTGATCGTTGGGAGGAAACGGTGATTTTCATCAGAATCGACTGGGGAAATCCAGCATTAGATTGAGCGCGCGGCTGTTACGAAATGTCGCCAGGTGATGACACAAGGACGCGGACTCTAATAAGCTTCTAATTATCGTCGCGGGTGCGCGTGCGGATAATAACGACGAAGGACACGTGAACATCGGCAGGCAGTGTTCTCCAGGGGAAAATTACAGCTTGCAGAGTCGAGGAGGAACGATAAGCACCGGCGGCATAGGACTCCACTGGGTGGACTCTCGCTGACAAATAGAATAATTAAAAGCGCATTAAACGGACGCTCTCGCCCGGTGCCATTTCTCTGCGTGCGTTATCTCGCGCGGACGACCGAGTGCTCGCCGGCTTAAGTCAACTCGAGACTCGAGTCTCGGCGACGAAGCGCGAGGGCCCAAGAGCCGCGCACCGCACACTCCAGGACTCTCTTTTTCCGAGTCTCTCCAGTCTTCATCTTCCTCTTCTTCTTCTTCTTCTTCCGGGTACTCGCCCGAGAGAGGAGCACCCGCCTCGAATCGAGCGCCGCCAGTCCGCCTCTATCGAGCAATTAACTGTTTGCTTCTTAATCGCTCCTAATTACCGACAATTAGCCACTGTAATTAAGTAGGCTGATGCTACCGGTGCCCGATGTATTTGTGAATTGTTCGTCCCACGGGCCATCATACTCCTCGGGACTCTTATTCGCACGCGGCTGCCTCTGGCTCATCGCAACTTAATCCTTGCAACGATCGCAGGATACGAGGATTCCCGGACAGCTGGCAAAGCTGGTCGCTCAAAACGAGTACAAGAGAAAAATCCGGGAGGCCCGGAAAAAGAGGAACGGCTACATTGAGAGGAGCGCACGAGATAGATAGCAGCGGCTGGAAGAACCTACTTCAGGACGACGTCCCAAATAAATCAGCGGCAGGTCACCTCAGGTGAGAGCGTCGATCATGAATTTTCTTCTGCTTATTAAAAGAGCGGGCTAATCTTGGTAATTAGGTTAGCCGAGGCTTGCCATCTCGAATATACAGACACGCTCATACATAGTATAGTCGGCCACTCAATCGCCGATGATGATCGGTAGAAGTTGGAGTTAAACGTTAAAGGCGGCATGAAAGTTTAAGGCAGCCGATATTCGGGAAATAGCTCGGGGGCGCTCGGCGCCGCCAGATGAATCGTATAGTTAGAATCAACATTGTTCTATAACGAGGCGGGATAACCTCCCCCCGCGAAATTCAGAGCCAATGCAATCGAATTATTCATCCGCCGGGGCTCGATATCCTCCGAGCATAATGCCCCAATTATTTCGGCCGCTCGCCCAATCCCCCCACTGGAAGAAGAGTCGGCGCGGCGCGGCGCGGCGCGGCGGCAGTAAGTTTCCATCGGAATTCGTCAGCGTGTGCCGCCACGTATTTACGCGGGTCAGGCAATAACGGGCGGACTGGCAAGGAGGGCGCGCGGGCGCGCGCGCGCACGGCGATAATCGTCGGCCCGATACCATTAAGTTAATCTCAGTAATTAAGAAAGTTAGTTCGCGCAGAGCGAGCGGAGGGTCCTCGCGAGCGGCGGAGCCCATCGAGCTGTGCACAGTCGGAGAGACTAGCGAGGGATTGAAACCTCTGCGCCTTGAATTCCATCGTTTCTCATCGTGTCTCGCACACAAACTAGGAGAAAGAGAGGCGCACAAAGCGACTCGGAGGACAGAGACGCGCGCGCGCGCGCGCGGGCGGGCGCTCGTGATAATTCGCGGCGGCTACTTAGCTGCTTGATAATAATTCGGACGATAATTATGTGCGCAGCCGCGCGTGCGCGGCTATGTGTTCGACCTGGAAATGCTAATTGAAGGATCGGCCGAGTACACGTAAATGTAATGCGGTCGCGTAGGGTTCTTAACCTTCGACGTTCGTTCGCAGCAGCTCCGGAAACTCTAGAATCGATGCGCCTCTGTCGGGCCACGACGCCAATTTATATTTGGATCATCCCTCCTTATATGCGTCCGCCTGTTAGCCCGACGAATATATGGGGGATTGTTTCCACCTCCCGCACGCCTCGCAAATAATTCATCCCGTGTGAGTTAACGCGCTGGTAACTAGCCGCCTTGCCAATTCAAGTCACCCTCCATAAGTCGCATTGAAGCCCCGAAATAAGATCGAAATAAATCCCCCTATCTTTTTATCAACAAAGAAAAATCTAAACTATTAATTCCCGAAGCATAAGAGAATGCATGAATGTCCGACGTTTAGCAGGTTCCTGTTGACGACAAGTCTATTTTCCATAAATCCAATTAAGTGTGTCGCGGGACGTGCTAGACTTGCGATTAAATGATAGCGTGGTGTGGAAGGCCGTGTATGTGTCTCGTGTGATCCGATGCCATGTGATTGGCGAGGTAAACAGGAGCACGTGTTGGCGGCGTGACTGGGTAGAGAGCGATGCTGCTGGGGGTGCCAGGGGCAGGGGCAGGGGCAGGAGGACGAGAAGGCAAGGAAGGGTGGCCGGGAGGGGTGTCGGAGGGTGGCGCGGCAAGGGTGGAAAATCAGTGCGAGCGAGCGGCGGCGGCGGCGGAGGGTTAGTGGAGTTCTTTGCTTACCGCCTCGGGAGCTGCTGGAAGAGGGTGGCTCGGCCGGGCGTCGTGGAAGGGAGAAGAAGCGAGGGTCTCTTCTCCTCGTCGAGACAGCGGAGAAGGGGCCGCCCGACAGGACGAAAGTGCCGCTTGATCACCAGACTAAGCTGGAAAATCCCGCAGGAACTACCCGATCCCCAATATCGTTGTGGTAGACAACAGGCTTGCTATTACTCCCAAAAGAAGAAAACCTCCCAGCACCGTGTCCTGATATCTCAATGGCATCACTTCGCGGCGCAGTCCATTTTATTCCAGAACACTCACCCTCCCCCTCTTCAACCTCCCGACGAGACCTACCTTTCCACCCGAGTAAGACTCTATTCCGCTTTACGGCTACCTTAAACTTGCCAGCTTAAATTAATTATCCGGCAGAAATTTTCTTCCCACTCTACCGAGAGATCTTTTTAATCAGGAGGATCATTCTTCTCAATAGCAAATGCCTCTTAGCACTTGCCAGTACCAAAGCACTATTTGTACGTCTACTTGATTTGTAGATTGATGTAGGTAATGCGTCATCTAAAGTTGGAGCTGTCGGTAGTTGTAAGTAGTGGTGGAGAGCGGAGTGAGAGTTTGGGAAAATAAGCCGGGTCCGGGAAAGAGGCGCGCGGATATTGTCCAGGTCAAGGGAACCAATCGATGTTCCTCTACCCTTCTTAAATCCTCTCACATTTCTCGCGAGCGCGCGTCTATCCTTCGCATCGACGGCGGTGGCGGAGGCGGAGGCGGCGGCGGCGTTCTCCTTCTCGCACTCGCACCCCAGTCAACCCCCGTTTGCCGGCCCATTCAGCTCCCTTTTGCCCGATTCAACCCCAGCCACGACGATCCGGCGCGCGATAACGTTTCGCCCGACAACTTACCCACTTCCAGCACGCTTTGTAGCTACGTTTCCTGCCTCCCTCGATCTCACACTCTCTCGCGCTCTCTTTCCCCGTTCATCCTTTCTCCCTCGCTCTCGCACAGTCCTCAGTTCCTCTTGGCTCGGCTGCCCGCTGGCAGCCTTCATCGATTATCGGACCACGAATCACCCGGTTGGTAAGCAAGCGAAGTCAGCCGGGCCGCGCCGACTTTACGGACGCGGAGCCATCGAAATGCCGACGCCGCTCCCGCCGCCGCCGCCGCCGCCTTTTACGAGCCTGCCTATTAATTGCCAATGTATGTGCTCCTTCGCGCCGGATTAATTGCTTTCTTTACAATGAGCATGCGCGCAATCTCGCATCGTTCTCTTCTTATATTACCCACCACTTCCTCCTCCTTGGTGCGCTTTTTCAGCGGCCAAGACCCCTGTTTATTCTGGCACTCGATCGCCGCGCTCACTCCGTTAAATGGACTCGGAAACTTATGGGCGGGTAACATTGTATTAGCTGTGAGTGGAACCGATAGTTAATCGCGCTGCTTGTACCCCCGGAATTATCGAGAGCCTCAGTATCGTTTACATGGTCGACTGCCGGAAATATTTCGCTGGAGTTGTGTCATCGTAGGAGGCGCCCGACGGGATTTATAATGCCTGGCGCGCAGGATGCGGGAGAGGAAGCCCCTGCTACTTAAAGCCTTTTTTTCCCTTTCACGCGCGAGTACCGGCAAATCCCCCGGCGGTGGTGTAGCCGCTCCTGCAATTGGACGATGTGACGCCCCATAGGGCGAGAAGAGCCGGCGAGCGCGCGATGCGTGCGGTGTCATTAATTCTAATAATTCATAAAGAAGCACGCACGTGCGTCGGCGAGCGGGCGCGCGCACGTCCGCTAGAGAGAGTGCAAGAGAGATAGAACGGCCTGGTTGCTTCTGTTGGGGGGCAAGCCGAGAAAGAGAGAGGGAAGGCCACGGTGTGCTCCATCACGAGTGTTTTTGTACGCCCGATCCTCCTAATAGACCTAATTTGCGTGTAAAAGCACTCCCGAGATTTCAGTGCCCCATCTCGACCTATTGAGAACTCCTTCCGTCGTGCGCGAACGTCTCCTACGAGGGTGCGCGCACGCTAACCAAGGGCTTACGTCCTTTGGGAAGTAGCTAATAGTATTAGGCATTCTCCCTGGGCATTCTCGCATTGGGACGCCTCCTGCCCTTCATCCGATCGCTCGCAACTCTTCCTGCCACTTTTCTCTTGTATTCATCCTTTGACACGTTCGCCTCCTCAGAAAAAGACACGCATTGATGCGTACGGTGTACTCAAACAGTTGCTTCATCAATCGTTCAATTATTCGGAAGCCCAACATCAAAGACAGTGCGTTCAGTTGGAGTTAAGAGTAATAAGTTTTAGATATAACCGGACAGATGAGGGCTTTTTTTATGGAGCCCTTATAACAAGTAGAATCGCTGAGAAAGTTTTGTTATTGATCGTTCGATGAGCATAAGTGCCCTCGAACGGTTAATCCAGGCTGAGGGGGGGCGAGAGGGGTGGCGAAGGGCGTGTGCTGGCAGTGGAGAAAGAAAGGGGTCCAATGAACCGACGGTCGGGTTTTTGGGCCAGATGTTAATTCCGACGACTCAGCGTGAGCCGCGAAGGCGGTTTAGTACGTAAATACATCTTCAGCAGGGGGCACCATTATAATGGGCATGTGCGGTTAAAGTTCTATTTGTGGTAATTCGGAGTTTAATGCACTCGCGGGCTCTGATTTAGCCGGCAGGCTGACACTTTTTTTGTCCGGCGCAACCCCAACGACGCTGGCGCCGTAAAACATGAAATATTCTTCCTGCGCCTCTCTCAGAGGACAGCCTCTCTTCTTCTATCCCTCTTGCTCTCTCACTCTCTGCCTCCTCTTCCTCTCGCACTCTAGTTCCCTCGCGCACACCCTCCCACATATCGTATGACGCTTTCCATCTTCCGTGCCAAATTTTAATACCGCGTTATGCTACCCGTTTGTCCTTTTATTCGGATTACTCTAGTTTAAATCTACCCCTCGCTCTTTCGCTCCCTCGCTCCCTCGCCTCTCTGTCTTTTGCTCTTTCTGTCTCTTCCACAGTTAAATGCGAAGCGGTTTTACACCAGTGTGCACTCTTTCGGGGCGAGCAGCGCTCGCGCGCGGAAAACTGAGTACATTTATATCCCCCGGCTTATTATTTTTTTAAGCGTGAAAGGCTATGTTAATTTCGCCATCCAGTGGCATTCTCCGCCCGTGGCTTGCACGTTTTTTTGCTGGTTGACGCTCGCATTAATAGGACACCATCGTGCTATTTTTGTGAGCGGTATATCGCGTGCTGTCGCTTTTCATTGTTGAGATTTGTCTGGGTGCAAAGGGGAGCGGAGATTGACGAAACGCGGGTACATAAATCGTAGAATTGTTATCGCGAAAAAATTCGGATGCATCTTCCGATTTCTAATGGGAGAGAAGGTAAAGGAGGGAGTGTAGGTTGAAGCTTACAGTATGCAAGTTCGCACGCACGGCAAACGGCAAACGGTGCGGCGCGGTGCGGCGTGGCGTAGGCCTCTATATCGCAGAGGCCTGGTGTTCGCATACTCGCATTAACTGCTGCTGCTGCTGCTGTTCAGTTTAATCCTTACGTTTCGTGACTCCGGACAAAGCCCCTCGGATTTCTGACGGAATCGTGGCGCACGAAACGACCATTACCTCGACGGCCGGGCACTTAGTCGCTCCGGCTGCGTACACATACACGCGTTAAAGATTAATTTGGATCACTCGCCAGTGTACGAGCCACTCCGGACGCGGGTCTTGTTCCGCGGACGGCCACTCCGAGAGCGAATCATTAACACCCGGCCTATTCTGAATCGCTAATCAATCCAGGAGTTGCGAGCCTGAGAAACAAACCGAGTACGAATCCGACCCACCCATCAAACTGATAAACATCATGAAGTTGCACTGGCAATTTATGGTGGCATTTATAATTTCTATTTTGTTCTGCAATTGTGCGAGTGAATGATTAATGCATTGTGCGACGGAGAGTGGAAGCGAGATTCTACATGTGTCGCTAGTAGCTTCAATTTGTCATCCACTATAATTAAGTGCAACCCACAGTGGCTTTACGCCTTGGATTTCCAACAGTAGTTTAATATCGGTGGTGCGCAGTGTCATTTGGCTTGATTTCACAGCGATCTCCACGCACAATGCATGCATTGGGGATCAGCAGCTATGGTGGCGATGGTAGTGGTAAAGGACGGTTAGCTGGCGAGGCGGCCAGGCGGCCAGGCTTAAGCATTTCAGAGGAGCAAACGAGTGCTGCTGCTGAGCGCGTGGCAGTGAGCTTCTTTTCTGAGGGAGCTCTTTAGCGGGAGATCGCGCGGATCGACGCCACAAAGCCACGATTATGCGTTCCTGCCATTAGACCGCCCGATTGATTACGGGATCGTGAAAAAAGGACTCGGCAAGGACAATGTCGCGATGGGCGGTTGCCAACTGGTCCCGCTGGGATCACTTTATTGGCTGTGTTTCAAGTAGGAGGGTTACCCGTACCAGCTTCTTCCAGTTTCGCTCCCTTTCTCTCTGACTCGCGCTTCCATGCTCCTCGTTCCAACCGCGCCTTTCCTTCAACATCACTCAGACGGCCTTGCACCTCTCCCGAGTAGCTCGCATATCTCATTGGCCCCGAAACTCCCCATTCCACACTCGTATAATTCACAATTAGGGAATTCAGAGCGAATGCCCGCTTCTCTCGTCCCACTTTCTTACTACAAAAAAGCGTCCGTTGATCTCTGCCCACAGTTAAATAAGATGATCCTCGAAACATTTAAGTAGACTGGAAAAAGTGGATAAAACTGGAATTAATCACAAGGGCTTTTCGGCGCGTTTTCGATACGGCGGAAAAATTAACTTTTAGCTAGGGCTCTGTAATTTTTGTCACTACTTCCTTGATGCAAGAAAACATTCCCCACCAAATTTCAGACCCATAAATAGCCGGGAAGTATGAAAAACATGCGAAAAACCGTCAAAATTAGACGAAATTCATTATTCAGGATCGGTTTTCCATGTGTTTTAGGTCGAATTCCGGCATTTCCCCCACAACATTTATGTTTTTTTTCCGTTTTGAGACACGGGCAATTGAAAAATCAAGCGTTCGTCCCGGTCCCAGAACCTTCGAAAAATCGAAAATTTTTGAAGGGGTATGCCTTAAAAAATTTGCGAAAAAATGAATTTTGAGCTAGGGCTCTGGAATTTTTTCTACTTTCTCCTCGATGCAAAAAAACACTTTCTACAAAGTTTCAGCCCCGGGAAAGGTCGGGAAGATAAAAAAACATGAGGAAAACCATCGAAATGAAATATTCAAGATCGGTTTTCCATGTGTTTTAGGTCGAAATCCGGCATTTCCCCCACAACATTTATGTTTTTTATCCGTTTTGAGACACGAGGAATCGAAAAATCAAGCGTTCGTTCCAGTCCCAGAACCTTCGAAAAATCGAAAATTTTTGAAGGGGTATGCCTTAAAAAATTTGCGAAAAAATGAATTTTGAGCTAGGGGCCTGGAATTTTTTCTACTTTTTCCTCGATGCAAAAAAACACTTTCTACAAAGTTTCAGCCCCGGAAAAGGTCGGGAAGTATAAAAAACATGCGAAAAACCATAAAAATGAGACAAAATTCATTATTCAGGAGGCTGTTTCCCTCTGTTTTCGGCACAATTCCGGCACTTTTGCTACAGATTCTTTGTTTTCTATGCGTTTTAATACTCGGACAAATGATTTCTGAGTAATTCGGGAAAGTTCGAAAATCGTCAAAAAATGACAAAAATTCTCGCCTCAAAAAGGCATCCAAGCTTGGTGGAAATATATGAAAGGTCTTGAATTCGTGGTAGTACTTGCCGTTAGCCGGAGGAAACATAAAGCGAAGTGCGAACTTGGTGGGACTAGATTGGGTAGGGTAGGGTAGGCTTGTCAGCCGTCAAGTAGAATGTCCCCGTACACGTACGGCGCGGAGTCATGCATATACTTGGAAAGCGAGGGCGCGCGCATTAGAGTAGCAGCGAGGCTGTTCTCTCCGTCTTGGCTTCTCCCTCACTCGGCTAGTTGGCGGCATGCGTGGCCATATGGCGATTATCCACGCCAGATATTTATAGTTTTCGTGCTCGCGGCTCTCGTCTCCCGCTCGGCAGGGGCGCGCGTTCGCCGCGCGAATTGGAGCGGGCCTCGAATCCGAAAAGCGGCGGCAGATTGGGTACTCGGCCCGCCGAGAATCGGCCCATAAATCGACTGGTAGCTGGGACCAAGGCTCCGTGTGGTGGTTCAAACGTGCCCCCGTAGCCCGGAGCAACAGCCATCCTAAGGTAACCAAAGGAACAAGAGCGAGCGAGCGAGCGAGCAAGAGAAGATGCTCGGTAGAAGAGGAAGAGGAGGATAGAACTGAGGAGGACGCCAAGAGATATAGAAAGGGATCATCGACGCTCCCTAGGAACTAGCTGCCGGCCAGCGGCCCTTTCTAAACCCACCTTATCTACTAGCCCCTATAATAAGCTGCGATCTGAGACCGTATATATTGCGCGCCCACGCACACAGCCAAGGCCTCCCATAAAGGTGCACGGGGAACGACGGGAATACGGCTTCCTCGGGCGAAGGAGCTATCCACAGTTGCAGGAGTATGTGTGTGTGCGCGCGAGTGTCTGTTGTAGGCCACGGAGCGCTTGCAATTACAAGCTGGTCAACATATAATTATCCCCAATGACCATAAATTACCGGATTTTTATGCGCAACATTCTTAATTACCCTTTGAATTAACATCAATCAACCCCCTTAATTGCACGCTGCTGCCGACGCCGTTGCGCTGACGATACACCTCCCGCCCGCCCGTTCCTTCCTTCGGCTTGCTCGCCGGCAGCCGGTCCGCAACGTCGACGGTGTGCTCTTCTTGGGATGTTGGGCCCCGCGATAATACGAAAACACGAGACGCGCCCTCCGGCCACTGCCTGCTAAAGAAGCATCCTCCTCGAGCGAGAGGGCCGACTCTCGGCGTCGCGGCGCGGCGCGGCACGGCGCGGCGGTGCCGAGGAATCGCCCCACGGCTATTGCGCTCCACTTTTAAACACCGCCTGTTGAGGACGCCACGGCTAGCGACGTGGATTATTCGCATGGCGACGTGTCACATGATATACGTGTGATTTAAGTCGATCCCACTCTGCCGGCGGCCTCCGGCGCAATCCGTTCATCTTGGACGTAGCTTGGACAACCCTTGGTGCGAGCCCACTGGCGATCAAGAACAAAAGGAAAAAATGCCCAGCGTCGAGGAACTGGGAATTAAATTCCTGTGGTTTCGAGTGCTGCTAATTGAACCGCCTGGTGCATTCGAGGCCTAAAAATACGTCCCAGTCAACTGAGACGTGCTTGTGGATGAAGCATGTACTCGCTCGGCTAGGAGGACACGCTGGTACCAGGGCTCCTTTCCGTGACACGACGATAGGGTTAATTACACGTCCTGCCAGTCTTCCTCGGCGACTGCGGTATCGGTGCTCAGTGCTCTTTTAATCGCATGCTCGATTATGCCCACTTTCTCCGCCAATTTTGTCCTCGATTATCGCCAGGAAGGCGAGACTGCCACGGATAGACTTACCCGGCTCGCATTTGGGTCGCAGGATCTTTCACTGCTTCCAATTATCAGAGAGCGGAGAAAAAGAGCAAGAAAGCGAGAGAGAACGGCCGAATGTACGCGCGCGCGGGCGCATTCGACACGCGAAGTTGGTAGAAGTTGGAAAGGAAGTCGCCATTATGGATGGTTGCGAGCAGACGCTCGCAAGCTGTACATACATATAATTATGTATACTGAAAGCTCGCTCCGATACTTAATGACTGCGCTCGACTGATTTGGCAGAGAGGTGATTAATTCCCCGGCTAGTTCGGCCTCGACGTTCTTGCTGCGAGGGCAGCTCTCTCGAGGGTACTAATTTTGTAAATATTAAGCCGGCAATGACGTTTGAGCGATCGCGGTATAATCAGGCCGCCGCCGATTTCTTCGACGCAGGCTTCGGCCCTCTCGCCTTCGCTTTTCGCGCGTCTCTTGCACACCCGCTCCAAGGATCGACTGAGAACGCCCGTCGATGTGATACGCTAATGAAACCGCACTCTCATTAAGGCATCCAAATCGACGATACTAATTGGCTAGCTTTCGGAATACCTGGTATTATAGCTCAGGACGCGCGCGCGGTCGGTCGCGATATAATAATCGCTGTGCGCGCGTACGATTTCGGCTCGGACAGCCGGTGGTTAGAGCGTCCAGCAAATTTCACGGAGCCGCGCTCCCCTAGAACGATTAATACGATTCCACCGAGGAATTAATGATGGCAAATGGAAGAAGTAGGAGGGCGCAGCCATTTCGGGTGTCCGAGCCCTTCTTAAGAGAGAGGTGGATAGGCCAAGGTATAAGTAGGCCGTTTGTTTAGAGACTGTAAAATTACTCAAAGTGTGCCAAAGGAAAAGGGAGGACAACGAGAAGGTCCGACGAACGAGCCTCCAAAAAGAAGAGTGGGCTGCTCTCGGGTTTTTAGTTGGGACTTTGTTTTTCAATATGTGCCCAGTGGGAGCGTGGCGGGTAACACGAAGACCGAGAGGAAACGCGTTCGCCTAAGCTGTCTGCTGGTCTATTTGTCGATGTCGTCGGCCAGGCGTCCCAGGCACGATGCTGCACTTTATTATAAACAGGCAGGTGGCCCAGCGTTTTAAAAGCCGGCGACAAATATTTTTACGGGCGGCCATTATAAAGTATACGCCTTTTAGCAGGCGAACAAAGTAGCTCGCGGCCGGAAGGTATGGCTCTCGCCCTTTGACAATAATTTGTCTAGAATAACCGGCTGCTCTATCTCCCGGCGTCGGCCGCCGGCGGCAGCGGCGGCGGCGGTGGCGAAAGGCCGGGGCTTCCGCTCGATGATCCATCCAGCCGTTCGTCATAGGCGCGCACCGCTCGGCTTTTAAAAAGTAAAGCGCTGGACTTGGGCCAGCGCAAAAATAGAAGCAGATGTTGTTAGTTGCGTTCACCGGGTACACGACTTCTACTCGCCGCGCCGCGCCGCGCCGGCCGGAGCCACGAGCCGAGTCAGCCGAGGCTCGAGTCGAGAAAGGGCTGAAGAAGAGTGGAGCCGAGAGAGTTCGCCTCTCACCAACGAGAAAGACCTTTCCAACCACGCGAACAAGGACAGACCGATCAGACACTCCTTTCAGACAGACGCCACGCCGCCGGTTATCCCATCGTCCTTGAATTCTCACTAACGCGCCGCTTAGATAAAAATAATTAGCTGGATAAATGGGGAAAGTACTCGAGACTCTCGACTCTTCTCTCTCACTCTCTCTTTCTCTGAGCAGCGAGACTTTATTCTTGGGATCTCGTGTCTCGTGCATTCGCCAACCGCCCGCAACCCTCGTCCCCTTCTCTCCGGCACCCATCCCCCGATGAAGCGGCCAAATGTTTTTGCTTTGAAGTCGGAAGATAAACGGGCACTCCTTCTAATTTCCACTGTCTGCATTCTTAACAGCTCTGCGCCCGACCCGACTCGGCGCACGATCTCGCCGCGCTACTCTTCGATACTCTCGGATGCGCCCGCCGCGTCGCACCGCCGGCCGCCGGCTTTTCTCGCGCGCGCGTTTAATGAGCCCCGTGTTTATGCGTGTCGCCCTGCCCTTTCAAGTCGACCGGCCCTCGCTCCCACACACACCATTTCGGATCACATTGATCCAGTAGCTTTTAGGGTTACCCTTTTATAACCTTCTTCATGTATCCCTCCAAGTTTCTACTACGTTTGAAATGCGATATAGAAACTTTTATTGGAGAGTTCCAGGAAGAAATAATACTATTGTTTGTGCCGATGCGAGGATAATAGGATAGGCGGTTGAAATGATGTTGTGGAAATGATGAGGTTGGCCAAGGAGGAAAGGGCGAGAGAGGTCGGAGTGTGATTTGAGGTATTAGATCGGACCTGAGTGAGTTTTGGTCGATTTGCAGATTACGAGTCCCCGGGATGCAAGGCTGACATGGCGGAGGGTTCGGCCGAGGAGGAACAGAGCAGTACCGCTGCGCCCGCTTCCCCGCCAGCTGATCTTCGCACTCTGAACACCCAATTGTCGCCACCTTATCACCACCAGCCCCATCTCCAGCCTCGTCTTCAGCATCTGCAGCATCCGAACATGCTGGCGACCGCCGAGCCGCCCAGGCACAGCCACAGCATGCTGTCTCATCAGGTGAAAACGGAACCCGAGTTGGACGCACCCTGCGACGTGCCATTGAATCTCAAGAGCGAGGTAAGCCCGTGAATCCTCTATGAAGCGCGCCAACCCGCGCTCTACTCACTCAATCGATGATGATTCGTTGTAATCGCCCGGGAACAGTCGCCGCTCGATTATCCCCGAAACATAACAGCTCCCGTGGCTGCATTAGCTGATCAACGACTGCCTTCCTCGAGCCTTGAGTCCGTCCTCCAACTAATCTAGCTTCGTACCACTTCATACGACCCTCCGAATTATCGCCTCTTAGATGCCACGGCTTTTATGCTTTTTCCCTTACCGATATATTCTTTTCTCACTTAAAAGAATGTATTTTCAATACATTCCTCCTCAATTAAATTCGTATTAATTCGAGGTTAAATGAAACATTTGTATTGGTATGAAAATGATGGGGAAGGCAAAGCGTGGCGACTGTTTTCGTACGATTCGCGAGAGTAGAAATTAGCGTGGTGGAGTCTACGGTGGGTTAGAGGCATAATTACCCAGTGACTCACTTAGACGTGATCGGCGGGTGTGCGTGCTCGAGGCCAAGGAAAGTCCACACACGCCTTGAGCATCGAAAGGATGACTGCAATGCTGGTTACCGGCGGTTTTGTGTGTCAATGACAACCAATTGTCCGGTTAAGTAGCCGGCGCGGATCCCAGCCTAAATCGGCCAATGGTCTTCTCCCCGCTGACCTGTATAGAGCCGAGCAACCGACAAAACAAAGCGTGCCGGCTCTCTCTGCCGCGTGTGAAGGAGAGACCACCAGAGGGGTCAACGCACGTCCCCAGTCTCTTTCTTCGTGGACCGCTCGCTCCTTCGTCGCTCTCGCATTCCGCGCATCGAACCTCTATCGTTCCGCCGCCCTCCGCCGAGATTTATGCCTGGCGAGCGCAACGCGGAATCGCTCTAATCGAAAATCATTATGCACTCAAGCGTGATATCCCTGCCAGTATACTTGAACTACTAGCTGCAGGATGCGATGTCGGACAAAGACGGGAGGCGACACTGCGTTTGCACGTCTAACCTTTTTGCTTGAAGCGTGCTTCGTCGATCGCAGCACTGGGTGCGATCCGGTAATTGTTTGCTTCTGGAATCGATTGGTTTTTAGCAGAAATCGGCAGAAAAGGCTGTTGCTCCCTTTAGCGGAGTGTGGCAGGCGCGCGCGCGCGCGCGGGCGGCGTGCTTGGCGCGTTTCGTGGGAAAATCGTGCGGCGAGAATGTCAAAGTTTCTAACGGGTTGTGTACGCCATGCGAGTCTGGAGTCTCGGAGCGCTGGCAGCCCGCGAGACTCGACATTTGCCTAAGCGTTAGCGGGAGCGAGTGAGCGCGAAAGACTTCCGCGTTCCAGCCGCGGAGTAAAGTCTAATCACGGTCTGCTCCTGCATTCCCCCTCTCCACCTCCTCCTCCTATCACCCTCGCTTCCCCACCCTCTCACCGAATCCACTCTTGATTATCGACTACTTAGCGATCCGTAATTCATCTTAAATGATTAACGCGCCCGCCTCTTATCCCACTTTCAATCTCCGACACTCCGCCGATTTTGTCAGCAAGTACTACTAACTCTCGACGGTGTAACGCTGTTACTGATTCTGATTGGCTATCGGGCGAAACCCGTTTCAGACTTTCTGTGATTGACACAGTGTCCAGGTGCGATAATGAATGCATCTGGGCGTGTCGGCAATTATCCGTTAGCAATTGCATAATTCGCGACACGATTTCCATATATCTTTGACGTGTTGACTTAACTAATGCCAGGCTTTCAAAGGGTGGCCGGCGGTTTCTGATGGGAACCTTTTACGTTTTACACCTCCGGATGAATTGCGACAGTGGCGATAGTAGGCAGGAATTACGAGGAGGTTGGGGGATGACGAGGCAACGAGGTGCTCGCCGGGCGTACGTATCGGGCGAATCTTAATTATTAGTACGCTCGCGTTAGGGGTTGCGCGTATCATGATTATCGCGCGACAAAGGCTACCTTTTTTTCTCCACCAGGCGGCAAGCAGGGATTCGCTTGTCGCGGACAATTCGTCGTTCGACAATGCGCGAGACAATGGCCGGCAATTAGCCGACAAAAGCGGGAGAGCGATAGTCGGCTAGAAGAGAGAGAGGAGAGGAAGAGGCGGCGGCGGCGGCGGCGGCAGCAGCCTCAGACTAGAGTCTCGAAAACAGCAGTCTCATCCGTTAGTCCAGTGTCCCTGTCCATCCATTACACTATTATCCCCTCGGCAAACACAGGATCCATCCTCGGCTCCACGCATGGACTTAATGCCTGGCCGGCCGGCCGGCCCGCCCGCCCCCCCTTACCCCTTTCTCAGGAGGGAGCATGCAATTTACGCGCAAAAGAACTAGGATGTGTTTCATACACCAGCACCGGCAAAAAGAAATGCCTCTCTGCTTAGCAGGTCCGGCACATAGTAATGTCGGCCGAGCTTTCCCCGCTCGTACAAAGCTGAAATATGAAGAGCCTCGCAACGGAAAAACTGCTGCGCCCGAACGCTAAGACTCCAGCCGCCACGCCGGCTATATTCCTCGGAGATTTCCCTGTGAAAAACTGCTATCGTCGCTTACGGGAATTCACGGCATTCCGCTGTACAGATATTTCGCTTGAACTTGTATTCGATGAGCGCTCGGTACTAGAGTTTTAACCGCGCCGTCCTTTCTCGTAGCGGCTTACATTGGATCAGTCGATAAAATGATAGAATGCAAAGAATCGCGAAGGTGTTGGTTCCTGGAATTGTTGGGCGACTCGCGCGAGGAAAGGGAGGGCTTTCTTTCACGAGGTACTCGGAGAACGCGATGAGTCATATTCAGATCAGGAGAGTCAGGCTTCCTCGAGTATCTTGGCAGTCTCGAGAGTTGCAGTAGATTCAGACAGGCCCTGCCAGACTTGGATGCACCTATCGCGGAAATATATCTCTAGAAATCGCGAGGATCCTGGAGAAATGCATTGTCAGGGGCGCACGTCTATCAAGCGATGATCGAGAGGTCGCTTCGAGCGGAGGATATCTTGCTCGGACTCTCGAGCAAGCCGAAAACGGCTGGGAGGAAGTGGATGAAGTGCGGGTGGGCGGGGATACGCTCGACTCGGGCCAGTCGAAATTTCGTGGAGTGGAAGTGGCCATCGGATGGATCGATGGCTCGTGCTCTAGAGCAACACAGGCCTTAAGGCGCATTCCAGCCTGATGGCCAGGAGTCCAGCCCGTAAATGCATCTGTCAAGAAAGTGATTGAAGGCAAACGAGGGATGTGCGAGCGCCGAACTAATAGTGCATGTAGACCTCTGGATATCCAGCTCCTGGATCTCATTACTCGCCCCGCTCATTTCGACAACAGTCAGATGTAGTTCGATCTCGTTGCGCAGATGCAATCGACAGCCCGCCGGCCTTTACTATGTCCTATCTATGCTTAGCCATCGCAAACATTATACATATGTATACAAACACTCCGCTTCACCGAGTAGATCCCTCTTTATTTTGATCGCGAGGCCCGAAAATCAGCGGAGCCTCACATTCCCGAAGAACACCGGTCGAAGTTGAGGCTTCTAAACTTTGTTTCGCCAACTGGCACAGGTATCCGTCTGTTTACATCGGTGTTTGGAGCTGACACGTGTTTCGCCCGGTGCAATGCATCGTTGGCTTTCTCGAGGCAAGCAGCCCAGCGGAGAAGTAACGCGTCCACCGACACTTTCCCAAGCCCGCTAATGGAAAGCGCGAAAGGTTAATTCGTTTAATGAACACTATCAATTCCAGAAACCTGTGCGGCAAAACTAGACTCTCCTCGCTACATGTACCGACTGTTGTTTATGTTGATTGGGAGAGGCAGGGAATGATTAGACTCGGGGCTATGTGTGTACGTGTGGATGGCTTTAGAATGCCAATCGGTTTTCATCGTTGGTGCCGGGATATCCGGCGAGATCGGGGCGGGGGGGCATAGTGAGCCGAGGTCATATTGGAAAATGGGCGATTTCGTACGGCGCGATAATACTTGGCACTGGCGAAAGGGTTTGTCCAGCTAACAAAAAGGGGTTGCGAGGGTTGCTTGCCGGGAGAGGGAAGGAGTGAGTGAGAGTGAGTGAGAGTGAGTGAGAGGAAGGGGGCAGCCTGTGGAACGAGCTGGTATATCGATGGTCCAGGCGGGGCGAAAAAAGCGTCGCTGATGATATCCCGTCGGGCGTGGGCTTCTCTATTTCTGCCGGTTACTATTCGCTGAGTGATGGAATGTTTATCAATAGATTAATCTTGGAGATCGGAGCGGGCGCGCTCGCGCGTCGGCCCGCCCGCCCGGCGTCCGCACAATCGTCGAAGCGGGGCTTCTCCTCGATTGCGATTAAACATAAAAGTATTATTTCAATCTGGCTCCCTTTCTGGCCCTGCCGTGGCTGTGGAGGAAGCAAGCGGCGGAGGGATTCGCAGAGCAGAGGCTGCTCGGCCAGTGGCTCGCGTCCGTGGTGAGGAGGAGCGAGCGAACAAGGGTGTGTGTACACGCGGTGCGGGTACACGGGGGGTTGGGCGCACACGCGTAGTGCCGATAGATCGGGCATTTTTCCATTAGATTGGAACTTGATTAAATTGAAAATCTGTCAATTTAGGAAAAAGCATCCGACAGCTTATATTGACGGTGGACATTATACGCCGGCGGGCAACGAGGCAGAACTCGTTGGCCTGACAACTCGCGCAGATAAAAACCCATCGTCTCGCGACGATGGACTCCGGCCACGGGCCGGTTTTCACCTCTTTCCTTCCTTTTTGCGCCACTACGACCACCACCGCCGCCGCCGCCGCCGTTGCCGCCCTCGACCCGCCTTGTAAAATTAATTGCCGCCGTTCTTTGAGGCCAAAGCGCATCCGCCGCCGCAGCCTGCTCCCGGAAATTTGCTCACGGTGTCATTCGTTCAATCTCTCCACCTGATCCGCCGGACACGCTGCAACTGGATAGCAGAGGCAGGCGCGCGCGTGAGAGAGAGAAGGAGGGAGATGGAACACAGGGGACTCCAGTTCTCGGACTCCCATCGCCGGATAATCGCACTGAACCACACGATCCCTTTTTTCCGATCGCTCTTTCTCTCCCTCGGGCTCGGGCTCGAGCACGTCGCATTTGTGCCAAGGAAATAATATGATTGCAGTCGGACTCTCGTTCGAGCGTGGCGGAGCGTTCGCTCAATCGCGCTCGAGAATCCGATAGAGGACATATCCTCGAAATCGCCTGTTCGAGCGGCGCGATATAAGGAAATAAAGGATTTTCTGCCACTTTGTGCCGAGCGGTTCGAGGGCGCCGAGAAGCCGACGTGCACCTAATTTACTGTAATCAGCCGCGCGCATGTGTGCGAGTGCGCGCTCCATCAGCGCGCTCCGAGCCGGACAGTACTAATTTAACTACAGATCGCTTCTTAACGAGATTCTAAGAATCCATTTGGAAAACACTTATTAAAACTACCAGCTCCGACTGATGCCGCTTGACGATGCGCCTCGTGCTCGAACGCTATGAGCATCCAATCAATTACGATACGTAGACTGGGTGTATATACGTTTCAGGCCCGGCATCCTCGTGAGAAACCTCCGCGAGGATGCGTGACTTTCTTGGAAACTGCACGCACAACATCGGAGGATTGGCCGAAGGCCCGCGCGTTAGGTGCAACATTCCTTATTTATCTTTCTCCGCCAGTAACCCCGTTCCCGTAATTCTCTTCTTCTGCAGCACCGCTTCACTATTCCCCGTTACTCAATTAGATGTACATTATCCTGACCCGATATGCTAACAGCCTGATTTCTCTGACGAGCCGCCTATAAAGCGCTCCCGAGAAAAATCCACTAAGTCTAAGATAGATGGTCTAACTGTTCCAGTTATATAAATTCCAGACTTATAGTGCTCACTGGATTTGAGAGATCTTAGCTACTACTTAGCGAGTGTTTTCTCTGGGAAAAAGTGAATTCGAGACGGAGCTTAGGTGGGAGATAATTCGACGATTAGGCGGCCATAATCCGGATAACATTATCTCGACTGATTTAAAACAGTATCTTGGCCGGGGAGTAATGGTAAGCACCGCGGGAACGTGATTGCAATTCGCTTGGCCGTATATGGCGGCATTGTCCGAACCAGTTCGATGCTTCGGCCCCGTGCTACCCGCAATCGAGAACGTATTACGCTCACGATAAGGTGCCGCGATTCCGGCGGATATATTTAATTGAAAATGCGCACCCGCCTGCACTCCGGCTTGGCCTGCTCCCGCGATAATACCGCCAGTGAATTCCAGGCTGCTGCTGCGGTCATTATGAAGTAACTTAAGCGCGTCGAATGCGGCCCAATTCCCTTGAACCACTTGATACATAGAACACTCCTGATCAAGAGTCGCTACTTTCTTTCCCTCTTATCAATTAAGTGCTCCCGTTCCCGTTCACTGCCCGTATCGAGCACCTTTTTTTGGCCGCTGATACTGCTAATTAGAATAAGTCGATTTTTCCAAAACGGTCCGAGCCTCTGAACGCTCGCTAACTTACAAGCACCGAGAGAAGTGGCTGCAGTGCTTGAAGGAGTTGTGGAAAAGTCTTGAGATTACGTTGGCCGCTTTCACGCCAGGTCGGAAGTTGTGTTGGCTTGATTAAAGACGATCGTGGGGGTCAGTAAGAGACGCGGATAAGTCAGGGTAGAGAATCGCGCGCCGGTACACGGGCTTTTAAAGTAGGAAACTCGGCGGAAACTAGCGGCCGCACGGCACCGAGAACTCTCCCCGGTGCGGTGCCAAATAACAATGTTGAATCTCATAAACAAGGAGACAAGACAAATACCCGGTTGGAGTCGGTGGTCCAAGGGCGCGGAGTGGACAGAGTCCGTTCCACCGGACAGCCACCCCCTCAGGGATGGGAGACTCTGCTGGTAATTTCACGGTGTCTTGCATCTCTGAGCCACCCCCTCTGGCATCCCACCTCTCCCTACTCGTCCTTCTCGTTCTCCGCCACCCCGCACACACACCCGCCCGCCCTCCAACTTCCATCACGATACTTCATTAGGGATCTTTCTACCTTACTAGTAAGCCACATTGCGTGACTTCCCAAAGCTCCTTCAATAGTTTAATTCACCCA
The DNA here is from genome assembly GCA_910591665.1 of Ectemnius continuus. NCBI lineage: Eukaryota > Metazoa > Arthropoda > Insecta > Hymenoptera > Crabronidae > Ectemnius > Ectemnius continuus. The sequence goes on from OU342861.1 coordinate 14,075,634, forward strand.
CAAAAAAATACTGACTCATTTTCGCATTGGTAATTATGTTAAGTTGTGGATTCAGTTGGGGGACAGGGTGAAGGGTGAAGGGTTGTGCCCCCAACGAAATTATCATTTCTCACTCGGCTCAGAGTGGAGGAATAGAGACAGATAGAGGTGGGAGCCATCTTTATCCAGTGAGCAAGAAGGCGACGTCTGGAAGGGTCAGCTGGATTTGCGCGAATGGCCGACGACTTAATTGATCGAGGGCCATAAGCGAATTAGGGATGACCAATGTTCCACGTGAGGAGCTCAGGAGCAGAGCCGAGGGAAGACGCCGAGTTAATTCAATTCGAGGAAGGCTGAAGGGGTTTTGGGACGTCTCTCGCGAGACGTAAATTTGCGTACGACCATACCTCTCCCCCCGAGTGGTAGCGCACCGGCACCAGCAGCGGCAGCGGCAGCGCTACCGACACAGCCAGCCACCCTTTCTCGGCAGCGAGTATCCCCAAGGACGATGGACACTCCGCCAAATTGCATGGACGACTTGGAGCCATTCCTTCTTTCTAGCCTCGGACTCCCCACGCGCGTACATCCCTCTTTTTTCCTTAGATCGGGCACGGCCGCGAGAGTTATAAATCAAATTATACGCGAAGGGAGATTAGATTTCTGTTTGACCGGGTTCGAGTTCGGATCACATGGATGGCCGGGAGGAAGCGGAGGGGCGGGGATCCTCCTGCGGCGTGAACGTTCGTTCGACCTCTCGCCCTCTCTCCTTCGCTCCCTCTCTTTATCTGCCTGGTTCCCTTTAACCCTGTCAAGTAGCCCGGCTCTACTAGAACTACTACTAGCAATCCTGCTGGCGGATGATAGTGGTGGTGGTAGCGGCGGCGGTGGTGGTGGTGGTGGTGCACTACGGGGTCCAACATTAGTTAACGATTAATCAAGGCGCTTGTAGCTCAACATATATCATTAAACTAGTTAGCGAAGTAGGGTCGGCCAAGTGTGCTGACCACTGGTTACCGCCACCCACCACCCGCTCAGGCTGCCGCCTCGGCAACCCCCTTGACCAAGCCCCCATCTTGTTGCCGCGGCCGATCTAACCCTCTGGCGACGTGCTCACGTACCGGCCTCAACTCTTAGAGACTCCCGAACGCGCCGAGTTCGACCTCGTCCCTGATGTTTAGTCCGTTTCCCACTGCCTGCCAATTGCTCGTTAAACCCCCGAAACGAGCTCGAGTTTCCGCGAGTTCCAAATGAATTGCACCCCTCACCGCCGCCTGATAACCTCCGATAACCTTTCCTCGGAACTCCTCTCTCATCAGTGATATACACGCGTCACAGCTCATCTCATACATATGATTTGGTGGGAAAGCGTTGGAGCTCGGAGCGCAAGTACCATCTCATCGTTGGCCGTATTTACACGAGACGTAGGTAGATTGTTACGAGAGATTTCCATGGCGGTAAGGACGGGCGAATTTCCCGGGGAAACAGAGACGGCCACTGTAAACTGACCAGTGCATCAGCTGCGCGCACCTAAATATCTCCTATTCCGTGGAAGGTGCGCTTGCCGAGGCCAGCTTGGATCACCCTTCTCATGCCGGGTGGCTCACTCTTCCGCTTCGATTGGACCACAACCACCGTCTCAGCTTCTACGGTCCGGCTTCTCTTTCGGCTGGTCGAGCTGTCTTTCCTTCGCGCACCTTCCTCCGCATCTCCCTATTCCAGGATATGTGTGAGTCGCTGACTCTATCTGTGTATGTATGTATGTATGTACTCGTTCTCTTGCCCGGTTGGCGAGGAGGACGCCGGCGATCCGTGGCCCTCATCCCTCGCTCTCTCGTCTAGTTTTAACCATCGGTAGACGGCCGCATAGCCCACCCACCCTCCCCGCCTCTCCTCCTGCCCTCCCGCGCGCCGCCGCCCGCGGGCGCCCCTTATAAATCCTGCAGGACTCCTGCAGGCACTAATGTACGACTGTTTGCGGGTATAACTTGGCCCCGACACGAAGGATAGGGGATGGTGTTTCCAGTACATGCTAAGCCGGGGCTAAAGGCTCGCTAGACCGAGCCATTCCTCACTGCCCTACAGACTTACACCTCCGCCCGTCCGCCTCCTTCTCCTCTGCCTCTCTACCTTCTCCGTCTGCTTGTCTTTGCTTCTTATCCCTAAGCAAATGTGGTCACCACGAGGAGGGCGTAGGGATTTATTGATGGATTTACGAGCGTGATGTTTGGATCTTAGAGGAAGACGAATGGAATCTTGAAGTCGCCCGCGTCATTCCCTTTCTCTCTCCCCTACATTAAGCTTTACTCGCACACGCCGCGAATACGTCCCTCTCATTAATTATTGCCCGGTCATTATCATAATCGGGGCAGAGTTGGAAAATCTCGATAACGAAGAACGTCCGCCGAGATTGGGGTTGAGCTGGTGTAATGATAGGTGGAGTGTCGCGGGATTATCGACATTTCGAGATGAAGCAGAAGCCCGAAGGGACTGGACACATTAATACTGTCGCAGGGAATCACTTGGCGAAGTTATTTGACCACCACTGTTCATCCTGGGAGATGGTATTAAATCCCACCCCCAAGCTGGCCCACCACCACCACCACCACCGCCGCCGCCACCACCACCCTCCTCTGGATTCACCTCCAGTGGTTCGGACAGACTTGTAGCAAGGACCAGAGCGGAGCTAGGCACCAGTGTCCGGCGGTGTCCTCGGCAAACGTTTGCTCGACAAACAAACTCAACTCTCCCGTCCCTGCTGCTCTTCCTCCATTGCGCGCAACTCTGTTTTACTATATAAATGAGATGGTCACCCTAAGTACGGGCCTGAAAGGGATGATACTGTACGTGTGTGCAGTTGCGCCACCCACCCGCTTTCCACCTTGATGACCGCAAGTACCGATCCTTCATCCCGGAGCTTCTAGGCTTCCTCTCCTCCAGGGGATGAAAGCTCCTCACTAAGAAAGCTCCTTCTATCCCGGTATCCCACTCGTCCCGAGAGTTACTCCTCCGACTCTCACCCATCCTACTATTATTCCTCGCGCAAATTTACTTTTTATTTACCACGTTAGAAGGGGCGGGGAGTTGGGGGGTGGCGAGGGCAGGAAGTTATAGTAGCCCTGGAGTCTTCCAGGTATATTGATGCGTTTGCAACGAGAGTTCCGCTTTGCGAAGTCAGTGACCGCGCTTTGGCCAGCGAAGAAGAACCTAATCCTCCAGTGTGCAGCCGGGATACTCTGTATTAATGTTTGCCCCGATATCTGTAAACAGGCATTACCTGTATCTCCGCAGCAGCGAGGTGTAACTATCTGCTCGGCGAGCTCGCGCCGGGGGTTTGAACGTTAGCCGGCCACAGGGATTAGGAAGTTCCTTGGTCGGGGTCGCCGTGCATACTGTTTGCGTTTCTCTATCGCGCCGGCTTCGCCGAGCGAAAAGAGAAATTCGTGGTTCCCTGGCGGCAACGCCTAAGATTCGGATAGCCAAGTAATAGAGGATAGCGTAGGAGGATACTAAATCCAGCAGTGTCAGTAACGTTCTATGAGAAATTTCGTTGGTCCTTCGATGAGAGGGAGAATGATAGCGGTAGGGTCTCGTAGTTCCTGGTAAAACATTGGGGACCGACGACGACACACACACACACATAGACAGGGATACATCGAGCAGGATTGCTCTGGATGCGCCCGCTCTGGTTGGTACGCGTAGGTACGCATGCACACGTTGAGCCACGGTTAACTGACGCGGCATATTTACATTGTGCGGTGGTGCAATTAGGCCTCGTATCCGGCATCAAGCGTAGGAAATTCCGTGCGGACTAACACCTTGCTCCCCGCTTTCCTGGCACCGGCAACAGCCACCACCAGTCGACCCTCTCCGCCCCACTTCCAGGTAACCGGAAGTTCAAACGAAATTCTGTCCCCTCGCACTTGCCGCTGATTCATTTTTCCACGCCCTTTACATTCATACTCCAAATTATCTCTCGATATTATTCCACTGCTCGGGCTCCGGAAGCAGGCCCTTCATTAAATTCTAAACATCCCTTCAGTGAAATACGTGTCGATTAGGGGTTGGAAAGTTCGATCGGCGAATATCGGACTAGCCCGTCTAACCATACACTCGCGGCATAACTGTTTCTATCGCTCGTAAGGGAATGCCTCCACTGACTCCGAATCAGGTGGGAATCGCTGGGGGAAATGTTTGAGAGAATCGTTAGCGAGCACCCTCTCGCCTCCCTGCGAGAGCATCTTGCGGATGATCGCCCTCCTGGGTCCTCGCAAGACGATCCTAAGTGGGCGCCGAATAGTACATGGCAACCTCTTCCCCCTACTACGGAAACAGATGTCTCCATTATGCTGCCTGCGTGTTATCATCATCATTCCTCTCTGCAAACCTTGACCTTCGTTAATGTCCTTTCATCCCTCATTTGGAACGGATCATAATCACTGATTAAAGTCGACTTATAGTTTGACATCTTATAATTTTAATTGATCGCAACTTTGATGGATAATCGTTTTAGAAAAATTCCTTCACGTTTGAAATGCCTGTATTAATCAATTAGTGTTAGTTGTTCGACGCGCTTGAAAAGACTGGAGGTGAAATGATGAGGAGCACGGGGATCTGGGAAACAATGGGCCAGCCAAGCTAAGCAAGGCGATATCGCACACTGGCGTCTCTATCTAGCCAGTTCTATCTTTTATTAGCATCCCGTGGAAGCTATTTCGTAGCCCTTTCTCTATCGGCGAAGCTATAGAGGCAGTTTCTCTCGAGTCCCGGATGCTTCGCAACCGAGTACGAGTAGCAGAAGTGCGTATTTACGAGCGTTCCCGTCCATAAAGCAACCTCGCGCCTGATTTTGATACATTCTCCGCTGCGAGCACTATCTCACGCGCGAATACGACCTACGTTGGCCATACACTTGGGATTTATGGTGATGCCACTCGCGCGCGGCCACCCCGATACCGCTGTTCTTCTTCTGCTTTTAATATTGTCCAGTCGCTTCTGGTCAGTCGGCCTCAACTTTTTGGACTTTCAAGTAAATTAGCAGACCAGTAACTCCTTGACGACAGATCTCTCATCATGAATACATGGGCCATCGGAGAAAATTCATTTCACCGATGCAAATCCTCCCGTCCATTTACTCCGCGATTTCGGCAATCCCGAGCCAGTTTGATCCTCAGGTATATCGGTGAAATTAAAACTAGGCCGTATTATGAAAGCAAATTCACGGCGCGCGGGGCTATAAGAGGGAGACGGTTTTAAAATGTCGGCGTGCGAGATTTTTCATTAAAATGCAGAGGCAACTGCATTAAACGAGTTCGGGAATAAAAGCTCCGCGGGCTTACCCGGTAAATTCGATGCGGACCAACGACGCCGTTCCGCAAAGGTTCGGTATAAGGGGATGCGCGCGTGGGTGGGGAGAGAGGAGATGCCCCTGTGTACGTCTGCGAATGGGAATAAAATAAAAATGGAGGAATGACCGAGAATGCGCGGGGTGGCGGTGGCGGGTCTCGAGGGCGAGAGATGTATTATTAAAATATACATTCGCGCGTTAGAGGAATAATGACGTGAGAGCTCGATTATGCAGGAATAAATGTATGGGGCCGACGCGGAGAAGGGCAATACTGATATTGGGCGCGCGCGGGCGGGCGGGCGGACGCGCGGCCACACTGGGCAAGGGGCATTCGTCTGGACCCAACGCGGATGTATATAAGCGTCTCTGCATATCGTAATCACAATATTATGCTGAAATTGGGAGGGCCGAGTTTCCCATTTCTATTTTAATGGCTTCGGGGATTTCCAGCGGGGCTGAGCCAAGCGTCGCGTAATAACTTGTATCCCTCTCCGCGCCGAAAAAAATATCGAAAGGCCCGAGGACCCGGTTTACGATCCTCGTTTTTCATTTCGTGTATTTTATTAAACCTTCCGCGACCGCATTCCCACCTCTCCTCTCTCGCTCCCCCTCTCTCACTCCCTCCGATCTGTCGTTAAGCACCGTTGACCATCACTACATTCATGATTCTTCATATGTATTCGCACATACAGAGAAGAGCCCAAGTCGCGCTGCCTTTTCAAAATAATAGTCTAACTGTACTACATTAGCATAATGTATGTCGCAATTACAGTCATAATTGCCGAAGTTGCTGGCAACTTGTTTCAATTTCGGGCGAGCATCCGCCTGCTCCGGCAACGAGACCGGGCGGCGGTTCTTTGCTGACTGTAAAACAGACGGCTCACCATACTAATTAGTCAAGGGGGCAAAATTCATTTCACAAAACTGCGGTAAACTCAGCTCAACGTTTTCATGATAAACTTCGAATTTTTTGCTGTTAAATTTTGTGGAACGTTTATATAATACTTGACTTAGAAAACAATGGTTATCACATTGTAGGAAAATAAGTGTGTACATGTGAAATTGGCAGTTAGCCAATTGATAGTTAAATAGATTAGATATCGATGGGTTTGGATAGGGGAACTGTGTAGTTGCCGGGTGTTTTACACAGTGGGGAAGGAAAGTTGGCCGGGTGGCAGTGGAGAGGGGTGGAAAGTTTACTCGGTCGATGGACGAGGGGGCTGGTTGGCCGGCGAGAATGACTGCGGGAAGTTAGGATCCATGAGAAAGGAGTCTGTAAAGTTGCTGGAACTTTTTAGCAAGAATTAATCACCGGAAGATGGTGACTGGTCCTTATTAAATTGCGACCCCGCCATTTATTTCGATGCGGTTAGGTACTTGCGATTCAATTTGCGACATGGCAGTAGTGGAGCGGCCGGGTGCCGGTGGCGTCGGCACCGGCATTATGCGAATGAGTTATGCGAGGATACGTCTGCTTCACATAATTTCCACGAATCTCTCCGCGCTTATTTAGAGCCGGGCCGCTCGTGAATATCGCGTAATTTCTCTCATAATGCATATACATATTTTTCTGTTCCGCAAATCAGTCGGGAAACAGGTACACCGACACGTACGCACACAGGCCCGCCCTCTTCTGAGAGTGCGCTATTTTTTTTTCGTTCGCTCGTGAAATCCCATTAAAATTGTATAACTAATTCGCAATACAAAGCGCCCAGCCGGCCAGCCATCCAGCCAGCCAGCCCCGGCTGCCACTGCCATCCAAATTATATGTGTCCGTATTTTAAATCTCGTCCGGGCAATAATTTACTGAATTAATTTTTTTCTCGCATTCATGATAAGCCATCAATATTCATGATTAGCGTCGTCGCCGCTGGAACATCTGACGATTAATTAAAATTGCCACTCTGATTCCCTTGGGTACGCGGTCGTGCGCGGGAGCTCACCCGCTTGTTACCGCTCTGGCTTTGTTTGTTTCGAGGCTCCGGCGCTCCTAACCCAAGACTGACTCGCTTGTAGCTGGATACATTTTGCATCTGTAAGTCAATCTCTCGGCAGGCTTCTCACTCGAACGGGGGCGAGAACGGATCTATGCTGCCAGTCGCGATGAAATGCTGGCACGAATTCTTAGGGTGGCGTTACGTGCGCGCTATGTCCAGATGCCTCATTACACCGCTATTGACCCGGATCTTTTATTATCTTTCCGCTGGTTGCAAACGTCATCCGGCGGAGGATTAGGGGTGACGGGATGGGAGTGGCGGTGCTCATTACGCCACGGAAAATAATCATTATGCCCATTGAACGGGGCGCGCGCTGTCGGGCAATTTTATGTTTTCTGTGTACGCAGCCGCCGCTGAATACGTCTCTGATGACGATTAGTGGCCCCTGGCATCCTTAATGACCACTCACACTTGAGCCGGCCTGCCTCAGCGGCCGCCATGCCGTCGAGCGCGGCCGCTTGCACGCGCGACACATTTTTACGTGTCGACGCATGCAGAGGAGTTCGTGAGCGCGCTCGCTCACTCGCTGGCTCGCGCGCACGCTTTCTCTCCGTGTGTGTGTATCCGCTCTATCTAGATCGTTCTGCCGAGCTGAACACGATATTTGAGCGGCGAGCGCTTAATTAGCCGACACGCGAGTAATCGCACGAAACGACACGCTGCCGTAACACCCTCCGCGCCGAGAGCCGGCAGGACTTTTTGCCAACTGGCACCGGCCGCGCCCGATTTCCGCGCTTCCTCCTTCCTTCGAGACGCGCATCTATCCAATTTACAGCTCCAACGAGTTGCTCCCCGCACTCTCGCCAGAGTTATGAGATTCCGAGAGGGCCAATGCATCTTTAGAGAATTGGCAAGGGTAAAAGTCTCGGGCAACCATCCTCTCCCTAGCAGACAACTGGAAATATGTACGATCTTGAGATCGATCTCGAAAGTCTACCCGGAATGATGCTAATCCTGGTTAAAAGTCGGTGTGTGGAGTGGTATGGTCGCGAGCGAAAAGGCGGGCGGACAAGATCGAAATAAAGAGAGCGAGCGGCAGGTGGGAAGGGAGAAGAGAAGAGGGTAGAGAGAGAGAGAGAGAGAGGGGCGGTACAGAGGCGAAGAGAAAGTGGAAAACCGAATAATCGTCCAGAGCCGACCTCGGTGTCGGTTAGGAGGAGCCGGCGAAAAAGAGGAGATGAAATGGACCGTCCGACTGACAGGAATTTACATCCTCTCGTGCGCAATCTGCGTGAGTGAATTGTGTCGTGTTACCGTCCGGAGAATTAGATCCGGAAAATCCGTAATAATTACTCGAGCGGCGAGCATCCTCTCCGAAGCATCATCCTCTCTTCCCTCTGACTTCGCCGTGTCTCTTGCTGCTTCTCTTTTCATACTGGCCCCTTTCACCGGGCCTCTCTCACTCCAACCCGCTCTTGTAGTCTTCTCTCACTGCGTGTGCCGCGTCGAGACACCCTTCGTCCGGCGGGTGCCCTCTTTTTCTTCCTTTCTCCCTACCGCCTGCGCCCTTACTCCTCCTCCTCCGCCGCCTCCTGGTCGTCGCCTCGTTTGTCCGCAGCGCGCTAGGCAGAGCGAGACAGTGAGAGAATGGGAGTGAGGGAGCGAGCTCGAGAGCGCGAAACACAAAAATAAATAATGATTCACCGCGCTCACCCGCACTCGCCCGGAAAAAAGGAGCGAGTCTCTGACCCCCGCGGAACGCGCGCTGTCGGCGAGCGAACGCCCGCGGTAACAGACTCGTTTAATTGTGTGCGTACCTCATCTGGCGTGTCTACGTGCATATCTGTTTTTGCGTGTTACGCCGGAGAGCGAGAGAAGGAGTGAAGGAGGAAGAGATAGCGGAGCCAGCAGCAGCCGAGCTCTCATACGTGTGGAACGCAATCTGCTCGGGGGTTTTAGCATTCCGCGCCTTAGCTTATTCATCTGAGAGCTGATTAACACTTTGCCAGATGCGGATGGCACTGAATACGACAGTCCATTCTCTCCCTCGTTCACCCTGCCGCCTCTCTCTCTCACTCCCTCTCACCGGTTTCTCTTCTTATTTGCCGACTGGCAACATTAGCCTGCATAAATGAACACAAAGCGGCGGGAAGTAGACGATTGTCTGTAAGTGATTTCCACGTGATTTCAAGTTAGATTTCTTCGCGACAGCGGTGCGGGTACTTGACTTCTCGTTAGATCGCCGGACGCTTCGGGCTCAATTTGCATTCCAAGAAGTCATTAAGGTTACTTCACCAATACACCGGAGGGATTCGTTCTGGCCTCGTGGAGCGCACGCTCCTCTCCTCGGGCCCAGTTTAGTCTGGCTGCGTGTTCGTTAATGCGGCTGCTTAGAGCCAGTTTGTAATTAGTGCGCTTAATGCCTAATGATTTATACGCGACGTTCTTGCGATTTGGGTTAAACGGCGTAGCACGTGTACGCGAGCTCTGGATACTCGCTCGACTGTTAATACGTTTTACAACTGGCAAGTTGGAACTGCGAGGGAGTCTACGCATCGTTAAGAATAGTTGAAAGACTCACTGAAAGCTTCGCAAAACGTCGTTATAGCCCTCTTATATAATTGGCAGTTATTCTCTGTCATAGGGTGCTGAAATTTGGCAGGCAATCAGTTCACGTTGATTTTTCAATGAGCTATAAGCAAGCCGATTTCGCCAGACACGTCAATCGACTAAGTTGGACACGTATTATAGATATTGATCTCATTATGGATAATGGATTTTATTTCTGGCTGGACGGGCCAGCAGTTATCGCGTTGTCCCGACATTTCTTCCTGATACGAATGAAAAATCTATTTCTCCCTTGAGCGACTCAGTGATGCCCGACGGAATACAGATCGGTAATTGTCCAAGGACTTGTCATTTCAAAGGGTTACAGCGGTGATGACTAGTACGGTCGATTGGCTCGCGCGAAATTCGAGTTAATGGAGCGCGCGCACGGGTAATCAGGGTGGAATTCGAGTTCATCACTTTCTCGATGACTGTTTCGGGTCATCGTTCAGTGGCTCGCTTGCATTTCCCATCGAAAATAGTCATTTCCTTGTCGACGTTTGCGTGCGTGTCCGCCCGCGTCCTACGTGTTGCTCGTTTCGAGCGTGCGCGTTCACTCGCTCGCTCATTCACATCCCAGCTCTTCTTCACCCTTTTTGTCATCGCCATCATTATTTCTCGCTATTCACTCGTACTCACATTGACGATGATCGTCGATCAACAACCGTGACATCCTACAAGTTCACTCAAGTGCAATTAAAGATCTGATCCTCGCATTTCGCTCATAATTTTTCCACGGCTCTTATGATTTCATTGGAAGATTTTCTCAACCGAGAACAACAGATTTATTTTCCTACGATTTAGATTAACTCGGTTTGTAATCAGGTGAAAAATAAACAGAGAGGAGGAAGGATAATTCCGTGGCTCGGTTGGCAGGAGAGAGGGAGGGAGGGAGGGTGAGCGAGGGCCGAACGATTCTTCCAATGAGACTTTCTCCAACGATCAGTCGGTGTGCGAGTGTGTCTCTGTCAGTGACGTGTCCTCTAGCTCCCTTTCTCCCAGCTCTTCCTCTCTCAGTCTCTCTCTCTCCCTCTCACCCCGTTTTTTAACGGTTGCAAGCAGCGTGTTAGCCCTCTATAGCTTTCCAACCCCGGCTCTGTCCCCTCCATTTGTCCGTCCGTCTGTCCGACCATCCGTCCGTCCATCCGGAATGGTGGCGAACGTACGGCGGTCGCTTTACTTTTTCAGCAGATATATATTTTCTGTGTCCGGCCGCAACGGACCGCTCGCGGACCGAAACGTACCGAATAAAAAAAAAAGAGGCCGGCGGGGGAGGAAAAAAGGAAAAAACAGACGCGGATGAACTATTAAAAGGCACATTCGCTCAGCCCCGCCGTGGTCGGGGGTTTTCATTAAAATTCTTTCGATCTTTTAACATTTCCAATCGGTGTTTGTCGGAATATCGAGTTCTCGCGCGCGCACACACGTTCCCTCCCCCACTCTCGCTCACCCACCCCTGTCTGTGCATCTCTGTGTCGGACTGTGTGTGTGTGTGTGTACGTGCGAGTTCTCCTGGTAAAAATGTAAAAGGCCACGTACGCTTTCCTGCCTCGCTCCCTCGGCGGCGCGGCGGTGCCGGCGACAATCGATGCACTTATAACTGTCTAGTCCCGATGGATCAGATATTTTCGGGGTGATTTTTTAGCGGCGGCCAGACGAGCCCTCTTTACCATTCAGATCAGTTCGCGTGACTTTCGGACTTCGAAATCCGCATAAATTCCCTTTATTACCTGGGCCAGCAGCGCAGCGGCAGAAGCGGCCGAGCGCGGTATATGCGCGCCAATAATGGGATCGCCGCGACAGTTGGCAAACACTCTTGATCCATCGAGTGTGAAGCATAACCAGCACCACCTCGGGAGAAAGATTTCTCAGTATATCGGCGGCTTGGGTTGGGAGTCGGCCAGGAGAGAGTATCGGAATCGCGTTTGTTTAACGGGGAATGCGAGTCCTCGCTCGCACCATATCCTGCCTTGGATTGTTGGCCGTGTCGTCTCGCTTTTATTCTCGCCGGTATATTCGTCCGTTCGTTCTCTCTCTCTCTCTTTCTTTCTCTCTCTCGCTCGCCCGCTCAGAACGGCGATTCTGGAGGGCGATCGGGTGCACACGTTCCCGTGGAAGCACGTGTGTCCGCCGCACACGGGCAAGAGTGGCCGGCCTTTCATTTTCCCACCCCATCGGCGAAAGCGGCCGCTAACCAATCGGACGTCGCGCTGCGCGAAAACATCGAAGCCCACGTACGCGCGAGCTCGCGGGGGTGGCCGCCCGCCACCGCCACCGCCACCGCCACCGCCAAGAGAGTCCACCGTGGGAATGGGGCTGGCTGCGGGGAAAAAATCGTTCGAAATTAAAACGCGAAAGCAGAAAAATAATCAGATTCCCTCGTATATTATTAACAAAGGAAGCCTGCTATGGCTGCCTGCCAGGGAACAGTTCTCCTATCAGTATTTCCTATAATTCAAGTCGAAGGTTAACTTGACCCAAGTCCACTTGAATCAAAGAAGATTTTAACAATCTTTGCAATTATACTCAAGCCATTCGATCCGTTAATGCAAGGATTCCAAGGTTCTTTCTGAAGGTGATGCTTTCGTGGGAATGCCTGGGGAAAATAAATACTAATAGCGTTTTCTGAATGTGAAGAGAGAAAGAGAGGAGGTTGAGTAAAGCAGCGGTGAAAGCGAGGACGTTGGCGGCGGGGCGTACTGAAGGGGTTTACGTGTGAACGGGGCGCGCGCAAGGTCGGTGTGTTTTTATATTTGCAGTTGGCGGTGCCGGTGGCGATGTGTGCGTGGGTGGAAGAGATCGGGAATGGGGGATAGGTGCTAGGGTGGCGGTGTGTGTCGTATGTCGTGGGGGCAAGGGTGACGTTGCCGGGGTCGAAGAGCTCCTGCCGGACTACAGAGAGCGGCTGTCCGGAGCAGAGAATTTATAATGTGAAAAAAACGCGAGGCCAGCCGCTCTCGCGCGCTCGCTGCTGCTTGTTTAAGCGGCGTCTCTCGCGCCCTCCAAGCGAACTCCGCAGCTAAATGGTACGCCGAATGCCAGCCTGAAATTTATAGTCGCGAAAATCGGGCCTGGGAAAACGCGGCGCTGCTTGGATTGAGACCTTGATTGCACTCGTGCGCACCGACATAAAAGAAGATTCTCCGCCGGATAGAATCGAGAAAGAAGGCTACCTCAAATATTTTGACACGCCTCGATCTCTAGACGAAGTTGAAATAAAGCATTACTAGGAAAAGTATCACCCTCCACTTCCTCTGTAAACCTCCTCCCTTACACATGATACAAGCAGATTTATCTCGACTAGATTTTCTATTGAAGACAGTTAGCAATTACCGGAGAGAGACGATTTCGAAAAGTTAATTTTACTCCTGATCAATCAAGTTCGATTGTATTGAAATAGTGATGGAGTGCGGAAAGTTGGGGTCTGACAATCCGGGTCAAATGTGTAAATAGGCGCAACAGACAATGCGCCAGGGCAGGAGATACGAATTCGGTGCCGCCGTGCTCCCCGCATCGAATCGTTACTCGAACGAGCACCGCAAGCACGACGCTGCTGGACAAATACCTTCGTCGAGGTCCTTCAGGAATCTCTGGAGTTTCGGCGGTAGCGCGGTGGAATCCTTCGATACTCTAATTGGCGCATTCACGCTGGTGTTGCCCCTGTATTCCGGGCTGCAATCTCTATGCACCAATTCGATCCCCCCGTGTCTCTACGCGCGGTATCCTCCAGTCATCGCGGTGAATCAATTCGAATTATGCCGATAATTATGCGCGCCTCCTCTCCCGGTAAAAGCGGGGATTCTTGCCGCCGTCGAATGATGATGATTATCCCTATGCCAACACGAGATCGTCATCAAGCAGATAGGCTTTGCTCGAGCGTAACGAGTGCCGCTGAAAGATCGAGGCTTCATCAGAGTGATCGGGGGAGAGAAAGACAGCGAGAGAGATGATCTCTTCAGAAGGGTCTACGTAGGCCAGAGGGAAACGAGGGCGTGCGGGTGCGAGTAGGAGAGAGAGAGAGAGCGAGCGAGAGTGGAAAGAAGGGAGCGTCGACCAAGAAAACAAGAACAAACAGGAGCGAGATCATCAGAGATCGAGTGACAGTGATCGCCCGATTAAATTCGAGGCGATCCGATCGGATCGGTGCATCATCCCCGGGGCAGCAGTGTCAGGGCAGTGTGCGCTCGTTTGTATCTCTCCGGAATCTTGTCGTGCGAGTTCTCTTTCGAAGCTCTTCTCCCGTTCTCTCTTCATTTCCGCAGGGGTTGGTATATCGAGCACCAATCACCACGCATAATCTGCGTGCTCATTATTACTAGGACTGCAAGGGGGCGAGCATGCATGTACCTATATCCGCGTTCATTATGGAGACGGTATGGAGCATTGTTTGCGGAACGAGAGGGTGAGCGCCGCGACGACCCTCCCCGGCGCCGCCAACCCTTCGAGCCAGGCCGACCCCCTTAATGCGATAGCAGCTCGCTCCCTCGCACGCCCGCTTCTCCTCATTTCTCTTCGTGTCCTCTTCATGCCTGTTTCCCTGACGAGCCTCGAGCATTCATCCCCACTCGTCCGCTTCCTCAACTCTCTGTGGCCTGCTGCGACACGCGTTCCATCTCCGCCTTGCTTTCTTCGCCGGAGAACCACCGGAAAGATCACCTTCTCCGCCTATGTGTGTGTGTCTCGGGCGCTGATTGACCCCCTCGTAATTAGAACACGTGTGCTTGTTCTTTTCGAGGGGCGGTGAGCCCCGATGCCATCTGACTCGTGTTCAGATCGCAATCGGTAGTCGCCGCGGCAGGACGTGGTAAGCAGGAGAAGGGTCTGAAAGTACGCGCGGCTAACCCTCACTCCATGTGAGATCTCGATTGACGGGAGAGCTCGACAATTTGCTCTCATTGTGAGTCATTCCTGCCCAGCGCAAGGAGGAACGCTTTAGAATCCTCATTGAATTTTTATCCCACTTCCAATTGGTCATTATGATACTAAGGTGTACACTCGCCCGGTTACATAATAGGCGAGTTCGGCTGGCTGATTTTATTTTGGATTATCCTGGCGGGGAGCGAGCTCCCCGCGAATCGCTGGTTTAAGTAGATCGGGAGCCGCAGGAATTGATTATGCAAAATGAATTATAGTGCTCACTTCTCTTCTCGGTTCTTTCATGGGCGCGCGGTGCGGTGTGTGTACATAGTAGCGTAAAGCGGGTCTCGCGATGGCATCAGGGGAATTCATTAGCGGGCGAAAAAACGGGAGATCTGATTTGGTATTCGACCTGTAGGGCATTAAAGAAAGCCTCGGGCGCGTTTGGCGAATAATTCCGAGGGCGAGGCTGGACGAAGGGCGGCGCGGCAGTGGCGCGGCAGTGGCGCGGCCAAATGGGAGAAGGGGCGTCCGGCCTGGATCGCATAAGCAAGCGACAATAAAAACACGGCACTCATTTCCATACGTTGGCGAAGACTGCGGCGCTCATCGGTACATGAGTGTGCAATCAAGCAGCGCAATTATCAGGGCCTTTGTTCATGAATAATTACAAACAAGAGTGCGAGCGAGCGAGAGAACGAATGTGCTATCTCTCGCCGCCTGCCTTCTCTCTTTCGATCCTATTTACTTCGAGCTGGCAAGGGCTGGTACGCGCCGCTAGGGCCCTGTGTTGAAGGGTTACTTGTCGCCGAAGGGAGCCACCCGTCAGCCGAGGGCAAGCGTTTGGAATCGAGGAGCGACGCCCTTTTGAATTTTGACACTTTGTCACGCTCCTCTCATCTGAACCAAGTAGCTTTTCTACCAGCCAACGCTAGCTCTTTTAACCTAACTGTTCTCATACCTTCTTCGCCGTTAGCTTTGACCGCTTAAGGTCTTAAGGTATCACTACTCTATCATCCAAAAGACAACCATTGGCCGTAGCAACTGTTAACTTCGCTTTACTTAAACTTTTATCAGTGCTGGTCCCCTTAAAAATTTGCGAAAAAAAAAATTTTGACCTAGGGCTTTCGAATTTTTTCTACTTCTTTCTCGATGCAAAAAAACATTCCCCATCAAGTTTCAGCCCCGGAAAAGGTCGGGAAGACATGAAAACATATGAAAAACCATCGAAATGAAATATTCCAGATCGGTTATCCACCTGTTTTAGGTAGAATTCCGGCATTTCCCCCACAACATTTGTGTTTTTTATCCGTTTTGAGACACGAGCAATCGAAAAATCAAGCGTTCGTCCCGGTCCCAGAACCTTCGAAAAATCGAAAATTTTTGAAGGGGTATGCCTTAAAAAATTTGCGAAAAAATGAATTTTGAGCTAGGGGCCTGGAATTTTTTCTACTTTTTCCTCGATGCAAAAAAACATTCCCCACCAATTTTCAGCCCCGGGAAAGGTCGGGAAGTATAAAAAAAATGTGAAAAACCATCAGAATTAGACGAAATTCATTATTCAGGAAACGGTTTCGAAGTGTTTCTGGTAGAATTCCGGCATTTTTGCTACTGGTTTCATGTTTTCTATGTGTTTCGATACTCAAACAATCGATTTACGTATTATTCGCCAAAGTCCCAGAACCTTCGAATAATCGAAATGATCTGAAGAGATAGAAATGTGGAGGAAACTAAAGAGAAAACAGGGGAGGGCACGCGTGGCCAAGTGTAGAATCTCTATTTAGCTAGTTTGAGAGGCGTATGGGATAGTTTGGTCTAATCAGTGGAGTTGAGTCAGTAATGATAGAGGGAAATTCGAGTAGGAGCCGGCAATGGCGAGTAGCTACCGCCGACAATAATGAACGGCGGTCGAGCGTATCGCGGCGCAATCTGCACATACTTAACGGAGGTGGGAGGATGCATATTCATAACAGTGGGGCTCTCGCAGGCGCGAGCGGCCTGTGTGCGTTCGTCCTCGAGGCATTCGCGAGGAATTCGCACGCGTGCCGCCGCCCTGCCACTCTTTCTCCGTCTGTGCACGCGTCCGCCGAGCCAAGGCACATAGCGTAACGCGGAAAACCGCACGGAGCCTCGGCGACGTCGAGTTAACCGGCGAGATCCGGAGCACCGCCAGCCGGAGAAACGTGCCAAGGAATAATAACCAGGATTTGCATGCTTGGCGAGGTCGATGACGCGAGTTTTACGTGCGAACGGGCGCGCGTCTGCGACTCTGTTAGTGCCTCACAATGTCTGGCGAGTGACCTTCCCTTTCTAATCTGCCGCCTCGAAATCCCTCCTCGAATCACCAATTTGTCTTGCATTTCTTTTGCCAACATAATTGGCTATTTTATTACTATTGATTCTCGAGGAAATAAAGATCCGTTTGTGTCTTTCACCGTGGAATTCAAGGTGAAGTTGAAGCGATTATTTCCGTGCGATCACTGAATGAGAAAGGTATCAGAGGCAAGTAAGAGAGAGGAGAGGGGCTGGGTGAGGGAAATCTGGGGAGAATAATATTCCGTCGGGAGAAAGAGAGACGTAGAAGGTGAGGGAAAGAGCATGATGCCGAAGACGACGGTATGCTTAACCCAGTGACTCGGCTGCGCCAGTGCGACGAGGTTGCTGGGAAGCAGGAAGAAAGGGGGCGTCGCGACGCTAGAAATAGACGAGTGAGCTTTCGCTCTCGACGACGGCGGAGGCGCCGCTCCAACAAGAAAAGTTCGAAGTTGGCGGCCAAGTTCAAGTCGCTGCCTGCCTGCCTGCCTGCCTGCCTGCCTGCCTGCCTGCTGCCCGCCTGCCATTCAATGGCAAATGCCTCGGACTCTTGAAGGCGAGATCTCGATTTGCGTCGCGTGCACTACCCCAGCCACATTCCCCACTGCCTAACCCACTCCGCTCATTCCCACAGAGCTCTATTCAATCTTTATTGAGCAGTGGGCCGATAGAGAGATTTTTCTAGAGTTGCGAAAGTTTGTATAGCACTAGTTGGGTAATTGGGGGTTTGGGTGGCAGGCCTTTCGAAGATTGTGCGCGGTAGATAGGTTCGTAAATTATTCTAGGAGAAGGTAGGTGGATGGTTCAAGCCCTTGATAACTGGTTTTCGGTCTACTGGAAACTCACCTGTCCGACTTCCTGCTCTCCGCACCTTTCGACCTGCGTCATTATACTTTTTGTTTCCAGGAACTCGTCCTCTTGATTATTCCTTTACCAAGCGGCGTGCAGCCTCTCCACCTGTCCAGCCTTCCTTCGCAGTCTCCTCCGCCTAATTATACCGAGTTTGCCTCTGTCGCCCTTAGATCTAACTGCCTCCAATTCCCATCGTACTTCTATTTGCCGGGGATAAAGCCGGGGGAAATTAAAACGTTGGATTTTCGACTGTTGATGGCCGAGCTGGCGATTAATTCAATGTTAGGTGGACGGCGCTCCCATGTATTTTTAATCGATCTTCGCTTCCCTAAAAACGCAATTCCGAGACGTCACCTTTTTCGCGGCGGGGCTCGCTGCTGTTCGCATGCTGCTTTTTTCGGCAACCCTGCCGCCCTTCCGCCGCGGCCCCTAGCCCATCCTCTCATGAATAACCACCGCCGCGCCGCGCCGCGCCGCGCCGGCCAGCTTCGTCACCGGGAATCAGTTGGACGTGAAACAAAAAGGCGACTGGCTACTGGCCGAACTTACTCTCCCTTTGAGCGCCGGACACAGGGATGAATACGTGGCTCTGTTATTATTTTTCGTGCCCTTGGCGAGGGGTGAGCGCATCGACGCCAGATCGATCAGTAAACCGAAGGCTCACGGCCGAAAAAGAATTTAAACGCCCCTGCTCTCTCTCTGTCTGTGTCCGTTTCACCCGCAAAACCCCCTTTTTCTCCAACACCTCCACACCCCCACACCCACCCCTCTATCTTGCCATCCCAGTTCCATCCTTCTTGTTTTCTATGAATTTTCGGCGCAACAGAACGGCCGACCTAGCGGCACTGAATTAAGGGATGAAGCAATTTTCTGCTCATGAAATAGCTAGGTGAGAGAGGAGTTAAAGGTGCCGCTGAGCTCTTCAAAGGGAGAAGGCTGCCTTTTATGGTAAGTGCCGCCCTCAAGAAACTTCGTAGTTACCTCTCACCCTTTTTGCTTTACCTTAACCAGTCTCTCTTTTCTGAGTGACTATCGAGGACGGTGAAATCAACCTTTATCTCTGTAGAGTGTCACCTTGCCAAATAAGATAGTGATAACGTTCGATAGAGGCCGAGTGGTTTTTTAGGATTTTCTATAATCCGTCTGGAGTACCTAAGTGGCGATTGGCGTAGGGGGAATTATTGTCGGAACTAATTCCGCGTCCAGTGCACACGCACACTGGCGGCCCTCGGCTGTCTCGATGCGAAAGTACGTGTCCCCGGGAAAAAATGTATTTTTATTTAAATTACTGGTGGGAGAGAGCAATATTTTCGATATTATTAACCTCCCTAGATTGGGATGCGCGACGACTTTTTTTAAATGCCACTCGCACACACGCTTGCACAGTCATACGCACGCAGAGGGACCCATACACAGATCGATGATCACATACGTTCGGTCGCGCATTTGGGGCTCGATTGAACGGTAGGGAAAGGGACGGAGAATAGAGGATCGTTGTAGGAGGGAGACAGTAGAAAATCATATATATCTACGTAAACGCACGGCATCTCGCCGGATGGCGGAGGCAAGCCTCGATTCGAGCGAGCGAACCGACGAACGAATGAACGAACGAACGAACGAACGAACGAGCGAACGGTTTCGGTTCGGTTCGGTTCGGTCGTGCCTCGTATAAATCAGCTATGCTTATCGGTCTTTCATCGTGCCGGAGGTGGACTCATTTCGTTCTCTCTAAATACGAACTTTTTTTCGGGGCAAAAACCTATTTCGATTAAAATGGCGCGCGCGTTTCGCATTTTGCCGGATTATAAAAGGTTGCCCGCGCCCGCCCTGGCCCCGCGAGCGGCCACCCTCTTCTGCGCGGCCCTACCGCTGCTGCACCCTCGCCACCCACCCCTCCGCGCACCGCGTTCTATCCGGCCTTCACTCTTTCAACCCGTGGGGCGGCTCGCCTCCTCCCGCCGCCGCCGCCGTTCCCCCCCTGTGTACCCCTTCGCCCCCCGATTTGCGATTCTACCCTCGCGCTTTTTTTTTTCGTGCACCTTCAATCGGATACGCCTGCAGCTCCATCGAACGGTGCACCGAAATTTTTGTACCCCCTTTCTCACCGACGCCGGTGCATCGGCTCGCTCGCTCACTCGCTTTGTCCCTCTTTGCCTCTTTCGAGCCGGCTCGTTCTCCGTTCCTCGCCCGCGCCGCGCCGCGCCGTTCTCCGCTCGGGATTGCTTTGCTGTTTCCCGGTGGCACATCGATGTCCTTCTAGCCTGATGCGGCCGTTGTTTCGGGGCGGACTGCGCTCATTCTCGATTTTGCATCATTTCGCGCCTGATTTTTCTGGGCGCGTCGGAGAATCGGATGCACAGAGGGATGCCTGCCTTCCCCATAGTAGCCACCTAGCACTGCCGATCGGAATTTTCGCCTGTTTCACCACCACCGCCACCACCACCCTCACCCTCGCCCTCACCCTCCTCCGCCCGCCAATCCTGTGCTGTATGGGCCCGCGCCTTTCATTTCGCGTTTTGATTCCAGTCAGATTTTTTGGCCTTTGGTCGGCTTTATCTTGCGCGTCATAAATCGCAAGGCTTTTTTTTGCGCCCGGCAACGCGCCGGTCCGATGTAAAAATCGACATCAAGATTGGGCGCTCGCGCGTGCCTGTATATGTGGGCGAGGGAGTGCGCGGGCGCGCCCGATGCGGGAACTGCATTTTTTTTCAGGCCCGACAGTAGTCGTGTGTATTAGGACGGGGAGCTGGATTTTTTTCGGCCGCTCGCCATCATGCGCTCGCACTGGCGCGCGTGCTCGCTGCCATCGCATCGGAGATAATAGGGCAGCGCGAATCTGGTTACATATTCCGATACACACGGTGACAGGTTCGACGAAGTCGGGCAAAAAATTGCGCTTCTCACTAACGAATCGCGATTCGCGTCGGCCGGCTGGCCGGCAACGTCGACGCCGCCGCGCCGCCGGCGCTTCTGTCCTTCCGCGAAATTAGGCGGCATTAACGATCCTACCTGCAATTAATTGCGAGCCGTCCTGTCCGCCGGGCTACAAACGAGGACGCGCCTACGCTGTTTACCTAACGCATCAATCTCGAACTGCTGCCGACTGCCTGCCTATCCGCCACCGCCGCCTCCCGGCCGGGAAATATTCGCGGGATCAACCTTCCGCACCCTCTCTCCCCGCCCATAGAGGTTTTCTTCCTCCTCGCCGATCAATCTTCCGATTCTTCTGCCAATCGTCGTATCCACTCTTCCTACCTACCCACCGACAGATCCAAAGTGGATACGTGTGAATCTAATCGTAAGTAGTTCCCTCGGATTTACTTAGCAATCCTTTTCAAGCTTGGAAGCCGATCACTCCTACCCACGGTAATAAAGTTTGGTGAGCCAAGATGATCTCCGATTCCTGATAATGTTTTCGCCGCGGCTTTATTGACCCTCGACAACTGACTCTCTGGCCTGGTAATTAATATCGAGCGATCAGCGGGGCCGCGCGCGCGCTGCAAGGAACGGCGGGCGCACTGCCACGGGCGGGAGAGAGCATACACGCGTGTAATATGACAGAAGATAATTAGATCTGAACTGTGTTCCCGTCCGATCGGCTTCGTAGCGGAATGATAACGGAAGAAATGAAATTGGAGCCGACGATTGATTGAAATGGGGCTCTACGGCCCCTCGCCGGGCGAAGGTGTCGACGAACCAATGCAAAAGAAGAATCTGGACGTTAATGCGGAATGACTCAGCTCGAATCGCCTACCGAAATCCCGATAGTATCGTCCTGGTACTTTCAGCGGCACTCCTCCAGCGGAAGGCCGCTCTACCACTCCAACGAGACAGTCACTTCGATCCAATAATGTCATTTACTATCTACCCGAGCCCCTCTAAACATTCCCTAT
Source organism: Ectemnius continuus (assembly GCA_910591665.1). NCBI lineage: Eukaryota > Metazoa > Arthropoda > Insecta > Hymenoptera > Crabronidae > Ectemnius > Ectemnius continuus. Next base: position 14,097,416 of record OU342861.1, read on the forward strand.
TTAAACCCGCCAGATTAAGATAGGATACTAACTACCCAACACCCACCAATCTTTATCCCCGATGGACTTTAGATTTTACGAGTCAATTTCTTTCCCAACGCAGACAGATACATTCCAGGCTGGTTTTATACTGGACACGTCTTCCATGCTCCAAATCCACCGGTTCATTAAGCGGACTAAGACGCGAGGATAGTTGGAGCAAGTGGGAGTGATATTAAAAGTTGGGAAAGAGCGCGGAGGGCCGATAGTCACTCGAGGGAGGAAGGAGGCGAAGGGAGACGGAGGGTCTTGTTATTTTAGGAGAGAATAGAACGAGTTGCCAGCGAAATGGGTTATTCCAAGCCGTTGATTTTCTCGTGCTACTACAGCGGGGCGCGCGCGAGCGCGAGCGAGCAAGCGAGACGCGGGGAGAATATCATTATAAAACGCCAAGTCACGAAACCGGCCATTCCGGCGTCCTATTAAAATATTAAAACACCTCGTCCAGCCCCCGGTGAGTCCTAGCGTGGGGTGTGAAAAAAATAAATCTACCTTGTCATGCACAGCCCCTCTCCGTGACTCTCGTTGTCTCTCCGGTGCCGGCCGACCGGCCGGTCGCGCTCTTTCAGGAACAGGTATAAACGGCCCTCGAACACGTCCGATCGATCCGATAGCGGCCGCGATTCGTTCCGCGGTTCTCCTCCTCCTCCTCGCCCCTCTCATTCAAGGTGAATTCCTAATCCGTCTTTCAATTTTGCTCCTTAAACGCTCCGCGCTCTTTCTCATTAGCATCGCTCCGGAGCAACGCTCTTCCTTCTCCAGCAGCATTATAGAAAACCTATCAAGCGCCATCCGGAGAACCTCACCTTTCTACAGGCTATCCAGCTACCGTTTCCTTATACGATCCACTCGTGTACAGTTACTATTAATTATTCCTTTAATCTCTCCTGTTTGGCGTACACTCGTACAGGCCATTGTGCCGGAGAAGATATGTTTCATAGTTGGAAGTTATTGGTGGATGGCGGGATGCTTTTCAATTTCACGCGAAATCATCGGGCGTAAGAGTGTGGAGAAAAAGTTGCGTACGGTAAGAAGTAGTGATGAGAGGAGGCGGTGAAAGTCTGGTGGACGGCGAGTAAAAAAGTGTGGAGACGAGTAAGTCGGTCGTGGCGTTGGTTCGAGGCCGTCACCACTCCTAGGCTATTTCGACCTGGCTGGACTTGTCCAGCCGCTCATCAGTCAGAGTCATTACTGGGATAATTAATTACATTTGCCCCCCGTGCTCCTTCCGCGCCTCGGCCGCCGGCCTCCAAGCCTCGTTCGTCCCTACTGGCGAGGCACCCTCGACCCTGATACAAACACTGGACGAATCAATGGAAAAATATAGGATTAGATGCTCGTAGCTTCGCGCCACTGTTTGCGATGGCCCGAGTGCCGCGTCACTTGACGCTCATTTAACGAATCGCCTTATCATACCTTCAATTACGTACACTGCAATGTAAACCTGCATTTGACAGGACACTGTCCATATACATGCATCCTTGAAAACTGAAGCTCTCCTGTATTCATAAATCTCACTGACTAATAGTCACTACACACGTAAAGTGGCCTTCTTAATTCACCGAGGAACTTTCGCGTAGAATCATCCGCCGGAACATTAGCAAGGTGGGTGGGTGGAAGGGGTTAGATTTGCAGGAAGGAATCTGGAAGGAAGGGCGAGTGGTAGGTGGGGAGTACTCGCCGAGAGAAGGAGTGAGAAGGTAGAGGTCGGTGGGAAAGGAGAGGTAAGACGTGAGCTGCTCGGAAGGTTCTCGGGCGAGGGCACAGCATGAAAATCTGTTGAAAACTCGACTACCTTCTTTAATTAATTATGCAAATGGCCGGCGGGCACCACGCTTAAACTTTTCGTCGGAGAGAGCGCGCGCGCGCGCTCCCGGTAGTCGGCGCGGCCACCCACCGCCGCGCCGCGCCGTCCTGCCACGGTAGCGTTAATTATACACCGAATAATAACAATTATTACAATTACGGTGAGCTACCAGTGAGGAACGAGAGCTTCTCCGACCTCGGGAAGGAGCGACTGTATCCACAGTCGAATCCCGAAGCTCGGCTTCTACCGGCAAGCGACACTGCCAAACACCCCGGCAATTTGCACTTTCCGCCACTCGCATTATTTCTACATAATGTTGGCGCGAGAGAGAGAGAAAGAGAGAGAGAGGGAGTGCTGTTGCCGTGGCTGGTTTAAGCGGCTGCGAAGTATAGCGTTGCATTATGAATCGCCTCGTGACAACTCGATTAGAGCGGACGAGAAAAATTTATGCGCTAAACGCTTCGCACTTCCCTCGCTCTGCTGTTACGCTCCTCGCGACGCGCATCCTGTGTTGTTGCCGAGTTGAGCTTTCCTAATGCAGTATTGCGTAGCTACAAAGTGGCTAGGAAAAATGTTAATGAGTTGTGCATACTCCGTCATTTCTCATGTTTACATATTCTCAGTTACTGTTGAACGCTACTGTGGGATTCGAGATGAATCGAACAACAGACTTAAAGACAATACATTTCAGGAATAGCATTAAGTATGCAATGTAAAAGTTAAAGGTCGATCAGCGAATCACAGTTACCTTTTGTCTCATCATTCATATTAAGTGCCGGTTAAACTTGATGAAGGACGTAAGAATGAAACCCGCGTGACACGTTATGCCGCGGCGCGGCGCAGCCTATACTTACGTAATGTGCCACAAATAAAAATAAACTGGCGGCCTGCGCGACGTCGATTGAGCGCGTGTACGCACGGCAATAGACAGTAATACGAGGCAATACAGTTTTCCAGGTTATGTCAGTGATATGCCGAGACATTGGCGGCATTGGCAATGCGAAATTATGTTCACGCAAGCCTGCCGGCCCTCCGATTACCATCTTGATCGAGTATCTCGGGTAGCTTCGTGTCGAATGCCAGGAATGAGCGGTCTTTCCGAGAAAGGAACCTGGAAAACGCTACACACAAGCCTCGCCAGGCCGCTAATGAGCCCTTTAATTTCTGCCGGATGTTTCGGGGCCAACTTAATTTCACCGCCGGTTCCGTGCGGCTTCCAACCGCGGCTCCACGTGTGCTGAGTAAATTAAGAAAGCCTCTGCCGCTAGTATCTGCCTTAGTATCGTCCTCTGCTCCGCAAATTACTACGCCACTTTCTCAAAGGGTGGTTAATGGGACGTGTGTACTTTAACACTCCTCGCCTGGTGCGATACCATAATTGTCGTCCGTTTAATCTATAAGACGAGGCGCGACTCGCCATCTATTTCAAGCGGATCGTTTAGTTTTATTTATTGTTATGAGTAATCAACCTGTGGCAAAACAGCACACCTGTGAGAACGAACAGCCGAGAATTGTTGGCAATATCGCGAAACTCCCCTATTAGATTCGAAACGGTAACACGAAATTATAAATTGTGCCGGGCGCCGACCGGCCCTATTCCCGTCTAATTGGGATACTTATGCGTATTCCGACATGCACAGCGAGAGTAATTATCTCCACGCAACGCGGTGATTATGAGCCGGTGTGCGCGCACACACACGCCCCACCGGTCTATGGGAGGCTCTCGCTCCCTCTTAAAGAATTCGTGTGAGTCCCTCCAATCGATCGCGCGGCCTCTGATAACGCAATAAGTTTGATCCACACGCAATAACTTAATCTCCCTTTCCCCCGGCTCGATAATTAAAAGGTAATTAGAGAGCAATATGGTGGAGGAGGGCGAGGCGCGTTCGTTCGGTTATATTAAACGGACTTACGTCATTCGCAGAAGCTTGATCAATGCTGCTCCATTATTGGAGAGCAACCGCTAACTCGATGACTTCAAATACATATAGTTAACTGTGAAATCACTCGGTTTCCGTTTGTCCTTTTAGGTGAGAAGATCGCGCAGCCTGTTCTGTTATCTTCCCAGTGAGGACAGCGAAATAAAAGCCGTAATCAGTCGCTCGGCGCGGCGCATAATCCCGACCACATTACCAGTGAACATAATTTATTTACTACGCTCCAATTAGCCGGCGGGCAGCTCGGCGCTCATAGGGTATCGAATTTTACTTGTTGCTTTTAATCACTGTTTGAAATTACTCCACAGCGGCGGCAGCGGCGGCGGGTGCGCGTATAGTAAATTAAATCACGCGCCGTTACGCATAAAGCGCCGTTTACGACATGAGTTTTGCTACGATTAAATGCTCTCCACTCTGTGAGAGCGTTGAAAGGCCTCCTCCGGAGACCTTCTTTACCTCGGAGTAATAAAGCACCAATACTAAATTGCTCTGGCCATTAGATACAGCTCGTGTCTTCCGGATCTTCCAGCCTGTCTTTTGTGCTTCTGATTTTGACATAGTATCTGCAACTATACTCGCTTCCTGGCAGAATTCAGACTCGGTGGAAAACGCGCGAGCTATTGGCGCTCCTGATATCGCGTTACTAATTAGTAAATGAAACAGCTGGAGATAATGCTGACAGTGGTACAGGAAAAATATCGCGCATGCATACAATACCCTGTAACGCAACAATCTCCTGTTGAACCGGTATCACGTGTAAGCGGGCAACCCGGTAACTTGAAATTTTTTAATAATGTTATTCCCGTTTAATGACTTTAGCCGCATAATGTTTTATATCAGCGGGAGCGGGCGTGTCTTTGTTGTACTCGGCCTCACCGGGCATTAAAAGAGGAAATAATGTAATTAAATTTTACTGGAAAAATGTTCGGGTTTCAGTCGAATTTTTACTAAGGGGCTGCAAATTTTAATGAACGCGGCGCCCCCCGCCCCCCGCCCGCGCGCCCTCTCCCCGAACCCAGTCTAAATCCAGGCATTTCCAGCTAATTGCGAGTAGAATCGGACGCTTTAATCAGACATCACATAGCGAGGAAGTGTAAGGATAGTCACTTAGCCCGAATTCATCGGAGGAAGGATTGTCTGCCGCTGGTGGCGAGCATTTATCGCGATGGCAGATTGGCAAAATAGTTGGGAGTAAAGTGTATAAATTGACGGACACGCGCGGGCGCGCGCGCGCGCGCTTACGCTGCTGAATCAAATAAACTTTCGTCGGCAGTTCGATCGACCGTAATTTGCATAGCAGGAGTCAGATAACGGGGCGGTTGTTGCCAGCTAATGGAGTGACGCCGTAGTCAGGGGGTGAAGGAGAGAGAGGGGGCGGCTTGGCGAGGACAGGGTAGGAATGGGAGTTTCATAATTTTTTCAGAAGGAGAGACAAATTTGAATCAGCGGTATCAATCGCGCGACTAATGCCGCCAGGCGGGTAGGAAATTGCAGGAGCGACACTGCCGCTCCGCGGGATTGCCGGACCACGCGCTCTCGCCCCGACCGATTGCTACCAAATTTGGCACGAAATCACGTTTCACGGTGGCGGCTATCCGTTTAAAAATTCACGCGCTGTCCTGTAAACCCTTTATCATTCACCTTTTACGCCGCTTCCTAATTCGCCGGGCGAATTCGCCCCGACTTCGTCCCCCTCGTTCGCAATTTATTCCGAGAGACGCCAATCGTGTCGGGACGAGTTTCACCCACTCCCTCGCTCGCTCGTTCGCTCTCTCTCTCTCTTTCTCCCACACACACACAGCATCTCTGGCCCCGAAGCTCATCGTGAATGTTGCATCATTACAGCCGTAGATCCAATCAATCGATACCAGCACTTTTAATGGTCCTTTATCGTTTCGGGGCATCTCTAATACAGCGCCACCTGCGTATTTCCTCTCTCGGAGAACTAGCAGCGATACACCGTGCAACTATTGAATCGGCGCTCCAGTGCACCGGGCGGAAAACAGTATAGTTAATTCAGCAGGTGTCAACATTACTTGATGCCGTCCCTCGTGCCTTCGTTTACACCTATTAAGCGATCGACGCCTGACAGGAGTCCCCAGTGCAAAGGCAGCCTACCATCCATCAGTCTCTCTACAAACCGTGACAGGAGATACCAATCGGGTGGGGTGCGTCGGAAAAGAAGTGGCCGCTCGCCCGGAAGGAAGACCAGTAAGAAGAGCGAGTGGAATTTGTTTACAAACAATGTTCAGTGGTCGGGCGGGCAAAAGAGGGCTTTGCCGTCAGGAATAATGTATACCCGAGGTTCCGCCAGTTGCTCTGCTCGCGAATTTACGTCGCGGGGGTGGTAAGGGATGGCCGTGGATGGGCGTGCAGGCCGTGGAGTGCGATGGAAAGGGAGACAACGATCCGCGAAAAAGAGCGCGGCGTCGAAGGGTGGCGGCGCCGGGGGGGTGATGGCGATACTTTTTTCGGGTGTAATTTTTTATCAGCACCGGCAACCAAGCGCTTTGACCAATCCCCCAGGCCCCCTCACTCCGGCCACCCTGCCGCCCTGCCGCCCTCCTGCCCGTCCGCCCGGCAGACAGAGAGGGAAAGATCGGTGTATGTGGCATCGGCACTCTTGCATCCCCTGGTCCACTCTTTCTCTCCCTCCGCGGCTGCACACGGGCCCACCGTCCTCGCCCGTTGAACACCCACCCCAGCCCACCCCTCTTGCCCACTGGGAGAGTCCTCCTACAGCTGGTAGGCGCCTCTCCACCCGGCAGCGGCACTGCCTGCCCCCCTCTCCCACCATCGACCAATCTCGCCACCGTATCGGTGCTCAATCACATTTGCGATGCATTTTTTTTCCTTCCTCTTTTTTCATAAAGCTGGATTATAATTGCATCGCGAGTTCGAGTTGCGGGATAGCCGGGCGAAAAAATGGAACATTGCCGGGGTGTGGGGCGGCCGAGAGCGCAGCGCGGGGCGCGGAGAGGGGGCGCATACGGCGGTACGCGTCGCGAAGAGGAACGAGAGGGAGATAGAGCGAGGGGGAGTGAGGGAGAGAGCGGGAGCGTACGAAGTGGTAGAGGGTAGTAGAGTGAAAGAGGAAGGTATGGCGATCCAACGGAGAGGAAGTGCGGCGGTGGCGGCGAGGTCCGAGGGGGTGAGAGTCGCTCGGACGATCGGCCGAGGGGGTGGGTGGATGGGTGGATGGGTGTCGGGCGGCGGGGGCACACCCGGCAGGAGGAAAAAACCGATGAGGTTTCGGGGCCGCTTGATTGGTAGCCGAACGTACACCTACTCGCTATCAACGAATCCGACTATCCGTGTCCTCATCTTCACCCCTTGCGCTAGCCCCCCTCGCGGCCCCACCCGCTCTCACCCGCCTGCCCGCCCGGACCATCGACGCCCCTCGTCTATTTCGGAGTTCTACAGAGCAATGCCCGAAACTGGCCGCGCTGCATAGAGCGCCGGCGAACCAGTGCCCTGGCAAAAAGATCTGGAACCCATTGCTAAAACACTCGTCGGCCACCACCGCCGCCGCCGCCGCCGCCCTGGCATTGCGGCTGATCCAAATCGCGCGCGGTATACTGTCGCGCGAACTCACTTGGAACTGGAGCCCTTTCGACAACGGATCCATCCTACCGTTTCCCCCTTTCTTCCCTTTCCCTTGCCCCGTCCTCCTACTGCTTCAGCCGCAAGCATCGTTTATGCACTCCTCCCGCTTTACTTTGTGTCGGCTGGCATGTGGTTTGCTTTTGAAAGAGGCTGCATCACGATATGCGCCGTGTTATCATCCGCCCTGGCAATCCGGGCATATGTATTAGCTTTACTAGCCACTTGTATCGTTCGAGCACGAGGAATAAAGCCTCGAAAGAGGCCGAAATTTTATCATTCTTTTCCCTTTTTTGTAGAATCAAGTGATGAGCTTAATGTACTTCGCCATTTTTGAGTGGAAAGTATTGCGGCGCATAAACATTCGTGATTATGCGGAGCCAGGCGGTAATTGCGTATTAATGGTAGCCGTAAGTCAAAAATTCTCGCTTTTAATACATTTTTGGCTGGTATCGCTGTGGCTCGCTCGCTCGCACTGCTCCTTTCTCGTTACACCTATATGATTATCTCTGTATGAATGGCGCGCGAAATTTACGCGCAGTAAACGTAATTGGTCGGGCTGGGTTGGCGGGGGAAAAAAAAGAGAGCGCCGAGAGTAGAGATGTGGTAGGGACATCGTAATTCAGGGACGTCAAAAAATTAATTTATTCTTAATGCTGTGTGTCCAATTGGGCCCGACGTCAGCGCATAGTTAATTACGGCTTTGCCGGTGCCACCGAGCGCGCACGCACCTACGTGCCCACCTCTTCCGACTGTTTCTCTTTTTTCCCAACTTCTTTCACGGAAACGTATTAAGCCTGGCCGTAATTGTGATACATGAATATTTGATTTGCCGGAAGAGCGATGCTTATAGATCATTAATTAAAAGCATTTCGCGCGCGAATTTTTGCGAGCGAACCAATACGCGCAGCTATCTGGCCGCGCGGTAACGTTGCCCGCCGAATGATTTACGAGGGCTTTCAATATTATTTCGCGAGTACGTCGATTGGAAGGGCAGCTGTCAATTAACGGTTGATTAGCCGGAAGACTCGCGCAATTAGAGTAGTGCGAGCGGCGACATTTACCGCATAAGCAGGGATCCGAGTGCACTGGCGCTGGTAATCTTGCAAAGTGAATGTCACCCTGGGATTCAATGGCCTCGCGCGAAACGAAACCTCACAAAGATCATCCCCGCGATGATCAAGCGGCCCGATAGCGTGTGTGTGGATGGTTTATCGGGACGCGGCGCGATCACCAAGAGCGCGATCAGGAAAGAAGAGAAAGAGCGAGTGAGAGCGAGGTAGATGACGAGGGTGAGCTTCTGGCGTAGGGTGAGAACGCGTGGGAGAAGCGTCGTCCTTTGGAGGACGTGAAGGCCGTCGATAAATAGCGAATGCGATAAAATGCCGCGAATTTAAAATACGCCGAGGATTTTACAGCGGGGACCAAAGGACAAAGCCGCTCTCGTTGTTTCGACAATACCGCTCGTCGAAAGGGGGTGGCGACGGGGGTCTGCAGAGAGAAAACGCGGTCGCGCGCCCGAGGAAAAAAAGGACGGGCAGAGAAAGATAGGGCGCGAGGCAAGTGGTCGAACGAGGAGAGAGAATAGGCGTTCGGTGGGCGTGCGAGGGAGAACTGAGTCGTGGACAACTGAGAGAAGTGAGTGGAGCTTTGGTCCGCGGGGTGGTTCGAGGGTAGTAGGATGCGGGGAGGCGGTATGGGCGGCAAGGGTGCAGCACCAGATAGAAGGAGGAGGCAGAGCGAGCCGGCGAGCGAGTGAGCGAGAGAGGGCCGATTCTTCGGGGCAACACACGTTCGTCCACACGTTCGCGCAGCGGCAGCATCACGCGCGCCGGCAGGCGTCGCTGGTTTTAAAAATGGGGGATTTTTTCACATTTATCAGTGCACGCTCAGATCTGGCTTCCGTATCAATGTCCGAACACACGTGAACACCCAGACAATCGAGCGTTTCACACGAATACATTGTCCTGATCGGATTGTATGGATTTTTTTCCGGGACACAGAGAGGGCCACCCTCCCGCGCCGCTCCGCACGCCCGCCCGCCCGCTCGCTCACTCGCTCGCTCGCTCGCACGCTCACCCGCTTTCCTACCTTTTGCTCTTCTGCCACCCGGCGCGGCCGGCGCCGAACCAACCGAGAGCTGCCTCAGCGCAAAAGAGACAGACGGCCACTGCTACTGCCATCCCCTCGTCTGCTCTCGCAGCCCCTCCTTCCCCTCCGCGCCGTCCCTGCCCGCCCTCCCCCCGCGCTGCCTCTTCCCCGCAACAATGCCACCCCATCAGCTATCCGGGCGCCCACGCGACAACCGTAATTTTAAGCTGAAAGGACCGATTTTTGTGCATCTCGATGCTGTTTGCTGCGTCGTCGGCTTCCACCCTCGCCCGATATCGTCGAGCTCGAGCTCGAGCCGCCGACCCGAACTCCCACCTCCATTCCTACTCCTCCTCCACCCGCACCACTCTCTTTTTTCTCGCGGCCGAGCGAACCTGACGTTCGAACAATCGTTTTGTGCGCTCATAATGTTTTGATTCCGCCGCGCCCCCCTCCTCGCACGCACAACCTCAGCCTCAGCCCTGACAGCAGGCACCCCCCGCGCTTCCTCTACCCCTCAGCCAGTCCCGTCCTCCAGATAATTGTTATCGGTGGCTTGCATTTTTATCGGGGAATTCAGTTGCCCCGTGGATCCGGATATTTCATTAAGCGGCGGGGCTTTGTCGAAATTAATATTATTTCTGCAAGCTCTGATAGCGCGGCGGTGACACGCGGCATGACGTTCGCTCACTGGTACAGCTGCATCGCGGAGTAATTAAGTCTTTCTCTCAGGGGAAGAGTTAAGCATTGGAGGGGGGGCAAGCAGAGATCGTCGCCGTGTGTGGCTTGTTGTCGTAGAGGCAGGTGGAGGTACGCTGGACTCTCGGTAGTCCCGTGTCAACCGATAAATTGGGACTGCCAGTGGCGCGACAATGCGCGCGTACAATTGGCGAGTACCGAGAGAGGAGTGGACGCACAGGGCCGCCGGCCGTCGAGCATTAAAAGCGTAGGAATAGGTGGGAGAAAGAGGGTAGGATTACAGGAGCGTTTACTACTCGAGTAAGCGCGGCTCTGTAAAACTGCTCTCGTTCTTCCGCTGTCTCTGCCGATGAATTCTGGCTCTGGCGACGACGACTATGAGGAGGAAGAGGAAGAGGCGTAGGAGGAGGAGGAGGAGGGTCACGCAGAGCTCGCGGCGCGCTTGAAGTCCGTCCGGCTCGCGGAATCAAAAAGCACTTGGCTGAATGGAAGACGATCAGTCGCGTCCGCTCGCATGCTCGGATAAATAAATAGGGATCCGCCATTATCTGGAGGACCAGCCCTCGACGGGCTGGACCCCCTACCACCGAACGGGTCAATGGAATTCATAACGTTTGCGCGGATAAAAAAGCTGGCTGGTCCAGCAGCAGCAGCAGCACCAGCACCAGCAGCAGCAGCCGCAGCAGCAGCAGCCGTGGAGGGTGGGGCCACCCATCGGAACATTACTCATGCCTCGGCGTTCGCGCAATTTTTAGCTCTGAAATAAATCATCATTATTGCGGCCGGAGGGATGCGCATTACGGGGGCCGCGGGGGTAGATTATCGTAGGTGGAGAGAGGCCGCCCACGTCCCCCCACCGACGGCGACCCTACCGAATCCCTAACAAACCTTCCGAACGACTGGAGCGAGCGACGTACAAACAAGATTTCCTTACGCGATCGTTGAGGAATTTTCAATTCCTCGATATTAAAAGAACACTGATTGACAAAATGCGATAGTCCCTCGAGCAGGGGTTCACTCGACTTGGCAGACAATCAGTGTCGGCGAATGTCAACAGAAGTGAGGAGGAAAAAAGTGATAGGAATCTGACGTGGGTCGAGGAATTAATAATGGCCGAGAGCGGCGTGGATCACGAGCAGCCGCGATAAATCTTTGCCGATCTTTGTAAACGTCGCCGGTGTGTGGCCGGCGTGGCCGTCGATTAAGAATTAGATAATTAATTACAGCCGGACATGATGTAGCAGTGCCGCGACGATATTATCGGCGCATATATTTGGCTGCAGGTCAGGACATACCGGCCGGGGGTGAGAGTGTTGAGTTGATGTTTGCCAGCTGATTGATGATGTAACATCATCCCGGCAGCCCTCCCACCCGATTTCCGCCGTTCCAGCTCCGCGCCTCCACCCCCATCCAGCCACACACGCTCTCCCACCCTCACACTTTCCAGCCTTCCGCGTGACCGTGGCCACACGCACACACCCGCCACCGGACACTCTGCATACGCGGATACCTGATACTAAATACCTCGATCGACTGCGTTAAATAGATTTCGCCAGGTGTGCATGTGTGCCGGCTGAGCCGAGCTTGTATGCGCCTTCCTAACACTAAATTAGTTAATTAATTTATCGATCCCAATGATATGCGCGATCGAGAGCTCGATTACGGCGGATAATGTGTTTTACGTTCAATTTGAAATTACGATGAATGCTGAGCTGCCGGTGGCCCAGGGATCGCCATCCCATATGTATGTAAGTGTGCGCCTCGATACATCATGAATATTAATTCCCGATTATACCAAGTAATAGGGCCGATCCTGTTTCGTGGTACCTTCTTGCGAGAGCCATCGCCAATATACTAAGACAACTTTCGGACCATGTCCACGCCCATTGCCGATCGCCTCCCGTTGCCCGATTTCATAATGTCAAGCTCGCTTTATTTATTGAATAATTATATTGCCAGCAGTGCAACAAATTGACCAGCTGATACCCGCGTACTTTGCCAATTATTTTAAATGATCCTCAATGCCCAGCGAGCGCCGACGTAGGTGGCACGGAAACCGTCTTGAAATCTTAATTTACAACAACCCTCGGAAAGCTCGATCATTAATCTTTACTTCAGGCATCATCCATCGAACGTATTACGAAGTCAATCGATGTACTTTTCGTTCTGCGGAGAAGAGACCTTTTATAAAAAAACAGCATTGAATAGTGGTCTAAATGTTAAGCATGAAAGAAGAGCTTCCTCTTTTTTTGTTCGCTCTGCAATTACGATGTGAATTTGCCGCCAAGGCGAGTCTCGCGAGAAGAGTGGGTTAAGGTTACTCGACACATTAGCAGAGTTAAGCGGATACTGGATAGAGTGAGCAAGAGAGAGAGAGTGTATATGTGAGAGGGAGAGAGTGAGAGCTATCGCGACGCTCGAGGAAGTTCGGCGCTGGCTGGCAATCATCGGTAATTGTGACGATCGATCTTGATCGAAATGCTCATTTCCTGTTTGCCGGGGCTGGCGCGCTGGTAGGAGGAGTGTGTCCGAGGGGGTAGTTGGCCTGTGGAAGTAGGTGCCGAGAGCGGGGAGGGGGATGCTCCGAAGGCTGCCTAGCCAGCGCATCATTAACGTGATTAATGTTGAAATAAATCAGGAGCTTCGAAACGCTAGTCGATAAATCCAATAATTGCGGTATAATCATAAGTAAACAGGTAACGCGGCTCGCGTTAGCATATCGCGAGCAACAATCTCGGCCACGCTCGATTAGAACCTCTCCCTTCTACTCCTCCATTACACGTACGAGTACATGATCGCTTTGACTTCCGATTTTGATCTGCCCGCTCGCCCGATTTCAAGTGCGAATATTTTGGCAAGCATTTAGCCACTTCCACTTCGCCTGACCGAGTTTTCCGGCTCTAGGTCCGCTGGAATATTATGTAGAGCGTGGAATCGACCGGTTTTAGCCCGCTAATAAAGTTATTTCGAAGCCACCGCTAATGTACGGGCCGCAAGAAATTGGCCAGCGAGTAATTAGCTCGGATCACGCGAGCTACTTCCGAGAAAAATGACTGTTCGGCCACTCTCCCTGGCTAGTATACGTATGAAGCAGCGGTGCTCGTTCCACTGCCGAAAAGGTTCGGTGTCGTCCAATTTTCATAACGAGCACTTTAAAGTACATGATCCGGCGCGCCCACATCATCACTGGACTGGGATTCTAAGGTACGCGGTATATGTGCATCGACAAATGCCTACGATCAACCAGCGGATCCACCGGTTCCTCACTCATTCCCCCAAGCATTCCAGGCATTCTTTCTCTTTCACCATTCCCATTCGTTTCGGAAACCAGTTTACGATTTCCTCTCTTCGTAGTTCTCGCAGAGCCCTTGACTTCTTATCCCGTCGAGGTGATTCAATCTTTCGGAAAGTTCTCCATCTCAATGTAGGTCGATCGGAACTGTCGTACATCGAGTACTGAAATTGATATCACGACTTATCACAATTACCCGGTGCTAACCCTGGCCAGGCTTTAGATAGAGTCGCGGGGAATCGATGTCAGGCGAATGGGAGGGTTATCGGCGAAGCTCGGACATCAATCTCGAGGAGGGATCGAAGCCGTGGCCGGATCGATCAGCGCTTTCCTCCTTTTCGGGGAACACAATAGCCGCAACATAGTGTGGCCTATCTGCTTCGGGGGAGGCGGTAACACGGAGGCAGAGCGGCTCCTCTCTCTCGGTCCGCGCTATGGAACAAGCTTGGAAATTCAGCGTGGGGTCCGATGTGCGATGCGAAACACCGAGGAAGCGTGTCCGCAGGCAGGAACGCAACGCAACAGCTTTAACACGCCGGGCGAGGCCGGTTACAATCGCCCGGCTCCCTCGTCTCGCCTCGCCGATGGATACATAATAAGCGACCTGTTCTCCCGCCGGCTCCTCTAAGGCCGCGGCCGGCTAATGAAGCCTGGTCTAGTTAGGCGCGATGTTAATTAAATGATATGATCATTAGTCATTATAGCGTCATTGTGTCGGGACTTGACGCACTCGGCCTCGAACTCACTCGCGCGGAACTCTACTATGCGGAACATCTAGCGGACACGCGCGATCCAGTATGCCACGCCCGTCATATCGCCGCATTTCTCCAACTATCCTCGCCGACGCGACGCTCTTCTATCCTGGGTGTGACCGCCTAATCGCGACTGACCCGCACTTCGTTCTACCGCCACTGAGAAAATATACTCTCCTCGATTCATCACAACTCTCTTCTTCTCAATATCTTCTTTCATCTGTTCTGTTATTTTTCTTAAGGTATCTGTTCTCTAACGAGATGGCATTCTTTTCTCAAGTAAAGATTTAGCTGAAAGTCGGAGCTCCTGATTTGCTTGTAGGGAGTAGATCTAGTTCCGGGAGTGCAGTGGTCGAAAACTTGCTTGGGAGCATTTCGCTACGTTACCTTAGTACGATTACACTAACGGTCTTATGTGGGGAAATAGATATATGCGTTCGGATGTGCACGCTCCGCTGCCGGAACGGATCAAGTGGTTTGGTGGTTTGCGAGGTAGGGTAAAGTTTCGGATCTCGGCCGTTGGCTAGGTTGCGCAGCCGGAAAAACATTTGGCGTCCCAACTGCAACGCGTCTAAATAAACACTGGCTCGCTCAAGCCCTCTGATATCATCCCAACACTTTTAAGAGGTTTCATGGAAAAACTTGCTTCTTTCACTCTCGGCAGCTTCTGTTTTCTTTCGGCCAAGTAGTACGCGGAACTCCTGCCACTGCTGAATTATTTATGACAGAAATTCTTCCCTGCCGCGTAACGCCTTTCGCCTGCAACTAGCCGCATTTTCAGCGTTAATTGGGTGACACCAGCAACCCGGCTAATCGGATGAAAGCCATCATTAAGCATTTATGGTATCAATTTATCCCTACAGTTTTACGGGGTCGCTTGGTTCGTGTTCTAATAATAGAATGATTTTTGGTGTGATTCTTTGAGTTTAAAATCTACCCGTACTGATGATCTCATTACTGGCGAATACATTTGATTATCGGCTTCGTTTTTTGACCGTGCCGGACGCAAAGTGGCTGCCGTTAAATGCGAGAGCAGCAATTGACGCTCCTTCGAGGCTCTGATTCGATTCTTCTTCTCTTTGCGTCTCGCACGAGTATGGGACATTATACCACACGCATCACTAAAATCGCGCTGCTCTCTTTTCTCAAGGCTCGATGGTGCTCGCTTAATTTCAATCGAGACACAGCGGGAGACAGAAATGCTAATTAGATGGTATTTATAGGAGGCGGCTTTAAAACGCGAGCATAACCGAGCGTGGTGCGCGCGGTGTGAACTGCCGCCTCGCCGACGAACGCATCGCCACGTCGCATTTCGCGTTAATGGCCACAATTAGGTGTTTTAATTAGCGCCTCCACTCGCAGTGGCAGCTGCCGAGCTGCCAAATTAGGGCCGCCACGAAACAATAACTGCCGATTGAAGAACCTAATTAGCGGCGGCTCGAATCTCAGTTGCGCCGGGGATCGCGCGCGGTTATAAATTAATAATTGGCGATGAGTCTCGCTAGATACCCATCGCGAACACTCGCTCGCTCGTTCTCTCGAGGCTCACGAGTACCACCGGAAGAATAATTCTCATAATTAAGTTCTTACTCGCTTACTGGCCCCTTCTCCCGCTCTCCAATCTGAAAGCATGTTTGCCACTAGTCGCCCGCTGGCGAATCATCCCAAATTCCCTGAACGACGTCGCTCTGGGAATGTAGAACATTTCGGGGTAGTGTCGTGTCCGAGAAAGAATTAATGACAGAACGCCCGAAATAGTACGGGAACTCTATTACTTTAGTGGGGAAAAAAGGGGGAGGTGGGAGGTGGGAGGGGTGAGAAAGCGATGGCTTAAAGGCAAGGAAGGCGGGTCTTGCTATTGATTCAACCATCATGGGATAATTGCGCTCAAGGGTGATTATGATCTTGCAGCAGGCTTCGTTAATGCGCCGGAGATGATATCAAGTTCGCTCCAACTCAAATAAATTATCAGTCGCCATGCGGGAAGCGAGAGGGGACGCGGTGCGGCGCGGGCGTAGAGTAGCTAGCAGAGTGGCGGTGGCAGCGACGGCGGTGGCGGCAGCAGTAGCACTGGCAGCAGCAGTGTGAGCAAACTCTTTCATTAATTTTCCTACGTTTCAACTCTTGTCCGGGCCCCCTCATGAGGGAAGTTATATTTAAATGTGAGCTTGTACGGACACAAAGGGGAACGCGCGCAAAAAGAAGTATACCGCGGCCACGAAAATAAGTCCGGCGAAATATATCGTGCGCCGCCACTCTCTCTCACTCTCTCTCGCCCTCTTTCCCTCTTCCTACCATTCCCCCCACTGCCCCCCTCTCTCGCTCTCTTTTTTCGCAATGCGCGCGAACAATGTCCGAAATACAAATAGCCACGGTTACGCTTCTCGCCTGGCGATAGCATAATTTTCCTATAACATCTCTTGTTTGCGAGGACGCGCGGTCAAAGCTCGCCCGAAATTTCGTCATCTATAGCGCAGGGCGAATATGTTACATTCGCCGAGCAAATGCAGCTCTTCTGCTCGACAGGAAGAATCGAGTTCGGTGGCGAGTAGTATGGTATCTCCGGATAGGAGATTAAGAGTCAAAGCGGTGGAATTCGGAAAGTCCGTGGGAGGGCCAATACAAAAATGGAGATAGCTGGGGTTGGGTTGGGTGGGCTTGGATGAAAAGAAGCTCTCTGCGAGCGGTAGGGATTCGGGCGGCTTGAACGGCCGGCCGACTGAGATACGTGCACATTATCCGGTAGCCGGCCGTCGCGTCGCCCGTAGCGGGCGGCGGCGACTTCGGATAATCCTCGAGTGCATGTGCTCTTCCGTAATACGGTGCCGCCGGCCGCTCGAATCGCCCCGCAGTCGCGTTCCCCACCGCTGCCAACGGCCAGCTGTAATTTAATATACGCACGAAAATGGAGACAGTAATGACTCGTATGGTTTCCGGCTTAAAATTAAATGCGACTATCCGAGTTAGTAAAATTCCTAATTCGTGCGCTGCTCCGAGGATCCTGAGGGGGGCAACGGCAACGGCAACGGCAACGGCGGCAGCGGCAGCGGCGGCGGCGGCAGTGGACGGGTGCGCGAAGCACGTACATTTTTCCTGTGATCTTTCGGGGCTTCATCTCCTGCTCGTCCGTACCAGTCAAGCGAGCGGGAAGGTGCAACTGGACGCGGTCCAAATTAAATTTCGGCCAAGGGAAATGAAAAAGGAGCAGACGGTGCCACCGGCGCTGCCGGCTGGTCCTCGTACACTCACCCGTCCAGCATCCTCCTCCTCGGTCTTCTCCTCCTCTAGGCTCGACTTCTCAAGAGTGCTTCTTCACCAATAAAAAAAGCCTACGTCGAAACAAACACGTTCTTACACGAAGAACTAAAGAATATGCTTGGAAAAGCTTTATCAACGATTATTATATAAAATCTCTCAAATGCGCGTTTTCCAACGAAATCTCTCGTTGGCAAGGCATGCTCGAGAAGGTCCTGTCTATGCTCCTTTGGATGAGAGCGTCGCCTTGACCAACGCTGTAATTTGCAGGGCGCTCCTGTTACCTGCCAAGTGCGGAGGGTGTCGTCGAGCCACAAGCCGAGTTTTTCCCGCCCCGACCGAAAGAATTAAAGAGTGTTTCGCGGAAGGGTGGCCGGACATACGCGAGCCGTTTAATTAATGCGACTTATTAGCATATAAACTCGCGCCTCGCGGCCACCTTCCTCTCTGTCCTGTATGGTGTGGGTGTACAAGAGTGTGTGTGTGTGTCGGGGCTCGCGGAGGAGACGCGTTCCCTGGCGGTCCTGTCCTGGTGCTCGCGTTGTAAGCAGAGGCGAGCGAGCGGTCGTAGACCCAGAGTGGTGTGTAGAGGAGTGGCTGGGAGATGCGAAATGTCGTAGAGCGAATACTCGAGGCAGTGGGCATTACGAAGCCCCTGGAGCACTGTAGCCGGCAGCCACTAGTTACATTGTCTAAGGTTTCAATAACCTAATGAACCCCAGCGCGCAGACCAAACCAACCGAACTCGCTTCCCAGCCGAGCGGGGGACCGCTCTGTGTGAGAGTGTCGCGGGACTTGCTTAATTAAATACAAATTAGAGCCAAGAATTGCGTCCGCGGGTGGTAACGTCGGGAAAGTGACGCGGTACGTGTGGACGAGCAGCGAGGAGTACGTGTTCCACCCTTTCTCCCCCATCTTTCCTAATGGAACTTTGACCGTTGCACTGCTTCCACATTTTAAAACTTTCCACCTTATATTATTCACTAATAAATAACTGTGGTACTTGTTGAATAATATTCAGCAAGAACTCGCGAAGAAAGCAAGACTAACAGGATCAAGCTAGCTAACAAATGGCAGAGTGACTTTGCGAAATCGGCGTGTATCCATTTATCCTGCGGGTTGAAAAGTAATTAAGGAAGTGACAACTTCAGTCGGCTAATGACTCGACGTAAGGAAGAGAAGTTAAAGTATCGTCCGGCGCTGCTTTCCCGAACGTATTCACGTATATATTCCCGTTAGGATGAAGGATACGAACGCTTTACGATTTCGATACTTTAGTAGCCGGTGCATCAGGAATTCTGCATCGTCGAAAATGCGAATCGATACGACGGCGAAGTATTCGCGGATAACCGGACACGGAGGTACAATTAACTCGATGATCGGGCGAGCTCCTTACGGTCTTGGGTTTCAGAGGTATCCGCAGCATTGCCACACAGCCACCATTAAGGGGACAATTAAGATGTTCGCGTTCCTTTCATCAATTCTTCTTTCTCCGCCCGCGGACCACTTGACCGCGATCGTTACCGTCTCAGAAGGATAAGATGCCATTTTCTACGACGCTAGACTCTCGATTATAAAGTCCCCGCCCGGACAAGAAGAGTTGCCAATGGGAAAAAAGAAACCGAGACGGAATGTTTCCTATTAATAATTGCACTTTCTTGCAACCGGGGGGAAACGCGCTTCTTCATATATTTAATTCACGCAGCTTTAATTAAAGCCTGCCTTACGATTTTCTCTTTTATTTCACCTTGGTAGTGCGATCCTCGCATGAGTCAGCACCAGCTGGCCCAGAAATTGAAGGCAAAGGGTTAGGAGATCGATGAAACCGAATACCGACTGGTGTCCGTATAACAGTGAGATTGGGCAGTTGCTGAAAATAAAAAGGGGGCCCTCGGTAGCGTTGATTCGGGCCAGGCATTTGGATTGAGAGATATCTCGGAGTTGAGTGGAACTGCGCGGTCCAGCGGACTTGACGGCGGATTGGAAGGCGGATCATTAGTAGGGCGATTAAATTAAAATATTTGATTGCCAAAAGGAGGGCTGGCAGGGCCGTTCTTCGGGGAAGGTAGACTCGGGCCAGGCTGGCGTTACTCTGTATCGCGAGGAGTCAGCGCTCGGCGCCCCAAATTTGAAATGCTAAACAGCAAATACGCCTAATGAACACGTATGCCCGCCCGGCGTGTCCGTAGCTATGTTTGTACCAACGGCGACATTACTGCCACGCCGGCGTATTTGCGCTGGCAAGGCCCCCGCTGGATAATAGATTCATCCTTCACGCTTCTTAATTAGGAGTTAAGTTTTATTGGCCTTTACCACGGCCGCAGCGTCGCCGCGCGTACACACTGCGCACTCTCTATGCCTCGCGCGTTCCTTCTCTCCGTTCCGACACATACACACAAGTAAATCGACGCTCGAACAACCAGCGACTCAGACCTCAATACAAAAGACTACGTAAAGACGCACAAAATTCGCGCGAATGTGTTTATTGTGTATATTAGCCTTGTAGTTTGACGTAAACGAAAGGAGAAAAATACCCGATTTATTGATTGATAATAACAAGCAGTGTAAATGCTTTGGAGATTTACGCAACAAGTAGAGATTCTTCATTTTCCCATTGGTGCAATGAGGCAAATGATGGTTAGAGATGGAACCGATTGCAGGAGGGTATCGGGCCGATCCGACCCACCTGGGCACACTCCTTCTTCCCGGAACGCTTTGCATTCCGACGGTCGCCTCGTTCGGCGGCTTTCGTTTTTGCCGGAAGCATCAATATTTATATTGCATAATGCATTCGTAATTGCCGGCCGCGTGTACACTCTATTTGTTCCGATTTTGCGACGCCATGAAAATGTATGAAGCGATAACTATTATTAGAAGAAGGTGGATGGAAGGACCGCGGGGCGGCGCGGCGCGGCGCGGCGCGGCGGCGTGAGAGGTGCTCGCTCGCGGGTTCTCGGGTTAACTAGGTGTAGACAGCCGGGGAAAGAAAGTAAATGAAGCGGGGAATGAGACTGCAGTATTATCAAAGAGCTCTCTTGCGTGAGAGAGGCTTTTTTCCTTTTTTAATTCCATGCCGGTGCGCAGCGGTCGCCACGGCGATAATGGCGCGGCGGTGAGTCGTTCCTTATGAATGAGACTCTCGGCCATCATCTTCGATGTGCGCCGATGATAGCCGCACGATCATTCCAGGGGGATGGAATGCAATCGCAATATAAATTACTAGCACTGTTTTCTCTTGCAACAACTCCTCCCCAAGTTCCAACGAGGCATCATTCGCTCTCTTCTAATTTACCTACCCTGGGAGGATTGGGTCCATGGCTGTTTATATCCCAAGGGTAACCAGGCTGCTTTCACGATCGTGAGAGGATGAATGGATGCTTATGGTGCGCGGGCCAAAGGATTCTCGAGCGTTGGGAACAACGGCGAGGGTACTTCTTTAATTTAAAGCTAACTGATTTTTAAGCAGCCTGGTTGTAGAGGGCGGCGGGATGGGAAGGGAAGGGAAGGGAAGGGAAAGGAAGGGTGGGCGGACGGGTGGACGGGTGCGCTCTGAATGGCCTTTCTTCGCGGATGCCCCTCGACATCTCGGCACTTGGCATTGTATCATCGAGAGGATCCGGAGCCTTCGCTTTTTCGCCGCAACGTGCGCGTCAAAGAAGCGGTGCGCGCGGTGTGTCCGCCCCCTTGCAGCGAGAGCGCGATTTTAAAACCCCTGCCTTTCAACTCGCCGTCCTCTCGCGCCAGTGATTCCCTGAGTGCATCATCCCCCGGCGGCGGCGGCGGTCCCGGCTTAACTAGAGCTCACCGGCATCGTGCCGAACGGCGTGTCGGACGTGCGGACGTTCCACTTGACTTTCCGTCCGTCCGGAGAGTGGCCGAGCGAGTCCGCGAAGGCGTGTCTGAGGAAACTGGACGGCTCTCGATTTATCGACAACCTGTACCGAGGCGTTGTTAAGACCCGGTGGAAATGGCTCGCAGCGTGCGATCCATATTACGAGGGCCCGGCAGACAAGATGACCGCTTGCTCGCCCGAGCCAAGATCTGTGGGAGAGGGTGGGCCAGAGGATACTACTAGGAGCTAGCAGAGCAGAGCAGAGCAGAGCAGAGAAGCACAGAGGAGTGGAGAGTAGAGAGGAAAGGAGAGGAGAGGAGGCGGGCGGCAGGCGAGCGAGCGAGCGGCGAAGGACGAGGGGTGAA
The DNA here is from genome assembly GCA_910591665.1 of Ectemnius continuus. NCBI lineage: Eukaryota > Metazoa > Arthropoda > Insecta > Hymenoptera > Crabronidae > Ectemnius > Ectemnius continuus. The sequence continues at coordinate 14,119,088 of OU342861.1, forward strand.
ACTGGAATAAGTTATCTGCAACTAGCAACCCTTCGGCTAAGTGGACGGTTCTCAAGCGGAGAGAGATCTCGCCCCCATTGTCCAATCGCCGGAACATCGCTTCTCGTCTCTACCCTTCAGAGAGATCTGTATATTATCGACTTCTTCCAATTAGTCTACCGTCCAGTCTGCCCTTCCATTCAATTCGATCGATCTTCCACGATCTTCCGATAAATCTTGCCAGTTAAGGGACATTATTACGCGCCTCCAAAGTATTCGCATTGCCGAAGAGATCGGTGGTTGAGTTCTGACAGTGAATTCTTCGAGGAGGCTGTATTTCCCTGGTGAAAGATAGTAGTAACTCGAGAGAGGGAGCGCGGGATTTCAGTGCAGCGGCTAAAGGGTTCGGTTGGGAACCTATTTTCCCAAGAGGGTGGAATAAGGTGGAAGGAGAAGCCGAGGAGGGAGTCGTTGTGTCCAGTGTCTCGGCGTGCGGCCGCCGGGGTGGTTGTGGCCAGTCACGAGGCTGCGTGGGATGGGGTTAGGTCCCTCTTGTACACGAGGCGAGCTTCGGACTTGAGAGATCAATAAACGACCCTCCAACCTGGACACTCGGCCCATCCCTCATCCTACCACGCAGAGAGTGCTACTACCTTCTCTCCGTTTCCAGCACGCCGATACACTCTCCGACTACGTCTCCTGCCAGTCCTTCTTTCACACCTCCCTTAAAGCTTTCCTCTCCTGCCAACCTCCGCGCCCACTTTCCTCTCAATCCTTTTCTCTCATCCTTGACCCTTCACTCTTGCACCGACCGAGAACGACGGTCAGTTGCCGCCGGAAAACTTGAAATCCTACCTACCCCACAGTATCACATTGCACAAAGGATTCCAGGATTATTGATTGCCGCTCACCGGCATTGGATTACAGTCGCCTTTTAACTGCTAATTAAGAAATAATCAGCGGTCAACGTGAGAGCATTCTCTATGCAACAACGTGGCTGGAGACTGGACTGGTGGTGTTTTTCGTTTGGATTACATGGCTCAAGAGGATGGGGAATCGTCTAGACAGGCCGCTCGAGTGTATCTCGTTCTCACGGAGGGTTGAAGCCGCGCAGTCGTGCACTTTGTTTCATATTAATTTGCATTAGGGTGGCTAATGTATGCCGCCTTATTGTACCGAGTACGTCGTACCTCCAGACAAGTATAATCTGAGACGCGCGCTGCTATTCCGTAAGACATGATTTATTTTTTGAAATAAATTCAGAGAACATCTGGTTGCCTCAAGTGAAAATATGTTGAGTTAAATTATCAATTAGTCTCGTAGAAAGATAGTCCTGTGGAATGCGACATTTATTGCAGCGCAATTTACGAGGGAAGTATCGAAAAACTCGGTAACCTTGAACTTTCCGTAAAAGCTGACAGGCCGACGAAGCAATGCGGAGTTTGGCTGGATTCAGCAGAAGTTGGTCGAATGCCGAAAGTGGGGAATATGCGAGATTACGAGGGGTGGTGGCGGTCGGGGCTTTCCGTTCTTCGAATCGGCGCGTAGCCCGCTATTTCCCGTTTTATCCTCTAACCCAGTTTCGTGCTCGGCAAGAGAGAGTCTGAGGCTGCCGGCGCCGCGTCAGTGGAACGAGAGAACACGGTGGAGAGAGGTAAAAGGGAGAAAAAGGAAAGGACGAAAACTGTGCGCCAGCAGCACCGCAGCAGCAGCGGCGGCGGCGGCAACGGCGGCGATGTTGGCGGCGGCAGCGGGTTAACGGAGAGCTTCAGACTTTCACGGTAAAGCAGCGTCGATTCGAGTGGGGTTTTCTGGCGGCAGCAACTGGTGGCAGAAAAAAAACCTACCCTTCATCGTTTCTTCAAAATCGTCGCGGTCGTTTTTATCGGTTTGAGATTATTCGTGACACGAGCCGCCCCTCGATTGCGATCGGACCGCCGCTTCGGTGCCGCGTCGTCGTCGTCTTCCTTTTTTCGTTTCTCCTTTTCGGGTCCCGTCGCGAGAACTTTCCCCCCCGAGTCTCAACATCGCTTTTCATTTCAATCAACATCAACCCACCAAGATGCGATTACAGTGCGGAAGCACCATACTATACCAGAATTAGAGAAACGTACGGAGTACTTTACGGACCTGTAAATCGCGTGATAAAAGTATGGAGATCGCGAGAGGAGAGATTCGTCCGAAGTGGCAGAGGTCTCAATTTATTTGGTTTTAAGCCGCGGCTCTTAAGCGGCCGGGTAATTCGCACCCCATCAACAAGTATCGTTAGATCGTCCACGCGCTCGTTACCCAGCGTGTTAAAGCGTAGCAGAGAGGAGAGGTTTTTTCGTGGCCCCGGAGGCCGGTGGCAGTGTGCTCCAAGAGACCGAAGACCGAAGAAGAGGAAGCCGGTAGTCCGGTACTTTTACGATCCGAGTGCGCTCGCTCGCGTTGCCATCGCTGTCTCCTCTCCCTCCGACCCACTCTCGGCCCCTCTCCACCTCTTTCTCGCTCTCCTCGTTTCCTCCGGCCCTCTCTTGTCAGGATCGAGAGGGGTTTGCGGATGCCGCGAGCAACTGGTGGTGGAAAAACACCCTCGTTCATTCCCTCTGTCTCGCTCTCACTCCACCACCACCCCCCTCCTCCTCCCTCCTCCCTCGCTTCCCTTGCCGGCACCCCCTTAACACCCTCCGGCAACAGCATCCTGTGCGGGATATCTCTCTTCCACCTCTTCCTCCTTTTCTGCTCCTCTGGTACGTGCGCCTCTGCCGCCGCCACGCTCAAAGCGCGCGCTCCACTGCTCGGATCCTTCGAGTTTTATGAACACATAAACGTGCCCGAGGGCACGCGTTCACTTCTCCTCTCGTCAGTACATGTGTCTTCGTTCCTCTAAGCGAGCTGGCTAGAGAGCGCAAGGGTGGCGTCGTGCTGGATGGGGCGGAGGAGGTTAAACGTTTCATCGACAAGTTGAATGTGGCCGGGAGGGAAAAAAGGAGCCGCGCGAGCACTTTCGCCCCTGTGCCGAGAGTCGTGGCATGACGAGAGAGAAGAGCGAGCGCGAGCGCGAGCCGAGCAAAGCCAGTCGTCGTGTCGGCTCACTCGCTCCCTCCTTCTCCCTTCTCTCCCACGGGTATTCTCGGCTCGTCGATCCAAACGTCGTTACACGCTCACTGTTCGCCGTTAGCCCGGCACTCGGCTTTATTGTTTCTCCGGTTTATTCCACCCCCGTCTCAGCTTTCTTCGGTTAACCGCATTCTGTTGCCATTGTGCTCGGGCTGGCGCGCGACGCCTCCACCACGGCACACATCGCGCCCCGCGGTTTTCCGCCACACGCACACACTCACCCTCAGCCCCATCCACTATCCGTATATGTCAGCCCTCGATGGTAGTTGCATCGCAATTATTATACATCCGCCGCGCCGCGCCGATCCGCACCCCATGCGTGCCGCGCCGCCTCTTCCCGTATGTGTCTCCCTTTCGGCATCTGTTCGCCCGCCTCCACTGCAGCTGATATGTTTCGCTCGAGAGATTAGGAGAGAGACAGGTCTTCGGGCAACAAACGCCAGCCTTGAAAGGAAGCCGATAGTTGGATCGATTGTTAGATTACACTGACACCGCGCGAAAAGGTTGTTGTGAAAGACCGATTTAATAGAAAAGTGTATTATCGAACGAATAGGATGGTGGTGCGGGGGGAGTCGAGGGGCTTAATTCACGGGTGTTCATTAGTCCCTGCAATATTTAGAGGCTAATCCCTCAGATCAGTGAGCCGCTGCCTAAGCTATCATTAAGACTCGAATAATTCAGGTTAACAGCGCGCGTATCCCGGAGTAATCTCGATTTGCATTTCGTTGTTTGCCCGGAGTGGCCCAGGTCCACCCGAGAATAAACATTTTCAAGGGTACATTGGTTCGCTCTTCCCCACCTTTCTCACTCTCTGTGTCGCTTGTGATATCAGCTGTCGCGGTTCTCAAAATTCAAAGCAGTAATTCTCCTCCCATACTAGCCGCGATCAATTACAATTGCCGAAGGTCCAATAGAAATGATGCATCCGCTTTAGGGACGCTCATGAGGACGAATCTAGAAGAACCCGAGGTGTCAAGGAAGCCATTGGCGGACATGGACGTCCGATGTAAAAGCAGTTCCATCCATCGTGTTATCGATTCGCCCGGGCGTATCCTCGGAAACCTTAAAACTAGTAGTGCGGCGGGGTTCGTGCGGGGCAGGGCGGGGTGGGAGGGTCTAATTTGGCGGTGCGTCTGAAATTGCTTTCTTCGATGGCGAGAGCGAGTGTCCCTACTGGACAGCGGCGGTTCGTTCGCTCACTCGCTCGGCGTCGGTCGATGGAGTTGGCTGCTGTCGAGTCAAGTCGAGTCGCAGCCGACCGCTTCTTGCGGACTCCGTAGTTCTAGAGGCCCGTGGCCGGTTACAGAGCTGGCCGGGCAAATACAGGCTATGCATAACAATCGATCTCCCAGGAAACTATGGGGGCGGATGGTCAGCGGGCGGATAAAGCGGTGAGGGTGGCCGTCTCTCTCCTGCCGCTTCTCCGGCACTGCTCCTCTCTCTCCCGGCCGGCTTCCTCCTTGCTCTCTCCGTCGGGCGACGTAAGGGGCGAGAGACGCGAGGGCAGAGACCGGCACAAGATGAGGGAAGTCTGAGATAGCCACTGGCCAACACCCCATCTGCTGCCCCTTTCGAAACCAGGTTATCTGCTCAACCCTCCCTCGCCACCGCCGCCGCACCCGCGCCGCGCCGCCGCCCACCCTCCCTCCCGCCCGTCTTCTCTCTGTTAGAGCCGAATGAGAATCGCCGCCGTGCCAACTGGGAACTGCGTTGCGCATCCCTCCGTGTGATCGCCACTATTGTTCATGCTCGACGGACTTCCGGCCGCCGATCGTTTCCGGCATTTTCGCGAGGCGAAGGAATAGCGGCGATTTTGCCATCGAAACTTTTTCCATTCCCACTGTTTTACAATCGCAGATATTGCCAGGGATGTGTCGCCCATCAAGAATGAGGAAACCCTTCTTTAAACTTAATCGCTTGGTCTTGCGGTGCAGCGTCGTGTCTGTGTAATATCGACCGCGGCTCGTTTGAGACTGCCGTCTCAAGATTCTATGCTCCGCTGGCATTCCTTTCGCGTTTCATTTGCGTGAAGTTTCGCGGATCGCCATCCACAGCTATTCAGTCCAAGAGAATTTTTCCGTCTCCTGGAGAACGGCGTGTCTCTGTGTGGGTGGGTGGGTGTGTGCGTGTGTGCGCGCGGCGGCGGGAAGGGTGGCGTCGTGTGGAATCCAGGGAGCACGTCCGAGACGCGGAGACGAGTGAAGCCATCGGTCAACCAGCATTACGGCATTTGCATGTTATTTACTCGCGAGCCACCGAGTACATTTGTTTGGATTATCCCTGAAATAAACCAGTGCTGGCCGCCGAGCGATCTCACTCTCTCTTTCTCCCTCTCTCTCTCTTCCTTTCAGACACACAGAGACACACACACACTGTCTCTGGTGCGCTGCCCTCCTCGATGCCAGAGCATCGTGGAGTCAGAGCCTCTCAGGGTAGAGCAGACAAATGGCCCTAGTTTGTCCACTTTATGCTCGTCTGCATCACTCGAGGAATGTCACTATCGCGTACGAACCGAGACTGCTCCGCACCAGCAGTCATTTCCCATTTCACTTTTCCTCAATCGTGCTGCCTACACTATTTGAATTCCCCCATTCTGTTTACATATAAGGTGTCCTTCCTCCTTCAATATTTTCGCATCCCAGACCAAGCAGCTCGACGATAATGAAGGATCGTTATCGAACCGTACTTGGCAGAAAATAATAAGACGAGCGCGCACTGTGGGAAGAACCGGCTCTCATAAAACAAGCTTCTGTCCTACGCGACTAAGTATTTATTGTCTTGCAAATGAAGCACTGCAGTCAGGTGTAGCGAAGCGGGAACATGCCAATTAAAAGGGAACGCACTCAAGGAATATCTCGATAACCGATTGGATTTAATGGCGTACGTATCAGGAGAGGTGAATTTCATATAATTAAAAAATAATGATACTTCTGGGTTCTTCGTCGCGCGGTATCTTTCTAGCCTAAGAGCGCCCGAAGATCCAAATGCGCGCCAGTTATTCTAGACGAATCTCAGCGCGATAAAGCCGGAGCCGGTGACTTTTTAGAATTCCCATCGGGTCGCAAGATACACTCGGTTACCAAGCGACGTTTCTATGCCTCTCCTAATCGGTACACGCGCTGCTTGATCCTTTCCCAAGCACACCGCTATGCTCCCTACTACCGCTGTGTATGTATACCTATAGGAGAAGCGGGCCTGAATGATCATTGCGAAATGATCGGTCGCACGAATGCACATGCCGCGGCTATGTGCGAATACACTCGGGCTCGAACCCGCCTCTCCTTCACATCGATCCCAAACAAAGTCCCATTGTTCGCCGGCCGACGTCTTTCTGAATACTCGAGAGCTAGACAAGATTCTTCTTGCGCCGAGTCGAAAAGGCCACTGCCAATACAAATTCCGCGCAAATCAGCCGATTGGCCAACCGAGTTCCTCATGATCGTTCCAGTGGTAGATGTAGATTTTTGGCTATCGATAGGAGGCTGCTGCCCGAAGTGGCTAGCAATTCCTTCGTTTAGAGTTGCCGTCCTGCGGAATCCTCGGAGGACAGTCCTGCTGCCTTTCGAAAGCGGCGTTCCACGGCTCTCCTAATCGGTATTCATTGGAATTCGTTCGGAGTCCGGCTATCTGGCTACCTCTACGTAACCGGTGGTAGGTGTATATAAATATATGTACAATGTACATGGGTGGGGCGGTACAGGGCGGTGCGGCAGGCGGGGTGGAAGTCCGGCCGAGCGGCCACCGCGATGCGGTCGCAAGGGTCCACGCGATATTCGCAAATTTATGGCAATTCCGTCAATTAAGTCGAGTGAAGCGGAGTCATAACATAAATATGTAAACGGCGTGGACCGTGGCTCTCTCTTGGTGCGGCCCATATAAGCTCCGCTTGTCCATCAATGTCTCCGCGAAAGAGGTCCAACATGCTCGTAAATGCATACCCAACGAAATGCAACGGTCAGTGGCTATCATACGTCGCCGTACGTGCGGAACCGAGCGTCGCATAACTCTCATCCCTGGCGAGAGATGCGATCGCCTTCTCCCACTCGCCCTCCTCCCCTGGCATGCATCTCCTCTGCTACGCATACTTTCGAGCCCGAGCAACCAAGGAAGCCCGAGAGCTCCTACCAGAACAGCAACGATCCTTCCTTCCTTCCTTCCTTCCTTCCTCCCTCCCTTTCAGCTGACAGTGTGATCTTAGTGGTCGGAGGTTGATGTAACAGGCGGCCCTCTCACTGAGATCCTTGGCCAAGGGGTGAGAAACAAAGGGACGAGTTGTTGACTCGAGGGATTCATATCTCTATTAGAGTAATTGGTGCATAAATATCAATAGACTTGCCTATTAGTTGGAATATCAAAGTAAAGTGGAGTTTCCCTCATTCTTGCGGGGGGTTTAAATATTTGATTCGGTTGATAGGAAGAGTATCGATAGAGGGGCGCGAGGGTAAGACTGACTCTGGGATCGTGTTCCAAAGTACTCTCACAAAGTGGACGATTCAACCCCTACTTTCGTTTTGGCAATCCGCCCGATTTAAATTTCCCGAACGATTTCTTAATTCCGGCTTTCCATCGAGCCACTTTCGTCTCGCAAGCCTTTCGCTGCCCTTTTTTAGAGTGCGGGACGAAGAGAGATGCGTCTCTTAATTTTGCAGAGCCCTCACCCTCGGCGTGCAGCCCCTCTCGGGGAATGTAATTAATGTTTAGCATCTACATTATTTGTTTAGTTTCATTTCATTATCCTCGGAGGCGTCGGCTACGACGACTTTATGCAAATAGCATCGGGTGAAACGGAGAGACAAAGGGGTGGGGAGGAGAAAGGGCAGAGGTAGTGGTGGTGGAGGAGGCAAAGTTTCAAGCAGCAACCCCTTTTCCATGGCACACCACCGTTACGCTCGAGTCGACGAGCCTTTCCGAACACGTTTCTTATTGTTCGAGTCTCCCTTTACCCGGAGCCTCCACTGTCATTACCGTTTTTTCTTATTATTATCATTACCATTATTGCGCTCTCTCACTCGCGCGCGCGCGCGCGCGCCACGCTGGAGCCATCTGCATTATCATTTCCTCGGTCGCTTCGGCGCCCGTGGAATAAATATCATTCATAATTCATTCCGCTTCTTTGGCGCTCATTAATTCTCTGATTAAATGTATCTCATTATTTAAGAAAGCCCGGCCGCTTTTACCAGCGGGCGACGCCAGTCCCATTACACCCAGGCGTGGGTGAAATTCGCGATGGTCTCTCTTCTCTCTCTCTCTCCCATCACTCTCTCGCCCTCTCTCGCCCTCCTCGCCCGCCCGCCGCCGCACCTATTGTTTCCAGTTTAGCGGCGAGTCTCTCGAGATACTTAATCGAACTCGCGATCTCTCCACTTGGCCGGCTCCCCTCTCTTTCCTCCACCTCCACCTCCACCTCCTCCCATTCCCTCCCGTTGCTTGGTCGCTTTGTAGTTGCTGTAATTATAATTGGTACTTTCGCCAGCATCCTTTGTCACGTCGGCCTCTGCGCGATGTAAGAGGTCTTTTATCGTTGACTGAGCGGAAGTGGGGTGGCGGTGGTGGCAGTGGTGGTGGTGGGATGATGACGGTGGTGGTGGGTGCAACTGGTCTCGCCGAAATTGCGAGCGGCCTCCTCCAGCGCGTGACTCCGAATGGTAATGCGCGAGCGGGCGGGTTATATATGCGAGCGTGGAAGAGATTACGCGGTTGTTACACCGGATGAAACACCTTGACACGCACACGCGTCTCCGCTCTCGACGACTCTTGGGATCCGGTGCCTACCAGTCCTGCTTCTGGTGGCACTGCTGCTGCTGCTGCTGCTGCTTCTGCTACTCCTGCTGCTGGCGCAAATTCACGCGTGCGCCTTCCCGCCTTGTCGCACCCGGTTAATGAGACACATTCACAAAGTTTACCCCGCGCCCGAGACGAGTCGATTGTACTGCGAGAATTAGCTTTTCAATTCAGACGACGACGCGGCCCTGCCACCATCCGAACTTACAAGCCTCCCCGAAGTTCCCTTGAATTTAAATACGCCGCGTGTCCCGCTCAACGGGACACTCCGACGCCTGACGTCCTCTTTCCCCCTCTCTCTCTCTCCAGAATCGTCGAGAATACATGTCCGGTACATCAGTCGCATATTACTGTCATTTGAAAGAAACAGTCTTTTTCAAGGCAAAAAATTGCCACGCCACGCTACAATTATTCTGATTATAAGAGGACACTGGGAACATTCAATTTCCATCAATTAACGTTGAGAGCAACTCGTGGCCTGGCACAATTCCGTTGACCGCAGGGAAGCCCTTTAAATTCGGAGGACACGCGTTTCGCCGAGGAGGAGAGAGCGCGCTATATGATCGTCGAGGGCGATGAAAAGAGAGGGCGAGAGGGAGTGGGAGGGTGAAGAACCACAGTGCGGCTGGTTTTAAAACCTCGAAAAGCCTGGACGCGGGCGCACGCGCTTGCTGAAAACAAAAGGCAAGTTGGAAAACAGGGAGCGCGCACCGAGCACGAGTCAGAGGACCGGCCTGGTTTTAGGTAGCTGGTAGCTCTAGGTAGCCAGGTAGAGGTAGAGCGGGTGCAGGGAGTTTAGTGGAGAAAACGCAGGGAAAAGCGGCGAAGAGGCGAGCGGGTGGCGAGAGAAAAAAGGAGGAGAGTGAGATGGCAGGGTCGGTCTCTCGCTGCTGTGTGGCCGAGCGGCCGAGTTAACGCTTTTATTATCCGCCGCTTTAATTTAAGCGGCTCCGGTCGCTCCGTCACGGCTCCAGGTGTGAATTAAGCGCGGAATAAGCGCCCGACCGCCGCGCCGAGCCGCCCCTACTATCCACTGTCGGCGCCCACGGCGATGCATCGCATAATTAAATGTGTGTTTTGATAAACGCCACGAGAACAGTACTCGCGGCATCCAAGAACTACCTCCTGCTCCGTCAACGCTCTGCTTTCCCCCTTCTTTTTTCTCTCCATCCTGAAATATTGAAAGTTCAGTATGAATCAGGATGAGAAAGTTGAACTGGTTCTTACTGTAAATTATCCAAGCCGCTTGTTTAGATATTACGGATCGCTGGAGCGATCGGAGTGCGTGTATGGATTTAAGCAGAAACGCCAGGGAAGAAAGAGCGACGGCGTAATCCAAACAAGGCGCGCAATGAATCGTAGGGAGCTGAATGTTTAATCTCCGATATTAATCGGCCGCGTGTTTTATGGAGCATTTGTCAACGCGCTATCGATGCATTCGCGTTGCTCCCGATCCGGTCACGTTGACAAATGGTTCCTTCGGCTGGCCTTAATGAGAAACCGCCTTTTAATAAGCCGTTATCGCGATCGCCGATCCAAGCGTATTCCCCCCCCTTACATCGTAGACTTAGTGCGCGGGATTTTTCCAGGGAAGATCGACTTTCAAAGGTATAATCGACGTTCCCTCAAAGGAAATATTGTAATTGGTTTTTCGCTGCGATTCGAGCAGCTGCGCGCTTCTCTCCTTACGTATGAAATGGTGTCCACTTAGTGCGAGCACTGGACGATGGGGAATAGTGTTGGCTATGTCGGCCGTATACGCGTGCAGAGCCGTGCTCTGCCACTGCTCTGGAAACTGCTGATTCGAAATTAACGAAAATTAATTGGCAACGTCGCGATATTAATTCCCGAGATTAATTCCCCGGGACGTAGTGCTAATTGATATCTCCCAGTGCCAGGAGAGCTACTGGTTCGAGAGGGAGAGGGAGATCCGTAGCTTACCACGCAACTGCCCGTGAATTCAGACCGTCTCCCGATTCTACTCGCGATTATACCTCTTGCATTCTATTTCTTAATGAATCCAGCCAGCCAATTGTTCATCCGAATTCGTCAGACTCTCCTGCCATTTGAAACAATTTCTATCACCAGTTTTTCCTAATCCTTGCTTTCTAAAGTGCCACATTGAGGCAATAATTCATGGAAAGCTACTATTCTCAAAGAAAACCGGGTGTTTCAGTGGCAGAGGTATGAAGGGCTTCCTTTTTTCAGTCGTGTATTTGGAAGGGCGCACAGTTGCGCGGCAGTCTTTACCGCGGGATAAGCTGGGGAGAGCGGGGTGACAATTAAAGTTTAGGCAGGCGGTGGGTGAGCGGGTGGGGGCGCGGGGGATGCTTTACAAGCGGGCAAGACGGCCACGACGCTCGTAAAACCTAATATAATTAAACATAGAAATATCTCTGGCGGTAGTCCGACCGGCTTGCTTCTGCCCGAACGAGGCAAAGTGAATAAAAACAGCTCTTTATTACAATGAGCTTTAATTAACGCGAGCGTGCACGCTCGCATGCACCAACCCCGCTACACGATGACGACTACCCGCTCACTTTCTCAACTTTAATTTGCAGCGTCTGAAAGCGAGCGCGCTCGCGTTCGTTACATCGTTGCCATAAAGCATAGACACATAATTATGCGGAGCGGGGGTGAATGAACGCAGGACGCTGATTCGTCTAGAGCATTAAACCCTTTTATGAAACCGCTCGCACCCGCTCACCCCTCCTAGTTCCCTCCTCGCTAGCAGCTACACTGCCACGTCCCTGCGCAGGCTTCTCCCTTGTTCCCTCGAGGACACGCCGATACAATTACGAATTTACATACTACGAATCGCCCTTTTGTCTCTGTTTCTGTAGTCCGACTCGGAGCGTTGAGCGCCACCTTTCACGAGTCCTTAAATCAGCCGGGCATACTAACAGCTTGCTGTAATGTTCTTTCCAGTACTCGTCTATGTAATTAAACATTCATTTGGGCGAGCAGTAACCGCGTGTGTCTGTGTGTGTGTGTGTTTTTTCTCTTGCTGCCTCCTTATAAACTGGTAAGACTCGTTTGAAGCATTCGATGGAGGCATTAGAATGGCATTGAGAGCCGGGGCTGTTGGTAGTGGGGTTTAAGCAGGATCTGGCTATCTTTTCGGGCTATCGTCCTGCGTAACGTGTCGGGTGCACGTAAAGTCCAGTAGCAGCCGTAAAATGTGGGGAAACGTTAAGGAGGCTCGGCTGGAGGCACGCTCGCTTCCACGGGCACATCTTTATTCACGACGCGAGATGCGATCTGTAGCGCAGGAGTCCGCTGGTAGATCCCATTTGTCAGGGATCGAAGTAACAGCTCCTCCTCGGGCGAGTGCTCGCGTCTCGACCTGGATCGACGTCGACTTTAGCGTACGCTCCTTGGGAATCCGGTGCAGATGGCTATCGACGCGACGCGAGCGCAACCCAGCCAGAACAGAGAAGTTTGTCATAGCGCGTGCACACGCTCTCCAGCCGATCCTATGCCACTCGCTCGCTCGTCCCGATTGCCAACTAATAAATCTCGCGACGCCGCCGCTACTCCGCGATGCTTTGCGTCAGGTTATGCGCGAAAGTTGAAATTTATGCTTCGGTTGTTTATGATCGCCGAGTGATAAGGGATCTACGGACGCATGACAAATGATCCCGTAATGAAAAGTGAAAGATACTGCGCGCGTGCCCGCACCCGCGCCTGCCGCGGCCCCGGCTGCATAAATTTCAATGATTTAATGCGTCGCGCGTGTGCTGCGCGTATCCTCATTAAATATCGATCGATAAAACTTCAGCAGGGGATCGGCGAGTCGGTGTCGCATGGACGTGCTCGATAGCCGATCACCCAAATTCATCGATCCTCTAACCGACCCACGTCTCTGCTTATCGCTGCCCGCCACTAGGTCAAATATGATTGCAGTCTATTAGCACTACTGCCAGTTTCCATCCAGAACTCTCCGACACTACATTTCCCACATGATTTTCAACTGGACCTTTTCTCAATGCCATCCAGTTGCGGCCAATGATTTTTGACTGATGGAAAGTCACTGATAAATAGCATCCGTTAAATCTTATATCGGTCGAGCAGTTGCACCATAAATTATAAGGATCACGATGACTGGAAGCAAGTTTCAATCATCTAATGCGGAGGGATCCTAATCGGAAGATCTGGAAGAAGTTGAAAGAAAGTAATCGACAGGCATGCGTCGACATCAAGTCGGACTCGGGTTTCGCAGGCTTGCTAATCCTATAGGAATGGAGGAGGAGGAGGTGGAGGAGGAGGTGCGGGCGGCGGGCAGGAACAGGCGAGTGACACTGTAATCGTTAGCGAAACGATCCGGTCGTACGGCAATGACCACGTCGTAGCACGGAAATCGTCGTCAGGGCGGTCGATCGATGGCGAATAACGCTGGAAACGCTGGCTAGGCTCTCCGCTAGGTTAGGTAGGGTGCTTAGGTGTTACAATGATTATCCGAGAGGGACAGCGAAAGGTAATTATGCCCGATAGAATCGGCGGGCGGGAGTGAGAGCGAGGTATACTTTGCGCGAAGGGCGCGACAAGGAGGACGATGCACGGCGCGCCGCCGCCACCGAGAAAGACGGCGAATCCTCGTAATTACCTCGAAGTGAGCTGCTTTCGGCTCACCCGAGCCTTCGAAACTTCGGGAATAAATACCGCCCCCGGTATTACCGATTCGACTTTACGAGGTCAGACCACACCGCGATCGGGAAACTGTTACCCTGCCGATCGACAGTCCTTACTGCTGTTCCTATTAATTTTCATTTCACCAGCAACCCTTTCTTTTGATCGAACGTCTGCACCTGGCCCTGCACTACTTGAATACTTCAGATAAGCTCTTCACTGGATAATTATGCGGATGCACGCGTCCCCACACAAGTAATAGGTCCCCGTATAAATCTTTTTATTCCTCCTTTCCCTCCCTGTACTTTCTATCATATAAGATAAGAAGGAATATCCCCTCAAAAATTTGCGAAAAAATAAATTTTGAGTCAGGGCTCTGGAATTTTTACTACTTCTTCCTTGATGCAAAAAAACATTCCCCACCAAGTTTCAGCCCCGGGAAAGGTCGGGAAGTGATAAAAACATATGAAAAACCGTTGAAATCAAATATTCAAGATCGGTTTTCCATGTGTTTTAGGTCGAAATCCGGCATTTCCCCCACAACATTTATGTTTTTTTTCCGTTTGGAGACACGAGCAATTGAAAAATCAAGCGTTCGTCCCGGTCCCAGAACCTTCGAAAAATCGAAAATTTTTGAAGGGGTATGCCTTAAAAAATTTGCGAAAAAATGAATTTTGAGCTAGGGGCCTGGAATTTTTTCTACCTTTTCCTTGATGCAAAAAAACATTCCCCACCAAGTTTCAGCCCCGGGAAAGGTCGGGAAGTCATAAAAACATATGAAAAACCGTTGAAAACAAATATTCAAGATCGGTTTTCCATGTGTTTTAGGTAGAATTCCGGCATTTCCCCCACAACATTTATGTTTTTTTTCCGTTTTGAGACACGAGCAATCGAAAAATCAAGCGTTCGTCCCGGTCCCAGAACCTTCGAAAAATCGAAAATTTTTGAAGGGGTATGCCTTAAAAAATTTGCGAAAAAATGAATTTTGAGCTAGGGGCCTGGAATTTTTTCTACCTTTTCCTCGATGCAAAGAAACATTCCCCACCAAGTTTCAGCCCCGGGAAAGGTCGGGAAGTGATAAAAACGTATGAAAAACCGTTGAAATCAAATATTCAAGATCGGTTTTCCATGTGTTTTAGGTCGAATTCCGGCATTTCCCCCACAACATTTATGTTTTTTTTCCGTTTTGAGACACGAGCAATCGAAAAATCAAGCGTTCGTCCCGGTCCCAGAACCTTCGAAAAATCGAAAATTTTTGAAGGGGTATGCCTTAAAAAATTTGCGAAAAAATGAATTTTGAGCTAGGGGCCTGGAATTTTTTCTACCTTTTCCTCGATGCAAAAAAACACTTCCCACCAAATTTCAGCCCTGGAAAAGGTTGGGAAGTCATGAAAACATGGGAAAAACCACCGAAATCAGGAGGACTCAAATAATCAGGAGGGCCTTTCTCAAAGTTTTCGATATAATTCTGGCTTTTCTAGCACTAAAAAGGGACGTTAATGTACAAGGATATAATTAACCATCTTCCGCATATTTGTTTCGGTAGGCCTACGAGAAATTTTGTTTGTCAATAGGAGTGTTTAAAGTTTAAAGTGCAGAAAGCTGGAAGTGGCGAGCGGAAGAAAAACTCTCGGTCTACTGGCGGCTAGTTTTTTTCGGGCTGCGGCAACATAAACATTAGGAAGTTCTAAAGTCCAGTGCGCCAGCAGGGCGAGAGTGAAGGAGAGTGAGAAAAGGGCGGAGGGGATGTGGCAGCCGTTGGAGGCTCTGGTGCTAAGCGAATGTTAACGATTGCAAATGATTCGGGGCGAAATGGCCGTCGTCGGCGGAGATAATGGGATTCTTTACGAGGCGATTATTGACCCGCTTTCCTAGTCGTAGAAAAGCGGCCGGCGACAATAGAGCCTCGTCATTCCGGCAGTAACGGGGGAAGACTTACCTTCGCGCCCCGCTCTGCTTTGGTTAAGATTTAATCCGTTAATCTATTCCCGTAATAAGGAATCCATAATGAGTCGAAGCAGATAGTCTATATAATCAGTTTCTCTCTCGATCTCGCGCTGGGAAAGGGTTCAGTCTGGCATTGCAGTTAGGAGGAAGAGCGATGGGAAGAGATAGGGACAGTTGGAAACGAGGGACTCAAAGTGCAAGAGGATCAAGAGAGCGGGCATAGTGGGGCGGGAGAGTAAGAGGGCGGAAAGTGTGAGAAAGTGTGAGTGAAAGAGGGAGATATGAAGGGGAAGGTTAAAGGAAGCTGGAGGATGGAAGGGGGAGGGGAGAGGGCGGCTCTTGGTAGGGGGTTAATTAAGCCGTCCTAATATAACTTCTCCTCGGTCTCTTCCCCGAGTTATCGAGTATTATTCCGCAAATGTGTCGACCTCAAAGACAATGGCATTCCGGGGAAATTTATTTGTGTCGCTGTACACTGCCATCCCCGTCACTCCGAAACAAACCCGACGAAACTTCTGCCAGCTCGCGCGCAACTTAATTAAACCGACCGTGGCCCCGTGCTAGTAGTCCCGCACGAAGTGTCGAGCAGTCATTGCTCCTCTTTTTTTCGCCGGGGCACGGCGACTCGTTGCCGCGACGCCCTTCGCTCTCTTTCTGCCATTTCACTCGGCCTTCTCTGCTTTATTAAGGACCAGCCACATCGCGCCGGCCAGTGTGGAATCTTCGCAAACACTCGGCGGAAAACTTGCAAGCTTCCACTTTTGAATTTTGCGCTTACATAATTCAGCCAGGCTGTCAGAAATCTCTCAAGTTTATTAACACACCTGTTCTACAATCGAGGATTGTATTTCATAATGATACGCTTATGGTAAGCTTTGGTTGGGTGATAATTCGTTCAATATTTCGACTTGGTTAATTCGGAGAGAGTGCGCGATGCGGCTTGAGTATACGTGGGTAGAAAGTAGATTGCCAGCTGTGCGAGTGGAGCATTATTCAGGGACGATCGAATTGCGCGGTACAATTGTTTGGGGCGAGCGGACGAGCGAGGATTGTCGCTGGACCGTGAATCGCATCGCGTGGCATCGCGCTCGTTACGGTAATTATGCGCTGACGTTTTCCTCGGTAATGTCGAGTCAGCGGGCGTGAAGACGGCTTCCCAGAAGTCATCAGTGCAGCCGGCCACTCGACACATGTTAAGAGATCCACTTGCCGTTTGTCCGGTCCACTGTGAGACAGCGAGAGACAGAGTCGAAAGGGGGAGAGCGAGAGAGAGAGAGAGAGAGAGAGAGAGTGCGCACTGCGAACATCAGACCGTGAGAGATATATGCGGGCCAGCGACTAGTGTGGAGGGGACTAAATTATTATTACGCCGGCAAATCCGGTCAATCACGTGGATGGAGTGCGATGCGCGACGATGACGACGAAAGCCTCCAAGCAGCCCAATGGAGATGCATGGGATCGCTCGCTAATCCACACAGAGAACCTTCCGACATCAAACACTTGACGCACTTCCTCCGAGCGCGTAATGGCGTCTTCACTGGCTAAATTGCAAGTTCAAGTATTCCCGCAAAGCGGACAGCTACAATGACTTTATTCATGCGGCGGTGGCACCGCCCGCTGGAAAAACTTTGCACTCATTACCTCGGTGAAACGGCAAGCGGAAAAAGCCGTGGATATTCGAAATACGAAACACACCAACCAAGATGAAGAAAATTGCACAGATTGTGTTGAATAGCCGATTGTTTCAATAATGGAATCAAGGAATTAGAGAATGTAAAGGTGATCCGTCGTTGGAAGACTCGAGTAGATACAAGTTTATGAAGGAAGCATTATACTCGAATGATTAAATCAATGGGGAGTTAGAGTGGCATAGAACAGCCAGTTATACCACGTTATTTTGGCTCGTAATGACCATTGTGTCGCGTCCCGGCGACCGGGAGAATTGAGTACGTGCAATTCACGAAAGGAGTAATGTTATTCCGAGAAGGCTTATTATACGCGGCGACCGATTTCCGCGCAGTCCTTGAGTTACACAATCCAGAGCCAAGTAAGATCATTAGCAGATGCCTCGGTGTTAATGAGCGTAATTCTAGATGTTCCGACGATAGTAGCTAGGGTACTGCGGTGTACGTACTAGCGCGCTCTCTGCTAAGACGATTATTTCCATTGGGCTCAGCAAGAGGACTGGCAGTAACCAGCGCTATGGACATAAGTAGGTGCTGGTCTACGTAGTTCTCGAGGAAAAAGGTTAATCGGTACCGAGGTTCCTCCATTATAATCATCAAGCCTCTTAAACAACACTATCAATGTCGAATCAATTTTCCATTGCCATTGAAGGCGACGACGATCCAGCGCGTGGACCAATATGCTCGGCACGTGCTTCTCACTGCCGGTAAATGGCTATCCAGCTTTTCATCATTCAAACCAAAGCTTCGAGAGTGTTTCGAGTGTCAAGTATTTTAGTTGCAGAGAGTTCTAAGAGGGCAGACCCAATTCCGGCGAGAGGAGAGGATTACACCAGTTTAGAATTTCGAGGGGGTACAATTAAAGTCTAGCCCCTAAAGTACATTGGATAAAAGGATCGTCGTGGCACACGTCGTCGAGCTAAATAATTATCTCGAAGAGCTGCGACGCGTCCTTCAGGCCAGCAAGGGAATCGCGTTAGCTAATTTCGCTCGTAGTCTCACGCCGAGTTAATTTCCATCTCTTTGATTTTTGGCCAGAGCCATGGATCTCTCAAGGTGCGCTCGCGCCCGCCTTGGAGCCCTTTTTCGGGGGGATTTCGCCGTGAAAGCGGTGTGCGACGACAACGGCGACAGTGTGCGGCGGCGGTGCCTCGACACTTTGCCGGGGATTTTGCATCGGAGCGAGTGAGGCCCGATCTAATAAAGGCCCTCTTAGGCGGAGGTGGGCCAACATTATTCCGCTCTTTGACGGTTTCAGCCAGTCGGCGGCAACTTACTTTGCCAAGCTCCGGGCTCACGCGATTCACAGGAAACACGTCCGAAAGAGCCTGCTCCCCTCTCAGCCACCCCTTCGCCGTGTGTGTCACACTCCCGATTCGATCAACATTCATTCAAGCAGGCCTGCAATTCCAAACACACACACACACATACAGGCACACACTCAATCTTTTATTGGGCGATCTATTTCATTTATTAGATGTCGTTTTTAAAGTGGGTTCTCTCGAGTAGCAGCAAATGAATACGTGACTGTAATCGCCGGTTATACTTGCATATGACTGGATCGAGTGCGGTTAAATGCCAAACCGACCGGATCTGGGTCACTGGAAATAAGTTGGTGCCGCGAGATTGGGTTTTCGCAAACCAGTTCAAGGCTTCGGGATTTAGCGATTATAAGGGGTGTTTAACATGCTTGCATTCACGATCACTCTATCTCCAGTCGGCGGGGATTGAGGAGGAAAATCGGGATGGAAAGCTTTTCAAGGCTATAATACCCAAGATTTGCGTTAGCTACTTTTTTTCCACCGGTTAGTTTACGAACTGCTGCCAATCGTCGGTGAAACTTCCCCCTTAACTTCCTCGTTGTCGACCTCGTTTCAGGGTCTTAAAAGTTCCCTGTCTTTTATTAGAGGAGCGTGAGCGAGGGAACAAAAAATAAGTGCTCGTTCAATTTAGCGAGAGAGAGAGGGCGCAGTCTCTCGCGAAATCGTGAGTAGGTTCGCCGAAAGTCAGATTGGTTATCAATTCTCATTATTGATCGAAGGGGTCGCCTTCCTAATTTAGAGAGGACGAACAGGTCGGGCTTAGGGTAGCAGCGGGAGCGTAGGCCAGAATGACACTCTTGGTAATCTCCACCCCCTCGGCCGCCCCTCGGCCGCCCCGCTCCGCCCCCGCACGCTGTCGTTTCCAACGAACGACGAACGATCGAGGGTTCCGCGGAGGCTCACGGTACTATCGATCATTCGGCAGGCCTCATAATTAGCAATTAACTATATCCATTAGTCGGTGATATAATTACCATGTGCTCCTACTACCGACGCTTAACCCGTAGCAGGCTGCTCGGCAGGTCGCTTGGCGGACGTTGCGAGGGGCTGATTTTCGCGGCATTAGCAGGTACATCACGATAATTATACGATCGATTATTCTAGAAGGGGCGAGGGGCGAGGGGGGGAGGGCGAGAGCGGGGCCGAGCGGGGCCGAGAGCTTGCCAGGCGCGAGGCAGAGATGAAGGGGCCGAAAATTGCTGCTCCCTTTGCCTCCCCACCAAACAGACTCGGGGCAAACTTGGCTGGCTTCGACTTCGATCGATCCATCCTATTTTCGATTATTCAAGGTCCTTGCATCCGGACTGGTAATAACCAGTGAATTATCACTAGCTCGCCTCGAACGCCAACTGAAAGACTGTCCAGTCCCAGCGAGCCCGCCAATTTTTCTTAAGTGCTTCCACCTCCCAGGTCACTTGGAATTATTCTCCGTATAATAAGTACTCCGTGATTCTTGAGGTGGGGGGGCAAAGCACTCCTGTCGACAGATTAGTTTCTTGGAATCTGCTGGAAATTAGGGGATCAAGGTGGAAATGTGTATCGTGCGGTGGTGGAGTCGTGATATAGTTGAGAAAGTTATTGGACGTCGTCGGTAGACCTTCTTTCGGTGGTCGCGTGGAAATGAAATTTAATCACCGGAGAGCTGGCCGGCTGGCGAGGACGCGTGTGCGCCCGCCGGAGAATTAGCCGCACGAGACACACACGGCTCACTGTATGCTGTGGTGTTCAGGTTCACACACATAGTGTTTATCGAGGCAGCGGTGGCGGACGGCTGCTTGCGGGCAGGCAGCGCGGCGCGGCGCGGCGCGGCGGGCACACGCGGCCTGGTGAAAGTTTCAGCTTCGGTAATTATTATCGTGGGATTGGTATAACCGTTGATTATGGCTATTATGAACTGTCGGGTAAATATAAGAAGGTAGGGCGCTCGCGCGGCTGAGAGAGCACGCTGCCCGAGCCCCTGCTAGTATGTAGTTGGAATTAGCGAGGCTAGGATCGGCCTAGAACTATCTTGGATACACCGCTGATTGCGGAATTAGAATTTATATGGATCCTCGCACGCGAGCCAGTGGCTCTCATTCACCGACACTGTTCCTAACATACACTGTATTATACCATCATTTCAAAATCAGCGCCAAGCAAGAACTTTTGCCAGTTCTGAATTATGAGTCATTTATACTCGACATTCAACGTTCTACTATTGGTAAACACAGTAGAAATTGAAGTGGGAATATTTTTTCTATATGTCAGACTCGAGGGAAATAATGAATGAATATCTTTGATTGGTTGTCCCATCTTTGCCATGAGCGAGACATAGTCCGGCAAAGCATCATCACTGACGCGGGCGCGCGCGCGCGCGTTAAATGAGCTCGCGAGCGATGATGACACGAGCGATCTGTTTCGCGGTTGCGCTCGGTTTGCGATTAATTCTAAAAGCCCTCGATACACCACTTAATTCGCGGCACGGTATATATCAGCGATTAACGTGCGGCAATGATGTGCCGCCTACAGCACCCACTGCCGGCGCATTCTCCTCTCCTCTCCTCCGCCTCCGCCTCCGCTTCCTCCTCCACCTCCTCCTCGTTCAGGCCACCACCAACGATCCCGCATCCCACTGCCACCCACTTTGCGCTCATCCACACAGACGCACACTCGCCTGCCACGCAATGGAATTACTCAGCGCGGCCCGTGAAAATAATCTAATTGAATGACTCGTCGCCGCAGGTTATCATTTTTCGCGGAGCAACCGCTCCTCTCGAGGGGAGAGATCACGCCACTAGGACCTTGATCATGATCCCCAGGTTCCGTTGTTTGCTGATATGATAATTGCCAAATATGTACACGCTCCGCTTGAACCATGCACTCGCCGAGTGCTCCACTTCCATGGAATCGATGACTGAACCCGCACGAACATTCACTATACACATCTGCTGCCAAGTCAATCGACTGCCAATACTTATGAGCTTCTTTTCAAGACTCCACTGGAATCTTTGATCAGTTCTTCTTAAATGGACGGTACATTATAGAATATTGATTGTTTAATTTGTTTCATGGACGAGGGTCACAGTAAAATGTGAATATGGGGGGCGGATACATTGAACTAGATCCAATTCAATAGAGGAGAGGAAATCCCTCGAGGTAGATAGTGGCAATGATCCCAGTGCTGGGGCGGATGATTAGATACCAGCGGTTCGTGTAATATTTGTCGTCGACTTTCTTCTCAGCGGTCGCCCGGCGAAATCCGCACCCACGTTCGATTCCTCTGTCTCCGCTATGCATATGTAAGAGCCGTGCCCGGCACTCGAATTGATGAAATTCCCAACATTAATTGTATCACAATGGTAATTGAATCTGCGGAGCGCCGTCTATTTGAACAATAGTTGGTTATATTATGTAGATTTGCCGTCGCAGCCTGGTACCCCGCCATCCACACTACCATGGCCCCCTTCCCCACCACCACCTCCACCTCCTCCGCCTCCTCCTCCTCCTCCTCTGCCAACCGACTACTATTCGCCGGTTCAGCAGTCTTCTCTACCCCTTTGCTTCGGTACACCCGAAGACCCCCCTTCTGCGACGGAGGCCGCCCTGCTGGTTGCCGCAGCACCGGCTGGCTGTTTAAACACAGACGATATCAGAACTACTGGAACTAACGTACGGAGTTAGCGCGGGTTAGGCGCCTCGACTACGCTCCCGCTCTCGCCATTATCATAATTGCACGCGGGCTGCTTCCTTCGGCGAAACTCGACTGACCCGTCGGCAGCCCGGCAGCGCGGCCGCCCGCGCGCTGGGAATAGGCGATGATCTCGAGACGGTGACCCCAAATCGCTGCGCCAGCTTGCGAGCGCGCGCCATCCGTCCCGATTGAACTCCAATATCCAGTCGTTCCTTCCTTCATTACGACTCGTCAATATCTAATTCAACCATCCAGCGAATCAGCTATGACTTTTTCATATGCTACTCAAGCGACCTGAGAGCCACTGTGTCGGGCGAGGTCTCCTTTATCAGTTAAGATACAGTTAGTTGGTAAGGTTGCGGGAACGGTCACTTGGTTCAGTGAACCCCGGTGGATCCTTGGCGGAATTAAAGGGACTAGAAGTAATGGGGGTTTTGACCTGGAGTTTCTTGTTTCTTGACTCTTTTCAGTAGTACCTGCCCCTCGGTGTGGATGCAGTCTGGTGTTGCGTGGTAGCGGCGCTATAGACATGGTTCAGTGTTGATCATTAGTGTCGGTTGGTAGAGAGAGCTGGTGGGAGGGTGGCGCCTTTGAGGGAAAGTGCATGACGGCTTGCGCAAATGATATGCACGCGACGCTCGCTCTCACGCAGGTTGACACCTTCGCTAATCGGGCACGTTGGGACTATCAGGGACGGTTCGAGCGTGTGCCATGATATGGCCCGGTTGACGCCGGAGGGACGCTCCTCTGACGATATTAGGGACGTGTTAGGTTTGCCGAGGGATCCCTCCGGGGACAACAAAAGGACCACACGCACCGGGACCTACCAATGGACAACGTTATATTGCGTTGAAATTGGCCCCGCTCTTGCCACGCTCGGCCTCAATCTTCTTCCCAAGTACCACGCACTCGCAATTCTTCGATCCTCCCACCCCTCTCCTTTTTTCCCTCCTCTCGTATCAAGCACCACCGGATTTTATAAGAAGGCAGCAATAACCGCAGGAATTATTCCGGCCAATGATTATTATTATACAGCGAAATCTCGAGTCGGTCGACAAGTGTATTTCCTTATTTATTAATATTACCAAGCGAAGAGAGTCACTCAGTAGAGAAGGCAGTACTTCTCACAGAGATGTTCTCGTCTCGAAGAGGGTGGCGGTCGGCCGCCGGACTTTCTTAAAAATACCGCCGCCGTCAATTCGAGGATGGATTATCGGCAAGGTTTTTATTCAACTCGGCGAGAATAATTTAAGGTGAAGTAACGGGGGATGAATGTTTCAAACGGGGCTTCCTCGCGGTATTGGAGAGCGGATCAGAAGAAGAAGGAGTAGCAAGAGGATCGAGGGGAGGAGCGGCAGGCGGAGGGATGAGGTTGCCGGAGATATCTCGGGGCATTTAGCGCGCAGCGTTAGCCACAGATAGAGGAGGCGACCGGGTTACGGGTAGGATCCGATCCGAATTTCGAGGATTCCGGTAGCTTTTGACGCCCATCCCGACACCGAGCGGCGAACTCGTGTTAGGCTGGGGGCCAGTCTCGACGTACGATCGTGGCCGATGTGCGCGCGGACTTTCCTCGCTACTGCGATCCTGTTCTCCCACTGCTGAGTTGGTAGCCCCGGCTCTCTGCCAGTGCCTGTGCCTGTGCCTGCCTGCCTGCCAGCCTGCTTGCCTGCCTGCCTGCCTGCCTGCCTGCTTGCCTGCCTGCCTGCCTGCCTGCCTGCCTGCCTGCCTGCCACCACCTCATTTGAATTTCTAATTAGGAAACCTCCATGCAATTATTGGATTAATGTAAATTACGAGAGCTGGCTCGGTCTCCGCCACCGCTACCGCCACCGCCGCACAAGGGTGGTAGTTCTCCCTCTCTCTTCCTCTCATCCTTTCCGCTCGTTACCCCTCTCGCTTGGACCCGTTGGCTAGCTCCCTCTCAAACTCGCTATAACTCCAACCCGTTCTTTCTCCTCATCAGACCCTTCCACCCTCCTCCCCTTCCCCCTCTCCTTCCCCGTTCCCTTCTCGCGCTCTGTCTTTGCCTCTCTTGCTCTCTGTTACTTCGTCTTGCCGTCTTTCTCCACTGCGTTTTGCACCCTTACCTTTGCCGCCTTCGTCGTCGTGGCAGTTCGCCTCTCTTTCCTCCTCGGCTACCACTCTTCTTCGAGTGAGCTCCGACCAGGGCCCCCCCTCTCCCTCTCTCTCTCTCTGTCTTTCGCAGTAGGGCCGGGGATAATTAAAATCCGTTGATTAATATGTAAATTTAATAAGATTACTGTTCTAGGAATGCCCGGTGCAGACAAGCGCGCTTGTACCGCGACTCCTTGGCGCGCAGGGTTGCAGGGGCGAGCGGGCGCGCGCGGCCTCGCCGCAGCCTTTGATTGTCATTCAACTAGACAAGCGGCACTTTTCTTGCTACACAGAGAGATCACAGCGAATCGTCGCGCAGTGGTGTGTTGTCTCACTGTGTCTGTGTGTACGCGCGTGTATATCTGGTTCGTGTAGGTTGGCTTCCGCGTAAACAGGAAACACTTGTCGGTTTCGCCGGACGACGCTCGCAAATCGCGCAAACGGGGCGAGCGCGCGCGCGCGCGCGCGCGCTCGCGTGGTCTATCGATTAGCTGGCGCATTTGTCTTCGTCCGAACTTCTTGCTGACCATGTCGAATCACTGGTTAGTCCGTTATACTGATTAATGTTGCCCCGCGTTCTTGGAATAATCATCGTGCGCGCAGAGAGATCGTGGAATTAATCCAGCGATTTGTCGACTCGGCCACGGCAACTAAAGCAGATCCGGTGGAAATGCGATAGTGGCGGGGCTTTCAGCGCGGATTTTTCCAGATCAATGTCATTTTCAATAGTTTTCTTTCAAAAAATCTCATATACAAAAAGCATCATGTACGCGGCTGCCCGATGGAATACATAGGATGAGCGGCGCGGCGGAGGAGTATGCTCCGTGCTGCGAAAGGACCCGGCGCCGAGGATGGGACAATTTTTGCTGGTGCGTGAGCGCGAGCGCGAGCGCGGCTTGGCTAAAAATACAATTTGAAAAATCCAACAATGCCGCCCAATTCACGCGAAAATGCGCCAGTCGCCCGAACGAACGCGCTGTCGGTATTGTGTTCGCCGGCTGGACACAATGCGCGCGATTGGTGGCCCCGGATTTTTACAACATTCGCCGTTCCCGACTTTTTTTCACCCGCCCACCCCCGCCCTCCTTCCGCCTGGTTCACCACCCTTCCCTTCACAGCGACCACTGTCCGCTGCACTTTGTTTTCTTCCATCTCTTTCTCTCCCGGTCTACCTGTTCCCCGGTTGTTCCCGTCTGCCTCTTTCGTGTCTGCTCCCTCCCTCCGTCGCTCCCTCTCGCTCTTCGCCATTCGAACGGATGATCCAGCCAAACCACCCTTTTTGTCTTCTTTCCACCCGCACTTTTTCACCCCCCTTGTCCTTTTCGTGCGCGCAAAACGCTCGAATCATCGACGCGTTACCCCGTGCCGTGATTTGCATTAGTGTCTCTCAAGCTTCTCCTCTTTTCATGAAACTCCACCGCATTTAATAACAACGAATATTTCTCTCGTATAAGTACGAACGTAGTTCGCCGCCAACGTTCTCCTACACTTCGATAAAGACTTGAAACAGGAGAGCACTATTCAAGTGATTTAGAGCTTACTTTTTTTTCACAATGGTTGTCGCGGTCCACCATGTGCCAGCGAGGCGAGCGTGTGCCAGGGATAACCCGGAAACAAGTAGCAGGTTCCTTGGGCGTGTGTGTATGTTCGCAGAATGCAGGATGTGTACCCTCTCTCTTTCCCGCCCCTCCTCTCTCCCTCTATTAGTGTGCCCCCAGGGTATTTGCAAGCCAGCGGCGAATCAAGCAGTCGTACGAATTTTTAATTACCCTCGCCGGAAAAGCGGGCGCGGGAGCGAGGCTGGTAAAAATATCCGGCGTGATTAGCGGAATTATATCGCAACGGAACTCGTAACGAGACGGATTCAATTAACGTGTCCCACTCCCTCGCTCCCTCTCTCTCTCTCTGTCAGCAAGCGAGCGAGAGGGTTCGCGCGGGCGAGGCGAGGAGCGATAAAAATGACGAGCTTCGGAAAGCGCAGCCATTGTCTTGCCCGCGTGCACCCTGTCTGGACCGCGATGTAGCGTGCATTATGCCGCTAATTGTATCGATAAATATTGCATTATACCGAGGCGGCGACCACGCGCGCGCGGTGATCGATTACGAAAGAATCCTGTACAGCAGCAGCAGCGGCGGCGGCGGCGGCAGCGGCGGCAGTGACGGTCGCCCGGCGTGCTCGGCTTACGTCATAACAGCGGTAACGAGTGTCAACGCATCCCGGTATATTTATCGATGACCCACTATGCCTCTTCAACCAGGCACACGTAACTTTCCTCGAGACTTATGCCATACAGATCCGACACTGACTTACACATTTATCCAACGTCTTCCAAACCTTTCTCTCCAACTCGATAAAAATTTGAACTATTCCTCAATGATCACTTAGCAAACTATGCGCAAATGCTTCTCATACCTCATCCGGAGAGCGGTGTAAAATGCTTTCAGGATAAAGTCCGAGTGCCAAAAGATTCCTGGTGGTGTTCGATTCCCCCCGGTGGATGCTGGGAGTAGTTTCGACGCTAATCGAGATATATGTTTAGACGCATATGACACACAGATATCGTGGTGATTGGGTGATGGTGGGTGGGTGGGTGTGGGGCGGAGTGCGCATCGATTAGCGTGCGGCAGGATCGCTGCCAAACAGCGCCCGATTTTTCCGAGCGAGCGAGATGGGAGGGTCGAAAAAAAGGCCGGCGCGCAGCCCCGGCGCACGAATCTGTCACAGCCCTTTAACCGACAGACACCGCTCGCTCGTAGAAAGCAGAGCTGACGCGCGCGCGCGCGCGCGTCCGCCTATGTGTGTGCACGCGCTCGTACGTTCATAGACATGTAGCTCGAACGACGACGTAGGCGCCCTGCCGAAGCCAAAATTGTCTGGTGGGTGTGTGCAGGGGGTGTGCGATGTATCGGGCATTCGCTCACCCGCGCACTCGAAGGGATGAAAGCGGTGGAGGTGGTGGCGGAAGCAACGGCGGCGGCAGTGGCGGCGGCGGCGGCGGCGATTCGGCTACCAGCAAACCCAATAAAAATAATGCACTTTCGCGCATTTGCAAATGAACGTTGTCATTTTATTTCGACGGGAACGAGTCACGCGGTGGTGGAGTCTCGTTCTCGCGGCCGCTGCCAACAGGGGCGCGCTCGCTCGCTGATAATAATTATGGATATTGAGAATGGTTATCGCCCCACAGCCACCCCCTCCATATGTATTAATGCCAGGGTGTCCCCCCTCCCTCCGCCCCGGACGCTTCTTCCTCTCTCCAACTGGCTTTCTTTCTTTCTCGTTCGCGCTCCCAGCCGACGATAAACAAATTTGGCGTCTAATTTTTTCCGCCCTCGCCAAAACGGCGGCGCTCCCACATGCCGAAATCGGCAGCCGCTGGAATCCAGTTCGCGCGCGGCCAGTAAACGCATAACACGTAATTACTGTCTGTCCGAGCGACAGCCAGGCTAGTGGGGCTGCATCACCCTGTTATACATTTCCACGGTGTTGTTCGCCATTTACTAGGTGGTTAGCGCGGCAACGTCGGAATTGACCAATTGACTCTGTATTGTGGATGCAAAGACGAATGTATGCATAATTCAAGTGGAGAAAAAATATGACAAAAATGGTCTGCTTGCAAAAGAAGCGAAGAGAGACAAAACGGTAGTTTTGTATCTTGAGCGGTGCGGTCCCGAGGGGCGGGAGGGAGGCGGGCGAAGATAATTGGGGAGCGGGAGACGCCTGGGGAAGTCGTAGAATTAATTTAGCCGGAATTCCAACATGTTGCGTTTCCGGTGTCGCGGATGTTTTGCCCGCAGTGGCGCCCCGCCGAAAAAAAGAGGTCGCTCTTCCGACGCGTGAATTAACTGCACATAATTTCGTTAGTTGGTCCGCGTCGCTGCCGGCGGTGCTCACCCGTGGCGAGCAGCGCGCTTGCCGAAACTTGAGCTTTTCGAAGCGCGTTCAAGCCTAAGTAGCTGAGCGAGAGAGAGAATTCAACCGAGAAAGTAATGCACTGGCCGAAAGAAAGGTAGGCTGGCGAGGCACGGCCGAGCTTCCTCTCTGAAACAATATTTGACGGTATTACTGTACTGTCCGGCCTTTAATACGCCGCGAAGTTAATCTTGAAAGCACACGTTAACTCGAACGCAGTCTGCAGTCGGGGCTTCTACACTTAATTAACGCCGCGCTTGCCTACCTGCCTGGCTGCCTGGCTGCCTCGGCTCGCGAGCCGCGAGAATACCTCGTAAAAATATCATCGCGCTTAAAGCCCCGCACCGCCATATTTTCTCTATTCAAAAAAACGCCCTATAGTCACGGCCTGACACCTTTGCCACCATTCCCGGCAGCGTGCTAATGCGCCGCTCGCCAGCCCTGCTTTTACGATTATCACAAAATTAAGCGCTAAATTAAAAGGCGAATTTCGGGAAACATAAGCTCACTAGAAACGACTCTATGATCTCGGGCTGACTTTGCTTCACGCGTTAAGCAATCTACCAACTCGGCAGAAACATTCAATGCACTGTGTTCTCTGTACGTTTGTAATTTATGATTGTTGGGCTTTGATCTTCTAGTTTTAGCCACACTCTTCTTA
This sequence comes from Ectemnius continuus, assembly GCA_910591665.1. Lineage (NCBI taxonomy): Eukaryota > Metazoa > Arthropoda > Insecta > Hymenoptera > Crabronidae > Ectemnius > Ectemnius continuus. The sequence continues at coordinate 14,147,895 of OU342861.1, forward strand.
AAGAGAAGTTGATTGGTTCATCTTAGCCATAATATCAGTATTCACATATGCTGGAAAGAATAGTTTTTCACAGGGATTATTCCTTGAAATTCGTATCGGCCGCTGTCCACGGCAGGCAATAGGTGGTGGTGCGCATTACGCAAGTGAAAAAGAGCGCATTATTCTGCCGAAAAGCGTGTGTATTGGTATAAAGCGCCGACATCGCGATCCGACCGAACGGCCAAATACAATGGCATGCGGCGAAACGAATTTTTTTCTCTGGCCCGCTTACATTGGCTGAGTATGAAAAGCTCCCGACCGGCTAAAACTCGTCGACGTAATAAGCGGCGCGCTTGTATTGCTGGTGCCAGCGCGTCCAAAGGGCTCGAAGGCTGGATTAACTAACGTTCCTGGCCCTCCTCGTGGAGGAGCATGCGCGATGTTTAATTAGTCAATTAATAAGCGTATTATTGTTTTGTTTAATTAAAAATAATGAATCTCACTGTGCAGTTGTGCCTTACCAGGACCCGCGCACATTTCCACACCCGCTGATCGCATCAATCACTGCCTTTGAGCACACCTGTTTCAATTCCTTTCGGCAATGTAATCATTATTGGAGTTTTTGTTCGACTCACTTTCACGGAAGGCTGACTATTACCTGCTCAGTATACTTTCACGAGCTAGTCACGCTATGTCGCTCAGGTGTTTGTTGACATTATTTCGTTGACAGGCCGGTAAGTAATAAATACACGAGCGTGCCTTCGAGCAAGGTAAAAGGACAGGTGATGTTTTGAAGCCGAGAACCGGCGGGACGAGCCTCCGTAGAATAGGAAGTGTGCGCACAGCCGAAACTTGATGCGCGGGCGTGTTCGGCTAGGGTTCAGCCGCGAGGAGTCGATTTTAATAAACCCGATGGCGAACGGTTGGCCCCTTCGCTTTGTAGCCAAGTTTCCAGGAGAGCGCTCCGATTTTTAAATATAGCGCCGCAGGTTTGGCCGCCAATGGCAGTCTGGTTGGGTCCGGCATCGTCAAAGGTTTTCGCAAAGCGCTCTCACGGCTTGCCTCGCTGATCCACGAAAAAGGCTTGCCATCCGTGGAATCTTTTGTTTATCATTCTCTCTCTTTTTTTTATCATTACCCCGACAGCCTACTAATTCTCTCCCCAACAGCAGCAGCAGCAGCAGCAGCAGCGGCGGCGGCGGTGGCAGTGGGTGCATTCAAAATTTATCGATGGCACGACGAAACGCACCCGCCAATTTTTTTCCTGTACCTCTCTCGCTCTCTTCCTCTGTCTTTCTCGCTCACTTGACTCTTTACAGACTCTTCTGATATTCGCTGGTATCTCCGTCCCTCTCCCTCGTTCTCTCTCTCTCTCTTTCGCTTTCCTGCCCGCCCACACATCCACACATGCATACATTCTTTTGCCAGCATCTTCCCCCTCTTTCCCTCGGCGTCCTCTTCATTGGCGTCCCTATGTTTGCCCTCTGCACTCCAGCTCTCTCGCTCTCTCGCTCTGCCTGTTCGTTCGTTTTCGAGCATCCCCCTATTCGCCGGCGTTCAAAGGGTATTCAGAGTCGAAGGTCCGGAAATGGTTCGGGGAAAAAACAAGTAGACTGAGTCAGGCACTTGTTTGTCCAACGGATGAATCCATCGGCGGATCGGAATTTTTTCCAAAAATCGCTGCCCGTTTATTCGCACCAGGGGGCCGCCCTCTCGCGCCCCTTCCTCCCTCTCGTCCACTCTTGATTGAGGTCTCGCCTAATTAGGCGATCGCCCCACCAATTTTCTTATACCTCCTGTAATAGCGGACCTTGGAGCTTTGACGCCATGTCCATTAGCGTGACGGCTGCCCTCCTTCCTTCCCTACATTTCATTGTTTCGCTCACTGTTCCCCGTGTAACATTAACCAACCTCTGTTACACCGTCGCTGTAACAGAGTCGGCCTTACAAAAATCGCGCGACTCGCAAATTGCGAGTGGAGTCGGCAAAGCTGTCTTTGTCTCATAGAATGGCCTTATTTCCTTCAGAGGTGGTCCGCCAGCTCCGGGAGAACAGTGTGTGCGCGTTCACTCTTTCATAGCCGGGCGTCGCAAAGAGGTAGCAAGAGCGAGAGAGAGAGAGAGCGGGTGGCAAACCCCACGCCGCTAATGAGATGTACTTATGCGTCCTGCGATTGCGGATTCGCGGGTAAGGAAGGAGCGCATTTAAAAAAGTGTAAAGCCAGCAGCACCGAGTTGGCGGCGTTGCCCACTGGGAAAGGGTAACAGGCTGTATTCAGAAATCGCGAGTTCTCGCGGCGGCTGGGAGGAAGGGTGACGCTGGCGGCGGCGGCGGGGGTGGACAGAGAGAGAGAGAGGGGCGAGTGGATGCCAAAGTAGGGTGGGCGGCTGGGAGGGTGGGGCAGAAATAATGTGTTTAGGCGCAGGCATTTTTATCGCGCCACTCTCCCGTCCCCGCGACGCCCTCGTCCTCCCGCTCTTTTGTTGTTTCCAATGCTTTATGTGAATTGCACTGTAAAATCTCATTATATTCGTGTGCAATGCGTCCATTATATCCCATGCCAGAAACATTTTTCCCCCGGCACCAACTCTCGCTCTCACTCTCACTCTCCTTCCCTTGCACTCCTGCTCGCCCCCAATCTCCTCCTCCTCCTCCTCGCCAACGACTCCCCACCCTCGCCCCGAACCCCTCCTCGTTCTCGTATGCTTTTTTTCCATTCGGCCCGCAACATTCCCTAAATTTATTCGTTCGTGCGACGCAACGGTCTAATTTGTTGCGCTAGGAAGCGTCGTGTGCTGTTGGATGTGCAGGACGATCCTCCCGCTAATTACCCGCGGCTTCGCCGGATCGGTATCCGATTTCGTTCCGGGATCTACCTACCCTGTCCTCTGCACGCCTGCCAGCCGGCGTAAACTCCTCGCTTTTTTTTTGTTTCCCCGTGGATATCAGCCATCCTTGCCATTCGCATCGATTCATAATCCCGTGAACTTGAAGAGGCGAAGACGTGTCGCTGAACGAATCGAACATTGTTCGATTCGGTCGATGGAGTGTGGAGAGCTCCGACACACTCGTTCTACATATCTCGATTTTCGCGGAATCATCGAGGCAATTTTCGCGCCTGTATCAAATTCGGAATCACCCATCAGCGATTGCATTTCGAAGCGCCAAAGGGAAAAGGTAGGAGCGCGCGGCCACTCTGTATAGGAGCGCGTGTCCGGCGGGGCGTGAGAGTGTTCAGTCGAACCAAATAAAAGCGAAGTTGGCCCCCCTCTCGGAAAGAGAAAGCCTCCGGGCGGCTCTAAGCTTTAATGGTGTCGGGATAAAGAAAGATTGCGAAGACAGGGGCCAGGATATGCCAGTATATCGGCGTGTACCGTTAAGTTCGGAGTGGGTATCGCGAGCGGGAGGTTAATGGCTCGTCGTTGCGTATTCCAGCGGTGTTTGTTTCCTCGCAGTTGGCAATAAACTAAGATAAATGAATGTCCGTAGGCCAGGCCACTATTATTCCTTCGCTCGCTGCTTACATTAAGTTGCCCCGCATTAACGGCGATGCGGAATGTATCGCGCCCATTACAAGCTCGAATTCCCGATCGAACCGAGTACTGTTCTCTCACCCTCCACTCTGTCTAGGCTCGCGTTCGTGCTTGCTTGCGTGAGCCTGCCACAGAAGGCTATCAACATTTAGTCCTTCTTCGCCGAGCGTAACTGCCCCATCTGCCCCGCATCCACTTTATCCATATCTTCGAGACATTCATTCGCCAATTTTTCCTTCATATACAACCTTCGTTCCAACCCTTACCCACGTTCAACATTCGTTTCCAATTCTAGAGTTCGAGAAGTCGTGCGGCTAAAAGTGTTGCGGTAATAATTCAGGCTGGAATTACCGGGAGTAACATTTTAATAGGGCGTTGGTGTAACGCGCGTTGAATACGTAGAAGTGCACTTGCCACTTCGATTGCGTTGGCCTCCGTTGGAGAGCCAAGCATCAAGCCGAGGACAACATTAAGTCCTTAGCGGTGGAATTGCTCGGTCCTCGGCGAAAACGCGTTGGTTACGATTCGTTCGCGGCTTGCGAAAGGCACATATCCGCCGGGCTTGCTAGGACGCTAGTGAGGAAGGCTCCTCTCCTCCGGCTAGGAGAGCATGAGAGGGAACGAGTGAGAGAGTGAGAGAGAGAGAGAGAGTGGCAGCGCCGGCAGTAACGCCGTCGCAAAATCCACTGTGAGTGCGCCTCAAATTCCGGGCGGAGGAGGCTCAGCTCGTAAAGCACAGGAAGATGCATGCCGGGATATTAAGGCCATTATCGCCGTTGCATATTCATGCCGTATTATAATGAAAATACAGTTTATTACCGAAGATTAACAGCTTCTTACGACGATGTGCACTTGCCGCCGCCGCCGACGCCGACGCCGACGCCACCGCCAACGCGCTCCTACCGTTCGCTCACTCTGTCGACGTCGCAACCGACGCCCGCCGGGGAGAGCACGGTTCAGGGCGTTTCACTAACCCCCTTGCCAAAACCATTTGACGAACAGCGAACCGCTCTGCGGCGAGTTCTCCTTCGCCTTACTTGATCATCGTATTATCTCTCCCTTTAACAGTGATAACTCTTCTCTAATTCCATTTTTCCTCATTCCAAGCATCGATGCTTTTTGGAGATGCCTCGTACATTTTTATTCCCATCGCGGGATAATTAGGAGAAATGGCAGGATGATCAATATTCATGTTCGGGTTCTCGTTCAAGTTGCTACAAGTACAGGGTGATTCACTTGCCTTTGAATCAGAACTCTTCTAGCTCTTATTTTTTTTGTTGGACTTCCCGACCTTCCCCGGGACTGAAATTTTGTGGGTAATGTTTTTTTGCATCGAGGAAGAAGTAGTAAAAATTCCAGAGCCCTAGCTCAAAATTCTTTTTTTCGCAAATTTTTTAAGGCATACCCCTTCAAAAATTTTCGATTTTTCGAAGGTCTCGGGACCGGAACGAACGCTTGATTTTTCGATTGCTCGTGTCTCAAAACGGATAAAAAACATAAATGTTGTGGGGGAAATGCCGGATTTCGACCTAAAACACATAGAAAACCGATCTGGAATATTTGATTTCAACGGTTTTTCATATGTTTTTTATACTTCCCGACCTTTCCCGGGGCTGAAACTTGATGGGGAATGTTTTTTTGCATCGAGGAAGAAGTGGTAAAAATTCCAGAGCCCTAGCTCAAAATTCATTTTTTCGCAAATTTTTTAAGGCATACCCCTTCAAAAATTTTCGATTTTTCGAAGGTTCTGGGACCGGGACGAACGCTTGATTTTTCGATTGCTCGTGTCTCAAAACGGATAAAAAACATAAATGTTGTGGGGGAAATGCCGGATTTCGACCTAAAACAAATAGAAAACCGATCTTGAATATTTGATTTCAACGGTTTTTCATATGTTTTTATCACTTCCCGACCTTTTCCGGGGCTGAAACTTGGTGGGGAATGTTTTTTTGCATCGAGGAAGAAGTGGTAAAAATTCCAGAGCCCTAGCTCAAAATTCATTTTTTCGCAAATTTTTTAAGGCATACCCCTTCAAAAATTTTCGATTTTTCGAAGGTTCTGGGACCGGGACGAACGCTTGATTTTTCGATTGCTCGTGTCTCAAAACGGATAAAAAACATAAATGTTGTGGGGGAAATGCCGGATTTCGACCTAAAACAAATAGAAAACCGATCTTGAATATTTGATTTCAACGGTTTTTCATATGTTTTTATCACTTCCCGACCTTTTCCGGGGCTGAAACTTGGTGGGGAATGTTTTTTTGCATCGAGGAAGAAGTGGTAAAAATTCCAGAGCCCTATGTTGTGGGGGAAATGCCGGAATTCTGCCTAAAACACATGGAAAACCGATCTTGAATATTTGATTTCAACGGTTTTTCATATGTTTTTATCACTTCCCGACCTTTTCCGGGGCTGAAATTTGGCGGGCAGTCTGTCCTTGTATCAAGGAAGATGTGATATAAATTTCAGAGCCCCAGCGCAACATTTTTTTTCCCGATATTTTTGACCACCGAAAATATCCCACTTTTGGTGGTGATTCAAAGGCAAGTGACTCACCCTGTACATAAGCTAACGAGTGCCGGTCGCTTAAGTAGATCAGACGGCGGGCGTAAATGGGGAAAAAGGGGGGAAATATGTTGGGAAGTTGGCCCTCTCGCAGTCCTTTCACAAATTCCGTCTTGCCGAAGCCTTTAGGGCAAGGGCTCTCGACCCCAGCGATCCTCAATTTTCCGTTGTACTGTCAAGTAGTAGGAGTGAGCCCAGGACCACGGCAACGACGACGGCGGCGGTGGCGGAGGCGACGCGGCTCGCAAGTTTCCGTTTACGCACCGTAAATAAGTAAATAATTCATTCTCTGACTGGCTTGGCAAGTGGCACGGTAGAAGTGAGCGTGTCCTGAAGGATGATGGAAGCGAGAGTGAGAGAGTGGTTGAACCAATTGGGGAAGGGCGTCGGCAGGTAGGGAGGGAGGGGGATGAGGCCGCCGAGGAGAGAAACAGTGAGGCCGAAAGGCGACGAGGGGGGTTTCCGGGGGACACGGAAATCTGCATAATATCGGTAATGCTCAAAATGCGAGTCGCGTAGCTAGCTATGTAGCTCCGCCGCCGTAGCTTACCCCGCCGCGCGCGGGCGCGCGCCCGCGCGCCCTGCACAGTCGCGTCAACTAAAACTTAATTATAATTAATTAATGCGACTGCTAACTGAGGCGGCCGGACAAGTATTGACCCGACACGCCGCGCGGTGCCGCGCCGCGCGCGACCACCCGCTCTGATATTCTCATCTGCGAGCGAGCAGTTCCTCCATCTATTTAGTCCCGGACTCTCTCTCTGCTTGGCCTCTCTCCTTCGGGCCGCTTGATATCTCTGTCTTCGGTAGTAGCTGTCTTTAAGCCTCCTGACGCGGCAGGTTTTCAGTCTTAATTTTGCATTCGCCTCCATCGCCGCCGCTGCCTTCCCACCTCCTCCACATTGACTTCCATCGTCTTTCTCGATCTCTCCCTCTCCCTTCCCCTCACTCACTCTCTCTCTCTTCTCCTCTCCTTCTCGCGCGACGCCGGTGCCGCTATAACTGGGACATAACATTTCCCTGGCGGAGACAGCACTAAGTCTATGGCTCGGTACAGTACGTAATTAGAAACCTTTGTGCAAAATGAATACTGTTAATTAACGTACCTAAAAAGACATTATACCCGCGGGCTGGTAAACTAAATGCGGCCTCCGGCGAGCGTGTTACACCGTGCGCCGTGTAAATAAGCGATTTGCGCCTGCCATCTGATATACTCCGTATATACGCGCCTGCCTCCTAAATCATAACGAATTCTCCTCGAATCTCCGACTCAAGAGCTTCCCAGATTTTCTTCGAATCCGCCGCGCTCCCACTTCCTGCAATACTTACAACGCACTCGCTCCCATTCAAATGATCTGTCGTAAGAACATTCGGGGAATGTATCCGAACTCGGGGATTTCTTGGGATCCCGAGGGTTTTTGTGGCCTCCGCGGAGACCTCAGCGCGGTCTTATTGAAAGAAGACAGGCGCGAATAGTCGATATTAATTGCGCCTTGACTCATTAATTCATTCGCGCATTATCTCAGCTTGCCGAGCAAGAGATTGCCCAAGGGAGAGAGTGAGACAAAGGAGGAGGCGGTAGGGAGGTAGGGTGTGAGGGAGGGAGAGGGGGCAGGGGCGCCCACGAGCCGCTTTTACTCGGGCCGACTCGAGTTCGGCGAGCAATTACAATATGAAAGGCACATAAATCAGCGGGTTTAATTAACGCGTTGTTATTATCATTATGACACTGCCGCCGGATTATAATATTCGTGAATGCTCCTCGAGAGTGCGGCAAGCACTCCCGCGGCCATTTTTCACAGGGGAATGGGAGGGAAAGGTCTTGGGTTCTCGGAGCCTTTCAGTGAAGAAAGCGTGACCTCTCCTGTTACCATTCATTAATTCAACTTCACCTTTTACGCCTGGACCATTTGCCTGATTTAAAAATCCTGACACTATTTTGTTAGTGTTGCTGCTAGCACTTGGGAGTCTTTGAAAAATCGTTGAAATACATTTAGTGGGAATGATGAGGATCGGCTGACACGTGGCCGAAGGAGAGAATGTCGAGACAGCGAGGCAAGTGGCTCCGGGGGTGAGAGACGATTCGATGGAAGCATTAGTAGAACAGCAGTAGCAGCAGAAAAAAGCGGAGAAAGCGCTGAAAGATAGAAAGCACCCTCGCTCAGGGAACGGAAGAGTAGCTGGGAAGAGGGGCGGGCGAGCGAGCGAGCGAGCGAGCTCTCCTCTTGCTCTTGGCGCGGCTGCGAAACAGTCTGTAAAAGCACGATTTCTCTATTACCGCCAGTTAATAGGGTTTTTAAGAGTCAAGTGCAGCTCGCATCCCCGAACCGTGACGAGGGTGTGGGCTGACTGGTGGCTGCTGGCTGCTGGCGGCAGCGCAGCCTCGATGTGCCGGCTCCACCGGCACGGCAAACGGGGCTCACCGATGGCATAGCACCGTAGGTGCACGGAATCGGTGGGATGAGGTGATTCAAAAGTCGCCAATAAGCCGGCGAGTGCTCGTCGCTCGCTCGCGCCAGGACGCTCTCGGGGAGCTTCCAGTACGGACGACTGGAGGCTCCAGTAGTTTTGCAGAGAACATCGCTCACTCGATACTCATAATCAAGTAATCACAGATGATGCGGGAACATCGAGTGGTACGTTTCAGCTATCAGCTATTACCCCCGCTCGATACGCCCGTACCTCTTAGCCAGCGGCTCTCACTAGGCTACTCCTCCATCTGCCAACGACCAATCTACCCTCCTACCCTCCTCCCGCCACCCGCCGCCACCCCTGCCGCCCTTTTCGCCTCTGAACCTCGCGCCACCGTACCTCCGCCCAGACTTCCATCCCCCGCCGCGGAACAGTATCAATCCGGGCAACTGAGAAAAGCCGTCGGCTGAGCGACCCTGCGATATTTTTTAATTAATCGAATTATTGAACTGTATCGCAATCGAATTGAATTAAGTGTCGGCGCTGCACCGCCCGCGTGCGCTCGCTCGCTCGCTCGCTCGTTCGCCCCGCCGAGCGCCTGGAAGCGCGCAATTTTCTGTCATTATTGCAGGCGTCCCTCCGCAGAGCACTCGGCTGCTGCTGCTGCTGCTGCTGCTGGCGTGCCTCCTGCTTTCGTCTCCCTCGTCTTCCTCGCCCGTCCTCGCCTGCCTACTACCTACCAGGCGCGCTCCTCCTCGCCTCCTCTCCTTCTCCTAGCCTACTGCTTTCTTTCTTCGCCTCACTCGTCTACCCCACTTTCCCTCCACCCGCCGCCCCCCAGCGCCAGGCTGCCTCGCTTACCTATCGCATCGAGCCAACCCTTCGCCACCCAGGCATCCACGCATCGCCGGCAATACGGCCGCGTTTATGCCGCGTCGCGGCGCAGGCACCACGTGCCTCTTACTAATTACCTATCCAGCTGTAGCGGGTGGCCGCGCGCGAACGAGAGAGCCTCAGCTAACGTAGCAGTCACGGACGTGTGAAGGGGTTGCGTCGACGCAGCCGATCTCCTCCTGCCTCTCCCCCCTTAGCCCCCTTGCCCCGCCGATCCTCCACCCAACCCCTTTTTTTCGTCCTCGAAATATTGATAAAGCGGCGGCACTCCCCACTCGGAATAATGCCTAATTGGAAATGAACGGTACGCCTGAATCAGCCGCATGGCAGCGCGGCATCTCTGACACAACGCTCTCTCACTCGCTCTCTCACTCGCTCGGCAAGGGATGCACCCAGCAGGGACGCGTAAATTTTTGCAAATATGCGGTTTATTTGATGCGGATTCTCCCAGTGATTTTCCCCTCCAGCTATCGTTAATGTACATTTATTAATCAGCTGGTTGTTTTTATTTCCCCCACGGATCTCGCGGCCTTTCAACCCCGCCGGCGACGCAAGTCACCGGGCTGAATTGCGTTAACTGTTGGGAAATATGAAAAAAAAAAGAACTGCCTGTTTTGGATGAAAAGCCATCGTTTGTGGAGCATTGAATGGTGGCAGCTGCTTCGGCGATTATTGTTTCACCCGCTGGCGAGCCTCCTCCAAAGGCAGTCGCAACCCCTTGACAATATTTGAACATCTGCCGGTGAGGAGCTCCCACATGTGATATTCGTATCGTTACCATCTCTCGCCGCTTCGTTGTCGTCGGAGATCTTCGCCGTGGATTTATCGCACTCGCAGCCCATGCACGCGATATGTCGAGCTACCTTTAAGCGAGTCTGTTAATCAGGAAGGGTCGTTCTCTCTCACTCTCAGTTTGTCTCCCTCGCGAGGTTCTCCGCTTAGGTAACCAAACATAGAGAGGAATGGGAGTTCATCGGCAGGATTAAAGCCACGGCAAGGAGGAATCCTGGAGGTGAGACACGCAAAATGAATCGGCTCGGGAGGACAGAGGTCCGAACACCTCGGCGACCGCCGCCAGATCCGGCACAGGAAGAGACGGTGCCGAGCAACCAGCCGAGAAACAGAGAGAGGGCGCCAGATAAAGGAGAAGGAGGCGTAGGAGGCGGCGACGGCGGCGGCGGCGGCGGCGGCGGCGGCGAGAGACTGAGAGGGAACGAGAAAGGAAACAGAAGAGGGAAAGCCGAAGTTAGGGGCGGCGGTGTGGCGGAAGGGGTTGGTCTAACCAAACTTAATTGAATCCCAGTCCGAATGTATAATATGTAGACTGCCTGCATAATGTCGTGAGCAGGCAGTGATTCTCAGCGACAGCCACGGCACCGGCCACTCGGCTCGCCGTGACGCCGCCGACACTGCCGAGAAGGCTGAATTTTGAGAACCATCCACGGAATTAGATATACAATAATGTAAGCAGAGCCCCGTTGCGGTGTAAGGGTTGGTGGTAAGGTCATGTATATTCATACATCGGTCGACCCACCTCCGATTCTCTCGCCAGCCACCCCCGGCGCACCCCGCCACTTTCGACCGACCACCACCACCACCCCCCCTGCAGGCTTGAGCAAGGACCCAACTAAACAACGGGGCTGCGAATAGATTTACGTCACGTTCGCGCGCTTCACCACTCCTGCACTTTAAGATATCCGTCCTGAAGAATATTCCGTCTGCCGGAAATTCATTTGGCATGTTCATGCGTGTATTTGCACCGGGCACATTTCCCAGGGAAATCCCTGGTGCGAGATAGGTTCAATAGGTTGGGCAAAAGGCTGGTCGCTGGCCAGCCTTCATTAATGTCTTGATCTCTTAAGCTTCATTAAGCCTGCTAACTCAGTCGCTTCATTGTATATTTCAAGTTTATTTGAATACCTCGGCGCGGCCCCGAGGGTCTTCGTCTTGATGAGGGTGAACGACACGAGGCCGACGATTTTTCCGATAAGACCACCGTCGGCCCGAGTTCCGAAGACAATGTTGTGGTTAAGATATTAGTAGGAAGAACTCGGTTGGCGGAGGAAGGGAGGGCGTATTATCGCGAGAATATTATTACGGCTGCTTTGGTGTCCGAATAGTCGTTAGAACGCATTTCTCCCCGAGCGATATCTGGATATAATGAAGGATCCATTTACAAGTAAGATTCTCTTCTCCCGCGACTTCATTACCCACGATTTCGCAGCTACCGCCGCCGCCGCCACCGCCACCGTCGCTGCCGCCGCGCGGCATTCGTAATGAGCGCGCTGGTCATTCATTTTAATATCCATTAAATGCAAATACCGCGCGCCGGCACAAACGTTTACTCCTATTTCGAATTATTTCGCTGACTCGCTATAATTAAGCTCCTCGAAGGGAGTAGTTCGTCCGCCCTGCAAGAGCTTCCCTACCGGGGATCCACAGTCGTTACTGGTAACGACGCTTCCTGTGACTTCGCGTAATTTATCGCACGTGAAATGGAGTGTGCGCCACCCCCCAAAAATATCATCCCTCCGTGGGATACACTGGCAATTGCGATATTACAGTATCGTTCACTTCCTGTACCAAGGAACATTTCTCCTTTTCCACAGCTGATCTTCCAGTGGGAAGGTGGAATTAGAGAGGTGCGTGTCCTAGCTGGGAGGAAACGATGCGCCACGGAGAACTGTATTAGAATAAGGCTGCTGGCATGCAAGGTGCTCGTGGGCAGATTTTTCGTGCTCGCGTGTGCCGCCCAAGTAAGACGCAAGTCGCGGATGCTCGGGACACGAGCTACCGACAGAGCTACGGTCGTTATACACTCAACATTCTGCAATCTACCCTTTCTATCGGCCCTAATTTATGTTGAGTAAGGTAACACAGCGCGGCCCACCCTCAGCTTGCTCCGCTAGGAAGCCTCGGTAATGTTTCAAGTGGCTTGTCTGTTGTTAATTTACCCCGCTGGGGGCCTTGATGGGGGTCTGTCTACTCGCTGCCACGCTCTACTCGTTACGATAAATCGGTCATTATCCGCGCTAGCTACGCGTCAAGTAAATGCTCCTCTACATTCTCTATCTCTCTCTCTATCTCTGTATCGTCCGACAAAACTCTCCATCCCATCTTCCCCAATGACGTGATACACGCCGAGTCATGTATCCTTTTCCTTTCGAGCGGATTATGCGACTACATCTACCCTGATAAGCACCCCACCCCACGCAAACATACTGAATGAGCTTCGATAAAGGCAAGCACGATCGCGACGATTATGATAAGCACTTTCTGTATTCCACTTTCTCTTAATGACTAGGTTTACTCTTGGTATCAGTGCCACTTGGCAAGAGTGGGAAATATCGCAAGTTCCCTTTCATTGGCTCGAGAAAGAATCGGGCAAGTAAGCGTGGATCTCGCGTGAGTAATGCAAGGCCCGAAAATCCGGAGGCACAATCGCTGACAATTTCGAGGAGGGCAAATCGCGCGGGAGGCGGGCGCGCACCGGCTCTCGGTTCGCCGGCGCTCGTAAACATATACGGACGAGGGCGAACCCTTTTCCGCGTATCCTCCTGCACCCTTTCGCGCCGGCCGGGGCCAAGCCGACTCGGGTGGAACATTAATATCGCGAAATGAAGCTCATTTGCATATAAATAAGGCAGTGGTGGGGCACAGTGTTGGCGCGGCGAAGGGAGGCCAGGATGAACCACCCTTTTCCGCGCACTCTCTCTCTCTCTCTCTCTCTCTCCTCTCGCCCTTGGCCTCCCTCGGCGACGCCGTCTCTCGCTCACTCTCTCTCGCTCTCCCTCTTCGTTTCTCACTCCTGGTTCTTCTACCCCTTACTAGCTGCTCTCATCTCTATCTCTTTCACGTGCTCTCCTGAAACCCCACCCTGGACTAATTACACTTACAGACAAAGCGGCCTGTGCCGAGGGGTTGGCCGGCTCTCTCGCTTCCGTACCTCGAACTCGCCCTCCTTCTCACCCCCGCCCAACCCCCCTGGGTCCCCAGTGTCCCTCGCACTCGGCACCCCCCCGCGCGCCTTCCCGCCGCCCCGCCGCCCCGCCGCCCTCTCCTCCTCGCCGACTCCGCCACTGTATTCCCTGCTCCCGATAACAACGGTTCGCAATGACCACGTGATAATTGCAACCCCCGTGGAGCACGTCCCCGTTAGGATACCCCTGGCCGTCGAGGAAATTCATCGTTTCCTCGCACCCCTTCGCTGCACACTTCTCATTCTCACTCGCTCGCTCGCTCGCTTTGCCGCCCTCTCTCGCTTCATCCCTCCCCGTCCCTTTCCCTACAGTTCAAATGTTCTCCGGCTCGTGCTCAGCCTCGACACCGCTATGGCTAATCCTTAATCCCGATCAATGGAGCACTCCTCACGACCACTCTGTTAAAAGTGTCTTACCCGCGGTCTACCACACGCTCGCTCTTCCTTCTTTTCACTCCGACCCTCGACTTTTCTCGCATTCCTTGCTCGCGACGACAGTTGAAGAGAATGCTGCCTGTTACTGGAAACGCTATTGGAATGGCAGATTAGTAGATGATGGGCAGGGAAAAAAGGGCTGAGTCCGAGGATGGATGTGTCTGTGTTGGCTGGTGATAGTGATAGAGGAGTGATGAGGGGCGCCCTGGTTGTTGGGTGTGTGTGTGTTGGGTGTTGGGTGGCAGGGAGAATGGAGAAAGAAACATAAAAATGTGTATTACCGATTCCGGGATACGGCCATTAGTCTGAAGTCAGCGAGGCTATCGTTTATTAAGCGCAAACAGATATTAATGTATTTTTACACGCGGCCATGGTTTTCGTTGGGCATTGCCGCCGTTGCCGCCGCCGTTGCCGCCACCGCCGACGCCGCGGCCGCCGCCGACGGCAGCGAGCGACGCCACCGACGCCAGGACACCGCCGGCAGTACCGCGGGGCCGAAGCCAAATCCAATTACTTTTATTCGGGCGAAATGAGTGCAGCTAAGTCATTAATACTAATCAATGGATCCACGTTGCCGGTGGCCTCCAGCACACACTCGGCATGGCTGGCGGCGTTCGCCCGCCCGCCCGCTCGCCCGCTCGCTCACTCGCGCACACTCCGCAGGAATTACCCATAACTCAAACGGCTCGAAATGACTTTATTGCAAAAAACTTGCGCTTTGCCCGCGAGCGGCTCGCTCCTCGCGGCGTATCCGCATTGTTAAAGGCCCCACTGCCGATAAGTAATGTTTATTGTTGCATTTCCAACGACCGTGTACACCACCCATACACCCCTAGCGCGCATCCTCTCTTTCTCGCACCCTCGACCACCCATCCACCCAACACACCCCCCCGCGCACACACGGACTCTCACCGAAACTACGCCCCTTTCCTGTGCTTTTTTTTTTTTTTTTTGCCGCGCCACCCTCTTCGTCCTGCTGCCGCCACTGCCGCCACCCAGCGAGCGCTGCAGCACGGTTTTTCGCATTAGCGAGATGGCCCGTGAGGGCCGACCGCGCGAGCCTGGCTAACGATTTTTTACGCCGCGAACGAACGATCCTTCCCGTGAAATTTAGAGCGTTATTATTTTGTTGCCGCCATTGTCGCGTGATCCCATCGGCCGCCCTCGGCTAGGACCTGCGGGATTCACTGATTCCATCCTCGAGCCACCCTCTCACTTGAATTCATCATTGTAAGCTTGCCGGTACTTTCAGGCGACGAGAGGAACCATACTTTTATTAAATAGATGTAGTACAACGTATGTGATTGATCATTCGAGTTGAGACTGCTTGATTCTGGATTGAGAATTAGCAACTTCCCCGATTTCAGGATGGTTGAATGTGTTGGGGTGATACATTGAACAAGTGATGAGAGAGAGAGGGGTGTGGGTATTGGAGGGTGCTCTCTGGTGTGGGTGTATCGCGGCGGATATATTAGACCTTGGTCCTCGAGGTAAAAAGCGGCCGTTGGACGCCAGTATCCGCAGGGAACAGTGCTTGATATGGTATTTGCGTAGCAGAGGGCATCCCAGCCGAACTGATTAATTTATGCGAAATGCCGAAAGCCCGTAAACATACGTTTCTACGGCTCACTATATATCGGAGCGTACTTTTACAAGCAAAATGGCCGGGGCCTCTGCATTCAACTAATCCCCCTCGCCTCGTCCATTTAATATGGGGTGGCCATACCACCACCGGTATAGCCGTTTACGAATTTGCGTGGAAAAAAAATTGAACTACCGCCGCGTACTACCTCCTGCTGCGCGCCTTCTATTTTCGTTCGTTACCTATCGACCGGGCTTTATCTATTTTTTATGCAATGAAATGCCTCGTTCAGCACACACCCCGCCCCGCCCCGCCCCCCTCCCTCCTCCTATCACGCACGTATATGCCCTATTGTACGACTTTGGCGAAAATTCGAAATTACACGCCGCGGAAAGCAGGATATTCCCTCTGTCTTCCTCCCTCCCCGCGCGGCCCCCTCTTTTTTGATATAGAAAAATGGAAGTACGCCCCCACGAATCATTTCATAACTTCTGCCTTTCGTGGATTCCATCCCATAACCCGCCCGCGTGGCTTTTTTTCAAATATCAGCAACCTTTTCGCCCCGCGACACTAAATCGTCGCCAACTCACCGCTGCCTGGCTGTGTGACTTCCAATTAGCGATTGTGCTTGTGTCGATTTTGTATGACATTATGATTTGCATGGTAATTCGTAGCAGTCTGAGAGGAGTTTATCATGAAGTCACACGGATTTCAAGGGGATGCGGATGTTAAGTAGGTCGCAAAGTGAGTGGGAAACGATTGGCGGAGCTCAAAGTTGCCGGGCGTTCTAGTAACCGGAGAAGAGGAGGCTCGCTTGGATTTATTCATAGGTCGCTAGTCCGTCCCCTGGGTAGGAGGCTCTTTTTCCCGAATTATCCGGGTGTCGAAGCTCTAAAACGCTTAATCTGTATCCAACTACGGCGATACACGTTGCGGCATATTTCCATGCCATTATGCAAAGGGGCCGCATCGCTACCGTCAGACACGCACACATACTACCAGTGCGCTCTGTATATATATGTATGTATATATATACATGCATCTCGAAAGACCGACGGTGGCAAAGCATCGCTGTGCCTTACGTGCGCCATCGATTTATTATAATTTAGATTGTCTTCTAAGAACCACCGACGTCGCCGCTGGCTTGGTGTGTGCGCTTCCATACGTACAGAGAAGCCGAGCCTTAATGTGCCCGGCGTTCATTAATTATTCCAACGGTATCCCGTAAATATGCATGAATTATATATCGGCCGGTACTCGAAAACCGGGGATAAGGCGTGCTCGATTAATACGCGCACTTTTCTCCCCTCTGATTCCACCCTCCCGCTTCCTCCTCCTCTTCTCTGCGGAAAGCCGGCCGAATGGAATGCGCAAGCTAGCCAGCACGCATCTGCACAACCCGATCTTGTGTTCGTTCGACTGAATTCTGGAAATCCCCTTTGTGTATCGGCGCGCGAGCACCAGTCAGCGAACAGTCAGGTCAATGGTGCCGCAACTTCGGTCTTATGCGATGCCGCGATAGGACGAACAAGAGTCGGCGAGCACGGCATTATTTCCTATTAATTTCACCGCGCTCAACATTATACGAGAATGTAAGGCATCACCGGGGATGGGAGGGGATGGGAGGGGTGGATGGGTAGTGCGCAGGGCGAGCATTGTGTGTTATTGTCGCGAAATATCGCGCGGTAGAGTTTTTCGCGCGGGGGGAAATGAAGGGTGGTGGTGGTAGGAGAAAGAGAGAGAGGGAGAAGAAGAGGGTGGGTGAGGTGTCGGGGTGATCGTGTTTAAAATGATATCCGGTCGATTGTATTATGTAATGCGGTATTTGTTAACGAGCTGCTGCTGCAAAATAGGAGGAGGAAGGAAGGAGGGTGGGCGGGAGAGAGCACGGCAACATAAAGGACGCCAGCCGGAATGTCGAATTTCATTACTCGCTCGATTGAGGAGTACAGACTGCGGCGGAGTGCAGCAGCAGACTGGGGGGTTTATTAGCGCAGTCGAAAGACACGTGCGCCTGTTGTCAGCTGTGTGGAGGAAGCAGTAACGCCAGCATCCCGAGCAACAGCATCCCGGGACCAGCAACCAGACGCTGGGGCCCGATTTTTCTATTCGCCGGCAATGATTCCCAGCCACCGCCCGCTCGTGGCGTACCGAGCGCTCGCTCGCTCGCTCGCTCGCCCGCCCGCGCGCGCGGTTTCATTGTTCCTTTTTTTCGGAGTCCACCATTATTTCGAAGTGAGGCATTTTAACGTGTGCCAGCTGGGCCGTGAATGATTATTAATCAATTTTGCAGCGTTAAGCGTGCCCGTCGCCCGCAATAAAAAGCGCCGCCCGCCGCTACGTTAACGAACCGCGCGCGTATAATTGAGCATTTCGGCGAGAATGATTGCGAGCCTCCACTAAAACCTTTGCGCGCCGTGCATGCCCGCCCGCCCGCGCGCGCCCAACTACTGTCCGATTGATTTCGAATACGGGCAAACGACTTGCCACTCGTTTTCTCCCTTCTTCTTCGCCCCTTTTTCACCCATACTCTTTTTGTCGCCTGTCAGAACCACTTGCTTACATATCAAGACCAGTTGATTATTTAATCTATGCGATCCTATTGTTGGGTATTCAAAGAGTTTGATGGTGTCGAGTTCTACTACATCGCTGGAATATTATTATGTTACAGGATAGCGACAGGAGTAGCGCCGGTAGTCCCGAGCCGGCTTCCGGCTCGCTTCATGAGCACCAGATGATGATGGACGATATAAAGAACTCTCGAAAGAGACGGCGGAGTCCGTCGCCGGAGAATTTTCAGTCGAAACGGGTTGCCGCGGTACAAGCTCACTTAAATGGCACAAGTATGTTCAGTTTTACACTAATGCATACCCGACATTGATAAAGTTTTAGATAAACAGCAGGTTCATCACTTGTTATTTTATAGTGGCTGGAATGATGACGCTGCAGAACTTGCAGAACCTGGCCAATCTGCAAAACCTACCGCAAGTTGCCTCATTGGCTGCGGGACTTCAAGGGATGACAGCTGGTTTGACCAATAATCAGTTGATCAATGCGCCACTGAATTTAACAGTGAGCTCTTCAGGTGAGCACTTGAGAAAATAATACAAATCGTGAAATTTGTGCCAAAATAATCAACGAGTGAATTTTTATGAGGCTATATTTAAGATGACAGGAAACTGGCGGGGTGATTTAATCGGGGCACGGATAAATCTTGTTTTTCAGGTGGCACAGTATCAACAGCTTCGAGTACAACTGCTGCGTCTCATCTTCTGCAGCCGAGTTCGGCGCCAATGGCGACATTACC
Source organism: Ectemnius continuus (assembly GCA_910591665.1). Classification (NCBI taxonomy): domain Eukaryota; kingdom Metazoa; phylum Arthropoda; class Insecta; order Hymenoptera; family Crabronidae; genus Ectemnius; species Ectemnius continuus. Next base: position 14,166,580 of record OU342861.1, read on the forward strand.
GCAGCTATTATCTCAGCCACAACCGGTCGCGATGCCTCAATTCATCCTAACGTCCGGTCAATTGGTCCAAGGCATTCAAGGGGCTCAGCTTCTTATCCCTACTTCGCAAGGTGAGTCGGACTTTGTACTCTTCGAAATCGTCGCTCTCGTTAAACATTCCCTCTGCATGGACTCACTTCAAAGCGGCACCAGAACATACGAGAAAACTCGAGTGTATTCATGCACGTCGATTATTGGATTCCTTCGAATCTAGAATAATTAGGAGCAGCGAATTAAATAGAAATGAATTAGGTGGTATTGGACTACTACTTTATTAAGGGCGGGAGTGACATAAATAGAATTACCGATATTGGAGCGACCTTCTTCATTACGTTACAATGGGATTCTAATGACAAGAAGGATCAATAGTAGAATTCCATGCTGGGAATCTCGTATTCTGGCGCGAGACGAATCCCCATCCCGTGCATTAGCATTCTCCGAAAGAATCACGCGTATCCCACTACTAAAGGGCCCAGGAATTACTACTGGCGAGAGTTTAACTAAAAAAGTCCCTGGAATCAGAGGGATTCGCTTTCTTAGAGTTCGTGCTGGGTGTTTAAAGTTTCATGGGGGTAATAATTGAAGTGGCGTGAGCTTATTGGAAAATCAGTGAGGGGGGTGTGCCAGCGCATAATGTCGTGCAATCAAGATGCGCCGATATATATGTATATATATATATAATATAATATCGACTATCTCTGACCAGCGCGGACTAAGGCTCGGCCGTCGTCCATACTTAGTGGTCCAGGACTACCTCGGCGAGCAGAGGGCAAACTCTGCAACTAATTTCAATGTATAATTAACGTCTCACTACCCCTTTCCAGAGCCACGAATAACCTGCCCCCTCACCTCCTCGGGACCGCCTCCGTCCCTCCTCTAACCCTAGCACTCACTGGCTGGACATCACAGCTCCGCGGATTCGGCCGTTATTATATCGATTGCGGTCCGCGCTAACTTCGTTTCTAGCAAGTTGGGTTCCTATTCTGGCAATTGAGCGACCGACCAGGAGGAAGGGAGATAGAGGGGGAGTATGGGAGTGAGAACTTGTGTGCGTGTGGATGAGAGGGTCGCGCAGAATGAGGTAGATCACAAGGAGTGCGAGAGCAGTATAGAGAGAGAGAGAGGGAGAGGAAGAGGTAGAGAGGGAGAAGGCGAAGGACAGTCAGGACGAGGCAGAACTTTGGGATTCTGCCTAAGTGGATTGAAGTTCGTGGATATGGACCTGGTCGCGGTAGGATGACGAGTTACGTGGTGGCAAATAATGTTTGCACTGCTTTTCGACTCAATCGATCCTAACTGACTAACGCTCGATTGGTTCCTGATAGACGTGTCTAGTATCAACGATTCTCTGTCTCCGAGGAGTCAACCGCCCCGGGTATACGACTGATAGATTACCCGGGAATACTTTTCAGAGTTGATACATCTTATGAAAACTATATCGAATTAAAGTTCTATACGCGCGGTATAATAGGCTAAATTTGTCTCAGGACTAATCTTATCTCCTCGGCTGGTAAGAATACTTCGGCCCGGTGCTATACATATAGAACGAGTGTAAGATTTGAATTCGAAAGACTTGGTTTCCACATGAAAGTTCTCCGCTTGAACGTTAATAATTCAGTGGGATCCGATTAATTTGATGCATTTTCATCCGTGGGCACGTGCAAGTTTTATCATTGTTCTGGATGTGCTCGTGCGTCAATCATGACCTCTTCATTTATTGCCCCGGATACTTGGCTAAAGTGGAGCAATAAAATTAGTCGCCTCCTGCCTTAAAATGAGAAGTATTTACGAGCGGCAATTACATGATTATTTAAAGCAGTGAGAACAGGATAGGGAAGAATCGGCGCGGCAACGGGCAGTGGGAGCGGCGCGACGGTGGCCGCTGCATTATCACGAAATATCGCTTTGAGCTGAACGTTAATCGGATTGTCAGTTGACCTTACCTCAGAACGTGAAACTTTTATGGCTGTTCGGAATACGGGATTTGCTTAGCTTAGCTATAGGTACCAACACGGGTACGTACTCATGATCAGTAATCATATTAAGCGCGTGTACAGGGTAATCAGATTAGCGGAGCTGGAGGTAATCCCGAAACTATTCTAAGTATGATTAGGCGTCCTTCTCGCAGCCCAGTCCAGTGCCAGTACCTGTACCCACTATTAAGATGACGATAATAGTTTGCCAACTACGCTAGCCTGCGAGGTTACCTGCCCTATGGGTTGCCTAATAATCCCTCTATGAGACTCTGATAACTTTACTACCCATCCTGGATCAACGACGCGTGGACTACGTTCATAATGGAAATGAAGTATCTATTGATTCGAGATGCGCTACCCGGGCAAAGATCTCCGCCGGATAGAATTATCAAGCGAGGAAATATCCTTGGGTATGCCCTCCTCCTCCTCCTCCTCCTCCTCCTCCCACCTATTAACCTCCTACTGGATTCTAGACGATCGACCCGCTCGCACTGATTAATAGTTGCCAACCATGCTTCTTCCTCCTTCCACCAGGAATCGCCGCGCAGACCATCCTTACCATCCCCGTGAGCCACGTAACGAATAATCAGATGGTGAACCTGGCGCTCAGCAACGGCCAAGTGGTCTCGACGACGCTGGCCAACCTTCAGTCCCTCGCACAGCCGCAGAATATGCTGAACACGTCGACGAGTAACGGTAGATTTTCAGGATTTACTGTAATTTAAGCTCTAGCTAGATCTGGCTTCTCCCGAGGTCAGCCGCAAAGTCAACACAATTTTGCAAAAATTCTAGAATTCTAGAACTCACTGTTTATTTGGATTGACGAGCATCGATTGTTCTTTTCTCTTGCGTTAAAGTACCAACAAGTCCTAGCCTGACATCGGGACTGGGTTTGAATCCAACAGCATTGCCGCACCTTTTGGGCAACAGTTCGGCCAGCCAGCAGTTGCTGAGTGCGATGCAGCCTCAGCAACTGTTGCAGGCGGCGCAGGCAGCTCAGGCGGCTCAAGCAGCCCAAGCAGCCCAAGCGGCCCAAGTAGCACAAGCCGCTCAAGCGGTCCAGGCGGCTCAGGCCTCTCAGCAGCCACTTCTGACAACGTCACCCAAGATTCATAGCCACCGGCACAGCTCCCGCATGCATCCTTATGCGGTACGTATCTTCCCATTGTTTCTCAAAGGAATTTCCCCTTGTTTCACTCCGAAACCGATCATCAAACCACCCGCTATATTTCGAGTGTTCCCGGCGGAATAATAATTTCATCAACGCGTCACACTCCAACTGGTTTTCGATAATCAGATCGCTGCTTATTAGTGAGGCGCGCCACGCAATTTTGGTAATTGTCCGATACATTTAATCTCGGTGCTCGGTGCTGTAACGGGACATCAATCACGCGGCATACACTTGCGCCCGCGCGTCAAGTAATCTTCTCAAGGGGTTGCACGCGCAATCTCATAAAGCGGAATCGAGAACGAGATTACCAGCCTTGATTTTATATGCATTCTTATCCGGCGGTTGCGCCTGTAACGTATCCCGCTAATTACTAAGATGGGGATAACAAGTATTCCTGGCTATCGATCAGCACTGGCAATACGTCGGCGTGTTTCTTCCCGTAATTCTCGGGAACAATGCGGGGGGGAGAGAGAGAGAGAGAGAGAGAGAGAGGGAGTTTGCTCGGGTGACGTAGGGCGGCTGGTCCAGCTGGGAGTCGAGGGGTGTAAGATCAGAGTTGGAACCGAGCGGAATAATTCCCGATAGCGGCGGGCGATCTCGTTAAGAAAGTATTCCGCGGCCGCGGCGTCGTTCCTTCCACTAATTAGACTCTAAAGTGTCCCGCGCTCGGGCGAGGGACCCCCGTGCCTCATTATTAAGTGCATAATTGGCGTGGAAGAGGAGCGTCGCCGCCGCCGCCGCCGCTGCCGTCGTTGCGAAGCAAAGTGAGCCACCGCGGCCGACGCTCGCGCGCACTATCATCCATTACTATGCCTGGTGAGTGTGTACGTGTGCCCCTTGAACAGTCGAGCGAGAAGCATCACAGGGAGAGGCAGGGCCAGCAGTCGCCACTCAATGAATCCGCGGTATCGGCGGCCTCGGCTCTCAACAGATTGACAGCGAGCAACGGCGAGATCACCATCACCACCACCCACGGGCCAAACAGTACCAGCGGCGTCAAACTATCGCCCAGCAGTCTCCACAGCCTCAAAGAAGAGGACGACGATCTCCTCAACGATTCGCCCAGTAAGATCACGCAATCTCCCATATATCTATATCTCTAGACTTTTAATCAACCCAATAATGGGAGCAAGTGGCACGAATACAAACTAATTAGGGCACCAGTTAGTGCGCCCAATTAAATCTGGCGGGTAAAGTGTAGGCGTTGTTTGAGTGGGGATGTTCGAAAGATACATTTACGAAAATATCGGGAACGCGATGTAACGTAAAACTAGCTGGATTCTATGGATGTTTATCAGGTGGCATGCACGTAGATTTTCCAGCGGTATTAATGTTTCAAGGGCGGTCAAAGCTTGTAAATAATAACGTGGCCGGTGGCGCTTGGGTGAGCCAGCCAGCCAGCCAGCCAGCCAGCCAGCCAGCCAGCCAGTCCGGGCTCGGAGCGTTTAATAATCCTAATAGGATATCGTACAATGCTCAGCTCATTACGGTGCATTAGATATCGTTCTCTACTGCCTTCTAGGAAGCCATAAACATTCCAGCGGCGCACGTAACCCCGACTCGGCCCGGCGGACAATAATTTTAATAATTCACAATCATTGCTTAGAGATACTGGCGCGCATAGAACCGCACGCCATCATTGGCGCTCGATGGAGTAATCATTTGAGCGCACCAAGCCTAACGATTCTCAATTGCTGCTGCCAGTCCCGTCGACGCATTATTTGATAAATCCATCCGCATTGTTAAATCGTCTCCGATAAGTCGGCGAATTTCAGAGGTATTCGCCCACGAGTCTTGCTCATTGCGGGTTACGTAAGTTCAAGGGCAACACATAAATTTAGTTATAGCGAGATGATTCATTGGCGCAGTGCAAATTTAAAGCTTCGACGCGCATTCTAGATAAACAACCACTTGGTTCGACTCGTAATATAAAGTTCCTTGTGGAAAAATACTTGAATAATTGAGGAGGCTGCTTATCGGAGTGCCGACATGTACTTAGCCGGGGAGTAAACTTGTGAGCCGGCTTTTCAATCAATTGTAGTGCGACGTACCAAGCGATTTGAAATTAACGACCGCAGAAAGAGGTGGTTCTCGAGTCGGGGAGGTGAGGGATTCCGGAGTTTATTGCTCGAGCGTGAGGAAGTCGGGCGAACGGCTCGGGATTGCGGGGCATGTGGCCACTTCCATTTTCTATTGCGTGCGTATACATTCGCCCTGACAGATTTACGAGAGAAATCGGTGTAGCTCAAGCTGCTTTAACGAAGCCGCCAGATGTCATTAGGCAGCTTCTCGCCAGAGCTTCGAAACATTCCGACGAATCGATTGAACCTATCCCCTGGCAATGCCTACACTCGACCACTTCGCAACACCCACTTTACCCAAACGGCAGTCTCTTGCAATAAAAATATTACCCTTTTGCTGAGCGCTAGTCTGCAAACACCTGGGGTCGTCAGCTCGATAATTGATTGCCCAAAATTGTCAGGAATTAATAAGAGTAGATCGTCCGAGTGTGAAGGGCGTGCGAGAGAGAATGCGATGGAGGAATTTTGGTACTTTAATTACAGATCAGCCGACCATCAACGAGGCCACGAACAATGTGGTCGACGGTATTAATTTGGACGAGATCAGGGAGTTCGCAAAGGTCTTCAAGAATCGCAGACTCTCGCTGGGTCTCACGCAGACTCAAGTCGGCCAGGCTCTCACTGCGACCGAAGGACCAGCTTACAGTCAAAGTGCCATATGCAGGTGAGTCCGGCCAACCTGATTCAGACGTGTTACTCTCCAATAACAATGGTCGCTCATCAGAAGTGACTTAACCAGCGGACGGATACTTATATTAGACAGTGTGCCAGGTCACTGGAAATGCCGTGGAGTGCGCGCTTCCGTTCTCCCAATACCCTCGCGTATCAGGGATAACGAAATGCAAAGTCCACCAAGTCTGATCGAATCCCCGTTAAAAAGAGGTTTCTTACGGTGTACCGGTGCCTTCAATAGATACAAACCCATGGATGATTACTGATTCCCATCGCGAGTCGCAGTCGTTTTAAGCAGCTTCTTCAAGCTTCTGGAAGGGTCCCCTGCCACGGTGGTTCCTCGAGTCTCTTTTAGTTGAGGGTTCATCCGATTGAGAAAGTCTAGTTAAATGATTCGTAGTACGGCGGATTAGTGAAAAGTTTAGTGATGAAAGGAGCGTAAGGAATCACCGTGGTGAGGCGCCGCCGATGGCAGGCGCGAGAGAATGTATCTACGAGCTAGAGTTCTTATCGTATCGACTAATTTAAGCATTGGTGATTGTTCCCCAGTGCCCTGGCTTCCCAGATGTACGCTGCCTCGCAGGTTGTCTCTCAGCAGCAAGCTACGTACGTTCACCCCTCATGCTACTTAATTTATCTAAAAATCTAAAACTCTGGAATCCTCTCGGGATCAGTGCAGCTATACCCAAGCATGCATTGAATTCGAGCGCAAGCCCGAGAACGTGAAATTCACCGTGATGTTCATCTTTATACAAGAATTCTTTCATAGCCACGATCCAAGGGGACAAGTGTCCCGAGATCCTCAAAAGAATTCTGACGTGAGATGTTACCCGTGTTTGTCCGACGACTCCTTTCCTCCTTGAGAGTGCTCGCTTGGCGAATCATTAAAGTGGACGGGCATATTTGGGTATAGCTGCAAGGCACTGTCACTAATTTTTAACTCCGTATCCGGAAAAGAGATGCGAGAAAGGAGCACTTGTGAAATTAACGAGACTACTGTTTCTTCTCGAGCCAGGGCATTGGCAAACTTGGGCATGATGTCGCCAACGCGCGAGAAACGCCTCTTTAGCGAGATAGCCGACAGAGATGAGTCGATCTCTCTTGTCCTCGTGCATTCTCCTCATTGCTACAGCAGCCGTGGCAATTCTCTTTTCTTAAATATGAGAACCGCGTTGGCAACATCATTCACGGCATCACCAAAACCTTTAAGCATGCACGCATTGTCAATGTCCTGTTATTGAGTCAATGCATGCTTCTTAGTGCTCCTTCAGACCACGAAGACGTGAAGACCTTTCTTCTATTCTTCACTTTGCGGCTTGGATTTCATTCTTTCTTCTTCCTCATCTTTTCCTCAACCAGAAGGACAAAAGAAGCTTGAGGCTCCCGAGTGTGTCCTTTTTTTATATCTCTCTCGAAACTTGATTTGGTTTTCCCTAGAAGGTCTTTACGTCTTTGGAGAGGATCCTTTTTGCACTGTATTTCTTCCAAGAATTTGAACGAGCAATATTGAGACTGGAATCACACTCTGTTCTTGGCTCTAGATTCGAAAAGCTGGACATCACGCCAAAGAGTGCGCTAAAGATCAAGCCGGTCCTCGAGAGGTGGATGAAGGAAGCCGAAGAGAGGTCAGTTCTATCTTTATAACTCAGATTATACTTTACGATTAATACGGTCAAGCTTACGTCACGCTGCTCGAAAGTTCTCCTCGAGCACCTCGAATATTTCCACGAGATATTATTTATCGCACATCTGATTCTGTCTTCGCTGGGATATTTAAATGTTGAAAAGAGGCGAAAGTAAAATGTCTGAGTGAACAAAAGTTAAGAGATGAAGGAAGATTCTCCTCTCAGCAGGTTCGGCGAGATGGCCGATAGCAGAGGGCAGGTAACACACGATCCATTCGCGGTACACGATCATTCCGCAATCATTCGACAGGATCTCTCGACCGCGAGAGTGCCTGGCGGTGCGCGCGCTCGCGAGCGCGCTGTCCGAGAGCGTGTGAATATGTGCGTGCTAATTGGTAATTCGCTAATTGAATCCACCTGATTAATTGCAGAACCGCGTCTAATAAATACGCGGAATGTTAATTAGAATGGGGAAACCGTTAGGAGGTTCGGGCCGGCGCGGCGCGGCGCGGCGCAGCAGCATCACCAGCAGCAGCAGGTACGCGTCGCTCGTGCTTTCGTTTGTATGTGTCGGCGCGAAAGAAGTCGCGCCGCTTATCGGCTTCCTCCTCTCCGGAGAACATCGCCTCTCTCTGCAACGGGAACATACTCTGGGCTCGCTTGACCTCTCAGCACACACCTACATACTCCAGCAGGCCGTGATCAGTGAAATTTCGACTTTAAATTACCCTCGAGTACCAGCTACACTCGACGACAAGCGCTCCCCGTTATAAGCTACTGATGAACTTTCATTCGCAACCTACCGTGAGACTCTACTCTGACCCAACTACCTCTTTCTTTCTTTCTTTCTTTCTTTTCATTCGCACAAGCACACATTCTTTAATAATTAAAGATCGAATGGTGACCCTTAATGGATTACAATGTAAATTCGCAGAAAAAAATGGCGAATTAATTGTTACGTCAGCGCAGTATTGGCAAATGAACCGTAGCTGAGTTAAAAATGTACTCGCAAACATTTCGTGATCAACAGGACTCTTTTAGCGAAACAATTTCCTGAAAAATAACAATCCAGCACGTGCTCTGTTTACGGGCCGGCTCCTGTAAATATAGGAAGTTGCCTGTGGAAACAGAGTTCACGTTTGAATCGGAGGGCGAACGCGCGGGGCGTTTTATTCGAGGAGTCATCTAAGTCATTGGAGTTGCGCACACTTTTTATGACCCGATAAAGTCAGCCGGTGAGTTTATGATTTCATTTGACCGCGATACAGTTTCGTTCCGATGAATGCGAGCGGCCCACTCACGGTCTGTGGAGATCAGTGAAAAAGCGTATGGCTCGTGCTCTCTGGGCGGCGCGGCGTGGCGCGGCGTGGCGCGCGGCTGCTATATTGACGAGCGGGGCCCGAGCCGCGTGTACCTCGACCGTGAACCGGATGATTCGATGACAGGAGCACGCGGTCATTTCTCTTTACGGGAGCGAGCGGGCGGGCGCGCGCGCGCTCCCTCGCTCGCCCCGCGCCAACAATGACCCGGTGCCCTCCCCCAGCCCACCAGCCGCCACCGCACCACCACCGCCGCCCGCCTGAATCAACAGATTTTCGCAAAACAAACGAAATGATTTGTTGATTGTTTATTAACACCTTCGTTACACTCGCAAATCGTTTTCGGCAATATTATTCCGCTGGCCGCGCCACCCACTAGTTTCTCGCGATGAATAACACTCGCTGGCCACTGATAATTAATCGAGCCGACTTTATGAAACGCATTAGAGTATTACCAGCGAGAATTCTTGAGCGTTGCAATTGCTAGTCTGAGGCGTTCTGTGATCAGTGAAGCTGAGCAGAGGATGTTTGATGGAAACATTGATATGGATTCAAACTCAACCAGTTTGAGTTAAGGCGTAATCAGAAATGAACCAATGCCATAAACCCGTCTACGGTTTAATGAAGCCATAATTCTACGACGCTGTGACGTTAACATTTCAAAGGTTTAATGAGCCGCGATCTTGTGGAGCCCTCTAACGTGATAATCACAATCGATTCGATCCAATCTCCCTTCCAGAAGAGTCGCATACAGCCAAGAGAAAGTAGGCTTGCTGGATAGATTACGAGGAAATATATCGGAGGCAGGACAGCCGTCCGTTTCGATGACGGTTAAGCGTGGTCATTTCTCTTTCGGCGAGTGAGCCGGCAACAATGACCCATCCGGCATTCTCGCGGCGTAGAGTTAAGCGCGCGACCGTGTGCCGGCCGCGTCCGGGAAAAATGAAAGCGGCTAGTTTATGCGGTGCACGTGCACGATTTATCTGCCGAGTAATTAAACTGTGGACTAATTAAAATCAGGTTTCTGATGTACCTCCCTTCCGCACCGCCGCTGCCGACGCTCCCGCCACCTCCTCGCTCTTACTCCGCGATTCCTGTCGTTTCCCTCGCCTCTCTTTCCTTCTTTTCCTGCCTCCAGCTTCCCTCGTTCTCCCTCTCTCACGCCTCCCTCTTACTCTCTCCCTACCGTTTGCCTGTTCACGCTTGCACGGCCTCACCTGAACCCCAACACCTCGAAAGTTACACAGCCACCCACGTAAATCCTCGTTTTCTGACTGCCGGTATGCGACTTCTTCCTCGGCCACTTGCCCTCACCACTCACCTTCCTTTCCTCCTCAAATCTTTAACTGATCATCACTGCACCATTCAGCCATTTAGTTCTCTCCTCCCTAAAGACAAATCTATTTTCTCGAACTTTCTGGAACTGTTCATAAATCGATTGTTCCAGTGTCAGAATGAATAGAAAACATAAAACCTGGGGTCAAAGTGCCGGATTTGTATCGAAAACACTTAGAAATAGCCTCCTGAATAATTAATTTCGTCTAATTCCGCCGGTTTTTCCCATGTTTTTCATACTTCCCGACCTTTTCCGGGGCTGAAATTTGGTAGAAAGTGTTTTTTTACATCGAGGAAGAAGTAGAAAAAATTCCAGAGCCCTAGCTCAAAATTCATTTTTTCGCAAATTTTTTAAGGCATACCCCTTCAAAAATTTTCGATTTTTCGAAGGTTCTGGGACCGGGACGAACGCTTGATTTTTCGATTGCCCGTGTCTCAAAACGGATAAAAAACATAAATGTTGTGGGGGAAATGCCGGAATTCTACCTAAAACACATGGAAAACCGATCTGGAATATTTGATTTCAACGGTTTTCCCCATGTTTTTTTATCTTCCCGACCTTTCCCGGGGCTGAAATTTGGTAGAAAGTGTTTTTTTACATCGAGGAAGAAGTAGAAAAAATTCCAGGGCCCTAGCTCAAAATTCATTTTTTCGCAAATTTTTTAAGGCATACCCCTTCAAAAATTTTCGATTTTTCGAAGGTTCTGGGACCGGGACGAACGCTTGATTTTTCGATTGCTCGTGTCTCAAAACGGATAAAAAACATAAATGTTGTGGGGGAAATGCCGGAATTCTACCTAAAACACATGGAAAACCGATCTGGAATATTTGATTTCAACGGTTTTCCCCATGTTTTTTTATCTTCCCGACCTTTCCCGGGGCTGAAATTTGGTAGAAAGTGTTTTTTTACATCGAGGAAGAAGTAGAAAAAATTCCAGAGCCCTAGCTCAAAATTCATTTTTTCGCAAATTTTTTAAGGCATACCCCTTCAAAAATTTTCGATTTTTCGAAGGTTCTGGGACCGGGACGAACGCTTGATTTTTCGATTGCTCGTGTCTCAAAACGGATAAAAAACATAAATGTTGTGGGGGAAATGCCGGAATTCTACTTAAAACACGTGGAAAACTGATCTTGAATATTTGATTTCAACGGTTTTTCATACGTTTTGATCACTTCCCGACCTTTCCCGGGGCTGAAACTTGGTGGGGAATGTTTTTTTGCATCGAGGAAGAAGTAGTAAAAATTCGAGAGCTCTAGCTCAAAATTGATTTTTTCGCAAATTTTTTAAGGGGTTTTTGAAACCACTCAGGAAGGCTCTCGTGATTAACTGAGTTCCTCTAATATTTCCTTCAATGTACATTTGGTTTTTAATTAGATTTACGTTTTCCGCTCACGTTACACTGCAGTAGAACATAAATTTCCGTTTTGACAGTGGGAGTTGTATCCTTCTCACAGGATGCTGGGCGTCAAGGCATCGGTTTAGTCGAGCGGGTGCTCTCTCCATTAGCATATTGTTTTCGCCCATTCGAGGAAATATCGCCACCCGATGCTAATGGCCCAACCCGCACTTTTTCGGCGCGGCTGGACAGTTGGTCATACGGAGTTAAATTAAAAACATAAATTCTCGAGCAACACCTACGAGAGCGACGCCGGCCGTCGGGACACCCTTCACCGACTCCTCCTCTCTCTGTCTCATCCTCTTCCAACGGCTCTCTTTCTCGCTCGCACAAGCAACCCCTCTCTTTCTCATTTGAAACCCCAGTGCCTCCTCATCGGGGCACCCACCCGCAACTTGTCGTGTTTACGGCTCTCGCGCCGCGACGCTGTTTCTGCTGCACCGCCGCCGCTTCGATTTCGCTAATTTCATTTGAGTCCTGGCCGCCGCCGGCTTCGCGCGTGTTTGCTGAAAATGCGAATGGCCACACCACTTTATACCGTAAGCACGTGCGATGAAAGAGTTGGGGGAATTATGTGCGCACGCTTTTCGCAACTTCTCACCGGAGTTTCCTGTTTACGCTGACAGCCGGCATTTGTGGATTAAGGCACTCGTATGTGATTGCAGATGAATGGATGTGGACGATAATTAAAATGTTTGTGGCTTTTGAGGATTAGTGACGTCTTCTTGACTATGGTGAATTTCAAGATGCGGCTAGCGTCACCAAGTTTAAGTGGGAATAGTCCTTCTGATTACAGGTACAAGAGTGGGGTGAACCACTTGACGGACTTCATCGGCACGGAGCCCAGTAAGAAACGGAAGCGACGAACCTCCTTCACGCCAGGCGCTCTGGCAGAACTCACCGCACACTTCGAGCTGAACACCCATCCCAATGGTATGCAGACGTGATTGCTATCCTCATTACATCTCATCCATCTCTTTTGCTTAAGTTAACCGATTGCAATGACATGACAATGGAGACGCAATAAGTTTAATTCATTTCGTTCTGAAATTCGAGTGGTAAATTTAGATGGATGTGGGTTTTTGTGTTACAGGTACAGAGATTTCGAATCTGGCACAACGCCTAGGCTACGACCGGGAGGTGATAAGGATCTGGTTCTGTAACAGAAGGCAATCCTTGAAAAATGCCTCCAATCGGAATGGCGGGATGGCGAAAAAGGCCCGTACAGATCATCTCCAGCTGAACTACTGTATAGGGGGGCATGTGGATCACAGCAGTATCTAAGCTTTAATACTCGAATCGTCAGTACACTTGAAGCGGTGGTCGCACGAGACTCGCAAACTGCCCGCTGTGCCTGTGTACTGCAGGCACTTCGAACTATCCGTTAAATAAAGTATCCCTCTTTTTTATTTCCTACGATTCTTAAGTCGAAAATGTACCATGGATTGCAGTATCCTATTATACGGCATTGTCTAGAAGACTTTGCGAGACGCAGAAAAACCCAGCATGCTGGAATAGATTTAAAGGTTCGGGCGACCCAGCGATCGAGGGGCCCTAATTTTTAAAGATGCGTCGTTGTAAAGAGCATTGTGATTGCACGTGTATACGAAAGCTATTTGTAAATATTCTCTTTTAGTCTGTAGGCCATACGCGCGATGATCATGTATAGGAGTCGAGTGCCGAGTACCGATAGGTCGACGAGTGTCGAATTTTATTATGCCTGGTACTAGTCTTTTCTGCACATCCGCTCCTTCGAGCTCGGAACCACAATTGCTCCAGTCTGGAGGCAGTTTTAGTACCAGTTTTAATACATTATCACTGGTCGATAACCTACGAAGAGACGGCCGACACAAAACGCGCATCCCAATAAACACTGCATTCTAGAAAGTATCACCTAACTATCGGCATTTCCTTCGGTTTTCCGATTTCGATGAGTTTCTTAAAGTACATGGAAGGTATTGGGCAGATGTGAGATATAGCGTTTATTGGGAGCTGTATGCCTTCCAGAACCACTATTAATATAATAGAATAGACGAACGAACAATTATTCCTGGAACGAGATCCTCGGCTCGCGGGCGTACAGAAGACCCAGCAAGTAATCGCACAGATAATAATAGACTATACAGTGAGACAAAGAGTGGGAGACCGAGAGGCAGCTACGATAGCGAGATTTAGGGTATTTAAGAGGCTCGTAATTAATCGCGAGAGGACACTTTAGGTGGGCCACAAAATAAAGGTCGTGTACGAAAGCTACTGTTGGTTTTTCATCTTCTTCTCTGAAATTCACTCTTCCGCAAAAGGGTACAGATACATTTCTCGTACGATACAGCATCCCCCCCAGAGACTAAGGGAAGATAGAGAATGGACTGTTTTTGCCGCAGGCAGAGAGGAATACAGTTGAATCTCCAGCAGGAAAATCATTCCTATCCCAAAAGGAAATAACGATGGACAAATTTTGGGCAACACTTTCAAGTGAACATTGCGACTGCGCATGCTTCCCACCACCTTTATAAAATGGTACTCCAGCGAAGTCGCAGATACTTCGACGGTGTTCCTCTTTGGGTACAGTCCTCTATAAATTACACGTGTATTTATAAAAATCGACAAAAGGAATGCACTTCTCTAGCGAGTAAATTAACGCAATAACGTCTTTGAAAGTATACTACGATCAATCATAGGAATCTGCTTCATGCTCCTGAGAATTCCAGAAAGGTGAGAGATGAAAAGAGGACGAGGGATTTTTCGACTTTCTTGGTGAAAGAGGAGCAGCTAGTCCGCAATAATCTGCCATACGCGACGTATACGTGTTAATGATTACGGAGTTTTCGTTCCTAAACCCCTGACATACCCTATACAGAATTATCTCCTATTTCGCAGTTGTCCCCATTGGTTAATTACTCAAACAAACATTTTTTAATCACTATGAAACATTTATCAGTGGTAATTGAATGAAATTGACCATGCATTCATATATCCCCGATACTCCAGTGTACGTACAACATTAGCACTTGTTTGAATGCGGTTCAAGTGGGAATACCCTTAAATTGGAAGGGTGGTGGGCGCCGAAATAGCGCACGTTTGACTTTCTCGGCTTTCCTTCTTCCGTACTAGCTGGTAAAAGACTATTCCAAGATCCTTTAAAAATACGACTTTCGTAATATGTCATGCTCGATTATAATTAAGGCATAAAATGAGATTGTGCATAAAATGTACTTCGATGCCCTTCCGCTGACACGGGGCTTACTAACTACCATTGAATACTACGAGAGAAACAAAGTAAAAAGGGGAGTGAGGGAGATATTCCTTGCACCGGAGTGTAGCTAGAAGAACGCAAAGCTAGCGTATTGTACATATACATAAGGAACGCATAGGGACTGTAATATTAAAACTAACTTTTAATATCATAGCTATGTAATAGCTCGTCGCATCATCGGGGGAAGAATTTACATGATTAAGTGAATAAATTTCTAAGGGTAAACACGCGTAACTCTTAAGGCAATACTTTTAAGGCGACGATATACGAGCAAAGTGATCTGTTCCTAAAACAAAAAACGTTGTATTATAAAGAATAAAAGAGTGGTAGGATGGTATACGAGAACAAATGGCGGGCGCCAGGGGGGATGGGGGGCTTGGGGATGTGGGAGTGGAAGGAAACACGGTTTCAAAATTCAAAATTTTGACTATTTCGGGGGGCCAGGGGTGGGGCGGGGTATATTGATGAAAGAAACTCGGATAGAGTACGAATGTTATCCTTTTTAATAGAGAGCGCGGCAAAGCGAGAATGCGAGAAAAAAATGTTTGTACAGAGATATTCCGGTTATTAAATTTTGTTACACGAAAAAGTGGGAAAGAGTGATTGGAGGGATATGCAAAAGAAGGAGAGAGCGCGCGCGCGTGAGAGCGAGAGAGAACGAAAGACAGAGAGAAAGTGCGAGAAAAAGAGATTAACTGACAAAAAATGCTTTAGGAATCACGTGTATTTTCTTCGTGAAAATTGATATTCACCTAGGTCATTTACGAGAAATATAAACATGAGTATTAAAACTGTGAACTGTATTCGTGAGTGTCATATTTCTAAGGAAGATAGCTCCACGGGCGAATGTTTTATGGCAGTTTCCGGCTGAATCACTAGTCCGGCCATCGAAACAATAATACGTGTAAGGCGAGCCAATTCACAGGTGATCCCGAAATTCTAATCAGAGCCCAGAAATGCATCGCAAAAAATGGAAGGAAAAAAAAACTACCTCGGCCATTAGGGAAACTGAAAACACAGGGTGAAAAAAAGGAGAGGTCCTATTCGCCGCACTCCAGGCAAAAAATTTCGAGGCGCAGAGATCCCGGTTGCGCGCGTGCGAAAAAAGTCACGAAAAAGGAGAGGGGAGGAAACTGCTCCTGAAACATTGCCCAGCGAAACCAAAGTTCCTACTACGTTTTATAAAATATAGAAACCGAATGACCGCAGCAAACTCGAACCTGTACATATACAAGACTAAACTTGAAGGGCGTGAGTCTTTCAAGCTAGCAATCGCATCGACTCACGCGACTCAGAGATCGCCGGGCGAACTAGCTCGCAGCTCTTTGATTGGGAGCGGCGACGGGGCAGGGTCAATTTCAAGGCGATGCAAAATCGACAGGCGGTGTCTCCGTGGATTTTGGTGCCCGGTCATCGGCCAATGTAAACACCAACGGGATTTTCCCCGAGGCGCTCTTGCGTATCATCGGAACGGAACAGCTAGAAGACAGAGTGTGTGTCTTGGGTTGGCGGGCCGATACACCTGTTCGGTTCGAGACCGGAGACTATTGACGGTGGTAGCACAATAAGTACGGAGGAACGCTGGCAGACAGACACACATCCTGCACACATGACAGTTAGACAGAACGCGCGCGTGACACCGTCGCAACTTCACGCATACACCTACACACACCCACGCAAAATACGCTGAGAGACAGGCGGAAACAATAAACGTTCAACACTCGTACACACACTCACAGACACAGACACAAGCAGTCGACAATTAAGCACATAAGTATACAAGTAAAAATAAGCAGCCGTAGCTTTAGCTTGAATGTTAGCGTATAGGCAAGAAACACACACGATGTAACTTTAAACTACGTATTTAAAGAGAAATGATAAGGAGGGAAGACCGAGAGCGAGGGGGAGGATTCTAGCTGTTAAGCGAATACCTGTGTAAAATCTAGTAGGTGTCCACAAGAATAAAATAAAAACATATATTGTGGTACAAATCACACCAAGATCGTACCTTGGACGTGCGTGTTCGATTCTTACCCCCACAAAGCTGCCTTTACCTTTCTTTATTGCACAAGGCCCGTCGCCTCTCAATTTACACAATACTGCTTTCTTTCGCTTTAGATTCACGGATTCTTTAGAATCCTTACTTGCAGGAGGAAGTTTTATAATTTATAACTAAGAGTGGATCAGTTCAGAATCGTGGATAGTCACTCAAAATAATGAGAGACAGAACTCAGTGGTGTTTAGCGTCCGCTTCATTATCAGCGACCAGTTCGAAATCAGGTTTCTCTCCCGGTACAGCTCGGTCGGCCTTGCCAGACCATTCGACGAAACCGTAGCCGACCATGCCGATGCAGAGGATGCCGATCAGACAGTAAATCTTCATCCAGGTGCACAGATAAGGACTGTACGCGTATGTAATTACAGAGCCCGTTGCTTCCCAAAGACGAAAGTTCGAGAAAGCCGCCTCTTCTTTCCCCGGGAACAGTATTCCATTCAGTGCTAAGAAAATATAAGAAACATCCAAATTTAACAACTCTCGACACGCGGGAATTTAGTGAATCAGTTTAACTAAACCCATACAAGGTAAATCATGAGAAATTGTATACTGGCAATCGATACGCGCAATGCTGTTGGCAAGTTACCTTCCCTTGTTACAATCAATACTCGACTAGCTCAGTAGTTGGTAATAAAATAATAAATATTCGTATGGAACTTCGAAAATACTTTTAACAACAATCGGTTATTTCCCTACAAACTGTTTATTCTGCCAATCGGGATACGTACCATTAACTTGGACGAGCCAGATGGAATCACATAGACCCCAGAGGGCTGCCATCAAGAAAAACATGATCCCTTGATCGGGGGATGGCTTCCATTGTAATAAGTATATTAATATTGCTATGTGGAGGAAGAAAGCGAAGATCATAACTGGTTTTCGGCCAGTTATCTTCGTTATGGTTCCCGTGCATAGTGCGGCTATCGCATTCGTGATACCGAAGCAGATCATTACGTATCCGATATTATTTATTCCCCATGCACAGGACACGAAGGACTATAAAAATATATGAAGAGAGTTAGTTCTGCCCGGATGGGAATAATCTGGGAGGAACATCTTTTCTGTCCTTACGGCATTGTAGTCTGCGAATAGGAACGCTTGTTCCGCCCCAATGAAGATGATAATTGGCAGTATTAGGAGCTGAGCCTTTTCTTTCAGTAACGCCACCGTTACCGCCAGTAGCCTGCAGCCCGTCAAACCCGTCGCACTACCTTTTCTAGCACGGTCGTACCTGAGACAAAGACGAGCATCAGTCCCCAACGGTGAGTCACTTTGAAACTTGATTTTTCCTCCGCATTTTCTGCATATTTTCCAAAGTCAGAATGAACTTGACACACGCGCATCGCGCGGAATAGAAAGCTTGGTAAAAACGATTAATAAATAGGTGGCGCTTCGTGTCGGAGAACGTGATCGATGGGTTCGAGTTTGCAGAAGTGCGCGTTGGTTGCCACCGCACCAGCATCCCGCGATCTATCTGCGAAATCGGATTGATGCCTTCAATTTGCCAGTCATCATTCTTCATTCCAAAATACTATCACCAGCACGTTCCCACCCTCGCCTAATGTGCTATCAATTCTGAATTCGCGAATATGCTTTTCTCTGCCGAATGTTTCATGAATGAAATCAAGGAAGATATATCATTTAATCATGTAAATTAAGTGAAAAGAGAATCCAACTAAAGTGTGGCTTTAAACCCAACACACGAACTCGGCGCGTTAATATAATGCAGCGTTGAGTGAATGGTATTTTCATGGGGAGTGCTGTCACTTTAAAGACACAATGGGCAGCGTAAATTTTTCCGGCCATTCTTCCACTTCTTCCTGTGACAGACGCTTAATTGGCTTCCGGTAAACGAGCAGCCCTCTCGTTGATGGCCTCGCACACAAACTTAAGCGTTCGCGGCGAACGGCAGATATAATAGTCCGCGGAGATAAAGTAGATCCGCGATTGTTCTTTTAGTCGGCGGAACTTGAGGGCGGGCTTTTTATTAACAGCTTAAAGGGTTACAGGGAAAATGGGAGTCTTTCGCGTTAATCCGGCCGTGAAGGCGCTCCTCGAAGCAGCCGACAGTCATCCTATTAGAATAGACTTGTGGAAAATGGCTTGGCACCAGAGGCCGTAACGCCCTGGAAATTGTATTATACGGCTAAGTCATAAAAGATTGTGAAAGTACCTGGAAAGAGAGTCGACTCCAAAGGCTACGATTAAGGAGGCTGCTATCATGCACGCTAAGTAAATGCCTGAGATTAAATGGATCCTTTCCGTCGGCGGACGCTCCAGTGGAAGGCTCCCCGTTTCACTGGATGAGGCGCCGCAGAAATTCGCACCGCAAGCTTCCGCCACGAAGCTGCTGTTCAGAGTGCTGTTCGAAGCCACAATTTCCACTCCATACGATAGAACTGCCGGTAGAGAGGAACATCTCGATTCATCGGCCGTATTCACCCAAATAGATTGGAGATTCATTACTTAATGTGTATTGTACATAGGATATTTGGAACCAGCAATTAACACACCTTGCAAGCTATTCTCAATTTCAAAGCTTTCATAGAAATTCAGTGATACTGTAATAATGTGCTATGGCAATCGATATCTTCCCCCAAGTTAATATAAAATCGGAGAAGCCCCCTTTTGGTCAGATTGAGGCTTTATAGTTTGGATGAGGGTAATTTAGGGGAGGGGTGAAGTAGGCTTCGACTAGTGATTTCACTAAGCTTTATATCGGAAAAGTGCAAAATTTAAGCGGCAAGGATAGGGTGGTATCGATCCAATAAGATAGAGGTTCATGAATAAACTTAGGTAGGGGTTCCCAGGGACTAAGTAAGAATGTAGTATTGCGCTAGGAAAGGCAGTGGCTCTAAAGTTACATTGCAAGCACACCAGGTGTTCTCTATTGCGCTCACGTTTTCAAAGCTGAGCTGTTACTAGGTTTCTTTCGATCTCGGCTTGGCAACGTTTAAGCTGATTGGATTTGTTGATTCTTTCAGTAGACTATTACGATCTTATCATTGTCTTATAATTATGATCTGTTTAGTTTTGAATGAGACTGCTCGGACGCACCTGCGGAGGATATAAGATTTCCCCAGACCTGCGCCATCTGATAAAACATGAAGAAGACTCCGAAGAACCTGGTGACAAGAACATCTGCGACTACATCGGAGACGGTGGAGTAAGCTTCGGCGACCACCGAGAGGTAGGTGCACTTTGCACACCAAAGTGGCCCGGCGCCGATGCCAAGTAGTAGTCCGGCGGGTATCATAGTGTAGAATTTCGGATAGAACTGGGCCGCCATGAACGGCACGTAGGTCAGTATCGATAAGGAAATCGTCCATTTGCATCCCAGCCAGCTGCAAGCAACGAAGGAGTGGGTTCCCTTTAGATTGAGCCTGGATTACCCCATCCTCCACCAACCCCTTTTCCTATAATCGAACCTCTCCCACAGATTGCTCCCGAATATTCGACAGGTCTCACGCGCCAGCGCGCTTTAGTAGTGGCTGACCTTAAATCGCCTCTCGAATTCTCCAAGTTCTCGAGGAACTTGCATCTATATTCCCTTCTCACGTACAAACAACTTCTATGCAAGTTTCGCGCGCGAAGAAATTTACTGCCTAACATTTGATCTATCGTAGGGTTTCGGGACATTCGAGCACGTTTTGTCATAACGGTCACCGCGGCGATGCCCATCCGGAGTGATTGCGGAAGGCAATTCCGGGCCAAGGTAAAATCGCCATGCGTAATAAACTTTATTACCCCGGGATAGTCGTACACGAATAGCGAAGCGTAACGCAATCGCAAGATTCAATCTTTTGTGCTGACAAAACTTCACTGCCCCGTACTCTCCACCAGGGAAAAAAGGGTTTTGAATTTGTTAGCGGGATGTTTTTAATAGTTTTTGTCAATTTGTATCATGGAAGGAGCAAGTGAAATATGGCCAGCGGAAGACGGTTAGTATTTAGATTCAGGCCGTTATCATTAATAATTGTAACTACTTCAAACGGACTGCTATAATAGAAACGAGCGGCGTACTTCACTTTACGACTACTGGAACGTTTTTCTCGAGGTCAGGCGAGATAAAAGGGCATTCTCGGGCAGAGGCCCGTGCCCACCAGTCCGTAACCCTTTCTCTGTCCTTAGTCCTCATCTTTAATTAGACTCTCATTTGCGACCAGTACGCCCGGTTTTTCAGGGACTCGTATCGCGCGCACCTGCGACGGAAAAATCGTCCGCTCACAAGGTCATCGCCAGTCTCTCGCAGGAAATAACGATTTTCCCGCTAGAACCTGATGATCGGCGGAAAAATAGCGAATGTATGGGCACACGCTTAATTATACATGCACGCCCGCATATTCATTTGTCGTTTATACGTTTCTACTGCCACGGCATTCTTCTATCCGCGGCGGGCGTTTCGACGGACGAGCCCCCTGTTCCGGCTTATATAAACAACACGTGCCTCTCTGGTCCAATGCGATCTTTATCTTAATTACAAGTTCATTTCAAGCCACGCTTTTTTTATCCCCAACACTAGCTTGCTACAGTTTAGTCATGTAAATTGGTTAGCATTCTAAGAGATCTCCCACGCCCAGTTGGAAGAAGCGGGAAGTAGCCGGAGCGGCGGGCTCGTCGATTAAGTAATCCTCGAGTAAGACTCACCTAATGATCAAAGTTGGCAGGAAGATATTACTGAATATCAGGCTCAAGTAGATCGAGGCCAGCGTGAACGTGCCAAGCGATTGATCGGCGTTAATCGAACTCTGGAGATTGGTGGCACCCATGAACGCTGTGAAATTCACCATGAAAGCCACCCCTATTACCAGAACGTTCTTGGTGATGCGCCATCGTTCCGACGGCTTGAATCCCGTTGCCTCGGTCTGCACCTTCACGAATTGTCGGGGTTCCTCGAATTTCTCGAGTGTCATATTGGAGAATCCTCTATCTCCTTTCGCACTCCTCTTTCTCCCACTTGGACCCTTCTCGATCTCGACGTTCCGGAGAGCTGAACCATTCAAACACGCCCCTGAATTAATACTAGCAAATGCCTGATATTCTTCCGGATCAGTCGCTCCCTTCTTTCGCCAACCCCTCGAAAGCCACTGAGCTGATCACCAACACCACCGTAGATAGCACTAGTCCCAACTAACTTTATTGCTCACTTACTTCGACCAGGAGAGCACTCGCCTCACCTCGCCTCGGGCAAAGGATCCACTTATGCGCACTTTTCACGCCAACTCTGTGATTATGTCTGCCTGCCTCCCGCACACACGCTCTTAGGGTGTGTCAGGCGAATGTCGTCAGTACCGGAGCACTTCTCTCTTGGCGATGGCAGCGGCGGCACCAGCAGCAGCAGCAGTCCTTATCGGCGGTCATTCCCTCTAACTATTATCACAGACGCGACATCAAATAATCTGCAAAAAAGTCCCATAATTGTCCGATAACGATTGCGGGCAACGGATTAAGCCAATTAGACTCTTGACCTTTTTTTCTAACTGGCTCTTATCGTTCTACTCTTATAATTAAATAGGAAAAATCCCGGATTCCTGGAATATGTCTGCATTATTAATTTAAAGTTGCATATCACTCGACTGTCAAAGATTAATGAAAATATTCGCACGTAATTATGACTGCCAGTCGGTGATTTATTTAGGCTTGAATCATTACCAGTTCTGTCACGCGGAGGAAATTCGCCCTGCCGCCAAGATGGATTCGCGCCGGTAATAACTCACTGTGATATCGCGTTACACAGACCAGTATCGTTAAAGGCAACCCTCGAACCATTCGCAATCCGATACTACTGATGTTGCAATTCCTATATAACGATCTTGTTATACATATATTTTGATACAATCTCAATAGATGGGTAAATACACCAGATGGCTAACGTGTACCGTAAGCTCATCCGTCATTCGAGAGTTTCTTAGTCAACAAGGATATTGCAATCTGTGCTCATAGCCCCCGAAAATTACATCCTCCCAATTTGTGCTGTGAAATCTATTAAGTGCACTGATACGAGAGCCGTATAATGGAGGAAGCCACGCGCCAATATCGGCAAAGTAAATTCGGTTAACTAAGTTTATCCCAAGTTTGCAGCCTGCGGAGCAAAAAGCAGCTCTCGCTTGATGTTGCATCAAGTGTGAATGTATAGCACAGTGGCGGTAACACGAGCATTCTTTTTCTTAGATTCAAGGAATGATCGCCAGAATCAGAGTAGTTGGGCTACTATCCGATTTCAACGGCGAGACTTTTAGCTGTACTAATGCGAGTTTCCTTGCCGCCAGACACCGCTCGGAAGACAGGGAGGACCAATTAATTTCGCGCGAGATCGCTTTAATTCTGACGTCTGCCGGCGCGGCGCAAGGGTTATCCGACATTTCGCCAGGGGAGAAAGCTCACGAGATAGAAGAGCGTGCAGTGCAAGAGTCGTAGGACACAATGATCTATTAGATCCGCTGTGATAAATGGAGCGCGCGCGAGAGAGATCAGTTATCCCCTCGGTGGAGAGAGAGTGGATAAACGAAAGCTTCTTGGCACCTGGTGTACTGACGAGATCTACCTGCAAAATTTGATTTACGAACCCACCAGCACCAGTATTCGTAGGCATCGTGCGTCGTTACGTAAAGGTCACCCGCGGGGTTCGCATCTTGGAAAGCCGAGTTATCTAACTGAAGCAGCAGCAGCAGCAGCCTCCCGAGTTCTGTTTCAGCAAGTTATGCCGGCGCTCACTTGTCTCTGGATATTTATCGCTCTATTGATGGAAGTGAGAATAATTTTGTCCCGACGAGATTATATGTTTTATGAGCGACGTTACCCATCGACGCTCGCTCGAGTAAATAGGGAAACGGTTCGCTCGTTACCGCCTTGTCTGGCCACCCGCTGTGATTGACGGGTTATCTCGTGTGCGGATAAAAGACCATTGAATGCTCTCCCTAAATCCGGCCATCATCCAGCGTTACTGCAAGTGACTTGCTCCTGGAGGTTCATACATAATATACTGATGTTATACCGCAGACCTACTCAACCCAAGTAGACTGTCGTGTTACACGGACTCGTGTGACACAGTGTCCTCCCATGTTACACCGTGCTCTATTGTACTCCATTCCGGACATGCCTTGTCCCTTGTCATTTGTTAGTCGAATAATGACCGGTAGACCACTGTAATATATTATTTTGCCGCAATTTTCTACTTTCTCGACATTCATTCTACTGATTTGTTGTTTCCACGGGCAAGGTACAATGGGCATTTTATTTTACGCTCGACAAGATTGGACGCTCGCCGAAACAAGCTCTAGCAGCGATGTTCGTTACCTAGAAGTACACGGGCGATTGCATCAACAATTCCGTGTTGGAGTAATGCTAGAATCACGATAGCCCATTCATTGGACACGAACGAATGGGCTGTCCTTGAGAATAGGTATCCTTGCACCTTTCACAAAGTCCGACGGTACTCGACCCACGACAACGTTCTCCTCGATACTCGGCCCGCCGACGACGGTACAAGCGGCTCTGATATCGCGCCTTAAACCGGAGATCACAGCCACTCCGGTACACACACACCACATAATTGCGCAACGATTAAAGCAATCTGAAATATTTAAATGTATGTATTCGCCGGCGAGATGGTAATGTTCGCTTCTCCGAAAGAACGGCTTACACGCCACTATGACTAACGCGCACCATAAATTACAGTATCCTGTTGTTTATTCCTTTCGCGTGGCCACCGCCTTATCTCTCATTTCTGCAGCGCATCCTTCGAGAGAGAACCGGCCGACAGTTCGCTGCAACTCTCCAATAGTTTATCGACTAGCTTGAAAATGCGATCGCGCTCCACTGACTTTCCTCTGTCTGAATTCGCTGGCAACAAAGTTGCATTATCCTGAGAGGAAGATGCGCCGTGGAAGAAAGAGGCACGCCAAGAAGGAAGAGACTCTCGGCCAATTAACATAACTAGATGTGTCCGAGGAGGAAAATCGTTTGACGGTGATTTCGCGGCTAATCAAAGAACCGCGCGAGACAATAGCTCGCTGTGTACACGCGATAATGATTTTCCCGGCGGAGAGTCGGCGGGCGCTCTGCACTCGGTGGTAATTAAATTGGTCGGCGCGGTGTGGCGTGCAATCGGCGCGGCGGCGGCGGCGACGGCGGCGGCGGCATCGAACGTCGAAGTACTCGAAAACTTCGACAGCGGAATTGCCGCGGCGGCACCCTACAAATTAGTAGTGAAATGCCTGCCCCTACCACTGCCTGATTTAACACCATCACCGGCGACTTAATTGTCGCGTGCCACAGGTTGTACTCTTTCCTAAAAAGCGTGCCGGGTCGAGTCAGAGGTTCGTCATGCTTGTTCGGTCAGAGGTAATTATCCTTGACAGCGCCGATGTACGATAATCACACTTTGTTGCGGTGGAGAATTGTGACGTAAAAATCAGCAGGAAACATTGAAATTTCCCGACGCTGCGAGATGAGATGTGGTAGGTTGCGGATCAGTGACTAATATTTCCCGATCGATAATTTGATGCAATTGTTCCGCGAACACGGTGACGAATGCAATGCTGGTTAAACATTCCTGTGCTCTCGGAAATATGGGTTTTCCGTGTAAATAAAGGGCTGGTGTAGATAGTAGGGAAAGGTAGTGGTATTTCGGTATTCATTGGTGTTCCAGAGGTATTCACCGCACTATTAACCTTCCAGTGCGCGAGAGCTCGAGGCTTTCGAGATCGACACTCCAGTCGAGTGCATAATTGAAGCCAGCCAAGCTGTCTGTCTCGCGCTGTATTTGCTAACCGGGTAATTCTTAATTTACGCTCGTTATTCGTAATCAGATAATAATGCAGCAATCATTTATCTCGTTGTCGATAATGAACTGTGATAGTCGTGGTAATAAAAGTGGTATATGCACGAGCAATCGTCCTCGGGAATTGTCTAGTTTTATGGCGTGGGCTTGGCGGAGTAGTGCTCGTTCCTGAGAATATTGCAAAGATAGAGTTGGCATCGTCAGCTTCTTTTCTTCTGGAGGTAGGTGGTTTTCTTTAAGAAGTGTATCGCGCAGCTCTCCTTTAAGGGAATTGTCTCGGTGGGGCTTAGCGGGTGCGGGTTAGAGGTAGAGCGGGTGGAAGTGGCACAACTTAAAAAGGTGATCTCAATATCTCCGAAATCTTAATCCGCCGCGACTCTTAGGCTTACCTCGAGAAAGTCGGCATTCCTGCCGGCAGGATTTCCAATCCAAAGAGATCCTTGTTTGCTCGGGCTGCTCGGGCTGCTCGTGCACGTGGTGTCGCGTCTGGCGCCGTTCCTTTCTTTAGGCGCAACGATTGAAATAATACTGATTGCCGACGAAACCTGTGGATTAAACGATCACATTTCCTCCCCACTATGTCGTCCAATACCAGTCACTCCTTTGCGCCGGACAATGTGTCCGTGCTTATTGATGCCTATCGAAGCCTGATCTCGCTGCCAGCGGCGCGGCGCTCAGGCCTCCTCTTTTTCTTCCTTTTACATATCGGAGCAACAGCGAAGCCTTTCCAAGGTTTTTCGTAAAATTATTCCCACTGCTTTTCTCATGCCAGAGTTTCTTATGGATCAGCTTGAATTAATGAAACTGTTGCACTGGCACGATATTAAGTTTCTCGGGTGGAAATCCTCGCGCTTCCAACCGAGCTGAAAATAAATCGCTGCGGGGTGGGTCGGAGCGTCTAATGAAAATTGATAAAACGAGTTTAAGCGAAAGGTAGTATGTCATGGGACGACTTGTCCGATACACCATCCACTAAATCAGTCCTATTGCGGCCTGGTATTTCGCCAATGAAATATCTCGGGTACAAATTTTTATGGAATGGAATGAATTACCGAGCTTGCTCTCTTGAAAGAGTTATTCGCGAAGCAGTTGACAATTCTGCAATTGTTAGATACGATTGAAGAAGTCCAGGTAGCTCGAAGTATCATTATCCTGTGATTGCTCCAGAAGGAGAATGGTCGTACAAGTATCTCAACTATTAAAGTGTAAATTAAAGTGGGGCCGGTGAATTTTTGGCGGTGGCGGATTCCCTGGAGTGGCAGTTTTAGCCAAAGAGGGGTATCGATCGTGCAGTGAGCTGATTAATTAAGGGAGTGGGCGCGCGCGAGAGCGAGCGAGCGAGCGAGTCAGCTTCGATTTCAGTGGCGTGGAGGAAAAAAGGATGTCTCATCGATCTAAAGCCGCAGAGACACCGGTTCCTCACTGGTGTTCATTAATCCTTCAGATTAATTGCCAGGCTTTTTATTGCACGGCATCCGCTCGCGCGCAGATAAGAAGAGGCAGATTTTACCAGCTGCTTCGGATATCTCTTGAACCTGTTCTTGCGCCCAAGTTTTTCTTGCCGATCGTAGCTGCGTTACGAGCGAACCTACACACTGGAACCATTCTTCCTTCCAATCAATTTGAAAGTCTCTTAAGCCTCGTTCACATTAGTCGAGCGACTCGAATTCAAGGAAGGCGCAGAGCTCGGTAATAGCAGATTGTCCGAGAGGCTCGTAAACGGGAAATGCTTGCAATGCCGATGTCCAATCGACAGGTCATCATTTTCACTTGGAAGACAAATTGCCTGTATTACGAAAGACTTACTGACTGCGCGAGGGTACTGTAACCATAGAGAGCTCGCTCGTTTGTCGCCGGTCATTAATCACCTTTAACGTGACGACACTTTTAATGCCGGAGAGCAGGTAGAGAAAGCGAAGTGCATGAGCATTACGGTCATTTGTTCGCTCGATGCGCCAGAGATTAATAGCCGGTTATCGGGATCAGCGTCGGTTGGCCCGCGCTCTTTTTCCCTATATAAAATATGAAGTTCGCCTTTCCATAATTGCTTTCATAGAGCCGCGCCGCTATAAATTCCTCGATGATAGTTGGCGCGACAAAACCGGCTTTTTACTCGAAAATGCCACGGTCAGCCTGGCTATTTGACGACGCGAGTCATTGTTAATGCCCCAATTGTGCAAATCGAATTAGCAGGCACGCGCCTGCATGTTAAAATTGTTGAAATTCACTGAAATCCCATTTGTGTTCGATTAATTCGTAATTCATATTTAGCCAACGTCGCGCCCGCGATGAGAACCGATGGACTTTGATATTGGAGTTTGTTCGAAAGCCTTTTGCTAGCATCATTTCATCAAACGCGTCCCCCCTGTAATTAGGTTCGCTAAAACTGTGTTGAAGTGCAGTTGATGTGCGCGCAATACGATATTAATTTCATATGTCGCTTAAGTTAAAATCAAATTTACTTAAACGAAATTCAGTTGGCGTTTAGCCGACCGGGTAGCAAAAAATCAGGCAGTTTCGAGAAATTGGTGGAGTCTCCCTCTCTCTATCTCTCCCGACTGATACAAGTTCATGGAATCGCTTTGCCTGTGCAGAGTGCGCACACGTCGAAATTGAAGTTAAACACAGCGCACGATATGCGAGCACGAAAATTACATGAAGCCACTTTTCCTCGGCGAGGTTCCGCCCTCACAGACGAGAGTACACGCTGGAAGTTTCACCGAGCTGGGAATACGCGAGTGAGTGTTTCAAGCAAAATAAAATTACGCTCTGCAGCAATTATTCAGGCTGGAGCACTTGCGGACATGTAACTTTTGTGAATCCCAGGTGGTATATCGACTCTCGTCGCGCCTTTAATGTTGCTCCAAAATGAGATTGGCGTCAGCGTATCAATGATTTATGGTGTCATTTGAATCCACATTGAATCGGATCAATCGGAATAGAGGTCAACGGAGAAATAGTCAATATGAAATACTGGCTGGCTCCCTCGACAGTTTCAGCGAGGGTACAAAAATGCCTTATGCTTCAGCGTCGGCAAATATTAGCATATTATTACCTTCGTTTGGTTGGAAGGCGAGCTGAGCGAATGAAGTCGGACACACACGCCAGCCCCAATTAAGAGGGATACCTTTCGTTCGTTCATTAATAATCTCTCTTATAACTGCAGCGAGCCCTTCCTTCATTCCGCACGAATCTAAGAGCAGATTTGGCGTAGTATGCATCTTTTTCGAGATATTTGCGGCGGTGTAAAATTTATGCGCCGTTGGAATAATCAGAGCGGCATTAATTATGCAGGCTAATAGTCAATCGTGCTGGTCAGCGATGTAGCAATGACGTTCTTGGAAATTGTACGTGTGGTCTGGTGAATTGAACGAGGGGAGAAGTGTCGGGGAAGCGGGCAAATATTTGGAATTAGCAATTGGCCGTTTTTTCGTGGGTGACGCTTCATGAATTTGAAATGGCCTCGTTAAGAGATCGCGAGCGGGACTAGAAGTTAGCCGTTTCGGATTCATGGCGCACTGAATCGGCGATGGCCGGTATAATGGCTCGTAAAGCAGGATCGGACGCCCCGTCAAATGTAGCGTGATAGCGCAGCCACGCGGTTCTGGTTTTGTCGCCCACCACTTTCCGATCGATTCCTGCCACTTTAATCGACCGTGGCGGATTCCGCGATTTCCCGGCGTCCTGAATACACAAATCCAAAGAAGAAGCGCGAACGTCTTCGTAACGTAAATTATAAACCATTAGTCGAATTGGTTTGAACGAAACTCGTAGATGCACGCTTGCATCCTGAGTTTATCCGGCTGCTCTAACAAAACTCGATACTTTCCTACTAGAAGTCAAGTGCTCAAACTTTTGAAAACTCGATAAGAGTTTGTTATGTGTTACGCGGCCGATACATGCCACTTCTATCACAAGGAGAATTTGCTTCGATACGCCGAGGCAGGTAGTGTAAAAACAAAGTACATCACAATTTTCCTCCAATCCACTGCGTCCACCCACTTGAATTCTACGCTGAGAAAGATGAGAGCGGTGCTTGTCAAATCGAATCATTTATTCGTTGAGCGTGAGGGTAGTCTGTAACCTATAATGTAGATCGGCTGTAAGACGTGCTTGGTGAAGGGTGAGAATGATTGCTCCTTGAAAGTCCTAAGTAGGAGAAAAGTCAAGGCGAGAGTCGTAGAAGCGTAGTGGTACTTACTGCTTGGGTGGCTTGAGTGGATCCCATAAACGGTGAATGGAAAGAAGGGGGGGACTTAATCGAGATAAAACAACCCTGTAATACTTATTCAAGTTTACTATCTGATCGAGCGAGTACTCCATCCTCCGAGAAGAGGAGGAGCTCTCATCTGAATTATCGTGACAGTTTGAGCACTTTCAGTACCCAGAATGTACACCCGAGACTTTTTCCCGCACGCTCCGACATCGCTTTTGCTCTGGCGTCATCAACGGTGAGACATTAGAGACGTATAAATTAGTGGGACCCTCTGAGAAATCTCTTGAGTTAGCGGAGAGCCCGAGCGGAGGAAGCGCGCCATAAAAACACTCGTCGCCTATCTCCAATACGTGCCAGGCAAGATTGAAGCGGCAACCGAGTTAGATCGAGATCGCGACACAACTATTTCTCCTCGAGAAAATAAGATACAATGAAAGATCCTGTAATTGTACTTCTATAGTGCGTGGAAAAAAGCAGTGTTTACGAAATGAATAAAAAGAAATAGTGTGTTTGGCAAGGTGGTAATATAATCTTCTTACGAACTAGTTGGGCTTTCTGTTGAAATCGCTTTTCTTTCAGTTGTATTCATATTAATTTCCATTTCACACTTTAATCTGATTCGCTGCTCCGGCGTAGAAGTCATGCGACAGTAAATCCCTACTTGAAGCCGAGGTTTTTTCGAGCTGCCCACTTAACGGGAGCTCGGTGGAAAAAGTTAAATAGCTAATAAAAAGTTGGCCCTGCACTTGTGCATTGCCGAGTGGTGGTTTCCGCCTTTCAAGATGAAACTTTGGAATGCAGAAGCCCGAGAAATGTCGACGGGAGCAGGTGCCATCAACTACGACCTGCATTACGACACTTACCTTCCAGTTCCCCGAGTAATTCGTCTTGGACAGATAGATCCCGACAACTTTTCATCTCTTACAGGCGTGATAACGATAATTCCCAGACATACCACGCCGAGAGCTGAGTTTTCAACTCTTAAGTTCTGTCCCAGTTGAGCTTGACTGTTGGAGATTTCGCATTCCAAATAATTCTGACTATTACTGTGACATTCCCGGAACTACCAAGGACAAATTTCATTTTATTACATTCTTCTTGCCAGTTCCACTATAATTGTACAGTTGTGTTCTTCATTTTCTTGGCGACGGCGAATCTTTCTCGCGGAGTAATTACAAAAGCGTAAGGCAGCCATTCCAGGCACTAATGTATCGAAGTTTCGTACAGTGGCCGGTGTAGCAGAAAATTCCACGGTAACTCGGAGCAGCCTGTAAGAAAAGTTTGGCTGAATTTCACCTGTAGCTTTTAAGCAGAGCTACTCTGAGGCAGGAAGTTTAAATGCAATTTAAATTCAGAGGTCCAAGCGGTGCGGCAAGCGGTACGCGTCGCCGGTAGCGCCGCGGTGGGTTTCCAATTTCAAAAAACATTTCAAATTTCGCACTGTGTTTCCTCGGAACACGCTCGGGCGCAGTGGCAACAAGAACGCACCGGAGCCCCGTTCTCCTAGATTACATCGGCTAAGTGAAAACATTTTTCCTTCTCGTTTAAAGTGGTCTCTGCGGCTCCCAGCGAGAGTCTACGCCAACGATTTACAAGCACCATTCAACAAAGAATATTCGATTATTACATTCACGAAATCTGACGCGCCTAAAATAACTCTTGTCTGTTCTGGCGCGCGTACAAACCTTCTGCTATTATAGTAAGAAGGCAAATTGATATTAGAAAGATCAAATAATATTGTAGATAAGATGCGCGGGACTCGGAATGAAATTCCAATATTTCCAATAGTTCATCATTGCTCGGTGCTGCGTCAAAGACGGCGACTTGTTGCTACAGCTGGCGTCGTACTTTAATTAGAAAGATATATATCTTAAAGTCGGTTTGCTGGAAGGGCAGTCCCATTTATTTCGCAGCAATAGTAAGTACAGAAAGCCGCTAATGGGAGTACTCAATAAATTGGTTCGAACATTACGAGCGTAGTTTTCCGAGTCGGCTTTCAGCTCGTGAGCAATCCGTTAATGGACTTCTAATTTCGTGGTGGCATCAGCTGAAAGCTTCGTCAGTGCCTATCGAATGGGCTTATCTAAAAAAAGCGTAATTGGTATTTGCCATTGTGGAAGTACATTTGTATTGCCGAGGCTTTGTCCATTGTTTCGAGACTGGTATGAAAAAGTGAGAGAAATAGCGCAGTTGAGATGTCGAAGCACGAACGGAATGAAGACCCCATTTTCCCAGATATTACTTTCGCCCTTTGAACTCCACGGATAGTCCGGGAGAAGATGATAGTCATATTAATTGTGCTAATGTAACAGCAGATTTCTCGTTTACATTCTTTCGCGCGGCGGATACGAGGACTCGGCCTCGTAAAGGGTAGCTTTGGTGAAAAGCTGGCTGGAGAGGAACTCGTATCGACGCTCTCAAGCGTAGCGTTTTATTAACGCCATTGCCGATCCATGTTGTTATGAGGGGCATTAGCTCGCCAACGATCTTTTAAGAGGTGAGCAAAGGGACGCGCTTCCGAAATACGTGGACGGAGAATGAACCAGGTGGGACAGCTCGAGAATTTTGGATTCCAGTCACGCGGGAACGGTTGTTCCAACGGCACATTTCGTGGTCCAGATCCAACGCACCGCTCTGTCCTTTGCCCAGTAACAGCAGCACTGCCTCCTAATGTACCAAGGGACGTGGTAGCATCTCGTGCCAAGTATATAAGCGTAGAATGACGAGCGTAGCGTGATAAGCGCAGCATCAAACGTGACAGCGATCCTGCCATCTAATATTTATCCAAATGGTCAGCGTTTTCGGCGACAGTTATAAAATAAACTGATTACTGTCATTTCTCCAAACGATATGTTCGAAACTGGATTGAAATCTCTGGCAACAGGCTGTTGACGTGGCAGACAGGAGGATGCGTCCATCAATCGGTTGCTTTATTTGTTAATTAATTTGCTAATTGAGGCACAAGGGACGTTTCATTAAGCAAAGGGAAAACAATGCTGTTGAAAAATATTATCGCTTCACCTGGCACTGTAAATAGTTTTTGGAAAAACGGTCGTTTTATATCGGGAAAAATGCTGTGTTTATTTTTTTACCAGCGTAACGTTGCTACCTGGCATGATTTCGACTTTGGTCCGACTGCTGGTTTCCCTCCCCCCGCCCGACATTTTTCCCCAGTGCGAGATTCATTCGCGCTCCTCAAATTTTAATGGCACGCGAGTAGCATTCAAATTAGTGAGGGAGAAAAAAAAGCAAGCGTGGCGCGGTTCACGCGTTTTGCTGGGAATATTCTGTTTAAGAGGAAAATTAATTTCGACAGAGGTCGACTTCGTTAATTAAATGGTAAGCGGGTATAAATTACGTGGGGAATTGCGATGACAATTATTCAGAGTGCGCCCAGCACAGCAGCCGGGAGAGTCCACTTCATAAGAGTACAACTAAGAAGCGAGATTTCTGCGGTGCTAAATACTTCTAGACGAATAACGGAAGTACTCCTTTTCCTGTTCTCTTAAAACCAAACTGGGAATAATCCAAACATTAAATATTCCTGTCCTACATGCGACTCTCCTCTTTTTTCCAACATCTTTCGCAATTTAAATTATTGCTAGCATCCGAGAAAAAAATATTTTTAACATACCGAACATAAATATCTGTCCATGGTGATCCAATTCTTCATAGGAATTTCGAGCTACCTGGATTGTGGCGGTGTAGCGGAAAATAATATCGTCAACAATGGTGTTAAACCTTTTGGCTATAAATAGCAGGTACATATGTAGTGGTTTCTCGGCGAGAGGTCCCAGTATGATTGTAAATCCCGTGGAGGTAAGAGCACTGGGATGGCAGCGGGGCAACGTGTTCAAAACAGTTCTCGGCATTGGTGTCGTAATGGGATTCAATGCTAGGAGAAACTTTTAATAGTGTCCACTTGCGATTAGCATAACTAGAGTCACTCGGAGTAATAGGAGTGGAGGTTTACTGGGCTTACGGGCGAATCGGTCACCGCAATACACAGCATCCCAAGGGCCACCTTTTGAGATATCACGGGAGTGCGCGGCCGCAAGGCGAAAAAAGGAGGGCGCGATAGTCCGAGAAGGTTTACGGGGCTCATTGTTATCCTGGAAATAAATTGCCGCGGCATTACATCGGAATTTCAGATGAACGCCTGTTGGTCCGGCACAAAAGGCAAGCCGGAGTTTGTATCGCACCTAACAAACTGTATTCCATTTTAGAAACTCCGCTGCAGAGAGCCAGCACGATTACCCGGATTTCGCAAGGTAAGCGCTGGCAATAAAAAATTCTCGGATTCGCCACTCCCACTTGAACGAAACTGATAAACAGACAATGTTCCCTAACGAACTCTCGCAACAATATTCATAACGATAATAAGTTTTGGAAGTGAGGGCTGGGAATTTTAATAATTGTAACAACGGCAAGGAAAACATAAGTTTCGAATTTGTAATCTTTATTGATAAAAATGGCAGGAGGAAATACATCTCGTCTAGTCAGGAGTTCACTTTAATAACTGCTCTTGGTGCACTTGCTTGGTACTCGAGGACAACTTTGCCAAGTCTCCTGTATGATAATTTGCTACACTGGAGAAAGTAATCTTTTCCTTCTGAAGAGGGCTTGATCCAGTGCATCATGCGCTCACGATACCTTTCGTATGCAAATACGAAAGTAAGGCGACTCCAGCACTTTACTATCCACCGAAAGCCCAAGAAAATAGCGTACTCCTCTCCAGTGCATTTCATCGATCCGTGGTATACTATCCTAGTGGCGCTCGGACAGGAAATGTTGGCCAAAGGAAGAATCCCAGATGGTTGTTGCCTTCGCGAGAGTTCTGCAAAAGAAGAAGTAAATATATTAGTTAATGCATTGATCAATATATAGGATTTTTTTGATGGAAAGATTTACATCTAATTACAAGTGGCGGAGTATCAGCGCACTGGCAGCTAGCGTCGATTCTTAAAGTGTAATTCTCTCGCTGCCGTAAATTGCGCGTGAAAATTTCGCCCGCCAGCTTTTAGCGCCATGCCTCGCTGTAATTATATGTTTTTTTCTTGTGCCTCGCGATTGCTCGAGGACACTTGCCACGCTCCGTTAATTCTCCGGCAAACGACGCAGGCTATACATATACATAAAGAGGCGGCCTTTAAGAAATCGTGACCGAAACCGCAATTGCGAGCGCACATCGGTGTGGCATGTGGCCAAGGTTCCTTTAACACTGCCGTATAATTCAGCGCGCAGCCAAACAAGAAGCCCCTTCCACTGCGCTACGTTTTCTTAGTCCTTAATCGCGTACAAATTTAGAGGTTTGTATTTCCGTGAAAGGGAATACTTTAGTCGGGAGCCGCAGCTCTTTTTTCGCAAAGGCGTGCAAAAGTAATCGAGTTCAGCCGCGTATTTTTAAGGCCGGGATTCCTTTGTGCGCTGGCGATAGTTTGCCCAAAGCTATTACCTAGTTTACTAAAAAGGGCAAAAAGTAATCAAGTTCTCATGCACAGAGGACCCTCATTAAAATCAGGTAATGATTGGCAGGCCGACGCTGCATTGTTCTAATTCTAGGAATTTATTACCTATCGGATTTGGCCACGGAGTGGGGAAGACAGAGTTACATTCTGGTGCGAGGACTGTGAAGGACAGGACGGCAGTAATACCAGAACCGTCTTAGTGACAACTGGTAAATTCCTTAGTGAAAAAGAGACACCCTAGCGACCTACTCTCCAGTCGAATCTATCTTGCATCTCTTCTGAGACGTGTGTACCTTCGAGATTTCGAGAATACAGCAGCCAGTGAATGCCAGTGGTTTCCTTTCATTGCCCCCTGCGATTCGATGCTTGCCAGGAGAAAAGGCGGCTTATGGCGAGAGTTGAGAGGAGCGAATAGTTGGTTGCACAAAGGAAACACCGATTTGCATGATAAGTATTCGTTTACTCACTTTACTCTGCTTTCCATTGTAAAGCCGGCCGAAACGTCGCGGCTGCCAGCCACTTGAGCCAACCCCTATTCTACTTACAAGGCGTAACGCTACTCTTTACATAAATATACCGCCCAGTCGCGATGAAGCAGAAATTCATGGGTGCGCTTCCTTCGCCGCGAGGCGCTGGCATGCGAATTCCATTAGTGATAAATTTTCTCAACAATGACACGGCGAAGTACCTAACAAGTTGCCGATATTTATGGCACCGTAGATCTCAGCGCCCTTCATAATTACTGGCTGGAACCCTACGCACCCAGTCTACTTGCCACTTCAACTACAATGCCAAGATACATCGACTAAGTGAAAAGGTTTCTAGAATTTAATCCAGTTCTAGCAACCATCGAGAAGTTGTGTGTGTGTGTCATATTTTTGCGGGGAGTAAATCAAGCCCGAACGAATATCGAGTGTGTGTCCCAGTGAAATTAGCTGGAAAGATTTCTCGTCCCGGGCAACAGCTCAAAGTTCACCAAAGGTAAGTTTAATTAATATTTGCATCGTACATCGGTTATTTATTTATGCGTTTTACAGCAAGCGAATCGCACCCCACAGTTTCGTGGGGCGATGGCGGGCCTGGCAAACTTTATTAATTAAACTTCCGGCGTTACAGTTTACAGGACGCGCAACTCGGACCCATGTCGGTCTTCCTCAGCGTAAAACGTGAAACAAGATTGCTCGCCCCCCCTAGAATTTCGCAACTTCCGATTTACCTTTCGTTTCCCTAGGGAGTATATCCTCTAGTATAAAGTCTGATAAGAGTGTCGTTGTAATAGGGGTCGCGTAATATCATGGATTTCACGCTAAGTTTATGCGAATACCGGGCGTTAATGACGTAGTATATTACAGCACATTTCAACGCCAACAATCTCGATGCTTGTAAATTTGTGTTAATAGTTTAGGCAAGTACGGGTTGCAGACTAAAAGTGACGTATCCCATGCGAGGAATGTTCCGCGGAGTTCGAAATTTGTGATGCTATCTGAATATCAGTAGTGGCCAGTCTATATTTCAAGGGGTGCAAGCGTGATGTAAATTTAATAGGGTATTTTACACCGTCGAAACCGCAAGCTCCGGAGAAACGGAGGCCGGGCCCCGAGGGTAACTTTCAAGGATGAGTGCCAGCGACAAGGAAGATCTATGTGAGAGCAGGTTCGAAGCCACTGGGACTCGTTTCTTGGCGCGATTATAAAACAATTAAGAGCCCGGCGCCGCGAGGAGAAATCACCAAGAGAGTACTATCGCAGAGAAACCGCCCTTTATAAATTGCATCCTCCTTTCTGTTTTTTCCCTGGAGGAAGTAGCGCGGCCTCCTGCAATAAGAGAATTTGGAAGACCATTTCTCTCTTGGCACGGTTTTCAAGTGAAAGAAAGCCCGGATGCGCCGCCCTGAAACGTCGCCTTTAAACCTTCTAATCTCGCGGATCATTGTCCGCTGCGTAACTCGCCTCAACTCTCACCTCGACGTGCCACTGAACGGAACTAATATTTCCTTTACATAATTGCTCGACATAGACCGGCAATTGTGCCCGGAGATGATTCAAATATGCCTTAAAAAATTTGTGAAAAAATGAATTTTGTGCTAGGGGCCTGGAATTTTTTCTACATCTTCCTCGATGCAAAAAAACATTCCCCACCAAGTTTCAGCCCCGGGAAAGATCGGGAAGTGATGAAAACATATGAAAAACCGTTGAAACTAAATATTCAAGATCGGTTTTCCACGTGTTTTAGGTAGAATTCCGGCATTTCCCCCACAACATTTATGTTTTTTATCCGTTTTGAGACACGAGGAATCGAAAAATCAAGCGTTCGTCCCGGTTCCAGAACCTTCGAAAAATCGAAAATTTTTGAAGGGGTATGCCTTAAAAAATTTGCGAAAAAATGAATTTTGAGCTAGGGGCCTGGAATTTTTTCTACTTTCTCCTCGATGCAAAAAAACATTCCCCACCAAGTTTCAGCCCCGGGAAAGATCGGGAAGTGATGAAAACATATGAAAAACCGTTGAAACTAAATATTCAAGATTGGTTTTCCACGTGTTTTAGGTAGAATTCCGGCATTTCCCCCACAACATTTATGTTTTTTATCCGTTTTGAGACACGAGGAATCGAAAAATCAAGCGTTCGTCCCGGTTCCAGAACCTTCGAAAAATCGAAAATTTTTGAAGGGGTATGCCTTAAAAAATTTGCGAAAAAATGAATTTTGAGCTAGGGGCCTGGAATTTTTTCTACTTTCTCCTCGATGCAAAAAAACATTCCCCACCAAGTTTCAGCCCCGGGAAAGATCGGGAAGTGATGAAAACATATGAAAAACCGTTGAAACTAAATATTCAAGATTGGTTTTCCACGTGTTTTAGGTAGAATTCCGGCATTTCCCCCACAACATTTATGTTTTTTATCCGTTTTGAGACACGAGGAATCGAAAAATCAAGCGTTCGTCCCGGTCCCAGAACCTTCGAAAAATCGAAAATTTTTGAAGGGGTATGCCTTAAAAAATTTGCGAAAAAATGAATTTTGAGCTAGGGGCCTGGAATTTTTTCTACTTTCTCCTCGATGTAAAAAAACATTCCCCACCAAGTTTCAGCCCCGGGAAAGATCGGGAAGTGATGAAAACATGGGAAAAACCTTCGGAATTAGACGAAATTCATTATTCAGGATGGGTTTTGCTTGTGTTTTCAGTAGGATTCCGACATTTCTGCCATTGGTTTCATAGCTGTATAAAAAGGAACTGTTTTTTGATACAACTACCTGAAGACTGCAGCACTCGCTGGTGCAAACTACTCCACACAGCCCCTTGCTGAAAGCATCCTAGCAAAAGATTAATCCCCAAAGCGAGCGTACAATATCACTGAGCCTGCCGAAGCCACCAATGACACTGGTAGTAGTTGTAACGGTAAAGGTCTTATGGAATTTGCATGCTAACTTGTTGCCGCAAGCGAACAGAAGCGGCGTCTCTATTGGAAAACTTCTGGTAAAACCAGAAGCCACAATCTGACAGGCAGATGGAGTCCTAATGAAATTAGCACGAGTGTATTTCCCTTTGGAATATTCTCGACGCAAGAAGTTTAAAGAAAAATAGCATCGGACAGTCTGGAGCGATTACTGGTCATCGACTGCCAGGTTGGCACATTTTTACCATCGTAAATCTCGGCGCAGAGAAGGGGCTGAAACGTGACGCGCCTTCTCTCGGTTGTCTCGTTCATCACCTAATGGAAAACGTACAACAGGGTAGCAGAGCAACAAGAAGAGTGGAGGGAGCCGGAGGATCGGTAGCGCGGAGAACGATTGTTGCGCGTATCTAGACGGCATTGTTACATGGCGTAGCGGGACGCGGCCTCGCACGAAAGTGATTTATTTCTCGTGCGCGCGTGCGCGGGCGGGAGTCGCAAAAAAAGTCAGCAAGGTTGCAGAGCATTCCGTGCTCGCGGAAATCTCTGCTGCCAGCGTCAAAGTAAATCGGGCGCTGAAATTTACAGGCGTCCCGAGCACGAACGATATATTTATTCAGCAGGCTGCCCCGTCGTAGATGCTTCTGCTGCTGTAAAAAGTGAATCACCATCGCTTGCACGGACTGCCGAAAATGTAGCTACTGCACTGATAAAGTTGCTCCTACGAGATTTATTCACCCTCTTTCTTGCGATCGCATTCCCTTCCTGTTTCGTAAGCGTCCCAGATTCACACGTACGCACTGAAGCAAATTGTTGCAAGCCCGAGCATCGTCGCCCGAGAAATCGCCCAGCTCATGATACTGTGTTTTTACCCTCGGACATAAATATTCGTGGGCCATTGCGCAAATACACCGAGTGTCCTCTGGAATTCGGTAGTTTACGGAAGTGACACAAGCTTTCCCCGAGTTATAAGTAATCTCCCGAGCAATAAGGCGATGCCAACCAATCATAGCGACGGGGGAAGGAACAGTCTCCGATCATCAAGGAGGCGCTTCACTAATTGACCAAGTTTCCTTAATTAAATCCAGCGTTCATTAAATACTCGAGGAGACACAATAAGTTTTTCCACGAGCACAGCGGATTCTCCAATGGGTGTATTTGCAAAGCTGAAATAATAAGACTGCCGCGTGATATTGCGCAAACCCATGTTTGCTAATCTAGCAACAACAGTTGCTGATTGTTCCGGTCCTGTTCCTCTCTGATTACACCCCGGCTCACTTCGCCTTCGACGATCTTAGCAAACAATGGGAGTGCAGCAGGAGCAGCGCCTCGGTGCTGTTCGCTCTTGGATGATACAGTTTAATTCAAGAAGCTGGTTGCAGTGGCCCATTTAAGGAAGTACCGTAATAATAGGATAGAGGCGATTGTTAGTTAGGCTGTGTGCTCAAGCCAATCCTGCCTGAAGACTCAAAAGCTTCCTGTTGGTCGAAGTTGTCTTGAAGTTTAGCTGTCTTAGGCGGGGCGTGGATGCGCTCAGGTTCCACCCGGAAAAACAGCAGTTCGAGGAAAGACGTAAAAGCGCCACTACCGCTGGTAGGTTTCCCCACTAGCTGTCTCGGCCATCCAGGCTAAAAGCTAAGTGGCTCGAGCTCGTCGCCATACCAGGATACTTCAGCGCAGAGAGCAAGAGGGACAGTACAGTGGAACGCGCCTTGAATAGCTTATGCAGCGTATGCATTCTGATGCGTACCACCAACCAGCCACCCGAAAAATTCTGTCCTCCCGCCACCACCCTCTCCCAACTATCCAAATTCCAACCCTCGTTATTATTCTACTTCCCATTGCATCTCACCACCCTAGAAAATCTCACTAATTACTCAATGAATTTCGAATCGCCGTCACTCAAGAAGCCTGCCACGTTGACAGGGATTTAATTTCAGAGTGCATCAATCACGTGAGTTTATATATTTATGCATGCCTGTCTTTGATACTGGCGAGAAATGGGACGAGCTTAATTATGCTTTAACCGTGCTCGATATTCCGAATTAAGTTCATTGGCGTATCAAGAGTTTACA
Organism: Ectemnius continuus; assembly: GCA_910591665.1. Lineage (NCBI taxonomy): Eukaryota > Metazoa > Arthropoda > Insecta > Hymenoptera > Crabronidae > Ectemnius > Ectemnius continuus. Next base: position 14,207,430 of record OU342861.1, read on the forward strand.
CTCGCAGTTTACTCGATGCTCTTTGAGTTTCCACTGCAGGGCATTCTATTCCCATGAGTTCATTGAGTTCTCCTTAGAACTTGATGCTGCTGCTGCTGATTCCAAGAAACTCCGGGAGACGGTTGCTGACTTTAGGAATACAAAGTGCCGAAGACCAATAAGTCGAGGGAAGTTTCGCAGCCTCGCAGTCAAAGTTCTGCATCTCTCGATGCCTAATCAATGTCAGTCTATATTTATCTTTCAATGCACTATGACATTAAGAAGATTATATAATAATATTTTATTTAATCCTCCGTTGGTTGTTAGCGAAGATATATATTTTGTTGCACGCTTTCAACTATAGCGTATCACCAACTGGTGTAGCTAATAAGCGGCGGAATTAATTGCTGCCGGCTGCAACTTGTCATTGTTGGCTGCACGCCGGATTTTGCAGCTGGTGTTTATGGAAGCTTCATTAATGCTGCCCGTTTAATTACATTGATTTATGTTACTACACTTTACGTAACGCGCGTCACTCTTGAATTATAAATTCCCTGAAATCCCAGATTTCAATTGCCACTTTGTACGTCATCAGGCTTCATTGTTGTATATTTTGCGAGTGGTGCGTATAAAAAGGATTTATGCGGAAGATAAAAGAAATTGGACTAGAGAAAAGCTATCCTCGTGTTGTTCAGTGAGCCTGTGTCCCTGCTCGTCCAGTTTCCAGTCAAGTTTACGTGTAATCTAATCGTGCTATGATGCACTTCCTCTCGTAGAATAAAAGTCCCACTTGTGAGATAAAAAGGCGGGCGATGTAATGGTGGGCCAGTACTCCGCGCAGAATACCCGCTGAATTCGAAGTAAAGAGTCACTTGGTTTCATTATCTCCTCTGCGATCTGACCATTCATAAAGACTGATAAGCGGCTCGGCTACCTCATTACGAAGTTCGCGCATGAATACGGAATAACAATTACAAGGGTACCGGCTTCGTTAGAACTTCTCATCATTACTTTTCATCCCGGCACTCCGCTGGGAACGAAGGTATACTCGAGCGCCAATGAAAGTCGCACCCGCCAACTCGCTGCGCCTAATTACAATTCGCCATACAACCCGATTTCGCGCAGCCACTTTTTCACCAGATAATAGCAGGCTCCTTTATGTCGTGCACGCAGAAAATCGGGAGCAGTCGCTTGATAAGAGAATGCGCGTCGCGTGGGATGCTGGGAAGAGGGGCTGATGCGGTTCAAGCCGGCGCCCTGGCTCCACAAGTTCCTTCAGTATACGCGCGTAGCTACATTCGGCTGGACCTTAGTTCGAACCCTCTCTGGGAGCCGCGCTCAACCCTCGTGGCAATCCTTCCTACAACTTTACAATGCCTGCCAATCCTAACAAAACCTCTCATTATTTCCCTCGACATTTTCCCTAACTTTTCATTCGACAAACTGTCCGATCTCGCGTGTGCACGCAACTCAACTTCAACTGGCAAGCACCAAAAGGGCCGACCATCACTTCGGACTTTTCTATCGACCGACTTGACACTCCGACACTCTTTCTCCGTCAAGTATTGTTCGTCTTTCGACAATGGAAATTAAGAAACATCCAGGATTCCAGGAAGAAGCTGTCAATGAAGGTTGGTCCAGTGTGAAAGTTCGATCAGTTACGAAGGACTCTCGTTATCGAGGATATTCATGAATTGAAATCAGAGGGCAGCCACATACGTGTGATACATAAATTGTTCCACTCATCGGGGAAACTCGCGCGCTGGAAACTCTGCCAGCGGAACTTCAACCTGTTACCTGTCTCGAGCGTACACCGTAGAAGCACGTGGCATCGCCGGAATCCGGTAGCCCCGGGCATTCAGACAACAGCCAATTTATCTCCAACCTCCTGACAGAATCGACGAACCAACAGTGCAAAGCGTGCAATACCAGATGGCAAGCTGACTTCAGCAGGAGAAACTGATTAGCCTTGAATTGGTATGCTGGCCGACGACAGTTGCTGAAGATTGTGTCTAGCGGAACATTGTGCGAGATACTGAACGGTGTATACGAGAGGTGGTGCGCTAAGGGCAAGGGTGAACAATGGAGCTGTCCCGAAGCGGATCCGCAAGCCAGCGGTGGACAGCCGGTGAACATTGAGCCAAGGGTGAGTATCGTAATCCCACGGGAACGCGTAAGATCGCCCTGCACGCTTTTACGAGGCAATAATCCTGCGACCAAGCCGGACGCACGACGCGGCCTTCCCTTTTCTCAACTTCCGGCGAGAGCACTACCTTCCAAGAACCACGCGCCAAGCCTCCCTTCAAGGCTCACCCTTGGAATTGTTGTCGCTTTTATTATGATCCCTCGTAATGCACCGCGACCTCTCAGTATCACTTGCCTCTAACCCGTGTGCATGCTTCTCCGCAAAATTCAAGCTTCTTTTCTATGAAACTTTGTTTTAGAGTCTCGTAAAGTTTTGATTATCGTCAAGCATTTATTGTCCTAAATTCATAGTTGGGCGGACGGTCATTGGCGATTTTACAGAGGCTGTGGTAGGTAACACTGTCGTGATTTGCTAGAATTGGTTAGAGCGTACATTGTCCCTCGCGTAGATAGATGTGCGCCCGCCTCAATTGTGTTTGATGTTGACGAACGTTTGTAATTATTTCTCGGAATCAGCGTGGTCGAAGTGATGGTTCGAGCACATGTATATGAGGCAGTTTTACTGCCTTGATTTTATTGGGGGTGGGTGGATTGGCCGGCTCTCGGGTTAAATCGAAACAACGGGGCCGCCCAGCAGCAGTTCGATACTGATAGCGCTGAATATAAAGTCACATTGAATGACAGGTTGGCTCATCTGATCTAAGCTTTCCTTTTTCCCTGCTATTTTTCACGTGGCACGAATGACAAGAAAGATTTGTGAAAAAAATGGGGTGGAATGGCCGCGAGAGCATGACGACTGTTCCCCCTTAAAGAAAAAAGCGTAACATTGTAGCTATTGCAATGCAAATTGGGTGTAAGTATAAATGGAGGCGGGCAGCAGAGAGCACTGCCATCGCCTCGGGACATTTGCAACTTTGTCGCGAGGCCGGAGCTCCGACAAGTGGCCAAAGCTTCCGGACGCGATTATCATAAATCACAAACAGGTTGCACGCGATTACGTCAACGACTATTTATTGCACTGGCAGCTTGCGGGCCGGCAGTCGCTTCATCTCGTTGCCCCGCACACGGATCTCCGATTCTACCGAGTTTACCAAGTAATTTATCGGCTCGCTCGCCCGCCCGCTCGCTCACCCACTTTCAACAGTGAATCCGCTCCCGGGCCGAACGCATTCACTGTCTTGCATGCGCCAGAGAAGATACCGCACTATTTGCATTGCAGCCTAGAAGCATCTATATATTTCTTCAATGAGAGGTAGGCTCACAAGCAGCAATCCATTTTATGTATGAAAGGCACATATATCTTAAATACGGGAGTGCCGACTGCAGCCCCAATAGCCATTCTCTTGCATTCACGATTGAGCATAGTTATAATAGAACAAAGAACATATGAATTTTTATTACAATTTTAAATGCCCTGTGATGGGAGAAAAAATAGCAAGCGGAAATAGCAGTTGATATAAAAGCGTGTAGTAAACGTCCCAACCATAAACTCAATCACACGATAAAAAGGTATTTTGTCTTGTCAGTAAAAAGCACGCTATTCCCATTTCGCGCTGCTAGAATTGGCAACGATTGAAATTAATTGCTTTAACGCCTCGTAATTGCCTAGTGACCGGATCACAAAAACTTGGGGGGAAATTGGTCGGGAAAGGGTTTAAAGTGTTGTAACCTGTTGAATCGGGGGATACAGAGTTGCACGGGTGGTGTGGACATGCTGCAACAATGTGTCCGGCAGTAGAATGGGGATCCGTGCTAGAATCTGTAGCGGGCGTCTACTACTCGGGTGGACTGAGAGGAGGAGGAGGTTCTGCTGGAGTCGTGAGAAATGTTGTCCCAGTTTCCGAGTCTGGCGTGTGCGAGGCGTAACGCATGTCTGAAATATTCTATCGGCTCAACGCTGGCGGTATAAACGATCTGTATGCAACTTCTTTATCAAAGCTCATTCATAAAGGAAGTAGAGGATGCGGTAACTGGTCTAGCCCGGGAATCCATTCTTCAGTCTTAATGGCCTTGCAGTCGCGTCGAGTGAAACATAAATCTCGGGCAATTTGGCCAAGTTGGTAGTTGGGCTTCTACTCGCCGGGGTCTACACAATCCCTCCCGCTGGCACTCCCGACGGCTGTGAAGACGGCTGTGACGATGGCTGCATCACGTACAATATTAAATCGGGCCGCGCATCGCCAGCCTCTGCTGCACTGACACAACCTATTCTACAATACAGCTTCCGCTTCTCCTTTCCACCAGGAGACCATAATTCAAAGCATTACAAGGGATTCTCATGCTGTGCACGTGTACCTGCGTGCGTGCACGTTAACGTTTCGAACTCAAAATTGTCCAGTAAATTAGGAATAGCAGGCGCAATTGCACCGTACGCCCCGCCACTCGCCGCCTGGACTTTCTTCCTAAGCCAGTGGTTAATGAATTTTGAATAATTATTTAACGGAGCGTGTCCCCTAGCAGAAATCTCGCTAGATCACTGTGGAGTTTGATAGATTGTGCAGCAGTGATGCAGCCAGAGGAATAACATAACGGGCAAACAAAGGAAGGGAAGTGAAGCAGTCCCAGTTGAATAATGGTGACATGTACTGCCAAGAAAGGAATGGAAAATGTATAGTTGGAGATCAACAAAGAGGCGGAATGGTTGGAGAGAGGGAGAGCGAAGAATAAGGATTATCGACGATTCAGATTGGGACAGCGTGAAATCCGATATGAAAACGAGAGGAACGCCGTGCCAGGCAGAATGGCGCCGAATTGGAATAGCGACGCCATGTGGATGATAAGAAAGTTCCCGAAAGATAGTTCCTTTCATGGAGTGGAATGCGTTCTTCCTGTTCTTTTTGATTTCTGTCGGCTACGGATTGCAGGGAGAACGCGCGTCGGGGGAATTCGCACGAGCTGACAGGGTAATGGCAACACGCACATACACCAGCCAATTTGGCAATAGAAAACGAACTTATTCGGAACCCGCCAATTTATCTCGGCGAGATTGGGTCGACTTTTAAAGTGGACGATCAGTCTGCGCTTGGTTGAATTGCGGCACGTCTTCTCCTTCCTTCCTTCCAAATGGAAGAGTCCTCCCCACTGTTGGACCGACTGTATCCGGAGATACAGATTGGAGTTCGACATCGTCGACAGGAATATCACGAGGCAGCAATGATCTGTTCGCGCGGCGGACAAGTGAAGCGGAAAAGCAAGGAAAAACGATGACGAGAAGCTCTATCGGACGTGCAAGTCATGCGAACATGAGGTAGCACCTGCGGGAGAATATTGCGCGCGCCCCACCGCCAGCACTCTGAGTGCAAAATAATTTTAGTTATGCCGAATAAACCAGACAAACTACTTTATTCTTCGGCGAAGAGTATTGCTTTGCATTCACTTACGCTCCCGACTTTCTCATCTGTCTTCCCCTGGCGAAGGAACTTTTCCATTAGAGGGCAAGCAACTTTACGTGGAATTATTTAAACTCGCAATTCGATCGAACACTGGCGAATAATGAAAAAAGGCCGTGCCAACTGAAGATTTGTCGATCCATCTAAATCGAGTGCTTAATAGCCTGTGGCGCTTTTCAACATCCAATAGCATGCCTTCGCTTGAGATACTGTTTCCTCCACTTGCACACTATTACGCTTACTCCTCACTCGGCTATTCAACGTCAGATCCGTTTCATAGAGTTTTGAAAAGAGAACACACAGCCCTAGAATCCTACAACCTGATATTCCCGTGCGAATATCATTCACGCGAACATTGAAATTAAATCGCATTTCTGAAAGGATAATAAGAGACTGAAATCCCAACGTACTCCTTTGCCCGAGACTCCTCCAATCCAATGCCTCAAAGCGATATAATAGCTTAGCTGGCTTTGTTCAAGATTCTGTTTTCAGCGCTAGTCTTTTATGAGTCTCGGAGAATCCCAAGCTTAATTAACACGCGGCGGCTCCCTTCAATAATAATAAAAGCTGGCGAATAGCGAGAAACCTTTCGAACGCAATTGGAATTCGTCAAAAACCGGTCGGGCAGTCTCTGCTAGAGCGGATACCGCGAGACCAAATTCAGTCGGTGGAATGTTAACAGGAATGCATGCCGGAGTAATAAAACGTACGCTTGGAGAACGACGGAGATTTAAATTATCGGAGTCGCGTAGTGGTTGCACTTAATTAATCCCGAGAGGAAAAAGGGCAGTCGCGTGATGCAAATGAGAGTCTGGAGCAGGCATATTCGGAGAGCGCATGGTGCAGCACTAGCAGCTCTCAGGATTGCCAGGAAGAGGGACGGCAGTCATGGCAAGTAAAATGGAATTAACGGTAAGCTGAGGGCGACGATGTAGCAGGACTGAGCACTCAACGCTGTATTGACCCAAATAAACACATAGTTTTCGCTACTATGTTCCACGGGGGCGCTCGAATTTCTTTCCAAGCATCGGAAGCGCCGGGCGGGCTGACAATGCCGGAACTCAGGGAGCGCAAGTCGTTCCCGTTAATTGAATTTTCCTTCTGCTTCAAACAATCGAGCAAGTCTCCCAAGTATTTGCTGCAGCTTTGTTGCGCAGCAACATTACAAGAACAAGATTACAAGAACGACTCTCTCTCTTCATCTTACGGGAGTTACGACTATGGCGAGACGTGCCAACACTAGTGCCAAAAAGATGGCACGATGCCCACTGAAAAACATTGATTAACTAGTTAAAAACACTTGCTCTGCTCGCTTTTCAGTACAAGAGAAGCTTCGATTCCATGGATTAATTACATCCCGGGGCGGTCAATGCTTTGAAACGCATTCGTTTATTGGATAATCTCAATGCTGTCTTAACTCGAGTGCGATACTATGTCGACGAAGCAGACCTTGGTATTAAGTCAAGCACCTTTCCGCATCAAGTATTCTTGGCCAATTATAATTTAATTTTAGCCCGTTCAAATGCAACTGGATCCTGTGACTTTTCAGAGATCTTGCTGCCCTCTACCTACTTCCAATGAAAAACAGCGAGGGGATCGTGACGCGCGTTTCATCCAATTACAGAATCATTAAATTACAGCATACCTTTGATTATCAAGTCTGCTTCATGTTTATATTTCTCGAGCTTCCTCTAATTTACAGCAGGAGCAGAGGAGCTGTAGAGTAATATTGCCGATGTAACATCAATCGATGTTATTTCACAGATCTCCTTCAATGGATCGGTAAATAAAAGATATCACTATTGTTGGAATTGTTAGTAGACCCTTGGTGTTCGCGAATTCTCGGTTGAAGGGGAACTACCGTTCGATCTGTCGGGCGAAATAACGGCCAAGCTTTAATGTCAATAAGGCAGCGCCGATCAAGGAATTCTCATCGACAGCTACCGGTAATTAATTACACTTGGGTTGGCCGTCAAGTTCTCGTTAAAAGTCTAGCTCTCGTAAGATCTGACCCGAGGGATCAAGTTTCTATGAGGCTAATGCACCGACCGACAACTAGGTTGAGTGGATCGTGCCTCATTAAAGAGGAGGAAAACCTTGCGGCATTGTTTTCGTAGACAAAGAGATATATTTGGAAAAATGCGAGTAATTCCGCAACGAGCACAGAGATTTAGTGGGCCTTCTTCACCGAAGAAACAAAACAAAAAGATTTGTCAATAGCTGGCGAGGCCTGTTTATTTTATCTTTCAAACACCATCTCCCGGGAGTGTCGTCCCAACCTTAGAGAAGAAGCTTTTTCCAGTTGGTGGGGCTTGCTGGTCAGTGGTAAAAGTCGAAAGACCGGAATATTGGGTTGTCCCTTGACCCTTGGATAACACAAGCTAAATCGGAAAGGAATTCGATGCTGACCGTAATAAGATAAAAATAGAAAGAGCATCTCAATGTCTGTGTCTCTATATATCTCTCTGCCGAGACTATGTCTATTTGATGGCTGACAAAAATCCGTCCACTGAAAGGTTGCGTGAACTTGTTAAGAGACATCGCGTGTGTCCGGTGAAATACGCGGCCCTTCCATCCACCTGTCCATTTATTTCGCCTGCCACAACAAACTTACTCTCACCGGCTTTTCGCATTTCGCTCTCGCATTGCCCTCTTTGTCCTTAGTTCGCAATGCACGCGCCACGAAATACAGGGCCGCTGGAATGGGATCAGCCATATGCACTTGGCAAGCATTCAAATTCTTTATTGCTCGCCCGAGAAACAATGCGACACGAAATCAACAGTTCTCGCAGAAAGCAAGCTTCCATCAACCGAGGCGTTGCCACTGCTTTTAATAAAGCAAAATATCTAAAGAATTTATTGTAACGTCGTCCTACATTATATTGGAATATTGTCGGCTGCAAATGGACGTCAAACCAATATTACAACTACATTTTCAAATTCTCCATAGTCGTCACTGGCAATAAAAATTAACTCGAAATCGCCGCTTGCACGATCGCGTTCAACTTGCCTAAGTGCGCTCTCACCATTCATCACATTGAATTAACCAAACCCAGTGGTTCGTGCAAGATTGACGGCTAATAACTGTCTGGCTAATGGCTCTCACTAAACTCATCAGCAATCGCATATTCAAATTTCACTAACTATTAGAACCTGTCAGAAACACTCGCTCACGCACAATAGAGAAAACTTGATATTAACCGTATTTTGAGGCATGCTGAACTATTTTGCAATTAAACCTATGACCATTCAGAACTGTTGATGACTGTTGTCGATTACATGCAGCTGGTAACAGACGTCAGTAGAACCTGCGAATCAGTTCTGGGCCGATAGTCAGCACTGCCTCTAGTTACACGCCAGAGTCAATCAAACTATCCTTGTGAGGGAACAGCAATTAAGCGACTGGGACTTGTCGCTTGAGCAAGTCATGTGTAAGCAGGTGGGGCATGCTGGACTCCAGGAACTTTCGATAGACACTCTTCGACTGGAACTTGGTCATATCCGTCTAAGCGGTAATTAAGCGTTTGCCAGAAAGCAGCCGCTACTCTGAATATTACACGAAACGACTTTCAGCGGATTGCGTGTCTTTGTGTCACGCGATTAACGGACCACCAGGGCTTTACTAAACCCCTTTTCACCCTTCTACCAAGCCGTGGTCGAGACTACAGAGAGACCCGAGGACGCTTTTGTGCCATGGAGCACCCAACTTTTTAATTTCGCCCTCCTCTCTCCTGCCTCCTCCCCCCTTCGCCGCTGCTAACCGAAGCGGCGGCAAAAACTTTCCGTATTTTCAACTGACCGCAAGTAATGAAGACGCCTTGGTAACGCTAGACACCGAACATGATAGATGTGTTCTGAAGAGGAGTGTAATCATGCGGAAGGGACGGCCGTGATATCGAATTTGTTGGATGACTCGCTTGCTTTTATTCCCCGGCTTTTTCCAAAGTATTATATTCTCAAATATTTCGGAAATATGACGGCTAGTAAAAGGAGGGAATATGAGATTACTTCGCCCGTTACAACAGCTAGTGAGATGTATATTCTTGTGGACATGAAAGCGCACTCCCTCAATCATTTCGGACGAGCACCGTCATTCCGATTCGATTTGCGAATCCTGCGAAAACTATGATTGATAAGCTGTGTAACTAAGGCCGACGTTATCAGGCCTCGCATGATTAACGCCATCGTGGTGACTGAGCGAGGCAGTAATTAGTATAGGAAAACAGCTGGATCTAAGTGGCCATGAAGCAGAACGATCTGGCGACTGTCGGTGACAAACGACAGGAGGGAACGCAACGATAAGAAGCGGCCAGATAATTTCCCAACTTTTCTCCTTTTTTCTAAAGCCCCACCTTTTTCCCTTTCTTTCTCCCGCTCGTTATCCATCTGTCGCCCATTCTCTTTCCTCCGGGCCGCGCTTTAATTCGGCATTTCCCAGCACAAAGATGGCCGGCAGCGGCGCACTGCCGCTCGATTCATCATCGTAAACAATAACATTTCGCAAGCTGCCAGCCGGCGAAGTCACAGTTCGTTCTTGCAAAGCGAACGCCAAAACAAAGCAGACCACTTCGCCCAAGCAGCAGGTACGTTTCGAGCGAGTCGCTCGCCACCATTAGTTTATACCGACTGCTACGTCCCAACAATTTTTCTCCTCTTTGCCGATGAAAGGAAAAAAATTGCACCGTATTGTTAGCGCGACAATCATTCTGGCACGCTATGCTATTATTTACGGTTCTTTTTCGAGACAAATAAACTTAATAAACACACTACTTTCGACAACAGTTTCTCCACAAGTGAGTCACACTTGGTGACAACACATATCTCTAGGTTTTCTTATATTCCACTGGATTCCTGTAATAATCACAGTACAAACCTATCTCGGAAAGCATTTAGAGAAAGCGAATACCTTTTAGCAGTTCATTCTCACCACGTCTATTACTTTTCGAGATCTTTAAAACAAAGTCCAGGAGAATAAGGCTGAAAGGATTTCAAAGTTATAGAAGGATTCGGGAAGTGAATGATAGATGGAGAGAGAAGTATTCAAAATTAATATCCCGCAAAGAGGTAGAATGCTACTTTCTTACAAGCCACTTCGTCTGATGGATATCAACATTACTGAAGTAGGAACAGTTGGAGCTGAGCCAGCTTTCATCTTGCCACGGGCAAGCTTGACGCAAACCTATTCCACTGCACGAGGAGATAATCTCGGGCGCGTGCTCCACTAATTCCGAGATTTCCGAGTAGAATCCCACGTCAAAGTTCATCGTTGGGTAACCGATCGGAATGGATTTCCGGCTGCCGGAAGGTACATCCCCCTGAATCCAACTGCCGCCGGTGCAAAATAGAAGGAATAGCGCGGATGGTCGATGATTGCACCGGTTCGAACTACGTTAGAGCTATTTAGGAGTGGGCGGCTGCTTCCTCGGTAGAAGGCTAATATTTGCCATTAGGTCTACTGGAGCGCCACATGCCAGTTAATTCAACCTTCTGCCAGGCTGAGTATAACCCTAGATTGCGCTTGTCAGTTTGGCGAGTGCTTGTTTGCATTATTAGATAGTCTATGTATCTCTGCCAATAGCTCATCCGTCGAGAATACAGCAATTCCGAGAACATTCAATCGACATCCCCCAGTTACGCTAGATGGCACTTTAAGCGCTACCTATCATCTCAACACTGCGCAGTACTTCAATCCTGCCATATAATTAATTATCATTAATTGATACTATTATTCAGATTGTATGATTTATAGCGGGGTAGAATAGCACGCCTCAGCAAACCAACTGCGAGCTCGCATTAAAGAGCGTCCCACTTTATTCCACGTTCTACATCAGCCGGTCGACCCAGATGTCGAATATCATACTCTCCACTACCCAAGTCTCGAGAGAGACAGTTACAATTTCTGACCTCGTTAATTACAAATCCTAGATAATTCCTGCTAGACGACCAAGTCCTTCAATATTTTTTCGACAAAGGTAAACAGTCTGGTGAGTTTTTGCCGCCGCAATCTAAGCTGGCTGAGAGCGCAGTACCGTTACATTTAAATATTCGGTAGAATTAGTTGCGGGACTTTAAATGTTGGGGTGCTAGTCGTCCGGCGAAAAAGTTGGCCGTACATTTTCATCCGAGTGGACGACGCTCCACGGGGACATTAAAGATCCCGGCTGCTCGTGCTGCATTGCACGAGTGTGTGTCGGAGCGCCGGTATGTAAAATGCACGTGACGATATGCTTTCGAGCGGCAGATTGCAGACGGGCGCGCAGAGGCATGCGAGCGGCGGTGGCGGCGGCGGTGGCGGCGGGCTCCGAGGTCGGCGCGAAATCCGTGTCATTAAGAATTATCGAGACCCAGTTGCGCGGAAACGGGGCTGCCGAGAGCGCTTTCGAACCTTTATAAAACTTGGGCTCGACAGATTGAGCGGCCCTAATGAGGAGAATTTTATTAGCAGGTAGAACATGCCCGCTCGGGCACGTAGACAGGCGAGAAAGCCAGCTGTCAGGTTTGAGGCAAACGAGTGCTGGCATAAAACAAGCCATCCTCCCATGAGAGCAGGTATGAACTCCAGCACTCGCCAATGATTAATATGCAACCGTCACCATTAAGTCGATTCTCATCGGCATCCACTTTGCCTGGGAAATTCAGATTCTCCGGCGCCCATATTAATTCCAACGGTAATCCGTAGTCGCGGCGCGCGCGCGCGCGCGCAGGAAACATGGTCATTTAGATTCAGCTCAATTGTAACGCGCTTTAACCTTTACTTCCGAGGAATTAATGCGTCCGACTTGCTTGCCCCTTCTCACACACTTCTTTTGTCTTTCGAACGGCAACGGCCCCGGGATTTAATCCTGACCCTTTGTACAGGGGCTTTCGAGATTACGCGAGATAGCAACGGCACTCGTAATAATAATGCTCGCCGTAATCTTCGGCTACCACGTTTAGCTAAATGGAACCTCCGATAAGAGAACGAGTCGCCGGCTACACGCCTCGCAATTATATATTCTCGAAATATTGTGACGTAGGATTAAAATAATTACGATCTAACATCCCCAAGGCGCACGCTCCACTCGTAACTGGAAAGAGCACCCATCTTTTATATTTTATCAATGGAAGCATCGAGTTGCATCATCCAAATCCAACATCTCCTTTTAATCTCATTAAAATACATCTGGTTCCTTGGACCCAATAATTTTTTTCACCACGCTTCATATTACTCAACGGTAAGAAATTTCTGATATTTCTGATATTTCTGAAACTCTGCCCTAAATAACTGTGCGCCCCGGGTTACGATGATCGAGCGAACACCCCATAACACTTTGCGAACGATTTGTTGTAGCTGAGAAACTTTCCGCCCCCTTAAGTCGCTATATTTCTCTAGCCATTTAGATGCAGAACGAGAAGCATCGACTATGCAGGCCATTACGAGCGCAGTAAAAATGAGTGCATCGATTTTGTCGCGCTCCTATGTAATGCTGCCGTCCGTGTTTCTCTTCATCTGTCTTGTCACCAAGCTGGGTCACGTTGCGTTGTATATTGTTTGTTATACATTCCTGCGCTACTTGCTATTTCTCATAAGCCGTAAAGTCTCAGCTATTCCAGGCTAGAAATTCTAATTGCGCCATTGTTATCCGGATGTCTCTTGCACGCTCACCCTGCCCAAAACCTGCCTCCCATTAATTTCAACTTCTTAAGAGAGTACGTGATCGAGGCTACGTGACCTGGACAATGGAACAACTTAATGGAACCTCCAATAAGTAACAAAGCACTGTATTAATCCTACGGACTGTTTGCCAAACGCTTGGAGGACTCTTCAACCTGCCTGCCGGCCAGTGAAAGCTTTTCACGGCAAACTTCCTGATTGCTTCCCAATTCTAAGCTCCCTTTACGCCAACTGATGCTCGACACTCGCGGCAACCGGTGATTGATTACATTTAAGCAATCAAGCTTGATAAATTTCCGTGGAACGGAAACCGTGGGGTGGAATCTTAAGATATAGAATACAAGGGGAGGGAAATTCGCAAAATCTGCGAGCTTCAGCCAATTCGAGAAATATAAATTCAGGATAGCAGCACCGAGTAATAGCAGGGAGGGAGTGGTTTTTGACTGGGGCATGAAGTATGGATAAACTTGTAGACCAATGATCCAAGAAGTTGAAAACTTTCCGAGAGCGTGCAGTACCGCGAGATATTAAAGTCACCTTGGCCAACTTTATAAGCGATATGAGAAGCTGACAGCAATCAAGAACGCATCAGCACCAGTTCAGAGACCCCTAATATATGCGCGTGTACTTTGGCCCAACTTCTTATCGCACTTTCTTCCTGGTTACTTGTTGTACCTGCCACCGCTCTTATCGTGTTCGCACCCTCCTTCCTCGATCCACTCTCTTGTCTAAAGTATCAACTCCAATGGCGTATTGTACAATTTGGCCAATCTACATTTTCCATTTCAAAATTTACTCTGCCTCTCTTCTGAAAGCTCCCTTTGCCAAGACGTCCGTTAATTTCCGTGGCTTCGTTGGGAATACAGGGCGTGTTTGGTAAATCCACCCCTTTGATCAATAAAACAGTCGAGGATTATTAGCCCGATATCTAACGGAGAAAAGGAAGCTCCGTCCTTAAGGGATTAGGACAAGAAGTGGAAGGATAAGGACGGGCTGCAAGAAACAAGCACTCCTGCAATAAGAATAATTAAAATCGCGGCGACTTATCCTTGGAAATATTTTAGATTAAAAGAAGATTACGGAGCGAAGATGTAATATAACCGGTAAACTGAGAGTGAGCTTTCCTGAAACCAATTTCTCTTAAGGGTTGGCAGCTCCTCTGGTTTCTCGACAATCTTATTCTCTCTCCCTCTCTCCCTAGGCGTCTTGCTAGATTGGCAAGATAATGGAAATCGTTACGTGTATTAAGGATATCAAGCAGTCGAGCGAGCAATTCCTCGAGCCACTCATCTGTATTATGTTACTTCTGAGCCAGCATTATGTAACAAGACGTCTGCAAGACAGCTCAATTTTGCTACCACTAAATGACCTACGCTCCCGACCAACAGGCCAGTTTTCCCTTCCAGGGAAACCTTTTTCAAAATCCCTCGCTCCCAGCCCCGCCAACAAAAAGTGAGACGCAACGAAGAAAAGTGTTAGTTTCCTTCGAGGGCGGCCTTTTATCCCGATAAAAGCTCCCGACAAGCTCCTTCGGAAAAAGAAGTATACCCACAGCCGACAACTCTTTCCCAAGCTATCAATCCAAATATTACTCTAAGGAAGACAGCTCCAAGTCAATGTAGAATAAAAACTATCAGTTAACTAAAGGGATTGATCTTGTCTACATAACTAAAATGCATTCACCCACTGAGAAAGTAAAGGTCTCGTAAATCGTGTGACAGCAAAAATGAGAAATGAAGCTGGCGACTATCCTCCTTGCATCCATTACCGCTGTTGGAGCACTAGCATTCGTTTCAGATGAATAATAGAACTCTAATTTCCCCACTGAATAAGAAATAACTATAATGGATGCGAAAGCAGTAGAATAAAGAGCGGAGTGGAGTCTGAGTACCATTCCATGTTATACCAAGGCACTTTGATTTTGTTGTTTTTCTCCCGGATTCTAGCACGCCCTGACAAAAAGACAACTCGTACGGCAACATAGTAAAAAATGCATTGCAGTTAATTAAACACTCCAAAAATAAAAGACCATAAAGCTATGGTTATATGGACATGACTAGACTTTGTCGAGAATACTGATTAATTGTTAATTTTATAATACTACGTGGATGATACCGAATCCAGATATCGGGTAATTCTTTTTCTCTATGTATTTATCAGCATTCCGACAAGTGCAATTAGTCGCGGTTCGATAACGTGAACAAACATTCGTGTAAGCGAAACAACGTTTGATCAAGATACAGTATCTCTCGTGGGAGGCGCGCGCACACGGAAGACGAATCTCCTAGGACGATCCTGCGAGCCACAGTGTTTACTTTGCTATAGAAAGACTTATTGAATGATGAAGTAAATACTACTATCGAACCCATTATGTCTATATGGGAAGGGCTCTCGTATTCAGCAAATCTACCCGCTGGCGAATATTGATCCTCTCCGTTCTTATAATCTTAATATGATTTATTGCCACTGCACTTACTCATCTTTTTCCACCTACTCAAACAGCGAGAGTCAATAGGCTGGAGAAGTTTTCTACGTGCGAAAGGATGCGATACTCGAATTCACTTGACCCGCATGCAAATTGAACTCCACCCGTTTCTCCCGCCACAATGTCACGTGCTTGGAACCACCAACAATTCACTTTCCCTTCTCTTGCGAGAATACAGTTGAGAGCAACAGGCGTTACTAGGATAGCAGACTAGGGGAACCAGGTGCTAGTAATTGATCATTTAAAGCGAAGCGCGCTCCGCCAAAAAAAGCTGCCGTGAAAACTTTTGCTCCGCGTTGTTAGCGTCAAATGAGAGATTGTAGCGGCGCCCGAAGCGACGGGGCACATCCTACCGCGACCATTACTGCTCCACCTACCAAACTAGAATGAGTGAGTCGAAGTGAATCTTGGCAAACGAGATTGGTAGTAAGTGGGGTTCAACACCCTCCGGCAACTTTCACGCTCCATTTACTAGCGCGCCAGCTCTTTCGGCATACCTGCAACATAATGGATGCCAAGGTCATTATCGATCACCCATCGCCCAAATTTAATAGCCCCGAGGCGACCCTGACAAACAGCTAAAAGTAGCGACTCTTGTACACACTTCTACTTGAACGATCGAAAAAACTGGCTGACATGGCATCTGCACTCTCACAGAAATATGAAAAGCTTTTCATGCAATTCCTGGATAGACAACATTGTTAACCGAAAATATTGTTGTCCCTGGTGGTTACGGATTTTGGCGCAAGTGTTTGACAGCGCAATCCACGAAAAACCACATTGAAGTATCTGTCGGTGTAGTGTGGGCAAAAGCTCGCATGAGTATCGAACAATTTTGCCAGTGGGAGAACAGTTTGCGGTCCATTTGTCATTTCCAGTGAAAAGTTCATTCCAATGATGAATGTGTATGATTACTCGAGTTCTGTGGTTTATTTATCATTAGCCTCTGCGACTTTAACATCTTTTTAGCAAGGGTTATTTCCGGATTATTATTGAAGTGATGATAGTGGGAGAATAATGGTCTTGCGTTAACGAGTTCATTGATTCTTCTATAACTATCTCGGTCTATAAATTACCTTTGGGAAGGGCCCTCTTTTCTAAGGAGTAGCAACTTCTCCCAGCTCCGCAAAATCTCGATTTCCCAGGCGTCAAGCTCGCGAAAGTGCATTCGAGACTTACAGATTTTGCCAAAAGTTACAGTAAACCCCGTGGCAAACTTGCTGAACTTCCAACCCGACACCCGGGACTCTATCCACCTTATCTGCCGGAAGACATCTGACTCTTAGTAGAATTTATCTTCAAATTCTCGAAGTACAGGGTGATTCACTTGCCTTTGAATCAGAACTCTCCTAGCCCTTATTTTTTTGGTGGACTTCCCGACCTTCTCCGGGACTGAAATTTCGTGGGTAATACTTTTTTGCAACAAGGAAGATACTATAAAAATTCCAGAGCCCTAGCTCAAAATTCATTATTTCGCACATTTTTTAAGGCATACCCCTTCAAAAATTTTCGATTTTTCGAAGGTTCTGGGACCGGGACGAACGCTTGATTTTTCGATTGTCCATGTCTCAAAACGGAAAAAAAACATAAATGTTGTGGGGGAAATGCCGGAATTCTACCTAAAACACATGGAAAACCAATCTTGAATATTCCATTTCAACGGTTTTTCCCATGTTTTCATCACTTCCCGATCTTTCCCGGGGCTGAAACTTGGTGGGGAATGTTTTTTTACATCGAGGAAGAAGTAGTAAAAATTCCAGACCCCTAGCTCAAAATTCATTTTTTCGCAAATTTTTTAAGGCATACCCCTTCAAAAATTTTCGGTTTTTCGAAGGTTCTGGGACCGGGACGAACGCTTGATTTTTCGATTGTCCGTGTCTCAAAACGGAAAAAAAACATAAATGTTGTGGGGGAAATGCCGGAATTCTGCCTAAAACATGTGGAAAACCGATCTTGAAAAATTGATTTCGATGGTTTTCCCCGTGTTTTCGGTACTTCCTGACCTTTTCTGGGGCTGAAATTTGGTAGGTAATGTTTTTTTGCGCCAAGGAAGATACCATAAAAATTCCAGAGCCCTAGCTGAAAATTTTTTTTTCCCCATATTTTTGGCCACCGAAAATATCCCATTTTTGGTGGTGATTCAAAGACAAGTGACTCACCCTGTACCTAACCTTTGATACATTTATGGGAACATGTACTTACGAAATTCCCACTTTCGTATGTGGAAAAGACCTAAACTTCTACAAGAACATCAACCCAAACATATATATATTTAGTCGTATTGTAAATGAAAGTGGCTCTCATAGAAAGAACACAGCACATGATGAATAGAGATGTAAAAAGCATTGAACATTCTTCAGACAAAGCGATAAATCCGGGTAACTCAGTGGGAAACTAAAATTGTCGGGCTTGCCAGTATATTAGGTCGAGAATGCAGCATGAAGCGCAGGGAGTTGCCAACAGGGCGGAAGTTGTCCCGCGCTTATAGCATGGAATTTCACGTGATTTATAAGAGACCGCTTGGTTTTATCCATGTTGTTACACACAGTCAGTTTCGGAAGACATGCCACAAATGGTCGCGCATACTGTTAGCATCAAATTCTAAGCCACCGATTAACTTTTTCACGCCTGCTAACTTGCCGCTGCTCGTACTAGGGAAACAGTGATATAGCTCCGTCACTTGCCAGCCCTGTCTGGCTATGTGCCACAGTAGAATATTGCTGGTTCGACCGGTTCTCCGTTTGATTAGTGACGAATTTATACAAATCTTGTAACAACATTTTACCACTCGGAAGATTTATCATCGATCTCTATATTTTCAAGGAAATACCGCCTAATCATCCTTCCGAGCATTCGCACCGCAATATTCGCAAGTTAAATGGTGAAATTCAATTTGGCTCGATGTTGATGGATCCGTGCTCATTGGAGAAGTGGGTAAAACCATTTGTCAAGAAAGGTCTTACAAAAATTGGCAAGTGAAAAACTTGGGAAAATTCTACCGGTGACTTTTTAACGCGGTAGACCGACGGGCTCGGTCTGATTGATGGTTGGAGAGAGAGAATTTCACGAGAAAGATAGGAATCAAGAGAGGATGTTTCATGACGCAAGAGTGACAGGATAAAGAGCATGCTGGGTGGAGAGAGCGAGGGGAGGAATTAAAATTCAGGCAGTGTACAGGACCGATAACGTATGCTGTCGTGCCAGTTTCCGTCATGGCATAGCCTTCGACCTCGATTGCACGAAACGCCATGTGGAATTCGGGCGTCCCTCACTCTCCCCCATCCGCCGCCGCCGCCGCCGCCACTACCTTTCCACCGCACGGCAACATAAATCTTTCGCCCAAATTAATATCTGCGTGTGGAGATAAGCGTTTGACGAATTACTCAGTACGCGCGACCGGATAGTCACTGGCTAGTTTGAGATCCTAATGGGGAGTGGATCTCCAGTTCGCAAACTAAAACTAATTACACCTCATTTTATCTCAGTCCTTTCTTTTTTCCATGCAGGTTGTTTTTTAAAAAGGAATATTGAATTTTTATCCGAGCAACCACGCGAGTTTTACTCTGGTATTTTATTGCCGGACAGAATGCAGAATAATTTATATTCGGTGGCGGAATTCACGTAAGGGTTTAACTTCGGGACTATGTTGAAGAGCGATAATCACGCAGGTTAAGTAATTAAAAAGACATCAATTCGCGTCAGGATCCGCGTGGCACGAGCACATTAGTAGCAAACCAAGCAGGGTAAACCTCTATTACTTCGGGCATTTCTGTGCAATTAATATTGCCGGCTAGAACGCGAGTTGGAACGCACTAATCAACGCCGAGCTACGTTGAGCGATGTTGCAGCCTCCCTAACAAGACATATTAATTACCGGCAGGCAGCAAATGGGCATAACATATTGCCGAAAAACTCATGGCCGTTGCCCATGCTGAAGAGGATGTAATTAACAATGGATGATGCACTACAACCTCGGGATTTCCTGATAATAATTCGCGAACAGTCATTCAATTCTCCCGCTGGATTGGTAGAATCTACAAGTTCGAGAGGGGTAGGGAAAAATGATTGGTGTAATTAGTACTTGGGGGCTGCGAAGTGATGTCGGCCACATCGGTTGAAACAAAACAATGGAGTCATTAGTGTCAGTCTGTGATTTATTGGCGGTAATTAAACGGTCGATATTAAGAGGATCAGCATGGCAATTAATAACGGAGGCGTGCGAATGGGAATTGCTGGCGCAAGGCACGAGGCCAGAATCACCAAATGTGTCGCGTTATTTACACGTTCACCTTTACACTAGTTTGCCTGAAGCAGCTCTCTAATTTAAGGAACGAATTCGTTGTGTTTCGCTCGCTCACTGCCGGCTCGAAGAATGCAACTGGTATTTCCCTACCACTTGAGAGGTAGCGAGCAAGCGAGCGACTTAGTTCGAAGGTCGTGGAGGGCCAGGAAGAATTACAATGCGGGGTCCGACCTCGCTTTATTACATCGTTAGGTATACTATAGGTATAGCATGGGATCGTGAGGGTTTCGCACCCTCCGACATAAATTTTCCAATGGCTGAAATTGAAACTGGTTGCAGAAGCCCCGAGGAAAATTATCCCAGTCCACTGTGTGGTTCGGTGGAAAAAGTTTCTTTCTCCTCGTATTGTTTAATTCTTTTACACTGAGGTGTCGCAAAAAATAAAAGTTTGCAGCTCGTTTTTTTTCTATCCATGTTTCTACTTGCAATGAATTGTAACGATACAGCGCGACGTCGGAAAGCAGAGGTATTTGTATTTGCCAATTGGCGGGCGGAAAAATCCTGGCGAGCGTAAACGTACACACACGACAGCGGTCGGTCGGACGCGTTTTGCACCCCGATACTCACCTGTATATCCATACTCTTTGTCCACAAGTCTTGATGTTTCCTCTTCGGCGTAGATATCGATTGTGCTTTCCATTGGTATTCCCTTTAGTCGGACCGCCATTTTCCAAGCGTTGGGAATACGGGCCGCGGGCGAAAACTGGCCGTAAAAAAGGGAAATGTTTGTTCTGACGCTGGTGTTCGAAACGCCAGCAACTCGTAACACGAAGATGCTACTCCACTACCTAGAAATATTCAACCACCGGCTGACCAACTTTCGACGGTTATCTGACTACATTTGCGGCCCGAGTACATCTGAGTGCGCAGCAGGACCTCACCAACGGCAGAAATAATAGGGAGGCAGCTGCTCTCAACAGTAGCAGAGCAAGGTAGCGAAATTTTGCAGGAAAGTATAACTTTGAAACCGACCGCTATTCTCATCTTTAAGCTGCGCTGAACGCAGATATGAGCTTGAAAGACTGACAATAAGAACCTCTCTCTTTCTCTACCTTCGCTTATGACTAACTGGACATGGAAGCTATTATTCTCGAGATTTTAACCGCGAGGAATTTAACGGGCTCATTTTTACCAATCCCTATTCCCAACTACTTTTCTAAAGAGAAGCGGAATTGTAATCGCTCAGACAATGACGTCAAGCAATTAGCAAACCGAACGAGAGCCCTTCTACTTGCATATGCAGCATGAAAAGTAGACTTGTTCATCTAGCAGCGGTTTCGGTCGCGTTAAATGGTCAATTGGACCACGGCAAATTTCAACTGGCATACGAAGTTTCCTTCGGGCAAGAGTTACCGGGCGACGGCCACGTAACTTTTGCATTTGAGTTGCATTTGCTCGAACGAGATAGTCAAAGGGTGAACCAGCAATTATTCGGTGTCTGACAGTGAGGTGAGTTGCAAAAGCGAATTTCGGTGTTGATATGCAAATGTAGGATTGCGACAGGTCACGATCCCGCAAATTGGCAAAGTGTCAATGAAGTTCTCATTAATATTGAGCACCCTTTAGCATTGGCTAAAGAGGTCAAAGAAGACTAAAGTAGAATTAAAAATATTCTTTGGGCAATACTTTATCACTTCCATTTGCTCACCGCGGAAGACGCCGAAAGTAAAGCGCGCAGACCAGTTACATAACTGGCAGTACGGAAATATGAAATCGTATCTGGAAAATGGTGGCCCTCGTAAATTCCTCGAATAGTGTTAATATCGAAGGGGGCCGGTAACAAATATTTTGAACTGTCGATAAACTGTCAACGCCACGAAAGGCGAAAGGTCATCCGTGGGGAAAACAAGGATACAATTCCCTTTTCGATTCGGCGGTAAAGCTACAAAAATATAATTAATCCAGCAATCGGTGATTGCGTCAACAATTGAGGTCGACTGTCCACACGTACAGGTAAATACTTTTATGCCTCGATGACGATAATATCGTCATCAAACGAAAATCGGATAGGCTTCAAAATGGGCAGAATAACTGACATGTACGTGCATTCCTGTGTGTACAGCGAAATTGCCCGACTGCCATTTCATATTGTTCCATCTATCGTACAAATTTATTGACGTCAATATTGAATTACGCATGCAGCCGCGAATAGTAAATGAGAGTTCGTGAGTGGTGTCGATGTCGAGGGATTCAAATAACTGAAGTAGGCGACGAAACTTCAACGAAATGACAGTGCAAAGTGAACTGGAGCTTTTAGATTTTGGAGGAGTGTGTTTTATAATTCCGAAAGTTCCGGTTAAATTTGAATAGGAAATGTATGGAGATTTCTGGCCAAACACTTTAAGTCTAACAGCTTTCACAACTCTCTGTTTCCCAGCAAGAATATCCATAATAAAGATGATACGATTGCCGGCCGTAAATGGTCCGCGCAACTTTATATAGGATCGTTGGAGCTTCGATTCAGATTCGCTTCAATTATGGCGGGGGTGGCGGGGCCGGCCGGCAGGAAAAAGAGGAGAGAACGGCTCGATAAGCATTGGGGTCTGGAAAATTGGAAGTCTAGGTGGAAGCCTGACGGCAGATATAGAGGCGCATTGGAATACTTTGGCCGCGGCGGCGGCGGCATGGATTTCTCCGAGCACGATACTTCACCGCTTCCTCGCACTTCCCATGCAAATGAAGTAAAGCCGCGCCAGATTTCGGAAATGTCTTCCAATAGGGCGTAACATTTTTTCTCGTCCTTTTATCTCGGCAATAGTTCGTTGGGCTTTACTCGCTTATCGAAATGGGAAAGTTGGAGAGGTAATCCACTCGTCGCGGCAGCTGAATTCCGGCGCAGCAGGTACCTACCTCGGGAATTTTGCCCGGCTGCATTTTTATCAGAGCGACGATGCTTGGCGGATGCAAAATCCAATATGAAGTATGGAACTGCATGCTGAACATGTATGCACTTACAGGGCAGAGTGGAGAGTATGCGCAAGCGTCAGAATCGCCTACCAGATCTCTGTCCTCTTCAGCCATGATATATCGCAATAAATACTCGTGTCTGCTCATGTTCATCCTAACGCTTGCACGCCAGCTTTTCTCACTCACGCCATTCAAAACTAATGAACGCTAATTGTCTCCATTAATATACATCGGATGCCGCGCTTTCATGACTGACCGAGAAGCAAGTCACACGCGGAATTTTTAGCAGGCACGCTTTCTTGTCAGCTTCCGATTCACGATTGGCATCTCTATGCATGGCGAGTCGAGAATTTCTATGAGGCGAGTGTGTGGAAGGGTTCGCCAAGTGTAAGAATTAGATTTAGGGTTGTCCAGTTGGGAGTGTCCGAGGATTTCACTGACATTAAAAGGCCTTAGGATAGTGGAGGGTGTTTCTGGCGAGTATTCGTCGGTTTTCAGAATCGAGCTGCTTCCGCAGGCAGGCTGGTAAAGAGGGAGACAAAAAGGGTAGTTGGTGTGAGGGAGGAGACACCCGGTGAGCCGCGACACGTACTTCCCCTGGCGCTAGTCTCCATTGAGAGAGTAGTGTACAGAGCCGTGTACACACACAGCGCTTGTTACCATTCCACTGGGCACTCGGAACGCGGGCGTTCCATTTACACTCGACGGGCGTTACACGCAGATGGAGAGGCAAAGAGTAGGAGCGAGCGTGACGGAGAAAGAGAGTACTGGAGCGAGGAAGAAGGGTAGAGTCCGTGCGGCGTAAAGTTTCGTCAGTCTCGGTCGGCGGCTGCGGCGCGGCGTCGCGCATCCCGAGAGAGTTGTATCGTCGACGGCGGTCGACGTTTTTATCAAGTCCTACGGCGCCGAGGAAAGTCACGCTACTGAAAAACGGAGGAGTCGACCTGTGACCAAAGAGTCGTTAAGTTTCCTCACGAATAGAATTAGTGTAAGTGCGCGCACACACCTCTACATATGTATATCCAATGTTGGAGATTCACCTCGGCCAAATGAAATAGCAAGCTTGGCTCGTGCGCGGGACAACGCACCTCCTTCTTGCCCTAGTTCTACAATGCAACCCCCTCGGTTTACCGGTACACAAAAGATCGCCAACAAGAAGCGCCGCGCCGCGCCGCGCCACCACTACCGCCGCCCATTCCATTCCACACTTTCTCCGGCCGTGGTAGACCCGCCTTTGAAATTCTGTATTCTAGAAGTAGAACACACCAGCTGGCCCATTCTACTCCCACGAATTACTAGACTTTAGTGCGCACGATATAATGGCCCTTTATCAACCAACAATATTTCATCTTTCAGTCGGAATCCAGTTAAAAACACCTACGTGCAAAGCTTAGCCCTAAGAATTGTTAGAGGGTCATTAATTCTCCAAGTTAATGCGAAATGTATTCTGCTGGAACTATAAGATCCTGCCAGATTTTGGTCGAACACGTACCCAAGAAAACTGACAGTACTATGCTACCTTCTCGTACGTCTTCAATAAAATGATGAATCCCTGGTGTACCACACAATACCACTGACGCATCGGATTTTATTCCGCATTCGAGAGGGACTCATGTTCACTCCCTTGGGAATTGGAAGGATTCCAACACAATAAATGCGTGCTGTAAATCCAGGAGAGAGAAGGACAGCATTGTAGATATCATTCCGACTTTCGCCGATAAATGTATGAGGAAAACACAACGAGCGAGCTTCTCCCAGTCTTTACCTGACCCTGACTACAATAAGTATAAAGAGGCAGCGGCCAAAGCAAGTAGATTACATGGTCTAACAGTGCAGCGGAGCGGGATAGTCGTACGAATTGGCTGTCGTAAAAAAGGAAGGATTGCGCCGCTACACATCCGTATTTGGAAGGATTTAGGGAACTATTCATCTGGCGAAGAAGCCCCGGGAGATTTCAGAATTTGGCACGGCTACTATTCCTGGCCGTTCGTGAACTTCCGGGCGGTCCGATGCGATCGTTTGTTTTACCGAGTCACGACTAGTCCATATACATGCCAGATGCAGTCTGCTGCACCAGAATTATGAGGCAGAATGTCGTCCAAGATCAGCTTGAGCGTCTCCGTGCCATCTAGTCAGTACTGTCAGCACTTTCTCCAATGACTATAAGTCACCCTGGAAACTTTATCTCAACATGGAATGACCCCCAAACCCAGTGTCAACTGCCAAGCGAAGTACAGATTTTCCTGACTCACTTAATAGGAAAGTAGTTCGCATAAAAGTGCAAGGAAGTCGCGCTGAAGTATGTTCACGGATAATTGGGGCAGAACAAGTGCGTCCTTTCTTCGAGCTTTTTGGCCTTAGTCTTCACTCTTTTCTTTCTTGCGCTCTTCCTTCCTCTTCCCCACGCTCTCACTCCTTCTCACTCTTTCTCTCTCAAAAGGAAAGAACGAACGAACGAACGACTCGCTCACTTCGACTATGGAGATTCGCCAAATCATAAATTTCGATTCAAGAATTTTAATAAGTGCGCCCTGGGAATTCCACTTAACATAAGACCGTTCCTTATCGTTAAATTATACATGATTTAATCCCAGGTATATTTCACTCTTCCTCCCTTCTTATATCGTCCCTTCGCGTGCAAAGGTAATATCGCCGCAACGGGTTCCTATTCGAATGCGCCACGCCTCTTAGGAAAAATAATACTTATACTCTCAGATAAATTCCAGTCCAAATAGGGGGAGGATATGCCCCTCATTTCTTCTCAGCCGGCACGTCCAAATGTAACAACTGATAAATATCTGGTAAACTGTACTTAGACCGCGAACAGATGTAGAAGGATCTATATAATGTCTGACCTCGCAGAGCCTCCTTGAGAATCGGCTCTCCAGAAGGAGACTTTGTAAGAACTACGTGTTGAACTTAACTCACTGGAAAGAGATAAGGAGGGAGATTATGGGGAATAAAGATTTCATTGAATTTCCCGTACTTTTTTCCCGATCAATTGCTTAAAATTGAAGCAGTATGTAAGGCACGAGGGCGTGGTAAATGTTGAGGATTCGAGATAACAAAATTTCCAATAGGTCTGGTGCCCAGAGGAGTGGACCGCAGAGTACTTCCAAGTAATGGGCGATAAGCTCACACTCCTGCTGGAACATTTCTCCCTCTCGCTTATTCCCTCTTCCGGCAGACTTATTAAACTTTTTTATCTCGCGGTATGTCGATAGGAAAAGGTAAACGCCAACTTCTCTGCCAGATAGCTGCTGAAACTTTCGACAGCTTTTATTTTTCCCTATCCTCCAACTTCCTAATTTACGAGAGGACCAATAAAATTTCGGGATATTACGAAGATTCTTATTAACTGGCTCGATTAATTAATTAATTAACTCTACGAATATGTAGATTGCATATGAGAGATTGGACAGGAAAATCCACGCGCGCGGACTTTCGAATTTCAATATTACATCGATTCAGTTTATGTAACTCGATAAAAGTCCCGCCTGAGTTAATAGGAGTGCATTAATATGAGTAATGATTGACCTGAATTGGATAAATCACTGCAGACGTTACATCGCGCAAGGGGGAAAAAGTGTGATCGGTCCATATATATATATCGGAAAGGAATCTGTGTCGAATCTGTGGCGCAACCATTAATTAAATAGCCGGGAAAGTTCAATAACCGTTAGATTCACTTATTATTTCTGTTGATTGATCTAATGCTCGCGTTCTTTGTCCTTTAAATAAAAGTGATAAACAGCCACGATTTGCCAGTGACTGGGTGGCAATGTATGCTAGCCAGTTGGTCCTTTTTTTCAATGCTATCGACTGCTATGAAATACATGCGCGACTTATTTGCCCAACGAAAGATAAAGAATCCCTGTCTACAGCTCATGGGACCCTGTTAAATCGATTTACACGCCTCGCTTATTGGAAGTATTCGTACGCGTCAATGGCACATGGCCCGACTCGAATTTCAATAACAAGAAACCCAAATTACCAGCGGAGAAATGTTGTGTGCGCTTATCAGCCCGACAGAGATCGCATCTGGAACTTTCCTCATTAAGTAACTCGGCGTTGCGTGAGGATAAATGTCTCATGCTGTTTTAAACTCCCTCGCGTGGCGGACTCGCGACGGATCAAACTACAGAAGAGTGAGCTTTCGGCTCTCGCTACGTTGAGAACAAAGATAATATTGAACGAAGTAGAAGTCGAATAAAATTCAATGGCCACGAGTGAAATCCAAAGAAATGTATCCGTCGCAAATTAAAGTTCAACTGTTAACTAAGAGCTGTGTAAATACCGTTCAAGTAAGAAGTGTCCTTCGAAACGAAGCGACGAAATCCCAAGTAACTAGCTATGAAGCTTGCCCTGCTCTAAAGTATCACTGCTCCTCCACAAGTGTGTTTGACTTTTCTCATAAATTCCTGGCCAAGGATGTTTGACTTTACCGGCATATTTCGGCGGCCGTGCGAAACCTTTGTATCACATTTGGCTTGCGCAGACCCACCCACAGTTTGACTGGCTTTGATGGATCTCCCTGTGTGCTTCACGTCAGTTTAGGAAGTTGAAAAGCCGATACTTGAATGGATGGAAAGGAGAAGTGACGGGTTCTCGCTTTAAAGATTTCTATAAGCACATTTATCGGTGGTGAATCAAGTGAAACATTACCGGGACGTTCCGTTTTCTCGATATCTTATCCATCCGGGCTCCTTTGTAGGTCTGCCTGATCGGATTCCGCCGGTAGCTAGTGAAGCGCGACACATAGGAGAAAGTCCGATAGCTGTGCGGGAGCTTTTGCGCCGGAGCGCACACTTGTGCGGCCAAAGCCAATAGGAGACTAAGGGCCACTGATTGTCAGGCAAGTTGTTCTTACTATTCGCGGGATTAACTGTAAACTAGCACACGCTCGGCGTGTAGGTGGTCGATTGATGAGAAGGGAAAGATCGGTTTCCGCACGCGCAAAGAGAGTAGTCGGCGCGGAAACGAGGACTTTTATCCGGCGATGAAAAGCTGGCGTGTAGTCAATACGTGTATATGGCAGTTGGTAGATGAGTGAAGATGAACAGTCTGGAAGTGGTACGTGACGCAGGAGGGGCCGAGGTCACCGGAGTTATTGCTCGTTCCACCCAATCGACGAGAAGCAAAGAGGAAGCCGTGTGCCTGCCTTAGTAGGTGCACCTCCGCCGCGATGAGTTACTTTCTCAGTAATCGAGACAACGGACTCACTCATACGTATCCCGGTACACATAACAACACGCCGCGCCGCGCCGCACCGCGCCGGCTTCGTGGCTGGCTTCGCTTTGAATATCATATCCCGCCCTGGCATTTCTACCCCGTATTATTACGTGCGCCTGCTAATACCAGATTCGTGCTCCGTCGATTACGATAATTAAGCGCTCGGCTCTCGATATTTCTGCACTGGCACTTCATTTTCCCTCGATCCCCAACCCAAATAGAGTTTACGAGGTCGCATTTGTTCGGGCAGAGTTGCAAATTGCTAAATACTGTGCCGGCAAAATTTAATAGCGTCGAAATGGGAATCGTGCGCTCTCCAAAGAGACAAACGTTTGCCATGCTTTAACGAAGTAGACTTCGCCTTGCAATGGATGGATCGCTGCGCGCTTATGTAAACCTACATTTTACATCCGCCTTTGTTACTCACTTACAAGAACTTGGAGTTCTGAATAATTAATAATTTCCAAGACTTAATCCAGATTTTCAGAATTAAAAATATTGACAATATTGGGAAGGAAATATTAATGGTGGAGCGATGCTTTCGTAAATGGAGGAACGGCATCCATCAAGCGGCTGTTCTCGAGGACTTTATGACAAATTGCATTGGCAAGCTGAGCTTTTCAGAGAACGCGATCACCCTCTCAAGATTTGATAAGTCCCCCCAAGCACAAGCTTGAATTTTGACAAGTTGCGCCCTATCGCTGCTCTACCTTGTCTTTCCCTCCTTTTTCCTCGCTGCCTCTCACTTTCTTCCGCTGTGTCTCTCAGGCCATGTTTACTGGAGCGTAGTAATTTTGACAGTTATAAATATCATTGCGAAATACGATCGTTTGCATTTGAGGCAGGCACATCTATCATAAAGAACATTGCTATGCGTAACGGAAGCCGGTGACGAAAAAGCTTTCCTTAGCTTTCCTACACTCTGAATTACGTATTCATGGGAAGAAGAGGGCCTACACGTTTACAGTTCGAACCCATCGCCGAGAGTAATGTTCTCGTGTCGCTCTCTATTTCCGTCCAAGTTGCAAACGGCTACTAATTTGGTATCAAATATTTAAGGATCCTCCATTCGCCCAAGGAGAGTTCGCCGGGGCTCTGAAATGCAAATTCAGAGGAATCCGGCAGAGCCAAACATTTGGCGTACACAAGCTACCTTTGCCCCTTTCATCTCGAAATCATTACTGTTACATTGATCATCGACTAAATTCGTTTACAAAGTTCTCATTCATTTCAGACGATTAAATTGTTCGGGTTTTTTCATATTGATGGCTGCTTTGGTTGATTTAGCACGGTCGAAGTAGTGAAGCAGTGAAAGACATTTTTCTTTGTCGCGCGAGTAAAGTCTCCTGGCAAATCTATGGCGGTGAGAGGAGGCCTGGGCAAACACGGCGAGGATTCGGGGAAAAAGGGCGCGAAAAGGGAGGAGCGTGGTCAAACAACTTCAGCAAATTCAGAGGAAGGGGAGAAGGGCAGAAATTTGCGCGACGAAAGAATTTAAGCTAGATTAACGAGGCTTACGTTACAACCACATTCGTTTCGAGAGTGATGCGCCCTCGTGTCTCTACATCACGACATTATTCCAGTCTGATAGAATATCCCCGGCGGATTTCCACGTCGGTTAAAATCACCCGAGCACCCAGGTTCCGGTGCAAACCGTCGGACACGATAGGATTTGTGCGTTCCACACTATCCCGATGAATTGTACACCCTGCCTCCCAATGATTCCATATCAAATTCCGAATTACTCATCTCCGCAGTCTCCAGCGGGCGTTTTATTATCATGAATTCCCGAGCATCCCGGACGGAACATTGGCACGGTGAGTGCGAACAACTCATCCCGCCCGATTGGAAGAAGCGCAATAAACAACTCGCTCGTCGAGTTTCCCGACGCGACCAACTATAACAGGTAATGACAGCCCGGCGAAATGAGGAGATTTAAATGCAAGCGCCTAAGTGCGTCCGGATATAGCGCCACCATATTCCAGGGAAATGCTAAGGGTTAGGCGAGCGTGAGATGAATCTCACTGAGATAGATGTAATATTAATTACTGTTAAAGGTGGGGAGGGCGCACGAGGCCAACTATTGATGGCAAGCCGAGGCAGCTTTGCAAGTGCATGCACGTGGAAAGTTAATGAATCTTACTGGAAAAGTTACTTAAGTGCAGGGAGATTTAACGGTAGCGCGTCTACTTCGCCACCTCTTAATTATGTCATTTCCAAGTAACGTCGGATTACTCGATCCGTGTAATTGCAATCGACTTAATCAGCGACCGCAACACGGTGCGACCGTGCGTGCCGGATTTTTTCCCTCCTAAAAGCGTCCCAGTTCGCTCATTTCGCTAGCGAGCCGAAAGCTCGCAGGGGGTCTTCTCGCTCTGTCCTTGCTCAAGGCAATGAGAGAGGATCGCGGAGGGGCCACTCTTAACGATGACACTTGTCCTCTAATTAATCCTTAGATTCGGCCCGAATTAAAATGTATATTGCCCCTGAGGCACAGCATGGCTCAGTAGTCCAAGGCCGACGCGTACCTGCCGCCTTCCTACGATCAACCTACCTGTTTTGCAGTTCGATCCGATAAGAGAGTTTTAGCTTGAGCCCGAGTGGATGAGAATTTAACGAGGTCATCATTGGAAAGTTCGAACTACCGTCTGCCGGAATCATTACGATATTGCGTTTAAATGTAATAGCTCGCCTGGATTTTCCCGATGATCATCGCCGTGCCACCGCCGCAATATTTGAACTTTTGCAATCAATATAGAAATTCGGACGTTCAAACCAGAACTGTGAGGTTACAAATTACAATTCAATTGAAAGTAGACGATAGCTGGGGATACAGAGATAGCAAAAAATGTGCAACTGGGTTTTAACTATAAATATCAGTGAACTCCACTGGATGCAGATAACAATATCGTCTAGTCAGACATGTGGAACCGGAGTATACAGTTGACCCATTCAATTGTATCCGTTGATATTCAGTATCGATCATCCCTTATCGCGTGCTCACCACCTCCACTCGTGAAAGAAACTGTCAGAAACCCCGGAGTAGGTGGTTATGTATACCAGCGAGATGGTAGAGACTGTGAGGACAAGGGTGACGGAGAAGTAAAGTGTCGTCGGAAGTAAATGTCAGGCAAGATAAAAGACTCCTTAAAACAGGGGACAGGCGCGAGAAAATGTGAAGGAAGCGCGCACACATCCACCCCACGAATGCATAGAAGTCCGACCGGAAATCCCAGGGCGCCGCGACGCGCCGGCGAGAATCGATCACCGGAAAAAAATGCTCTTCACGCGTAATAGTCTCACCATTCACAATCCTCTTCCCTATGAAAAGGAGTTGGTATTGATTTTAGCATCAGGCCATGTGCGAAAACTCTTGCAACATTCTACTGACTCTTGCAATGCCGAACTAATCTTCGGGAATCGTGAAAGCAGACGAATCAGTGAATTATTAGCTGGATTCTCGAGATAGCTTACATCGCTGGCATCATGGTATCGGGGGCAATAAATCAGGAGACCTCGACGCTACCAGTGCCCATGGTGGTCTTATCGGAAAAAACAGGAAAAAAGTACAGACTGAAGCCAAGCGATTCCGCGCTTCCGATTTCAGGATGGATCGCTCCGAGGAACAAGGATAATCAGTTTATATCGTTTGCAGTTTGTTGTGTTCGCTTCCTGGTTCTGTCAATCTTATACATATAATTGGCTGTATCAAAAAACGAGAGAACTGAGCCACCCACCTTTATGAAAAAGAAGTGGAGCTCACGCACTTGTTAAATCGGTGAACAGGTAAAAATGAATGCAAATGTAAGCCTGCAGAATTTACGTCATCGACAAAACTATAAATCTAAAAGGATCTCGAATATGCGGGGACCCGAGTGGGAAATGGCACACGTTGTCTGAAACTAGACTATCCGTGAAATGATGTATTGCTACGTTCTAAAACCCCAGGATCAATAAATTATGGCCGTTCGTGCAAACAGGGAATATCATTTCGCTCTAAAATCAATTTCCCTTGGTCAACTAATCGAATTTTCATAACGCGTCCACACCCATTCAGACACTTCCACCTGGTAATCTTGAATCGTACACAGGGGAAATGCTGTCGACGGAATTCGCTTTAACCAAATGCGCCGAGATTAATGCGTTCGCGCTAATGAACGTTGCATAATGCATAAGTTTACAGACGAGCGCTATCAGTCAGCTTAAGGGCGGATCAGATTTCCGAAATGTCATTGTGTCAAAGGTGAGGGCCATAATAATGAGAAATTCCTTTAATGGCAGAAAGTATTATTTTCTGCACTGTTTGAGCATTAACACAAGCATTCTTCAAGAAATCAGTGGTGTAAAAGCCAGAATTTAATCGAACACACGTGGAGGGGCTGTCCTGATTAATTAATTGCTTCCGATTGAGACGGTTTCTTCCACTTTTCCCCCGCTTCCCGACCTTTCCCGGGGCTGAAACTTCGTGGGGAATGTTTTTTTGCATCGAGGAAGAAGTAGTAAAAATTCCAGAGCCCTAGCTCAAAATTCATTTTTTCGCAAATTTTTTAAGGCATACCCCTTCAAAAATTTTCGATTTTTCGAAGGTTCTGGGACCGGGACGAACGCTTGATTTTTCGATTCCTCGTGTCTCAAAACGGATAAAAAACATAAATGTTGTGGGGGAAATGCCGGAATTCTACCTAAAACACATGGAAAACCGATCTGGAATATTTCATTTCGATGGTTTTTCATATGTTTTCATGACTTCCCGACCTTTTCCGGGGCTGAAACTTGGTGGGGAATGTTTTTTTGCATCGAGGAAAATGTAGAAAAAATTCCAGAGCCCTAGCTCAAAATTCATTTTTTCGCAAATTTTTTAAGGCATACCCCTTCAAAAATTTTCGATTTTTCGAAGGTTCTGGGACCGGGACGAACGCTTGATTTTTCGATTCCTCGTGTCTCAAAACGGATAAAAAACATAAATGTTGTGGGGGAAATGCCGGAATTCTACCTAAAACACATGGAAAACCGATCTGGAATATTTCATTTCGATGGTTTTTCATATGTTTTCATGACTTCCCGACCTTTTCCGGGGCTGAAACTTGGTGGGGAATGTTTTTTTGCATCGAGGAAAATGTAGAAAAAATTCCAGAGCCCTAGCTCAAAATTCATTTTTTCGCAAATTTTTTAAGGCATACCCCTTCAAAAATTTTCGATTTTTCGAAGGTTCTGGGACCGGGACGAACGCTTGATTTTTCGATCGCTCGTGTCTCAAAACGGATAAAAAACATAAATGTTGTGGGGGAAATGCCGGAATTCGACCTAAAACACATGAAAAGATCATCCTAAATAGTAAATTTCATCTAGTTTTGACGGTTTTCCTCATGTTTTTGGTACTTCCCGACATTTTCCGGGGCTGAAATTTTGTGGGGAATGTTCTCTTGCATCAAGGAAAAAGTGATATAAAAACCAGAGTCCTAGCGTAACATTTTTCCGACCACCTCAATAGGGTAGTCTCATCATTTTTATGAAAGGAATTATTTTAAGAAGAATGTAAGAGAAAATTGCAGGAAATTAATATTTTCAGTTGATAGAGTACGATTGATAATTATAACCATGTTTAACTTCTACAACCAGTCGGAAATATCCGGAAAACGGGAAGACACTTAGCTCCCCTTAACTTCTGGAGTAAAAGTACCTTCAGGCTCATTGTATCGGAGAATTAATAAATTTGCCGAGCGAAGCACGGCAATACCGATCGTATCGATTCTCGATAGAAAAATAATACTGCGTAGAAGCGCGCGCATGTAATTAGCGGAACTCAATCCCCGGTAAGTCGTTGGGGCTCATTTTTTCTGTCCTCCTCTCGTTTTCCTTTTACACAATAATGCTGAGCGTCCCGTGGAGTGCCGGGTCTCGGTAATGCTTGCGTACTCAAGCCTTAGTAATTGACCTGATTGAAATGGTCTCGATAATTGCACGCCAATAGAAGACTATGTCCAGGCGCACCCTTTATGTCGGGCGCACAAAGTTCCTCGATACCAGGTGGTTGCAGCTGCAACCGATAGACATCTGGGGGCAAGCAACCAACTGGTAGACCGATGAATTATGTACATACAAAAAGGACGAACGCTCGGCGTACTCAGGAAATTCGGGCTTCCGGAATATCGGGAGAGCAACGAAAGAGGCTACGTACGAATACGACAGTATAATACGAATTTCCTTGCACCTCACCGATGAAGTGCAGCTACATTTTCATACCGAGCATTCCATGGAGTTGCATTTCCTAAGAAAATTCCATCACCATTCCGGGAAAACCTTTTGGAAGCTGATGGACTCGGGATTCTCATGATGCACGAAAATTTGCACTCCCAAAATTCAACTATCAAGCCGTGGACTAGTAATATCCATGCTCCATGAAATCTATTGTTTCCTGTTAATTCAGTCGTGCCTATTGTATCCTTCGCCGGCTGTGCATTTGGAATCTTGAACTCTCTACTTCGAAGATGTAGACCCCGGCTTGGCCGACGATGCATCCATTATATCGCGAAGCTCCCTGAAGATGTATAGCAAGCAGTGCGGCCGAGAGATACCAGGAGCCTGCTTGTACTCAGGCTCTGTAAATGTACACATGCATATATTATCGCGATGACGCGGAATATTCTTCAAGAGCGCCCTATGAAAAGCAAGAAAAATATACGATTCTAAATATCGGAAGGTTTTATGCCTCTGGTCGGAATGATATAGTAAGAGATACCGGTTGGAGGATCCCTCTAGCTGTAGCCACTGATGCACTAGCAGTTGATTGTATCGACAAGCGGATTACTAGCTTTGAAGCGATTTGTCTCCGTCCTACTGTAACTTCACAAGGCCTCTAGTGAGCTCATGCTTGTCAGGCGTTATCGCATGGCCCCGTTATAAAAAAATGAATTTTTAGAGCATTCGTGATCCCCGGGGGAGTGCAGTTGCGCGGGCGCCCCGATAAATTGGAGTCCCAATAAATATTCCTGCCGACAAGGTTGTTCCTGAAAGTACTCGCTTCCGAGCGTGCCTATCGACAGCGTCCCGCGGGTCGGATAATAAAATCGACAATAAATCGGCATATTCCCAGTATCGACAAGGCAGACTCTGTTAGAATTTCACAATGGAAGATCGAGGGAAGTGTGAAACCGCGCCGGTTTAACGGACAAGTTGCCCGAACTCGGAACAGAGGGAGAAAGCGCGGTGGCTTTGTGTTGCGTAAGTTCGACAGGGACTGCGTCTCCTCTCCTCTTCTCGCTCCCGCCACTTTTCCGCACACCAGTAGGACAGCGCTGACATTTACCGATTTCACGCCGCCGGGAAATCACACGGAGCGAAGTTTCCCTCGAACACCTAATTCGAAAGCGGGTGGCGCCTGGTCGCCAAGAGAGGCGCGCCGAGAATTCGATTTTCCTGGCCGGCAATGTCAGGAGAAAGGATGAAGGAACGATGCCAACAGGCATCAGGGACGCACCGATATGCCATGCGTTCCCGTCAATGCGAAAAAAGCAAAATGGAAAAGCGCACAGGGGGAGGACACCTATAAAAGGAGAGATCGCGAAAGGGGAGGCTGTATTGAACCGTCAAATCCAGTGCGCTGCTTTGTCAGGCAACAAAATTTATTAAATCCAAAATCCCTTCTATTCACAGCATCTTCCAGACTTCGATCATCCATTGCTTATAAGTGTCATTATAATTTCTGTATTAAAAACAGGACTAAAATTACTCGAAACATCTTCATGCTTTCAAGCATGAACTTTGAACTTCACTTGTACATCCTTCAATATAAATTCTGTCCAATAATAAAGCTTTCGTACTTCTGTTTCCGCGCTGGTCTTTCTGTCAAGCAAGATTCCCCCGGGGTTGAGATAATGCTGGAGTCGAATAAATTTCTCTAGTGTCCTTATTCTCCCAGTCTGAATACTGTCGATCTAGTGGTTGAGCTAACGTAGCAGCGTAGCTGCTGGCTGACTGGCTGGCGAATGTGGATTACAGGAGTGCGTCCTCGTTGCCGGCCTGAATAAATTATCGATGTGCGCGGCTGCTCGGGGATGCCGGCTACGTTCCTGATACGGCTGCCACGTGATAGGTAATAAGTGGAAAAAGGAGGAGGAGAAATGGCTGCGGCGTGTGAGGAGGCAATGCGTTCTCCTCTCGGGACTGGATGACACGGGGGCGTCGAGCGATCGCAGAGGGGATTCGGAGGAAGGAACAAGTATAGGAATGGAGAGGCAAATTGGAGCGAGTGCCTCCCCGGCGATAACGTAAAAACGTGACTACTTCAGCGGTTCGTCAAAGCGAGACGACTCCCAAAGAGCAGTATAAATACGCGCGCGATCCCCAATCTCCTACCTCGAGATTTCCCCGAATTCGTCAGTCAGCTGCCTTCAGAACGGATTACACAAGTCGTTCGTTGGGATAATCGTACCAGGTTTCAAGCGCGCAGTGGGAGAAAAAATCCGACAAATTCTCCCCTCTCGAAGGAATAACAGCGCTGTTGGGAGGACTCGTGCGATAATACAGCTGGCGTTTCTTTCATTAGGCACTGATTTATAGGACTAATACAGGGGAATTATTAATTTGCGCGTTGCTGCTTTTGTTCTGTTTGATTTTATTGAGATTCTTGAGTAATGGGGATACCGTGGCTGGCCGGCTATTGGCTCCGTCAGGCTGGCTATGTAGAAACTCCAGGCAAAGTGCACGGCCACTCATAAAGCGTGGCGGAGGCCGAAAGGCCGCACCCTCCAAGGTATTAATATCGGCCCGGCACACCGTTAGTTCGTTACATTATTAATAATCGCTCCGTCGCTACTTCTAGATTGCGGGCCGTCTACTAACACATATGTTGCCAGTAAATTTCCACCTAATGCTAGATTACAGCCACAATTTTCTCGGAGACCAGAGACACACCGATACACACCGGAGACTATCGCGATCATAACTCTGCACAGCCTGGTCCACCGCTGTTACAAATGTCGGCTGCGCAATTATCGTTTCGAAAATTTACGCAATTATCCTCACCATTAATGGTTGTGAACTAATATGCGGCTACAACGTGCTCTGCTCCCGGACGCGCGACGCCCCACGCTCAGATCAGTTGGCTGCAAGAGATAATGTGCTTTGCAAACCATTGCAACTGATTAAAGTTCGTACTCGAAGAACTGGAACGAAATGGGAACGGTTAACAAAGCTGCTCGATTAAGTTGCGTTTATAGTGGATTTATCGATGGCACGGATTGCCCAAGGTTAGAATAAAAGAATGACTATAAGTCTCTCGGATATACTGCAAGCGAGAGATAACAGCAGACTGACTCATATGCCGATAAATGTCTCGAATGTGCTTTCCAATGGGAGTTCGATTCTTATGAAACTCAGCTAATACTTTCCGCTTACTGTGTCCAAGAGAACGCGCGAAACTCTTCGGTCTGTGAAATCTTATTGCGACAGGAAATCCGCTAAATTTGAAGAAATCGTCTTTACGCCACTTTCTGACGGGCGCTAGCTCGCTCACCGGAAACTTGTAATGGTTCGCGGTTCCCTCGACCATCCCAAGCCATGAAATATGCCGGCTTGGCGAAGGAAGCCCCTTTTTCCTGGTGAGGATAGTTCCTATTTCAAGGGAGACTGACGCCCAACTTTTCCCCTAACTTACTCCAATGTCGGAATCTTGACGCCGGGAGAAATGAAATCCAAGCCTTGCCTCTGCATTGTTTTGTACTCGACGTACCAAAGAAATGACAGATTTCTTCGCGACAGATTGCTCTCGACTCAGGGAATACTAGTGAAGTTCTGCATTCGACGCAACCCTTCACGTTCGGAATCGTAATGGAAATCGTCGGTACCTCCCCTGTTATAATGAAGAAATGAACTACGTGCTAACACTCCCAAGCGAGACTGACTCCAATTGGTTTGTGACCGAATGACATTGGTTGCGTTATCATTCTGGTGACCTAGTCGCGTGTATCTCTCTACATAATGTTCCAGTAGCACGAGTTTCCCAAATAGAGGTTATTTGTGTATCAGCATCACGATCGAAACAGTTTAAAGAGAAAGAGTTGGTGGCAGGTGGCGTGGCTGTTCGGTAGAGCGGGAGCACCCGTCGACAGTTCTATAAGGTTGGAAGTACTGAAGCAGCGAGTAGCATACTCGCGCTGCGATTTCTCTCTGGTGCCTTCGGGCGAGGCTCATACCACCGCAAATACATGGCGATTAGTCAGGAAGGTGGCGTGCCATGAACACGCATGCGGTGTACACACAGGCTGTCTGCTAAATGAGAATATCAAAACGGCTCGTGCATCTCCCAGCTAGATAATGGCTGTCCCGACACCCAACTGCATTCCCGCTCCGATTTAACTGGTAACTGCTCCGGACACTTATATAGCGCACCCTCTGTTTTCTGCTCTTTGCTACGCGGCAGGCATTCTATCGTTTAAGTTTCCCCATTTATTTGGCATTCCGTGCGCCGGCTCGGCGACGCTACAGCTATTAAAAAGGTCTCATCGAAAATCGGGCTATTTCAAGGCGACACATTAACTCCAAGTGGCCCTTTCTAGTCGAAGTCCGACCATTCGACGAACCAACTGGGGCTCAAGAAATCTCGGAGCTCCCGAAGGGAAGGGTGCCTCGCGCTGTAACGGCTGTAAAAGCCTTGTGATGGCTTTGTAACTAAACAGATAACGGGCTGATGTATTCGGAATGTCCGTCGTATCTAGGAGATCCATGAATACGCAGGTGCTTTGATAGGGTTGAATTCCCACTTGGAACCACCTGGAATCGGACCTGCGTGAAGTTCTGCTTGAGACACGTTCAATCATTCTCCTGGTCTGTCTTCCCTTTGTGCGTTGGAGATACACTGTACCTTAATGAACCTTATTAATTGCAGAGGATGCCCTACGGCTTAACTTGTTCACGGCACTGAAATCTACTTGTGCGGGAGGGCGAATATAGCAGCTTACTAGCGCGAGGGAATTACCCTCGCAGTGGACCACTCGAAAAATGGGTCTCTAATGAGGATACGAATCAAATACTGTATCAAATAGCGCTTTGATCAATTGGCGAACTGTGTCAATAAATATCGCTGAGGGTCTTTAGAAGCAATTAGCGTTGGCTCTTTGGCTGAAACATGAAATGAGCTCGCCGGTAATTACTGGAAAGGTTTGAGCGTGACAGTATTTCTATGTCGATGTGAATTTGTCTGGGGCCTCGCCACCACTGAGAATGACGAGCCAAACTTTCGGTGATTCTCTCTAATTGAGTAGAGAAACTTTCGGGATTTTGGCAAGTTGCTGTCCCCAAGATTGGAGGGGTAGTTTCGTGCGAAAGCAGCAAGTGGTTGCTGGGGTAGGAAGGGGTGAGTGTATCAAGAAATGTGAAATGTGGCTGTATGGAAATTGTTACTGGTGGATGAAGGCTTTTTCTATCTCTCTCTTTCTCTGTCTCGCCTTTACGTGACTTGGTGTTCTGAGCCACGGCTACATTTTGATCGCCGAGCGTGACAGGAAAACTCAATTTTTCGACATGCCGCGGAACTTTGGAAACACGCCCGTGACCACCTTTCTAATCACGACGGCTCTACTTTCTTTTAACACATTCACTTTCATTCACGAATTATTCACATATCAGAAATTTTTTTCATACGAACTATCCCACTTGTAGCGCCTATCGTACATTAGGGTCCTCGAAATTTGACTTGTATTACGCGTGGGAGAACTCACCCCGATTTATAGGAACCAGAAAAAATTATCGTGGACTCCGATCAAATTTATCATACTTTACTTAGCATTATTATACTATCATGTCTCCCATGAATATATTGCGCGCGTAAAAAAGGTCGAAAAATTCCGCAAAGTATCTATCAAAGTGTTGTACATAATCAGAGTTTACTATAATTATGGGCTGGCTTGCAATTAGACGAGGAAAAAAATTTTTCCTCTGTTTCCTGGCGTATCGATTATTTGTCGTGGCGAAAGGGTAGTAATACTACACTGTGAGAGTGACGTCGCGTGATTATAACACCCACCGGAGAAATAATTGACCATTCTTTTACGGGCTGGTTCAAAAGGCAAAAGATTTCAAGGCGAACGGTGCGGTGCCTAAGGGTTCACCACTTTTCCCAATTATTTTCTGGCGCGATCACAAAGAGAACGAACACTCGACACACAAGAACACCACTTACTTCTCAGCCCAACTAATGAAGAGTCGCATTGAAAAACCTTGCGATCGAAAGCCCTGAAAATTACTGACATGACCAACATTAGGCGGATGGATTGAAACGGGAGGAATGGCCAATCGGAGATTGGGGCTGGTTTAATTAGACCAGCGAGCTGAAGTAGTATAAGTGAATACATCAGCCATGTTGGCTCGCATGTAATGTACACGTTGGTCGATGAAGTAACAGCGGTAGCTGTGCAAGCGGTATGCTGACACAGTCTATTTGCGTTCACGAAAGTCCGCAAAGTTTCTGCGCGATATTGGCGGACTCCGCATAACTAATAGTTTATCCGCTGCTGAGCAAGATAAATCTTCGCGCATCGTTCCAAGCACCACTGCACCTGAAACTCGTAGCTTTTCCACGCCACATTTACGTATCAAGTCTACATTAGCGTCGCTTTTAATCGCACGCTCAACCTATACAAAAAATGGACTTCTTATCTGAAGAAGAATGCATTATACTTGGTAGAGTTACGTGGAACACAATGTAAAATTACGATGACAGCAGTTTAAGTCCCGGACAGGAAAAATATACTCATGAAATGCAGTCTATGCTTGGATATTTTGTATAAAAAGCGTGGCAGTAACTGTGATATTTTCAATGTGAGTGGGAGCATCTGCTTCTAACTGATAAGGACAAAGAATGCGGGATAAAAAGAATGCATTGCAGATGAGAGGTGGAAAGAACCGGAATCCTCGTCTTTCACGCGTGCAAGTGAATGGAAGCACGTAAGATAAAAAGAGAACACTAAGCGGTGGTGAGAAAAACCTTATTACCAGGAGGCTGCGTTCTTCTGTCGACTGGACCTCGGCGATCCTTTTTAATAGCAAGGTGCAGCTGTCGCGCGCTACGGGCGTCGACAGAAGCCGAAAAAGCTCTTGACCTCGATTCCCTGCTCCTCCACTCGCTTCCGTCTTCCAATTTTTCTCCCGCCGCGTTGTTTTGTCGACACTAAACTAAGACGAGTGACTCACTTATCTGACGTTGCTTCAATTCGCTTTTGTAGTCACAGCGACGTTAATTAATCAGAACCGCACGGAATATCATTTACCTCCGGTTAAAGTAGACCTATCCTGAAAAAGAGTGATTGATTGAACGTTTGTGGGGATTCTTTATCGAGGCTATTTTTGATAGAGTAATTCCATTGCCGGTTCTAATCCGGGACGCACTCGCTTTCATCTACGAATTAAGCGCAGGCGCGTCGCGCGACGTGTCTCTTAATTAATTCAATCGAGTTGGCGTGCAAATGAAAGGGAGCCCGCCGGCCACACTTCGTGCCTGAGCATTTGACATTTTAATATTCCCCGGTGCGCGTTGTTGATACAATTAAATATCCAGCGGCGTTTACCCTCCGGCTGGCGAGACCGTCACCGCCGCCGGCGAACTATACACATTACACCTCTCGCATTCACCGACCACAGAGACAGTAGCCCGCGCGCCACCAGCGCAATTAATATTAATGTACTCCAAATATTTACCGTTCAACTTGGCGCCGTCGGCAACGCGTGCGAGTGGTCGAGTAAGCAGATTTCATCAGGGACTCCCGGAGAATTAGCAGCTCGGCTCTTTTGCATATCTAAATTATACCTACACCCGGAACGCTTACGCCGCTGTAAATTAGGAATGGCTTTAACTCTTTACTATCACG
Source organism: Ectemnius continuus (assembly GCA_910591665.1). Lineage (NCBI taxonomy): Eukaryota > Metazoa > Arthropoda > Insecta > Hymenoptera > Crabronidae > Ectemnius > Ectemnius continuus. The sequence goes on from OU342861.1 coordinate 14,249,386, forward strand.
CCATCAAGCCACTAAATATGACACATGACGAAGCTAGTATAATTAGTCGCCAGGGAGAAGTGCTCTGAGTGAAACTCTCATTAAAATTTTGTCGAGCCAGCCGAATGATGTGGTTATTAATTAAGAATAGATAATCCATTATTAGGTCAATGAGAAAATACATACGGTTTGAAAATGTCTCGGATTTAGTTGCGGGAATGGAATTGCTGTTCTTCTGCCACTCCATCTTGGAAACTTGTGTTTTTTCTCGGGGGGCGCGCGCTTTCAGGAAAACCGAACTTTTAGCTAGCGACGTTTCCGGGGCCGAACCGTTGCTTTCTTGCCGACTGCCTGCTGCCTGCTGCGCCGCCCTCTATTCTACCAGGAAGAAGATTTATCGGAGCAATTTTTACTCTCCGCCACTATAGCACGCCACGTCAAAGTAGCCCTGAGTCTACTTCCATTTGTGTAGGTATGTGTATTCCTGCCGATATGGATAATACACCTTTTCCCAAAGAAATTGACAGGATAGATAAATCAGCGCCTGCTGAAATTGATCCCCGTGGTGATGTACGAATCTGCCGCTTCTCGAATCATTCACGATCGCCTTATCGCATTGGATATATTTTTTCCCCGTGGAATGTGGCCGGCTCTTTCAAATTGAACGATCGAGAATCCTTAGACGCCACGTGGAACTTGCTGGCATTAGATTTGCTATACTTTACGGGAACAAGTTGGAACACCTAAATTTCCAATATCTTCGGCAATGGATGGTCCAATTAAAGTTAGATTTAACATGACCCTTTGACACAGGCAAGTTCAGATTTGGAAGGAATATCAAAATGAAAACATTTCGTCCTTGCGAAACGATCTATTTCGCCGAGAGCGAATCTTGCAAAATCGCAATCGTAAGTCATCTGCCTCAGCGGAAATGGTAAGAATTCGCCCGACTGTGGCAAACGAGAGACCACAAATTCCCCGAACTTCTATCAAGCACACGCTGTTTGCAACCCCGATTTCCGAAACGAAGACCAAATTTGTGCCACCGTCGCGCTTATTACAGAGCAGAGAGGAGTACAAATCAAAAAGTTGGAGCGCACCGGGCCACGTCGTACGTCGTACAATGTGCGGATATTGTTGCAAATCCTGCTTTTCTTTGGCCTTCGGGCGCACCAGCAATGTCCTACTAACTCTCAAACTTCCCTCCATTCACATTCGCCTCGCGGACAGTTCCTCGATCGTATTTCCACGTAACGAACTTCTAACAGTCAATTCTACTCGTGTGTTTCAATGATTTTCGATGGAAGCGTCGAAAATACCACGGTAAACAAGACCGTAGCGAACTTCGACCTATTAGGCTCGGACTTGGATGAGTTCGGGTGGAAGCAACGGTAGCTGAATTTTGGTAGACCAGAAGTGACGGATTCAAGCAATTCCTAGTGCAAAAGGTAATTCTGTGACCGAGTAAATCGAAGTCCCGATCGACTCTGGAGTGGTTGGCACTAGGAATGGCAAAGGGAAGTGACGGAGGTTGCGCTGGGAAGCACCGAATACTAGTGGCGCCAACAGCAACTTAGCCTCCCAAAACTTTAGTCAATTTCGCGCTATCCCGTAGCAATTTCGCGTGGATTTCTTGCTTCCTCGAGGCATTGTCGTGCAAGCAAGTGCGTCCCTTGCATTATAAGTCATTAACCATTGTGTGCAAGCGCTCTCTGGTAACTGCACAGCTCGTGCGCTCACCACCAACTAGCACGATGACTTAACGAGGCGAGTGTATGAGTTTCGGATTAGCTCGCGCCCATTTAATGCATTATTTAATGCGCGCGAAATCCTGCGGGCTTTAACTACCACGATATATCCCACCCGCAAAGGTAGAAGGTTGACTCATACCACTCTCAAGACCCCTAACAAACTATCTCTTGCACTTAGCTGGGGTTTATACATTCGCGGTAAAACCAAGGTCAACATTAACATTAACGCGTCCCCACTTATCTTCGTATACTGTTTTCTTTGGGATGAGAACAGCTACAGCGTGGAAAGACCTTTAGAGATTTAGCGCGCGCATTCACCGCTCGAAGGCAATACAGCGTATCAATTCGCTCGGACATTCCGCAAAAGCAGTGGCCGCCATAAATAGCGGGACACGTGCTATTGGGAGTATTTAATAAAGAGTGACTGGAGAGCCGAGCCAGAGGAAACGGCAGATTCAATCTAGCGGTGGGCTGCTCTTCGTATAAATCGAGAGTGGCAAATTGGATGAGCGGCTACACCGCGATAAAGCGGGCGACTCTCTTTCTCAGTAATTATCCCACATCTCATCTGTATCGGAAAGCAATATTCTCGGCGACCCCAATTGGAAATGAAGCCGAACCGTCCCAGCCGGATATCTAGGAGATAATGGGCCTGACACACGTTCGAGTATGTACGAAGAGCAACTTGGCGCATTGTCGCGCGCCTCGCTTCCAAGGACGTTCTGGACGAGAAGCGGAGACAGGGGACTGCTTTTTGCCAGCATCTACGTAGAAGCCTCGATTGCCTTCTATCTAGAAACTACTGTACGCAGAGTGGAAGACGCTCAATCATAGTTAGCTCCTCAATGTATCCCCGTGAGACGACAACTCCATTGGACGGAGCACAGGCTAATTATTCTCGCACTAGATCCACGCAACAGACTCCTCTCAGTCAGCAGTACAATAGAGCATCCTCTCTATATCTTCCCTTAATTCGGTGCTACGGAAAATTGAAGCTCTCACTGCTCGCAGACTAAGATAGACGATGGGATTCAGAGGGCGCGCCCCCAATAGAGTTCTCTACCTGTTTTACTCAACTGGAAGTTCTCTAATCATCGGGATTAGCCAAGCGCAATGCAATCCTCACGATAATATAACGTTGTTATTAAAACGCTTCTGAGAATGAACTGTCAAGTCGAAGATTAACAAAGGCGCCTATTATTATCTGCTGTAAATGCTTGTGTAATGTAAAAGTTACAACTGCACCGTGCACAATAAATAAATGTCGTCCATTGAAACAGTCAAAGAAAACGTACGCTCGGCATCCCGAAATCTGGAGTGCAGATATTCGAGGCGATGCGATAGTCCACGATCTGAGAATAAATCAAACCTGAGGGCTGTTTCCCTTCCTCGTAAATTCGCGGGAAGGCGTGACGGTTGATATCGGGCGGCGAGCAGTCTAATGAATGTATGAGCCGACACTCGTGAGTAATCGCAGAAGAAATTGCTGTCATTGTCGGGTGGGGCGAGGGGGAGGGCGGGCGAAAATTATAAGACAACTTTTAGTAAGCGGCGCACCGAGGCGTCGACGTCGGCGTCGGCAGCCAGGCAGTGCTCAGAAAAACAAAGCACGCTCATTTCCATTATTCATGAGAGAGAGAAAGCGCGCGCGCGCGGGCGCGCAGAGCGTTCTAGAGTCCGCGAAATTCCAGTGTCGCTACTTGGCCGGAATTTCGAGGGTGGGCAAATCTCGAATGAACATCGCGCTGGAATCGCTGCGGGTGGGGGGTGGAAAGGCAGAGAGAGAGAGAGACTAGCACAAGTCGGAACTCTGCTTATTGCCGGAGAGACAGAACTTTCCAGGCACCTTCCATCCAACAGGGAGTAATATTAAAGTTGTACTTCTTTATTTCTGGCAGACCTTGCTCTAGGAAACTGGCCTCCAAAGGATCCAAGAACCTCACTTACACCTACTGTCTTCCAAGAGCGGCAGTTAAAACTCTCTTATACTTCCGAAACCTATGGAGACTAGAGGAGAGAGAGATTCTGGTGCGTGGCGTCGCGCGAGGGAACTGCACTGTCGACGATGAATAATTCACAAGTGTCGGCGATGGCCAGACCGTCTAAATTAATACGGCTCTATCCTCGGCCGAAAAATTGCCTCGCCGGAAAAAGTTTCGCTCCGCCGGGAAGGAAAAGTTTTGGGCGCGCAATTTCTCTCAATTTCGTCTCCATGTACCCTCTCTCACCGTTCAGCCAGCCCTCCCAGCTTTGACCTATCAGTGTTGACTTCCTGCAGGGGGTGCTGAGCTTCTGATTTCAAGGCTGACTGCTTCCTCGCTTGTCCTCCCATCCTTCCACTCCCTCTCTGTGTGTGTCTGTGTATGTGTTTATATACAGCCGAGTTTAAAGTTGACCGAGTGTATCATAATGCAAGTGCTCCCGATTTTCTCCTCTTTTTATTTTACTCGACTTCTCTCTACCAACCGCTCGAACATACTAACAAGTTTCGATTGAGTCCAGTTCCTCTCGCGGCCAGTTATCCTCTCACTGCTTGGCTTACTCTTCTCCAAAGAATCGGAGCAGCAGGGCAGTTTCTTTTTCCCGTCGAGGGAAAAACAGAGAGCACATGATCGCACGGCAGAAGGAGGGAGAGAGAATCAGGCGGGAGAGAACTCCTGCATTTTTGAGGCCCCAGGACCTGGCGTGGCCTGTTTGTACTTGAATTATGGAAGTTTGCATTACAGCGGGCTCCTTTTTTGCTGGTCCTTATATTACCCAGGCCTACCGAGCGTGCTTGCTCTAAATTAAAGAGCGGCTGCTACTGAAGCCCCGCGGAACTACGTATAAAAAAAAACTACGCTCGAATGCGTGCCGCTCTAGTGAGAAAGAATTATTGCTGATTCTAATGCCAATGTACAGTCTGGACGATGCTCGATTTCATCCAGTATCCTCTTGAATCGGCCTCATTCCACAGGAATCTCCAGCCAGATGGCAAATCTAGATTTCTCCCTCGTCTGCCTCGGGGCTGCCTCGCTGATTAAACGTATAGCTCTCCGCTTCTTGTTTCTCGTTACTATTTAACTATCTTTACTTTTAAATTGGCCGTATCCAGCGTTCACCATCAGTATGCACTATCTCCGCTCTCCCATCCTCGAGACTACTACATTTCCTTATAGCCTTCGCGATTTAGTTGACTTTCTTTTACTGTTTATTCAGCGCTTGAAAGCTCGACCTCTCTGAGCGCTACTTGTCTATTAGCCTTGCTCTCAATTTCTGTTATGGCGCGACAGCCAGAGCCTTTCAGTCACAAACAGTTGGTACAGTGGGCGCCGCTCCGCGCCGCGCCGCGCTCCTGCACACGTTTTCAAGGATCTTCAAACGCGCAGCGGGACAAAGTGCGAGGTATTGTTGGATTACGTTTGAATTGCTCCCAACTGGCTCCCCTTAATCGCGTGGTGCGCGACATCTCTTCCGCTGGCGCATGCTATTCATTCAAGTTTTAATCGCTTTTCCTCTCAATCCGTTTAGCGGGCATTTAGTTTGCGCCTCTGTCTCCGCTCCTGCGGACCACCCTGCTTTCTTCTCTAACCGCTCCATTTATCCGTGGCCAGCCGTTCGTTCCAACGGGGGCTTTTTATCCGGCGCTTAGCACACTTTCGCTGGTTGCGGGCCACTCACAGCTCTTCATCGGAAACATTCACTTGGCGTGCATGAAATCGGGCGAGCGCGTGTGCGGGGGTTTTATCTGCGGGCTGCGCTTAGGAAGGTCCGCGCCAGAAGCCGACACTTTCGCCCGAGCTTTCTCATCCCTTTTAAAGACACCCTGGAGAAGAAGATCGCTCGGTGGGAAGGGCACACAGAGAACCGAAGCCCTACGGTAGTATCACTTCCTTTTTCTCACTGAGTTGAGCCTTCAATTGAACGTTTGCAGAGCGCGTGGCCCAATTTCCCCTACTATTCAACCGGCGAGCACTACACCATCTCTCTTTCGTTAAGCCGTGATTGCTAGAAGGCGTCCTGTAATGCCCTCGGCAAATACTCTCTTCTGATTCTGGGATTCCCCTCTTTCTCTACTCTTTTCTAAGACCTCGAAATCCTCTCTAGGGGATTTTAAACTCTAGCCAATTAACCGATTAGGAGACAATGTCCATACTGTCAGAGTCGAATAAAATTATTTCTACCCCGGAAAGGACTTGGTAGTGCTGGAATGAATAAATAGATTTAATAAAAGCGAGGGTAGTCTACAGACATAAGGGACGAATGAATGCGCTCGTTGACGGTGCAATTTTTCTAAAGGACGGCTGCTTTCTCGCGCCGGCGAAGCAGTGAGCGAGCAGCAAGCATGCGTGAGAAAATGTTTCACCTTTCTTCGTAATGACATTCCACAATACGTCGCGTCTGTAAAAAAATGGCCGGGTCAGAATGCGCGCGAGAAAGAAGAAGAGCAAGTGTGCGCAGCTCCTTTTCTCATCAGGGCCGAGCCATGGCGTACATTCATACAAGGGGAGGAGAAGTGCAACTTCGCTGGAGTCATCCGCGGCGCGATTCTCCTCTCGAGAGGACATTGAGAGCAGGAAATGGGCGATGTTGCCCGCTTTGATCTTCGAAGAGCGAACCTCGGATAGAAAGGCACTCGTCCCCGAGAATGAACAGCGCCGCTTTTCACCCCCTCGATATCGCCCCCTCTCGCTCTCTCCCCCTTAAAGCAAATTCGTCGATCGCTACAGCAATCGGGAGCAGAATAAAGCGGATATCGTCGACTATTCTTTAATGCAAGGAGAGCTTCAAGACATCGAAGTACCCAGAGAAGAACTTCCCAGCGTCGCGCATTTGTCACTGTCGAGATTTTCCTGCCGTCTTTCTCGCGAAGCAAGTGAAGCTTCCTACTTCCTATAGAGAAAGCGGATTGCATCGAAGTTTCATTCGCCGCGCAACTTGCTCTGGGCGCGCTAGACAATGGGAAGTAATGGTGACTGAAATGAAGGAGGCGCCGAGAGAAAAATGAGAGGGAGTTACCGAGAAGATAATGCAGAGAAGCACGTTCCCGAAACCGCGAGGAAGGTACGGCTTTTATTTTCATTTCACTTTGAGGACCTCATCCCTACGAATTTGCGTCTCCTTGCCCGGCAAAAAAGCTCGGCCATCTTTTTGCCGTGCTTCTCGCCGCCAGGGAAACCACTCTGCGAGAATGAGCGAAGGTTTCGCCTCGAGGATTCCCGTCAGCGAGAGCACATCGAGTACTGGGTAATCTTAGAAAGTGAAATACGGGCAATAATGCCACCCCCCCAAGACCGAGAGATTTACAACTAGCGGCTTGAATTTGTCAGGAACAACTGGAGAATACCGCCAGCTTATACTCTGCAACAGTGGCCAAGAATTAAGAGCATTTACGAGGAAGCTGTTTTTATTTAGCAGCCCTTTAATTAGTACTTTTGAAATCGCTTGCTTTCTAATTAACTCGGTAACGAGTGGGAGCCGAATAAAATAAGAGGAGTCGAGAGCACGTTCCATTGTTCTCACGGTAGAATTCCTTTTACCGGGCTCCTTTCCCAGTAAAATCCCCTGCTATCGAGCGCTGCGGACCTTCTTCCCACCAAGAGAGGGAAACGAATTTCGAAAAAGGGATCGAGAGGGTGAAGCGATATAGAAGCCGTGCGCCGCTGGATAATATCATTCCAACTGGAGTGGAAACACACCGGTTCTGTACGACCGTGCTAAACCGGAAACTCTACCGCGAGTGTTTGTCCATCGTCAAAGTTCGCAAATAATCCATACAACGTTTCGAAAGCTATCGCGGCCGCAGAAACATACCGCGCTCCATCGCGAGATACATTTCTGCGCGGCTCCAATCCCCGGAGCACCGATCGTTCGAACCTATTGCCTTCGATAAATTGGCCAATCCAAAATGCCCAACGAACAAAACTAATATCCAGGAGGCGACCGGCTGTAAATCATTTCTCCGCGGCAATACCAAAAGTCAATAGTTGCTGATCGAAGGGGCAACTCATATAAAAAGGAAATATGCGTGGCGCACTGCTGCTCGATGTAGGGTACACATGGGTTCAAAGGGCAGCGGCTGCGTCGAATTGGGATCAACAAGTGCTTTATTGCATCGCGGAATACGTTAACCCCGTAACACCACTCGACGATTTATGTCCCCGGCCGATTCTCCAATTGGAACTCCGCGAAATGGCCGCCACCATGCAACTATGAATTTATAGTCCCATTTTCCACCGTTCACTACAATGTTTAACATTCTCCCGATGTAACGTTAATACCGCACCACTTCACGCTACCGGCAGCAAAGCAAAATTGAACTTTCCACCAATAAATTCAACATTTCCTAGACCGTTCACCGTGTATACTCTCCTATCCGCGCGTAACCGATAAATGCTGCTTTATTAACAGGTTTTCGTAGTTGAGAAATTCACCGAACCACTTGTCTGACTGGTATGACGGATCTAACTACAATTGCGGTACTCGGTTAGTTATTAATTGGATATTTAGTCGGTGCTAATAGAGCTGGGACTTTTAGTAATCCTGGCAAGCTCCCTTGCGATGAGTAATGCTTCCAGCGGCGACACTTGAGAAGCCAGGAAATTTATGAGTCAACTTCCCCGGGCGAAGGAGAGAACGGATGTCCTTGGTGACCCATAAATACGCGGGAGCGCTTTGGGAGCTTCATTCGTCCCTGGAATTAAAAACTTGAGCCCCCGGCTACTCGATTAGCCATTCTTTCTCGAGGAATTCGACTGCGCCCATTTGATGTCGACAGCCTCCTGTAAAGCTAGCCTTAATTGCACCGGCGAAAGCAAACTTTTTCAGGAGGACTCGAATTCCAAGTGTGTTCGCGGGCGAACGGGACAAGTGGTGCAAGAGAAATCAAGCATCGGGCGCGACAAATGCATGGCTGCTGCTTATGCGCTGGAAAAAGGGCGCTCCCGCTTCTGACACGACCTCGTGATATTTTCGTTGCAGGCCGACCGACTTTGACACATGGGTATATGCAGCCGCCGCGTTTCCGTACTTCGATCACTTTATCGGGCTGCTTCAAAAGCTTCGAGGGAGAGAGCGAGAGACTGCGGGCCTGCACATAGCAGCATAAATATTTATACCGCCGGAAGGCAAACAGAAGCAGCAGCAGCGAAAAAAAAATAAAACAGTAGGTAGTACCGCCACGTCGCGAATCGATTGATCAGAGCAAAGTTTACCAATGCAAGATGCGATACTTGTGACTCACTTATCCACCGAATGCATTACTTCCAAATAAACCTTGCTATCAACGAAATTTAATCACTGAAGTAATCAATTAAGAATATTACTGCTTGGAAGGTGACTGGCAATGCTCTTAGTGCATGCCTCTAGTTCGTACACGGTAATCTACGCATTTCTGTCTTTTGGTAATGCTCTAGATCTCCTTTGCTAAGCGACTCCCTTGAGATTTCATCTTTCTCAAAAATGGAACATTCGCTCCACATTTTTCCGTCACACGAGTCATTCTTTTAGAGAGAGGGCCTAAGAGGGAGAGAGTGCGAATCTTCGTTATCAGGATCAAAGAAACGGGGACTGAGTGTACAAACAACATCTAACCTGGGAACGGGGCAAAACTGCAGTCAAGCATTTCTTTACCTTTCGTGTACATCGATGGGGTTTGATTTGTGGGCCGGACCTGTCGAATACGCTTGCGCGCCTCCCAAGTTCGTTGACGTTTTTCATTATCGGAAAGTATAACTATCACTGGGCGTCCCGTCCCTTTACTCCAGTTTCGTTATTTCACGATAATCCCTTTGCCATCAACGTAGAAATGGTGTACACAGATCTGCAGGCTTGCCCGTAGATTTTCAACGAATGTAGACACATGAAAATTGCTTTCAGTCCCGCGCACACACATTCCCCCCTTTCAGTACCTTTCACGTACACGCATACTCTCTCTAATAGACGCGGTACATTTTTTAAATTTGTTCGACAGAAACTGTATTCCACCGGTTCTACGTATAAAATACATTTCTTTTGAACTTTCATTCCGTAACAGCAGTCTCGACGGAACTATAATTTGTGCGAACAAAAAAGTACACCTTTTTGACACGAATTTTCCAATTTGTAGCGTCGAAAACTTGGCGAAGTAAAGCAATCGAGTGTGACGAAGGCGCGTGGGGGAATGGCAGGATAAAATAATTAGTGTTGTTGGAAGCAGGTAAAGGAAGGGGAGATTATTTTCCAAGCAAGTGGCTGGAAAGGGCAAGGGCAGGGCCTCTCCGAGTGCCAGGAGGATGCGAATCCCGAGGGCTAGGTCGATGAATGGGAGCGAAAGGCCGAGAGAAAAATCCCGGTCGGACGTACCGTCGATATCCCGATTTATGAGTATCATAAAAGCTAATAGCCTCTAGAATGTTATGGGGACAGTGTTATGCACTGACAAAAACGGAGCCAAGCAGCCAGAAACACTGGCTAGGGAAAACGATTTTCCTAGCTTGTATCGGCGCAACCAAAGAGGACTTCGTTAGTCAGCAAAGCCTCTCGCGTGGCTTATTCCCTTCTTTTTCTCTTCAACACGCCCCACCAGTCCCAACCAGTCAAATGGATCCACGCGTACTGTATTAACATCTAAATGAGCCTTCTCCCCCTTTCGTCCTGTCAACTTGGAGAATAAAATTCCATCCGAAACACGAAACAATAGATTTCGCAGGGACATTACTTTAAATCTGTCTGACATTCCCAAAGTCTCGCTCTTTTTTCGACACTCGTCACAATCTCCAACGTTAAAACAACGCCCCTTTTATTTCCCGCACACCAAACCGCTGAGCTCCATCAAACACTCTCCTCGAATTTATTTAATCAAGCTTCACTTGATACTTTATCGTGCGAGACTGATGAACAACCAGGGAGTTTTGGGCGTGAGCTGCTACCCGAGAGCCCCGATGATCGAAATTGCACGGCCGTTTAATGAATAATGATTTGCGAGGCGGGAACTTGGCCGGGGAGCACGGTATTTGTACTTCCTGCGTTCGACACATATTCTCCGCGCGACTGTTCACATATACTTGATTTAGGAGTTCGCTTGGCGGGCTTGGCAAATGAACGTGATGGCACGACAAGGGTTGCCAACGCAGTCAGCAATTCTAAACGAATGGTGACCGCAACAAGGAACGACACTTTACGTGGTCATTCATTAAAAGGGACTTTTATGTATCTTTTACGCGCCGAGGGCTACTGCGAAATTATTTAATGCAAAAAAATGGCCCCTATCTCCCCATACGAGTTCCCATGACGAGGCGTTTGGAGGATTTCGTTGCCGCTTTATGGCCGGCCAAGCTTTACCCGCCAGGAACTAACTCAACTAAGCGAGAACTGATGAAACTCGACGAACGCACCCGCACTTCCACCCCTGTTTTCTCTCGCGTTCTCATCCGCACTCTTCACAACAGGCATTCTAATTCCGAGAAAGCCCACCGCGTCACGTACAATAACATCTCGTCAAATCTACATCCGATTGCCAGCGGAAAGTGAAAACTCTTGTCATAACAAGCATAAATCATCATGCTATGTTTCGCGCACTCTCTCTCCATTCAAGTGGCCGACGAGATGCGATCGTAAATCCCCGAAAAACATGTTAGAAATTCGAATCGGGTGGCGAACTTTTTTTTATCGCCGAACGAGCGGACGATCGGAGTTTCTTGGTGCTTTATAGTCCCCAGCCAGTGTCCCATCATCTCACGGTATTCATGTGGAAATGTTACGGGGAAAAGGAAGTCGGATGTGTTCAAAGAATAAATCTAGATGGAGAAGAGACAACCAAGCCGTTTGCAGTCCTTCTCTTGGTATTATGAGGAACAGCCTTCAAGTGGGATTTTATTAATCGTCGAGAGCGGCTAAGATAAAGCAGAAGCAACGGGGGATGCTCCAATAATTCGATATATGAGATTGGCCTCTATCCCCCAAGGGAATGCCTGGGCATATTGCTAGTCGAGAGAATAAATCCCGACCGCAATTCTCTCTCTCGCTCGCTCGCAGCGATTTGCTCCAGTTAGCCAAGTCCTCGAAAGGTCCTCACTAAAGGAAACATAGAGAGCATGCTACTTTTTTCGATAGGGGCTATTATACCGGGGCCACTATTGTGCCACCCTCGTAACTTCCAATTCTAGTCTACTCAGAATCATTTTATCCCGCTCGACCAACGTTTAGTCTCCATCAACAGTATGGCGGAAACGTGAGTCGTATTCCCAGTGAAAAAGACTTCTTGAAATGGACCGCTCGCTGGAACAAAGTCCCGGCGCGCGGAAGAATCATTCAAGGATACCGGTAACTACGAGAGTATCATACGGAAGCAGGCCGGAAATAAAAGCTTTATCCCACTGGCAGCCACTCGGCCGCGACGCATCGACAAGTTAATGTAGTAAAACTTTCCTTTCGTGCACCACTGATATGCCTAGTGCGAGAACAAAGAACTCTCGTAAAGAGATCGTAACCTTTACAGCTCTTAATACGAGAAATCTCACCTTTTACAGTCGAGCCTGCCACGCAACAACCATCAACCTCGAGCCTAATGCCTTTCCAACACTAGCTCCATACTTCATGGCTAATTGTGCGTCCCCAATGGAGCAACTATCTCGAATAGAATCCCACCATACGTGCAACGAATTTTTCCAAAAATTACCATTCTTTCCATCTGCACACACGAATCCCCTTGGAGGAAAGAATGTCTTCAATTAAGGAAGGATTTCCCAGGGAAATTGTAGTGGCGAGTAATTGGACTACACTCGATTGAGGAAGTTATCCAGGCGCCAGGGAAGCATGAAGGGCGGATTTGGTAGCCATTAAACGTCTAGAGTGCGGCCCTTACCCGGAGCATTCCCAAGCGAGAGAATGAGGGAGCGTAACCTTAAGTGGAAGTTCTTCAAGTACGAGCCAGCCGGGATGAACGCAGCTGGAATGAGCAATCATAAGGTGGCGAATGGTCCACTCCTATAGCGGTTGCATCGCGGTAACTCAGGAGAAATAGGTCAGAGCCGAACTTGCCTTTACTTGCACGACGAGGGGGCCACCTAAAGCGGCCTGCAATTGCGCTGCCATAAAGTGCAACACGCCCCGCCGTAAAAGAGAGCTTTCGACCCCGTAAAAAGCTCCTCTGATGCTCCTATGAGGGAACTCGCTAGACGAGAGATCGTGACTTCCCGAACAATACAGTGCGAGTGAGGACTCCCTCGCCATGAATTATGGCCCCCCATTCACTCCTTACTTACAGTATCCCGCTGCCTAGAATTACTCGCACGCAATTACTTTATTGGCCGAAGCTAGCCATCATCGGATAATCCTGTCTATTAAAAGAACTCTAACGATATCCACTAATTCGACCGGGAAAATAATTATTTGGTGCAGGCAATTATTAAAATATTTAATTATTTGGAGGAACGAATCTCGGTCACACAGGTTTGGAAAAGTTTCTTTAATTCCGACAGAATCGCGTGGGGAATATCTGATGTATTGAGAATATAGTGGGTTGGCTGGATCGAGTGATCAGAGAGTATATAGTGGGTACTCGTTATGTGCAGACTTAAATCGTAAAAAAGTGGAGGTGCTCGCCACCATTCCGGTGCGATCCATCGGTGAATCGGAAGAGGAGTTTCGCGCTCGGAAGCGAGCACCATCGGCCATTAAACACAGACAGGCTTTTATTCGACTCCTTACGAGGCACTCTTCTCTGCGATACCTCGTGGCTCACTTCGTCATGAGTATCGCGCAATTTATGACTCTGGATCTATCAAGGCTAAGCACAAGCGTAAAATCCGCCTTGGAGTTGCGTCTGGTGATGCTCGGGGGGCCGCCGCGCCGCCTAAGCAAATTGCGGCAAACCGAGATACATTCATTGGTTACGTGATATCGTATTATTTACGGCGGCACACAACCGTAACGACGACGCTAGGCGCATCGTGCTGCTCGCCAGTCAGCTGCATTTTGTGATTTATCCTGCTTGATTACAGAAAGAATTAATGCAATGTACAAGCCAGCCAACAGATAACTCATGATAAACGCTCCGCCGCTTTCTTTCAACAGACACTCCGATGGCTGTGAACTTGCATATCATTGCAAAATATTTCCCTTATTTATTTGCAGTTTAATTAATTCAGTATGCCAATAAATGATGATTCAATTTCTCGGGTCACTATGAAATGTGTGCACTCTGCGATAATCAATGAGAAATGTCCTCCATTCTTGAACGGAATTCTTAATTGCTCGCAGCTGAAACGGTTTCTCCAATCCTTTGAAATATTCCGCTACAGATCATTTTTTCTAGAAGTGCTATTTAATGATAGTCTGCCGCAAATAGCTTTTCCAGGAATGGTCAAGAATGGTGTGACCTAAAACTCTTGTGTTCGAGGAGTTCTTTACAGCGATAGCGGCGAATCGATAGCCAATAGAGGGGCGGTGGAATGTTACCACTTTTATATTAATCTTGTATCAGACATCCGAACCCACCAGAAGTTGGCGCATAAAACAAAAAATGGCAGTAGCACCGGCGAAGGGAGGTTAAATTCGGCGATAAAAATCTCCACAAAAACAGGATGAAAGTACAATTTATGTAGTAGACTTTCCAAGCACTGCCCGAAAGCCGGCGAGAATCGAAAAACGAGGGAAGTGAAGATAGGAGAGGGCGTGTAGAAATTCCGAAGAACGGGATTCCGGCAATTTTCGGATTCTTTCCGCCTCGTGACTATACGTCAGACGAGATTTCCTTGCAAGGCCTTCAAATCGAAGGACTATCCGACTTTTACGATTGCAATTGGCCCACTCCCCTAAATAAATTGTTATTCCTGCGCACTGCTACTAGGTTTCATGAGAACGGAACTCCCCTTGCTTGCTCCACCATCAAGCGGCTAGAGTAGAAAACTTTCGTCCTCTGAATCTGATAGAAGCACCGGCTAAGTAGAACTTTGAAGGCTGTAAATATGGCAACACGGCTTGAAGACGTCGTTGGCTTTAATTTGAACTCATCTCAGGATGAGTTTGTACGTACTGCGGTTCCTTATCTTCAGGTAGTTGTATCAGTACTGTACCATCCGAAAGTCAACCGTTGGCCGAAGGAAGTGTTAACTCCGCTTTGCATACTGCTGGTCGGCTAAACTTTTGCCAGGGCTCTGGAATTTATACCACTTCTTCCTTGAGGTAAGAAAACATTCTCCATTAAATTTCAGACCCGGAAAATGTCGGGAACTATGGGAAACATGGGGGAAACCGTCGGAATTAGACGAAACTAGTTATTCAGGATGGCTTTTTCCTGCGTTTTCGTTACAATTCCGGCACTTTGGCCACAGGTTTCATGTTTTCTATCCGTTTTGAGACTCGAACAATCGAAAAATCAAGCGTTCGTTCCAGTCCCAGAACCTTCGAAAAATCGAAAATTTTTGAAGGGGTATGCCTTAAAAAATTTGCGAAAAAATGAATTTTGAGCTAGGGGCCTGGAATTTTTATCACTTCTTCCTCGATACAAAAAAACATTCCCCACCAAGTTTCAGCCCCGGAAAAGGTCGGGAAGTCATGAAAACATATGAAAAACCGTTGAAATCAAATATTCCAGATCGGTTTTCCATGTGTTTTAGGTCGAAATCCGGCATTTCCCCCACAACATTTATGTTTTTTTTCCGTTTTGAGACACGAGGAATCGAAAAATCAAGCGTTCGTTCCGGTCCCGAGACCTTCGAAAAATCGAAAATTTTTGAAGGGGTATGCCTTAAAAAATTTGCGAAAAAATGAATTTTGAGCTAGGGGCCTGGAATTTTTTCTACATTTTCCTGGATGCAAAAAAACATTCCCCACCAAGTTTCAGCCCCGGGAAAGGTCGGGAAGTCATTAAAACATATGAAAAACCATCGAAATGAAATATTCAAGATCGGTTTTCCACATGTTTTAGGTCGAATTCCGGCATTTCCCCCACTAAGTTCGTGTTTTTTATCCGTTTTGAGACACGAGGAATCGAAAAATCAAGCGTTCGTCCCGGTCCCAGAACCTTCGAAAAATCGAAAATTTTTGAAGGGGTATGCCTTAAAAAATTTGCGAAAAAATGAATTTTGAGCTAGGGCTCTGGAATTTTTATCACTTCTTCCTCGATACAAAAAAACATTCCCCACCAAGTTTCAGCCCCGGGAAAGGTCGGGAAGTCATTAAAACATATGAAAAACCATCGAAATGAAATATTCAAGATCGGTTTTCCAGATGTTTTAGGTCGAATTCCGGCATTTCCCCCACTAAGTTCGTGTTTTTTATCCGTTTTGAGACACGAGGAATCGAAAAATCAAGCGTTCGTCCCGGTCCCAGAACCTTCGAAAAATCGAAAATTTTTGAAGGGGTATGCCTTAAAAAATTTGCGAAAAAATGAATTTTGAGCTAGGGCTCTGGAATTTTTATCACTTCTTCCTCGATACAAAAAAACATTCCCCACCAAGTTTCAGCCCCGGAAAAGGTCGGGAAGTCATGAAAACATATGAAAAACCGTTGAAATCAAATATTCCAGATCGGTTTTCCATGTGTTTTAGGTCGAAATCCGGCATTTCCCCCACAACATTTATGTTTTTTATCCGTTTTGAGACACAAGGAATCGAAAAATCAAGCGTTCGTTCCGGTCCCAGAACCTTCGAAAAATCGAAAATTTTTGAAGGGATGAAGAGCTTGAACGAAGGTGTGCCCCTCAAGTTTTCGTTCAAACCTGTGTGAGTCTTCATTGTGGTTAAATTAACGACTTGGTATTCCCCCTCGGAATCCGTGGTAGTCCAGGATTGATGAATTATGGCACACTCTCCTAATTGGTTTGGGATTGCTGTTAATGGCAATCACGATAGTCGCAATGCGCGACTAATCCGGAACCAGAGTTGCGCCAAATCACGTATCGAAGCATTCGGGATCTAAATTGACAGATGGAATTACAAAGAAATCGGAGAGCAAGCCGTCCTTCCTTTGACGCAATTAAACACGCAATGATATTGCCAACGCAGCCAGCCAGATCTAATCCATAATTAACGCTTATAAATATTAATACTTCTCATCACGTAATCTACTAATGGAATGAGTTCCATAGGAAGATCTTGGTAGTCTTTTAATTATCTACTAAGAATTCTTAGGCTGGCGACTCGAAGCGAATCGATTTCCCAGAGTTTCCGCTTGTGCAATCTTTGATCGGGAAGGGAACCCTCATGTGCACATTTCGCAACGAGTATTCCGTAGAATGTGGCGTGCGTGAAACTCGATTAGCTGACTCAAAACAACTACGGTAGCCACGCACCAATAGACCTACACGGACACAAAGCGGGCGAAGAAGGTGAACTAATTACCAAGCTTGCTTTGCAATTATCGACAACCATTTCAGGGCTGAAGCCCGACTAGTACGCGACACTACAAGTTACTATTTCTATCAAAAGCTTGTCGCCAAAGGAATTCCCCGAGTTCAAAGCACGGTTCAACACTGATTCTTCCGACTGTCGGTTAATGGGGAACGTGGTGAAATTAATTACAGTGTTCAATGGAACGTAGCTGTACCTTGCATTAGACAAAGGGAGCTACACGACTTTCAATCGAAATGGCTCGTGTTCCAGAAGATTTTAATGTTACCAGGGTTTAATTTGATTAAGAGATTCTGCAGTTCACGTTTCGATTTCACAGCATTATCGCAGGCGACGGTTCACTTCAAATATATACGGACAAGTAGCGCACTTCATGAACTCGAGTGCAAGCTGGTAGCCGTGGTTACGGCGCGACCAGTAACAATGTTATTATGCATGCGAGTCTTGTAGTAGTCGAATCGTTCCAACAATCTACTGGTAGAAGATGGGCTCTTCGTGTGATTAGGTTACCGCTTGCAACTCGATTCACTTAGCAGTCACCCGGAAACATACCTTCCAATGTTCTACGAACTGAATCTACCACTGAAACGCCTGGGCTCTCATCTCTCAAGCGTGCCACAATTTCCCAATTCAATTACTCCGAATTTCAAGCCACCAATTAACGAACGCACGCGTTGCTGAATAAAGGATTAATTAAAAAGTGAATTTGGAAATTCATCTGCCGAGAAATGGAAAACTTCATCTCGGGATAAACATGTTCTTAATCTGGAAATGAAAAAAGTCTGTTAATCGGATCCAAATCAATCAGATTATGCCCGGCATTCGAATAATATTCCGGTGTCTGATTATTTTCTGCCTTTGCAGTGGATCGCCAAGGATTTACGGAGGTCGTGTACATGTAGAACGGGCCGCTATTGAAAGCTCGTTTTGTCTCTTGCAGCTCGCTGCTCCCTTTCTCGAAGCTGACATAATTGCAGCCCGAAATACCAGCTATATATAAGCACCAGCCGATACGAGCTCATTTTAAAGCCATGAGCACATATATGTCTGTCTGATCCGTGCCAAGGAGGGGTCGAACACTCTTACAAAAGGAAGCTCCTCTTCCCACGCCAAGTTGCAAAGTCTATACATGGCCTTTTCGCCCGATGGCCTTTTTAGCTCGTCTAATCGTCATTTGACGATTTTACTCTGCCGCCGACTGGCTACCGTTCAACATCCCCCCTTTAAAGTGGCCTATTAAAGTGCACGTTAGCCGGGCATCGTTGTGCCTAATTGCCCGTTCCGTCCATTTTTTCCATGAATAATAGCATGTTAAAATGCTAATGAAGTTTTTCGTAAACCACACCGAAGGCTGAGCTTAATGACCGCAGGGCTCGGTGACCGCGCTACATTAAATTGAAATCGGGCCGATTTTAACCGGGAAACTTTCTTTCGAATGAAATGTTCTTCTTGGAGAGTTAGGAGGGGGGGAAAATGGCTTGAAATTGGCGGAAGATATTGCGAGCGCAAAGCAATCTTCTCAGGTATCCGTTGCATCGGTGTGGCGAGAGCTGGCTGGTAGACAATGGGCGTGAGATGTGATCGCACCGGCTTAGATTACCCCAATTAAACGGGGTTTGTGTGCACATTAAATCCCCGAACACGACGTCGTGATTCAGCGAAAATGGCTGAACGCGAGTAGGTTCGCTGTGCCATCTCGGCGCGCGTAAACCTTTCCCGAAGGCGGATGCTTCCGTCTGACCAAGAAGACTAATCGGGTGTCGTACAGATTTGATTATGGCCGATCGTTCGCATTCCAAGCATGCCTCACGACGAATGTAAAGCAATTCTCGCCCGGCGCAGCACCGAGTTATCCGCTTGTCTGCTTAATCCGATTGCGCTCCTGTTAAGGATCTACTGCGTTCATCCGTAACTCACTGCACCGCTTCATTAAATGCAGCGATCGTGTTCCAAGCGAATTAGATGGAAAGCACGAACAGTGTAACGTTAGAGGGAAACATTGGAAGTAAAGGCAACGGGGATTAGAATGTTCGCTCGTGCCACCAGGATTACGCCGCCAGTTCTACTCCGGAGAAATCAGTCTTCGGTAGAACTTTCCACGACTGTCGCGTACACTTCTCGCCGCAGTGATCTACTAGTGGATTAAAGTAGACATTGGACCAATCAAGCGGAAGTATTAAGTGACTAAGACGTTGATTTAAATGGGCCATATCTAAAGTCTCCACTAAATTACTGGTGGCCTCGGCTTCCATAAAGACTTGGATTCTAGTCGTTTAGATGGAACAGGGAAGATTTCATATTTCAAAGTCGTTGAACAATCAATGGACAATATTATAATCAATTATGAATGGCATTCTCCGCTCGATCGGCTCCGAATTCCCCGGTGGGCGTGTAATGAAATTTTCAAGTCATGCGTGTAAGACAGCCTATTCTCCCTATTAAATCCGGCTTAATAATCCATGCTCGGCTGAATCCGAATGCAGAGGGAATAATGCACGCAGTGTGCGCTGAGAGCTGGCGGGAAAGTTAATTGAATGGAAATGGTCGCACGTTGTGCGAAGGATACTCTAAACTAACCGTCGGTGTTAATCGAGGAAAAATCGGTCCACCAACCAACGAAAAATCCATTAGCGAAAAATGCTATGTTGCCGGTGGAAACAGCTCCACCAACTGCTAGTCAACACAACTGGCGAGCACGCAATAATAATAAAGTTCTCTTGGAATTCACGGAAAACCTCTACGATTGTTGTACTACAATTACTAGTTATTACCTAGCTTATACTGGGATCCGAAGCGGATTGTGAATGCCTACAACACGTGCAAATAAGAATCGATTCACGCGGAAATTGCGTCGGCTCGAGTTACGAGATGCGCCTTCCTGAATTATTGTCAATACTCTATGTGAATCACTCTTCCGCAAGGACGAGAAATAACGGAACTTTATGAGTGGCGCATGCTATTTGGAAATTGCCAGCAAATTGTGAAATCACGAGCGAAATTCCGCCGGTGACATCGAACGCAGTGACAATCGAAATATTACAAACCACTGACCCGTTTCAAATTTCGCAGCCGAATACTACTATCAATAACAATATCAATCCAATGACAAACACTCAAATTGATAATAAATTCCAGTCCGATACTAAAACTACTACTATCAATAAAATATTTGATTAACGCTCATAAAAGCGGCTTGCTGCTGGAATTCAATAGCTCGTTATTTGGTTTCTGCTTTATGCAGGGCGGGTGGCCAATCCCCGTTTTAATCAATCGGCTGTTCATTTCGGCTGATGTGACCAGTGATTTCAAGCTATGCTATTTCGAGCAGCCAATCGGACAGATAAACGGTTGTTATAACACTGTAAAGTTGTTAATACCTCTGACCGAATGAGGAAGGGGCGAATGCTTCCCACATTCTTCGCCTTTTAATCCTTACAATCTCCGTAAATTCCGCGCCTTCCTCGCACTGCATACTTGCTATTGAATCGCAAGTTTAATGGCCGGTGCTTGGCGCCATGCGAAACGGCCGAGCACTAAAGATGCAAGATTAATCTTTTAATTATCCTGAAAGATCGCCGGCGTAATACGCCGAGACAATGGGGCGCACGTTCCTTCCGAATGGCCGGTATTTCGCTAGCGATAAAGTTGCAAAGAGTGTTCTGCGATCTGCCAGATGAATTAATAATTTGCCTAACAGCGTATAAGAGTGCGGTGTTTCGATGATTGGCCGCGCCGCACTCTTCGCTACGCCAGCCAATGAAACTCCAATACCTGTTCGTAATACAATTGTCTGGCGAAGGGCGACTGGCCGCCGATTCCTCGTGAATGGGAAAACGCAACTTTCGAAATCTGCTGAAACGCCCGGACTGCCAGTTACAGTTCGTTTAATTACACTCGCCTGTCTCCCCCGCCCGCCCGACCGCTCCTCTGATTCTCGGCGTGCACAATTGCTTTTATGTTACTGGAAAATGAAGCCCTGCGATTCAAATACCACGATACAATCCCGAACGAAACTGCGACTCAATGCACTCCATTCAGAGTCAACGGGAACAATGAAAAATTAACTCGAGACCTAATTATAAATACCTCCGATCATGACAATGGCTGCGCGGCCAAGTATGAGTTGGGGATCGACAGGACACATCAATAGGTATACAAGGAGTTCGAGACTAGTTTTGGCCTTTTCACGAAATGAGCTGCATTGTTCGAGCGTGTATACTGGACCCTCATGAAAACTTTGAGAGCGGTGTAGGTGGTCCGATATTAGCCTTGCTGCGCCTGACAAGCTATTAAACCCTGCTGTATTACATTGGCCTTGGATTAACTGCATCCTTAAACTAACAAACAATCAGATTCCGTATTAACGCTTGCAATCACTTCGGGTGAACGCGAAACTTTTGTAATTATAAAATAAAACGTTGCCTTCAGGGAGGAGAACAATTATAAGTAAGCGAATACACTCGGGCGGTTTTAACGACCGATTTCGCCACCCGGAGAGAGGGAAACTCGTCCACCGGATAATATATTCCACCTGATTGTTTTTTGCATCATTTCACCGAGAACCGCAATGAAATTAAAATTCTATTCCAACCTCGTGTGAATTACTGTGGCGAACTCTCCCCTCACATTCTCGTCTCTTCTTATACATAAAAAGGTGCAAAAATTGTACGATAATTCTGAGGATGCTCTAGTTCGTTGTATTGTTGTTGCTGGACTATCGAGTCGAATATCCAACTTGGCAGAGTCTTCCGGAAAAGCCGGTAAACTGGATAGTAACACCAGGATACGCGCGTGAATTATTTGGATTAATGAGCACCGGGGCTACAATTAAAATGTGGACGAACAGTGCTGGCTGCCAAGTCGTTAACTGCAAAAAGATTCACCATCCCCGAGGGCCTCGAGCACTTTCCCAAGGAAGTGCGGATAATACTGAACGCCGCCGCATACCATAAAGCCCGGACCTTCTTTTACGTCCCCGGCTAACATAACCCGCATTATAAAGAAGTTTATTATAACACTCTCCGAGGTTTACGCGATTCGGGAACGCGGCGAACTCTCCATCAAACCTTTAATCGCCCGATGCTTTGCCATACAAAAAACTTCTGTTCACGTACGTTGGGGAAAGAGAT
The DNA here is from genome assembly GCA_910591665.1 of Ectemnius continuus. Lineage (NCBI taxonomy): Eukaryota > Metazoa > Arthropoda > Insecta > Hymenoptera > Crabronidae > Ectemnius > Ectemnius continuus. The sequence goes on from OU342861.1 coordinate 14,271,556, forward strand.
GCGTTGACAAGGTAAAAGGCACTCGGGCCTGGTGTAAGCCAATAGGATCGACTCTTAAACGATATCCCTTAATAGCGGTGGAGGTAAGTAATTTTATCGGCAACCAGGTCATGGGTAAGTTTGTGCGAAATTTTCGAGAAAGCAATTTAGCTTCCTCGGGCGCAAAGTAGAGTTTAAGATGATAAAGTGTTTAAGCTCATCCATCACGCTAAGTGTAAAAGAGAGGAAGAACTAAAGGATCTTCTGGCAAGATGTCGACTGACAAATTAGAGAAGAGTGAGGATCTCGTTCGTCAGGAGTATCTCATCCTCTTTATACTGTACAAGCTGGCACACCTTCCTTCCTCGCAATCTTGTTAACAGTAATAAAGTGTATGCTGAAGGCCGAGTGTATGAAAGAGAAATGTAGCAAGGGGTGGGTTTAAATTCTAAGTGCGTGCGGCGCGGCACGGCGGCCGCAAGCCGGATACTGGTTTATGGACTCGATAAGATCATGAGCAGGGAATAATACAGATAAGAACATCATCCGAGAGGAAGAAAATAGCGGCGGCTTGGTATCTGTATAAACTCGGTGGAGGGTATGCTGAGAGCTAGAGAGCCGTTAGTATTCCCTGCGCGCATCGTGTGCGAAAGGAAACCTGCCTTATTTCGCAGCAACCTCCGCGCGGATGTTGTGCCGAGTGCATCTCTAGCAGAGGGACTTGAAGAAAAGAAAGGATTCCTGCTTGGTCGGTGGGCCGTGATATCAATTGTTGTCCGCCACGGAAGATGGACGATAGCAATATCACGAGGGAAGCAATGCCCGACAAAATCCTCTTTCGAGTAATCCGCGAGCATTTCCGGTATGGAAACAGGTCGCCTTCCTATTCAATCTATCTGCCATCACCGAGGAAGTCGGAGCAGATTGGGACTCGATGAACGAACCCTCCTCGTGGTTACTTCGGGCGACCAGAGGTGAAGAAAATCTAGCTTTGTGTTTGAATTCCCGATGAGGAAATACTACTTTATTAGTCAGTGAATGCAGAACCGGTCCAGCCTAAATTCAATAAAGGATCTAATGAAACTTTTCTACCTTCCTCATGGGAGATTATCCTTGGGAGAAGGATCGCGCAAAAGTAATATCCCAAGATCAATCGGCAGCAGTTCAAGGTTTCAATTGGAAGTTCCAGCGATTTCATTTTGAGCCACTCACGATTCCATCATATCTATTGAAATAGTGATACTCTGCCGGCCGACAGGGTCCATTGGAGTACTGCCAAGATTTTATTCGTCCAGTAGGAGTCGTAGATCATTTATAACATTTTTCCAAAAATTGAACTCTATAAAAAGAAATATTGCTCCCGATCCTTCGTGAATTTAAAATACGTCGACCTTCCAATGGAATTAGGAAAACATTGAAATGGATTTGCTATTTCCTCGGGGACACATTACGATCTGATGTGTCGTGGCGAAGAAAAACATTGATCCGTTACCAAATTGAAAGTAACTTGGTTCTGAAAGTCGATAGAAGGGCTAACTGCCCGGACGACTAGAGGAATTCATTTGGATCGATAGGGATCGATCGAAGAACGATTGGAGGATTACACTCATTAAGGAAATCACATAGTTGTAGCATCCCTCCATTAATTGCAAGCATCAGCGTTGGCCCCACGAGACAAGGATTAATGATGCGACCGATCGCGTAGTTACGATCCTCTAGTGATTAGGAAAGGCCAATTGCACCGGTGGTGCACCTTTCCAAGGGAAACTTCCAAGTTACGATTCGAGTTGCCTCACTCCGTTTCTCTTACTGTCACTGGCCGTCTCCCTCTCTCCTTTTCCACCGTATTGGCCGTGAAACTTGGCAAACCCAAAGAGACGACTTACTCACGCCCCGTTGGAACGAACGATGGCCGAAAAACGGGCCGCTTAATTGGCTGAAACTGTTTCGTACGCTTCCCTTGATTCTTCACTGGGATGTCCAGAGTTTCAAACTTAATAATTGGACATCGAAATTAGCCGCTCGCTGACAGCAAATAATGTACTTTTAAAACTGATTTTACGCGACATTGGCCAGCTTGGTTATTTATAAGAAAATCAATTGAATCATTAGTCCTTCTACTAAAAAATTTCCAGACATACTTTCATTTTTATCACTCGAACTTTCCCGCTGGTGTCAAATATCTCGCGGAAGGGAACTAAATTATGAAACAAAGTACTAAAAACTTTTAAGTCTGCTGGCGTTTAGCTCCTAAACTAGTCTGGCGAAGCTGTTAATCGTCGGATGAAGTCTGATAATTCTTCGGCACCAGTCTCTGCTTTCCTAGGATCTGGAAAAACGCGAGAGATTACCGAGCAAGCTGCACACCGGATATTCATTAATTAAGGTGATGCTTTTCAGAGTGTAATACAGCTGGGACTTCGTTACCACTGATTTGCAATTGCAGCTGACCAAGCTGTACTCGAGTTTACGAGCTTTAGTAGATTGGCGAGTGCTTTCATTGTGAAATACGGGATCCTGAAATCTATGTAGACTGGTGGTCAGCATGGTTGCGCGTAGAACACAACACTACAACACGCTTTGCATTTCAGGATAGCCAGAGGAGAGATGGGAGAAAAGTGAGTTTGGAGTAAAGATGCTCCAAAGTAGAGAGCAGTTAATCCGCTTTGCCTGAGCCCAGTAGAAAAGAAATCATAATAATTAGTCTCCGAACAATGCGAGTGCTAACAAGGAAGACTTTATTTCCGCGGGATTTTTCAACAGCGAATGCGTTTGCTCGTCGCTCGGCACGGATTGCGCCCACTGTTTACTGTCCACGTGGAAAGCTTTTAATCCTAGTTTCCTGTTTGTTTGCACAATAGAATTGGCACGCGTCTCTTCCGCACTAACGGAGCAACTGGCGTACGATCATCACGTGCTCGCCGATGAGAATAATGAACTGCCAGCGATAAACCACTGTCAGTGTGGACTTTTATTTCAATCGAGAATGTTGAGGAAGCAATGCTAAATAATGGTGTTCCTCGCTGTTTATCCGATGTAGCTTAGCTTGTCATTCTATAAGCTAGGATAAATCTCGGTGAATCATGAAATTGCGGCAATACGCTCTTAATCGCCCCGGGCCGATTAATATGTAGGAACGATAGCGAACTAAATACGGCTGCTGATTTATGGAAATGTGGCTGGCCAGCCGGCCAATTAAAAACGCCAATTACGCATACATGTCTGGCCCAGGATAGCAGTTAGTCATCCAAGAATTGCAGCATCCATTCATCGACCAGGCCGATATACTCGTTTAGACTTTATGCATCAAACGGGATCAAGTTGACCACTCCAAATTCCAAACCCTATAATTTGTGGCCTCAATTTTCGAGAGAGAGAGTGCACGCTTGGAAAAGAGGAGCAGTACGGATAGGAAGCCTTTGCAAAGGATGATATTGCTCGGGAGGAAAAATGATGGTTGGCCAGTTTTATTAAAGCTACTGAGCTGCTTGCCCACCTACTCTACACCGTCCAGTTATTTTTTGGGTGGCTGGCAAGCCATTAGGAAGCCAATACTTGTGTTTCCCCTCAAGATTTAACTCCTAATTTTTTACTGAATTCGTGGATGCTCCTGCAAAAAACCAATTACATGACTCCCACTTACAGATAGTGTGTGTCCTAAATTTCATCTAGTATTTCAATTACATGCTCCTCTGCTCTCTTTCTTTTCTGGCAAAGTTTTCCACTCTAAAAGAGAACTACAATTTTCGAAGCCGACTGTTTAGCGCGGGGAAAAAGTTCGTTGTCCTTTTCCACCTGCACATTATCCCCATTTCCTGTGGGGAAACCAAGAACGACAGAGCTGAAAATTGCGATTAATGAGACTTCCCGAGTACTCTTTGATATCAGCGCTGCGAATACTGGTGAGAACAGGAGGAAATGAAATAACGCGCGGCGACGGGTTTCCAGCGAGTAAAATGAATTTCGGCTAACGGGCTTCGAAAAAAACGGGAAAGAATCACGCGCCCCGTCGGACGCACGAAACAAAATTAGAGTCATAATTGCAGCAGGCTAATTTGGCATGAATGTCGTTTGGCTAAAGGAAGCTAACAATGCAAAACTCGAATGTAGAAACGAACCAACGCTGTCATTTGCCCCGGCAAACTCAAAGGTGGATAATTGATATTTTTATTGGATGAGTAAAGACTCGCAATTCTAGAAAAGTTTCCGGGCCAGGATTCTCGCAGCTGGTCATTTCATTTGGCTTGGTTTTTGCAGGAAGTTTTTATAAGTGGACAGGGAGATGGGTAGCTACGCGGAGGAAAACGACAAACTCTCATTGCGGGCATTACCTCGCCACAGGAGGAAACGAAACGGCCAGTGGGAGGGTGTGTGGTGTGAGGCACAACGGGATTACGGAGAAAAATAGCGGCCACCCAATTTCCATACAGATTGGATGATGCCCTTTTTCCGTTAGCTGGCGACAAGAATCGCGAGAGCACTCCTGCAACATCGCCTGACAGAAAAAGAGCTCGTTCGTTCCATTCGCATGAACATCGCACTGCTCCCAGCCGGTGCGAGATTCCCCGCAACCCAACAAAAACCCATAATTCGATTTAAATGCCTCCTATAAAGACTGCTGATCTTACTTTTCCGACGTGCCTTCTTTCTTACTGGCAGCTCCATTCTATACAAACTGAGCTAGTTCCTTCTTCTTCATAACCCACGGGAGTAACAACTAGGCGCGGCAGGGATTCGATTTTAAAAGAGCAAAACTACCAGCTTAACTTCAAGTAGATAGCTTCGATTTCGAGGTTTCCATGTCACTAGAGGGGACTCTAGTTAGAAGCAGTGGCGTAATTAAGCACGAAAAACTCTACCAGCGTGCAGCCGGGATATCCGTTGTTTCCTGGTGTTGGTAATCGCTCTCATTACGATCGCGCGCCGATTTCGAGGGAGTGAGTGCGCGCGATATGATTTCGGAATTGATGGGAAATCGGCTAAAACGTTCTTTAAAAGCTCTACTCGCTCGATGGCCTAGTTACGCCATTCGCTCTGTCAGCTCGCTTCCTCCCAAGCTGACTAGTTTCAATCAGAGGGAAACGAACTTCTCGGAAAGGCTTTCCCGCTAGCTCATTAGTGACTAACACGATCGAATCTGGCGCGCGGGTCCGCTTGCTTCGAGAGAGAATAAGAGAAGAGAGCAAGCCACACACATAACTCTCGCCGCCACCGCCGCCGCTGGTGCAAAACTTCCTCGCTAGAATTTCCAATCAATCGCACAGAGTGCCGATTGCTTCGACGAGTAATTCAGTGTATAGTAACTGGTAAGGCGAGTTCAGGAAGGAATTGCTGAGAGTGTGCGCTCCACTCGTCCTAGTTCCACAGGATGTACTAGCACGCTGTTGCCGTATCCTGTACCTTTGAACCGGGATAATGCGTCCTTTCCCTCGGAAATAATGCGTGCACGCCGCCCTCGCATTTACTAGTTGTTCCTAACCGTCGTAATTATCAGTGCGCGCGCGCCCGACTTCCCCTTAACAAGGAAAGCCTTTCAAAGACGACAGAGAATTTCGATTAAAGTCCGTTAGTTGCAAACCGCGGGAGTTCTCCCTAGGAGAAAGTCTACCACTAGCGAGTGCTCCCTCAGCTAAGATCTCAATGCGTTTAGACCTAACAGACTTGGCTAATAAGATCATCGATCGATTCAAAGCGACGCGACTACTGAAGCGCGAGAAAATCAGAGAAACTTTATTCGAAATTTCCGAATTAGTCGCCTTCCGGCTGGACGAAAATACATTGTGATATACGGCACATTCCGAAGTTATGAACGACCCTATCATAAAATCTCGCACTCTCTCTCGCTCTCTTTCTCTCTCCCTGAAACCAGAAAAGCTCGCTGTGATATAACTTCGTTATCAAAAATGAGATATAACGCCACATTTCACTTTACGCCGAGCGAGTGCGCACCCATTTCCGGCCCTGACATAGTTGTAATCACTGCACTGCCTTTTACGATTATGACTGCGAGCGTGGAAGGTTCCTTCCATATGGTTACCATGAGAAGCGGAGAGCTGAATGTTTCAAAGGACAAAAAGTAAAGGAAGAAAAGGTGGCTGTGAGTTGGGACGGTTCGCAGATAAATGAGCAGTTCAGCGGTAACCAATGTCTTTAACGAAGAAATGTACATCGAATCGGAAAGTAAATGCGCCCTCGTATTCATCATTGAACATCAACGCTTTTATACCAGGGCGAGCACGAACGCCGAGATTGCCAGGAGCGTTCCCATTAAAATTTCCGACAACTCCGCCGTATTAATGATATACCGGGGGTTAATTAAATAAAGCAGGATTCAATGCACACGCAAATCTGTACTTCCACGGTCAGCAGCCGATTTTCCCTATTAAGCGAATATTCATTAATCGGCAACGAATGAAATTGGGGTTTCGCTCGGAGAGCTAACTAAAACTTGGAAAAAAAAATTCGCAAGCTATGAACTTGTATTTGAGGAAGGTGAGGCGAGCGATGCTGGAAGTAAATGAGAAATAAGCGAGATGAGCACGGATCTTCAAAGGCCAAGACGAGCGCTCGGCTTGGTGGAATCAATCCCATTAATCGCGAATGCTTTATCATCGACGGCGGCCACTCTCGTTGGTGGAAGGGTCCAATCGCAATCTTGGTGGCTCCTTCCTATATTCAGCTGGAAAGCCGATCAAGCGTTGATAAGAAGCCCGTCTCGCCAATCGCATTTTACGAAGGCTAGCTTTAAGTAAGAGTTGAATCAGCTAATACCACTCCCGTTCGAAGCCAATGCCATGCCTTGATCGAACGGGTATCAATATTACCTGGAAAGTTCCGTGAATTTTTCACGACACCCGAGAAAGACTGTATTTTCAGTCCCAGCCAGCATTCGTATTACTCAAACGAAAAAAATTCTAATTTTTTTTATTATCTGAACTGATTCCGATTGGAAAGGGTCAGATGTTCCATTGGCAAATATTTTCGAGCATCCGTTAGAGTGAGAAATGTACTCCCTTTTTTACTTCTCTCAAGGAAGAATCACTTGCTTATCAGAATGCCGAGGGAGTCCGCTGTAAAATGGGAAAAGCGTCGTGAAAGGTGATATTTCGCACGGCCAACAATGCCGCACGCGTCCTCCCATTGGTTCATGCTCTGGCAGACAAGAATCTTCGATCCTAGCGGTACATATCCTGAAAACCTAACGCGTCTCGAGAGCAATGGCGCGAATGAATCCCCTTCCGCAACGGGCATCTTACGTAAAGCACAGAATACATGTATCATCGTTGTAACAACAGGGTGGAAAATGCTTTTCGATAAAAAGCTTGGTCCACTACACACCAGGCTATGCTAGATCAGCTGTTGTTGTTCTCAGGAAGGCATGCAATCTCGAATTCGCATGGCTGAATGAGAGATCATGCGGGTGCCGAGCAAAAGGTAAAATCAAACGGTAGAAAATAGAGGAGTTCCCTGCCAAATGTACGAAACCACAATCGCTTAGCAGTGGTGTTGAAGTGTGTGTCAAAAAGCAGGAGAGAACGAGCTACTATTGAGCTAAAGTTTAACGAGCAACTGCAATGAGTGCCTGCGGCCAATCCTTACCGCTTCTCACTCCCCTTTGTTAGCCATCAGTATTCACCAGTCACACACTTTCCCTCTCAAATGATGCACACGTTCCCGATTCACACCGATTGCTCAGTAATTGGAGGAAAGAAGAGCTATTTTTGTAAAACCGCAGGTTACATCACGTTTGCTGAGAGCTGATCTCTGCTTTCAATTTGTTCGCGGAAAGCGGTGTGTCGAACTCCGGAAAAAGCTCGCTCGAATACCACTGTTAATTGAGGGCAAATCCTCGAAAACGTTCCGCTAGTTCTTCCAACGGTTAGAATGTCGTTCATCAATCGACCGGAGCGCGGCAATGCCAAGTTCTCCTGCTTTTTCAAAGCCCTAATACTACGAACGATAATATTATTAGACGTTCGATTGATTATCTAGTTCATTGAAATTTTAGATGAAGTTCATGGGATTTTCCCTATTCAGCGGACTAAAGGGAACATTTTATTTGCTTTCAGAAAGTGGACATGATTGGTACGGAAAAGAGGTGATGCTGCGAATCGGGAATTGGTCGGCCGTCCTGGCCAGCTGGCTGGTGATCTTGGCGAACGTGCAGGGTGGATCGGCACAAGTGGAATTACCCACCAATTACCGGAAAGTTCAAGCCGACGCTAATGAGGACAGAAGTTTCGGCCTGGCACTTGAATTAAACGCAACGCCACTTACCAGAGCGAGTCGCGCGGCCACTGACTCAAGAATCGAAGAAAGTTCCTCTGTAGTTCCGGAAAACATTAGGGAGAACGGATGGTCCTCGGATAATCCGCAATTGGGAGGCGAAGCTAAATCTTTGATAACGATTGAAGGAGGGATCAGCCGGCGCGAGAAGGAGGAGGAGGAGGAGGAGGAGGAATCGGATCAATCTGATTCCTCGGATTCTAAGGAGAGTTGTAAGAATGAGATTGACGTTTTAAAATGGGCAAGTACGAGAACGGAGCCACCATCTTTCACGGATGATTCAACCTCAGAGTCCGTGAAACACCAGACGAAAGAATGGTCAGGGTTAACCAGCTTTAAAACTCTAAGAAAGAAGAGTGGCAGAGAAGAGCTCTCGGACTCGAGGCGTCCCAGCACAGAAATCCCTGGGTTCATGTACTCCCAGGACTCCGGAGATCCAATAGGACATTCTGCCGTGCAAGAAACCCGACTTTTAAATCCCAGCTCTGCACTCCCGTCCAAATCAGCAGATCGTAAAGTTGACTTCGCACTTAAGAAAGAACAGCTGTGGGCGAATTTGGAAAAGCAGACAAATGGCGGCGATGTAAAAAGTGACGAAGGTATATCTAAAAATATAGCAGAGCGTGGTGGGAAAAAATCCATTAATGAAGAGAGCGTGTTGGACACGGAGAACCGCTTTTTCGATGACAGGGATGGCAAACCAACTGAAACTAGCGAAGTTACAAGACAGTCGTCCACTATTGTGGCAGGTCCGCGAGAAACTTTAATCGACAAGAAGTCAGAGACTCGCAATTTATCGGGCCAGGGAGCAGACAGTTATCGGGCGAGCTCGCAACGTCCACTTCCAACTCACAGCTGGAAGGACAATGCTGAAACCACCAACGAACCGCTCCTTACGGAAACTGGGCGGCTGTCCGACTTTCCTATTCATAGTAATATGAACAAACTGCCAAATCCCGAAACGACTGCCAGTCCATCTATTTCCTTTAGTTCGAACAACGAATACACGCTGAGAAAAGTTTCATTGTCTGTAAATCGTGGTGGAGAGACAGAAACATCCACGGCTGTCGGCCAGGAAGATAAATCGCCGCACGACACAATAAAGAAAGAGTATCGCGCGTTCGAAAAGTTCAGCGTGCCGGCTCCTGAAGAGGCAACAAGGTTCTCTCTGCGATCGCAGTCGAATGAAGAAGGAGACACGACAGAAGCACCGAGGGACGCGACACTTGCTATCGAATTCCAAGGGAACGCGTCCCCGGTGCACTTTAATACAGCCGCTAATGTTGTAGCGAAACAGAGGAGAACCACCGTTGGAGGGAAAACAGTGGCAGAGCCGGCGAAAGAGGAATCCCGTTCGCTCCCTCGCGAATCGGTGAAAGCGAAATTCCGTGTAAGTAAGCGCCAAGGGCTTTCAAAGGAAGAAGAGGATCTAGGCGGGGAAAGCAATGATATCCTGCATTCTGGCGGAAAAGAAGCTTTCCCCGGAGAAGGAGCAACAACCCCCGGTATTCATTGGAATGTCGAGCAGACGGATGTAACGATCGGGCCACCGGCAATAATAGAGAAGGTCCTTGCCTCGGGCAGCACTTCTACCAGCGAGTACTATGATCGCCCGGTAAAAAGAAGGAAGCATAGGAACCAGCTGCTCGATATACTTGGTCGCAATATTGCTTTCTCCGGGAGTAGCACTGAGCAGCCGCTGGAAACAAATTCCAGAAGCGGGTTGAGCAGCGTTCTCCAGGAGGTCGTGAGTTCGCCGGTCGAAAAGGAAAAAGCAAGTGTGGAAAGTGCGGGCGTGCTGAAAGTAGGTACCGGTGCAATAGGAAGTAAAGAGGATCGTGTCGTCATTGAAACGCCGGAAAAAGACGAGCCCGCTCGTAACGAGAATGCAGTGACTGCCAAGCCAGCATTCCAGTCGGAACGAGCGTCAGGAGAACTTGATTATACAGGAAGCAAAAGTGAGAAGGCAGGTTCCTTTGAAACAGGCTTCAGTTCCAAATACAAAGCGATACCAAGCGACAAGCATGGAAAGGCGACATTTGAAGCTTCCTATGAAAGACATTCGATGCCCGAGCAACCCGGAAAGCAATCGCGTAACCCAATCATGCAGGAGAGGTATGCCAGCGACGCGAGACGCGAGATGACCGGTCAGCTTACAGAGGCCAAAGCTGCTTCCAATATGGAAAGGGAGGATCGACCTTCAATCGCCGCGCGGAATGTCGAGGTTCCTTATACCAACTCTGCCACCGGGCATCCCGGAGACCCGAGGGATCAATGGATCGCCAGGAATCCGAAAATAGAGCGGCTCGCCCTCCCAAACTTAACCGGCACGGTGGACACGCACCTAGAATTGACAACCGAGCAGCAAACTAATGAGAGCCCCTCATTACGCCTTTCATCAATATGTCAGGATCAAAACGGGAAAAAGGAATGCGTTAATGAAGATGATAGACAGGATATTTATGATAGTTCAACTGAAAGGCAAATGGCAGCAACGAAAGGCTCGATGGAGGAAGACCAGTTAGCCTGGAATGCACCTGGTGAAAATGAGAATAGTAAATTCGACAAAAGCACGGGTAACGAGGCGACCGAGAAGTACGCAGAATTGGCGGGAACGACGGAAAAAGGAAGCGAGGAGACAACGAACAATGGTTCGTACAGAGAGGCTGACGAGCGGGTTAATGAAATGCGGGCAAAGGAGAGGAGTGGGAAAGGCGCAACAACGCCCGAGACAAATGGTCAGGATGATTCCTATGGTATTCCGTCTGTGACGGACGCATTACGAGAAAGACATTCTCGCGCAGGTAGATTCTGGCATGTCCGGAGGAACCAAAGTCTCGCGTATATCGGGAATAGTAGCACGAGCATTCTGCCGCAAGAGGCCAATACAGAACGCCAACCACTCGATCGAGCATCGGCCGATCTAGCGGTCGGCGAAGAATACGACCCCCTAGGAACGGCTGCCACCCAGACGAAGATCGATTTCCCACCACAGACTTCCACGCCAACCTCCCACGGAATTCCCAGCAGTTCCGATCGCGCAATCGATCTCGAAACGAGTAAGCCCGTAACACGTGCTCTTGAGATGGAAACTCTCGACGTTGCAAGTTCCAATTGGTCCGGGAGCTACACAGATGACGTTTCGCTTATGGAAACGACAACACTACCAGAGACTGTCAGTAAGAACGACCAATCGTTAATGGAAAAGAAACACAGTCAGAGGAGTGACAACGTGCCAGAAATGAGTACCGAGCATTGGTTGAACATCGAGAGAGAACCAATAAAATTCGAGAACTCCTCTCTCGAGGTAAAAGCTGCCGATCAATGGCCAGTGAAGCACAGTGCGGTGGTGGAAGGAGACTTGGTACTTGGAGGACTGATGATGGTCCATGAGAGGGAAGACAATATCACCTGCGGCCCGGTAATGCCACAGGGTGGTGTCCAAGCATTGGAAGCCATGCTCTACACCCTCGACAATGTGAATCAACTTAATATCGTACCGAACGTCACCATTGGTGCTCATATACTCGACGACTGTGACAAGGACACCTACGGCCTCGAGATGGCGGTCGACTTTATTAAAGGTGAGTGAACTGCTTCCCCACATTATCGTACTTTCCTCTTTCTACCCATTTCAATGAAGAATCTAACGGAAGCAGCGATTTTCGTTGCGCGACTTTCAAGTACCTTTCAGTAATAATCGTAACGTTATTAGAGAAGCATTTTTGCCATGTCGATGCGATGAAAAATCGATGAATTGTGACCGAAAGTACCGAGGGAAAAATGCATTCTGTAGAGTAGTAGTGGAGAGATTCGACTGCCGAAAAGCGACCGATCGTTGAGCAAGGTACGCGTAATGGACCCATTGCAAGGCCGTCAGCGAACTTTTGATAGACGCTCCGATCGCTACCATGTATTTCGAATACTATTGTGCATGATGCAATGTGATCGTTATGCCTGCTCATTCACGCGTTAATATCCATGTCAAACTGTGATGATAACAATGGAAAACTCAGCAGATTTTCGGGGCCAGCAGACACACTGGAAACAGGTTGTCAGGTATATATATATATACTTCTTTGACGTTGGTAAATATCATAAGCGAGAAAGCTGGAACGACGAGACTAAAAGTTGCCAGGTTTTCTGAAGGGCGTAGCTTGCGGATGCGAGACAGTGAAGTATAGCCGACGAACAATATTCATTAATTTATAGCGACGCCCTGTACTTTGCAATCCAACAACTCCCATTTTCCTGGGCGTTCGAAGTGCTTTTTCATTGCCGGCGTATGATACTAACGCCGCCTGTCTACTCTACTTTCGACGTCCTGCCCTTCCCCAGCCACCGATCGCAAGATCCCCTGCCGAACTTCTGCTGCCTCCGCGCGCGCTCACGCCTTCCAGCCTTACGAGGAAACTTGCGGGCTTAACGCGTGCCATACTTTAGAAAAGGTGAGAAAGTCGTTGGATAAATGGCGATGGGGAGAGAGAATAGCCGAAAGGAGAGAAACGCCGCGACCTGAAAGCCGAATATATCAAAGAATTCGAGCGAGGGCGCAAGAAAAATGAACATATGCAAACAGACTTGGAGGAAGTTCGCCTTCTCTCCGATGTCTCTATCTTCGTTCTTCCTTCCTCCCTTTTTCCGGATGTCTCCGTCACTAGCTAATCCATTATTCCCTGCGAGTTCCCACCGTTTCGACCAGCTCTAGTAACACGTGAAACCACGCGAGAGTTGGCGATCCTTACCGAAAGTCGAACAATGTTCCTGCGGTCAAGGGTCGATGAAAAGAATGCGGCTTCCGTTAGTTCCAGTGAATTTCTGTTAAACAATTTGGTCCGTCGCAGTAGCTAGAAGTTTCGTTGGCTCGTATAGTTTAACAGATAGACAATTCGAAGCGGCCGCATGGTTCACGAAAGTTTTAGGAGTATTTGTTGGGAGTCGTTGTCTTTGGAGTAGTGCGCCCGAGCGAATACCTGTTTTCCTTGTGTATCTCGAACAGTAGCTATGTACTTCTGTTCAGACTTATCCAACACTTCCGATGTTTGCCGGAGTTTTAGCTAGCAAAGACCAAACTACTTCCAACAATGTGTTCTGTGTTGAACGAATGCTCTAACAGCGGCAGGAGAATTGGAGATTCCGTAGAAAGTCCTAATGTGAATCAAATTAGAGAATGTGTCGTGTATTCTTTCGTTACTAAAAGCTTTATCATTTATAAAGCAGCGAAGTGACCGTTAAAAATCAATGCTCTGGATAAAAGAGCAGCACTTGCTCTGTTTTGGGCGGATCCTGGAAAAGCAATAAGGATCTGCGAGCGCTTTTTTGCAGAGGCGCCGGAGAACGGCTAGAATCTAGTATAGTTCGACAGAACATTGAATGGGGGGATGTGGTCAATTTCAACGGATATTAGGATTCCGTAACTCACTGTATTTGAGTTGATCCTCACTTTGTTCTGCAGAAATCCCACTTTCTACAGGCCATTCGACTTCATTCTCTGATATCACCGACGCACTTTTTATGAATCTCGGGCGAGTTCGCCGTCGAATAATCCACTTTATCAACTCTATTCGAAATCCTCTATTTTGTCATTTACGCTACACCTGACACTACAAAGGTACTTAAGAGCGAGCCCCTCCAAATAGCTCCAAAACAAGCTACTTATACTTCAATGAATAGTTGGGCATTGTATTCTCTTCATTCAGGCAACATCGATACCAATTTACTATGTTTGATGTGCAAACAGAACTAAGTTGTTTAACTGATAAACGTTCGGGCAAACCACTCGGACAGTAAAAAGCAATTAGTCAGGCTTTCTATTGCTAACGAACGACATACGCGTTTCGCTCTGACCGCTGGCTACTCTCATCGCTTTGCTCTAAACAGACAAATATTGACGCATGCCTCGAAAAATTGCTATTTACCGTTGAGCGGGAAATTACGAAATTTCGGTGATATTTAAAAATTACTTACATGCCTGCTGGAAGTCACCCTGAAACAAGAGAAAGTTTTCACTTTAAAATATTAACAAGAACGCGGTCGACTTTGGGGCAAAACACGTGATGCTGATAACAAAGTTTGAAACTAAAACGATTAAGCCTGAGGTTTTACTTCCGGGATAAAGTAATGGATCTACTAATGAATGGTTTAAAAGTGAGCATGTACATGGGGTAAGGAAGGGTTGTGTATTATAATTAAGAATGGCGGCCTTTCTTGCGGCGATGAGATCTTAGAGGTTGACGTAAATGAATTTAGAGGCGAACTCGCGATAATCTCTTAAGCTAGTGGATAGGACGTGTAGAGGGTGGCATTCACGTCCCCGTTGCCGATTCAATTTATCTTCTGTTTTTCCTCCCGTGCCGAAGGATTTGTCCCACCCTACAAAAGGAGTCTCTCTCCGCCATGGAAGGAGATTTCTACGCCGACTTACGTGTCTCTCTTTATTTCTCTTACATGCACGGATATGCTCCCTCTCTTCCTTATCCTCGAGACGCGTAAGACTATTACGCGAGCCTGCCATAACACACTCGGCTTAAGTACATTCTGTAGATTACACATTCAAGACAGAACAGATATAACAAACTGAAATAAGCATCATGAATTTTGCGAATTAGTTGAAAATCCACAACGCCCGGGAATCGATAAATTTTCCACTGGACTTTCCCACGATTCATTATTAGAAATGTCATCTATTATCTACGAATTGGATTTTATCATTGCAAGGAATGTAAGGAGAATGTAAGAATAGTGGCGAGCATCTGCCCGAAGTAGAACTTGAGGATCGGCCAGGACAATTCAATCAAATCTTATCTGGATTCGGAACGTGATCGAAACCCGGATGAAAAGGCACTCGATCCACTCGTTGCTATCCGTGATGGAGCAACTATGTATGAGACGAAAAGAAAATAGCCCGGTCTACTCGACGTATCCAAAGTTCCCCATCATTATGCATGAAAAAAGCCCGCGGTTATCCATCGGCCTGAATATTATTCATGCTCTCCGGGAGGATCTCCGCCTTCTTCATGTTTCAGACGTGCTCCCTCAATAGCAGCTAGATAATGTTACTTTTATCGAGGAGTCAGTGATTTTCATGTAAAAGACTTAACCATTCACGATTCCGCAAACAAGATGAACAAAGTCTCGTGACCTCGTGAACTTGAAAGTATATACAAATTCCCGCCAGTGCTAATATTATCAGTCAATATTTAGCGGTTACCACACAAGGAAACGCCAGTGGTAATCGCACAGTGATCATCGGAAATTCGGAGCTTCTCCTGGTGAAATGTCGCTCTGAATCCGCAGTCGGTAAGGCTCGGAAGCTCGGAAGCTCGGGTCGATAACTCAAACCCCCGTGCTTTATCAGGGGATGAAAGCTGCTGAGGGTAGGAAGGAAACTGCCACTAAATCAACCATCGATAAAGCTGCTTAACTACCCCGTCGAAGCCCCTTGGTAATAAAGCAGAGTTGTAAGATAGGGAGCTTTTTAATCCCCATACAGTATGCTATCCATTGTAAAATACGGGTGCTAATTACTCGAAAGTATTCGATGTCGAGAAAGATAGATTGTCGGAAGAAGTTCTCAATGGCGTTAACGAACTGCAAACTGCAGCAGGAAGCCGGTATGCATACGTGAGTTCTCATCGGATGGTGCCGTTGAATTTAATAAACGCCGAGGGAAGATTAATATTTATGGCGGCACTTCTAACATAACTAATGAAAGCTGTGCACGAAAGAGAACGAATGCGCTCGAGGATACGTAAGCCGAATTCATTGCACGAGTTACTGCATTAATCTGGTTGGTTCGCGTGGCGAAAGAATCGTCCGCTATCGTTGTAAATGGGCCAATTGCGCCAAGGCGCCTAAGACCGAGCGTCATTGCAATGAGAAACTATTCTAATTCCGCTAATGGACTAAATGAAATTGTGCACTCTCCCGGAATATATCGGGGCGCGAACTACCAAGGCGGCTGGCAATTTGGAGGGAGCCGTACACCCGGTGTCGGTGTTAATTAACACTAGTCAAAAACGTCTTCCTTCCTGGGCTACGTGCTCTACTTTAGCCGACCGTCTAACATGCCCCCTGAATATGTAATAAGCTCCGGATAAACGCTTCTTATATCGTCCGGCAGGTTGCCCGTAATTCCGCCTGACACGTAGTAATGCGAGCCACACAAAAAATTTTGGCCGAAGCTAACGGGAGCTCAGTTCACGTGTACGATAACGAACCCCTCCATCTAATTAGACAGGGCTGCCATTCGGCTAAAACACACGAGTATCACGTGGCAACGTAATCGCCCTGTGGAGAAGTCACTCATTTGTCAAGAATATACACGGCTTCTCGACGAATAACTTTTAAAAACACCGTTTTCACTGGTCCAGCACGCCGGCACGTTCAAGTAGAACTCGACGAATAATGGCAAAATCGAAACAAAAACACAATACCTACGCGAATCCCGTTGGAACACATGTTCAAGTTGCCCAACTAAAAGTATTGCCGCCTAAAAAGCATACGAATTCACTCTAATTGGGTAAACGCGAGCCACTTCTCCCACTGGAATTTCTACGGTTCCTAGCCAGGTAATGAAGAGAACAATAAGGCTCTAGCACGTAGCTCGTTTTATAAAATCTCTGGAGCACAAACGGCAATATTTCACATACCCGCTGCAACGCAATTCTTTCACTGTTCACCCTCCGAGTAATGTGGGTCTGACAGATAAGAGTTTGGAGTTTCCTCAAAGTATTATAGAGAATCATTAGGATCACTAACGTCCACACAATGTATTAAAAGCGGTGAGTAATCGAGTGGAAACAAGTATACCGATTGCTCGCCAGTATTCTATTATAATAAGAGCTATAGAAAAGCGAGGGTGTAGATTCAGTGCATAAGAGTGCGCGATATGGCAATCAGTTAATGCGCACCGCGTGTCCCACTTAATAACGGGGAATTAACACGCTTTTCTAACACGCGAGCAATGTTTCATAATACATGCAAGACTGAATGAAAGCTGGGCGAGGAAAAGCAGTTTTCTCCTAGGCTTGGACGCTTCGCACTTTCCGCTGACAAACTTTATTCATCGAGGATCCTCCAGGCAAAGGAGGATCGTTTTCCCGGCTGGCTCTTTCTGCACGAGCGCGGAGGGAAAGCTCGCGCCCAGGCAGACTATTCTCCGGTGATGAGGAGGATCTCGCTAATGAAAGCTTCGTCCGTCATAGGATCTGCCTAGTCTTCACCGGTGTATTATCGCAAATGCCTGCTGGCAATGACGGTTCCCGCTCGCCCACTCTCAGCCAGCCGCCGCGCCGTTGTTCTCAATAATAGAGCGGCTCTATATTTTGTTGGCATTGGATATGTCAGTCAGGGTGTTTCAGCGATAGTGCCAGGGAAAGCTCTGATCTATGTCGCTGCTCCATCAGGCTAGCTGCATTTGCGAGAGCACTCTTAGAGCGGGCCATCAATTCCCCCCGATGCACCACCGACCGACCCACTCACTCTCTACACTGCTCTCGCCAAGCGTTTTACACTTCCCTCCAAAGTTTCAAGAGATTCAACAGTGCGACCAAACTCAATGCTAACCAGAGCAGAAACGACCGGCTTTGTACGACTGAACACTTTTTATTGGTTCCATTTCTCTTCCGAAAGAAATTCAAGCTTGCTAGAGTCGTTGCGAAGGGCCCCCACCGCCGCCACCGCCCTCACCACACAGGCTAGAGCTTGTGCGGCAGGTGTACGGTGATTTATGTTTCCGTTCAATGCGACAAAAGATTTGCGTTTGACTTTGTGGAGAACTACGAGCTGTTACAGAGCCAAATAAAACGAATGCTCTTTTCCTAACAAGATTACTCTCTAACCATTGAGATTTACTCCGCGAATTTGTCGGCTCGATAATAGCTCCTTTGGGAGGTGTAATTCTAATGGATGAAAGGGAACGGCGAATGGGAAGCGGATATTATCGAAGTCATTTTTGATCGGCGAAAGTTCAAGGGTAACCGCAATTAAAATTGGGGAAAAAGCCGGACGAAGAGTTAGGTCGGAAGGCTGGGCGTGAAATGCTCTCATGCGATAATCACGTATCACAAAGTGACGGCCTTGGTACTCGTGCGCGGTGTATAGAGATCATTTATTATGAAGAGAACGAACAATGGCACCGTTGATGAAGAATTGATGACGCCCTTGCTGGCCAGTCACCACGCGTGATCCTGACGGCTCGCTAACGAACCCGTTAAACACCACTGCCACGAGAACGTCTCGGCGTACCATTAAGATATTACATTTCACAGACAGAGATAGCAGGAAATCCTTGAATTCGAGCATGGAAGAAAGAGCAAACAAGCAACAATAGATACGCCAGTGCAACAATAGGAAATGGCGACTTATTTTCAATCCCCCCTCTACTTTGTCGTCGTTTGCGTCGCATTTCTATTGTGGATTTAAACTTTCCCTTAACAACTAAGATAGTTCCATTGGACTCGCATACCTTTCCAAATCTCTCGACCACAATCGATTCATGTCATCGCTCGACAATACCGGCGCAAGCCGACTGTATGAAATATCCATTTCCCGTAGCGACTGCCGAATTGTTGGCTGACAACTGCGCGTGGTTGCTCGTTGCCGTCGAATACGTTTCAACCGGACGGTGGTCAATATTCCCGGACATGAAACGAGTGCTTGCTTTTGTAGCCATGGTATTGTGTTACATGTATTCTGCTTGCCTATTTCAATCCCTTTTTCACCCACACAAACTGCCAGCGTCCAATTACGTTCTTACCTTTCAATTGCCTGAGCCAATCTTGTTACACGAACAAAAATACTAATATTTTAATAACATTGCAAATAAACGGTTGGCTGAATTTTACTGTGGACGATGTTGCCAATACTTTGTTGACAGATATTAATATATGTCAAAGGATTGTTTAACGGTCCAGTTCTCTCCACTCGAAGGTACTCTGGCTTTTCGAGAATTAGATTGTACATGTAACGGCCGCATATAATGGCAGCCTGATGGAACCAAGCCGTAATCTATATTGCTGGATATTGCATGTACGCGATCGCACTTTACATTCTCATTTAGTGTAATTGCACGTCACGTTTTTCGTCACATATTCTCTCCCTCTCTGTCGCTGTCCCTTCTTGTTCTCATGAATAATGGAACCTTTGTTGCGATCAATTGCAACGGCCATGAGAGCCTTGAGAAAAACTCATGTTTTCTGTGCGTCTGTCACGCTGTTGGTGGTGGGAAGATTTTTCAATATTTTAATAACTTTTCGGAATTCTTCACAGATCGATTGTTCGAACGTCAAAATGGATAGAAAACAAGAATCAATTGCTCAAAGGGTGGAATTGCATCGAAAACACCCGAAAAGGTCGTCTTGATTAACTGAATTCTACCAATTTAGACGGGTTTTTCCCATGTTTTTTATACTTCCTGACCTTTCCCGGGGCTGAAATTTGGTGGGAAGTGTTTTTTTACATCGAGGAAGAAGTGGTAAAAATTCCAGAGCCCTAGCTCAAAATTCATTTTTTCGCAAATTTTTTAAGGCATACCCCTTCAAAATTTTTCGATTTTTCGAAGGTTCTGGGACCGGAACGAACGCTTGATTTTTCGATTCCTTGTGTCTCAAAACGGATAAAAAACATAAATGTTGTGGGGGAAATGCCGGATTTCGACCTAAAACACATGGAAAACCGATCTGGAATATTTCATTTCAACGGTTTTCCCCATGTTTTTTTATCTTCCCGACCTTTCCCGGGGCTGAAACTTGGTGGGGAATGTTTTTTTGCATCGAGGAAGAAGTAGAAAAAATTCCAGAGCCCTAGCTCAAAATTCATTTTTTCGCAAATTTTTTAAGGCATACCCCTTCAAAAATTTTCGATTTTTCGAAGGTTCTGGGACCGGGACGAACGCTTGATTTTTCGATTCCTCGTGTCTCAAAACGGAAAAAAAACATAAATGTTGTGGGGGAAATGCCGGAATTCTACCTAAAACACGTGAAAAACCGATCTTGAATATTTGATTTCAACGGTTTTCCCCATGTTTTTTTATCTTCCCGACCTTTCCCGGGGCTGAAACTTTGTAGAAAGTGTTTTTTTGCATCGAGGAGAAAATAGAAAAAATTCCAGGCCCCTAGCTCAAAATTCATTTTTTCGCAAATTTTTTAAGGCATACCCCTTCAAAAATTTTCGATTTTTCGAAGGTTCTGGGACCGGGACGAACGCTTGATTTTTCGATTGCTCGTGTCTCAAAACGGAAAAAAAACATAAATGTTGTGGGGGAAATGCCGGAATTCTACCTAAAACACGTGAAAAACCGATCTTGAATATTTGATTTCAACGGTTTTCCCCATGTTTTTTTATCTTCCCGACCTTTCCCGGGGCTGAAACTTTGTAGAAAGTGTTTTTTTGCATCGAGGAGAAAGTAGAAAAAATTCCAGGCCCCTAGCTCAAAATTCATTTTTTCGCAAATTTTTTAAGGCATACCCCTTCAAAAATTTTCGATTTTTCGAAGGTTCTGGGACCGGGACGAACGCTTGATTTTTCGATTGCTCGTGTCTCAAAACGGATAAAAAACATAAATGTTGTGGGGGAAATGCCGGAATTCTACCTAAAACACATGGAAAACCGATCTGGAATATTTCATTCCGATGGTTTTTCATATGTTTTCATGACTTCCCGACCTTTTCCGGGGCTGAAACTTGGTGGGGAATGTTTTCTTGCATCGAGGAAGAAGTAGTAAAAATTCCAGAGCCCTAGCTCAAAATTCATTTTTTCGCAAATTTTTTAAGGTGTAAAATTTCATTTTACTAGAAATAATGAAGACTGTATGGGAAGAACAAACCTGGAATATGGTAACCACCATTATCTATATTGCAAAATTGAAGAGGAGTCCATTAATCTTTCGGAGAATATCTAAATCCAAGCACGAACTCAGTTGATTAGGTACGTTTCATTACGAGTTACTAATGGCGCGATTCGGAGTGGGATTACCGAAATGCACTTTGGTCGGGAACGGCATGGAGATCAATTGTAACCGATACGTACATCGATCAAAAGTTTTTTGCAGTCCCGCGAAAAAGTCCGCTTGATTCTGCGGGTTCATTAATGGACTTGGTTAGGAGAGCCCTTTGAAACCGGATTGCAGTTGGGAAGTATAAAAACTTTTTCTTCGCTTTCAGCGAGTCTGCTTTCTGTAGACTCAAAGCATAAAGGAGTTTGTCACTCTGAAGTCATTCTCCGGAGGCTTTTTAAGTAGAGTTACTAAATAAGTGTCAGTGGTGGCATACGTGAAAGGGCTGCGTCGCGCAACTGCACTTTTCAGCATTAAAGGGCAAGGGCTTTGATGTAATAAATGAGTGAAACTGCGGATAAATAACAAGCATTGCGCACAATTAATAGACGGTAAGCCACGCCGCCAATTAAAAAGAGAATCTAGGAGAAAAAAGCACGTGCGGGAGATCAATCTTGGAGATAAGCGGTGAATAGTGATGCGCGCAAAAAGCAAGGGGTTCTCTTGACGAATGTCCCATGATTGCAATGCGGGTGCCGAGGCAGTTAACTACGGCGGCTTATCTTGCGTTCTTGCAGCAAGCAGTTGCGGAAAATTTATTGGCAAAGTGCAGGCTTTCCGACAGTACTTTGCGCTTGTTTGGCATGCGCCGTGCTAGCGCATGCATTAACTATCTTCGTGCTGACAGACTTGATGCAAGCACACTTCAAAGACCTTGTAAATATCAGCAAATACTAAAATGCCACCTGATTGAATTTGTCACATCGTAATCGACAACGAACTTTACACTTAACTCTAAGAGTTCAGTTAGTAAAGATCGTGCCACGGAGAACCCACTACGAAGAACGACACACGGTCATCTAGAAAATCCGTTTATCCCTTTCAGTAGACTGAAACCATCTCCGTTTCCGATACACTTAGTTATCACTTTCCGAATCCCCTCAGGGACAAAGGCCAGATGTTATTGCTGTCCTTTCCTCAAGATACTGCGGAGAGATCCACCCGTCCCACTGAGAACGGTCACCCTTCCATCCGCTATTCCCGTAATTAAATAGATATTGCTACCTGTGCGCAACATTGTCTTGTCAATGATGAGAAATCTATGATGATATTAACCACAGCGAATCCTCTTTACACTCTCCCTGGGAATGCAAGTACGCATACTTATACTTTCCAACAATGAGATTTATTTGAGATGAAAGATATTGTGACGCGAGCAAGAATATAGAGTAACACTTATCTCTAGTGGTGTGCTTGCACTTTTATTTATAATAGAACGACAGACCTAAGTATCGCGAGTTAAGCGACTGGAAGAGGTTGCTGGGCGCTCAGGAAACTGGGCGTCGGAAACAATGCGGTCCACTCTAACGCGTGCCCGACGTAGCAGGGGCCTCCACACTGTTGCATGATATTTATTGCCGACTACTTGCGAGCGTCGAGTTATGCCCAGTGATATGTCCCGGACGCAGGCATCCGACGGCGTCGAATTCACTCTAGGACGATTCATCCTGTGAGGCAGGCCGCTTTCACAATGGGCTCAGAGATTCGAGAGATTACCGGTATATTTTCTAGCGCGATTACAGCCAGGTTTCTGCTGGCATGCAACCGTGGATAATACATGTGTATTCGCCCGACTGGGAGTAGGAAAGGCGTAGAGAGAAGGTAGGAGCGATGCCAACAAGTTGCAACAAGTTGCAAGGTGGAGAAAATAGGTTTGGGCGCATGTATTCAGGGCAAAGGTGCTATGTAACTTGGGCGATTAGTCGCGCGCACCAGGGAGAATTTCGAGAGTTCTGGGGAAATAAGAATGCAGATCCCTTCCCTTTGCAACCTTGTTGGAAAGGTGGCGCGAGCAACCGCACATACACAGCGGCATATCAGATTAATTCCGGGTGAAATATGACATTCTACCGTGCGAGTAATAATAAGCCTGCTCACTCGTTGCAGCATTAATTTCCTCAGGGCTCGGGATTAGACTGCGCCTCGCGCAAGACTGCAGCGGCGTATCGCGGAATTAATTCGTCTAGCGTTAAAGCTGCTGGCTCGACAGCAGTAATACTTCAAGTTGCCAGGGTCGGGAAAAGGGGGGGCGAATTTCCCCCGCCAAGCAGACAAACATTTGCGCGCCACACAGGGAACGTGTCCACCGAAAAGCATTGTGGCACGCTCGCAAACTGCAGGGAATTGCGAGGATGGGCGGATCGGGCTGGCGAGTGTTGAATCAGCGAGTGAAAAATCAACAGGGCAGCAAGCGCAAACACTGCCCAAGTAATTACACGGCTACATGCCGAAATGATAATTGCGGCGGGCACGTACGAAGTGGCTATATGCACGCGAGCGCATAGCACCTCGGTCTCCATGGAGCCAGCCCTATTAATCGCGCATAATTACAACTGCGGTGCAATAATATCGCAGGAAAGTGTAACCCTTAATTGACGCGTGCGTCGGTAGAACGTAGAATGCGGAAGGCGTGCATGTGAGCAGCGCGCACGATTCCCGATCCGGTGCTGGCCACGGTAAAGTTCCGTGCAAAGTTGCGGGACATAAATAACTCGGCTGAAACAGATGTTGCGCGTTACTGGAAATTACCTGTTATCCAGCGATAAATTAATTGCAGAACTGGCCGCCTGCCAAGTGTAGCAGACAGTAACAGTAGCAGTAGCAGAGCTGGTAGCAGGGTTAACTGCTTCTACCCCCGACAATCTTGCCATCTTCTAGTGCTAACTGGCTACCCTCGCCACTGATTACTTCCAAGATCCAACATGTTCCGGAACTCCAACAATACGAAAAATCCTACCACAACATTTCCCCGACAATACAAATAACCACTAGATATTTCTGTCAGACACTCGATATCTCGTCCAATCAACGATGCTGATCCCACCCGGTGATATCATTAGACCTTTCGCCGTAGGTAGCGTATTTCGGCTCGTTAAAAAGCTCGGCATTTCTCTGATATTTATTAAATTACGGTGGCTACCGTCAATTCACCGGCATTCATATTCATAGCGCGCGATTAATTTCGTTGCTCTATGCATAAAGATGCTGCATATTCATTGGCTTCGTTCGCAGAATATTATACGGCCCACCTCTTTCTGCCCAATGACACCCCGCAGCTAACATTTGCAAATTGTATTGTACGCTGAGGCGTATGCGGTACTTTTCCCATTTAGCCGGTGATACCGCATAAATGGCAACCAGGCTAACAACAGCAACATTCCAGCTAAACAATTTCAACATTAATCCGAAAAGCTGACAGTCTTAACATGCTTGAATAGCGTCGCGGCGAGACATAATCCGAAAGGTTCGGTCCTCGCCAAGGTAATAAAGTGTTTCTGCCGAATGAATACCAGCCAGCACTGCGAGCTGCTCCTTTCTCCCGGCAGTGTGTGATTACGGTTTACCAAGAGTACAAACTGTCAGCTTTCCGACGGCAGCAAGGGACTGGTGAGGGTCATATGTCTAGGAGGGCGGGCGTGACTTTCGCTCGCCACACGGTGTGACATTCGCCAGGCAAGTCGAGAGAGAAAAGGGGCCGGAGAAAAAAAAGGCCGTTGGAAAAATCGGCCTCCTTGGCCGGTGCGTCGTCCAGCACCATTTTTCATTATGAGAAATACGAGCGGCGATCTAAACTGTCGGTCTGGTGAGCGGGCAAGAGAACGGTAGCCGGTAGATAGAGAAAAAGAGGAGGTGGGTGGTTGGGGGTTTGGCAAGGGGTGGACAGGGAGAAAAGGAGTGGCGACAACCCCGAAGAGAGAATGCGAGGGTGAGCAGCTCCTGCCTTGAGAGCGGGGCAGGCTCGCCGAGAGAAAGGTAGGGTAGTAGGGAACGAGGCTGCCGCGAGAGGGAAGAGGGGCGGCCGGCGGGAGGGTTGATACGTTTCAGAAGGGTAGTGTTGATGCAGTCGCAGAGCCAGTCAGTGGCTCCTACGGCACAGAGCCGCCCGCGCGCGCGTGCTCCCCTTTTCAAGCCGCTCGTACACACCAGCTGCCCAGAGGGAACATGCCGCGCCAGTTCACCATCGCACTTGTCCAGAAGAATCGTCGCTGTCGCCGATGCTGACGTCCCCGAGCGACACCAGCAATCCACTAAAATCCCGTGTTTCGCCGGCCGAAGATTCGAGTAGTAGGAATTTTTTCCCCTCCTGATTTTAATCGGTCGTCGCAAAGAAAAGGGAAAGTAGAGACGAGATGAGAGGTGGGAGCACGGATTCCTGAAGTGGCGGTAGTGAAGGGTGACACGTCGGCTGGATCTTGTAAATGGAACTTTGTCACGCCGTTGGACACGAGGTGCCTGGCTTGCCGGGACAGGTGTGCCAGGCCCTGTATTGCTATCCACCTGTCAGCGGAGTGGCGCCCAGAAATGCATAAGAAGAATCAAACAGGTGGACGAAATAACAAGGTGGTTGTCGAGCTGGCAAATCCGAAGATCGACTCTGAGACGACGAGAACTTCACGCGTTCTCGCACCGCTCTAGTGATAAGGTCGCGCACTGGCCCGGCGTCACGCTGGGAAACACGAAATCGTAAGCATAGTTGCAAGTCAGCCCGCCTCGCGATTCCCTAGACAAATTAGACCGAACTTATTCACAAATTCAAATTCCAACTGCCATGAATTTTGCTCGAGTAGTCATTGACGGTCGCACTGTTAGAAGAAAATTGCACGTTGCCCACATATCTTTTCCTTTCGAAATTGCCTTCCACGAACGCGAAGATTGGGAGACATTCTCAATTACGGACTCCTCCTGAACGCTTCTTAGGACTTTCCTTATCTGACGTATCAAACTGCACGAAATTCCGTCGAGGGTCTGCGTTTTCCATTGAAACTGAACGGTTGAGTGACAGGAGAGTGGTTGCCAGAAAAGAGGAAATTACCTGGCATATATCCATTAATGAAAAATGAGCGAAATACGCGTGGTTTAGTGCAGAGAATGCATTGTCTCGCGCAGATGATAATGAGTGAAAAATGTATGTTCCAATTATGGCATTATCTCGACAACACAAAACCGGCCCTCAAACATTCAATCGTCGGTCCACTTCTGGCATAGCGGATACACAAGGCCGACATACCTATTACCGACACCCTCACGCACACGTAGGCAAATTGCTTTCTATTATGCTGCTGACATGGAATCCACATTGCAATTAGTCTTCCTTGCCAAAGCAAGAGAACTCCCCAGTCCAGCCTAGGAAGGAATGAACTATTGCTAATCAAATACCAATTTTGCCGTGATGCTCTGTCCTCTGCAGAGACAATTTTCCGCATGTCATCACACTATTAAACATGCACGGTAATATTTCAATGAACATAGTTCACTCAAAAGTGCATAATTGCCCCGGGAATTATAATTGAATTTCATCTCGGCGCGAGAATGCCGGAAACAAAGTTAATGAGAAGTCGTCACTCGCAATATTCGCTGTGAAGACGATGCTTGTTTGTTGCTCTTGATTCACGAGGTGTCCGATAACAGGCGTCTTTTCCTCGCAGCATCTCTCTTGACAGGAGAGAGCCAACTTTCCTCCAGAAGCTCTCTGATAAAGCAGCCTGGCTGCTGGAAAGTCGAACAGTCTGCTTGCCCGCCTTATCATAGAATGTCGAACTATATAAATATAACCGTCGACTGAGAACTCGACTTTTCTCTACTCTGCGAAAGCAACAACGGGGAGCTCTTTCTCGGCCAGTGGAAATCCCGATTGGATATCGACGGGTATAGTCAGAGGTGCAAGGAGATACAATTTTGTCTGTGAAAACCGTTCACCAACTATAAGGATTTATTTCGTTAAAGAAATTCAAAAGACTGTTACTTATACGGTCGGAAATTCCTTCTGTTTTAAATATCGCTCCTCTCTCTACCGCACCAGTAGTATAAGTCAGCGTATGGTCAGCCGTGCCCGCGTATACAGTGCCAGAGACTTTAGTACAATTATTTTTTCTGGAACATTGATTATCAAGAAACAATAAATTATTAAAAATACCGCCGGATTCTCGTGGAATGCACATTGATGGGAGAATTTCCGATTACTTGGGTTTGGTGTGCGCCAGGAGGAAGACACATTCAATATGTATAGGAGTGTTATAACGATTACCTGCCACCCGATTCCCATTTATTTCCTCCTCACCCAGTTTCTCCCTGGCGGCGGCGGCGGCGGCCGCGTATCCCAACGACAATGGACAACGAATTGCATTTACAAGCACCGCGATATCTCGATGATCCCACCCAACCCGTTAAACTCGTGCCTACCGCTTGTATGACACAGATACACGGACGTGTTAAAAAACCGAGTCAGCGGAGCATTCCGCACGTTTGCAGATTTTAATATCGATGCAACAAAGTTTCGCAGCGGACGTCAATCAATTAGTTGGCAGGAACTTGCCGGCGGGGATTCGCGTTTTGCCGCGCTTAATCGCAGACTGATATAATTCCTGAAATTGAAAATATTTCATACTATTCTCACTGACATATCAAAGGACAAAAGCGACGGGGGCGAGTGGCAGCAGACGTTGATAAAACGGTGTTGAAAGTTCAAAGGAATGCAGGATTCCGAACAGATACATGTACGCACCGCGTCGCACTGAATGTCTCCCCGTTGTTTCTCGCTCGATGCCAGGAATCTGGAAACCGCGTCCGATAATTGTATTACCGCGCCGCAACTCGTCGTCTATCGATTTCACGCTCGCCCTTACATTCGCCGACTCTTTGTTATCCATGCTCGTGTTCTCTTTGTGCGAGCTCCTTGAATATTGCATTATCGGTTTGCCGGGACGCCATCGTCGCCGACACTCTTTTCCTATTTATCCTTTTAAATACTTCTCTCACCCTTTTGACGCAGCAACTTTAAAATGCACTCACTCCGCCCATTCCACCCGAGAATCAGGCATAATAAATTTCATTTGCCGCACAAAGCTGATGTGTTCACTGTCTCACTGTAATCGATTTAATTTTAATTGCTTCTCGCCCCGCCACCAAACAGGATTAGCGACTTTGAACGGCCGTCAAATATTCGCCATAATGTAGCCGCGCGCGTTAATGAAAACTCCCGATTTCAATGGCCCGTCGTATTGTTCGTATATATTCCCATTGTTAGTCGTCCAATAATTCCCAATTAATGGCGCGTCTTGCGACTTATTAATTTCGAGCGGAATACGAAATATTTCTGCCTCCACGACCTCAGTAATCGCTCTTTTTCAAAGTGCCCACCGAATATAAATATTCAAATTGCTCGAGCGAGTTGAATCAGTGGCTGGGAATCGGTGCAATGAATGCACACATCGCTAGGATTGCAACTGCCAGCGGGTTCCGGTAACACGTGTTAAAATACACAACTAGGGACAGGAGCGGGGCGCTCCGGCGAGCAACAGGTAAACCAGAGAGAGAGAGATGGAGGGAGGGGAAGAGAAAGAGAGGAAGGGAGAGAGAGAGAGAGAGAGAGAGAGAGAGTAACGGGTGTGCGATGATACGGCTTGAATAACTCGCATGGCGTGCGGTCACGCTCTGCCTTTCGCAGGGATTCGAAAAAGGCAGGAAAAATGGTACGGTCGGCTTGAAATGCGCGGAGAGATAGGCGCTTTTGCTTCGGAGAGCTGAGGAGAACGTGTGCTCCGTGAAAAAGAAGAAGGGCGGAAAAGGGTGGCGGTGAAAACGAGCGTGGCCAGCATGGTGCGGTATTCCAGTGCCACGCAACAGGTACGCCTCTCTCTCTCACTCTCTCTCCCTCTCCGCAACAAATTACCGTGCCATGGAACACGATAGGAGCGGAGAGGAGAAGTCTCGAAAAGAGCGAGAAGACATTAGGCGAGTGGTGGAGAGGACGAGTAGAAAGGGAGCCGGCGGATCAAGCCGGGCAGGTTGGCGCTAAGAGGGCCTGCGTCCATCGAAGATACGTCGAAGCTTTTAATTAGTTTCGAGGAGAGTCATTATCGGACCGTTGCCATCCGCTCGCTTGCGCCTAGCAGCTGAGCAATTTAAACTTGGCGAAGTTGCTGGCAAACCCTCTCGCAAGTCCCATGCGCCACAACGCGAGAACACACTCGTGCTACCGCTTGCTAGGAGAAAGCGACGACTCCTTATCGTCCCCGACACCGAGTGACCAAAAACAAGTTTCCCAACAAATTCGAGAACTAATAATTATCTGGCAGGCAAGCCTGCCCGGGATTTTCAGCCTGCTTGCTGTCGGCTTTTCCACAATGATGAGAGCTATTTTTGTTTGGCGGAATAATTCCGTTATTGGGGCCGGCCACCTCAAATTCTATTGATAGATTTTCCTTTCTCCGTGCCACGTAAAATGAGAGCCGCGATATTTATACATATAGTCCTCATCAAACGAGATAACGTCATCTGATTGGAAAATACAGGTCAATCGTGAAAGCTTCGAAATGCGCCTATTTCATATGCGTTAATAACTGAATTTAATGTCTCGATTGGAAATACAAATATTTCCGGGAGGCATTTCGTGCGAATCTATCATTCTGCTTTCTGGGATAGTTGCTTTTTTTCAAAAGTGTTTACGAGGAGCCAGCGCAACCGGGCATAAAATCACGATTCCATAATAATAGATTTCACAAAGAGTACTTCAGTTGTTCGGCCGGCGGAAAATTCGTTCTATCGATCTCGGAATACCGTTCGACATGAAATAACGTGCTCGCAAAATCCTCCTCTTTATCACTGGTTCTGTGCAAGAGCGGGATACATTCTGTATGCGTTAACGGCGCTTACAAAATAATATCACCCGTAATCTGGAATATTTACGACTCTTTACACACAGGGCATTATTAAATCTTGTATTTATCCGCGATTCCATTATACTTATTATGGTTGGTTAATAGAGGGAAAGAGTAATCGCAAGGCGGGCGCATTATAAACAATGCATTTCTACCCTTTTGTGCTAACAGAATTCTCGAAAACATAAAATTCCAGTCTCCAATTTCCTGCTCACGTACGATTGGTCTGGGCGCGAGCAAATCGAGCAAGGAAAGCACAGGGGTGGGTGTTCTTTGCTCTAGAAATCTGCTAAGTTCCGAAGTCGTCTGAGAAGAGGATGCCGCCGCTACGGACACCGCGACCCTCGCTGAATATTCATGACTCGTGCTTCCGATTGGACGTACGTACTAAGCATCGCTAATCGGGTATGCTATCGATGCTCGGCAAGAGTTAGAAGAGCTAACTCTAGAGTTAGTAAGCGAGTGGGAGGAGGCTGGTAAATTGAAAGGGGCGAGGAAAACCCGAGTGGAAGACACTGATTATGAAGTCATGAAGCTATTGTTAATCGCGCTGCTGAGCTGTCTCTGCTCCTGCGATCATGGGCGATCGCGGTCCAGCGACAACTGGATGGCAAACTACGATGAATATGAGATCGATTGGCCGGCTCCCGTCGAGTACGGGCGGAAGTACGTCTTGGAGGAGGGCTTGTTGGATTACCTGGTAGCGAAACCAGCAGGTAACCTCTTGAAGAACCCGCAAACCCATCACCGCATCCGTCACGCCCGCCATCAGTTTCGATCGATGAACCAGAGCGTACAGGAACGGATGCCTTGGCCAGTGAAGAAGGAAGCTGTGGTACACGGTGATCTGCTGCTCGGTGGTCTGATGATGGTTCACGAGCGAGAGGACACCAATACTTGTGGCCCAGTGATGCCGCAAGGTGGCATTCAAGCACTGGAAGCGATGCTCTATACTCTTGACAGGTTGAACCAACCCGACAAGGCTTTCATCCCCGGCGTGAAGATCGGCGCCCACATACTCGACGACTGCGATAAGGACACCTACGGCCTCGAGATGGCCGTCGACTTCATCAAGGGTGAGTGAGAGAAATATTCTTCCCACTGACAGTCACACCTTGCGTCGGATCACTTTCTCCCTAGCTGTTATTGTGACGGATTCCCTGATCGAAGCCACACCAATAGGCTGTTCGATTAAGCGACTCTACGATCAAAGGCTAGCCGCAATTACGAATCGGCCGTTTCGATTCTATCCCGATTAACATACGAGCCAGCTACACGGATGTCCGTGACGCATGAAAATTACTGTACTGACAGAGACAGGCTCGCATGCCGGCTGCGCGTAACATAAATTATTCACAGACTTTCGTGGAAGCACATCTAAAGCCATCAGTCGCGTGCCATTATAATTACTCCGACTGATAAACGGCAATATCGGGTCAGCCGTCATCCTTCTTCAGTTGGTGTCAGTGGCTTTCTTGTTCGGCAGTCGTTAATTGTTTACCAAGCCATGACAAGACCTGTCAATTTGCCGGTGTTCGCTGCGCCCGATAAAATTACAACAGTGTCGCCGAGCTATAATTCCGCCGCTGGAAATCCTTTCAGCTGGAAATCGGTTATTTATCCGAATTGCTTCGTACTGCGCAATAGTCTGTGGTCCAATCGTACTTCCTAATGAGACTGACCTGATTATTACTAGTTCCGATCTCGTTGTATACCTGAATCAGAGCGTTACAAATTGAGCAGCACGGTTATTAACAAGCAAAAAGTGAAATTTCTCCCAGTGGCCCTTATCCGCCTCAGCCACGCGCGTTCGTTACAGAAAAGTCTTAATTGAGTGAATTCGAACGGCTATTAAATGTCGGCGATTCCTGCGAGAACAAGATAGTTCGTCTAGCTTAGACTTGCTTCAAGGGATATTCCAATAATTAACGTTGTTCTAATTTATAATGGAACTATAGCTTTTAACGTAGGAAAGCCTTTAATTCCGTAATCCGAAGGAATAGCCTCTGATTTCAAGGGGGAATTATTTGCCGGTGGGAAGACTCCTCTCAAAAATTCGCCCTTGCGTAGAACAATTCCAGCAGCAGCAGCAGCATCCCACTTTCCATCCGAGCATTATCGCGTGAAAAATAGAAGCTGCCGTCTGGCCTTTTTCCCCCCCGGGCAATTCCATTATAGCCACGCGCCCATTCTACATATAATGGTCGGTGCTACTTAGTATGGCGATGCGGGCGAGAGGGCGAGAAAAGTGGTTGCGAAACGTGCTGAAATAGATTTTCGTTAAATGATGGAATAATCAAAGCCCCGAGCTGCCCAGCGTACCTCGAGCAGCCTACTTTTTCCGTGTGCGAACATATCATTAGCCAAAGTCTTGTTCAACTAAAAGGAGTAATGGAAGTGTTAAACTCCTGGAGGAGATATAGGATGTGACATTAGTCGGTGGTGATCGAAGCTGGCAGTGGGCCAAGTGCAACGATGCAACCTCGGTGGAAAACTCGGTGCTAGAGGTGCGACCAGCGTGCAGTCTGCGTGATTAATCACTGTCTCAGAGGCGGCCGGCCTCCCCAAGTTCACCAAGGAGCGTTCCTTAACAATTGAAAATCAATCAAACGCAACCTAGAAAACATGAGGGACGCGGAAGGTCGAGCCTCTTTCAGTGTCTTGCGAGAGCACTTTCCTATTCACAGACACGTATACACAACCTCACTCTCACTCTCCCTCTCTTTCTCCCTCCATCTCTCTGAGGGCAAGCACGAGAGTCGAAACTGTTGGAGTGCCGGTTACAGAGATTATTCAGAGCGCTTGGAAGCTCCGCTAATGGGAGACATGGAGCATGCGATGAAGGAGAAAGATACCCAGACAGAAATACGCTCCTTCACATAATATACAGATTCCTTGGTAGCTCGAACTTCGATTGGGAGATGGGACAATTAGCTTCCGATGGAAGTTTGAAGTTGAGCTTGCACGCCACGCTAGATTCGTCGGATACCCCTCGATCCCAGACCTCCTCCAGTTATATTCCACCGGTGGCGGAACTCTAATTAGACCGCAGACTAACGCGCGTTAATTTCTCGATCGAAGTGGCACTAATCGCGGCGGACGATCCACCGAAAATTGCAGAAACTGAAACTTTGACTGACTTTGGGACGCACGCGCGCGCGCGCTCGCGCGTGTGTGCTGGAAAGAGCACTCTAGGGAAGAAGCAAGTAACAATCGCGTCCTGAACTTCGTACTTCGCGAAGCCTCGCGGATATAATGGGCAAGGACGTTGAATCGATACTTCACGGCGAACGGTGAGGCCAGCAGTTTCGCAAACTCTCGATAAGTAATGCGCCTCGAGGAGACAGTGATGAATGCGTCCATTAGAGTGACATAATCCGCCGAATTCGCAAGATATGCTCGAAGAATGTTAAGCCGCGCTAGAGCATTCTTCTTACGCGGAAACTTGCCGAGTCGAGCGGTAGGTCAAGCCCTGCAAAGATATGGGACTGCAAAGATTCGGTTGAAATATATTACTTGGTTCTCTGCTGACTACCTTCAATTAGAACTTCGTTTATCAATGAGGGGATAGAATTGTCTCCATTAAAATTTAAACTTTCACAATTACCGTCGCACATTACTGAAATCTTCGATGGGCTAACTCCGTTAATTGGATAGAAGGGGCTCTCTCATTCGCCGTTTGTAATTATCCACTTTTTTTGGACAGAGAGAGCTTCGCCAATATTGTGCTAACAGACTCGCGCTTTTTCTGCGAATATTCGGCATGTATGACTACGTATGACTCTCACGTGTACAGCTACGTGCTCCGCGCAGAGGAGAAAAAATATACTTTTTAAGCAGACACGTGTTTTCTCTGTTTCCTGCTGCCCAGCCAGCCGGAGAACAATATTTTGTTAAGACTGCAGAGCATGCGGCTACCAGTTTCGTTTCATTTCCCTTGTATTTCCACTCGAGTTCACAAGGAGGCAGAATATTTTTCTAATTCTTGCAAATATCATAGAACAAAGGATCGAAATTTTACATCTGGCATTCCTGGCCACTCAAAGCCTTTGACGATTGATTTGCTTTAATGTTAGACTCGAAATATCAATGAGTGAGAAGCAATCAAGCAGGAATATTGAGAACAGTGGTGGAATCGAAAATCGAAACTCTCTCCTATAGTTGGGTCTAAATACTGTTGCTCGGTCAGAAGGGAGAGTGGGAGGGTGGACTCTGACAACAAGGCACAAGGGTATTGTTTCTGTTAGTAGGGACTACACAACAGTCAAGGGTGTAGAGATGGTAAGAGGAGCCCTTTGAATGGACACTCTCATTTCGAGGAGTCTTGATTACGGTGCACTCAGTCTCGCTGGCAGGGCGTGATTCGAGCTTGGCTGGCTGGAGTCGAGCCGAAGAAAAACAGAAGCTGTGCCTGCGCGCTAGTTGTGCGCTGGGAGAATCTCAAAGGGTTGATTTGTGGAGTGGGGAATGCCGAGAACGCGACAGAGGGAATAGGAGAGGGCGGCTTTGCTCTGCGGTGTGGCAATCCGCGCGGCTTAACGCCCGAATACTTGGACACACGCGTTTCCAGTGCGATCGGACGCGCACGACTCGCAGCGGAGCGCAGTGATAAATTTCCCAGGAGGATGTCACATGCAGCTGCCGGTGGCATTGCCGCTGGCTTAAACATTCGTTCCTGCCAGTCCTACAATTTTTTCTCGTCTCCAGACCTCCGGCCGATCTCGCTCGTTTCGTCTCGGCATATCCGCCACATCCCGCCAACGGGAGAAGCCCAGTCGCGCGCATACACCGCTAACTTAAAAAAGAGGCAAGAATTTTATCCGAGAATTTCTGGCAAGAGCGACAGATGGAAAGCTAGCTGACAGAACCAGTATCGGCGAGGAGAGATGCATTGCAATCTCAAACATTTTTTCTTTTGCGTATAAAAATAGCAACGGCGGCGCCAGCCTGGAAGAAATAGGCAAATATCCTCGCCGAGGAAAAGGAGTAATGTAAATTATTTCTATAAAATATAGGAAAGTTTCGCTGCGACTGGGAATGGGATCGGGGATGCGTTTAAAGCCCCTTACTCTTATGCCAGACACGTATGCCAGGGGTGGTCAATTTCTGACGTGGTTCGTTGAAAATACCGCGAGACAAATAACGCGAACGGAAGCCCAGGAAATGGAAGTAAGGACTCTTCGAACTCGATCGGATCTAGAACGACGGATGCGGAGCGAAGAGCGAGAGCGAGAGCGAGGGGATGGGTTATTGCGCCCTCTCCTTTATTGGAAATAGAGTTTCCGCGTGATGAAGTACATGGTCATCTCATCTCCGGCTTGCATTTCGATCCCAAGAAAGAATGTGCCGGCCTTATTAACAAAGGGGTCACCAGCCCCTCGTAAATCGACACAAGATTCCATGAATAAATGGAATGAAGAAAAATTTCACGTCACTCAATTTTCAACCCTGATAAAATCCTGATCACACACCCTGCGAACCCGACTTAATAAGAATGATGAATAGAAATATTTATTCGATGCATTAAAAATAGAAGAAGAGCAAACACATTGATTGCTGTCCGATGATGGAGATTGCACGGACAAAAGATATCAATGTACAGAGAGTGTATACACCGGAAGACATGAAGCGCACGCAAGATGTCGATCTAACCGATCGATCACGAAAGACGGGCCGCAATTATGCAATTACCACGAGCTACGACTGTGCATGCCCGATGTTACGTGTTCGTGTCACGGCTTCCAATATCACCGGGCATAAACGTCTCTGGACTATATGTGGGTGTGCGCTCCAGTCATTACCAGAACTGCACTTCGACGGGCGCGACTATCATTCCACAGACATTTGACAGGCTTCGCCGAGTAACTACTCGATTCAGATAAACAGTTATTAGGCTGCTGCAATCGAAATTATCACCGGAGATAAACGACAGATACGAGAAGAAATGATTTCTCAAGAGTAAGATGTTCTATTCAAAGACAAATACAAAAGTTTTATGGTAAATTCATATTCCAAAGATTCTAATTAGTAGTGCAACAATAATAAACAGTAGATTTCGCTTTGATTAGGATTGTCCAATTAATATGAACCCTTAGGTCACAAAGGCATGATTGACTGTCTAACCTGAATGGGTAAGCGATACAATATATATTGGCTAATAACTAGTCCGCAGGCGTACGATATCCTGGTCTCCGGTGGCATTGTTAATGAACGGCGTAACGTTAGTTTCTGGGTGCGCGAGCACCACGGAAGTTCGAGCACGAAACGGTTTCAAGCAAACGGGTTATTCACTCTGGCGAATAATCCATACCACGATGGAAAAGTTGGTATGCGCCTGCCGTTTCTCCGACTACAGCAACCACTGATACACATACTCGTTACCCTTTCGCCAACTCTCGGCATTACGCGAAACGCGATACTCCTCGGGTTATGAACGCCAGAATGATTAGGTATTGTCCTGTAAACTAGACGATGCGAATTTCCCACCACTGCTAATGAATTCGGCACCGGTAAATAATGGCGCGACCAATATTGGTAAACAGAGTGCTGTATCAATCATTCGACGGGTGATATTGAGGGATTATAGTGTCAACATACTATTGTTCTCCCTTCATTACACGAGTTGCCTATTATATATAAGGGAAGTCATTATTGCTTTGTTATTCAGATAACTGAAAATAATACTGTTCAACAATTAGTTCTACTAATCAATTATATCATGGTGTCAGAGGATTTTTTTACTAGGGGAAATAATGGTGCCATTAAATTTTTCCGGCGTCCTCGACTGCACACTCTTTTGATGTCGCCTCGAACTCCAGATAAATATTCAAAGCGTTGGTTGCTTGCCTTCGTGGCGGAGAACGATTCCCAGCGGAGCGAAATGCAAGAAACTCGTAGGCAGACACTCGCAGGGAACGTCGTGCACACAACTTCATCCCCGTGACACGTGGGCGTGTCGAGCAAACTCTCTCAGAGTTATCAAACGATCGCTCGAGTTATAATTACCAGCTTGTGCGACGCAATCGTCTCCCTCGACCTATGTTCGCAGAGAGGATTGCGACAATATCATTTGCCACACTCCTTTCACATATCCTATCTCTAGGAAAGTTTTGACATGTAACTGCCAATCCAGCAGGATTCGGGGATTCGTTTTTTTTTATTTATCTTTCGGAACATACAAGCGGTTATGGAAATCCACGTGACACGGCTGGACAGCGCAGCTACAGTATTATGAAAAAAAAAACGGTTTGGAAAGTTTGGAGGATCGGCTTGTCGAAAATATACGGTCCATCGCTGCTAATCAATTTGCAATTTGTGTAGACGAGAAAGGGAGAAAATCGCTCGGAAACGCGTGGCATTGCCGGGAGAGTGATTTGCCGGGGAAAATTCGGGCGGCCATTAATTCGAAGTTCCATCGGGAAATTCAAAGAGAAAGAGGGAAACAGTAACGAAAGGGTCACTCACTCCCAGCCGCATGAATCTCTTCATCGCCGAAAGCGGAGCGCACAATGCTAACCACCAATTTCCTTACGCTCAGTGAGCCGGTGATTGGGCCAACTTTTGTACCACGTGTTTCCCATCTGCACGCGTACAGATAGAGGAAGATGGCCAGCTTAAGAGTGGTCGTAGCCTTTGCCGAGTCAGTTTATAGAGAGCGCGCGCGCGCGGCTTTGCAATCGCATGGACATTACTCTCCGTACAAAAGCAGTCGAATGCGCCCCAGAAATTTCTCTATTACTCGCAATCGTCCACGGATACACAAAGCCACAAGAACACTTCCATTCTCCTTCTTCATTCAAGAGGGATTTACAATTGTGAAATATACGCTGTGTAAACCTTCGTGTATCACTAATTTCGAGAAGTTATTCTTGAGAGTCAAA
Organism: Ectemnius continuus; assembly: GCA_910591665.1. Classification (NCBI taxonomy): domain Eukaryota; kingdom Metazoa; phylum Arthropoda; class Insecta; order Hymenoptera; family Crabronidae; genus Ectemnius; species Ectemnius continuus. The sequence goes on from OU342861.1 coordinate 14,309,412, forward strand.
TAAACGAATGTTAAGTAACAATACAATTCGATTGAATTTCATTCATGGCCGTTGTGTGCGATTCAAATGGCAATACGTAATGGTAATCGCTTGGTTAGAAAACAAATGTGATCAGTGGAGAGGCGATTACATGACTGAAAGGACAACTATGTGGGGATTGAGATCATTACGGAATAATGATCAGATCGTCAGTGGCCGCAAACGATTTTAGCTGGTTGAAAGCTTGTTTAGTTCATAGGTAACAAGTGTGGTGTCGGTGATGATCGTGTTCACTGGAGGAACGTGCTTCTGCATATGATCGACAGAGTTGGCGTGAGAACACACGTTAAAGCAGTGAAATTCCCGGCGAGCGATTACCGTCTGCCCAATGCAAAGCTTGAATTTCCCTGGTACAGAATCATCCTGGATTCCCCACTTGTTTCCACGTGCCTGCTTTCTACTTCGTGTCCTATTAACTTCGAATCTCACGGCCTCGACGCAGAAATTATTTCTCCGAGTGACGCACTCCCGTTCGAATGATACAAACAGATAGAGATGAGCTATCTGCTCCTCGACTCTCGCGATAGCGTGAAATTAAATGGAATTACTGGGCTTCCCGAGTCCCATTGGGTTAGTTATACTTGAAATGAAAAACAGCTGGCTGCCGGAGTCGGCGAAGTCAACATGGCTCCGTTAATTTGCCGGGGCTCCTCCTCTGGCCGATCCTCAGAAACCACCCTCTAGTAGCGCAGCCGGCTCTTGGATAATACCATCCAATTAACGTGGGAATTTACGACACAAAGCTTAGCAGAATAGGTAAAGAGCGCTTGAACACCCGGAACTGCCGCTAAAACGCTTACTTCACGCTAATCTGAATCGATAGCTTATTGGTCGCCGGCAATCCTCGCGTATGCCTTCGTTATTCCGGCAATATCCTGGCCATAAAAGAGATTTCTAAGCTACTTTCAAATGAGTGGCTTGAAAACCGAATTGCAGTAGATGTGCTGCTGCAGCTGGGTGATCGTTCAGGGACGATCGTACCTAAGCAAAAGTCTCTCTCTTATTCTCCCTCTGGCGTTCGATAGAACGAAAACCGGTTAGCTAGCCAGTGGCTATTATTGTTCTTTATCACGAACGGCTGGCCGTTACCCCAAAAGTAACCTTTCGCGGCCTTCTATTTCGACCTGCCATCCGCTGTCACGATAAATTCAGCGATCCTTCCTACCAGAATGCCGCTGAGGGCCCAACCTCCCGATATTAAACAGCAATTTCACTGGCCCTCTCTCTCTCTCCTCTCCTCTCCTGTTTTCCTCGTTAACGATCCGAGCGGCTGTCGGAATGTATTTTCTGCGGGAGAGATTGAAAAAATGGCCAATCACCGGCAGAGGGCTGTAGATTATAGTTAGGAAAATCTCTTCTTCCCCGGATACAGATATTCTCGCAATAAGACAGGATTATTACATCGCTGCGCAGCTGACTCCTAATGACCGCCGATATTATTCGCTAAGTTTGTGGGGATCAAGTTCTTCTGATGATCGCTGATCTATCAACTAGGATTTCCCTTGGTAATGCATCGGTGACCCGTTTAATAGTGCATTGGGATTCCGAATGGTTCTTCGGAGGATGGTGGTCAGGTGGTAAAGGCTGAGAGGGTAATTTCGTGGGCGGTCTGTGGCTTCCAGTTAGTTTAATCCGCAAGAGAACCTAGCAGCTAAAAGAAGAAGTGTCGGGAGAGCTGGCAAGAGAGAGAGAGAGAGAGTGCGAGAGAGTGCGAGAGAGTTGGATATCGGACGGACCTTTTTTCGTCAGCAGGAGCACCTTTCAAGGCTCTTGGGCTCTCCGTGAACAAAGGCGATTACGGCGAAAGGGGATACTCTCACGGAAGTGAGGCACGGGGGGCTTCTATTTAATCATCGCGGAGCTCCGTTACCCTCGAGGTCTTAATCATTCTTCTCCCGAACGATAAGAGGATCGATGTCGAGTGCGCGCGCGCGCGCCAACGAGTAGCCCGCCAAAATTTTACGACTCGAATCTCTAATCCTCATTTTTTTCCACGCCCGGCCATTACCTCTCTACTAAAAAGTCGCTATGTGCAGAAATAAATTTGATAGTTTGAAATAAATGAGATGGGTCGAAAGAAATGAGATTGGCTCCCGATTGCGAGCGGCTACATTTTATTGCTAGTTAGTTAGACATTAAGTGCAGGGTTCAATCTAAGAAGTCACTTCCATCCTCGGAGGATTCCTTATTACAAATCCTCTGGATATCTCAATCCCCCATCTAATTTTCCACTGATTCCTTAATCTCAAGATGATCGGGTTTTGACTTCCGTGTAGTCGAAGTAGCCTCAAATCCCGGTAGAGTCGATTCTTGAGAGATGCTGCTCCCTTGTAATAGGGCCTCGCGCACCGACTTAAACTCCTAGTAGAAACCATACCATCAACCCTGCCGGATTTCAAATTGAATTTCTCTCGCATTAACTTCTCGTTAAGCCGAATTGGATGGATTTCTAAAATGCCAACAATTTCTATTAAATTGGCCTGCAAGATTATTGGGGCGTGGTCTAAAACACGTGTCACTTATGTCACATATCAAAGGAGCATGTGTTTGGCATCAGGCATCAATAAAATATGCAGTAAAATCTGAGAACTTCACGAATAATAGTCCAATATCCGGAGGAAAGCGTGCAAAGGCAACAGCTTGGCATTCACTTAAAATCACCGTCGCACCTGTTACGGTTTCCATGCGCGTGTTCCCCTAAGATTACCGGCCTGGCGGGACACTCGCGTAACTTGTTGACAGAGAGTGCCAAGATTCCATTGAAAATTATTGCCGTACCACGAGGTACTCACCGGTGAAGTCGAAATTAATACTAAATCAAACTTACACCATAAATAAAATATATAGAAGAGTTAAAAGATAATTAATGTTGGGTCTGAAAAAGGTTTGCAGCGGTTAATTGTAAAATGCATCAATCTTTCGACATCGAAATATTCTATAGATCACTCGATAGAGAGTTTGGACGGATTTCCAATGCGGCAGGAATCAATCTACTTCAGGTGACTCGGTTCGCCTTGTTTACTTGCTTCCTAGATTGCCACTTCATTGACTGCACATGGCTGTGCCATTAATAGTCTTTGTGAAATGTACGTTCTACGGGAATAATGGGTTTCCCTTAACGACCTCAGTTCTGTGACAAGCGACAGACTAACTCTTTATCAGTGAGAAATCGAGAGCATCTCTACGCTGTCAAGTAGACTGCTGATTCGTACACACTCGCGATCTACACTTCGAGTAATGGGAAAAGCCAAGTACGTCTTCTCTCGACAAGTATAGTCGTCCCGAAGGGTAGTGGAAATGCTTGCCTAGCGTTATTATCCTCGAGAAAGTCCGTACTATCATTAGGGAAGCAATACGTCATATTGTCGCCGAGGGATTAATTCCTATGCTGAGTGGCAAAGTTCTCGGGCCAAGTTTTCTTAGTATTTGCACAGTATAAACAACCTTCAGCAGAAATTTCCATTCTCATGCATATTGGCCAGCATTTGCTACAATTGGAGAAAGTGTACTTCTTCTGAAAGCTAGAATTCCTCGAAGAGTTACTAATTGCCGGAAGGGTGAACGTTCAACACACTTTGTTTACAAAGCGTGTAGCAGGATGACAACAAAACTCGAGGCACCCAGCAGGTATAAAAGCAGGTGCGGTCCGCCGAGCACGGCACAAGTACTTCGGCAGTGAAATGTGAGTGACTGTGCGGAGCAGGACGACCAGGGAGCCGATTGAGCGGGCGGACAGGTAGGCTGGTACAAACCAGAAATAACAATTACCTGTATACTACGATTTACGAAGGCCGGTAAGATCATATTAACTTAATTAACAGTGTCGCCATTATCCTAGCGAGCGACTTAATCCGATTGCTAGTTCATGTAATGGCTGTGTAATCCTTGGCCATCGTGCCTGCGCACCGCGGCCACGTGATATCGAACATTTCCCCATTCTAGTCGACGTGTAACTATCCCTACAATCCTTTCAAGAGCACCACTCGAACAATAAGCTCGGAATTTACTTGTTGGAATACATTCCCTTGGGCCCAACGCTTCCCCGCTCTTTCCTCTCTCTCTCTCTCTCTCTCTCTCTCTCTGAGTAATGAGGAAACTTTGATTATTAGAGGTGAATTACTGGTAGAGCCTTGGCTGGCTTGTAGAATCGCAGACGCGTGATTAACAATCTCTCCGGGCATGTGACTTTTTGTCGGATTAGTTTTATGATTGCACGTGGAATTTCCAGACTTGTTTGAGAAGTACCTTTGCGTCCCGGGGATTTCTTATTCCAGGTTTCTTTGGCTCGACTCGGGACTGCATATGTAATACAGTCGGCTGGGGTATTATTTCTCTTGAGACTGTCCTTCCACACTCCCCAATATTGAAAGGCTCCCTCTCCTAATATATTCCTCAGATATGGAACTTGATTGTATTATTCCGAATTTCATTATTTATTCATTCCTTATTTCTTGATATTTTCCGGCGATTCATTGTGAGAGAAGAGTAGAATGGGCGATGGAGATTTTAGAGATGAAATTCGCATTGAATATCGAAATTCTTGGGGAGATGCGTGGCCGGCGCGTTGGTGGTGAATTTGCTCGGTTAATCTTGTTACGAATTCCAGTACAGAGCGCGTCGCTATCACCGGGGAATCGGAGCGCTTTGGCATATGGTGGTTTCAGCAAACTGTTTCATTTAAACAGTCGTGGATCGGCTTGTGATCCTCGCGATGATTCATCGGGCCTGGTGTGTACGCTCGAAATGCTCCTCGTTTACGCGTGCGCGCGCGCGCGCACGCTCTGTGATTAATTGTCCAGGAGGAAGGCTGAGTACGCGCTAAAACCAGATATTCGAGAGTCGTACGCCTAGCGCGGCCTGCTTTGCAAGCGATTCATTGTTGAAAACGACACACGCCCACTCAGCTCTAACTGCAGCACAACCCGGCAATTCATCTTTGACCGAGCATTTGATAAGCAATCGTGTGCGATCGCCCGCTCGAAAAGCTCTGCTGTCGATCGGACGATTACACCTCTTCCTCCATTCCAGTTGGCTCGTTTCCCAGTCCACACAGTGTCTGCCCAATACCGCACACTCAATATGCACCAATGGAATTTTCATAATTCACTGGACTAAAGGGAGACTCTCTGTATCAAGGGGCTTTAACGATGAATTCGGCTTGTAACTTTGCTATACTGTTCTTCGTGGCAAGCCAGCAAGCTTTCATCGATAACAGCCGGAAGCTAAGGTACTTATGAAACCTCTCCAACTTCGGCTATCCGTGTCCTAAACAGGATCGGGTTTCCTGGCTTCGATGCCTTCACCAATTGCACAATGAATCGCTAAACGGATTATGTATTCAGATATACACTTGATATTATTTTTAGATAATAATGGTAATGTTGAATCCAACATTCCCTGGAACGCTAACTGCACTGATTACACGGGAAATTTATCCCCATGCATATTCAAAGGTCGCACGCTACTAACTATTGGGATTATCGGGCAACAGTTATCCACGAGAAGTTGAATTTTAATATCACAAGTTACAGAGGATAGAGCGGGGGTATCAATCCCGTCGTCGGAATTCCCATTTTCCGTATCCCGTTCATCTCATTCTCGGTGCGCCAGCGAGGCGGAGGCATTTCTCTCTCTGTCTGACGCCTTGAACGGGATCGAAGGGGGAAACAGATTCTCGATAAATTTGACCCTTTGCGAAGGAAGAGCAAAGGGAAAGTGGGAAATGAGGGACAAGAAAGGAGGTAAGGGAGGAGGGAGGGAGGGAGGGGCGGGTGTGTCCTCTCGATGGAAATCCCATTGCGTTGGGGCTCTCGCAATTTTATGAAGCAGGCCCTAAGGATCACGTTCCTGCGCGGTGTTCGCCAACGAAACTAGTCCCCGCTCGGCCTCAATATTCCCAGGCCTCCCGAATGAATACCAATAGTTCGTTGGGGGGCGGTTTACGATATCTGAGCAGCGGAATTTTCTTCCCCTTCCTCTTTCGAGGCGAAGTTCCTTGCTCTCCGTCTCCTTTTTCGCCCGGGGGCCACACGCTCAACCGGCCACTAGTCCTCCCTCCTATCTACAGGTTCAACTGTTCTCAAAGTGCACTGCTGATGGTTCGACATTTCTTGCCGCACTTTCAGCACCTGGCTCCGATCGCCCGAGTTCGAATTAGTTGCCCGTTTCACTGTCATCCCCAGCCCTGGCAGGACCAGTGCTCGCTCCGAATACGAATAAGCTTGTTCCGCGAGAGAATTCACGTCGCCTTCTTTGATAATATCGCGCAATCAGCACTGTCAGACTGCCGGTGTCTATGGCCGAGAAAGCGTCGCCCTGTTTATATGGGCCAGACATTATCTTCACATAAATTGAAATGAACCTGCCGATGAGAAGGGGAGTTCCCGCCATTCCCCAGCTTCGAGTTTCATCACAGGAAGAGGAGAATTCGAGAGGGTGAGGCGCCCGATGGACCGAAACTCGAATCATGGTGGAAATTACCGTGACGCTATTCCGGAATTGGAATTTTATGTGATTCTTCCGTTCCAGAAAGCATCCGATCGAAGTCATCGCGGTAAATTCCAATTTACCGGTTTATTCGCTGGCTTCGCTTGATTTAATAATGAAGCCCTTGATTCGCAGCGGCTGCTATCAGGTTAGGGGTGGATGCTGCGGAGAATTGTGCCAGCCGGCATATCGAATCACGCCCAATCAGTACCATTCTTACTGCAAGCGGGCGCAAAGTCTCGTGTGATCTATATTGGATTGCTCCAACCAAATGCATCGTCTTGCCGTCCAGCCTTAATCGCAATCTGTTGGTGCGCCAGGTGGCTTGTTCGGTGTAGATAATTGGAAAAGTTTGCCGGATTAAGCCACCCCTTTCCTTAGTGGCGTTCCTTATTAGTTGTTGCGGAAATTTTAATGACGCGGCCGACCTGTCAAGCCACGCTTACCTCGCGTAAAGGGCAAACAGAGTTCGACTACTGCGACTAGATCTCAAATACTTGAAAAATTCTTCGTTGCCTTTTAAGCCTTTAAGAAGATTGCTCCTGCAATTGCCGCATGTACCACGCGACATATAACACTTAGTTTTAATAACACCAAATCCCAAGGATGTCCTCCATTACATCTCTTACGCTAGACTCTTTATGACAGACTAGTAGACTCTGCCGTAAGCTTTGCCAGGGCTTATTTTTACCGCAATATCTCTCCTCCAGGATTTCAGGAGTCCGAGCACCCTGCAGTAATATAGTTCCGTGATCCACGAATGCTCGCGTGCCGCTTTTAATGCTTACTCGTGCCACTGGCGAGAAAGGAGGGTCAGAACTACTGTTCTTTACAACTCCGCTTGCATTCCACCCTCTGTGAACCTGTGCTCTGTCTCTTATTTTATCTCAATGCGCTAGCCTTCCCGTTATCATGCCGATTCGCACCCGCCAGTCCGCCCCAACCCCTCCTCGTTATTTCACCCAGGTTCTGTTGATGCTGCTGCAACTCTTGGCATCGCCAACGCCAAGGATCCGAGCTCCGGAACTTTTATAATATTTATTTTATTATCCTGCTGTAACGGCCAGCAGAAGAGAGAGAGAGAGCGAGCAGTCATTTCAGGCAGAGACGCGCGCGATCCTGCCAACTATTGGCTAGAAGGTGAAAGGGCTCGCCTTCTACAACAACAGCGAATGCGCAGCCAGAACGGGTGTATGTATTTCTTCCACATAAATTTCACCCCTGGAGAAACGTGCTTCGGCGGAAGGACAATAGACTCAGCGATCCGTGCCACGGCGATACAGTAAAAAGAGCGAGCGCAAAAGCGAGTGAGAAGGACTGAGAACCATATCCACTTCCACTAGAACACATATTCGGCTGTTGGCCACGCGGAATTGTGCTACGCCAAGAGGGGAACCGCGGTGCTCGAGCAAAAAGCGCTTTCCCACTCGACGTGTAACGTAAATAAGCGGGAAATTAAACGTGGCCAGCTTTTCGCGCCACTCCTCTGCTCCAAGACTCAGGAAATCGTACTCGTATCTCGTGTATTCATAGGAAGTCTGTGTATGTGCCAACTAAAGTAAATATTGCTCTCTCTCTGACTTAGCAATGTATTTAATTCGAACGATTATAACTTCGTTTTCGACCCGAGCCAATCAATATTAGCCTCCTAAACATTCTCGGAGATGACATATTCAGAAAGTTCTGAGGACCATCGCTCCTCGTGGAATGCCGGTGGATGCGTTGAATATAACGGAGTCTATTCTTCGTAACATTTTATACGATATATCATAGTATTCTCCAGGTATTCGCCACCTAGAATGTATCGAAGTACGTGTCGCGAGACACAGAGGGATCGTGAGAATTTTCCTGAAAGCGGCACACCGGATTCCTGGCCTGCTTCTGCCCTCTGAATGCCGTTGCACCACTTCGACCGGAAGTGCGGCATGCGCTCTTCTCCCGGTACAGATTTTTAACATATGCATATCTGCACGTAGAGATCTAAGTGCACGCAGTATATGCAGAAGTGAGCAGGTCTCTTTAATGAAATGTCCTAGAACGTGTCACTCTTCGAAGTTCCGATATCCAGATTTTTTTCGCGTTTTATTGGGCCGAACCACTTAGCCATAAATCCATTGCTTAAGTATCAAAACGAGAAGAAAACATGAAACCAGTGGCTGAAATGCCGGAATTGTGCCGAAGACACAAGGAAAGGACATCTTAAATAATTAATTTCGTCTAATTCTGATGGTTTTCCCCATGTTTTTCATACTTCCCGACCTTTTCCGGGGCTGAAACTTGGTGGGGAATGTTTTTTTGTATCGAGGAAGAAGTGATAAAAATTCCAGAGCCCTAGCTCAAAATTCATTTTTTCGCAAATTTTTTAAGGCATACCCCTTCAAAAATTTTCGATTTTTCGAAGGTTCTGGGACCGGGACGAACGCTTGATTTTTCGATTCCTCGTGTCTCAAAACGGATAAAAAACATCAATGTTGTGGGGGAAATGCCGGAATTCGACCTAAAACATGTGGAAAACCAATCTTGAATATTTCATTTCGATGGTTTTTCATATGTTTTCAACACTTCCCGACTTTTCCCGGGGCTGAAACTTGGTGGGGAATGTTTTTTTGCATCGAGGAAAATGTAGAAAAAATTCCAGGCCCCTAGCTCAAAATTCATTTTTTCGCAAATTTTTTAAGGCATACCCCTTCAAAAATTTTCGATTTTTCGAAGGTTCTGGGACGGGGACGAACGCTTGATTTTTCGATTGCTCGTGTCTCAAAACGGAAAAAAAACATAAATGTTGTGGGGGAAATGCCGGAATTCTACCTAAAACACATGGAAAACCAATCTTGAATATTTGATTTCAACGGTTTTTCATATGTTTTTATCACTTCCCGACCTTTCCCGGGGCTGAAACTTGGTGGGGAATGTTTTTTTGCATCGAGGAAAAAGTAGAAAAAATTCCAGGCCCCTAGCTCAAAATTCATTTTTTCGCAAATTTTTTAAGGCATACCCCTTCAAAAATTTTCGATTTTTCGAAGGTTCTGGGACCGGGACGAACGCTTGATTTTTCAATTGTCCGTGTCTCAAAACGGAAAAAAAACATAAATGTTGTGGGGGAAATGCCGGAATTCTACCTAAAACAGGTGGAAAACCGATCTTGAATATTTGATTTCAACGGTTTTTCATATGTTTTCATCACTTCCCGACCTTTCCCGGGGCTGAAACTTGGTGGGGAATGTTTTTTTGCATCGAGGAAAAAGTAGTAAAAATTCCAGAGCCCTGGCTCAAAATTTTTTTTTTCACAAATTTTTGGTGGGGGCTGCCGAAACTTTAGCCCAGTATGCAAAGCAAATTTCTGGTTGCACCTGTCTAGATGATACAGTCGATAGTTATTAATTAAGACGCAATGAAAAGGGTTCGGCTATGAATTCTCTTGGCGCGCCATCAATAGAACTTTGATCCTTTCATTAAGTGAAGCTTTATCCGGAATAGTGGCTCCTCCTGAGTTATCGTTCCTCATTCAAGCTTGCATCCCGGAACTCCTACACTCTCGAGCGACTTCGTGACAGAGACATTCGATTATCGTAGCCACGAATAAATTTCAAGTTAGTGATCGCATCGGCGACGTCGGTACCTTTGCGGAAGTTAGGCTGAGACATCAAAGCGCAGGCCGATTGAAATGCCTTAGACCGGATACTACTTGGCAGAGAGAGAGAGAGAGAGGGGAAGGGTGGGAGCGAAACGGGAAGGGAAAGCGTGAATGGGTACATCCCGCATAATATCGATAACCTAGAAAGATAGCAGTGAAATCCGCGCAACGTCAGTGCCCGATGATTCATTGGATCATCAGGAGCCGCAAGCGGTGACAAATGATCGCGCTCCGTTATCTTTTTTCTCTCCTCGTCGACAACTTGCACTTCCTGGCATTTGTAACGCGAGCCAACCTCCTAAGACTTGCATGGCGACTTCCCCGTGATTAATCGCTGCCAAGTGAGTGTCGGATCGTGAACGCGACGCGTGTAACTTCGCCGTGTCAACCTAAATGTCGGCGAACAATTTCATTTGTCCACTCTGAGGGTGGCATCGTCCTAGATTCACTGGTGGAACGTGTTGCCAGAACATTCGCGCTTCGGAGCGTTGATTTCGACTGGCAGCCGTTCCAGACAAGTCGTATCGCCGATCGATCTGTCTCATTAGTGCAGCTTTCCTTGTAAAATTGCACTAATGAACTCTTGTACTTTGCCAAACAATGATGCATTTACTGTGCAAGGCGTCTTTGAGGGTGCTAGTGCGTGTAAGCACAGTTGCGGACTTTCAGAGAAATGGCAGGAATTCTCTGCGAACGCTACTTTCTTGCTAATGATATAAGAGCGCGGTAGAGCGGCGCTAATTAGCTCGCTGGCGTTTCTCAAACGCGCATACGCCTGGACCATCGCCTATCCGTCGCGACTGAACAATTTCTCTCTCCTCCTCTGCTTTTGCTGCATTTGTATTTGGAACCCCCTACGAATATGTCGCTGATAGAATAACGCATGGGGAATACGTAATTAGATATATGCACTCGGTGACCTGTTAAAACTTCGGCATTATCTCCATTGGAATCGTATTGATATATATGTACTGATGTTCCGTAGAGCACGACGGACAATGCTTTGCTCTCCAATCCCATCCACTCCTGCACAGTCCGTCAGCAGATGCTTGTTTTAGTTTTAGTTGGCTGAATTCGATGTACAGAATTTATGCATTTAGCAAATTAACTTTTGACTCCTGCAAACGCTATAATTTCAAACGATAAATTATCGAGAGTACCAATATATCGAAGCGTAATAAATGAATCGTCAGGGGAGAAATGAATTATTTGGAAATCGTGCCTTGGATCTTTCTCATTATAGCTGATAATTGTAGCCTTCTGAAATTCCAAAGCAAAATATTCCCAAGATTGGAGCCGATTTTCTTTTATGTTTTCTAGGAGCGTGAACGCATCGCTGGGCAGCTAGTTAATTTGAGGAGAACTACTTCGATTGAGAAGCGAATGGTGTGCGGGGAAAATTGATAAAATAGGTTGAAGGCTCCCTACGGTGCCATCTTGCGACACACTTCCCTTAGACGGTCCAGGCGTATTTCCGAGCCTCCTATAGAACGAGAGGTTGTTCATGGTGACCGCCTTCCACCCTTTTCCATCCCATCTCGCTTCCTCCTCGACGCATTTTCTTTTATTCGTGTCGCTGCAAAATTGGTTCGTTAGGCGCTCGGTTCGCTCCTGGAGAATACGAGCTCATTGTGCTCCTGAAATTACTGAGATCTCTGCTTTCCTCGTTTCGATAAGTCGGCGATACCCGCCTCGAAAAGTATTATTTCGCTACCTCAGCAACAAGCCAATTACCATTGTGACCGGAAATATTTATTGGCTCGTTACATATTCAAAGCGCATATTTTCTGCAACTGGTGGAACGTCATTCCATTATGTTTCTCCATATTTCCGGTATAAATTTCAGCAAGCTCTCATAAAGAATCTCCGATAAGTTCGAAATGTTGGCTGAGTGGCAGGTACTTGAGGTTCACTCGGCTGAAGATGTTTTAGGGGCAAGAAAATTTCCAGCATGAAATTCTACCGAGTACTCCGATGATCGAGCGAAGGCAAGAAAGGTTTGCATGGAATCCATTACACAGTCTGGGGAGAACTAGGAGCGAAGCTATATCGTGCCCTGCCCGATCACACATTGGGACGAACCAATCACTTACGAATTCATGGGATCCGCTCAACAGTCACGCGGCGATGAATCGCGCACGCAATATATTCATATCGCGATGGAATTCAATATATTTCGATGGGCCGCCCAGTATCGCGAGCACGTCGACCGTCCGTTTGAAAAATTCCCATAGCCCACTCTTGTTTCTCGAGCGAACAGACATAATTCAAATCTACCCGGTGGTCCTTGCGTCAGCTCTACCCACTGCCACTCTTTCGCTCGATCAAATGTCTCTGGCACGCTTGGAATTTTCAAACTCTTCCTTTCCTCTTCTCCCCACTCGTTTTCCCACCCTTCTCTCACTCTCTCTCCCTCTCTTGCCCGCTCAATCACTTTCTACACGAAGCGAACACGAGCGCTGCATATTTCTGCATGTAAAATTGCAACTTTCCAGCGGAACCGCTGCCAGCAGCGGTCCACTAAGTGGCACGGAAAATTGACTCCGCGAAAGAGCCTTGGAAATTGATGCAACCTCTATCGGGAATTTTTAATTCGACGATGGGATAATTGAATTATGTCGCGAGTGTGCAAATTGAAATCGAATCTTGCGCCGGCCATGTGAAAATGTGGGTAAAAGAGGAATGTCGGGTGGAAAGATTGCCGGTTGATATCGGCTGGGAAGGAAGTAATGGCTCGTCACTAACGAGACAGTATGCGACACTGTCAAAGACATAAAGCTCGACAAGATATTTAAACAAGCTCTACTGGGGCGTGGTTAACACTGGATAATCACGGTTTCCCCTTCTCGCACCGCTTAAACACGAGCGGCCACCCTTAATTGGGAGGGTCGCGCAGCGGAAGAATTAAAGTTTCACGCGATTTCATCGGGCGTAGCCTAAGCTCGTGCTTCGCTCTAAAAAGCTCGGGGAAATGGCATTCGAGAACGAGAAGCAAGTGTAATAGCGGCGATAATGGTGATTACGGATCGTGTAGAGCCGCCAGCAGCAAAACAACGAAAGCGCTTTCCTCTCCAACTACTAGCTACCACTGCTGCCATATTGCTGGCTATACAAGAATGAAACATAATTTCAAAAACACGCTGGACCTGCATTTTTCGACCGTTTCATTCTGTCGTATAAAATTCCTGTTAAGTTACAATAGTTGTCGGTGCGTAGACCGCTTTGTTCTCTAAAATTCGAGAATTGATTTCACTTCTGTTGGCAAGAATAGTTGGCCGATTGAATTTTGAATTGGAAGTGGCATAGGGCGGCGCGTTCCTTCAGCCAGAGTATTTACCAGCGCGTCAGTGTTTGGAACGCGGTGTTTTCGGCCTCATCTAAAATGCAGCTGGGACGCGGCGTCTCTGAGACATAGTCGCGCAAGGTGAAAATAGGTGGGAGTAGGAGCAGCCGGCGCGGTGAATAATAAAGAGCTGAGTGTCACCTTGATGGGAAGAACCGGTGGAGACTCAATTCGATTTTCCCCGGAGAACAATTCCTGATTGACAGAATCTCGGCCAAGAATTGTTCTCAGCCGCCATTTATTACTGCTGATCTCGAAAGTTAGTGATCGTTTGCTGTACGTGTGTTTGACGTAGGAAGTAGCTGGTGAAGCTGGCTTTTCGAGGAAGCTAGCAGCCACGCCAGCCGTAATTACTTATTGTTGGTCTGCGGTTCGATTGTCGAACCACAATCACCTGTGCTCCATTTTCATTTTTCATTCAACTCCCACAATTTTCACTTGTATTTTTTGCCCTCGAATTACAACTGTTTCTATCGGGCGACGGGCGGCGCGCCGCCGACGCCGACGCCGCCGCTTTGTTGTTGCACGCGCTGATGAATAGTTTCAGCTGACCGTCATTTGTTACTACCGATAATACTGGCGTCTCATTTGGAGATACTTATCGTATTCGGCAATCACGATCGTGGCGCGCTGCTAATGCGTTCCCGCTGAATATTCGCGGGATCGCTCGCGACACGACTGGCAATAATCTCGGCGCTAAAAAAAACATCTAAATCCTTGACCGGTTGCCCTGAAACTCACGTGATTTCCAGGCTCCCTACTACCACTCTCCTCTAATTGGCTGCATCTAATCCCGGCAAGCATTTTTCAAAGTAGTCCGGTCTAGTATCAAGGACGAAACATTTTTCTGTCCAGATTACCCCTGGCTTGGTTTTCAAATATTCCCTTTCCCTTGAAAATAACACTGGCACTATTATTCTTTTGCGAATATCTGCCAGTACAAACAGGTGTATGAGACTTGCACCTGTTTGTACTGCTCGAAAGCGGTCGGACGCAAACAGCGAGCAGCGTGTGATGCACTTTTATGTTCCCAGTGGTCGACTAATTCCTCGCAAGCCTCGCTGCAGTTCATAGCTATTCGAAAGTCGTTCATTTTATTTTCACTCGCAAGAGTTTTCGCCCTGCAGCGCTCGAAATTAAATTGCCAGCGAGTGGAGCGCGTGTAGGGTGAAGCAAAATCGCGTCTATTCGCGAAAGTGAAATTCTAATAGGGGAATATAGGGAATAGAAGATAGGGTAATAGAGGAACGAATTTGTAAGAATGTTTACGAAGGTCTGCGGTGCGTTCAAGGCAGAAATTCGCACTGTGAAAGGAAAAAAGGAGCATAGCAATAATCCTTCAAGGCATCTTTCGCGTGTAAAGCACGGCGCATACCGGGGCTTTCGATTTGAATGTCCGTAATGGAATATTGAGTTACCCAGACTGGGCCGATTCCATTTGCCCGAGAAAGCTAGCTGTACGCTCCTCCCGGCCTGCATTCCTTCCCACGTGGTGTCTGTTGCAATGCACACGAGATGAATTTTATCCCACGCGAAATGATGTTTGCATTCGCAGATTGACTCTGCTAAGCCGATTTCGCACCTTAGCCGAAAGCGGCTTCCTTACGAGTGCTGGTTCACTGGTTTGGAAACTCGGATTTCCCTACTATACATATAATGACTAGCCAACCCAACTCCAGCATACTCTTTTACCTCAACTTTATCGCAATAGGTCGCCCCCAGATTTGCCCCGGAACTACAACAGAACCGTAGAGAAACACGAATTTATCGGAAACCCGTTTATCCGGTTTATTTTTCGGCGAGCGCTATTTTACCTGGAAAATCGGACGGGCGGATGCAGTAGTAAACTTCGGCTACATCCACTGAAAACTAGCGTGCTGAAATAACTATTTAACCGTGAAACTCTTCGCGATGAAGCGTGGAGCAAGCCGTGCTGCCAGGTGGCCCATAAGTAAACTTGTTCTACCCGGTATGCGCAACCTTGTTGATTTAATGTCCAGTTCACGAAATTCGCCGCTCTGTTTTCGCATACCGTACTTGCATGCAATTGGATTCTAGTATTGGGTGTGATTATTTTATGTTGCCCTGGAAATGTTCGATTAGTGTCTCGAGAACACAGTAATCGGAGGTAGTCTGGATAGAATTTGAACGTGAGGTGGCATCTAATGGGCTCGAGGAATTCTAAGGCTCCGCTGATTACGTGACGGTCATAGAATGCATAAAGGCTCCGATCTGGTTTCATGCATATCGCACGACATCCACAAGCAATGTATACGATTTATCGGGGATGTGGTAATGAGGCTCATAAGCGCCAAATGGCCCGAGAGCCGCTTAATGCGAATTGGGATCGCCGAGCCTTGGATACTTAATCGAATACGAGCGATACTCGTGCCTCTCTCCACAGGCATCTCTACACTTATACCACTATGAATCTCCTGCATATATCTCTTTAAAGAGACAAGAATGCGTCAGCTCAATGAATAAATTTTCCCAGCCCCGATAAACTACAAAATGATCGTGATACCAATATCGAATTTCCTGACCGCGACAGCGACGAATAAAAATAGTGTGGCAAACGATAGTTGGAATTGATATATCGAGGCTTCTATTGAAAGCAAAGCCAGAAACATTTTTCAGTCACCAAGATAGTATCGCAAGAGGAAAATATTAAAAAGGGGGGGGCGTGTTACAGTTTCAGGTTGCAGAAGCAGCAAATAATCAAAGCAGCGCGGTCCAAGCGTTGTGGGCGGCTTTTCAATTTGTTCGACAATGTTTTTCTGACACTCCTTTCGAGCGGAGCCCTTATCAGCCAGGACGAAAGAGGGGTCGAGCCAAGAACGAATCGAGATTCTGTCAAAACACGCTCTGATCGCACCAGCAAGTGAATTCCGCGACGTATATATCACTGGGCACGGAAAAAGTGTTCGCTCGAGGACTATCGACGTCGCCGGGCGGATAAATCATTTCGGCCGAGGGGGAAAAAAAGGGAAAAACGGTGTGATCGGCTGGTTCGCCGGTGACTCCTGGAGGAGCAATAGCCGCGCGATTGGCCGCGATTTCGAGAGGTTCTCTTTATCGTCCGGCAGCGTTAGTATCGATCAGCAGGCTTATCAGTGACTGGGAACGAGGACTATGAAAACGTCGCCTCTGAGAAATGGACCGACCATCTGGACCTGACTCGAACCTGTTACCCGAAACATCCGATTCCCCTCCCTTCGCACTCGTCACTCCGAGATTTGTCATTGATATTCAGACAGGAATAAACGTTCTCCCCAACGATCATCGACACCCAGCCCAGATCCTGTCAGCGTTTTTATAACGATTCTCAGGAAAGCAATCATCTTCCCGGACACGTTTGTACTGCGTGACCTATTCGGTTCGTGCTCCGCCCTTCGTCGATTAACGCGCGGCACGTTTCCCCATTCAACATTCTACCAAATGTACTAAAAAGCTTCATATCTCAGGAAGACACTCTGCCAAAATTCCTACCCGTCTCTTGAGAATCACTGAAGCATTGAGACTAGTCAGGGCATTGTTCCAAATGACCAGCGTAACTAAGCCACCTTTTGTCATAGGAAGCCACTGTTACCATCTAGTTTCGACTGAAACTCGCTAAGTACTCACTGCCACATCAAAGGGTGCCTTAGTTAAAGGTCCGTGGCGGCGAACCGCTCGTAAAAGAAAATTGCAAACGATCTCTCGAGATTCTAGGAAATACTAATAATTCAATAATGACGAATTAAAGATTCATCATGAGAATGGCTGGAGAAACACGGTGTTCCTTATCACGAAAGCGGTTTCCATATAATTAGGCTCGGTGCCGAAAAGCCCTCATGGTCTCTCGTCGATTATCGCACTAGTCTCGCACCTCGGAGGCACTAGCATTCATAATTAACGAGATGGGTGCTAATAAGGGAAGTGTCTTGGCAGCATACGCGATTCATGAAGTTAGTCGAAAGCGCGATCGTGCCTGACAAGCGACGATGTTAATTTATCCAGGAACCGCTCGACACTCTAAAGAGAGTTCGGTGGGCTAGGCAGATCCCTCTCACATGCCCGCTTCCCCCTTCCGCGGCCCTGCGCGCCAAGATCTGCTACTGAAGGAGATACCTTCCGGCGGGAGGCTTTGAATTCGATGCCTTTGGCCCTAAGGAACCTCTTAACAAAGCTGAACGCCCCAACTCCGCCTTCGCAAACAGGAGCTCCTACACTTAAGGGCCACAAGCACGGCAGGGCCAATTCGCTCTCTCGAAGAAAGTTTCGCGGAGCTCACTTGAAAGCGCGCACGGAACGATACGTGCTCTTTCAATCGGAGGGTCGGACTTCGCTTCGGAATTTGTTGCTAGATCCAAAGGGGAGTCTTCAAGTAGCACGTCGATGTTTGAAAAGTTCGCCTTCGAAGCGAAGAGTGGACGGGAGACCGACAGTTAGAGATTTCGGAGGGTACCACCGGATCGTTTAATCAGTTATCGGCTATCAAACTTTGAGACTTACGATGATTGATCCAATTGCTAAAATTGAGCAGTTTATTCTTGATTCTTGGATCCAATTGCGAGGCTTGCCAAGAATAAAATGTGAGAGCAGAGAAGTCAAGAAATCCTTTAAGAGGCAGACAGTGTACATAGAAGTGCATGAGAGGGAAGGCCGGACTTGCAAGTAATTTTAAAGCTTCTCTCGAGCTTGCATATTCATGAGGGAGCATCTCCTCGGAACGAGTGTATTGGAGGCTCAACTATTACTGACTCGTTCCCAAGTTCCCCAGTAACAGGATTATTAAACTTCGTCTATTTACATGTCATCCTGGTTGTTTGCATTTATTAAAAGCGCATTCCCTCCTGCCATTTTCCTAAAAACAATTTCGCTTCTTGAGAATTTTCCTCATGAATTCGGGAGATGCCCCTCGAGATGAAGAGTCACGTATAATTATGCCAAGTTTACCCTGTGCGCGAAACTCGTTTCAGGACAAAAGTGAAAAAACACGGCTGGTCTTGTCAGGTGCTCTGCCAGGGTGAACGCTATAAAGCGAAAGCTGATTAACCTCGCGCCCCCTGGGATAATTACAAGAAGAGGCCCCTCCACCATTTTAATGCTCATTTTCATGCCTGAAATGCGACTGTGCCTTCTCGATTATGGAAAGTTGTTGTTGCCAGCCGCTATCGACAAAAAAGAA
The DNA here is from genome assembly GCA_910591665.1 of Ectemnius continuus. NCBI lineage: Eukaryota > Metazoa > Arthropoda > Insecta > Hymenoptera > Crabronidae > Ectemnius > Ectemnius continuus. The sequence continues at coordinate 14,328,084 of OU342861.1, forward strand.
TCCTTCTACCATGAGCCGCAAAAACTCCCGCATCGAATATTCCACGAGACTCATAAAAAATTGCTAAAAATTCTGTGGAAAACAAATTCCCGATACGCCCCCAGTACAATGTAATATGTACAGTTCGCGAACCAGCGGCTTTCGATTTCCAATAATTAGCGATGTCAATTTCTCCATTTTCCGCTACTTTAACTCGTTATCCAATTCATACTTGCCTCTTTTTCTCATTCGAGTGCACAAAAATGCTCAACCGTACAAATTAAAGGCCAATCGAATTCAATTACTGTAGTTACAGGGTTTAGTGCAAATCTTTACGAAATAGAACGGAGTTCTCACGAATTATCTGTCGACGAGCCAGTATCGGTTAATTTATAGAGAAGATAAATAGGGGCGAACGAGAATATCGCACACCTTGAACAGGAAGGAGCGGTTGCGGTGCTAGACGTGTGCACGCTTCGTTTAATCGCGGTCGATCTCGTGGCAAACTGTGTTTCGCATAAAACAGAGAGGCATTCCTAGCGCGAGCAGCTTTGTCGGTAGCCTTCTTTTGTTCCGCGGAGGAAAGGAAGTTCGCTAGAAAAAGGGGATTACAAAGTATCGAGGAAGAAAGAGGAATACCGTGGAGTTACGTTGAATGGAGGGAGGGCACGCCAAGCGTATCGGATACACTCATCGAACAATCACATTAGAAATTGAAGAAAGTCGCTGTCTTGGCTTTGTCGACTCGTCGAGAGATCCCATTCACTTGACTCAACTATCTTCGAGCGAACTGAAGTCGGAAATACAAAGGAAAGAGCTTCACGGGAGCGCGCAGACCGTCTTCGTTAAAAGCACTACTGATCCGACAATATTGGAGGGAGGGAGGGCCAGAACTCTAGTAGCGCAATAGATTTCCAGACAGAGTTATACCTATACCGCACGCAGCCGGGGGGCGTTTCCCACCTGCTTTTACGAGTATCATTAACAGAGTGACGCTCGCTCCAGTTTGAATCAATTATGATTCCCTTACGAGTCATTAGAGTTTAAGGAGCGTAAGAGATGGGTCGCTCGCTAGATCCAATTGGCTGGACTAGACGGCAGACGGCAGGCGGCAGCCAGCCAGGACTAAGACTGAATCTTCGAACTTAGCAACCCACGGGAAATCCTCGAATGCCTCGAGCTTCGAGAAATCTTCGAAGCCATTTTATGTCTGCCAGCTTCTCAAGGCTTCCGAACAAAAGCACGGTAATCTCGCAATCCCAGTCACGCTTCAAGTACATTTGCCCCGCTTTATCTCGGATCTTTTAAGACGCCACTTGTTAAAAATTTAACGCTTCCTAACCAACCTGCTTAATTACTTATCCTGATTTGCCCGCCCTTCCACGGTCCTTGCAGCCAGTGAAATAGTGCTCTATCGCGAAGCACATGCTTGTTCAAAAGACTGATCACGTGCGTCGGTGGCTCGCCGCCTCTTTAGTAAAGTACATGTACCAAATTAGGAAACGTCGGAGCGTCGACCGCCGAATGTTAAGCGTCAGCCGGCTAAACAAGGAATCTCGACGACAAATAAACACAACCAGCTGAACGAAAACCTCCATCACGTTCGTTCTCCCTGGTGATTCGTCCAATAGGAAAGGTTCGTTCGAGAGTAGAGGAGGAGGCTTTTTACCGCTTTGCGAAAGCATCGAGAGGCTCACCGCAAGAGTAACTCGTGTTTACTCTGGAATATATTTCAAAGTCGTAGGTCTACATTTAAAATATTGAAGAGTACTGCTTGACGAGAAATGCGCGTAGCATAGCCTGAAGTAGCTGATACATGAGCATCGATATCGGCATGCTTTATTATTTAAAGAGGGCGTACATTAAGGTTGCATGAGGCGGAATTATTCAAATTTCGTGATTCCTCAGGCAGGTAGGTAGGTACTTGGGGCAAATTTATGAGCGGAGCGAATACATTTTTCCTCGAGGGCCGATTATGTCGGAGGCATACACAGTTCTCTTTGTATATAACCACACAGCTTCATCATACTTCGGAACTTTCTCCCAGGAGAATCGCGCGGCTCCCTCGCACTGTGAGTGAAGGCTATAAATCAGTCTACCTTCCGAACACCTTTCTTATTTGGCACTTATGCAAACGATCGTCCTGTAACTGGTAATGGAGAGTACCAGGCGAATCGATAGCCTTGCCCTCGATGCTTCATTAAGCCAAGGTACTAATTGGGAATAGCCGTTTACCGAGGTTGGCGCAACCCGAAACTTCTGGTTCCGATTAATTACTTGCGTGTCACCTGGTACAGCCAGCTAACTAGTGTCTGCACCTGTGAAACTGTAAACAATTTCAATCGAGGCGACTATTGACCCGCTAGCCTCTATTTAAGCTTCCTCTCTCTCCCGCTCCCGCTTCCTACCGTTAAATTAGGCGAACTCATCGATCAATGAGCCGCGAAAGAGATAAAGCAGGATGGATTGCCGACGGTGACCCCGATTTTTTAATTAATGAAACCGAGCCGGCTCTTGTCGCCCGCGATAACCATTTACAACGGCGACGCCCAATGTCGCTCGTACTTTCTAATCTCGCCGAGATGAGGTGAAAAATTGTGCGTGCATCGATTTCCTTTAACACTGATAATCATCTTAATCCTTCGAGACACAAATAATGTTGCCACACAATTTCTACAGGACGAAAGGTCGAAGAAGTCAACTCATTGTTAGGTAGTCTCTAATTCTTCGTGACTCGGACACTAGCGCGCTAAATTACTAGTGCGTTACAAACAAGTGTAAATCAGTGGGACGAAGCAGTGGTATATTCAAGCTCAGATAGAGCAACCGGAAAGGAAACAATAGCCGACGGTACCCTACTAACTTTGGTCGCAAGTTCCTGGTAACCAGTGTTCCGACGCATATAGTAGCGCGAGAAAGGAGTGTCGGTCGAGAGGCTATTGGCGATTGTCTAGCAGCAAGATCGCTTGTGGTACGATGAACGGACAACTGGTTTCGCCGGCTTTATAGGCGGGAGCTTTCTATAGCGCCGCCTGCACACCTACATCTTTATTATTCCGTCGACCCGACGACTGTTAGACCCGGAACAGAAAATCTCCCGCTCGTTTCAACCAACTGGAGCTTGGCCTGCTCCCATTTCTACGAGGTTTATGTGCCCGACGACGATGCTAGGAGAAAAAACTATATATATATACATATATACAGATATATAATATAAAAATTTGAGCTGATGTAACTAGCACGCGAATGAGAAGAGATCTCGAGCGTTCCTGGTTCACAGGATCAACGTGAAAGATCCGCCGCTCGGTAGAATGATCATTCGGGACAAACAATGGCGCACATCTAATTATTCTAGACAGAAGTTTGCGTCCCAGGAGACAACTGTAGGGGAATAAATCTGGGCGTGGGTCTGACTGAGAGGAGAGTACACGTAGCAGCTCTCTCTTACCCACTCTCTCTCTCCCTCTCTCTGTCGGAGAAGCAACTGGAGCGAATAGACTTGTAGCTGCTCGAGCAGTCCTCACTGTGGTATACCGAACGACCGCGGCTGAGTTCTAATCCTATTGTGGGCTGGATGGGCTTTAATAAAAGCGCATTAGATTCCGAAAGCTCGGCAGAGGAAGCTGGATACAAGAGCAGGCCCCTAATGGGCTCGCGATGCCGGTTCGAGTGGTGCTACATAAAATCGATGATCAGCTAAGGCAAAAGACCCACCCCCTCCCACCCCTTTCACTTTGGCTTGGGGGGTAAACGAGATTTACCACCAAGAGCTCGCCCACGAAATCGGCCTCCGAACCGCAGCACAAATGAGCTTCACTCGTCGAACCGTTACTATCCCATATCCCCGGCAAGTGTACCTCACTCGCAACCTCTCTCAGAAATCAAGCCAATTCCACCCTCTAGCCGAAAGTAATACCCAACCAGAGCAATTACCGCCGTCGGACGCGTCGTAACACTTGTGCGGAAATCTATCGGCGTCTGGCTTTTCACTCCGGCGAACCGAACCTCTAATCGTCCCTTTGGCAGTGCTCCCAATTTTTCCGCGATTTTATTGGAATCACTGACCAACTTCAGTTTCTCTCTCAATAATCAACCAACCACCTGGCCTCCCAGCAATGAACATATAAAAGAATTCCAAGGCACGAATGCTTCAACTGCCAATACTGGGCAATAGAATCTTGTGAAAACGGTCGAGTATCGAGAGCGGACATGGGAGGTTTGCCATTTACGATAGGGAGAGCTTCTGGAAAGCCTCCAAAATTCAGCGTGGCTCACTGCTGCCGAACTGTCGATCGTTTTTCACAAGGTCCACTTACCCACTTAACTGTGAACCAAGTAGGTGAACGACAGTCAAAGGGTCATTCTACTCCTCAGAGATGTTCCACCATGATTCTTTGGAGAAATGGAATTCGAAGGTGGTGTGGTTAGATGTTCGAGTGGCAATATCCTTTAGCTGGGAGAGTACGTCTGCTCGAAAGCATATATTTTTCAGTGCAAACCAAAGAACTATTTTCTTTTGCTGAGCCCTAAGAATTCGCACTCTGGGAAACGCAGTCGTCGATTCTCTTCCGTTCTTTTCCCTCCGGTACCGTCACCTGCTATGACGATATCAGTCGATAAATTGTATTCCATCGTTCTTCCGTACGTTCAACCGTACTATCGTATTTCTAAAGTTCTGCTATTGCCAACATCCGCTTGATTCACAGCATCCAGATTGTTCTGGATTAGGTAAATAAAAAATGACGAGGCCGCATCAGCCGGGCGAGAAGAAGAAAAAAGTTGGAAAGAAGTCGAAAGTAATATGTTCCGACAAATGGGACTTTCGGAATGATTTCTAAAAAATTCCCAATATCAGGACCCAGTTATTCAGGGCTATCGTTCCCTCCCCGGTAACTTTAGGAAGAAGTGTTATCAGGAGGCTGCTGATTCCATAGATTCTCCGAGTGAAACCGCGATCATTCCCCGCGCGAAGGCGAAGATAGGCGGAAGGGCGAGATTGAAAATAAATTCGCCGGCAATTCGTCTTTTGGCTGGTTGGCGATGCTATCATCGATCGACAAAATATTTTCGCCCTGACAGCTTCGGCAGCTTGAGGAAGCGAGGGACAGAGAAAGACGAAGGGAGCATATTCATTTCACGGCGATAAAGGTCCCTTTATCCGCCTCCCTTTTCACGTGGAATAAGTCGATGCGTGATATTTCAGTGGAATCAAAAGAGAGAGATGGCCGCAATTTTCACGAGATATATCTCGCGGTCGTATCGTTGTATACGGCTTCTCTCTTGCCTTCCTATATTCATCCTATATCCTAGCTCTGCAATGATAAGCTGCGAAGATTCAACTGAGAAATCAGCTTGAACCAACCGAGCGATTGCCACGATATCGAACTATCGCTTTTATACCTTCAATGGGCACTGAAGGAATTTTACTATGCGCCCATAAGTTTCGAGGGATTCGGGATCCTCTATCTCGGCTAAGTTAAATGGACCAAGCCTCGGAACCCCCTTCTCCCTGAACGCTCCACCCAAAAGTACTGAGGTCTAGCTGCTTCCTCCGGATATTTTTCAAGATACGTCTGCCTCTTGTCGAAAGTAGAGAATATCACGAGAAATATTGTTATTGCGATAAGATTCCTAAGCCACGATAGAAGAGACATCTATCCCCAAGGATAGGGGAGATGAAATTCGTCCAAGACATATGTATCTACCTACCTACGTGTACCTCTGATAAAGCATCGTATCCGCGCGCTTTATGACACAAGTCCGAGGACGTACTTACCCCATCTTTACTATCCTTTACTTTCGGCAGACACGTATCCTTCCCTCCCACTACCGTTTCGAGTGCCGTACTCGCCCATAAAGCCCCCCTCACTTCCCACTTGTACCGGCACCTATTGGTCCTCTACAAATTACTGTTGGAATTAATGCCCAATTCAATTATAGCCGAACGACTTGACCGAAATTACTTTACGCGAGCGAATAAAATTAAGTATTAAGACAGGCAAAACTCGGGAAGGCATTTACTATGACAAATTCATTTGCCAAGCGAAGCACGGCTTTGTCTTGAGAATAGTCTGAGTGGTCTGATCAATGAAATTGGTGGAGGAAGGTTGTCAACGTGTAGATATTCGGTAGCCATAACAGGCAAGTGGAGGAAAGCGAGCGCAAGCTTTTTGTGAGGAGAGGGATGGGCCGGTGTGGTGCTTATTCCGGGTAATAAATCGTAGCTGGAGCCAATGTTTCGTCGTATATCAGGGGAAGGCGAGAGACAACAACCGCCGGAGCCATATCTCCCGCTAGCGGTTTGCACCCTGACAAAGAGAACATCAATCATCCGACTGGCTCCGAAATGAATTTTGCCAAGTCCCAAGAACTTCGACGACTTCCCATGACAGGAGTGACAACCTCGTATTAGTTCTATTGTCTAGCACACCTTCGCAAGAAAAGAACATCCGACTATGCTTCCGAACAAAGATGTAATTCATGGAAGAAGAACGAAGGGGGGGGGCAACTGCTCACTCTCACGTTCAGCTCATCTTAATTCAAAGACTCGGTAAGCAGAGCTCCTTACTAATGCAAGAAGGTACTCCGCAGAGGTAGCGGCGCGCGGCAAAAAGTCGCCCGCATCAAACATGCATTCGCTCCTAAAAACTTGGCCAAGTCCGCTCCTTAAATCTTCGCGTGACGGGCATCGCTCCTGGGAGGGGCGGGGAGGGAAAACGCTACTAAAAATTCTGAGCATTAAACTGTTACGAGGCAAGCGGCGAGGCGCGTGCCGGCAGCAGATTGCGCCCTGCTACTACCACCAACGACTTTTCTTCGGGATCGCGGCAGCGCGCGCGCGCGCCTTGCAAAATAACACTGGGCCCACGTCGCCCGGCAGACGGTGTGCGAGCGTTATCGAACTTTGAGTTTTAATGAGCGAAAACAGCAACTGGCGAACGCTGGCAACAACTCGAGCTAACGCAGACTTTCCCAAGCTTCGTGTGCAACCGGGTTCCAATGCCGGCGGCTGAATACAAGGACGCAATGGCATAGCTGCGCGCACTCGCAGCCAGTTAAAAGTAATTTGAACAATTGCTCGACCCATGCAACCGCGATGCCAAAAGGGCGCCCCCTCTGTGCCAGAGGCGAGAGCGAAAAGGAAAGGAGTTCGAGTGCGTGTGACACGCGAAACGAAACCCGCCGCTCACCGCTCGCCACTCGCCCTTCCCTACATTTTTACATCTCTTTTTTTCCTACTGTTAGTACTGTTTTCCTTTTTTGTGCTCTCTGGTTATGCGGGCGGAGGTGCTTCGTGATGCCTACCGCGAATAACCGGGCATAAAACTTTACGGTAGAAGCTTTATGCCCGGACCGACTCGCCGGGAATAAAGATATCACTGGGCCGTTTCACGGCACACAACAATCGATGCTACCGCGAGCGCGAGGCAGACTGTAATAGACAAAGCAGTCGGCTAGCTGTAAATCGCAACATTTTTTTTTCATGACGGGCGTTACGAGAAATACGCGTGTACTATGGGGGCAATTTTTCAGGCAGTTAATTCTTCAACTGTACTCCCAACGGGGAGGAAATTGAGTTTTCTGGCAACCGGATTCTATTACGAGAAATTTCGCCGAGCTTCTAAGTGCTCCTGGTATAAAGAAAGTTTTTATATTTGTACCAGGCGAAAGTAGCAGGGACACAAAACGAAACAGGCCAGCAACAAATTCTCCGGAGGCAGCAGTATTTACAGAAGCCAGCAAGACACAGCATAGTCGTAATTTTTCATAACAAGCAACGAGTTGGAAAGTTTCTCTGGACATTCTGTTCACGGCTGGCGTTAATTTTTTTTTCTCTCCCAGCTAATGTGTGCATGACACGGACCAGCTAGGCCCACACTTTTCCCGGCAAGTTAACTCCCTTGACTCGACCGACGGCAAGTGCACCTGTGTCTTTACCAAGCTCTCAGGTGCGCTCCAAACAAATTGGTTCCGCAGGCCGTCAGGCAATTTGGTAGAGCGCGCGCGCGCGAGCGCGTCCTCGCTGACGAAGCTTTCGACAAATAAAGCCTGCCGTACTGTAAACTGTTGTCAGTCATTTGTCATCTCTAGCAAACGGCTTCCTGGAAACCATTTCCGATTCAGGAAATCCGGGCTGCGCTGTGGTTAGAGAAATAGGTGTTCGTTGTGCCCCAATTCCATGAGAAATCGTCAACACTGACATTAAATTGTCACGCTAATAGGTGATAGACCCGTTTGTTTTGTTTACAAATCAATTGTTCGAGTATCAAAGGGGATAGAAAACAAAGAATCAGTGGCGAAAGTGCCGGAATAGTATCGAAAATACGTTGAAAGGCTTTCCTGAATAATCAATTTCTTCCGATTTCGATGGTTTTTCATATGTTTTCATGACTTCCCGACCTTTTCCGGGGCTGAAACTTGGTGGGGAATGTTTTTTTGCATCGAGGAAAATGTAGAAAAAATTCCAGGCCCCTAGCTCAAAATTCATTTTTTCGCAAATTTTTTAAGGCATACCCCTTCAAAAATTTTCGATTTTTCGAAGGTTCTGGGACCGGGACGAACGCTTGATTTTTCGATTCCTCGTGTCTCAAAACGGATAAAAAACATAAATGTTGTGGGGGAAATGCCGGATTTCGACCTAAAACACGTGGAAACCCGATCTGGAATATTTGATTTCAACGGTTTTTCATATGTTTTCATGACTTCCCGACCTTTCCCGGGGCTGAAACTTGGTGCGAAGTGTTTTTCTGCATCGAGGAGAAAGTAGAAAAAATTCCAGAGCCCTAGCTCAAAATTCATTTTTTCGCAAATTTTTTAAGGCATACCCCTTCAAAAATTTTCGATTTTTCGAAGGTTCTGGGACCGGGACGAACGCTTGATTTTTCGATTGCTCGTGTCTCAAAACGGATAAAAAACATAAATGTTGTGGGGGAAATGCCGGAATTCTACCTAAAACAGGTGGAAAACCAATCTTGAATATTTGATTTCAACGGTTTTTCATATGTTTTCATGACTTCCCGACCTTTCCCGGGGCTGAAACTTGGTGGGGAATGTTTTTTCGCATCGAGGAAAATGTAGAAAAAATTCCAGGCCCCTAGCTCAAAATTCATTTTTTCGCAAATTTTTTAAGGCATACCCCTTCAAAAATTTTCGATTTTTCGAAGGTTCTGGGACTGGGACAAACGCTTGATTTTTCGATTGCTCGTGTCTCAAAACGGAAAAAAAACATGATACTTGTGGGGGAAATGCCGGAATTCTATCTAAAACAGGTGGAAAACCGATCTGGAATATTTCATTTCAATGGTTTTTGCTATGTTTTTTATACTTCCCGACCTTTCCCGGGGCTGAAATTTTGTAGAAAGTGTTTTTTTGCATCGAGGAGAAAGTAGAAAAAATTCCAGGCCCCTAGCTCAAAATTCATTTTTTCGCAAATTTTTTAAGGCATACCCCTTCAAAAATTTTCGATTTTTCGAAGGTTCTGGGACTTGAACGAACGCTTGATTTTTCGATTCCTTGTGTCTCAAAACGGATAAAAAACATAAATGTTGTGGGGGAAATGCCGGAATTCTACCTAAAACACGTGGAAAACCGATCTTGAATATTTGATTTCAACGGTTTTTCATATGTTTTCATGACTTCCCGACCTTTCCCAGGGCTGAAACTTTGTAGAAAGTGTTTTTTTGCATCGAGGAAGAAGTAGAAAAAATTCCAGAGCCCTAGCTCAAAATTCATTTTTTCGCAAATTTTTTAAGGCATACCCCTTCAAAAATTTTCGATTTTTCGAAGGTTCTGGGACCGGGACGAACGCTTGATTTTTCGATTGCTCGTGTCTCAAAACGGATAAAAAACATAAATGTTGTGGGGGAAATGCCGGAATTCTACCTAAAACACATGGAAAACCGATCTTGAATATTTCATTTTCCAAGTTTTCCTCATGTTTTTGGTACTTCCCGACCTTTCCCGGGGCTGAAATTTGGCAGGGAATGTTTTTTTGCATCGAGGAAGAAGTAGAAAAAATTCCAGGCCCCTAGCTCAAAATTCATTTTTTCGCAAATTTTTTAAGGCATACCCCTTCAAAAATTTTCGATTTTAAGACTGGAGTTCTACTGAAAAATTGAGATTTTACCGATCCATCTGTCGTTATTCAAACCTAGCTACCTCTCCTGGCTAAAATAAATAACGGGATTTTTGCACTTACATCTTCCACTGTTTACAAGAATTTGTTTTGCAATCCATTTCCGACAAATACGAATTTGCGATTCACTCAACAAATGGCACGTCGATAAACACGCCAGGAAATTAATTAACGTTTCTGTCCTGCATCTCTATTCGCAGTCGAGTTTCCACTCACCCACGGGCGAGTAGAAAAATATTGCGAATATTTTAATGCGCAAACTCAAATGAAAGTTCTTCAGCATGCGCCAAGGGCTAATGAAAATGCAGATGAGCGCGTGGACGCCAAGGTTTATAAACATTCGCCCGCTGTTATTGACTGGCACTCTCCAAACGTTAATGAAAAAATGGCAATTAAAACTGCTCGTGGTTTCTGATGAAACATGAACTGGATTGTTAATATATTTCGATCGAATCACTGCTACGACGAGGAAATCCAACCCCTATGAGCAGTAACAGTATAGGATGACGTTCAGTAATATGCGGTTTGACACAACTGATGGAAACGGTAGTGTCAAATTAATTATGGCCAGCTCTGTTGAATATTCCCAGACCTGACAATATAATACCTTGGTGTAATGGTAGATAAACATGTTCTTTAAAGCACTCAACGATCCAACAACATTTAGTATTTCATCACATTATCATTAAATGATATTATTAAATAATATTCCGTGACATTAGAATTAATGGACCAAGTAGTCAAATAGAGTACCACAATACGATTAGCTCTTTACTGAATTTCCAATTAGATAAGTACAGTTCCACAAATAGGATACTTTCGACCAGAGTATTATTTGACGCGCAGCAATTTGCGGAAGCGATTTGAGGCCTGGTAGGCTAAGACAACAGAAGCCGTAAGTGCTAAACCGATTCGATCCTACGTGCTGGAAAGCAGACTCCCAATGTCTGCGCAGTGAACCACATGAGTGTATAGGAAGGAATAATATTTGCTCAAATCCTAGACGGAAGAAAGCATTGTGTGCGCGTGCGGTACTGGTGCGAACGCCGGAACTGTTCACACCAGCACATATTGTCCGGAGTGTCAGGGAATTGGAATTACTGTAGAGGCCGCGTTACTTGCTTCGGCGAATTCGAGTCGCTTCAGGCACGAAGGGACAGACTGAATTAATTGGAATGCTCGATCATCCCTCCCTTTGTTTAAAAATGCCACTTGAATTATTCTTTATCGTCTCTTTGACGCGGATAAATGTTGCCCATCAACTTAATCAATGCTTGGTGAGGCCGCCGCGCCGGAGGTTCCTAACATGAATAGGTAGGCGTTCCTGCTTGTTAGAGTGAAGTCGAAGTTGATCGAAGCGTGTCCGGGAATTAACTTCGAAGGAGGCCGACGTGGCAGAAGGAAAGGGGCCGCGAACTATGGTTAATATCGTAATTCCAGCCGCAGTAGGTTCATTCATCTTGGCAGCGACATGCAAACAGGCCAGAAACTCGTGGTATGTACTTTGAAGCGGGCGCGCAACCAAGCTCGAAAGGGAAATAGGCATTTCTCGCTTGGAAAACTTAGAAGTAGCGATCCCTTTTTACAAGGATTCAAAGAAATATCTCGGCAAAGTGTAAGCGAATAAATGCCGGCAGAAATGTGATCCTCGAGGTATTTGCTATAATATAACTTAGAAACTCAGAGAGAAACTAGTAGTAGTTTACCTGTGACAACTTTTAATTGCTCGAGTAAATATTGCCTTAGTCACCACAGGGCGCCCTGACACTCGTACATGTGGACGTGTGCACGACTTGTTTTCGAGAGCATCCTCCAAAGTAAGTGACTGCTTCCCTTGACACATGCCCCGTAATTGTAATTTGCACTTGAAATTAGAATGAGGACACGAAGGCGCTCGTTGCACCTGGCGTTGTAATTCTAGGAACTTGCTACTCTCGCGTGAAAGGATTGAGTCACGGATATGTCAAAGGTCCTGCCACCAGCAGAATATGAGAATTGTATGAAAACGAATATCCCAGCAAACACCCGCGAAACCGGACCTTCTCTACGACTGCACTCCTCTTAATTAACAGTCCTGCATTCAAGTGTTATTCAAAGCAAAAAAGCATCAAGGCATTATGAACAGATTTATCATAGGCCTCTCTCATTAACTACTGGCGTTCCGCCTTATTCGTAATTTTCTAAATTGACACCGCAAGGTAAATTGAAATGGCGCGACGTCGTGAAATTTAATTACTCCCGTGGTAATTATGATAGTATTAGATATTGGTGATGTCTCCCCGGTGAATTAGATCCAAGTCATTAGCATGTCGGTGGAAACGCGAGCGCTAATACGGCGAAGATCACCGGGTAATTACTTCTAATTGAATCCCTCGAAAAGCTGGTTGAAAGGGGCTTGCCGTGGAAAATCAGTGAAAGAAGGGTGGTCAACTATTAAACGAGGTACAAGGAAGCGTGTCAGGGAGCACTGCCGGCAAATGGAGTAGTCTACACCCTGGCAAAGTACTGCTACTCTCCGCTTGGGGTGTCGGGATTTGATTTCCGTGCTTGACGGAGGCTAAAGGGTGGCTGGGAGAGCTGGTGTTGAGCCTCAAATGAAAGGAAGTTGGAGCGCGCCAGAGCAAGAAGTGGTTAGCAGGAGCGCGCGCGCCTTGGGAAAAAGAAACTGGCGTACCGAAGTTTCTTGCGGGCATGATGATGCCACCAGAAGTGCCGCCACCGTGAAATACTCCTACTCTACTTACCGCGCTCTTTAGCATCCTAAGAAGATGTACTTCCGAGTGGCGCGCTTTTTCCCAGGCAAAAGAAATCCGATACGCCAGAAATGCGCTAACGCATGCGATATTACAGAAAATTCCCTGGAGGCTCTAGAGGCCGAAAGATTTTAAATGGAAAATCTTACACTTTTCCTCACTTTAATAAAAGTCATCTCGCCGACGTGCATTCTCGGCGAACTATTTTCGCGGCTATAAACTCTTCGATAATCAGCCAAGGAAATTATGTAATCGCGGCAGCCATAGCGGTGAATAGTTGTGCGCTGGTTTCAAGAAACGTCCATCGCTTTTCTTGGTAGGTCCGTGGTAGCGCTGGGAAAGTAGCGCTCCAAGTTTCGTGTTGCGAAGCTGATAAGCTTGATTAAAATGCATGCTTATGGAACATGTAAGCTGGGACAGGGGACCACACGCGCTTCCGACTGCATCAATCATGCGCGTTCCCAGCAACAACGTAATCAGCAAGTTCCATTAAGCTGGCATGGCGAAAGCCGCCGATCTGCCAAAGTATTTACTCAGCCGCAACTGATTCTGCTTACGCCTATGATTAATTACCTATTGGAGCTTAGCGGCAGAACCGTTCGAACGCGTCTCAGTTCAAAAGCTGCTAATGCAAAGGAATGCCGGTTTCAATTTTCCAATAAAAGCCTCGAACTCCAAAGGATTCCGAAGAAGTCCGAGAAAGCCTCAAAGCATTGAAGTCGGAATACGCTGTTTTACGTACATACCTTTACAAAGCATCGACTGAATAGGCCTTGTAAAGATAGACTGTATATCTACATACAAGATGAATGCTGACGCCGCGCCACGCCGCGCCGGTGTGAAAAGCCGTTCGCACTACTGATCAGTGGAACGGCATGAAACATCTGCGGCAACCAATAACGTAATCACCGCGAAGAGAGCGAACTAAAGGCTCAGAGTCCTCGAGGGACTTGGTTAACCTAACCACAGGAACGCTCGAATATCGTGGTATTTAGACTAATGTATCATCCACTCAATGTAGCTGCACTACCCGAAGATAGTCTCTGCTACTGGATTAGTAATGAGAACGCTAAGCAGAAAATTCAATTTCTCTCGATGCGAGAGCTTCTCGAGGGATGGGAAGGACATATTGCCGGATGATTTGGTAATAGAAACTGCTATTTTAACGATGATAATCATAATCACCAAGGACAGGATTTCGATTGGATCGAAGGAATGGAGGGGTGGAGTAATTAGTGTCTTTGGCGGATCCGATAAGTGAAGACGAAATGAAAGAGCGCCTAGCCCAGCAATAGAAACGGCCCTGGTGCTCGCTCTCGAGGGCGAGCGGTGCGCACGCTTCACGAGAGTACTTACTTAGCACTTGCCCTCGACCGGTTCCTTACTCACGGCTGCCATTTACCCGCTCTCTCTCCCATTGTGCCTCTTTACAGGCGAGCATTCCACCTTTTCCATCAGCGCCAGCAGCAGCCATCGCCTTTTACCCGATGGGAAAAAAATGCGCCGATTAAAGGGACGCCAGCACCACCGGGAATAATAAGCTCCGCTCCTTCAATTGAAGTGTACCCTCGCCACGCCGCCCCAACCTTCACCCGTCCACCGGTTGCGTTATTAAAATTCTACACGACCCTCTTGAACCGTCCAGTTGCCTTTTCACTTGGGATTTATCCGCGCCATATTCCAATTCATTGGATTCCTACCATGTGAAATTTTTCCCTTTGAAGGAGACTTTGAAATTTCCTTCGTTCAAGTCAGCAAATTTTCTAATCAAGGCTTCCCTTGGGAAGCACACGTGTACCGGGTACACAGCAACGAGATGTGGCTAGGCGACTCTGTTAATATCAGAGAGAAACCGCGGTCGCCTGGTGACGGCTGCATTATTAAAGCGTTTCCGTAACAAACGCTCTCGTTACCGTCTTATTGCACGGCGCGCTTGCCATGAAATATCTCAGCAACTACCACACACTTTCTACCACGTGCGTGTACGCGTTAGCTAGTATTCTCAGAGATGAGCTACGCATTACTCAGAATATTACTTCGATCCTTATAAAAGAAGAAACTCAAACTAAGAATGCTGGAGTAAATTCAGGGGGGAGAAATTGCGCGGCATCGAGGGTTGAGAGGGCGTTTTTAAGGGTGGAGGAAAAATCCATAGGGAATTTGTGGATGAGTTTATGGTGACAGTTATCGAGGAGATTGGCATGGTGGGCGTCCCGTAAAATATGCGCTTTTCATTGTTGCTTATAGGAGAGAGAAGCGGCAAAGAGGCGGGTGTACTTCAATATATAATAGGGATTGTACTAGCCTGCAGCCTGGATTGAATTCCAGGAGAAAATCGATAGAATCGATTGAACGGCGGGCAGATCGAGTTGAGGGCAACGCCGAAGAAAAAGGGGAATTCGAGGAGCATAGAGACGCGCATATGTGTCTCTTATAGACGCCCCCAGAAGCCTGCGGCTAGAAACTGTCGGATTCCGCGAGGACACCCAGCTATTTTTATATAGATCGAACTGTCTCCACCACCCAACCCGCCTGCACAATGTAATTCCGAGCTCGGGGACTTCGTCGGCACTATTTGTATTACTCGAGACTGGCACACACGCCCAGCTCACATATATACACATCTCTTCCGATGCCTGCGGCCTAGCCGCTTCTCGGTCTTTCTTTCGCCTCCGCCTGTATCCCCGGGAGAAAGGATTTCCAAGTAGTTACCATATAAGTCTCGCGAAAACTGGGTTATGTTAATCCGTCAACCCCTTCAGGAACTCGATTACCCGAGTGAGACGGCGGCGCGCCTACATCTCAACCCTGCCTGCTGTTATTACTAGTCTTGTTAGGATTAAAATTCCCCGAGCTCCCTGACATAATTCAACGATTTAGCATAACAGAAATCATGGGAAATCAACTGGCAAGGCAAGCTAGCCGTGAATAATATTCCCTTTTTTTCCCCCGCAATCGTGATCGCTGTTAGACATCCAAGGTTCCGAAAGATCGAAAAGAAAATATTAATTTCGAGCGTGGAAATGTCAAGGCTTTATGCGGATGAGCGGCTAAAGGTTATTCATGAAGTCCTCCTACTTATTCGGTCGATCCATAAATATTTATACGGCATGGCCATTAAAGGCAATTATATCCGATCGAAGAGAGCGAGTGAGCGAGCCTGGCGGTATCACCCGGAGCGATATCCGAGGCGATTCAAATGAAGCTGTGTTTTAAATCATCCCCTGGACTCTGCCGATCGAATCCTGGCGAATTGATGGCCGCCGGCGGCTGCTGGCTCTATTAGTCGCGCGAGTGAAAATCACTTTTCAATTTTGCCCGATACACCGCTGGAAACTTGATCGAGCCGGGGGTGTGCGTGCGCGCAATCTATCTCGCTCCCAATTATTTTTGCGGGATCAGCTGGCTGGTGATATTTTCGCCAGGTTATCAGCGTGACCGCCAAGCGCGCGCCTCTCTTTCTGTCGGCTATAAATCAGTCCCCGATCTTTTCGTCGCGTGCGTTATTCCCACACTTTTTCTGTAATACCATTATCGCCTCGTAAAAATGAAAGCCTGACTGCTATTGTGAATGACCCGATGCCGCGCGAGCTGAGTCTCATAAATCGAGTGACCCAAGTGGTTTATCGTTAGTGTAATAAGACGGAACAGTGGCGGAAAATTTGGAAAATCAACTATAACGAAAGGGCGAATGCTCGAAAATTTGGAGGCAACTCTCGGCAGAGTTGAACTAATCTTAAAACTAGTGGAAAGCTGCGCGAGGGGAATCTTGTTGACTCACGGAATAATTTTCGGCGAGGCAAGCAACCCCTCGATTAAGGAATGGCTGTACGCGCCGGGCCGCGTGAAACGATGATGTATTAGGGGGCCAAAGTTATTATTTGTTCGGCTAATATCCGACTGGTAATCGTCGTGTTCAACAAGTACCCAGGAGAACGAAAACGGGAGTCTAATTTGCATAGTAAAATCGTAGCTGCATTATCTTAAGCCCACTTCGATATAATGAAACACGAATTCGGTGCTTCTCCTTTTGGCGAATTCTGTTTCATTCAATTACTGTCGAAGTAATTAAAGGGCGAGAAAACTTAATAAAGTTGGGGGAGGCTTTATGATCGCAAGGCGATAAGCTCCTCGATCTCTCGCTTTAACTCTGGAATCCAGACCTCCAGAATCCAGGGATTTCGGGATAAAAATGCTCCGCGCGATAAAATTCCTTTTAACGTGCTAATTAGCGTCAGCCGGCGGTGAACATCCGGCGCTTTCTTTCGCTGGGAGAATTCCAGGTTGATCTGAATACCCTCGACCGGTGGAGTCCAGGCGACAAGGGCTCCACGGAAAAATCGATGCTGGGCGAGTTTAAACGCTCGGCGAGATTCGTTTGATTACATTCAGAGTCATAAGCAGAGCCGGCAGAGGGTGCAAAAATTTCACTTGACTTCTGAAAGTTGCCGTAAGTGCGCCGACTGTTACGAGCAGCCGCGGAACATTTTTTTTTAACGGGGCCCTCTTTGCTAAGGCCAGGTTATACGCCCCGCGGCGTTATGCAGGAAGCCGATTGAATGGGAACTGGAATATGAAACCGCCCGGCGCTATTTTTCTCTACGCTAGTGGACTTGCTTCCAGGAAACTAGTCCATTACACAGATATTACCAGGAATACCAGGGATTCTCTGATACAATAGCTGGGCGCCGTTCCACGGGGCCAGAGCGGATTAAAAGCACGCCGAAACAAAGCGAACATTCCCCCCACGGTGAATTAGATTAGAAGGAGAGCTCGTTTTCGGAATGAAAACGACGTAGGAAAAAGGGGTAGGCCCAGATACGCTGATAGCGGAGGGTGACTGGCTGGGGCATGAAATAAATGAAGGCATTCACAAAAAGCTGCCATTACAGGATCCGAAATCGCGCCCGGTGTAACTAGGCTCCCCTTCACGGGTCAGAAGAATTCTGGAACTCTCCCCGTGTAATCGGACTTGATCACGCTCTCGCGGATACTCGCCCGAATACGTCCTACACAAGCGAGCCTTTTAAAGTGTTCGCTCACCGTGTCTCCTTCCCTTCTTCCCGGAGAGCAGCAATGCGAGAGGGATGCCAGTACTAGTACTCGAAGGAAAGGATCAGAGAGTGGCGGCCAATGTGCTGCCGCTGACATTTCGTCCGACCCTTCCCTTCGATCGATCGCTCGGCCCAAGAATTTTGAATTAAGCGGAAGGCCAGGCAGCCAACTGAGCAGCAACCAACCCACCACTCACAAAGAACAGAGAATCCTTCTCATTTGCTCGCTTGTACGAGGGTGGAGTTTCAACCAAGTGCTCGACTGCCAGAATCGGAAATTAAGGTTCGGCCGATATCAATAAATTTGAGACAGCCTTTTTCTCCCGCCTTAAACCTCCAGTGCTCTTTCCCTTCCCGTACCTAAGGAACGCACTCTTTCCCCCTCTTCCCTTTTAACTTTGCCACTTTACGACTTTTGATTAGATAACCGTGTCGGGATTCTGTCGATTTTCTAAAGCCCTGCCCCCCGCTCAATTGCCCATTATTCAACGCCTTCGATCCATACTGAATCTTCTACAGCTGAAAAGTCTTCTGAGTAAAACGCGAAGCAATTACAAAACTGCAGGTGAAATGGATTGTACAAAAGGGGTATTTGTCAATTAGATAGTCGGTATAAATCAATTAGCGTACCGGGCACTCAAGGAATTAACAGTTAGGTTCGCAGACGTCGTCTTCAATCTTCATTCCGCCCTTCTTAAACCCACTGTCCTTCCTTCATTACTGGTTGTCTCCCTCTCTTGGCACATTGTCGCTTTGCCCGAGCCCGTTCTTCTTCCAATCCTCTCTTCCTGAGGGGTTAGTCGCGTGTGAGAAAGTCTCGAGACGACGTCGACGACGTCGACGGTCATATAGGGCAGGCGCATTATCGTGCTTGAGGATCCGTGAAAATAAGGTCTCGTCTTCTGGTGTGAAGTGGTACACACGCGCGGTCGCTCGCACGAAGGACGTCGGATTGAAGCCCAACCTCGAGCGTCCCTACTGATCGAGTAGACGCGCGCGCTCCTGCTCCATTTTCCATAGACCGCCAATGGGAATCCGGCGGCTTCCCCATTGTACCTCCATTACACCTTACGCGGAATCGATTGCTGTCAATAAAGCGAAATAGACTGCACTCGTCGGCCCGCCGTTGTATTGTGCCCCGCGAATCCCGCTGACGGGAATGACTGTAAATAGAGCTTGGTACAATAGTACTCCTGCCAACTCGAATATCCCGTCGACCCTATGGTAACTCTATCTTCTCAAATCAGTGAAATTCTCCCATTATCTACCATTGTGTAGAAAAGTAACAATGTTCAATTGAAACAATCAATTACTGGTATTGCTGGCCCGGCAGTCTTCAAGAGGAATTTGCTTAGAGAAGTCCTGCCACGAGGGCTTATCGAACGCTATGAATTGTAGCATTGGAGTTGCTGATTCATTAATTTGAGAGGAGTGGGAGCGCATGCGAAACAAGCCTGTCGTTTGAAAGGGAACGGCTTATTCAGATGGCGACAGGCTCGACATGAACTGCAGAGGGCCATCAGGAAGTAATTCTTGTAGAGTAAGTGGCCCGTGCACCAAGCTGTCCTTGCCGGGCACAAGCCGACCCAAAAAGAGAAAGAAGCTACGCCAGTTGTAAGACACGCGACATAAACGCGACTGGTGAGTTTCGCGCGAACGACTTTCAGGTGTGTCGTAAAGAGCACTCGTCGCCATAAAGACCATTCAGGGCAAAGTTGCGTGCGTAAAGTCAGTGGCACACAGAGCCTCTAGATTGCCTCTTGAAATGCAAATCCGAACTCCCGAAAGAATTGCAAATACCGCTGCGTATATCAACGTGCCTTCTGAATACCCGTTGTCTCTGCTCTCGTTTTCCTCGGCTATTTCTGTCCCCGCTCGCTCTCCACTGGATATATCCGAAATGTACATAGAGCCTCTTTCGCCTCTTATGCCCTCGAATAGCACGCGTCCTATGGAAATTCGAGCTTTCAACTTGCAAGCCTACTTTGCAAGTAAAGCACGTTGCCTTTTTAAACACTCTGCTCCCGCAAGCTTCAAAAAGATACATCGAATAACTCTGATAGAAAGATTCGAGTAAATAAGCGTAAATTATTGTGGTTCGATGGTCGATGCCGGTGGATTTTGGGGGACGAATAAGATGATCTACTGTCAAGAGGAAGGGTCCTGTCCACCGGGAAATATCCCAGTGGCTTTTCTCTCGACAGCTTCTCCGTTAGCAGGCTCTAACGAGGGAAAGAAGGTGGAAGGGTAAGTCGTGACAGCAGAACGTAACAGAGGCCGAGCTAGAACGAAGATTCATGGGCCCCGCTGACCCTCTTCCGGCCGCATACTAAGCTCCTTCCCTAACATTTGCACTCTATGCCCAGTAGGGACGACATACACTTTCTTTAGCAAACCTTCTCCAATCTCTAATATGTAAACGAGATTTTTCCTATAAGCACTCGTAGCTCCAATTACCTTTTATAGATTCACTCCCTTCAATAATAGAAGCACCAAGCTTCCGGAGAACCGGTTTGTTATTCTATAATTCCCAACTTGTGGAAACAGCTGCAACTGTCGTAAATAAATGACAGACCGAAGATAACTCAGTCGAGAATTCTCACGGATGGTACGGGCTTAATGAACTTACTAAGAACTTCCACCTTTCGCGTGACGAAACTTCATTTTACACCAACAAGAACCTTCACCGACTCGGGTAAACAAGATAATTCATCGCGGAGATAGAAAGGTTCACTGGCAGTGAGGTAAATATTCGAAAAAATTGGTGGAAAGTATTGTTATCTTAATAACGAAATAGGCAATGACAGATCAGGGTTGTAGCTCGACGCTTTAGTTGGTCTATTTTGAAAGGCTTAGCTGAGGGAACCTTAAAGTAGAGGAATAGCTAAGGTCGCCTGTATCGTTCAGGAGGGTGAATTAATTCTGAGTTGGCCAAGGTCTCAAGGGGATTATTAGGCTGGACGCGCAAAAGTTTCGGCCGGCCTTAATCTCTTCTCAAGAGCGGTTAATTTAGGTACATGCACCCATCCCCCAATCCTATCCCCCAAGCACTCACCACTAAACCAGAAAGCAATTATAGGGAATTGAAACATTAACTCGATCACTAGGACTCGTTCATTGGCTCCCTCGAAATATGACACTATCGTCTTTGCCAATAGTTCAAGATTACTTCACCCGAAAATTTCGATAGTTGGTCACACCTTTTCACACAATATTCGGGAGGATATTTATCAAATTATATGCACGAATGTATTAAAGATTCGCTCGAGTGCACTATATATGGATTAAACAGGATTGCCAATATTTTATAAAGCAGTCCTGCAAAGCTGCATCAAACTATGGATAGGAGGGGTGGCGTTCCTATAAGTGGGTGGGATTCAACAGGTGCTACTGTAACATGCGAAACTACGTCAGCAAGTACATGGTGCTAAGAGATCGAACAGGAAGAAAAGTCACGACCTATTCTCCAGCAAAATCCAACAGTCTTTCAAAGATAATATATCGTTGCATTATTAAAAAGAAATTCTTACCTTTCGACTGGCGCAGCGAATTCTCATCTCCTCGCAGCTACGGAGCAGCATCTGAAACAAAACAAGGATGATATTAGCATATCCTCCAGGAATAACTAACATGGCTTTTTTCGCAGGCTGCGCCGTAATCACATCAGGAGCGCTAGAAATACAAAGTTGAAACTTTCGGAGCAGTGTAATTCAATATGTCCCGGACGAAATTCGTTCCAGTTAAAGGGACTTAAGAGTAACTGCATCGAGCGTGGACTGAGTGACGCAAATTAGTGCCAGTAACTGCAATAATACTATTTGGTAATTATCAGCGAATGGGCTTAAACTACGACAGTGGGCTTAAATCACTCAGTGCTCCACCATCGTAGTTCAATTTCCACCGACTGTAAATGCCAACACAGTCGAAAATGAAATACTGTCCTCTTGGGTAGAATTGTGGAATTGGAAAATATTAATTTTTGACAACATTGAACATTTCGTTGATTGAGAACCTGTGCAAATAGAAATCATTGAAAAAAACTGTGCAGTTCGTTTGGAAAGTCGAAGTGTGATCGTAAATCGTTATGGCTGCCATTCCGCGATAGGAAAGGCCACCAAAATTCTGCCATTTCGTGGTTGACGAGTCGAAGGGTGCAGGCGCATTATCATAAACTCATTACCCGACCCAAATCCCCGACGCAGTGGCAAAACAATTTGCACTGCATATAAATTAAGGCCATTATCATATTAATTCCTATCGGTACGACAGCTATTAAATATATGCCCTGCATAAATCAGCTGTATTTCCCCGGAGGATCCACAAGCTCGCAGCTTCCATCGGACCAATAAATATTTTTCGACTTGATATTGTAATATCCCATGTCCAGGAATTATTGGTCCAATAAATATGAGAAAACCGCACGAGAGATATTATTTATATGGAAATCGAGCGTGCTGTTGCTTGTTCTCACTACAACTTTAGCAATAAACTTTGAATAAAACTACGAAGCACATATACTGGACGAGCAATTATAATACTGTTCAAATTCGTACGATCTTTCATGGTCCTATTAAAGAGACATAATGAGGAGGCTGCAATAATGGTATATGCGATATGTTGACCCAATTAACTTTCCTTTCATTCGACCATCCGCGGCGGTGCTAAATGGCATCCTTAATTAAGGATAACGACTGCGAGCATCTGGTGGAAAAGCGCGTAACGAAGAGCCGAGCAATTCTACCCCTCTCGGTGTCCCTGGATGCCCGATGTCCGATTGCCCTTTGAATTTTCCATTGCGGCTTAAATTAAGCATGTAGAACACGAGTGCGCCGTCAGCAAGACAGTGCACGGAATCGGAGAACGGGCAAACCAATGCCGGCGAGCGCAACCGACAGAGTTTCTCCGTTGGATCGAGTTTGGTCGTGAAATTTGTCGTCGAGCTGGTCAAAGGCTAATTCTCGTTGAATTAGAGCAGCGACGCTGGCCATTCCCGAATGCGCACCGGGCTTCTGCGAGCACTCCACCGGAGGAAGAGGGAAGAGACGTATTCTTCCTGGTAGCATTCTAGAGCACAGTGCACCTCTACTGTTTCAACCGATAATGCTTCCCTTGACTATCTGACTAATCACCAGCTGCCATCCGTAAATTGAACACCGTTTCCAACCGAGCCATTTTGATTACTCTCGTGCTCGCTTCACTTTTTCCATTATATTCTCGACTATTCTCCACTAACTTATTCCTTGCGCTATTTTCTGCCCCCCACCCAGACAATTGTCTCAATGACCGCATTCTGCTTGTTACAGGTTCGATAAGCAATATAGACGGGGCGGAGTACCACTGCAATAAGACTGCGGTGCGCAAGGTGATCAGCGGTGTTGTTGGTGCAGCGAGCTCGGTTACTTCGATCCAAGTAGCCAACCTTCTGCGACTCTTCCGTATTCCGCAGGTAAGTTTTCAATATCAGCCCTTCTACAATTGGCTAAATTCAACAAGGCTCGGCACGCAAGCCCGAATTACTGCTGAAAGGCCAGGATTGCTTTAGAGAGAAAGGATCCCTGCTGGTTGCATGCAGTGCAACTTTACGAAGAAATTAATTTAAGCCGCAAGAAACGTGAACTTCCGAAGGGAATCTTTCATAATGCAAGTCCTACGTTGATTCAATCAAAAACTTCCCAATGGAAGGATGAAACTATGCTCTGTCTAGAGTGCGTGTATTTTCATCACTTCGCCTTTCCCTCCCTTTTCCCGTTGCGGAATGTTGCAAAATTGACTCGGTGAAAATTACACTGAGTCGCGAATGCGTTTGAATCAAGTTTTGAAACACGGGACGAAAAGATTCTTGGCATGTTCCAATTTCGACTAACTATCATGCTACCAGACTAATGAAAACTTCCGTCGCCTAGCATAGATGCCCTAGATTCTCGTTATGAAACATTGCCTGAAGATGTGCGGTTTCATCACTTTCATCGCATCACTAGAATCCCCCAAGAACTAATAAAGATTGATGATTCACGATTACTGATATGAAAAGGGTATTAATGCGTCCGACGGATAAGTGGCAATGAATCTTCGCGAGGCATTTGCCTGATCCGTGGGGTATCAAATTTTAATTATAAAAATTTAGAATAACCAAAAGATAAAAGGTCGCCGGATTTACAGTCTTAGCACCGGATGGCTGGCAGGCAGGCAGGACGGAGGACGCGCGTTCCGCACGACTAAAAATCTCCAGGTAGCGCCGAGGCGGATTTAATAATTCCGCGCGCAATAATAACGCCTTTGAAGGCGCGTCCGGAGGAAAGACGGTGGCCGAGAATTTGATATCCCAGCAGCGGCGTAATTAAAATCCGGCGAAAGTTTTTTGGGCACTGCGGAAAGAAGGCAGAGCTCTAAAACCGCGGTGATTCAAGTCCATTAAACACAGCAACAGTTCGCATTAGCATCTGGCGAGAGCACAATGAGATTTCCCAATATAAACCAGTAAGAGCGTTCCGCGTCCTGCTGCCTAGTATTGGATGGAAGCTTCGCCAGTTATATCTGCCCTTTCTTCCTACACACGAAAGATTCTCTCACTCACTCACTCTCGGCTTTCGGTTCTGATCCGCCGTCCCCTTTTTCACACACACTCTCCGCATAAATCCACCCGGCCGAGATCGATGCGACCTTCGTCCGGCCTTTCCTTGTCAGCGGCTGAAAAAAGTTTGTGCATCGCGAAAGTGGGTTAGCCGCGATCCCACTGACTTTCACACCGATAACAATGCTTATGTTAGCCATCTACTTTACAGTCGAGGCGTGACCATCATTTTAATGTGTGTTATACGTAGGAAAGAAAGGTCGGAATTATCAGATAGGATACAATGTTCCCCGAGAATTCCCAATAATGTGTTCCGTCGGAGCTTTCGTAAGAAAAAGTTGGAGGAGACCATTACATACGCTATCAATGATGCCTGAGGGTGTCTACTGTTCGGAATGAAGAGAAATGTTCTCCAGACCGAGGTTGAACAATTTGAAAGATATCCTGGGACTTTCTACCTCGCGGGAAAGTATTCGGACTTGTATAGTAATCAGTATTGCATTGAAAAGGTAAGATGAACTATAGGATTTTCGTGTGGGGGCGCAGTTGAAACCTTAATCGAGATTTACCCTTATCAAATGGACGGTCCCATCGATGGGCACTCGGCCGAAAAAGGAAATACATCGGGCAAAAGCCTTGCCAGAATTCGACGTGCCAAGAAAAATGCTGGGATAAAGAATCCTCTGGTTCCTTATAGGCAATGCGACCGTATTCATGTGGGACGTATGCTTTAGTTCGAGTTAGGTGAAACGGAAACATATAAAAGCCAGTTTCCCCTTCAATCGTAAAAAGTCCGCCATATGACGATAAAAAACAAGTCCCGGCAGAAGTGCTTTCATCGCTGAATTCATGAATACACCAAGAACAATATAATATTTGCGCGAGGGCTAATATTTGTCGTGTAACCTCGCGTCAGTCGTATTTTGTCACAGAGTTGATTAAAGTGCCTGGAAAATGGGATCGCTTGTCAAACAAGCTGACAGACATTCCTGCCAATATGCATTTTGCCGGCTGACTTCCCTCGTGGATATGCCAACAATCCCATCGGTCAACGGCAAATATAACTGCCTCGCTCTCTCTCTCTCTCTCCCTTCCCACGCCTATATTTGTCTGCCGACAATTAGAACGGTCGGATTCACTTTCCGAAAATTTGTTTCACCGCTTGGCAGACCGGTACTTTCAGTTACCTTGTCATCGGCCTTTTGTTCGCCGATCATATCGATTTCCTACACCGTTTATATTTAACTTATACCTTTAGCCAACCATTTTTCATTCTAATTCAAGTTTTTTTCCTACCCTTTGGTTTTCAATTTGTCCTGAATCACTCGCCGCGATCCTCCAAGATAGGAGAAGGGGCCGGATAAGGAGAATTAAAAATTCTTGTCAATGAAAAGCGCGTCTCATGGTGATAGGGGCTCTTCCGATACAAAGGGGATTTCAGGCCGGCGGACTACTCACGAAATCAATTTCAAGATTCGCTGGAGCATTCAATCAAGTGGATTTGGCAAGACCTTTCACACGATCTCCCAACACATTCACCTGATCTCTGAGCTAGAGCTCGGTGGACTTACAATTGATAGTGTAATCTTCCAACAAGATCGCCATTAAAATAATGACAGATTTGAGCCTTACGGTAATTCATCTGCCTCTTAGCAAGTGCTAATGAACTAGGGGTAATGAATTACCCTGTAAAAGGAGTTTCTTAGTAGAAGACTAGATAGGACGGTTAAGAAACTTCTCTGAACTATAGCCTATCTCACTCACGAGAGTGTTAAGTGAGATTAAAATTGATGCGAGCCTGTTAGCAAGTAGATGAATAGCACTTTAAACCAGGCGAATTTCGAAAAGACAAGAGCGCAACAGTATAAAATGAGAATACAGAAATAGAACGGCGTTTGCCCATTGGGGGGAATCGGCGAACAATGAAACAGGCTGGCAAGGGATGTGTGATAGAATATTGCTGTTCTGTTCTATGTTATACGACAACTGAATGGGCGAAACGCTACAGAAACTCCAGGAAAAGTCCTGAATGACAGGAATGTTCAATTTCGGGCATCAATCACGAACGCACAATGGCATTGAGTGTACGCGCGAAAGATCGCCGTTTCGCTGATTTCCCGAGTGTCCTTTCCCATTCACGCGAATCGTTAGTGCGGAAATACAGAACTTACAGTTCGCTTCCAACACTCCACTATTTCGCAGCCCTAGACCACATAAATCTTTCTCCCCAACTTTGGTAATAATTTCTCGCCCAAGAAAGAAGCATAAATCTATGCAAAAAGAGCGAAGTCTCGCGGCAAACTTTTGCAAAAGCATTCGTAAAGAAGTTGTGCCACGGAGAATTAGAAACGATATATTACGATCCAATTGGTGTATTATGTGCGCGGTTCGTCATTGCGCGCTTTTTGCCCCAGTGAAAGCGATGAGAAATACCCATATCTCTTTCGGAGCAATTAAAAAGCTAATGAAGTTTGGCAGAATTTCGATGTGGCGGTGGCCCGCAAATTCGTCGATCGCCGGGGCGATGTGTTTCATTATCCCGTTAGCGACTTAATAGAATTGGAGGAGGCAAGGGCCGCCAGAGGTGTAACATCGCATGCGATCGATCGTGCACGCCGACTTAACGAACGTCAAATAATCCCGATAAAATCTCGCAGTCGGTCATTATTCTTCATTACCCGGCACAAATTGTGGCGCCGCTCGGTCATTCCGATCGTGAATTCACATCGTTCAACAACTCACTCGAATATTCGAACACTCAAATGCTTTCATAGAGTCCTGAAAATGCACTTCACTATATCATAACCAGTTTATCATTTCACACGGTTCCGAGGGAAGTACGAAGTTCACAAAATGCGGAAAGGTTACTATTGGCCGACGATGAAGTCCAGGAAGGTTGGGGGCGCCGAGTGGCAAAGGAAACGCCGGGAGAAGAACAGTTCTTATCGGTAGTAAAAAGGAGGTTATTACGAGGAACATTTTTTAAGTGACCACAAAACGAAGTTCCTGGCTATTCCACGCTGCAAATAGCTGATAGTATCACCGGCGATATAAAACGGTAGGTTGCTCTTAGCTGAAATGCTCGGGTCGGAAGTTCGGGTAGTTTAAACTTCAGCCGAGAACTTCTGCTTGTATCAAGCCTGCCGTGAGGCCAAGAGAAAAATACTCAGGCTCCCTCTTCGTCCTTCTTTCAGCGTGGGGACTGCTTTCCTTTTATCCGCAGCAAATTGCGGATGAGCGGCCGAACTAATGGGGATGAAATTTATACCGTCCAACCAGAGTCCCACTGCAAAACGTGAAAGCCCCGATCCGAGCGTATACATATATCACTCGGGCCAAGAAAAACTCGTAATAAAAGTGATCCCGCAGGTTACTCCACTAATGACTGCACTACTTTTGTCCGGTAACACTTTTTAAAGTTTAATCGCACCGCGAGAGAAGTGCTCTCGGCTTAACGATGGCAGACAATAATGGAAACAATTACATTTAAAGTGCATAATCCGCAGAACCGCCGCCAGTAATAGACTACTGTCATATTAAACACCATAAACGTAAATAAATAGCGCGCTTACTAAAGACCCAGTGCGGATTGAATCGGCTTGACTGCATTCACGAGATAACCAACGGTGGTACCGACTTTTTTATTAACTGGCGCATTTCTCGAGCGAGCGCACAGGAAAGGCACTCACTCGGAATACCAATAGCGCCACTATTCCTTAAATGGAACCTCAGGCGACTTGCTAACTTGATTTTCCACGTCGTTTTACGCAATCCTGAAATATTTCCGGAATGCTAATATATACGAAGAAAGAGGGCGCCCGCACACCCACACACACACACACGTAGGTGGTTCGATGGATAGTACTTTCACGAACGCGCGACTGACTCGATCTCGTTTGGTTAGTCGCAATCTTCCAGTAGCACGATGATGCGAGAACCTCCACAATAGCCTCGAGGCTGCGAATGATTTCTGCCGACGCAGGTAACTTTTTGCCACGAAACGGAAATGACATTGCCTGGCGCAGATTTGGCCGCGTCAGGGTAAACACAAACAGCACTTTCCATAAACGCTCAGCGAGACATACTTCGATGCGGCAAGCCACCCTTGAAATGGAAACCCTCTTACTTCCAATCGCTGCGTCTCTCGTTCATTACATATTCCGGGAACGTGGATGGATATTACCGTATCCAGCTTGCCCCATGCATTCCTAATATTCTCAACTAATATTCCGACAACCCAATTTTCTTAACACCCCTCTGCGTATAAGTATATCTGATGGAAATGTATGAGTTCGCTCCGCTTTTACTTCGGCCAAATTATGGATTACTTCGCGCCATTAATTTTCATCCCACTAAAGCATTCCATTGTTTGCTGGCGGTGAAAATTAATTTATGCAAAAATGTAATTCATAGTTCGCACTCGGCGGTATTGAGAGCAGAGAATAGCAGGTTGTACTCGCAGTGCATTAAGATCGAGTTGCCGCCACTATTCCATTAACTGAATTTCATATTACTTGAAAGCATTAACTCCGCAGTTCGCCGAAGTATTCGCTTGTTTCAGCGGGGCGGAAATTAATTTCTATGAAATCCTAATCTATTCATGGCACAGCAGGCTTCGCCGGGATTCTCTATTTTTCGCATTATCGTCTTGCCGAGCGATGAAAGAAACCGTGACGAACTATTCATGGATAAAAACAATGAAGCATCCATCAATCGATTAAACTGCTAATTCGCATCGCGGAATAACAATGACGTCCGCGTGCCATTTCCCGGGCGAAATCTTTTGCATCAAAGCCGAGGGCGCGCGCTTCCCGCTCGCTGCGGTCGCCACGATGAACAAAAGGCCAGTAAACGTATTTAAAGTAACAATCAAAGCGGGAATCTCGCTGGGAAACAAAACGGAGCGGAAATTCCAGGCTGCGGCGCGCGAGAAGCTGAGAATGCGCGTTGCTGATGAGTGCGAAACTTTTCACTGTCTTCAATCCGAACTCTGCGATATAAAAAACGTATTGAATATTTTCCCAAATGCGTAGCTATATCTACGAACTTCGAGGTACTCTCGAGAAAAGATAACATTCACTACTTCAGAAAATCTTAGCACGTTCCGCTGGAAAAATAGATCTCGGCAAGATGTAGGCGAACTTGCCAATCCCTTTTAAAAATACGTATGCCAGCAACTTTTCAATACACGCCCTATTGAAACACCCACTCTTCGCTTTAACTTCACTCTCCAATTGGCTGGCATACTTCACGCTTTAGCTAGTCCAGAGTAATCAAGCGAAATACCAAAGTTCATCGATTGCCACCTGATGAAAGCTTGTTATCATCGATGCACCAAAGCCTACTTTGCAGTATCGGGACGTTCGGGAGAAGATTACGTAACACTTTGGGAGATAGTCCTCCCATTGGTTGGAGGAAAGAGGTTAGTGCGAAGGTTGAAGTAAAGCTTGCCGAGTGGATTAACTAGGCTTGCATCAGCGAGATCACATTAAACGGAAAGTTCCGCAATATTTCGGATGAATTCCTCGGCACACGCCACCAAAGATACCTCAAGTTAATCTAAGTCAGAGTTCACCCCGATATAATTAAGAAAGTCTCCCCAGCGAATGCAACGAGCGTTCCTCGGGGCGAAATCATTTCCGCTT
Source organism: Ectemnius continuus (assembly GCA_910591665.1). NCBI lineage: Eukaryota > Metazoa > Arthropoda > Insecta > Hymenoptera > Crabronidae > Ectemnius > Ectemnius continuus. The sequence continues at coordinate 14,358,221 of OU342861.1, forward strand.
TGAATAACTATAAAAAAAGAAAAGCAGGAAACAATATAGCTGAACTAAATGGCTTGGCAGCCGAGCGGACAAATGCGAGGGGAATCCAGTGAGGGGAAAGCATTCTCGGCTTAGTGGGGGGAGAGTGCGCGTGCCAATTGCCAGTTGCGCCAGAAGTCATTTGGTTTAGCTAATGAAGCAATCAGTCGATACGATCTACGTGTCGCTGTTGCCCGGAGAGATATGCGTGTCTATACATATATAGACATAGATGCGCCAGCTAGATTGCATATGCAATTCAGGATGCATCGCTGCCAGTGATCAAACATCGGCTCAACGAGAGATAAAATCTGCAATGAAATTAACTACGATTAATAGTAAAATGTCTCCTCTACTTGACTAATTCCCCGATCCCTTATTTCGAGAGGGGAACACCGCGATACCAAAGCGGAAATTGCACTCTTCGATGTGTTGGTGACTTATTAACCTACTTTCCGAATGCTAATCCACGAGACGTACGTGCGACGAATCTTCGCCCGATGAATCTCTGGCTCACCGCGGTGCTAGCGGCGGGTATTAAAGTTGGTAGATTAATCAAAGAAAATTACATTCGCTGGCAATAATGCTGCATGGCCACGCACCCGTATTGCCACTGAGATTGGAGGCCCCGAGCGACCGGGTAATTCTGCCCGATATCCATCCACCGCTCTCCAATAAATGCGCTAATGAATTCAGCGCCGTTCCAATTCCTGCCCCCCCACCAACTCCCACCGGCGACCCAGTCGCGAGTGATGATGGTTTTACAGCCAGGTATAAACAAAAGGGAACTGGCATCCAACCAATAATTCGAAGGCCGAGCCGACGGCTTTGTGTCTATCCGAAAGCTGTAATCAGTCGATACACAGACGGCACCAATAAACCTCCTTAAATCTGACATTTCGTTCTTATGCTCTCCCCACCTCTGCCCTGCCCCGCCCCGCCCCACTCCTTCCATCGATGCACATTGACGAGAAATACGATTTAAAGAGGCTTACTAATATCACGAACTTTTTCGATGCCAGCGAAATATTCCCACGAGTCCTTTTCCAGATACATGAGGGAGAACCTTGCAAAAAGACTGAAAATTGTTGTGCTTTTTAAGGTGGCTGTTGAAAAGATCAAAGTCCTTTAAAGCGACTAGAACTTCTCGTGCTCCGTTCCATGTATAGTTCATATACTAGACTCTCTACTTAGCTAGTCACAAAGACTATTTAGGAAGCGGAAAGTAGCTCGTGATATGTGCGCACTCGGAGAATGGGTGGGTTTCACAAGCAGTGTTTTAAAAGCCCTGCTCATCAAGATGAACGGGAAGAAAACGTTACGCGACAACGAAAAGTTGCAGAGTCTGTCTGAAAAATGGGTCAGAGGTTCCAGTCCGTTTGGGCTCTGCGGGTGCTCTCTTCTCGCCGCCAATTTTCCCCACCCCTCCTTTCTTTACGTTTCTTTTTTCTCCCCCTCCCCTCACCCCCACACTTCTAGCTCTCTACTCCAATTTGAATCAAAAGGCCGAGGATTGTTTCCCCGCTCTTTAGTGTGAGATTTTTCAATTTCCAGCGATGAAAGAAACTCCGTGAAGTTTGCGTTGACAAAAAGAGCATCTAGCTTTACGGTGGCCGATCTTTTTGTGCATTGTAACTATGCTCAGAGGCGTGCCAGTCAAATTGCAATCTTAGTCGGAGGAAAAAGGCAGAATGCATCGTGTAAAATATTGCAAAGACTGGCTGACACGCGACAGCAAGTGCCTCGCAACAAAAACATCATCAGTTTGGGACGTTAATTATATCAGACCCCTCCTTGTTATTATTTTGTAATCACAGGTGTGGTGTTTATCTCAGTGGCGAAAGGTAAACTCTGTGTCTTCGAGATTCCGTCCACATCTGTGCGCTCTCATTACCCTAACTTTCCTTACTCGGTGGAAAGTGGCGCTGAACTTCTAATACCAGTGGCGCACCACTGCAGTAAAGTTGAGCAGGGTGAAAATGAATCCTTCTCATTTTCGCCCGGCTAATCCACATAATCTTATTGTGCAACTTCATCCACGCCACTCGAATATATGTGACGGCAGCCTTTGTTTAATTAATTTGAGGGATCCCGATAATTACAGCTATTCACTGCATCGACAGTTAATTCCAATGGAGCGATATATATATCCGCGCCATGATTATAATTAATGACTGGTGCGCTGGCTGCTGGTCATGCGAGAGAAGTTTCACGCACTCGGCTATGATGCTAGTGCAATCAAGAGTCCCTGTTTCGAGGGAAATTGTTAGGTGGACGCCGGCGCATACTAAAGTGCCAGGAAATAGAGGATAGCCGGGTAAGTGAAGCGGCAAGTCACGTGTCAGGATAGACACTTTGACAAGGGGCTTCAATAGAAGCTGCCTTGTGGTCCATTGGCTCGATCGAAATATAGATGTGCACTGGGCACCGAACGCCCCCGCGCACACCAACTACACTTGCCAGGGTATTAACATAGAGGGACCTTATCAGTGCGTGCATTGACTGATCCGATCGACGCATTCGTAATGCGATTAATAATTCGTATCCTAGTGACGCACCTCCTGAAACCACACGCAACAATTATAACAGCCTCCCATCAATATCCAATCTTTCCCATTGGTGCGCCCTTACGCAAAATAAATGTGCCGATCGATTAGAATTTATTCTCGACCGAAGATTATCAAATAATATTAAAATAGTTGGTCGTAGATATGTCGCACATGCTAGCGAATGGCAAAGTTCCAGAGGCGAGAGGAGCTTACAACGGCGAAGAAATTTTAATAAAGAACTTCTCGCCTTAATAGAGTGCAGACGAGGTGGTCGCTTTAATTATTGAGGCGGTCGGATAATACCCACGCAAAATCTGGCGCCAGACGGAGAAGGTGCAAGCTTGAGGTACGGAAGAGGAATATTAGACTCCGGAATAGAGCCGCCAATTAGTCATAATTGAATAGCAGGAGAGAATCGTGGAGTGGCTAATTTGCAAGTGAGAAATTACTTGGGGTAGCGAATGGCAATTTTAAAAAATCGTTTTATTATAATGAGCGTGAAATGAGCAACACGGAGACGGTTAAAGGAAATCTGGAATACTATCTCGATGATATGCCTGCTGTTGTGACCATATCGACAATAGTAATGCGATGATTGCATGCAAGATTTTGCAGTCTTTCATTAAGGCAGAAAATTAAATGCCAATTTGACTCTAATCTCGGCAGAGGTATACCGTTTGAAAAAGCAATTAACTCGAGGACAGCTTCCCCCCTTCCCTTTTTCCGGGAAGGAATGGATTCCGTTTGAAGGGTTGAGTCTTGCCACTGGTATTGCGTCGCGCATCTTTAATTCAGGAAAGTTCGCCGCGCGACAGCAGCGATGCCATTTGCATATCGTTGTAAGTTGGAGGTTAAATATTCCTCGCGGCTGATTTCGCCAGGGTGTAGCTCGGCTTGAAACGATATGCAGGCTTTCGTTGGAGGCAACGAAAAGGCAGCCCTGAGAGTCGTTCGGCAAGCTTTCCTGCAAAATGGAAGCGAGACTTCTTCATCCCGAGTAGAAGCTTGCGGGGAAAACTCGTAAACCAGCAGACGGAAGGCATCGACCGACGATCTGTAGTGGCCACTTCTCGAATTGGTATTATCGGAAATCGTTGGATAAGTCACACTCAGGCATCGACCCGATTCCCCGGCTAAATTGGATCGCGAGACACCCTTGCCATGACAAACCAGCACAATGCAAATTTGGAAGGTCCGATATTTCAAGGGAACTTTTTCGGGCTCTCTCCTTCAGGCAGTAACTTTTCAAAAATGCGATCTAATTTCACGGATGTCGTGGCTCGACTTGAATGAAGCTTCAGCGCGCGCACGGTGAAAGGGCAGATCTAAACGAGAGTGGCAGAAAATCGAAATTATCTTCGATTCTCGTGGAAAGGAATCACTAACGCTGACACCTACGGGATTATTTCGCATGCAAACTGCTTGAATCAAAGAATGAGTCAGCAAAACTGAAGTAAAGATCGACCTTTCAGAAGGTGCTTTCTCCCACACCCTGACCCGCTATATAACCTGTCGGTTCACCGCTCCTCTCCTCGCTAAGCTGCCTCGGGAAAATTTCCCATTCACCTATCCCACTGAGTAAAGGATCATTACGATATATCGTTCCCTCCTATTCATGCCACGATCATCCTGGATAATACCAGAGCGGTCTGTGCGATTGCTGCTGCGGGAGATACGCACCAACAAATTCGCCACTAAATTCACCTGGCTTTCCAAGCACTCTATAAAAGTACATCCAATTGATAAGCCAGGCCTACATTGAATTAAATAGTTTTTTTTTTTTAAAAACAGGGGTAAAAACCTAGTAAACACTCGAGGAACTTAATGCCGAAGTGTTCGGCCAGGTGAATAGTAATAAAACAGCCGCGACTCGCTTATCACTGAGCGAAGGCCTCGTTCTCGGAACACACTGTTCCTGTTAATTAATTCACTTTAACGAGATCCGAGCATACTGGGAAGCAGCAGCTAGACACTGCTGCTCTTTACCGTGGGGAAAGTCTGGTGCGCGTCAAAAGCCCCCAGGATAATGAAACTACCGACGATTCTTTCGAAGCCTAGTGCCGCCCCTCCCACTCTCGCGAGCTACGGCTCCGCTTTAATTAATACAATTAATTCAATTAAAGTTGTTACGTGGCATTAGGCGGAGCTCAGCGCGAGGCCGGTGAAAAAAGAGTTAATTGCACGAGCATGCGAACAATAACTAGAACGGAAAAGCTAAAAGGGCTGAAGCGATACGAGCTGGTAATGAACGTAACCTACGACCTCAATTCATCACAAGGATCGTAAAGCATAATTCATCAATAAAAAAAATCAATGACAATCCTAGACGAGTTCCAAATATTTTATAATATAAAAAAATGTATCAAACTTTATAAAGTGATAATGCTAAATTATTTGAGAGGGAGCTTTAAGCTAAACGTGCTAAATTCCTGGCGAGGCTGACCAAGAAAGTGGATGAGACCTCGACGTCTTCAAGCTCGGACGGGAAGACTATGTGCGCGAGCGCGAGCGAGAGCGAGCCGGCGATGTACTCGTTTATTCCAGTTTATTGGGGTCAGGCCCGCAATTTCGCTCGGTTTGAGCGCAGCCGGTCCGTTTCAATTAACGGTAACGTCATTTCGTATCGGCGCACAAAGAGACGCGCAATTTCGCGGCGCCCATCGTCGCCATGCGCCTCGTCGTCGCCCCTCTAAAAATGCAAACCCTCTTCACCTTGCTTTTAATACTTGTGATTACGTGTATCTCAATGGCAATTCCCGAGGCATCCTTCACTGTTTAGCCTGCGTACACCTCAAGAGACCTTTTCATTTAGCCACGGAAATAATAAGAGACTTCGTACCTAACTGTGTTCACTGTTTTCGTTGAGGCGATCAAAGAACCAGAGTAAAATATCTGACCTCTCAAATAATGAAGGGAAAAACTTGTGTGAGAGCAAAAATGATGGGGGAAAATTGACAAAAGAATAATAAATGATAATACGAGTCAAGATGCATTGAGTCTTTGGGTGATGGAGAGTTTTTTGCGGCCCGTTCGGCAGATCGATGACCAACGGGACGTGTGTGTACACTTTTTTGTCATCCCACGCGACTGGTGGATCGAGCACGCAATATCGGCCGCGTCTAAAGGGTAGGTACACACGATAAAATGGCGTGCACTGTCCCGTGGAGAAGCGAAGCTGCTACCTTCGAGAGCGGAGATAACGGCGCGGCTCGTTTCTCGCTACATAAACTCATCCGCCACGGATTCTCCGTTGGACCACGACCTACATTGTGCGGTGACGCGGCGCACCAAAATCCATCGGCTCGTCGAAGGTTGCCACTCAAGAACGAAAGCGTACGTGCTCTATACGCTCTGAGAATCGCCCTTTTTTGTTATTGATCGACGTCTATCAAGCTAACATATCATCATTTCCTTCAATATTATAAATAATGAAGAATTCTACTTTTATTTGCAATAATTCAAGATTCTCAATATTCTAAATAAATAGTTCTCAACCAAAAAACGGTAGAGGGTTTGCCAAAAATCTAAAAAAAACACGAATGAAACAAAGGGCTAAAAAGGATAATTCCTCACTGTCGACGAGGAACCAAAAGGCTCCCGCTAAGCTCTCGAAAAAGCTCGCCAGGTTCAATCTGAATGTTCGACTGGAGACGTGAATTGATGTTGCTTTGATAGGACTCCACCGCTCTGGCCCTCCAACCAATCAAGATCCACCGCTATCGCGCTACTCATTTGTTCCAAGGGACTCGTTAATTTACATTACTCTAATTACGTACAACTTATCTCCATGCTTTGTCCGGCGCTCTAATGGGGAGTAGCTAAAAGGGGTTGGTTCTTTTCACGCCCAGGGGATGAAGTGTTTCCCGCTGTGGCCTCACAAAATTCTTGTCAAGAACGAGAGCGGGAGAAAAGAGAATGCCACAAGAATGCGGGCGTTCTCATTTTTGTTCGCTTGTTCTCGTCGAAATAAAATCTAGACAATCGAAGTTCCGCAAGGGAGCCACTGTAATAATAAGACGCGCTGCTGCTCACGGCATTGTTATTGTCGGTGGTCGGTCAAAAGAAACCAAGATATAGGTATATAACAAAGCGAGAGTGAGACAGCGACTGGGAGCCGAGCCCCCCGGGCATACGAATTAATCTTGCCGAATCCGTTTGTTTACATAGAAAAAAGGGTGATTAATTGCCAGAGACGCGGAGGGGCAAAGACGGGAGAGGTGAGAGAGGCGGCACGAGTGGAGGAGAACGTATCGGGCTCCTTGATGAGGGAGGAAGATGGAGATGAATGTTGGTAATACCGAAACACTGGCACTCTGTGGAATGAACTGAGGATTCATTTCGACCACGTGACCTCTTCCCACCCGACACAAGGGCACGTTTGTTACGACGCACCACTATCGACGTCACATTGTCATCTGAGCAAAATGTCAAGGTGTTCGACCCAATTAAAATTGAGTCTACGCCGAACAGAGAGAAGGCGTTCCCTTTGAAGGTACCCTCCAATCAATTGATTCCCCGAAATTAAGATGAAGGAATTAGCCAGAGGGTTTTCCTGCGATACAGTCTGCCTCTCGAATCGTATATCCGCACACGAGTCTCCCGGAAATATATTTTGGAATTAAAGGAACTTCCGGCAGAGGAGATCGAAGGGGTCTGGCGAGTGAGTTGGCCTATCTCGAGGCAGCAATGTCGATTCTGCGGCTTCGAGGTGTCCGCAAAGCAACAGCATCGACCACGAATCCAATGTCGCCTGTTCGTGGTTCCTTGGCACGTCGCATTGAGGGGAAAAAGAGCAGCTCGCTGAAATATCGATAGCCCCGTGGGACGTTCCGTTAATATAAATCAGCTAATATTTCCTGACGGTCCTGCTGCTGGTGCCAGTGGATGGACCAGTTCGAGGCCAATTCATCTCTCCCACGGGAGACTCGAAGGAACCTTAACTCTTGGCCCATTATATTACACGTTTTCGCTCTCGAGGACCACTTCTACATTTGGCCACAATTCACACCCTAAACTAACGCGCTCGCCAGATAATGTCACTGCCATCCGACGGACGATTTCAAGCTTACTTTGCTTTTAGTCCTGCTTATGAAGCACCGTTTCATAGCTATCGGCAATGGGATTATCACTGGCAGCTTATGCGCTTTCGTGCACAAGGAGATTTTCCACTGTATATCTATCCCAATAAGCCGAATCGAAGACAAACCAGCACGAAGCCGGCCTATCTTTGATCATCTGGCAATTGCTAAATAATGAAAGATGTGCTGATCTAATATAAAAAGAATCTAATAAAGCTCGATTGCGATCTCGTTCATTTTTCAATCTCATACTGCGCGTGTTCGGCCATGGTCGCTTTTGAGCGGCAAGCTATCAAGTAGATCGAGAGCTATTTGTCTGGCAGGTAAGAGTAACTAGCAGCCGGTAGAAGTAAAGGGTAATCGGACAATCGTGGAGAAGGAAATGGGTGGTTAAGGATGCCCAAGGGGCGCACCCAGCGTAACGTAAGGTCGACGCCACGCGAACGTTAATTCCCGGTAAGGTGAACGCTCTGCACTTTCCGCCCTCTCCACCTCTGCGATCTTCCCGACTCGTTCACGTTCACGTCGCAGGGTAGATCCTTGAATTACGACGTGTAGATTCGCGCTCGGCGGGAATCGCTGCCGAGCGAGAGAAGTTTTATTACTGGAAGATAAGGGCGGGGTAAGTAACAAGGGTCTACGGTAATTGGAAGTTCGTGATAAGAATACGTGGCCCAGGCTTTATCTGCAGTGCTTCCTTCGCTAGTAACTTGGAAGTAAACCGCGGGAAAATGAAGGAGCAGAACGGCAAGAGTATATGAAAGAGGGAGGGAGGGAGGGCGAGCAGAACGAGTTCCCTTAAATAGTAGCTCGGTGCGCCGGCTGATTAAAAAGGTTATCGCACCCCTAGACTTTCCAGCGGGGCCGCTCATTTGCTCGCGCACGCCGCCTACCACCGCTACCACCGTCGTCGTCGCCGCCACCGCCGCCGCCACCGTCGTCGCTTTTAAAGTGCATTACTTGAAAATTGCCCCGCGAGATCGAGTGACGGGAAACCGCAATTTTAAATCACTTTAACCGCCACCGAGCAAACCACCGCCTCCCCCCCAACTGCCGGTTAGTGGCACATATATAACCGGCGTCCCGACGCGTTTACGATTAAATCCACGTGCGGCCGGCACGCGTGTTGCGAGTAATTGGGCAGCGCGCGCGTTAAACCGCGTTACGGTCTATGCGCCCTATTAATAAGCGTTACGGCCACCCTCCCCCATAAGGCAGACATCCTCCTCCTCACGCGCGCGCCTGCTAACCTACCAGGTTTATTGCAGTTTTCTGCCGAGTCGAACTTTCGTAATTATTTCACCACTTGCCGTGGCTTACCCAACAACCATGCGCACCTGCATTCTCGCTTACTGCAAGAAACGCGCGCTAACAAGTTTAAACGGACCAAGTGAGGCGAAGTTTCAATGAGCTTACTGATTGTTCTTTGTAGCCTGTTAGTTGGCTGTCACGGAGTTTGATTGAGACACGTTGCGATTCCACGAAATGCACATAATTATTTGGACTGTTTTGTTGCAGGTTTCCTTTTTCTCGACGAGCCCGGAACTCTCGAACAAGCAGCGCTTCGAATACTTCACCAGGACAATACCGAGCGACCATTATCAAGTGAAAGCGATGGTAGACATCATAAGAACAATTGGCTGGAGCTACGTATCGATAATATACGAAGAGAGCAATTACGGAATAAAGGTGAGTGCTCATTATACACCAGAAACTAGTGGGAAAGAGCTCAATGATCTCAAGAAAAATCTCCCAAGACTTGCGTCGAATTTCCTACTCTTCTCTTCTTACAATAAGTCGCATCAACGGTATAATTTTAACATCAGTCAACGTTATTGCCACTCTTCGGACTGTGCCCGCATTAACATTTATAAAGCACCGAGTGTAACGTGACGGAGATGACACTTTAAAGCTACTTCTTATTTATGCCATGTCTTATTCACGCCATTTCCGGAATTTCCATTTTATATATCTCTATTTCCGCGAATATACATACATCTCTCACATTTTCTCTATTGTAGTTTCAAGGTTCTCTTAATAGGTATGCGTTAAGTGGCCCTATTTTTTGTCTCTCGCCCGAGCTGCCACAGTGGCGCAGTGCTCCTGCATATACAACCATAAAGTAATTGGCCGAGACTCCCGCACGAATCGATTCTACAAAAACGAATTGGCTACGTCGATCACCCTCTGCGTTTCACCCTTTTTGTCCCTCTGTCACGGTACCGCGGCACTACTGAAAAGCCGAGGGAAAGCAGGAGGAAGTGGGAGGGAGGGGAGGCGAGCGAGTATACGCAAAAGAGAGCGGCGGCCTGCACGGTCGTTGATAAGTGCCACTTAAACGAGGAGCAGATTCGCAGACTCGCATGGAGAAACGAAACGAAACGAAACGAAACGAACGGTCGAACACGCCGATGGCTTGCAATCGATCGGCCTCCGCACGAGGACTCTCCAACAATGCGATTAGCTGACAATGCCATCCGAGGCATGGCATCCATTCCGGAAAATTCGAATTTAACTACCTACCCACTGAATGCACACACTACCTATTCCCGCTCCGTGACGTATGTCCGTGTATATCGATGCGTGATTGTATCCGGCTGGATAAAACTAGTTCCCGCATTCCGGAAACCGAGGCAGACGCAGCTCCTACCTGTCCCCCTCACTCAGCTCGCCTTTCAAGGACCACCACCCATTCGAATTTCACCGGCATTTGACTCAACCGGATAGCCGATCGTCCGTTGAAACAATGCCTCCTTTTGAACCGACACTGGCGAACTAAATAATTATGCAACTCCAGTTTATGCGCAGAGTTGGCGAAATAGAACGGGTTGGAGCAGCTGTGTTTTTTCAGAAACTTTCGACGGAAACTCCCGAACAAAGTATTCAGGGCAGCTTCTCGAACAAAAGATACAATGGAACTTGTGTACATCCGATGTCCTTCTATACGGTTTTAAATTCGCAGGCCTTTCTATTAAACGAGTATCGCAGCTTACGCTTCACTGCTTCCGGGAACAACTGTGCTGAATATCTTATGCATCCATTTTCGTAATCAACAGTTTAAGGTAGTTGTATCAGTATTATTCCATTCAAAAATCAACCGTTGGTCGAAGGAACTGTTAATTTCAGTGCCTGTCCCCACCAAAAATTTGTGAAAAAAAAAATTTTGAGCTAGGGCTCTGGAATTTTTACTACTTCTTTCTCGATGCAAAAAAACATTCCCCACCAAGTTTCAGCCCCGGGAAAGGTCGGGAAGTGATGAAAACATATGAAAAACCGTTGAAATCAAATATTCCAGATTGGTTTTTCATGTGTTTTAGGTCGAATTCCGGCATTTCCCCCACAACATTTATGTTTTTTTTCCGTTTTGAGACACGAGCAATCGAAAAATCAAGCGTTCGTCCCGGTCCCAGAACCTTCGAAAAATCGAAAATTTTTGAAGGGGTATGCCTTAAAAAATTTGCGAAAAAATGAATTTTGAGCTAGGGCTCTGGAATTTTTTCTACTTCTTTCTCGATGTAAAAAAACACTTTCTACCAAGTTTCAGCCCCGGGAAAGGTCGGGAAGATAAAAAAACATGGGGAAAACCGTTGAAATGAAATATTCCAGATCGGTTTTCCATGTGTTTTAGGTAGAATTCCGGCATTTCCCCCACAACATTTATGTTTTTTTTCCGTTTTGAGACACGGGCAATCGAAAAATCAAGCGTTCGTTGCGGTCCCAGAACCTTCGAAAAATCGAAAATTTTTGAAGGGGTATGCCTTAAAAAATTTGCGAAAAAATGAATTTTGAGCTAGGGCTCTGGAATTTTTTCTACTTCTTCCTCGATATAAAAAAATATTCCCCACCAAGTTTCAGCCCCGGAAAAGGTCGGGAAGTGATGAAAACATATGAAAAACCGTTGAAATCAAATATTCAAGATCGGTTTTCCATGTGTTTCCGGTCGAAATCCCGCATTTCCCCCACAACATTTATGTTTTTTATCCGTTTTGAGACATGAGGAATCGAAAAATCAAGCGTTCGTCCCGGTCCCAGAACCTTCGAAAAATCGAAAATTTTTGAAGGGGTATGCCTTAAAAAATTTGCGAAAAAATGAATTTTGAGCTAGGGCTCTGGAATTTTTTCTACTTCTTCCTCGATGTAAAAAAACACTTTCTACCAAGTTTCAGCCCCGGGAAAGGTCGGGAAGATAAAAAAACATGGGGAAAACCGTTGAAATCAAATATTCAAGATCGGTTTTCCATGTGTTTTAGCTCGAAATCCGGCATTTCCCCCACAACATTTATGTTTTTTTTCCGTTTTGAGACTCAAACAATCAATTTATGCAGCGATCGCCAAAGTCCTAGAACTTTCGAAAAATCAAACAAATCTGAAGAGGAACGACGTGGCCAAGCCCAATAAATTTGGCCAGCAGTTGCAAAATCTTATAAAGATTGTTCTGTCGAAGTTTAAACAAAGTCTATAGAAAACTGTTTTTTGATACGAGTACCTTAAAAATGGATTTTCGTGGCCTTTCCGAGAAACTTCCGGATTGCCGTGGAAGGCGGTGGAAATTAGTGAGGAGAAAGAGGGCGCCCGAGGGATCAGTTAACGGGGGAAAAAATTCTCAGTTCTTTCTACCGGATTACTTTTTCCGAGGAGGTTTCCAAGAGGGGGAAAGGATTTCGCGGAATCCTGGCTGACTCCAGCAGAAAGACACTTGAGTATAGCGGTAGTTGAATGGCTTCCACCTGAAAGCTTGCGCCAGTTAATTTCATTGAAACAGAGTTATTCCCATACTGTTGTTACTTTTTGTTTAGCCGCCTACCATAAAAGTGGCGCATCATTCACAGAGTTGGCTGATGGGTTGAGTTTTCGGGTTTGCGACGCCAAACAAAAGAGTTTTTCTTGCTCTAGCAGTGTGGGCGGCCTAATTATTTCGCATAATGTCATAGGGTCGTACGTCGGGTGACAAACATAATAGCTATCTCACTGGTATTTTCATCCCACCAGTATAGAAATAGCGTGCGAAATTGACGAGGGCGAGAGGCTTTTAACCGAGCGTGGGTACGAAAAAGAGGACGAAATCTCAGGCGTTGAATATACTCTTAGCCAAAGAAAGCAAGGCCTCTCTAGTGGGAGTCAATAAGGGAAACGTTATGTTGTCCGGGAAAAAGCTCGTCAACCCTGAACTAGTAATTTCATATTCTGATTCGACGTCAACACTCAAGAGCAAGTTCGAATTCAGCGAACCACGGTGCATGAAAAGGCGTGAATAAAATAAATGCGAGTGAAAGCGCAGCGCGACGGCGGGGACGGGTGCTCGCAAGCACGTCGAGACGCCCGAGGGAAGGACTACTGTTTTATTTAAGCCGCACAAACAGGCGTGAAGGAGAGCCATCTAAACACCCAAATGCATTTTCGGCCGGCGACATTTACCCAATTAAACGACGGCACATTATACTCCCACTTTTTCCCGCCTTCCTTCCAATGGAGAATTATTCGCCTCCGAAACGCGCTTACTCTGCGAGCTTTCGTCTCCGATAACCGGCTGCGATACTATTGAAAAAAGCACGGAGTGCTTTACTTATAGGAAACAAAGCGGGCAGGGATTTTTCACTCTCCGGCGAAACGAGCAGCGGAATGGTTAATAAAAAATGCGGCGAGCAGGATGTGCATGCTTTCACCGCAACATGTTATTGGAATACACATGCAAATGTGCTAGTGAGAACGGGAGAACAGGGAGATAGCGAGTGGTAGACATGTACGCCCGGTGTTATTAATTAATAGGAAAACTGTATCGCAAGCTGTACAAGCGGGTCTCGGAGTACTCTAGTTAATTTAGAGCCGGGGAATTTGTTCGATGCAAATCCACGCTCATCCGGCAAAGCGTGTTCCAAGTCACGGATGAAACTGAAACGACAGAACATAACTTGGTTCTACGGTGAAAACGGTGGCAGGAGGGATATTCGCCCGGTGCAGCCACGCACCGACGGGAAAAACAATCGGAGCGATAAATGCTGGTAAATAAATACTGATAATGTCGAGCAAACACAAGCGAGAGCCGCTAACAAAGATGGAAAGGCCACTGTGATAAATTCTACCTTTACACGATCTCCCCTCTAGTTACGATTAATCGTTCACCTTCCCTCTGGCACGCGCATCCCAATGCGTGCCCGCGCACACCGAGAAACAAAGTCCGATATATCCCGCTGTAATCGAAAAAGAGTCGTCGATAATCTGCCATCCTCTCAATAAGCGTAGATTGGACTTTTTGCGAGAGTCCGATACCGGAGCGATTGGATGCGCGCGATGTAATAGAAATAATAGAGTGGCCGGCTTAACAGGGAAATATCGATAGTCTTCGAGACTAGAAGATGCCACCTGCGCGCCGCGCCGAGTATTGCCACCAATCGAGGCTGAGCAAACATAAAATGCAAGGTGAAAGAAGAGCATCGATATTTGCCAGACTCTCGAGTATACAGCGAGAGTGAGGTAAACACTTGGCCGGAGGTAGAAGCAGTCAGAATAGAAAGAGCTCATAACCCATCTATTATTAGTTGTTTAACAAACATTCTAGTTGTGTACAGAAGGTGCCTATTCTCTGGGAGTCTCTCCGCGAGGTATGTACATGCTGTGCAGGTAGGAAACAGAGTATCTATAGGAGGAATGCGTGGATAGGAGAACACGATCCCACTTCCATATTCTACTCCAACGTTTTACGAGCCACCCAATCCCCCGGCAGCAACTTCCACCACACGCTCCTCCGCCCAACTCCAGCAACTTGTATGTATATGGGCATGCCCGGACAAATTACGTGACCCCCATTACCCACGGGGATGATTCGCTGGCATAAACCCTGCGAGAGCGAGATGAACTCTCGAGTGACAGGAGTTATCTGTAATTACAAAAACGAGAGCTACGCCTCGAGCGACGCAGCCCTGCTTGAGTTACGAGGCGAGACTCGCCCTGCTCTTCCAGGGATATGTTACTCCATGACGAGTGCGGTTACACCTTTCAAAACCGCCCAACTAAAAGCCCATAGTTGCGATGGCTAGCGATGAATTTAATACTGTTGCAGCTCTGGGCGCGAGTGAGCGAGCGACTAGCTTAGTCTGTGGGAAATTGGGCCCGGTTAATTGGTCGAATAAAACTAGCCGTCAAATTAATTCCTCTCCGGAGGCAGTTCCCATCGCGGGTTACACGCGCCGACTAATGCAGAGTAGGCAGGCTTGTAAGCCACGTTATCCTGCGAGGCTAACTTTCTCCAGCGGCAACTGCTGCTCCGACAGGGAGCGCCAGAGTATTACGAAGTCTGAACTTCAGTTTATGGGGTGTTAAAACACGTTTTCCGATCAGTGGGCGGTGCACCCTACATCATCCCAGCCTTTAATCGACTTTCCATCGTCGTTATCGCGATCAACTAGCTGGATGGTAGACTTCCGATACTGCCACGCACCCTCACACGCGCGTACACCTATCGCTCCCTTAAATCCTGTAACGAACTTCCATGTCGATGCGCATTATATTACAATGTCGCGCGACCAACCGCTGATTTTAATACTGTGTAACGCATAATTTATCCGCCGCACGGAAGATCGCGTGCGCTCACTCCCTGTGCAAGCAACATTTCACTTAACGAGCAAAAACTATTTATAATATCGTGAAAAAAATGACGGGGTTTTCCCCCCCATCGAGGAAAATGCAAGTTGCTCTAGTTTCTATAAGAAGTAAATGCAATAGTGTTTCCTATTGCATAAAGTAGGCCTGAAAAACTTGAGGGGTTTCTTGGCACGGCGTGGAAAGGAGAAAAGGGAAAGCATTGGCAATGACCGTCAGTAGTGAGAGTCATATTTTAACAAGTGAGGAATGGCCTTGCAGGGGGGTCGCATTACAGTCACGCCAGCCTGAAAACTCATGCATTCTATGCATGCGAGATTCTTTGAGAGCGATGTTAACTTTCCAGTGCAGACTTTCTGGTAATGCAATGTTTCTCAGCCAGATACTAATTGCCGCGGCTCAAGTGGATCCCCACTAGTGCGGAGGAGTGCGAGTCAGCACTCACCGACCCAGAAGGAATCTTACTTGCTACTTAGACTATATATACAATAGCCAAGGTTACGTATCTCGTTACGCCAAGCATTGGCCTCGCAAAATTATCCTCGACTCGAGCGGAAAGGCCTCGCCCGCCGCGGAAACACGTTCTTCAATCCTGTCAGAGGGTGATTGTTCTCGGAAACCATTAATCCTAGAGTTCTGACACGAATATTTCAATAGAGCAGTCCAACCAAAGACTCGCGGAGAAATTACCGGAAGGTACAACAAACATCCTGTATTATTCAATAATTCGGTGGAATTTTAATTCTTGCAAGGAGTACCAAAGAGTACCGGAATATCTTAATGCAGAGGACACGCCAAATTAAATTTGAGTGAAAAGTGCGGACAAAGCCAAATGACGTTTAAGTCGGGAGTGCGGACAAAGCCAAAACACGAAGGGACTGGAAGCTTGATAAATATTCACTAGCTTGCCGCTGACCTCGGCTACGTAACCACTTCTTACTTCCAGCGGAACTTTGTCGCATTCTGGTCATCGTGCCAGGATTTCACGACACTCCTCTTTAAGGTCAAACATCACGCCCGAAACATCCACAACCAAACAATAGCCCATTTTCAGGATTAGACTTCCCCGAACTGTATTAAAACTTAACTGATCCCAGGGTACGCGCTGTAAATAATGAATCAGTAGAGATCCGTGAGCGGCCACCTTCCCTAGTCAAGCCACGAACAATTCTCCTAAGCTGGTGCAACGTAAAATCCGAAAAATCTTAGAAAATCCGAGAAGAAGGGATGTGAATAATTTAAAAAAATGCTATAGAAGCGCGATTTAGAGTAATCTGCATTTGGGAAGTTGGTGGCACACCCGATACATACTAATGCGAGTACAATCAGGGCTGGGTAGCAATGAGATGAGAGAGGCTTTATAAAAAATCCAGAAGGATATGCGAACAAGAGGAATCGACGGTGATGTTAGGTGGCGAGGGAGAGCATCTCCCGCAAGGACACAAAGGGGGACTGATAAATATTCACCAGGGTGTTCATGGTTGAAGGGATAGCTTGTTCCCGGTGGTACAGTGTCCCGCAAAGATAGGCAAGGCCTGTCTGTCAACCGGTCTGTCATCCTTTCTTGCTGGCCTCCCAGCGAGAGATAATCGAGCGTGCTGCTAATGGCTCGAAATTGCCGCTAACACATGCGAACAAATTGAATTTCCAAGCGATCCACCGGCACACATTCTCTTATTACAAAACCACTCGGAACAATGTGACACTTGCAAATGTACGCATAGAGTTTCAGCATAATACTGGCAACGGAAACAAGTAATAAATGACGCCTGACTAATAGGGTAGACTAGACTATTGGAGAACTAGTCTGACAGATTTATCTGCATCCCGTAATAAGTCAGAGCTTCGGTTCTCATAAAAGGAACCGGAGACTCTGCTAACTGATCCGGTCTACACAGGATAGACTGTGAAGGTGAGCCCCTACTGAATCAACTAGTGATCTATCGTAGAAAGGTTTATTAGTTATTCATCCATCAGGCAAGTGGTACATCTCTGAAATTTGCTTGGCGAAGTGACATCACTTATTCACGGGCTTTCCGTCGTGCAAGTGAGTTTGGGAGGTCTACTTGGCGAGCACCTTGTAAATGCATATCCATCGGATGAAGTGGTGTGTACAAGAGAGCCGTCTGGTAATTTATAGTGACTCGTCACGTACTCGAAGCCGCGCCGAAACAATGGACAGGTGTGTATGGGCTGCAGCAGCGGGCAACGAGCACGCCATTGACCCAGATATCGACGAAGCATTGATTTATGCATAGCAACCAGCCACTAGCATACCCTTATGAGCAGGACAGTCAAGAACACGCTCCTTCGCTGAGACGATAGCGCCGAGAACCGAGCCTTTCTCTCCGAACCCTTACCATCGTCAATGCTATGGAGCATCCTGGCACATGACATTCTCAACATCGATTTATGCATCTCCTATGTTGTTCCACCGTCTCTCTCTCTCCCACGACTCCCCCTTCTCATTCGCGCCCTTTTCTTTTCACGCCAGTTCTACTTACTTCCACGATGTACACACCTTTCATTGATTAAATATATTATATATGATATTTATAATCATTTATATTTTGACCTAGCATCTGTATATTTTTAAATGTACCTGCTGTCTGTTTAAAGAGTAGGGAGAGGGTGATAAGGAGAGAGAGTGCAATATTTAAATGCAAGCAGTACTCTCGGCGCGAGAGAGCCGTTTTTGCACGTCGGCGGCACATTGAATGTAAACCGGGTTACACGCGTCCCTTTCAGCCAAGAGTTCAAGCTGCACGACCAGCAGGAAAGAGAGTGAAGAGATGCCGGGTTTTCCTAAGCCGCAGTTGAAACAATGGTCAACGCCAGAAATGCACACATACACGGCTCTAACGAAAGAAAGCGGGTACACTGTTCTTCCGCGAGCTTTTTTCGCGGTCTCTCGCCTCAACATGAACAAAAGCGAACACCTTGGGCCCTTTATTCTTATACTCCGGCTGTAACTCATGCACACCATTAGTGATAATGGCAGGAAAGAGTTCACCACCGAATGACGGGGTGGCTCTAAAATATTTCAGAGGTCAAACTTACTCTGAAAAGTCACAATGACCGAAAGATATACGTGTGACTCTTTCAGTCCGATACCGAAGTGGTTCGCATTCAATACAGAAGAAGATTGTTGAACGACAGGAAACGCGATGATGTATAACGACATGTATTGTCTGAAAAAGTCCATTCAGAGTCCACTGGGAGCGAGAAACCATTTGCGGCTCTGGTTGTACGCTATCCACCCGGCCTCCACCCCCTACCCTTCCCCTATTCTATCATTACCAGTCGAGCCGCGAACCATCTCGTGGTTTTAGAAACGGATTCCCCAACGATCGAACCGCAAAACCCTTTCTACTCGGGGGTGTCGTTAACCCGGCATCGACTGCTACTCGTGCGAAGGCCTGAACACGAAGCTTGACGAGATTCGTGGTTCCAATCAAAACATTGCCGAACGAATTCGCTAATTTCGTGCCGCGGTTTTCTCTCCCTCCCATTGTTTTCTGCAGGCTGCGGCAAGCTTTGAACTGGTCGCATGTTAAACGCGAGGAATGCCGTGGGATGCGCGAATCGATCTTATCGGAATTAATCCACCTGATCGACGTTGAGAGTACATTTCTCCTGATAACGAGGGCGTCGCGGCGGTACTCGAAAATTAATTGAAAAGCTCGTGGTATATGCCAGACGCTCTGGAGCTTTTAGACTTAACCCCGACGGAGTGGGAAAGCCTCGAGAGGTATAGAGATGGTGGGAAAAGGATGAGATGTCGGGCGAGAAGGTGGATGTTGCGTGTAAAGTAAGAACGGTGGCATCCCTCTGCCGAGTGCCCTAATAATTCCTTGAATCTTTAATGTTGCCCGACCGAGGGAACCCTCCATTCTCCTACGTGTTATCCCGTTCCCGACCCTGCAGAGTACGCACTTCCACTCGCTCGAGACCACAAGTTTCATCGAGAATTTCTCGAGGCGTGATGAATGAAAATCAGCCAGACCGCCCGACAATTGGCCATAGATCCTCGGAAAATAGTGATTATCTTCGCCGGCTTGTGTATCAGCAGGGCTACATCGGGCAGTTAAGGGGATCGTTTAATGCCAGGAGAAAGAGATGGCCAGATGACGATACGCTCTCAACGAAAAAGCTTTCTCCCTTGCGCCCGTACAGCTAGCCCATAAAAAAGATTGCGTGCGAGATCGGGAGAATATACGACGCGAGGATGTATAGGTTTCATCCCTCTTGCGATCGTTCGCCTTTTTGATTTCTGACACTGCCAGCAGCACGCGATCATTATCCTCTTATGTAATTGTCAGTTATGGATCCTTTACCCGCTCACAATCGTAAAGATACGCGTTTCTAAATATTGCCAGAGTGCCGCGCGTATTTTTCGATGTTGTGAAAGTATGCACTGATAAAGAATTCGGGCCTAGAGGGCATAATCACGAGGAGCGCGGTAATCAGCATCACCAGGAGAACTAGAACTTCACCGCGATAATGATGCACAACAGAGGGTGCAGCTATATTTCGCAACTCATTAAAAGAACGCTCGGCTGAATAGAAATTAATGCAACCTTGCCAAGATAAGGGCTCATTGCGCGCGATAGTCATGGAGAGGAGAAAGGATGCAACTCGTCAAAGCGACTTGTTACTCGAGACTTCCATTTAAATGATTTCTTCCCTTCCCCCGAGGAACTGCATTGCAGAAGAGCTTATTAGTCAGCGCGGTTCTAAAAGAAGGGCTCTTCTTTTCTCGTGAGCGGCTCCCATCGCCGGCAATCCGTCTGTCACGAGATTGGACTGGCCGCCTTGATATTACTTTAAATGTGCCTCACTGTAGAAAGATTTCCACGAGCTTGAAAGGCCGACGTCCACGTCGGCTGCCTTGACGTGGGTGAGAACATTTTTCAAATTACTCCTATTATGCGAGTAAGAAAACCGAATTCAAATAAGTTGGATGGGAGTGAAAGGGTGAGAGACAGTGTGTGTTGGATTGCTCTAGCGCTATTTGACTTTTGTGTTCCAGGCCTTTGAGGAACTCGAAGAACTCCTTGGTAAATACAACATATGCATTGCCATCAAAGAGAAGCTCGTGAAGGATTCCGGTGTCGCCGAGGAGACGGCGTACGACAATATAGTGCTGAAGCTGCTGACCAAACCGCGAGCGAAAGGTCAGTACTTAACACTTGAAGTCAGGGATTAAATAAACTGCCAGCACTTCCTCTCTGTTCCTGCATTTCTTATGGGATAAAACGCGTTGAATTATGGATCGGCCACAATGTTCTCGCGTAGCTCAACCGACTTTAGCCGAGCGGGAAAAGCGAATGGAATATGCCGAGGAATCTCCTTGGAGAAGACGACTAATGGCTCACAGAAATACACATCGAGACTGCGAGCGCAAGCTTTAAAGGCTTGCAGCGGTCGAAGGGATAAATCACTCGCGGAATCCTGACCGACATTTCGCCGATAATTCGTTCACACGGTCAAGTGAATGTTCTTCACGGCTGTTTCCAATTCAACGGATCCCCCACCTCGCAGAAAAACGGCCCGCAATTTCCAAGGCTTTGCGCTTCGAACTTGGTTGGTTCGAGCTTCCGTGATACCGATCATTCCGCGTCAAGAGAGCCCCCGTACTTACAGCCTCTGATCACTGACACGGACTAATTTGCCGAGCGAACGTACCTTTCATCTCCGACCCTTTTTCCGCGACGTTTTTCTTCCCCAGTACATTTTCTCAATTGGCCCACTGATGCTCATTGATTTTGGATACTAGAAAAAGCTTCTCGACGGCCAAAGAAATACGTGTAGCCGTACTTCCGTGCGGGAGTATTTTATAATAAATGACAATCGGAACTCTTGAAAACCAGAAGCTCTCGAAAGTCGTAAAAACACAACATTGTCCCGGGGTTCGGTAAATCCCAAAGTGAATGTGCTTCGACCTTTTGAAGGGTCGACTCTGAGAGCTGAGGGCGCGAAAGAGGGCGTGCAAATTCGGGAAAACGAAAAGAGAAAAAAATGGACTG
Source organism: Ectemnius continuus (assembly GCA_910591665.1). Lineage (NCBI taxonomy): Eukaryota > Metazoa > Arthropoda > Insecta > Hymenoptera > Crabronidae > Ectemnius > Ectemnius continuus. Next base: position 14,379,491 of record OU342861.1, read on the forward strand.
TAATGGAACGTGATCTCATCTCGTGGGAGGTCGCGAGCATCAGAAGAAGATGACAAGATTTCTGTCTCAGCCGGTGCTTTTCTATCCTATTGCCGAAATGTAGGCTGGGCACTCTCACATGATTCGCTACTTTGTCGACTACCAGCCGAAACGCGAAAAGCCCAAACTCTTGATTTCGTCTGACAGTACCCGGATTTCTGGATAAATATGAAAAAATACCGTGATCTCTTGTCACTGTTTCTGGAATTCTCTCCCAGTTTCATACGCTAATGTAATTTCAGGTAATTACGGGAATGTTCACTCATTAATAATATCTAACACATAGTTTGTTACGGACATACAAAGCTCGGTGGAGAGAGGAACGAGTTGGCGCGAAGTCACTAAATCATCTGGTCATAATTGTGCGAGCTTTATGGTGCATTGTATAACGTGAAAGATTTTCATAGCAACGCTGAACTACGGAATTCCAGAGGATGCGCGAAACGTATCAGCTCAAAGTTATACGTTGACATGCATGGCTAGTCTAGTGTAATTCACACTGAGACGTATGATATTTAGTGAGGCAGCATCGCGTTCCCAGTTTATCCGTGGCGCGCGTGAAATAAAACACCCGTGCACAGTAGAAATTGTGGCCACTGGATGTACATGAACATGACAGTCGAGATTCAAGCGGAGAAAAGTTCGTAAAGCCTTCAGGTGGAAGGAAAATTTACATCTATTAACTGGGTGTGTACACGCACTGGGATAGGACGTGGCGCGCGCTCTTCCCGTTAGTTCAGAGTAATTGCAATTTATGCGGCAACGAACCCGCCCGATTTTCTACTAAAAAGCCTGCAGCTTCTCGACAACTTTGCTACAAATTAAAGTTCTGAGCGAGAGATGACTTTTTCGTTGCGTGGGGACAAGTCATGTAGTAACTGGAAGTACAGGGAGCGCCCAGCTTCCAACTCCTGGTGAGACGAAGAGCTAGCAAAAAGTCCAGACTTTTTCCTACGCCAGCTTTAAAGCGAGCGGCGTCAAATATCTGTCATCTAATGAATAGCGTACTTTTTCAAGCACCAGCCTCGCAAGACAATACGAACACGTACTTCAATTTATGTTACGTTTTGCGGACGACGGAAACACGTAAATCACTGTTTGTCAGTGGCGCGTAAGAAGGAAGGCGAGGCAAAAAAAGGGCAATCAGTCATCCGTGCAAAAATCAGATCTATCCTGACCCTGTTTCCTCACATTGTATATTCTACTGTGCCGGCCGGTGGTGCGCGCCTTGCATCAGGAAATAATGCTAAAGGCACAGTTTCCTTTATGCCCTCTGAAACTATAATCCGGTTTCCTCTGCAGCACCGTAGCGTTTTATTCTCATATAATAGTGGTCGCACGACCCTTTCACCCGGATATTTTTTCTACAGAATAATTAGACGAGAAATTTGCGTCGGTCCCTTGAAATCTCGTGGAATTGTATCACGTAAAAAGTTAATTCAAAGGAGCTAACAATTTCTCATTTCGCGTAAGCGCATAAATTATTAATGGGAAAATTGAAGTGTACATATAGTAGGCGACACATTGATTAGGAAAGTAAATTTTTCCCGGCTCTCTTTTTCTCGAGTGTCCTTAAAGGGAAGTATGCTTTGAACTTTAGAGGTAGCGGCTTCGCCAACAAAGCGTGTTGACGGACAAGCAAGGGTGGCATTAGTTGACGGTAGGAAGTTCAGGATGCTTGGAGAAAGGTATGCTCACGTCGTCGATCCCAAGATTCTGCGGCAGCTAAGACGAAAGCCTTAGCTTGCAGATGCAAGCATGAGAATGGGGCTGCGTCTTAACCCTCTGGCGAACCCTCCCAGTACGCCGACGAGCATTATCAACGATTCAAATGGGATTAGTCTTATACACAATTGTCTGCTTGCGAGGGCTTTTGTAGTTGAAAATCAGACAGCCGTCCCACCAGTAGAATGGCCTACATTATACACTGGACACCCACGGACGACCTATGCGACGTAATCGGAGATTCCCTTTTGTTATACATGAAATTGCAAAGGGGAAACTGGATCGGGCTTAAAGCACCGTCGGATTAAGCCTCATTGTAGCCATCACTTCTCTGCAATCGGATATACAAGCAGCAAGGCTGCTGTTTCTATGAAGTTACACAAAGCAACACAACTCTTAAAGATTTTGTTTAAGCTCCCGCTCGAAACTTTAAGCTTTCGCCATCAGTTTCTTATGGGGAACGAGAGAGGAGACTTGTAAAAGGCGAGGATGGGAGAACTTGAAAGTGGAAGTTAGAGCTAGGCCACGTCTCGAGCTTTTATTGAAAAGCCGATAGTAAAGCGACTTCTTGGGGATCTGAACGCGACATACATATCCCTATGGGAACATGGGATACGTGGCGGCATCCCGTTCGAAATCAGAGCTGCACCGACATAAAACGAAAGTGTCGGCTCGGGGAAACGAGAAGAATCACAGTGGAATCGGAAGTACAGAATCAATTCATATAAAAAGGCTCGTTCGTTCAGGCCAGCGCCAGTATGCCTGACATAAAGAAGAACTTACGCCCTCCAATCAAACGAGCACTTCTCCGGTTACAATCTACTCTTACTTCCGATTATTATTGATCTCCGATGTTTTATTAAAATGAAGACATCCAGCAAACTGTTACGCTGCGATATAAAAAATGTACTTTTCTTTTGAACATTCCCATGTTGCAATTTGTTGCAGACTGGATTTGCTAATATTCTATCTTAGCTCGACTCGGGACTCATCAAGAATTGCTGAGATGAAAACACAGGCTTCTATCGCAAGGCGAGGAAGATCGCAGACCTCTGGGACACGTTTTTCTCAACTTCTCTTGAAATTACTTTAAATGTTTGAAAAAGGGGAGCATCAGGATGCTCGCAGCCTGACGACGATGCTATCGCGAGGACCCCGAGAGAAATGAGATTTTTCTTGCAAGCATGCTTGCGCCCCACCATTTATATCTCTGCTTTTTTGAAAGCGCTTAAAGGTCGATGCCAAACTTTTTCTCATCAAGATCTTTTCAGGAGGGATAATTCGCACTTCCACCGATATCCACTTCCTTCAATGCAATGCCATGCTTGATCCAGTTTCAATTTCTTTAAGTCACTCTCCCAGGAAAAATATATTAATAAATATATTAATATTTGCAAAGTAAGAAATGTCAAAATGTCAGGCATTTCATTGAAAGTGTGATCAAAGCTCGACCTCGAAGGGAGTTAAGATAGAAAGTGCATTGAAGACAGCTGAAAGGGAAAACTTGGCGCAGGATGAGATGCTAAAGAGTGAAACTTGTGAATTGTTGGCAGGATGCATTATTTTCGGCTCGGATCAAGAAGTCGCCGGAGTTATGAGGGCAGTTAGGCGTTGCAATGCCACGGGAGCGTTCTCTTGGATAGGGAGTGATGGCTGGAGCGCGAGGGACTTGGTTAGCAATGGTAACGAGCCGGAAGTCGAGGGCACTCTATCGGTACAGCCCCAAGCCAACCCTGTCAGGGGCTTTGAAGAGTATTTTCTCAATTTGACTGTCGAAAACAACCGAAGGAATCCGTGGTTCGTTGGTAAGTGAATGACAGGAGCGAGCAAGAGCGTGACGAGCCTCGTTAAACTCTGAGGAAGCTAACTTCTTGAAAGGCCGCCGCGCTATTTCTACCTTCAGTTTACTACCCTCTCTAGAGCGACCCACTTAACAAGGCGTACTTCCAACGCCCGCCCCGACATTCGATTAACAAGAAGCCCGCTATTATATTTTTAAAGCAGCGGCCGCGACGTTGGAAATTCGCCAGGATTTAATGGCAACTCCTCCCGGCAAACTAGAGTGATTAGTCGCGCTAATGAAAATCGAAGAATAATGAAGGAATATTAATTTTATGTTTGAATTCCGGTGCTTGGAATTAATTGAATTTGGCCGAGAACCAGGCTAGCAATGAAATATGAAATTGTCGAGGGGGTCCGCGCTCACCTGCCGCTTCAAAGTCATCAATTTAACAATTGTTCGTGATTGTTGCGATGGATTTCAGAATTCTGGGAAGATCACTTCCAGTGCCGATATCCCAACTCATCGCTCACACCGTACAATGAGAAGTATACGAAAATGTGCACCACAAAGGAACGACTCACGAAGCAGGACACTGCTTTCGAAGATCAATTACAGTTTGTCTCGGACGCGGTGATGGCTTTCGCCTACGCCTTTCGGTAATAAAATAAAGTTTCGATCAATTCATACGCGACGAAGATCTTCGTAGGATTTCTCTATCGATTCCCGATCGGGCGATCAAAGAATATCTTCTTTTCTCTCCAGAGACATGCACAATAAAATGTGTCACGGCAAGGCGGGACTCTGCGATGCGATGAAGCCGACGGAGGGTACCGAGCTTCTCAAGTACCTTCGTAAAGTGGATTTCGAGGGTGAGCAAGCACTTCCACAATTCGAATAACACTGAATTCCACTGACCGATAACAGCTACTTTCAATAACCCCGGTCACGCCCCATTCCCTCCAAGTAGTTTGTATTCCCGAGCATCACCATTCACTGCACAGGAAAGCCCGAATTGAATCTTTCCTGCCCGGATCTTACCGAGCCCCACGCGAAATCGAGTTCCCAATTCTTGTCGAGTAGAAATCAATGTTAAACTTGGAACGGGTAAATCCATGTGATCCCTGTCTCTTCAAAGTTCAAATTTAGTTCGCTGATGCGCTACGAATATTCCACGGGGCATGTTTAATAACACCTGTCTAATCCAAAGTCCTAGCTCTACTCTGACCTTCAAGTAATTATGGATGATGTTATTATACGTTGAAGGGTTGAGCGGGGATCGATTCAAATTCGACAAGAACGGAGATGGCCCTGCAAGGTACAACATCATCCATTTCAAGCAAACCAATGACGGCAAGTACAAATGGATCAGAGTGGGGAAATATCTCGAGGGTGAGCTACGACTGAACATGTCCGGTGAGTTTGGTCAGGTTCTCAGATCTTTTCCCTCGGGCAAAAGGTGATACGAAGGTAATATCCTCGTGTGTCCCACGGCATATGTGCTGCAGAGATCCAATTTAAGCGTGGCCATCACGAGCCTCCCGAAAGCGTCTGCTCTCTGCCTTGTGAGGTCGGCCAGGCGAAAAAGTACGTCGAGGGTGAGAGATGCTGCTGGCACTGCTTCAACTGTACTCAATATCAGGTGCGCGATACCACTCAAGCCTAATCAGTTACCCTTCTCGTCAGGATTATTTTCCTCATTCTCTCGCTCACGCTCGCCGTTGCCCGCCGCAACCAATCGCGTCACGCCCGCCTCTCCAATAATTGTACCTGACAGAGTCTGATTAATTTAGTCCTCGCCCGAACGGAGGAGACTGCCTTCGGATGGGCGGGGGCGAAAATGCGTGGGAAACGCGGCTGCTCGGCCTTTTATTCGTAAATGTATATCTATATAGAGATATATATATATGGATATATTTACGGCCATTCGTTTCTCATAGAGATGTATCTTGAGCGCGGAACATTTGGAATTCTCGGTCTCGCGGGAGCTTTTCTATTGTCAGGCTTAACGGAAATATATATATATTCTACCGGATATGATATCAAAGGATGAAGAACGGATCGCGTGCATTCGGAAATGTCTGAGCGGAAATGCCTGCGTGAAAACGAGTATTCCCCGGGCGAAAGCGCTGGCGGGAGGCGAGCGTTGGAATTTTTCTAGGCACGTTCCGCGTATGAAATGATGCTGCTATGTGTGGCTTTTCTCTGTATGTGCGTGTGTGTGTGGGTGTGTTTGGAACAGATACGGCATCCTAAAGATGAGACCCAGTGTATACCCTGCCGGCAAGGCACAGTGCCAGACGAGACACACTCGAGCTGCCGCGATATCCCGGAGGAATTTCTCCGGCCGGAGAGCGGCTGGGCAATAGGCGCCATGTCCTTTTCAGCCACCGGAATGCTGGTAAGCACTTTCATCTGACATACGAGTATACACGATTTCTGCCCGGTCTACTTCTACCACGAATTGAGCGTCACGACGAAAGTCAGCTGGCGCACAGCAGCTACCGAATGCCCGGAAGCCGATAACAGACCCGGCATATCTCATATCAATGTCTCCTCTCACCCGAAAAAACACTATCTTTGATGCACATGTGCACTTTTCTCGCGTGCATCCAGCCATGAATCTTCATATCTCCTATCTACAACTCGGCCAGGCCCTCTCTCTATCACTCTCTACTATCCATGTTTCCTTTGCAATACAGATCACCTTTTTCGTCTGCGGGGTCTTTCTACGGTACAATGACACACCGGTGGTACGAGCCTCGGGTCGCGAACTCTCTTATGTCCTGCTCTCGGGAATTCTACTCTGCTACCTGGTCACATTCGCCCTCATACTACGCCCGACGGACATCGTATGTGGCATACAACGGTAAGAATCCTTCCTTTAATTTTATTTATCACCTAGTGACTCTTCAAATACTTGGGCTACTCCCACTCTAATGTGACAGTTTATTATGGTTAAGGGACAAAAGTAGTTTTAGCACCGATAAGGTTAATGAGAAAGTCTAATGAAGCAGAGTAGTTCTCCGAGGGAATTAGAGCCTGACGAGATGGAGAAAGTTGGGAGAGAAAGATATCGGGGTGGGTTGAGGCACAGCTGTTGCGGGGCGCGCAGATGTCAGGAGCATATATCACGGAAGGCGTACAGCGTATCTTAGATCGAGATCCGGAGGATCGCGGGGTGGATTCAAAGGTCAGGGTGATGATAGAGTTGTCATGTTCTTTGACAGATTTGCTGCCGGTTTCTGCTTCACGGTGGTGTACGCTGCGCTCCTAACGAAGACAAATCGGATCTCGCGTATCTTCAACGCCAGCAAGCACAGTGCCAAGAGGCCGTCTTTCATATCACCGCGTTCCCAGCTGATCATCTGCGCCGGATTGGTCTTCGTGCAGATCCTGATTAACGGAGTCTGGATGGTTATCGACCCGGCGCGCGCGATGCATCACTACCCCACTCGGGAGGACAATCTCCTCGTCTGCAATAGTTACATCGACGCGAGCTACATGATCGCCTTCGCCTATCCAATAATGCTGATCGTCGTCTGCACGGTCTACGCGGTCCTCACGCGAAAAATACCGGAAGCCTTCAATGAAAGCAAGCATATCGGTGAGTAAAGCACTCGCAATAATTAAAAATACCTCGCTGCTGCGTAGACGGAATATAGTCCGTCTCACCACAAGCTCTCAGTTGAAATAATTCTGTATGGACAAATTTGTCTTTCCTATGATATGTCTTTTTCAGCATGATTCTGACATTTACGCTATAAATTCTGCACTTTCTATGCGTTTTAATACTTAAACAATTGATTTATGCACCGTTCATCAAAGACCAAGAACCCTCAGACCCTTCAGAAATTTGCGAAAAAATTAATTTTGAGCTAGGGTCCTGGAATTTTTTCTACTTCTTCCTCGATGCAAAAAAACATTCCCCACCAAGTTTCAGCCCCGGAAAAGGTCGGGAAGTGATGAAAACATATGAAAAACCGTTGAAATCAAATATTCAAGATCGGTTTTCCATGTGTTTCCGGTCGAATTCCGGCATTTCCCCTACAAGTATCATGTTTTTTTTCCGTTTTGAGACACGAGCAATCGAAAAATCAAGCGTTCGTCCCGGTCCCAGAACCTTCGAAAAATCGAAAATTTTTGAAGGGGTATGCCTTAAAAAATTTGCGAAAAAATGAATTTTGAGCTAGGGCTCTGGAATTTTTTCTACTTCTTCCTCGATGTAAAAAAACACTTTCTACCAAATTTCAGCCCCGGGAAAGGTCGGGAAGATAAAAAAACATGGGGAAAACCGTTGAAATGAAATATTCCAGATCGGTTTTCCATGTGTTTTAGGTAGAATTCCGGTATTTCCCCCACAACATTTATGTTTTTTATCCGTTTTGAGACACGAGCAATCGAAAAATCAAGCGTTCGTCCCGGTCCCGAGACCTTCGAAAAATCGAAAATTTTTGAAGGGGTATGCCTTAAAAAATTTGCGAAAAAATGAATTTTGAGCTAGGGCTCTGGAATTTTTTCTACTTCTTCCTCGATGTAAAAAAACACTTTCTACCAAGTTTCAACCCCGGGAAAGGTCGGGAAGATAAAAAAACATGGGGAAAACCATCGAAATGAAATATTCCAGATCGGTTTTCCACGTGTTTTAGGTAGAATTCCGGCATTTCCCCCACAACATTTATGTTTTTTATCCGTTTTGAGACACGAGCAATCGAAAAATCAAGCGTTCGTCCCGGTCCCAGAACCTTCGAAAAATCGAAAATTTTTGAAGGGGTATGCCTTAAAAAATTTGCGAAAAAATGAATTTTGAGCTAGGGCTCTGGAATTTTTTCTACTTCTTCCTCGATGTAAAAAAACACTTTCTACCAAGTTTCAACCCCGGGAAAGGTCGGGAAGATAAAAAAACATGGGGAAAACCATCGAAATCAAATATTCCAGATCGGTTTTCCACGTGTTTTAGGTAGAATTCCGGCATTTCCCCCACAACATTTATGTTTTTTTTCCGTTTTGAGAGACGAGGAATCGAAAAATCAAGCGTTCGTTCCAGTCCCAGAACCTTCGAAAAATCGAAAATTTTTGAAGGGATTCAGGAGGGCTTCTCCTCATTTTTTTGACATAATTGTATAACGAGAATGAATTACAAATGTTTTAAAAACTACTGATTCAGGCTTCACCATGTACACAACCTGTGTGATATGGCTAGCGTTCGTGCCCCTGTACTTTGGCACAGGAAACAACGTGGCGCTGCGAATTACATCGATGTCCATCACCATAAGTCTCTCTGCTTCGGTGACGATAGTCTGTCTCTTTAGTCCGAAGGTAATTTGTCAGCAGTATGAAATAAAATATAATATATCGAAGAAGGGGGTGGGTAGAATCTATGCTGGCCGCGTCCCCAGTAATAAAAAGGGCAACACGCTCAATAGAAGACGCGGTAGCTTAACTTGTCGTCGTCAAGATAGACGGTGAAGTGATGAATTCTAAACACCCCTGCTTTTGGACCCTCTAACAGCTATACATCATACTGATTCGTCCCGAGAGGAACGTCAGACAGAGTATGATGCCGTTCAAATGCGGCACCACTAAGAGTTCTGCCGGCACGACTAATGCTTCGAGCATGATAGCACCTGTGACGCTAACAGCCGCCACCTGCGATCAAAATAAAGCTGTCAAGAAACACATAGCCACGACGATCGACTGCTCGACCCAAAGTGAATGTAAGTAGATAATCGAAGAGCGGCGGCGCATCCATCAAATACATCTCGAAAGCAAACTCCCGCACGTCCCGGCCGTGAAACGAAAGGTCGCCAGTTGCGAGACAGTTTATCATAATCCACCTTGCGAAACAGCCGGTGGCCAGTTCGCCTTTTTCTTGGGAGAGCAAAGTTCGAAAAGTTAGACGGGAGACCTCTATAAATCTCCCATTCCGTGGTCACGCAACTCAGATGCTATTGCGACAACCATTACAAAGAATTCATAAATAGAATTCTCAACACGAAAACATGTCACGAAGACTGTCTATGTTTCAAAATAAAACAGACATACTACCAAATGCATCACACACGTTTGTTTAAATTTTCCGGTAGTTCCGACACGTGCAAGCCGTTTGTACATTATGTCGGTATCGTGTACGGAATTCCCAGTCAAGCTACAACAGTTCTCCCTGCGGCGTTAGAATCCACATAATGCAGTTTCCTCGGTTTCGCTATTACTGTTGTGTAATTCGTCGCTTAATTCGAATTAATTGCATACTGACAAGTTTATCAACACATCTAACTTCCGACGATACCCCAAAATTCATTACAAGTCTCTCATGGCTTAATAATACATCGCTCAATAAATTGCAGATTACGAACTAGAGGTAAAGGATCAGAAGAACGGAAAACCCCCACCGGCAGTGATGTCCCGATCAACGCAGACATCCGGCGGTGATAAGGAGACGAGTGCCAGCGCTACAACTAACAAGGAGACAAAAGAAAATATGACCGCCTCGAAAAAGGTTAATAATAACAATGCGAGGATAGGGAACGGCCCGGTCGCCCAAAGCGACGTATCCTTATAGCAGAGCGAGGCACTCGAATCGGCGACACTGCCTGCTAATTTAAAACCAATCTCGAAGGAACCCGTAATAGTTTAGCTATTGAATGACGATTGGTCCTTTCCCTCGACTGTAAATAAAGGCTGCATACATGAGGCGAGATACATACCAATGTATCTGGGCACTTTCGCCTCTGTTTATCGAAGGGTACCCTTTTTGTTACCAACCCTCTTAAACCCGGCCATGCCCAGACCCCTGTGCACCGGCTACTGTTAATTATCGATCATGCCCGAGCAAATCCGATGACCCAAGCACTGCGAAGTGCACTTATCTCGCGCACGCACGACCTCGAACGGAACTGTTTGTCGGGGAGGAAGGGTGGGCAAATTGAATTAGCGGCGATAGCCACGCTTGGGACGCTCCAGCTGGCCCCATCAGTTAATCGGTAAGAATGCACGTAGTTAATGATAAGTTGCCGGCTATCGAGATCGATGGATGCTCGGGCGAAGGAAATATCAAACAAACGCAAAGGTATACGCAAAGGATGAGATAGAGATACATACTTGCGAGATGTATGTATAGTCGCGGAGATGGAGAGCGCGCAGCACGGAACTCCGTACAAATGAAATAATCAGTTTCCTTGAATATTTGCCGCGTCTCGACGAATTGCTCTGGTTATCTCTGTGATCATAGTGTAATTGCATGTAATACTCTCACTGGTCTACACATAAGCCTCTACCTGTATCACTCTTTATAATAATTCTGTCGCTCTCCCTCTTTCCCTATTTTGTACATATATATACGCGTCGAATAAAACATGAGTCTCATTCAACCCTCTCCCGCACGCACCTTCGTCATATGTAATCGAGTGAGCTGTGCGTCGAGTTGTACATACATAGCGATCTATTAATTTCATCGCACTGCCAAGTGCCCTCGCTGAGCAGCGACACCGAGCGCGCGCACGCTCGTATTCGTATTGAGCAGGGCGATCATTTATCGAGCTGTAATTTTTGTAAAAAGAAACACACGACTATCGAGGGTGGAGAGAGCGAAATATAAGCGTTACTGTAAATAAACATTTGTAAATAGGCGTCGGGGGAATAAAGGAGGAGGCGCGCGATCAATGGTAAGCCTCCGTTTACGAAACCAAAGCGATCTAAGCAAAGAAATCTAGTTGCGCATTAATGACGCGTTCCGCTTTAAAGCGATAGAACATTTTCTCTTTTTTCTCGAGTCTTCTCCGCAGACTCTAGGAATTACTACGCAATAGAATTAAGACGTATTGTCGACCATTCCCTTGGAAAAAGGTCTAGCGCCAAGTGGAATGAGAGGGAAATGGGAGGAAGGACGGAGGAGCGGACGATGTAACCGAAAAGTGTCCCGTAGAAATGCGATTCCGTGTACATATATGCATGCATACGTATGTGTTAAGAGGAAGGAGAAACAATTGATCGTAGATACGCAAAACTGTTCCAGATACGTCTGTCTCAAACATATCCATTTCAAGCTTAAAGTTTGCGCGTGTATGCCCGTGAAGATTTCGCGCGCCCGGAAAAAAGGGTGCCGCGGAGTCGATAAATTACGAAGTGTGGGTACAAGAATCTATATTACTAGTCAGCAGTATGCACTTTATTTTTTTATATGTCAGTGAGAACCTGGGGAAAACTGGTCGGAGTAAATGGGGCGAAAAGACCGGACTTCGGGTACGATGAGCCCAGTACCCTTTGTTCGGTAGCTTCCTACTCCGCTCCACGGGTAACATTGAAACTGTTAAGGTTGTTCTTCTGTCTACCGAACCCAGTAAATTTTCGAGTACGAGTGAACTGTTTAAACTATGAGAATTATACATACACATAGCCGCATGTATTTAACGCACGAGATAATACGTTGTTAAGCTAAGCGTGTACATAAAAGTCAATGGCTCAGTCAAAATTAGATTAGGATCCTGTCAAGCGAGGCGAACGGATCTCGAAAGCTCACGAGCGACACGTCCAATTTGGTCGGACAAATGTCATGAAAGGCTGTACATACGAGCCGCATTATCGTAACAGGAGGAATAAGCACGATAGCACTAATTAGATCTTACGGAACCAACTTAGGCATTATTGCTCCATTAAATGTATAAGATTGCGATGAGGTTGAAAGAGCGGCGCGAGGACCCGTGTCCTCCCCGTATGCAATGCAAAGACAATGTCAAAATCTATATATGCAAAGTGTTATAACTTAAGCATATTTTAAATACAATACAGAAAACAAATGGTAGGAGCATCAGTTTAAATGGTATTATGTATCTGTTAAACGAAAGACATAAAATAAAGAGAAACCAATTACAACATTTCATCTTTGCGTATTAGTTTTCAATCCACCCTAATTAGCCACACCTACTCCTATATATTATTTTTAATCGATTGCACACGGAAGAAGAACGACCATGTTGTTTAATATCGTTTTATTGATTCAGCCCGCACAGAGTGCCGCTTACAATAAATATGAAATATGTTCAAGACTTCAGCTTGCATTCTCGAAAGGTACAAAAAATACAGGGGAAACGTTGGCCGCCGCGCGTTCGAATGTGGCGACGTAACTGAGATTGTGAATCCGAATCAGTTGAAGATATGCCACGAAGTTTCGCTTAAGCTGACCTGACTCAATTCGGCTCATCGTTCATCTCATGGTGCCTTACCGGATTAGAGGATCCTGAAAATCCCGATTAGGTACATCATTTCTCACTACTCAATCCTCTATCGACAAGCAGAGAATACTTAGAAGCCACCAACAACGACAAGAGTGGATACAATTTAACATTTGTTCCTTTAGGTCGGACTGACCGTTCACTTTTAATCTAGACGCTAGCTGCACTAGATGTAACTACGCTTTATGGACACCACCTTCTTTATAAAAGTGGTAGCAATAAAGTGATACAAACACAATGAGAGACAGTGAAATTTCGATCGCAATTTCTGATATAAGTTCGGGAAGGCAATAGTGGTTCAGAGGAACAGTAGAAAGTGCGAGGATTTGAGAAACAGTAGAGTTCATGTACGTATTGCCAAACTACAGCAACACCTTACGACTGCAACCTTCTAGTTTACCCTACTCTGGTAAACATACGAACCTACGATAGTAAAAGCAAAAAGAGCCTAGCTTACTTGCGACTTATAGTAGCCACTCGTTCCACTGACACAAAGGGGAAGCATAAAGGGTTCGGAGAAATAGAAAAACCTCGCTAAAATAAATGATCCTTTTATTCCATTAGCAGTTACAACGCTCCCAATTTCGACCGACAGTCTCCTTTGCTGTCGAGCAACGTTGACTGTATACCATCGTCACATTTCTCTAAAAACGTCGCTGTTGCTCGATACATAACTGTTCAACAACTATCAGCTACTTTAGTTGCATTTTGCTACATCAAGCATACCAGGTCAAGGCCAAACGTAGACGTAGCAAAACTTGCAGAAACATCCCTGCCTCGTACGATTAGAAGAGGTGCTATACCAAATCATTCCTCATATCTATGTGACCTGCGTAAACGTTTTCGACTCCCAGTTGTTATGTGAACGACTTGCTCAAAACGCAAAATATAAAATCTTTGGTCTGCATAGAAAACCGTAGTCCAGATATATTAAGAGTCAAAAACTTGCAGCTGTCAGTAAAAAATGTCTGCTCAATTCTTAATCCTTCGATATATAACGGTGATCACAACACTACTATTTGTGTAGTCTATTATTTCTATTTATTAGCTACATAATTCTAGTTCTCTAGCGTTAAATAAATAATTCAAGCTTTCGATAATATGTGCTATGATAATTACGCGTCTCTATGGCAAATTACTGCCAGTTCCAGCTGAGTTCTTCCAGCAATACCCATAAATTTCTCTAGTTGTAATGTGCAACCCCTTTATAGAAAAGTAATTCTTCCATAAAGATTTGTGTATCAATAATCTAACAAAATACAACACTTCAAGAGGATATATATTATATCAAGAATTTCATAACAACGTATTTCTTTAACGTAACAATCCACACAATGCAAAAAATGCACTGTTCCACCTCCTCCCCACCAAATACTACAAAACGAGTATTACGTCATTATATGCAAGTTAATAACGCCACCTTGTCATAAACCATCCCCATTACTATCAATCCCATTAATTCAGAAATGCATTTTCACATCCGATTTCACGAGTGAAAAACTTGATTAAAAAAAAATCTTCGTTTTCTGCTTTATCGGCACAGTTAAAAAATTTGTCATTGCCGATGATATAGCATTAGTTGATGAAAGTTAATTGAACTATTCTGTGCAATTATACGCACAAGTTATATCAGTCGGCATTTAGTGGCAGCATAGATTACAAATGTACGACAGTGGAGATATTAAAAATAGGCAAATGCACAGCACGAATGGAGCACAATACTCCAATTGTCAAAGATACAACAAAGTACCACAGGAAAGGAAATGTTTATGGCTTATGTCTTCCAGAACTTACCACTGCTTCTAATACCTTTGACCTTCTGCTGCTTCTTCTTAGGATCTGGTGGCACTGACAGTGCTTCTCTGCCTGATTCACTGCCACCAGAACTACGCCCGGCACTAGGACCCCCGGCCATATCCGCATCCTGACTACCACTACCTCCTGCTTGTGCCATAAGCGATTCTTTAATATTTGCAATCTGTAAGAAAGTCAAGATACATGGCATAATGAGCATTCCACATTGGTTTCCTACCTTTCAATATTAAAAACTTACATCTCTTTGTACTGCTTCCTTGTGGTAGGTAGCTTTTTGTTTTTCTAAATTGGCCTTTGTCACTTGCTCCTCAATACATGCTAGAACAGACTCGCAAGCTTGGCCCCAATTGGCCAGAGTCTCTGCAACTATCCCAGTATCACTAGGCCTGACATCACGTCCCAAACCAGCATAATCCACTTCTAGCTGAGAATTCTTTTGGTCGAGTTTGCCATGTATGATATCAGCATATATGGCTTCAATAATCAGATCCTCCAAGTCTCTAACATTCTTTATGTCCAATTCCTCCAATAGTACGGAGTATGGTATGCACTTGGATTTTGTGGCTAAGGTAACAATTGTCAAGTGCTGGAGCTTCTTCTTTTGGGTAGGTGTGAGCTCAAAAACTTTATCTTTATTCTGTAAGTATTCTTTGTACGTGCCATACGCGAATAGATTCAACGTATTCCAATACTGCACATAGGGACCATTCTCTAACTCTTTGATGTTTGGCATATCCAGTAATTCGCCAAAAACGTGCACGCCAGGTGTTTCAACGGCTTGCTTGATTAACTCTAAAGCAGCCGCCCCTTTTGCAGTTTTCGCCAACAAAACAAACTGCTCCAAAAGGTTGCTCGCCGGTTTTTCAGTCGCCGTTCCGCCGGTCATTTTCCCCCTAACAAACCAATATCTTTCGATAAGATTTGGATAAACCCCAAAATAAACCACCAACTCATAGGAAGTTCAATTATATTAAGTAAAACAACCGCGCGATGGGAAATCGATGACAGAGAACACACTTACGATATTTGTGCACGGCGATTGTGAGTGGAAGACTTTCGGCGTAAATTCCTCAAGAAGTATGGTTACACAGCAGAGCGGCTGTATATGTCGTTGAGTTTGGCGCTTCTCAAGCAGGGGGAATGCAAACCAAACTTCTAAAAGGTGGAGTCTTCTTGTCGTTTACGAATACTGCACACCCAGCGTAACATCTTCAATAAGGTCTCCTTCCAAATCGTGTTCGTTAGTCGAGGAAAACGAATCACCTAAATCAAAGTGCGATCTGACGAACTGATTCTTGTTAGCACTTGTACAGGAAACTGATGTGAACGGTATGAACTGCACAACAATACACAAATAACGCGTTCACAAAATCACCGCCAACAACACCACCTACGAACTAGTTACCACGATATCCACGATCGCGCTGGGCTTATAGTTCGATATGGTTCGACATTCGACACTAACGCTATTGTTGCGTATTGTGTGCATGGTGTGCATCTCACAATATTAAAATTTTTTGGACAACACGTTAACCAAAATATTAAGTGGTAGGATGGTTTGTTTAGACTTAGGCGAAGCAATTGTGTAACTGTGTTGTATGTGTAGAATAGAGAAATAAATATTTTTGAAAATAAGTGTGCCTCAAGATGCTTTGGAAACCTATCGCCCCTCTTCCTTTCTTCTATCATCTATCCTGTTTAATGTATATAGTTGTGCTATTTGAGGATAATACAACAGTCGCCATGCATTGTATGACGTGATAACAATACTTTTTTGCCTTCAATTCGAAGTACTACTGTCTCTTTCGTCTAAGCAAATGTCTTTCTAACTGAATGTACTTTACTGCCACAACTACTGCCGCCGGTGATTCCCCTGGTTTCCTAATGATTTTATTGAAAGAGCGATCCATCAGTTTGCGGATCTACTATTGCAACGAAGCAGTCTTAAAGGTTTGCAGTCACACAAAAATTAGTTTGGAATAGCATCCATTCGACTTTTAGAGATTCTAAGAATTAGGAAATCGATTGTTGAAGTAGTCTTGATCAAAAGCCATGGCAACAAACAACGAAAATGATATAGTGGACCCGGACTGGGTAAGTTTATTAACTATCAAGTGAGTGTTGAATTCCATTAAACAATGCTTCTGTCTATTGTTTTGTATTATGCTAATCATAGGAAGCCATGCTTGAAATTGCCAAAGCACAGCAACAGAGTTGGTACGAGATGCTCCCTGACTGGACAATTTATGACGAATGCGACTTTAAATATTTGAAATTGAAGATTGCTATGGCACTGTTTGGCTCTCCTGATTCAAACTCAATGGAGAGCACAAATGATGTTTCTGAGAGTAATCAGACAGTAGAAGTCAATACAGATGATTTAACAACACAGTTTAGATATACGGATCAACAACAAGAGATAATCAATAAAATTTATGATCAGATTTGCACGCATGGCAAAGGATATATGGATTCTGAAAATTCAGTTTGTTACAGTTTTGTGTACAATATATACTTTCGTACAAAAAATGAAACTGTGATAAAGCAAGAAAATAAAAATACTGACAAGTCACAGGATGAAACTAAACTTGAAGATGCTAAAGACATAAAGACAAGTACAACACCTATATTTAAAATACAAAAATCTGCAAAGAAAACTGAAAGAAGAGAGTGTGTGAAACCAAATGGGAAACCCGGTACTGTCAAGAAGGATATTATTGTAAATGAAATATGGTTTATCGACGTACAAGGCAGAGTTTATAAATCATGGGAAAGTTATAAATCTGACAATACTCTTCCTGCGTGTACGATGGTTCTTCCTTGGGATGGATTCTATCAGCCTGATTTAGACTGCCTTGTGACCGAGGACCTCTCAACAGTCATGCTGGAAATTGTTAACTCACCTGCTTGTAGCATATCACAGCTCTTATGCACTGTTGGCGATGTTGGATCAACAGTTGCATCTGTGGTTGGCATGGGAATTGGTATTGCAGCTATGTTTACACCACTTGCTCCAGTTGCAGCTGGTATAGGTAAAACAATTTGCTATGTCAATTTCTCTATATTAGATTATATAAAGACTTAAATTAAGTTTTCCCATTGTGTATTCAACTCAAATTGTTTGTGATTTCAGGAGTTGCAACAACAGGAGTGGGTGGCCTATGGACGGTCGGACGCTCAGCCCAACATCTTGTAGATCGCAGTGTGCACGAGGAAAGTATTAATGTCACTGACAGGAATGCACTTGGTTCATGGATAGGAATAGCTGGTAGTGTCTTTGGTGTAGCATCATCTGCAACTGCAACTTTGATAACAAAATCCGCACAAACTGGTCAAAATATAAGTACAGCTGCCAGAGTTGCATGCAACACTGCAACAGGTGGCAGCCTGTTTTGTAATGGAGCTGGTCTCTTGTTCCAAGGCTTCTCGATGTATGAGAAATACAGAAATGAGGAAAGAATCGATCCTGCTGACGCGGTGTTCTTCGTAGCTCATATCTTTTTCTTCGGGAATGCTGTAATGAATGTTCAATTTGCCGGTGACTTGATAAGGAACACGCAAGGCAGAGTGATCGACGATTTCCAAGCAAACATACGTAGTAAGCGTATGCGCAAAGCTTTCAATCGTGCTAACAACCGAGCCGAAACGACCGCGGATGTTGTACGCTTTGTGAATACTAAAAAGGAAATATTAGCTAATATAAAACCTTCGACAAACGCTTCGACAAATGCTTCGACAAATGCTTCTGCAGAAGTGTCAGACATAACGACAAACGCAATGAACACCGTGTCGACAGGCGTAAACGCTCAAACAATTGGTCTGAGATTTCGAAACGGACAAATTGAAATAAACAATATGTATTTACTCGATCCAAGACAGTTTGTCCGGGATGTTGCTATTTATAGAGCTCCCGCTCGTTTTGCTACGGAGCGAAGTTCAGATGTTTCTGGAAATGCACATACTTCGACATATAATAATCCTATTTTTATAAGATTGAAAAATCACCTCTGCCGTTTGTTGGAAGATTGTCGTAGTGGTGCGAATGAAGTCTGGACTTCAAGATTTGTCCAGGAAAATATTGACATCTTAAGGGAGATATTGCGTTTGCGTGAACCAGAAGATTTGTTGAACCTAATTTTTAATATCGCCGTACAAATAATAAGAAACACTCATTCAGTGGAGATGTACCTTGCGAAAGCTCTCCGCTTTTTGTGGTTATATGTGATGGCTCATTTAAGAAATCGCAGAGATCTTGCAAGCGAAGAGAGTGAAACAATGTTATATAAAATTATTTACGCGATTGTGGAGCAATTCGAAAAGCTTTTACCTGTGTTTGAACCAGCCTTTAGAGCTTACTTGAGACATTGTCTTCAATGATTTTGCGTCACAACAGACAGTACAGAAATATTAACGTACATTGATCAATAATAGTAATTACTACTGTTACATAATTTATATTTTATACTAATCCCTTTACTATCTAATAGTGCACAGTATTTTATAATACGCACAATGGTAATTCAATGGGGCAGTAGTTCTAGTAGTCATCTTTACGACAACCCTATAACTGTAGGTATTAAATAAAAAATATTACCCAAGTGCACTTATAGGTATAAGATAGGTCAAGAAAGCATAAGCACTGCACAGGGTGACCACTGTCATAAATGTCAGCAAACCGTTGACAATTAACTAAGTATATAAAATCAAAGACATGCGCGCTATTCGTGTAAAACAGGATTTGTAAGTCAAGATGTAAAATAGGTACTATATATATTTGGAACAATGAATAAAAATTATGGATATTTCTATTTATATGGTGCACTTTGGATACCTTTGAGAGCATTTGTCTCACTAAAGAGACGTGTACGTAAAGGCAATCGTTTATTTAATCATTTTCCAAATACTTAGATACAGCTCACACAAATATATACAGACGGTACTCAGGACATTTACAATGATTCCCTCTCTTAATCATCCCTCGCCATTTTATTAATCCGGCATTTATGATTTAAGAGAACATCCACAACCAACCAACGTTCACGCTTTCTCGATCGAGCGTAATCCCAATCACGGACTCAAGCTCGGCATGCCCCACTCATCGCATTTGAGCTCAAGGAATAAATAATAAGACCTAAACTAATTTACGTCAATAAATTACTTAGGTACGCGCAGAAAGGCATGCTTTCGTTCGAAGTGTATTCATTCGCCGTTTATCACGGGAAAACGGCGATAATACCTATGGTTATGCATATACATGTACCGCGGCGGCGTCATCGACATATCCCGTCCAGAGCGTCGATTTGAAATAATTTAACACCGAGTAGGGTCGAGTATAAATACCAAGAAATCATTATCTACCGTTAGGAATAAATACTTTTAGCCGATCGTTATCTACAGATAGAGAATTGATTCTCGCAAGACTACGACGCATTACTTCCCTCGTCGAGAATACGACCAGAGCTTTTATCATCGATAACTGATGCGTCCACCCCCCTCTTAATCCCATTTTACACCCATTTATTCCCAGTTTTTCCCCTTTACTTTCATTATCAATTCAGCGAATGTTGTAGCCGAAGCCCTCAAAGAATCTGAATGCAAGAAACCAGTTCTGACCGTGGCCAGCAGTGATTATCGTAATGACGAACGCCTAACTGGTATACAATCTGTCTCAACGAATTTTACTCCTTAATATATTGTAAAACTAGTGGCATGAAACGTGTCCGTTTTCAATTCCATGTCTTTTGATATGTCTTGGATAAAGTGTCGCATGCAACTTGTTACTTTCAGACAGTTTCTTTGCAGAAGTCAGCCACTATTTACTTCACATCAGTAGAATTTGCAGCTGCTATCTTTCATTAGACAACATATCGTCGACTGTTTAGTCACCGGTTACATTTCCTCATGTCGATGACTGCTCTACTGAGTGACTTCGTTACAATTACTATAGAGAGACAAACAATGGAATGTGACTGGCATAGAATTGATGCGATTCAGGCCCAGCATGCTTTTCAACACTGATGGAAGCCCCAGTGTGGAATTATAATCCACAATCTCAGAGCAGTGCGACTACCCACTATTCGTAAAAAGGAGCTTTTATTTGTCCTGCCATTGCGATATCAATCAAGTCATTTTGCTTTATCTAATATCCTGATAGAAAAACTTAGCGTCCAACTGATTATCTCTTCCCTTTCGATCGTCATCCATAAACAGTCTTATTATTCGCTCCAGAAGGCGCGAGGTAATAAACGAGTCTTTTAAATTCCGTGAACCAAGAGGAATCCCGTAACTTTTATAAAACTTTACGAAGAATAGAGACATAGTAATTATCCGTCCGGTTGCACCAATAAAAAAAGTTTTGAGCGTACTGGACATTTGGATCGGGTGAATTCACCGTTTCGTACATTGGTCGAACTTTTTCCTAAACACATTTATCGACTATGTATATCATGTGCAATGTTAGTTTGCGTCCTAGATGAGGCAACAGCAAAAATTCCATGCATTGCGTTATGTCTCTTTAATCAAATTCGGCTACTGAACTGTTTATGCCCCGGAACACCTACGTATACTGGTTTGAATTCATTTGCGCTTCGAAGAACATATACATCTACCATTCCCAAGGAAATTCTCGGCAGGCGCACTTTCTTGTCAGTACTATTAATGACGAATACCGGGAATGTATCTATGCATTAGTGCATGCAGTAAACTTCTGACTCTAATACGGTACAATTACAAAACTGGTCCTGACGTGTGCAGTTTTCGTTCGTACGAAATATATCTCGGAGAGTACACCACGCGGCCGAAATATCGAGTGAATCCAAATTTCCAGAAAATTATTGTGTCAACGGCTAGTTAATACAATTATTACGTATATCAGAATATACCCGCATCCACGCTAAATGCCATTTCCACTCAGGAGAGAATTCGTTGCTGCACTCCACGTATTGTCCACCTTCATTAGCTACCGGAGGATTAACATTAATTCGTGCACTTCTCTCTGAATATGCACTTCTCTTCCAACACATACTTTAAATATTTTAGCCATTCCTAATCTAATCCCGAGGATTCTCGGTCCTGTTGCCGATTAGAAAACATTCTGCAACTAGAGAAGTGTGAGACACAATTCGCCAAAGAACAGGTTGATCATCCACGCATAATGTCAGAGATTTGCGGTCATTCGGCCACCGACCGACTAAATAATCTCCTGAGGATATCCGCGTTCAATACGAAAAAGCGTCGTATGAAACTCACGCGACCCGACAAATGTGTCTTCGTCGATCCCCGGTGAATTTCATGGATAGTAGTAGCTAAGCCAAATAGGTTCTGGGACTAGTCTTTAGATTGGCCGAGTGGTCATCCTTGGCCGAGCAGGACCACGCTTCCTCCGCGAGGCTGCCGTATCTCTGAACACTGGGGAAGGGTGGCCCACTACTCTGAGGCGAGTAGTATCCGCCCTTCAGTTGATAATAATTGCCGGTTTGTTGATATTGATACTGATCGCCAGCTGTCAGCTGAACATTGCTGTAACCAGAGTAGGAGCCGTACTGCGAGGAGTAGGAGGGTGAATAGCCGCGTTCGCTGAGACTGCGGTAGGGCCCCGGGTGGTGGGGCCTACCCTCCTGTCAGACGGGAGTGCTCACTGCCGCACTCGTTATGTAATCGATGTCACCGATGCTCTTGACCCGACGATGCCTCTTGCCGCCAGTGATCGGCCGGGGTGGCAATTGCGGCGGCGGCGGGGAATTGCTTCGCACGCTGCCCATGTACTGCGATTGACTCGCCAGACTCCCGGTGTCCGACGACGAAGACGGCGACGCCTTCTCGCTGCGCGGACGAAGGCCGAATGCTCGGCTCAATGATCCCTGCGGAGAAGAAAGGGTTGCACCGGTTTCAGATGACCTGTTGCCACAGAAGCGTAACTACACGCTCAGGACAAGTCGTGTTTCCTCGTGGCACGATGCTCGGGAAAGGGGCTATTCAAGGTGGCCCAAGATGCTCGTCTTTCAAAGAGGACTTTTGTGCAGGTTCGACACACACGCTACTTTGTTCACTCGGTTATTGCTACTCTCAATTATTTTCGGAAATTCTTGATAACTTGCTGGGAGAATTAGAAGTTGGTTCGGTACTACTTTGAATATGGCATTCGTACTTGATTCGAGGATAGTAGAAAGATTCTTTTTATAACCGAGGATCTACACTGGAAATAGGATTGGTATGACAGAATGTAGTCCCTATTACAGGCCTAGGATTACATGAACTGCTCAATTACAAGAATAGTTTTCCTAGATGATGAGATTGTATGAACAATCTTCTGATTTTCGTTCAACGCAACCACAACCGAATAAAATGAGAAACAGAAATTCAACAACGGATAATGGAAGAATGTAGCAGGGAGAGTTTGCCGCGACAGGAAATACTGTTTTCCGCGGAAGGAAAGAAATCCGGCGAGAAGCAGAGCGACAAAAGGATAAAATGCAAGTGGGAGAAGAAGATACGAATGGCTGGTGTCATTGTTAATTGTTAGATTGTTAGGCGCATACCTGTGAGCTCCTCCACGACAACTAGTAAATGAGGAAACAAGGTCAATTAAGAACCCACACCGCGAATTCCACATTGAAATCATCAGTTTATATTTACACAATGGGCCATTCTCGTTATAATTCGTGTTACGTCGCTAAGAGAGGTTCTAGCGCAATGTAAGTATGCAGACAATGCATCTCGTGACTGATTCGTCTCTAGATTCCACTCGACTGGATGGGAGTAAGTATGTACTCGCTACAGAATATCGTACCTCTGGGCATGGCACACTTTCGGTTACATACGCGTCTGGAGGACATGTTAGTTAACTTGTCTGTGTGTCTATCTGCTCGTTTATTTACACTCTATACAGTGGCTCGTGCCGATTATGATGAGCCGTACTAAAGATCAGGATACAGCAAGGATACCATTATGTAGAGGAATTGCGAAGTTAAGCTCGCAGTTCATCGAACCTGAGGATCAATTTTCTAATCATCGATTCTCCAATCGTTGAAAATAGAAGATATTATTATTGTACTCCTGACAGTCGAAAGTAGCTCAGCGATAAGTAGATCCTGAACGCATTTGCATACTGATAGGCCGTAATTATTATTGCTTCAACTTGCTCACAGATATGGATGGTGTGTATTAGGAGAATGAATGAACAAGTAATTAGTGGAGATGCGTTCGCGTGAATCAACAGAATGAATGTATTATGAAAAGCATGGCGGTAGCAAAGGTGGTCACAACAAATTCACCGTACGTATATTCTACGGGATTAAGAATTTCATCCTCGGTTCGATGTATTGCAAGACTAAAATCGAATAAGCTCGATGCACCGGAGATTCTTTTGGCTTAAGCAGTACGGTGGAGTGTGAAGCCTCGTGGAAAGAGGTCTTCGCAAAGGGAAACCGCGTCAATTCCTATCCCTGTCAGCGTAAATATTATTAGAGTTAAGTACAAAGAGGGATGTATTTGCGATCACTAACTTCTTGTGCGACCACTGAATGGAAGATACTGTGAAGAATAGTATCCCAAATTCAGTCTTATCTCTTCAAACATTTGCCAATCGAAAAGGCTGATTGCCGTTTTCGTAATCGATTGATTTCCGACAAGTACGGGAACCGTTCGAATTTCAGCATAGTGCCGATTAGCAGTTCAGGTTGGCCCACTCGTCTCGTCGCACCCTTTCGTGAACAAGCTACCAATCATCTCTGGGATACGACTGAGAAAAGTTACAAAGAAACCAAAGTGGTAGTATGTAGGACTGCACTGAAATGGGAACGTTCGATTTTTCTAATGAGGAGGTCCACTGATACGAGCGCTATCTTCCTCGTCAGCAGGCTGCTATGACGTTGACGGATCTCTATTTTAATGTTCTACAAAAGTCCGAACACGTAACGTCAAGATTAATTGAACGGTATGAAATTACCATGATCCGAACTATCGGAAATCATTATTTCCCCCTGTGAAATCTATCCTTACGTTACGTGTCCTCGCAAGGGTAACCACTCCAAACTTACCAGAAGGGACTTTCATTAATATTTGACAAATGACTCCGAGTTACCTCAAATATTGAATGTCAATTAAAGTGTGGGATTTTCCCGCCAAAAGGTCCCTGGTAGTAACTTTGGAATTCTACGACGACGTAGACCAATTAAGAGTTCTAAGAACTCCTTGTTTTTGGGACGATGAAACGATGTACAAAGACGTAGTGAAATAAATCATGGACTAATATAAGTACAGATAAATATCTATACGTATATATATATATATAATAGGTATATGTATGTATATATATACCGAACCTTTTTCAAGTAAAGAAGACTGCAGGTCTGCGATGATCCACAGGATGCAGGGACAATGAGCAACGTTAGGTTGAGCTCATAGCTCACAGCTTTCGACCCTTATCGCCAGAATGCTTGATCCAATCGTACATATCGACAATAGCCAACACAACTTTCACCCATTTCCCGTTTATAATATTATCATAATATTACGTCATTAAAGAATGCGATTTTTTGGAAATAAAATGAGAGCTCAAATATTGAATAAATTTCTCCGAGAAGAGGGGAAAAAAGGCCTGATTTACCTGTCGATATCTACTTGAATATGATCGGGCATTCTTCGATAAGGGCCAAGCAGTATGAAACGACGTGGCGGGAAGACAGTTATATCCCTCGTGGAAATTTGGCGCGAGCCTCCTTTTTACCGAAGCGATGCCATGCACTCGTGCGAATGGGGAAAGACAGAGAGGCAGAGAAAGATAGAGAGATAGAAAATGAGAGTTACGAGGTGACACGTATGTTATATATGTATGTACAAATGAATCGCTCGTGTAGGGCGAACTTGGCCAATGGCAGAATGAATGAATGATACTGCGAGACTGTCCGTGTGATCGATGGAGCTTCGCGAAAAGTCTAATTGTGATCTATTGGCAAAGTTCGGCGCGAAAGGATTCCGGTTCTCGTACGATCACAGGGATACTGTTTTGGGATGATGAATGGTGGTCTACTAAATACGTGGCCCGAGAATTATTGTGACCGAGGTTGCGTGATGGTAAATAAAGCGTGTGGATGTGATCATTGAAATGTGTACGAAGAAAATCATCCGCGGGGCTAGTATGTCTGGATTGGCTCTTCTCTCTGGCTCGTATCGTTATATCGGAAGGACATTCTCGCCGTCTTCATATGCCCTCACGAGGTAAAACAATAGGAACACTGATGCACATTGACGGTATGACTACTCTACTCTCAATCCAAGTATGCACACTCGACAGAAATCCGACACGAGTTACATGTTACAATTCCCCCACGACAAGCACAACAAGACGATCCATTGAGAAGATATGTCTCACCGAACGGATCTCACCGTATGACTAGGTTGAAAAGAGGGTGAAGATTACTGGGGATATATATTTCCCTGAGGTTTCAGAGCTTGGCTCCAAAAGCCCGGGACTTTTCTGATGAAAATGGATCATGAAACTCAGTGCGAATGATAGGAGCTTTAAGGTAAGAGCGATGAGTGTCGTCCAGGTGAGACAAGGGGTACGATGCAATGGTTGGTATTGCTTTCGTGCACGGATTGTGGGTCTGAATCTAGGCGGTACGTTACCCTGAGGCTGGATCTGCGCCTATCGACCGTGCCCGAGTGATTTGCCGTGATGTGTAGGGCCGAAAGGGAGCTCTGATGATGCTGTAGGTGTAGCGCCCTGCTTCCACGTCCGAGACTACCACCCGCGCTCACGGTGCTCATCGGACGACCCCCGGCGTTGCTGTTCCTCGGCACCACCTCCAGCTGACTTCTACGCACACGCACACCACCCGGTTTTCATGCACGCCTTTCTGCGTACACGCATCCACACGCCGATCTCGTGTCTTTGCTTTGCTCTCGCGTTTCTTTTCTTTTCTTTTCTTTTTCTTTTTCTCTTTTCCCTTGCCTTGCATTTGCACGGGAGATCGGCCTACACACCTTGGCGACATCGCGGACACACACACGTTCGCCGCACCCTCACCTCCAATCTCCCACTATCCAGACATCATTTCGTCCTTTGTCATAAGTCGCCGAATGAAACGAATGATACTGGTGGATCGTACAAAATTGATACCGAGGACTGTTGCGATCGGATAGTGGTTTTACGGCGAGTGTGCGGCGACAGCAAACGGGATTTATAATGAATATCTAGTTACAACATAAATATACATACACAAGCATTTTGTGCACCATCGATATAGAAGAGTGTATATATATATGTTTACTGGATCCCGGAGGCGAAAGGTCACCCGTTGCAAGGCGACCCTCTCGCTCCGGGGTCGACTAGCCAGTCAATCAGAATAAACATCGAACAGTCAAAGATGGAAATATCAAAGTTGGCAAATTAGAAAAAGGTAAAAGGAACTATAATGCACACTGACGTAACCCGTGGTCGTGAATGGTCGAGGAATACTACTTTCACCACCTAATCGAATGCCAGATTGATCAGGATTCTCCCTGCTCTTAAAATGCAACAATTTACGTGCGAATAGGTGTTCAAATTCAAACTCCATATTACTTGCATGAGATATCATCGATTGTTAATTTACCAAGGGAGGATTAAAGTGCGTGGCAATGAGATTGCACAAGGGGTTCATTTGAATTGTGAAGAAGAATTTGAAAAGTTACTGGTGAGTGCTGGCGAGCCAGGGGTGGATTGTGGCGAAAGTTAGGGTGAGTGAATGATTGTCTGAACCACTGATTACGTCAGGACCACTAAGTATTAACGAGTGCTGTACATAGCGCAAGTGCAGTGCAGGCGGCAGCTGTGGGCTACGGCTCAGCTATGAGACACATATTACCGAAATGGACATATATCCGCGATCGAGTGGACTGCAGACCCAGCGAGCTCGCTGAATCGGTGCCGAGTAGTAACACAACGATCAGATATATCTAGAACTCTCCACTGGGTATATATGCTACTGCATGTTTGTATATGTACATCATGTCGACTGTATAACTGTATTGTAGTAGTCACGTGTGTGTATTCCCGACATATCCAAGTATAGCGTGTGTATTTGCGGATGAGTACTGCTCGCCGAGGCGACCGCGACGGCCACCGTTGCCCTTGACAACTGCTCCGGTTTCGGTGGCTCGAGCTCGCCCAGGTGAGTTTATTTACCTTCGACTATCTATTATTGTGAAGCCCATATACCCACGAGCCTGCGGAGCCTCTATTATCAAATGCTCATGGCCACATCTACTACCAGCAATTTCTCTAATTCGGTTCAAGTTTCCCAAGCGTTTAACAACTCTACTTACTGATTTTAGGTTCCGCAAGCTCTCGGATGCATCGGCATGTTAGAGTGATTGCCTTCTGAGTACGCACTTAGAAACTCCCGCCCGCCATCTCCCTTTTAGACGAGATTTCTCCAACTTACTGTTCTTGAGCGATCATTTTTTCTCCACTCGAGAAATGGTGAGGGGGAGTGCTGGTACACCTCAGAAGTCCTTGTTATTTCACTGGTATTATTAAGACTAACCGATCACGACGAGCTTCCGACTGTATTTACATTCGATTATTATCAGGATAATATAATTGGAATGCAAAGGTTCATCTCTTCCTGCCAATTTATCCCGCGTCATCCTCGAACCAGTCAATCGTCACTGAGAGAGTTCATCAATCCCTCAACGTGTATATACAATTATATCGCATACTTAATTAGTTGACGAGTATGAAAAGCGGAATGCATTACGATAACGCGTTATGCGCGCAGCTATAGGTATCGAGTAGAAATCTTGAAAAAATTGATATTTATCGCGTACGGTCAACTATACAGTAACAACGTTTTCGAAGCTAAACACCGTGGTTGCGAGTACACATTTATGTACGAGTGAGCCCGAAAGAGGCTAAGGGCGCTTATGATAAACAACTGCGGGATCGTTTACGTTAAATATGTACGTCACGCCCGTGTACACTAGTACTATTTTACTTGCAACGTAATAGTGAACGTTTGCTATAATACGACACACCCCGTGTAAATAATTGACAAGATTTTAATGAAACTCGTTGCGTCAGACTTACTGATTGTCAACCCATTTCCCCTCAATAGTCCATTACGATTCCTCGTGCGAAAAAGCCTCCAACAAAATCAACTGTCAGAACTCGAGGATACATCCAATAGAAAATTCTCTCCTCACCTACCGGTCACTTTTCCATTATATTTATTCACGAATGCTCGTTTTAATTACTACTATCCTTTTAATTATCCAATTGTCGGAAGCAATTAATTAAGGGGTTCGATGCAAGTGAAATGGGTCAAAGTTCCGGACGATTCACCGTACCCCGCCCCTTCTACAGTGCTGAATCTAAAGTCCCCAATCTTCGATCCAATGATTAGACCACTGTCAAACAAGTGGTGACCCGACAAAATCCCATAGACCCAGTAACTACGAACCCATTGGGTTTATTACTTGCGAGCGCAGATGAAGCTGTCCTGATCCACCTTCGGAGAGCATCGTGGAGGGTCAGTGGAAGACCCGGTGCTTCTAACTGCAGTGGTACCTACCTCGAGCTTCGAGTTCTACCTACGTGGGGTCTTCCACGATGCTCTCCCAGGAGCAAGACAGTTTCTCAATGGGGGAGAGGTCAGAGAGGGTGATCGGGTGTGTCCGTGATCGACCTCGTCTGGAAACGAGGCTCGACTGAATGTTGATTAGTGAGCGTTGTCCAGTGTTGGATCTGGTTGACAGTAGATTGAGTACCTTGCTGGGAGGACGAGGGCTTCCAGCTCGGCGGTGAGGTGTCGTCGGATCATGTGTTTCGCCGGCGGTATGCCCAATGCCGTCGCCATCGTGTCACCCGTAAATGACGGCTCGAGCACCACCAGGGCACCATGCACTCCCGAATCTATTTAATGACCGTCTATCGTTATTAACACGACCTCTCTCTACCCAACCGAATCCAAAAGAAACTCAAGCGAGAACGTTCCGCGATTGCTAACCGCTTAATTCCCCATATAATATACCTTTCAAGTTCTCGGCGTACTCGGTCAGGTCGATATTCCTCGCCCACCGAATGAACCTTTGATTCGTCCAAACTAAGGGGTCCGTGTCGATTTGCTCGCATTGGTGCCTTCGAACTGCCAGTGCCTTTTACAGATATATTGAACGACTCCTTTAAATGCTACTCGAACCTTTTCGACCAAACGAAATTTGAGGTCTCTGACAGTTCAAACTGGGCAGAAGGGCGTGCAGACTCACCTGTCGGTCGTAGTTGAGCATTCTCAGCAGGTGTATCCCATGAACAATGCTTGCCTGGTGAAACTTCCTCGTGACGCCCAAATGTTTCTCGAGTTCCTTCTTGCTGAGGTGGTCGAGCATACGTGCGTCCACCATGTTTGTGGCGAAACTCTCGGAATACTGTGCGAGGCCGAGGTCCGGTAACCATTCGGAGCTGACCCAGGTGTGCCCCAGTTGAGCTATGCAAGGATAGCGAACCAGATTGGGATGCCGATGTTCCTCTATCGCCAAGCGCAATTTTTTACGATGAAGCGGGTGTGAAACACCCAACTCGGCTTCTAACTCAGCGTCACTGAGTTCCAAAAGTACCTTCATAAACATACGGACAGGCAAATATACCGAAGTTCTTTTCCAGTTAACAGAACTGACTGATAAGAACAAGGAATTCAGTCCACTATGATTTATGACGTAAAAATATTAGGATTGTTTCAATTTCTTAATAGAAGATTACTTTTCCAGACTTGACATTTTCAGCACAGCGCGGTCCATACTGTGGCATGCCGAGGGCAACTTCGAGCCATGCTAAAACAGTGGGTGCTCGCCACCGTTCCATCGGGACCGAGGCAGCCTCCCTCAGCAAACGAAGTTTCTCTGCATAACCCTCCTCGGTGAGGGGTGACCACGCTCTATAAGGATCGAAGCCATCGGAACCCTCGTTCGCAGCACTTCCGCTCGCGGCGTTATTTGCAGCCTTTCGATGCCGCGAGCGAGCAAACACTCTGCGAATGAAAACGACGATCTCCCTAAATTTCACTTATCCCCTTTTCAATTCCAGACTAAACAAAAATTGGCTGTACCATTTACAAAATCTCCATTGTTCCCAACAACCATTAATATCTCGCCGGTTACAAGGCCCTTAGAGACAATAAAATCCCCCGGGACTCGAAGAATTACGAAAAGTCGAGTAAAAGGAATATAAAGAGTCTCTTTCACTTAGTGATCGCCTTAATGCACTGTCAGAGAGAAAAGGATATTCTTAAGGGCTTTCCGCCCTTCACAATTTCGCAGGTGTATTGTCGAATATTAAAGGATAATTAAATTGGCTTAACCCTGCGAGTAAAAGCGTTCATTGTTCTATGGAGAAGTGTCTCGATACAGCCTTGAGATTCTAAAGAATAAAAGAATGGGAATGTTGAGAAGATTGGGGAGATTCCTACCGTGATATGGATCCCCACGTGCCGCCGCGGGTTGCGGAGGATCGTGAATGCGCGGTTGGAGCGACAACAGGTGGTGGCTGTTTGTTTCTTCTTGGCTCGGACTCCAAAGGACTGGAGAGCTGTTCGACCGATCGCGAGAGCGACGAGTTGTCCATGGATCTAGAGAATGCATTTAGCGGGGACAAAGTGGGGCTGCAGTCTTTCGGTGTGGTGGCCGCTGTAACCAGCAAAGTGGGGAACCCTGTTCTTAGGACGGCTGAAAACCCAACGCCCATCGTACAAAGGACTATCTTTTGAAAAAACCGCCGGGTTCGCCGTTCTCACAGAAATGCAACATATCACAGACAATCGTCAAGACAAATACGCCCTGCGAGGGAAATCACAGTTGAAGGATAGTAGAGGATACGACCGGGTGGCGTTTGTGTCGACATAGAAGTACTACCAAACCAAATCTAACTTTCGCTTTGACCTTCATCCAAACGATCATGACACTCAACACTCGAAGGAACATGCATCCAATAGGTATCCAGCTGAATCCGGCAAGAATTGAGCCTGACGAGATTCCAATACCACAGCAGTTAACCGGTTTACTCTTTATCCCATACTTGCCACCCTTGGATCGGGTGGCATGAGATTTGGGTGTACGTTGATCGACGAGAAGCAGGCACCTCGACACAACAGACAGCAAGGCAGAAAGGCAGACAGAAGATAGAGAAATATAGAGAGAGAAAGAGAGATAGAAAATAATGAAAAGATAGACGGTAAATCGAGAGAGAGAGAGAGAGTGAAAGAAGAGTATGACATGTTCACACAGAAGCGGAGGAATCACGTGGGTGTGGTAGGCGATGAAAGGAAACGACGATCAGTGATTACTGATTATGCTTGGACACTTACACTGGTATATGTGGGATGGTGCTACGGAGGATACCACGGAGATGCTGTCCATGTCGAGACCGCTTCCCTCGACCGTTATTGTCGGCGTGCCTGCGCGCAAATATACAGGATACAAACAAATTCTCAGACCTCGCGACAAATTTTGAAGCTGAAAGTGCCAATTGGTTACGATTTCTCGACATAGAAAATCAATACAATTCCTCCTCGTTCCGCTCGTGCGCCAATTACGTGGCGAAGATTTTTCTGTTAATTAAATATCGGCAAATTCATTTCGGACTCGACGATAAAAGGTAAGGCAATGTCAGAGATATTAATAATAGCCTGATATTGCACTCTGCATTTAATCCTTTTGCTAATACTATACGACCAATGGAATAGCGCAATATCGACTCACAGCACATTCATTGATTGGAGAATATACCGATGGTTGGTTCGATTTGTCGAAAAATCTGCTCACTTGTTAGCCAGTTAATCAAGAGCGATATTTGTGGAGCGCACATTCTATTAAAAATTTCATTTGGCCACACATCGCAATAAATGGAAATTCGACGTAATATTGGTCTCCTCCCCTGCATTCGATATGGCAGACGGTCGCGATATAAATATTTATAGTCCCCGTAGGATTAATATTGGAATAGTATTGTAGAACGCTCAGCCATGCCGAACATCGTATTTCACTTGACTATTCCGGGTAGAGGGCAAACAAACGAGTGGCGCGGCTAATGTTTCTGCAGGATTCTGCTGAGGATATCATTATCGATATCACATTAAGTGAACTCTGGATAGCCAAATGTGCACTGCACCAGGGAATAGTGTATCGATGTATCATGATATTCCCACCAGCCGTACCAAGTGAAAAACTATCCACAACTATGACTTTGGACCTTTCGCGCAGAGACAATGGCACGCGGACTATCGGCTCGACAGGGCGTGATGGGAAAAGCAAAGAAAGAGCAGATCAAGAGAGCCTATCTCTCAGTGGTACGTATGCAGATGCCCGATCATCCTTCACCGTTCAGTTCCTCCAAAGTACATGATTGGAAGTGAGCTAACGATTAATTAAGCATTCCGTGTTCACCGATGGAAGCTGTTAAAGCCTTTGCAAAAAGTTCTATTAGTTTCATAGGAAGAGAGGCTCGTCTACTGGGAGCACAGGCAACATAGTTTTCGTTTTACTCGAGTCAGGACTTCGTGTCGGCGCATTCTCCAAGTCTATGAACGCTTGCGAGCACTGCAACCATCCCTCTATTAAGTAAGCCCGCTTGCTCGAACGCGAATCGATCAAACTCTGTTTTAATGCGCCGCCACGGCGATTGGTTGAATAATACATGAAGGTAATACCCTCGATTAGTGCATCGCCCATTCCAAGTGACCCGCCGGCAATTAATAGAGTGTCTCTTCAATCGAGAGTAACACCAACCTCGTTATACACTAGCTCCCTCCTCTATTTTCGGGCTTACGGCCTGATTGCAGCCTCTATGGCAATTTATCGCACTAGACTAACTACATTTTATTTCTCCCCGCGGAATTTCCCATACTTACGAGCCATTTCGAACATTATCATTATTCTCTGCTCTCGACACTTGACTCGAATACAAGTAAATCAATTTTTCGTTATATTATAGATTCAGGGTAAGCGAGAAGTGGAGAGAAAATGAAAGTTCAATCGTATCGAGATTTCGCAGAAGTGAACACTTGCGCCATAAGAACTCTCCGAGTTAATAGGGAGGGTTATGTCGTGCAGGGTAGACCGAAGGGGTGGGCATAGTGCATCGAGTGCAAGGGGTTAAGAACAAGCTTACCATCGGTGGTGGAATCCGACAGGTTGCCGCCGACGCTGGTCGCGCCTCCGCTCTCTCGGTCGCTTGATCCTCGCACCCCGCTGTCGGCGCTGCAGCTACCCCTGTCACCAGCTTGACCCCCGGAGCCGCTCGCACCAGCTCCCCCGACGTTTCCTATTCCAACGCCAAGTTCCGTTCCACCTAAGCCTCCCTGTGAGTTCATATGCGCCACCAGACCGACACCCCCGCTTCCGCCGCCACCGCCACCGCCGCCGCTGCTGCTCCCAGCACCTGGCGTCGCGGCGCCATTCACGCTGCCCCGTGGAAATGAGACCAACGACTCTTGGTCACTCAGGCAGACTGGGCCACCTCTCTCAGCTAGTTGACGTTGTAACTACACAGAACAAAGTCATTGTTATTGTTTATTACGCCCCCCAATGCTGTTAAAGATCGTTATTCTTTCGCAACCTATGAGTTTCTTAATGTTTTCCCCTTTTAGTGTCTCGCTACTAATTTCTAGCTTGCTCTTGCCTCTTTGTACTTGAAATTATGAAGTTGAACTGCTCGGTTTTAGTGTTGTCCCTGCTTTGACATAACGGGACAATATCGCGTGTAATGAGCGGGCGACATGAAACAACCATTACAAGAGGCGCAGTGCCGCGGAAGTTGGAATTAGTTCGTTCCGCCGGTAGAGGTTTCGTGCTCAGAAAAATCACGGTTGACTGACGGGGCGAGCTGATGTTCGGTACACGTGCGTGACTTGAGCGGGAAGCATCTGAGAGGTAACCCTCGAGGCATCGGCTTTTAAAGTCGTTAGCTCGTACCTCGTTTATGAGGGCAGACGACAATTTCAGGGCTCAAAGGAGGGCTCACCTTCGAGTAATTGCGCGCGTATGCTGCAGCCGTTACTCCTTAAACTTAATTGCTTCGCTGCTCTATCGCACACTGCGGCCTTGACAATATTTTTCCCCTATCTGTCATTGTATAGCAATTGATTGTTTAAGTATCAAAATGGATAGAAAACGTGAAACCAGTGCCAGAAATGCCGGAATTGTATCTCAAACACAAGGAAACGTTATCTTAAATAATTAATTTCGTCTATTTCTGACTGTTTTTCCCATGTTTTCATGACTTCCCGACCTTTCCCGGGGCTGAAATTTTGTAGAAAGTGTTTTTTTATATCGAGGAAGAAGTAGTAAAAATTCCAGAGCCCTAGCTCAAAATTCATTTTTTCGCAAATTTTTTAAGGCATACCCCTTCAAAAATTTTCGATTTTTCGAAGGTTCTGGGACCGGGACGAACGCTTGATTTTTCGATTGCTCGTGTCTCAAAACGGATAAAAAACACAAATGTTGTGGGGGAAATGCCGGAATTCTACCTAAAACACGTGGAAAACCGATCTTGAATATTTGATTTCAATGGTTTTTCATATGTTTTTATCACTTCCCGACCTTTTCCGGGGCTGAAATTTTGTAGAAAGTGTTTTCTTGCATCGAGGAGAAAGTAGAAAAAATTCCAGAGCCCTAGCTCAAAATTCATTTTTTCGCAAATTTTTTAAGGCATACCCCTTCAAAAATTTTCGATTTTTCGAAGGTTCTGGGACCGGGACGAACGCTTGATTTTTCGATTGCTCGTGTCTCAAAACGGATAAAAAACATAAATGTTGTGGGGGAAATACCGGAATTCTACCTAAAACACGTGGAAAACCGATCTGGAATATTTCATTTCAACGGTTTTCCCCATGTTTTTTTATCTTCCCGACCTTTCCCGGGGCTGAAACTTGGTGGGGAATGTTTTTTTGCATCGAGGAAGAAGTAGTAAAAATTCCAGAGCCCTAGCTCAAAATTCATTTTTTCGCAAATTTTTTAAGGCATACCCCTTCAAAAATTTTCGATTTTTCGAAGGTTCTGGGACCGGGACGAACGCTTGATTTTTCGATTGTCCGTGTCTCAAAACGGAAAAAAAACATAAATGTTGTGGGGGAAATGCCGGAATTCTGCCTAAAACACATGGAAAACCGATCTTGAATATTTAGTTTCAACGGTTTTTCATATGTTTTCATGACTTCCCGACCTTTTCCGGGGCTGAAACTTGGTGGGGAATGTTTTTTTGCATCGAGGAAGAAGTAGTAAAAATTCCAGAGCCCTAGCTCAAAATTCATTTTTTCGCAAATTTTTTAAGGCATACCCCTTCAAAAATTTTCGATTTTTCGAAGGTTCTGGGACCGGGCCGAACGCTTGATTTTTCGATTGCTCGTGTCTCAAAACGGATAAAAAACACAAATGTTGTGGGGGAAATGCCGGAATTCTACCTAAAACACGTGGAAAACCGATCTTGAATATTTAGTTTTCATGGTTTTCCTCATGTTTTTTTATCTTCCCGACCTTTCCCGAGGCTGAAATTTGGTGGGAAGTGTTTTTTTGCATCGAGGAAGAAGTGGTAAAAATTCCAGAGCCCTAGCTCATAATTCATTTTTTCGCAAATTTTTTAAGGCATACCCCTTCAAAAATTTTCGATTTTTCGAAGGTTCTGGGACCGGGACGAACGCTTGATTTTTCGATTCCTCGTGTCTCAAAACGGATAAAAAACATAAATGTTGTGGGAGAAATGCCGGAATTCTACCTAAAACACGTGGAAAACCGATCTGGAATATTTGATTTCAACGGTTTTTCATATGTTTTCATGACTTCCCGATCTTTCCCGGGGCTGAAATTTTGTAGAAAGTGTTTTTTTGCATCGAGGAAGAAGTGGAAAAAATTCCAGAGCCCTAGCTCAAAATTCATTTTTTCACAAATTTTGTATACCCCTTCAGAAACTCGTACTCTTCAATACTAGTTCTATCTTCTTGGATTTCTTATGGTAATATAAAATTTAATCAGAAGGAGCAAATAAAATAGGAGGGCTGATGGAAATTAAAGGGTAAAACTGCGCTGTGCAAGTTTCATGAATTTCGTGGAACAAGTTTGGTGGAACATTTCGACTTACCTCTTTTATGGTGGCGTGTGCGTGCGAAAGAGCAGCCTCTTTGTCGGCGAGACTGGCAGCGAGGCTGAGGCTTCGATCGGCTTCGTCCCTCGCAGCCCTTAGCAAGCTCCAACGCTCTCGTTCCCTCTCGCGTTCTCGCTCCTCCGAGGGCAGACCTACCCCCTGCTGTTGGAGACGTCCGAGGGTCGCCTCGTTCTCCCGCATCCGCTGCAATCAACGATCAAAGAGACCCATATCCGGGCAGTAACTCCGACCCCCGAAAACCGTCACCACCTGCTCCGCAGCACCGCATGCTCGTGCACTTAGCGGATAATTACGCCTGCAATTATTTCATGTGTGTGCGCGTGACGTGCCCTCAGGGGATATTGGCACATCCAAAACTTTTCACTGGACAGAGTTGCTCAAATTTAAAAGGATCCCTTGCTTGATCCTTATACACTCGCCGATTAATAAAGAAATTATAGAAATGGTATATGCAAATCCATACTTAATTAAAGTGGGATAATACTCTTTGCGAAATTCGCCGCAAGCTTACAGGGCACCGCCTAATGTCAGAGGACTTTGGCATCGGCTTCTCGCACGAACCTAATTCCCGAAGCTATAATAATGCAATTATTACGGTGTTACGGAAGTTTGCATGATGAGTATCACTGACGAAACAGGCGGCGCGCGGCTGCCTAAATAGATTAGGTAGACTCATGCGGGAAAGGGATACCTTTACTAAATTACGATTTAGCCCGAGCAGAATTTGAAGGATACTTCTGCTAACAATTGGCCGGCAAGTCTCTTTGGCAAATTGGCTTAATAGTGGCCAAAAGTGATGGGGAGCTTTCGAGCTAATCGAATTTAGACGTAGAACTTGTCGTTTATTTACGCGTGTTATTTACCTCGAGCCATTAGCCACTAGGAGAGATCGGCTAGGGCAAACTTAATACACTTATCTCCCCTCGGAACGCAAGTAACTCGGTACTTCGCGTATAACAGGTGTTACAGGCCGTTTATCGGCTAAACTTTCGGCCAACGCGATTACTGCTGGTCCGACGAATCAGTCGGGTATTAGTTACGGGCCACTCAACATCTGCCCGATTACCGAACGTCGCGGGAGCGTAGCGTCTCATCGTCTAATGGCAACACATCTCCTCGAAAATAACCACTGCCATAAAAAGGACATTCCGTACCGATGTCGTTTGCCCGCTGAAATAAGGATAAACAGGCTCTCGGGTACTGCGGCATCGTAAATAGATATGATTGCCTTTGCCGCGACGAGGTTTGCTCAGGTAATAGCATTAAAGAGGAGCAAGTAAGATGGGTGAGCAAACAACCGTCGTATTACAGCTTGACCCTTTATGCCCCCCAAAGGAAGCCTGGCAAAGAGTAACGAGTTCCAAGAAGATACGAGGTATTTTTCTCATAGAACCGAAGTAAACAAGAATTCTATCTTTCTCCGTACTTGCAAGCACAAACTTATAATGCAAGAACGACGATGGCGAGAGGGGTTGGCGCAAGTAAGGCAAACTTGGCCCGAGGAAAAATACTCCAACGAGCAGAAGAAACCTAGACTGCTCTTCTTTCCAATATTCTCTGTTAGTTCACTCGTAAACAAGTGTAGAAGGACTGTCTCGAAATTATTGTATCGCATCATCGTGACAAGAGAGAGAGCTGTCATCCAAGTCTGGTGTCTCTAGGGTACGATAATACCTGGCATGACAGTATCCACATCTAATGCACACTGGGCTCTGTTATCCCTGACGTCCCAACGTATTAAGCGCGCACAAACGGAAGCGTATTAAGGCGAGGGGTCGAGGAAGAAGAAGAAGAAGAAGAAGAAGAAGCAGCTGGGAAGGATATTACAGAGAGGCTGCAAACACAAAGAAAAGCGCAGTGGAGCGCTAGAGAGGGAGGCTGTTCTCAAGGAGGTGCTCTCTCTCTCGCTCTCTCTCCTTCTGGCGGGCGATTCCAAACAAAGAGAAGGGTAGCTAGGCCGTGCGCGCGTTAGCAGGAAAGATCGCGGAGATTGTCTGCGCGTTCCTGTTTGAACAAGAGGGTGGAAAGCGGATGTCGGCACGACGGATAGAAAATCATAGTGCTCTGAAGAAAGGAGGACTCGACTATCCCACCCGCTTTTACTCTCTCCCTCTCTGGCGCTCCCATTCTGGCCTGTCCTTCCTCGCGGAGGAAAGCGATGACACGTGAGGAGAGCGAAGACGTGGCTTGCAGGAGCGGCAGAGTGGCGGAGTGTCGTAGGTTACCGAAGGGAAGCCTGAGGAGCAGCCGGCTAAAGCCAAGGCTAAATTGACGGCTTGCTCTACGTGGAAGAGAGAAGCGCGAGGAAGCTCTGCCGGCGGCTTTCTTTCAGCCTGTATTACCACGAGTGCCAGCAGCTTCTTCTGATTAGAGAAAAGTCTGCCGCTGCTCCTGACACTTCTCTCCGAGACTATTAAGGTCGGCATGAAAAAATTAGACCTCTCTGAAGACCGAGATTCCGATCGAGAGGAACTTCCTTGCCAAGTTCCACCTCTCCCTCTCTCTGATTCTCTTAACTACCACAGCAAGAATAAAATAACTGTTTTATATTTAATTCGGAGTAATTACAAGCTGCTGAATTCTCTGCATAGTTGGAAGTAATTTCTTACAACGAAATCAGTGTAACTGCGAGCAGTGACTCAGTGATAATTGCACTGTAATTACTGCGAGTAATGAATCGCACTGATTCGCCAAGTCGGACAAAAGCGACAAATGCGAAAGGAGACATCTTCCTCATTTTGCAAATGCATGGCATGATAACGCCACCAAGAATACGAGAAATTCCAGGCGAGTTTAGTGAAAGTATTTAACGGGCAAAATTGCTCGAGCGTGTGCTAGTTTGGTGACACGCACTTGGTGAGGCGACGCGGCGCACTACGTGCAGATAAACTTTTCCCCATCCGACGAACCATTAGCCAACCACCTCCCCTCCTACGTAAGGATACTTCTAATCTTTACTAGAATTGCTGCTCATTAACGAAGTCGGCGTTGCACTCGTCATATTTCGTAATTGTGCAGGTGAACATTAGCGGCTGTAAAAAAAGCCGCGAACATCCACTCTTCCAGTTAAAAGGTACTTGTGGAAGTAATATAGTCGGGTTAAGCAGTGGGTGAAAATGCATCGTAAAAACTGTCTTGCGCGTGTCGCGTGCGAGAACGGAGAGAAGGCAGAGAAGGCCTCTGCCGGTATTATAAATTCTGCGGGGCTTAATTTAGCTCGGGCGCACGTCACGCACGCACAGAAGAAAGTGTGGATTGTTAAAGGCCCAAGCTGATTTGAATAGGAGTAATGGCGCTTACGATTGCGCCATAGCAGAGGTCCTTTTTGAAATTGCATGCCTACTATATCAGCAGGACCAAGAAATATTAAGTGCCGATGGTCAGCAATGCATATACCACCAACACCAATTGATTAGAATAACTTTCCAACACGCTACTGCTTTGCGTAGCTACTCAGTTAGTTGAAGTAGCAATATCTACGTTAGTTGCTAAAGTAGAGGCATCAGTTAAGCGTGTGCATGCATCGGGAAATTCCTGCGCGCAGGATCTTGACCCAGATATATGGGGAAAGGAAGGGAAGGGAAGGGAAGGGAAGATGCAGCTCGGGGGAATTGGCGCGCGCAAGAGAAAGAGTCACTCGGGAGTGCATCAGGCGTCAGATGGGACACTCACCTGTTCATAGTTGCGTATGAAGTCGCGAAGTTCGCGCTCCTTGTCCTCGAGGGTACCGTAGAGGGCCTTCATCTGGTTGAGGAGGTCGAATTTCTCAGCCTTGAGCCTCTTGCGATCAGCCTTGAGTGCCTGCAGCGCCTCCTTGGCGTGCTGCAGTTCCATCTCGAGGGCGACAAATCGTGCTTCCTCCTCGAGGGCGGCATCCTCCGCGCCGACCTCGCCGCGACCCGCGCCGCACAGCAGGAGCCGGCGTAATCGGGCGACCTCGTCCACTAATCGCTCGTTCTCTAAGCGCAGTCTCCTCGCGCTGGCCAGCTCCACTGAGCCGCCACCACCGTGGATGTTGGAGAGTCGGGAGGCCACCACCGGGTCGCCAATCCCTGCAAACAGCCAAGTACTCCTCTGATGAATAGCCGAGACCCCGATTCCACCTAACGCGCGCCCCAGCAATGAGCCAAGACCGCTCAATACCTCTCCCCTCATTCTCAACAGGTTTCTGATTAATGAGATCGCCGCGCCGCCTCAATATATATCGAGCCCTCCTCACCCGATCTACACAGCGACTATTTCTTCCCTTGGCCAGGCCTACCTTTAATAGCGTAATTGGATTTTTAATTGCCAACACTGCCCATATGAAAACCGATAGGATGATAGTGAAAGGCTCGATGGGAAAGCTGGTGCTAAAACGTTCGGAGCCACTGTCCATCAGGTATAATCAAACTCAGCTTTCAATCTCTTACCCGTAGAGCCCTTTCAACGCGCTACAGATAAAATTGCTGACCTATTTCGCGGCAGACTGGCTGCCTCCAGCCTGGATTTTGCAATGAAAGTCAACGGGGATGCGGACGGGGAGCGCTCGAGAGATCGAGCATTTCGGTTGTGCGCGTCTCGCTACGAGTGCGCGAGTATTCAAAGACCGACAAAGGGAGGGAGAGTGTCAAGCACACCAGCTGGAGAGGAGACATTTGTTCGCGCAGAGGGAAGCACCGCGGTCGTTCCCATTTAATTCGTGGCGAGTACACGGGCTACATAGGTAGGCGAGTCAGGAGTCGTAGCCGAGGAATAATCGTGGCCGCTGAATGCGCCAGCCAGGCCCAGTTGAAAGGGAGGGCCTTTCCATAATTAAATGCCAGGCTACCTACCCAGGGAATTAGCCGGGGACGATGGTCTGCTGCCCGGGGCTGGTCCAGGTGGTTCATTGTCCTCGTCAGCGCGCACATCTCCGTCCACCAGGTCCTTCTCCACCTCCTTCTCGTGCTCGTTGATCTCTTTACTTGACCTTAACATCGACATCCTTTAAATTATTCCAATTTCCCCCCACCGCGATATTCCTTCATGTAGTAATTTCATTAACCATCCTCGTAGGGAAGAATATTTAATTTTAACTATTAAATCTTCAACTGCCCACTTGCGGAACATTTCTCAGAACTTTCGTATTCCCTTTTTACCTGATAGAATCCCGGTTGGTGGTAATCCTTAGGCGCTCGCCGCTCGAGCGTTCGCTGCCGCCGCGATGTAGGAAGCTTGTGCGGTTGGTAGAAAGAGAGAGTCTGTCAGGACTCGCACTGCCGGACCTCGAGTCGACGCTGCCCCCGGAGCCGCCGAGACGCGTCTTTTCAAGAGCTGGTGCGTACGCCCGCCGTGCTTTTTCACTGGGGCTACGACACGGCGAGCCATTGCGCTTTTCTGTTAACAAAGAACACATACTACCTTACTATCCGCCCCTAACCCCTCCACCTTCCGAACGCCGCAAATATTTTATGATCTCCTATCGTCATGTATTCCGTTTGCACATGGTTTACGATGCCAGCCTCTTCCACGAGAGATACAAATCTTTCCAGTCTTTCCACTCGACGTGTTATATTATTTTACTCGCTATAGCTATAAAATAGTAGCTTTCCGAGAATCACTGCGCAAAGAAATCTATTTGACCAATAACAAAGCAGTGTCGTTTGAATTAGGAGCGAGGATATAGATCAAACATTGTATGGTGAGATTGAATAGAGAGACAGTTTGGAGTTGAGAATACTATCGCGAGCGACTCGAAGGGGTATGAGAATGGTGGGGGTGATGTTGGCTGAATGGGTGAGCTGTTGGTTCTGCGAAAGGGTTAAGGTGATTGAGTGGGCTGAGCTATCGCAAACGAGGTGGTGAGCGCCAAACCCGGCAATATCGGCGTCCTCAAAGTGTGTCTGGTGGCCCTCGGCTCGAGCCACTCGAGGACACTCGTCTCGCTCGAATCAAGTAGCCATCGATAAACACCTTCATTCTGAATTCCATCGCCGAAGGCTTGCTTGCCAGAGAGCAGACTGTGCGCGCGCGCGCCTCGAAAAAGCC
This sequence comes from Ectemnius continuus, assembly GCA_910591665.1. Lineage (NCBI taxonomy): Eukaryota > Metazoa > Arthropoda > Insecta > Hymenoptera > Crabronidae > Ectemnius > Ectemnius continuus. The sequence continues at coordinate 14,422,218 of OU342861.1, forward strand.
GGCGAGAAGAGTTATAGCGCCTTTTACGAGTGTGCCAGTTGGTTGGATGCCGGCCAACCTTTATTGGTACGTGCGCCCACTTGGCGATGGCCACGCGTCTTTCCTCGATAAGGGAGATCTCCTGCCGTTCACTCGCGCTGTGAGTTCCTCTCCTCTCTCGCTTCACCTCCACGTATTCCCTCCACCAGAACTTTGAGTGCATGATCGGAGCCGTCTTGCCGCGAGCACTCCAAATCCACTCGTTTTCGAGAGGTGTACGTGTGCGTGGCGAGTGCGCGCAAACACTCCTGTCCCGTCGACGATACATAAGGCAGTGCGCGATGCTGCCTTTCGTGTTTCTCTCGGAGACTGGCAATGACACTCCGACATCCCGATAAAAATACCCGAGACACTCACCATCGCTCGGCAGAGTGCATGTCGAAAGGATACGAGGCTTTTCAGATCGTCATTAATTTTATGCTCGCGATGTATGGCTCCTGAGACAATTTCGATTAATCCACTTGTCCATTTGCGAACCACATTCGAACCTGGCGAAACCAGAGTAGGTCACCGATGGGAAAAATAAGTAATGCCAGCAGCGCAATCCTACCAGAACTAATTACTTAGATGAGTGCAGACTTCGTGCCCTCGAAGTATCAGTGATTCCATCGGGCCGAAAGTTCCCTGCGATGCATCCAACTCACTAGGGAAACGTGCTGACTGAGCAGCTACTCCTCGCGAGGGTGGTTAATGCGAAAGTATATATTACATGTAAACTGGGTGATTGATCGCGCCCCCTCATTGAATGTCCTGCTAATGGTAAGCGCGATTAATGCGCGCATAGGTAATTAAATTCAAATTAATGCGCTTCCTGATCATCGGCCGCTAGCCGATGAGGGCTTCGTGACATTCCACGTCGGGAAACTGACTAATGTCCTGGAAGTATCGGCAAAATGGATGGAAGGAAAACAGAGGAATTTTTCGAGGAAACTTTCACCGACTTCATTAAAGCAGTCTCGCGGAGGAATCAGATGGCGGCCGCCGATCCACTCCCGCAGAGTAACATAATCAATGAGTGCTTCTCGTGTTTGAACTTGCCGGAAACTTTGACTACTCGAAGCGAAGAAGTAGTCGCAACTTTATTAACGAGATTGTTTCGAAGAGAACTGAAATGAATGAGTTAGTTGCTCGGAGGCAGCAGACTTTAGCGGACTGGGATAGCCAAGCGGTGAATAGGGAAGGCAGCAGCAGCCGGAGAGGCTGCACTACACCGAACAACGGATAAGGCCGCGAGAAAGTCAAAGTTTTAAGTATGACGGAGAAGTAGTCCTATTTGTCCGAGAAGTTCAAACTCAGATTTATGGAGGCATTATGTCAGTCAGCCCTTCTTCACCAAGAAGCTTATTTCCCACAGGCACGAGAGATTGAAAATCATTGTAGGCTTCGAGCTCCTAAAACTCGACTCTAATTGTATAATTAACTTTCAACTGAAATCCCATTATCCACGGCAGAATAAATTAATGTTCTACCTAGCCTCTCTTGGTCTATCAGCGGGCTTAATTAGCGGTGGGCCATCAAATATTTTTTATCGCCGGCAAGTTCAGGTACTTGGTAAGCGGAAGTTCCGGGAAGGACTTGTTCCTTTTAGGAGGTAAGTGGGTCGCAGCTTCGGTACAATTTTTCCCAAGTTTTTGATCCATCGGCCTGAGTTACGGCGCGGAACTTGGGCTGCGCCGTTATCAGGCATCCCGGGCCAAAGTTTCGGAATATTCTTGCGATGGAAAGGCGGCTTCTTCGCGAGATATCTATGGGCCGGCGGAGCTCCCGGCACGTGCATCGCGCTAACGGCCAACTTTCGCAAGGGTGAATCGCGCGATCGATCAAACCGTCTTGTCACGCTTGGATCGATCAAACTATTCAACGCTCGGCGGCGGTCAGGCGCCGCTACCAACGGAAACTTTGCTCGAACGAGCTTTTAATGAAGCCGTTCGAGTTCTCTCAATCTCACCGATGACAGATCTCTCACTGGGAGCAACGGCTTTCCGTCAAGAGATGCCTTCAAAAAGTACTACGAATCACTCGCCAGAGAATTGCAAGGAGATGAGAAATTGGACCAGCTGCAGTCTACAGAAAAGAACCCGAGGAGTTGTTTTACGGGTCGCGAGTGTCGCGCAACACCTGTGTATCAATTAAAGCGGAGTCAAGGGTCTCGTTCCATTTTCCGTGGAAAGGCAAAGCCCCCCCGTATTACGTAATCTGTCGGGACATTGGAAAACTAGCACGATTCCGCTTGATTAAAAGTGCCGGTGTAATTAAAGGCAGTCGGTAACTTGAGCGAGAGCTATATAGGCCGTTCCTCCCTGCAGACACCTCGTTCCCCTTTTAGCCGTGAAAGTACCAGACTTACATAACGAAAAAGAATTGCGCAACACTGAGAATATGACAGAGGCGACGGCGTCCATCAAACGGATGGCTAAAAAAACTGTCAAACTTGTATAATCGGAAAGGCTGGCATGGAGAAACTGATGTTGCAAGGTATCCATGGCAGATTCACCGAATGGGAATCGTGTCTAATCGATCATCTTGCCAGGACGCATCAGCGATCGGTAGTCTGGCGGATCCCATAAGGCAATCGAGATGAGACTCGATTAACTGGAATTACAATTGAAGCGGACTCGGAGGGGAGAGAGTGGTTGGGGGTTTGGAGCGATCCATCAGGTTGCGTTTGGTCGTTATGCAAATGGAACAGTGTCTCGGCATACCTATGGGGCTAGTTCTGCGATCGATGGGGCTTGTTCTGTCCTTCCTGTCGACGGGGCTGGTCCTCTTATCGATGGGACTGGCGGACTTGTCACTGGCCGAGCTCCTTTTGTCCACCGGGCTGCTACCAGCGCTCAAACGCTTGCCATCTTCGGCCTGCTGCGCTTGCTGCTGCTGTTGGGGCTGCTGTTGCTGCTGCTGCTGCTGATCGCTCTCCTGCGCGGAACTACTGCTGCTGGAGACATTGCTGGTGCTGCTGCTCGGTGCCGCGCCATTGTTCGTGTTATTGTTATTAAGCAACACCGGCAGCGCACCTCGCACGTCCCTCAGCTCGCCACGCAGTGTGGCGCACTCGCCCCTCGCGCGCTCCAGCTCGCCGTCTAGCCGAGCGCCTGTCGCTGCGTTCTCCTCCACCATCACGCGAAATTTCGCCTGCAACATACAGAAACACCACCACCTTGTTAGAGCCTGTCATTTCCAAGGTTAACGCCCATCAAACGCCTATCGGATCTTTCCATTCGTTTGTCCATAATAAAACTAAATGGCAGCCTTTAATTTCTTTGGAGAATACTAGCAGCAAGACCAGTCGGCGGAGATAAAAGTTCAGCCTCGTCGACGGGAGGCGTGCAATATTAATAAGCAGACCGCGAGGAGGGTGGCCTCATCGAGCGCTAGTCTCATTGTACGCCCTCACACCATTGTCCCACCATACTCGGCAAGCTTTACACGCCGCTGTTATTGACCACACTTGGATATATATTCGAACGACTAGTTCACCGACGCCAGTCCAAACATATACCTGGTATTTAACCGCGTTTCCCTCAATGCTTCGGCTCAATGGAATTCTCAGGATTTCTTCATACCTCGCTCGTTTTTCGAGCAACGCTTTGTGTGAAGTTATTTCAGTTCTAACCTAGCGACGCGTGTTATTAAAAATTGGCTGGTGGCGAGTACAATGAGGGAACGGCGTTGGCTTAGTCGAAAGCCTGTGAATAATTGTCTGCTCTTTCCACATGGACTTCATGAATAATAATTCTCATTAACATCGACTGCCGTGGTATTTCGGCACGTTGGAAATGCAGCCGAGCCCTCCCAACTACGTATATACAATTGAAAGCCCAACTATCGCGATTCATCCTGGCGAAGACAGCCTGAATGCAGCTCGCAGCGCGCAATCATCCCTTGTAGTTGGAACAACAATTGCAATTAGCGTCTTAAGGAGAATCGCGTGTGCAGATACTAGTCTGACAAAAGGGAAGAGAGTCAAATGTCTAATCTCAGTGGAACAGTAATACCTGGGAACATTTGAAAATCGTAGGTAGCGGGAAATATATCTTGCGGGAGGTCGATGGGGAATTAAATCAAGGCGACTCAGGCTGGAAATCCCCGGAGGAACGGGTCATCGATTTTTCTTAGCTAAAGTGGGGTAAGTTTATGGTGTTCTGGCGCGGATAAAACTTGCTGAGAAACAGCTTTTCAGCGAGAATAATCGTTGGACGATCGGAGGGGCAAAAAGAAAGAAAGGAAAAGGGGTGAAGTGTCGAAGGAAAGTGATGAAGCCTGAGGGGGCTTCTAACAGGCGATAGGAATGTTGATAGGATAGGTGGGGCACGACTCGCCATAGTAACTTGATGAGGTCAATCGGGCCAAGCTTGCCACTTGACCTTCCATCGGCAATCGAGATTCCAATATCGGGAAAATACGAGGTCGCCCGATTGCTCCACTCGTGTCCTCGAGTGAGGTCAAAACGCATCTTTCCCATTGTCAATATTGTTCCTACCACTCGAACGATTTGAATTCGAGCGAGCAGCGAGCATCTCAGCACGGGGAAGAAAGATGTACGATCGGACGACCACGCTCACCAAAGTATCTTTCTCCCAAGTGTCATGCAGCGAACAAACCAGTCTTCCACGTGCAGCATGTTTGCCACTGATTGATGCCCTTACCCGCTAATCTCTGCATCAATGTCAGCCTCGGACAAAAAGGATAAAGGCAACAACGAGGAAGCGGAGGTAGTACAAGCTAGGGCGTAGCACTAATTGGCGAGAGCTTACGCTCGTCCTCTAAAGAGGCAAGACACGACGCAAATTAAATGCTGTCGAGTGCACCGATCCGCAGAACTAAGCGCTCAAAGAAAAATGAAAATTGCAGCCTTCTCAACCGTGAGAAAGAGCTAGCTGTTCAAGAAACGCATTCGACTCCAGCGACACTTCATTACCCGCAAGGTAATTTAAACCTCTTACTTTCCAAACGACGTAAATTACATTGAATTGCTAACTAATTATTATTAACTGAGCCACACGATATAAAAGGAACTCGAGGACTTCATTCAGCGAGACGAGAGACGGCTGTCCATTCCGTAGACTGGATGCTAGGAGGAGAAGGTCCTAATAAAAAGCTTATCGAAGAAACTACGGCCTCGCAGCGTGCAGGAGTTTGGCAGACAACGCCAGTCTGAAATTCCCTAGAGGGTGGATGCGACAGAGTAAGCGAACAGGATGAGGGACTGCTGGCAAGAAGGGAAGAGGCCATTGGTGGACTGCTGCTGGCCAAATTCCAAGGACACAAAGGGACAGTCAGGCAGGATAAAGGCTCCCTGGACTTGTTGCGTTCCCGGGGGCAGCTTTCGGCCCTATTCAAGGCCCCCTTCAACCGTACGGATCGAAGAATCGCCGATAAATTCTTGCTGGATGAGAGAGAGAAAGAGAGAGAACCGACCGCACGAGCAAGAGAGCACTTGCACTCGAGCTCCGAATGTATGTGACAGGATAATCGCCCGTACGTCTGGAAAATCCTGCGGATTCCACGCCGACGCCTCTCATTCGCACGGCGCCCAAGGTGAGGATGACTCCTTCCTGCGTTATTGCCGTCTGCGTTCTCGAGACGTCGCCTTTTTATACCGCGTAGATAGGATGCTTAAGGCTCTTACCGTAGACCACCTTCGATATTAATTCACAATGCGGACAGACTCTCCTCGAATTTAAATTTACCTAGCATCCGTATCCTCTAATAGCTCGGTGCGATAATAAATGTTGGATGAATGGCAGAAACATTTTCCCACCATTAAGAAGGGAGAGTTTGTTGAAGAAAAGGGAGAGTGCGAGAGAGCAGTTTATTTTTAGGAGCATAGACTGCAGGTTCGGCACGTAGTTGCTTCAGGAAATCACGGCAGTTCACTGCCAGGAAGCCAACAAACACCTCGACTTCCGGCTTCGTAAAATATTCACCACACCGAGTAAGATAAATGCAGGAGTTATTATTTCACTGCTCGTCCTAAGGGCTTGACGTTAAGAGTGTATAAATGAGCCTATGCTCGCGCGATTAATCTTCCCTCGAAATTGAGATTGAATCTCGGCGCCTCATCCTTTTCGTGCTTGACCAGCGAGTCGCGGAGCTTTTTCGAAAGTTGACGGAGCCCCGGAGATGACGGACCAATTTACCGGGAGCTTTGCATAAAACATTAGCCCTCGGCGAGATGAGGCTGCCCTGTGTTTGCGTAGGACAGTGTGCGCCGCCAAGATTATCCAAGAATTTCGGTCCATTGTTCGCGGAATCTACAAAACAGCTCTCGCCATGGCGAGTATACTCTCGGAAGGTAGGGCGTTCGCCGAATTAGAACGCTCCGCTGGCAAACAATTGCGGGCTTGCAACTTGCGAACTTAGGGAAAACATTCCTGCACTACTTCACTCCGACTAAATACGCTCGAGTCTCCTCCATCAGTCTATTACAGTCAACACTAGGAAAAAACTTCATTTTCCAACTCTGCGAAATTGCGACGGCGTCGATCCGATGGAAAACCGGATGTTTAATCCATCAGCGAATTGTTTGAACGATTAATTAACTGAACTTTATAGAAAAAATAAATTCTGCATTAAATACTGCTTGAATAAATAGAACTGATTAAGCGTTATATTAATTGTTAGCAGTGTTTCCAGTTTGGAAAGGGAAACATGAAAAGGCAATGTTATTTGGTCGTAATAGTTAGTCGCAGAATGGCGGCTCGGATTTCCCAGAGTTTCTTCGCAGGGAGTCGCAGAGTTACGGAGGGAGAAATCGAGTGGAGAAAGGGAGAGAGAGGGAGAGAGAGAGAGAAAAAGATGCGGGGGCGTCTGCGGCAGGTGCGTGGGCGACGCACTTTATGGGCGACGGGTGGTTCTCTCGGCGTCGAAAAAGATGCACGCCTGTCAGCCGCAGGAGGCGCCGCAAAGATGAATTTATCATGGAAAAGCAAACGGCCTGCCGGAGAAAGAATACAGTTTCTCGAGGCGCGCACGACACATTCGAGAGGCTGAGCTGCTGCTGGAGAGAGGAAACGGGAGATGCGAGAGATAGCTCGAGGAAGCCCTCGTAACACCACGGGACTGACAACACGGATGACGGAGGCGTGAATTTTTACGATCGGCCTTTATGCTTGATTTGAAATCCTGTCTCAAGAAGCCTGCTCTCTTTTATGGATTACGCTGATAAAGTATTCAAGACCTGACATCGAAGGAAACGGTAGCAAGATGGCATACTTGCAACCATGTTCTTACACGCCAAGAAACAAATTCTCGAAATAGGAACGAACGTTGGAAAGGACGTTAAAAAGAAACGTCCATTGGATAGAATGCTGGAGGATTAAAATCCTCTCCTTTTGATGCGAAACTTCAATCCAACGAAACATGTCAGACAGGGGGAAAAGGATAAGAGAAATAAACGTTGCCGGGAGAAATATACTGGTAAAAGGAGTAATCCTCGAATTTACGCTTCTACTTTAAAGATGACAGAACTATATTTTTGAACCTAAACGGTCGTTTGATACACCCAACACATGAGAAAAGCGGGAAAACTGAGAAACATTAGTGTAATGCGAATTTACTGGAGCAAGGGAGATAGTTATTTGGTGCGGTCACCAAGAACAAATGGTCAGCGGTAGTTTCATCAAGCCCGAAGACAAGTGAGAGGCAGTTCCCCTTGGAATTGCTGACGTTGGCCCAACAGTTTTGATCAATTGCATTGTAATTTTTCTTATGCTGGAAGAACTTTGTAATGGCGCAATCAATTTCGCTTCGGGACAAGTATCGCATGTTTGTCGGCAATATTTTATCACCGTTAACATTTATCACGATAAAATGCGGGCGCACAAGAAGTGAAACAGACGTAAAAGTCGGATGATGGATGTCGCCTTTCCACATCTCCCGCGAATGTGAAAGTAATCGAATGGGATGGCCCGAAAAAAGCAGATCCCACGGAAAAGGGAAATTTCCACTCGTTCTAGGAAATACTGCTTTCCACAGAAAATAATTACAAAATTATAGCTATAAGAAACGAAAACAGGAGATAATGTGAGACCCTAAACGAGCGAGAGCTATTAGAATTTCTAATACAATAAAGCCGTAAACAAACGCGACGTGCACCAAGACAAATAGCCGCGAGTGCATTGATAAACTGTTTCATCCAAAATATTCGTGAGGTGGAAAGTAACGAGGGCGCCGTAATTATCAAGTCTCTCCTGAGAGGGACGCGAAGACTCCGGCGATTGGAGTAAGACTGTACAGAAATGAAGAGAAATGAGGGAACGGAAAGAGAGAAAGAGAGCGGGGAAAAGGAGACTCCATGGAACGAAGGGAGCAGCGGAAGTAGGATGCAGAGAGGATTCGTATTACCGGAAGCTGCGGCAGCCACTCGAATTTATGAAATTGCAATTTCAGACTCGGCTAGCAGCGCACCAAAGCAATTTATCTCAGGGCGTAAGGAGGGAAAATAATCCTTCGACCTCGCCCGCTCTACCCTTCCACCCTTTTTCTCCCCCCAGAAGCTCCCCTTCTCCCGGACCCATGTAATCGCGCATACCCCTCTCAATCTCATTCACGCGCATTTACGAATCCTCTACTCTTCCAAGTGGATCACGTTTCAACCGTATGAGCTACCATTCAAACCATCCACCACAGTGTCATTTTGATCAATACAAAATGAGTTCTTGATTTACCAATGACCATCCTTTGAAAGATATCAGTTTCAGCCCTTTTGAAATTTAATATGTATAATGGAACGAAGTGATAGTAATTAAATGCAGCACCAAGGTGTACCCTACTCTATTTCTGGTCGTTAATATATTTACCGGTTATTGGAAGATCGATGGCCTCTCTCGTAAATTAATTTTGCAAGATTAAAGTACGGGCGTCCAGGCATCGCGGAACAACAGGAAAGGTTGTGTGCGCCGCGCTATTTGAGTCGCAAGTCGCCTGTTGCGTTTCTAATGTGGGTCACACTTAAATTATACTCACGAAAAGGTGTTCGGGAGCGGCTGGAGTGCTTGTGCAAGCTCGCTTGAAAACAGTGCGTCTAGAACGCGCGCGCCCAACTTAGTAGGTCATCCTCTGCTGGTCCCGAAGAGCTTTCGTTAAGAACTAGAATTTTCCAATTGGAAAATTTCGGCGTGCAAGCTGGCTGGCGCGGCAATCGGATTAATTAAGCGCTGGAAAAATGTACGTCGGTGCTGCACTCTGTTTTCTCTCGGGACGAATGCTCAAATATTTACGGGCGGAGGTTGCAAATCGGGAGCTCCGCGATCTCATTTCCCCGGGAGCGCAGCGCAAACATGCGAAATTAAAAGCGGCTTGATTTAATCATACGTCTATTTGTTATTCGCTTGTATTCGTTATTCGAAAACTAGGCGCTTTCATTACTTCCCCTCTGATTATTGAATTCAAACAGAAACGCATTCTCCAATTACTTTTATATGATAAGTTTACCCACTTTACTCATGCTTTCCATCCCTGTATTTACCGAGCTTTATTGTCTTTTTAATAATATTCCAGTATGTCATTTCATTCAATGATTTTATAAACGGAGATGTAAGATAATAATAAATTAAGAGAGTTTAGAATGCGTTCTACCTTGTGTCCGGTATAACATTCCTGATTTGTTGGCGCGTCAACGCGCGCGTTAATCAGCTGCATGAATGGGGAACCGTTCATCACTCTGGCTAATGCCGCGCACACACACACACTCTGACACTGACAGCCTCCCTATATATAGAGAGATTTCTGCGGGAGCAATGGCGGACAAGGAATGAATTAATGGATCGATAGAGGGATACTATCATCGTAATCCATATCACTCTTTCATCCACTAATGCATTCGACGCATCCAAAAAGGATGCCCAGTACACTCTGACTTGTGTTCATTGATTTCATCCTGATGTATTGAGCACAGAGAATCCCCCACTCTTCTCGCCTCGCTATTTGTCACTTCGCGATGAAGAATGCCTGACGACTGCCACGACTATTGTTCATTGAGCTTAGCTCGGCAGGTCCGTTAAAGCAAACTGACACTAAGCATTTCTTAATTGTCATCCTTATGTGAAAACCAGTTTACTAACTGTCACATTCCACTCAAGAAGTGAAAGAGTGATGCACTTAACACGTGGAAGCTGGTGTGGAAATAACAGTCTTGAAATAGAAATTCGGCGGGAAGTGCAGGTAGTGTGAATTTGAAGTTTTGTTTATATTAAATTTAGGTTGGTTAATTTTAAGTAGTCCCGCGGAATAGCTGCGACAAATTTGGAGTGAGCGCGCGTCCCGTCTCACAGCGAAGACCGTCGCGCAATTAAAACGGGCTTAAATTAACGCGAAGCGTCGAGAAAGAGAGTCAGAGTGCAGTTCTGCGCCTGGCGACGACTGTCTCAAGGTGGGAGGCGAGTGACACTCGTAGCGCTTGGAAACAATTAAATCAGTACCTCTCGTTAACGCCGCTTTTATTGCACCGCCTGCGCTCTCCACCGCGTCTTAATCGTCCTGAGAGAACGGACTGCCTTTATTATCTTTCTACTCCCTTTGTTCCCAGTGAATCCTGTGTCAGCCTGTCGGACTTCATCCACTCTCCCTTGCATTCCCGGTTATCGGCCATTTAAATTCCACCTTTATATTCAGGGCTCGGGTACTTTCAAGCAATGTATCATCCTATCAAAAAGACTTAGTGCGTGGGCGCGTACCTCTTCAGATTTTTACGATATTTCGAAAGTTCTGGGACTCTTGCGAGCGGTGCATAAATTCATTGTTTAAGTATCAAAACGGATAAAAAACATAAAACCAGTGCCAGAAATGCCGGAATTGTATCGGAAACACAAGGAAACGTTATCCTAAATAATTAATTTCGTCTATTTCTGACGGTTTTTCCCATGTTTTCATCACTTCCCGACCTTTCCCGGGGCTGAAACTTGGTGGGGAATGTTTTTTTGCATCGAGAAAGAAGTAGTAAAAATTCCAGAGCCCTAGCTCAAAATTCATTTTTTCGCAAATTTTTTAAGGCATACCCCTTCAAAAATTTTCGATTTTTCGAAGGTTCTGGGACCAGGACGAACGCTTGATTTTTCGATTGCTCGTGTCTCAAAACGGATAAAAAACATAAATGTTGTGGGGGAAATGCCGGATTTCTACCTAAAACACATGGAAAACCGATCTTGAATATTTGATTTCAACGGTTTTTCATATGTTTTTATCACTTCCCGACCTTTTCCGGGGCTGAAACTTGGTGGGGAATGTTTTTTTGCATCGAGGAAGAAGTAGTAAAAATTCCAGAGCCCTAGCTCAAAATTCATTTTTTCGCAAATTTTTTAAGGCATACCCCTTCAAAAATTTTCGATTTTTCGAAGGTTCTGGGATCGGGACGAACGCTTGATTTTTCGATTCCTCGTGTCTCAAAACGGAAGAAAAACACAAATGTTGTGGGGGAAATGCGGGATTTCGACCGGAAACACATGGAAAACCGATCTTGAATATTTGATTTCAACGGTTTTTCATATGTTTTTATCACTTCCCGACCTTTTCCGGGGCTGAAACTTGGTGGGGAATGTTTTTTTGCATCGAGGAAGAAGTAGTAAAAATTCCAGAGCCCTAGCTCAAAATTCATTTTTTCGCAAATTTTTTAAGGCATACCCCTTCAAAAATTTTCGATTTTTCGAAGGTTCTGGGACCGCAACGAACGCTTGATTTTTCGATTCCTCGTGTCTCAAAACGGATAAAAAACATAAATGTTGTGGGGGAAATGCCGGATTTCTACCTAAAACACATGGAAAACCGATCTTGAATATTTGATTTCAACGGTTTTTCATATGTTTTTATCACTTCCCGACCTTTTCCGGGGCTGAAACTTGGTGGGGAATGTTTTTTTGCATCGAGGAAAATGTAGAAAAAATTCCAGGCCCCTAGCTCAAAATTTATTTTTTCGCTCATTTCTGAAGGGGAAAACCACTAACAAAACTTTAAACTTCGGCTAACAGTTGACTTTTAGATAATACAACTGCCTTAACTCTTTTCCCAATGTCACGGAGAACGTTCGCCATTCAATATTTTACTGCTTGAATATCATTTTTAGCGGGAAATCCAACGGCAAGTTTTAATTAAAAGTTCCTTACTCGTTCCTTCTACGTATAAGTACGCCGGACTCCGTCTGGTATTCTACTGTCAAAGTTTAAAGTGGTCCATCCGGTATTACGATAGCGGCGTTTCATGCGAAACGAGGAGTAGGTACTCGTGCTATTTTTATTTCATCTCGATTCCGGTATAGCCAGGGGGGAAAGTTGGGCCGAGCTGACAGAGGGATCGAGATTAATTTTCGTCGTCGCAGGGCCATTTCGGTATTATGTCGAAATCGCCGGAAAGCAGAAGCTCCGAGACGAAGCGGGGCTATTTGTGTCGCGGAGTGCCGCGTGAGTTGGAGGGAGTCGATGGCATGTCCGGTTCCAAGAAACGAGGAACAGGTCCCAGATAGAGCGCTGTGTTCCCGCGGGAGTACGCCGTGAGCCGTGTGGCATACAGGGAAACCGCGTGCTCGTCCCAGCCGAGTTAGACGAGCTAATTATAGCCTTGGACGCATAATTCCGGGAGCGCGTTACGTTCATATTCGTCTGTCACGCGGCAAAGGAACCTGACTGCATCCTAGAGAATTTTCCACCGAGTCTCTACTTCAGTCGCCTTCTCAAACGCAAGCTACACTCTAACTACCGACAATCGTCGGACAATCGAAGGGAACTGCATTAAGAGACAATGCCCGTAACGGACGGAGCAGCTTCGTACCCGATGGATTCCCACAATGCTTGAAGCGTTAAAAGCGCATCGTTGCCAATGAGCGAATTTCCTCATCACGGCACCACAAACCGCAGTTCAGGAGGGAACGAATCGGCAGCAGTTCAGCCACTCATGGAAAAAACCTGGCAAAGAGGAAACATGTGCCCACTAACATTCACGGCCCAGAAATCCATTGGCAAGAGGAAGAAGAAGGCGAGTGTGTGAAAGAGGAGGGGGTGGAGAGGTCTCAGGCTAACCAAAGGGTTGGCTTGAAGCTGAAAATCACCTGAATAGATGCTCGTGGCTCGAAAGTCGAGAAAAAACGCGCGTTCATTGCGCTCGGCAGCCTCATGGCCATTTAGCTTCGCGGTTTACCTGTTTACGCCCGACTGAAAGCGAACAGTAAAAACAACGCACGTGCCAGCCGCCGCGCCGCGCCGCGCCGCGCCGTCGCCCTGTGATCTTGCCTCTGTTTAGGGAGGTTTCTCTCCCGAACAATGACTATCACGAGGAGGACGTGAATGGAAGCGCCCCACTTTCAATATACTTGTGTATTTTGAAGAGGGATCTTCCAACAAATAATATCCAACGAATAATATCCACGTTCTTCTACGTTTTATATTAGTATGAATCATATTGTTTGATAAGAGTGGCAAACTATCGGAACGGCTTCCGCAAAGCACTCGAATAAGCCGGAAGCTTTTCGCTCGGCTTTTTGCCGCACTCCCGTTTCCGCAAATCGGCGCTGCCGCATAACTAAATGGTCAATTTGCCGCTTTGTAATCGAGACGAGCGGCAGCCAGTTTCAGATGCAAATGGGCAGAGCGGGGTCACCACGAGTTCAACCCCCTCGCAGTCTCAATGAGTTGTAATGACTACCGGCGTGTTTCGTGTAATGTGTGGGTTGTCGGCCAATGAAAACGTTCGGGGGAACGACAGGCTATAATGCGAGAGCAACAACATCGGCGAACCAATCCGAGTAAAAGGGAAATCGTAAAAATGATTGAACCGTCTGCGAAATAAAAACTGATATCCTGGCAAAGCGATACAATGGGGTTTCTGGTTTAAAACGCTCGAAATATTTAAGAGTAGCATCTGGGCAAAGCTGTTCCGCACTTAATCGTCCTCCAGCGAGCACTCATACCAACACAGATAATTCCAGGCCGACTTCCCACTCCCACTGGGATCCAATTTCCTCCACCCAGTGCCATTACTCAACTCCACCCACCGACGTTCAATAATGAAATAAAGAAATGGAAATTTAATTATCGGCTGCAGCGCGCACTCGAGGAATCGATCGCGCCAACTATTCTCTGGCGATTTATCAAAACACGCTTTGCCCAGAAATATACTTCACGTTCCTCGGTATTAGTCTGTCATTTCATGTTGAATTTATGAATCATCTATTACTCTGTGACCGAATTATTTCATAAATTATTAGTTGCTGGCTGCCCTCGACTATCTTTCGAAATTTACAAAATTGCTTTGCATATTTTATTAATTAATGTTAGTAATTGCGAGCAATTGAGCACTCCCGGGAGCCACTGTGTGATGTAATACAGTGTGTACCTCGTTTATTATGCTCGCACTCACAATTCTCTCATAAATCGGCGTCGAGCATGTCATTTACGATCATGACTCCATGAAAAATTCCGAAATGTTGTTGCTACATAATTCATGGCCCCAAATTTCGAGGCATACTCCAAACGAAATCAATGGACGTGCGAGTGATTAAAAATAGTTCGCTATTGCTCCTTCATGCGTTGGCAAAAGACGAGCATCTGACATTTCATGAAGCGAATTCTCATCTGCAATCCGGCGCGAAGGAGCGAGAAAGTTGGCGAGGTTTGAAAGAAGGCTTAACCCCGGGGATGCAAGTTCCGCGAGCAAGAAATTGGGTCGAGTCTGAAGAGCTCGGATTTCGCCGATGCTCCGCTACTCTTTTCATAGGCAACGCCCGGAGAAATCCTCCGAGCAACGTGCACCCTCGTGAAACATTATTTCTCGCGCACTGATTCGCTCCTGCACTCGACATTTCTCGTCGATATTTGCCATTTTCACTGTAATTCAATCTCGACAGATTGGGAGGGAAACATACTCTAAATAAATATACTGTGTACGATACATTCATAGAGATTTGTCCCTAATGGACAAAGGAAACGTGGATGGAGAAACGGTAGAGTGAGATAACAGTAGGAACGGCGCCTAACTGTTTCTGATTCTATCTGAATAGGGTTTGCATCCTCTCAACAACTGTGGCTATTTTTTAGTGGACGGCGCGGCGTGCGAGGGAGAGTTCGTCAGCGTGACCGCTGTCAGATAGGATTATCTTTAAAGCATAAAACGCTACGTGTCTAAACGCGAGCTGTAATGGATTAACCCCCTTGCGAGGCTCGTTCTCGTGATATTTCATTGGACGCGCGCACCCGGCAATCCTCTCCTCTTCGTTCCCGCTCCAAGAGAGCCAAGTATCATCCATCAACGTTCTCGCAGAAAGCGCGCCCGCGTCCGCCCGCCTGCACAGCTCCACTGTTTTCGAGAGAAAAAGCATTGACGCTCGATGCCGTGTGTTCGATGTAAGCGGATTCCGCGCGACCGAAATACTGCAACTCGCACGACTACCGCCCACATTTAATCCCCATAATACCGGCGGGTACACGCGCCACCGTGCATGGGATTCTCTCGTTAGCGCGGTTTCCCCATGAAGATACCTTCCCGGCTCGCCTGTTATAGAAACTCTAATTTAATTCGGCACCGGACTTCCTGGAAATCCGAGCGGCCAATGCATCAATCTCTCAATGGAAGCAGACGCAAATCAGCAAGGTTCCGTATCGGCTTTCTTTATGGGAGCGATTTATAACCAAAGCCCTGCCTGCTCGGAGGATCCTCGTTCCGCCGACCTTTCGGCAACACACACACACGTGTACTACCGCCGCGCCGCGCCGCGCCGCCAGGAGGATAAAGTTTGTCGAGACGTGCAATCAAACGTGGCGAGCGTCGCCGCTAACTAACGCACAAATGAGCTTTGTTTAACTTGGCGGCGGCGTCAATTAGCTCGTTTGAAATTTTTCCCCCACCCTCATTAAGCTGTATTCCCCGGTTTGAAGGAAACTTTATGAATATTAAACCCTCGTTAACGCGAGTTTTGCCACCGCCGCCGCTGCCGTCACGTGCACCACCGGGGCTACAATGCCGCCATAACTTTTTCGAGCGTAATGATAAATCAGAAGTTGCGGCGTCAAGAAAAGCCAGTGCTGGCCTTTGTAATATATCACCGGCATGCTGGAATTTGCTGGAATATATATTCGTTACTGTGTTGTCACTGTTTTTATCAGACTTTCAATCCTTTTCTGTATACAAATGAGGATTTGAGTCTGCCTCGCACAAGGTGAAACGTGATCTTGACGCGCAGTCAGCATTTGTCTATTTTACGAATGTAAATCTATCGCGCGATGCCGTCTATTCGTATGCCGCAGCACGGCTGCCTTTCTGATCCAGCATCCCCCGCTTACATATCCGATTTTTTATCCCGCTCCTTCCTGTTGCTCTTTATCGTGCCGCACCAGGCCCGCCTTTTGATCCTCTTTCAACACGTACGCTTTATTTTAGATTCCTTTTCAATTCCTCCTGGCCCACTTCCGCCTGTCTCTACGTGCCGGATTCGGACCCTCCTATTCTACTAGCTAGTCGTGGTTCCTTTCATACTCTCTCTAGCTATTCTCCCTTGCCTACTTTCCTCTAATTTCAATGAACACCTGAAATTTGCAAGTCTGCCAGAAGCAGGGCGAAACAGGTTAGAATTATCTATTTCGATATTGAGAATTTCCAACTAAAATTACGGTCTTGCTCACAATTGATAGAATGGTTCGTTGCGGGGTGAAGATATTTTGTTAATGGCATTCATAATTCGAGAGGCTGATGAACTCGTGCCGAAGTTGGAATAATTACGTATTTTCATGTATTTATAAAGTAAACATCTCGCACAATAGTGATGAGCTTTTGTTGATGCTAATGAGCCCCCTTGTAATGCAAAAGGAACACTTCGAAAGAGAC
This sequence comes from Ectemnius continuus, assembly GCA_910591665.1. NCBI lineage: Eukaryota > Metazoa > Arthropoda > Insecta > Hymenoptera > Crabronidae > Ectemnius > Ectemnius continuus. Next base: position 14,439,060 of record OU342861.1, read on the forward strand.
ACTTGCTAATGCCAACGCCTCTATACAATTCGGGCAAATTCTGATAAGACTTTTTCGCAAAAGCTACCGTCAGCCACTAATTATACCTTTAATTACTAAAAATCGATACATACACAAACAGCTGCTCGGATATCTTTGTTAAAAAGTAGTGTGCGCGCACGGCAGTTAATGCTTACTAAAGATCAAATAATTGCAAGCATAATGATCCCGTAATTTTAAACAAAGGACAGCCAAAATGAATGGGAGGCTGATAATGAAAATTTCGGGGGGAAATTGGTTGGCTTTGACCCGAGGAAATAAACGCATTTATTTATTAGCGGTGCTAATGTGAAAACTGTCCGGAGTGCGGCCACAATGAAACGCCGAATAATATGTTTACAGGCTGTGTGTGTGGTTTTTGTTAACTCGTCCTGGGCTGCGCGAAATAGGACGGGGCAATATTTCGGAGTAACTGGAGCAGCTCCGGATTACACGGTACTTTTACAAGAAATGGGGTTAATTAAATCGGACGGAGGAGCAATTTCATATTACTCTTATATGTATACTGCCAGCGAGGTTGTCTCCGAGGCACCGTTATTCTGTAAAATTCGTGTTTCTCGTTCCTTTGGTGCATGCCCGGAGAGTGTAATCATCCTCCAGATTGAACTAGAATCCTCCAACTTGCCTTGTTCCAGAAAAATATCAGCTTGTATTTTTTGGCACCACTCGCTACCTTCCCAGAGCGACAGTGAGCCGGTGAAAGCATGCAAAATAAAATCTTTCGCAGCCTGGGAGCTTTGCGTTTGCCAGTCTAATATCGAAGCCCGTGTATCAGTGTTCATTGAGTGTGCGTGTCGGTGGGGGCTGGCTCTCTCGCTCTCTCTGTGCATCGACCGAATGAATATTCCAATAGCGGCGCCGCGCCGCACCGCGTGAATATACTAGCCAGCCGAAATTCGCCAGCCAATACTGGCGGGATCTTCTTTTAATCACGCCGGAAATTACCGATTCTCCCGTAGCATCGAGCGGGGGGAGAGAGAGAAAGAGAAAGAGAAGGCTAGGGGGAGTCGACGGCTTTTAATCGAATCAATATTTTTTAAAAAAAAAGGCACGAGTCAGTTAATCCACATTGTGTGTCCCTCTGGCAATGTGTCCACTCGCGTAAATTGATCGCCGCCGCTATTAACTGAATTTATAAACTTTGTTGAACCTTCCAGCAGCGCTGAAATCCCGCTCGATTTTGTTAAAACTTCGAAACTGAAGTTCCCAAGTAGTTTCGAGCATTCATTCCCGAAGTAAAACCTCTTAGAACTACCTCTCAGGCGTTAAGTGATTGAGCCTGTACTCAGCATCATTCGGGAATGCATCAACCTGGATATCTCGGTGCATTACTCGAATCCGGCAAGCACTGGAAAAGGGTAAGAGTATCCGCGACGCTTTTTCTCCGGATAGGAGTGAGCGAGTCTAGGATATTTAACGGATTATTATTGGAGAGCGACAAAGACGGAATGCGACATGGCTCGCCACTATTGCTCCATTATGGTGAAGGAGTTTGTTCCTGGAGAGCGGTATGGTAAGCCTCGCTCGGCAATCCTAACGGGGAAGTCATTAGGCGCGGGTTTGTCCTTTGAATCCTTTAATGCTCCTCGAGAGCACCAGCTCCAAATAGGCGGCGCCGCCGCTGTCGGTTCCGACCTACCACCAGAGAGTGGGCTCTGATTAGTTCGCGCGTTCCTGAATCTCGATTGTGACCTCCAATTTCGATGGAAGAACAAGCCGAGCCGTCGCTGCTCGAATTAATCCTCCCTTGTGTGACTAGCGCGCGCGCGTGCGAGCGCCTCGCTTGGCCTAGCTCGAATCGCTCGTGCTTCTACGACTTCAACAAGGAAAGCACCATCTCCCTCGTTATAATTACGCCAACGGCCGCGCGCCATCTTATTCCACACTCCCTCCCCCTCCAGCCAAATCTAATTTCCAGCCGACGCGCGCTACCTCCTCACTCTACATTTAACCACCCTTGCCTTTCGGCTTTCTAATCGTCATGCAAAGTCCCTCGATCACGCGTCACCGCCCAATTAGATTCATCCCCTACTTGGAAATGTCCGATACAATTTTTTACGATGCATCTAACATGGCGCCGGATGAACCAGGCATTGTAATGCTGGAAAGGCAACTGGGTTGAGAACAATTCGGCGAAACGAGCGAGAAAATCATAGGTATTGATCCACTAGCGGTAGGAATGTAGCCCGGTGAGACTGCGGAGTGAGCAAACATTCTCTCTCCTTTCGAATGACGTTCTTTGGCAATAATGCGCCACGCATTTTCCTGGTGACCCTCTTGCCGCAAGACCTTCCCTTCCCTTCAATCCCCCAACACTGCCCTTAGGCCAACTTCATACCAAACACCCTCCCTAGTTTTCATCTCAACTTTCTTCACGAGGAATTTTACTGCCCGCAATATTTCAAGATAACTCTCACTTATTTCATTGTTTATTCGAGGCTACTACATTTTAATTAAATATCGTTATAGTCCACAAAGTACGAAGTACTTTTAGGAAAGAAAGTCTGTACTGTGTGAAAGGATCTTTAGTCGACGTTGCTCCGTGGCAATAAATTCGGAGGGGCAACCCCTGCTAGATGTCGGCGAATCACGGTCATAGGGGGTTGTTTCTGGGTAAGCCTGGCCCAACAACGCTACACATCCACCCACCGAGAAATCCGCACTACTCTGCCTCAAGACAGAATGGCAGCCACACCCCAATGATATCCTAACAATTCCACGTCATTCCCGAACCCCTAAATATTTCGGAACCAAGCTCCGATCCACCTCATTGCAATAACTTATTCTCCACCCCCGAATTTCCCACATAGAAACACAAGACACATGCTGATTATAGTAGGAGAATTGGAAATATGACTTTACTTTTGTCCAGCTTGCGTATTGCTTGCTAGTACTTGTAGTAGACTGAACTGATCTGGCCGTTCGTGTCGTTGATCCATCAGCTTCAACTGCGCCAAACAAAAGATCCATCCATTGATGGGAGGACCTTTTGTCTAGCGGTCGCTCGAGCCCTAAGTGACGTGTCGTAACGAGTTCTCGGGGTTTTTAGAGAATCAGTGATTTCTACGAACACGAGCAAAGCCCGCTAAAGTGGAAGGGGTCAGCCATTCAATGGAAAGAAGGACAGAGTGAGAGTGGGGGAAGGGAACCGTACTTTCCTTAATTGGGCACTAAACTGCGAAAAAGCGGCACGTGTACTCTCGCCAGGCTCTTTCTAGTTTTCTGTTGTTTTTTTTTGTCAATCGTTTACCTGGGCATCTGCGAGGATGCGTCGCATCAAGGCCAGGGTGGGGTTCGTTGTGAGGTCATCCTGAAGGGCAAGTGCTTCACCTTCGTTGTTCAAGCGATTTAGAGTCTTGAGCGCTGTGGACAAAAATGATAGCACATGTAATCCCCGTCCAGGTGTTACGACAATTCTTGGTAGACCGTAAACCATTGTTTAATTGTTAGTCAAGTGCAAATCAACATAAGTGTGGGGGTTAGTATAAAAGGGAGAATTTTTGGAATGCAAGGGATTAATGTGAAAAGCTTGTCTATAGGAATGACATTGAGCAAATGCATTTGGAAGGCAGAGTAGATTCTCGACACTAGATTTCCCCTTCGGCAGAGGGGCGCAGTTAGATTGGCAACGAATGTCGGTAAAAACCAATTGCGCGTGCAAGCTATGCGGAGAATGCTAATCCCGTTAGAGGTGCCGGCGGGTGCGCGGGCGCCCGCCAGTCAATCAAGATGAAACCGCAACCGCGAATGAGATCCGAAATCAGTGCGTGTCCCAAGCGAGTTAATGCCAAGTATCCTGAGAAGCATCCAATTATCTAGGAGGCGTTCATCTTGTTCATAGACATCTTCATGCAGACTAAACGAGCGGGTGAAAATCGAGTGGCCGCTCGAAATTGCCACGAAATTATCGTACTTCTTTATTGCGTTAGCAGCGCGGTCATCGCGACGTGACAGATGATACCGGCAAACTCTCTTAACACCATTACCCATTTTCCAAGGTAACTTTCCTTAATTCCATTAAGAGTAGCGAGCTCGCTCGAATAACCGCAAGCCACTCAGCACTCATTAATACCGGTGAAAAATGACTTTCCATTCGGAGAGCGTCGGTGATTAATCGACGTGAAATTAAGAATTAATCTAATCCGAATGTGAAACAGTCACCGCACTTAAATATCATTCTTACCTTTGTTCTATTTTAAAAGAAAGTTATTTATCGTAGGCAGAATTATATCTCTGTCGAGGAAAAAATCGTCTATATCGAAGAAGCATCGAGGGAGCATCTATAACTACGAGAGATTGAAGCACCTTCAGAAAGAGAGAGCCAAAGCAATATCTTCAACTTCCACCCACTAAAACCAGAGTCGCCCGCTGACAAGACCATTCTAGCCGATTCGCGAACCAATCACCAAGAAAGCCCCATGGCGAGGAAATTAGATCGAGAGACGCTTGGTCCTTTCGTCGCTTCCATCCCAATGATATTGTCCCCGAGAAATCGAAGTAGAGTTCAATGAGACAAGGAGGAATCCCGAAAGGGATGGAAAAATAGATTGTAGAAATAATCCAGTGAGACTAATTCGAATTTATTTGTTGTACCATCTTATTGGCATGTAATAGCAATGATGCGTTGCGTGAGATGCAAGCAATAAAAGGACCAATGACTCGACAATTTCCCTCGAGACTCACCTTCCTCGAAGGGCTGCGCTCGCTTGGCGAATGCCCTCGAGAAAACGCCGCGTGGCTTCGAGGGCTCCACGCCGCCGTTTTCCACGGCCGCGCTCATTTTTCCCCGAGCGCACCTTCACCACGTTGCTTGCGACGCCAGGACCAAATGAGGGACCATCTGAAATCGACCCAATTCGCTGCATTTCCCTCTCGAGCCTTACCGCCCGCCCTTTTCTCTTTAGCTTTCTTCCCAATCACTCGGATGTACCTTGACCCGCGTATTTATCTCCGATGGAATTCTTTCCGGCCCATCAAACTCCTAATATATCATTATCACATTTTCATATTTCCGGTAAAATATTCAATCATATTCCGCGATTATGAAGACCGAGCTCTCGTGCACTGCATTATTGCTGACAGCCAATCAGAATTGGTACGTCAATTCGGAGAGATACTCGGCGAGCCCTCAACAGTACACGTTAATTAGTGTCCCACTTTGACGAAACTTCTGCTTAATTAATTCGGGATTATCTGATTATTGGACGCGGATTTACAACGAGGAGTCGTGACGCCGGCACGGATCAAAGCTGCCGGCCGCGGAAACAAAGGGCAGAATTGTGCGGAAAATCGGATTGGAGGGTGCTCCTTTATCTCTGCCGCTGTAAACGCGATATAGTGGCCTCTTGTTTTATGGTTCGGCAAACTCTGCCTCGATAAAGCTGAGGTATATTGCAATCGAAATGAAATTTCGGACACCGACACACCAACCGACAACTCGCTTATTAAACTTTTTTCCACCAATTCAAACCATCCAAAAAGCTATTTATCTTGGTTCGAACGGCGACGCGGATAATCTCGGAATAATTTTTAATTGACGTTAAGAAGACGTGACTCGAAAGGGGTGAATGGGAGAGGCGAGTGCTATCGGCGCAACATTGCTGGAAAAAGGGGGAAGTTGCACGTGACGAACGTGTCGACAAGAGGACATGACGGGAGCGCGAGTGCATCAGCGGCTTATCAATATTTATCGAGCGCTCGATCCACGTTAACCCTTGTTTATATCGACGCATCAGGAGCACGTTACATGGCGGAGGGCACAAGCCGCCAGGCAACAATAACCGGATAACATCCCCTAAAAACTGGAGGAGCTCCGCTCCGCTCTCCCCAGGGTAACGGGACGTTCGATCCTCATAATTTATCATTACTCTCCGTACGGATAGGACACGCGTGATAAATCCTCGCCGAGTTCGACGAAGTTGTAGACCCTTGATTTATGCTGCACGGACGATTCCGGTCACAATGGGCTCCCGCCCCACTCGCCCCACTCGCCACTCTCCCTCCCTCCCCGTCACTCCCACCCAGGCACACACACACCCCTTCTACGATCGTTTTGAATTTGCCAGCATGAAAAATTGCTCGAAAGTATGCTATTAATCTTTCATGGAATTGTCGAGGGATGGAGATTCCTTCAACCAATTAACAAGCTTGCCTGGAAAGGGTGAGAAAGGAGCCGAGCCATTTGGGAAATTAAACAATTCTATCGCTCATTGAATTAGGCGAGCCTGATACGAAATTATCATTACTAGCGAACAATATGGGTTAGATCGAATTATAGATCACCTACAATCAATTCGAAATTAATGGAGCGCCTGAACAATGTGTATATGGGTAAATGAGTGGCTGAAAGCAGGAAGGGAAGCCAGTGATTAAACTGTCAAAACCCAACAGCGGCGTGTAATTATTTCGGAATAGTTTACAGGGACACTCGGTCTGTAGTGTGTTCAGGTCACCGAGAGTACAAGTAGTACAGAAGCTATTAGACTCGGCTAGATAAGCGACTAGTTCCAGGGCAAACCACAAACGATCCCAGTCCCTGTGTGCCAGTTGAGATCGAAAAGCCATTCTGGGCGAAAGGAGGCCGCTCGATCCCGAAACGCGATAAATCTCATCTTATCCTTCAACGGCAGATATTAGGATAACGAGGCATGCATGCTTTGAGATGAGCCGGTAATATCAGGACGGAGTGCCGGGCGAGTGTTATTGTCACGTTTATGTGCTATACCGTGGGCGCTTGGCATGACGTGCTGCACGACCCCCCAGAGTTCAATTTCGGAATAGACCGATGGCAGTTTGTCGATCCCCCGGACAATACTACTCTCCTCCACAATTCCTAATAACCCGCGCCCCAACATACACTTTCCCAACCACCGGCTACCACCTATATATTTAGCACTCACTCCATTTCGTTCAAGTAATGCTTTTATTTCGATGCAGACTCTCCTCTAAAATGTATTATTAGAGGCGAAGATTGGAAGTTCTACATGCGATTCGTTGGGGATTCGGCGAAGATTGGGAATTATTTGAAAGCTGCTTCCCATTTATGCAACCCCTGTATCCAACAGCTGCGAACTCCGGTTACTGGGAGGGTGTAAAGAGTCTGGTGGCTCGTGTACGCGGATCACGGAGAAGATGGCCGCATTGGCTCTCAGCGAGCTTAGGACGAGCTTAACATGAGAGAAAGGGGAGGCGGCGGCAGCGGCGGCGACGGCCGAGGGAGCTTGCCGAAAGCCCTCGGCTTCGATTTCTGGTGCGATTAACCGTAATTCCGATTTCCCGCCTACATATTTCATTGTGGAACTAGCGCTCCGAGCAATCCTTTATGCTGTGCTTTATAGGCAAAAGTGAATGATGAATTATTTTACTTTGCGGTTTACAAAATCGCCGCAGCTCTTTTTTTGTTCACCCTGTTATGGGAAATATTGGCAGGCAGGAAATACGAAAATAACAGGGTGACAGTGTCGGCGGATGTATGGCTGTATAGGTCACCAATATGCCTCCCACGCGAGAACCAAGCTGTGTATCGGCTGACGATCGATGCTTCTTTTAAAAGGACGCATGGTCCATTGAGCAATGTGGCGCAACAGCCCCACCGGGCCTCGCAAATACAAATTACACAGTATTACCTTTCTATCCCAGGATAACAAGGAGGAGCCACACCAGCCAGGGCTTTCAGCCACACTTTGTGGCCAAGCATACACACACCGAGAATATTTCACGATGCGCTTCAGAGAGTCTGCTTTCCTAACTCATGGATGCCGATCGGGAGCTAATGGAATATTCAAGATGCTCCTAGAGCGATGAATCTCTCGGTACACAATGTAACGAAAACCTCCTTGCAGGCCTCAAGCCGATCAATTTCCATCCAGCTCTTCTGATCTACTTCTTGCGGAAATTAAATCTCGAAGGAGGCATTCGATGCAAAGTTCTTGCAAGCATCTCAAATGAGGATGAGAATATAGGATTCACTTTGCACTGGCGTACAGAGTTAAGGTAGAATTTACAAGGGGAGTGATGCCTGGCGTGCATGAAGCGTGTTAACGAAACTCCTGGGAGAAATGAGACGGCAGCTCGGCGAGAAAAAAAGCCCGAGGAAACTCTGATCTTATTCGTTACTTCTCAACGAATAAGAAAGTCGAGGGTGGAAGTTGGTTAAAAAAAATGCGAGCTCGGATCACCAGTGTTAAAAGGGACACGATGAGCCAGTCGATGTATAATCCCAGTCAGATGAGAAAGTTGGGGAAGTTGTCAAATCATATCTTTCCAGTCGCGCAAGGTGGCTCGCAATAAAAATGTCGCGGCGCATCACGAACTTCTTGATGACATCGCGTGTTAACTCTTCGCGGGCGTCGCGAGAGTATTAAATTACTTCCAGGGCTCGAGGAACTTTTACCACCGAGTGTCAGAGAGTAGATGCGGGTGGAAAGAGAGAGAGAGTGTGCGCGAGAAGAACACGCAGCAAAGATCACTTTTGCCAGAGCAGCTTGGATAAGTCAAGAAAGCTCTGCTTCCAGCCGGTTTTTCCTTTTTCTCCAAAGCTTTCACGGAATACGCTTTGCACCTAGATGAATCATAGCCCCAGCATCCCTCCGACTCTCCACCAACTTCGAAGGAGAACGATAATCTCGCGATGCGAGAGGGAGAATCGAGAGGGACAAAGGCACTACTTCCCTTTTATCCGGGAAAGCTTCGACGGGAGAGGTTGCGTTCGACCGCGCTCACTCCGCAAAGGTTTCCACTGTCTGTTGACTACTTCGCTAACACCTATTCTATTTACGGCTTAATTGCACCCAGCCCACCACTCTTTCAACCTCATTTCTTCTACCGATGAATCTTCACGCGGTGCGGATCCCAAATCATAATAAATACGGAAAGAATGTTTTCCAGCCTTTGGCATGCTCCGTGCAAAATTTAATTGGCCTCTACCTAATTAAGCAGGGTCTATGGAAAACAGTGTATTCTAGTTTCGCTCGCCGAGTCATTAAAGCTCGCATTGTTTTTTCTTCGAGGCAGGTGTACCTCTATTTTCACGAGGGCGCCTTCAGACCTTATTCCACTTTGGCACTTTTTCAGCTGGCAATTGAATTAACGCCTCTGCTCGCGTTCGCATAATGCGAGGGTCTTCGCAAAAGGCCAGCCGCAGCATCCCTAAGGGTGTTTGCCGGCACGTATGTTGCAAAAAACTGCATTCTCCTTTCCACGCGGTGGTGAAACAACCTTTCGGCCTGTGTTGCATCTGCATAAAGAGGCGAGGGCGGTGGGGGGGTTCATCTCGTCCCCGATATTTTTTTGAACAGTGCTCGTCGAGCCTTTGCCGGCAATTAGAATGCCGGCTTCTTCTCGAAAGTCGGTCAAACAGAGGGTGGTGAGTGTGAAACTGGAAAGGGCGAAATTCGAGGGTAGAATTGAGAGCAGTGACAACGAGCAGACACCGCAGCTCTCGCTCTGTCTTGTAACAGAAGACACCCACTACCGGGATGATTTTTCTCGAGCGGCGGCGACCTGACTTTCCAAGAAAAGGAGAACGACGTGGCCAGTGGATGGGTGCACCGTGGCTGAAAGGTGCCCGCCGCCGCCGCCGCCGACGCCGCCGCCTTCATGGGAGAGAAAGTCGCTCTAGGTACTCACCGCGAACTCACATACGCGCGTATTAGGTTTCGTGAAGTGGGTCTAATATCGAGAAAAACGAGGAAGTCGACATATAATCCCATCTTAGCAGGAGGAACTTTCCAACAAAGCGACGGCATCCCACTAAATCAGTCGTTCGTCACTAATGCCTTGGCATTACTAAATTAAAAAGGGAAAAAAATACAGCCAGCCTATAGCCGACTTATACCACTAACTTCTTTCCCGTGGAACTCTTCTGAAATGAAAACTGTTCGAGTGCAATTTACAGGCGCGCTATTAATTTAAATGGAATTTAAATGAGCGGGCTCGAGAAACGATTTAACGAACGGTTTGTCGTGGAGGTGGGGGGGGGGGGGGGGGGGGCGAGAGTGGGTCGGACATTTAAATGTGAGAGAGAGAGATGTAAGGGTCTGGGCAGAAGGGACACTGCTGGATTGATGAACATTAAGAGGGAATTCACGTTCAGGCTGCTTGATTTATGTCACGTGAGAACAATAAACGCCTGAGCGATCTGTCTCGCTCGACAGAGCATTCAGGATGGGACTTAACGGTGAAAGCCGGACCCGAAGGACCGACGATCCGTAACTACCGGACACGACAATGCCAACGGTACCTACCTACACCTTCGCCTCCCATGAAACACGAGACCTAACTACGATGGTGCAAAATTACCAGTGACTAAGCAGGACTTTATAACTTCCGACGACGCAGAAGAATTAGAAACCCGAAGATGTAGTTAACTAAAGGCGCTCGTGTGTAAGGGAAGCATGATATCCCGTGGAAAGGAAACAGTCTGGCAAACTCATAGGTATGCCGCACGGCAGTTTGGTACACCGAGTAAGTACGAGTCGGGCGGGCCGAGGGAGGAAGAGGGTGGCAGAAGGAGGGGGGTGTGGCAAGTCGAGTGTCGCTCGACAGCTCTCCAAGGGTTAAACCGTGGCCTTTTGCCCAAGAAGTTAGCTAGTAGCTGGCGAGCACGTTGACACGGAGTAACAACTCATCCAAGAGAGAGACGGGCGAAATGTTAGACGAAGAGTGAGAGAGGAGCAGCAGCAGCAGCCACCGAAAGGGTGGAAAGCAGAGGGAGAGGGGAGCGAGAGGCAGGGAACAGGGTAGAGTCCAAAATTTAGTTAGAGGGGAGGAAATTTATTTCGTCGACGGCGGCTGCTACGGTGACGAGGAGCCAATTACCCCGTGCATCGTCGCCCCTCCCTCCCCTCCCCCTCTGTTCTTCCGCCACAGCGCTGTTTCCCTCTCATTCTCTATATATCTACGTAGGGTGTCCGCCGCCGCCGCCGCGCAGAGGCCACCCAAATGAGATAAGAGAGACAAGCGAGAAGCGGAAGAGGGATGCGCGAAAAGTGTGGAGTCGAGCCGCCCCCAGTTCGCTTCGTCATATTCGCCTAGAGGCAGACAGACGCACTCTCATGAATATTTAGCTAAGTGCTCGCACCCTGGAACTAATGCTCACTCACTGCGAAAACTGAATATTTGCTTAAACTCGAGCGATCCGAATCCCACTTGCTTCGCGCGCCTTGTAATCGCTAGTCGCGTCTTATTAGACATTTCGGAGCGCGCCGGATCTTCGGCCGGATTTGGAGTTGTGATTAAGCGACGTCCTTTAAGTAAATGTGCCGCCTCGCACAGGTGGCAGAAATTCGTTCGAGGAGAGCACTGTGATTGGTAAAGTTATCGACTTGGAACTCGTTCTCCCATTATTTTTTCGGGGATTGCTTGCCACTCGTTTGATTAAACCGTAGAAGTATCAGTCAAAGGTTTAATTTAACTTGATTAATCTAACTGATCAAAAATAGACCACTGGCTTGAATTAGTCAAACTTTGGGACTAACGCGAGGGTTCTTGGGAAGGTCTGGCAGGCGCGGCTGCACTAGTAGCGTTAGCTTCGAATTTAACTTTCCGCCGACGTCAGAATCATGAAAGCTCCGGTTACGCTACTAGAGCATATTGGATAAGGATAACTTTAATACATATTTTGTGGCCGGCTCTTTATTATTCCACTCGGGAGTTTCCCTTCTAGTTCTCGTAGGAATATGCCTGGCGTGGATCGCTTTTCACAGAAAATATCCAACCGCCTGTACAGCTAAATCTGCTAATATTTTGAAGATTTAATTTAAATGCGATTACATGCTTTTAGCATTGAGGGAGAATTATCTGGATTACTAGAAATTCACAGAAGGATCACTAGCCTCGTTTTGATATAGTTTCTGGTATGAGTGTATTCGGGAATTAGAAATATTCCGAGGCGATCGCACACCACCGACATATATCGGTCGACACGAGATTCCTGTGTTTATGCGAGCGCAAATGCACCGTTCAAAGGCACCGGCAACAAAGCAATTACATCCTCGCCTGTAATCCAATCTGATGCGATATTCCGATTACATTGTTTACTAGCCTCGCAGAATCGATAACTGTACTACGCGGCTCTATTGGATACTTAATTCGATTGGGCTGGTATCGCCTGCTGCGCGGACAATATGCTCCGAGATTAACATTTTATTGTCGTCGGTGGCCATAATACTCTGGAAATTAGGTTGCCGTATCTTTGCCTCCATTCAGTGTCGATCTCTCGAAAATTAACATGCCCTGTTGGTTATTAGACGCGTTGAGACAATACGCGCGCGCGCGAGCGGCCTCATTCTATTGGGAAAGGCTGCGGAAATTGTGTTCGTCTTTCAATAGTTAGACGCGTCGACGCCGCACCGGCCGGGGAGCGCCTGACACTTTCCCAATAGAAAAAAAACTCAGCGCAAAACCGAACAAAAGCTTCATTGCTGAAGCACTCGCGGAAGTTCATGCAAGAAGCATGAGTGTGTAATAGAGCTCTTGAATAATAAAATCCACAAGCTTAGGGAAGCATCGCGGAGTTTCAGAATTGCGAAGAACTTGTCTACTAACAATCACCATGAATGTTAGGTATACTTCTGTCTTCAACGGTCGAAGAAACAAAATCCGGATGCTGGCAACCGACTGTGTATCGCAAGATTGTTCCCGCTCGGTGTCACCGGCAGCTCTAAATAAATACGATGTACCCCCGGATCAATATATCCTCTTCCGCTGGCCTCTCGTTCCCTCTTCTCTTGGCTCACCGGCTCGGCTCTCTTTCCCTCGTACTTTGCTTGCGCTCCTTCTTCTTCTCTCTCTCGCTCTCTCGCTCTCTCGCTCTCCCTCTCATTTTTTCATGCCCGCGTCGCGCATCGCAACTCAGTTAACAATTCGCTAAGAGGTCGCTGTTCTCTCTTTCATTCCCTCTCGCCGGCCGTATGCATTATGGTCGGCCGCACTCGCTTCGGACTCGGACCACTTTAATGCCCGCTCGCCCTCGCCAGCTCCTATTACTCGCGCAGTCCGCCAGCCGGCTCCGCCAATCCTCCTCCTCCTCCTCCACCGTCGGCTAATACATTTTTTCCGCCACGATTTTTAATGCCCCCCCACGGAGAAATTTCCCCGGGCATTTATCGAGCGAGCAACTCTTTCACGGTGAAAATATGTGCCGGGGGTGTTCGAACGCGGCATCGAACGCGAAATTAACTGTTGAGGTTTAATGGTGGAACGGTCTTTGATGCCAGCAATATGTATAAATCGCCGGGGAAATGGTGGAAAGCCCCCTCAAATTGCGACGACTAAATGCAGTTGGGAATGTTAACAAAAGTGCACTCGACGCGCCCCCGCTTGTCTGTCTGTGCGCGTGTGTGGATGTGTGTATGTTCCGGTGCGCTTCAGCAACGAGAGAAGAGCGCCGCTTTGTGATAGTAGAAAGGACCTTTGATCCGAGCGCCCTGTCGAGCGACAGGACGTGGCTCTCGATGGCTGCGAAAGGGCGAAAGGGTCTCGTATCGATAAACGGCCAACGTTAATCGAGTATCGTTCAATACGAGTCATTTCCGGGAGCGCCGTAAACCGCAAAACGGAAGATTACGGCTTGCTCGCTCGCTCGCTCTCTTTCTCTCTCACGCGCGCGCGTGAGAGAGGAGAACGCACGTCAAACTACGAGCAGCAGCGGGCACAGTGATTGCAGGAAGCAATGCACGTGACGTGCGATACCAAAGCCGCTTGGGGCTGAAAGGCTCCCTCCTGCTCGGGGCAAAGCCTGCACGAAAAATTGTTATTGCCTCCTGCCACGCTAATAGACTTTTTTCTTTGCGCCCGGCCATTTTTAACCTCTTCGATTACACATCAGGAAATTGTCTTTGCCTCCGCTAGCGAAGAACGTGTACACGTCTCGGTTGAGGTTACATAGGGAGGCTGGTTATTGGGCGGACAAGAATAGAGTGCATTGCTCTCGAACGGAACATTCGTCTACCCACGACGTCGGTTCTCATCTGCGACCGAGCCAGCGATCGTACACGCCACATGAATATCTAAAGCGGTCATCTCAATACGCCCTCGACCACACACTTAAATAACAATATCTTTTTCTTTCCACTTATCAGTTAAAACACTCCTAAAAAATATGTGGAAATTATATCAGATTGCTAGAAGGCCATTTCCTATAAGTAGAAAAGGTCACACGTAGCCAGACCGACGATCGATGCAGTTCTAATTAAAGATCTGTTGGTGAAATAATTCCAATGAAAGATTCATGGCCCGTGGGTGTTTCCACGATGCAAAAAGTCATGAAATAAAAATTCTCTCTGACCTGAATCCAACAGCAATGAAAAATGAATTGGTGGCTGTGCGATCATGAAGCATCTCGTTGCGCCATACTCACTTTTCTCCCCGCGCTCCTTTTATTGCGCGTCGGCCAAGCGTACCAGTTGAACAGAAATAAATTATGTTCGAAGACTTCAATGTCAGCATGCTTAATATAAGGTAAATTGCGATAGCGACGGCGACGGCGACGCGCCGAGCGCGCGAGTAGCCTTGAACGTAACTCTCGTCCATGAACCAAGGACAATATTGATTCCGAGTCCCCGATCATCGAAGCGGAGGCTGGCATTATTATAATTTCGACTTCCAATCCAATTCAAACTGTTTCACTTACTAGGAGGAAAGGCCAGGAATGCCGAAAGCCTAGTGAAGCTGTTTGCAACTACACGTAGTTCGGATGGGCCCAAGTTCGTTGGAATAAGCAGCGTGAAAATGTGCTCGGGGGGAACTTTCGACATGAAAGTTTCCTTCTCTGACACAGCGGAACAAGACTGTTTAAAATACTTTCCATGAATAGCATCCACCCACCCTTCTCCCAATGGACTCTGTTGTAATAATTTTCAACTCATTTCCTTGCTACTTCCTCGGTTCTTCGAGTTGCTACAATAAAACGAATTCAGAAAATTTTCCTTATAAAATATCCACCTGTTTACTACTCTGATTTGTAATCGGCCACGATTTAGTATTAATTTTATATATCACGAATTTTTGACGTGGCAGGACTGCGCGATTATTCGTGAAAATATGACGAGCAATAAAGACACACTTGGCGCGAAATAAATTCGTGTTTATAATTCAGATCGGAGGCGTTTATTCCAAATTTAATGTGTCAGTGGCTGCACTTCGCTGACGAAACAAAGCCTGCCCTGCCGGATCGACGTGGTCCTCGTACATATCGCGAAAGTGACGCGTGATTTTTCTGAAAAGTCATTTGTTATCGTGGAGTGCAGGAGTACCGCGGAAAGACAGAAAAAGGAGTGAAATTCTGACGGCCTCGGTGACATTTTTTGTTGAAAAGTTGGAAAAGTCAGGAGCACAAATGAAACGTCTATCGCGAGAACAGAAGTTCGAGTCCTTTTTGAAAAGGGAATAACAGGCTTCCTATCAACGCGCTCGTCTTATTCTTTGAGCAATGCGGCAGTAACGCTTCGCTGATGTTTCGCCAGGAATTAAGATTACGTGAGACGAATCCGCGAATCCGGCGCTATAGCGAGATGAGAGAAAGAGAGAAGGGTGGACAGGGAATGAGGAGGGGGGGGGGGGGCGACGCACTGTGCGCGCTCTTATTTGCATAGCTATTACCCCTTTGTGGCTTGGCGATGCGCTCTGCGTACCCTTTAATTTTTTCTCATTGCTATTCAGTAAGCCGGCAATATCACGGGGTAATTACTGGATTACTGCACATGAAAGTACCGCATTACGAGGGCGTAAGACCGAAAGAATCGGACTCCATTCAAACGCATTACCAAAACAACAAGCAGAAGAGAGTATTACGTGCACCAAGTGGGATTGGTATGTTTTCTCTAACATTATTCGTTCAGCCGAGCGAAATAATTGGCCAGGTACTTTTATGTGACGCTTGGCTCTGATGCTGCTATTCAAAGGCATCCGTTCTCTGCCAGGTTTACATTTGTAGATTTCGTTGCCGATCGATAGCGAGATGACACCCTCGGCTCATAAATATTTATAGGCCATGCGAACCACCCTCTGCTCGCTTTCACGCTCGCTCATTCCGCCGTTATTATCCGAGTTACCATTATCCTTGGCATTTGCTTTCCCGTCGACACACGATTTCGCCTGGCACAGCCTTTCCAGAATGATAAAGACACCCTAACGAAGTTTCCTCTGATTAGCCTCGCCCGCCTTCGAGCTACTCTCATCAAACGTGTCAGCCGCCAGTCACAAAATAATACCAACTTTCTATTCTCGTACCAGCTTCATTTACATGCAATCAAGCTCTCCCACTTACAGACCAAAGGGATATTCGGCAAACATTTTCTATGCTTCGAGTTCCATTCAAATGAAGACTAAATTGAATTATTAATAAGGCAAGTGCAAAGTGCGCGTTGCTGTCGTAATATTAGAAGCATAATCAACTAGAAAAAAATGTCAATGTTGACTACAAGTTATAGAACTGGAGGGATTGACTGTGTCGAGGATTGCTAGGGAGGAAAGAAATATTTACGCGACATTTGACGGACCGTGGCAACCACGGTCAGATTACTGTAACACCTCCGATTAGAGGGGATAGTCACCCCAAATGAAGTGGCATTGCTTGCAAACGGTTCTCGCCGACAGTTGCGTACACCGAGGGATTTAGCAGTAGGATTACTGGCTCCACCCTCGAGTGGCGCGAGAGGCTCCGTTCTGGCGGCACATCAAACACGATTTAGCGCGACATGGAAGACATTGAGGACGAAGCGGGCTGCTCGCTCGCGCACAGGCCACGTGACAGACAGCAACAGCACGCGAGAAGCGGAGTGTGCCGAGAATCTCTCTGACAGGCCGGAAAAATTGCGGTCTGATCGGACGAGATTCGTTGCGACGGCTATCGATCTCTCGCACGACGCCACTCTCCAGGCAAAGGCAGTGGCTCCTCTTACACCTACTACTCTCCCTCGACATGTGCCTTATGGCCGCTCGAGCGATGCAGCAGCTGTAAATTCTCATAAATATTTATTCGCCCGCGGCAGTGGCAACGGCGTGGCGGCGGCGGCGGCAGCGGCGCGGCGGTGGCCGAAGCAGCATGCAAATATACATGCGCACGCCGATCCTTCGAGCGAGCGCACGCAAACACCGGCCAGCCAGCCAGCCAGCCACGGCTATCTAGCTAGGACTCTCGACTCTCGAGCGTGTCCGCATATCGAATGTACCGTGAAAACCGCAAAAAACCACACGACTCCTCCGCGCTACATGGTCGTGGGAAATATCAACGCGCCGCCGCCGCCGGAGGAAATATCGCGCCGGGCGGCCTAGCCTGTGACATCCGATCTAAACATAGAGAATCCAACTATTTGCCGTAAAATGATGCTGGCTTCGACATTACATCATCGTTACGCTCTCTAGTCCGCCAGGACTGATACTGTCGAGTCGCGGAAAACACCGGCAAAGATAAGAGAAGTCCACATTCGGACGGGGAAGACTGCAACTCCGCATGCCACTGAGACTTTAGGAGTCCTTGGTGACCCGGCGAGCCAGTTTACGATTATGGAATGCTGCTTTATGATCGCGTAATGTCAAGAGAAAAAGTATGGCTACACGCTCGGCCATTTCACGCTACGAGTTTACTAATCTATCTGTCATAGGCGCATACCCTCAACTATCTGTCACGCCAGAAATAGCACGCTAGGGCGTACCCACCTGCGAACGTGGGAAGGCCGATCGCGATTTCCCTTGGAAACACGTCTACCTAAGTGCAGCAACAACAACAGCCGGGCGACAAAACCAGTTCGTGTTATCACACCGAATCTGGCGAGAGCGACGCGATAACATTGAAGTAGAAGGAGGAGGTGGGCGAGGGCCGCGTTGGATCGGGGAGGAAGAGCGTTACGAGGAAGAGCAGGGGCCAGCAGCACCGGCACCAACAACTAGAAGAGGAGGAAGAAGGATAAAAGGAAGCGAGAGCGAGAGGAAGAGAGAAAGAGTCAAGAAGTAGCAAGAGGTAGGAAGAGAAGGCACGAGAAGACTCGCTGGAAGAACTTGCCGGTGAGCATTCCAGCGCGAGGCAAACTCATCCGGAGCAGAGTGGTTCCCATGCCACGAATCGCGCCTCCGCTTCCGTTCCTTTCTCGATTCCCGCCAATTATTCAGGGAATCGTGATTGCCCAGCCGGAAATACCATCTACCTCCTCGTAATCGAACCCTCGTGTGCAATAAATATTCCCAAGGCGAAATAAGAGAAAAATGTAAAATAATCTTCACGGGATAATTAACTCATAGAATATAAGTGGCAGTTTCTTGCCCATTACACACCATGCCTGTAATCTCTGGTTAAATAATTATCAAATAAATGAAGTAAATGAGCCTTGAGATACGATACTTTCTCCCTTGGCAGGGGAGATACCACTAAGTGGACTGATAATTTTCTGGAATGAATGGCTGTTTAATGGATCCATAATCACCGCCTTGGCCAACCATTCAAAAGTAATCCAATAAACCGTACCATCGAATTGGCTCGCTCTCAAATAAATATATTCGGAGGCCGGCAAAAAAATTGTACCTCGCAAAAAAACAGCTCGCTGAATACAAAAAGCAGTCGGACTCTTTTCCGACTAACTAGGCGACGAAAAAAAGAAAGTGGGGCAGCGAAATTCGATAGGGAAAATTGCGGGCGGTCTTAAAGGGGGTCACGCGATCCCGGGGCAAAAAAAAGCGAGGAGCCGTAGAAAAAAAAAAGAAGCCGCGCCACCGTGTTCGGACTGAAATAGTAAAAGGTTTCTCGGAAGAATTACGCTGAGAGTACTTGAAGAAATTCTCCCGAGAAATTGCGAGCCGAGGAAGAAGATGGGGGTTTCTGCATTGGAAATCTAGGACTTTCCCTCCTTGGATGTATCTGGGCTTGCAGCACTGCTAATACGTATTGTCCGTGCAGCCGAGCGGACCCGCGCGCCTCCTGCAACCCATTCCGGTAACGAGCGAAGTGATACGGAGTGTGCTGCAGATAGAGGTCAAGATAAAAGGAGAAATGCTCCCGGCAGAATATCCCAGGAAAGCCAGAGGACCAAGCTAAAATGATTGCTGACAATCTCAACTACAAACTGAATGAGTGAACATCCCCGACACTTTCGAAATTAAATTATTTATAGCTCTGGCTAGTACAAAGGATTCTTTATTCGGTGGCGAGAAGGAAAGTGCAACAACTTTATATTATTATATGGAGAGAAGGGAAGAAACGTTAGCGCGATAGTAAGAGTCACGATTCCCGGTATCGCACTTCTTCCTTGCTAGTACCTGTCGACTTAAGGCTCGTTTGTTATATAGAAACAGGTTTCGAGTGAAAGTTTTGAGCTTAGGAAAATGATTCCATCGTTTTGAGGTGTCTGCCCTAACCAATGGAGGAACCACGGAACTTCTACTCATTTTATTAAACGGTGCTAAAAGAAAGTCGTTAAAAATTCTTGCGGAGCATCGATAGCTCCGAGGTTAATTATAAGGAGGTATTAATTCAATGCAAATGACTGCACTGCCGAGCAATCTCCGCCACGATGAGAAGGAGAGCTTGCGAGGGAGAGAGCTTTAATTAAAAGGGTAGATTACGCCCACGTCGATTAGCCGTTCGACCACGAGAAATGCAGCAATCGCGTTCCAGATATTTCGTCGATTTCCACAGGTCACGCCACGAGATCCAGTTGCGCACCTATACACAGCTATCTAGACACCTACTTCCAGTCCAGCCACGGCTATACATTTTCCAAACCAATTCTACTAGAGGCTGGCTTAATTGCAAAATTTCCGAGCGCCGAGGCGCAATCGAGTCGCGAATGTCAAGAGAGATATCGCAGAGTGGCTTCCAGTTCCCGTGGAAAATATAATACTTTTTTGAGGCGCTTTCACTGCTACTGGCATCACTCGATTTTCCCTAAAGAAAAGAATCGCAATTTCCCCCGATTAATTAGCGAGCTTTCTCGATTACTCGGCAGCGGGAGTCGTGAGTTTCCCATACTTCCTGAAGGACACTCGACCAGGCCATTAAGAAAGCGATACCTAAATGATTATTAATTACTCGAGTTGTTTCGACGAAATTGGAAAAGGTACGAATAGACGGGAGTTCTCGAGCACGTCCGTCGATTTCAATGCATCGAATTGGCCACTCGAAATTACCGACTGCCCCGAACATATTTCATCGTGCGTCCGCGCGCGCGCGCGCCATGCTACCTCGCCTCATTTCCTTTGCTCCGGCTTCGAATTAAATAGAAGTGGCTTACTACGCCTGAAACACCCCAAGGAGCCCGCCAACTTTTCGCCAAGTCGACGATTAATTGGATAACTTCGAATTAAGTTATTCGCGCCACTTGACCGTGGCCGAGGAGCGCCGAAGAATTTCAACGCTAATTAGCCTTCTTAATGACGATGGGCTGATCTAACTTCAACTTATTGCATCACTCCTTTCACTCCGAACTTATGAGTCATCAGCGTCATTGCCTTTTCTGTTCGAAAAAGCCGGAATTCTGCCGAAAACACAAGGAAAGACCATCCTAAATAATTAATTTCGTCTATTTCTGACGGTTTTTCTCATGTTTTTTGTACTTCCCGACCTTCAAAATGTTTCGATTTTTCGAAGGTTCTGGGACTGGGACGAACGCTTGATTTTTCGATTGCTCGTGTCTCAAAACGGAAAAAAAACATAAATGTTGTGGGGGAAATGCCGGAATTCTACCTGAAACAGGTGGAAAACCGATCTGGAATATTTCATTTCGACGGTTTTTCATATGTTTTCAAGACTTCCCGACCTTTCCCGGGGCTGAAACTTGGTAGAAAGTGTTTTTTTGCATCGAGGAAGAAGTAGAAAAAATTCCAGACCCCTAGCTCAAAATTCATTTTTTCGCAAATTTTTTAAGGCATACCCCTTCAAAAATTTTCGATTTTTCGAAGGTTCTGGGACTGGGACGAACGCTTGATTTTTCGATTGCTCGTGTCTCAAAACGGAAAAAAAACATAAATGTTGTGGGGGAAATGCCGGAATTCTACCTAAAACACGTGGAAAACCGATCTTGAATATTTGATTTCAACGGTTTTTCATATGTTTTGATCACTTCCCGACCTTTCCCGGGGCTGAAACTTGGTGGGGAATGTTTTTTTGCATCGAGGAAGAAGTAGAAAAAATTCCAGACCCCTAGCTCAAAATTCATTTTTTCGCAAATTTTTTAAGGCATACCCCTTCAAAAATTTTCGATTTTTCGAAGGTTCTGGGACTGGAACGAAAGCTTGATTTTTCGATTCCTCGTGTCTCAAAACGGATAAAAAACATAAATGTTGTGGGGGAAATGCCGGATTTCGACCTAAAACACATGGAAAACCGATCTTGAATATTTCATTTCGATGGTTTTCCTCATGTTTTTTTATCTTCCCGACCTTTTCCGGGGCTGAAATTTGGTGGGAAGTGTTTTTTTGCATCGAGGAAAACGTAAAAAAAATTCCAGGCCCCTAGCTCAAAATTCATTTTTTCGCAAATTTTTTAAGGCATACCCCTTCAAAAATTTTCGATTTTTCGAAGGTTCTGGGACCGGGACGAACGCTTGATTTTTCGATTGCTCGTGTCTCAAAACGGAAAAAAAACATAAATGTTGTGGGGGAAATGCCGGAATTCGACCGAAAACACATGGAAAACCGATCTTGAATATTTGATTTCAACGGTTTTTCATATGTTTTCATGACTTCCCGACATTTTCCGGGGCTGAAACTTGGTGGGGAATGTTTTTTTGCATCGAGGAAGAAGTAGTAAAAATTCCAGAGCCCTAGCTCAAAATTCATTTTTTCATAATTTTTTGAAGGTGTACTTTATTGCTATTTGATACTAAGAGCGAAAGGAAATCCGTCTGGCAACTAAACCGGGCGACGATGCGAGAAGATAACCATACAGAGCTTGGTAATAGTTCTGCAATAGTTCGAGACCGGTTGGTATAGTCGGCGACCAAACAGGTTCAAAGGCACCTTGCAGAACGAAAGGCGAAGGGCTTAATGCGCCATAGTTCGCTCTCCCAAGTGCAATCTCTGGCAATAATTTTCCTCCAGGAAACGAACAGCCGGAACTCTATAGATTTTAGTGTACGCGATACGTTGGCTCCACCAGAGTACAATTCCATTGTTGGAAAGTCGATGCACACTCAGTAACAATAAACTAACAACACGTTCGGCAAGCGATTTCAGGTGGCAGAAACGCGAGCAAAACCTTTCAGATTTGTAGGCGAAACTTCCGTTTATCTGGCGGGGTTTCATGGGCGTGCAGGAAACTCGGGAAAGCGGTGTTCCTGCTGCAATACTGCGCGCTTCTGCTGGGATTGTCAATGGGATTATTAATGTGCCGAGCGATGTTGCAAATTCGCTTTGGGCCAGCAATTTCGCCATCTACTGGAACGATATTCATTTGTATATGAATGTACGAATAGTTGCCATCTAATACTGAAAGCGTTGAAATTTCTTTTGGACCTATTTTGGATGGCATCTGTCACACGCTGGGAAAGCGGAACTGACGACACGTATTGCGTACTCTTTTACAAAACTCGAGTGGATAACGCGCGAAACTGTGTGGAGGGTGTGCGCGACTTGATTAGAGGCAACGCGGTGCATGCAAATGCATCAGGGGCAGAAGTACACTGGGTCAAAAGGTAACAGAATTTCGCCCTTCATACTTCAAGAATTCTTTTCATACGCGCTCCCAAAAACGCGAAACAACAGCCAAACAATTGGTGCAATATGAACGTGCTAACTTCAGCTTGCATACAATTTTGCATTGTACTGAAGCCAGCTTACAAGTGCTTGGAAAAATAAGAATTATTCTGATTGATACAGAGTTGGACTTAAAAAGAACTTGAACTACAGAAGTAGGAAACGAGCTACATTAAATGACGTGCGTGATGACTTGAGAAAGGCTGAAAGGCGATGGTCAGAGGCCGCGCGCACGATTATACACCTCGAGACACAGTTTCATGTATCCAGGACAGCGATTTATTCTCGACGAAGAAGTTTCACTTTGAACAGCCATTACCAGGCTGCCTTTAATCCCTGGCGAATCTCTGTAAGGCACCGACTGTACACAGCCAATTTATACGACGACGCCTACTTTCTGCCTGCTAATCCTTTGGACCGTTTATCTGATTGCTCTCTTCAGAGTTTGTTATTTCACCGCCGCTATTAAGATCTTCCTGATTCCCAGAAATATAAAGTTTCAATCGCGGGGATAATTTAAAATATCGTTAAAAACACAGGAATTTGTTGTGTGTCGGATTGTCTCGACATGTTTTTAATTAATTAATCGCCGTCCTGGATAATACATGATTGAAAAATGGAAAGACGAGGGGAGGGGAATGGGCGTCGGGAAGATTAAATAGAAGATCAAGAAATAATGAAAGGTTCAAGAGCGGACAAGAGGGAGGGCAGGATAATATAATACAGGGTGGGACATATATGTTACGGGGATCGCGTTACCGCTCCTCTTTTGAAACACAGGAACACTTACGGCGACTGCTTTGTCCGGTACCTTAAAGTGTACTGCAGGCCGATTACGGTTGCGTGCACAGGGAGGGTAAGTACACATAGCGAAACAAAGAGGGTCAGAGAGAAACACGGCGACTCCTTTGAAAGCAAAGGTGCTTCCGGAGAGGACCAACTGTAACCAACGCAAGGCGACCAGCCAGCAGGATCTACACTCACGATTTCGCTACGATTTAAACGGAATCTCGGCTCTACTCGCAACCCGATACCAATTTAAATCCAATCAGGGAAGCAACCCTTCAAACATCATGTACAAAGAACTCACTATCACGCCGGTGCTGTCAACCCTCTGACAAATTAAGGATCTTCCTCTTGAGAAGCACGGAAATACCCTCGTGCTTCCAAGCGACCAACTCGAGGAAAACCTCAAAAGGAGTTTAAAGGTCAAAATGAGGAGAGCTAAGCGATAATAACGTTTAAGGTTGGATTCCCGGGGAGGATAAGAATGAGCATTAAAGGTGAGGCTACTATCATTAGTGCTCAAAGAGTTAGCTCCTTTTACTCGAGATACGGGCGCCCCGAAGCTTGAAAGCTTCCTCGAATAAAAGTGTACTCAAGCGCACTGTGAACATGTTCTATCTTATCTTAAGTGGTTTCGTAAGAAGCTGTAATAAAAGGATAAACAGGCGTTTCGCTGGTGAGGACGATACGTAAAAATGTAAGCGCGAAAAACTGTCAAACGAAAATGGTCAAGGTACATTCGATTCGTAGGTGCTTGTAATAAAACTTAATAAAACTAATCAAATAACTAAAACTTAATCAACATGACAGGCATGTATAAGTTAATATACAATCACTTGACTAGAAATAAAAGGCAACGTTTTAGTGCTTGCGAAATAAAATCAGATTGGCGAGTGGGGAAAAAATCGTAAATGTAATATGTTGCATGTATACGTACGGGTCGGGGGAACGAAAGTAAAACCTCACAAAACCATTGAAACCATTGGAATCCAAGGACAAGCGATAGCATACCCTGCATCAAAGCATCCTCCAGCACACTTTCGGACGAACGACCACTGTTATCGAATCACACAGGCGCGTACAAACTCAAAAGCACTCGCACTCGAAAAATGGGAGACCAGTTTCGAAAAACTGCAACCGCCAAATCCAGGGCGTGCGTGCGTGCGTGCGTGCTGTGGTGGTCGGGAAATCCCGTGACTGCAATCTCCCCGCGAGAAATATCGCACTGGCTGCCGCCGCACCGGAGAGAAAATCGAGGAGGGAAAAATTCGGTCGAGGAAAAAGCACGCGCCCCGGCACCGATCACCATTGACATTCACTTTTCCAAAAAGCGCGCACACGCTCCACCACTTGCCATCTCACGAGGATGGATTGCCAAGACAGCGCGGCGGCACACTAGTCCCGGCGAACTTGCCTTAAAAGCTTCAAAGACTAATTAATGGGAAATCAGGAGGGAATACAAGATACGAACTGAATGGATAATTTAAATGAATGATTAATGAATGGTATTGACGAGGTTCGTAAGAGATGGGGCAGTGCGAGATAGGCAGACTGTTGGAGTGGAAGCAGGCTTTGAAGCGTCGCGTGTACCGGCCAGAGGTGAACTAAGGACGCAGAGGAAGAGCGACGCCCGAGCGACCTGTGTGTGGTGTACGGCTGGCAGTCAGGCTGGCTGGCTGGCTGGCTGGCTGCAATAGAGGCCCATGGTACCAGTATGCTTGGTGGGGCGAGACCCTCGGAGTCACGAGCCCTCGAGGCTACGACCGGATCGTGTCGGTACGTCCTGATGCCGCCGACCGCCTGCTGTCGGCCCCAGGAAGAACGACTTCTGTTCCTCGCCTATTATTCCCCTTA
This sequence comes from Ectemnius continuus, assembly GCA_910591665.1. Classification (NCBI taxonomy): domain Eukaryota; kingdom Metazoa; phylum Arthropoda; class Insecta; order Hymenoptera; family Crabronidae; genus Ectemnius; species Ectemnius continuus. The sequence continues at coordinate 14,464,422 of OU342861.1, forward strand.
TTTACCTTATGCCTCGCGCGCGACTCGACCGTGAACTCCACTTCTCCACGATACCTATCGCTCTACTCAGGTGCTCCCTATTTCGACACTGGACACTCCTAACACCTTGCCTTCCACCACCAAACTAGTCAAGTCGCATGAATTAAAGATCATACGTTTTTTTAACTAACAGGTTGAAATCCTAGTTTATTAAAATTCTAGGGTATCTTGGTGAAATGTTTATTAATGGAATTGTATGAAATTAAATAATAACTGATATTTTTCAGTGAATAAAAACTGATAGCTCTCAATTTTAAATACTGTATTTGATATAAATTGTATGGAATGGGAGAGGCGCACGGAAGTCGAATGACTGAAGCACATCCTTCGTTTTATTGGTATAGATCGGTCTAAATTAGATCGTAGAGTGGCCGACTCGTGGGGACGGGCGCAGATGCGTCGATTTCGAGGCACGAAGGTGAGTGGCTCGCAAAAATGCCACATGAAAACGAACACCTGAGCCGAGACCGGTTCGCGATAGCCTCTACCTGACACCAAACAATACAGGTATCGTGGGTGTATGCTCGTGTCGGCTTCTATTCACCAATCCGTCCACCGCTACCTCCTCCTCTCCTCCAATACTTTGTCCCCATCCCTACTTTAACCCTTTTCCGCATAGTGCTATATTTTTCACCCGAGGTGTTAACACTCTACAACCCTCATAGTAAAAAAAAATAACTGAAATGCTCCACGATGTAACGAGAGTAAAAAGTGTATCAGAAGACATCACTATTGATTTGTTCCTTGATTTTCTAGCGATGTTCTCCGGCTTCCCAATCGGGTTAATTCTATTTGCACCTTCAATCGCAATGCGTTTCCCCCGATCGACATAATGCGGCAAATCTACGGATTGTTGCCGACTTATTGCATTTGTAGGACGAAGCACTAGGTCTTCGGAAGATATCTGAAAGCGGGCAAGTAGGGTGGGGTCGGTGGGAATTTCAATGGAAAATTACTTTAGCTTGGAATTTATAATCAAGCTTAATTTGTGTGTAGCCCGAGACGGAAAAGGAAGGGCTAGCTGATTAAAGCTAAGTTCAACCGATTACCCATGTCCTTCATTCTTACTGGGAGCGCCGGCTCGCATTATCATTACCGAATAGCGGTACGGCTAATTCAGGGAGAGATTTCTCGAGTCCTCTCGAGCTCCTTCGCCCTTATCTCGAGTGGTGGGCGCCAATGCTTTTCCAATAAGCCCCGAAATTCCGGCGAGAGGTCTGCCCGCCCTGGCGGCAACGGGTGACGCCAGACTCCTAGCAAGACAGAAAGGAAGAAGCCGGAAACAGAGGAGGAAGCGGAGAACCGAGACGAGAAGGAACAAGGAACAGAAGCCCGAAGGAGGAAGAAACGCTTGGGAAGTGCGCAGGAATTGACTTGAATAATGCAAGATCCTTGGACGACTTTTCTTTCTCCCTCGTCCCACCTCGATCTCCTTTACCTGATCACGTCTCTCTTTCTCTGCTCGCCCGCCCGCCCGCTCACTCACACCGCTAGATCTCTCGTACTCTTTGAGCCAAGGTTTTCGGAACACTAGCAATAGTCTGTCTCCAGGACAACCTCGTCTTTCCATCTCCCGCGCTCTCATTTTTCGCCAGTCTACTCTCTCAAAAGAATGCTCGCTCTCTTAATGAAATTTTTTACCAATCCACCCGCTTTCTTCCGCTGACTGTTGGAATTCTATGGACAGCTCTTGCCGCCAATTAAAACGCTAGCGATGCTTCTCTTTCTCTTTCTCTCTCTCGCTCCCTCTCATTCTCTCTAACCGTGCAATTGCCTTCAGCCGGCACATTCGATTCCAGCAATTCGAATGCACGTTTTCACGCGCTTCACCTGGAATTAGTTGAGCGCGGTCCACTTGGCTTTGCCGACGTTACGGCAGTCATCCAGAAAACTCATTAAAATTATATCCCGCGTTTGCGGTGTTTAGCATGGGAATACTGGCCGCTCGTACAGCTCAATCATTTGATACGGGCGCATACGAAAGCAGGATGGCTCCTTGTCAGGCCGATGCCTGCACTAAACTTTACGAGGAGCATTTAACGGTCCGATAAATATCGATATAGCCGCGCGGCACGCCACTACCAACGGCATTTAAGTGGCCTCTGTATTTATGTACCTACAAATTATCCACTGCACTACGAGACTCGCAGCTAGAATGCCGCCATTCATAAATCGAGATGCGCACAAAGCCGCCTGTCGCTACTAAATCCAGTTGCGAATTCAAGGCACTATCACCGTCTTCCAATTCCCTTACTCATGATTTATTAGTCCCATATTAACACTAATCCAGAACCACCATCATCAGGCATTTCGGCAGTTCCTCGTAAATTGATTGTGAAGTTCACATTGTTTTGCATTTATTATTGCACCGAGGAAAGTGCATGTTGTCATGGGAGGTCGCGTAATTATCGTGGTGCAGTGGGGGAAAATGGGGAGCAGGAGTTGCAAAGGACATTCGTTCCGGTTAGTGGTCAATGCTACCGTTTCCCTGCCACTTTATGCAATCGGCCCTCTCCCGGCGTTCCCGTGACACATGCGACGAGTAATCCTCTCGAAAGTTACGGAACGCCGGGACTTACCCCACAGGTACATAAATCGAGAGCTAGTATTTAGCTCGCCCGTAAATTCGCCGAGGACAATGGCTCCCGCTGGATAGGAGGCACGAAGGCAACCGTACTCAATAATCCGAAAGCTCGACGTAAGAAACTTATAAATCGGCGAATTAAAGTGTCCCTCCCTGAAGAAAGATGACGGCGGCGTCGACAGAAGAACACGGCATCTTCGAATCATTACATATTTATGAATCACGACCCTCAATTATTATCCGATGAATTATTTCTCGACGCATTTTCACCCTGTCATTAACATTATGCGTTTAATAATATTGGAACTTCGCTCAATCGAGAATGAATTGAATTGGATATATCAGAATTGAATTGCCAATTAGGATTGAATAATAGTTTTTGGGAAGAAAGTTCGATTGGCAGGATAGATTCTCCCTGAATCTTATTAAGGGTTCAATACGATTGGCCAGCAGTAGCAAGGGTCATAACGGTGAGAGGAAATCCCAATTTTTTAAGGGGTGGTGCGGACCGGAACGTGCCAGCCATCACCCCCTGAACCCTAAAGACGGAGATAGAGATCTCCAGATGGAGGATCCCTAAAAACCGAACGGGAGTGTGTTTCCTCCGGGCAGCAGGCGCTGCCGATCCTTATAACGCGAGTAACATCTGGACGGGTTCGTCGAAAATGCCTCGAATCTATCTCGACGATCTTCCTACCCCTATAACACATTCGATAGACTTTCACCTTCATTTCTACGAAACCCAATTTATTCCTACACCATTATTCCTTCGATTCACTGTAACTACTACAGGAAAATAAATTCAATTAATATACTTTCAAGAACTATGTTTCCCATTCACATACTTGGCGTTCTACAAATGTCAAGAGAATTGACAAACGAGGAGCTAAGAAGTTCCGACAGGGCACAGCAGGCCTGGATCAAATTCCAGTTCCAATTAAGGAGCAAGTCGGTCGGAGAGTAGGAAGAGGGTCATTTCAATATTTGTCTGGACAAAGCCGGCTGCTGGAGCGTGCCGGTTTTCTTTGCATATCCGTGGACAAGAGGCCGTGATCTCCAGATGGACTGATGGAAGGCCCGAGCCTGGAAAATGAGCCGTTCGTCCGGCGGTCGCAAGCCTGCGCACCAAATCCTACCAGGAGTAGCAGCTGCTTCACAGCGGTTTCGCCGTGAAAACCGGAGGCAACCGAGCCTGCTTGCCCGCCTGCTCGCCTGCCTGCTCGCCTGCCTCTCCCACTGGACCGTCGACATGTGTGCGCTTCCACGTGAACCACAAAGTGATGGATCATTTATCGGTATGCGTGTGCAATGATGCGTGCCTCACTAAAGAGGACTTTGATATCCGTGAGGACCGCAAACCGACTACCCCTTTACTGCCCCCATAATCCGATACCATTTTTAGGCAGCAGATTTTCCCACACGCTCCCTTCATTATAATATATAGAACAAAGGATAATAGAATTATTATGCATTACGAACGACTAGTTCATTATTTTTTATTTACTGCCGAATACACGAATCCAAAGAATAGCTCGGAAAAATATCCCGGAACAAAGCGCACGGGGATTAAAATATTCAAGTCAAAACAGACAGGCCATTTCAGTTGGCCGATGTCACTATCCGCGGAGTTTATTCCTAACAGAATTGGCGTGGCGTGGATTGCAGAAGGGAAGGGAAATATTTCATACATGTTATAGAGGGTACATGGAGGACGAGATATGGCAGCGGAGGAGTCGTCCACGAGCACATATTGCTCCGGCAATATGACACGGCCGCTGTAGTTTCGACACCCATGAATACATCGAGGTGTTTAACAAGACCCGGCTCGCACGTCTCCTCCTCCTGCAAGACACAACGGTGCACACTATTTGCCGGCGCTGTTACGAAAGTTTTCGTCAAGTTACCCGGCTCTGTGTATATGCTGCATCGACAAGATAGCGAGGTGCGATATTGGAATATTGACACGTGTACCTGCAACCTGGCCCCGACCTATCGCTCGATACTCGTTCGAACTTGCCTTGGATAGACTTGACTAGAATCTAGAGTAGTAACAATCCAAAACTTAATCTTATTACGCGATAGCTCTCCAACGGTAAGTAGAAACGAATTGAATTACAATTTCCAAGAGGTTGACTTTAAATGTATGCAAAGAGTGTTATGGGATTTGGTGAGAAAAATCCTGTTTTATTCTGGAATCTGGTTTGGCACGTTTTTCCACGAGGAATCTCGAATAATTCGTGTGGCAGGAGAGTTAGGGGGCAGAAGGAAAGGAAATGGTTATTTATGAAGTCGGAAACGCCTTAAATCGGAGAGGTCCAGGTGAGCCCACGGGACGAGCACCACCTGCTGCCTCTCGGCCGCAGTGGCCGACCGGCTCTCTTGTCCAAGATTCGTGAAAAACTGCTGGCGACCCCTCCTTCTCGCCAGCGAACACCTGCACGTGCCCAATGACTCTACGAGCACTACTTCCAACTACCAGCAAGATATTCTAGCTATCGGCCCTACCTATCACCAAACCTACAGGATGTCCGCCAAAATCCCGGCATAATCAGTGAGCAGCTGACTACCCGCACGAAAAAGAACGTTGCAAAAGCAACTGAAACTCTCAAGTCTAACCCTGATATCGAATCTCCTTTTAGATTCCTTTCTCTTGCATTTTTTAGATCAAACTAAAATTGTATTGAAATAATAATACTGGCTTAAACTGGAGAATAGTAAACGATTCGTTGTATTGTTTTACTTCCGTGAAACATGTTTAGGTCGAAAGCGTTTTACAGAATCTATCAAATATTTCGTACCTTTGGAGAGCAGCAATATTCTGTGCTCTATTATTGCACGAAACCCCGGTATAATTTGCTGACGTAATGAGAGCCGTGCTAAACGAAGCTTCAACGACGACAAGAGTGTCCCAGTGAAATTGAAATAGCCCGGCGAATTAACACGGCTCTTTATGCCCGAGCATTCCTACATTCTTACTTTAATATCCTGTGATATCCTCTCGTCATAAATTTTCCACAGCAATGAAATTGTTCGCATGCTGCGAATCACAGCTTCCATTATGTATCCTCCTCCAGCTTATTAATTGGATCTCCCGCACCGGGGAAAATCATAATTATTCCCAATAAATCTATCACCTATCGTTATATCGCATACCCTCTGCTCCTCTCGCTCAATGCAATTACTTCGGTTTCATCTACATTAACTCTCGCATTTATCAATTATGCTTGGGTGATTTTAGCGAGGGCAGCAAATGGTCGGGCGGTTAATTGCCAAAAATCTACAGTCACCGCCATTCCCGTACTGACAAAGAATTCTCCAATGGCTGTGAATTGATGTCTGTGTAGGAGGAAGGCTTTGCAATAAGTAGCCTCGCACAGGGTGTGCAAGCAGCCGCACTTTTTCCCATGGGAAGCTCGTTTAAAGTTATTACAAGGGTACCGCGGAATTCTCAGAGCGGTGGGTGATCGCGCAATCTTCCCGTGTATTTTATTATTTCACGAAAGAGTGCGCGTGATCTGTGGGCAGAGAGGGAGAAAAGGAGGAGGCGGCCCGTAACTGGCGGTAGCCCGAAATGAAAGCTACGCCGCGCCGGAGGAGAAGAGGAGCATTATAAGCTGCGAGGGGAAGAATAGCGGGGATGAGGAAGGACAACGGGGAAGAGAGGGTATCCTGCGGATATCGTATTTTCATGGTATTTTCCTTGGGTGGGTTGGAAGGGTCGCTTTAGCACCAGTGCGTCCTTTGGAGGATCCTGTACTGTAGCGTCCTTGGAGCGCGGAGAAGAGAGGAGGAGAGTTGAAACGAGGTTAGGGGAGAATGACTAAGTGCACCGGGGGTGGCTCCAGGACTGAATTAAAGCTACTTCGTGCCCCGGGCTACTTCCTCAGTTCTCTCTCCCGCTGGAGCCTCTTTTTCAAAAATTCAATAGCACCTATTCACAACCAAGACTCGCCTTCCTCACCGACATTTGATGATATACAAATATCTCACCATTCATGAGCCGCGATACTTCGTTCCTAACAATCCAATGGCTAGAAACTCCGCGATAATACAAGCCAGCTATTTGCGAGAAGGTTTCATTAGTTTCTGGCTGGGAAACTTGTTGAAAAGGCGGAAGAGAGACTGTTTCATTTAAGTGACCTAGAATTTGACGAATGCGCAATCGACTCTTGTTACTCGTTAGTCCTCTTTTGAATGCAAGCAGAGGCGATAAAGGTTGACAAGGATATAGGTAATGCAAAGCGCAAACTATACAGTGCAATCTTGATTGCGCTTCAGTCCTTTTTTCTCATTTACGTTGGAGACCCGTCACTCCGTTCTTTGTGCTCTAAAAACACTGGCGCGGCAGTCGAAGCCCGTTTACGTTGCTTTCAGCTTGAAACAGCGAGGCAGCACGTTATCTAGACGCGTCACCGGGAAAAACAGGACGGCTAGGTTGCTGCTACCTCTAGTTTCCATCGCGCTTAAAGCTAAGCACTCGCGAAATCGGAGTAGAAATCTCGCCGCTTTTGATACCGTCAACCGTTTGGAATAGTCTAGCAGCCGCTGTCTCTGCGGGGCTCTCGCAATTTCTCTCGCTCGCTTGTCGAAAGCTTAACTCTTAACTCCATGAATCATGAAACATCTCACACTTAAATGCCACTGAAACTCATCCTATTTTCCCAAGAATTCCACTTAAATTCTTACGCTTTTAATATTTACATTAAATTCGGAATTGACGAATATTTGTCAGATTCGCGTGGAGATATTTCACTCGTCAGAGAGACAATTGATCGACAGTCTGGTACAAATATCCGTAGAGGGTTGAGCGTCGAGATTTAATTAAAGGAGCCAGTCTACCATTAACGGCAATTATCGGAAAGGCGACGTGTGGAGGGGCGGGCGGACGGGACGCGTTTTTCCATGCGTTCAGAGGAGCTGGCAATCGCGGCACAATCATCCCCGAATTTCCGGCGAGCGGGTTGCCGGCGGGGCGCGCACGATTTTGGGACCACCCTGTGTATACTATTAGGTCTGTCCGAGCGGGGTGCTCGGAAAAGCGAGGGTGGAACAGGGTGACTAACTGCACGGCCGCGAGAAGGGTGTCCCAGAGAACGCACTACGAATACCAAGCGAGTTCCTCGCGACACACAGCCTGCTACGAAATATTCATTGTGTTAGCGTATCGATCCCGCGCGACCAACTCTACTCTTAAGAAAAATTCACTTGAAGGAAACTCGCGGGAAAAGTCTAAGAATCAAGATTATAACAATCCACCGAATGTTCAACCGCCTTTCATAAAGATTTGATGTATTTATGTGGAAAGAGTAACACAGTCCGAATTGTCAAGAGTGCAATTTAAAGGGGACCTTCCTTTGAAGAAGACTGACATTATCGTTGACACTTCCTGGCCCTGTTTAGGGCCCTTCACCCCGTCTGCCATTACGATTATTTCTATGCATCCGAAGAGAAAGTGCGCTCTTGGCTCTTGAGGAGAAACCTCAGTGTCGCGACCTTTGCATCGTGAAATGCTCGCCTATGCGATAAGAAGAATCCGGCGCGCATTCATATCCCGACGGCATTTAAAGCGTCTTGGGATACTTTTTTCCACGCCCCTCGGCCCTCAAAGAGCTTTCTGTCGATATCTTTGTACACTTCATTTCCTATGCACACAATCCGTCGAGAATTATGTGGAATTCAGAGTTGCAAACCCCACGAGAATCCTCGACGAAATTCCTTCGACTGGGAGCTATGGCATACTAACGGTACACACGCTCCATACGTAGCTCTAACTTTATGGGAATACTAAAAAGAAGATCGAAGTTATTTCTTAAAGAACGAAGGGCTTGGCAACATTTTCGTTTCATTTCCATTCCGTTGAGAAATTCCCAACTGAGGCACAAAGAATTTTATTCTTGATGCCTTTTCTATAACAAAAGAATTGGGAGATCATTCGAGTAGGGATTGCAATAAAGTATGGCATCCATCAGCCAAGAATTCGTTGCCTCTTATAACGAGATGAATAGGCGAATATAAAAATTCCCCGTAAAGACCTAAGTCGGACCTATCCCGACAATATTCTGCTCGCACTTTAATAGCATGAAATTGTCCCCCAACACTGAACTGAAGGACTGTAATAACTTTAATGGAGCAAACGGAAGATGCAGTGGTGGGACTTCTTCATACCATTATTCTCTTGTATCTCCATTAAGCAGCACAAAGGAGGAATGTCATTAAAAATGCGCCAAGACTTTAGTCCCGTCGATGTTCCGAGTCTCATAGTACACAATTATCTCTAGCTTTCCGTGCGACGCATCAAAGAATCAGCGAGAGAGAAAAAAAAGTGCGATGGGAAGTTTCTGTAATTAGGAATAGGGAAATATATACCTGATGTGAAAGTGACTGCGATGTAACTGCTGATAAGAAAGAGGCGTTAGACAACACAGGTGAGAAAGGAAAGTTGGTGAATTGTATTACATCGGGCCATCCATCGCAATACCTTCTCATACCTTGCGTGGACTGTTTCATGCGTGCAGCATCGCGTTTTGGCACTCATTAGTGACCTACCTGGAAAGAGAAAAGAGCCATTGTTAGAAGAGAAACGTGATAAATAATTCTATCAATATAAAGATTATCGTCTTCCACTAATTCATGGAAATATCTTTTGGAAAAATTTCGTTGAGGACTCACGGGAATCCGGAACACGTCGTGACTCTTGTCAGGGGCGTTATTTTTATGCGCTTGGCGACCTACTAAACCGTTCCAATAGGACGATGATTACGGTCGGCTAACGAGGCATTAATACGGATTATTGTCGATAATGGCGCATCATTTATCATCGGACATTTAGGATTGCAGCTCGCAGTGTAATCGGGCCATGAATCGGCCCGATATGGAAAGAGAGCGCGACTCAAAGGAGGATGGGAAGCGGCTCACTTTCCTTGCCAAGCAATGACGCAACGGAGGTTTACGTGAGTCACTGCTTTCATGGGAACTGCTAATCCCGATGCCACAAGTATCGAAACTGTTCAACCAATTCCCAAATAAACTTCATGCAAGAATCATTGTTGATCCCAATAGAGGAAAGTTCCATAAATAAAAAGTGTCACAGTTCTCCCCTTCGTGCAATGACCTCCGAATTGCGCCGTGGCGTTTCGGCTGCTATTGTCAGTGAGTCATTCGTCAGGCAGCGCGAAATTTTTACTTCGTCAGCATAATTTGTCAGGGTCGATAAAGACCTTGAGGAGAAAGAGTCAGCCGGCAGCCTGATTGCTCAAACACGATATGTGATGGAAAATTTATTCGCGATGTACGAAATAATTTTATAATAACGAGAATACGACGGGCTGAAAAGTCCTCGAAAGGTCAAAGGTTTCAAAGTGCACCCTCCATTTTCGGTCCTTAAAAATACTGGGGATTCTGGCTGGAAGAGTAGTGGTGTGGGCTTTCGAAACACCCTGTATAGCAGGCTCACCCCACCGGCAGATATTGATTTAGTATTACGGGGGCGAGAGTCCTCGAGCGGCGCACACAACACAGTGTCACTCTGGAACTCACCACCAGCCTCTACTTATCCCTTTCGCCCCCGTTCTCCCACTCTCTCTCACCCACTCTCTCCCACTCTCTCCCCCTCGATATCAACTTTTCTCCTCTCCCGCATTCAGCCCGACGCGTACGTACACGCGTTTGCCTGCTTTTTCGAAAACGAATCCTAGGAGCGGCGGCGCGCGCGCGATCACAATGACACGTGCTCGCACACGGGGTTACTCTCGGACAAGTAGCACCCCGAGAGAGATCTGCGAACCCTCGAACCAACCCCTCCTAACCTTAGTATTCTTACTGCTCCTTCTTTTCTAGCAATGCCGCCAACCTTTCTCCGACCACTTCCCACGCTTCAATCATCCTTTCAGCATTATGCAAATATTTGAGAATAATTACAAGTTGAGAAATAATTGAAATATATTTCGTGTTCTGTTCTATAATGATGGGAACGATATAGGAAAGTAGAGTTCTCCTTTCCATAGTCTTTGGAGGGTCGTGAACGTTTTCCTCAAAATCTCGCATTTGAAATGCAGCTCGGTTTTGCGTGGGCGAGCCGCCACAAGGCGGTTCTGAAAGGTAGACTTTTCAATTTCACGACAACAGTGGCATTGTTCCCGGAAAGCGGTGTGCGAAAAGCGGTGAAGTCAATGGTGAGAGAACAGCGCGCAAATGGAATGAGAGGAGAACTTGACACTTTAACTTCCAGCTGCCGGCTGACAGCTCGCACGAGGTCGCTCGCTATTGATCGCGCGTGAATGTTCTATCGTGCCGGAATGATGCTCAATTAAAATACTTCGCCTCTCCTGGAAATCCAACAGACATTTAAATCTCGCGCACGAGCACCGTTCTTTGCCGGAGAATCTATTTACCCGGCCGCCGGAAAATTGCACTTGATTCCTCCGGTTCTATCTCTTTTCCTGGCTAACTTTTCAAAAAAGCTCGGTGATAAAATGTGCTATAGAAAGGGAGGAAATGGTGGACCCTAATTTCTCTTGTCGCTTGTGTGGCTTCGCGCCGAGAAAAAAGAGAGGCCAGAGAGGAAGACCGATGTGGCAGGAGGGCGGATAACAGAATATAATTCGGATATACGGGACAGGTGAATATCTCGTGGAGCTCAGCGGGATAAATTGAAAAGAAGGGCAGAACTTGGTAGCACCAAGATCGGAGATGGAGTCGGCTAGCTTCCTTTAGAAGTGACGCCACGCACACTGCAAACGAGAAGAAGTTTGTTGTGCGGAAGGCAGGACACCTTTTATCCTGCAGGAACGGCCAACACGTGTACGGACCAAGGAGGCAGGAAACTTATCGGGGATATGGTGTGACGTACTGACGGCCACTCCCGAGAAACACCCTTCCTCTGTTCCTTCACCGACTGACACAACCAAGAATTCTTTCTAAAAACTCTTGCCCGGCAAGACGCTTTCAAAACTCCAACCTACCGCTGTACCAACTAATAAATTCTTCAGGAAAAAGTATGCATGGGAAGTGAAGTTGGAAAGAAGTTAGTGTTCTAAAAATGTGATCGTAAAGATGTCTGGGGAATGTAGGGTGCGCGGCTGTTGCAGAGAGAGATGCAGGTAGTTGAGGAGGGTGGGTAGCTCGCAGTGTCAAGATTAACGCGGAATTACATCGGCTGCGACAATTCCGGCGCTGGGCGTTCTCGTAAGTATGCAAACAGAGTGTGCATCTCGTATTAAAGAAACAAGTCACGAGGAGCAAATGCGAGCAGGGAGTTTGTCGCACGCGGCAGAAGTACCCGGGAGCCTGCAACATTTTATCCTGTAGGATCAGCGGAACACGTGTAATCCAAGAGGAGAGGAAACTCCTTGGACAGAGAAGATTTTGTCCTGCCTCGAGCTTCACGCCCCACCTCCTCCCACCGCCCCACTTACATTCACCGTACGAGGGGGAAGAGGCGAATTCGTGAATTTTCAATTTCCACCGAGGCTTCGAATGGTTTGCCGAGTCCTGCTAGAAGTGTCTGCCTACTACTAGGACGCCAACGCGACGACGAACGCCCTTCGATTATTCTTCCACGCTCGTGTGTACTCACAAGAGATCTATTCTCGGCAAGTGAGAGAGCGGAGTGTGCCGGAGTCGGCGAATATTTACTCTTCAAGTTAAACATTTCCTCTCTTTTCTTACCTAACTATTCGGCCAAGCGGATCTTGCCGATTTAATGCCATAAATGCTAGAGATTATTATGAGCGGGGGGGAAAGGGAAGCGGGCGCGAAATCAGGATGCACAACGATTTTAACTGAATGGCACAGTTACAGTTTGCCGAGGGCCAAGCGCTAGAGTAAACAAGCTCTTTGAAACACATCAGAGCCAAGTTTCCATGAAGGTAAATCTATAAAGTAACGGTTTCCCCGCAGAAAGCAGATTCCGGATAAAGGCGACACCGCAAACTCTCCCACGCAAACTTTCCTCCGAAGCGGGAGAGCCCGGCTGCATCGCAGGCTGATGTTCGTTAAGAAAACTTTAGGTGCGCCGAGACTTATATAGGCTGGATATCGGGAAACTGCTTAGGCGAAGAGCGGCCTGAGGGGCAAAGAGGACTTAGCCTTTCTGGCCTAATGCAAAATCGAAGATAAGTTCATCGACAATGAATTTTACAGTGCGCAAGCTCGGCCGTCCGACAACGGCTGTTCGCTTTCTTCGTGTGAAATTAAGAGAAACGAGGCGCCGCGCCGCCACCAGTACACACCAATCCTCCACATCGCCGAGCCTCCCTAAAATAAATCTATTACTTGGAAAAGTTGGCTTTAACTTCAGCCCTTCCCGTTCGCCCAACTCGAAATCCTCCTGGCACGGCAACGCAGACCCTCCCTCTCTTTCCGCCCACCGAATATACTTTGTGCCGGGCGAACTATTGTGCGCGAAAAATGGAAACTTACTTCCACGGCCGCCTCGCCACCTGCCTTGTTCCTTTGCTCGGCCAGGGGACATGGATTTTTAATTAAAACTCTCCCCACTCCGGCTGCCAACGCTTCACGAAAACTAGCAGTACCACCACTCGCCCGATCTTCCACTCCCAGCACTCTCCAATGGCGTTGCTTCTTTACAACGAGCTCATACACACCTGACGAAATTTCGTACTTATTCGACCAAAAATGTTTTCTATCCGACAGGCTTGTTAACGATGTCACTATCGCATTTCTCTGGGGGGAAAAAAAATGTGCGAGTGCTCGCGTATATTAGAGGACGTTAAATACGACCCTCTCGCCCTCATACGTAAAATGCAACACAAGCCGATTTCATAAATGTTTCGGAGCAGTGGAAGCGAAAAATGCTCTACTAAAACATACGAGCAGGCTGCTCTCATTTTTCCCCTATTGTTTTCCCCCTCGTCTTTCTCGTCGAAATCGCTAACGCTACACTATGTGTGCAGGCATCACACTCGAATAAATAAAGTATATCCTTCGAAAGCAATAAGCTTTTCGCCGGAATAGCGGCTATCCGGATATGTAACGCCTCGAGCATACCACCGCTCGCTCCCTCGCTCGCTCTTCATGTACATCGTTTGCGCCGGAAATTTCTATTTCCAGTTTTGTCCGGCGGATAGCGGCCACGGAATTTCATCATATCTCTGTTGACTCAAGCGGGGTTATTTCCCTAGGCGATCTTTGCCCCAGCTAGAAAAATGGATCGATAATCTTATACGGGGTGAGTCAGACAGACACTTCGATGCCTGGGGGGTGAGACTTTCCTTCGAGAGCTCCCACCACTCGGATAATTAACGGCAAGTTTCTATTATGTTTGCCGGTCTATCTTGACATTGCAGTCCATGAGTCACGTCGGATTATTGACTAATTCCAGTGAAATCGGCCGGGCTAAATTGAATTATTTTACACTAGTCAGGAACACATGCTTGTCAGCAGACTAAAGTCAATTCCATCCTGACAGTACGTATCTCTAAGTCGAGGAAACACATGGTGCATGAATATCCAGAGGGAGAATTCACCGGAGAAGCTGCAATCGAAGAGAAGGAGGGTATGGGAAGGTGGAGAAGCTGACTGAAGCTGTCAGGTGGAGCGGGCAAGAACAGACGGAGGAGGAAGATAATCCTTGGATAATCCTAATCGACGGCTTACGACTCCCAGACTATAAATCGAGCAGCCTCCAATTTGTCATGGGAGGTAGTCCTTTCCCCTTCCCACTGCCTTTAGCTCTCTGGACTCTCGCAATTCGTCAGAGCACTGGGACTTTGGCCAACAGTGCGTAAATTCATTGTTTAAGTATCAAAACGGATAGAAAACATAAAACCAGTGGCAGAAATACCGGAATTGTGCCGAAAACACATGGAAAGGCCATCCTAAACCATTAATTTCGTCTATTTCTGACGGTTTTTCCCATGTTTTTTATACTTCCCGACCTTTTCCGGGACTGAAATTTTGTAGAAAGTGTTTTTTTGCATCGAAGAAGAAGTGGTAAAAATTCCAGAGCCCTAGCTCAAAATTCATTTTTTCGCAAATTTTTTAAGGCATACCCCTTCAAAAATTTTCGATTTTTCGAAGGTTCTGGGACTGGGACGAACGCTTGATTTTTCGATTCCTCGTGTCTCAAAACGGAAAAAAAACATAAATGTTGTGGGGGAAATGCCGGAATTCTACCTAAAACACGTGGAAAACCGATCTGGAATATTTCATTTCAACGGTTTTTCATATGTTTTCAAGACTTCCCGACCTTTTCCGGGGCTGAAACTTGGTGGGGAATGTTTTTTTGCATCGAGGAAGAAGTAGTAAAAATTCCAGAGCCCTAGCTCAAAATTCATTTTTTCGCAAATTTTTTAAGGCATACCCCTTCAAAAATTTTCGATTTTTCGAAGGTTCTGGGACCGGGACGAACGCTTGATTTTTCGATTGCTCGTGTCTCAAAACGGATAAAAAACATAAATGTTGTGGGGAAAATGCCGGATTTCGACTTAAAACAGGTGGAAAACCGATCTGGAATATTTCATTTCAACGGTTTTCCATATGTTTTCAAGACTTCCCGACCTTTTCCGGGGCTGAAACTTGGTGGGGAATGTTTTTTTGCATCGAGGAAGAAGTAGTAAAAATTCCAGAGCCCTAGCTCAAAATTCATTTTTTCGCAAATTTTTTAAGGCATACCCCTTCAAAAATTTTCGATTTTTCGAAGGTTCTGGGACCGGGACGAACGCTTGATTTTTCGATTGCTCGTGTCTCAAAACGGATAAAAAACATAAATGTTGTGGGGAAAATGCCGGATTTCGACTTAAAACACATGGAAAACCGATCTTGAATATTTCATTTCAACGGTTTTTCATATGTTTTTATCACTTCCCGACCTTTCCCGGGGCTGAAACTTGGTGGGGAATGTTTTTTTGCATCGAGGAAGAAGTAGTAAAAATTCCAGAGCCCCAGCTCAAAATTCATTTTTTCGCAAATTTTTTAAGGCAATTTTTCTTCCTATTTTCCTCTCATCTGAGCAATTAACGTGAAATTCGTATGCGGCTCATCTCGTGTGAACCAAAGTAACCTCTAACGAGACCAATAACCCATAGCTAGGGTTGTCTTTTCGGAAACTGCATTTCTCTACCTCGCTTGGTGCCTGTAAATCCACGGGGCTGCCACTGAAAGAACCTTTAATCGGTATTCCCTGTTCCTTTTACTAGATTTAAGTCGACCCGGGCTAAATCTCGCGAGCGGAAACGCTGGGGAAAAGAGAGCACAAGGAAGCAAGATACGGAATTCGCAAGGATTATCCACAGGCGAATTTAACGCTTCTCTTCTACGTAATTTGTTGCAGCGTGTGCAACGAGTGCTTCTTGCAAGCTTGGTGAACAGCGCGCCCAGCGAGTGTAATTGTCCCGGAATTACAGAAATTAATGCACATGCAAATTCGAAGCGAAAGACAAAGGGCGCGGAGCTGATGGCGCTCCACTCGCTCTCCGAATAAAAGTGGTAAAGAATTCCTTCTATAAGAATGGTGCTAATTTTGTGGCTTTGTCCTTGCCCCCACCCTCGAACGAACGTGAGAAGAAAGTGATTACAAGCATTTATATAATTGTAAACTGCGTGCGATATTGTCTCATGTAATAAAGCCTTGGATATAAAAGTATTTAATTCACTGGAACCCTTTCACTCTCCACAACCATAAAGTTGGATTACCTTCGTAAAAATTTCAACCGTAAAATATTGTTGCGTTCATCCCGCAATACCAGCAGGAAAAACTAGGAAAATGAAACTATAAAAATACGCTTGCCAGCCAGTTGGAATTTATAGTCCAGAAAAAAATTTACTTCTACAAGATGGTCGATATTTAGTATGTAAGCCGTGTATAAGGAATATTTGGCGAATATATTTGTGAAGTAAGTGGCAATATTCACGTAGCGCATCAATCTACTTGAGAAGTTTACGCGCACTGATATCGAATTTCCACGAGAGGAAACTCGGCCAAATTATATCACTCCAGTTACGCGGCTAGTACCATCCACGAAATGCATAATACTAGAAACTAATTTGGCTGTTATGCCAGCTAACAGCAACCAAGAACCTCCGACACTCATCCAGTCGGCCTCTCCACGTCAACTTGGCCACGTAAGAACTCCTCGACATGCGGGCAAAAAAAAAGTACTAAACCGAGACTCCATCTCCTCGAACTGGATACTTGTAGTAGTAGATTTCAATCTCTAATGGATCTTCGAACCTTCTACCATCGAGTTAATACCATTAGCTTTCGTCCGCAGAAATACTTTCGATTAAAATCAGGTAGGACGACATTACAAAATGGACCCAAAATGGGTTTTCCAATCGGAGTGGAATATGCTTATTATAGAGTGACTATCGTTGGTATTAAGGGAGATAAAATTAGAAAGTGCAAATTCCCTAATGGATCCGGACAAATTTGTGGCAGGGGATGAAGGAGTGGGGTTTAGTTCCCCAATGAAAGATCGAACGGCGCGGCGTCCCGGTGGAGTATTGCATGGGTTATCAGTCACAACACACGATAATTGCGTGTCCCTTCGAATTACGGGCTTCCCATATAACGAAGGCGTCGCGTGGTAGCTAGGATATCTGATCAGATGCTCGTCAGTGCGCGTCGAGGCGACCCTCTTTTAATCGTCCTCGGCGAGGCGTGGATCTGAAGGCTCCAGCCAACTGGAAATCCAATAACAGATCCTGCTACCACGATAAACACCACAGGCTTCCTTAGCAAGCGCATCGATAAATGGGAAGACGCGCTCTCTCCGCCCCGAAGGACACCTTCCGGTTCCCTGCCAGCTTGGCGCTTTGCACAAGCAAAGGGAAAAAATCTCGCCTTCCGATCCCCACCACTTTCAAAAGCAAATAGCGCGCGCTGCCTCGGCGTCCATGTCAAAGCGATATCGCCCGGGGAAGTTATGACAAGGAAATGACAAAAAATAAACATCGCGAACATCCGTTTACTTATCGCCAAGTGAACTCGATGGTAGAAATAAGAGGTATTACTTATTGTCACCAGTACCAAATCTGAAATCGTCCCGATCGCTTTGACATTTTCTTCGAACCAGTAGGAGCAATGGGAAATTCGGCAGAATTTCCTCGAACTCCGCACAATTTATTCCGTCTTTGTCGCGAACAAGGCGGCAGCCCATTTTTACAGCAAAAAATACCGCGAGACGTATCGACGCTGGCTTTACAAGCCTGACACAATACCCTCGTTATTGGTGGCGGCGGCTTTCAGTCAGAAACTGCCAAAACCTACAAATACGAGGAACGTGATAGAATTCCGAAGCGGCGCGAGTCTGCACGTCCAAGCGAGGAGAGCGGCCCGCTCGCGATTTTTCTCAAGCGAAATGGGAGGGAGAATTATACGGAGCAAGACGAATCGACGTTACGCCGCACGGAAACTCCACGGAATTGCGGAAATGCTGCCGGCTCGCTCTGATCTCCGCGGCAGCGCAGCGCCTGCTTCATTGGCAAATCCAACGTGTCACGTTCGCGCGCCTGTAACTTCCCCGAATAAGGAATTGCCACCGGGAAGATCACATTGCACATTTATTTAGCGCAACACTGATAGTGCTCTCGGCATAATACATTTTTCTAATGCACAAAGAGCCGAGTGGTTAATATCGCTCGGTCTATGCGACTACGAAATTCGAGGAGAAAATATCGACTTTCCTCCCGCTTGCATCAATATTTGTTCATTACTCTCCCACCACTTTCATATACACTGCTGGAAATTTAGAATGTGTGATCTCGGAGCAAGTGCACTTGAATGAATTTCCAGCACTCTGTGAGCAGAACGCTCGTTTATATGACATGCAATGTTATTTGCTGACGAATGTTTTGTTATTCTGCCTGTATTTTGCCAAT
The DNA here is from genome assembly GCA_910591665.1 of Ectemnius continuus. Lineage (NCBI taxonomy): Eukaryota > Metazoa > Arthropoda > Insecta > Hymenoptera > Crabronidae > Ectemnius > Ectemnius continuus. The sequence goes on from OU342861.1 coordinate 14,482,885, forward strand.
TCCAGGCAGGGACGGTTCAATTGGAATGTTCGGAGTGGATTCCTGTTTTATAGGCTTGAGTGGATCAGTGAATATTTCGGCGGGGAGTTCCGCGTCGTCAGTGGAATAGTGGCGGACGTTATTAGCGGAACACCCGTTACTCCGCTCGCGGAGAAACCAGGCCGATCGTCCGTTATCCGCCCGCAATTTGGCCCCCAGAAGCTATCGATTCGCGGTCCGGGACACCTCGATCAATTCAACGGAACTCTGCTTTGTCTCGATCCTCCCCCCTATTTCACTCGATATTACTTCAAGAGGCAGATGCGCTCATGGCGAATTTCACCTGGCGCAACCCCGTAAAATATTTAATCCGATTGCCATGATTAGCGGACGGAGCACATCGATTTTGATTAATAGGAAGCCTTAGCATTTGGAACATTAACGGTACGAGAGGAGGAACGATCGGCTCTGCAATGGAATACGCTTGAACAAGCATTGTGCTAGCTAACAGAGGGTCCTCCTCCCTCCTCGGATGCTTGACTAATCGCTTCTCGGACGATAGAACAGTCGCTTACTAATCGCTCTGTCTACAATTCTATTCCAATTTATAATACCAACTGGAATTAAAGCTCTGCTACATTGTTCTGCTTGCTCCAAGCAAATTTCAAAAAGTCCCAGCTGTCTCATTTACCAAGTGACCGCCGTGTCAGTACTTTAAGCAGGTCAGGGACATTCTGTAATTATTCAGGTGACAATTACTGAACGTCGTCGTAGATAGTCACTGCCCTGATAGGGAAACAAGCTTCTCCATGACTGTATGTTTAACAACCGTTCGAATTATTGAACAGATGAAGTGTTGAATAGTTAATCGGATAATCGCATGGTCATTACACGTGAAATTAAATTATCTTCCTATTGGAGATAGTCGCCTGGTTGACTGCTCCGCCCATCAACCAGACCTTACCGATTAATCGGGGAATCTAATGACGTCTAGCAGACACGCCTGCCGAATTAAAACGGACAATAAACGGGATTGGTGGGCGAGTGAGGATAAATGGAAATTAATTCTGCGCGCCAGCCACAACAAAGCAATTCGAATAAAATGTATCGACGAAGTAGTACGCATGGGATACGACAGGTCGAATTTTTACTCGAATTTCCGAGCGCCAATTCACGAGCTCAACAAGTCCACCGCAATAGACAATTAATTACTCGGCGACTCTCTCTCCCTCCCTCTGTCTTTCTCTCTCTGTGACATTGGGCCTGCGAAAAACCGCAAATATCTGGCACGCAATTAGCTCGAAACCCACTTGCTAGACGTACATATGTATATGCATGTGTACACACATATCTCGGTGGAGGCAGCCGCACACGTATATTACATCGTCCAGGAATTAATTGAGGTTTCGGCATTAATAGCTGTGAACACAGCGGCCGAAACCTCCGGTTATTAGTTCGGACTAGTGGCGACAGATCAATGCAGCGCCACGTCCCGCAACCAACTAAACGCCATATGCCCGATATCCACGGGAAAGGCGAATGCCGCGTGCACAGGGAGAAAGAGAAAGAGAAAGAGAGAACGGGCGGTGCCGGAAAAAGGATCTCGTCTGGGAAAATAGCGAGAAAGATGGAGTTGGAGTATTGGAGTGAAGACTTGAAGTATCCGGGACTGGCGGGCGTTTAGTGGTCGGGAAAAAATTCATCGCGAATCTACTTTCGGCGAGCGGGCTGTTCGAGAGACGGAGAGATGGAGAGATGGCGAGAAAGGGGACGGCGGGACAGAGAGAAGGAAGGGCGGTACTGGGAAAGTGGGTGCTGGTGGAGCGGGCACAAAAGCCTGGAGTATTGTTTACTCTGACGTGGGGTCGCACGAATGGAGAGACAGAGAAAAAAGGGTAATGGCGAAAAGCAGCAGCGGTGCAGAGGAGGAGGAGGGACAGTAGAGGGTGGAGGAGAAAGTAGAGAAAGAACGAACGAACTCTGGCAGAATAGCGCAGAGGATTCGACTGTGTGTGCGCTAAAGTGACGGCAAGGAAACCTCGCTTTTTCCAACCCACCGGAACCTTCTCTCTCTTTCTCTTCCTTATTCAAGGCAGTACGTGCGTCACTGTGCTTCTGCCCTTTTCCACGCTTTTCCTCTCTTCCACCACGAGCAGCCTCGTCGCCGCATGTAAACCAAGGGAAAACGAGGCAGAGACACTCGAATCGGTATCGGACTGGAGCCCTCGTTCTCGAGGGGGACCCGCTCATTTTTTGCGAGAGCTTCCCACGAATTGAGCCGGGCCAGTTCGATTGTACGACGCGTCGGCACGCGACAATGATCGATGCTTAGCAGATCAGATCGTGATAGGGCACGCCAATTCTATTGGGCGACGCGTACTCTATTTTCCGTTGGTCAGCTTGAACAATCGATATTTAGACGGATTTCCCAGTGTCATACGTTAAACGCCGACATCGGGGGATGACTTAATTAAAATGAAATTTGCCTCTGATACCGATCTACCCCATTCCCATCATCCCCACTACTCACTCTCGACCACCAACCAATTGTTATTATAGGTATCTTCCCAATCGAATCCGATTTCCAATTTATAATAAAATAAATCCTGCGAACTAGTTGGAATAATTCTAAATAATTAGTAAGTGGAACATTTGGCTATTAATATTAATGGAGATTTGTTAGCTTAATCCCCCGGCGATCTGAATTGCTTTCCTGATGAGTGAAGTGCTGATTCGTCAAGCTTCAACGACCATTCTTCTCATTTTCCCCTTTCCATCGTAGGCTGTTGCCTGTTATAGGCAGCCGGCGTGCAGAATGAAAACTCTCGAAAACATTCTTGTAGAGAGGCCTCTCGACGTCCTCATAATCGATACTTCAATGTCAAAAACGCGCACACCATGAATGATTCCCGCTTCGACGTTTACCTATCCCCCTCCCGCCGAAAGGGCGCGCGTCCTGTGTGTGTGTTCTCTGTGGGACGCATGCGCCGCGTTTACATTCCCAGCATACAATTCCCACTGTCAGCGTAGAAATGAAAAATGAGAGAGTGCAATAAATGCCCGTTTAAATTGTACGATATATTCTCGAGAATGTGCAATTGGCCGTTGCATAAACGGTGCCCGGGCAGTTAGGAATTCCCTTGCGCGGCCATGAAAAATTGTAGGTGTCGCTTGTAATTACAGCCATTGAGATATTAGTTCGGGTTAGCCGACTAATTAGAGCACGGAGCCCTTTGCAAACAGACGTTGCTACTCATAAGTGAGCACACGTGCTATCGTGTCCCGGTCGGCCGTCATCCGGCGCAAGTGAAGCGCATTATCCAACACATGTAACCTCCTCCTCCTCCTCCTCCTCCTCTTCCTCCTCGAGCTCTCGGAGCCGCGCACCCACACCCGGACATATTTGCGGCCTGGTACACGTTCACTTCGCCCCACGCAGCTCATCGCGTACCTGGTCACTATGAACACCGTGAACAGAGCGGGCATGGCCATATTTACACGGCGCCGCCGCCGCCGTCGCCGCCCTCCAACCACCCGCCCTCTCTGAAAAGCCTTCGCCGAGCGGCCTTCTCCCTGCGAGAGCTCCCTCCCTCCACTAATTTCCGAGAGCACATGCACATCGGGATGCCGAAAGTGTCGGTGTTCTGGCATGAAGGCACGCGGAACCCCCGCTCCGAATAAAGCGAGAACGTTAATACGATTTATAGTGCGCTGGAAGACCATGCGGCATGCGGAATTCGATTGCGCGTCGCCGACCCTGAACGCACTGCGGCCCGAGCACATCTACCTAATATCCACACGCACACCACATAGAAGCATCCACTTTCTGCTTAATTCCTGCCCGAGCCAGTCAAGTTTTCCCAATGCCCCCACTGCGAAATAACTGTCGGCGTAATAACGTTTGCACACCCACACTACCCTGCCATATTGAGAAAGCTAGGGTTAGTGGTTCTACAAAAGATACGATACTATTGGTTGCGGAATCTCCCGGAATGTTAAGAGCACTATATACGCTCCGAGTCATTGTTCGCTAGTGTTACCATTAATGTTAAGTGGATTCATGCGGGGGCCCTTGACTTTGCACAGCCTGTAATTAAGATAGTGGCTAGGAAGCTTGCGGAACTTAAACACACCCTTCTCGTGCTAGTTGGAAATCTATCGGGAAGCTTTATTGCTTTAGGTAGATATTTAATTAAAAATTAAATTCTAAGGAGAGTCAGTCTTTAAGATTATGGATAGTAATCTGAACGTGGAGGGTGGAAAAATGAGTAAATTGGCAAGAATTCGTGATAAGGGAAGTCTGAAGCCCGGTGGCCGGTGCCTATATTCTGGGTAGCGGCGCGGCGCGGCGCGGCGCGTGCCCGATGGGAGCGGAGGGTTTCGAGGTGGGGTGGGCGGGCGGAGGGTCGGCGAAGGGGGGTGCGCGCAGGACTCGTTCTGGGTTCGGTTTTTCCCCCCTCGGCCGCTTCGAACAGCAGGAACAGCAGGAACAGCAACGGGAGCAGCAGCAGCAGCCAGCAGCAGCAGCATCAGCATCGGCACAATCCTACTCCCGCAAGGGCGGCACTCGGGGGTGGTAGCGGCCGAGAGAGGGTCGCTTTTGCCTCGTCGATCAATACTGGCACGCGCATACGCTGCTCGGTGAGCGAGAGCGAGAGCCTGCCATTCGGACTGACGGCGAAACGAGCAGGACACCCCTCGGCCACGAGGACTAAAGCCGAGGAGAGAGGACGCGCAGCACGCCGGCCGGGGGTGGCATCGAACGGACGGAACACTGTTGATTCGCCGGGAATAGTCGACGGGGTTTTAAAGCGGTTTCGATGGTTTATTAAGGCCTCTACTCTGCCTCTGCCTCTGCCTCTACCTCTACCTCTACTTCCTTCCCTTTGAGATTCAGGTGGCCCGATCATTCCGTATACCATCCCGCTCCTCGCAACTCTCTACAGCTCTTCCCTCAGGAGAAGAACCTAATTCGATCCCGGTCCGATGCAAATCATCGCGGAAAATCACCGGCGATCATTCAATAAATCCTGTTATTGATAGGTGTATTGGATCGCGGAGAATTGCCTCCGGACAATTAAGTGACGAATGTGAACAAATAAATGCCTATACTCTCAGCTCGAAATGAGTGGAGGCAGATCACGCGTGAACTCAAAGGGACAACGCTGAATTTCGAGAACCAATCGTACGATTGACCCCTCGAATGAATGAGCTTTCAGGCTCGTATTAAATTTCCGGTACGATCGGCTTTTTACAAAACGCCATCAATGCCATCACCGAACCCATGGACATGGAAAATCGGGCTGAATATGCAGGAACCGTTTGCAGCCAGTGTATACACACACGCCACCGGGCTTTTCGCTAATGCGTATTTGCCATTCAGTATATTGAGTGTGTTTAACGCAGCTATGATTATTGAAGAGCGAGTTTGCGGCCAGGAACCCTCCCCCCCTCTTAATACCACTAATTCCACGAATAAATTATTTCCCAGTTTCAAATAGGAGTGTATGTTTACATTCGAAGAGATTTGTCAGTGTTTTTGAAGGCCGCGTCTCGTCGTCGACGTTACGAGCAATTATCTCCTATTCGAGGAGTCGATGATACGCGGCCAATATTTCCCGAGAATTTATGCTCTTCATTTGAAACGGCGCCAGCGAGCACGCTGTTATATATCGAACGTGTCGTACTGCATGGCGTTCGACTCTGTCGAGTGAATTCGAAACGAAGTGGAGGAGAGGATTGCCGGGAAGCCGATTCTCCGATCGGATGAGGCACGTACTAGATATTTTCCACTTTTTATTTCAATTACGGGATCCGATCTAGCAGGTAACTTGACGTACCTCCTATCGGAAATACGTGAGACACGTTGCCTCCCTCTAACCATCCCCGCAGCCACCGCCGACCCCTCCACGTCCACGTCCACCCCTGATGCCTACGGATTGAAATTGAACACGCTCGGCACGGTACTCGGCCATTAGAACGAAAGGATGGAGAAAAGGTTTCCGTGTAATGGCACATATGCCCCTAAGCAAGATGTACTCGTTTGAGCTTTGCCCCGAGTGTGTTAACGAACACGCTTCCCTCTTGATAGCAACACTTGATCCAACCGCTGCTGGGGCCGGCTCCTTTTGGCACATCTCCCTCTTTCTCACGATCCGAGGCTAATAGCCAAGGCCTTCGCCCTCAATTACTAATCGCTCTTTCGCGTCTGCCAAAACGGATCTTTAATACCTTCGAGCAACCGAAATATGTTTGCCAATTGTTTGGGAGAGGGGGCGAAAAATGACAGAGTTTCTCAAGAGAATAAAACGAGGTAAGTTGAAAGGGTGGGAATGTGGAAGCGAGCGTTCCGAGAGTCTATGCGGAACTATAGTCAACTAACAATGGCTCGGAGATGACGGCACGGAGTTATCAAGAGCACTTTAAACTCGGAATTGTTCATCTCCCCGTTATTCCTTGGCTGGTGCGAGGAAGCCGGGGATGCAGGAAGAAAATGGGCCGCGGCGGGCGGGCGGAATTGTTTCTTTACACTCGAAGAATATGTGCGGCAGCGGCAGCAGCAGGCGCCGGGAGAGAAAGATAGGGAGCGTCAATATTTGTTCCAGAAAATGTACGCATTTCACCCTCGGCTAAAGATCAACGGTATTATTTATCGTGGAGCAGGTCGAGAGAGAGTAATGCTATATGGGAAAGGGTGAATTTACACGGGTGCGGGCGCCCAAGGGGTGGCAACATAATGCGAAGCTGCATATATGCGCAACACAGCCTGAAAGAATTTACTTGGAGGGAGAGCCGGCATGAATGCACCATGAATTTCACTGGTAACGCACGCAACGCACACGCACCCGAACGTATAATTATTCCTGCCTGGAATGTTCACATGGAATTCGAATGAAAAAGAACCACGTCACGAACGTCATCCATTTACTTTTTGCCTTTATTAGCATGTTTCGTTTAATAAAGCCGATAAAGCGATGGGCGGCCGCTCGACATTTAATAAGGCGACTCTTATTAGGATAGATACGCTTGGATTAAAAGGAAGTCTCTTTATGGTGCGTCAACGAAATATTTTCTGGCAAAGAACGAGAGGGAAAAGGCGCGAGAAGACATTACGTGCTTGTGGGGGCGGCTGTACATTGGAGAGAAAATATTTGGAAGGACGTGTAGGGTGGCGAAACGAGGGTCGAGCAGCGCCAAGATACCTGTAGCTCGGCGTATCTCTATACCTCCTCCTCCTCCTCCTCCTCTTCCTCCTCCCACTTCTCCACTTCTTTCTCTCTCATCTTCCGGCTGCTTTGTTCCCTTCTCCGCATCCCCATTCGCGGCTTTTCTACCTCTTCTCACCCCAGAGCGCGCGTCATACTCTTTTGCCGACACACCGACATTATCGTGAACATCGACCAGAGATTACATGATAACGAGTTTCGGACAGGCTTCACGTGAATATGCTTCCCTCTTCAAGTCCCGTGCCTTTTATAAGGGAACAAAGAGCTTTGCGCTCCACGTTAACGTGTGTTTACATACCTGGGCGTGTACGAGAGAGGAGGGGAACACTGAGAAATTAAAGTGACAGCACCGAGCATCACCTCCCAACTCACAGAAAAGATGTTTAATTAATGAGGCCAAGTGGAAACTGCAAGTCTTAAGAAACGGACCGCGCTGCCATGAAAAAAGTTAACTGGCCTTTCATCTGATTTCATAAAAAGGATCCTTAAAGAACATGTAGCGTAAAAAATCGAGGATATATCAAAAGCCAAGGTAGAAGACTGTCAGTGATTATGCCATCAAGGGGCTTTAACCGGATTCATAAAAAAAGTTTGCAACCACTGGCAGAAGTCGAGCTCTTTTGCGGGAATATTTTAATTCTTGGCGATTTGCGACGAATATCAAACAGAAAAGCAATGCGTTTCCATTAAACGCTTGCGGTTGCAGGATCCAAAGCGACGGGAAGAGGAGAACACGCGAGCAAAACAGGGCGGACTCGGTGGGCTTTAAATCGGAGCCAATTTTCGGTCGAGCCGAAATTAATTTTCAGCGCCCGGACTAATGTACTTCGTTTTCGGGATTACGGGAGCCGACCGCGCCTCCCCACCCGGCCTTTTATATCTTTCTCCTTCGAGCCGACGAGTAAAACACGAAAACTCGTTAATGCGGGCCCCGCTGATTCGTGGTAAACGAGTGAGTGAGCCGCCAGCACTGCTTTTCTACATTTGCCTGGGAGCGAGGCCCCGGGCGGATAAATTACCGAGCGATCATTGTCCCGCAACGCTTTTAATCTCCTTTTAATAGAAATATCGCCCAGTCATTGCTCATATTTATCTTCTGCGCTTGAAATATTAATCCGTCCGGCGGACTTCAAAAAATTGATCGTATTAAAGGGACTCGGAAAATTTCATTCGATCCACCCTTTCCCATCTCTCCGCGCTGAGCATCCCCCTAATTGTAAATTTGCCAGATCAAAAGCTATTGATTACTTTTCCGCGAAGCCGCGTTATGAATTCCTTTAATCTGCCATCCCCGGCATGACAAAGCTTTCGAGAGGCAAACGAATTTTTATCAAATTATCCTGCCCACCCTTCTTCCCTCTCGTTGATGCACTCCTCCGCCTCCACGCGCGCCGCGCCTCATACCTCCTCGTCCTTCCACCCTTTCGCCAGGCAAGCCGTCGCCGCCGCCGCCACCACCGCGCCGACTAGTCCGAGTTATCTTGACTATCGGCCACAGATTCAGCCAGTGATAACGAGCTTCCTCGCTACCACACAAGCCCCCTCTTTGCGGGTACCACGAATTTTTTCCCCGCCGCAAAACTTTTTGTTAGAGCCCGCTGCCCCTCGTACTCGACCGTAATTAACGGCGAAATAAATATTGCCGGCTCAATCTACGCCGGCAAACGGACCACCCTTATCCACGACCTCACAAAATTACCTTTTTAGCCAGGGTGACCGTGAAATCACGTTACTGACGCATCAGAAATACCTTCGATCGAAAGTGCATCACAGTTAGAGTCTCGCGTGATTCGATACCTGAAGTAAGATATGAATTTAATCACATAATGGCTTCGCACGGCTAAGCTGGTAACGCTTTATACCTTCGAAACGGAGAAGTGTATAATCCTTGTCTGGAGAGCACGATTTCCGACCTCAGAGCGAAATATTTTCTCTAATAATAATCCAATTAGCAGCCCGGCGTGCTTTCCGCGACGCGTTCGCTGACTTGGAATGGCTGGAGAATCGTAATTCAAATCAGGCGAGCAAGTAGCTGCCAGGCAGGAAATTCCCACCTCACACTTTATTGCCCAGGCGAAACAAAATCCGTCAGACGTCAGCAGGCTGACGGGAAAACTGGCGGAAAGTACATAAGATTCCGGCGGCGATATCCGTACACTGAATTCCAAGGCGACGACGGTGTTATATGGGGAGGTGCGGTATTTCCCAGAAGCATTTTCGCCAACGTCTACCACCACCACCACCACCACCACCACCACCACCACCACCACCACTCTGCAAAATTCCTCGAGTGCTACGTGGGAAAGTGCATCGTGTCCCGATAGAACCTATGCTGTTTCCTTTCGGTGCGTCAAGCTCGAAATTGGATTGAACTTAATAGAATTTGGGAGAGTGGTGAAATTAAAAATCATTATTTTCCAGAAATAGGAAAGCACGCTGGTAGACATCGCGATTCAAGTAAATTGAAGTGGAAGAACTCGAGTCCTCCGACTAGTGGAGTATTAATAAAAGAAAATCCGTGTGCGCGCAGCTAGGAATCGAGCGGTTTCCTTATCATATGCTGCTCGCGTTTCAAATTTCCATGGATAAGTCGGCTGGAAATGCATTTGGCGCACGTCCGCGCTTCGAAATTCCTAGGCGGGGAGGAGATGCCGTGGGAGCTGAGAGAGAGAGAGAGGAGAGTGGGAAGGGTGGTCCGGGCATTTTCTAAACTGGGTCACTCGGGGTGAGCACGTCTCGTGTCTAAAGGGAGTCGCGGTCTTTTGCAAGGGGCTAACTGTCCCGCCTGTATGTGAATGCGCTAGAATCTCTGTCCGCGTGAGCCTCGCCAATAGTCAGGTTATTTGGAGCCCCTCGTGCCGGAAGTAAACGACCACCATCAAGCACAGCATCTTCCAACATCACCTTCCGGCTCCGCTAGCTCCGAGCACACTTATAAATCACATGTCACAGACGATCGCTTTCCTGTCACATCAATGTCTCGAAACTTTCCATTTAAATTCTCGTCTTGAATCGGTTGATTTTAATAGCGAAATATTGGATGGCAATTAATGACAATTTGAGCTTTCCCAGCTAAGGGAGATTCTATTAAGTTATTGGATATAAACGCCAGCTACTGACGTTATCGGGTTTCAGTGACAAGCAACCGGCCAAAAGAATTAACACACCGTTACAATAGAAATGGAGCAGACAAATTGGATGACGCTACTAAGGCCTTAAACTGGACAAACTAAATTCAAGGTAAAGCAGACTTTCTGTCATCGAGTTCAGAGTGCGAATAAAAGCTAGAATTTTGAGTATTGTTATTGCTGGGTTCTCCAATAGCAAGCAAGTACTTATAATCGTGTGAAAACTATTATTTACCGAGGTTAGCTGTGGTGCGTCGAAGCAGAGTGCATTGATAAAAGCGAGAGGGAAGTTTGTTCAACTTTGGAGTGGTAATCTGGAAGGGTTGTTGGCAGTGAGTTCGTAAAAATAGAGTATTCAATGGGACAGAGTCTCTTTAGAACGGTTTCATACTTGTCGATCGGCTCTCCGGCTGACACACTTTGCTCCACTCGGATTGCGTGGCACCGCTGCTATCGATTCTCGCAATGCACCGACAGCCACCTTATTTCTCAGACCGCGTTTCCCATTCCCCGGAACTTGTCTCCAACCGAACAGAACCACCACCACCACCGCCAGCCACCCACTTGCCTCCATCTCGCCTCACCACTTGGATTTCCAACTTTTTCCCCAAACAGATTCGAGGAGGAGCAAATGGCGGCGGCGACGGCGACGGCGGCCGAGTTGCGGAGCCGCAAAGCCGATGGAAAATAGTAGCGAGGAAGAGAAATAGTGCGCAGATCGTGTGCCACTAGAAGACGACGAGTGCTTTGAGCGTTAAACGCCCCTGGCTGGCTCCGAATTAGCCGAGCAAATTCCTAGCAATAATGACGGCTTTTGAAGCATAATTACGTCGCCGTTACGAGCATCCTCAGGTGTTGTAATCCGCATTTGTGTTTCGAGCGGCGGCGAACCGACGCCGACGGCTTAAGCGGCCTTATTAATACTGGCGGAAAGTTTCGTCACACTCTCTCAGTGGCTGCAGCTGCATCCAACTTCGCATGAATTGATTCAATGTGCCAACTAGTCGAGTTTGTCAGGTGAATCCTATTCATTGTGAACGCTAACAATTACGCTCCAAATTGGCAGCAGTGGGAAACGCGAGAGTTTGAAAAAGCCTAGGGAAATTTCACTTTTTCTTCGATCAAAATACTTGGCAGTGATTGAACAAATCTATAGTAAACTGGAGGACTAACAGTTATTGAACAAGTCGCTGGTAATACGGGTTCAATCCACTTCAGTTCCGGGGGAACCACCGAATTCCCTTTGCTCTTGGATTATAAGCCTCATTCATTCTTTTTTAGCAAGTCGAGCGGGTGTGCAGCCACGTTATCCGTGGATTAATTACTCTTTTGCCGGCTCTCTCTCCCCATTGACTCGACTATATACGCGCTGACCATTCTTTCTATTCCCCACCGTCTCCAGCATGCTGGCCGATCAAAAACCCCGGAGCCCCCGTGGCGTTTGTTGAGACTTCATTTCACCGCTCGGAATTATAGCCGTCGGCTACGTCGGCTACGTCGGCTGCCCCATCGGACTCGCGGAAAATAGAATAGTACCGCCGCGCCGTACTGTGCCGTGCCGTGCCGTGCGTACCCCCTCCGGAGCTCTCCGGAAAATTGTGGCAAATGATATCAACCGGAAAGATATAGAACGCGCGCAGCGTGTTTCATCAGAGCGGATAACGGAGCGGCGAACGCGTGCTCCTATTTTTCTACCGTCCTCGAGCGAGGATATCAATTTTGAAACACGACTTGAAAACAAACGGCTAGTGCATCGTGTGCCGCCCAAGTTCTGCTTCCTACAACTTATTTCACCGACGATACACTTTGGGAGACAGGGCAGCTTGAGAAATATTAATACCGAATATTACGGTAAAATATCTCTGCTGACATTGAGAGCAGATTTTATCATAAGTTTCCTGCGACTAGCACAGACCGAACAATCCAGAATAAGATTCATAGAATTTGGAATATAAACGAAGTATGGAACTCTGGCGGTCTTCTGCATTAGTTTCCATAGATTACAGGTAATTAGAGCGGCAAACTCTGTAAGAATGAAATCTGAATAGCGTTGAAAGCCATTTGGCGGAAGTTCCTCTAAATGGTCTGTGATTTATGAGGGATATTTCACAGGACTCCTTCATTCCGTCTACACGCACCTACCACACAGACAGTCGGTTGCCTTGCCCCGGTATTTATGGGACCTCCGCTTTTTGGGCAATGGCAGCGTTTCAGCGCCCCTAACTAACTCTGTAAATCTGCAGATACGCGCAGATACGCGGCGAACGCGTCCCGGCGATTTATACGGGCGAGACTTTAAATATTAAAGGTATCGGCCATAAAACACGAGCGGCGGGACAAGCGTTCGCCAGAGGTACAACTCGTAAATAGTCTGTTTTTAAAAATTGGTGCACCCGTGGCCGCCGCCGCCGCCGGCTCGAAAAAACCATACGTTCTCCACCCGCTCGACACAGACTCGTCGTTGAAATCCCATTTGAAAAGTTTCCCGTCGCACCAACAATTGTTTCGGGCTGTGTGTGTGTGTGTTTTTTTTGCCCCGCCCGCCCTTCAATTGGACTTGTAAGGAAATGTAATTCCCGTGGTAATCGAGAACGCCGGGATTACTGAATAAATTCGAGGAATGTCGTGTGAATAATGGAACGAGGCATGCTCCATTATTCAGTGCAGTGTATGAGAAGAAAAACGCGAAAGAGAGAGGGGAGTAGGGGAGTAGGGGAGTAGAGTAAGGGTAGAGGAAGGATTCAGTAGGAGCGAAACACTTTTTTCAGCCCCGAGTGTACCCAGGTGCCACGATCATTCTGCGGAGTGATGTAAAGTGATCCTTACGTAAAAGCACCTGCCATGCCGTGACCACTGCGATACTACCGGCATATTTATTAAAACCGCACTCGCGCTCCCACACAACCATAGCCTCGGCAACCCCCTACTTCTACCCGACTCACTAATGAAACTTTAACGAGTAGAAAAATTCCGGAAAAACACGGCGAGACGCGCAGCATTTTCATCCGTCGCGCGAGCACAATACACGCAGCGGCGGTGGCGGCGGCGGCGTCCACAAAAAATCCGCTCGTTTTTGCGGCTTTAAATAATTAAACGCGTAGCGCCGGCCGCAATTGCAAAAACTAAGAGGTCGCCTTTTTGGTTGTCGTCCTTTTGCCGACCGGCTACATTAATTCCGAATAATTCCAATTCGATTCGCGAGCTGCATCCGATGCTAGCACGTCCCATAGAGTGGTATCGGCTGTTCGGTTAAATTACACCGCGGCGGATTAAAGTTTAGGCGCGGGTAATTTAACTTCAAGAGCTCGCCCGACAATTTAATGACTTTGTTAACAAAGTCCGCGCTCACGGCGCTGTTGCACCGCGCGTGCCATTACCATTAATAAATTTAATTCTCCTGGTATTGCAAGTTCTTGTTACAGGAGTAAAATATCAAGTTAGCAACAAAGAAGTCTTTATGGAGAGTGGGAAAAAGGTTAATTCCAACTGGTTAATTATATAACGTCGATTTCTGGCCAGAAGGGAAGTCGGGACCGTGAAAATGCAAGCATTATCATTCAAGGAAGGCCGCGCGGCCCTGGAAGATTGCGCTTACTCTCGACAAGAACAATGCTGATAGATCGCGGACCACCGAGGGTGTAAAACACTCGGTGTCTCTCGAGAGGAATGCAAGTGGCTCCAACGGGTGAGCGAGAATGATGCTGCTGGGGGGACCGAAACGCTATCTAGATTCTGCCATCCCTTTAATTACACCCTTAAGAACAAGCTGATTCCAGTCGGCCTTTTTGCTTTGTTACCCCAATGGGGGAGAACTAACCACCTAAATAACCCCCGGAAAATATGTTTGTCTCTGCGCTTCTTGCTATCACATAGCCCCATTATTAATATCTCCCATATAATTATAATAACAGAAAATTTCCCATTTTATTTGGTGTCCTCGCGCAGCCACGCCAACCTCCCAAGTTGATTCAGGAATAATCATACCAAAATCCACTTGGAACTTTTGGCCGATTCGAGCGGAGAAAATCGGTGCCACGAATTTCCAACGCAACTGCCAGCTGCGGAACTTCGCCATTGTTCGTGAAAAGAGCGCTCGAAAGCAGTGCTGAAAATTCGTTGGTGCAGAAATCAACGGGAGGTTTAATTCCCGGAATCAAGGATGGCGGTTCTCCCGTTCTACCTCTGTCTCTGGAATAATCGGCGGCAGCCTATTGATAGTTTCGAGGATTCCAGCTAGCACAGCAATGGGTTAATACACAAATTGCAGAGTACATGTGGGCTGAATTTGGCAACGGGTGGGGAGGGGTAGGGCGGTTGGCCCAAGCGAAATTGTGGTAGGAGCAATCGAGAAAATTGCAGGGATATCGGTTTCACCGCGCCTCATATCATCCGAGAGGGTTGAGACGCGTTCATACGGATTCTCCGGCAGGCAGTGCCGCTCCCGCCGTCGTCGCCCAGAAGAAATCCTTTCCTCCATATCATATCTCGCGCGTTTATATCTCCATCTTCCGCGAAATTTATTCTCCTCGAGCTATAATATTCTATCTGGCACAGTATTTCCTCGGGTTTACGCAGAATTTAGAGATTCGAACGACGCCACCGTTTTATTCAACTGAAAACTCCTAAAACTTCTGCCATATACGACTCTTGGTGCTGAGATTGTATTCTACTTGTGTAAAGCCATAAGTAGACGTTGCTCGATTCTTCCGTCTACATTATAAAGAACTACCTTTCATACCCATCGCGTTAGTAACTTACTACTTTCCGGGCAGTATTGCCTTTAAACACGCGATCGCAAACTAGCAACGTGCGGTTGGTCGGTTCGTCTGAAAACGAGAAAGAAGAGGGCCGTGAAGAGCTATGAAATATCGGCTTTCAGAGCTCGTAGTTATGTAATTCAGGCTACTCTCGCAATCGCATCTATTCGATTTCAAACGATCGCGTGACCGGGGAACATTTGTCTAGGATTGGGTGGAACGATGGAAAACTGAAGAGTCCGAGATGGCTGCCGTGAGCCGTCGACGCAAGAAAATATTTTGAGTGATGCATAATACGGCCTGATGCAGAAGAGCGTTGCTACGCTGGAGAGGAATGCTTAAAAGGAAGCTATCTCAGTTGAAAAGCCCATTCCACCGCCTTCCCAACTTTCCTTCTGTTCCGCTATCGGCATCGTTCTATCGGAAAACTTCTGCAATTCTTCGGATTTATCACCCCCCGCCGCTGTACTTACTCCCCCGGCAAGCCAGCAGCCTCGGTTGTAAATTCAGTAACGTAATCGCCCATTTTAAACGCTTTCTCCCAGCCTCTTCCCCTTGCCTACCTGAAACTCGATTGGTTCTTGGCAAAAGAGAAATTGCACGCCAATTTCCTCCTCCGCGCGAATTTAAATAGGCGCATGTCTGCCCATTTTTTTTAGTACGTGACAGAAAAAGTTGAACTAGAAATAATTTCCCATGGTCGAACTTTATAAATTAAAAATTATAAATTAAGTTCAAAGTCGCGTTGGTGGCGGAGGTTTGTACGGAGACAGTCCTCAACTGTCTAGACCGCAGACTCGCTAACAGTGTTACTGCCAATTACACTGTGGACCGTACTTTGCGTCTAAAAGCGAGGAGATTCAATTTTTGCCTAACGGAGGCCGAGGCATGTATACTTAGTTATTTCGACGGGGTCGGCCGGAAATATTTTTGGGGGCGGCTCCGCAAACACGCGGGTTAACGCGGAAGATTGGCCAACCTTCTCACGAAGGCGAGGGTGGCTTTTTCAACGCGGCCAATTGAGGGATGCTACGATTTAGTGAGGGACACTGGGCGAAAGTATGCGGAGCGAGCGAGCGAGCGAGCGAGCCAGCGGATGAAAAGGGCTGTGGGGGGCAAGAAGGAGAGGGAAAAGAGAGGATCAATGGACACTGATTGGCCACGTCGGCCTCCAAAACTCGCAGGCCAATTACACGAGAACCTCGTCTAACTACAGACCACAATGACACCCCTGATTTTCAGGCTCAACCTTTCACCCATTCCTCCCTCCCACCGCTCGACGCCCGTTTGCTTCCTACTCGAAATGCCGTGTCACGTGCTTCGTGTCTCTGCCACACATATCCCTTCACTCCCATACAAATACCCTGTTATGCTCTTACTAAATAATCACTCTCACCCTCTGTTATTCTAAGCAATCCCCACCCACGAAAATTAATATACACCCAGCTGGAGTTCAATCACTTCAGCGAGTTGATTGAAACCCATCATTTTTTCGCCGACCAAAGAAACCCATTTCGCCCGCCACACACTCGTGTTTCGATTTGTGGTCGCAGAATCGTCGCTTCTTTTACGCAGACAAAAAACTCGAAAACGTTTTTCCACCAAAAATATGGAGCTAGCAAACAAAAAAGTTCTCGCAGCAGAAAACAGGCTGAAAAAATAGCCGCGTAGGTATGGAGAAATATGTGACGAAATCGCGCGAATGAAATTGCAGTTTTTAATCTATTCGTGCTGGACTGAATTTCTCGTGGTACACAGAAGTTCTTGTTACCCTGAACTCATCCTCGTTACTATGTTCTCTGCTAATCAAGTTAATTCGGTCGTAGTTAGAAAGAGAGCATTTCCCCGGTTCGTTATGTGATATTCAATTTGGTCGTTTCTTCCTCTCTGACCGTAATTCGGTTTCCCCAGACCTACGCTCTGGAAAGCTATAATTCAGTGAATCACTGACCCCACATGTCTTCTCCATTTCCTCCGATCCCACATATGTATTATATGTTTGCCTGGTGAAAGCCAGCTTTCTTCAAGCTCAATAGAAAGGAAAATTTGATCTCTATCTTGAAAGTGAAATTCAAAGTGGCGGCGGTCGGAGGCGGCCAGGGATTACTATAATAGTTTCGTAGATTAGCAAGGGCAGAATACAGCTGGCGGGAGTCTGTACGGTGCCGGAAATCTTTCATTGCCGACAATTCCGACAACTCGACGCTGACAGGTTGAACTTGCAGTGAGTGGCGATAATTCGCCGCACTTGCCGGATAAATCGGTGATCTAATCGAATTTTTTCACTTTGATCCCGTACCCACTCTTCCGCATATTCAACACTTGCTCTGCTTAAGCTGTATTCTTTTCAAAATCCAACAAGAACATCTGTTGCAAAATAATTCCATTTAATTAAAACTTCACTCGTCAGCTTTTTTCATAAAACTCTCCTCAAGCTTTACAGTGAATTTCACTTGGAAACATTAATATCTTTATATAAAATGTATAGCATGGCATAGTTTCTAGTTGGGGCTGCGAGTTCGCCCTATAAAGTGCAACGCTACCGAAAAGGCATGCGGAAGCACGTTCTAACGCGAAAGGAAACGACGACCCAGTTTGGGCGTTGTTACGCACGTGGATATATAACGTGTGAACGAACGTACAAGATCTATTCTCTCACTAGTCACGTAACTAATCAGCCAGTCCCATTTCAATGGACAGAAAATCCCGTTGAGGGTTTCGAAAAAATCTGATCGAACGTGACCGGCCGAATGGAAGTTTTACGAACGAAAAGTAGGTGATTCTATTATTAAGCCGCGTCGAGTAATTTTAAATGAAGAATGTTCAATGTTTATTATAGTGCTCGATCACTAACGCGAAGCAGAGGCCCCCCTTTCTAGACGGCTATATGCAGTCCGGCTGAATGATGAAGAGAGCCTCATCAACTACCGTAAAATGAAAACAAACAGGCCGCCTGGCTGCACCGCGCCTGATTCCGAAAACAATGTTTGTTGATTTTTCCCTGTACCGGAACAAGCTGGCATATCGAGGGGTCAATGAACACACCGCCGCGGCGCGGCGCATACAAGTCATTCTTCCACGATAAGTTCGCGCGTACTCCGTGTAAATAAAGAGATCTACAATTGTAAAAGATCCGACGCACCCAACTGACGCCTTCAACTCCGACAAGTCTGATTAAGAGTGTCAGACGTTAAACACTCCTCGTAAAAAGAAGGCGAAAGTTACGTCACGCAGACTTTGCGACAAGAAGACTAATTCGTCCGACACTCTCTGACCTCAACTTGTCACGCAAGGTCGCGGTCACATTGCCAAACTGGCGACAACGGATTCATAGAGGAATATTCACACACTTGGTTTTACAAAAATTGGACACTGTGCACTGGGATAGGAGAATTTGCATGATAAGAAAGTATTGGAGTGGCTCACCGAGGTTGAAGAGATTGGAGTAAAGGTAGTAGAGGAGGCATCGACACCAAAATGAAATCCTGAGAGCAGGATCCTTGAGAAGAACGGGCACTCGCATGGCGGCGACGGCACCACTTTCCACTGGAATATTCGTGGTGGCTAGGATCGCCGGCCGATCCAGACATCGGGCTTTCGCGCACTGAAGTGGCCCACATATTAAACGCCGCGCCGGCACATATTGGTCCGCCGCTGCATAATGTGGACCATTCAAGGCGAGAGAGGAAGAGCACGAACGAGGAAAAAAGAGGCGGTGATCGGACGAGGAAGAACTATGCCCGTATGTTTCCCCCTACTCAATCATGCGGCTGATGACCGCCGAGCACACAGACACGCTCACACATCCATTCCTGCCCACTTGCATGAATGGAGATGTTTTTATGCTCGCTTGCCACTTCCATTAAGTCGCCACCGAGCCTTAAACGTCCAGTACGAAAATTATCTCTTGAGAATTATTGTTATAAGATTTTTATTCGCTTCTCCCCAACTTTTCTCTCTCGTGTGCAAACTATAAGGTGAATGTCATCGAGGTGAAAATGTTGGGAAGAATTTTTAATCGACATAACTTGATAGGGAGGCTTGCCCCTCGATAAAAACCAGGGGCAGACTAATCCCGGCTCGAATTTGCGGCAGCTCTGCAGCGGCCTCGCTGCAAACCACTAAACTCAAGGTACTAAAAGGTAAGCCACGCGTAAAGATGCGGCCGAGACGACGAGATGAGAAAATGTTGCTGGGGGGAAGTAAAGGTGAGAGTGCGACATGGGCTATCATTGCCAGGTTACATTGTGTGTTTGCCATTTACCACTGACTGGAACGTTCTTTATGGCTGAAATTATTCTTCTACAAACAACTCTTTCGAACCCCCCTCGTCTATAATAAACTCTAACCTTTCAAGAGTATTATATCGCTTGAAAAGTTTCTTGAGAAATATTGAAACGGGAAATCCAGTAATCGCGAGAACCATAATAGAAAATTGATAAGGATCACTGGCCAGCAAAATATCAAATCCAAGAGATGGAATACTCGAGTTTCACGATTTTTTGCCGCGAGGAAAATCTCTCTATCCATGTCACAGAGCTATGGATATGAATGGAGACTTTTTGCTCTTTGAGATAAAAGAATGGAATATCGAGGGAGAGAAGAGACCGAACGTTACTTAAAAAGTTGTACGATGAAGAAATCACAAACCCACGGCACTCAGCTGTGCTAGTGGACGAGAGAGCGAAATGTTCGCAGAACTTCCGGCTCAAGTATCAAAGGAATGCTTAAGCGGGCGGCTCTCGTCGAACGATATTAACGGCACTCCAGGCGGAATAATTAAAGAATAATTCATCGCTGCTTACGGACCGGCGGCTTCCCTTCGGCACTGCTTAAAAGTGCAAGGAGAATTTTCTCATTTCTCCGCTCCCTTATTTGCCGTGACGGAGGCTCGAGGTACTGCGATCGCCAACTTTTACAATCAAAGTTCAGGTATCGCGGTCTACTTCATAAGCGCGCAAAAATCGTACTTAAAAGATGATTGTTCCGTGAACCAGAATAATTCGCGACACGACCATGCAAAGTTCGAGGTTCAAATAGAACGAACAAATATGTAAAAACAAATCATTCCATCTAAAGGAATATTTCTCTTGTTCCCTGGTACATCCTATAAACTAATGAGAACACATTTTATCGCATTGGATTTAGCCAAGCCTTTTTTAGAAGTTGTCGGGCGTGAACAATGGCCCTTTATACAGCGCTTAGTTCTCATCCACGTTCCCATCATTCTAAGAATTAAGTCGTCAGGCGAATGCCGCGCCTCCGTTCAATAACGTCGCGCGTTCCACGGCGAAATGACCTCCGGTCATCCAGGAACAATCCACGAATAATTCGTCGGTGTGCGCGCAGCCTGCTTTCAGCCGGGGGGCTTCCAAAAATTTCATAAAAATTGTACTACCTATCGACGAATATTGGATGGATAAAATTGCGTCAAGTTTGTCGATCCGCTGCAATGCTAGGTTCTTCGACGGCGGTTGAACATATTTAAGAAGGAGCCAGCAAGCAAGCCGCATTTTACCTGGAAAATGCGGCTGCCAGCTGGCTCGCGTGCGAAGCGTAACACCGCAGACTTAAGGGATTAGTTTTAAGAAACGCATTTTTCCAACAGCAACCACTACACCTTTTAAACCCCGGCCCGCTTTTTATGAGGCGTCTTATAAAAATGCCTGTACCAGTATTTTCAGGTCTATCCAACTATTTCTAAAACTGGAAGTGGTTTAAAAAGAAATGCAGAAGAGCTACTATGCATAGAAGACATATAAGTTAGTTATCGTTAATGGAACTGGTAGAAATACTAGCACAACACTCTCGAAGGACAGCCGTGCGGAAAGTGAATTCCCCCCCCCGATCGAATCTAATTGAACAGCTGGCGCGAGTCTACGGCATTTTCGCGAAGGAACGCCTTTAGATGAATGTGGAAATGGGAAGATATCGGGTGCGCTCTCTGAGAGGTTTCGCACGGTCCTCTCGCATCGCTTACCAGGATAGCGCCTTCGAGGGAATTCCCTTTCTTCGATGGAGTGGGTAATATCAACTCGGGCGATTGAAAACTCATGCTAGAGGCGAGGAGCAGGTGAACAGGAGGAAATGCTTGCCGGCGCAAAAGAGAGAAGAGGGAAGAGAAAAGTCCTGATTATTCTAGGAAGGGCATCTATCCTTCCCAATTATATCGATGGCCGAGTAAAGTTCTATTAGCCCGTTGGGTTATCCATCCTCGAGTTGGTTCTACGTTGAAGGAAGGTAATAGCTAACTAAGTACCTATCCACTCAGAATGATTGTTCACCACTTCGCGCATGATCAATAAGTTAAAGGGAAACTTCGGAGCTAATAGATTCAGCGTGCCGATAGGGAGCGAGGCAGGCTTGTGTTACCATCGATGGCGGCCGGCCGCGAATATTTCGAAGAAGTATTATGCAAGTGCGCAATTACCGTGGAAATACGAGTTCGAAACCCGATATCACCGGAAGACATTTCATGCAGATCATACCGTACTGGGTAATACTAGTCCTGCGGTCTCACCGCGGGTGCGGCGGTGTCAAAAAAATGCATTACATCCCGCTGGGCTTTCCATTATTTATCCTCCAATATGACTCAAGAATCATAGCTTCTTTGCTTACCTGATCACGAATCCATAGGTCTCAGGAGGCGTCGGAAATTGTCCATAATCAGAAAACGATCCACTGTCACTGACCGGGTTAAACGCTTTTCACCTCCTTCTACCTGCACAAATAAACAAAGATTATAAATGGAGTTCCTAATACATCAATATTTTCTTCATTTATTACACTTGAATATTTTAAACTTAAGTGTAGCGTTATATGAATAAGATCGAGATTGGTATACGCGAAGGTTGTTGGAGAGAAGGAACATTTCAAAGTGAGTTGTTGGAAAGCTGGGATGTTAATAGAGCCGGGATAGTTTGAAGTGCAGGAGGGTGGAATTGAACTTGAGGATAGCAAGAAGTGTTGAATTATCGTTACATCCACCCCAGTTAGTTGGTCTAATGACCAAGCCCCTTGACCCTAGTTTGCATCACTCGCCGCGCCGTGCCGCGCCGCGCCGTGAGCCGAGTGGGATCGGGTGCCATTTATCCAGCGCAACACGGCAGACCAGCCGAGCGGGCAATGCCGTAATTCAAAGCGCTTCGAGGGTTGGCATTGTCGGCCTGTACAGAGATATCAGTGTCCATTGGAAGCCACTACTGGTTTGCCCTGGTGCAGAGGTGCCAACAAAATCTACTCGACGCCGTGCCGCGCCGCGCCGGCAAGTGGCTGTTTTGAAACTCGCGGGCCAAAAGGCCACCAATTCAACGCACTCTGTTTTGTGGCCACGAAACACACCCATCCATCCACCGCCCATTGTTAATCCCTCTATTGGTTCATTTAGTTACAAGGCTATCCGCGAGCTATAAGCCCTGCGCGCTAAAAATAAATGGTAGTTGCCAATCCGTAGAGATAGTTTTAGTTGGAGAAATGGAAACGCCGCCGGTTCTCAGGGGATTGACACTGCGAGATAAAGATATACGAGTCGATTCGATTTTCTCGACTTACGTGGAACTCTCGGGCCGGGGCCACAATGGACCATAGGAAATGACTTGCTGACCCACTTCGCAACAGAGAAGAAACCTGATGGCATCTGGCAAGAAGCGCAAGAAGAAGAAGAAGAATGGCTATTCAACAAATTCCTTGCACTCAATCTCCCGTCTTGGAAATTCTCCATTGAAGTCTACTTTCGACAGTCAGTAGTAATGCTCGCCACCAATTGACTCGTGGGCGGCATGGCTCGGCAATCTTCCACTAATGTCTTTCTTAGAAGGTTTGCCAGTGATCGATGATATCAGTATGACGTACTAACGAGTCTAGCACAAGGGAATCAGATGGCTCATCCGATTAGGAAAATAAAATCTCAATAACCACTTTCGAGATCGGGGATAAGAGAAAATTGGCCGATTCTGGCTCGCTGGCAGCTAAGGCGGCTTCGTTCCTCGGCACATGGAGGAAAGAAAAAACTTGTTGACACCTTTCATCGGCTTGGAAATCGGAAAACTCTCAGGAGCAGCACTTCACTATCCCCATCAGCGGAGGACAAGGCTGTTAAGGAGCCCGGAAAGCAATCAATGTTACGAGTTCAGATACCCTTAACTTCGTTTACCGAGCGGCAACGTGGCTGGCGAGTAATTAATTTCAGAGCTTGGCGTTGCGTCGATCCTGCCAGATTCAATGCTCAATTTACGGTGATAAAGCAACTCTAATCTCAAGTCGAGCCCGGGAAAGAATTCTCGATACGTTGCAGCCTGCTGTAGGAATAACAAGTTGCTGAATAGAGCATTTTGTGAAATGCTCCGACAGGCGGTTGGCTCACGTCGATCCACCTTCAATATCCCGTCTCTACTGCACTTAGCATCGATAAGCCGATCTTCGGAGGATGCCACGTGAAAAGGGTCGAAGAAAATGTACAGGCTGAAGACGTAGCAGAGGCCTAACGTCAAAGGTACATTCAGAATACGAATAAGAAGCGGCGCGTATAGAAAGGAAGTCTCTCGGATTGATTCCACACACGGCTCAGCTGAATTCAGGCAAACAAGATTTGCGACGGTCCTGCGAACCTCCAGACTTGCTGTTACTGTACATTTTACATCTCAAATGTTTGATTCTTTGCTGACAGTTCAAGAACTTTCGAAAAATCGAAAATTTTTGAAGGGGTATGCCGTAAAAAATTTGCGAAAAAATGAATTTTGAGCTAGGGCTCTGGAATTTTTACAGCTTCTTCCTCGATGCAAAAAAACATTCCCCACCAAGTTTCAGCCCCGGAAAAGGTCGGGAAGTCTTGAAAACATATGGAAAACCGTTGAAATGAAATATTCCAGATCGGTTTTCCACCTGTTTTAGGTAGAATTCCGGCATTTCCCCCACAACATTTATGTTTTTTATCCGTTTTGAGACACGAGGAATCAAAAAATCAAGCGTTCGTCCCGGTCCCAGAACCTTCGAAAAATCGAAAATTTTTGAAGGGGTATGCCTTAAAAAATTTGCGAAAAAATGAATTTTGAGCTAGGGCTCTGGAATTTTTACCACTTCTTCTTCGATGCAAAAAAACACTTTCTACAAAGTTTCAGTCCCGGGAAAGGTCGGGAAGATAAAAAAACATGAGGAAAACCATGAAAACTAAATATTCAAGATCGGTTTTCCATGTGTTTTAGGTCGAAATCCGGCATTTCCCCCACAACATTTATGTTTTTTATCCGTTTTGAGAGACGAGGAATCGAAAAATCAAGCGTTCGTTCCAGTCCCAGAACCTTCGAAAAATCGAAAATTTTTGAAGGGGTATGCCTTAAAAAATTTGCGAAAAAATGAATTTTGAGCTAGAGGCCTGGAATTTTTTCTACTTTCTCCTCGATGCAAAAAAACATTCCCCACCAAGTTTTAGCCCCGGGAAAGGTCGGGAAGTGATGAAAACATATGAAAAACCGTTGAAATCAAATATTCCAGATCGGTTTTCCACGTGTTTTAGGTAGAATTCCGGCATTTCCCCCACAACATTTATGTTTTTTTTCCGTTTTGAGACATGGACAATCGAAAAATCAAGCGTTCGTCCCGGTCCCAGAACCTTCGAAAAATCGAAAATTTTTGAAGGGGTATGCCTTAAAAAATTTGCGAAAAAATGAATTTTGAGCTAGGGCTCTGGAATTTTTACTACTTCTTCCTCGATGCAAAAAAACATTCCCCACCAAGTTTCAGCCCCGGAAAAGGTCGGGAAGTCTTGAAAACATATGGAAAACCGTTGAAATGAAATATTCAAGATCGGTTTTCCATGTGTTTTAGGTCGAATTCCGGCATTTCCCCCACAACATTTATGTTTTTTTTCCGTTTTGAGACACGAGCAATCGAAAAATCAAGCGTTCGTCCCGGTCCCAGAACCTTCGAAAAATCGAAAATTTTTGAAGGGGTATGCCTTAAAAAATTTGCGAAAAAATGAATTTTGAGCTAGGGCTCTGGAATTTTTACTACTTCTTCCTCGATGCAAAAAAACATTCCCCACCAAGTTTCAGCCCCGGGAAAGATCGGGAAGTGATGAAAACATATGAAAAACCGTTGAAATGAAATATTCCAGATCGGTTTTCCACGTGTTTTAGGTAGAATTCCGGCATTTCCCCCACAACATTTATGTTTTTTATCCGTTTTGAGACACGAGCAATCGAAAAATCAAGCGTTCGTCCCGGTCCCAGAACCTTCGAAAAATCGAAAATTTTTGAAGGGGTATGCCTTAAAAAATTTGCGAAAAAATGAATTTTGAGCTAGGGCTCTGGAATTTTTACCACTTCTTCTTCGATGCAAAAAAACACTTTCTACAAAGTTTCAGTCCCGGGAAAGGTCGGGAAGATAAAAAAACATGAGGAAAACCATGAAAACTAAATATTCAAGATCGGTTTTCCATGTGTTTTAGGTCGAAATCCGGCATTTCCCCCACAACATTTATGTTTTTTATCCGTTTTGAGAGACGAGGAATCGAAAAATCAAGCGTTCGTTCCAGTCCCAGAACCTTCGAAAAATCGAAAATTTTTGAAGGGGTATGCCTTAAAAAATTTGCGAAAAAATGAATTTTGAGCTAGAGGCCTGGAATTTTTTCTACTTTCTCCTCGATGCAAAAAAACATTCCCCACCAAGTTTTAGCCCCGGGAAAGGTCGGGAAGTGATGAAAACATATGAAAAACCGTTGAAATCAAATATTCCAGATCGGTTTTCCACGTGTTTTAGGTAGAATTCCGGCATTTCCCCCACAACATTTATGTTTTTTTTCCGTTTTGAGACATGGACAATCGAAAAATCAAGCGTTCGTCCCGGTCCCAGAACCTTCGAAAAATCGAAAATTTTTGAAGGGGTATGCCTTAAAAAATTTGCGAAAAAATGAATTTTGAGCTAGGGCTCTGGAATTTTTACTACTTCTTCCTCGATGCAAAAAAACATTCCCCACCAAGTTTCAGCCCCGGAAAAGGTCGGGAAGTCTTGAAAACATATGGAAAACCGTTGAAATGAAATATTCAAGATCGGTTTTCCATGTGTTTTAGGTCGAATTCCGGCATTTCCCCCACAACATTTATGTTTTTTTTCCGTTTTGAGACACGAGCAATCGAAAAATCAAGCGTTCGTCCCGGTCCCAGAACCTTCGAAAAATCGAAAATTTTTGAAGGGGTATGCCGTAAAAAATTTGCGAAAAAATGAATTTTGAGCTAGGGCTCTGGAATTTTTACAGCTTCTTCCTCGATGCAAAAAAACATTCCCCACCAAGTTTCAGCCCCGGAAAAGGTCGGGAAGTGATAAAAACATAGGAAAAACCGTCAGAATTAGACGAAAATTATTATTCAGGAGGGCTTTTCCTCGAATTTCCGGTACAATTTCGGCACTTTCGCTACAGGTTTTTTATTTTCTATTCGTTTTTACACTCGAACAATTGATTTATAAAGAATTCAGTCAATCATTGGACCTTCACATTAATCGAGTACCAATAAACCGACCGTAAGGGGGACCTTATCAGTGGAGGAATCGGTGTATATATTTTTTAGAGGTGGTTGGCATCCCTTTTCCACAAGGGTACACGAAAGATCGCAGGCTGATTCCGTGAGGGGAGATCAGGTAGCGTTTATTCGAGCCATTCGAGCCGGCGAGGACGTAATTCAAGCTACCGAGAGGGCATCCATTGTCGACGGCGATATCAGTGACAGCGAGTTTAGGTACTTAGTCGTCGTCAGCCGCGCATCAAAAGGGGGGAAGCCATTTCGTGGCTCGGCTATCCGCGCATTGTCCGTAAACGCGCCTTTTGTGCACCAATTGAACCGCCAATGGGCCATCTACGACACGGCCAGAAGTTCGCTGCATTCCGTAGCTTTCTTCGATCTCCAAAGCTCAAGCAACCGACCCCTCTCCAGTACAACCTGGCCGAAATCGCCCGCTGAAACTACTTCTTTTAGGAGCGCGAGATCCGACCGACTGCTATTAGACTTGACCCCGTGAAATTGGAAAGCCAATCACCCTCCCACCTATGTTTTACGCTGTGCTATTAAACCCGGCCGTCCCAAAGATGCTTTGGAATAATACAAGCTGTGTTATAGCAGTGCACAATACTGTCCTCTGCATGAAATGATTATTAAGCATCGAAAACATTCCGAACACTGTTGGGTTAAGGGGATTTGGACCGTAAAATCAACACGGTGCTCTGTTTACTGTCCGGAAAGTATTGGTCACGTGATGATAATTATAGGAGAATGCATTGAATATGGGGAATAATGAGGAACAAGTGGTGCGTTTGTCTACCAGCGAAGGGCACACAGCTTTAAATTTGAGAGTAATCATCCCACGTAATCAATTGATATCTAATTCGATTGAGGGCATTAAGTCGTCTCGATACACGATTGCCTGATTACACGATGCAAACTCCACCGGTCTGCCCGGCATGCATGACATCACACGATCCCGCACGATTCGTGAATGGAGAGTGAGTGCGCGCACCGAGCTTGATCCTCACTTTTTCCATTGGCCTTTCTCTCTGCCTCTTGTTTTCCCCGAGAAAAGTGCGTTCAGCCGAGCTTTATTTAATTGGAAGCCGTTGGTTAATCAACGCGTAATGGAAGCACCTGTCAGGAAGACCTTGGCCAAGAGGACCCGATGACTTTCTACGTCTACGGTGATGGGAGGCAAGAGCGCGCATGCAGCGTTCGTGCAGGAACTTGGAGTCTATGGGCGAGTGCGTAAAAATAAGCGCGATGCGAGAGATCTGAAGCTGTAACCGCGCGACCCGCTCGGCTTCCTCTAAATATAATCCGGGCATCGATGAAACCGAATTTCAAGCCGGCCACCAAATTAATTTCCGCCAGCAGCATTCGTGTGAAGTGACGCGCGAGCGTGCGTGAAACTCGTCGAGGGACACGGTATTTTTGAGCGGGAGCCTATAATCCCGTATATTCACTGCAAACCTTGTACTTCCTATGTCCACATAGCTCCGCGGTGAGCTTTTATGAGTCTTCAATTAAAACGGTCGTAGCTCCTCTCGAGTACCGCGGCCAAAGTCGAAATGAACGTTTGCCGTCACTCTTTCCCTCCTGCAACTTTCACCAAACAGCGATCCTCGAGACTTTTTCATATCAAACGACCCAAGATGGAAGTCCTTTCAAGCTGTGCAACAAAATAAACGGAATTTTTCCGCCCACGAATTCCGACTCGGAATCTAAGTGCCAATCTATCGTTTGCCGCAATGGAAAAGAAAAACTTGCCAATTACAAAGTGGTCTCTCAAAGGCAATGTGTCGAACTTTTTATTCGTGATTGCCTGTTAAATGGTTTACCGATCTTTCAGAATCCCAAGTGCGATCTTTCGTTCTGACAAGCTTTGAATAAGGCGCTATTAAATTTTCTCGATTTAAGCGGACTGACATTATCCAGAGGCCTCTGAAGGCCAGAGCCCAAGGACTGAACAGAGTTAATAACACAGTTAAAGCACTGATTGAGTCCTTTGAGAACATGACAAAAGCAGGGGGATCGACGTACTGTAGAGATTGACAAGATTAAGAGGAGAAATTCAGCACGTTATTCCACGTATAACAAAATTAACAAATTATTGATCGCGCGCGGTCACTATGTTC
The DNA here is from genome assembly GCA_910591665.1 of Ectemnius continuus. Taxonomy (NCBI): domain Eukaryota; kingdom Metazoa; phylum Arthropoda; class Insecta; order Hymenoptera; family Crabronidae; genus Ectemnius; species Ectemnius continuus. Next base: position 14,511,608 of record OU342861.1, read on the forward strand.
ATCGCAGCCTGAAAATACTAACTTTATGGACAAGAAGGAGTAATTGTACTGGGAAATCAATAGACTTCAGATTCTCGCTGGTAATAGTACATTTAATTTTTGAAACCGAAGTCGACCGGCTGCCGACTGAATCTTTCTTAACGAAGAGTGATCAGACTGCGGGGAAAAAGCGAAAAAGTGAACGAAGGCTGCTGGCGGTGCGGATTAAAAGCGTGTTGAACCCTGTATTCGCGATAATACAATTAGTCGACTGGCAACCGTTCGATGCTTCGTTATCGTTGACTTGTTTCCTTCCTTTTTTCCCCATTGCTTACGACTCCCGCTCACGTAATACTGTGTCGAAGCAACCGTGCACACCATGCACCGCATAATGTATATATTCTCTTATCGTGCGCGAGAAACGTAGCGAACGCAGATTAGATTCGCCCGCTGCTTGAAACTCGCTTGCAAGTACAATGGCAAATAACGAGGCAAATAAATACGAAGCTATTGGCGATTTAATGCACGAGTGATCCTTCGATTTTTCCTAGAAAATCGAATAAGCTACCGCATTAATGGAAGCGCCGGTTAAGCCAGGGCAAAGTTCCGTTTTAATGAAACGCGCTTTTCCGCCAATGAAAAATCGAGGTGATTTCGGTCAATAAACGCGCCGATATATTTCACCGGTATATCGTAATGGAAATCTGGAGAGCAGGCAGCACGGTGCGCGCGGCATTCGACCGCAAAGGGTTAATTTCACTCGGTGCTCTCTCGGAGAATTGCATCCCAGGGCGCAACGCGTTCCACCCATTTATTTCCTTTAATTCGTTCATTATTTTGAATCCCTGCTCTTTTTCGCGCCACCCTCCCCGCAACCCCACCATCCACCAGTGCCCTTTATGGCTCAATTCTTTTCCCAAGCCAGAAGAAAGAAGCTAAAAGCTTAGACCTTTAGCATTTGAATAACTATACAATCCTCCGATTCCAGCTCAATCCAAAGGAATTGCGACCTTAAATCTTTACATCAAATACAATCGGCCATATATTTTCATTTTACGTAACAGATAGTAGTTGAAGAATGCGACGCTCGGCTTCTTCGAGGAATTTACTTATCTTCGCGAAAGCGTAAGGTCAATCGATTCTATCGGGGGAGTATTAGAATTCCAGGAAATGTAATCTCGCGAATCTAACACACCCCTGTCAATCTCGAGAAGCCCGACAATAGTGGCTGGATGCAGACATAAAATAGTGGCATAAGTCACTGGGATATCGAAGGCCTGACAATGAGACTGAACGTCAGTCTGACGCTGTCATAACGGCAAGGCAGATGTTTTCCCTGGATGCCCCGTAAACAGAATAATAGAAGGGTAATGCAACACCAGAAGAACGCTATACCTCTACGCGATAGAGGCGAACACGATGTAACTCCACCGAGGAAAGGAAATAGAATATGCTCATGAGCTAATGGAGTCTCTCCCGACACGTGCTGATAATGCATTGATGAGTATGGGGACCAAACTTTAATCTACATCTCGCACACCCTGCTGGAAAGCAGAATTAATTAACCGAAGTACTCTCCACTGAAACTCTACACTCTAACCGTTGCCTCGAAAAAAGGTCCAGTTATGACAGCGTAAAGAATTTATAAAGAACTGATGTCAGACAATAGGAAATTGTTTAACATTTTTTTTATATGAATGAACAATTGTTAAACCTTTTCCCATTGCTAGAATCTGAGCAAATTATGATCGCTCTATGGGAAAACATATCTTAGAACCCTTGTTATTCTTTCATTGGGTTAATCCAACGCACAAATATCCTATCAGGCCTAAAGGCAGACCAATGTTTCCCGTGAAAATTATCCATCCAGGATCGTATTATCTTTCCAGCTGTTTCTGACAAAACGCCTGGGCAAAATGAGGGGTGCCCGCAGAGGTAGATTCAGTACACGGACTTAATTTGGTGAACTGCCAGTTACAGGTTGATGTGCATGAATAATGAGGGAAAATTTGCATTCTCTACAATACATGTCGAGTTCGAGACTTGGGGTTCTATGTTCGGGTTATCCATTTCCCGTTCTATTAATTACTCACCCCACCAAACAAGTTCCAACCCCAAAAACCATAGGCTTTTCCAACAAATTTGATCGTGCGTAATTAATGGGACAATCCATTGAAATATAAGAAAATGTTCCCGATTTTTTTTCGGCACTAATCTGATTAGTCCGAGGGACGAAAATTTTACGAATACTAATGGCAGTCGAAAATCATTTCACACTCGACGAGTTCTCTAGATTCTTATCCACCATTTTCTGACAGGTACTCTGTTACGTAGACTGCCAACAGCGTTATACATTCACGCCAACAGGATAAGTCCATCGCAGCCAGCCCTCCAGCAGATTACAAGTGCGTGAAAATACCTTTCCCTCCCCGGCAACCAGTCGGCCCTGATTTATAAATCCGAGCTTATATTTCGTGTCCGCTTTCGTGCGCGCGTTCCACGTTAAAAACTGCCTGCCATTACGGAAAGCGGAGCGAGGGTTCTTCGCGTAAATGTGTGCAGCCGTATACGCTTTCGACAGTTTAGAATCAAACCCTCTTGAATAATTACATCGGCTGGAAGGATGTTGCGTGCATGGCCCTTTCCAAATGACTTTAAAAATATACCACCACCTCCCTCTCACTGGGAAATCGTTCGTAAAACACAAGATAACCGGTAAAAATAATAATCCTGACGTTCGTGCCCTCCGAGATCGACGCACCCTCCCCAATCACTCCAGAGTCCAACAGAAATACCAGGAAAAATGTGCCAGCATGCAAGATTATATTTTAAATCAGTTAATATTTCTCCCACTCCCATAATTTAAATAATTTCATAAGATTACGACTCTTGCCAAGCAAGAAAGTTCGCCCGACGGCAGACTGCTACTTACTAAAGAACACCACAATTGCCACAATTCAAAAATAGTCATTTAGAGACTCCTAAAAACTAGAAGAGCAAGAGGCAAGGCACACTACAATGCCTCTTGCTTCCAAATGTTCTCGCGTCCTCTGTTCCGCACGAGTTACGTTCACGGAAAAGGAGAACGGTTCCGGAACTTTCGTTTTCATTTGAAGGTTAAAACTTACCTCGGCACTCTACAGCAATCACCGCTCGTAACGAGGAGAGCAGGTACTGGATGCAAGGTCCAGGTAGCACTGTGCAGTGGAGAACACCTGTTCCAGTTGAAGCGGAGGGCGGGCAGGGGAGGGTGGCGGCTAGCGGGGGGCGGCGAGGGGAGGAAACGCACCCCCGAAGCAGCTGACGCAGAGCTTTCGTTCAGCGAGCACTTTCCGCGCGAGAATCCGGTCGAGGTCGCGGCGCGTTCGGGGGAATCGAATTCACCCCCGCAGTGGGTCCCGTCTTTCCCAAGTATACGTGTATCGGTTGCTGGGTATGTGAGTATCGAAGAGGTCCTAAGCAATCAGCGATCGATCACACTACCGATCGCGAGATGAGCTCGCGCACAAACCGATCGGGTGCCACCCGACATTGCGAGGGTGTGCGAATGTCTATGAGGCGCGGAGGAGGAGGAGGCGTGTTCAGTAGAACAGAGTGCGGTTGTGAGGGTGTATGCGAGATAAGAAGAAGATGAAGGAAAAAGATCACGTCACGCGACACACGCGTTCCGAGGTCGCTTCGACGACTAGTAGTGCGCTCGCAGAGGCCAGCCGTGACAGCCCCCGGCCCGGGCTAACGCATGCGCTCGCCGCACCCCGTGCCCAACCCTATTTTCCCAGAGGCACCCCCTTGCCGCCTTGCCTTCCCGCTTCTGCCACCTTCTACCTTCTCCATTCTACTGCGCTCCACGACTCCGCGCTTTTCACCAAGCGCCACCTTTTTCTCCCTCCCGCCCCTCCCGCCACTCCACCGACCTTTCGCCGACCTTACCCGCCCGCCCCACCTTCCAGCCGACCCGAGTTCCGGCTACCCAGTACCTCGCACTACTCACTATTCGATGACCGCTGCGACCCGATTGCATTATTACGCGAATGCCGAGATTACAAGAAATCCTGGTGACAATTTTCACGCGAGCTACACTCGCCATCCGATACCCGAGTTCCTTACGGCTTTTTTTATTCACCGATTCATCGAATTACACGGCCGATCTGATATTGCCGGTGTTTTCCACTGCTTTCACAGTCTAGTGGTTCTGCCGCACTTGGTAGAATTTGATCTGTGCACTGGCCGCCCTTTGTGCCCTTTGACTATTTCATTGCTGGCTTTAAACGGAGTTTTCGGATACAGTAATCACAGGAACTGTGCACGTAAAATGTATTATTGACTGTTATCAAAAGGGCATTTGCGATTGGGAGTGATGGGCACTTGTTTCCACATTGCCGGGGGTCGAATTGGCTTTCAGGCGGAGAACGAGATAACACATCGCGCGTTAATAACGAACCAGTGGGAAAATCGTGTCAGTGTCGAGAAATTTGGGGGGATTTGTTAAACAAATTCGACGGAACGTGAGGCGTGAAGTGAAAATGATGGGATGGACAGACAGCGCTGTTGACGTATCCGCATGCCTGAATTCGCCACTCCCCCTATGACTTTGACACTCGATGGGGAAGCGCTCGAAAACCATTAGTGTACTTCCCCATTTGAAATTCGATCTTTCTATACGCGATGAATACACTGGACAGGAAAAACTTTGGAAATCCGACGAATTATAAAAATAACGAATTACGCATTGCTATTCCCGGAATCTCCAATATCCAGGTGCCTTTCTCGCACATTATTTATTCCAGCAATGCTAAATTTTAAATGGCAATCGACGAACTTACAAAGACCCGTTTAGAATAGTGACTGTAGCTTTCAACAGATCGCGCTCGGCTTATTAAGCAATCTGAGGCCAAAGAAACAAAGTAACCACGCTGAAAGGACAAATGTAAGTTTTATCTTTGTATAAATGCAAATTCCCGTGCGCGAAACTTCCGCAGTGGCTTTCAAATTTGCAAGTAGCGACGCCGCCACCAAGTACGAAGAGCCTGATGTTGAACTTTTCAACCTCGAAACCCCCAAAGTTTTCGTGAGTGCCGGCACCGCTTTAATTCCTTCTTTAACGCTCGTTCTCTCTCTCGGAAGGCTCCGCTGTTTTTATACCGAGAGAATAAACTCTTTAGAATCCCTCGAGTTATACCGCTCTAACGAAACTTTCGATCTTTTTGATGAAATGATCAACTCTCGCCACGATCGAGCACTAATTCAAATTACTTTCATTAAAGTCAACTTAACGGCGGTGATTTTGGGGTCGTGATGGCAAATGGTAGCAGACTGTAGAGTGTAAAGGGTCGTTAATACCATGTGCAAAAGATTATATGTATAGTATGAATGAATATGCAGGGCTCTCTGTTTAGTATTAATGGAATGCGGTTATTAATAGGATGGCCACTGGCCATTCAAGTTGTATGTACAACAGATTTTATATCGGCGACCCATGCGTTAGTCGAGTCATTTATTTCTCGCATAATCCTCGGAATAATTCCGCTGGCAAGCCTTTCATTAATTTTGAACGCGTAAACGCAGTGAATTAAAAATGTGTGCTGTCGAGGGTTCCAAATTGAACAGACTGTCGGGAAACGGTCTCATTATTATGGCAAACTGAAATGTCAGAGCATTCTAATTATTGAAAGGCCTGCTCGCGTTGAACTTCCCGGGTATAGAACATATGGGACTGTATTACTATTTGTCTGCCATTCGATCCCTCGAGATCTCCGAGCACAATGAGCTGCAAAATGTCAGGACAACGTGTGTGTTCGAATACGCGAGTTCGAAACAAAGTGCTTGTGCCTACAACATTTTTTCTGTCCTTCAGACAATTGTTGTAGTCAGAAAGTAAAATTAATAGTATTCGTTTATATTAAAACATTTGCGACTGTTACTATTACAGTCAACATTATGTCGAAATCACATTTTAAACCGTTAACAATGCACCCAGAGTCGGTTATAAAACACATAGAATTGAAATCACAAAATCACTCTGATATATTATTTCCCTGTTTCGTGAGAGATATACACATACAATAAAGACAAATCTGGTAGCTCAATATAAGCGGATTACTGGAGCGATAGGCACTGCCTCCAAATGAAAAGTACTACTATACACTAAACCAGATACGCAAAATCCGCCTTTTGAAATCAAATGCATTATTCCGCGCAATCGGAAATTGAAAAGAGCCAGCATTCCTGAATGCCAGCCTATGGCAATATGTATTAATATAAGATAGCAAGATTCTTTGTAGTTGCTTCACTGAATGAAAATCATTCATCTTCAAAAATTCAGTATACCTAGTTGTAGCAACGTTATTTATTGAACACAATGCTAATCAAGGGTCAAAGAGTCTTTAAGTTCCAGCTTTGGAAACTTTACAGTATCTTCGATCCACTTGGCTACAGTCAACAGGCTTCTCTCGTGGAAAACTGGTGCCATTAATTGAAGAGATAATGGCATTTGTTTGCTCGAAAGCTTAATCGGTATATTGATTGCTGGCAAGCCAGCCATGTTCGCGGGCTGTGTACAATAATCTTGTATGAGGCATTGTGTCTGATTATCAAGCGTTTTAAATTCTTTGTAAACTGGTGCCTCTGTCAGAGTAGTAGGTGTTAATAAAACATCAATATTATTATTCCACACAGCGTCAAAATCTTGGGCGATTAGACGTCGCATTTTCATCGCCTTTACGTAATATTTCTCGTAATTCTCCGCAAGTAAAAAGTAATTTCCTGCAAGAATTCGCTCTTTAACAACGTTATTGAAGCCTTCGTTTCGTGTTTTCGTATACAGTTCGTTAAGAGAGGAAGATTCATCCGCTCGATAACCATATTCAATACCATCATAACAAGCAAAATTGCTTGCCACATCACAACGATTTAAAACAGAGTAACACACTATAGAATAATCAGTGTGAGGAAGGGATACTGGAACAACTGATGCTCCAGCTTCTTGGAGCAATCTGGACACTTCATTTAAGCAATCCTGAACTTCCTTATTAATATTTTCAATTATATATTCTTGGGGCAATCCTACCCTGAATCTGGAAATATCTATTTCTTTTGGCAGAATGATTGGTTCGTATTCTCTTTTCACTGTAGTAGAATCAGATTCATCCGGACCAGCAATGGCATTCAATACTATCAAAGTATCTTCAATGGTTCTGGCCAGAACACCAGGTACGTCCATTGAATTTAGTAGAGGGATTAAACCATATCGTGACACAAGTCCATAGGTGGGTTTCAATCCTACCAAGCCACAGTACGATGCTGGATTTCTTGTGGATCCTCCAGTGTCTGAACCCAAAGCAGCGAAGCAAGTTCCAGTTGCCACTGCTACTGCAGATCCACCACTACTACCACCTAAATGTCAGACTTTATGTGTTACATATTTGACACAACTGTAACCAATATATACCTGCGATGTGCCAGGCACTCTCATCTTCAGTTTTATTAATCTCTTCCGATCCATTTGTAAATTGGCACATGTAGTTCTTGGATATAACTTCTGATCCCCACAGATTTTTGGTTGGGCCGTAGTACGAATCAATGGTGCCAGATCCCATGCCAAATTCATCAAGATTCGTCTTCCCAATAAGAACTGCACCAGAGGTTTTGAGGCGCTCGTACACAGTTGCATCGTAGGGTGGAACAAAATTGGAGAGCATTCGTGAAGCACATGTTGTCAACTGATCTTTGACACAGTAGTTATCTTTCACAGCAATTGGGATCCCATCAAGATCCCCCAATAATGCTCCTTTCTTCTGTCTGGAATCTGAATGGCCTGCTTGTTGCTTTGCCAATTCTTCAGTGACTGTGATGTAGGCATTTAGAGGTTTCACACATGATGTTAGCTTGACAGCTGCATTGCAAAGTTCCGAAGGACGCACTGTACCAGCTGCTATCTTCTGGCTGGCCTCTTTTATTGTCGACGATAATAGTTTGTTCATATTTTGTGGTAAAATGATAGGACGAACATAGATGTTTATATTGTGCAATGATGCTACATAACCCCTGAGCGTTACCGGCATGAAATCATTTTGGACGCTCGGTAAAAAGGCGCGATGTGGTCAAATGCGCAAGAACGTATTCGTCACGAAATATATTCAAGAAGTTCCGCCTTACTTTGTGGAAAGCGAAATAATGTATTGAAAAATTCAAACTATTGGTCCTTGAGTACTCGCATAATATGGCAACAAATAACAATTGATAAGCGATTGTTCAAAGTAGCCAGTCTTGCAAAATAAGGCAAGCCTTGGCTACGTTTGAAATAAGTATTCACCACGCTTGCAAATACAGTTCCAATAGATATCGTTTGTGGGAGATATCATACATATCGTTCATAATCATAAATATGAAGCATGCCATCAACAAAATACAATATATTATCCAATTCTCTTACCTTTATTCTGTCGGTGAATTCTCAAGATAGCAAGGCATGGCGTCCATCTTTGACGGTAAGCGTCAACCCAATTTTCAATCTGTAATTAAAGCGAGAATACGAGATATTGACAGAAATTCATATGAAAATATCAAAGCCTAGTGCGTGGACATTAAGAAGGGTATACTTACAGCATTCAATATAATCTTTTTAGCAGTGGAATCCGAAAACACAAGGCACAACACTAAAGCAAGACAATTCGAGGAAAACGCGCACTTTAGCAATGGCGACCGACGCGCCCCCTGCACAGGTGACGCGCCCCCCCGCAGAGATGACGCCATCTACAACACCGTCATGCCACCTGCAGAGTCAATTGACGAACTAAAAAGTGAGCCATAGTTGCGCTTCGGGCGTACGGGAAGAAACAGTGAGTGTGAATAGCGAGGATCTTTTTCTCCGGGAAATTAAGTAATAGCCGCTTGCAAATGTAAATCGGGGGAAGCGGCGACTTGGTAGTTGGAGTGTGCTGGTTAATTAGTCGGTTTGGCCGGGGCGAGTGGTGCTCGTTGCTGAAGTGGGCGTATATGGGTGATAGGAAGACCGAGAGAATAAGATGCCTGCTTGAGAGAGACGGGGCATGAAGCGCTCGACTTGTCACGAGGCTGGCGAAGCGTATGTCAGAGGAAAATGTTGAGGTTCCTGTCGAGGCGACGAGCCCGCGGCGTCGGCGGCCAGACAACCGCGTCGCAGATCAAGAACCAGCGGCTTCTCAGTAACAAGAATGTCGTGCAATGCAGGGTCGTCTTGCTCGACGGCACCGACCTGCCCATCGAGTTGTCAGTGAGTGAATACACAACGCGGCCATGCCGCCAAAACTTGTTTACCATTTGCCTGCATGCACCGCTTCATTTGTTTCTGTCTTTACCCATCATTAATTATGGCACCAAGCACTCGTTTGTTGATAATCGTATAATGTGCTTGGGAAACTTGTGGAGGTCAATGTTCTACATGGTATCTGTTATGAACAGATGCTACTATGAAGTATTGGAAATGAATTGCCATTCCGATATCATCTTAACTCTGATGATATATGTTTTCACTTGAGTTTGAATCAGTCAATATTCTTGTGTTGATATAATGTGCCATATGTATTGTTATCCAGTGTTGATTAATTGTATGTCACCATGTTTGGACACTGATGTGTGCGTAGGATATCATATTTGGATATCTGAGTGCATTGATTGAATTTGCACGCATTGTCCATGCGAAATGGATTTCAATTAACATGAGAAATGCATTTAGGAGAATTCCAGAGGCACCTGGATGAATATTTGATGTTATTTACATGCCTGTTTATTATTAATTTACGTAAATCGTTGCATGATTGTGCATTTCTTTATTACAACACATTGAGCAATTTCATAACATTATCATTACATGATTTGAATGGAAATGCTTTAATTGCACCACGAATATTTTTGCGATACGCTTTTTACGTATGTATTCGACCCGATTCGGCACGATTTAAACTTTTTACGATGAAATATAATGCGTTTTAGTAGGAAGGAGAATGTTCATCATTCTTCGTATGTTTTTCTTACAGAAAAAAGCATTGGCTAGTGATTTATACGAACAAGTATTTTATAGTTTAGACTTAATAGAGAAAGACTATTTTGGATTGCAATATACGGACAGCAATAATGTACAACATTGGCTGGACCCAACTAAACCAATTAAAAAGCAAGTGAAAAGTAAGATTTCGTTTTTTACACACTTTCGTCTTTCATCTCGTCATCTCTGAGACATCAATTTCCGCGATATTAACACATCGTAACTGTCAAGATAATTCTCACACAAATATAATTCTATGAAGAACACAAGTGCCACATTTACAACGTTCTGGCAAGATTTTTTTTATGAATTAATTGTAAAGGAATGACTCGTCATTCGAATCATGAAATCGCAAGAGTGAAAGAATGAAATACACACGCAGTAACTCTGAATAGAAGTAATGGAAAACGGGACACTTATGGAAGAACTAGTATTTGAAGAATAGAGATTTCCCAGGCCTACTTTCGGCGCACGCCACTTTAAGACACGCAACGCCTTTTATTACGTTTGATGTGTTAATATCCGAGAGAAGAAATTCTGTCTTGCTAGTACTTGAGTCTAACACGGGAGAAAACGTAGTTCCAAGCCTACAAATGATCATTTTCTCTAGTCGGCCCACCGTATACATTGAGGCTGAAAGTGAAGTTTTACTCGTCCGAGCCGAACACATTGCGCGAGGAATTAACGCGCTACCAATTTTTCCTGCAATTGAAGCAAGATGTATTAGACGGAAAGCTTCATTGTCCACACCAAGTCGCCGTTCAGTTGGCTGCTTTAGCCCTTCAATGTGAGTACAGAGAGAAGAGTATAATAATACAGGAATCTCCTCGAACACAGAGCCCCACTTTCGTAGTACTTTCCTCGATTGAAACTTCTCCAATAGAATTGTCGTTCTTTCTCCAGCATGCTTTTGTACACTCTCGAGAAAATCTTCTGTAGACCTGATTATACAATGCAAGAAGTTATTGGTATTGGAGCTAGACATTAGAGTTTTGTGAAGAACTTACTTTGTCAAGTGGTATTAGTTGGCAATGGAACTCCGGCCGGAGTTGTAGAAGATGTACTTCACTTTCAGCGGAACTGGGTGATTTCGATCCAGCCGTACATAGTGCGGCGACGGTCTCAGAATTCCGTTTCGTGCCGGGTCAAACAGAGCAAATGGAGCTGGAAATCTTGGAGGAGTACACCAAGTGCTCCGGGCTGAGCCCGGCGCAGGCCGAGTCGGCATACCTAAGCAAGGCCAAGTGGTTGGACATGTATGGGGTCGACATGCATACCGTCCTCGGTAAAGACGCCTGCGAGTACTCCTTGGGCTTAACTCCAACCGGTATCTTGGTATTCGAGGGCACGCAGAAGATCGGCTTATTTTTCTGGCCGAAAATTGGCCGGCTAGACTTCAAGAAGAAGAAACTGACGCTGGTCGTCGTCGAGGAGGACGACGAAGGCAAGGGCGAACAGGAACATACTTTCGTCTTCAGATTAGTGAACGAGAAAGCTTGCAAACACTTATGGAAGTGTGCGGTGGAGCATCACGCCTTTTTTAGACTCCGCGCGCCGGTCAAGGGTGCCAGTGGTCGGCAAAACTTCTTCCGTATGGGCTCGCGTTTCCGCTACAGTGGTAAAACCGAATTCCAAACGACTCAATTGAATCGTGCTCGGAGGACCGTGCAATTCGAACGTCGGCCAAGCCAGAGGTACGCGCGACGCCAGAGTCATGTATTGAGGGAGAGACAGCGTCAGCAGGTCGAGCAACCCCAACCGTCACCACCACCTGGTGAGTCGATTAAACCCTTCTTCTGGCTGCTTTCGATAAGCTTACGCAGTCAGGAAGAAGGAGACGCATGCCTCCATTCGTTCCATACAATCGTGTCTATTGAGAAATTTGGAAAACGTCCCACTCTATACTTTGTCATGAAATACCAAGGTGAAATCCTATCCTTCAAGTCACGTTCTGAATATCTTGGTGTACTTAATAACTAGAATACATCTGTGGTGTTGCATGGAACTATTGTGTTCGGCAATAACTGTTGCCCTATTTAAACTGGAAAGCAAATACTAACAGCTGACGATGCAACAGCTGTTTGCGCTGACAAGCATCCCAGTAATGCGGCTAATACATTATGAGAATCGTGAAATATTATCGCGTGTATTAATGGGACCTCAAATCTAAATATAACGATATAACAACACAACTCTTTATTAAATCAAGAAAATGAGATCATCCGCAAAAGAGTGGAGTTATTAGAATGTCAGTTTGAAGAAAGGGCGTTCGAGATGAAAGCTAGAAGGTGTGTTAGAAGAAGGAAATTGAACTTTCAGCTGAGGAAGAGCCCTTGCAAAGGCAGCCCAGCCACACGAGCACCAAGTCTTCGGATTCAAGTATCCATGGCACGTCTTCGCCCTTGGTGGACTCCTTATTGAAGTCCCTGGCCAAAGATCAACAGCCACTCGAAGCTCGAAATCAAACGACGGTGGTGAGCACTGAAAAGGAATCCGAGCCAGTGAAGACCAGCCTGACCGTGGAGAGTATGGTGAATCAAGTGCAATTAGTGCCAAACAATCAAGTAGGCGGCACGTCCACCCTACCACCTCGCACTCCCATTCCGCCAGAGTCGTTGAAGTGTAACATCCTGAAAGCGAAATCCCTCGAGCAAGGCAAAAACTCGAATTTGGTGCCTATCACGACGACCGACTCCTCTGCCATTGTCGCGAAGAAGAATCAACACGCGGATGCTGCTACTATTGTCTCGGTGGTGAGTGAGGAGGGCAACTTTGGCCCTCAACATTCTTCCTCGAATTATTCATCGCTTATTCTTGTCGGCCAGCTAACAGATATTAAGTCATACTTCAACGAAGTATCATGTGCTATTTTTACGTGCTGTTCTGTGAACGTCGTCCTTAATAATCATATCAAGTTCTCGTAAAACCTATTATATTGGCTATTCGCATTTGTTCTCATTTGATTATCATCGAACATACTTCCATTGATTGTGTAGTGTTGTCCTGAGCCCCGCCAGGCTTCAGTTTCTTTCATGATCAATTCGATTATGTTAAAGTTAGTAAATGCAGTGTAGACAAGTTCTAGGGCGTGGCATCCCCACCATGTATTGATGCATCGCTTTACGCTACCAGGCTTTTGTTGTGACTTGTTCGCTTTTTGCCCGACTCTCAATACAGGGTGGCGATAAGTTGACGCTTTCAGTGAGCGGGGTAACAACTGTGAACCCATCGATGGACGATGCTGTGACAGTGACACACTTCTCCTTGGACAGTTGGGGACAAATCGAACAAAAAACCACGCCGCTGAATCCCAAAGTTTCGAACCAATCCCAGAATCCATTTAACCCCTTCACAAGCGATACCAGTAACGAAGTGGTGAACAACTCCGTGTCCGAGAGTACGGAAGAAGAAGTAAAGGTCGAGGAGGAGAAAAAGACCAACACGAATCCTTTCATCGATTCCAATCCGTTTTTGGGCTTGCTCAATCCATTCAAAGAGATACAGAATGCAGTGCCTGAAAAGAAGAGCGAGTCAGAGCCGGAGAAAAACGGTGCACGAGTCGTAAAGACCGAGGAGATACAAACGACCACCACCACCCTTACACACAAGGTGAGTCCTTCTGTCAATGCTTGCGAATCTTCCCGCTGTAAAGCGTCCCAAGCGCTCTTTGTTTCATTTATTGTTCGAGTCCCTCCTTTTGTCCGTACATGTACCGCTTCGACAGTCACGGTTGTATATATTAGTTTGCCATTGTACTTCACCTCCTGTAGAGCGTAGGTCAACAAAACAGTGACTCCTTGTAAATCAGAAGTAGCAAAGGAATGTGCCGCGTATGTTTCAGGATGACAATTCTGCTGTTGCGGATATAAGTCCATGGTTAGTGGCTGACCCTTCGCAGACGACGGTGGCAGATCACACACCTACGAAGCACACAGTGATCACAAGAAAGACGGTCATCACGACGCAACTCTAAAGTATTATCGGGGAGACTGGGGTAAGCGACTGGGATCTAATTCTATCTGAACAGTATTTATTTATTACGGACCTTTGCGGGCACATTTCTCGCCCAGGAGTATGTGATGCCTTAAAAAATATGTGAAATCGTCTAAGCACTTAAGATAAACTTTTGTACTTTGATACGAAAGATTGGTATCAGTACGCTTCTTTTGATCCTCGATATTTCTTGGCTCCTGGCACATTTGGCTTTACAGCCAGTCGTTTAACATTCCTCGATTGAATGCAATTATAAATTTGAAAGTATTAATACTGAAGATCTGCGAAAATTATAAATATTCAACGTGTGCGAATTGCACGTGCATTTATTTTGATGTCTTGCCCATGTGCCTATTATGGTGCCTTACAAAGTCCCAATCTAAATTATTCGAAAAATTTTAATATAAGAAATGTTTATAGTCCTGATACATAAGGCTTAAGGAGTGACAGGCAAACTTGAAATTTCTATGAGTAGGAGATTTTATAAGATTTCAGCGTGCTCTAATGTCTCAATTATTCTACTGTTGCAACACAATTGCATATTTTTACTGTTTCTATGCAACATTTTCCGAAGGATCTTGACCGCATTGCGTACATACTTTTCCTATGTACTTATTACATAACTATCGAAGACACTCATTTGATACGCTGTTATGAGATTGTTAACAGTACAGTAAAGAAATAGTTAGTTCTGCTAGGATAGGCCGATTGTTATTGAAAAATCAAGTGTCCTTGTACTTAATAGTGTGCACCGTATAAATGCGCACGTCGCATGCATACCTATACTCGTATACATTGAAGAATAATGTATGGTGCTCATACGAAATACGACAATTATAAGTACCCGTGTACTTAAACAATACTTATATAGGGTGACGGTACCAATGTATGAATAGTTACGAGAGAAGTCGAGTATATTTTTAAAAGTTTTATGAAACTATGGAAATAGAACGATTCTCTGTAAGTCCGAAAAAGTTCCAGTCAGTCATGCTATTTTACTAGTCGATACTATTGATCAATAATTAATTATATAGTAAGATTAACGCGGTGTTTCATGAACGGTGCCTTCACCTTATCGTAACAGTTTCCTGCCTACTATTGTGCCTTCAATCGTATTACCGATCGCGATAGACTGAAGCCCTGCACGTTCTTTTGACATGCTGAGGGGAATTCCATTTTTTTACGAAAATGTTAGGTACGTGTTGCATAATTGAGGTATTCCGATTCACAAAAATGAGCAAATTCGAGGTATAAATAGACGCATATCCAGATCCATAGGGTTATTTGTAATTTCGTTCTGCCATAATTTGTGGTCTTTCGTTCGTAGAACTAAACTCGTAGCAGTAAGAGATGTCCAACGATATGACAGTATTTTATAAAAGAAATTCATCCACGACATGCCATTTATTTTTCAATATAATAGCTGCTAAATGCGGCTACATACAGTGTGTGTCTAGCATATTACGACTGGTGGTTTTATACTTACGTATTGTCCTTGCCGAACGTTGAGTGATAATGCTCTCGAAGCACTTCTTCTTCGTCTTCTTTCATTTGCAAGCATTTATGTAGATTCTGTTATGAAGAGCAGCTCATATCTTTTTTACGGCACGCTTTCAATATTATGTTGTACTTAATAACGTCAGTGCAGAATACGTGTTATATTGTAGTTTCAAAGTTTAATATATCTATTATCTATTTACAGTACTAGTGTTGCTCCCTACCCTACAATGTATTCCGTCCTAAAACGTTATATACACCGAATGTTATGTATGTATAATTTTTCGCTTTGTAATAAAAAAAGAATATATCGTAGAAATGCCCTCGCTGAGTTATATATTAAACACTTATGGTATAGACATAGGCGGGTGTTAGTTATAATTGTTGATAACAATTAATTGTCAGGAGAAAATGGGAAAGTTAGGAAAGGTGGTCATACTCGCATAGGTTTGTGTCGCATCATGTTTATTGCTCCTTTCCAGTCACACTTGAGACAGTAAAATACAAGGTATGTTAAAATACTTCGTGTTTCACCTATATCTCGGAAGTTAAGAGTACGGTATCGCTTTTATAAATTGACACGAATCAAATGTACGGTACATCAGGTTCCATACCAGTTATTTGGTAAAAGAAGCATTCTCTGCTTGGATATCACACAACCCTTTCACACTAGGAAGGGCCGGCTGTACTCGTACCATGCAGTAAATTGAAATCAATGAGGCATATGAATTTCACTCCATATATCACTTGCAGAGAGCATGTGGTCCAAGCACAAGTGATAATGTAGTGAATGCCAGTCATATATTAGCAGCCTGTTATCCTCGTATGACGCAATATTTGAAAAGACTCATTTTTTAAATCACATGAACACATGTGTAACCGATCGGTCTTACTTGATTTGACCTTCCAGAGGTGTTTTCTTGACACCTCTCTCCGACTCTGTTAGGCCGCGTATCTTATCTTAGCATCATTGTCAGAAACGACGCTTATCAGTAGTCTCACGGAAGCAAGCCTCCCGCTTTCGTGGCTTGTAGTTTTCAATATTGGATCACAGTATTGAAGATAGGCGGGCTATCACACTGGTGTCTCCGGATTGTCCCACTCTTCGTAGCCCTGTCTGGGACCAGAACGTGAACGGGACGGCTCGCATATCACCAGGCTCACGGTATCCGAGTACTCGAGATCAGCCGACTGTTCCCCGTCCCGAGGTAGGCTCTTGTTCGAGGAAGGTGAACTATTTTCTACGCTATCGTGCTTGAACACACTGTCCGATTGAGAATGAGTCGGCGTGGAGAGCTCGGAAACCAACGGAGTGGACTCATCCTCGCTCTCAGCGGCCGCACCCGAGGCAGGAAGTGTACCCATCAACCTATCCTTTAACTTAGACAACTTCTCAAGACTTGAGTTCGGAACGGGGACAGTCAGAATGATTTCGTCACTGATGGTCGACGCGGACCGTCGTTTCTTGGGATCATGGACCGTCGGCACTGCACTGTTCACTCCATAATTTTCATCTGTGGATTTGGACCTGAAAGCAGGCCGCGGCGATTGCGGCGGCGAGACTAACAGCGAAGAGGGCCTACTACTCGATCTGTTGCCGTTTTTGCGCAAAGCAGGCCTCCCATATGAACACGCGGACCTCGTGCTCAGCTGTGACAAGATGCTGCGCTGGGAATTGGTGCGCTGAAGATGGATGGTGGAATCGTGCGAGCTATCGTCGGAGCTCTCGGGTTCATCATTCACAGGAACCCAGTGAAACAAGGGACTGGATTGCAGGAGAACATAGTCCGTATCCTGACTAGGTGTTGATACAGTCCCTAAAACAAAGCCGGATATCATGCACTATTCGTATTACTGGAAGCAACGGTATGCAATGGACATGGTGGGTATGCAAGTATCAGATGAAGACCGTAAGTAATGTTAATCGGGGAAGGAGACGACAAGTAATATTAGTACCAAGGACACAGGGTTACATGATGAAGAAAGCAATTGACTGGCCATACTTCTATTGCCGCGAGAATATCAGATTTCGTCCAATGCAGCCTTTCCCATCTGAATGAAACATACGCAATGAAACCATGCGCTCGATGGACTCGCACACCCGATGCCCAAAGAAGATAGCGTCAGCTTAAGTTTGCAACAGTGTTTTATTGCCATTTGCACTTATAATATAATAATTGCAACATTCTAACTACGGTATTGCACATCTGGTACAAAAAAAATACATCCAGATCCAGATGAGGAAAATATACGTTATGCGTGTACATATGTATATACGTATATGCACAAATACAAGTGTTTGTGTGTATATGCCTCAGCCGTGCGAATACACGTTTTCGTAGAAAACACTCAGTCCCGCGCGCGCGCGGGCACGGAAGCCCCCAACTCATCTAGACGTACACATAGCTCTAAGTACTGCTCAACATCGAAAAAGAGGAAACGTAAATAGTTTGATCGATGGCACTCGACTCAGTGTAGCGAGTATTTATCACAGTCTGTTGTACAGGAGTTCACATTGGAAAGCGATCGGTTTTTTTTCTATCTATAAGCTACAAGGTACTCCTACGTATGGTTTATGCCCGCGAATCAGACGTATAAATATGTATGAATGATTTCACGGGTCCTGGAACTAATCGTAAGCACTAGAAGGACAGTCGCCGCTCGGTGGCGGTCTCTCAGCGTACATAAATACACGAATGCTCTATGGCTCTATGGTATCATCAGGGGACACACAAATGAGACACACAACTTCCTTCGCAAGAACAACGAGATTGATATAGATAGGCGCAGGGTCTATCTGCTCGACATATGTGGTATAATTGTACTTAGAATTGCGCATACACTGGCACGTCGTTACCGTTCTACGTTCGACTATGCTCGGAACGGCCGGCGTGCGTCAGGTAAAACGGATGACGTCCATTTAACATCCTCTATCTACGCATAACAACCCAGTCTCTTGGAACGCACAGTGCCACGTTTATGTAGAACGTCACATACACGAATGCGTATGGTGGTTTACGTACTAGATACACACAGGCCAGGTGCATACGGTGAGGGAACGCAGAGGCATGTTCGGTGTAGATGCGCTCTTGGCATTACCCTTCTATACAAAAGCTACGAGTTATTTATTGACTGCTCCTTTGAATTCTGTACATCTATCGTTGATAATACTGCTACGTAAAGTTGTACTTGCGTACAGATATGTTGGGTGAGATT
Organism: Ectemnius continuus; assembly: GCA_910591665.1. Taxonomy (NCBI): domain Eukaryota; kingdom Metazoa; phylum Arthropoda; class Insecta; order Hymenoptera; family Crabronidae; genus Ectemnius; species Ectemnius continuus. The sequence goes on from OU342861.1 coordinate 14,530,314, forward strand.
TTCTGAACAATGCCAGCTCGTAACCGCACGAGGACTTCTTTCGCGTTGTACTGAGTCCAAGTCAATACGCTATTAGCCGAACATCTTAAATTTGTAAAAATAATGGACGTGGCGTACGACTTTTGATTACAGAATATTTTCAATACATAAGATTGAAATATAACGATTCTTTCTAATAATACTAGCAAAGTATTCGCTTGGACCCATTGACAAATCACGATGATATCACGGGTGGTTGCCTCGAGCTTCACTCCAGTCAACATATTTTTAGTCGCAATTCTGCAGTCAGCAAATGCACTGGAAGGACTCTTGAAGATTAAGATCTTTGGTAAGTCAGGCCAGCGGGTAGGAAGATTGTTTTGATAAACATAAGTTCTGTTACCCCTTTCGCTGTGGCTTTCGTAATTTGATCTTCACATAAAATACTACTGCAGTCCAAGTGATTTCGACGAATCGTGAATGTAATTGTGCGATGGAATATTGACCTATCTATCATCTATCGTGCAAAGTGATAACAGTTATCGCCACTCGTGATCTATGCGTGCATGGGAATTTTCCTTCTATCAGGATTCTATTCTTTATAGCATTTGTATTTGGCACGAATTTTTATACCTGTCATACTGCACTGATATAATACTTCCGGCTTAATATGAATATGTTAAAGTAATGCCAGAAGGAAAGAAAAAGAATGAGATAGTTTAATATTTTTTTGGAAAAGAAGGAACACTTCGGAGTGACGCGGGCTTGCTCTGAGCAGCAAAAGAATTCAATTCTCGAATAGTATCAGTGCATATTTGATATAGTACTTTTTCGATCATTTGCAACCCGGGGTTTATCATTAGGTAAACATACTGCGCAAAGATTACAAGTTCACAGTGTACTCGACGGCGCTGTCACAGCTTTGCTCAGACTGGGGTGGTTCTTGAACTATGACCAGAGGCAGTGAAAGTGGTAGGGAAGGTTGCTCACCTGGGAGTGAGTCTGGTGGTACCACCGCGGGCGATGGTACGTCTAACACGTCTTCGCAAGCCTCTTCATTCAAAGTTTGTAGTGCCCCGCATATCATTTGCTCCTCGAGAGTCACCTGCAAGCCATGAAAAAGAACCCTGGTATCGCAAGTCATCATTTGATCGATGTATTGCATATCAGACGGTCACGAGCAAAGTATGTTTGCTATGTTCTCATTCTGGATAAATACAGACAACTGCAAATATATACCGCCTCGCGTAATCAAGTGCACCCTGAACAAACGTTATACGATAACATTTTAAATACTTCAAGATTGTTCGTAATATTCCGATAGACGCTAGGTAAGGAAGGGAATGAGGATTTCAATGTTTTATTCACGTGTCTAATAATTATATGCGATAATCGTAGAAATATAAGAAGCACACTACTTGCACGTGCGTGTCTGATATGCGTCACGCATTATCACTTCTAATGAATCCGATAAAGTGAAGTAGCGAGTTACATGACATTCAAAACAGTGCCCTAAATTTCGTTATTTGTCTTTACTGGACTAACTTTATTACTACGGATTATATGAGTTTGAATTACCTGATACTATAATCACAGTATGATTGTAAGAAAAAAATAACAACACATTAATGCATGGTATCAGTTTTTATTGGGGATTAGTATCTCTTCGGCATGCTTTGCCAAAACTTTCTTACCTGTTTTTCCATTACCGATTGCTTGCTTTGTTCTCGTCTCGGTGGACCATCGGTTCTTGATGTCCCTTTCTCCTTCTCTGTAAGAGTTGGTACTCGAATGGAATTGGTTTGCATATTATGATCTGTAAAGAGGATAATGATTTAATTCAAAAAAATAATTGCACATTTTTTGGGACATACGAATTTACGATAAGCACCTTTTCGTACGATTTGCTCGGAACCCACAGTAAAACGAACGCTCCGTGGTCCTTCTTCGTGAGTGCTGAACGACGTAAGCTCCACTTCCCTCATTGAAACGATCACCATACGGAATAATTCCCAATCCCCAAAAGCCATTCTCAGCACCTAGGAATCACGCACATATTACGCGTTTATTTATTATTAGGTCAATAATTTTCTATGCATCAAAACATTACCTTCTTCAGTTCTTGTAAGTCGCAGTGCAAAAGTACTCTGCCATTAATATTATTATCCTTTATCACGCTTTTGTACTGTGGTGATTGACCCGGATTAATACTTTCGGTCTTGTCAATGAGATCGCAGACACCGTTTACTGACAAAGACGAAAGTCTTGTCTCCAAAATCTCGGACTAAAAGGAACGGAATAATATAAAGTATAATTTTAAAAAAGGGTCGTGGGGATTTTTACAGGTATTTTCTAATTTAGTATTTACCGGTAATGAGGTGGTAGCAGCAATTGGTTTAGGCAAAGGTTCCATGGGGGGCACTGACGTCCATGGTGGTGCTTGCCAGTCATAAGGAGGCTGCATGCACCAGGACGATGTAGAGGGAACAGGTACTGGTGGTCCAGGAAGATTTGCTCTTCCAATTTTTGCATGTCTACTCGGAAAGGTACCTCTACTCCATGCTTCCTGAACAGGAACAGGCATCCCCCATGGTGCAATGTGTTTATACGGTCCCAATGCCATATCCTCCTCTATGCTTTGTTGCTCCTCCTTGATTTTCTTCTTTATATACGGATCTAAGTTGATGGTAAATGGCAAGAATATCTTCATATCACTAGTCAGAAGACTGGACCGGTGGAAAGTCAGGAATATGTCGAGCTTTCGCTCGTCCCGGTCCAGTTCGAGGAGTGGTTGCACCTCTTTCAGCACCGGAATTTGAGGACGAACCCTAATAGTTCAAAATATTTATTAGTACGAGTAGAACTGGAATGAAACTGTGTTATTAAAAGCACAGTTAGACATACTTATCATAAAGGCTCTTGAGGGACATTGAGTCGTCTAAACTATCCTCATACATATCATAGTGGAGAATCAACCAGGATGTCCTGAACGGCCACTGTTCGGTAATATTGATCCAACTGGCCAAGCGATACCAATTGAAATCAATTTGGAATGCTTTGAGTAGCCGTCCTGAAATCAAAGAGGATAGTGTACTCCAGTACTCGGGGATCATCGCTCACGCGTACAATAATTTAGATTGACACTTAATCTTGAGACGTTTGTATTACCAGTGACGTAGACGACGTTCATTAACCGTCTCATACTTCGGGGATTCACGTCGCTAAAGTAATCGTCCGTTAGCAACATTTTATTGAGATCTTGGGCTCCGCCCAGTCGATTCAAATTACTGCCGATACTACTGGCGATCGACTCGCTCAATCGTAACTTCCTACTGCTCTTTCGAGATTGAGGCTTCAACTTCTCATTACTATTCATTATCCCGGACTCGGTGCTGAGCCTCCTACTAGAAACGGAATGGTGCATCGTGCTAGTGGCTGTATAATTGACACTCTCTTCTGCCTCGGTCCAGGTCGCCTTCTTACTATGTTGAGCAGTCTGCTGGGCGACTTTCACCTTTCTCAGGCCACTATTTTGTAGGTAGAACGGTAGGTGAACCATATTCCGAAGATAATCATGGCCACCAATGTTCGACTCGGTGAATAGCCTTCTACTATTGACTTCTACCGCCTAGGACAGCCAAGACATGTAGTTCGCGTGTTGACATTACCGATCAAAACAACTGAGGGAGTCGAGTTCAGACGTCAGTACCTTGGCAATGATGTGCGGGTCGATTGCTAGGAGCACAACGAAGGGGTAGCCGTTATCACTGAACAAGGCCTGTATCGCGTCCAAAACTAGTAGAACTTTGTCCTGTTCGCAACTATCCAGGCCATCCACGATTACTACTAGTCTACTTTGTTGAGCCAGGAAACTATCTAGACATTTGACCTGTTTCGAGGAAATAGTTGGGAAAATTATTGGATCACCGCAGCCCGCGTGTTAAACATACTACCCTCGGAGTATTAATGAGTTGATGGGATTTGTTAAATTATTCGATGCAAAGAAATAGTATATATAAGATGAGATAGTACTCAGCCAAAGATTCGTACCATTTCGGTCATGAGGCCTACTTCGCCTCTCAAAGTCTGTATGAAGCCCTCGCTCTTGAGGGTCTCGAGCTTCGAGATACTGCGCTGAAGGTGTCTCCTCTGGGAGAAGACGAGCGCCTGCAACGTTCTACTCCACGTATACAAATTCGCTATCACGCTGACGGCTAATATTAAGGCAACAGTTATCATGATAACGTGTGCCGTGACTCTTGCAATCGTAGGCCTACGACACCGTACATTCAAGTTATAAGCAACGCGAGACTGCATGCAGACACTTATGCGGATATAGATTTATATCCTTCCAGGGCCGTGTGGCCTGACTGAAAAGTCCTGGAAATATTCGCAAGACATTCCTCGAATGATAGTCAATTCAAGTGATTATTAAATTACCCAAGCGTACGGAGGAACATCGAGTTAGTTTAATTATTGGGCAGGAATAAGCAACAGTCATCATGCGAACAGATATTGCCAATTGGAGCAGAACTTTTCAGTCGAAGGCTTAGAGCCCGGCAATCATGGGACTCACTCAGTGCTGTTGATGTCTATGAGGTAGACCGTAAGTACAGATATGCCAACGAGGAGGCTGCAGAAGCAGAACTCGAAGATGACGATGTACGGCAGGCAGCAGAGATGCCTCCATTTCCACGTGGTAGTGGACTTGTCGGGCTTCGGGCGAAACGCTCGGTATAATCTAGTCGACAAAGAGCCGAAGTCGTTCTCTATGGAATCGTAGAGTGAGCCGACCATCTGGACCACCGCGTTCTCACCAGCAGAGGTGGTGCCGACCCGAGTTTGGTCGGTGAAATAGAACTTGATCGGCTGCACTGTTACACCGTCGTGGACCTGCCCGCCCGGTGGATGACAGAAGATCACTTGCAGTAGCAACTTCAATGAGTTCAACTTGGTCGTCAGCGCTACAGTGAAGTTGTACGGCCAGTACCAGTCGTATCTGCGATTACCAGAGGAAAACGAACATTGGAAAATCCAGCCTAAAAGGAATAGCTTGGTGCCGGGCATCTTTCACATTGGACTTACCTTTTATTAGCGTGGTAGACGAGAAGCAAGAAAATGTAGATGATAAGAATAAGGCTGACGCCGCAGGTGAGACCAATGATCCACGATTGCAGGGCGAGACCTATCGTAACGCCCACTAAGAGAGACACGTGTGTCACTACTATAAATAATAGAGAGGAGAATTGGAACACGGGGTCTATCCACTGACGAGCGAAGTTCTTCATTTCCTCTGGAAGAATCGACATCTTTAGAAAGTGAGCGGTACTCCAACCGACGATACTATAATAGACCGGTTAAAGGATAATCGGCCTATCCTCCCTTCCGTAATTGGTACCTCTTAATTTATTTAATAGGAACGATTTCCCGGAACCCCATTTTGCATAAAGGCCCACTGTGATCGGCGTCGAAAGAGAGGGCTCGCTAAGAATATCCGCCAACGCACTGCTGTACAGATCGTAGCCGAGCATATTCTCGTTATCCTCGTTAGTATTGAGACGACCTGAAATTGATCTGATTCTTATCCCTCGTTTCCCTCGGGCATCTCGTGTTACGTGCACATAAGCAGGCTAATTTATGCCTTCGTTCTAGCCACGATGCAACTATTGATACAATATTTCCCACTACTACTCTGTCGAAAAACATGGGTGCATAAATAATTCTTTCACTCACGTGCGCCGAATATTTGACCTAAAATCGTTTTGGGGTGGTTGATGTCAATATTGTAGGGAGTCTCCCCCTGCCTGTTCGGACGGTATAGTAATTGGCTGTTCTTCGGGTTCCGCAGCAGAATCTCGACAATTGCTTTCGACCTGGCACGCATCGCTATGTGGAGGACGGTGTCGCCTTTCTTGTCGGTCGCCGAAACCTTCGCCTTCTTGTCCAATAATAATTGTACGATTTCGGCATTTCGCGATCTCACTGCTCGTAACAGTGGGGTGTCACCGTCCTTTGTCGCGATCTCCAGATCTGGATTCGCGTTCAGTAGTAATTTCAGTACTGGTACATTGCCTTTCTCTACTGCTATGTAAGTGGCGGTCTTTTTGTCCTAGAACGTTCATTTTATTGTCGTCGACTCTTTCTTACTTCGGATTGGACAATTTGAAGGTAGAACCTACCTTCCCAGCGATGTCGACGTCCGCGTATTTTTTGAGCAAGGACTCTACGACACCCCGGTGGCCACCCTTGACCGCATGGATAAGATTCGTGTCACCCGCCCTGTCCTGAATGTTCACGTAAGCACCGGCATTCAGGACTGCATTGGCAATCTCATGGTGGCCCTCCCGACACGCGATCGCCAAAGCGGTGCAACCATCCTTGTCCAAAGCGTTCACGTTCGGCTTGTGTTCCAATAAAAGTAATACTACGTCCACATGGTTGCCCAGTGTGGCTACGAGAAGGGCTGTCCACGAGTACTGCGCACATTTCGTACAATTCGCAATGTGAAAAGAGTAAGCACAGTCTTCTATTTGAAGTCTAATATCGTTTATAGTAAGCTCACCATGCCGGCAGTGTCGACATTAGCACCAGCCTTGAGAAGGGTATCGACAATTTCGACGTTGCCCTTGCGCGATGCCCAGACCAACGCCGTGGTACCGTACTAGCGAGTAAAAGCATGTGTGTTGCCATGAGATTCCGATGGAGCATAGGATCGACATAGCGCAACACGATCTAGTGCAAACAGCCTGACACAATCCTCTTTGCCGAGGTATAATCAAGAGTGTAAGGGACTGGTTGGACTAGAGGCGTGTGGGCGATGCCATTAGAGGATTATGCCGAGGTGGTGGTGGTGGTGGTGGTGCTCGAGGGCTTACCTTATCGCCGACATTGACTTTAGCACCGTGAGCAATGAGATCCTTTACGATATCGGGGTAGCCTCTACCGGCCGCCCAGAGTAAGGAGGATATATGAAAATTTCCGTGTGCATTGACGTCAGCCCCACGCGCCAGTAGCATTGTCACCGTCGCCGATCTACCCTTGTACGTCGCCCACATGAGCGCCGTCCAGCCGCCCTATAAATACAGTGTCAGCCACCCTATAACCACTGACTCTACTCGCCCGAAAGCTTATTATAGCATATTCCAGGCTCGATTGCCCGGAAGCCAAGGGAAAATCTCCTTATGCAAATTGAAGGACTAGCTCTGATAGGGAGAATCCCGGTATTTACCATGTCTCGGTGCTCCAAATTGGCACCATGCTCGAGCAACTCGAGGCATACGTCCGTGTGACCCTCCTTCGCCGCGCACACCAGCGCCGTCCAATTGTCCTGTCACATTTTAATGGTTTCTCTTTATTTCACCGCCTTCTAATATCGGCCTCGTTCTTCCATCGACTAATTGAGAAAGTCAGTGGGATTTCACTGGTTCTGTTTCGCACGAGTTCTCCAGATTTTACGCAAGGTCAACTAGCAATGTTATTGAACGCGCGAGCCTTTTTCGCTTCACTGGCAAAGGCTGTCTACAGTGGCAGTGTTTGTTTGGTGGTGGCGCACTGTTGTGTTAAATCAATCGGAGCAGCTAGTACTACTTACCCCATCCTCGGCATTGACGTCTGCTCCATGATTGATGAGCTCGCGCACGAAGTGTATCTTCCCTTTAGTCGCTGCAAGGATGAGGGCTGTGCTACCGTTCTGTGTTACGAGAACAATTGAATTTAATGCCTATCGATTATCAATGAAATCTGGTAAAAGGCCCCGGGCCAATTCCTCTTACCTCATCTCGATCGTCGATTTGGACCCGCCTATTCTCGAGGAAACTTTGCAAACCAGCGAGATTGTCATCTGTGATGTAGCTGGCGAGCGATCGGTAACAAAGTGATACCATCGAGTCAGTCCGATGCAATGTCTACACAAAAGACAACGGTCATTTATCAAATTGTTTCGCCACATCTTTTTTCTAGCATTAAAGCCAGTGTTTTAATAGGCATTTTAATTTCAACAATAGTCTGCAGAGACTTCTGTACTGGAAAATATAGCCAAGTATTATACAACGTGTTTCCTAACTAGATAATTCTATCATAGCCACGCAATGCCTGCAGCACAAATTTTTGCTCCTCTCAAAATCAGCGGGAATCGATTATAAAACTAAAGAAGCTCGCTTATTCAATTAGTTTAATCAGGAATGACAACAACACGGTAAATTAGTGATGTTACCACACTGAAATCACACAGTTAAGTCTTACAAGAGTAATTGGATGAAACAATATTGTTCCTTGTAAGACTGTGGTTACCTCTTTGTCGGGTAGTTTACGTTATCGCGCACTCGACGCACGCATGCATTCGGCCGTGATTAATTCCGCATGAAAATCACGCGAACCGAACGGTCACGAACTCAGCAGGCACACAACCTTCAATGGGACTGTTGTAGTCCGCTACTGAACAATCCACAAAACAGACTAACAAAGAGAAAGGAAGAAGTGTGTTCATCGAAGACGCTTCTCTTTCGAGTATTCATTTAATTCGCTGACTTTGCCAAAGCGCTCGCCGCTCGCTGGACATGTCCAGTCGACAAAGAGAGTGCACTGGCATTCTCCTGCGAGTCCATTCGCCCAGCGGCGATATCTCGCTCGCACACAAAAAACCGATAGTTCGACGTGGCAATGCTTGTTCGCCAAGAAAAAATCAGTATCGGACTACTTACTCCTACTCGCCACGTTATTATCTCTTCTGTTGGCATTCACTTCTCGATAACTCACTAAATCTATCCGATTTCATGAAATATTCCTAGCAAAAAATATCCGGCTTTCCCGATAGTCCGCCGGTAGAAAATTTTCTGATGGTAATATGAGAAATTTCATTAAAAATCCAGCAAGGTCAAATAAAAATAAAGATCATGGAAATAGGAATTGAATGGCGGCCTTGGTGGATGTTGCCAGATCCCATGCAAATGTTTAACATTTCGCTTGGCACGCAATGAAGTAATATATAAATGACGCCGTAAATTCAAGCTACTTTCAGTCTCTCTTTATCGGGGGATGCCAGATGGGGGTACTTGCACTGTGTACGTTTTTCCGCCGGCGGATTGCGAGGATAAGCTTGAGCTTGGATAAGGAAACACGTAAATCCATGTGCACAATACGTCAATGTCATCGTGCTAAGTCCGAGAGAAGAGTCACGGGGCTTGCAAGTCGACTCCGACCGTCCCAGGAAATCCTATTTCCGTATGCATGGCTTTTCGCGACCTTACGTAACCAATCATTGCTTTTTCCTTATTACGGTGACACTAAGTAGCAAGTTATCAGTAGATCTTCAAATGATAAGTAACAATGCTGCATCATTAATGAACAGGATGCAAGAGGGATCAGTAGAAAATCTGGGCACGGGTGACAACGCGCACTAACATCTACGGATGTGGAGTATAGTGTTAGAAAAAGGTTCCACTAGATTTCAGCGTTGGTATTTTAATGGCTAGGAGGATAATAAAGCGCAGGATCGTACAAGCTGTATGAATAAGATGTTTGTAAGCGCTTCAAGTAACAAGTAAAACCATGACAAATCAGACAAAAATACGACGACGTTATTGAAGTACTGAAACTTCTTTATTTCGAAAGTTTATGTTTTCGAGGTCTACCCTACCTACTTACCAGACTTGCACAGGCTAGGAATCACTTAAAGAATCATAAATCCTTCATACATCGCAGTCGAGAAGCGTTATGAGTCGCGTCAACTGTACAAAAACATCACACAACTCCAAAGAATCACTGACTCATAATACTCGCAGCCACAGAAACACGAAGTCACAGCGTGAAAGTCGTACGTGTTAAGTTGCTCGCAACGACAGGCTGTCGGTAGTAAAAGCTTGTTACGAAATCGAGTCGGCGGCAACGGCGGCGACGGCGACGGCGACGGCAACCCTTCGCAATCTGGCAAGGCCACACGCCACCACTGTCCAATCCAGTTAATCGTTAGAAACACCAATTCCGTCAAACATCTCAAGCACAACCGATAAACTCAAGGCAAGATTAGGAAGGGCTGGATATTTGAAGGTCCCAAGCGCAGCAACGGGACGAAGAGGACGCGTCTCAAGACTAACCGTCTGCGAATGTCTGCGAATGCCGAAGTTGAACTTGCGCCCGGACTCGCCGTCCGATGCCGAGGCGGTGAAGGTGATGGTGGGTACATGAAAGTGCGGGAAAACGTGGTGATGATGGTGATGATGATGATGGTGATGCTCGTGGTCGCAATTGCCCCAAGTACCATCCGCCTGCTGATCCGGGATGTGAAGACGAAGAAAGGGTAGCTTCAATCTACGCGCACTCAGGCCCAGTCTGCTCCCAGATATACTGTCGCTGATGTTGGTCGAAGTAGAAGAGACATTCGAGATGGTGCTTCTGCGAAGCTCGCCGTGCTTGCCATCACCCATTGGCAGCAACGAACTGGGCACGCCTGGATAAGCTCCCAGCAAGCTTGGTGCCAAGCTCGAGCAGATCGCAGCATTAGCGATGCTCGACCTTCTTATCCGGTTGACGCCAGTCCCACAAAGGATGTCGTCGTATGTCGTCGCACCTGTTATTCCATCCCTCCGATTCAAGTCCGAGCTTATCACTGGTAAGGTCAGTCGTCGACCTTTCCCTGACTTCTCCGGATCATCCTCGCTGCCGCGACTTGATTTCTTTAGGAGTTCTTTCGCGCTTGATGCTTCTTGTATGTTACTGTCACTGGATGATGACTTTTGTCCGGTGGGGAGTGCCGCTTTCTCGGAAAGTCTTTCGTTTACTAGCTCCCGCGCGGGTAGCGAGATCACTTCTCTTATTGTTAGTTTTGCATCACTACCTGGCAGCGTTGCAACTGGCTCCCTTTCAGCTCCCGCTTTTTCCTCCGACAAGGTGGACCTTGCTGACGAGACCACCACCGGTCTATTGCTCTCGCAAGCAGCTTTTTTGTACTTCGTCAAGTTACCAAAGTCCAATACACTCCCGGGAAGGATTGGAGCCGATTGGATCTCCCTGGGATCACGTACAAATGAGGAGGAGTCAGGATTCTTGCAAGCAGAAATCAAGTTTGAACAAACTGTCTGCTCTGCTTTGAAAACACTTGTTGTCGTTGGTAATGTCTTCTCTGGTGCAGATGATTCAATGATTAAAGAACTATCGGTTGGTTCTTCTTCCGTGCTCACCTCAGGAATAGGTGTGTGCGTCCTGGCTTCCCTCCACCTAGCAAATTTTGTCCAATCCGATACCATATACGAACTAGCCCCCAAGGAAGACTGTGATTTTTCTAGACAATGACTAGCACTTGCTTCCACACTTTCCTGAATGACGAACTTTTGTATGTTCCTCCCATCGTCCCCGGATGAACTCCTCCTTGGGTACTTCGTTCTCGAAGTAGATGGTTCAGTCTCCCCACGAAGAACAATATTTTGTTGTTCGTTGGTAATAGGGACTGTCAGTCTACGACTCCCAATGGAGGTAGTAGTGCGAGCTTCATTATATGCCAGTGGAGTTTCCGAGTCTGTTGACCCCGTTTTCCTAAGTTCACTCTTCCCTTTTTCTTTTTCATCTTCGCTCCTTCTTTCCTTTCCAATATCGATTCGTTCCTTAAAAAGATTGGAATCCTTTGATCCCCGAGAACCGTTTTCCTCGCTGCAGAGAGCTTTCTCTCTTGGCCGGCATTCTTGCTCGGTTTCCTTGGAGATATCCGAGTGGTGGTCACTTGATATCCCGATTGTTTCTAATACTTGGCTTTGTCTAGCGTTTGAATTCCATTCGCGAATTGCCGGACTCTCATCGGATTGCGTAGGGATGACAATTCTTTCGAGAGAAATAGCTGGCCCATCCGATTTCTCTGGATTCCCTCCCTCAGGATCATCCTCATCTTCCTCGATGCTGACGCGAAATAGATGCGACGTGATGTGGACGCGCTCGTCCCTTGCCTTCCGCATCGCATTCTTCCCAATGACGATTTCTCGTCTGCAGTCATCACAAATCGAATGATTCCAGCGTGAGAATGAAACGAGTGCTAATTGAATGAATAATGGGTATGAATCGCGGCGAACAAAAGGAATGCGAGGAAAAATCCTTTGCACGCATTTCCATAGATCGTCCGGATTCATCTCGACCCTCCTCGGTAACAAATGTCAATGTGAATCGCAGGCAATCTCGGCCCGGATCGAATGAATCATCAATAAAAGCGACGCGTGCAAGCCGATTTGTGAATACGATACGCCTGCGAACACCAACCCACTTCTACCACCAATTTCAACAACTCTGCTTTCCCAATTTATACATCGAAAACTATCCAGTGATTGAAGATCTCTTGTGTTTAAAGAGGATCATTAGCGCACAGTGTTGAGTGCCCATGAAATCATCCGTTATCTCTCGCAGTTTGTTTCCAGGAAATACAGAGAGCGTGCGTCAGTCTATAATGCGTTGATAATAGTGGATGAACGTCAGTTTGCCAGTAACCTCTCCCAAAAAGCATTCACTGCATTCCCACTTTATGTAACTCCTGATTACTCCCAATTGCATATCACTCTCACACCAACGAAGACCGAATTTCTTCCTGTTTAACTCTCCTCTGTCTTCGAGTATAAATTTACACAAACCTTCTTTAAAGAAGGTGAATTTCTATTGAATCTTGTATGAGAGATAATGCGCTTGGCCCTACCTGCCCGTGGCCTTCCTCAACTCCGCCTATCGAACTATAAACTATCCAATACCGTGAAGAACGGACCCTCGAGAGGGTGGTGAGTCGCAGCATTTTCTCGAAATTCCTGCTTGCCATCCTCTTCCCTCCCTCCTGCGGTCTCACCGAGGCTTGTCTTGGTCCTCAGCTATCCTGACACAAAGCCACCCTCCCAGAACTTGCTTGGTATCCGAATGTATCGCGTGGACGCGAATCGTAACAGTTCCAGGATGAAGAGCGAAAGAAGAAGAGAGGCCGGTTGCTCGATCCCGAGCCGAGCAGTCACTTAACAGGAACGTGCGCCAGGCCGTGCGACATTTATACGTCCCCGTGGGATCCTCCGATGGTCTCTCTCCTCGTGTATGTACACACAGCTTCCACGCACGTAAGCGAGCGAGCAAGCGAGCGCGTGCTGCACGAATCCCAGTGCCGTACTTTCGAGGCACGAGCAGCCGCCCGACAGGCCACGCTATGAGCTGCTTCGTTTTATTAGACCGCGGCTGATAGAGCGAGCATAGACAGAGACTCACTGCTTCTTCCCTCTTACAAAGTTTCGCCAGATCAAAAGGGAAACTAACGCCTGCTCTTCGAGGAAATAAGGGTAAACTCAGCTTGATCAGCGAAGCGTTTAACGGGAATGTGTGCCTCGTTCTCCGAGCACTTGCCAACGGAGAATTAATAACTTTCAAATTATATGGAACTAGTTAGTAGCAGGTTTTGTGGTAATCCCAGAACTCGATGGTAGTTGATACTATCCTGAATCGCAAATACGATGGGATTAGCCTCAGCGGCTTTTGCCACTGTCGTATTTAATATACTAATTTACAATCCGTGATAACCGCGCTTCAATTGCCCGCTTCGTGCCTTTTAATTGCGCCGACTCCCCGCTGGATTAGAACCCTTTCCCCTTGAATAAATTATCTAATCTTTAAGAAATATTTTCAAGCTGTACTGTTTTTATTTGGGGTTGAAGTAATTAGCTGTATCGAAATAATTACTCGCAATTCCCCATCGCGTTAATGGCATCCTCGTGCTGCTAGCTTCGGTTCATTCATTCCACTTTGATCCAGTTATCACCGCTACGCTATAACGAATATGATAGAGAGCCAGCTGGATTGTCAGCGGCTACTGTTATCGAAACATGCGAGCTTTCCTTTCTATCATTCGATTTTATTTACGGTGAGGTGGCAAGGAAAATCGCGCATTCTTAATACATTTATCTCGGCTAGAGAAGCAGAAAGGCAGTTGGATGATCGCGGCTGTCCTTGCGCTAGGCGCGGCACTTCGGCCAATTAAACCACTCGGCAAACTAATCAATTGTGTGCGGAGAACTCGTTTGCTGCCGGCGGTTTGCTCGGCTCGTAAAAAGAATCGCCGAGGAAACTCTGGCATTGATAATCCACCGCCTCCTAGTCGAATATTTGACACTCGCGGCCCCACCGATAAAACTCTCAGTTCTCTCTTTGCGTGTTTATGTACAAACAAACTCTTAGTGCACCACTGATTCCAAGAAGAATTCGCGATAGGATAATTAAACATAAACAAGACCTAGTGATAGTACTCGGAATGTGATATAAATAAAATGTCGAACATTCCTTTAAACTTTTCCTTAGGATATCAAATTAAAATTAATTAATTGATTAGATTCGAATTGACTCAGCAGTGGTAAATTGCAGCTTTCTAGTCAAAGAATTGTTAGCAGTTGATTATAAGTGTCATTAAAGCTGAGAGGCTTAATTCGCAAAAGGAAGAGGCTGCCATCTCGTCACACGATATGTGCTATATTTCTCTCGAGGGAACAAACGCGTTCTGACGGAATAGCATTGGCGCGCTCTCTCTCTCTCTCTCTCTGTGCGCGAGTGCGACGCGACGCGACGTAATCTTGGCACGTATCATCTGTGCATAGTTCGAAAGGGGTGAGCGGTGGCTGCGTTCATTCATTTCCCTGAACTGCACAGTTTTCGACGTGCTGCGTTTGCGCCAGTTAGAGCCAAACTCGCTTGACAGTCGATGTGCTATTGTCTCATTTGCAGCGGAGATTCTGCCACAATGTTTCATTATTTCGAGCCACCTGCCAGAACTTAATCATTTCATTGTCTCTTATCATGATCGATACTCTAGAAATTCACTCCTGCCCAGACGTAATTCAAAACGAAAGAAATTCCCCTTTCCTAAATTGTATTTTTCCACGATTGCCACATTCAATAAATGGACAAATGCGGTGGCTAATTTTTTCCCGCTTTTTCCGAGAAGTTCCGATATCTTAATGACTCGCAATCGGAAGGAGAAATAGTGGCGCGATTGTCGAGGGGAGAAAGACGTTATCAGGGCAAGTTTGGTAAGGTCAGGTAGTTGGGTATTATGTGTTTAGTACTGCTGGGTAAAAGTACCTGTCGGCTGCGGTTCCATAGAGATTGCAAGGCTTGCTGGCAGGAGGAAAAGGATCCGTAGCTGCGCCTGAATCCCGGTGCGATCAGGGAGGGCAAGCTCCCAGCATCCCGCTGCTGTCTTGGAGTAAGTAAGTGTATCCTCTCATTGGTATATTCCATGGAAAGTAGGTCAAGATCGGGAAACACTCTCATATTCTCTCCCGTTGCCTTCGATTAATACGCGATCAATCGGCATTTATTTCGTGGTGGCGCGCATCACTCCTCGATAATCACAGATCGGGGCGGCCCTTTTAATCACCGAGAAAACCCACCTGTTCGTCTGGCGTTTCAAGTTCAAATTCGATCTATCGCATGCCACTTTTGAAGAGAGACTATCAGTTGAAAGGAACTTCTGTCAGTGTCCTGCAGTCTTTCTGCTCATCTCGAGTTTCTGCCTTTCTTTTTATATAGTCCGGCCAAGGCATTATTCTGATAGGACACCACTCGCCAGCTATTATCGCCTGTGCCACAATTGATCCAGTAGCTCGGTACGTTGCACGGGACCTTGTAACCCTGCTAATCGGTCTTAGAGATACCCCTGTGTTTCATTGACACATATTTGAACCCAGCTCTAAAAGCAGAATTAATATTCCTCCGCTGGCCGAGTTGAAATCTCGTTCTTGTTGTGAAAGAGTGGCGATTCTAGCCGAGAAGAATTTATACTTTCAAGGTCTGAAGAAATAGTGGCAGAGCAGGGAGTGTAGCCTGATCGATATTCATGCTTGACAGGGAGAAACGTCCGATAGTGGCATTATGAGTCTTCGTCTAAAGCATTGTTCACCAATGACGTACGACGCGCTTGCTGATACTTGCTCATTACTGGAAATGATTCACTGCCAATCACAGCAAAAGACAGTATTGATTCACTTTATAAAATAATTGCAATATAGAAATTATTGACTGAAAAAATATGAAGCGATTGTAATGGAGTCTTTTTTAAAGAAATAATAATCCAAGTTTCAAGATTCTCCCTGTCAATTTTATTAGACTGTTTAGTATAGAGAATTTCAAAGACACTGAATTTTGTTAAGAACTTGCAAGTCCCCTCTCACAACTTGTAAATCGAATTAGCCTTTCACATATGCCGGTTTCCACGATTTCTTCAGAACTGGTGGCCAATGCAATTTCCTCTTACACTGCAGCTCACCACTGTTCCAATTTCGTATCGAACAGAGCCGGAAATCGAAGTTATAGGATGAGAATGCTTCTAGCATACGCGGCGTTTTGCTAAATCCGCGACCTTATCCGGGACACTGGCATCTCGAGTAAACGCTCTTGAACGTTCCCAGCAAAACAAGACTCGAGTTCCCTCCCCTTTAGCAGCCCCATCATATCTATGAAAAGTGCTCGAGAAAGCGAGCGAATGAAGTCGCGGAAAATTTACATGGTAAACATTGCGTATTCTTCTGCGTATTCACCAAATTAGGCATCGTGATTTTAGCAAGTTTTTAATAAAGAAAGGCGCGAAAATGTTTGCGAAACTCGGTCTAATACCTTGAGCAGGTGTAGCCACGTGGATCGATCACGTGGATCGAGTGAGTGTAAGTCGATCGCGTTTACTCCTGATTATATGTCGATGAAATCTTACTAATCCGCGACGGTAATGACGCGTGAGTAGTCCAGTTTCATCGTGTTGGCATCGCTGTTATCAAGCTGTCTCACTTTTTAAAGCAGCTCCAATAGATCGATGCAGGTGTGTGGTCCTTTTATCACTGATAATTCAAAACAATAAGCAAATCACGCCATTCGATTAGAGAAACATTCTAATCCAGTAACTCAATTCTTATTTCAAACTAATTCACTGATTTCTTCATTCGTTTAATTTTAAAACATTAATGATGTTACAGTCTGACGTTTCAGTTTGATAACAGCGATACGCTCCCTTGACAATTTCGAGGACACTAATTTAAATAAGACCAAACAAAGAATACTAGTTTTCCGCGAACTTGAGACTAATTGCATATTCGCCGTACATGCGTTAATTAGGTGCCTTGGAGGCGCGTGCTGTCCTGTTTTCCAAGAAAGCGGGAGTACGAGCACTAATTAAGACTGTTGCTTCGAGAACAGGATAATCCCTGACAGTCTCTCCTCGAAAGCCTAGTTTCACACTTCTCCAACAACAGACCATAACTGTTTGCTAATTCTCGTATATCGCACCTCTAATTTCCAATACATTTCCAAATTGGCGTTAGTAAATTTCCAAATTAGCCATTAGAATAGTCAAATTGGCCTAAGGTTGGATAACGTGAAAGTACAATAATACGAGAAGCACCAATCACAACTAGTACACAAATAGTCGGAGTTGAGCGTACCAGTTTCTCAGTGGATCTAACGCAACATTATGCAACCGGCACGATGGCGTCGCGCGTGCTACGGCTACGGCTTACGGTGGTCTTTCGCCACGAATTAGACACGATTTTCATCTTGCACTGGGTGCCTCTGCCAATTAGAGCAATTACCGGTGACGCGGAAATGAGCGGCGAGCGACGCGAGCACGAGCGGCCGCCGCGACACACTGGAGGGAAAATTCGAAAACCGGCGTTCTGCGTCAATCTTGGCCATTATCGGCAATTATCGGCGCCGGCTTGTGGCCGAGACTTCTCCGATAGTGCGCTGATAACGCTGCCTCCACCCGCGATACCATATCTACCAGTAACGCACGTGCACCGCTTAGGCAATCAGGTACGATAAATCATTGAAAATCGATATTTTTTTCCATGGAGAAGATCCTTACACGTCAGACACAAAATGCCGATAAAGATTGTTAGGATTTTCTCATTGACAACTGACTCATCCGACTACTCGTCGCAGGTTTAAATTTTCAGTTTGGGAAAAAAATGAATTTTGAGCTAGAGCTCTGGAATTTTTACCACTTCTTCTTCGATGCAAAAAAACATTCCCCACCAAGTTTCAGCCCCGGGAAAGGTCGGGAAGTGATGAAAACATAGGAAAAACCTTGAAAACTAAAAATTCAAGATCCGTTTTCCACCTGTTTTAGGTAGAATTCCGGCGTTTCCCCCACAACATTTATGTTTTTTATCCGTTTTGAGACACGAGGAATCGAAAAATCAAGCGTTCGTCCCGGTCCCAGAACCTTCGAAAAATCGAAAATTTTTGAAGGGGTATGCCTTAAAAAATTTGCGAAAAAATGAATTTTGAGCTGGGGCTCTGGAATTTTTTCTACCTTTTCCTCGATGCAAAAAAACATTCCCCACCAAGTTTCAGCCCCGGGAAAGGTCGGGAAGTGATGAAAACATATGAAAAACCGTTGAAATCAAATATTCCAGATCGGTTTTCCATGTGTTTTAGGTCGAAATCCGGCATTTCCCCCACAACATTTATGTTTTTTATCCGTTTTGAGACACGAGCAATCGGA
This sequence comes from Ectemnius continuus, assembly GCA_910591665.1. NCBI lineage: Eukaryota > Metazoa > Arthropoda > Insecta > Hymenoptera > Crabronidae > Ectemnius > Ectemnius continuus. Next base: position 14,548,780 of record OU342861.1, read on the forward strand.
AAATCAAGCGTTCGTCGCGGTCCCAGAACCTTCGAAAAATCGAAAATTTTTGAAGGGGTATGCCTTAAAAAATTTGCGAAAAAATGAATTTTGAGCTGGGGCTCTGGAATTTTTTCTACTTTCTCCTCGATGCAAAAAAACATTCCCCACCAAGTTTCAGCCCCGGGAAAGGTCGGGAAGTGATGAAAACATATGAAAAACCGTTGAAATCAAATATTCAAGATCGGTTTTCCATGTGTTTTAGGTCGAAATCCGGCATTTCCCCCACAACATTTATGTTTTTTATCCGTTTTGAGACACGAGCGATCGAAAAATCAAGCGTTCGTCCCGGTCCCAGAACCTTCGAAAAATCGAAAATTTTTGAAGGGGTATGCCTTAAAAAATTTGCGAAAAAATGAATTTTGAGCTGGGGCTCTGGAATTTTTACTACTTCTTCCTCGATGCAAAAAAACATTCCCCACCAAGTTTCAGCCCCGGGAAAGGTCGGGAAGTGATGAAAACATATGAAAAACCGTTGAAATCAAATATTCAAGATCGGTTTTCCATGTGTTTTAGGTCGAAATCCGGCATTTCCCCCACAACATTTATGTTTTTTATCCGTTTTGAGACACGAGCGATCGAAAAATCAAGCGTTCGTCCCGGTCCCAGAACCTTCGAAAAATCGAAAATTTTTGAAGGGGTATGCCTTAAAAAATTTGCGAAAAAATGAATTTTGAGCTGGGGCTCTGGAATTTTTACTACTTCTTCCTCGATGCAAAAAAACATTCCCCACCAAGTTTCAGCCCCGGGAAAGGTCGGGAAGTATGAAAAAATGGGAAAAACCCGTAAAAATCAGGAGGATTCAGTTAATCAGGAGGACCTTTCCGAGTGTTTCCCTTATAATTAAGGCTTTTACACGGCTGATTCTTTGAGAAAACAGTGTGTCATACTATCGTTACTTCCTAAACACTTTGTGTTAATTGCTGATGGACGAAAAAATCCGATTGGAATAGTTTGGCAAAGGTATTGTATCGCGTATCAAGTATTCGTCATTGAGTTGAGGGGTCGGGGGACTGCGGGTCATCGGCAGACGGTATGGCATCCGAAAGCTCAGTGTCTAAAAGCATTTTTGGCATGATCCTCGCAATGTGAGCACCCACCGCCAACCTGATCGCACTGGTCGATAGCGACTGGTAAGCGCAATCGTTGAAACCGGTGATTTAAACAGCATTCAATCTCTGCAACATGACAGCTTCTTTGATCCGCGACTTCTTGGCATGTTGAGGAGCGCCGCGCTCAATTAAATAAATTTGGAGGAATGAGGGAAGAGGGAAACATCGATTGGACGTCGGGTAAACAAATTGGGGAGTAAGTTTTGGGATCAAAGGGCAGTGAGAGTGAGTGGGCCATAATTCGTAATTTGGTGGAATGGTTGGTTAAATCCTGCGACATTCGGGCATAAGAGTCAGTCATCAAGGAGAGCGGAGTCCGTGAAAAGGGCAGACATGAATCTCCGACACACCTCTGCCAGCGGAAGAGAGAGAGTGTTGGCAGGTGAACTCAAGATAGATCTTTCCGTTTCAATGTATGCATCGGACAGGCCGGGGCCGATTTAATTGCGGCGGATCGCTCGGCGCACTAGATCCAGTCGCCAAATGACTTACGGGCACTCTCAAACGATGCGTCAGTTCCTCTGGCACGGAGCGCGTATCGTACGATCGGCTGGTCGGTTGCTGCACTACATTTTGGGAAAGCACACTCTCGAGCCGATGTAAAACCCGTGACATTTTGCGGAGCGAGTTTGCAAGGATGTATCGGACAAATGATCGCGCCACCATCGGCCCGACGCGTATATCACTGTCGCACCCAAAGCTCGGCCGTGCATTGGCACAGTTCGTCGAAGGTAAACCAAAATAGTCCGTGCCAGCTGCAATAGCGAAGATGCGAGCGTGGCTCCGCTCCTCTCTGCTCAGACGAGATCCAGCTCGAGATGGATACCGACGCAGATATCTATCTGCGAAACTCCCGCGCCTCTTGCTTCATCTTCTTTCTGGATGAAGTGTGACAGGTGTGCACGCACGAGTCAATGGGAACGAATGGTGAGGAAGGGACGAATAAGTAGCACGCAGAGCTGCCGGTGGCCAAATGTATTTCTGGCTGCGGGATTACCACCCCTGAGAAAAATCCCGTGGACACCGGCCTCACTAACTTTATAATGGTGAAGCTAGCTATTTCCAGCCACACGGCTCCATCCCATTGGTGCAACGATCATTTTCAATTTCCAAATTTATTCGAATCCTCAAAATTAATTAGGATTTATCTGACACTTTGCCTTTTCACTGCGGAGACACACGTTTCCGACATTTCAAGCGGGGCCATCTATTTAATTGAAAATTAGTGCTTCCGGTAATGAAACGGATACGCACGAATAGCTGAGAGACTTTGCCAAATACCATGTCCATTGTCGTTTAATCAGGAGTTCCAAAGATAGGATCTCTTAAAGTTCAAGCTCAAGCCTGGCAAGTTTATAAATTGTGGACAAATAGCCCTCTCTTTCATTTTACGTTAATTAAAATTTATATTCTAAAGCTTTTCCTGCCCTAGAAAGTTGCAACATGCTTTCGCGCTTTTACTGTAAACTTAATGGAACAGTCTCTTGATGTCTACTAAGGGAAATTAATTCTTTCCGGTAATTAGAATAATTTCTCATGGAGGAACGGCAGCGTTCAAAGAAGGCTTGCGCCAGACATTTAATTTAGAGATGAAAATGCTCGTTTCCGCGGCATTCCACCGGTATTTGACGTCATCTGAAAATACCGGCGGGTGAGTGGCGAGGAATCCGAAAAGTGCACGGAACTCTGGCACCGATATTAGAATTCTGTGAAGTCGTGTGATCCTGGTATATCGCGCGCGCGCGGGGAAGGTGGAACTATGGCCATTCATTCATCATATTAATAATCATGAATAATCGGGTAACCGCCCCTTCGCTTTCAATTTAACTGCCAGGCGTGAATTCCCTCGTGACACGCACTTCTGGCTAAGAATGATCCCCTTTGCATATTACCGGGCATTAACTAAATCAAGAATGCAATGTTGGAAAAGTGTTTAATGGTTAGCGTGCGGCAGAAAGTGTAATTCTATTTAACAGCTTGATTGCCAGGAAGGCAGTCACAGTTTCTATTTTGTGTCCAGCTATGTTGGGCCCCGGCTAGGGCGGACACTCATCTTGAATTCGGGATTCGCGTGTCGCAGGGTTATAATTTAAGCGGCGCAATACAAGCGAACCACCTCCCGTGCAAAAATAGCTTGCACCAGCATGGAAAACAGTTGTTATACTTAGCCTTCTAGGGAGGGCCCGCTTGAAACTTGTACCGGAATAGATAAATGGGTCTGCGACCGTCAGAAAAGCGCGACCAACTACCCTTCCGCTTCAATTTATTATCAATTTATGAGATTACGCCATGATTAACCGGCTGGTAATTCGCTGTGTCGAGTAAACAGTCAGCTTAATGTGCGTGACCTGTTAGAATCGGCGACTTGCTGTTTATAAAGCGACGCGGTCAAGCGATGAAGTTCCGACAGTGAAAGTCAATCCTAAGTAGCAGTAATCTTGCAATCTTGCACAAGCGATCATTCCTTAATCATTTACTCGAGTACATAATAGCTTCCTCCTCGCAGCGTAATCGATAATTGAGATTTATACTGGCAATCAAGAAAAGCCAAGAGCGTTAATTAGATGCGTCCGATATGTGTATTTCGTTTCGGAGTAATTACCTCGTGAAGTCGATGCTCGATTCGACCCTTGAGCAAGGCGAATTGTATTCTCCGATATTCGCCCTGGCTCGAGACATTCCTGTAGCTCTTCTCGCTTGGTTTCGTCTTCGATCGTAGATGAGACATTCTCATTAGTCACTCTCTTCTCTTCTGACCAACTTAAATCACTGTCGATCATTTGTCACGTTCTCGCACTTCCATTCGAGGCCACTGCTGCACCAAACACAGCCACAGCCACAGCCACGAGAATCTTTCGACACTGCTGAAAGCTAGCCTTGGATTCCAGTTACTACTTCTTCATGAAATTCGAGCAGCCTCGAGGGATAATGTTAAGAAAGTGCTCGTTAAAACTTTGATAGGTCCAGCACTTTTTTATCTCAGAGACGCGATGGAAGTTCGGGAGCTGTTAGACAACGGCTGTCGGAACTCCAACTTGATTAACACGCTTGATGCAATTAGCAGACGCAAATGTAGATCAGTAGCTTCTGAACTTTTTCACAGGATTATATTACCACGTCAAAAATAAAATATTACGTACTATGACGATGCTCAAAGCAACATTGTGAATTTTGAGGATCAAAGAAAAACGATGTAAATATTTGTGGGAGATTTAGCCAGGCACTTGAGTCACAACTAGAGTCGTTCGTTCACGTAGTTTATTAGACACGTATGACAAATCACGATGATTCGAGTATCACTCTTTCACGGCTTTAACCAATGTCGTGGGGATTTCTGGCATGAACCCCGGGGTGAGCGCAGCAAGCATCGATCACGATTTCGCAAGCCGGACCGAACTTTAATGGACGCTTTATTACACTCGGAAATTCGTAAGTGGCTAATTAATTGTGGAGCGGAGTGCGTGGCGAGCCGGTAGACGCGTGCAGCCGAGTTAACGCGTCCAACAGGCTGGCGGTCGCGGTATCTAATCGAATCAAGGGTGCCGGAACAATATTGGCACTTATCTCACATCGCCATATGTATTTCGTGTCTCGCGTAGAATCGGGCACTCCCTCCAAATTAACCGTGAAATCGAATTAACCCGTCCAAACACAATCTCGAGCCTACTCGAGATCTTTTTTCGTCCTTCGAAACTTCCAGCTATCATCTACTTGCTTTATTACAAGAAAACTTTCGAAATTTTCCATAGCTGAATTAGACGCATGAAACTTCGATCGTCTTACGATCCTTTTTTGGACAAAGCAAATGAATCAGTTGAAGCTGACTTCATTAAACCTTCGCGCACTTCGCCTTGACACATCTTGTCTTTGAAATCGGATTGCGTCATGAATCGGTCTGTCTTGTGTGCGTAATAAAGTGGGGAAAAAAGATCGCTTGGCTACTGTGTTTCATAGAGCAAGCGCGCGCATTAAATTACATTTATCAAGCGTGCAATTTATTACTGGAACGTCATCGACTTGTTAAACAGTTAATCACAGATTCTCTGCTTTTGACGAGCGCGTGTTTTTGCCGGGAAGTATTTCCCTGACGTAACGAAAGCTACGACGATAACATATACAAGACGACCGGCGCGGCGTACACGATAAAGCATTCCAAGTGAAGAGAAATATCTGTAAGTATGCGAGACGTAGTAGCGGAGCGTACGCTGTTCAAGTGGTGGTCATTGACAAAATTCATGCCTGTCACGTACTTCTGTCATGTATGATTGATGGTTGCTCGTGCATTAATTGAACTGCGAGCGCAACAGTCCGGGACATCAGCGTAATATAAATGAGCTGAGAATTGTCACAGTCTACGCCCACGATTAATTAACTCCGATGACACTTATCCGCGGTAAGAATAGGTGTCAGCGGTAAGCCGAATGACTAGAGTATCCTACGCCACGCCGGCCATCAAGTGATTATCTGCACACATAACGCGGCCACGAGATGGCAAGAAACAATCCGTGCCAAATCGAGTCTCTCGATCTTGAGAATTCGGTCCAAGATTTCGCTTGGACTTTTTCTTCCTTTCCACCAATTTTGTCTGCATTCGCGAGGGAATAACGGCTGAGCCACGTAATCGAGCGATAGAGGATATTACCTTTATTACAACATCACGCGGACGCTTTTATTGTGTCATAAAGGAGATATGGACGCGCGGAACCTGCTAAAGAAATATTAAACTCCCTAATGCATGCCGTGTTCAGCTCAATTTAACGTCCTTTCCTTGATACTTTACAAGGAAAGTAAATAAAAATTCAGCTTTCAAAAAATGAGAATAGCTGTTATTGAGGAGACGGTGGGAGGGAAAGAATAGCGAGTGGTGTTTCCCGTTAAGAGAGCCAGCTGGTATAGCGGAACATGCGAGGAGTGGACTAGGTCGTGAGAGGAGATCAATGGGTCAGCTGATCGGGCGTACGACACACTCGCTACTTTCACTGTAACATCCCGCCACTCCAGTCTTCCCCACGCTCGCTCCACTCCCCAACCTTTCCCTCTCACCAACTACTCAAGAAAACTGCACGTCTCGTTGCTCGGAGCTTTTTCAAGAAAGATAATACGAGGGAGAAGAAGGAACTGCGGCGAAAAGGTAACGTCGACGCCTTGGAAAAATAAGGAAGAAATACAACCATAAAGAATATTGCTTTGCGTGGACTGTCAGCTGCTGTTATTCATCATCTAGCGTTTGACGTGTTGGACCTTGTGACACATGGCTCCATAAATATTGGCATTTCCGGTGCGGCAATCCTTAATAATATTAAGCTTCGATATCATCAATATCGTCAAACACGTCGCGAAAAAGTCATTTTCCGTCAATGGAATTTAATCGGTAATAGTGACAGTTCCTGGTGCACCGTTTCAATGAAAATGAACATTTACTCGCACGATTCTGATAACAGCATTTGTTTATGAATGTTGTAAAAATAAAACGCGCCTTTAAGTGGAACCGGTATCTCGGGAGTCGCTCGAATAACAAATTATCGTATCTTTCTGATCGGAATAACAAGATCCAGAGCAAACGAGTTCAAATTGACAATTACAAAGCACTGGGGAACTGAGGAGTGTTCTTAAACATTTATCTATATCTCGATCAAGGAAATGGTAGGTGTTCGGAAGATGAAATGAGTTCGCCAGCACAGCAGGAAAAGGGTGACTTTGCAATCGGAAACGATTGCTGAATAGAACCAAAAACGATGACTCACTATGCAGAAATACGCCTGTGACGTCTTTTCAGTTTCAATTAGTGACATAATAGTGGCGCTTTTTGTGAAAGATAATCACTTCATTAGCCGCGTTCGGTTCTTCGAGCTACGTTGAAACAACGATTTCACTATTATTCCCTCACTCATCTGAACTCCCAACGATCTGAGTCAGTCTTCCCCAATAGGCAGCAATACCTAATTATAGACCACGATTCACTCAGATCTCGAACTTCCAATTAGATCGCGCACCAATTAGATTCAACGATTAGTGCTCGAATGACTAAAGGGGTACTGGTATCCAAGAAATGAGGGTGCAATCAACCACAGCATAACAAAACAATCAACACTTCGAGGATCACTGTAGATTTATTACCAGGATCTTTTCTCAGTCACTGCACCAAGCTTCACAAAGTTGTCGATGTCAGTAAAATAGGTGCTCCAGTGTGAGAGGGTCGGCGTGAGAAATCACTGGGGATTAGTTGTGAGTGGGCTTTTTGAAGGAGAGATCCGGGAAAGTGGTAGGCGGATGTTTGGATGTCGCGGCGAGTGAAGGATGGGATGGCGCGGTTCGCGCGGTTCGCGACATCCTTGGCGGAGAACTGGCGAGGAGGCGAGGAACAATTGACCGCGGCACCTGCCGCGTGTGTGGGGCAAATCCACGTGGATAGGTGCTCGGCCAGGCAACCGGCTCTGCTCGCTCACTTGCTCGCTCGCACAGTCACCAGGGAAAGGGAAGCACGCCAGACCGATTTCAGCGCCGTACCCCACTTTTCTCATATAGTCCTCCGGCCTCTCACGTTTACCAACTACATACACGATATTAACCCTCGGAGACCCCGCCTCCCACCACCCCTTCTTCTTTTAACCACTTAAACGTGCTCGCTTTAATGAATTTAATAAATTTGATAAATTTACTCAATATTGAATTAGTACATGCATCGCAAAAACTTGTATATCGACGCCAAAGGAGGGATATATCGTGTACAGTTTTAAATCTGGAAAGATAGCATTTTGGACTTGACCCAGTCACCGTCCAAATGGAACAACGCCGAGGAGAAAGAGAAAGGGAGAGAGAGAGAGAGAACGAGCGGAATGAAAGAAAGGTTCGAGCGAATAAAAGAGAAGATTAATATCTTTCACGGCCTTTGGCAAAGCCTCTCTGCGTGAAAGCACTTTACGTTTTTCGCGTGCCACTTTTTTCGGCACGCTCAATGGATATCCTTGGATAGGGAAAGAGCGTGGGAGCGCTGCCTTTCGGATATTAAATGAAATCATTACCCAGGCGAGAGTCACGGTTAAGTGAATTGAATCGATTATAGAAATACAAATGTTACGGTCATCGGGTTAACTGCGATTTGTATTCGTGACACGGAACACTTGTATCCATGATTACAAACTCGAGGATCGGTGGCCAAGAGTGACAGCTACAAACTAGCAGTACAAAACGTTAGTGCGAGCCACTGTTTACGAATAATGATGTGCTATTGTTTACATTGGACGGTGCCAACGGTGGCGAAGCACGTGAAGATGAATTTCCCTCGTTGCGAACATAGTTTTGGCAACGCGTTCGCTTTCATCCCCTCATAAGGGCACGCGACTACTTACACGTCTGTCAGAACGTATTACACATCTGTTCTGCAATTAAGTCGACGTTGGTGACAGAGCAGGCGAGAATAGCTAATTCGTAGTGGTGTCGGGCGGGTCGTTTGTCCGTTTGAGAGATCGATTTGCAATTTTAATGTAGATTATCGATGATCCGCATGACCCTGCTAACTTTGCCGAAGCATAGAGCACCCTATTGTTCGGTTGGACACAAAGCTTTCGGGCCTCGCTCAGTTGGCAACGGTGCGCATGGCGTTCCGAGCGATTAAAGATGCCACATTGAAATTCCGAGTACACCAGCCTTTAGGCTAGACCACCTGGATCCACCGTTGGAACACCTTGTCACCTGCACTTCAATCCAATCCCGTTGAAATGCGACATTGCGTAATGCCGTTTAAATGTGCTCGAGGTGGCTAGAACCGTCCTCGCCGAGAATAAAGCGAGAAATTCAAGGAAAGCGCAATCCCAGAATAAAAAGTCTTGCGATCAAAGACTGGAATGGGAGTCCTTCTTTGGTCGTCGAATAAAAGAGCGTTTAATCTCGAATAGCTCGTTTTAAATGCTTTGGAAAACGTGTGAGTTACAGATTAGTGTGACAGAACGTCCGGTGTACACATTGAGAATGCAATGGGATCTAGTTGAGTGTAATTCGAGCGGAAAGATATTGGAAGAGAGGCAGTACTTCGCTGGAAAAGATCATAAAGTGTCAGTTTTATAATAACCTATCGAAGATAGAAGAGCACGTCGACTTTCTCCAAGTGAAGTTTATTACTTGGACAGGCAGAAACCAGGCCATGTTTTCAGTGGCGTTTCGGTGGACCGACCAGCCGGAAAGTTACATGATAAGATGTAATCTAATCCCGGAATCTTCCATACTGGCGAGGGCAGTGTCCAGCCGTGCTGAAATCGGGACGGGTTTCGAGTGAAGGGGCCAAACGGTACAAAGGAGGAGTTTCGGCTCCCATGTTCCAGGTCGGACAGCTTTTGTACCGGGCGACGCGACGCGACCAGGAGAGGAGGATGACAAAAGCAGAAGCGCTGATATAATTATTTACCCAACTAGACTCGGACTCGAACGTCAGCCACATCCTCGGGTCTGGCAGCCATGAGGTCATTTTGCCGAAGACACACACCACTTCAAAGAGCAAGCGAAGAGAGCCTTTTAAATTAGAAGAACCAATGGAAAACTGGCGGCAGAAATCGCGCAGCACCGTGTCATGCCCGATGCACGGAGCACACTATACACTCTCATTAGAATGGCTCGACGTACCAGAGAAATAGGAGGCTTCGGCGAGCGCTCGGTTATATTTACATGGCCACAGAACGATCGGATCGCTCGAACCACTCTGCCACCGCGGACTGCACGAGGGTTAATTGAGACATCGGAGTAAACAGAATCCGATGCAAAGGCCAACGATATCGCCGCCATAACAGAACGATTAGTGCAATGGCCGGTGCTATGTTTCATGATTAATAAGTCTGTAAAATCTGCCATTTCAATAAAAATTCGTGGAGAGCTCTGCTGGGAGATCTTGGTCAGAGTATCGAACTAGTAAATCAGGCGAAGAGTTCCCTGGTATCGTTTAGATTTAGTTTTACTGCGAGAGGGAAGCTAGCCAGAAGGATGAAATATGCTGACCTACATATTGATCTTGCCATCAATCCTTTGCAGATCGATTCGCCCGGCCATTCGGTGGGCCCTGCCTTAACAGGCATTTATTTATTCGGCTTTCCCTAGATTGCCAAGAGTTCCTTCCCGCGGGAACCTCAAAAGACCTATCAATGCAAGACACTCAAGCAATAGGAAATTACTTCTACGAATTCCAATTCCGTCAGGATTCGAAGTAGGAAATAACGGGGCAGCATCCCAGTTGCTCTGGTTCTACGAAGGATAGTAGAAGATGCAGGCAGTACCAGTTGGAAAGTAGGTGGGAAAGGATTCGGGCGGCGCGTTTGCCAGGCAGAAGGCCGGTGCCTTAATTAATTTTAAATTATTCCACGAAGCGGGATCCAAAGGGGTGGCGAGCTTAATAAATTATACATGCGACTGGGAGGAAGGGCAGGGCAGCGTTTGGGAGAAAGAGCCCGTTAACTCGTACTCGACTCTCGTCGACGTAATACCGATAACTGCGAATTAATGAAAGGCAGAGCCACTTATTTCAATTAATACGCAGATCCACCGTTGACTTGGCTCAATTTAGCCGAGACAGGAGGAGAAGGAAGGAAGGAAGGAATGCGAGGAAAAGGCGGCCGATCGTTAAACGCCGGTGCAAAGAGTAGATAACTGGGCGCGGGGGAGTATTAAGCCGATGACATGGTGTTCCATTTACAGGAATTTTCGTGGCAGGGCAAAAAGTGCGCGCGCCACCTCCGCATAAATTGTTCCAAACATTCGCCAATGAATAATAATCGAGTTCTCTGCTTGAGAGCGGAGCCGTGCTCGCACATTCATGAGAACATCGCGCCAGTACAAATCTAGACGACCAAATGAACGAATGGCAAATGAAGTGTTGAGAATCCAGCGTTGAATTGCCAGTAATGACGAGGCAACACGGTAGTGTTTTCCAAAAGGCGTGGAGATCTCATCGAGAAAATAGACTGGTATTTGCCCGGCAAATATTTCATCACGTCATGTCATGATAATTCTATCATGCGTAATCGTCTGTTATGACGCGACAGCAGCAAATTAATCGGACGATCTCTCCTCCCGTTGGGATACGCAATTTCTTTCGACGACTTAATTACAAGCAGCGATGATTCGAGGGCTGATATTGGTTTTGCCCGATTGCAAAGTCAAATTACGGCACATCTGTCTGCCATATCAGATAGCATAGCATTTCAATCTCATTGCTTTTCAGTTATTCGTCGTACTACGACTCGGTAAAAGTTGGCACAACTAGTTAGATGCCTCGCAATGCCTACTGGCATTGCGAAAACCTGTGGTAGTTATTTTTCTTTCATTATCAATGTGGGTAAAGTCAATTGAAGATTCCCAGCTGCGAGGGTAATCCATCGGCGTGTAAAGTGCGATGCAATTTTCAAGCTAGATCGAGATTACATTGTCCGGGCGCATAGGAAATCTTCTCGCATGATGTAACGGCCGACGAGCGGCTTATTCGATTACACACGCGTTACCATGTGCGGTAAAGCAATTATGCCACCAGCTATACTCATTCCGCACAAAATAAGGAGAATTCGCGTCGCATTACATGGTTACAACGCTCATTCGAGCGGCGTTCCTTTACGCATCGGTCCTCCAGAAATAAACACGTTCTTCACTCTCTCTCTCTCTACTCGGAGTACACGCGGTTTGCGCGTGCGACGTACTTTGCAAGCACGTTCACTCCGAGTGAAACACTGAGTGAGGAAGAATGTGAAGAAGAGGACTGAAGAGGACGTAACAGTTCTGATAAGTTGAAAATGATAGCGTGGCGAGTTCGGTGTTGGTTTAATCGGAATAGCGCGCGAGAAGAGTAGAGTAATAAATGCGAGGACTCACCAGTTAAATGGAAGATCGATACCCCGGGAGATCGGACGTCGTCATGTATGATAAAAGCGAGGCTTTCCCACCTGCGAACAAAGGGAACGACGTCGTAGTCTCGAAGATCTCTCGGGCAGGAAGAGGGGCGCACAAGGGAAAGCCAGTGAGCGATATAGTTCTTACTCTATGAATCATCGGTGCGAGTCCCGCATTCTCTGAGAAACGTTTTCAAGGAAAAGAAGAAGGGAAGCGCGCAACTTCGTGATCCGCGCCACATGATCAATCATGCCAGTCGATAGAGAGGAGCCAATAACAAAATCGAGCGGCCGCCGCGCGTAAATAGGTCAGTTTCGGAGCAGTTGCCTGGAGCTCCGGTTGCGTCGAGCCAGGGTGGCCTTTGTTCGCGCTCCGAAACTGCCAGGCCAATAAACACGATGTACTGGCATCGCCGAGGGAAGCGAGCGAGCCTTATGAGAAGAGAGGATGCTATAGGAAAGGGATTGTTTTGTTCTTGAGGCTGGAAGGCCAGGGACCTGCTGAACTGGGACTCACAGCCGAGCTTACTTCTAACCTCACCTGAGCAGTTCGAGTGCGAGATCGCGCTGTATTTGTTTCAGGCTAGTTCTTGAGCAGAGAAGAGTCGCGCGCGTACACCGATTAGCATTGCGAGGCTGAGCGTGCGAAGCCGCGACATCGGAGCACCTTGAAGCAGGGAAATTCGGCGGTCCGAGCACGGAGCAGGTTAACGCGACGGTACACTGCCTTGTGCTTGCTTGCTCGGCTTCTACTTGCTTGGCTTGCTCGCCAGGCGCTACCCAGCAGCTGGCGCTTACGACGCGCCGCGCCGCGATATACAGCTGATCCTTGCATCGCACGTGCGCCGCCAGTACGCACGCACTCATCATCCCTCCAGCATAAGGATTCTTCGCCAATTCATTTCTTCCCACGCCCGTTATTCTCTCCTCGATCAACCAACTTCATTTCCTCATACATTTCACAATAAACTCCAAACGCATCCTGCCCCAGAGAACATTACTTTTGGTAGATATAAGTTTACTGTTCAATCTAACCCTTGCTAGAGTAGGCTTCTCAGAAATAAAGGAATGACTTAGGGTAGGCAGATATCAATGAATATATTCATTATAATACGTAATTGTTTAAATTCGCAATTACCGAATTATTGAAAAGTTGATCCTTTTCTATTGGACAACAGAAAATAAGTTCATGAATACTTTTACTTTGTAGTAGTTGGTCCTCACAAGGAGGCCTTTCACGAAATTGATTTATATTTATTTACTATCATTGGGATCATTCAATATTAATGGGAATAAAGAATAGTTAATAGAGAATGTTTGTATACAGCGATGCATCCACGCTGTAAGAATGGTTGGGTAATTTCAGATTAGGTTAATTAGTTCTACAGCATTGTAGGCACATGTGGGATTTCTCGGGATTGCTTGCTATTGTGATATATTTCTTGTGCAACAATTAACCGGGAACTGTCATCGGAAGTGGCAATAACAGTGAAGTGTGAACATTGTTTCTGATAGTTGGCGAATAATTCTTTGTGTCGAAACACGTGGAGCATCATGACAGAAACAGCAGCATTGCCGAAAAAGAAATACTACAGACAACGGGCTCATTCGAACCCAATTGCCGACCACTGCATAGAATAGTAAGTATTTGTAATTATGAATGAATAACCAATCTTTCACAGGAATTAATGACAATATTTCATCACTTTTAGCCCCACCAAGCCGGACTTGATGGACTGGAGCACGCTTTATCCACAACATTTCACCAGATCCAATAATGACAGTAAAGGAAACACACCGAACAAATGTGTTGAGTTTGCGGATGTCGGCTGTGGCTATGGAGGCCTACTTGGTATGTTGTTACATCCGTTAAACCTAGATTACAACCAAGTATATTAATAAAGTATTTACCTATAAGTTACATTGTCGCCAATGTTCCCTGATAGTCTGATCCTTGGTATGGAGATCAGAGTAAAGGTGTCTGACTATGTGATGGACCGTATAGCAGCATTGAGGTCACTAAATCCTGGCCACTATCAAAATATTGCTTGCTTAAGGTCGAATGCAATGAAGTACTTGCCAAATTACTTCTGCAAAGGACAGGTAAGAAACCAGAAATATTTTTGATGGAGTTAATAAAGGTAATTTATGTATGTTAATGGCAAATCTTTATTGCAGCTGAAAAAAATGTTCTTCCTGTATCCGGATCCACACTTTAAGAAATCCAAACATAAGTGGAGAATAATCAATAAGACACTTCTGGCAGAGTATGCCTATGTTTTGGCTGAAGGGGTATGTATAATGTTAATCTGTTGTGTATTATGATTTCTTATGTAAACAGGAAAGTTGTATTTTCTTTAAGGCCATTGTATATACAGTAACGGATGTTAAGGACTTGCATGAATGGATAGTACAACACTTCCAAGAACATCCACTGTTTGATGAAGTTCCAAAATCAGAATTGGTAAGAATCATGACATAATTAAAGTACTCTGTTTGAAGTACTTTAATTGGCAGTGTATGTAATACATCTTTTAATGCAGGAACAAGATCCAGTTGTTGAAAAATTGTACGAGAGTACAGAAGAGGGGCAGAAAGTGGCACGAAATAATGGTGACAAATTCCTGGCTGTATTTAGACGAATTGGAGATCCTTTCCTGAGAGATGGAGAATGATGATTATCAGATACTCCAGCCAGCTTTGCAGTAATAAAATTTTTCATTGGATTATCATTTTAACTAAGTCTTTGCATTTCATTCTTGCTATGTTTTAAAATTGAAAATGCCTGCGATGTTTTTCAATCGGAGAACGATACACGTCGTGCTTCTGGTTTTGAATTATCTCTGTCTGTGTCATCGACGACTGGATCACTAATTTTCCTTTTGTCTAAATTCGAAGGAATTATTAATATAAATAATCTAAAAATCAAAGGAGTCATTCAATTGCAAAATTGTAATTACAAGACATTTGGAAACTTGGAAATGGTTTCTTCAAGATTTCCTTCAAATAGTTAACGTGCCTAATATTTTCATCGTGAATCAAATGTTTTGTTTCGAGGCAGAACTCTTCGTGGAGTACTACGTAGAGCATCTGAAATATCGTATAGTTTTGGAAGCGACGTAAACAGTGCAGCATGTAAATATTACCTTTTCCATGATTGTACAAATAAGCGCTTGGGGCGACGAGATATACGATCTCTCGATCAATTTCTTTCGTTCCCACAAGTTCATTGAGAATTGAGAGTAGTGCAAATTCATTGGTTTCGACAAAGTATCTCGCATTATATGTTGCAGCCATTTGCTGTTAATAATATCCCTACAATTTATGAAAATCTTTAATATTTTCCATTAGTCATACTTGTGAATATTTTATACCAGAGTATTCCCTCCAGAATGAATGTGCAAACGGCAACTTCCTTCTTACTCATGCAGAAATCTTTCTTCCTACTTTTATTATTAATCGGTATTATATTCCCTGGGACGGTCTTTAGTTCATCGACAAGCGTCATAGTTGAGGATTCATTTTCGGGGCTGTGTATAACGCACCTTACGGAAAGGGTCTTGTAGAATGGCTTTGGTTCATCCACAATTTTTATCCATGGTTTCTATGCGTATTAATGTCAATTTTAACAACATAATAGTTTCTGAAATCCTCTACTGGATCCTGAAACGTACTGGTACATCCACCCCTTTTTCCGTAATAGTAAATTGATCTTTCAATTCCTCGGCGAGTAAATTATGTTTAAGAACAGATCGTTGGTGCTCCCTTCGATCACTAACATTTAAGAATTCGCAGGTCACACCTAGATCAATTTTGGCCGGTTGCCCCTTGGTGTAGATCCTTACCAAAAAGCTTCGTGTACAACTTCCTCGAATGAGTCCCTTTTTTGGCTGAACTTCCACATCCACTATGTCCGTTACTGACCGTCTGCATTAGGAAATAATCATATTTCTCGCGTTTTTACTCAGCTTCTAACACTAGATTCTACAGAGTCAATTTTAGATAATGACTGCAATGATTAAGCGAATGACTGCATTATTCATGAGAGTCTCAGCAGGCTATTGAAGGCGCGACCGTGTACGTGTATATGATATGCTAATGCATTCGATAGCCTGTTAACTAGGCTGTAATCAAATTTCAGTCAAGGTTTCTGCGATTGATTGCCTCTTTGCATCACCAATCCTTGCCGGAACTGGAAGACAAACCTTTTCCACTCGTAGGATAGAGTATCCAGCTTAGAGTTATTGTGAACCAGGATCATTCTGGTCGCGTAGTCGAACGTTGACATGCATTTAATGTGAATGCAGTGCGTATTAAAGTGAACCGGGGATTCTACTATCCTGATACAATCCGTCGGTATATAATCATATGATATTGGCAGCAAGCAGCCACAGGTGCCTTCTGCCGTAACTTTTAGTACGATTTCCTGAGAGCCTACTTTTAACGGTAGCTCGAACTGTAATTGTAATTATGGGTGAATGTTTCCAACGATTGGGAATGGGAATAGATCGCATGTTTTTTTTAATAAAGTGTAGTAAAGTACATTGTAACTCTCGAATACTCTCGCCCGGAATTTTAATATAATGACCCTGGTATTCCCCGGTTTGATGAGTCCCGTGGGCGTATCGCATGAAAATATCTCGCAATTTCTTGTGCGATTGATCTCCTCAAGGGGATCAATATTTATAGAATACGGCAGAGAAAAGCTGCTAACATTACGAA
Source organism: Ectemnius continuus (assembly GCA_910591665.1). Lineage (NCBI taxonomy): Eukaryota > Metazoa > Arthropoda > Insecta > Hymenoptera > Crabronidae > Ectemnius > Ectemnius continuus. Next base: position 14,565,515 of record OU342861.1, read on the forward strand.
TCCAATGTGCCTAAAAATACCATAAAGGAATTTATATTAATTGCATTAAATTTGATTTGACGATCATTGTTTACTTGATACACGAAATCCTTGTGACCAATGTTGACCCGACCGAAGTCGATGGTACGACCGTGGGGAATATGAAACAATTCCTCCGATCTCGGCACGCATTCCATGAGAAAGTTCATTATAATATGCCGATCATGACTTATTGCCAAATCCCAAGATATTTTTGATTTTCCCTCTAGCGTCGAGCGTAATTTTACCGTTAGTACATCCTCAATTTGTGCCTGCAAGGATTCGAGATCAATGGTAGTGTATGATTAGCGAGGAAATTAATTAAACACACCCCCAGCTCCCCAGACTTGGGGGTGATGTCACATAAATTCTCGTGGATACACTTGAACACTTTGCGAGTGAACGATATGCCCTGTTGCTTCATAACAGGCCGACAACCACAATCGTAAATCCTTCGTATGGTCCAAGAAATCGGGATATTTGTTGGATTAGTCAAAATCAATTTAATCCAGATGAAATCCTCATTTATTATCAGAGGACTGCCAATTAAATTTACCGCCTCAGTGGAACCTGGTTGAATATTGTTGAAGAGCTCGTTCAACCTGCATTTGTTGGACGTTTTAAAATTGCACGCTCAGAACACCCACGAATCTATTATTGAACCGATTGTTTACGCTCTGTATATTTATTTGCAACAAAAATAGTGAATCCTTTATAATAGGCGATTTTGTGAGTGGCTTTCGCGAGTGTAACGAGGAGTGGCACAAATGAGATGAGGGAGGAGTAGGGATGTAAACAAACCTGGATATTTTCATAAGACGCCAGAGCGAATATTTGCTCACGAACGGCGAGCTTCCGTAGCAGCATAGATTTTTCACCTATTATCACAAATAAATGAGTTCGGAAATAGCGGCGTGTTAAGAAAATAGCAGGCGGCGCGGCGCGTACCTGCAAAGTGGGCAAGACACAGGCACAGTTAACTTCGCATAAACTCCGAGGGATCTGTTTCTCGACAATAGCGTCTGTTTTGCTATTCTTCCGGACAAGATATTTCACAGACAGCTCGTAGTAGCCGACTGTATGAGGTGTGATTGTTAAATTAATTTCCTCGTGATCCCCTGGAACCACTGATCCAAGATCAGGCGTTATTTCCACATCAGTCGCGATGTCACCCATTGGCCAATTGCGATGCTCGCATATAATTTTAAAGTGAATCATCACTGCGCTCAGATTGAATATGTGAAATGTCAAGGCCCTCGGGAAATTATATTCTTGCTCGAGAAAATTTAACTCGCTAGGCACCACCTGAATAACAATATTTTCATAACAAGTCATTTTGCCAGTTCTCGTGATTCAATTATTGACTGTACCATTAGATAACTCTCTTCGCCTTTTCCGGAAACTCGCAAAGTAACGCTACGTGTCGACTGGCACGTCCTGCTCTTTTCCAAGGTACACATGTCGCAGTATACCTCGAAATCGTACTCGCAATTAGACGTAGGACACAAAGTCCACTCGTGCCATATAATATCATTAGAGAGAATCTCCCCGGACAAAAGGTCGATTCTAAGTTCAGGGGGTACCGAAGAAAATTCATACCTGCAATCAAAGAAGTCTTAACGTAATTGTGTCATATAACTGACCGATCGTTTCTACATAATTACGAAGGAAGTTCCGTTTTACTTGATCACATGACGTGTCACATTGCGCATTGCCACACGTTGCGTGTGCTCCGAGCCAGGAAAAGTCGGTGGGAAATTGACGGTATTACTATTGCTGAAGCAGACATTTCCATACTCGGCGTACCCTTTGAAATACACGTAAATCTCGTCGTTCTCATTACCGTTTAATTGAATTGCCCATCGCTCTACATAAATCTCACCGTCCTCGGGCTTCGGTGCCATCTCGACAGCAATTATTTGAAACTCACTAGGACGGAAGAATCAGTCAGCAAATTTCGAGGGACTTGATTAACGAGAGAAGTTGATAGTCATACGAGTGAATTACACCGATCATCGGCTTCACTGTAAATCGGGAGACTTCGGGGGGTACGAAGCGAAACATGACAGGCAGTTTTCCCGATTTTCTTATAAGAAAAGTAGTGTGAACTAGACGCAGGGGTACACAAGGTGGCATTACCACTGCATGTGGTATTTCATACTCGGGGATCCAACTGATAGAAGAAGCAGCAACAGAGCTACCTTTTTGGAATGCAGAATTAATCAGGAGAGTGACACCAAATGTAAAAATTATATTGTAAATCGTGAGAAGCGAACCTATCGCTCGTATTGTCGTGACATAAGGAAATACGAAATATTTATCTCGGTCATTTTCGTCAACAACCGTGGCGACCATTTCCCTGAAGAAGAATGGGTGTTTCGAATTGGGGTAGAAACGAATTTCAAAAAGAACTGAATCACTTGCTCGGATGACTGCTCTTGGAGGCGTCACCGCAAATACCCCATCAGCATCTGCAATGATCGAATTCGCTAGAGATACGCTCGCGATTCGCTCCAAATCTCTCGGCTACCTTTCTCCCACTCAATCGTTAAGTTATCATCGGTGAGATTGGTCATGGATATTACTTGTGGTATTTTTTGCACCGGCGTATCTTCACTGCGGGTACCCGCACTGTCGATGTGCGGGAAGACGAAGTAATTCTTCGACAATGACACCGGTGGCAATGGACCAATAGTGTACACATTGTCATTCATGTACCCATCGAATCCGTCTTTCATCTCCCAAGGGCAGTCACATTGAGAAAAGCTTTCATTCTTCAAGACGACTGAACCGCAGTATCCAAATAATCTTATCATAACGGGTTCCTAAATTGTATAAGTTCCTAATTGCAGTGCCCACCATTCGTTTCATTCGTGATTTTCTAGTAAACATGTTTGTTTACCTGATGTAGTATTAAAGCAGGCAGAACCAAAGTGTATTTTCTAATTTCTGCCGGAGTGAATGTTATTGTGATAGTCTGCGAGGATCGTGGACCAATCGTTCCGTGAACAGGTTCCACTTTGAATATCGGGTATTGAGGATCAACGTCCAACAGAAATGTCGCCGATGCTTTCGACTGATTAGTCAGCTTGATCCGTTTTTTTACCACTGATCTTTTAGTATCCGAACAAAATACCAACGTCGACGTCGAAGGTGCCACTTGTGGGCCTACCGGTGGGTCGTTTTCGAAAATATTAACACAGAACTTAACGCTGGAATTTCTTAGGATTATTATGTAAATACCAATGCTAGATCCACGAGCGACCATCTGCAGCACAGCATCCTTCGAGTCAAGTACAACAAAGTAATCTATGTTTTTCGAGAATGGAATGAAAGGACGATAGCAAATTTCGATACTGTAAACTTCCTTCGGTTTTAAGGTCCACATATAATTGCGGAGATCAAAGACGTGATCCAAAGGATTTGTTCCTGGATCTCGTTGCACCTCGTACGTTTGATTTTTCTGTATTGATCTTCGAGCATTAATGGCTCAGGAGCATTGTAATTGTAAATTGGCTAGGCTAAAGAGAAAGGACACTTACGCTCGAGTCATTCATTACTTGAATTGTTCTCACTAAGGTTTTCCCCACTTCGACATCGTTAAAATTCAGCTCGATCACCCTCATTGTGAGTAAATTACGACAGCAAACAATATCGCGAGACGAACTCTGCTCCACAACGTGGAAGATAATAATCTGATAATATTGATATTGATATGTCAGAGGTAAATTGTCTTGAAGTGAGGCAATCGATTGTAATCGTAATAAAAAAAAAACAGAGATGCCAATCGAAATTGTTCTATTTGGATTTCTGGTTTCGCAGTCCCGCCGATCTCCTTAATATTCCCTCCCAAAAACCCGCAGAACAAAGAATCTTTATTTTCCCAATCCAGACACTGTTTGTCCGACAGATAATTCACACATACCTGTAAAATATTTCTCGCAATATTTGGCGCAGTTTTAAGTGTACGAGAAGATAACTGCTGGACAAAGAACTGTACACAAGTTGTACGATTGGCTGCTTTTGCAGCGCAATACATTTGAGTGAAAGGGAAACTTCATCTGCCAGACAAAAGTGACTATCAAAATTGTTTGATTGCCGGGAATCGTGTTTACATTTTCCTGACCGATAATTGCAGCAGTACAACTCGCGGATCAAGTGTTTTATTTACAATTTTTTATAATCTTTTGCAACCTCATATCTTGCTAATTAGATCTTTGCTGCAACGCTCTTTCTTCTGCGAATATGCCGCTCTGATTTCTTACGACTCATGACCTTGCATCTACTTGCGCTCCGATAATCTCCGCTACTCCAATTTTCAAGGCCAAAGATATATAAGCATGTATATGCGGAACAAATCCTTTACGTGCGAAATGAATGAATCAGCGCTGGGAGAGCTCGTGGGAGATATACTTCCTTCTGGTCCATTCATCCGAATTGATTGGATCTTCCGAGAAAGCCTGTGAAAAAACCCAGGTGGCCCGGAAATCCACGCGAATCCTAGGCAATCCCAATGATCATTTTGAATTTCACAATAGCCTCCGTCGAAGTACACCTGACTGGTTTACACGGCTATTGCAAATATCTAAAGTCTTTCTATTGATATTCTCCATCTGTACTGGCTCGGGCAGTAATATTTAAATATTGCTGCACAATGAATTCCTGTGCATTAGAAGTCTCTATATATCATTGCTGTAGAGAATATCAATGGCAAAAATTGAATAGAACATAAATTATTCGAAGGAGGAGATCGGCGCTGCGCTCGGTGCAGCTGTCAAAGTGCTATGCTTGCAGCAGCAGCGAGAGCAGTGCCGATCAGGCCAGCGCACAGCACAGCAGAGAAACGCAAGCGCGACGCGGGGCAGCTCGACGCCTGAGATTCTCCGTGAAGGTTGCCCACCACGGTTGCAGGAGGCATCAGTCGGACGCACAAACTCCGGCGGAAAAAGAAAAGGACGCGATTAACGGGCGGCTGTGCGCGAGTGTGGATTCCGGTTCAAGATTTATTTGTAAGTTTCGTCATCCGATATTGGGAGGTGACGTTACCTGGATTCTCGTCTTTATGGCTCGCTGACGGTGCGCTCGTCTCGGCAAAATGGCACGGCAGGATCTCCTGCGTCTCTTCTGCTTCTCCCTGCTGACATGTAATCTCTTTGGCTGCGTCTTCTCCGCTAGCCTCGACTCCGTCTACGAGGAGTGTAAGTTCCCAAAAAATCTTCACCACCCTGCTTCTTCAAGTTTTCATTGGAACGCCCTTGTCAGTTAAGCGTTCCTCTGTTCTTGCATTCACGATTAACCTTCCGCAGATGGATTGGAGACCGAGAGGATCTGTCATCCTTTGGGCAAGAAGCGGACCATTAACATTGGGTCCTCCGCTGTGATTGTCAAGTCGAAATACCTGTTCGATCACTGGTTTGTCAGTGCACCAAAACATTGTAAGTTCGCGTTCAAGGCTGAGAGAGGAGACGGCTTGTTTGCTGTCATACAGAAGATGTCCTTTAGGCGAAACCACTCGCAGTGTATCGACTACGTGCAGGTGCGTACATTAATTCGTTTAGTATCCACCTGCTATTTTTTCCTTCTTGTTTGTTTGACATTTATCTGTGAATTTTTCATTAATCTTTGAACCATTTTGATTGACTGATTGACTCCAATAAATAGTAAACATTGCATATGATTGTTTTGATATGAATTTTCCGAGGATCGAATACGATAATGCAGGAAAGCATATTGTGATTAAAGTTCATTAAAGACCTGTTAATCTTAGTCATAATTTTTATATGGAAATAATGTTGATAATATTACCCATTGTTGTTACACTTTGTTACCTGTTATTGTGACATCATTCAAGAGCAGTAGAGTGAAGTGTTGCATAGAGTGATTTAAATATGTCAGCATATTCTGAGAAATATGATTCATTAGTTCAAGAGGAAGGATGATCATAAGACACAAAGGTTCTGTGGCAACATCGACCGAAGTAAGGACACTATCAATACTCTGGGAGATTCCGATGAGAGCTTTTACTCAGAAGAAACGAGCCTTCCCACTTTTGCTGAATACGATCCAAGTGACCACAAGTCTGGTGGAGAGATAGAGACAGAAATCTACATTTCAAAAGAGAGACTACAAGAATTTGAACGTCTTGATCTCAGTATAGTGTATACACCATACAAAAGTAAGTCAACGAGTATCTGCTAATAATTATTATTAACAAGAGTATGCTAATGTGCAATTATTACTACAGAAATTAATCTTCATGCAGATTGCAATACTGTGGAGCCTCAAAAGTACAAGCCTATCATCGGGAACAAGATTTGCATCCGTAAGGAACTATTTTGCGATGGTTATTACAACTGTATTCCGGGCGTATTTTGCGACGACGAGAGGGATTGCCCGAAGAATCCACATGAGATCACCAGCAGTGGTGCTGGGACCAATGTCACGGTAGGAGCGGTGACAACGATGATCCTGTGCTTCATCATATTCGTGATGTGCCTATGGATATGCAAACGATCGCAAAAGCTCTGTTGGTCTACCGATTGTGCGGGTCCACAAGTGTGTTCGAGGCCAGGAACATTGTCGCGCGAGCCAGGAGTATACGAGCACAGAGCTGTCGCTGCCAGACCGCCTACTGCACCGATGCTCGAAGTAGCAGTGACACCTTCAGTTGCGGATAAAGACTTGCCCCCCAGCTACGATTCTCTTTTTCCTGAACAGAGCAATCCTGTCAGGTCGTGAACGTAGCTTATTGATGCTTCCTTAAATTCGCGGTGTGGATGTCTAATGTTTTAATTAGGCACCACGGCGCGGGGCACACTTTCTTCTTCCCATATAAAACACGATCAAGACTTTGGCCCCCGAGTGATTCTTGGCGGGATATTTTTCCATAAAATGCAGAGGATTCATGTAATAGTCTATTTTACGTTCATTCGTTCAGGTTCGAAGTAATAGAGAAATACGTATTTATTTAGGTACTTTAGAAACGGTAAACATGTTTTGCCAAGTACGGTCTACTGAATATTCACTCGTACGCATAAGATAACTACGGCCGTGATTTTTGATATGCGCCTATTCAAGAACCATTCGTCTCGATTATATATTATAAATATATTCTCGTCCAGACATGTGTATGTTTCGAGGATTTACTGTTACAAATGTTCGTAAACTGTATGTATTTGTATTGTGTAAATATTGAATTTTTGATAATAAAGTTTTATATGTATGTATTTAAAAATATATATATAAAAACAATTTTATATTCAAAAAGATAGTGAATGAGTTATTGTTCCTGAGTCGAATCCGTGTGCTCAAGTAGCCAGAGACAAAGATTAATTAAGTTGTCAATTTCGGCCGTGCCTGAGGCCAATGGATGATTGTCTTCGTAAACGAGCATCCTGTAATATTACGATTTTCAATTAATGTAATAATGAAGCACGCCACGTGTAAATCGACACTTACTTTGTCTTGACGTTATTTGCCTTGAGACGATGATACCACAATTTGCCTTGCGATGGTGGTACACGTAAATCATTTGTGCCAATGCAGAGTAGGGTGGGAGCTTTGACTTTATTTACGTGGACAATTGGCGAGGCTTTAAACATTTTTAAAAGCATTTCGACTTGTGTCGATTGATCAATTGGCACACTTTCATCAAAGGGGAAATTCACCTCAGCTGCACACCTGCAAAAAAGAAATAAAGCATTTTTATTACGTCCTCACACCATGAACAATCCACAGAAATCTAATATTCATAGATTCATCCTGCACAATTGTACTGAATTTTTTCAGTTCATTTTAGCATTGTCGATTATTTTATTCGACAATTAAGCTTACACATCGTGACGGTATGCAATTTTCTCTTCCTTAGTCAGAGCATTGCGACTGCAATATAAATCGCAGAATTAAAAGCTACGAAAGTTCTTTAGAAAGAGAGTATTTTTTTTACCAGTCGGGAATGTCTGATATTGTAAACATAGCGGCGATGTCAATCACTGGATTCCTTGCGACGACTGCTTTATACATATCCTAAACACAGTCGACATTTTAATGTTATTCCAGAAAATATAATACTGTGGTGATAATTTTTTTTTGGCATTCTATTATCATACCGGATATTGACCACTCAAATGTGTTACAAGAAATCCTCCATGCGAACCCCCAGTGAGAGCTACACGATTGGGGTCAAGCCATGGGTATTTTTTTAATGCTTCTTTAGTAGCAGCTACACAATCCCTTACATCAACATCTCCCACTTTGCCCTGAAGATATTCAACATTTTTTGAGCCCATACCCGTTGATCCTCGATAATTTACTTGGAGTACTGGCATACCTAGAATAATAATTTATTTTCATATGTGTTCTGTAAGTATTTTGAAAGGAAATGCTCAATATTGCAGATTACCTAACAATGTAAGCAAAGAGTAATCAAGGGAAAATGCATTTGCATAATTAGAATGTGGTCCACCATGAATTGCTACAATCAAAGGTAGAGATTTATCCTTTCCAGTCTTTGGTCCAAAGTAAATGTAATTGAAATGCCCTAAAATTTCAAATTTTCTGTTTAAATTTGTTATCTATAGAATTTTAAAAACAGACAACTGAAAAATATTCGTCTATTAGTACTCACGGACTTCTTCGTTTGTATCATAATCATATTCACTGGTTTCGTACATTAATTCATCAAAACCAGGAATTTCCAATGGGGTCGTGATGTTTATCCTGTTAATATTTCCATCCTTCATTACTGTTTCCTCAAATTTTCCTACTGTGAGAGCTGTAGGACTCATTAAAGATGTTTCCGCAAATGCAATAACATCTTTATGTACATCAAGAATACTCAGACTACTTTTACCGTTTTGGATTTCAACCATTTCCTTTGTTTCTACAAGGCAAATATTAATTGTTAAAGAACAACTTTCTATTTCCTTCTATAAAAGGCAGTGTTGATTAGTAATACCATCTTACTTGTATCAACGATGTAAGAACGAACGTTATTTTGTTGTGGAGAACTCAGAAATATGTATCGGGAATCACTGCTCCAGCATCGTTGTGGCAGTCGACCATACAGCCCAAAAAAGTGATCGGAATTTTTAATTGGTAGAGAAGTTTCAACAACCTTCACTAATACATCAGCCTGCATACAAATTATACCATTTAAGTTCATGAATATTTGTGTCTATGTTCAATATTTTTAATTACCTTCTGTTCAAGAGATTCGATATCAAGATACATAAGTCTGTGGGCATTATGGTGAGCACCACCAGCTTCACGCTCAAGCCAAATAAGATTCTTTCTTTCAAGATCAAATCTGGGCGACCGTACGGCACATCCGTCTGCCGAGAGTTTGCCTGATACATATAACACAATTTATAATTAAAGTCATACAGCAGTCGACGTTGAAAAGTAATTGTTTCATACGATATTTTCCATCCTTAAGGAAGAAGATCCACGACAGCCTGTTAGTACATGCGATAAGTCCTAAGTGTCTTGGCTCGTGTTTCCAGGCAAGACCCACTATGCCTTGGCTGTCTTTTGTCCAGAGGACTTGGCCAGGTGATAATTCATCAGGTAAACCCAATTGAGCAGAAATTGTATCTGTAGTAGTATCAAGAACAGCAACAATAGGTCTATGTTTTCCTACTAATTGTTCTCCCCAGTGTGGCTTATAAACATGTTCATTACCCTATAGAAAAAAGTGTTGTATTTTAGTTCCTGGAAAAGATAGTAGTAGCTACTAAAATTTATAAACCTTACCACAGATACTTCATTGTCCTTTCCATTCTTATCCTTATCTTTCTCAGTAGGTTTCTGCTTATAGAATGGTTCAGACTTTGGTAATTTCTTTTCTGCTATGTACAGTACTTTTGTCTTATCAGGTGACCACTCAAAAGATCCAAACTCAGCTAATATGAAAATGATAAAAGTATAACAGATTTAAATACAAAGAATTCAAACTAGAATTGATTAATAATAATATTAAATGTTTACAATCAGTGTAGACATCGCCATGCACATCCAGAGCACTCAAATCATAATTCTTAACAAGGTGCTGCTTATCCCAGATCTCAATAAATTGTTTTGTGCTATTGTCTACAGTGGCTTGTCGAAGTACTGCTCTCCTTTGTTCATCCAGGGTTGAGGCAGACATTAACCTTGGACAATCACAAATATTTATTAGTATATCTGTTTAATCATCAGTCTGAATCATAAATTGTTACTATATGAAAACATACTCTGTAGTAATATCAACTGGAAAACTCTTTGAGGTCGGTGTTAAATCAGAATTCATACAGTGACTTTGGATGAACTTCTGATTTGTTTTCCTCTCCAAATTTCTCTGAGACCAAATACTGAGTATTGACAGTCCATTGCTTGATGCTTGAATTTTGGCATCGCTTAATGAAGGATTCTGCGCTATTGCTTTGTACAGCTTAACAATTTTCTCTATCTGAAACGAATAATTAGCATACTGAGTGTCCGTAAATTTTCTTTATAAATAATGTTAGTATAACGGACGAATCTCTCACCTGGTTAGAGGCCATCCTGCACAGCATTTATCTTGCAACAGACTGCTTTTCACTTCGCTCTGCACACAGTTGACACAAGTTAAAAATTAAACATGTGACTGATAAGAATTAAGTACAGATAAAGCAGCTAAAATGCATATCTGTAACGTGGCAATTGATATTTACAGTCGGATAGCCTGAATCTTACCAAAACCGATCACAGTTACTGTTCAAAAATAGTCACTCCCACCTTTGCCTATCAGAAAAGTTTGCTGTTTCATTCTGAGTTTTATTTTTAAGCTTTCTGTTGAAATATAAGGTTATCATGCAAAATATAAATTCGACACCCTCAAATTTCCCAAAAGCAGTTAAATTACACGCAGAAAGAACGTATGGAGAAAGAAAGGATGAATTAAATAATTCGATATACCTCTGGTTCAACGGCACTTGTAAAATTCTATAGCTGTTTCAGCACGATGAAAGTTTGTACACATATAACATATATATCTGTGGCGGAAGCACGATGGCAAGTCTGAATCGCTATTTCGGCTTTGTTATCGATCGAAATGATGATGTTAATTAACAAATTCAACTTCAAACTTTACAATAGCTTTCCAGTACTATGGCATATTTAATATTTTAGTAATATTTTTTATTATCCCTCGATTGACCATTGCTCTCAGAGCTTTTCATTAGTTTTGGGCTTAGTCTACTTATAATTCAGTAATACATTCTATGCATATCCTTTATTACTGTCCTAGAAATGATTTGGACAATATATTTATTATTAAAAATCATATTGAATTCTTTTGTATATTCAAATTTTTTTCGATTCGCGCCCTTTCTTGCTGGGTATAAAAATAAAGGATTTAAAATCCGTTGGAGAAGTCGAGGCATCAATGCTGGCCTATGATTGGCTGGACTTGGCGCGCAATCTAGGCCCGCGTAGGCGACATTCCAAGTGACGTCACACTTCGCTAGGATTCGTCGACGCGCGTAGGAATATGAAAAACGCAAAGAAGCTAAAGCCAAGATCTACTTCCTTCCTCAGTTGGACGAAGGAAGGGCTGCGGGTGACTGCGGGCGCGAGTTTGTCCGCTACATGGGTGGTTTCGAATTAGGTAAGTAGATTTGCTGTTTCCTATATAATTCAGCAATGTCCATAGTTTTCAGTTAAGCCTAAGAATTCCGGGAGCAGTGAGTAACCCTAGTGTTAAGTGTCTTGTGCTGAATTGCTGTACTAATCGAAAACGGTTTGCTTCCTTCGCAGATTTCTTCAACTCCATTGCGGGGGTGGGTTGGCGTCCATCGTTGATGCAACAGGTTTCAACTTGCAAACGACGCGGCGTCCCAACAATTTCCTTCCTGGTAGTGAGTACTGAACCACTACCTCTCTTATGTACTCGTGTTTGTTCTTGCTATTGTAATTGAGTAGGAAATTTAGGATTTTTGTTCATTTATTGAGAAGTGAAAAAGTACGTTAGAATTACGTAATCGCGACCGTTACAGTTCGTCAGGATTTCGGTAGCTCTTTACGATTGAGCCAATTTATTGCTAGCTTGCAGCAAATGCTCTTGCTATTGTAATTGTGTAGGAAATTTAGGGATTTTATTCATTTATTGAAAAGTGAAAAAGTACGTTAGAATTACGTAATCGCGACCGTTACAGTTCGCCAGGATTTCGATAGCTCTTTACGATCGAGCCAATTCATTGTTAGCTTGCAGCTTGCAGCAAATGCTGCGCTTCCTATTGTAATTGAGTGGGAAATTTAGGATTTTGATTCATTTACCGAGAAATGAAAAAGTACGTTAGAATTACGTAATCGCGACCGTTACAGTTCGTCAGGATTTCGGTAGCTCTTTACGATTGAGCTAATATATTGCTAGCTTGCAGCAAATGCTGCTCTTGCTATTATAATTGAGTAGGAAATTCAGGATTTTGAATCATTTACCGAGAAATGAAAAAGTACGTTACAATTACGTAATCGCGACCGTTACAATTCGCCAGGATTTCGACAGCTCTTTGCGACTGAGCCAATTTATTGCTAGCATGCAGCAAATGCTGTTCTTGCTATTATAATTGAGTAGGAAATTCAGGATTTTGAATCATTTACCGAGAAATGAAAAAGTACGTTAGAATTGCGTAATCGCGACCGTTACAATTCGGCAGCTCTTTGCGATTGAGCCAATATATTGCTAGCTTGCAGCAAATGCTGTTCTTGCTATTATAATTGAGTAGGAAATTCAGGATTTTGAATCATTTACCGAGAAATGAAAAAGTACGTTACAATTACGTAATCGCGACCGTTACAGTTCGCCAGGATTTCGGTAGCTCTTTGCGATTGAGCCAATATATTGCTAGCTTGCAGCAAATGCTGTTCTTGCTATTATAATTGAGTAGGAAATTCGGGATTTTGAATCATTTACCGAGAAATGAAAAAGTACGTTACAATTACGTAATCGCGACCGTTACAATTCGCCAGGATTTCGACAGCTCTTTGCGACTGAGCCAATTTATTGCTAGCATGCAGCAAATGCTGTTCTTGCTATTATAATTGAGTAGGAAATTCAGGATTTTGAATCATTTACCGAGAAATGAAAAAGTACGTTAGAATTGCGTAATCGCGACCGTTACAATTCGGCAGCTCTTTGCGATTGAGCCAATATATTGCTAGCTTGCAGCAAATGCTGTTCTTGCTATTATAATTGAGTAGGAAATTCAGGATTTTGAATCATTTACCGAGAAATGAAAAAGTACGTTACAATTACGTAATCGCGACCGTTACAGTTCGCCAGGATTTCGGTAGCTCTTTGCGATTGAGCCAATTTATTGCTAGCTTGCAGCAAATGCTGTTCTTGCTATTATAATTGCGTAGGAAATTCAGGATTTTGAATCATTTACCGAGAAATGAAAAAGTACGTTACAATTACGTAATCGCGACCGTTACAATTCGCCAGGATTTCGGCAGCTCTTTGCGACTGAGCCAATTTATTGCTAGCATGCAGCAAATGCTGTTCTTGCTATTATAATTGAGTAGGAAATTCAGAATTTTGAATCATTTACTGAGAAATGAAAAAGTACGTTAGAATTGCGTAATCGCGACCGTTACAGTTCGCCAGGATTTCGGTAGCTCTTTGCGATTGAGCCAATATATTGCTAGCTTGCAGCACATGCTGTTCTTGCTATTATAATTGAGTAGGAAATTCAGGATTTTGAATCATTTACCGAGAAATGAAAAAGTACGTTACAATTACGTAATCGCGACCGTTACAGTTCGCCAGGATTTCGGCAGCTCTTTGCGACTGAGCCAATTTATTGCTAGCATGCAGCAAATGCTGTTCTTGCTATTATAATTGAGTAGGAAATTCAGAATTTTGAATCATTTACTGAGAAATGAAAAAGTACGTTAGAATTGCGTAATCGCGACCGTTACAGTTCGCCAGGATTTCGGTAGCTCTTTGCGATTGAGCCAATATATTGCTAGCTTGCAGCACATGCTGTTCTTGCTATTATAATTGAGTAGGAAATTCAGGATTTTGAATCATTTACCGAGAAATGAAAAAGTACGTTACAATTACGTAATCGCGACCGTTACAGTTCGCCAGGATTTCGGCAGCTCTTTGCGATTGAGCCAATTTATTGCTAGCTTGCAGCAAATGCTCCTTAAATTAAAAGCATTTATGTTCGCGTCGTGTGAAGTGCTGCATTTGATTCCCTACAATTGCGAAAGGAATTCGAGATTTTTCTCAGATATTGAAGATTGTAATAGCGTCTTCGCTTCGGTGACCGTTACAACTACGATGAGTCACCTCGAAATAATGGCTCTTGTATTATAATAATTTGTTAGGAGAAATGCCATTGCAAAACTGTGAATATTTAATAATTCAAGGAATTTTTGCAAATATTTATGAATAATAATGCTTATGACTTGCAATTATATGTATCTTTTCAGATTTTCATAAGAAATCAGTAATGATTATTGAAACTTGCAATATATTATACATTTTTTTATTGCTCGCGACTAAAAAAACACAGACGTACGCCATAACACACTTTCATCCATTCCACCCAGATTCCCCCTCATCATTTTCTTTGTCTAATATTACTTCTTTACAGGAGCGTTTTGCTATTTCATTTTGCCGTCGAGTGGCGTAATTTAAAAATTAGAATCTGTGTTTTATTTCGCAAATAATGACGGTGGGCTCCGCGTAGCCGGGCTGTCCTCGGTTATAAAATCAGTGTTGAGGCGACGATTTGGTATGTGCTTATACTCGTCCGCGTTCATATGTAGTCTTTTTTGCTCGTCGCGGTCGTAGAGTTTTTTTCGCGTTACATAGTGCTACGATCGTAGAGTCAGTGTCCAGCTTGCAGAGGAGGGTGACTCCATCGAGCAATTTCATTGGTCATACCAAGGTGCGTGTATTACTATATATGTTTTCTGCCGAACTCCTTATCTCCCCCAACCAGTGGTACTCAACCACCCTTCTAACTCTCGAGTCTCAACGGTCTCAACCGTCTCAACTTCTCTTCCACTCAGTGGATCTCAACTTCTCTTCCACTCAGTGGATCTCAACTTCTCTTTTAATTTTTTAAACTTGACTTCTTTTGAAATTATAATGAATCCCACCTTTTCTTCTAAATTGTATGCTTGAACTGTTCACTAATATACTTCGTTTTTTTGCAGGTTGAGGTATTAAAGCTATCCAAATAGCTGAAGGAGTAAGTCCTTTCTTACGATTCCTCTGGTTCTTCAGCATGTCGTAGGACGAATGGTCCGAATCGGCACGGAGGGCTGGTTGTATTGCTATCATCAATAATGGGCATAGTGACAGCGTGTATAGTGTACTGGAAAAAGTACACTATGCTCGTCAATTGTATAAATTGTTTATTTATTAGCAAGGTCAGGATTTTCTTGCATTTCGCGATTGGAAAATTGTTCTCCTCCAATACTTCAAGATATTATTCATATTATTAGAAATTACATCAACGATATATTATTTATTATTCATAACTTCGACCAATTCATTGAATTCATTGAATTCATTGAATTCACATTGAATTCATTCAATGATATTGTAATCTTTATTCAAATTTGTTTAACATTGCGTTTTGTATGCTTGTATCAATTGATTGTAGTAAAAGTAGACTTATAAATGCAAGAAAATATTTCGCGAAGTGTAGATTCTTGAATTAAAGCTGTTGTGTCAATACAATGTAAATTTTATATATTTGTACTTCAAATGAATACACAGCTTTGATGAAGGAGTCACACCAGGTTAATATAGACAGTTGACCCGACAGATTATTATGTTTTTCCTAGTATTTACAAACTTTATTATTTATAAACTTCATTATTTATCAACGTTATTTAATATTAATTAAATATTCAACTACTGACAATCCAAGAACATTTATCTGTACTGATATAATATTGTAAAATGAGAAATCAATATTCTCATTAATTGCAATTATGCAATTTTTAGTTAACTATCTATTTATACTGCGATATTTTGAAAGATTGATAACATCGTTACATTATATTATGAAATGAATACAAATATGTACTGCATTAGGTCTAGCGAATGAAATAGTTGCATTTATATGAAATATTTGTCAACGAAAAAGGAAATTTGAGTAAATTAGGGAAAAATTACTGTAAAAGTTAACTTAAGTCTTCTAAAATTGTGGAAGTATATAGGATTTATATAATACCTGTAGGTTTCAGTTACTTTCTGTAACTTTCTGTAAATTTGCTTTCCCAATGTGGAATTGATTAGCCTGATAAGGTATGGACTTAGAATCCTTATGTAGAATGGTCCTACCTCACTTGTAATATGGTTGGTCAATCCCTTTCTCTGTATCGTGGTCTATCGGTGGTGAGTTTCTACTTGTTGGTTGTGATGGGAATATGTGTGTTGAGTAGGCCGGCACTCAACGTATGTGACTCATCCAAGCGACCTGTGGGACTCTCAGCTGTTTAGCCTTTGCGATCACTGTTAGTCTTTGATCGGCCGAATTGCAAGTACTTCCGATGTAGAGTCAATGCACTTAGCTTGCTTTATTTATTATTATTGTGCACATAGTATGCAGAATTTATTATTATTATGCACATAGTATGCAGAATTTATTATAATAATTAAGATCGACATTTAGATTTCGTTACAATTAGGTAATCGCGACCGTTACAGTTCGTCAGCTCTTTGCGACTGAGCCAATTTATTGCTAGCTTGCAGGAAATGCTGTTCTTGCTATTGTAATTGAGTAGGAAATTCAGAATTTTGAATCATTTATTGAGAAATGAAAAAGTACGTTAGAATTGCGTAATCGCGACCGTTACAATTCGGCAGCTCTTTGCGACTGAGCCAATTTATTGCTAGCTTGCAGCAAATGCTGTTCTTGCTATTATAATTGAGTAGGAAATTCAGGATTTTGAATCATTTACCGAGAAATGAAAAAGTACGTTAGAATTGCGTAATCGCGACCGTTACAATTTGCCAGGATTTCGGCAGCTCTTTGCGATTGAGCCAATTTATTGCTAGCTTGCAGCAAATGCTGTTCTTGCTATTATAATTGCGTAGGAAATTCAGGATTTTGAATCATTTACCGAGAAATGAAAAAGTACGTTACAATTACGTAATCGCGACCGTTACAGTTGGTCAGGATTTCCGTAGCTCTTTGCGACTGAGCCAATATATTGTTAGCTTGCAGCAAATGCTGTTCTTGCTATTATAATTGAGTAGGAAATTCGGGATTTTGAATCATTTACCGAGAAATGAAAAAGTACGTTAGAATTGCGTAATCGCGACCGTTACAATTCGGCAGCTCTTTGCGACTGAGCCAATTTATTGCTAGCTTGCAGCAAATGCTGTTCTTGCTATTATAATTGAGTAGGAAATTCGGGATTTTGAATCATTTACCGAGAAATGAAAAAGTATGATAGAATTGCGTAATCGCGACCGTTACAGTTCGCCAGGAATTTGGCAGCTCTTTGCGACTGAGCCAATATATTGTTAGCTTGCAGCAAATGCTGTTCTTGCTATTATAATTGAGTAGGAAGTTCGGGATTTTGAATCATTTACCGAGAAATGAAAAAGTATGATAGAATTGCGTAATCGCGACCGTTACAGTTCGCCAGGAATTTGGCAGCTCTTTGCGACTGAGCCAATTTATTGCTAGCATGCAGCAAATGCTGTTCTTGCTATTATAATTGAGTAGGAAATTCGGGATTTTGAATCATTTACCGAGAAATGAAAAAGTACGTTACAATTACGTAATCGCGACCGTTACAATTTGCCAGGAATTCGGCAGCTCTTTGCGACTGAGCCAATATATTGTTAGCTTGCAGCAAATGCTGTTCTTGTTATTATAATTGAGTAGGAAATTCGGGATTTTGAATCATTTACCGAGAAATGAAAAAGTATGATAGAATTGCGTAATCGCGACCGTTACAGTTCGCCAGGAATTCGGCAGCTCTTTGCGACTGAGCCAATATATTGTTAGCTTGCAGCAAATGCTGTTCTTGCTATTATAATTGAGTAGGAAATTCGGGATTTTGAATCATTTACCGAGAAATGAAAAAGTACGTTACAATTACGTAATCGCGACCGTTACAATTTGCCAGGAATTCGGCAGCTCTTTGCGACTGAGCCAATTTATTGCTAGCATGCAGCAAATGCTGTTCTTGCTATTATAATTGAGTAGGAAATTCGGGATTTTGAATCATTTACCGAGAAATGAAAAAGTATGATAGAATTGCGTAATCGCGACCGTTACAGTTCGCCAGGAATTTGGCAGCTCTTTGCGACTGAGCCAATATATTGTTAGCTTGCAGCAAATGCTGTTCTTGCTATTATAATTGAGTAGGAAGTTCGGGATTTTGAATCATTTACCGAGAAATGAAAAAGTATGATAGAATTGCGTAATCGCGACCGTTACAGTTCGCCAGGAATTTGGCAGCTCTTTGCGACTGAGCCAATTTATTGCTAGCATGCAGCAAATGCTGTTCTTGCTATTATAATTGAGTAGGAAATTCGGGATTTTGAATCATTTACCGAGAAATGAAAAAGTACGTTACAATTACGTAATCGCGACCGTTACAATTTGCCAGGAATTCGGCAGCTCTTTGCGACTGAGCCAATATATTGTTAGCTTGCAGCAAATGCTGTTCTTGTTATTATAATTGAGTAGGAAATTCGGGATTTTGAATCATTTACCGAGAAATGAAAAAGTATGATAGAATTGCGTAATCGCGACCGTTACAGTTCGCCAGGAATTCGGCAGCTCTTTGCGACTGAGCCAATATATTGCTAGCATGCAGCAAATGCTGTTCTTGCTATTATAATTGAGTAGGAAATTCGGGATTTTGAATCATTTACCGAGAAATGAAAAAGTACGTTACAATTACGTAATCGCGACCGTTACAATTTGCCAGGAATTCGGCAGCTCTTTGCGACTGAGCCAATATATTGTTAGCTTGCAGCAAATGCTGTTCTTGTTATTATAATTGAGTAGGAAATTCGGGATTTTGAATCATTTACCGAGAAATGAAAAAGTATGATAGAATTGCGTAATCGCGACCGTTACAGTTCGCCAGGAATTCGGCAGCTCTTTGCGACTGAGCCAATATATTGTTAGCTTGCAGCAAATGCTGTTCTTGCTATTATAATTGAGTAGGAAATTCGGGATTTTGAATCATTTACCGAGAAATGAAAAAGTACGTTACAATTACGTAATCGCGACCGTTACAATTCGCCAGGAATTCGGCAGCTCTTTGCGACTGAGCCAATTTATTGCTAGCATGCAGCAAATGCTGTTCTTGCTATTATAATTGAGTAGGAAATTCGGGATTTTGAATCATTTACCGAGAAATGAAAAAGTACGTTACAATTACGTAATCGCGACCGTTACAATTTGCCAGGAATTCGGCAGCTCTTTGCGACTGAGCCAATTTATTGCTAGCTTGCAGCAAATGCTGTTCTTGCTATTATAATTGAGTAGGAAGTTCGGGATTTTGAATCATTTACCGAGAAATGAAAAAGTATGATAGAATTGCGTAATCGCGACCGTTACAGTTCGCCAGGAATTTGGCAGCTCTTTGCGACTGAGCCAATTTATTGCTAGCATGCAGCAAATGCTGTTCTTGCTATTATAATTGAGTAGGAAATTCGGGATTTTGAATCATTTACCGAGAAATGAAAAAGTACGTTACAATTACGTAATCGCGACCGTTACAATTTGCCAGGAATTCGGCAGCTCTTTGCGACTGAGCCAATATATTGTTAGCTTGCAGCAAATGCTGTTCTTGTTATTATAATTGAGTAGGAAATTCGGGATTTTGAATCATTTACCGAGAAATGAAAAAGTATGATAGAATTGCGTAATCGCGACCGTTACAGTTCGCCAGGAATTCGGCAGCTCTTTGCGACTGAGCCAATATATTGTTAGCTTGCAGCAAATGCTGTTCTTGCTATTATAATTGAGTAGGAAATTCGGGATTTTGAATCATTTACCGAGAAATGAAAAAGTACGTTACAATTACGTAATCGCGACCGTTACAATTTGCCAGGAATTCGGCAGCTCTTTGCGACTGAGCCAATATATTGTTAGCTTGCAGCAAATGCTGTTCTTGTTATTATAATTGAGTAGGAAATTCGGGATTTTGAATCATTTACCGAGAAATGAAAAAGTATGATAGAATTGCGTAATCGCGACCGTTACAGTTCGCCAGGAATTCGGCAGCTCTTTGCGACTGAGCCAATATATTGTTAGCTTGCAGCAAATGCTGTTCTTGCTATTATAATTGAGTAGGAAATTCGGGATTTTGAATCATTTACCGAGAAATGAAAAAGTACGTTACAATTACGTAATCGCGACCGTTACAATTCGCCAGGAATTTGGCAGCTCTTTGCGACTGAGCCAATTTATTGCTAGCATGCAGCAAATGCTGTTCTTGCTATTATAATTGAGTAGGAAATTCGGGATTTTGAATCATTTACCGAGAAATGAAAAAGTACGTTACAATTACGTAATCGCGACCGTTACAATTTGCCAGGAATTCGGCAGCTCTTTGCGACTGAGCCAATTTATTGCTAGCATGCAGCAAATGCTGTTCTTGCTATTATAATTGAGTAGGAAGTTCGGGATTTTGAATCATTTACCGAGAAATGAAAAAGTATGATAGAATTGCGTAATCGCGACCGTTACAGTTCGCCAGGAATTTGGCAGCTCTTTGCGACTGAGCCAATTTATTGCTAGCATGCAGCAAATGCTGTTCTTGCTATTATAATTGAGTAGGAAATTCGGGATTTTGAATCATTTACCGAGAAATGAAAAAGTACGTTACAATTACGTAATCGCGACCGTTACAATTTGCCAGGAATTCGGCAGCTCTTTGCGACTGAGCCAATATATTGTTAGCTTGCAGCAAATGCTGTTCTTGTTATTATAATTGAGTAGGAAATTCGGGATTTTGAATCATTTACCGAGAAATGAAAAAGTATGATAGAATTGCGTAATCGCGACCGTTACAGTTCGCCAGGAATTCGGCAGCTCTTTGCGACTGAGCCAATATATTGTTAGCTTGCAGCAAATGCTGTTCTTGCTATTATAATTGAGTAGGAAATTCGGGATTTTGAATCATTTACCGAGAAATGAAAAAGTACGTTACAATTACGTAATCGCGACCGTTACAATTCGCCAGGAATTCGGCAGCTCTTTGCGACTGAGCCAATTTATTGCTAGCATGCAGCAAATGCTGTTCTTGCTATTATAATTGAGTAGGAAGTTCGGGATTTTGAATCATTTACCGAGAAATGAAAAAGTACGTTACAATTACGTAATCGCGACCGTTACAATTTGCCAGGAATTCGGCAGCTCTTTGCGACTGAGCCAATTTATTGCTAGCTTGCAGCAAATGCTGTTCTTGCTATCATAATTGCGTAGGAAGTTCGGGATTTTGAATCATTTACCGAGAAATGAAAAAGTATGATAGAATTGCGTAATCGCGACCGTTACAGTTCGCCAGGAATTTGGCAGCTCTTTGCGACTGAGCCAATATATTGTTAGCTTGCAGCAAATGCTGTTCTTGCTATTATAATTGAGTAGGAAGTTCGGGATTTTGAATCATTTACCGAGAAATGAAAAAGTATGATAGAATTGCGTAATCGCGACCGTTACAGTTCGCCAGGAATTTGGCAGCTCTTTGCGACTGAGCCAATTTATTGCTAGCATGCAGCAAATGCTGTTCTTGCTATTATAATTGAGTAGGAAATTCGGGATTTTGAATCATTTACCGAGAAATGAAAAAGTACGTTACAATTACGTAATCGCGACCGTTACAGTTCGCCAGGAATTCGGCAGCTCTTTGCGACTGAGCCAATATATTGTTAGCTTGCAGCAAATGCTGTTCTTGTTATTATAATTGAGTAGGAAATTCGGGATTTTGAATCATTTACCGAGAAATGAAAAAGTATGATAGAATTGCGTAATCGCGACCGTTACAATTCGCCAGGAATTCGGCAGCTCTTTGCGACTGAGCCAATTTATTGCTAGCATGCAGCAAATGCTGTTCTTGCTATTATAATTGAGTAGGAAATTCGGGATTTTGAATCATTTACCGAGAAATGAAAAAGTACGTTACAATTACGTAATCGCGACCGTTACAATTCGCCAGGAATTCGGCAGCTCTTTGCGACTGAGCCAATATATTGTTAGCTTGCAGCAAATGCTGTTCTTGTTATTATAATTGAGTAGGAAATTCGGGATTTTGAATCATTTACCGAGAAATGAAAAAGTATGATAGAATTGCGTAATCGCGACCGTTACAGTTCGCCAGGAATTCGGCAGCTCTTTGCGACTGAGCCAATATATTGTTAGCTTGCAGCAAATGCTGTTCTTGCTATTATAATTGAGTAGGAAATTCGGGATTTTGAATCATTTACCGAGAAATGAAAAAGTACGTTACAATTACGTAATCGCGACCGTTACAATTCGCCAGGATTTCGGCAGCTCTTTGCGACTGAGCCAATTTATTGCTAGCATGCAGCAAATGCTGTTCTTGCTATTATAATTGAGTAGGAAATTCGGGATTTTGAATCATTTACCGAGAAATGAAAAAGTACGTTACAATTACGTAATCGCGACCGTTACAATTTGCCAGGAATTCGGCAGCTCTTTGCGACTGAGCCAATTTATTGTTAGCTTGCAGCAAATGCTGTTCTTGCTATTATAATTGAGTAGGAAATTCGGGATTTTGAATCATTTACCGAGAAATGAAAAAGTATGATAGAATTGCGTAATCGCGACCGTTACAGTTCGCCAGGAATTTGGCAGCTCTTTGCGACTGAGCCAATTTATTGCTAGCATGCAGCAAATGCTGTTCTTGCTATTATAATTGAGTAGGAAATTCGGGATTTTGAATCATTTACCGAGAAATGAAAAAGTACGTTACAATTACGTAATCGCGACCGTTACAATTTGCCAGGAATTCGGCAGCTCTTTGCGACTGAGCCAATATATTGTTAGCTTGCAGCAAATGCTGTTCTTGCTATTATAATTGAGTAGGAAATTCGGGATTTTGAATCATTTACCGAGAAATGAAAAAGTATGATAGAATTGCGTAATCGCGACCGTTACAGTTCGCCAGGAATTCGGCAGCTCTTTGCGACTGAGCCAATATATTGTTAGCTTGCAGCAAATGCTGTTCTTGCTATTATAATTGAGTAGGAAATTCGGGATTTTGAATCATTTACCGAGAAATGAAAAAGTACGTTACAATTACGTAATCGCGACCGTTACAATTTGCCAGGAATTCGGCAGCTCTTTGCGACTGAGCCAATTTATTGCTAGCATGCAGCAAATGCTGTTCTTGCTATTATAATTGAGTAGGAAATTCGGGATTTTGAATCATTTACCGAGAAATGAAAAAGTATGATAGAATTGCGTAATCGCGACCGTTACAGTTCGCCAGGAATTTGGCAGCTCTTTGCGACTGAGCCAATATATTGTTAGCTTGCAGCAAATGCTGTTCTTGCTATTATAATTGAGTAGGAAGTTCGGGATTTTGAATCATTTACCGAGAAATGAAAAAGTATGATAGAATTGCGTAATCGCGACCGTTACAGTTCGCCAGGAATTTGGCAGCTCTTTGCGACTGAGCCAATTTATTGCTAGCATGCAGCAAATGCTGTTCTTGCTATTATAATTGAGTAGGAAATTCGGGATTTTGAATCATTTACCGAGAAATGAAAAAGTACGTTACAATTACGTAATCGCGACCGTTACAATTTGCCAGGAATTCGGCAGCTCTTTGCGACTGAGCCAATATATTGTTAGCTTGCAGCAAATGCTGTTCTTGTTATTATAATTGAGTAGGAAATTCGGGATTTTGAATCATTTACCGAGAAATGAAAAAGTATGATAGAATTGCGTAATCGCGACCGTTACAGTTCGCCAGGAATTCGGCAGCTCTTTGCGACTGAGCCAATATATTGTTAGCTTGCAGCAAATGCTGTTCTTGTTATTATAATTGAGTAGGAAATTCGGGATTTTGAATCATTTACCGAGAAATGAAAAAGTACGTTACAATTACGTAATCGCGACCGTTACAATTTGCCAGGAATTCGGCAGCTCTTTGCGACTGAGCCAATATATTGTTAGCTTGCAGCAAATGCTGTTCTTGTTATTATAATTGAGTAGGAAATTCGGGATTTTGAATCATTTACCGAGAAATGAAAAAGTATGATAGAATTGCGTAATCGCGACCGTTACAGTTCGCCAGGAATTCGGCAGCTCTTTGCGACTGAGCCAATATATTGTTAGCTTGCAGCAAATGCTGTTCTTGCTATTATAATTGAGTAGGAAATTCGGGATTTTGAATCATTTACCGAGAAATGAAAAAGTACGTTACAATTACGTAATCGCGACCGTTACAATTCGCCAGGATTTCGGCAGCTCTTTGCGACTGAGCCAATTTATTGCTAGCATGCAGCAAATGCTGTTCTTGCTATTATAATTGAGTAGGAAATTCGGGATTTTGAATCATTTACCGAGAAATGAAAAAGTACGTTACAATTACGTAATCGCGACCGTTACAATTTGCCAGGAATTCGGCAGCTCTTTGCGACTGAGCCAATTTATTGCTAGCTTGCAGCAAATGCTGTTCTTGCTATTATAATTGAGTAGGAAGTTCGGGATTTTGAATCATTTACCGAGAAATGAAAAAGTATGATAGAATTGCGTAATCGCGACCGTTACAGTTCGCCAGGAATTTGGCAGCTCTTTGCGACTGAGCCAATTTATTGCTAGCATGCAGCAAATGCTGTTCTTGCTATTATAATTGAGTAGGAAATTCGGGATTTTGAATCATTTACCGAGAAATGAAAAAGTACGTTACAATTACGTAATCGCGACCGTTACAATTTGCCAGGAATTCGGCAGCTCTTTGCGACTGAGCCAATATATTGTTAGCTTGCAGCAAATGCTGTTCTTGTTATTATAATTGAGTAGGAAATTCGGGATTTTGAATCATTTACCGAGAAATGAAAAAGTATGATAGAATTGCGTAATCGCGACCGTTACAGTTCGCCAGGAATTCGGCAGCTCTTTGCGACTGAGCCAATATATTGTTAGCTTGCAGCAAATGCTGTTCTTGCTATTATAATTGAGTAGGAAATTCGGGATTTTGAATCATTTACCGAGAAATGAAAAAGTACGTTACAATTACGTAATCGCGACCGTTACAATTTGCCAGGAATTCGGCAGCTCTTTGCGACTGAGCCAATATATTGTTAGCTTGCAGCAAATGCTGTTCTTGTTATTATAATTGAGTAGGAAATTCGGGATTTTGAATCATTTACCGAGAAATGAAAAAGTATGATAGAATTGCGTAATCGCGACCGTTACAGTTCGCCAGGAATTCGGCAGCTCTTTGCGACTGAGCCAATATATTGTTAGCTTGCAGCAAATGCTGTTCTTGCTATTATAATTGAGTAGGAAATTCGGGATTTTGAATCATTTACCGAGAAATGAAAAAGTACGTTACAATTACGTAATCGCGACCGTTACAATTCGCCAGGAATTCGGCAGCTCTTTGCGACTGAGCCAATTTATTGCTAGCATGCAGCAAATGCTGTTCTTGCTATTATAATTGAGTAGGAAATTCGGGATTTTGAATCATTTACCGAGAAATGAAAAAGTACGTTACAATTACGTAATCGCGACCGTTACAATTTGCCAGGAATTCGGCAGCTCTTTGCGACTGAGCCAATTTATTGCTAGCTTGCAGCAAATGCTGTTCTTGCTATTATAATTGAGTAGGAAGTTCGGGATTTTGAATCATTTACCGAGAAATGAAAAAGTATGATAGAATTGCGTAATCGCGACCGTTACAGTTCGCCAGGAATTTGGCAGCTCTTTGCGACTGAGCCAATTTATTGCTAGCATGCAGCAAATGCTGTTCTTGCTATTATAATTGAGTAGGAAATTCGGGATTTTGAATCATTTACCGAGAAATGAAAAAGTACGTTACAATTACGTAATCGCGACCGTTACAATTTGCCAGGAATTCGGCAGCTCTTTGCGACTGAGCCAATATATTGTTAGCTTGCAGCAAATGCTGTTCTTGTTATTATAATTGAGTAGGAAATTCGGGATTTTGAATCATTTACCGAGAAATGAAAAAGTATGATAGAATTGCGTAATCGCGACCGTTACAGTTCGCCAGGAATTCGGCAGCTCTTTGCGACTGAGCCAATATATTGTTAGCTTGCAGCAAATGCTGTTCTTGCTATTATAATTGAGTAGGAAATTCGGGATTTTGAATCATTTACCGAGAAATGAAAAAGTACGTTACAATTACGTAATCGCGACCGTTACAATTCGCCAGGATTTCGGCAGCTCTTTGCGACTGAGCCAATTTATTGCTAGCATGCAGCAAATGCTGTTCTTGCTATTATAATTGAGTAGGAAATTCGGGATTTTGAATCATTTACCGAGAAATGAAAAAGTACGTTACAATTACGTAATCGCGACCGTTACAATTTGCCAGGAATTCGGCAGCTCTTTGCGACTGAGCCAATTTATTGCTAGCTTGCAGCAAATGCTGTTCTTGCTATTATAATTGAGTAGGAAGTTCGGGATTTTGAATCATTTACCGAGAAATGAAAAAGTATGATAGAATTGCGTAATCGCGACCGTTACAGTTCGCCAGGAATTTGGCAGCTCTTTGCGACTGAGCCAATTTATTGCTAGCATGCAGCAAATGCTGTTCTTGCTATTATAATTGAGTAGGAAATTCGGGATTTTGAATCATTTACCGAGAAATGAAAAAGTACGTTACAATTACGTAATCGCGACCGTTACAATTTGCCAGGAATTCGGCAGCTCTTTGCGACTGAGCCAATATATTGTTAGCTTGCAGCAAATGCTGTTCTTGTTATTATAATTGAGTAGGAAATTCGGGATTTTGAATCATTTACCGAGAAATGAAAAAGTATGATAGAATTGCGTAATCGCGACCGTTACAGTTCGCCAGGAATTCGGCAGCTCTTTGCGACTGAGCCAATATATTGTTAGCTTGCAGCAAATGCTGTTCTTGCTATTATAATTGAGTAGGAAATTCGGGATTTTGAATCATTTACCGAGAAATGAAAAAGTACGTTACAATTACGTAATCGCGACCGTTACAATTTGCCAGGAATTCGGCAGCTCTTTGCGACTGAGCCAATTTATTGCTAGCATGCAGCAAATGCTGTTCTTGCTATTATAATTGAGTAGGAAATTCGGGATTTTGAATCATTTACCGAGAAATGAAAAAGTATGATAGAATTGCGTAATCGCGACCGTTACAGTTCGCCAGGAATTTGGCAGCTCTTTGCGACTGAGCCAATATATTGTTAGCTTGCAGCAAATGCTGTTCTTGCTATTATAATTGAGTAGGAAGTTCGGGATTTTGAATCATTTACCGAGAAATGAAAAAGTATGATAGAATTGCGTAATCGCGACCGTTACAGTTCGCCAGGAATTTGGCAGCTCTTTGCGACTGAGCCAATTTATTGCTAGCATGCAGCAAATGCTGTTCTTGCTATTATAATTGAGTAGGAAATTCGGGATTTTGAATCATTTACCGAGAAATGAAAAAGTACGTTACAATTACGTAATCGCGACCGTTACAATTTGCCAGGAATTCGGCAGCTCTTTGCGACTGAGCCAATATATTGTTAGCTTGCAGCAAATGCTGTTCTTGCTATTATAATTGAGTAGGAAATTCGGGATTTTGAATCATTTACCGAGAAATGAAAAAGTATGATAGAATTGCGTAATCGCGACCGTTACAGTTCGCCAGGAATTCGGCAGCTCTTTGCGACTGAGCCAATATATTGTTAGCATGCAGCAAATGCTGTTCTTGCTATTATAATTGAGTAGGAAATTCGGGATTTTGAATCATTTACCGAGAAATGAAAAAGTACGTTACAATTACGTAATCGCGACCGTTACAATTTGCCAGGAATTCGGCAGCTCTTTGCGACTGAGCCAATATATTGTTAGCTTGCAGCAAATGCTGTTCTTGTTATTATAATTGAGTAGGAAATTCGGGATTTTGAATCATTTACCGAGAAATGAAAAAGTATGATAGAATTGCGTAATCGCGACCGTTACAGTTCGCCAGGAATTCGGCAGCTCTTTGCGACTGAGCCAATATATTGTTAGCTTGCAGCAAATGCTGTTCTTGCTATTATAATTGAGTAGGAAATTCGGGATTTTGAATCATTTACCGAGAAATGAAAAAGTACGTTACAATTACGTAATCGCGACCGTTACAATTCGCCAGGAATTTGGCAGCTCTTTGCGACTGAGCCAATTTATTGCTAGCATGCAGCAAATGCTGTTCTTGCTATTATAATTGAGTAGGAAATTCGGGATTTTGAATCATTTACCGAGAAATGAAAAAGTACGTTACAATTACGTAATCGCGACCGTTACAATTTGCCAGGAATTCGGCAGCTCTTTGCGACTGAGCCAATTTATTGCTAGCTTGCAGCAAATGCTGTTCTTGCTATTATAATTGAGTAGGAAGTTCGGGATTTTGAATCATTTACCGAGAAATGAAAAAGTATGATAGAATTGCGTAATCGCGACCGTTACAGTTCGCCAGGAATTTGGCAGCTCTTTGCGACTGAGCCAATTTATTGCTAGCATGCAGCAAATGCTGTTCTTGCTATTATAATTGAGTAGGAAATTCGGGATTTTGAATCATTTACCGAGAAATGAAAAAGTACGTTACAATTACGTAATCGCGACCGTTACAATTTGCCAGGAATTCGGCAGCTCTTTGCGACTGAGCCAATATATTGTTAGCTTGCAGCAAATGCTGTTCTTGTTATTATAATTGAGTAGGAAATTCGGGATTTTGAATCATTTACCGAGAAATGAAAAAGTATGATAGAATTGCGTAATCGCGACCGTTACAGTTCGCCAGGAATTCGGCAGCTCTTTGCGACTGAGCCAATATATTGTTAGCTTGCAGCAAATGCTGTTCTTGCTATTATAATTGAGTAGGAAATTCGGGATTTTGAATCATTTACCGAGAAATGAAAAAGTACGTTACAATTACGTAATCGCGACCGTTACAATTTGCCAGGAATTCGGCAGCTCTTTGCGACTGAGCCAATATATTGTTAGCTTGCAGCAAATGCTGTTCTTGTTATTATAATTGAGTAGGAAATTCGGGATTTTGAATCATTTACCGAGAAATGAAAAAGTATGATAGAATTGCGTAATCGCGACCGTTACAGTTCGCCAGGAATTCGGCAGCTCTTTGCGACTGAGCCAATATATTGTTAGCTTGCAGCAAATGCTGTTCTTGCTATTATAATTGAGTAGGAAATTCGGGATTTTGAATCATTTACCGAGAAATGAAAAAGTACGTTACAATTACGTAATCGCGACCGTTACAATTCGCCAGGAATTCGGCAGCTCTTTGCGACTGAGCCAATTTATTGCTAGCATGCAGCAAATGCTGTTCTTGCTATTATAATTGAGTAGGAAATTCGGGATTTTGAATCATTTACCGAGAAATGAAAAAGTACGTTACAATTACGTAATCGCGACCGTTACAATTTGCCAGGAATTCGGCAGCTCTTTGCGACTGAGCCAATTTATTGCTAGCTTGCAGCAAATGCTGTTCTTGCTATTATAATTGAGTAGGAAGTTCGGGATTTTGAATCATTTACCGAGAAATGAAAAAGTATGATAGAATTGCGTAATCGCGACCGTTACAGTTCGCCAGGAATTTGGCAGCTCTTTGCGACTGAGCCAATTTATTGCTAGCATGCAGCAAATGCTGTTCTTGCTATTATAATTGAGTAGGAAATTCGGGATTTTGAATCATTTACCGAGAAATGAAAAAGTACGTTACAATTACGTAATCGCGACCGTTACAATTTGCCAGGAATTCGGCAGCTCTTTGCGACTGAGCCAATATATTGTTAGCTTGCAGCAAATGCTGTTCTTGTTATTATAATTGAGTAGGAAATTCGGGATTTTGAATCATTTACCGAGAAATGAAAAAGTATGATAGAATTGCGTAATCGCGACCGTTACAGTTCGCCAGGAATTCGGCAGCTCTTTGCGACTGAGCCAATATATTGCTAGCTTGCAGCAAATGCTGTTCTTGCTATTATAATTGAGTAGGAAATTCGGGATTTTGAATCATTTACCGAGAAATGAAAAAGTACGTTACAATTACGTAATCGCGACCGTTACAATTCGCCAGGATTTCGGCAGCTCTTTGCGACTGAGCCAATTTATTGCTAGCATGCAGCAAATGCTGTTCTTGCTATTATAATTGAGTAGGAAGTTCGGGATTTTGAATCATTTACCGAGAAATGAAAAAGTACGTTACAATTACGTAATCGCGACCGTTACAATTTGCCAGGAATTCGGCAGCTCTTTGCGACTGAGCCAATTTATTGCTAGCTTGCAGCAAATGCTGTTCTTGCTATCATAATTGCGTAGGAAGTTCGGGATTTTGAATCATTTACCGAGAAATGAAAAAGTATGATAGAATTGCGTAATCGCGACCGTTACAGTTCGCCAGGAATTTGGCAGCTCTTTGCGACTGAGCCAATATATTGTTAGCTTGCAGCAAATGCTGTTCTTGCTATTATAATTGAGTAGGAAATTCGGGATTTTGAATCATTTACCGAGAAATGAAAAAGTATGATAGAATTGCGTAATCGCGACCGTTACAGTTCGCCAGGAATTTGGCAGCTCTTTGCGACTGAGCCAATTTATTGCTAGCATGCAGCAAATGCTGTTCTTGCTATTATAATTGAGTAGGAAATTCGGGATTTTGAATCATTTACCGAGAAATGAAAAAGTACGTTACAATTACGTAATCGCGACCGTTACAATTTGCCAGGAATTCGGCAGCTCTTTGCGACTGAGCCAATATATTGTTAGCTTGCAGCAAATGCTGTTCTTGTTATTATAATTGAGTAGGAAATTCGGGATTTTGAATCATTTACCGAGAAATGAAAAAGTATGATAGAATTGCGTAATCGCGACCGTTACAATTCGCCAGGAATTTGGCAGCTCTTTGCGACTGAGCCAATTTATTGCTAGCATGCAGCAAATGCTGTTCTTGCTATTATAATTGAGTAGGAAATTCGGGATTTTGAATCATTTACCGAGAAATGAAAAAGTACGTTACAATTACGTAATCGCGACCGTTACAATTTGCCAGGAATTCGGCAGCTCTTTGCGACTGAGCCAATATATTGTTAGCTTGCAGCAAATGCTGTTCTTGTTATTATAATTGAGTAGGAAATTCGGGATTTTGAATCATTTACCGAGAAATGAAAAAGTATGATAGAATTGCGTAATCGCGACCGTTACAGTTCGCCAGGAATTCGGCAGCTCTTTGCGACTGAGCCAATATATTGTTAGCTTGCAGCAAATGCTGTTCTTGCTATTATAATTGAGTAGGAAATTCGGGATTTTGAATCATTTACCGAGAAATGAAAAAGTACGTTACAATTACGTAATCGCGACCGTTACAGTTCGCCAGGAATTCGGCAGCTCTTTGCGACTGAGCCAATTTATTGCTAGCATGCAGCAAATGCTGTTCTTGCTATTATAATTGAGTAGGAAATTCGGGATTTTGAATCATTTACCGAGAAATGAAAAAGTACGTTACAATTACGTAATCGCGACCGTTACAATTTGCCAGGAATTCGGCAGCTCTTTGCGACTGAGCCAATTTATTGCTAGCTTGCAGCAAATGCTGTTCTTGCTATTATAATTGAGTAGGAAATTCGGGATTTTGAATCATTTACCGAGAAATGAAAAAGTATGATAGAATTGCGTAATCGCGACCGTTACAGTTCGCCAGGAATTTGGCAGCTCTTTGCGACTGAGCCAATTTATTGCTAGCATGCAGCAAATGCTGTTCTTGCTATTATAATTGAGTAGGAAATTCGGGATTTTGAATCATTTACCGAGAAATGAAAAAGTACGTTACAATTACGTAATCGCGACCGTTACAATTTGCCAGGAATTCGGCAGCTCTTTGCGACTGAGCCAATATATTGTTAGCTTGCAGCAAATGCTGTTCTTGTTATTATAATTGAGTAGGAAATTCGGGATTTTGAATCATTTACCGAGAAATGAAAAAGTATGATAGAATTGCGTAATCGCGACCGTTACAGTTCGCCAGGAATTCGGCAGCTCTTTGCGACTGAGCCAATATATTGTTAGCTTGCAGCAAATGCTGTTCTTGCTATTATAATTGAGTAGGAAATTCGGGATTTTGAATCATTTACCGAGAAATGAAAAAGTACGTTACAATTACGTAATCGCGACCGTTACAATTCGCCAGGAATTCGGCAGCTCTTTGCGACTGAGCCAATTTATTGCTAGCATGCAGCAAATGCTGTTCTTGCTATTATAATTGAGTAGGAAATTCGGGATTTTGAATCATTTACCGAGAAATGAAAAAGTACGTTACAATTACGTAATCGCGACCGTTACAATTTGCCAGGAATTCGGCAGCTCTTTGCGACTGAGCCAATTTATTGCTAGCTTGCAGCAAATGCTGTTCTTGCTATCATAATTGCGTAGGAAGTTCGGGATTTTGAATCATTTACCGAGAAATGAAAAAGTATGATAGAATTGCGTAATCGCGACCGTTACAGTTCGCCAGGAATTTGGCAGCTCTTTGCGACTGAGCCAATATATTGTTAGCTTGCAGCAAATGCTGTTCTTGCTATTATAATTGAGTAGGAAGTTCGGGATTTTGAATCATTTACCGAGAAATGAAAAAGTATGATAGAATTGCGTAATCGCGACCGTTACAGTTCGCCAGGAATTTGGCAGCTCTTTGCGACTGAGCCAATTTATTGCTAGCATGCAGCAAATGCTGTTCTTGCTATTATAATTGAGTAGGAAATTCGGGATTTTGAATCATTTACCGAGAAATGAAAAAGTACGTTACAATTACGTAATCGCGACCGTTACAATTTGCCAGGAATTCGGCAGCTCTTTGCGACTGAGCCAATATATTGTTAGCTTGCAGCAAATGCTGTTCTTGTTATTATAATTGAGTAGGAAATTCGGGATTTTGAATCATTTACCGAGAAATGAAAAAGTATGATAGAATTGCGTAATCGCGACCGTTACAATTCGCCAGGAATTTGGCAGCTCTTTGCGACTGAGCCAATTTATTGCTAGCATGCAGCAAATGCTGTTCTTGCTATTATAATTGAGTAGGAAATTCGGGATTTTGAATCATTTACCGAGAAATGAAAAAGTACGTTACAATTACGTAATCGCGACCGTTACAATTTGCCAGGAATTCGGCAGCTCTTTGCGACTGAGCCAATATATTGTTAGCTTGCAGCAAATGCTGTTCTTGTTATTATAATTGAGTAGGAAATTCGGGATTTTGAATCATTTACCGAGAAATGAAAAAGTATGATAGAATTGCGTAATCGCGACCGTTACAGTTCGCCAGGAATTTGGCAGCTCTTTGCGACTGAGCCAATATATTGTTAGCTTGCAGCAAATGCTGTTCTTGCTATTATAATTGAGTAGGAAATTCGGGATTTTGAATCATTTACCGAGAAATGAAAAAGTACGTTACAATTACGTAATCGCGACCGTTACAATTTGCCAGGATTTCGGCAGCTCTTTGCGATTGAGCCAATTTATTGCTAGCTTGCAGCAAATGCTGTTCTTGCTATTATAATTGAGTAGGAAATTCGGGATTTTGAATCATTTACCGAGAAATGAAAAAGTACGTTACAATTACGTAATCGCGACCGTTACAATTTGCCAGGATTTCGGCAGCTCTTTGCGATTGAGCCAATTTATTGCTAGCTTGCAGCAAATGCTGTTCTTGCTATTATAATTGCGTAGGAAATTCAGGATTTTGAATCATTTACTGAGAAATGAAAAAGTACGTTAGAATTGCGTAATCGCGACCGTTACAATTCGCCAGGATTTCGGCAGCTCTTTGCGACTGAGCCAATATATTGCTAGCTTGCAGCAAATGCTGCTCTTGCTATTGTAATTAAGTAGGAAATTCAGGATTTTGAATCATTTACCGAGAAATGAAAAAGTATGATAGAATTGCGTAATCGCGACCGTTACAATTCGCCAGGATTTCGGCAGCTCTTTGCGACTGAGCCAATTTATTGTTAGCTTGCAGCAAATGCTGTTCTTGCTATTATAATTGAGTAGGAAATTCGGGATTTTGAATCATTTACCGAGAAATTGAAAAAGTACGTTACAATTACGTAATCGCGACCGTTACAGTTCGTCAGCTCTTTGCGACTGAGCCAATTTATTGCTAGCTTGCAGCAAATGCTGTTCTTGCTATTATAATTGAGTAGGAAATTCGGGATTTTGAATCATTTACCGAGAAATGAAAAAGTATGATAGAATTGCGTAATCGCGACCGTTACAGTTCGCCAGGAATTTGGCAGCTCTTTGCGACTGAGCCAATATATTGTTAGCTTGCAGCAAATGCTGTTCTTGCTATTATAATTGAGTAGGAAATTCGGGATTTTGAATCATTTACCGAGAAATGAAAAAGTACGTTACAATTACGTAATCGCGACCGTTACAATTTGCCAGGATTTCGGCAGCTCTTTGCGATTGAGCCAATTTATTGCTAGCTTGCAGCAAATGCTGTTCTTGCTATTATAATTGCGTAGGAAATTCAGGATTTTGAATCATTTACTGAGAAATGAAAAAGTACGTTAGAATTGCGTAATCGCGACCGTTACAATTCGCCAGGATTTCGGCAGCTCTTTGCGACTGAGCCAATATATTGCTAGCTTGCAGCAAATGCTGCTCTTGCTATTGTAATTAAGTAGGAAATTCAGGATTTTGAATCATTTACCGAGAAATGAAAAAGTATGATAGAATTGCGTAATCGCGACCGTTACAATTCGCCAGGATTTCGGCAGCTCTTTGCGACTGAGCCAATTTATTGTTAGCTTGCAGCAAATGCTGTTCTTGCTATTATAATTGAGTAGGAAATTCGGGATTTTGAATCATTTACCGAGAAATTGAAAAAGTACGTTACAATTACGTAATCGCGACCGTTACAGTTCGTCAGCTCTTTGCGACTGAGCCAATTTATTGCTAGCTTGCAGCAAATGCTGTTCTTGCTATTATAATTGAGTAGGAAATTCGGGATTTTGAATCATTTACCGAGAAATGAAAAAGTACGTTACAATTACGTAATCGCGACCGTTACAATTTGCCAGGATTTCGGCAGCTCTTTGCGATTGAGCCAATTTATTGCTAGCTTGCAGCAAATGCTGTTCTTGCTATTATAATTGCGTAGGAAATTCAGGATTTTGAATCATTTACTGAGAAATGAAAAAGTACGTTAGAATTGCGTAATCGCGACCGTTACAATTCGCCAGGATTTCGGCAGCTCTTTGCGACTGAGCCAATATATTGCTAGCTTGCAGCAAATGCTGTTCTTGCTATTATAATTGCGTAGGAAATTCAGGATTTTGAATCATTTACCGAGAAATGAAAAAGTATGATAGAATTGCGTAATCGCGACCGTTACAGTTCGCCAGGAATTCGGCAGCTCTTTGCGACTGAGCCAATATATTTTTAGCTTGCAGCAAATGCTGTTCTTGCTATTATAATTGAGTAGGAAATTCGGGATTATGAATCATTTACGGAGAAATGAAAAAGTACGTTACAATTACGTAATCGCGACCGTTACAGTTCGTCAGGATTTCGGTAGCTCTTAGCTCTTGCGAACACAAGAGATATTAGATTAGATTAACACAGGAGATATCAGTATGCAGAATGTATTATTATTATGCACATAATATGCAGAATTTCTTATAATAATTAAGATAGACATTTGGATTGATACAGAAGATATCAGTGTGGATTAACACAGGAAATGTCAGTTTAGATTAATATACGAAATATCAGTACAAGTTAAATGTTTGAGGATGTTCAGTTGAGAAGAGTACGCTTTGTCTATACATAATAGAATCATTTTGATATGAGAATCAATTAAGAGATATATATACAATATATCTGTATGCATATAATATTATAATCTTGCTTCACTACAATTATTTCAATCTGTCTAGTCTTCTGTCTATTTGAGTCTGTTTGAATGAAAACATGTACATTGCAGAAGTACAAGTAGAGTCAAGCCCTTTTGTGTTGAAGTCCTTCTGACAAATATTGAAATTATATTAAAGTAGAGTGAATAGCCCTCCCAAGAATACATGAGAAAGCATGTACATTGCATAAGTACAAGTAGAGTCCAGCCCTTTTGTATTGAAGTCCTTCTGACAAATATTGAAATTATATTAAAGTAGAGTGAACAGCCCTCCCAATAATACACATTGTCTATAGTCCTTCTGACTAATGGTTGCAATTCTTTGCAGTAGAGTCAAAAGTCCGTTTAGAAAAGACATATGTGATTATATTAATAATCCATTTTATAGCTAGGATTTACAGCAAACTTCAAGATTGAGAGAAAGGTCGGAGGCATTTTATTTAGCCATGTCTGTGGTATGCCCGCACAGATTCGGGTCGCCCAGGTGCAACCCTTATGTGTGTGGGACTAGGACATGGTTCATGGTGCTTAATTTCATTGTATGGCAACTGGGAAGCGGTAGCGATTGTGCACGACGTGCTTACCACATGTGTGAGTGTCTGCTTTTGCGTGGTCTGTACGTCGCTAGAGTCACACATATATTTAGTTTTTTATAATGGCAAGTTATTGAAATAATTGACGCATAGTCAGTTAATTTGATAAATTGCCATTCCTTATTGGTTCTGTTTTCAACACATAATACTGCAGCTTGGTCTTGTGAGTTGATCACTCAGCTATTAATTAATACGATATTAAGTATCTACCATCGAGATACAGTAATAATTTCAGGTTAATTACTCAAAGAAATCATAGGGAATTTTATCGCAATAATTGCACTGCTTCCTGGTTGATTTCAGGAGAATGTTGTATGCCTCTTGCCCCGAATGAAAGAGAATAGGGTTAAACATGGGATGGGTACCTAATTTCTGTGTGTGTTGTGTAAAATAAGTAGGTAGGGCTTGAGATATTTTCGATTCGCGCGGGAATTCTCGAGCCGTTGCTATTATCTCATCCGTGCTAAGGGTGCGGATGAATAGTAGTAACACTGTACTTTTAAGTGCGTTTAGTGGCTAAGCTCAAGAAAGAAGATCATCGATGGTTGGACACAGATTATTATTCAACTGCGGAAATTGCACAAGCTATTGCTAGGGGCTGTCAAGGTCACTAGCGTAGTAGCAATTTTTGTCGTTGGGTAATACCATTAATTATACAGCAATAAAATTATTTTGTTCCAGAATATTTTTGTTGCTGTATAAGTAATAGGAGTTTGGATTGAATTAAATTCTCTTGTTTCCTGGGGATAGAGTGGGGGGTTGCTGGTTATTGCTCGAGACACATTAAATGTGCGTTTGGATAATAGTCATTTTCAAGTGACTATTGTCCTAGTCGCTAGTTCTGGGATGGGTAACCATACACGTGATCCGTTCTCTATTGTCGGGCGTCGTTGTTGTTCGCGCATCATGCTAGGACGTGTTCTCGAGCAATTTGTTGTTGGGTTTATCCCGAAGTCATCTCATCGAAGTGGCCTATGAAGAAGGTCGAAGCACCATGGCTGGCCATCCTCGATGGCTAGTCATTTTTTTTATTCTTTTGTCACTATGCCCATTATTTTCAGCTGTTCGCATTATGCGGACAAAGGGCTGTGGCAGGAACTAAGTGTTCCTGTGCCCTGCCCTCGGCGGGCTTGCAGACACGCGATTTTCATATCGATTCAGATTCAGATTCAATTTCAGAGATTCATAGATTCAGATTCTTTTCTCAGAAACAAATTCCGTAGGGTTTCAGGATGAAGCTTTTACTCCAGTATTTATGAATTAATTACATGTACTTTAATTGCAATTTTCTATGTATTTATTATTCGTATCTAACTGAAAACGCTCCGAAGAATGCGATTGTATTATTGTGTTAGCATACCTCATCAGATGGTTTTGGCGGACTAAGGATAGATATCCTTGTAGAGATCCAAGTGCCCATGGGATTGCACGCCTTCATGGCTCATTTTCCTTGTTAGCTGAGGTTTATGTTGGACATACTTAATATCATTATGTCTATGATGTCAGGAATGGACAACATAATTTATAGGTATCACTGCATCCGTGATACCCATAAGGTAATTAGTACATTTCATAGTTGGGACGCATTAGTTGGGCATTTGTAAGAGAGTGACCAAATAATTCGCTCTAACTCCTCAGTTCACAAGTTGCATTATCACCATTATTATCCCTATAGGGGGGCAATTACGGCGATAATATTTAGTGTGTTTTATTCTGCAGTCATGGGTGGACCAGAGCTGGCTGGTCGTAATTCGTTAGCTGGGTTAGTCTTTTTTTTTTTTTTTTGCCAAGCCCTGACAGCAGGCCAAACATTAGAGTATTTGCAATGTGAATGTGTCATTAGCTTGTTTCTCGAGCCACTGCCAATGTGTCGTTTGAAAAAAGAAATGTTACGTGATGTCAATCGAAGGACAAATGATCGTATCAAACTCGGGAGGGTTGTAGATGCAATTCTCCCAGTTGTAGTGTGATACCGGAAGGACTAACTTGCGGCCCCCGTACATATTTGCAAAACCCAGGCACTGGTATAGAAGAAGAAAGCATTATGAGATGCCATTTGAGTGGCAAGGGATCGTTGCTTTCGGCTTACATGCTAGTATCTTTAGAAATATTGCAGGCACTATGGTGCATAGTGACTGGAAGTCGAAGGACTATTCACATTTGACGGGTTTCTACGAGATAACTCGTCACCCAGCTAACCAATTACATTGCAAAGTTCGCCTTTATCGTCTGATTTTTAAACAATGGTACCGGTACCTCACAGTTGTAGAAGGCACATATTTGTGCCTTAGCAGTAAGTAGATTCAAATCAAGAGGTATGCGAACGCACCCACTCTCGACTATGTGATCATACTCAATTAATTCTTATTGAATTATTTGTGCTATTATTACGTAGTTGAGTGGTGGGAATTTAACCTATGAGTATTGCCACAGATTTTCTAATCTAAATTCTCTTTCAAATAATATAGTATATGGTTCATACTGGAGTGGATTGTCTTTGTTCTTTGACTCTCTAGATTTGCTTGATTAGAATATTTTGCAAACATCTTCATTATTAAGCCAATTGGCATAATTAGAGTCACTTTCTCTTTAAAATCATACTTTTTTTTACATGTTAAGGCATCTTGCTAAAGTAGAGTATTTAACGAATGAAGTAGAAGCATTTATTATGGTTGAGCCATTTAATTTTCTTAATTCTTTTCAGTTGTAAATATTTATAGAGTTTCGAGTCCCAAAATGCTAGGAAAGTCGAGTAACCGAAACAATAGTCTGCGGCTCGCCAACGTGAGACACGTTACGGCAAGTGCGTGCACCATTTATGTCCCCCTGCCCAAACCCACTTTTTTTTTTGTGAACTTGCTAACAAAACGACGAAATAAAAGTGGGCTCAGAGGGTGCTCTCGGTAGGGGTTCCATATTTCGCTCACCTCTCGTTCCACGCTCTTCTTCTTCCGATTATCTTGTTCTGATACTCTTCTTCAGAAAAAGGATAATCTTTTGGTTTGGTGAGCCTCCTTCTTGTGGTAGATAGCGCCTCTGAGTAACCACTCGGATAGAGTCACGTGAACCGTATCGGGAATTTGTTCTTGCAGAAAGTAGAATCTATGTGCCTCAGTCAGTGCTACCCGGGCAGGTTAGGCGCAACCGGCGCATATCCGTCGGGTGTTTGTTTAGCTTCTTGTTTCCGACCGTTTTATTCAGGGCTTGCTGCTGTTTAGCTACACCAGTACTGGCTGAGTGCACCGCGTTGTGCTATGTTTGCCCCATCATCAAAAGTAGTGTCCGAGACTTGCCAAAATTAAAGTAGAGCCACTCGTCCGACGCCAATCAACTAGAGTCACTCATCTCATCTTATTTTTTTTACACTTTTTTTATTTCACACTTATCTGGAAGTGTGGCTGTGACGTACGTCTGATTCAGGGAAGTCCATTTGAGGGCTGATTCTTGTTATACTGAACAGTTCAGTACCGATATAGAGTCAAAGTAGAGTCACCGTACCAGAGATTTGTGGAATTAGTGCACAAACCTCTTGATACTCAGGGCCTCGATAAGTGCCTATGTCACTTATCGGGAACAATGGCAATTCCTTGTTCGAGTTACGCAGCAAAGTTTCGCTGAATTTATTTACCAAAGAGCTCTTTAGACAATAAAATGTCTCTCTACTGTAGATTAATATAGTGTTAATTTTTGAATTAGAATTTGCATTATTTCATGATTGAGCCTCTCTCCGGATAGAGAGTGTTTTCCTAATAGCGTTGCGTCAACTAGTTTTGAACTTTAGAGTCAAGTAATGATAGTGTTAAGTTCTAAGCACGAGTACATAAGTTTTTATCGCGATTTAGCTTCACCAATTAGCTTCACTTGCACTTTAAGATCAATTATCTTGACTGTACGTTTACCTTAGGTGTAATGTACTTATATCTGGTACTGTATGCACTTCCTAGTGACATAGATTTGAGAAACGATAACATAGATTTTTTTTACCCACTTTGCTTTGCTTCTTCACCAAATTTTACAGTTACTGGTTTTACAGTAATAATATTTATCATTACGGGTACCAGTTTTTCAGGTTTAACTGATCGTAGTACCAATTATACAATTTTTAAAAAATATATTCAAGGGGAAACTCTCGCTCGCAGTACACGCAGTAACCACTTTGTCAATTAGAGTCACGCGTTGATATTCACTCAGAATGCAATGCCAGAATTGGCAATTGCAAGCTTAGTGAATAGCCCGATGCTTTCCGCGAGCAGGGCAAGCTAACCTTTCTATTGTAGATGATTGCAGCCTCAGCTTTACTTTAAGTTCACGCAAAAAACCTGTTATGTGATTAAGCATGAATTATATTGTATATGAAGTATATAAGTTTTACGTACCTAGTTATATAAGAAGTGAATTAATAATTTCTCTAGTTGTAAGTAGGTTTGAAGAATCATCTGGAAACTGAAGATCAAGATAGAAGATCATCACAACGTACAACATCAGTCTGTCTTAGCTTTAAATCGTATAAGTTTAAGCATGAATTATATTGTATATGAAGTATATAAGTATTACATACCTAGTTATATAAGAAGTGAACTAATAATTTCTCCAGTGATATATAGGTACGAAGAATCATGTGCAACACTCAAGATTAACATCTGGAAGATCAAGATTGAAGATCGTCGTGGAAGATCAAGATAGAAGATCAACGCCTGAAGGACGACCGCCGCCTGGAGGACCACCGCCTTCAAGATCAACGCCTGAAGGACGACCACCGCCTTCAAGATCAACGCCTGAGGGACGACCACCGCCTGGAGGACCACCGCCTTCAAGATCAACGCCTGAAGGACGACCACCGCCTTCAAGATCAACGCCTGAGGGACGACCACCGCCTGGAGGACCACCGCCTTCAAGATCAACGCCTGAAGGACGACCACCGCCTTCAAGATCAACGCCTGAGGGACGACCACCGCCTGGAGGACCACCGCCTTCAAGATCAACGCCTGAGGGACGACCACCGCCTGGAGGACCACCGCATTCAAGATCAACGCCTGAGGGACGACCACCGCCTGGAGGACCACCGCCTTCAAGATCAACGCCTGAAGGATGACCACCGCCTGGAGGACCACCGCCTTCAAGATCAACGCCTGAAGGACGACCACCGCTTTCAAGATCAACGCCTGAGGGACGACCACCGCCTGGAGGACCACCGCCTTCAAGATCAACGCCTGAAGGACGACCACCGCCTTCAAGATCTACGCCTGAGGGACGACCACCGCCTTCAAGATCAACGCCTGAAGGACGACCACCGCCTTCAAGATCAACGCCTGAGGGACGACCACCGCCTGGAGGACCACCGCCTTCAAGATCAACGCCTGAAGGACGACCACCGCCTTCAAGATCAACGCCTGAGGGACGACCAACGCCTGGAGGACCAACACCCCGTGGACCAACGCCTGGAAGATCAAGATAGAAGATCAGTGCAAAGTGCAACGCCAGTGTGTGTGTGATCAAGACCGAAGATCAGTGCAAAGTGCAACGCCAGTGTGTGTTAGCTTTAAGTCGTATAAGATTAAGCATGAATTATATTGTGTATGAAGTATATAAGTTTTACATACCTAGTTATCTTAGAATCGACTTAATCACTTCTAGTTGTAGGTTTGAAGAATCAACACTGCAGATCAACATGCACATTTATATATGTATATATATTAAGTGTAATACTTGTTATATAAGAAGTGAATTACTAATTTCTCTAGTTGTAGGTTTGAAGAATCAACACTGCAGATCAATATGCACATTTATATATGTATATATATTAAGTGTAATACTTGTTATATAAGAAGTTAATTAATAATTTCTCCAGTGATAAATAGGTCAGTGCAAAGTGCAACGCCAGTGCGTGTGTGTGTGTGATCAAGACCGAAGATCAGTGCAAAGTGCAACGGCAGTGTGTGTTATGTGCTTAGTTATATAAGAAGTGAACTAATAATTTCTCCAGTGATAAATAGGTATGAAGAATCATGTGCAACACTCAAGATTAACATCAGGAAGATCAAGATAGACGATCAACCCCTGGAGGATCACCGCCTGAAGGACGACCACCGCCTGGAGGACCAACGCCAGTGTGTGTGTGATCAAGACCGAAGATTAGTGCAAAGTGCAACGCCAGTGTGTGTGTGATCAAGACCGAAGATCAGTGCAAAGTGCAACGTCAGTGTGTGTTAGCTTTAAGTCGTATAAGATTAATCATGAAGTATATTGTATATGAAGTATATAAGTGTTACATACCTAGTTATATAAGAAGTGAATTAATAATTTCTCCAGTGATAAATAGGTCAGTGCAAAGTGCAACGCCAGTGTGTGTGTGTGATCAAGACCGAAGATCAGTGCAAAGTGCAACGTCAGTGTGTGTTAGCTTTAAGTCGTATAAGATTAATCATGAAGTATATTGTATATGAAGTATATAAGTGTTACATACCTAGTTATATAAGAAGTGAATTAATAATTTCTCCAGTGATAAATAGGTCAGTGCAAAGTGCAACGCCAGTGTGTGTGTGTGTGATCAAGACCGAAGATCAGTGCAAAGTGCAACGTCAGTGTGTGTTAGCTTTAAGTCGTATAAGATTAATCATGAATTATATTGTATATGAAGTATATAAGTGTTACATACCTAGTTATATAAGAAGTAAATTAATAATTTCTCCAGTGATAAATAGGTCAGTGCAAAGTGCAACGCCAGTGTGTGTGTGTGTGATCAAGACCGAAGATCAGTGCAAAGTGCAACGCCAGTGTGTGTTAGCTTTAAGTCGTATAAGATTAAGCATGAATTATATTGTATATGAAGTATATAAGTGTTACATACCTAGTTATATAAGAAGTAAATTAATAATTTCTCCAGTGATAAATAGGTCAGTGCAAAGTGCAACGCCAGTGTGTGTGTGTGTGATCAAGACCGAAGATCAGTGCAAAGTGCAACGCCAGTGTGTGTTAGCTTTAAGTCGTATAAGATTAAGCATGAATTATATTGTATATGAAGTATATAAGTGTTACGTATCTAGTTATATAAGAATCGACTTAATAACTTCTCTAGTTGTAGGTTTGAAGAACCATCTGCAACACTGAAGATCAACACTTGGAAGATCAACATGGAAGATCGTACAACGTCTGCGTGCGGTAGCTTCGAGTCGTATAAGTGCGAATTTTGCGGGCGTGCGAATTTTGCGTGCGTGCGAATTTTGCGTGCGTGCGAAAAAGGGCGCTCGGCGTGCGAAAAAGGGCGCTCGGCGTGCGAACTAGTATGTTTAAGGTATGAGTGTAGTGTGTCTGCCTGCATGTCTATGTTGCTTTGCTTTAAATGTTGTGTCTTAGTAGAGTAGAGCCCACCACCAATTTTTTATTTGCTTGCATGTTTTTTGTTTGGCTTTGTAGTTAGTGCATGGGTGGTGGGCGGGTCTCTCAGCTAGCAACCTCCTCGTGGTGAGACCTGGGTCGGAAATACTTATCGGTTAATGCACTTACTGCCTGATTCATATGGACGAGCTGACTTGTTACTCTTAACAAATTAC
Source organism: Ectemnius continuus (assembly GCA_910591665.1). NCBI lineage: Eukaryota > Metazoa > Arthropoda > Insecta > Hymenoptera > Crabronidae > Ectemnius > Ectemnius continuus. The sequence continues at coordinate 14,609,787 of OU342861.1, forward strand.
TAACATGCGTGGTTTTACTTTAATTGAATGAACTAGACACTTTTTTTTTATAGAAATCGCACTTCACTATTATTGGTGAGTGCATTACCACAAGTATATCCGGGCGAATAGCTGTGCTACCTTTGGTTGGACAAAGAAAGTGCTGTCATTTACAGTACGCGCGGGTTTCTACGTCATATTACGCATTCGAATTAGAAAGATACATTCATTCTTTGCTATTTCTATGTAATTGAGTATTGATAGTATTACTCGCTTGAGCGTGAGAATTCCGGGAACAGTGATTAGCCCTGATATTAAGCATATTGCGCACCGATCATGTATTAATTGTTTGAAGTTTGCTTCTTTCGCAGGTTGCCTGATGCGTAGTTCGCGGTAAAAGCTTGTTCTGCTGAAAGCTTGTTCCTTGCTGTCGATTCGTAGTTTAGCTTACCGATTTTGTAACTTTCTTTTAGTTATTTTATTTGTCAAGTCAGTTTTTTGAGAAGTCGCGAGTGTAGTTGCAAATGATTATTATATTCACAGGCGAATTTATGACTGCAATGCATATTGCAATAATTGTTTAGGAGAAATGGCATTGCAACTTGTGAGATATTATACATCTATTGGTTGTCAGGTATTTATACATCTGTTGCTGATATTCTAGATGTTTATACATCTATTGCTCATGTTGACGTTCGCTCGTGTTCATTAGTGGTAGAGCGTCCGCCGCAACACATTTTCATAGACATCATAAGCCCTCCCTATGTAACCCCCCATGTATTTCTGTGCTGCTTTTCATTGTTTACAGGATTGTTTTCTTTCTTTGTCTCTTTGTGCCATCGAGTGGCGTAGAGTTCCGAGAATACCGCGGCCCGCCTCGGAATTGGCCTGGGCGGACTGGCACGAGCAAGTCCCCTACGTTTCCGCGAAATTAGAGGCTGTGGATCTTATTCGTAAACAACGACGGTGGGCTCCGCGTGGCCGGGCCGTCGCCGGTTGTCGAGTCAGTGTTGTAGCGCCGATGTGGAGTGACTTAAACCCCGTCCGCGTATCAGATGAAGTATCTGCTCGGCCGCGATCGTAGAGTCTTTTTCATTGTGTGCGTGAAGACATTAGAGTCAGTGTCCAGCTGGCGGTGGAATGCAGCTCCATCTGGCACTTCATCTTCAGGTACAATGGTATACTGGTAATTGAGGCAGCCAAAGTATGTCCAAGTTTTATTATTCCTCTAACTCTCAGGATGCCGTAGGATGATTGGTCCAAATCGGCATCGAGAGTTAGTTGTATTGTTTTCTTTATAAATAATGGGCATAGTGGCAGCGAGTGTAGTGTGCTGGAGAAAGTACACTATCCTCGTCAAGTGGTTGACATTGTTATTTATTTATTAGCAAGGATAGGTCTTCTTGCATTTCGCGATTTGTAAATGGTTCTAATACAATACTTCAAGATATTATTAAAAATGACTTCGATCTTTTATTATTTACAACTTCGAACATTGATTTCGCTCAATATTGACTTCATCCAATGATATTATGAACTTTACTCAGTTTTAATTAGTGTTGCGCTTTGTATGCTTGTATGATCAATTGATTATAGTAGAAGTAGATTTATAAATGCAAGAAGACATTTCGCGACAAGTAGATTCTTGCGTCAAAGCTGCTGTATCAATAGAATATCATTTTCTTATATATTTAATCTTCAAGTGAATATACAGTTTTGACAACAGAGTCACTTGAGGTTGATTTTTACAGTTGACTGGATAGATTATTATATTTTGAAATGAAATATCAATATTCTCATTAAACTCAATTGTGCAAACTTTATTGCATTATTTATTTAGACTGTGTGATAGTATAGAGCTTTGCCAATATCACCAGATTATATGATAGAAGCAGTACAAGTATCTGTTTGAGATTTTCTAAAGGAAAGCATGTACTTGCATACAAACATGCATCTAGAATCTGCCCTTTTGTTTTGAAGTCCTTCTGGCTAATGTTGAAATTGTAGTAGAGTAGAGTGAATAGCCCTCCCCATAATACCTATTTTACATAGTCCATCTGACTATGCAATGCTTGTGTTTCACAATAGTAGAGTCAATAGCTCGCTTAGAAAAAGAATATGTTATGTGAATAATCCATTTTATAGCTAGGATTTACAGCAGACTTCAAGATTGAGAGAAAGGTCGGAGGCATTTTATTTAGCCATGTCTGTGGTATGCCCGCACTCATTAGAGTTGCCCAGGGCAACTCTTATGCGTGTGGGACTAGGACATGGTTTATGGTACATGTATATTTCATTGTATGTATTGCAATTGGGAGGCAGGGGCGATTGTGCACGACATACTTGCCACAGGTGTGAGTGTATGTTTTTGTGTGGTCTGTATGTCGTTAGAGTCACACTTATACATAATTTATTGTGATGGCAAGTTATTGAAATAGTTGATGGATAGTCAGCTAATTTGATAAATTGCTATTCCTCATTGTCTGATCTCATACATATTATTCAGCGGCATGCTTTTGTGAGTTACCAACTCAGCCGCAAATTAATTAGTATGCTAATGCAGCTACAAATCTATTGTAATATTTACTATTGAGATACAGTAATAATTTTGACATAATCTTATTGAAAGAGATTACAGTGACTCTTGCCGCAATAATTGCAACTGTTTCCTGGTTGATTTCAGGAAAATTTAATAATGTGTGCCGGATTCCACGAATGTGTTACCAATCGGTGTGAATGACGTAGAATAAGTAAGCAGGGCCCGAGAGATTTTCGACTTGATTTACGAAAGTTCTCGAGCCGTTGCTACTGCATTGCCCGCGCGAAAGGTGCGGACATGTAGTAGTGACACTTTAATTGTAAGTTAGTGGGTAAGCTGTGCTCCCATTGCACAAAGGGAGCTGAAGAATGAAGCTCATCGATGGTCGATCCAGATGATTATGCAACTGCTGAAATTGCACAAGCTATGGCTAGAGGCTGCTAAGGTCTCTAGCGTAGTAGCAATTTTGGTCGTTGCGTAATACCACTAATTATACAGCAATAAAATTATTTTGTTGCAAAATATTTTTGTTGTTGTATAAGTAATAGGTGTTTGTTGTTGAATTAAATTCTCTTGCTTCCTGGGGATAGAATGGGGGGTTGCTGGTTGTTGCTCGAGACACTTTAAATGTGCGTTTGGACAATAGTCATTTTCAAGTGACTATTGTCCTAATCGCTAGTTCTGGGCTGGGTAACCATGTACGTGATCCGTTCTTTCTCTCATCTCGCGTCGTTGTTGTTCGCGCATCATGTCAGGACGTGTCCTCGAGCAATCTAGTCGTTGGGTTTTCAACCCGAAGATAAGAAGGCCCATCAAGAGGGTCGAAGAACCATGGCATTTTTTTATTCTTTTGTCACTATGCCCATTATTTTCAGCTGTTCGCATTATGCGGACAAAGGGCTGTGGCACGAACTAAGTGTTCCTGTGCCCTGCCCTCGGCGGGCTTGCAGACACGCGATTTTCATAGAGATTCAGATTCAAATTCAAATTCAGAGATTCATAGATTCAGATCCTTTTCTCAGAAATAGATTCTTCAGGGTTTCAGGATGAAGCTTTTACTCCAGTATTTATGAATTAATTACATGTACGTTAAATCTTTAGCATCTTGCTAAAGTAGAGTCTTTGACAAAAGAAGTAGAGTCATTTATTATGGTTGAGCCATTTTATTTTCTTAATTCTTTTCAGTTGTAAATATTTATAGAGTTTCGAGTCACAACATGCTAGGAAAGTCGAGTCACCGAAACAATAGTCTGCGGCTCGCCAACGTGAGACACGTTACGGCAAGTGCGTGCACCAATTTATTGTTATCCCCCCCCATCTTTAAAACCCCCTTGTTTTTTGTGAATTTGCTGATAAAACGACAAAATGAAAGTGGGCTCAGAGGGTGCTCTCGGTAGGGGTTTAATATTTCGCTCACCTCTCGTCCCGCGCATCTCTTCTTTTTCGGATTATCTTGTTCTGATACTCTTCTTCAGAAAAAGGATAATCTTTTGGTTTGGTGAGCCTCCTTCTTGTGTTAGATAGCGCCTCTGAGTAACCACTCGGTTAGAGTCACGCGAACCGTACCGGAAATTTGTTGTTGCAGAAAGTAGAATCTATGTGCCTCAGTCAGTGCTACCCGGGCAGGCTAGGCGCAACCGGCGCATATTCGTCGGGTGTTTGTTAGGCTTTTTATCCCCCGCGATATCATTCATTAGGGCTTGCTGCAGTTTTAGCTAAACCAGCACTGGCTGAGTGCACCGCGTTATGATATGTTTGCCCCATCATCAAAAGTAGTGTCCGAGACTTGCCAAAATTAAAGTAGAGTCACTCGTCCGAAGCTAATCAACTAGAGTCACTCATCTCATCTTATTTTGTATCATTTTTTTATTGCACACTCGTCTGAAAATGTGGTTGCGGTGGACGTCTGATTCTGTGAAGTCCATTTAAGGACTGATTCTTTTTGTACCGATATAGAGTCAAAGTAGAGTCTTGAGGTAGAGGTCTGGAAACCCGATGGAAGCAGCCGCGTATTTGTTTCCCTCCTTTGTTTTAATACCAGTTCTTATAATTACTGGTTGTATACCAATTAGAATTAGAATCACTGGTACTGGTATTCGACGTTCAAGCGAGCTCGGCATCCGCGACAATTGTACAATTGTTTTATTTGTAAAGAAACCCTCGCTTACAATAATGGCAGTTACGATTGTGTCCATTAGAGTCACGCGTTGATATTCACTCAGAGTGTAATGTCTTGATTGACAATTGCATGCTTAGTGAATAACCCAATGCTCTCCGTAAATTTGAGCTGGGGACACTAACCTTTTTTTCTGTTTTAGACGATTCCTGCTGTAATTTTAAATATGCACTTTATATAAACCTAGTGTAAATATGCGTGCATCTCATTATATAATGTGTTAACTAATCATTTCTTTAATTGTGAGTAGTTTGCAGTATCCATCATGAAAGATATTCGCAACACTGAAGATCACCGTAATGTGCGAGCGTTAGTTTTTAATTGCATAGTATTGCGTGCGAAAATGGGCGCCCTTTTAATTATAAGTATTGCGTAGTTGTATGCTGCTTTGCTTTGAATAGTGTGTGTGTGTGTGTAATGCATAAGTAGAGCCCACCACCAGCTTTTTGTTTGCTTGCATGAATTTTGCTTGGCTTTGTTGTTAGTGCATGGGTGGTGGGCGGGTCTCTAAGCCGGCAACCTCCTCGTGGTGAGACCTGGGTCGGAAATACTTAACGGTTAATGCACTTGGTGATTTCTTTTTATAGCTAACCGTTTAATATTAATAATTTACTAATGCGCATGCTTCCACTTTAATTTAACGAACTAAACATTTTCTTAGCTCACACGATTCATTATCATTTGCGAGTGCATTTACCACAAGTGCATCCGGGCGGATAGCTGTGCTTTCGATGTCACATGGAAATTATCTTCATTCAATTTTGTATTCTGTGGATAACATACCAGTTGTTCTGATGAGTTGTCGGGTGTGCAGGCGTCGGTAAACCGGCGTCTGCATTACCACATGACTTGATTATCGACGCCACTGACATTACCACTTGACTCTACTATCGACGCCACCTGCATTACCACTTGACTCTACTATCGACGCCACCTACATTACCACTTGACTCAACTACCGACGCCACTTGCATTACCACTTGACTCTACTATCGACGCCACTTGTATTACCACACAACTGGATTACCTACCGCACTTACATTACCACCTGATTATCGACGCCACTTGTATTACCACTTGATACGATATACTTGTTTCGACTTCTCGACCAGAAGCGCTGTTGTAGAGAAATCATTTATATGTTACTTTTACAAACAATACTTTATTTTACAGCAACTCGTTGAATCGCGCGCTTTACATATCACAACGCCTAGGGTGTACCATTATTGTATTTAATGCGCGCGAGTCGAGTAACGTAGAAAAGACTTAAAAGGGGGAGCGGATGAACTTATTTACACTCTACAATTTTAACGATTTGTGTTAGTATCGGGTAAACGAACGTTAATATTTACATAGAAGTGTTAATACACAGCTACAAATGCAGAAGCCTGTCGCGAGTTAATCAGTTAAACTGAGAACCGCATGAATCCGTTCCCATAAAGCTTTTTGCCACACACTTTCGCGTGTCCCATGCGTAGGCATCACGGATTGCACTCATTTACTCCTAATGAAAGTGCTCCGGATCATTCTCTGTCTATTATTAAATTTGATTTTGTCCTGTTACGTAAAAGTTTCCCAGGTAACCGTGAGACTATCGCGTAACATTCAACAAAGAGTGGACCCCACGTATATTAATAGTGTATAAATACAAACTAATGCAAACGGTAGAAAGGGAATTCTTAATTATACACTCAGACCAAGTTGAAATCGTAAAGTTTCACTGAAAATATCTCAGCCGAACTGATTGAATTCCTTATCAAGAATAACTATCTATTTTCCATACTTATCTGTGTGAAAGCGTGTGACATTGACGCGCGCGCGAGACTTGTACTCGCGGCAGGCCGATAAACTAACATACACATACATATTTATAACGTGTTTAAGTGTACCTTATGTGTGTATCAGTCGTGCGTTTTCATCGAGCGGTCTAGTTACATCGCATTACACTGCCCTATTGTCTTAGTAGTAAAATAATCGCCGCATCGAAGTCCCTCTCCTCTCCAAAGAAAATCCCGCGCGGAACTTGTCGCCAACGGCCAAGTCTACAAACTTTTCTCCCGCGCAGTCGCGGTTCTTCCCAATAAATGATTCAGACGCAACAGGTTTTCACTAATAGAGTTCTTCAATTTCTCAACAATTGTCTAGCTAATTGTAATCCCGATTAGATAAGATCGGATGGTACCTTAACGTTTCGAATGATATTCAGTTTCCTCGAGCGGTTCTTCGATCGCGTTGGAGATTATCATATGAGAAATCGCGATCGATCTTCCCCGACTCCTCTCGGCATATCTGTCCCTGCCTAGCACTACATACTTAGTATATCCGGACATATGCACGGTGGTTTCACCCGCGCCAAGGAAAAGGAGCGGGCTAAACCGGAGAGAAAGCTCGCAGCGACATCGAGTCCTCGTTCCTAGTGAATATAAATTAGCGCGATTCCTCCGGCCGGCGATTCGGCCGAATTCCTCTCTTTCTCTCTCTGTGCGAAACCAGTAGCTAATTGCGACGGAGTTACAAAAAAAAAAGCAGGGCACTCTCGCGAGGGCGGTGTGGGAACTAGAAATGACAACATACTCTAGCGGGCAACTGTGTCTCGAAAGAAATATGTCGAGCATATAAAAGTAACGCTGGGAGACTTGTCGGCTCCGAGATTTCAGAGATAGAATATTGCCGATCGCTTTCCACGCGACGGCGCGCGCCGGCCAATTTGAAAGTCGATCGCCGGCCAATCATTGCTGAGTGCCAGCGATGTGTGAAAAGGGACTTTCGAGCTACTCGGTCGGCATTATTGGAGACTCAATTGTTGCTGAAAATTGCGGCCTTCTGCCTGAATTGTGCCCGCCGCGCCGCTCGCTCCTCTTCTACCCTCTTACGCTCCTCTTGCTCCATGCGGATTTCGTCCTCGAACTTACTGGCCTTCCTCAGTTGCTCGATCTGTAAAGATTGTATGCATCACTCGCAGCTCCCTTTAACTCGGCCAGCGGGGTTAAGGGCTCGGCTAGCTACCTTAGCTTCGAAGAAGTGCTTCGCACCGGTAACTCCAACCTCGTCGACGTCGACTTCCGTGAGTCGGGCGAGCTGACTCAAGCCAGAATCCTGCTCCAATTCGCCGGCACGTGCCTTGCGGTAGATCAGTAGAAACTGTAACAAGCCGGAAATCGTGAGTGCGTTCGTGAGTCTGATAAGATCGCTTGATTAAACGCTCCTGCGCTTGTTCCCGCGCAGCGCCGCGCCGCTGTCTTTACGCCAGACTTGCTACCGCCTTTCCACTTACGCGCAGATTCCATTCTACCTCTAATCAACTCCCCCCCACTGCTTTGAACTTTGCCGTTAATGCTAGTATTGAATTCCTCCATTTTTCGAAAGAATATTCACTAGTAAAATTCGCAATTGTAATCGTACAAATTAAAGAATCACAGAACGATGGTTTTGGAATTGTGAAATTGGTAAAAGGGCTATGAGTTTTTCAACTGCGGTCACCGAACCATTTAATGAAAGGTGATCAACGATATCCCCCAGCAGACAATATTAATGGAGTTTCGTAGCCAGCCTATTTCTGGCAGAGTTGAACGATCGCACGGCCAGTCAGAAACCCTCCTCCCCTTCCCACTCAAACCAGTCTTCATTTTTGCCTCTTCTACCTAAAATGCCCTGCCATTCACACTTCCTCACTTTCCTCTTTTACCTTCTTTTCCAATTAAATAACAATCTCCCCTAGTCGCGCAATTACGGGATTTTTTGTAGGAACATGTAAAGAACATGTAACAAGTGGTGGGAAAAATCTGGGCGTTTACGTGTGATTGGTTTGCAACGTGCAGAATCGCGAGCGGTACTTTGTCCGGGCAAAGTTAATCGGGCAGATTGGAATTTCCGTGTCGCATTCGGTTGACAAGCAGGAGAGAAACGGTGTGAGAGAAGGGGCGGGTGGTGGACGGTGCGCCGCCGCCGGCGTTGAACAATGAAGAAAGACGTGTACACGCATTAGCGGGTAATTCCTATCGATCAAAACGATGAGTAAGAGGAAGGTGAATATAAAAGTGAGCTCGGTGACCGGCCGGCGGTCACTCGGAGTACGCTCGGTGGGGGGAAAAGAGATGGAGAGTGGCTGTGCTGGGACGATGCACGATGAATCACGACGATTCACAGCGAGTAAACGAGCCGCGGATATACGCGAATCACTCGTCAGAAAGGCCGAGCCCGCGCAATCCTCGAGCGCTAATTCTTCCTTCCTTCGCTTAATGACACTGTAATTAGAAGTGGTTACGCCGCTGGACGTCAAGCGGCCAGCCCAACCAATCTAATTCGTGCTCTAATCAAATCTTCGATCTGCAAATTAGCGCTTTAACTCCGCTGGGATTCTTTTACCTCGCGAAATAAGACCTTGCTTTTAGTAGATAATCACCTGCGATTGAAAAGCAGGGAACGTTGTTCCGTCCTCATTAATTTCTCTTTGATCTTGTATCCTGGCGGGGTTTCGTTTGAGTTGGATTCTTAGGATTTTAATCAGGAGGTCTCTTGTTTAATGAGCGGAAGGCGACACGTGTAAAAGAGTGTAGTATGACTGATTCGAGGAAAAAGAGAGTTACATATTTAGTCATAGAGGCTGACGTGACGTGCATGAGAGATCGACAGCGCATACTTCCAGTCTTTGTCAAGGAGCTTCTGTCTTCGATTTTCAGATGGCAAGCCGCGATACACGCGAGGAATCGTGAAGCACGCGGCATGTATACGTGAGCAACGGAGCCAATCACGATGACTCTGACTTGTTTGCATTCGCGCTTCGTTTTCCTCGGCGGTTGCACCAGCGGCGAAAGTCCTCGGTCTGAATACGCAACAGCAATGCCACCATTTTTTATCCCACTCAATTCAATACTCGAAATTCTTTGATTGAAAAATTCTAATTTAATTTATGGGGTGTTTTTCTTAACGATAAATGAAAAAGGGAATTGTTTGGGGGAAGTGGGAACATATGCATGATGCGGAGAGGTGTTTGCAATATAGATAGTAGTGAGTCATGCCTTCCCCCAATTTAATGATGGCCGGGTGGGGGGTCGCGGGAAGGGAGCCAGTGCGTTATAAACTCTCCACCGAAATAGAACCTCATTGCTTTACCCCCCACAAGCTAGACGCGCATAAACACCGCTCGCCATTTGCGTGCCCCGCGAACCCTTTCCGGCCGTATTATGTTCATGCTCGTTTATGAGTCAGCCTCGGCTTATTTAGACAGACGGGAACTATCAAGGGCTGTGTAGAGAACAATCATTCAATTGCTAATTCTTGACCAATGTTAATGTTTCAATCACAAAGAGTGCAATCAAGAAATTTTACTCTCCGCAGGAGTGAAACGTACCGTGATAGAAAAAACGTGAGGAGTATCAAGTTTCATTCTCGTTGGGATTTAATTAAAACACGTCTTGTATCGGAGGGAAAAAAGATTGAAAAGAGCTTGGCAAGGTCTATCAAGGGTTTCGGAGGGAAGTCCCAGGGCATCCCATGGGGTAGACTATTTTTACCGAATTACACGTCGCTCTCACGCGTTGCCCCTATCAGTTCAAGATAAAAACAGCCTTTCGAGCGCATTCGTGAAGTGACGAACTGTCGAACGATATATTTACGAGCAGCGCTGCCCAAGTTTTATAGGCGCGTTCGTCGAATTCCCGTAAGACTGCAATCTCGGCCGACTTTAGTTTATGTGCGGCCTCCTCTTTCAAGCGTTTCTCGGTAGCTCGAGTTATTCGAATCAAAGGATTACTAAGAAGAGCGCATGGCTATTGTTTGGAAACATGGAAGGGTCTATGACAGTCAAGGCTCATTGCACTGCATGCTCTCAGGGCCTATTTTTAATCAGTTATTTTTATGAGTACTTGTTAGTGACGCACGTGTTCTTCTAGCACGTCGACCAAGTAGGTAAAGGACACGAACGGAGGTCAACGTTAGTCGAAGTAAATAAAAATATAGGATAACAACTCTATAGAATTAAAAGTCAACATTTTCATATCGAATTTCCGGTGATTTCGGTTTATTGCGACTCTGTTTACGACAGAGTCGAAATGTTTTGGTCGCGTAACACTTTGTACGTGCTTGAAATGGTTTTATTTGAAACCCGGTGTCAACTATGACTAATTCATGAGTCCTTCACCTGTTGCGAATACAATTTCAGGATACCAAATAGCTCGGCAATCTTCTGAAACTAAAAGTTCGAACACCGAAATAAAATACGAACCTCTCGGAAAGAAATCTGGCCATCGCGATCCTCATCGACTTCTTGGATCATAGCTTTCAAGCCAAGATGCGTCTGTGGCGCTCCCAAAACCTCCATCATCCGTTTAAGTTCCGCCAGGTCGAGATATCCATCATGTCCAGCGTCGAACCTGCCAATCAATATAACTCGTTTTATCATTCTCATATCTTCTGCAACATTTTGGTAATGCAGAATCAGATTGAAAGACCCCATTTCCATGATCGTAAACTGAATCTTTTTTACTTCCTGGCACGGTTCCTGAACCAACTTTCCCTTCTACTTTTTACTTTTACCCAACCTAATTTAGGGTTCTACGAGAATGATTTTTCTAATTATTACTAGCTTGAGGTACTGGTGATTGCGTATTCTCGGGACGAGCTGTAATTAGAAATAATTACAGTGAGCAAAGGTGTACGAAAAGTCCCTTTTCTTTTGCGTTGTTCGATCAGCACGCGCGGGATGCATTGGTGCCGCGATAACGGTAGGCTATCCGGTCAGATAAGAAACCGCTGGAGAATCAATCACGCCCTCCTTTCAAGGCTGACGTTGCGCACTTGCTTATTTAATTGGTTCGCGTCCCCTTGGAGCGAGACACCTCCTCCTTTCCTCCTTACCATCTTTAGTTAAAGTCTTTCGGAATAATGTTATGTGACATCTCGATAATCATATCGATTATTGTTATGCAATAATCGAGGGAATATTGTGGCTTCGCGCGAGAGATTCTCATCGTATTGTTGGTGCCCTTTCGCCAGGGACTCGCCTTAGAAATCTGCTGACTCTCGTCCCTTGTGGGGATGTATGGGATGCAGGAGTTGAGAGAGAGAAGGAGAGAGATATGAGGGAGGGAGAGCGCACGTATCCGTCTGGCTGGAGCTGGCAGACACGCAGATCGAACGGGGTAAAGGAGCTCCTTGGAATCGTAAAGGTCGAAGGTTACGTGTTTACGAGCACGGTCAAGCGTCAGCCAGCTGATCAATAAGAGAGGCTTTGGCTCTACGCGCGACATCCATTTGAAGCGATACCACAGACAGAGATAGGGGGAGAGTCATGATTTGCATTTGAAACTATGTCGATTAGGAAAGTATCTTTCGTAGCTAATCGGTTATAGGTGTTTAACCAAGAATTTTCGAGGACGTTTAGCAGCCTGCGACCGAGCAGCTCGTTTTCACAGTAGTTCCTTTGAATTGCTGTGGAAAAGTGAAAAATTGCTCGAATGAAGTGGAGATTGCGGAGGATGGTGGAAAAGAGGCTGAGCGCTTTCACGATGCTAAATGAAGCCGCGCAAAATTAACGACGACAGCCGGCTACCGTGCTAAAGAGAATGTGCCGCTCAGCGAGCGCTGCATGTCTTTGGAAACCGACTCGAATATCTAATTCTCAAGCGGCGCCTTTTATATGCTTTTTACTTTTGTATTAACTCGCGTCTTCCTATCCGCCCGTCACGCCTGCGCTGCTGGTTTCATTTCCGTTCTACCTATTTTTTAAAAGTTTTCTAACTTTCCCCAATTGTTCATAATTCGATTATTTGACTATTAAAACGGATATAAAGCAAAGAATCAGTGGCGAAAGTGTTGGAATTATAACAAAAATACGAGGAAAAGCCTTCCTGAATAATTAATTTCGTCTAATTCTGACGGTTTTTCTCATGTTTTCAAGTCTTCCCGACCTTTCCCGGGGCTGAAACTTTGTAGAAAGTGTTTTTTTGCATCGAGGAAGAAGTAGAAAAAATTCCAGAGCCCTAGCTCAAAATTCATTTTTTCGCAAATTTTTTAAGGCATACCCCTTCAAAAATTTTCGATTTTTCGAAGGTTCTGGGACTGGAACGAAAGCTTGATTTTTCAATTCCTCGTGTCTCAAAACGGATAAAAAACACAAATGTTGTGGGGGAAATGCCGGAATTCTACCTAAAACAGGTGGAAAACCGATCTGGAATATTTGATTTCAACGGTTTTTCATATGTTTTCATCACTTCCCGACCTTTCCCGGGGCTGAAACTTGGTGGGGAATGTTTTTTTGCATCGAGGAGAAAGTAGAAAAAATTCCAGGCCCCTAGCTCAAAATTCATTTTTTCGCAAATTTTTTAAGGCATACCCCTTCAAAAATTTTCGATTTTTCGAAGGTTCTGGGACTGGAACGAAAGCTTGATTTTTCGATTCCTCGTGTCTCAAAACGGATAAAAAACATAAATGTTGTGGGGGAAATGCCGGAATTCTACCTAAAACACGTGGAAAACCGATCTGGAATATTTCATTTCGTTGGTTTTTCATATGTTTTCATGTCTTCCCGACCTTTTCCGGGGCTGAAACTTGGTGGGGAATGTTTTTTTGCATCGAGGAAAAAGTAGAAAAAATTCCAGGCCCCTAGCTCAAAATTCATTTTTTCGCAAATTTTTTAAGGCATACCCCTTCAAAAATTTTCGATTTTTCGAAGGTTCTGGGACCGGGACGAACGCTTGATTTTTCGATTGCTCGTGTCTCAAAACGGATAAAAAACATAAATGTTGTGGGGGAAATGCCGGATTTCGACCTAAAACACATGGAAAACCGATCTTGAATATTTGATTTCAACGGTTTTTCATATGTTTTCATGACTTCCCGACCTTTCCCGGGGCTGAAACTTGGTGGGGAATGTTTTTTTGCATCGAGGAAGAAGTAGAAAAAATTCCAGAGCCCTAGCTCAAAATTCATTTTTTCGCAAATTTTTTAAGGCATACCCCTTCAAAAATTTTCGATTTTTCGAAGGTTCTGGGACTGGAACGAAAGTTTGATTTTTCAATTCCTCGTGTCTCAAAACGGATAAAAAACACAAATGTTGTGGGGGAAATGCCGGAATTCGACCTAAAACACATGGAAAACCGATCTTGAATATTTGATTTCAACGGTTTTTCATATGTTTTCATGACTTCCCGACCTTTCCCGGGGCTGAAACTTGGTGGGGAATGTTTTTTTGCATCGAGGAAGAAGTAGAAAAAATTCCAGAGCCCTAGCTCAAAATTCATTTTTTCGCAAATTTTTTAAGGCATACCCCTTCAAAAATTTTCGATTTTTCGAAGGTTCTGGGACTGGGACGAACGCTTGATTTTTCGATTGCTCGTGTCTCAAAACGGATAAAAAACATAAATGTTGTGGGGGAAATGCCGGAATTCTACCTAAAACAGGTGGATAACCGATCTGGAATATTTCATTTTCGCAGTTTATGCCATGTTTTTTTATCTTCCCGACCTTTTCCGGGGCTGAAACTTTGTAGAAAGTGTTTTTTTGCATCGAGGAAGAAGTAGTAAAAATTCCAGAGCCCTAGCTCAAAAATCATTTTTTCGCAAATTTGGTATTCTTCTAAGGTGCTCGGATTTAGGCAAACAATGCATAAATTCATTGTTTGAGTATTAAAACGAGTAGAAAAGGAAGAATCAGTGGTTTCGAAGTCATATTTTCCCTTTTCATTTCATCGGGGCGAACGAGCGCGTGGAATGTTTGCTAACCCGGTAGACCTAACGAAGAGAACGGTCGAACTAATGAGGTCAACTCAAGCTGGACACGTGGCGAATTCGATTTTCTAATTGCTTGAATTTGATACTCTGCCAGGAACGCGGTAACGCTGACTCCAGTTGCCAGATGAACGAAAATGTAATAGAAGTTCAAACGCCTAGGAGGCACAGTTTATATAATCCTCGGGAATGTTCACAAGTACTTACTAATCCAAGCCGAAGAGTATACGGGAAATAGAGATTCAAAGTATCTTTGTTGACATTTACCAAAATTTCGGAAGTTCGCCAACTTCCAGAGAGCTGGAAGTAGTCGCAGTCTGTCAAGCATAGTTGTTATTGTTTGTAAAGTGATTTCCTGGAAGTCACGATGGTTAAAGGCCGTAAGTACATAAGGCAGCGGCTCGGCGATTCTCTCTTATTCGCACAATTGCTCGCGGAAAGAAAGTTGTCGCTGCTCAAGGGAATCGATTCGCCTTGAGCCAGTGACTTGTGCATTCGAGGAATTTAACTCTATCGGCATCGGTAGACCATTATAGAAGCATCGTAACTCCCAGTACTCTTCCATAACACGTTTCCGTCCTGATTGCATCCGACCACTTAATTCTATTAGTCCACTCGGATCGAGTTTGTCAATGTAATTTCCAAGTGCGAAATCCTGCAGTAGCAATCCAAAGCTTGTTGGTATCCTTCGACTTGGTGAAGTTACATCGATGTAACTTGAAAGGTCCGAAGGAAGAGTGAAATTGCGCATCAGTGATCCATTAATGGAATCAAGGCGGCCATATCTCCGTTACATAAAAGTAATTGGAGTTAGGAGAACGGTTGGATCGAAGTTGGCGAGGTTGCTCGCGTCCTGTTGACAGAGGCTCGAAGGAATCGATAAGTAGGCCAGCGTGGCAACACGTCGAGCCTGCATTGTTATCGTCGGATCAATTGAGGAGCTAATGGCAACGGGTGCGGATGGCGCGCGCCTCGTTTTCCAGGACCAGGCAACCGGGTCAAGGTGAGATCCCGCGTACTACTCCGATCTGCTCCTCTCAGCCCCTTGTACTTCGCGTATGACCCGCTTCCTCTCTCCTTGCGTTCACCTTCTCCTGCGTGAAATCGATGCTCGCCGCCAAACGTCATCCTGCCGAGCTACCCTCTCGCCAGGGAAATCTCGCCCGGGACTTTGGACCACTTACCAAACCCTCACTCTCTCTCCTTTCCAATACACTTGCTTTACCAAGTGCCCCTTTCAAATTCAAACCCACGAACCATCATCCTCGTATTTTGTATCTAAAGTATATTTCAATAGCAATTTCTAACATGTCCAAGTTTAAACAAATCTGAACCAGTTCTCCTCTAGAAGTATATTTGTTTTCAATCAGCCACACTGGTTGTAGGTATGGCGTCGAGGGAATAGTCGCATTTTTCGAATGAGAGTTGTTTGGCGCGAAAATCACTGGTGCGTCCAGTATCCTATATGGGCGTCCTGTTCGTCCTCGAGCGGCGGGCGCCTCTGCTCTCCATCTGGCCTCTTTTTTTCCCCACATTCCCGTTCTCCTACGCGAAATCGTCCGAGATACACATGTATACACGCGCTCCTTTTGTGATCCCGAAGACGTCAGCCCCTCATTTTTAACGTCTCGACGCATCGATACACATTCCCGCCGAAAATAACCGATGAGAGTGAAATTCCAATCTCGATGAGTCCCAGTCGTTTTACGACTGCCGGGTAAAAGTTAGTGCACAAGATTCTATTAGAGTGGAGCGTTATCACGATGACTCAACTGGCTGTCTGAAAGTTATCGTTGATTCAAAAGGGTGTAACTGCCGATAACTGGTCCGATGACGCTTCAGCGCGTATGTTTGATAACAGATGCACATCCGCAAGAGAGTCCAGTCAACTGGAGTCGTGAGAGGAAAATTAAAGATTAAATTTTATATTTACCACGAGGTTCTGTGGAATCATCTCTTTATAAACCAACTTAATAGGCAACTCGCAAAATATCATAAGGCCAGCTTGCTTACCGCTGGCCACAAATCTTGATCCTGTTAACCCACTTTCTAAAAATATCGCTTCTAGCTGCGCACCTTCCCGCGAAAGCTCCCGCAAGCATTCGCACTTGGAATTACAGAAAGATTAACGTATTCATTCAGTTCATTCATTCTTAATGATCCTTTCATACTGAGGGAAGTACAGAAAATCTGCTTTGCGCCAGCGCTATTAAGATTCTTTTCGAGACGTCCATCCGCCGAGGTTTTTAATCCCTCGGAAATGCGGGCCAGCGTAGTACTATTGGCCCGGGGAATAATTAAAACGCCGGAAAATCCGGCGGAAGTGGCGCCGGCCCTATAAGACAATAACTCAGTAGCTGGGAGAGGAGAAGTGTGGTCGAGCGTTTCGTGACTGCTGAATAGAGAAAAGCAGCGGGTCTCATTGTCACAGTAGAACCCTAATGCTTTGCCGTCTACTCGAATTGCGCTGAGTCCTCGGAATTCACGGAGTAATGATGTGTCGCATAGCGATACACGTTTCCTTCAGGAAAGCAGTTCGATTATCTACATTAATTTTGTGTCTTCATATTTTTTGAAATAGCAATGACATTTATTAGAGTTCTTCCGCGGTATATTTCTTAGCTTATTTTCATAGCGAGTGGATGTAGATGTTGTGCCACTATCAGCGTCGTTCGAGTCATAGCGAATGACATCGTACCATCGTTCCGATCTGCAATTCATGAGGCGCCTGGCGAAGAACGGCTCGACTAACCTCAGCTTGCGTCTCGCGAATTCTACTGTCGAATGAAACCGCGTGTTACGTATTCGGTACGCACGATTCGTTCGAATGGCTGCGAAATAACGGTGCCCGTGATTGGATGCCGTCTCTACGCGGCCCATCGCCAAACTTGGCCTTGGCTCGACTGTTAACGCGAAAAACTAATCGCTCGCCTCGCATCCGCGCGATCTATTACCAGTTTTTGGTATCGGAAAGACGTCACATTCTTCAACTGTAACCGATAAGCACTTCTGAATGAACTGTAGTGACAGGAACATTAAAGTGCCCGTGACTTTTGTTCGAAGAATTCTGTAATCTCAAGAATTCCGTTGCTTAAAATTAGCATGTTTATCGCGGATTTCTTTTGCTGTGCTCTTTTCCGGAGAAGCGATTACGCGTGACAATAGATGCGATAGGAGGAGGCTCGCGAAAGACAAGGTATCGTCGCCGGAGAGAAACTGCTCGGAAGTTCGATCGTTTCCCACGAGTACATTAGTTATGCTGCAACCGACTCACTAGAGAGATAATGGGTGTTATGTACAGTGATCCGTGAGATTCATGGGCCAATCGAGAGCGTTCTATGCCACTGATGGGAAAGTATGTAGACTCAAGGTGGCATTCTCGAATGGAAATCACAAAGTTAAGAATTTAACGGTGAAAATAGCAAGCGCACCAATCGACAATTGCAGTGTTACTGGGACAGAAATCGATTGGGATCGATATTCTCTTAGTTAAACGAAGAGACACGTGAAAGGGAAAGTGAAACGTGTGCACATAGCTCGGTAGACTACAGATTGCCACCATTTAGAGAAACGTGCGCCGACCAACGAAATCTGTTGAATAGTTGAGAATGAAAGATTATCATTACAAATTTATTTTTACTTTCATTATTGGACTTTGGTTCAATTTATCAGTATTTATTTCTGGCGGCGGTTATCGCGCTCGTAGGAAAACTACAGGTCGACGCCCGTATAATTAAAACGCGCGCTGTGAGAAGAGAGAATTAGTCGAGCCGAAGTATGTTAGCGCGTCTGTATCGAATACCAATGCACACCGGATGAACTATTCTTCGCTTGCTGGATGAATTTTTAATAATAAAGTTACAGTCCCGTTAGCCCAATAAATGGGAGCACTTTCCCGTGACATTCAATTGGAAAAATGAATCCCTGCGATTGCAGGTGAAAGAAAGAATGTCCCTGGTAATTACCACTTGATTAATTACTCCATTCCATGGTAGTTGGATGATTTCCACTGTCCAAAGAGAGGCAAAGTCTACGCTCAATTAAGTCGGCGGAACTAATAAAATTCCTGGTAGATTTCCGCGAATGATAGACTTGAAAAATGTATGCTTCCCCATTGTATTTTTATCAAGACGGATATTGTAACTTTATCGTGTTTCCTGGACGTTAATTATCCCCACCGGTTTCATAAAACAGTGCCAGTGAGTGACTCGAAATCAGTAAAACAGGCTCATTCGCTCTATGCGTCCGCAGCTTCCGCAATAGACCGGATTGTTGTCCGCTGTTTACTTGGATTCATGGACCGTAATCGAGCATACTAGGTCTTCCGCATGCGCGCAATAAAGAGAACGATCTTGTAGTAGGCAAATCCAGCCACGGAGAACGTGACGAACGACTTTCATGAATCATGTCAATGTCTCCCACTGGTGGAACAAGTACGCGGAAGATCGGTGGGGTTCTCGATATCAATCCTCCCTATAATTAATTGGTTCTCTGCATCTCTGAGTGACAGTGTTTGGTATACAACTTAATTCCCTTTTCAAATAAAATTGCCAGCTTAATAGAAGTGGTGATTTCACATCTTTGTTAAGCAGTCTTCCTTGAAACTCGTCCTGAACACTACGCGATGAATAAATAGAGAATTAAATGAACTTAGAGTTAGTCGCGGAGTATTTGAATTCATAATGATGTTGTTGCACTGGCATTCCCTTGCTGGCTCTATTTAAAAACCTGCCATAATCTCGTGCGCAGAATATGCAAATTCACAAAGTGACTTCTTGCCGGCTACTGCATTTATCAGGTTACGCACGTGACAGCACGTGCGGCAGCCAGATTCTTTTTCATTTTCGAAGTGTGACGCTCTGTCGTCTCGGTATAATGAAACAATGCGCCACTCACACAGCCCTCCTGTAATAATAGTGGCCTGTTCGTGTAATAACACAATACCTTAGAGCGTAATTCACATCGCGCACTACGTTTCACGTGCGACGACAAGTCTTTCGCCTGTTTCTCCCGGATCGCTCTTTCCCTCTGACAAATATTTCACTTCTCATTCCAAAGATGAGAGAGTTCACAAGCGTGTTCATTTCACTCTGGTAATGGAACTCGATCGAGTCCCTCTTCGAGAGTGGATAGGCTTCGGACTTGCAGATTTTACTCTGAGAAATTCAATTAGTACGAGAAACTTAAGGGAATCTCCCTCGGAATACAGTACGCTCCGCTTTAAAGTTAGCGCGATCTTATTGATCAGGCCTAAGACATCATTTAATCGAACTCCTTCAAACTCCTGGCCTACTTGCCGACCTTCTCCCATTCGTGGTCGAGACTTTTGATATAGAATGACCGCTTCCTCCTGCTCGCAAGATTCTCGTTGCGTAAGTTTGACATTTAAGCTCGTCTCAAATCGCCCGTGCTCTTTCCCCAGGACAATGCACCCAATAAAATTTTCAACCAAGCCTCGCACACGTGTCGGCATTTCCACCCTTCGAGCCATCAACTCCAGAGAGTGATAACTATTTGTGAGAAGTCGGTGATTTCTAGAAGAGAAAAAGTTGGCTCTCTATGCGGTTTACGTGTAACCGCGCGTATATTGCGTTTCGCCGAATGGTGTCAGGGGTAGCGTAAGATTACGGATAAGTTGGTCTTGAGACAGTGATACGTCTGGGTTATCTCGGGAGAAATTTAGAAACACTATTATCCGGACAAAGAGAAATTTCGCGTTCATATAGCAGCGAGGAGAGAAGCCAAGACTATTATCGGAGTCTCTAAGACAATGTCGAACTACGTATCTCGATCCCCCATTAAACCGGCCTGTTTATCTTCACTCCTGAAGAATGAATAATCGAGTTTACGTTCAGTAGGACCCATGAAAACTTGATACCGAGGATCGAAGAGCAGGGATGGGATGAGCGGGGCGATGAGATAAAGAGCGAATTGAATAACACACCGCACAAAAAGACTAGTCTCGATAACAGCCGGTATCAGTTTGCTTATTTACACGGTGCGTCCGATCGCGTGTCGGAGCACCGTCATTCAATACAAGCCGACGTTACTCATCCCGGAGTATCGCATCCACTTTCCCAAACCGCCGCGCCACCGCGCCGCGCCACGCCGCGCCGATCGGCTCATCATCGGAATGATTCAGTGCGAGAGAGCGATGCATCCTGTCGTCCAGGAAGGGCCGACGATAGTCAAACTGATATCGGCTTGACTCTCCCAAGTTTTCACAATGGGAAACCGCCAGTAGCTATTGTGGTTTCGAGCTGTGGCCAAGTATATCTACCCGGCAGCGATAGCAGCGGGCAAGAAAGTGGATGAAAGTGGAAAAGTCACGCGCGTGCATCATTACGAAACCGCAGACGCTCGAATTGTCGGTCGAGAAGAGTTGCGGGCCGAACTAGACGCGCAGCTGGAGAAAGAAAATCGGCGAAAAAGAAGAGGAGGAGGAAGAAGAAGAAGACTAAGAAGAAGAAGGGACTCGAGAAAGCAGAGTCGGTAGAAGGAAGGAAGGAAAGTGGAAGAAGTAGATGTAGATGAAGAGAGAAGAGAGTCTGCAGAAGGCAGACGACCTCGAGCTGCTGTCCTCCTCCATTCTTCTCGGCCTTCCTCTCTTCCTCGGCCTCTCCTCTCCTCTCCTAAGGTATTTCGGAGTCAAGCAAGGCAGCAGGTTTGACAAGGCAGAGAAGTAGGGTGCACGGTCAGGCACTCTCAGGTATTTTAAAAGGCCAGCCCCTCGGGCACGCTCCTCTCATGATAAAGCTGCCGCGCCAAACAAATCCTATTTCCGATTAAAAATCACCGCCAATCCCTTCTGCGCTGCGCTGCGCTGCGATCGTCTTCCCATCCTTTTCGTATCACTCGCGTTTTACTTCGAATTTTTGACCCTCCTTTAATTTCACAGTTCTACGCTCCTTTATCTGCCGTTTCTCTTGTGCTCTTGGCAATTCGATTGTCCGTTTTATTCCGCCGTGGTTCGGCTCTTTTTTGGAATTCCCTACTTTGGAAACGGCCCGAGCGCGCACTTCCATATGAATGATTCAGTATGTTTCTGTAGTGATTCAGAGAGCGATGACTATCTGCTCTCACGTACGAGAGAGAGAGAGAACGTGCATCTATTTCGGGAATTGCAATCTACGCACGATAAATATAATCCATGCGTAGGTCGAATCTTGAGTTCGATAATGAGACCCCTCGGAATAGTCGCCGCTACTTAATTCCGACTAGTTCCCCGCTACGTGGTACCAATCAACATTTCAATATGAAGTTCAATTAAGGAAACCGTATAATTAGGACCTTTTGATTCATTAGGAGAGCAATGTTAAACAACAAGTTAACTTGTGCCAACAGTTGATATGCAATGAGGGATAACGAGTCCAATGTAGAGGCCGGCAATTGGGTTGCTGTTTACAATGTTATTACATGGCTAGCGCGGTGCTGAATTAATGGCGCCAATTATCATTTCATTAGCATACGTTGATACAACAATCATGTCACAATGGCTAACAGTATTAATCGCTTCGTTAGTCCTGGGACTATAATTACACCAACTTCTTACTACGAATCTTTATTTCGTGTTTGCCTCGAGATAAGAATTGTTTAGACTCATTTTTATAGCATTCCGTTAAACGGGAACATTTGATCGGTTAATTAAAACGATTCATAGTCAGAGAAGTCTGAAATGTGTAGGCAACTTGGGCAGATAGTTCGCCAGTTCACGTGAACTAGATTAGCTATCAGAGAACAAACAGAGAACCGGTGTGAAGGAGCGCGTGCCACCATCGGCATAGTTTTAGTTCCTCCGCTATAATTCCTCCTCAATTTAGACGTACATTTTTCGATGTTTTCTTCATCGTTTTCTGTTTACCTTTACCGCGCGACTCGCTACTCCATTCATGATGCAAAAAGTGTCAATAGTCGGCGTAAATGGTAGAGTAACTCTCGGCGGGCTTCTCTTAACCGGTGTCCCCCCAGAACGCCACCATACTCGGGTGAAAATGAAAAGAACACTCGGCAGAATAAGGCGCCGGTGCCGTGATTGCTCCGATAGGATTTCTTCTCGTCGAAAAATATCCAACTCTGTTTTTCTACCTTGATTGCCAGTTCCCTCGGAATTGTGTTTTATCGGGGGGAAAAAATGAAAGTTTGAAGCACGATGGAGAAATCGCGCGGTCGCTGTTGGTACATTTTGAAATTGCGATATTACCGGCGATGAAACTGAATGCTAATATTCGAGGATCAAAGCGCACCGGATTGACCCACTCGTTAACATTTGCTTGCGATTTTACTGAATAGAAACTGGAATATTCTGCCATTAAGTATGCATATTTCGGGGCATTGGTGGTTCATATCGAACCGATGTGACACAGTTTGACCGTCTGCAGGAGAGCTCTCATAATAAGAAGAGGTATAAAAGCTCGGGTAAATTTTTTGGCTGGGTGGAAGCCGGTCCCCAGGAGGACAAAAAGCACAGGCTCCATTGTCGATCTCTGGCTCCGCCTTCAAATCAGAGCAACCCGATAAAAAAGCACGGCCAGCGACGAATCAACGATTTCATACATATTCCGCGTACTCGGCAAATATAAAAATTCGTAAAAACAATACCTCGATATCCAACATACGTTTTTTAGAGGCGAAACATTTTGCCAGTAATCAATACGAGAGGAAAAAAAGACTGGTTCGCGAATTTCTCGAATCAAAACAAAGGAAAGCAATTTAGATGATTAAGGTTAATAGGAGCGCTGAGTATTGGAGTGGAGGATTTGAGCGAAGCGATATTAGAGGGTCGAAAAGGGTCGAGAAGGTTGGGAGGCCGACAAAGGAGGCTGGCAGGACAAAAGCAGGAGGCAGAGAGAGCGAGAGTGCATTGTCGTGCGATCGGGAATCGGCGTGGTTGCTTCGAATGCGCAGAAAAAGAGAGGCTCTCTGGCCCTCCTCACCTGTTGAAGGTCTGCTCGTACTGCTTGATCTCTCGGCGCGAGAGCTCATGGAATTCCGTGTAAACGTTTACGAATTTGTACTGCTTCTTCACCTCCTTGCCCTCCTCGAGCTCGTCGTTGATCCTTTGCCTCCTGCTAAGCAGGCTGCTCAGCTCGGCGTCCGCCGGCATCCTCCTCTTGCTTTTTCAGAAATGCCCCGATTTCACCGCAACGATCCTTCTAGTCCAGCTGCACCTCCCCTTTCCCCAGGACTTTCAAAGTTTCCTCCGGCTAGTCACTGTCCCGATAGTGCCGTTCCGACGATTTCGAGTGAGGTTACTCGCTCTCTGTTGTCGAGAGAAATATTTGAATGGCGGTAAGAAAGGCGCCAGGAGTGATCGGTGCTCAGGACCACTCAGGACCAGCGACGGTGGAAGCACGCGACCTACACGACGCCGCGAGTCCGCATGCACTGACGGCTGCTCCATCCGCACCGCGGGCACTAGGCCCCTGCAAAGCTGACACAGTGCCGTAGAAAGAGGAAACCTTGCCCCGCCGAATCATCCCGACTCTAAACAGCCTCCCACATTTTCCCTTTCTCACCCGATTCCTTCCCAAAATAGGAGATCGTACCAATAAGAGTACTGCGAGGCATCGTACTTTGGGAATTCTATGAATTCGCAGATAAATCTAGCTCATAATTAAAAGAATGTTGAGTTTCGGTAAATTGACGGGGATATTTCTGCTCTTTTCCCCGTGCACGTGATAGTGAAAGGAAAAATGTGTTCGATGTCACGTTCCTGTCGTAAATATCGTGAAGAGAGCGGCGTATGTGTAGCTGGCACGCGGCAGTAAGTAATACGCAAATTCGCACCCATTCTCTTTTCATCAAGCACGCATTATCCGCGTGTGCAACTGCATCGTTCGCCGGCGTTGCTCGGCTCCGCGGGGCAAAGGTAAAACGATCGAATTCCATCTCATTTCTTATGACTCGCACCCAATAACACATGTGTACCCAATCGCTTGCAGGCATCGGTGAGAATCGATGCCTCGTAAGCGAGCATTGCTCTTCTGTCAGAAGAGGTGCAGCACTTATCGCCACCTCGCTATCCAGCTTTATTCCGAAAAGTCGATCACTCCTTTTCTTGCGAAGTAAACCCTGACGTTCCAGTCATGAATTATTCTCATCATTCGCGCGAACTTTAATTTGACGATACTTGTAAATTGGTGCATTGTTTGTGTGAAACGAAGCTTGCCTTGAATACCCCTTTGTAAAGTGAAGTTCCTACGTTACGGTTCGCTGATCCATCGACATCTCAGGCAAACTCAATCAGTGGCTAATGCAAGACCGATTGAACGTAATCTTATTACGATTTAATGATCGACTCCTTATCTTCTCACGTTTATTACTAGGTTATATGATTGCTACTCCTGTCGAATCAATATACTTACAGTTTTACGACACTTTCATACCATCGTTACATTTGATTCGCACTACATACAGCTTCACCATTGCGGTGCTATAGCGCGCAAAGGTATATTGATTTCCATATATACGTGAAAAACACGTTCTTTTTGAAATCCATACCTGTGACCTTTCGTAACAGTCATTATAATCCGACTCTGTGTACAAACATTCATGCCTCGGAGTCCCCGTCGGTTACCTTTCAATAGCAGTCATCACTCGTCAGTGAATCATAGTAGACTCAAATTGATTCGAATCCTTCTCTCTGCCAGACATTCTGCAGAACCTTCTCCTATCGGTTGCCCACACTACAAGATGTCTTCGTCGTTGGAAAAATCGCGAAGAAAGCATTTGCTGATGAGTATCCACAAGCGAACTTTACTGAGCGCATTCGATAGCGATGACTCCACGTCAGAGAAGAGGCCAATTACGACGGACACGGCATCGAGTTCCCCATATAAAGTTCGCCTCGGGAGAGCAAGGAATAGAAGCTTCACCAAGCGAAAGAGGAAATCGGTGACGCCAAAGAGTAGGAAATCTCGAAAATTGAAGGCCTCCGAGCACAATAAAGAAAGTTCCCCAGAACTTCAAATATTCGACCGAAGGAGAAAAGAAGTGGAGACTTCGGGGAGCGAAGATACTGTGATACTGTATCAGTCACCAAAGAAAGTACGTCAGACACAAACCGTAGCGAGATTATCTTCGCGTGAAACTCCAATGTTTTTGTCACGAGCTAACAAAGAGCCCAAGAGAAATTTGGATTGCTCCGAGCGACGACCTGCAGATGTTCTCCTGCGGGATGTGCCTGCAGAGTATTTGACTCAGATTGGAACTACGATTAGTGATACAGATGAGGAGCTTCACCCAAGTAAATGGCTCTTGCTCGAAATAAGTGCTCTCGTTAGTAGTTTGCCTCCCATTAATTTACCCATGTCGCCCGCATGCTTAATTCGTTTTTTCCGTCTTACTTTGTAATTAAGATATTTGCTCTTGAAGATGTGTATCGTCGCACACTGTAGATAATATCTTCATGAATAATTAGATTGACTTCCTTGTGTGTTTGAAAGAGGGTTTCATTGGTGGAACTGGCAGCGTAGGTAGTGCAACTTATTTGGACAACTCCTGGGAGGGGTCAAACCAATTATAGTATAGCTTCCTTTCTGTTTTGAAACGGATATTTTTATTGGTCCTCTATGCAACACTGCTGCATACACTGTGAATCCTAACGGTTCGCGTGCAGAATATGTAACCTTAGACAAGGGTATAAAGTTTATCTTGCCTATAGGAAAAGATTCTATTTGCAAGACGTATAAGCCGCACGCCAAAAAGGGAAGATTCACTGAATTATTAAGGAACAAGAATAATCTGACAGATAACGTTATGTCAGAGGGAACGAGTGATCGTATGTGGGAAGAGTTCGTGTCGAATAATTACGATAAAATTGTGAAGTATCTTAAACCAGTCTCTACGAATGATTCCGTTAATGATGAGCCCCCATTCAAGCAAACTAACCGCAATGCAGCTACTAATAATACGAATAAGAGACATAAAGGGAATACAGAAAGGAGTAAGTTGAAAAGTTGAGCAGGCATTTTTCAGGAATTTTTACCAGTGCATTCTTTAATAATCCCAACCTCAAAAAAATGTTTAGTCGAGCAAGATACTTCGATGGTTAGGAAAAATTCAAGGACTAAGACTGCACTGCGACCAAAAACGACGAAGAAGGGAACTCGACGTGGTGGAAAGAAGAAAGTTGCGCCTAATCAGAGCGAAAATTGGGAGGAAACGAGCGATGAATACTCGTATTCACACTTGGAA
This sequence comes from Ectemnius continuus, assembly GCA_910591665.1. NCBI lineage: Eukaryota > Metazoa > Arthropoda > Insecta > Hymenoptera > Crabronidae > Ectemnius > Ectemnius continuus. The sequence goes on from OU342861.1 coordinate 14,636,401, forward strand.
GATATCCAATTCGAAAAGGGGGGTGAAACTGGCGGTAGAATGTCTCTCGCTGAGTTCCGAAAGGCTCGGAAAGTCGGGAATCAGGATTTAAATAAAAATACAGAAGCCGTCGAAGATTCAATTGAGTTTCCATTAAACGTTGATGAGAATTCGAAGAAATCAGAAGATCTTGCTCGGCATCGCATTAAATTGTTCGCCAGTGATTCAAATTCACAGGATTCTGGGGAGCAAGAGAAAACTTTTAGGGAAACAGGTATCCTTTCTGACCGTTCCCCTCGAAAAAGGAAGATTACCGATATCTCGAACAATCTTCATCCCACTACAAGTGAAGGCGATGAAATAGAGGTTATTTCGCCGCGGGAATTGGGGAAGATCCGTCGTATGCGGAAATACGCGATGCGACTCAAGATGAACCAAGCAGCAGTGAGCTTGGAAGAAGGAGCACTCAAGATAAAGCAAGAAAGAGTTGAGTCGAGAGCGAGCACCTCGCAAATCGATGTAACCGTCGGGAAAAAGTCAGTCGTGGAGAAGAAGCTGCATTCGAAAATGCAATCTCGCAACACTGACAAGAATAAGCCGAGAATCAAGTCAATAGACGTATTGACAGATCCAAAATTGAAAAAGCAACGCGTGTCTTGGGTTTTGTAAGAATATTGAAGTACTAGTAGAAAAACCGTTCGAAACGGTTGATAATTCGGGAAACAGGGAATCCCGAATAATTAAGGATGAACTATACAATCTAATCATTTTGTTTTTTTATGTATTTACCAACGAAATTGGGGAAATATATATTTCTATAGTGCAACAAACATTGTTCCCTCTTAATATTAAGGTAGAACTACTCTTTATTTCTTGAGAAGTGCATCTTGCTAGCCGATACTTTCCATTCATTAATTCTCCTCTCTCTTTATCGCACTGGCTGCCACTCTTTTCGTCACACACTGTCCCTCCTTGTTCCTCTTGTTATGCTTCGGGAGGTGCCTCTCGCACTGTGGTGTTTAGCGTACTACAGTGAACAGCTGATGGTTCGATCGCTGTCGGCATGAGTTTTCTTTTCAATCTCTTGAAGAACGTCTGCCTCAAAATGATACAACTACTGTGGTTCGGTAAACGACGCATTACGAACTCCCTGAGCATCTACGTAAAAACAAATACGGGCAATACGCTCGCTGTCGATCTCGACCCGAAATGGGATATACGAAATGTGAAGGAAATCGTTGCACCCCAACTAGGAATACCACCTGAGGATATTAAAATTATTTTCGCAGGCAAGGAATTGCACAACTCGACTATCATTGAAGTATGCATCATATTTTTCCGGTTAACAGTGACTCAAACTCCTAATATAATTGATATAGCTGATAGCATTCTACGAAACGTAACCTCTCTTTCCACTCTGTTTTGGTTCTTACTTGTAGGATTGTGACTTGGGCCAGCAAAGTGTTTTGCATGCAGTGCGAACACCGCATCAAAAGCTCAATAGGAGCAAAGGTGCATCTAGTACAATTGATGAATCAGTTGAATCTGATACGAATGATAGTGGTAGTAAACCTATGAATGAAACATTAACGGATCTACCTTTGGATGATTCTAATCAACAGGATATAACTCCACCTACTGTCAAAGGTGCTTCAACATTATTAGACTTATTGATAATATCACTATGCATTTGAGCATAGATCTATTTTTAGTCCTAGTTGTTAGTACTTGTATTAATCTATTAGTTCACTTTCCCTTGGTGACAGAACAGCAGGAAAACCGAGCACACTTTTATGTATATTGCTCAGCACCTTGCAAGGCAGTAACAGTTGGCAAACTTAGGGTAAAGTGTGCCACCTGCAACAGTGGTGCAGTCACGGTTGATCGTGATCCACAGTCTTGGCCTGATGTATTGTTGCCCCGTAGAATCACAGTTCATTGTGAGAATGACTTCTGTCCGGCACCAACATCAATATCCAATGACATTGAGTCTCAAGTTTTGTACGCTCGTTTCTTTTTCAAGTGTGCAAGGCACACCAGTTTAGGTGAAGAGGATGAAGCAGTTCCATTGTATCTTGTTAAACCAAATTTGAGGAAGATTCCATGTCTCGCATGCACAGATATTAGGTAAATCCTAGAAGTAAGTTTCCAAAAGAAGTTGTCCGATTGTTAATTTGAACATTTCCATAGGGATACGGTCTTGGTTTTCCCATGCGAAGCAGGACACGTGGCCTGTTTAGATTGCTTTCGGGAATACTGTACAGTTCGTTTGAGGGACAGGCAATTTCAGTTTGATGATGATAAGGGATATTACACACTTCCATGTCCAGCAGGCTGTCCGGATTCTTTTATTCCTGAAGTACATCATTTTCATCTTCTGACTCACGAACAGGTATTCTATTGAGGACAAGAGTGCTACTTATTTTCGGAATTATTGTAATAAATGCGATATTATTTAGTACGAACAATATCAAAGATTCGGTACAGAGGAGTACGTATTGAGGGCAGGTGGTCTTTTATGTCCAAGACCTGATTGTGGCATGGGAATTATTCCACCGTCCGTGGAGGACGGAAAATCTGAGGAGGAATGTCGTAAGATACAGTGTATCGGTGGTTGTGGTGTAAATATTTCTACAATCGTTATCTAATTTATCGCATTGTCCAAGTTTAGTAACAAAGATTATCTCCGCAGTATGTATTCTGCAAGAGATGTCTCCAAGGATATCATGTAGGCGAGTGCGAAATGCAACAGGCATCGTATAACACTGGTTCGGAATCAGGGGGATATTCCGTGGACCCACAAAGAGCTAAGGATGTATGGATTTTACCAATTTAAAAATTCCATCCCTTTCATCTCCAAATTAATATAATTTTATATGGAATTATTCGCCTATTGTCGAGTCTTCATTCAGTATACTCTGTGTACAGGCACAGTGGGACGAAGCGAGCAAAAAGACTATTCAAATATCAACAAAGCCCTGCCCTAAATGTAGGACGCCGACAGAAAGAGATGGTACATGTCAAAACAAATTGTGTAAACAGAACAGTTCTGATTGAGTTGTCTACTTTTAGGAGGTTGTATGCATATGGTATGCATGAGAGCTGGCTGCGGTTATCATTGGTGTTGGGTTTGTCAAACTCAGTGGACCAGAGATTGCATGGGCAATCATTGGTTCGGTTAACCATCCGGAAACAAAATATCCTCGTACTATATTCTATAAGATATTTTGAAAACAGTACAAAGATTAGGTTTTTTTACGTTTCTCCAGGTGAATCGACCCCATTAGATAGTGAAATAATTAACATTATTTATTTCTAGTCTGCCCGAAAATGTGTATACTGTTCAGTATCTGATATTCGCTATATTCAAGAGTGGGAATTGAAGTTGTAATGGTGTACAAGTGCCTTTTCTACTAACGTACTTGAGCTGTGCATTAATATCGAAACGAATAAAGAACAAAGAGACTTTCTACATTATAAGGAATTTTATTGCACCTTTACAATATTTTGTAGAATGCTTTAGGTAAGGGTACTTGAGTAAGGCGCGATTTTTGGACGGATCGTTCTCCCTCAGAAATCGTAGCCTTGTACTTTTTCGTATCATTGTCCCAAACGAACACAGGCCAGATATTATAAGTTTTAATAGAATTATTCTCGTGGTCCACCTAATTACTTGGGACTCATTATTTTATCTTCGGAGAATCTCCAATTTTTCATTACGAATTCTCATTAGACCGAGTACTCGAATCAAAAGTAAGCACATTCCTATAAATACGATATTTACATACAATTCTCATTCGGTAAATACAGGCTTGATATTGAGCTCTCGCTTTTCGTAGTTATCTTTCATAAAATTTGATTTGACGTAGATAAAAAATAGCAAACATTATTAATAACAATGAGTATCACAAAGAATTTCGTGTTCCATCCTTATTACTTCGTTTCCAAATTTAACTATGATTTGCAACAACTTTTTACCGAAATCTATCGTATTATTCCACCGTTGAAAGGCGTGTCTCATAAGGCCGAAGGGTTTTTTACACGCAAGGTAAACTTATTACCAGGTAATCGAGTCAAATCTCTGTTTGAGCTGCGGGTGGTGGAGTTAGAGGTGTCCAGGCACTATTTTGATGCTCACCCGGAGCCATCTCAGCCTCTTGGCGATGGTGATGGTGTTGATGATGATGTTGATGGTGGCGATCGATCACTGTCGTCAAATATCTTCGATCCTCTTCTTGCTGAACTTCGTTCATACTTTCGGGAGCTTGTTCAGGATAACCCAGTGGTATGTGATGCTGGTCTTTAGGTGGCGCATCATAATCCACACTAACTGGGGAAACAGCTCCTGGCTGTTGAAGTGGTTGCAAATGTAACATTTGGGGATGATGTTGATGGCGGTGTTGATCAGGTGTAGTCGATTGCACTGGGGATGCATGGTACTCGTGAACATAGTCTGTGTTTTCCACCGGCGGAACTGCCTCTTCACCGTTCGAGTGTAAAGGCTGATGCAAGCCTGCAAAGTAGAAATGATCTGTCTAAAAGGATCTAAAACCTCTAAAATTCCTCACGGACCTGTGTGCGGAACCGGTGCATACGGCGACATTTGATGGTGCAGGTGGAGATTCAGGTTCAAGTAGGATTGTTGTTGTTGTTGTTGTTCGGCGAGGCTCGACGAGTGAATCCAAGCCGAGGTGTCGGTACAGTGCACATGTTCCTGTGGTACCGAAGGCACATAAAGAGTGCATCCCGTTACAGTGGTAGTGGCTGCTGTCCCCACCACTCCCCTGCTCAATACAGTGTGGGAAGATGATGTAGGCGATGGTGATGGCGATGTTGGCCACTCTTGCGAGGGTGCCGATGGTAGACACGCTGGATTCAGGTTCTGTAAGGACTCAGGACTCCTTGGCGACCAGCCAGGAGCTGTCACGTATGCTGGTGAATGGAGAAGTGGCACTGGGCTATAAGGATCTGAACGTTGCTCTGAAATTAAATTCAAATATGTTCCACATTTTCTCTATTCACCAAAAATCATATTTTTATTTTATAAAGAATAATTTCTCGCGTACGATAATTAAATATTTACACCACTACAAGTCGGACACATTTTCCCCATTAGAAGAGATTTTCCAAAACGGTCCATGCAACTTTCATGCAGGAATTAGCATTAGTGACAAAGAGAAATTTAGGGAACTTACCATCTTGCACGTATTTGTGCCTGAGAGCGTACGGTGCCGTCCTGCATGCGTTTCTATGCCCGGTACTCGAGACGGTGCAGGTATTCGACAGATGATTGCTCACTGATACCGAGGCCTGATTCTGTGCTGCTGCCAGAGCAGGATTATATTCGTAGCCCATGCTTGGCTGCGGTAAAAACCACGCACCAGTATCTACAAATAGTATATTAATGAAAAATATAAACTCGTCATTTTTATTTCACAACAATTAAATATTATAAATTAGATGACTCACATTGAGGATACGTTTGTGGATCGGCGGGTCTTTCTTTTGCGTCCAAGAACGCCTTCGCGAATGGATTGTACTTAATTTTCAAACTTGTCACTTCCTCATTCTGATAAGCAGTAACCGCGATGAACTGGGTTTCCGGAAAACGATAGGTCAGGACCTAAATAAATTTTTATTTTTATACTTGTTGATTTTGCATAACATTAATGACTAAAACCGGTGGCGGGATTCACGAAATATCTTACGGTGCGTTGTTGATCAGCATCCACTCGAACCAAATGAACTCGTGGTTCATACTTGTGAAGTGAATTTAACATAATCTGTCCATTTCCATTGGACTTATTTGTAAGTTTCACTTTGGCGAACGAGACTGCTTCTTTCATCCAATGGGCCCCGAAATTGGGACTCTCTGGGTGAAGGTAGATCGGATCAGGTGGTGCCACTTCCGCTTTTCCACCTGGTATCCATTCTCCATTGACGTACTTCCATCTACAAGTCCCAGTAACTTGTAATTATTTCGAGTAAACTATGAGGAAGTGGGAGCAGCCATACTTTCGTTCGAAAACGTGTGTGGCAAGTGAAATGTATATGAGGCGGTCGCACGATAATGCGAAACGTAACCAATTAGCGACGATGGCTCGTAATGCCTCATCTAAGGAAGTTTTGAATGAACGGTAGTCAGTGGGGAGTTCATGAATCAAACTTCCTTTTTCGATCGGCCAGGCCGTTATTCGCGAGGCGGTTATAAAGTCGTGCGGTGTCCGACGCAGCAGGACGTCGATGACGAATCGACGCCAAGTTAAAAATAATCCTCTAACCAGTTTAGAATCGGTGTTTAACGGCGTTGCGGGCCGCGCCACGACGAAAGACGCCTATGATAATTAATATACGTCAGTGTCCTTCAACTACCCCTTCGTCGCTCTTACCAGAAACATTCTGACACACCGTTTCTACCGAGTTTCCCATTGCAATCTTCTCGGCAAAGATTCCAAAGGACTTTGGAAAAGATTACTGAAGTTTAATTGAAACTAGAGTATTACATACCTGTGAGGGTCGATTTGAACAAATTCTAAGAGTAGCGTGTACATCGCCGCCGGTTCCAAACCTCGTGCAACCACCTTCACCACCGGAAACATTCGCCTGGAAGTCCAGATTCATTGTAAATTTCACTGCTCATTCCCAAATTTCTTCAGGGCGCCGGGTTGTAATATGTTTGCGCAATATTTTCTTCGGATGATAATGAAACCGTGCTGTCCGGTAGTTTTAAGAAAGCTCGGTAAACAGAGGCGAAAACAGGAGGGGTTTTTCGGTGCCGTCGGCCAGGAGCGAATTCAGGGTGGAAAGGATCGGATCTCTCAGCCACAATAAAACTTTATGATGCTTACAATCTGAAACTGGTACCTGCGAGCCGCGAGCTATCCTCGATCGACAAACCGTAATCGCTTTTAATAATGCAGCATGTCGTAAAAGTAGTCGGCTTTATCTTTTGATCTGGCTGTGCCATTTAGCAGCGACACCGATTTTTCTCCGCCTCCTGCTCGCGATCTTTCATCATTCACGTACTCTAATTATGGGAATTCTTTCGAGCAAGCTGACACAATTCCCATGAACTCGAATTCCAATTAATCTTGAATCGATATTTCATCCCTCTCATTTGTGAAATGCGCTCAATAAAATTTGTGAATTGCGAGACACTCCCTGTTTCGAGAAAGTACCAATTCATGGGAGTGTATTTCTCCCAGTACCGTTATGGAATTTGTTTAGGACGATTGGAAGTGGAGTGTGCAAACTTCGACAATATTTAACAATCGCAAAAATGTCAGATATAGTTGGCGCGGATCGAGACTAGGAAAAGTACTGATGGATTGCTATTGGAGCATTTGAAACATTCATCGGCATGATTCATCTCGCACTTCATGCCACGTTACAACAAACCCTTTGGGTTTAGTGCACGTCTCTTTTGTCTTAGCCGCTCAAGAACTATTATTTTTACCTTCTAACTCGTTCGCACGAATGCTCTAATTAATACATTTTTGCGTAGGTCTGGTGGCCATGTTCGTCTTGTACCTCTGAGCGAGTTGGCCTATCTTGATAAGTTCTCTTTGAACTTTACAGTCTCATATATTTAAACACCAGACAATTTTAATATATTTCTAGTCTAAAGTAATTGATTTTTCATTTAAAGTAAGTGTAATAAAAATATAATTTCAATTTGGCATTCTTGCAAACGTGTAAAAGGTTCACTAAGATATCATTTACCTTCCATTCTTTGTGACAATCATCTCATTGGTAATACATTGAAATCTGGTCCAGAGTTCTCGGTCCTCGAGCGACAGAGATAAAGGGATGCCCCGATTGCTGCTCATAACAGTGGAATTAATGCTTTGCCTGGAGATAGCGGCTCTATCTTCATTTTGATCAACCCGTTCGTCCTCGGGGCTTGTACGATTTGTTCTTCCGGTCCGTTCACACTCCCTTTCTCGCTCTTGTTCGTGATCCCTGTCGCGTTCCCTTTCGCGACAACTTGATCTTCCCGGGGAGCCCGGAGTGCCTGGTGCATTTGCTGGTTGCATCCTTCTTAGACTGAATTAAATCCTTGGCAGAAACGTAGTTCACCCTGTCAATTGCTTATCCACAGCAATTTAATATCACAAGGCACTGCTTTCGAATGTAGAGTAATCCAGCCTCCTACATGCGATTCATTCGGTGTACCATTCAATACACTGGAATTTTCTTCAGCATCCTTCAGATGAATACTTGTGCATTTGGTTTCTCGCACCCCTACACCACTGTCACTTCAAAATCACAATACCATTTTTCAGTCTCTTACACTCTCCGCTCTGGAACCACCTTCAATTTTCATCACTCGTATCCTTTTCTCCAAGAGTCACCCCGGAAGAGAGTTGCGCCAATGACCTCTGTCAGTTTTAGATCGAATCGCTGATCGAATTAACGCGCCCGCAGGAAGTAGAAAGATAAGGGGAGGAAGGATATGTTATCGGGGGATTTGCAGGGCGGGGAAAGTTGTAAGAATGGCAAGGGTGGGTAATGAGGAGCGAGAGGGACAGAGGTATAGGGAAAAGGAAAAATCAGTGAGGATTGAGCAGAAAGCGAGAGAAAGAGGGAGCGAAGGAAGAAAAGGTAGAATGGCGGAGGCGAGAGGGATGAAAAATCGGGAGTAGCAAGATGCGCGCGGTGTGCCCGCGTGGCTGTGCTGCTCGTAACACTTGGGCGCGATATTTCACACTAGCCGGCGAAGAAGCGAGCGATCGTCCGAGGAGAGGAGAGCACAGCCAGCAGGTAGACAGACAGAAAGACAGAGGCAGTGTCGAGGCAGAGGACGAGCGTGCTCGTCGCGGAAGGAGGTCCTCCTCTTCGTCTGGCTTTAGAGCGGGGGAGCATCCTTCCTCGGCTTCGCTCTTGGAGTCTCCGTGGCTGCGTCTCCGCGGGGACGCCCAATCGAGGCGCGACGCTCTAGACCGCTTGTTCACGGGTGCTAATTAGCCAGCCCGTAAATTAGGAAGCCTCGCCGCCAGCATGGCGGTCAAGCAAGCCTGTCTCCATTGGAAACGGCCGCTTCGCTGGAGAACTCCAGGCTTCCTCGGGATCGTCCAGCGGGGGCCCGTTGACGCCTTTCCCAAACCTTACCGACCAATCGATGCCCGAGCCTGCTTTACGATCCCTCGACGGTTGGTCGATCCTTACCTCGGCAGCCGCGTTCTCCAGTCCGCCCACGCGCGCCAGTCTCGCCAGGACACGCGCGAGGACCTCGCGATTCTCGCCGCCGGCCGAGCGTGTCACGTGCCGGCGATATTCTTGCCAGATATCAAACGCCAACTTGCTACTATCAACCACTGTGTTCACCGCCGCTACCAAGTCGAGCACAACTACCGTCGCCATGCACTAACACCAGCTTCTTCCCGCCTCGCACACTCTGTGTGACTTGCATCGCGCAGTAAGACTTAAGGGGTAGTTTCTTTCCGGGGTTGATTTAAGAAATAAAACCTTCCAGGTGTAATTCGATAAGCAAACTTCTTTAATCGTGAATAAGACTGGGGGAAAATAGAAGGATGAAGGGTGGAGTAGATAAGATCATCTGGTCTTGCTTCGATGGAAGTAAAGAAAACGACTGTCGGGGACGTGAAAGATTCCCAGGAGATTTGGAACTTTCCTCGAAGTATTCGGAAATGTTTATTTCGGCTAGTAAACGAGCGTCAAAGTCTCGAGGCCGATGGGAACCGCTTCGAGGCGGCTCGAGCAGCTTACAATTTGTTTCATAAATACGAGAAGCAGGCAGGCGCGGAGGAGCAGCGTAGCTTTCCGCGAGTTCAAAAGATCAACTGGGGCCTCGTTATCCCCGGCGCGGCGCGGCGCGGCGCGGAGCGTCGGAGTATACAGTTTGCGAGAGGGGTCTCGAGGCACGGCGAGCACTCGAGGAGGGCACAGGTGCAAGGCGAAAGACAGTTAAATCGGTCGTGGCGTGCTGGACCGGTCGGGTTTCTCTCTCTCTTTCTCTGTTTTGCGTCAAATGACAAAAATCAACAGAGGGTTACGACTGGGCCGAGCGGAACGTATCACGCGAGAGAGTCCGAGGATATTTGAGCAGGACCGCCGCTTGTTTGCCATCGTGCGCGCATGATTTCGGACGGCGACGACGCGCTCCATACGCGCCACAGATATTTGTGCTAGCAATTTCGTCCGGCCGAAGGAAGACCTCGCGCGATCCGCGCTCCCGTCGCGACGCGTAACGGCCCGATCTCTTCTTCACCACTCTTCGCCACCCTGCGCTCGCCGAGAGAGCTGCTGCATGCTTGTGCAAGGTAATTATCAAGCGCACTTGATTAATTGAACAATTAATTATCCAGTTATCAATGGGTGGAGAATGTTTAAAAAAGGGAATAGTTGTCGAACTCCCAATTTGTATTGAATTCTTGAAGTTTGGTCGATTCTTTTATTACTGATTGTAATAAACTCGAGAGAAGGATTTGGTGGGATTGATGCCTGGTGTTCTAGCCGTCTTTGATCCATCGGCACGAAACAGTTGCCGATGCTCGCTGCGCAAACAAACGATCATTCCTGGGAGCTCGGTTGCGTCCCTCGGATGCAGCACAGTGGCAAGCTGCCGCTATAAAATGTACCTTTTTTCCCCTCTTATCCCGGCAAGACGTCTCGATCGTGTAAGTCGTTTACGACACGGATATATCCGAGCGATCGCTACCTGCCCCCGAGTGGTGTAGCTCTCACCTGACAGAGCCGGGGATTCCGGGTTCTCGTAGCTCGCAGTCGAGTATAAAGCTGTAGGGAAGCGGTGCTTCTCCGAGACGTTTGAGAAAAGCCGCCTCCAGACGTAAGAACATCCGCGATTACGATCGCTTTGATAAAGCATCCCGCTCCGAACCCTTTGTTTACCGACAGCGCCGTTCAAAACGTAGAACCGACTAATTTCCTTTTATTGGGCCTCATTCTCTTTCCCATAGACTACCCACCACTTTCTTCCGCTTTTTTGATTAATCCATACCTCGCTATTCTATCGAAATTATCCCTGACTATCTTTTACCATTTACCGACATAAGAATTTTTTTAATTCATAGAAAGAAATGGTTTCGAACTACGCTAATTATATTTCAAAGGAAAAATTAATACAACTAAACGACTGAATACAAACTTAAGTATGAAATAATGATGATTAATTCGTGATAGTCACTTGATTATTGCAAGATATTAATCACGGGGAAACTCAGTAACTTTGGCTGGTTTCTCAGGTTCCTGCTGGGTGTCTTCGACCGTAGTTCGTCGAGCCTCGAACTCGTAGTTCGTACTGCTTTCGGTTTCGGTCCGACATCTCTCGTTCCTCATCTTGATTATTGCATAACGTCGCCGGGCCTCGTCCAGCAACATGCTACAATTGTATCTTTGCTGATGCAGGAATGTGTGCATCTCGGATGAACAATAACATTCGCCTCGCATTGGGTGGTGAACGTATTCGGGAAATGGGGTATGGTTCTGCAAGTTCTTCCAACACAAAGAAATAATATTTCAAAATAAAACAATCAAATTTATAAAATTTTAACGTGGTTCTCCGAACTGAATTTGAATACTACTTACAGTACTGCGTTCAGTACTCCTAGAAACAATAGGAGCGGATGGTGCCGCGAACCAGCAGCATCCGTCGGGGAAGATGCGTGGTACGATGCTTCCTGTGCCCTCGAAAACCCGGTGAATGGGCGGTGGATTTCCCAAAATGCCACGCGAAGTGGAAGGGAAAGGAAAGAGGCCGGCAGGGATTGGCAGATAATTCGGGATGATCTGAAGGAAAATCGAACTTGTAAATATAGCCGTCTCCCTCTGTCACAAGGACAATACTTTATTCATCTTCACACAGCTCGCACCTCACTCTCTTTTCATCGTCTCACTCACGCACTCTAACTCGATCGATCTTTTGATATTCCGAGAGAAATTCATGTTCATTGTCTTCGGTGTTTGTCTGTATGTTTGTGTATATGTGTCTCTGTGTGTGTTGTTCTCCCCTCAGTGTACATCTTTATACAGCGACTTGGCACTTGTAGAACTAGGAGCGTACGATTTCCGATTGATATAATAGTCTAAATCTGGGCGTGTCACAGTTATTTAGTTCTGTTTACTTTCCCCATCAATTCCCACAACGTTCTCTGTCAAAACTGTCAAATTAGCACCTCAGAATTAATTTAATAATTTGGAATATCAATGAGTACTCCAGACTGTGCTCGATTGGTAATATGATGTAGGTATCAATATGACTTTCATTTAGTTCGACAAGTTTAAATCTTAAAATTAATACCTATATCTTATTATCTATGAATGTAGCTCTTATTTTACTTTGACCTCGTGAATTTAATCGGCACAGTCTGGAGGATATATTTATGGTAGGCAGAGAGGTGGTCGTGAGAATGACGGGAAGAATTGTTGTGGCAAGTGTGCCTTCGAGTGGCACGCCCCGATTCTCGATGAATGATTTCGTCCAATCGTACACAACATGCAACACACAATACATTTGCCCCTCCTTCGTAAGTGCAGCACACCGTAACCTGAGTACTTAGCGATGATATCTTTAACATTCGTAGAACGACTAGAGTAATATACGACGGTTATGGTGTCATCGTGTCGGAGAGTAACATAGTGGTCCACCAGGTTTGATTTATTAACACGCTCGCGCACCGCAGATTGATCGCTAATTGAACTCCTGGTGTACGCTTGTCATCGGCTATTACGAAGTGCGAAATGTTGCAAATCATGTACGCAAATGTTGGAGCGCGGGTCCGAGGTGGCCCGCGTGATGAAACCCATGAAACGTCGCTCTGCTGCCCCCCAAGTTGGTTCCCCGCCTTCTTAGAAAATATCCACTCGTGTAACGTAACTGTGGCGTGCAACCATAATCGTTCGGGAAGGTCTCCGTGGAAATGAAGAGCCGTAGAAAAAAGATCTGGAGCGACCAACGTGCCATTTTGCTAGTAGTGCCCTATCATTGGAGATTCAATATTATGGATTTCGAAAATCGGACTCTTGCGGCTTAAGCATAAGACTTGCGTGAATTATCGTAGATGAATGGCCCGGTTACATCTGGGAGTTGCAGATCTTTCTCTTATTTCTCTAATACAGTGGATCTCGCGCAGTATTATTTACACAACTCAGAGAGACTTAAATGAATTGCAAATAGGTTTCCAATAGAAGGATCTCGAAAGGAATCAGCTCATTGACAATTACGCAAGACCTCTTCTGATCCGCAGCTCCCAGACGAAAGCTAGGAATAATTACTCTGACGTTTACGTGAACGAGTCTACGCGCGCGCACGCTCATGAAACACTGTCATCATACACATATCACAATTCGCTCTATGACGACGCGAGGACACTGATAGGTAGTGTGGCTACGCGTTCGAACGTTTAAGCTAAAAGTTTATCGATCGCCGATCTCGTAAACAGATCACAGAGTTCGGAGAGGCAGAGCCCAACTGAATTCCGTCCTGACGGCCTAGATGACTATGGCTCAAGAGAAGAGATATCTTCCCTTGCAATTAGAGACACGATTCGAGGCGAACCGCCGGACTTTAGTGCCCCGGCGATCGCGATTTCGCTACTTGTCGCGTAAACCTAATATTTATAGATGTATATCGATCAACATACATAATATGTTTAGTCAACTAGACATGGGCCCTTGCTTGAAAACCATTATGCGGCTGGTGTATGTCGGGACGACAGACCGGCGAAATAGTTAACGCATCTTAAAGCTACAGACCGTGGAAGTCGATGCGGGATCTTTCCGATATATTAGTCTATCGATTGGGAATAATCACACACGTACACACAAGCCCCCCCGCAGGCGCACTCTCCGATCAGTATATCTATGTCTCCGCGAAAGCTGCCGACTTTCCTCTGAAAGTCATCTTAAAGTCCCAGTTTCGAGAGCAAGTCGTAATTCGTTCGAGATTTAATTTGAAGAGGGAATGCTTACGACTGTGAAGTCAAAGCCTTCTAGCTTTTGAAGTGTGAGAACTTGCTTGGGAATAAATCATTTTTACTTTGTAAAAGAATTGGAGAATAAGACTTGAGGGATCCGACGGCAGACCGGTGGCACAGTTCGCTGTGGGGATTTGGTACGCCGACGGATCTACCTTTTCGATTCGAGATAATAATGAGATAGTAATAATGTGGAAGAAATAGAAGAATGAGGGTGAGAATCGCTCGCGGGGTGATAGACATAGGACGCAAGCGCGACGGCGAACGCGAAATAAAAGCTTTTTTCCTCTTAATTTGGTCCCATCGTAGGTACAGAATGGCCGGCACGAATTAGTCTTCGATCGCGAATGCCGGCACGAAATTCAGAACTCGATCGTTAACTAATGAAGTCTCTACGATTTCATCTGATCAGTTAATCCTCGAATGTATTCTCGCAATTCTTTGTGAATGCCGATAGCTCAAGCTCGCTAATTCAATTGGGTAATGATTACCGGGGGAACGATTCGTATGAACTGGTTGCTATGCGTACCGTCGACGACTGTAACGTTACGTGGAATTTCCAGTGTCCCTTTTTAACGTTAAGGAGGAAAGTCAATATTCTCCAAACGTTTGTTCACTTTGAAACTCTATCGATTGGTGACTCATCATAACGTTGCACCCGTGAGAACGATTATCCGACCGACTAGAATGATTGCGTCGACTCGGGTTTTCTCCCTTTTGATCTAAGCTCTAAGAAAAGTTCATCAAAAACACGTAAGTCAATTAAACTATCCTAATTTCTTGGTCGAAAGTCAATCATCGGTTTAGATCTAGTTTAATGTAGGTCCTCGGATAAAATCACTTAGAAAAACCATTTGATCCTGCGTTATGTTCCTTAGTAGAGGAGCACCCTGCTCCTTTGGCGTCGCAGTTTTCTGGTGTTTTCTTCTGGAAACCTTTCGAAGGTCCAATACAAGATGCTTCAAGTATAATTACAATCTGAAAATCATCCACCTGTCGAGGGATGCAATTGGTAATTCGAAAAGTGTGTGTTCTTGACTGACCTACTAGCAAGTAATACTTAATGAAGTTTGGAATCTTCAGAAATATTATCTCGATTTGCTACTTGCCCCTATTAACTGTTACAACACTATATTTGAAAGTTTCCATTACTGTATCTGATTTACAAATTCTAGTAGATTTGGTGTCCCCTCTACGAGAAAAACAGGCCACTGATTCGAAGTCCTTAAGGTAGTTGTATCAAGAAACCTCTTCAGATTTATGCGATTTTTTGGAGATTATGAAACTTTGGCGAATGCTTCATAAATCCATTGTTTGAGTATCAAAACAGATAAAAAACATGAAATCAGTGGGAGGAATGCCGGAATTGTGTCGAAAATACAAGGAAAGGTCACCCTGAATAATTAATTTCACCTAATTCTGACGGTTTTTCTCATGTTTTTTATACTTCCCGACCTTTTCCGGGGCTGAAACTTGGTGGGGAATGTTTTTTTGCATCGAGGAAGAAGTAGTAAAAATTCCAGAGCCCTAGCTCAAAATTCATTTTTTCGCAAATTTTTTAAGGCATACCCCTTCAAAAATTTTCGATTTTTCGAAGGTTCTGGGACTGGGACGAACGCTTGATTTTTCGATTGCTCGTGTCTCAAAACGGATAAAAAATATAAATGTTGTGGGGGAAATGCCGGAATTCTATCTAAAACACGTGGAAAACCGATCTGGAATATTTCAGTTCAACGGTTTTCCCCATGTTTTTTTATCTTCCCGACCTTTCCCGGGGCTGAAATTTGGTAGAAAGTGTTTTTTTATATCGAGGAAGAAGTAGAAAAAATTCCAGAGCCCTAGCTCAAAATTCATTTTTTCGCAAATTTTTTAAGGCATACCCCTTCAAAAATTTTCGATTTTTCGAAGGTTCTGGGACTGGGACGAACGCTTGATTTTTCGATTGCTCGTGTCTCAAAACGGATAAAAAACATAAATGTTGTGGGGGAAATGCCGGAATTCTATCTAAAACACGTGGAAAACCGATCTGGAATATTTCATTTCAACGGTTTTCCCCATGTTTTTTTATCTTCCCGACCTTTCCCGGGGCTGAAACTTTGTAGAAAGTGTTTTTTTGCATCGAGGAAAACGTAAAAAAAATTCCAGAGCCCTAGCTCAAAATTCATTTTTTCGCAAATTTTTTAAGGCATACCCCTTCAAAAATTTTCGATTTTTCGAAGGTTCTGGGACCGGGACGAACGCTTGATTTTTCGATTCCTCGTGTCTCAAAACGGATAAAAAACATAAATGTTGTGGGGGAAATGCCGGAATTCTACCTAAAACACGTGGAAAACCGATCTGGAATATTTGATTTCAACGGTTTTTCATATGTTTTCATGACTTCCCGATCTTTCCCGGGGCTGAAATTTTGTAGAAAGTGTTTTTTTGCATCGAGGAAGAAGTGGAAAAAATTCCAGAGCCCTAGCTCAAAATTCATTTTTTCGCAAATTTTTTAAGGCATACCCCTTCAAAAATTTTCGATTTTTCGAAGGTCTCGGGACCGGGACGAACGCTTGATTTTTCGATTCCTCGTGTCTCAAAACGGATAAAAAACATAAATGTTGTGGGGGAAATGCCGGAATTCGACCTAAAACAGGTGGAAAACCGATCTGGAATATTTGATTTCAACGGTTTTTCATATGTTTTCATGACTTCCCGACCTTTTCCGGGGCTGAAACTTGGTGGGGAATGTTTTTTTGCATCGAGGAAGAAGTAGTAAAAATTCCAGAGCCCTAGCTCAAAGTTCATTTTTTCGCAAATTTTTCTAACTCTCCGTTCGGCCAACGATTGACTTTGGATAGTATGATACTGATACAACTACCTTAAATTCACAGAAAGAATTCTTCCTAAATAGTTTAGGTCAATTTCGCTTGCTAAGCGAGTCTGGAGTTCTGAATGTGAATCGTGGTGCGCAGTCACTGACAAACAAAATTCATTTCTTCGTTTCTTTCCACGAGTAAGACAGCGTTATCGCTTCAATCCGTCGGCTTCTCGATTCCCTACGAGTTTCTGCGGCAAGAATCGCCGGTTTCGTTTTATTCAGCCACTTTTATTTAGACGCATCTCCGCGCGGCATGCGTGCTAGCCTGTCCGGCTGCGTCTCCTAATAATTTATTAATTAACTTAAGACACCTCGTCGCGCATTTTCGTTCCACCGCTTCTCGGGGTTATGTATATATAATATATTTTGCATGTATATTTATAGATTTATATATAATATATATATGTCGCTCGTCGCCGAACAGATTGCGGCAAATATTCGGCGACGGCGCATCTAACAACAGAGATGGAAGCTGCCAAGTTGAGAATTCTCGATACATTGGCAATACTTTTGATTATATCTTGTTAAGCCGAGGCCAGGTAACTTCCGAGTCGAGACAATTGCCTTATTACATTTCCTTTCCACTTTTCAAACTCTCTCTGAGTTACAATTCAATTTTTCTCCAACGTTTGAAAGTCTAGTTACGTGTAAAAAAGTTGGTGTAGATTCTTGATCACTTCTTCGTGAAAAGTGGATCGGTGATTAAGGCAATTGCATGGGATTACGAGTTACCTGGCGTCAAGCTTGACGTACGAGACGCCTGTACATCGTGCATGGTGCTTTGATATTTGTCCTCTGGTCTCTCGAGAGTACGAGGACGATTGCGGATCTCTTCCAATGAGTTCGAAGGCACAATCTCGACGAACGTAGCTGGGTTTGTCGGGACGTTTCGTACGCCAGTTGCCCTCTCTCTAGATTTCGAGTAGATCGACACCCTTTCCAAATAGAAATTGCCTTCGTATAAAATGAGAGAAGCACGAATTCCTTTAGTCTCGGGAAACCGATTGTCGAACCGCACGAAATTGAGGAGGGTCTTGAAAATTTGGACTAGATGTACATTGGACATGATTTTCGTCCGCGGTCAGTCACTTGGTCCCTTCGTAGGTGGATTCGTAAGGACCTCTAGACGAGTTGTTTGTGCGATCAAAGAGCCCTCTGGAGAACGATAACGAAGCCTACGAAGGGAAAGCGAGATTCGCTTGAAAATTGGCTAGATTAAAATTCACTAACTACAGGGCCTACGTGATGAGTATGCCACCGAAGAAATGCACTTATCACCATTCTGTTTCAACGTATTCACAGCGACGGGCCTACAGCCCATTCTTATACTTACTAGTCGATATCGACACTGCAATTCACAGTATATCTATAGTGTCACCTGCCTTTTTATTATCCTTATGGGGAAGTAATTAGAGACAGTACTCATCGATGTTAGCCTGACTAGTAGAACGTTCCATCATTCGCCCATTGATATCTATGAATGGTTCTAGCCAGACCAACATGTAAATCGTACGTCTGTTATTGTAATTTTCGTAAACAACACAACGAAACGATCAGACCCATTCAATTATAGCTATAACTAACTGCCATACATGGAAATCATGAGACCAGACATACTCATACCGTTTTTAATCCTCCCTTAGTATCCTTATCATAACCAGTCTAATCCAATTTTACCTATATCGATATAGTAAGACATCTCCTGGACAATTTGTCCATTCTCTGCACTTTCGTGTTTTTGTTGTTGTTGTTCGAGACTCGAGTGAGTTCGAGTTGAGAGCGTACGAACAACACAGAGTGTCCCCGGATTTTGTTGACTAGCGAAATTTGGCATTCGATAATTGGAGCCACCAAGGTGGAAGATGCGATTGCAGGTTCATCTCTTTTATTTCCTGTTCAATCAAAGTTGGGGAGGCTCTGTGATTGGAGTGCTCGGAAAGGAGCCCTTAGATCTCGCTTCCTATTGGTCCGACGTGAGGTCTGTGCCATCGGGGCGCGGCAGGTTGTTGTCCGCAGTAGGAAACGAGTTCGCTTTGATTCTCATCGAAGCTCGCTTCCTCGCTCTCCTCGGACTCGAAGCTCCTGGAAGGTGGGCCGCCTGCCGATGCCGGGACAGTGGAGTCCGCCGGCTGTGCCGGCGTGCTTGCTGTCCCGTCGTTCATCTCGTGTCGGTGTTCGGTACTCACGTCACTATTGTCCGCCTCGACGGCACTGCTCTCGCCCACCATGCTCACGAAGTACTCCGACCGAGAGAACTTGCCGATCTCCGTCGAGCCGAACGCCTGGTGGAAACCTGGCAGTGGCTGCTTGCTCACACTCTTCTTCTTCGCCTCGAAACGCTCCGCTGCGCGCCGGGACGCCTGAACCTTCTCCCGCGACGCCGATGAATCCTGTTGTTGAGACTGCAAGTCGTTCAATGGGAACGCTTCGTTAAAATCGGTGTCAATATTGACAAATCTAAGGAGAACTTGTGGGGAGTTTATTTTTAATAGGATGGAATGAAAAGTGTGTTACCGTCGAAGTGGGAACCAATCCCTCCAAGGACATATTATTGGGAACGTTGTTCGATTCCCATCTAGTTTCTTCTTCCTCCTCGCGACGGTTTTTCGTCGTGTTCGAGGACTCCACTACTTGAGCGACGGGCGACTCTATTAATCTGGGCATCTGTAATGATAATTATTTATTACTATCTTTTCTCCAATCTTCTTCAATGTAAAATTGAGAGTTTTGGTAGAAAAGTAAATTAACCTGATGCTCAGTGGAAGGGTAGGGCGTGCGCACAGCGTCGACGTCGAGTTTTGTCGCAGTGTAGGGCAATCGCGAGACGTCCTCCGGGAATCCGCAGTGTCTACTGCCTGGATGATCCCGCAGGAAAACAGCGTGGCGTGGTCCTCGGATTCCTACATTTCGTGCCATTCCCGGAACATCTAAACACACAATTGATCGAGCACCATGAGTTTCTCTATCCTCTCTCGAATTCCTCCTATTCTCCTCTGATTAATTGTCCTGTCGAGTCATTTAATCGCTGACACTTACGCGGTAATACACCATGGCAGAATTGTCCCCAAGTTCCGTGTCCGTGGCCATGAGAGCTCGTGTTCTGGATACCCGGATGAAGGATGCCACCCATCTGAGAGGGATGCGGTGTCCTCGGATGCTGGTGAGAACTTGCCCCGTTCTGTGGTACAAGAAAAATTGCTAGCTCTTTCTCCCTCAATAGCCGCGGAAATAAAACTCCTTTCCGTTTGTCGTCGACCTCTCAAAAAGAGCTAACGGTACATTGGAGAGAGTTGTCACTTGAGTTCTCACCAATTGGAGCTTGACAAATGATAGTCGAAAGCAGTATTCATTTAATTTATCTTTCGACAATTAGTTAGCGGTCAGATAAGTGAATGATAAACTTCATTAAGGGGAGACTCGTGGAAACCAGATAAAATAGAGCTCCCTGATTTCTAGAGCAACGCACTTCCCCAACTTTTCTCTGATTATTACATCTCTCATTACACTTTTCAACGCTTTAATTTCGTTCTGGGAAATCCACGAGCAAAGTAATTAAATGCCTGCCGAGCGCGAGCTCTCATATTTTCATTGTGTGCCCATAATGGACGATTAATTGATTTAATTTGAAATTCGTTCGGGAATCATTACAGCTCAGTCTCCCATTCTCTCTTTCTCCTTTAGGAAGCGGGACGAGTTCGGAAACTATTAAATGCTACGGCGAATTAGCTTGCAGTGCTATCGATGGAAGTTCCCAAACTAGCCAGGCATTCCAACCGAATTGGTGAGTAAGACCGCTTGAAAGTCCGCCCGGGAAATTGAAAGTTTTGTCCCGCTCGCGTTCCGAAAGAGTTTTTGACTCGAGGAAACCTGCTCCATTTAATTTCCACCCTGGTCAAGGATTCCAGCAACTCGGACTAATGATTACAATCGGCCACAGCCACATAATGTTAATGAGATGCGCGCGCTAATTAGTCCATCATTATTCGTACGTCGAGTTACTCGGAATAGTAAAGTATCGGTCAGTGGGTGCAGCTTGACGACGGAAATTATGAACGCCTGATATTTGTTGACGAGTTTGCTACATTTGACTCGAAGCTAATATGACCGCAGGCTGACGTCAATATTTTCAAGTAACATTCCTATTAATGACGGCCTGGAGAAATAGCTACTTCTGTAAACAGCATTACCGCATGCATTATAATAGCATTAAAGTTAATGGCATTACCGCTTCGTTTTGCCAAGTTGCGCGCATCGATGCCGGTACACCGCATTCCCGCCTCTAAGGAACTCTTCTGGAACTCCGGCGTAATGAGTTTCGAGCACGATAAGAATCTAACTCGATTTTAATCAAGAGTCGCAATGACAGAAAGGAAAGACCTCGTAAATTTACAAGGCCTGATTCTACCAACTGTTTAAATCAAATGAGAAGCAATCAATAGAATAGATATTGATAATAAATTACTTGGTAAGGGTGCCACTTCTGTCCGTCGGGGAACTCGGTGTACTCCTGCAAAGGGTCCTGTCTCCGGACGTCTCTTCCATTGAATTCGGAATAAGGTGGTCCAGAGAATGGTGGCTGGCATTCGGGGGGTGGTCCGTTGGAGTGCTGGTTTCGCATGGCGTCCTTGCACTTGTCGAGAACCGCTCGCTGATGCATGGTCCCCATGGCCTGGAGCCTTTGGATCGGGTCAGCCGCCGGTTGGCCGTACCAGTCGGTTAATCGTGGCGAGTGAAGTGTTGCTTTACTCGAGAACCAAGGCTCAGCGGTGAGTCTCTCGGCGTTTTGCATCGGCAGGGAGGACGGCACCGGGGATGCCGGGCAGCCGAATGGATGCTGGTGCTCCAGGAAGCCGGCTGCCGTGGATGCGGTGCTGGTGGCCACTCCGCCGCCGGCAGCGCGGCCGATCGCGTTCTGGAGAATCGATCGCCGCGTCAGCTCGCGGCTCTGTTCGCGCATCGCCTTTCGCAGCCTCGCCTCCTTCGGGTTGTACACGTAATCTGTGCAGCAGGTGAATCGATCAGCTTTCGGAGCGACAGTAGTTCGAATCTACCCGCACTCCCAACTCCCAACTCCCAACCTCCCCCCCTCCCCACTGTAATTGCAGTATTAACACATCGAATCCTCAGTCTCGCAGTCTTCCTGCTAGATTTCCGATTAGGGCAGGGTGTGTAGTTTTATTTAATATAGAGAAATGTTTCTCGATCATTGTACCTTACTTTTAATTACTGTTTAACGGTGGCGATTAAATTCTATTGGCTTCAGAGTATTGCAATACGCTTATTTCACAATTAACAGTTGGATTTATTTACTGTGCAACAAGATTTATCTTGATTTCAAGGTATTGCAATATAAATCTGTATTAACAGTGGGATTGCTTTCTCTTGAATCGAGATTTATTTCGGTCACCTACGTTTTAGAGTGAATACTTTGCTTAGAGACGATGGGCAGTTAGAAATTTCGCGTTTAAAAGTCACGACAATAGCAGAACCGTAAAAGGGGTCAGGCAGATGGAAACGTAGGAGTGCAACCGTTCAAGCGCACCTGCTTGAGGGAATCAATATCACGGGAATCCATACTCCAGGCAAATTTCAATCGGGAGTTCCGATTAACTAAGAGCCAGGCAAGCATGCTTGTAATGTCAACCTGTTGAAGCATAGTTCTCTCTTACTGCTGAGTCTGCCAAGTATTCCGAGTTCGGTGCGGCACCGCACGTGAATCGGAAAACCACGGGAACTCCTCGAGATTCCCTTCTTGCGCCAGTGGCGTTTCATGTTTTCTGTTTTTCTTTCTCTCTTTTTTGCCAAGGGTAGTCAAGGAACGTGAATGAAATTTTGCAAAGGCTTTTCAGTTGCTTCAGTCACTTTAATATTGCCAATTCGGGTACAACTAGTATTCGGGACTTATTTGAATTTTACATCGCATTGTTCGTACCATACAAGTTCGAGCACTCATGGCAATCTTGCCAGTGCAGAGTTTGGGATTTTTAAAAAAGGGGAGTTCGTTGAAAATGAGATGGTAGGTTGTTTAAAGCGTCTGCCGGAGGATATGTAATGTACCTGTGGGATAGGCGGGCGGCAGAGTCCCGTTGTACCTGGGCGGCCCAATCCCATTGGCGATGGGCGGCTGGGCCTCGTAGCCGGCATACGGTGCGGAATTGGGACTATCGTAGCAGAAGTAGTGCTGGTGCTGTTGCTGTTGATAGAAGTGTGCGGGTCCGGCCGCGTACGCCTCCACGTAATTGCAGCAGTCCATCTCTGCTGGCTGGCGAGAGGAAGCGCGCCCGCCCGCGGCCAATTCAATTTCGACCGGATCGACCTCGATTCGCGACCTCTCCCTCCAACGCACCCCTTCAGCCAACCGGCAGCCTCGACCTATCGGTGAGATTCGCGCCGAAACGACGGCGGCGGCGGCGTCGCGACGTCAGCCTCCCGCATGTAAACAGACCTTCTCGCCCGGAAGTAATCTCCCAGAGAGAAGCACTGCTTTCTCTCTCTCTGCACACCCTAGAGTTTAATTAAGTGTTGTTCGATGGAAGAATTGGCAAAGCGATTGGCTCCTTTCTTTCTTCCGACTTGTCACTGTCCTGTCTTCTGAATTCTTCTGTCGATTTGTGCTCGGTCGTCTTAGACTGCGATGGGGTAACGGTGGCGCGATGCGGAGAGGCGAGAGGGTGCATTAGAAGGCGTTCGATCGGTCTGCCGCATTCCGTCGGGAAGACCAGCCAGTGTTGGCGGCACGCTCGGCGTCGTGGTGGTCGTCGTCGAGCTCCTCGTCCCCGACGTGCTCACAGCACGGATGATGATGGCCCGACGAGAGCAGCGGCTACAGTTGGCCCTGGCGGTCATCCTGTTACTGTTGTCGCACGCTGCCCACCCTCCGAGCACTAGGTGTTCCCAGGTGGTGGTGGTGTTGGTGGTGATGGTGGTGGTGGCGCGGGTTGCGCGTGGCCCGTTGTCGTGGCGGTCGGTTCGAGGGCGAACCCCTGCGAAAGTCGGGCGGACGCGCCATGCTAGTGGCGGCTGCACCGCGACGAGATCGATGCTCGAACCTCCTAAGCTTTTTCTCTTCTTCCAGCACGCCACCCGGTCGCCCCGCGCCCGCTAATCGGCTTCCCGCTCTCTCTCACTCTCTCTCTCACTCTCCACTCGGCCCTACATCGCCCTCCTCCTCCCCCGGCCGGCTCTCCTCCTGCTGATCTTCCTCTTCCCTGATCTCCTACCCTCTTCGCCCTTCCCCGAGATTCGATTCCTTTCGATTCGATTCACCGGAATCGCTCCACTCTCTTTCACTCAAGACACCACGATGGATACTGCCTACCACCGTTCAACCCTTATCGCGGCAACCCCTGCGGATTACTGTTTATCATCACATCTGTTCCAGGGGTTGATAGTCCTCGACTATCAGTGGAGCGTGCGACCTCGACCAGTCATAGTTCGGGCGATCGGATCTTCATTTTCTCCCGTTAGCGCGCGGCAGCTGTTTACCATGCAACTTGTATACTTCGACGGGTACTCTTGTTCTCTCTCACTGTCTCTCTTTCTTGAGTTATCTGCCAATGTGTCTTTGGCAACGTCACTGACAGTCTCACTGTGACACTCTCGGCACTGTTAGGTTCACCCGACTGGGAGCACCGCTGTCCGAGGTGAATCCCGTGAAAACGATGGCCAATCAATCGCTATCACTGGCGCTCTCGCGTCGCACACTCTGTCAGGTGTGGATGTCGGGCGGGTGGGTAAGCAAGCAGGCTGGCAGGCTGGCAGGCAGGCAGGCAAGGGAAGGCAGAGGTAAAGGCAGAGGCAGAGGCAGAGGCAGGCAGGCAGGCAGGCGCGTGGTGTATGTGCTCTCGGCACCGACGGCGGCGGCGGTGCTCTCTCTCGCAGTGAGTCCGCGCGAACTCTCGAATCCTTTGCGCTTCCACCCCCCGGTGGAGGCGGCGGCGGCGGCAGCGGCGGTGGCGGCAGCGGCGTCGGCGTCAGCGGCGGTGGTTGCGGCGGTGTCACCTGCGCGCGGCCGGAGTGCGAGGCCTCGAAAACTCTCTTCGATCGACGGGCGTATTTACGGAGAGAGACCGGGGCCGGTTGAACGCTCGTGTTCCGGGTGGGCCGACCTATTTATCCGCTCTTCCTCTTTCCCTCGCTCTCACCCTCTCCCCTTTCTCTCTCTCCCGCTCTCTCGCACTCGCTCCAGCCTCTGTCTGTCCGTCGACGTCGACGGGCCAGACGTCGTCGGACGTCGTGCCTGATACACGTCACCGGCCTCTCTGACCCGCTCGCCTCTCTTTCTCACCCTCCGGAGCAACCCTCACTCTCTCTCCCTTTCTTCCCATCACCCTCATTCACCCTTCTGCTGTGGGGCAGCACCGTGCATGCCCCCACGAATTCACCTGCGAATCTCTTGTCCATCTCCTCGGACACGCGGCCCCTAAGACATCCCAACCCCTTCGAGCTCGGCAATGATTGACGCGGCCTAGCCTTCCCTTCCCCACTCAGCCACCTTATCCTCTCTTTACTTGCTTCACGAGATTGTGCTGCTTCCAAAAAACGTTCGACATATGTTCCAATTGGAATTGCTGATATGTTGAAAAAATTAGGGATTTAATGAATTTTTTCATTCGTTTTATATTAGTTTATTGCGTGTCCGGTGCAGTGGACAGATTGTAAATGGTTTAGTTGACTGTTGAGGGAGTAGCGAGGGGGATATTAAAGTTTCGGCTTTCCGGGATTAAAGTATTGATCGAGCTGGAGCGATTGATCGGCTAACTGTCACCCTCTCCACCGTTCTCTCGTTGCCCGTTGATTATCCACATAGGTGGTAAAAGTGGACACCCACGATCGTCACCCCTATTTCTAGTATCATCACTAACCGGCCAAGTACCATCTCCCCTTCCCCCCTCGTCGTACATTGCAAATGATCACATTCAATGAAGATTGGAAGAATTCGATGAGTGGTTAATATGATAGGCTGATCAAACTTATTAGTCAGAGGCAAATGAGAGCAATCATTCCTACGAATATTTCGGCCCTCGACAATTCATCCTGACTCGTTCAAATATGTACGCGGGCATACACATCTGTCGCGTATATCGAATCCTGAGCAAATATGTACTCGGCGCTGATTTATATTTCTGTCGAAAATCCGCGTCACTCGGCGCGCAACACCTTCTCGGCGGAGATGCGCGCGTTTGGCAGCGAGCAGCGACAACTATACGTGGCAGAAGGTAAACGGCAGTCAAAATGAATTTGAGAAGCGTAGCGACGGGAAAAAGGCATCGCACTGACAGGCCTGCTGCCGTCGCCGCCGCCGCCACCGCTGCCGCCGCGAGGATGAGGCAGGATTGATAATGGTATGCAAAAAGCTCGTGAGCTGTTTTTCGATCAATAAATCCACGTGTCCACACACGTAGCCACGCACCCACGCAGAACCCCGAGAGCACCGACGATTTCCATAAACTGAAAGTGGGTCGTTGTGCCAGGAAAAAAACCTGCGCCGCTTCCGTTACCAAAAATATCCTGGAAACTGCATGTAAAAGAGAGTGGCAAGAGGGGCGCGCACGCGCTCCACTGGGTGCGTAGGTGTGTGTGCGAGTGAGCGTGTGCAGGCTGAAACGGTGAAAAAATCACCGCCGAATTTCAAAGAGCCTTTTTCCCTAGTGTACGGGAAAACATGCACGCCTGTGGAAGCGAGCCATGTAAATGGGAGCAGTTGAGCTTTGAAGAATCGTTGTGCGCGATTCCGGGGAAAATTCGGTGTTTCCAGCTTCCGAAGCCCAGCTGTATTTCGTTTCAACGATGCTCTCGCTGGCATATCGGCATTGATACGATAGGAAGGATCGATTGGGAACGATCGTAGCCGGAGGGGAGCGGAGGGCTGGGGTGAGGTGAGGTGAGGTGGGGTGAGGTGGGGTGGGCGGCCTCTCTCGTGTCTTGTGGTCGATTTGACTCCCGAATGCACCAGCCTCGACAGTTCGATGGCTTCGCTACGCACAATTTGTGCAGTCAGTCCTTACACTCCCAGTTACCAACCACCATTATCGTTTTACATTTCCCCTTGCTTATTGGCCAAATTACAGCCGACTCCCGACTAATGTCTGCTCTTGATTAGTCTCCTTAGATGTCTCTACAGACTCATTTAGCTCCCCGAATCTTTTAGGGAGGCAAGGAAAATGCATGTAGAGACCCATTATCATCTGTATCATCCTTTTGGAATTCAGGCATCTTTTATTCCCACTTTTCTTTGGATTCTCTCCCCCGCTGTCCGCTTGGTTCGTTCATCCCTCCATGTTGATACCTGCCAGTGTCCTTTAATCTCTGCTCCCGGCGCACTTGGTTGCCCTTCATCAGCCGTTCCCTTTCATTCTACTTCTTCCTCAAAGCTAGCCTTTGAATTGAAGCCCTCGCACCCTGGTAATATTAATAGCACTGTCTTGTTTTTAGCTGTTTGCCCCCCTTCATTCTTAGAGAGGAAGGACTCTCCCAAAGCTCCCCTTAAATCATCGAGCAAGGATTTCACTGGATAACACAATCACGCGACTCCCAATCCCTTTAACATTTCAGTAGATGAGTGGAATAATTTTGTAAGTCCATCATTGTCAAGCTGAATAATTCTACAGGTATTGTTGACTCATCGGAAGTTAATTGTCATGGAACTAAATACGTCAGAGAGTGTTTGACAAGTTTATCCCTTCGCCGGTTGTAGCTAGGTGGGTGAGGGAGGGAGGGGGAGAGTGTGTGGGTGTCTGTATGAATGTGAGTGCATCCGCGATCGTTCCGGGCACTTTGCGCGGCGGCAGCGTGCAGGTGCATCCGCGCAGATGCATGGGAATCCGTATCCCGAACGCTGGCGCAGAGAGCTGGCATCGATACGCCCGCTGATCTTAATTGACCACTCGGAGCGGAGCCGCGTGCCGGCTTTGTCATCGATTATGCGACCGCCGGAGGACGGCCTGCGCCCGAGCCACTTGCATAATTTCACTTGTCGACCAGCCACCACGACAATACCGCCCAACGCCGGCGAAACCCTTTGATCGATCCAGGAAAACCCATCGGCAAATTCAAGCCACGCGCTAACTTTTTCATACCTTCCATTATAATGATTATAATTTTATACAACTGATTTTCATAGACAGTCAGACCTGTTAAATTACCTGCGATCCCCCTAATACGAACTATGAATTGCGTAACGTCGCTCGGAAGGGTAGTTTGCAAACTGCACGTATGTCAATCTGAACGTGGCATTACACAGTAATGGGAACTACTCCGCGCCCAACTATAATTACAATGTCTCATTGTCCCCGCGCAGATAATACCGGTCTAACGTGCTGGAAGTCCTGTGGAATTCCGGGATCCGTTTAAACCGGAGGGAAAACCCCGCTCCCTTTTCAAAAGCTGGACAGCGAAAGAATTGTAATGCGCCCTAAGTAATAAATTGTAACATGAAGAATTCCAGGAGGAACCTTAACGTATCAGTGGAAAAAAACTGCTGGTAAATCGTGAGGGAGCTTTTCCTGTTAGAGTGGGAATATGAGGGGCAGGATTGTGGGTCGAAAGTCGAAAGTAGAGGTGTTGGGGATGGGAGGGGATGGGAGGGGTTGGGGTTAAAGGAGAGGAGGACGATGACGATTTCAGTAATGGGTAGGAGAGAGAGTGCGGGTGGCTCAGCTGGGTGCGAAATGCTCGGGCGAGGAATAATCGCAGTGCTGGTGTAGGCAGGCAGGTAGTGCACGCTCTGGTGTATCGGGCAGGTTCCTAGAGTCGCGTCGCAATCAATACCTCCGGTCTCCGGTGTTCCGACGACCTCTCTCACTCTTCCTCTCGCTATGCCGGAGCAGGCTATCTCACCTCGTCACTCAGCCGAGAGAAAGAGAAAGAATATTTCTCTCGGCACCCTCGGCCTCCTCCCTCTCATCCCCCACTCGCTCGCCCAATCCCCCTCTCGCTCCCTCCAGTCGCTCTCTCCCGTCGGCGTAATCCGCACCCACTCTTTTTCGAATCGGATTCGCACGGGCGTTCGCGACCCGAATCGACGCGACCTTTAACCGCGGCCTCCCGCCTGCATCGCGATTTTCCATCCAATCCATTCTTCCCTCTTTCCCACTCGCCCCGACCCTCTCCACGTTTATTCCAGTTTTCCGGTTCCACCGCTGGATGAGCACTTCCGGCTACCACTTCGGATTTCGATATATGCACTCACTGCGAAATCTGACCGGTTAGATGTTTCTCGGAAATGTGAAGTATTAATCGACAAGTATCTTGCGTGGACTTTTCACCGCTGTTCTCTTTTTGTTAAATGTTAACGAATAATATTGCAAGAAAGTGACTGTCGAACCCAATGCTATTGGTATCGAATTTTGTGGAGACGACCTGTCTCATCACTTTCAATCGATCACTCGTGCTTGAATGTTCAAGCTGAGGGGTTGTTTACCTCCTGCTCGTCGCAATTCCCATGATCTTTCTTTATAAGTCGCAGAGCGCGTGCCCGCTGAATCGGTAATCTCCGAGGAGAGCTTCCTATACCAGTCTCTCAGAGTATTGGTGCATTGTATCCACCGTTTGTCGGAATACGTCACCTATCAACGATTGCGAGTTGAAGTGCTTCTGGGTATTGGGAATTACTTTACCGTATTAATAGGGGGCTCGTCTGTCGTACGATTTTTGCGGTTCGTTTGCCGATTTCAGACTTGTGTGTGCTTATACTTAAAAGTATTGAAGTAGCTTTCATATCCACAACAGAGAACACACGCTAAAGGTGTTTCAAATTTGACGTAAAAATTTACTGGTTTTACTGACTCACCTGGATATTTCCGCTTGTGTTCTGCGTCCACTTCTCGAGCCATTGCGAAGTACTTTTCCTTCACTTCCTTGGTCATGTTCTTCCATAGAAGACCAAGTCTGAAATCGATTATTATTATTATTATTATTGTCATTATACAGGTATGTTTCATTTCTGGTATTTCAAATTTTTCTACAAGTATTTTCAAGCCGGGCAGAGAATAGAGGAGATTGTCTCTGAAACTATTCCGTGGGTGGCTGTTGAGAATGTAAGGGAAATTGGTGGTGTACCTAACGCTAATGTCTTTATTGGACTCTCGGGGATTCTCGGCGGCCAATTTCTTTCGCCACTCGTTGGCGAAGAGCATGAAAGCATTTGCCGGTCGCGGGATCTTCCGCTTGAGTCCACCGATTCCCTCGATTCTGCCGTCGATGCAGAGAAAAGTCGGAGGACCCTCGCGATTCGATCTATTCGCCTGTTGCAGCACGAAGATCTTCCTTCCCTCGTTATCCTTGCCGCGGACACTCGCAAAGTGACTCGTGTCCAATCGAATCCTTTTCTTGCTCTCATTCTCTTTGCCCTTTTCCGCCTCTGTCACAGGACACTTCACTGACAGCCTTTTCCGCTCACTCGTTTCCTCCTTTCTCTCGTTCTGCGGCATCCCTTTCTCCTGTTCCCGAAAGGAATCGTACTCGTTTGAATCTTCATCGGGCACTTCCTTTTTGATGATGGCTGTAACAATTCCCTCCGTTATACACACACCGTTTCTCCCTAGTGCTTCGATCTTACAAAACTATTACACTAAAGGAACGTTTATTAACACTTAACCCTCGCAGGCTAGATTTATTTACGTTTGATGATAATGTAGTCGATTGAACGTGTTCACAAGATTGTGATTCCGTTCATTGCGCAACGCCTGATTCGGATACATTGTACGCAATGCAGCAACATTGCGTATAGCTACGAGTCGAGTCGTAATAGTTGCTCGAAAAAACGATCAAAGACCCTTGAGCAATAATGATGTCGAAAGATGTGATGGTGTTTCATGGAGAAATCTTACCTCCAATGCAATCGGAGAAGTTCTCTTCGGAGTCCATCGGGTGGGGCTTGCGAGGGGCAGCGGAGATGATGAAATTTTCGAGGCGTATTATGCGCGGCCGATGCTAATAATGCGCTCGAGCGACGAGGGCCCTAATAATTGCACGAGCTAACACACGAAGCCAGGCATTATTTCCCTGTCGAGCGTCGCTCGTTGTTCAAAACACTTGAAGCGCAGTGTCGCCCGAGCGTTTTCTGTCGCGCGCGACCGCCCTTCTTACCGGGGGGATGACGAACCGGGAACTTTGGATGGCAACTAGTCCTCTCAGATTTTCAACTCACTCATCATATCTTCGTATCTCATAACATTTTTAAAATAATCATATTAATATGTCAGAGGATTAATTCTATAGTTATTCCATTATAAATTTAAATAAAAACGAAGTTAGAGAACTGTTTTAAATTGGCAATCCACTTTATTGAATTTGAGGGGAATCTATTATAATAATTAATAGCACTTTATTCTTGATCGTAAGGTTTTTTCACGAGTCCTGTCAGTCGAGCCACGTGCGCCTACTTCATTGTGTATGATCATTCCTGATGAAACAATTGCTAGTATTTTCGTGTCTGGTATTAGCACGAAATTAGGAATAGGTGGAGGATCGCTTTCGGGTCGAAGAGAATGTCAACATTGTGAAGAGGATATTGGCTGGATACTTCAGGTGGCTGTCATTCGGAGTAGGAGGACCTGTCAGGGTTCTTCTTGGTTCGTCCTCGAATTTTCATCGGGAAAGTCTGAGCATGGAGGAGGAGGAGTCATACTATGACGTAGACGACATCGACGTCGACGTCCAAGGCGACGTCTGTATCGACGTCGATGCCGGCGTCGAGCGTGATGTCGATGGCTGTGTTTGTCGAGGTGGAATAGACTACTACGGTGTGCTCTCCCTGAAGAAGGACTGCGACGATTTGGAGATCAAAGCAGCGTGAGTGAGTCGTATTCTCAGTTCGTTGTCCGCGCCTCGTTCTCTAACCTTTTCAATTGAGAAACGACAGAGTCGTTCTATTGCTCCGACTCTTTCAAAGGGACTAATAGACTGAACACTCTGCGTATCACGCACTCCTTTCTTTGAAAGGATACTTTCAAATTGTCAAGTACACACTTTGCTAGTCTGTAGTTTTTGGGAAGCGATTCTG
The DNA here is from genome assembly GCA_910591665.1 of Ectemnius continuus. Lineage (NCBI taxonomy): Eukaryota > Metazoa > Arthropoda > Insecta > Hymenoptera > Crabronidae > Ectemnius > Ectemnius continuus. The sequence continues at coordinate 14,668,199 of OU342861.1, forward strand.
GTAAGGTCTGTTGGCACTCTGCGGTGATAGCTTTGAGAGGGATATCTGGCGGCTGGCGACAGAGTGTCCTGGAAAATCGATGCTTTCAGATTTCGGCGGCTCGCGATATTGCATAATCCGGCGAGACAAAAGGGTGAGAGGGTGGAGCCCATTTTCGCTCTAGTAGCCGAGGCTTACGACGTGCTTTCGGATCCACTCCGGCGAGCCGTTTACGATCGGTGTGGCGAGGAGGGTCTTAAAAATGGTGTGCCAGGTCCGGACGGATTCATTCCGGCCTACGTCTACCACGGCGAGCCAATGAGAACTTATAGGTAGAACGAAACTATTATTGGAACTTTTATATCGCAATCCTTTATTCCTCCCATAGTTTCGCATTTAATGCAGTCGACTTTGTCAGTGCTTTCTCCACTTTTTCTCTATGAGCGCTTTCTTCGGAGAACGGCTCTGAAAAATGTTCTGCCTTTACGATCGCCGGATGCATTGGATGTCCGTCCTCAGGGAGTTTTTCGGAAGCGGGACTGCTTATCCCGATCTCCTGAGCGACGTTATACGCTCGCCGCCTTTCCTCAAATTTCCCGAGGGCCGCGGTATCAAGCCGAAGGAGGAGCCCCTGATAAAAACGTTATACCTGACCCTCAAGGAGGTATCACATGCCTTCCACACTTACTTACCATTCTTCATACTAGCCCGCACATTTTTTAAACCAGGTTAATGCATACACCGCGCAATTTGCGGTTGAATTCATCCTTGATTGCGCGTTATAAGAATAGAGCTCCTTTCATTATGTATTCAGGTCTTTTTCGGTGGGATTAAAAAAATGAAAATACAACGCTCGGTGCTAATAGGGGAGGACAAGTGCACCACCAAGATGGAGGAAAAGATTTTAACAATTCCGATTAAACCGGGCATTCCATCGGGCACGAAGATCGTATTTCCTGAGGCGGGTGACGAGAGTCCATCGACCACAGCTGGTAATATTTCTCGGGGGTAGCGATGATGCGGCGTAGCATTTAATAGGGTAATGTTTTAAGTTTATCTCGAATAGCGGATGTAGTTTTCATCACGGAGGAACGATCCCACGATATGTTCCGTAGAGAGGGCTCCGACTTGGTGCACCCAGTAAATGTCTTTCTACGAGAAGCTCTCACAGGAACGATCATCACTATTCGTACTTTGGATGAAAGGATCATTCGTATTGCCATAACGTCTGTGGTAACGTGCGTATCGCTTGGTTGAAAATTTAATATAAAGAAAATTCCGAGAGCACGTCAATTTCACTTGGAATTCTTAGGATTATTTTTTCACGAAAGAAAAAAGTACTCGAGTGCCGGTGGGCGCGGTGAATATAATTAGGCGAGGGACCGGATATTATAAAGTAATTAGCGAGTTGTTGGAAGAACTTTTGTTTGGCGTAATAGGCCGGGCTTTCGGAAGCAAGTGGTTGGGGAGGGTTTACCGATCCCGGAGAATCCCAGGAAAAGGGGAAACTTGGTTCTGCTGTTCAACGTCGAGTTCCCAGTTTACCTGCCGGTATCCAAGAAGAACTATGTTGTCAAGATGTTCGAGGGTTCCCGGGAGTACGCGGATCCCGAAGATACCGAGCACGTTCATCGATATTTACTGGCGAAGAAAATGCGAGAAAACTTGGACGCCGATGTTCCCTTGCGGAGGCGACCTGGCGACGAAGCCAATCAATTAGATGATTTGTGCAATTCATAATCCTTTCGAATACCACAGAAATCCCTCTTCCAAAATTTTTGTCATTAATAGAATTCCCCCAATAAAATAGCCCGATGATTGTCAGGTATTGCAATTTTCTCTCGAGTTCGAATACGAATACTGATTTGATTACGAAGCCCGCATGCTGAGTGTGTGATCACAGAGTTCACGGTGAACAACAGCCAGCATAATTGGCAAATGATGTCACTGTAATTCTCATTCTCTGCGCGAGCCACTCTTCTCGCATGGCTTGGCCGATGAAAAATTGCCACACCTGTGAGCATTTCTTCTAGAGCTCTAACCCGTTTTCGGGTAATAAAGTAATAGAGTTCTACATTCGAGGCGGCTCTCGTAGAACCTCGCCATTATTTCCACTATAATCTCGAGGATATAATTACTACAATTTTCTGCACTGCGTAGTGCAAGAGTGCAACTAACTCTTAGTAGTATTTCTAAGTAGTTCTTCAATTGAATTTATAAAATTATTATAAATATTCACTATGAAGTAGCCTCTGATGATTTACTGGGGAATTAGTTGGAATAAGTGATGTGCTGCATCGATAATACAGGAATGGGAGTTGTTATCAGCAAGTGCCGCTCTCTCACGGTCCGCCGAGTGATCTGTGGCCCAGGGCCGTCGCAACGCTCGCCTCCCACGCAGGCATCCATCTCGTGGTAACGATGCAAGCAGGCCAGAGCGAAGCTCCCCCCGAAAAGCTTTGAAAAGCACATTAGTCTCATTCATGAATCCCCTTCCACCGGCGGAAAGCCACTGCAAATCTGTTTGGCGAGCGAGAGAGCGGAGCGGAGCGAATCAGTGCTTCCCGTTTAGAGTCGGTGGCGAGGCGAGAGCCCGAGGACGTCGGGCGACCATTATCTCGGGCAATCATATGACTCGACTGCACGTGACTTTATTTACAGTTGACTGATACTCGCCGCCGCGAACATGTATGGTGCAGTTACTCGTGACATGATAGAGAGTACGCCGCGGAAAATCGCCTCCCCGATGCTGGCATCCGGTGACAGTCATCTCGGCGAGGATGCCTTTTCTCGATAAGCTACTCAAGTCCCGGAAGAGTCACGGGAGTAGCCCGCGGGAGGCCCTGCGCCACCATGAAGACAGGTCAGACTACTGTCCTCAATTCACTGACTCTCCCTTTTTTCTATACGTCGCTTCCAAGCGTCTCTCTCTCTCTCTCCCATACACCCACCGCATACTTCAGACTCTGGCTAATTATACCATTTCCATTGGGCTAATATCGCTTCATTAATTATTTCGGTCGAACTGCATGCGTGCGGTGCTGAAAACGCTTGGACTTGCGGGCCACTCACCGTCCTCTTCCACACACTGACGCATACTCCACTGCCTGATTACGCCAAGGGACTTTCCACTGCGAGTGAACGTCTATCTCGAACTCTCTTAGTTCACTATTTTTCAACCTTAGATTTCCCACGTCGTAAAGTACGATTGGACGTTGTGTTAAACTTGGGGAAGAATGCTTCGTGCAGAAGTTATCTTTAATTCATGATTGCTGAAGTTTTAACCGCATGACAGTGGGGAAACAATTGGTTGACGTAGTGGAAAATGATTGGTAGGCACTCGGGAGAGCGCTTTAAACAGGAGAATCCCAAGTCCGAGAATAAAGAGTGGATGGATGACAGGGAGAGTTGTTGGTGGTGCGGCGACGAAAATACAGAGTGGTCCGTTTTAGCCGGAGCTTTTCCACGGCCACTGACGTTGATCATTGTTTGTCGGGCTATGGTTTACGTTGACTGATGCCTCGAAGCCACCTCTTGAAAAGCTCGCGATACCTCCGAGCTGATATTTGGCGGGACGAGTGAGTTCGAGTGGAGGTGCTTGCGTCACTGACACAGGCGGTCCGCTCGACACGAGCACTCGTGACTTCGCCGTGAAATTGACCTCTACGCTAAAGCTTCGCGCAACCAGCCCAGCGGGCAACTATGTTGGGCGAATATCTTCTAAATTTACCTAGTTACCGACGCGTTCGGGCCGGATCGATTTATTTATGTCGCGCGCCGATACCACTGCCGAGATAGTTCGATGCTCTAATTTCGTTTTGCTCCCACTCAATGGACCACTTACCGCTCACGCGCTCACCCACCCCACAGACGCATTCATTCCAATCGAATAATCACTTTTCTTAAATGGGATTCCATCGCTTCCTCTTCCAAATCGATCATTGATTCTATTCCCATTTGGGAAGTCTATAAGAGACTCTTTGAACTCAAGTTCTTTCGTAGGAACTCGGCATTTTCGCTGGACAGTGGACAAGTGCGGATCTTATTATTCCGCGAGTGCGAATGGCGCGGTCGGAAACTTCTTTTCGACTCGGTCACACTCGAGAAACAAAGGTGTAGGAAGAGGTCAAACACGTCTAGGTGCGAATCCGAGAGAAATATCAAACGGCCGAACGAAGACACGATTGGCTTTGGGAGTCGCCGTGACTTTGAGGTAATTAAAGCTCCCTCCGCCTCCCATTCAGAGTCGTGTCAGGCAAATGTAGATTCTAGTTTAGGGGCCAAGTAATACGATTGATTAGACAGTTTGGACTTTCATTGGGTAGAAGGAGAAAGCTGCCGAAGACGATGTGAGCTTGTTGAGTGAAATGGTCTTCGGCACCGTGGCCATGACTTATCGGGGATCGTCGTTTAAGGTACTAGTCTAACAAGGCATTTAACGAGATTTATTAAACCACTTCAAACCATCGTATTATTTTAAGATCCATTCAATGAACTCGCCGCCCTGCATTATGTGCTCCAAGATATTTCCGGCAACGGAACATAACGCGTGCAGACAGAGGTAATTTAAATCATTCGAATGCTTGCGATTTTCTAATTCCTCTGCCGATATTTCTACTCTAATTTGACCACAGTGGGCGAGTGTCGGATGAAGGGTTGGGTCGCTCGGTGGTCAACTTTGACTCTACTTCGAGTGTACGCACTCTTTGTAAGTACTGGAATAAGAGGCAGGCAATCGGAAGAAAGTGAGCAACAGTTCTCACGAATGAGGAGAGTTTTCTTTCAGTATCGCGACCCAGCTCGGGCAACTTGTCGGGTTCAGAGTTGAGTCACACCAGTCCGAGGAAGAACTCGAGCTGCTCGAGTACTGGGAGTGGGTGGGACATAGAAATACCACCGCCTATAAGCAGTAAGTGCCAATGACATTTGATTTCTAAGAGCATTCGGCGAATTACAATCGATAGAAATTCAGTTTGCGGACTTGAATGATGACCTGAAGAAAGAGAGACGTATTTGCCCACCTTCTTGAGTCAGGGTCAATTTGCACTTCGGCAGGTCACTGGTCGGCAATAATAAGTAGGGGCAGAGACTGAGATTATCGATTGTTGTGGAGAGGGTGAACGCAAATCGGCGCTTCATTCCTTCACACGTAACGCGATGCTAATTCAGGTTCGCAATCCTTGGAGAGTAGCGGATCTTCCGGCATCGGGAGCCTGTCCAGCCTGCGTCGAAGATGGTTTCGTGCTGTTTCAACATCCTTCGGCAGGACTGATTCCGATGAAGCTTTCGGTATGCAACATTGGCCGGATAGTGGTTCTTACAGTAGAGACGTGTCCGTTAAACGCCATAAAACGAGACTCGGTCTTACCATGCTTGTTCGACTGACAGAAGGCGATGAAAGGTTCGAGTTATTACCTCTCCAAATCTTATATACTTTTTCCATGGAGTTTAGAAGACCGTGAAATTAATTTCAATAGAATTTCAATGATTTAAATATTGAAGTCATCATTGCTAGTATGAGAAATGAAGTTAGAACTTGGCATTGGCAATTGTGATGCAGGAAATTGGAAGCTCGACTTCTGGAGCACATGGCACTAGTCGAAGGGATGCTCGATCGTATCCGGTTCTCGTGTATCGAAGCGATCAATGTAAACGGTCAGACAAATTCCAAGGCGATACTTCTCTCGGAGCGTCTGTACAGATCTTCCTCCCGATTTATCCTGTCACTTCTTCGACTGCTTATGGACATGAATGGACACTCGGTTTGCACACCCCTATTGTGGCACGACCTTCTCCTCAACTCTGTCAACGTCGAGGAGAAGGCACATTGTGTGCGTGAGAGCTTGGAGCAAATGTGCCAGTTGCTCGACGAACTCGATACGAAGTCGACGAACTTGTATGTAATTTATTAAGGGAGACTGATCGTTCGCGAGGGAACTACAGTACTTTTCTACCTTTAGTTTCATGAGCACTGTTGTTACGGCTGTCTTGACATATCACCTCGGATGGATTTACACTGCATTGCCACCCTCCGAACGAGAAAGGGTAAGACAGTGAAATTGTGAAGGTCCAGAAATTGAAACTTTCTATTCGGAATATGCGATTCATTTTAACTGATGGTTTTGTAGATGGAAAACTTGGGTAGCTGGTACCCGTGCAATCCCCTCTGGGCACAACTGGGTGATTTACATGGAGCTCTAGGAAACCCAATAAAACTCGCTCACACAGTAATCGCAGGCGATTCACGAAAGTCCGATCTAATCAACTCCGTCCTCGCTTTCCTTTCATATTTCATCCGCAGTGGTCTGGTGCGAAAGCGGCTAGAGAAACGAGTCCACAAAGAGCAGGACTTTCAGGACGCAACAAGTGCGTTGAAACAGGCGCGTCTCAAACGGCCCTATTTATTTCGTCAATCTAGGAGATCGAATTCTCCGATCGATCGAGATTTATCCCGATCAAGGCGAGAAGTTCGAGCTTCGAGCCTGAATCCAAAGCTACCCTCGCAATCCAACACTTTCGGCAGAGAGGAAGCTAGGACTGATTCGATACAACGATCCTCCTCACAATACACTCTCGATCCATCGAATATAGAACGATCTGGTAGTCCTCTCAAACGCAGCTCCACTTTAAAATGCAATCTCGATTCGTTCATGTTAAAACCGAGCGAATTGGAACTCCAGACGAAACTCTCGGCTCGAGAACTGCCTTGTGAATCCGAGGAGAGCAACAGATATAGATTGGCCGAGAGTGAGACGAAAGACTGGCCTCGGAGCAAAGTGAAAATTATAGTGAGTGAGTCTCAGGAGCCCGGGGAGACGAAATCCGAGCAGACCGAGTCAGGATTGTCAGTGCCAGGTTTAAGCAAGAAGCTGGAATTCGAGAGCACCGAGGAAGCGATGGCGAATCTCAAGTTGGGCACGGAAGACAACTCCGACGTTCACTACGACACTTTGAAAGTGTACTCGCAACCGTACGAGTTCGAATTCCCGCAGAAGGTGGAGCAAAGACAGAAGGACGCCCAAGTGATGTTCATGCTCGGTGGGGAGGAGAAAATGCCGAAGACACTGAGTCGCCCTCGACTTGGCTATAACTGTCAATGCTCGCATACCTTCCCTACAGTGCCTAGCACATCGGCCCAATTGCCCGAGGGAGTCTTGAGGAAGATCATCCAACGAAACTTTCCCGAATCCTCGAAGAGTATGCAACCACCTTCGGGTACGGTGGCTGGCGTCGCTGCCAGGTCCATAGGCTTCTGCGAGAAGTGTAATGGACTTGGCTTCTTCAATTCTCAGAACTTCGATGGCTGCAAGCAGGTCCTCGAAACTCCCACCAATGCCACTGAAGTGTTGCGCACTTGTGGGAGCAGTGTCGGTGATGCTACTGTTCGCTTGTCGAGATCGAACAGCTTGGAGGCTTTGATGGAAGCCAGCGGAGTCGTTGAATTACCTATGCCACGGTTAATATAAGCCTTGGTTTTATATTTTTTGAAGTTATTTCATATTATTCTAATATAAATATATTCGTAGATCAAAAAAATTAGATACAAACAAGACCTCCAACGATACTGGATTCACCCGAACTCTCCTTCAAACAAAAATGTCGAAAGACACAACAAGTGCATCGTCAATTTTAGACACCAGTTATACTTGGGGTCTGGTATTGCAAGGTTTAATAAAAAAGAAGAAGCGAAGGAAAGAAGAAGTTTTAAAGACTGAAAAAGAAGGTCAGCCAAGGGAGCCAGAGGTCGAGAAAGATTGGTGGTGGTGTATGCGGGACGAGTGTTTCGCTGGGGTTCGATTTCCAGTCATCGATCAACCGGTCACCGAGGCACTTTGTATTGTTGCTGATTTGGATACTTGCCACGTTGGTATCCTGTCGAGCACAGCACCTGTGCATTCTCCTCCTTTGCCTGTCGGAATGTCCAGGCTCATCTCTAATATGCTCGAAGCTTTCGCCTACGTTTGGCGGAAGTATCACTCGCCATCGCATGTAAGATTATTTGATATGATCATGAAGATTGATTTATTATTTTATTGACAGTGATTTCCCATTGTTCCAGTGTATAGGGATTCTTGAATCGAAGCTGAGGGAAATGTGGCACAGGAGTGAAGCTTTAGCCGAGATGCTATTGGCCACTGAGATTTGTGATGCAAATGTCGTCAGTCTTACAAGCGCTCTGGACCTCGAAGCTGCTGACTTACCCCTTTTATTAGCAGTCGCAACCGCTCACACCCCTGAAATAGCCCAGAAATTCGGACTCACCCTTGCTTGAACACTTCTCTCATTGAAAACGATCTAGAATATTAATTATTAAGTTAATGCTACTTTGTCAACGTAGATTAAGGTTACGAGCATAATTCGCAAGAGCGTCTCGTCTCTACTCGGGTTTTTATATGCTACTGGTGTCAGCCTACCATCGCATCCTCGCTCAGGGTGTCCAGTAAGAATTAAATTAACTTTTTTACAGCCATCCTGTCTCTATTCGATCACCTAAACAACATATACCACTGTACTTGTATATCAGAACAGAAGCTGTACAATCGAAAGATCTGACGTGAGAAACAATTCGATACCGCAACGTCAATTTCATTGTCCTCGTTCTGTCCTGGTTTCCCGGTAGCCTACAGAGCACCTCAAAATTAGGAATATCGGTCTAAATTTCCTCCCTGCAATTTTCTCCGATGTGAAGCAGAATCTGCGCTCACATCCTTCTCATTTGAAGTCCCTGGCAAAAAATGGAAATCTGTCCAGCTAGCCCGTGAGAGCTCTTAATATTTTTTTCCCATTTCCATTTAACCTTAGTGCGTGGTATATTAATTTTGAGGTATATAATACTACGTATATTTAATGAATTCTTCTTGCATTGCTTGGAAAATTTGGAAGACCGAAGCAAGAGCGGCGGCAGTCAATAATTGAAGCAAAGAACAAACTAAGAGTAAGTTTTCTACCTCACATAAATATTGCTGTGCCGAAAAAGGACAATTCCTTCGATGCCGAATGTTTCGTTAGCTCCGAAACTTGCGCCATTCTTTCGGCATCCGGCGAATCCCAGTTTCTTATGCCGATAAGGTAAATTATACGGCAAACGGCTAACGGCCGTTTCAGCAATCGGCAGCCGAGCACAATAGGCGCGAAAGAATGTCTTTTATGAATAAATTTATTCATTCTCCGGTACTTGGCGCGAGTCTGCCACGCTTTTTGCACACGCAGACCAATCGTTTTTCAGCTGGGTCACGATGAATGCTGCAACTGCTGCTGCTGCTGTTTACCGCAACCCACGTGCTACGTGAGTACCCCATTTAAGGATCTCCGAGCCTCTTCAAACGATTCCATTCGTCGCTGAGTGGCTAAGTAATTAGAAGACGCGCTCGTCCTCCTCCACGTCGACTCCCATAAAAAGATTTGGTAATAGCGAACAAAGCCGTCGAACACACTGGAAGTACTGTTCTTCGCGCAACTTTCTTCCCATTCTTTCATCTTGCCTTTGACTTCCCAATCATAAAAACAGTAAACAATGTCCGGAATTGGCACAAAAACTTGTGTCTTTGTGTTTGGCGGGCGTCGGTATTAGTAGGAAGAACTTTCTTGTTTCAGAAATATGTTCAGCCGGAAATACCCAAGTCCTTCGCCCCGATTCGTGTAAGTTATTTCCTCTAATTTGTTGGATATTAATCTAGAAACAAGATACACCTTTAATCCGTTATTATCTTCGGCTAGTATTATTGGAAATCGAATGTGCCAATGGAAAACGATACAGTGTACAAGCTGTCTTATTGGGAGGGACCACAATCGAACACAGAGCCAGTCAAACCTGTTGATTCTTTGACAGTTGGTGACGGCCCACTGTGCGATGTAACGACGCACAAAGTAAACCAACAATGAAATCGTATTAGACAGCATTTGGAAGTAAAGTTGGATTTAATGATCCATGATAATTTCAGGCCAGCTATCTTGGCAACTGGTGCTTCAAACCGGAGGAACCTATCATGCCATGTGCCAGGCAGCTTTTGGGCAGAGGTCCGATGCAAGATGTAACCACCCAGAAGCATGATTTCACGTGGAAATCCTGTGGCAAACAGGATCAAGTGAAAACTCCTGACAATATATACTGCTCACCTTGCAAATTAACTGGTAAATGGTAGCACACAGATTTAATCAATATTTATCCACAATATCATCTGTCTTCTTTGGTGTACTCACAAAATTCTAAGGGGGGGAAATTTTCGAAAAAATGAATTTTGAGCTAGGGCTCTGGAATTTTTACCACTTCTTCCTCGATGCAAAAAAACATTCCCCACCAATTTTCAGCCCCGGAAAAGGTCAGGAAGATAAAAAAACATGGGGAAAACCGTTGAAGTGAAATATTCCAGATCGGTTTTCCACGTGTTTTAGGTAGAATTCCGGCATTTCCCCCACAACATTTATGTTTTTTATCCGTTTTGAGACACGAGCAATCGAAAAATCAAGCGTTCGTCCCGGTCCCAGAACCTTCGAAAAATCGAAAATTTTTGAAGGGGTATGCCTTAAAAAATTTGCGAAAAAATGAATTTTGAGCTAGGGCTCTGGAATTTTTACTACTTCTTCCTCGATGCAAAAAAACATTCCCCACCAAGTTTCAGCCCCGGGAAAGGTCGGGAAGACTTGAAAACATGAGAATAACCGTCAGAATTAGATGAAATCAATTATTCAGGAGACTGTTTCCATGTGTTTTCGTTACAATTCCGGCATTTCTGCCACTGGTTTTATGTTTTCTATCCATTTTAATACTCAGACTATCGATTTAAGAACAATTCAGAAAAATTCAAGAACTTTGAGAAAAAGAGATTACACAGGAGCCAGTTTTGATTATATGAAGAAAAGACGAGTTGATATAAAAGTGTATAATTGTGTCTAATTTTTTTTAGATGACACAACATATCGGTTAAGTTATTATCCAGCCGGTTGCCACTTGCCCGTCGAGTCCTTCGCGCCTATAAGAACGTACTGCAAGCCTGATGTCCCCATGGAGGGTTGCACGACTTATAACTTGAGTTACTGGCCGAATGAGGCGCCACCCAAAGTAGGAATAATAATAGCTTTCAGTCTTCAAAACAATATCTAAGATATTGACAATTTCTGTCATTGAAGCTCTGGTTTCATGTGACATAAGTTGCTGTTTTTTTAGGAGGAACACCCTTGGAACCCGAAGAGAGAATACATTGCTCCAACGAATCGTGTAGACGGCTGCACAACTTACAGGTTGAGTTACTGGCCCCATTGCGAGAAACCACCCTCGCCGCTGATCATGCCGGATGCCGACAACTTGTTGAATGCTGGCTGCTGCTTCGACGACAATACCACTTATCGTCTGAGTTACTTCGGCTGTGGTGGGGACCGACCCGATCCTATCAAACCACCAGATGCCATTGGATATGCAGCCTGTCCTATGTCTCACGACACGGTTCATCGTGTATGTGAAATAATTGCAATAATTTTGCCAATTTTACTACTTCACTTCCCAATGAATTTCGCCTCATTACACTAATAAAGAGGCTCGAGTCTGAGTATGGGAAGAATAAGTGAATGCAATTTCTCACAGATGAGTTATTTCGGCAACTGGTGTGTCACACCAGAACAGCCCATCATCCCATGTAGCCGGCAGCTGTTGGGCAGAGGTCCCATACAAGACGTGACCACTCAGAAACATGATTATTGTTGGAAGCCTCCTTGCCCGCCAACAGAAATCCGTCCTGAAGACAATCTGTGCTGCGCGCCTGCTCCACTAGAGTGTTAGCTCATTTTACATTAATTATTAATATCTCTATTAAGGGGAATGTGGGAAATTCATCGTGGTTAAACTACGACTTATTATATTTCTCATTTAATTTTATTGGGCTGCAGGCTGCACCACCCACAGAATGTCTTATTTGCCAAGTGGTCCTTGCCACATGCCAAGCGAATCATTCGCACCAATTAGAACATATATGCCTTCGAATGTCCCTATGGAATGCGAGACAACAATGAAGCTGAGTTATCAGCCAGTAGAAACCGCAGACCAAGTCCCGAAACCCTGGCTGGATCAAACAGAATATCATCCCCCTGTGACACGCATGGAAGACAACACCACTTATAATATGAGGTTTCATTTTCAGCCTAACGTCGATTTTAATCTTCATTCCTTCCTTGTAAACCTTTATTTTAATTCGATCAATTTTTTTAGCTACATTCCACCTGGCACACTTGTTCCCTTAGACCCTTGTTGTCCTTGTCCTTGTCCCCCAACCAATGTTTGCGAAGGTAAATATTAGATGAATGCCATACTTTGGTGGAACAGTTTTAATTTTAAATACTAACATATTCCAGCAGTACCTAATTGTGGTCAGCTATGTCCTGTATCGTGAGAAAGTCCCAATGGCATTGCATTCCCCTTTTTAGAATCTTCTTCCTATCCACTCTAATGGAGAGTGTTTTTATGCCTGTTTGTAATTACGTGTCCTTGTGTAACGTGTTCGTTGGAAAGTCCTTTGTCTATCGTGAAAAGTGTGTCCGTTATACTCTGGTGTACTCTCTCCCCCCATTTTTATATCTATTAGAAATGAGCCATAATAAAATGCTGATTAAAAAATCATTAGTCCGAAGAAGTAGGTTGGAGGAGGAATGGTTACATTCCGAAATCGAATCGAGCGCAACTAGGACTATTAAATAATAAGGCAATCCGGAGTTGCATCACTTTAGTATGCGCGAGAACAATTTCACTGGAAGTCGCGCGGCGGCCTATGTGAAAGTCTAGGAGATAATTTCTTAATGTTACATGGAGGAATCGATCGGTCAGTTACATAATTCGAAGGAAGGGATATCTGACGTTCTCTTGAACTTGAGTCTGGCGTTGACATAATCGTGGAGGATACCTGACTTTTACGTCAGCCCATATATCGTTCGATTCAATCCCTCGTACTGCACTGGAATAAGCACCGGGTGAAGTAACTCGTCATTGAAAAAAAGCACTTTAATCTTCACTTTCTCTATCCACGAATAGAACCAGTTCTAGCGGCGATATTCATTTCGGCGAGCGGCTCTTTGGCGCTGCAATGCGTTACAGGGAGCAGAGATGCTCTCGCGAAAGTGCCTGGCATACCTTCGTATACGAAGTTCGAAGTGTTGAGCTAAGAATAAGGTCGGCTTATATAATGTCGAATCGCGTGTCGAGCACTCTCTTGAACTTGATGCGCGTAACGCAATACATTAGTACCAGCCATGGAAATCTTGTTAATCATATTCCTCAGCCTCTTGACTTTGACGAATCTCCAATTCGCACCTCGTACATTCTTTAACTTTCGCGCAGGAAACAGATTGCGTGGACAAAGTGTAAAGTAGATTTAGAAAAGGGTTCGGCAAACTTGACCAGTAAACTTGAAGATTTATAATTAATCTTTCTAAATGGGACACTCGACTTAGGTTTGCGTGGCTGGCATTTAAATAACGCCGGCGACTAACTGTACCGGATGTAGCAGCAGCCTTTTAACGATCATATTACAAGATAATGCGATCGTGATCGATTTCCAGCGTTATCCCCGCGATCTCACGGTAATCCCGACATTACACGAGTAGCTTCCGCTACAGCGTCGTGTATTAGAAAAATTTCAGCCATTCGGTTATATAATTTCATTGGCGGTAGTCCTTGCTGTTCATCATATTGAGCCGATCGAAAGTTCAGGCGCTCATATAAATCATTGGTGATCAACGCACTGCCACAAATAATACTTAACAATGGCAGAAATCGCGCAGAGAAAATGCCCCTTTAAAATTCAAAGTTCGGTATGGATTCCTTTTTCCCACGTGTCCAGAATTTCAACGAGCAATGTCACCGGGTAATTACGGCAGCTCTCGGCCGCTGCTAGCAGGGATTATGCAATGGCAGGGGGCTGGTTAGGATCGAAAAAAATCGTGGTGGAAAAAGCGTGACAAAGGTAGACGGCGATAATAATATGTCGGCGTGGCGGCGACGCTCCCGAAGGCAGAGGATAGGTCTCGGTGAGTCCTCGGCTGAGTGAGTAACCTGGGTGAGGAAGCGACGATCCCACACGTAAGGTCTTTTCCATAAAGCATACAGCAAACGATATAGGCTTCGTGGGACGTCGCTCTCTCGCTCTCCCGTAAGAAGGGGGCAAAGTGAGAGTGGGTATAAAAGGGGATTTCTTTCCTCTCACGAGATCGCAGTCGATTCGCGCTCGCTGGCTATCACCTGCTCCTCCCGGTCTCTCGTACGTCAGCTTCTCTTCGTGAGGATCACTTGTCCCGAGTCCTGAGATATTGTTCTTCTCATCCTTCAAGAAGACTTCCTCCTGCTAGTGGTCAACATGAAGTTCTTGGTAAGTGACTTGTCTGTCGCTACACGTATTTTCCGTTACAGTTCAAAATTAAAAGAACTTGAAGGGGGTGAATTCCATTAAATATATTAATATTCAAATATCCAATAATCAGTGGCATCAGTTTTGACTCATAGATTTAACGTAAATGTATTGTAGTTATAATATGATTAATACTAGAAATAGTTGAAAGGATCATATATCATCCCAGGTTTCTTGAGACAACGATACATATTGCGACATTACATTGGCCCCGTTAGTTCTCCTCCTACTATTGTTCAACTCAATGAAATCAGTAATCCTCAATCTTTGCGATTCAACCTTTCCGCGACAAGCTGAGAATTGATCAGCAAAGCCCTATAAATCTTGGCAGCATACTCCTGTAAGAGGTGTACGATGCGCTCTCTAAAGGTTACTTCATTCTCAAAGCACTTTGCGTGGCGCGTGTTTAGTTGAATTGCGATTGGAATCAAACTGCACTTAATCGTCTCTGGAACTCCCTGTTCCATTTACCTTTCTGCAGTTTTTCTTCTCGGCGTAAAAGCGACATTCCCCGAATCGCCGCGAATATAATATGCGGCAGAGGATGCATTTGCATAGCGCGCGACGATTGTCGCGGTGTCGAAAGTCGAAGGGGAGATGAGAACGTGTGGGCCGAGATTAATACTTGGCGGAGTGTGACATCCACACTCCAACATATTGTCTGGAGAAGGTGATGTGGGACAGGAAAGATGTACACAGCATAGGTGAACATTGACACACACTTTCGCTGCTGGAACCCAGCGAGAATCCAACCTGTCATCCCATTAGATTTGAATCCCGATTTCCATTCGCTCCAGGTGGCACGGATTAAATTTCTAATGGAAATGCTATTGCATTAGACGGACTCTTTCTCGCTCGATCCTCTTTCAAACAGGTTGACACGCTTATGTTAAAGGCACATAATACTGGGAACTCAAGGATTCCCATAGGAAACTAGGTGTTTCTACTTGACCATATTGGGTGATCAATTCTGGGAAAGTCTTTCTTCTTTTTTTCCGCTTCAATGAAACGCTATACAATCAATTCTAATGTTCAAGATACAAAGTCAGAATGACGAGAATTTATTGAATAAAAAATTTGAATTAGTGTCGAATTAGCATTCGAATAAATAAGGGCATGGAATGAAGAATTTTTAACTGACGACTTCCGAGATAATATTGACGTAAGAGCATCTCGAAGGAAGTAGAAAAAGTGTCATCGATCTGACGCAATAGATTTCTCAGGAGGGAAAGAGAGAACTAGAGCCAGCACGAATCGGTAAGCAGGTACGATTGGAAAAAAAGGGTTTCTATAGGCGCACACGATTACCGCAGAGGAGGAGGACTCGGGCCAAGTCTATGGGTTTACAGGTCAGGAGTTAAACGACCCGTGTTGGCATTTGCTTCTCACTTTCACTCATCTAGCCGGGAGCGCATCGGCGGATGCCGCGAGCATCACGAAACCACCTCCGCTCCTCGAGTGCCCTACTTCCGCATTTGCTCCTGCGGGATAGATTCCACCACGCTTCCCAGATTAGATTAATTCCTACTCCAAAAGAAACAATACACTCAACAATATCCTTTTATATTTTCGATAATTTCTATTATCAGATGATCGCTCTATTCGTGGGGGTGGCAGTCGCACAGAATCAAAACTTCCACCCTGGTCGTGCTAACTATCACGAGGAGGAGAATCAGAATGCAGCTGTCGATCCTAGGAGACCGGTATCGACCACCCCTATTCCAATTCTCCACTGGAATAAGCAGCAGGAACATGATGGCACATACAAGGCCAGGTACCATGACATTTCCACCATAAATGAACCTCCCTAATTGGATTAGTATGAATCATTCTGACTTTAATAATGGTGAATTCTGTCAGCCAGTCATTAGAGAAAGTATGCAATTAAATCTGTTATTATGTGTCCAATGATGATATATCGAAGGAGTGCTTCCTTGATTTCGCAAGTCTGGCAAGAGTTTACGAATCGATCTCACCAATGATTCTGCAGCAATTGTGAGCTTCCTGGTTAGTCGACTCGCAAATAAAGATAGATCTCAGGTCTATCAGATAGGACTAAGTACTTACCTCGAGCATCCTCTCGCAAAGTTTCGCAAGTTCCATTCACTGATATTGGCGAGAGTTAAATCGATGTAGTTAATTGGTGTCGATTTTATTGGTACAATAGATATGATTTAATAATGGAAATCGGAAAGTTCATCGACCGGGAGATCGCGTGTAATAATACAAATGAAGTTACAACTAGAGTTACAAAACTGGAGTCCGTTCGAGTAGGCTCTCCGTGCAGAAATGTACTTTCAAAAGTAAGATGGAAGGCACTCGAGGGAGCATAAGGGAAGTAGTGCCATTTTAGTTCTTGGTTAAACATTAATTAGCAAGTTTAATTGAGATTCTAACACGAAGCCTCCTACCCACTGGCGAACGTGTCTAATTATCCAACCTATCATAGAGTCATTAAACTGGCACACCTAATTCCAATTAAGGAACTCTTTACCTATCTCTTTGACCATCTTGCGAATCCACCGGTGAAATATATATATAGACTCGAGCAATTATATCGAGCAGTCAATATGTGTTTCACGAGAGCATAAAAACTGTGCAGTTACGAGACCGGGAACAACATAATCGCGGAGGAAAGTGGCTACATCAAGACAGTGGGTGAGGGTGAGGATCGTGGCGAGGCTCTGGTCCAGCAAGGCAGCTATTCCTACACGAGTCCCGAGGGACAGCTGATCAGCATTCAATATACCGCGGACGAGACCGGCTTTCACGCGACCGGCGATCACATTCCCACGCCGCCGCCCGTCAGCGAAGAGATCCAGAAAGGCCTCGACCTCATCTTCGCGGGCATCCGTCAGCAAGAGGTGCGTCTCCACCGGCGACCTTTCTTCCTCTTACCTTCCTCGACGTTGCTCAACATCACCCGGTTAACTCCTCATCTCCGCCACCCTTTTTCCACCACTCCACTCCCCCAGCACTCGCTAACTGCCGTGGGAATCATTCATTAATGATTTCAATGGATTATTACGAACACCAAGGAATGGATCTTCCAATCTCTATTGCGTGCCTATTACTTTAGAAGGGAACGACTACCATTCTTGGAATCTTACGGTAAAGGTTTCTCTAGTTCTTCCAGAGTTAATGATGGATTTCAATTTCGAGTTCCTATTGAGTTTGCCTCTCTATACGCTTGAAAGCACTTGTATTTTTTTCACGGCCGGATGCTCACAACGATATCGGGTTTCTTCCAACACCTAACGCATCCTGGAAGTGTGGCAACGCTTTCCGCCGAACCTGCTCCCACTTGCCGCCGAGTCAGTCAGTAATTAGTAGTATGATTCTTTCATTGATCTGACATTGGGATTGTTTTTTAGGAGGCCGATGCACGCGATGCCGCACTAAAGCCGCAGCAACAACCACTGAGCCAACAGATCGACAGGCGAGACGATTACGACAGAAAGTTCCGACCATAAGATGATCCAGTCGATTATCATCGCGTCAATCTGCATCCACAGCATTATATCATTTCTAAGATATAGTTATTAAGTCGTTAAGTTACCAACCCCTCCCACTCCTCTCATCCCAATGCGTTCCATTCTATACATACATATATATTTGTAGTAAAATACACATTGCATTTTATTTCCACCCTTTCTTGCTGGAAATCAGGTAAAACTGATACGACAGCTCATTAGTTTTTTAGTGGAAGCAAACGTGACAAGAAATGGCAGATGCCAAGATTCGTGTAAATAGATTTTATTGCATAGTAGTCGCAGAGAAATTTCACTCCATAGAATTTTCGTTATTACTTCATCGGATATAAGGGAGACAAAGAATCGATTGTTCTCTCAGAGTATGTCATTAGAAAAATTAATATAGTAGAAGATCGTGTGTCGCATTGACAATCCTTTCATGAAAACTGCTTCAGGCATTCTTCCATAGCGGTTTCACTCATCCAAGCACTGACAGAGTTAATTCTAGTACACATCAAGCGTTGCATTGAAAGTTACGGTACTTAATTTAGGATTACAGTAATCACTAGTCTATCGAAGAGGGTTTCGCGCGAACCCATGCTTCTCCGCGTGCGGCTCGATTAATTAATTAATGAAATATGCGTGACTATAAAAGTGAGTTCACTAGGCATTACTCAGTGTCATTCGTACTGGCTAAGAAAATCTCGGGGATATTCTGAGTAAGCATTCGTTCGATAGATCCCACCTTTTATGGACAAGTATAGAAGTCCCTCGAATTGTCTATGTACACTCGTGTCGGTTAATCCTTAAGGCACGAAGGATTAAAGAAAAAGGGCAGCACAGCTGCATGTAAAACAGTATCATCCTTCGAGAACTGAAAGAGCTCGAAATCTCGTGCAAAAGAGTGCAGGAAGTTTCAAGCGATTCTCAGGACAATTCCATGTCCCGGAAGGAGAAGGAACTGTCCGTCATGGCACTATCACGCAACGTCCATATGCGAAGCACCGCTTTTTTTTAAGTATCACTGTCCGCGAAACATTTACGAGGTTGTCGTGGACGTCGAGGTCGTAGTCGTTGAGGGTGGCGAGGTCGTCGGGGTCGCGGGTGATGGGGAAATTTTAGAAAACGCCGATGATCTTCCTGGCGATCGATATCTACGTCTAGATAGATCGGGCGGCGATGGATCGTAAGGCGTAGCATTGAAACCGACGAACCTGCAAAGTTAAAGATTGTCATAATTCGATTTCATTGTCAGCCGAGGTCTAATTGTAAGACTAAAATATAAACAGAGACGGAGGTGCACTCATCCTTGCCACTCTAGTACATCGGGCAACCCAAACAAAAGGTGCGAATAAACAATAGATTCTCGGGACCGGGTTATAGAGTCTCGTAAACATCGCTTGGCGCAGCCTGTGTTTACAAATTGTATGTACCTATTATTCTTTTTGTGCACGAAGCCACCGGTGTGCGGGTCGGTCTTGTAGTAAACAACCCTCCTAATCCCGAAGGGGTCTATATAACCAAAGGAGCCGACGCTGTCACCAGTCGGTTCCCGTTCTTCCTCGTGGTAGTGTCTCTTCAAGTAATACTGGAACCCATTGCCAGTAGTGTAAGTGCCATCGTACGGAGGATGATACTCCCCAGGACTACTTCTGGACACTGGAGCCCGAAGGACTTGTCCCGGTTGCTGACCCGAATAGTAAGGAGCCCTTCGCCGTGAGTAACCATCCAAGCTTTGTAAACCCGCTCTATTTGTATTGTAATAATAATTCCTTTCAGGTACATAAGTGACAGGTCTGATTGTTGTTGACGCGTAAAAGCCTGATGAGTTGATATCGTTGCCGAGGAGTGGCGCAACGTCGTTCGTCTCTGGTTTCCTGTCAATAGTATAATTTTTTTCACATTTTTCTATGATCTGTAACATTGCGAATGAAGGATTTAACATACCTAAAAGGATTCGGTGGTCGTCTTGGTCTAGCTAGGACTCCAGTTTGTGCTGGTACTTGTTTAGCTTCGGCTACTGCATCTTGTATCGGTCTCTCTTTACCGACATACACCATTTTCGATCTGGGGAGAAAATAATTTCGATTCAATTTATTTGTTCTATATTTTTACCTTGAATTTTTTACCTTAATATTCGGAATCCTTCTCGGTCAGCAATATAATCCTTTAATCGCAAGTATCCGAGGGGATCGAGCCAACCTTCCGTTCCAATGACTGTGCCATCAGCCAATCGCTTTTCTTTTCGATACTGGCCGTTAAGTGTTTGAAAGCGAAAGTACCTCTCTGGGCCCTCGTCCGTCTGAATGTGATACTGTGTGTTCGGTTCCAAGCTCCAGCCGCTCCTCTCGGCCTCGATTTCATCCGCTGTTAAACAGAGGACCGAAACCTGTAACCAAAGCCGCGTACACCTTCACTTTTCAGTTCTCTCATAAGCGTCCTGCCGATCCTAGACTCGATCGATTTGACCCACAATTCTCGCAAAGTGAAACTCTCCAATAACCCAATACATTTTACATCGATCCAAGTGAGAAATAATTGACAGCTGGGTAAGAATACATGACAGTCCAATTTAGTGTCCGTAAATAATATTTTACTTTCCAGGAACATATATTTTTATGTTTCTGAGTGATTGCGCGAATTGGGAAGGGTCGCAGTAAAGTGATTCATGAAAGTTTTCTAGGGAAGAGTTAGTCATTAAAGGAGTGAAGTGTTGAGAAGTGGATTTACATATTTCTCAAGTGAGTGGATATCGTCCGCTGGTTAGGCGAATGGCGTGGAAGCTTCGCAATGAAGTATTTACGTGGCGTAAGCCTTTGAAACGCAACCGGTAGGGCTCGCTTCCTCCTGCATTGTCTTCTCGCACCTCCGACGATGACGTGCGACTCGCGTGCCTGTAATTACAATTCCCGCTCCTGTTTCCCGATGCTATCTCGCGAACTAGGTTATTCAGGATCGCGCGAAGAATTCAAGATCTTCGCTTGCCACTTGTGTCGGAAATCCCACGGTCAGCCAATCAGTGTGCGTGAATATATCTCACACACGCAGCCTCCGCGCATAGAAAAACCTTGCCTTCGCCGGCTAGACAAAGAAGTGCTGGCAAGGAAACACACTTTGCGACGAGATAATAACTTTCTAGATCTCCCTATCCTTGCTTGCTTTATGTAACTTGCCATTCAGCTTAAACCGGCCCTGATTTAATCCTGACGCGCGATCGTACTCTTTATTCGACCGGTGTTAACTTCGAGTTCGATCCTTTTTTGCCACATCTTTCTTATAATACACTCTCCCGGCAGGATTCCGGTTTCCTGCCGCACTTTCTACCGCGTGCACTTCAATTTTTATACTTCTTTTAATTAATCCATTTATAATTGAAAATTTTCCATTGAAAAATTATTATTTTCGAAAGTCTGCTTGAAATTATTTTGTAATAATGACGGAGCAATTCGAAGTATGAAAGTCAGGTATTTCCCCGGCGCATACTTTAGTAATCGATGAACAAAACCCGGTTTGTCTGCGAGACTATTACTCAGCGATGTTCTTCACCATCTCTTTTTCTCTCTATCTCTCGGTGCAATTGTGCTCCACCTTCTCCCAGGATGTACGCGTAGGCGCGGCACTTAAAGATATACCGGCTCGAAGATTCGTAATCACTCCATTTACGACTTTGCACCGGTCATCCTTCACTGTCTACGCCAACTTAACTCCTTCGAAACTCGTAAATCCCGAGGAACGCAATATCGAATGACTTTTATGTCGAAGGGAAACCAGTGTGAGGAGAATTTCTAAAATTATTTAATTAACTCCAACAATAATCTTCTGTGTTAACACAGTTAGCTCCAGTTTGACGAGTTGGCGAGACGTTTCTAATTTAGAGCATGAGTATTTGATTGCCTTACTGACAAACTCCCCGGGCGACATTCTTCGAATACATTAGCACTGAATCACAAGTTGCCTAGTTAGACCGCGCAGTCCCTTTATAGGTTCAAAAATGTGTCCGATAACTTATACCTATTACATTGGTGTTCGACACTGTCGTAACTACATTTCAAGTCGAATAATGACCGTGATTGGCCGTGTTTCCTTTGGCCCCTTTGTTCAGTTCTAGTACCCCTTTTTTGGCCCAGCCCGTAAAACTAGCACTTCAAGCTTGGAAGCAATTGCGAAACTTGGTATCCGCTTCTTTAGATTTCTAGGTTTCCCGGGATTTCAAATGTACTGGCCATCACTTTTTTATCTTTCGGTCGATTCTAATTTCTGTAGGTCAGCTTCTTATATCCGTGGTGGGAATAGAAACCGTCTAGTTTGCCTTTTTTCTCCCGTGAAATTCGTCGGTCATGGTTCACACTCATGTTTCGTAAATCCAGGCCAATTTTTCCGCTTCCAATCAGCCATTGATGATTCGCCACGTTCTAAATTTATTAATGTTAATTTATTCGGTGTCCGCATAACGAGAGCGCGACTCAATCTCGATTCCAAAAGTGAGGGAGCCTTGAAATACATTTGGATCAGGGCTACCCGGTGAAATTTGCATGAAGGTCTAGGTCAGTCGCGGATTAACAATTCAATACAAACATAACACCCACCAGTCACCGTCGATTTACTGCTTGGATTATAATTCAAGTGAATCCAAGGATTTATTTATTAATTCGAATTATTCGAAAGATGATTAGAAAGTGATTGAAATTATTGCGGTGCCCTCGAAGGCAAAGAAGCAATTTCTTCCTGTTGTAAAGGACGCGTGATAAGGAAGTCCTATTACAGGAGGTTGTTAGCTCAAGCGACACTGCAATTATAGTTACCACTAAGAATTAACTTCCTCACTACAATTGGCCGTAGCACCGTTCTCGAGACTCGTATCAGTTGTGAACTATAAAAGTAAAAATAATACGTGTGATTTACTGTAATCTCATGGACCAGACTTCCTGCTCGATTCAAGATATTAAATGGGAATTGGGAAGAATTACTTTTATCTCTCATAAATCCAACACTGGCTCCGAATCGCGATTAAAAATAATTGTGTCAAATTATATCCCAGAAAATTTCACGCCTGCTTGCTAATTACATCCGGCAGACATTCATTATTATTTCTTTAACGATCTTAATCTCCCTCCATTGTTTGTCACTGTCTCTTTTATTATTTTCGCGGCACTAAACGCTTCCATGACTCTCCATTTATATTAAATTTATGATTCAAGTAGAGATATTCTATTAGACGTTAAAGTCCTATTGCAAACACGAATTCATCAGGGTTCAAGTTATATGGCTGGGGCACGAAATCCTGACAAAGGGAAGGCTCTGTTGGCGGTCGGTTGCATTGGCAAACCTTAAAAAATTCAACTGGTCCTGGAGGCATAACAAAGGGCCGAGGTCGTAAAGCTGGTCGTCTCGCGGCGGTAAATTAATGTGAACGGGTAATGGGAAGTGCATAAAATTCGTGGTGAAGCATATCGTCCTCGAGAGTGCCTAAGTAAGTGGCTCGAGAGAGGAGATGGGAGAGGGAGGGAATAGAGAGCGAAAGAGAGAGAGAGAAGAGGGAAGGTAGCACGAGCACAGGATCTCTCGGTGAGAGACCACCTACGTACAAGCACAGTAACGAGTGAGTACGTAAGTACTTGGCATGGGGCACCGTTGGCACAAAGCGGCTTCACGCACAGTGCCAGTCTCGCGTAAGAGACACTTATCCCTTCTATCGGGGATTCTGCGTAGGATTGGCCAAGACCATGATGTTGGCCTCTCCTCGCTCCATATTAAGAGATGCCGGCCTGACCGTGTCTCTCGACAGTCGCGTCGTCAGTTTCTACTTTGGAGAAGCCATCGAAAAGATAGACTGAGCGATCCCCGGCTGGGGGATCAGAGCAGACTGATTTATATAAAGATTAGACTGAGAGGATCTCAGGTATTTCTTAAGCCTCCCGCGTGATAATACCGTCTCTGATGCATTTCGACGTGCTGAAAATACCAACTCTAAGTCATTTGATGATACTGCTGGGAAAACTAGGTGTGTACTCGCATTAGCAATCGGGCAACCTAAATCGACTTGTTATTCAATAACCAGGTGGATCCCACCTCTCATAGGCATTCCGCCTTCGCACTGTTTTCGTGTTTCCAAATCACGTACACTTCCATTGAACTAGCCCGCTTGTTTCGTAAGGAGGGCCCATTATCGACTCGACACTGCTTTGAAAAGTGTTAGAAGCATTTGAATAACACTCGTACAGAAGAGATTTGCATACGAAAAAGTAGATCCCGACGAAATTCGCGTATAATGAGTGATCGGCCGGTACTGAAATTTCTGTCTGCTATTAGATGAAGCAATTGCTGGAGAATGTTCTCCATGAGAGTCTGGGATTCGAATTACGTATAGTTTCGTAATAGCAAGGCTAGCTAAACAAAAGTTTTCGTGTCCCGGCAACATTGTTATTTTCTGGGAATGGTGCTGTCAGTGAGAATCGTGTTGCTTTTTCAAAAGAATATTAAGTAAGACTTGGAGACTTTCGCAAATCCTTGGCACTTTGAAATTCTCTTAGATTAAATCGAGCATTGACATAATTATGTTAGGTTTATCATAAGGAATAAGTGATTGAATTTTAATAAATGCGCAATGAGAATGCATAGGCGGATTCGTTGTCAGTGTCGTATGAAATGAGCTCGTCTAATTAGTGGCGCGCGAAGCCTGCGAAGGCCGCAATTCCGTACGTGAAATCGACGTACGTACTGAGCATGCCGATCATACCGGACAACGAGATCATGTCGCGTGCTGCGGCATATATTCCCAGCCGGATTCGAAACCTCGCGATTACAGGTTGCATTGGTTGATTCATCGAATAATTTCACGCACGCTGACGCATTGCCAATGATGGCCCGATGCTGCGCGATCCTCAATTACCAATAATCTCTTACTCGCTCGGAGCGATCAGTTGATCGGTCACCCTCTACTCCTCTCTCTCTTTTCGCATGACGGGAGACTCCAAATCCGGATGGCAGTCATTAATTTTTTATTAATTAACGTGCCACGAAAATCGATGCGCCAAATTCACCTGGTGTTGGAAGTGACAGATTAATTCGCGATATTAATTCGAGAATTATAGAGAGGCCCAATAAATTGAAGATAACTATTATAAAAAGTGCATGTACAGCAGATCTATCATTATGAATTCGAGAAATAATAAAGTTCTAACACTCTGCGTGCATGAAATCAATCGGTTCGACCTTAACCTTCGCCTAGAAAACCAGACATGCAATGCATTTAATTATGAGGAATTATTGAATCTAGAATGATTGTACTTTTTGAAACTTGGCAAGAATCCAATGATTTCTTTGGAGCGTCATTATGTCGAGAGGACAATGGACTGTGCTTAGGTCTGCTAGACTTTCTCGCGGGAATTCCAGGGTACACGCATACCGAAGTGAGGTAGAACGAGTGGCCGAATCGACTGGGTGCGAGAGAAGGCGCTCTTACGTTACAGTTCTTTTCACGCGATTTTCACGGCCGGTGAGCTGCGTGCATCGAACTCGTCGCAAATAAAAGTTGCCCGCCGCCGATCTAGCAGCCCGGTGTCTCTTTCACGGTCGCGCCAACCATGACTCGTGATAGTACACTTTCGAGAACCTGAAGTCACGCTAGTTTCCTGCACCGATCTAGTCCGAGTGGCGCTACAACCTTTCAATATATACTAGATTCTTGCTAGGACGTTCGAAAATAGATGCGATGAATCCAATTATGTTTTATTTGGACACAACGTTTCCCTAATTCAACGGATTTATTATTATTGTCAATTCTTTGTGATTAATTCATCATTTCATTTATTAAAATCGTATTATTTTTCATAATTTTCTTTGGCAAGTTTGTCCGATTATTTTCCGGATTATAAAGCGGTGCGTAAGCAAGTAACAATAGATGGCTCCCGTTGAATTAGCATTAGAGCTTGGCTGGCGATTTCAATGTCACTGTCATGCACCTCGCCGACTAATGAAAGCCGTGTCTGCACGCGATTACCGCACCGCCCGACTTCCCTCGTCCAAGAGAAACTCTCCCCGGTGGCCTGTTGTAGGTTCGCGCGAAAAAATCCACTTCAAAGCCGAGTCGCCGCTTGCTTCGCCCTGAATCATGAAGCCACCGGAGGATAAACAGTCCTTGTTACAAAGGGTCGGCTGATGCTCCAACTCCTTCCAACACAAACTTGGAACAACAGCTTTACCATTTAATATTCGTAGAGAAAAGCCTAATGCATTCATTTTATTCAATTGAAATATTTCTGATGATTCCGCGAGCATTGTTCTGTTGTGTAGCAAAATGTGGTAATAGGATTGCGACAGCGAACCTGTTGCAGTTGAAAGTCAATGTCAGCGTTCCAAGCGTTTCGAGGATAACTGAGAGCCAACGCAGAAACGGGGTCCACGAACTCTTGGATACAGATCGTTTACTGTTTACTCACTTTACTAGTTAATAGTGGACGCCTCGGTATTTATAACGCGTCTAACGTATAGGATGGGACAAGTTGACTACTATTGTTCGGGAGAGAATCCTTGGAGGTAGGAGTCAGACATTCCGCAGCTTCTCACGCCACTTAGAAAGGTCGGGTCGCCTTACATACAAATGATCATGTATCTAACAATATGGTGGCTGCAAATGATAGTCATCTAACGTACTGTTCTTCCGCAATTTCCTTTAATATGCGACACCCGTCGCATCAATATTAGAATTAACAATAGCATTGTAGGATCTTTCATATTAACTTTTTGACCTCGCGAAAAAAGGAAGATTGAATCGAAATGTCACGAGAAATTCGTCATACTTTCGCTTAAAGATATTCAGTGAAACTTAATAATTAACATGGGGTTAATGTCATCGTCGGTTTAAATTCGAGTTAAAGGTCAACGAGTAAGTTCGATATCTTGGCGACCGGTTTCACTGTCAATGGCAATGGGAGCAGCACGCATTGCCCGAAGTAGCGATGCGTGGTGTGAGAATAATTAAAGTTGAAGTTGAGTCAGCCTCACCGTGAGGTAGCCGGTGATAAAGAATGCTTGCAGCAACATGCCAGCAAAAAGCTGCGAACCGTTCGCTCCCAATCGTCCAGAGATTTTCTTCCGTTCGGCAGTTCCTTCCTCTTCCGGTTCTATTGCGCTGCCAGCGTGAAAAACTCTCGGCGAACCCTTTGGAACTTGGCACGATTTGCGGAACACTCTCGGCGTGTCATAGAAATCCGACTTCTCTGGCCCGCTTTTCCATCAAGCGTAGATCACGCGCGCTCGTTTATACTTCCTTGAAGGGGACTTGTAGGTCTCAGCTGTGGATATAGGAAGTGCTTGGATCTCTGCTTTACATTGAATTGACGCGGAAATAATCAGTGATAAATATTCAGGAATATTTCTATTGTTGAGTCACACGGTGAGCACTCATATATTAGTACGATGAATTCTATGTATTTTAACACAGAGACAAGTACAGTGAAATCATTCGAATCTTGTCCTACAATACTATATAATAACATCAATTATTCTCAACTACTAGACATCGAACAATTCAATAGAAATTCATGCGAACTCGACTTTCTACCACTTTTAAATTCCCGACTTTCTAGCACTGTTCCAAATTTCATTCGCTTTATTATTAATTTGTATTCTGGTCGAATTAAATGAAGTATGAGTGAGAAGTCGAGGTTCTACCTTGAAAAGATCCGTGTTGGTTATTGGAGGAACGATTGGAATAAAGTGACGATTAAAGGAGACTATTGAGAAGAAAATGCGAGGCGTGTGTGAAAGGGTGGCCAGAGGACGAGGGAGTCCTCGTCTCCGAAGCGAACGGAGAGGACGCGATACCGTGACTGAGAAGCGAAGGTAGTCTACCGGGTTTTCAGAGCTATCGCCGGCCCGGCAGCGGATCTCTGCTCCTTCCTCCACGACGCACCATCACCCTACCCTCCGCAGAGGAAGGCGTCGATCCGTTTTCCGAGATCGCAAACGCCCACTCTGCTACCCAGTCCTCGATCACTCGATGTCAAGTACATTCCACGCCGCAGAGCATAATGCGACCCACTAATTACAGCCGCGAGCGAGCATTCTTCGCTTCCTTACTTCTTCATTGAGTACAAAGTGCCGCGAAGACTCGTTCGCACTGATTAAGTAAGCGGCTAAGATAATCCTTGAAAATTGCCTTAACTCTGTCTTCTCGATGTTAATATATTGCAGTTCATTTATAGTTTCCTTCCATCGATTTACATGCTTGATTTCTAGTTCTTCGAATTATTTAATAATCCTTCCTTGATTGAACGATGGAACGAATGATAATTTGAAGGCGCGACATATTTGGTTGAGTGCAATAATTCGTTGTCCTCGCGAGGTGTTTACAAAGCGTGGAGCGTAAGCCGCACGCGCGTTAAGAGATACCCGAAGGAGGAGGAGTATTCGTGACCAGGTTTAGGCAACTTATGTTTCCATGGCTAGAATGTGCGTGTATGTGTCGGCTTGCATGATCCTTAATATCGAGTACGCCGATCCATAATAATCGCCGGCGATTGTGTACACATTGCGGTTATGTCTTCTGAGCCAGCTTGCACAATTGCAGTGCAGACGCGAGTATAACTAATATTCCCATATTATTCGTTTACCCTCGCGGTAAAATGATTCCAGTCTGGCGAAATTCGTTGCAGTGATTTGCTTCTGCTCGTTCCATTTCGGCAAGCGCGTCAATACTTTTCATCTTCTATCAGCGCGATTTTCTCGGCTGGCGCAGTGTGCATTATTGCGGGAAATCGGAGCAGGGTATGAAGTGTCGATGCGACGCATTATGAAATCAATATTAATCGATCGGCGTAACACTAGATTGGCGCGTGCGCGCGCACTCGCACTGTTACGTCAATGTGCTTGGGACACGTGACGAAAAGTGTACAGCACGGCAACGACACGAATTCTCCTTTCCCATGCAAAGGAGGACTCGCTTCCTTTTTG
This sequence comes from Ectemnius continuus, assembly GCA_910591665.1. Taxonomy (NCBI): domain Eukaryota; kingdom Metazoa; phylum Arthropoda; class Insecta; order Hymenoptera; family Crabronidae; genus Ectemnius; species Ectemnius continuus. Next base: position 14,696,991 of record OU342861.1, read on the forward strand.
CCGGCCTGCCTATGGGAAATGAACTATCGGCGGCCGATCGCAACCGTGCGCGCCTGCGGACAGGAAAAACGTTTTCGCGGAATTCACGGTTGCCGTTGAGAAAGCCCGAGTTCTCATGCCTACCATTATTAGTTCACTACATCTGCATTCTTCTGTGTATTATCGCGCAGGCCGATTCATAAATATTCCTCGAAAAAAACTGCTGTCCACTCCAATCACAATCTCCTTAAACGTATTGGCATAGCCTGCTCACAGAACCCCACCTGATTTATTGATCCTTTGTGCAATTCTCACTTCCCATAGAAAGGATCGCCGGGGCAAATACTTCGTCAGTGAAACTTGCGATTAGTAAGTAAATTAGCAGGCAAATGCAAAATTCAATTGAAACGAAACCTTACTAATTTATCTGTAATCCCTCGTTGTATCAATGCCGTGATTTATTGAGTCATTTAAAAATCATTGCCACTGAATATCGACTTGCAGTCGGTAAGACTAGTGAAGCGATCGCAATGAATTTCCCATCACGCATCAAATTGAAATGAGCAGGCATGCGGTTAACTGACAATAAAATTTGCAATCGCCCTCGTCACGTTTCACTCATGACTACTGGTGGTGAGATGTAATCGTTAGTTATACGACGAGGATAGACGTGACATTAGACCTCTTATGATATTAGTCACGCGCTCTCATGCCCTTCCGCTATGCCGTGAAAACCGATTGAACTATTGCGCATCAATTCTCCTCAAGGTGCTGTCCTTCAAGCTTGTTTATAAAAGCTTTCAGATTCCGATTTTGACGGATCTTTCAAATACGAATTTAATTATTCCGGTATTATTGACAAGTGAATAGTCACGTGTTTATTTGAACGGTGCTTGCTGGTACAGCATAGGAAGAAGCACGTGGTAGCCCGCTCCTTTAGTGCTCCTCTCCGCCAAGTAAACTCACGCCACGCCGAGTCGTGTATTTTCTCCTTCGTTCAACGCGCTCGTGACGCTTTCACTTTTACGAGAGACGAGAGCGCACGCCTTCACACACTTGATCCTGAAATCGTATGTGTTCTTGCACGCACAGGGATCAAGCTCTGTGTGCGTCTTGATCCGTAATACATTTTTGGCAGTGAAAACAGCAGGGATCCCGCTAATATTCGATCCCAGGTTCATTCTCTTTGGCGAATAAAATAATGTCGTATATTTTGAAGCTAATAATCGATTGGAATAATTTTTTGGAAAACAGTTCGTGAGGATTCTCTACATGAATTATTGAGATACTTCGCAACATTGTGTTAATAGTGATTTGATTGCTCGAATGATTATTCATATTGCATAGTGAGTGGAGCGTAGTGTAATACAGGTTCGCTCTATTCTATAAGCCATTAGTAAACCACTGCTTCCAAGTTACATTCCACTTTACTCGGGGTGGAAGTAATGAGAGACGGGAGTGGGAGTAATGTCATTGTCAACTCTGTCCCCTTAGTGAAACAGTAAACCACTGGCATTCTTGCAGGCTCGTCGCGGCTCGCTTTCGTGGTTTGTTGACCGAATGGAAATTATAGTAAATTATAGTGCCCGAGCGCTCCCGCTGCAGTATAAGCCTCTTGAGAATAGTCTACTAACTCTCAAACCATACGAATCTTGTTAACATTTCAACTAGGTTCGGTCCAACAACAAGACCTGAAAAAGTAAGAGCGAAAAAATCGAATGCGGATGACGAAGGAATGAGCCAGGAAAAAGAAACCGACGTTGCCATAAATCTTACTATCATTTGTCTTATAGTTTCTATAGAAGTTGCAATGCAAACAGGCAGCTATCATTTATCATTCATCGATTTATCCCAAGGCGGATTTAGTAATCCAAAGTTAGTTGGAACTGGCTGCCTAATGGGATGAAGAGTCTCTCGGGGAAAAAAATCTTTATACATTGGACGGTGGCATCTGCATAGAGAGATATGGAAAGGAAAATAAAAGCAAAGCCCTGGTTAAGAAAGATGCGAAAAATCGGATAGCCCGAGGTATTTCCAAAAGGAAGGAGAAGAGTGGCGCGTGGATATCTTTCGGCTCCAGAAAAGGCGACACCGCCGGAGGATTCTCACGAACGAGAACAAGAAGCAGGAGATTCCGCTCGGGAAACAGATAAAATCGAAGGTTGCCTTGGTCTCTCGAAAGTTGTTCGCCCCTCTTGCTCATACAGTCGCTCGAAATACTTTAATGCGCTCCTCTTATTATTCATAGAATTTCTTAGTCGCAGCCACTGAGAATGAGGAATTCAAGCAACAAGAGAACAACAAACAACGGGAAACATGACGAAAAGGAATTCGAGTTATGATACTTGATTCGAGTGATTTAAATATAGAAGTGGTAGAAGCGTTGAGAGCAATTCCAGGCTGAAGGAAGACGTACGATTACATCGTCCGACATTGTTGGCATCCGCTGTTTGACGTTTTCCTAGTTTCGCCCTTTGTTTTCGCCAGGTTATCTGCGATCTCGCGTGTAGTACGTTCAACTCAATTGTTTGCTTTCTATGTCAAGCGAGCGCGGAAAACCACGGTTGACAGTGTGTATACGTGCCCCCCGTGTACTACTCGCAAGACGTCTTGAAACGCGTCGCCCTTTCTTCGAGGAAAGACAAGTGCACACATTGTTTGTCCAATTGCTACTCTTGGCTTAATGGCCACCTGGCTACCTTAATGTCGATCTTCCGGGAAAACTACACTAATTGGTTGGCACTTGTGGCTTTGACATAGAAAACCATAATAGCAGAGCCATCCAGAAATAATCCGATAGCCATGCAAGTTAAATGTTATCAAAATCGTTACAGGTTTCCTTCGGCGAATTTGAACATTCGCGTAACATTTAACGCCCACTTAGATTGTGCAATATAATACAAGTATTTATATAAGTTCTTCATTATACAACGACAAATAAGTCGGATTTCTCGGTGGACCGAAAGTAGTACTTAAATTAGCAGGACTGACATAATATTCACATGTAACGCCTAAGATAGACGCCGTGTTTTCCCGACTAGAACTCTATCACTTCTCTAAGTTCTATTTACACGCATGACGCAGTCCACGCAGAAAGCATTTGAAATTAATATACTAAAGCGAGCATGTAGAAACACAGGTAAACTGAATATATTAATAATTATATCAGAGACCTAAGTATAATGTCCCAGATTAATTAATATTTCATAGTCCCATGCGTTAGTGTTACAAGATTTGTAGTGCGTTAAAATTGGAAATTATTTAACGGTAACTATGAAAGACTCACCGCGGCAATTAGGAAGAGGCGTATTCCCCTCATCTCTGGGGAAGTGTGGTGGATGGCGCAGTAGAATCAGACGCGCTACAGTCAGACGGGTGTTTCAAGTTTGGCTCGGTGTGGCGCCTCGTAAGGAGAGCGCCGATCTTTTCACGCTTAATCGTAGCCGATCACTGATCGGCTCGGCTACCAAGCCGAGAGAGGCCGGATCGCGCTTTACGGCCTACGTGAAACGGAGGCAGGGCCCCCTCATGTTCCCGAGGCCCACGCCTTCGCGATTTTCCTTTATGGTTTCCATCACCGCAACATCCACCGCTAAACAATAAGGCTAATGTCAACGCCGACCAATTCTACCTGCATTACGTGATCGATAAAGAAAGCCCGCTGTACAATTAATTCAAGCTTTATTTTTTGTAGTCCTCTTTTTAAAATCTTTCTATAAACCGAAGTATTCGGCTTCCTAGGCTAAATTTTGCATTAACTGTGAATTAAAAGAACATGATGTATTCGTCATTCATCAAATTAGCAGCCAGCATCATCGCTATCAGGCAAATACCACGAAATTTTGCTTTTTGCATCTCTAAGAATTGCATGCCCATAATAGGAGTGCAATGCCTCAAGGACACGTATTACTGGGATTCCTTATTGTTGAGTTATTCGTGTTACGATCTGAGGAATCCTACGTGGATTCAGGGGGAATGTCATTTCGCGACGAATTTACGAGCGGGAAATTTTCATAAGCCTTTGAGTCTCTTGGCCATTAAAACACATGTGATACATTAAATTATGAATTATAACAGAGTTCAACCAGACTTAGATTTCATCTTATTTCCCTCCAGTACATAACGTTAAACGTGTTGTTAAAGCCCGGAATACTCAGTCTTCGTGTCAAGCCCAAATAATAACGTATCCAAATGAACGCCTACGCATTTAGTCTCGTGGCAAAAACATCCTGTTAGTAGCAGTTAACGGGGGGTTGCGAAACACTAGGAGATTCGATAAGAAAAAAATTCGGGGTGGCCGAGGAACGGACATCAAGCCGGAAGAGTAGATGGTTGCAAAATTTCTCAGATTTCGACATACCAGAGAGGTACGGCGCTTGGAGAGTCAATGTCCCCGGCGTGCGTGCCTCGCTTCAGCATCTCTCGGAGAATAAGGAACAGTTGCACGCCCACTCTCCCGAGCCTTTATCTGGGATAGTTCCGTATACTTTTCGTAACGGTTCTGATTTTTAAGGCTGCATCATTACGTCATGCACCGCGAATGCTCATTGCAGAGCAACTCGCAGCTCCAGTTTCATCGGGCGAGTGGGTTGATCGATGCTTTACGGATCCGACACGTCGGTCGCCAATTCTCGTAAAGAAATTCCCCCGATCCCGAAGAAATTTCAATAATAAATATTCCGATAGTGTAGTTTTATCGTTGAAGTTTTCCCTAAAGCTTGTCGATTATTTGTGTCATATAATACAAACTTTACTAGCAGAAGTGTCATTCAATTCAGTGATTTTCCGTGATCACGTGGGTGTTTAATACGAAATGCGGGTACCGTGCTCCGGCGGATGGTTCTTGTTCCTTATTAGATAAAAGACAGTAGAGTCCCTTCGCGAGGAACAGTTAGAATATTCTAAACCGAAGAGCACCAACCCGGCCCACATTACTACAGCCAAAAGCATGTACGGAGGTAGTCGCGGCACGTTCTTAAAAAAGTATAATCATCTTGCGAGTAGTGGCTGATGTCAGCGGTGTAATTTAATTCACAGAAAACAAAAGCCGGAATACTGCCATTGCGTCGTGAGTATGAGGACCAAATTTGAAAGTACCCTGGCATGTACTCTGAAGCGTTTCGAGGATACGCGATTCTCACATCGCCCTCTTTTTTCGCATAGACTAGCGTGCATAATGTGGGCAGAGTCATTACCGAATTAGTGTTGCATAAGTGGTGACCTCGAAATAATTATCGTGGGAAAAAAACGCGTAGCAGTAGCCGTTACTTTCTTTCATTAAGCAGGAAAGGAATAAAAAATAAAAACCAATGATTTGTCGTTGCGCGTAAATCCGTTCAATAGATATTTATTCGTGAAGCATGACATAAAGTACGGGATATCTCAAGCACGTAGGCAAACTTGTCCCGGAACCCTTTTTTATCTTGGGACTTTACCGTGAGAAAGGAGAGTCCATTCGCAGAAAAGAAATTGGACGTGAGAGATCGCGTTGGACCTTTCACTCCTTACTGTCCCTTCGAATTCCTCCGCGCACAGAAAAATTGTCCTATATTTCACAGCCAAATTTTTTTATTACACGATTATTCACAGTTGAATTCTACATTTTCGTTCTGCTTTTATTACGCTTTTTATGTGCTTTTATATCATCTCGGGTTTTCTATCCGTCTGTCATTTTTTCGCAAATTTTTTAAGGCATACCCCTTCAAAAATTTTCGATTTTTCGAAGGTTCTGGGACCGGGACGAACGCTTGATTTTTCGATTCCTCGTGTCTGAAAACGGATAAAAAACATAAATGTTGTGGGGGAAATGCCGGATTTCTACCTAAAACAGGTGGAAAACCGATCTGGAATATTTGATTTCAACGGTTTTTCATATGTTTTCATCACTTCCCGACCTTTTCCAGGGCTGAAACTTGGTGGGGAATGTTTTTTTGCATCGAGGAAGAAGTAGAAAAAATTCCAGAGCCCTAGCTCAAAATTCATTTTTTCGCAAATTTTTTAAGGCATACCCCTTCAAAAATTTTCGATTTTTCGAAGGTTCTGGGACCGGGACGAACGCTTGATTTTTCGATTGCTCGTGTCTCAAGACGGATAAAAAACATAAATGTTGTGGGGGAAATGCCGGATTTCGACCTAAAACAGGTGGAAAACCGATCTGGAATATTTGATTTCAACGGTTTTTCATATGTTTTCATGACTTCCCGACCTTTCCCGGGGCTGAAACTTGGTAGAAACTGTTTTTTTATATCGAGGAAGAAGTAGAAAAAATTCCAGAGCCCTAGCTCAAAATTCATTTTTTCGCAAATTTTTTAAGGCATACCCCTTCAAAAATTTTCGATTTTTCGAAGGTTCTGGGACTGGAACGAAAGCTTGATGTTTCAATTCCTCGTGTCTCAAAACGGAAGAAAAACATGATACTTGTGGGGGAAATGCCGGAATTCGACCTAAAACACATGGAAAACCGATCTTGAATATTTGATTTCAACGGTTTTTCATATGTTTTCATCACTTCCCGACCTTTCCCGGGGCTGAAACTTGGTGGGGAATGTTTTTTTGCGTCGAGGAAGAAGTAGTAAAAATTCCAGAGCCCTAGCTCAAAATTCATTTTTTCGCAAATTTTTTAAGGCATACCCCTTCAAAAATTTTCGATTTTTCGAAGGTTCTGGGACCGGGACGAACGCTTGATTTTTCGATTGCTCGTGTCTCAAAACGGATAAAAAACATAAATGTTGTGGGGGAAATGCCGGAATTCGACCTAAAACACATGGAAAACCGATCTTGAATATTTGATTTCAACGGTTTTTCATATGTTTTCATCACTTCCCGACCTTTCCCGGGGCTGAAACTTGGTGGGGAATGTTTTTTTGCATCGAGGAAGAAGTAGAAAAAATTCCAGAGCCCTAGCTCAAAATTCATTTTTTCGCAAATTTTTTGAAGCTTTGTCACTTACCCAAATTTGTAATAGGTCCATTCAGAATCGCAACAATGAAACAGTGGACGTTAAAATGAGTGTTTGTACGTATAGATAGATATTATGTCACGACATTGCAGTAAAGCGGACGGAACTCAATGTCAGAAGGTCCGGTTGCCTTCACTTCGGCCTTGCTCGCTTTCCACATTTGCTGAGGCTCGCGTGCCACGATAAAGTAAGGAAAGGGCGGAAGAATAATTTATCTTTCATTTATTCATGTCCCACGTATGCCTATCTTAAAATTCGAACTGCCACTCTTACTATTTTTGCAGGATAAAATCGGTCAAGGGCCACCTCTTCATTTCTTTTCTTTACTAATAGTATTTTTTCTATACTCGGAATGAATTCCTTTACATGAATCTTTTCGGTTCTTGTTGTAAGTGCTTGGCGATCACTGATGACGCATTCCTTATTGGTGGTTCGAGTGGCCCAAGGGGCCGAACCAGTGAAAGTCGTTGAGCAATTCGCATCTCTCCATCAAAAGACGCCGATCGGAAGTTTGTTCGACTTTTAAAGTGAAAGAGTGCGCTCTTATATACAGACATATAACAGAGCGTGACACATCACAATGGTAACTGTACATAAGGATGTATTTATCACAGTTACACCAATTTATTTAATTGTCTCTTTCACTGCTAACAAAAAAACTTCACATCAGATAATATCACAATACTTATTTGAATTTCTGCCAGAAATTGAGAAAGTCTGGAGGACGTATACTAGAAAACGAATAGTTGATGTAGTTGATTACAGGAAACGTGTGTAATGACTGGAGCATGAACCTATGAAGAAGAAATAGGAGAAAGACAATAAGACCTACTAGCATGGAAGGAAAGGGCAGTTTCTCTCAGGAATCTAATAAATGCTGTGCAACAACGCTTTTTCTAGTTTAACAAATCTTTTATTTCGAAGTGATATTGCGACACTTCATTCAAGGCCTGTGTTAAATAACGAGTTAATGGTCAATATTTGTCGTAAAAAAATTACAGATTAATAACAAATGTAATACAATAAATACGCACACCTAACGAAAATAAAACATCTATTTAAACAGTGATAAACTGTTGAAATGCTACAATCAAACTAGGGATCCGACATTAAAATAGTTGGGAGTGTTTCCTAATTATGAATTGGCTTGTTTAATATTATTTCCTATTTGGTTGTACTGGTGCATTCTGTGCGGCTTGCTTCATCAAATCTTTGAGCTTTAATTCGGGATCCAACTGCAAGAGCTTGCAGCACAGCTCCCAAAATCGTTTTCTGTATTCTGGATTTGAAGTTCTCGACGAGGCACAGATGGGCATACATTCTCTGGAAATATAGAATAACATTTTTAAAATCATTAAATTTTAACACAATCCCCCCATTAAATTCTTTTCTTTCATTATCTTTATTATCTATTTACTTACGAATAATAAAGTCCTGTTTCCTTGCCAGCTTTTTCGTCGACGGCGCAGTATAAAGTAGTTTGTGCACCTTGAGCAGGACCTTTCAAAAGTCCAACGGTGTAACCGAGATTGAGTCCCCATCTAACGGCAGGGGAAAGTGTTTCGTCTACGCTTCTGCCGAGTTCTGTCTTCACAACACCTGGATGTAGCGAGTACACGTTTATACCCTCGATACCTGACTCTGGAAATTCAATTTCAAACATAACATGTAGCAGTTTCCTTATTATCCTTCACATTCTCACTTTTCCCCACTTTGTTCGTATATATTTATTACCTTTCATTCGCTCGACTAGCTCGTTCGAGAACAGAATATTCCCCAATTTACTCTGACTGTAGGCTTTCATAGGATTGTAACTCTTTTTCAGGTTTATGTCGTCGAAGTCTATTTCCGCAACTATGATAACAAAATTGCATGTTCAATTTCACACGTCAAATATTAAATATTGACAAGGGAGGCGATAATTCATCAGAATATTATCGGTACTAACAATAGTGCAAAGCTGACGACACGTTAACAATCCGACATCCAGGTGCTGAGGCTTGCATTTTGGAGAGCAAGAGTAGTGTTAATAGGAAGTGTCCCAAACAGTTGATTTGAAAGTGGTTCTCAATGTCATCCTCGGTCGTTCCCTCGGGACATGCCATTACCCCGGCATTATTGATAAGAATGTGCAACGCCGATTCCGATTGCAAGAACTTGGTGGCGCATTCCCTCACGCTGGCAAGACTAGCGAGATTCAGGTGGTACAAGACTAATTCCCCAGGTCCATCATCCGATGATCTAAAAATTCATTGTCATCGGTTAACTCTAATTACAACACCGATAAGATAGTGTCAGCATATTTCGGGCTTTATCGGTTCGCTCGTCCATACTTTGCCCAGGTCGATAAAGAAATAAACAAGTCATCATCATTTATCCGATCCGGCTTTTTTTTGAAATGTAAACAATTTAGCAAACAAACAAGTGGAGCAGTGCTCTTGCAACGATCGTTTGGCTCTACGCAAAGCAGCTAATATCTTACGACCGATTCACTAATTGTGCAGCATTAGAGCGCACAAGGCAAACAGTGCTTGCGACAGTTATGTAATAATATCGTACTAATCTGTACTCTAGGTAATATGCTGATTCTTCGAGCGCATGTTAATGAAATGGAAACTTATTTCCTATTTAATTACGGCCGATCCTTGTCATTAATATTTATACCTTGCCGCCGTGTTACGTTTAATATCTTCGATAGCTTGTTTTCCTTTGTTCATGTCACGGCACATCAATATTGCCCTCGCTCCTGCAAAGCAAAAGTAACATTTATAAGTATAGGTGGACGTAAAATTCTCGGAAAAACGAGGAATATTCAACTTCTATGATGCAACAAGAATGCTGTAAAAAATATCTATCCTCTGCGATCCTCTCTAACGGTGTTTTAATGGAAGGCCTTGACTTTCACTGGGGCTAACGGCTGAGACTGGTTTCTCTTTGCTATTCTACCCGCTCTATTTAATCGGATGAGCATTTCCTAAGTTAGCTGATACCTTTTACAACCAAACAATACCAGTTGAGTGACTAGAATTATTAAATAATGACGCGTGCGTCATTCGTTTCACATTGAATTTTCTATCGATGATAATATTTCATTTGCCAGAATCCAATGGATCAATTTACGAATTAAATAGCACTAGCTCCTTTAATTTTCATTAATTTCTCAATTGATGAGTGTAATAATACAGGGAATTTTCGACGGGCAATCCAAGGAAAAAGCACACGGATGGCTAATAAATAATTCGCGTCATGGAGGATGATCGCATCCTTGTTTGTAGAAGCCAGCAAGTATTCTTCTTTGTTTCTTGAATTTTTCAAGTAGAATTCGTGGCTCACCTCTCCTGTAAAGATCCCGGGCGACTTCTTTCCCAATGCCAGTGTTTCCGCCGGTTATTACGACTGTCTTACCGACAAGACGAGCCTTACTCCGGCAGGTATTATTCAAAGGCCACAGCTTTACACCGAACACCATCTTTTCGCAGGCTTCTCTCTCTTTGAACTGACTGACTGGCAATCCCGTAAGTAAGTAACACTGCGCTCGCTCAACCCATACTAAATAGACAGAAACCGCCTCCAGAGCGGAACCCTCAACAAAATAGCTACCGGCGAACGTCGAAGTGGGGAAAGAAGACTTCTCAGTATGAGTAAAAGGCACCTCACACCGTCAAGTTGGTATTAAGGTTTCCATAGATTTTACGACAGCTTTTTCATAGGCTTTTCAGATAGAATTGCTTATCGTAAATTATCTTGTCTATTTTTTATATTATTATTTCTTTGTTATTGCAGGAATGTATAGTTGACCTAATACAATTTTTCCCAAGTGCCGTGATTAAATAAATATTTACAAATATATATATTCATTAAAAAGAAATATTTAAATTCCCTTAAAGTCTTGTATCACTTGGGGTAATCTCTTAGGACTTGGCGGGGAGTTTCTTGGCCGCTTCATTCGACAAGTCATCAAGATTGAGTGTGAAATCTAACTTCAAAATTGTGCAAGTCAGCTCCCAGTAGCATCTGATGTAATCAGGACTGGTTCCTCTCGCAGCGAGTGTAGCAGGTTTGCAGGCTCTGAAATTGAGAATGAAATGTGAAAAGCAAGGGTGACAGAAATGACAGCGAATTATTCGGTTAATTGAACATTGCGTACGAATAATAGAGTCCTGTTTCGTTTGCAACTTGTTCGGAGACCGCGCAATGTATTATTGTCTGGGCGCCCTCTTCCGTATTCTTTATAAAGCCTATATGTCGCAGGACACTGGTAAATAGATTGAATCCGCGAAACATAGTTCGGTCCATATCCCTGATAAGAATAAAGCAGCAATAATAAAGCCTTGTGCTTTCAATGTTTCTAAATTAATAATTGTGTACCTTATTATTTCTGACTGTACCAAACCCGGATGGACCATATATACGTTTATACCCTCAATTTTCTCCGCTGCAATAATAATTTTTATGAAGCCGATATAATGGAAAATACATTGAATCTTCACTGTTAATTTTTATTAATTTTCGTTACCTTTAAATCGCCTAACCAATTCCTGCCCCGAACAGAATGTTCGCCAATTTGCTCCCAGAGTATGCCATACTTTTACCATAAGATGACTCGACATTTATGTCGTCGAAATTTATTCTGCCGACTGGAAGCGTCCAAAATTTTATATAATACCTGATTCATCACTATTTCTCTTGTTAATACTAACCGATGTGGAACACCGAAGCCATAATAACAATTCGGCAACCAGGCGCGGTAGCCCGAATTTTCGGCAGTAAAAGCAGTGTCAACAGAACGTGGCTCAAATGGTTCACTTGAAAATGAATCTCAACTCCGTCCCGCGTCTTTGTTTGCGCACGGCCAAACACCCCAGCATTGTTTATAAGAATATGTATCGCTGGCTCGGTCTCTAAGACAATCTGCGCACATTCTCTTACACTATCGAAGGATCCTAAGTCCAAAGGATGTACTAGCATTTTGCCGGCACTTGATGCCGGCTGCATTTGTGCCCTGAAAATACGTTTACCTTTTTAAGAACCCATTACAACAGACCCTCCTCACCCAACTGTGAAAACCGATTGCCTATCTCTTCGGAGGGCTTCCTTTTATTTCTTCCATGGCATGTTTTGCCTTCTCTACGTCGCGGCAAAGTAAAACTATTTTTGCACCTTAACAAACGTGGATAGTATCAAAACTATAAACAATAATTAATCTATCGTCGTACAGGTAGAATAAAATGGACTGAGTGCCTTCATTCTATTGAACCTTGACTGTTCGAGCTCCAAGAGACTCGCGTATAAATCATTTAAACGGTGAAAATGGAAAATCTACTGTTCTATATCGTGAAATATCTACTTAGAGTTGAGCATTTGTTTATGAGTCCTTTTTTTACACTGGATACTTTTTTTAATACAAGACAAGGAATTGTAAAATAGGAGATTCATTTGCATTATTTAATTCAGGCATTCCTTGACCCGAATTTTTACTCACCTCTCCAGTAAAGATCTCTAACCACCTCTTTGCCAATTCCACAGTTTCCACCAGTGATAACTACAGTTTTTCCATCGAGTCTGGCTTCGCTAACACAGATACCCTTAATCGGCCACAAATTAAACCCAATCATTATCTTTACCAATATTGCAACGGAGTAAACAGACTGGACTCTCTGAGAAACCGAGTCGATTAGAAGTAACGGAATACTTGCTTCTCGTACGGAGTAACTAAGTCTCAAGGAGATAAGATGACGCGTGCAAAATCATAGAGTATGTAACTTTCTGACTGGTGGAAGAACTAAGAACGCCTGCTTCCGCAAACACTAGCCAACACAAGTACGATAGTAAACCAAAGTTCATGTTTCCATAAAAACGCATTCTCATCTTCATGTACTTAATCATATGTCAATTATACACAGGTATAATTTCAGATATCAACATAACAAGTCTACAGTTTTTCATATTTCTGGGACGCGGCATTATTGAGAGTATGAACTTTTTTCTATCCCGTTGCAATTGGAAATTTGGGGGCATCTTCTGTAGATTCTACTGCAAAGATAAAAGGAGCGCGGAGAAGGGAGCGTCTTTGTTATGGGCGCAGCAAATTCATGCAAGAGGGGACGGTAGCCCGGTAAACTGAAATCCCACGTGGACAGGTATACGAGGTTGGAAGAAGAAGGCCAGTGAAATAAGAGGAAAGAGTAGTTCCGAGCGGTCAGCCTCCTGCGATCAGCAGGGACTCTCGTTGAAGATGCAGGCTATCTCGGCGTCGAAATCGAAGCGTCCCGCTTGCGTTCTTGCCTGCTCGACGATAGCTTTCCACACGTCAGCAGTCGTGTCAGTCAGTTTTGTTCTTGGCACCGAAGGAAAAACAACACCACTCTTACCTAGTCCACTTTTACAATTCCTTTCTGTTTACCAACGCTATTTGAGAAAGAATAATTTTTTTATCATACATTCATTAGATTTCTGAATGTGAATTGCAGACACCATGAAATTCGAGGCTGTTCATAAAAATATAGTGTTGAAATATTAAATCGAAAGTCGAATAATATTAATCACGATAATTACGGTGTCAAGGTAAAGAGAGTTGCAATAGTAATAGTTATAAGAATGTACGGGTGTATACGAAGTTGCAATGGGACAATAGCCAGCCGGATACTGTGCATCCGGCCGTGCACTACGAATTCTTTGGAAGAGTGCAGTGTGAATGAACTTGTGCCGAGGCCTTTCAAGGACATCCCTGGACCAAAAGCCTTGCCTCTTATTGGCACGACCTACAAGTACTTTCCTTTCTTCGGTGAGACTTATCCTGAAGTACAACCCTCCATAAAAGTATTTTCAAGCCTTCGAAAGATTCGTCAGTCTTAAAATTATTAACCATTTATTTTCTATTCGGTTTACTGTAGGAGAATACAGTTTCACTCGGTTGCATGAAACTGGGGCGAAGAAGTTGAAGAAATATGGGCCTTTGGTACGTGAAGAAATGGTACCCGGTGTAAATCTCGTATGGATTTTTAATCCAGAGGACATAGCCGAAATGTTCAAAGCGGAAGCTGGTTTAAATCCAGATCGAAGGAGCCACTTAGCATTATTGAAATACAGAAAAGATCGGAGTCACGTGTATAACAGCGGCGGACTTTTACCCACGTAGTACAAAAATACTTACAACGATGTATTTGTCAAAGAATCCATGAATGATTGATTTAACTAAAATGATGGCATCAATTTTCAGGAATGGGCCAGAATGGTGGCGAATTCGCAGAGAATTCCAAAAGGTTCTCAGCAAACCTCGAAATGTGGTGGGTTATTTACCGGATACCGATTGTGTTATTAAGGAATTTGTCGATCTATGTTGCAAAGAAAAGTTCAACGATTTTTTGCCAATCCTCTCTCGCCTTTTCCTCGAGTGTAAGTTCTAACTTTTCGTTCCGTGAAAGGAATTCCCCTCATAAACTTCTGACTGTTTATTTCTCATTTTAGTAACCTGTTTACTTGCTTTCGATGTGCGAATTCACAGTTTCTCGAATAAAGAGAGATTACCCGATTCAATGAGTTCGAAATTGATAAATGCAGCTTATTCGACAAACAGCGCTATTTTAAAATTAGACAATGGACTGCGACTCTGGCGATTCTTCGAGACACCACTCTACAGAAAGATGCGAAAGGCACAAACTTACATGGAGCAGTCAGTACATACAATTTTTTTTCTATTTTGTTCATTGGCTCCCGTTTAACACTCATTATTAACCATGAACTTCATCACTAACAAGGGTGGCATTGGAAATGGTGTCGCGAAAAATGGTAGAAAATCATTCGAACGGCAGTAAAGCTCTCGTGTACCAATATTTGGAAAATCCTGCCCTAGATGTGAAAGATGTGATCGGCATGGCTTGCGATATGCTTCTAGCAGGCATAGACACTGTAATTATTCGACCATACTTTTCCCATTTACATTATTCTTTTATTTTTATTCCGGATCATCCATCGTTACAAATCCCTTACTATTTAAATTATGTTCAGACAACGTATAGCACTGCATTCGCTTTGTACCACCTATCGAGGAATCAGGAGGCACAAAATAAATTACGTAATGAAGCTAGACAATTGCTCGTCCACCCCGAAGATCCAATAACTGCGGATACGCTGAAAAATGCTTATTACACAAAAGCTGTCATTAAAGAAACTTTTCGGATGAATCCTATTTCTGTGGGAATAGGTCGCATCTTGCAGAATGATACTGTTCTTAGTGGATATCTGGTTCCTAAAGGAGTAAGTATTTATAATAATGAAAATTGCCAGTTAGATGTATGGAGCACTTGCTTTCGATCGAAAGAAATATTTTCTGTCCTTCATTGGTATTCGCTGTAGATCTTAGTAACTTGATGAATGGGTCGGTTCGTTAAGACAGTTGCAGTGACCCAGAATCAAGTAATATGTCGACTTCCTGAGTACTTCAGCGAGCCTGACCGATTTCTCCCAGAGCGATGGCTTCGTGATGCTGCGAAGCAAGATGATAAGTCTTCCGCGAGATATATACATCCTTATTTACTCTTACCCTTTGGCCATGGACCACGATCTTGCATAGCGAGGCGATTTGCCGAGCAAAATATGCAGGTGTTTTTATTACAGGTATAATAAACGTAGTGCAGGATAAAATACAGGTATTACGCATAGAAAAAAATAAACGATTCATTTTCAGATGTGTCGGCAAATGATTTGTAATTGGCGCAGTGGTGAACTAGGATCGAGATCTCTATTAATCAACAAGCCAGACGCACCATTAATATTTGACTTTCATAAAACTTTAACGTAAGAAAAACCATTATACCAGTTATATAAGCTAAGACATTAATCATGTGAGGTGAAAAATGAAAATGTGCTATCAATAAGTTTAGTGCCATTTTATGAGAAAGAGATTTATTGTAATATACTCGAAGGAACGGAACAACTTAACTCGTTACTTAATTACAAGTGAATAAATCAAGGAATCGCATACAGTACTCGCACGGTGTTATAAATAAATGTGGGACTCCTTAGTTGTAAGTCATATATTTAGGCGTGGCCGAGAATTTGGCGTAGCTCTTGATCACTTTGTTTACGGCTTCCAGGAAGTCCTTCTCGGTAGCGACCTTGCGTCTTGCCCTTATGGCAAACATACCTGCCTCGGTACACACCGACCGTATCTCGGCTCCGGTGCTATTCGGACATAATCGGGCCAGTAACTCGAACCTAATATCCCTCTCCACGCTCATTGAGCGGGCATGTATCTTAAAAATGTGTGTACGTCCTTCCAAGTCTGGCAGTCCGAATTCGACCTTCCTGTCGAGACGACCTGGCCGCATCAATGCAGGGTCAAGTGTGTCAGGTCTGTTTGTTGCCATTAGTACTTTAATATTTCCTCTCGGATCGAACCTGTAATATACAGTTTACATTGTTAACTTATTATATTGAATACCTCAGCATTTTCCAAATAGTACTCACCCATCTAATTGATTGATGAGTTCCAACATAGTTCTCTGTACTTCATTGTCACCTCCGGCACCGTCGTCGAATCGTGCACCTCCGATTGCGTCGATTTCATCAAAGAAAATTAAACAAGCTTTCTTACTTCGTGCCATTTCGAATAGTTCTCTCACCATCCTTGCTCCCTGTAATATTCCAGGTATTAATTTTTGCAAAATTAGTCTGCATTATCATCATCTCTAGTTTATTATAACATACCTCTCCAACATATTTCTGAACTAATTCTGATCCAATAACACGGATGAAGCATGCATCCGTCCTGTTAGCTACTGCTCTGGCACACAGGGTTTTTCCTGTACCAGGTGGTCCAAAAAGCAGCACTCCTTTTGGTGGTTCAATTCCCAAGTTAACAAATTTCTCTGGCTGTAATTGATAATAGTTTCAATACTGTCCCTCTCATGCTAATAGATTTAACTTTGTGGTAAAAAATACTAACATGTAGCAGTGGGGTTTCAACAACTTCTCTAAGTTTCTCTATCTGTTCTTTGCAACCACCCACATCACTATAAGTAACATCAGGCTTCTCTTCCACTTGCATCATGGTAACAGTAGGGTCAATTTTAGGTGGCAGAGGTATATGGATCTGATACTTATTACGATCCACACCAACACGCATTCCCTCCTCAATATCAGTTGGTGCAACAGACTCAGCCAGGTCTACCACAAACTTGGCAAATTGTTTCACATTTATAATATATTTAAGACCATCAGAGTCAGCATTAATGATCTTTGTGCATCTAGCCACTTGCAGTGGCTGCTCATTTTGCAATGTTTGCTTGTCAGCAGCTAAATCCCAAAGTGCTGGTGGTGCTAAGCCGGTATCAGACTCTTTAATTCCAGTTAATTCATTGACTCTCTTGATTGTTGTCTGTATATCTTCCTCAATGGTTTTGATACTCTTTGTGTAGTGGCCTTGACCCTTAAAAAATCACAAGATTCCTTTAATAACTTGGTCCCATTGTTTGCCTTTTTTAAATCGAGAAATTATCAAAGCTGTTGATTTCCAACTTACATAGGTCTTGAGTAGTGCGATATCTCCTTCGTCGAGAGCTAGAAGCGCGATTGAGAAAAATTGCAAGGTGTTTAATGAAAGCGACAAAGCGTTACCAAAATAAGGTTTTGTCAAACTTACTTTTAATTTCTTTCTCCTCCTTCTCCACCTCCTTCACTTTCCGCATATCATCACCGAGATGGTCAGGCATTTTGGCAGTTTTCTATCACTTCACAGGAATTATTTGATCAATGATTAGTCTACTATAAAAGTGCTTTCGGTGTAGAGAGTCTCCAGTCTCTCACAGGTTATGTATCCCGGATTACAAGCGAAATCGACGACGACGATTGACGCGACCTCTTCAGTTTCCAGCGCTGCTCCTCCGATAAAGCACTTGCGTGTTTGGTTCTGGTATTAAATCAGGTTAGTTTGAATCGGGATGCGTCATCGGGCATTTTTTCCTAATAAGTTCGTCTTTGTTTCTGTGCTAAAAGTGAATTTAGTGAAAACTAGTGCGTGAGTGATACAGTTGTGCAGTGAGAACGAAGACAACCTGTATTATGGAGAACCGGAGCTGTGGTAAGTATCTTCATAACTTTGTTTTTCAAAGGTTCGATACGATTACATTTATATCAGCATCAGTCGCATAGTATGCGTAGCATTCGTGGGGAAGCGGGAAAGCAGAAACGTAACCTTTATTCTTTTTCGATTGAACAGCGAATCATGAGTTGTTCGTACTAATTACGTAAGACACCTGCCAGAAATTTGATCGATAAACAGGCTCGAGCAATTACACGTTAGATTCGGAGATATCGTTGTTCCCCTGGATTGACGGTAACAATAGCTCGGAGTCTCGTCATGCTATTGAAGTGGAGGTGTTGTGGCGTCGGTTTGAGGCAGGTTTCGTGCCAACAACATTAGGGGAATGAAAGCTTTGGGAGGAGGTGTAGAACCGGCCAAGTTGCATATTGGCCCCCAATAACCGAGTTCCCTTCCCCTATAGACAGTACAGATAGATAGAGTCGGTCCTTGACCGGGATGATGCTGTTAGAAGAATGCGAAATAATGAAAGATGCCAGCTCGCACTTTCACCTGAGCTCTCTGCTCATCCCACCCTGTATCGCGCGGTCCACTGTAGTTACGTGTGTTCGCCTTTTCTTTTCCCCAGACAGAGTTTCCAGGAGGCGTGGTGCGTGTGAAGTTCAGCCCCGGTTCTCTCCGATCTAAGCCAACGATATTAAATGGTAAGTGGTCGCGCAGATCTGCGTTAGCCTTCCTCTTCTCGGCAGAGGATGAAACGAAAGGGCCTTTGGACCGCCGTGACCCACCGCCTCTCGATGGTTCATCTTGCCTTCGAATTCCAAGTCGTTGAGAAGGCGATGCCATTTCACTCTTTTTCTCCTCCATCCAACTTCTCCTCTCCCACCTTTCTTGTAATGTCTCAATTTTACGAATTTACTTGAGATTCCTTTAAGAAATCTATCCTTGATATTTTATAGTTTTAGAACCGCGCGAATGTTACTATAAAAGCGATACTTTAATAATCTGGAGTACTATATATTCATAATTAGTATTTCCAGAGAAGGCAGAGACTTCTTAGCTGTGCCTGGTAGGTCAAGGTTTACCATATACAGTCGAAGTCTAAGTTTTCAATTATTAACATCTAGTTTCTCAAAATAATAATTTTACGAATTTATTGGCAACGTGTCCCATTAATTCTTTTAACACTGGAACATTATGGGGGAGAAATAGTTTGATGCTATCATAAATAAGATAGTTGTCCAGCGTAACGCAACTATTACCCTATAATTGACGATGATCCTGAGAGTGGAATATTCAGCGGGCAAATGATTGCGCGAAGCGTATCTAAAACGAGGGTTTTCGATCTCAAATATCACTTGTCCCTACTAGTGCCGGGTGAAATATGCTTGAACGTTTTTCGAGTGGCCTCCGACATATCCTGTCTATCATTTATCGAACCTGCTCTTCGACCCCTCAGGATCTTCTCGTGCATCAGCATCTCTAAAGTGTGGAGAGTGAGGGTTGTGAATAGAGCAACGGTGAATCGTACGGGACAGCAACAGTTTATTGGCATTATTACATAAGTCGCCGCGAAAGTCGACGCACGCCTCATCTCGCGATGAGACGTCTCTCTGTGTGTGAATGTATACGTGTGTGTGTGTACGTGTGTACAAAGGTAATCGGCTTCGGAAAGTGGCTGAAGTGCAGTGGAGGTACTCGTCGGGCCGGGTCAAGCGAGAGAGTAGTCCGCACGATTCCTGCCATTCCAGATGGAGTCCTCATTCCCAATCAGTCACGCGCGCGCTCCCCTAGTATCTTCGATAAGCGTTGGAGTTGTAGGATGGCCTGGCAAAGTTCTGCCTGTAATCGGAGTCGTCGCCTGGCCCAGGCGGATTAGCGGCGAGAGCTCGTCTGATTGCTTCCGGGATTGGTGGGGGCGTTGGCAGATGAGCACCTTGAGGGTGGAAGCCGTTCTCGTCGGCAGTGTACTCGACGGTGATTTGAGTGCCGTCCGGTGAGGGATAGGAGAATCTACCCTGGACCACCTGTCGGCATCAGAATGTCCGGTCAAGGTCTGGGTTAGAGGTGTTACGCAGATTGAACCGTGTGTTGCACCGCCGCTGGCGTAATCAACGATCCTTTATCTAGTATCTCTTTGCTCCGCCGAGTTCTACGAGAGCGCAAGCGTAGCGTGAACTCTCGCCCGATGGTGTTAGAGGCGGACGCGCTCAACTATGGGAAAGTTAGCGCCTGGGATGTTCGGTATCAGGGTTCGTGAACCGGCATGTGTACATTGTGAAAGGTCTAGTAAAGTTCCTTTCAATGAAAGACATGTGGAGAAGCGGTGCGCTGATTTTTCTTTCGTAATTGGATAATTTGGAATATTTTCCATTTAAAGCTTTTATGATTAATTGAATTGAATTTACCTCACCCGGCCCTTCCGGCCCACCACCAGCACCAGGTTGACCGTTCTCGTAAACTGAAATGCCATTGTCAGTCTCGTAGGCGTAGTTGTAACGCCCGTCAGGGTACGTGTCCTTCTGCTGGCTGCGGATACCTATGAACTTTCCACTTGGACTGCAAAACGATTTTTAAATGATTTTCATTCAGTGAAAATTGATTCTTGTATCTTGTAGTTAAATACTGTACCTATATTGCTGTTGATAGTTCGGCTGAGGTTGGAAAGCCGGTTTGATAGTTGGTCTGTAGGCATTCTGACTTGGCAAACCGCGGAACGCTCCATACTGTCCCAGAGCGCAGCCGAACAGCGCGAAAATCAAAATCTGAAACACATTAATTATGATTATTCTCACGAGTCCAATATTTTTCGAAGCACTTCGTCAATGAAATCGCGTCTTCTGTTAAAACAGAAAGTTCTATCAAAAGCCAAGGGAAATTTCTGATTCAATACTTGGAGGGAAACGCGAAGAAACGTTGTATTGCGAATACTTTCGAAATTTAGGACACGAATTTTCCCTTTCGAATACTATAACGTGATTCGTTGTCACAATCGGTGGATTCTCGTGATTTCGACGAACTGAGGCGACTCTGGGAGAAGTCGTAGATGCACCGGAATATCACTCACTAGGTACTGCATGTCTATGATGGTCGAGGAGCGGCGGCGTTGATTTGAACGAGATCGAACCTGCGGTACAGCGTACGGCCACCGTCCGCATTTATATATGAAGACGCCCAACGAGGATCTTCCCTTCCCCGATCCGAATGTTCCTCTGCATGACCGTTCTCCTCTCGTGGCTTCTAACTCCTCTTTCGCCCTCGCGTCGCCCCACCCCGTCCCGAGCGGCCTCGTCATAGAACATCTTCGCAGCATCCGCACCAACCCAGTGACTAACCGCAAGAGCGCGGCTATCCCGAGGCTAATGTCAGCCAGGCGTCAAATCGATCGCTCGAATTGGCGCACTTGATTCCAAGAAAATTTCAACCTTTGATCTACTTTCTAATAACAACTTATTTTTCACAATTCGAATTATTGACAAGCTAGTCCTGATTTTTTTCTCAGTCATTGAATTTAATTGACTTCGGTAGGAATCCTATAAATTGTCCAGGTATCCTTTTCCAGCAGTCGCCCACTCTTTCCTATTACCAGTAATGAAAGCCGTAATGAATGCCACCCTCGAGTCCTCAGGAATAGTTATTTCCCGTGGAGCGAGATAAATCTTGCCGCGCACTCGGAGATAAACGTGAGAACAATTAATTGGAAAGCATGTAGAAGCCTACGCGGACATTGGGGCGACGGTATTCGCGGCAAATGGAGTCATTCATCAAGTGGTTAAAGAGCCATTAAAGATTGGATCGAGTTGCTTGCTCTCCGCATTTATCGCAGGGACAAAGTTAACCGCGCGCATAAATCTTGCCCGCCTCATCCTCGCTGGCAAAGGAACAGCTGGTGTCATTCGCCGGCGTCATCAAGTGCTTGCTGCACCAAGTTGTACACAAATTGCAAGTACCAGTCGAAACGTTAGAGCGTGTAGTGACATTACGTGTCGCCAAGATTCCCATCTCTATTGCCGGGCAAAATTCGTTCACGAGGCGCAATCATTTTGCGAAGGCGCAGTCGCATAAATCTTATGGGATCGCCTGTTGCACCATGTGTTCTCTAGTATGTTTATCGCCGCCAGTACCGTCGCATTGTCTGTAGTTTGTCTCATCGCCATTGTTCTACCATTGTGTCGGAAAAATATCGCGCACTGGATTGGAATAGTCAACGAATACCGAGGAGTCCCACGCGACTACTGTAATAGTTCGACTAATAATTAATCGGTGGATTTTTTTCCGCTGATAATAATTGGATTATTTCTAATTTACCAATTATACGTGTGCTCAGATTCTCCCATATAATCCGGTGGGTAATTACACTGTCCTTAGCTAAAACCGAGGAGAATTCCTAGGATAGTCGATTCGTTCATTGTGTCTGTGGATGCACGCGTATTGGCATAATCGCTGGTGAGCCCTTCTCGCATCGTGCGAGCCTCGGGCGAAGACCAAGACCGAGGGACCGTGCGAGAAGATACCGGAGAATCATCGGGCAGACTTTATGTACGCGATAATTGTGCTTGTTCGGTTGGCTCGCCGGATCTTGGGCTAAAGTGCACAAGAGCGATCACTCGTTTCTTTATGAGAACTAGTAAATCACCGGGATAACTAAGGGCATCCACCTCGAGGTGGGTGGCACTCCAATTAAATGTCGCAACAACTATTATCCTTTCATTTTGACTAGTTCATTATTCAGTATTAATAAAATTCGGGAATTTCCACTGAAATAGAATCAGAAATTTGATTATATTGTATCTGAAGTTGAAGCAGAAGTTTCAGTACGTCTTGTATCGCGTAAAGTTGAAAGTATTTGGCAATCGCGTCTCACCGGTGGGTAAGAAGTAACATCGGTAGATTATTGGTTCGACCTAACAGCGGGAGCAAGTGATTCGACCACCTGTGCGCGAGTGAGCAAGTGTTCGGGTCACCTTTCCCCCTTCGGGTTTACCCGCAGGAGGTTCCAAGGAACGATCATGCTGTGCAAATTGCTACCAGCATATCCCATACGATTCTAATATTTCCATCCTGTGACAGCCCGTCCGATAATCGAGATAATCTCGCCGATAATCCCGATAACCTCGACACTCGTGCCATAAATTACTTGCAATTGAAATCCATTCACGTCACATTCCCCATACAATCGGGGAGATTTTTCTTAAAAGTAAGAATAAGGCAAAGGACCACCGGGGATCAAAAATCTATCGCAATCACTATAAATTATAGAAGCAGTGCGTGGATTCGGAAATGTAGGCAGGCAGTGATTAAGCCTCAAGCACGTACCAGTCATTCTTCACGGATATTTTCATTCACCGCCACATACGCGTCCTGTTTAACCGGCAATTAGTCCCCAGCAGGGTTATCAAGCTGTTACCGCATTGTCGTAATTTTACGTGCATTCTCGGCCGAGCCAATCCTGCCAGCTCTTGCCAATCGGATCTTCAGATAGTATCATCGGCTTTCGTCGCTACAGCTCTCGTAATAGGTCACTGGATCTCCCTCCAACCACGCCTATCTCTTCCAACAGTTATTTCAAAGTGCTTTCATTTTTCCACCAAGCGACAGCTTACTCGACGACGTTTATATGTCAATTAATCGAGAACTGTTTAATTTCCCCGGGGAAATTAGTAGAGTTCAATGAGGCACGAGGTTGAATTAAATTTAATATACAGGAAATCTTTGGGGATCGATAGAATAGTATTTACGACCTTGTGTCTAATTATAGGGGAGATCTTAAGGATAGCCTCGTTAATAGATTAGTAAAATCGTAGTAACAGTGCTACCCAGTAACTATTACGATCCCATGTTAATCCTGATTTAGAGATTAAGCCTGCACCTCATTCGCGCTCCCATAGTAAATAGTTTAACCTATTGCTCCGGGAAAAATCGTGGAAAGACTAAGTTACAATTGTATTCGTAAAAAGTCATTAACATTTAGAGGACTGAGCGAGTTGGAGCAGCTTGTTGCCCCGCGAGCCTCGTTACATAAGGCGCACGATTCTCTTTGAGATGAATCCGCATCTTCGTTTGTTTCACTTAGGGAGTTATCAATCATTAGGAGTGCGAGTGTGCCCCTAATTATTCTCAGTAGAGTGGCGATGATTCCTGAATTCGCGAGAATCTAGTTTGGACCGCGGCCCCAACACCATTCAAGGAAATCTAGCTAGCTGTAGATTGCCGTGTTGGTCGAGTGCTACTGTCTCGTGAAAAACCGCAACGGCCACCAAAATTACAGCTCGCCACTTTTCTGAGTTCGAGGCCAGCGGTTGTTACATCCAATTTAAAGGAAATTACACGCTTCAAGGTTCTAACGTCTCGTAAATAGCAAGGTCGAAAATTTTACTCTCCCAATACTTGGCATTCCAAGAAAAAATCGCTACGGCCAACGAGCCGATGCCCATCAATTCTCAAGCTTTCATCGAGCAATTAATACTAACTAACAACAGCACCAACGGATGATTGCAAAAATTCCTAGTGAAAATGATATTGCATAGGGCAAGCAATCGTTTAATGTCGTAAGATCGCTGGTTGATCGGTGGATCTACTTAACTCTGCCTCAACACGTTCTTAGTCACATTAATTAGTATCTTCATGCGTTCGTCGTGCGAAGGCGTGTAATTTCGTGCATGAATTAGGATCTATCGTATTTCTGAAATCAATCCCCTGCTATTTCGAAAGTACACTGCTTCGGTAATGCTGGCGGTTAATAGTGTGAAAACTGTAGGAATCAATCATTATTTGATCATAGTTTCCCCGCCATGAAAATCATATATTTATAGTTCGCGGTATGGCGAAGTGTTATCGTGCAACTTAGAATTTCAATGAGCAGTTGAG
The DNA here is from genome assembly GCA_910591665.1 of Ectemnius continuus. NCBI lineage: Eukaryota > Metazoa > Arthropoda > Insecta > Hymenoptera > Crabronidae > Ectemnius > Ectemnius continuus. The sequence goes on from OU342861.1 coordinate 14,721,836, forward strand.
ATTTCCATTTTGTTTGAATTGCGAGCAGATGATTTTTGTGATGGCGGAGTTAGGGTCAGGGGGCGGTCATCATTTACCAGTTGGTTGATGCTTCTTGGTGGAACCCTTAGCATAAGGCGCGGGTGCCTGTTTGCATAATTCCGAGATGGGTTGCTGGGAGGACCCCGGAGGTATGCACGGCCATCCTCCATCGCGCTCGAACCACCTGGTTCTTGGCTCTCTTGGCTTGGCGAAGATGACGGGGCATACCTTAGCCGACGTGCTTAATAAAACGAGAAAGGTCAGGCCGGGTTCAACTTACTCTCTAGGCGACGCGCGCCCGATCTAGAACCATCTCGGATAAGACTTGTGGTCCACGAGCATCATCCCACTGCATCAATTGGTGCGCCCTCCACAGCATTCCGTGTCGCGGGAATTTCCGATCGAAAGTTCGGATCCTATTGGTGGGATTTCCAGTAGCTTGCACAGTGTACGATTGAACAGCCTCTGATTATGTAGCTTCAAAAAAGAGGTTGCTCCCACGCGAAATTCCTTTCTTTATCCACGCTCATTATCCACCGTTTGTAATAACTGCATTGGAATGAGATATGATACTCCATTGAATGCGAGTAAAATACTGCAGGGTTTTAAATTAACAGATCTACGTATTTCTAGAGAAGATCATTTTTCTAATAACACGTTGCCTGGAAAATAGATGTTATAATTCGAATGATCAGTGACAGGGGATGAAAGTGGGTGGAAATTGATGTACTGAGAGGAATGTGGTCCCTTCTCGGCGCTCTTTCCCTGTCGATGAAAGCGTCAAGGTCCGATGTTTAGCAGCGCGAAAGGTGAATCGGGTCTTGTTAAAACCGAACGATTAGTCATGGCCACATTGTTACCCGACGCATTGACATGACGTCAGATGGACTTTCGAAGGAGTTCCCGCCGGTGAAATGCTGAAGTACATTAGCGCAGTAAGCTTGTAAATGTAAGCTAATGCTGATCTAGAATTGTGAAATCTTGTTGGCATTCGGGCAACTCCTCTTTCGAGCTCTGCCCTGCACTTCTTTTCTATGATAGGTGACGGACGATGAAAGGTATTCGGTTGGCAAGATGTTCACGCCTTGCCAACCATTCTCCATCCGCTGGAAGAGCAACAGCAAGTGTAGCAATATGAATCTTCATCCGACCTATCAGATTTACCATTATAATACTGACAATAGTTTGCCTACGATGTTCACATTCAATTTTTCCCTTGTACAATAGTCAATTGTTGATCCTGATTATAAAGATTGTCCGAATTCAATTGAATTTTTATTGGGGGCAAGATTTTTAATTAAAGCGAGGGTTAAACGTGCGAAATACAGGATTTCACGAGAGGATATGTCTCGCCCAGTGTCCATCGGCTTCCTTGACCCAGATCCTCGGTGCGTGACGACCAAAGCACTTCGCGATTGTATGCAAAATATTGATTTCGTGTATCGCCTCTCTTTGGCGCCATAACAGACATGCCGTACACTTAGACCCACCTTCTTTCCACGGGAGCACAATGTGCTCCCTATCGGGCCATCTTGCCAACTCTTTGTCAGTAGAGCGACAGAGATCTCTGTCTCAGGGAATATGTACTACTTCGAGATCGAGAGTTCCTCGAGTTTACGGAATTTCGCGGGGCACTTTGCTGTTTCAAAGGGTGGAGTAACAACAGAGGCCTCTCGCCACGAGAACCCACACTACCTTCTGATTTCCCATAAACGGATACTTACTAGCCTCCGCGGCAGTTGTGCAATGGACAGGAGACCGATGATTTGCTTTCACTGACTCACCTTTAGCGCCATATTACGATTAACATTAACGCTAATTCAACTTGCGTTTCTCCGAAAATTTCGTTCGCAGTAGCAATTCGAGCCACTCATTACGTTATGTACGTTGGTGTCGAGTACAGCCTCCTTTTAATTAAACGTCTAGTAGAATCACCGCTTTCTACCATGATCGACATACAACTTTTCACTAATCCTAATCACACACCGTGTTTATCGAGGTGCTGCATTAACACCTGCCAATTTTTTGAATTACTATCCTGGCATTTATTAGCCAATAAAGTTATGAACTATTATCGTAATGCATCTCAAGCAAGGAAGCAATTCCTCTTAGTAACTTATTTAAGTTCATCACGCAACGAGTTTCCACTCCTCTCTGAAGGTGTACGCAAACTTGCATACTAGCACGTGCGAATAATCAATGGCAGGTGTTAAGAACTATTTAATTCTGTGTTGTTAATATTCAAACAATAGAATTTCAAATCATCGCCTTTATTTATTGCCACTTGCGGGAGTTGGTTTCTCGTAAATTCATTAGAATACAAGAGTTGTCTCATGCAAAGTGTGTCGCAAATAAAAAACAAATAACTATGGTAGAATTATATGCATGTATGTAAATACGTCTAGGAATTACATAATACGATACAATAGGCATAGCATGATAAATACAGCACAACATAATATGATATAACGCTCGCTTCGATCCTCCTCGGTTCTTACTTTATTGTCGAATACATCAGACCAGATTCACTCTTACTATACAAAGTCAGACACCGCCGAGTCCGCATTCCCACTATTTTAGATTTGACTTTTGCACTCGAGTAACGGGCAGATATTATTTCTAAAAAAAAAAGAAGCAGTACCGTGCAGAAAACTGGCTTCGCGTTCAGTCTGGTTGGCAGTGGTTACGTTCAGCTCTCAGTACCACCTGCACGTCATTGACATTTATTGGAGCGCAAGCGCGTAAAGTCAATCGGCAACATCAATCGCGTATTCCCGACTCGGTGGCGGCGTCTGCGACTTCCAGCCGACGATCTCGTACTTGGAAATTGTAAGAGCATCAGTTGCAAATTGAAGTGAACTTTGGGAACCAGTGTGGAAGAAGAAGGAGAGTGAGAGGAGCCGGCAGTCCGGCTAGGTACGGGTTTCAGGATGAACTGGATTGGCAAGAGGGATATGGTCTTTTCTCGCGTTAGGCTCGGGTTAAGCTAAGCTCCTGGGTTCGTAGCAGCTCTTTAAGCCGGAGACACGAATCTCTGGTTAGTCGGTTAGGCAGTGCGATCGAGGTCGAGCGAGCACCGAAGATCACGATAGATAAACTTAAAAGGATTCTTTGCCTTGGAGAACCTGACCCTTGAAAATATTGTTTCGTCCCACCTTTCTTTGTCTCGACATCGTTAATCAATCTACAATGCAACGGAGACTCTTGATTCTATATTCAACAGTTTGACACGAAACAATATTTCAAGCATTCCTTATCGTTCTCAAATCCCACTCAATTATTTCATCATATTTCATATAGAACCTTATGAATTTATTCGTCATTCTGCAACTTTAGTAACAGCTGGCGAATTCCATTTCGTTTCCAGTCTGGAATTTCGAAATGAATTCTTAAATGTATGAAGTATATTTAGTATAACATTGTAATCCTTAGTGGCGGACAGAATTCCTTCTCTGACTAATCATTTCAGTAGAATTAAATCTATCCTGGTATTATAGTTATGGCAAATTCGTATTCTACGAAGAACAGTGAATCCGATTAAGCCTGCTAACGTATCGTGAACCAGACGAGCTCCCTTCGACTCGATTCGCACCGCACGGCCAATGACTGTCGGACGTTGCTCCTTTAATATCTTCTGTAGGGTTGTTCCTCTTCGGGATGAGCAGCATTATGAGCGAGAGCACGTTGAATCGCCACCGGAATTGGCGGTGGTGTTGGCAAATGAGCACCATTTGGTCGGAAGCCATTCTCATCAGCGGTGTATGTCACCAGAATTGGAGTGCCATCCGGTGCGGTGTAACTGTATTGACCTCTGACCGCTTCGATTCTCTCGGCACCCAAATTCTTCGGGGTTCCTTGCTCCGCGACTGATATTCCATTCTCCGTATCATAGCTGTAAATATTTTGAAGAATTAATACCATTGTTTGGCAAATAGCTTCACCAAAATTTTACGACCTTCCTTTCCCCAATAACACAATAGAATTCGATCAATACTGGATTAACTTGTCAGACAGAGTGCGTGTATTGAGGCAATAACTCATTGATCCTGGAGCATAGGTGTCGGAGTGCCATTTGTCAGGAGGGCTAAGTGGCTCAGCGTGCTGTGATTCCGCGATCGCGAGAATAATCGGCGATTCATCAAGCGGCCTGACAGTAAGCGCCACCTCCGAGTGCCGAGGAGGAGAGAAGAAAGAAATGGAGAGGTTGGCGAGGGAAGCCGAAGTACCCACTCTTTGTCAGTCGGTGGAGGAGACAGGTGTTGCGGGAGGGGCAAAGTTAGTTGTGAGCGATCGGATGATCCTCCGGAGGATAGCTGATGGCTGGCTGATGGCTAGAAGGATGGTAGCCGCGTAGGAAGGTAGCTCTGTAGGCAGCAGTCGGGCTCAGCTAGTTAGAGATAGGTAGGTCGATCGTAATTATTCGATTATGCAATGCGCGCGTTACGGCGGACAACGCGTACCCCGCCTGCTAGATTAATATCGCAGCCAATTAGCCATCCTTCGTTAGGTGGCCGAAGTCTGAGCAGGAAGATTTCGACCGAAAAAAGCAGGCTTGTTATAAAGTTCCTCGAACGACAATTAAATACGAATTAGACAGACTTTTAAATATATGTTCCACGAGTAAATATGAAGCGAATTATAATTCGAAGAATTCAGGAATTTAAAGGTTCGAAAAATAATGCAGAATCGGGTGGCAAGGTCGTTGATTGAATGACCGATTATTCCGACATTGATACGCAACGCAATCCCAGCTCAGTTTACTGTAGTCTCGCGGCGGAGAACGGGGGTTCACGGCCTTTGCATTGAGCGATTGTGTAATAGGAGAGGATGTAAGAGACAACGGGGTAACTTGACCCTTGCCGGCACACCCGATCGATTATCCTCGAATCCATTCGTACGTGAGTACAATGTACGCATTGTTACATCCCCACCGATCTGTGGATGTACATCCGCGAAGGACCCGACTGGGGAGACGCCTGCTGCAGGATAGAAAGTGCCGAATATCGGTCAGCCGTGCAAACTTGTGCCGATAGTCCTTGGGCTCGACATAGGACTTCCCTTTCGTTCTTCCAGCCGGATGTCTCAATCATTCTATCAAGTTACAGGGAATAATTCCGCGCTTCTCTTCCACAAAGATTCGATTTATATTCGTTATTAAATATTTCCTTAAAGATTCACTCAATTTTATAAAAATTAATTATCGTTATTAGCTGTTATATATCCAGCTTCCCTCAAATGTTAGTCACTTGCAGATTAAATGCTGTTTCTTATTCTCCTATGCAAATGAGGGTGCGTAAATGGGCAAAGTTATAGGTAGTTCAGTGGTTCAGGAGTGTCAAGAAAGCGGGGCTCTCTCGCAAGCGGTAATCAGTGGATTTCCCGTAGCAATTAGCAGTCGGCGGATAAGACTGACGTTCTCAGAAGCGAGGAAGAGAGCTAGAAAGGGTGGGAGGCGGGGTTCCGTCGAGCGTGTCGAGATCGCTCACGAGGAAACGTACGAATGCCACGCCGCGGCGACGCTTATCGCGCGAGCGACTCGACGCTTGCCAGATGGAAGGACGAACTCACCTGAACGAGTACGATCCATCCGGAGAAGAGTCTTGCGATTGTCGCAATATGGCGTAATGCCGGCCATAGTAGTCGGGGTTGTACGGGTACCTGTTCTGGGCGCAAGTCACTGCCACCAGGCACAATAGAGCCACCTGAAAGAAGTCCCAGTTTCCTTCCTTAATAACCAGTTACAACACTAAAAATACGCATTCACATACAAAGCAGGTTCAATGTCACTCTTTCATTGTAAATTAGTTGATACACCTTATTTCATACAGGCTTGAATATCTTTAGAATGATAAATTTAATTAATTCAATTTGCACGTAAATCTGTACTAGTCTGTTGGCTTTTCACTTAGTCCCGGTGTTGTAATCCCGTTAAAAGTTGGACGTTATAATAGTTGTCTGTGAGGGGGCTAATTAACCTGCTCTTTGAAGAGGATGCGCGTCAAACTGCCAGTACTTGGTGATTCTCTACGGTATATACTGGCTTGAGACGTTAGTCAGACAAAAGGGTCGTTAGGTAGGTCACAAGTGGGCAGCCAGGAACGCGCATGAATTTCGATCGGTTGGTGTCAGCGTGGTTATGAATAATTATATACATTTCGCAGTACGCCACCCTCTTTCCCCCCTTTCTCGTTTCATCTTCTCAGGCCTAGGCGGTGGCTTGTCTCCCATGGCTTGCTTATGGTATATCGTGGAATTTCATTCATTTGCAACGACGGAATGTTATTGTTCGGCTTGCCGGGCGATTGTGCGTGCGCGCACATCGATGGATCTCTTCTAATACCAATCTTTTTCTCTCGCCGACTGCTAACAAGATCTCACGCGCTTGCCGCAGCTTTCTGTTCTCTCCACTCCTACGAGTATCCGCGAGCATTATTTCGAATCTGACTAACTGTCGGTGTTCAACGCCCTTTGTCATGTCTTTCTGGCGTAATTGCAAAATTTCATACTTAGACTTATATGATTTATGCCGCGGTACCCGTCTTTACATGGCGAAAGGATTATTGAATACATGGAAAATGTGTGGGGTATTGATGGAGGATTAAGTCTGTCCGATTACATGTTGTGCGGATTTACGAAGTTTTAAATTTAAATAGTGGCGTTGCAAAATTCTGTTTCAATTGAATTAAGCACAGTTAGTTCAAATGTCAATGAAATGATAGTATTTTGTTAAGAATACTTCTCATAAAATAAAAGTCAAAAGAGGATGATAGTAAGTAGACTTACGAGGGTGTTCATGGTTTCAAAGGAGTAATCGTAACGTCCAAAATCCGAAGCTCCAAAATCTCCTGCGGCTTAGCAATCGACTGACACTGAAAGCACGAGTGGTGATTTCTGATCTCTGCCAAAGTCACGTGTGATGAGGAAGAGGAGCTCGCGTGCAAACTGTGCTTAGTACGCGATCAGATGTGCCAGGATGCCCGCTTTATAGTGGCCGCCGCCTCCTTTTGCGCCCCGCCACCTTTTCGAGAGATGCCTCGAAGGGGAGAATAAATCTTGGGCACTCGCGTAATCCGCGAACAGGATAGCCACCAGTCGGGAACACTAACGAGCCCTCGAGATCTCTGCCATTACATCACTAGTCCACCAACGTAATTATTAGTAATTATGTCAGCTCACGTGGTTCAACCCCCCTTTTAAAACTAGAGTACCACCCGGATTTGATTTGTCCCCTTCCAAGACTATCAGCTTCATAATCCTATCACTTTCAACACATTACAGCTTATATATGAGTATATCTAATTATTGACAAAATATTCCTGCACCTGGATAATTATTCAGAATAGGAATTGGATTTCTTTATATGTTTTTATATTTTAGAGTCACATAAAAGTATATTTTTTAGTCGTTCTTTTTTTCAACTTTTCTATCTTTCTTGGAATGTTCACAAAATCGATTATTTAAGTATCGAAACGAATAGAAAACGTAAAACCAGTGGTCAAAGTACCGTATTTGTACCGAAAACACTTGGGATTAGCCTCCTGAATAATTAATTTCGTCTAATTCCGGCGGTTTTTGCCATGTTTTTCATACTTCCAGACCTTTCCCGGGGCTGAAACTTGGTGGGGAATGTTTTTTTGCATCGAGGAAGAAGTAGAAAAAATTCCAGAGCCCTAGCTCAAAATTCATTTTTTCGCAAATTTTTTAAGGCATACCCCTTCAAAAATGTTCGATTTTTCGAAGGTTCTGGGACCGGGACGAACGCTTGATTTTTCGATTGCTCGTGTCTCAAAACGGATAAAAAACATAAATGTTGTGGGGGAAATGCCGGAATTCGACCTAAAACACATGGAAAACCGATCTTGAATATTTGATTTCAACGGTTTTTCATATGTTTTCATCACTTCCCGACCTTCCCCGGGACTGAAACTTGGTGGGGAATGTTTTTTTGCATCGAGGAAAAAGTAGAAAAAATTCCAGAGCCCTAGCTCAAAATTCATTTTTTCGCAAATTTTTTAAGGCATACCCCTTCAAAAATTTTCGATTTTTCGAAGGTTCTGGGACCGGGACGAACGCTTGATTTTTCGATTGTCCGTGTCTTGAAACGGAAAAAAAACATAATTGTTGTGGGGGAAATGCCGGAATTCGACCTAAAACACATGGAAAACCGATCTTGAATATTTGATTTCAACGGTTTTTCATATGTTTTCATCACTTCCCGACCTTCCCCGGGACTGAAACTTGGTGGGGAATGTTTTTTTGCATCGAGGAAAAAGTAGAAAAAATTCCAGAGCCCTAGCTCAAAATTCATTTTTTCGCAAATTTTTTAAGGCATACCCCTTCAAAAATTTTCGATTTTTCGAAGGTTCTGGGACCGGGACGAACGCTTGATTTTTCGATTGCTCGTGTCTCAAAACGGATAAAAAACACAAATGTTGTGGGGGAAATGCCGGAATTCTACCTAAAACACATAGAAAACCGATCTTGAATATTTGATTTCAACGGTTTTTCATATGTTTTCATGACTTCCCGACCTTTCCCGGGGCTGAAACTTGGTGGGGAATGTTTTTTTGCATCGAGGAAAAAGTAGAAAAAATTCCAGAGCCCTAGCTCAAAATTCATTTTTTCGCAAATTTTTTAAGGCATACCCCTTCAAAAATTTTCGATTTTTCGAAGGTTCTGGGACCGGGACGAACGCTTGATTTTTCGATTGTCCGTGTCTTGAAACGGAAAAAAAACATAATTGTTGTGGGGGAAATGCCGGAATTCTACCTAAAACAGGTGGAAAACCGATCTTGAATATTTGATTTCAACGGTTTTCCTCATGTTTTTTTATCTTCCCGACCTTTCCCGGGGCTGAAACTTGGTGGGGAATGTTTTTTTGCATCGAGGAAAAAGTAGAAAAAATTCCAGAGCCCTAGCTCAAAATTCATTTTTTCGCAAATTTTTTAAGGCATACCCCTTCAAAAATTTTCGATTTTTCGAAGGTTCTGGGACCGGGACGAACGCTTGATTTTTCGATTGTCCGTGTCTTGAAACGGAAAAAAAACATAATTGTTGTGGGGGAAATGCCGGAATTCTACCTAAAACACATGGAAAACCGATCTTGAATATTTGATTTCAACGGTTTTCCTCATGTTTTCATGACTTCCCGACCTTTCCCGGGGCTGAAACTTGGTGGGGAATGTTTTTTTGTATCGAGGAAGAAGTAGAAAAAATTCCAGAGCCCTAGCTCAAAATTCATTTTTTGGTGATTTTTCGCAGGTTCTTATTTAAGATAATATTTAATATTTTAATAGTTAGAATATTAAATGCTTTATTTTTTTGTCATCTCTTAATGTGCGATAGTCTTTCCTAAAAATTCGCCGCCGTCTTACGAAATAAAAGGATTAAAGAACGCTCCCAAGTTAGTCAGTGGTCTGTGCCAACTGGCGTCTGTTACAGCCAGTGATTTTTACGGGCGCCAGAATTTATTTGGCAGGTTATGTCCGGGTTTTCGCATTTCAATTTAATCTCATGGACTATCTGAACAGTTCTCCATGATGATTCTATTCGTGCCGAGCTCGTCCGGGTCCCATCCTTGATCTTCCTCGTCGCGATTGCGCATATTGTACCCCCCATTCGGGCATAATCGCTGACGAAATCCTTTCTACTCTAATTAAACTATTCTGTCATAATTTCCCTTATCGCACATTTCTTTCTACAGTGAAAGTCCAATTTATGAATCGGGCAGTTAAGTAATATACTGAAAAACAACTCTTATGTATTCTTATATGTCATTTAACAATTGCAATTACGATTACCCTCGTGTCTTCAAGTTTACGAGACACTAACTGCTTAATTGTTCGTTTAACTCTCACGTTTTCAACTAGCAGCTCTCCTATCAGCAGTTACATCTCCATCATCGTTACAAGGAGGATGAATTCACGGTTCTTCCTTGAGAAACTTCACTTCGAGAGCTGAAGTCAGTGTGTGTAGTCGATTGTAAAACTAGTTAAAATTCCTAAGATGCTGTGTAGGATATCGAGTGAGAGATGTTCCTGCTCATGATTATTATTAAAGGTTTGGGGTGGTGGAAAGGAGGTAATTAGATCATTGGCTCGCCATGGATGATCACAGGGCGTATTCCTTTCACTGGGTGTCAGTTCACATCCGGGCTTGAGCGTGTGTGCAAGAGCTCAACTATTCGCATCGCATCGACGCGCCTTGCGACATCCTTGCCGGACGAAGCACCGGGTATCCTCGTCCTTCGACCTATCGTGATCTCGACGCCCGATCCGATTTGGTCTTCTCCTTCCTCCCCGCTGCATCGCCTCCATTCTTTGTCCTCGTTACCGTCACTCCACTTATGTTACATCCAAGAGGGCTTCGAGATCGAGTTCGACCCCATTCCTCGGGAATCAACTTTTCACTCCATTGCGATCGCCACTTTGTCCTTTGACCGATTTTTAATCCTGACTACCCTTGTAACAGTAATGGGATGAGGGATTAAACGAGGTTTTACTTTTCACATTGCGCGCCTTCCTTCCTTACATTTTAATTTGCATATGCCTGCTGTTTATACTCCTGTTAATCAAGGGAATGAAGCAAATTTTTCTGTGCAACATTTGAAATGACTTTGTGAACCATCGCAGTTTACATTGTGAGTTCTTCCTCCACAAATTCATATGCAACAATCCCCTCGAACCCGACGCATCCAATTACTGAAGAAATTATGGCATTATTATGCGGCAAGATCGCGCGACTCGTTGTCATCCGACCTATTAGGTTTGCATCCTCGAGAGAAGCGCGGCATAATACGCGTGGGTTCATCGAAGTACGTGTCGGTGTGATCGAGATAAGCCCGGGAACATCCAATGGCCATCGACCATAAATCAACACGTGTAGACTGACACGTGTGCGCATGTACCGCCATTGTTGTAAATGCTTCTCTCAATCTTTTAATCGCGCAAACTTCACAACCCTTTTATTACTAACCACTTTCAAATTAGAATGCTCATATTTCTGGTATTGCGTTCGATTTATTCTGTAGTGAAAAAAATATTAAATAAATTCGCAAAGTATTTAAAAGTCAGATGTAACATTTCGACGTTGTCTCGAGAAGGAATGAAGATTCATCTTGCGAACAGGATGTACGGAGAATATAAGATCAGCAAGAGAGTGACATTGTTGAGCTAACCCCGCCTTCTGACACACCCCATTGGCATATATCAGGCACGACGTCCTAGTGACTTAATACGTGAGTGCACTTGCAGTGACGATCACTCACGTTCTTCGAAACGCTTGTTCCGGTTCCTAATTATGATGGCTTGTCACTCGCAAATGCCCACACTACGATCTTATCTTCAATCCTGATGTCACACCTGCCGCGACATCCGACGCGGCGTCCTTTTAGTTGGAATCTTCGATTCCATTAGGAATTCTATCTTGATGCTGGAAACGGGTTTCATCTATTGTCTGCTATGATTGATACCAATGCAGGACAGGGATAAATTAGTATTCTTACGACAGAAACATTGTTTTAAAATCTTCATTTACATTGAAGATACGACGCAGCATTTTTCAAGTGTAACGTTTCAGGATATGGTAGATTCGGCCAGGATGATGGAACAATAATTATGTTATTAGAGGTACGTTTTTCCGCGATAATGTAAAAGCTTCATCTGGCGGGAGGTGTGAGAAAAAAAAATCCTTCCAATAGTGTCGGCACTCACGGAAGATTCCCGTGGGTGGTATGCCCCTGACAGGTAGCATTTAGTGCCCCGCTGTACTTGTACACTCTAGCAATGATCTCTTGAATCGCTCATTATACAACTAGCCCGATTGCAAATTATAATCCTCGCAGACACCGATTTTCATTTCATTTACGCGAGTACATCATTTATCTTGCAATATTACCGAAGGAGACGTCTGGAAATCCTATGTTAAAAGTTGAACCTGTGATCTTTTCACCCCCAATGTTTCATCACCATATAATCATCAATTAAAATTATTACAATGCCTAAAAAAAAATAATACTTATAGGGGAAGGGTGGAGTTATTTTAGTAGTTGGAGAACAATCGTGCGCACGTGAGGAATCCATGAGGTGGTATTTTTGAAGGGAAGATAATAGAAATAGCAGAAAGGATTATCCTTCCCGTGTCCCGGGCAATTGCGAAAGTGTGCTTTCAATTGAATGCTCGAGCTGCTTCGGCTCACAATAGACCTGTTTCACGGAGTTCACTGAATCCATAATAATGACGGTGGACAAAAGAGCAGGGTGGGATCGTTCGACTCTATTACGCACTGGAATTCATTTCACTCTTATACCTGCTTCCCTCCAGTATGATTCTGACACTCCAAGTGGAAGGTTCGCTCTGCCAGTGTGCACGAGCTATTTCCAAGAAGTACGAAGTTCATGGAAACACGTGGCAGATGCCATTTGGGCAAATTGCCGCGTCAAATGTTATAGAAGACTTAGGAATGAAGAGCTGCGCTACGGTGTAAGTTGAGTTAGTTATTGGCCTATTGTTAAAGCGAAGATTTCCGCGATAGGTGGCAAGGGTTGAGCTGGACGCGCATACGATAGGCGGTACAGACGGCTCTCGACAAAAGGCGACGCCTTGACATTAAAAAGTACTCTCCCCGCGAAATCCCGTAATATCATTCAGCATTGTGTACAGTCGGCCGGATTAATGACCCGACGGAAGGCATTATTTCGTGCTCCGTGTGCTCACCCTTTCATTCGAACTCGCCACGCCTAAACATTGCCATACCTCATTGGGAGACGGTTGCATGTTGCTACTGCAATCTTAACCATAGTCCTTCGAACTAGGCCACCTTTTCGAACGAGAGAACAACTGGTATGTACTTTCTTGGATCCTGAAGGGTAGTTCCAGCAAGACTAGTAGTAATTGGTGGGTAGGTAAATTTTTTCCAGGGGCAGAATGGGTGGATACTTTTATTGTAGGTGGGTGTACTTAGCCAGAGACAAGGATGTTCGCTGAATGTGCGATGCAAAGGAATAACCTGCCAGTTATGCGAGCTGCGCGCGCGGGGTTAGCCAAGAAGAGCGAGGTAATCCGCCCTCGGATCTGCATTCGTCTTGTACTGAAAAACGCTCTTACCGCGCCGCCCTTTTTTCTCTTTCACCCATCTACAAGGATTGCGCATCTTTCAACGGCATTTCGAAACAGCGGCCAACTGCTGCGCCCCTTGCTCTTCATCTAGGTTTACATCTGGTTTCCAATCTCTCGCGTGGGTGTCAATTAATTATGTGCTGAACGAGTTTCTCGTGCCCTGTCGCTTGTATTCCATTAAAAAGCAGGCGAACAAGATCCTGAATAATGCGACGTTTGTTTTGGAAAAAAGAATAAATAAATTCAATGCTTTCGGCAAGGAAGGTACTGATAAATGGGGGTTTCGTCTAACAAGCAGTGGTAGGAAAGACCGCAATTAGATCTCGCTCATCTTCCGCTGGATCAGTTGTGGCCTCATTACAAAGGATTTCGCAAAAAAGCGATCGAGATCGAGGGCCGGTTCATCAATAGGCTGGGTTTTATCGACTCGAGATGGGTGGGTCGGGCAAGTTCGAATCTCGAAGCGCGATACGACCTGCGAGTTATGCCGCGCAACTTTACCTAAGAGGAGGCGATCCGCACCCCGCCAGTTGTGCTCTTCCTTCGTTACCTGAAATCCGACTTATAAGGTCACAATCGGTCTCTAGTATTTCCAGGAACAATGGCGCATCCCCTCGTAAATTCTCATGAGCGGCTTTGTAAAGTAAGTTGCAACACCGGCCTCCTATAACGACCAGAAAGTTTAGAAACTTTTTCGCTGGCTAATGTTTGCGGGGTCTTTCGAGGGAAACTTTGTTATCATAACAATGGCTGGCGCTCATTAGTAGCCAACTCGCAGTCAGTCATCATTACAGGGAACCATCTGTATCGAATAAAGTTTTTATCGAGCATTGGGAAGGGTCGAAATTTCGAAAGACCTACGAGAATCTCTTATAAGCCTGTTAAGATGAAGGCATCTTTCAATCCGCGTTCATTCCTCGATGCTAGTTGGTCGGCAAACGCGTTGTCGACAGTTGCGCGGACTTTTTCATTCGCTCCGCCTGTCTCTTGGCTGGCTTGGCGCGCAACACTGGATTGCAGATCTTGGTGCGAGAGCTTGTACATATACACGTATTATGTCCGTGTCTCTCCCTGTTCGTTCCATCGAGCTCGCCTATTAGGACCGCCTACTGATCGTGAAGATCGCTCGATTGGAAACGCCGCGCCAGCTTGGCATTACTCGCATCCTGGACAGCCCGCCACGATTTGCCGCATGCTTCAATCATAAAGGAGTCCTCGAGGAATCCTCCAGCAAATCACCTACTCTTCGCCTTTAGTCCTTCGTCGTTATATAATCCATTCAACTTTTAATTTTAGCTCCGCAAATTCGACCGATGTATGTATTTATTTTATAATTGGGCATCTTTACAAGTTTTTCAGGAGAATGTTATCAGAGAATCATCGTGGATAACTACTCTATTTTCTAGGAAAAGGCTATAATGACTCGGTTTGGTGAGCGCGTGTCGAAAGGAGGATAACGAGTTAGGATAACGGGCGGATAAAAATCTCGGCGAGCGATTCCGCCTCCTTTGCGTCTTTATCGACGCAAGGAGAGTCACGAAGAAGGTTTACACTATCGCTCGATGGGATCTTCGCGTTTCCTTTGAGCGGAATAAAAGTTCGATAGAACGAAAACCCCCGCAGACAGATATGCATAATTCCCTCGGCCAATTTGTGCTCCAACCTCTTATCCAATAGGACGTCGTTATTAAATAATTTAATGCGCAGCTCTGGCAGATATTCCCCTGCTCAATAAGTTTGGATTGCACTAGCTCGGCTGCCAGGAAGCCTCCGCTTCTCTTGGATTTCGTAAGCCCGGCTGTTCGCATCTCTCAACTCTCGTCAAATAGAAATTCTGAGTTTACGGCAACCAAATCGACTGGCTACCAAGCCGCACTCGAATCTCTGCTACACACGGGTGGCGCGCGCGTTGCGTAAATGCAAATGCCACGTTCCTCCCGCTATTCTTCCGACGAATTTACGATGATCCTTGATGATCAGTTGGATACCGGATCGAAATATCAATGCGCGGTCAGCTCGTATACGAAGACTCGACTAGATAATTCGATACAAGTACGATATTAAATTATTGAAGTATCCTTTTCCTAATTTTTGAGCTTGTAGTATTAAATTCTTATTTCGACATACTCGAGGAATGGGATTTAGATAAACAACTGTGTATGGTTCTATGAAAACAAGATTTTATTAACGGTCTTAGCAACTAGAGACTGATAAAGTGAAGGCTTGCGGGTGGTCATAAAGGAATAGAAGGTTTACTGGTCATCAGACTCATGGGGGTGAGCCGCGATGTAGTCGAGGGCCCTCTGGATGAGGACGGGCACACCTGGCAAGTGCTGGCCCTGAGGCTGGAAGCCATTCTCATTGGCGACGTAGGTAACGGCGATCGGTGAGCCATCGGGAGCGGTGTACTGGAAGTTACCCTGGGCAACCACCACATTTTCACCTTTGGGTCCAAGGGGTACTGGGCTTCCCTGTTCAGCGGCCTGAATGCCATTCTCGGTTTCGTAGTTGAAGTTGTAGGAACCGTCCGGAGAGCTGTCCTGGGTTTGCCTGAGGATGGCAATTGGTTGCTGGTATTGTTGCTGGGCGGTAGCGAAGGCCACAAGGGCGAGGGAGACAATCTGTAATCAAATATAATAGCCATTTAATTCAAAGTTCCTGAGATCCCCAATTTAGCAATAATTAACAATATTCCATTGAAAGTTATTATGGAGAAATTAATCGAACAGAATTACAAGTAAGAGATTTAGAATTGAGTTTGTTCGGTAAGTCAGAGATGCGTTCACTCACGAGGAATTTCATTTTGGAGTTGCGTGTGGTTGGTGATCTTCGATCCAAGTGATGGAAGCTGAGATTTCGAGTGTGATTACGATGGGACAGGATTGGCTTTTTATACGGATTGGAGGACCCCACTTTCCCCGTGTGTGTCGAAAAACTGGCGAGAATAAAGCACGAATATCAAGCTGTCGCAGGTGAGCCACCGATCGACGCAGATCTCGGCGAAGGTAGGAGTGAGATCGAAGAGAATGGTGATGGACCGGGATGCTGGGTCGTTGAGAGAGTCCCACTAAAATTTATTAGTCGACTTGACCTTTCGCGCCGCCTAAATCGATCGGTTGTATAACTGCTCCTGTGTTAGAAGGCCCGCCGGCATTGCAATTCACTCTCCCCTTATTTCTTTAATACAAGACTTCGCCTTTTTACATTATTAGTTGATAATGAGACTTAAACATAGAATGCGTGTTACAGTAATGGATAAATTGCGGCCTCGGGCAAGATCGCAATTATGAAATAGCATGTGCACGGCGTAAAATCGCGCGTACCTCCATTTTCCACCTTCGGCCACGTAGGAAATCGGGAGGAAACGCGCTTGGCTGCTTTCTTGAGGCTAAGTGGGCCTTGTGTGTCGCCTCTGCCATAAGAATTTAATTTGTGCATTCTCGCCTTAATTAATGTAAATGAGGGCAGTGACTTCTTCAATCAAACAGGATTAATTAGTTTTCCTATGTTTACCGGCAGTCCAGATCTATTATGAATCGATGACAAACGTTTTTTCAAAGCCAGCGAACAATTTGTAATAAAATTAGCAGTTGTCACTTAAAAGCTTTGACTCATCATTCGTTCGAAAGTATGCGGGCATGCATGCATTATTAATCGAGCTGTAATTTAATCATTTCACTCGGTAGCCGAAAGGTAAAACAGTCGAATGTAACGAAACCAGTATGTCTCAGGGTAAACAGCATTCTGCAAATGTTTATACATGCATTTATTCGAATCACCTCGAAAAACCCGTGATTTCAATAAGCATTTCATGCTGTCAACTACTTCCCACGAGCAACCTTTCGAGAGGAATAATTAATCTAGACTTCCGCTAATTGTACTTGGTCCTGCAATTATCCACTTTGTTAAAATAAAATTTTTGTCAGTTAACTCTTGTGTTCGTATAATTAAACTGGATTGTCAGCTGGAAATAAAGAAATGGGGCTTTCTCTGAGGAGCGCAAGCGTGTTGGTGAGCTCAGAAAGGTTTCGCTTTCATTGGGCGGTCGGGCGCGAGACTACACAAAGAGAAGAGAGCTGTGTATTGGTAGGAGATAGCGAATTGGGATACGCATCGACGAATTTGAGTGCGCGCGCGAGAAAGAAGATCCAAGGTGCACGAGCCATTACGACATCGACCTTGCCTGGGATCGAGTGGCGCTAGGAAGGAAGGTCGACCATTTTTCTCCCTTCCCTCGCCCACTTTTCATAATCCCGTCAAGGATCGACCACTGGTGACATTTCCCGGACCACTTTCATTCAATTGTTCTTCCTCGAATTGACAACTCGTTCAGAATTTACCCTGTCATCGTCAACTTCTTACAGTCAGCTGTAGAGCAAGTGACAGGTTTTCGAAAGTTCATTTTCCAATTCGCGAAGATCCAACAAGTCATCGGTCCAATAAAAATAACTCCTCCTCTACGCATAAGCACTTTTACGCCTACGTTCTTACGCAACAAGCATATTTTTGTATATCTCAGATCGGAAATATATGTTTCCAAAAGATTTTGTTACACATGTAATTATTATTCGTTAAGAAATTAGAAGTGATAATAAGTGGCTTAATAAGTGGTTATGAATTAATTAATACGAAAGTTAAATGTCACGTTTAACAACGATATAGGATACATTCAATTTTCTAAACTCTTTAGAGTCCATTTATGAGTGAACATATAATTAAAGTTCATTCGAGATTAAACGAGCAGAGGGTCGAAGTGCCTTGGGCTATAATCAAGCTTTGCTTCATGCCACCGTATCTTCTGGTGTGCCAAACACTCTCGTGAACTTTCACGAACATTCGTCGGGCACGTGCAATTTTTATCGTTTTCGCCATCTTCGCGGATAGCCATTGATTTTTTAAGGTCGCCGAAAATTCGCTGTGTCGCTTGGGTCATATTGCGACACAGCATTTAAATTATTCGGTAAACTTCTATCCCAGGTAGCCCCACCTATGACGCATTCATTATCGCCTTATTTTCTCCATGTTTCTAGAACAATATAGAATTTGCAATTCTCAATTTAAACTTATCACAAATAAAGAAAATTGAATAAGAATTAGTCTTGAATTCCCCGTCTATGTATTACTTAAGTTTATAATTGCATAATCAAATTGACTGACTAGAATAGTGTGCCAATTATAGTAGCACAGTCGTGCGGAAATGAATTCTAATTATCCGTCAATAGCATAATAGGAAACGGGTGAAAAAAAATTGAAACGATTGAAGTGGAAAAGCATAGGTCTGTCCCTTCCATTCAGGTGAACGGTCGGTGAGTGGTGGATGCAAAGAGAACAGGCGCAGTAAGACTTTAGAACGAGTGGGGGGAATCATTGTTGTCGAGCGCTCCCTAGGATCATTCCGATGACACCTCGTGCCGCGTATGGTCGATAGTGTAAATTTCCTCGATCGGTCGGTTTTAAATTCTGTGCGCGTTCCTGGCAGTTGAATCTTATTCCTACTTTCGTATCGAGTGGTCTACAACCGGTAAACGCGTGAAAAACGTCGCAGACATTGCTAATTGCGATTTCATTTCAATCGTCTTTATTTAACTCAATTTAAACGAATCGGGTTCTCAATAATTATTGATAATAATAGCTACGTCTTAAAGTGTAAATCAGATTTATAATGTAACATTCGGTTTAATAGTGTTGTAGTGTTGCGAGAATCTTAGTAGATCCGTGAAACATAGATTTCTAAATTCGTTAGAGAGCTTTGGAGCAGTGTCGTAATAATCTGTTTAAAAATTTCGATTCACCTTGAATTATCGTAACGCGTGGGGAGTCGCGTGGTACACGTTCACTTCAAGGTAAAGCATAACGGTGATTTTTACGCCACCGTTAAAATCTAACGACGCCGGGTAATCAATCGATTTTTCATTGACTGTGCTTTTATAACAATTTCATGCTTGCATTGTAATAAAATCAATCGGAGGACCAATTAAAAAGTGTTATAAAAATAGAGTGGGGTGGAGGATCGAGTGTGGTCAAGATTTCGGAGGAAATTCCGGCTCAGTATAAAACCCCACGTGATTCACGCAATACCTTCAAATCCTGAAAAGGGGACTTTCCTCCGAATTCCAGCAAAGGACATCTGGAACCTTGAGGAAAATACTAGGAACGGTGAGTTTATAAATGAAATCTGCGAGCCCGAAGGGACATTTGTGCCTGTGGTGTTGTGGATGCATGAAGAAGGTTATCAATCGTGCCATAACAGACGAAGTTTCAAGCTCGATTTCATTGCGTGTTTGAGGACCACCGTAAGTATTACAGTTATAGCCCGTGAATTTCGTTGGTGATCGAGTTAGGGAAGGAGGGATCACGCTCGTTTTAATTCATTAACGGTACATTCGACTGCCCGAATCCCTTTCGTTGCAGCTCCTCGTATGATCTTCCGAATACTTTGGACTGCCACTTTTAACAATCTGAGAGATAAAGTCTTTCAACGTTTAGCATCATTGATAAAACTGTTTACACAACAACATATGGAAGAACGTCATCGAATTTGTATGATAGCTTTTATCCAATACTGTTATAAATTGCCGCTAGAACTTCTTAATGTTGACGAGTCCAGGAGAGCCAGGAATAAGTGATTGTCTAGGGATTGATAAAGTTTGCGTGAAAATTGGCGCTTTGTAGAAAGCGTGCAGGGCTGTCATAGTCTGTTATCAATGAGGATGGTGTAATGATAGGAGGATTTATCCAGTTGTTGATCATTGATGCTAGGCAGCGATGTCGTCTTCTGTCGACTGAAGCGTTCTCTCTTGAAAAGAGACGAAAGCAGTGGTAGGCGCGCGCTCGCCAGTCTGCGCTCAGCCGCCATCCCGAGCAGGTAGACGTTGCGTTCCTCGTTCCTCTTGAAAGAAGCGCAGGAGAGGAAAGGCCGGCAAAAGTAGAAAGAGTGGCAGTCGTCTCTGATTAGTGGCAAGTTGGTGTGAGAGTGTGTGCGCGGAAAATAATTCGGCCGGTGATAGTAGGGAAAGGTGAAGTAGTGTCGTCGGTGTGGCGGTTTAATTCGGCAAAAGGGGAACAAGCGCTCGTCGATGCCCGGACAGACTCGCAAGATCCGTGAAAGCCACCCTCGATTTCCTGTCGAACGAGAGCGTCGATCGCTCGGTGAATCGGCCGCGATACCAGCAGCACGTGCCGCCAGCACCGCTCATACTTGGGAATTTGTAAGTCCTCCGCCTCTCCTATCTATACACCTGCTCTGCTCTGCCCTGCCGCTGACTTTGACTTTGACTCTGACTCTAACTCGTGACCCACTTTATAACTCCTCCTCCTCCACCTCCTCTACCTACATGATCGCGACCGGGAAACGCGTTAGTATGAAATCTGGAAAAACGTTGGGGACGCACTCTTCAATATCCCTGACCATCAACAATATTTAATGGATCGGCAGATGGCTAACTTATTCCCTATTACCCGTGTCGACTTGAACATGATAGGAAGCAATTGACTATCCACAAGGGCAGCGCGCTCACTGTCATGTTTTACCGTTCAAAGTCGCGCTGATAGTTTTAACATTTGCGTTGAATTGCAAATGGGGAGGAATATTCTACCGTTCGAGGCTGGCACTATCATTCTGCATAAAGCTAATCAATCCATTATTTTAAAGGTCGCCAAGAATTGGAAGAATGTTTTTCCTATGCTCTGAATAATTGCTCTCTAGGTTGGATAATGTCAACTAGAAATATCAGTCTATGATTACCGATCTATTAGCTTACTATTTAAAGAATTAATAATAGACCTTGGACTGAACTTCCCAACAAGTCATTAAACTCGAGTCAGCTGTGCGTGAAGCATCACTGGAAACACTGGTATCAGTTGGGAGGCATGCTAACAGCGTGGAACAAGGCCCCATTAGAAGTTGCGAATTGCAGTGGTGGTGCCGAGGCCGAGACTTTCTTTCGCTGGGATGTTTTCTTCTTTGGCGAGGCAGTGCTTAAAGTTTGCGCAAGTGGCTCGAGTCATTTTCCAGCTGGGCCGAAGCGTCGCAGTGAATTTCGATCCCGAGTGAAACGGAGTGCTCCGATGAAGTTGCCGATGGTGCGCCGGCAGTGTACCAGTGACGTCAGGTGGAGAGAGAGCGAGTGTTAAGTAGGTTAAAGCCTCGGACACCGCTGGATCGAACATCAGACGAGGAGCACACACATTCATCAACGATTTGGCCCAGCTCGCTTTTCCTCCTGCCATCTTTTCCTTCCAATTCCTTTGTCTTGCTTCCGCAAAACAAATGCGCCTTACAAAATTGATCCTCTTCCTTTCAGCGTGAAGCGATCACTATGTAGTGCGCTTTCCAGTCCCCTAAACGCTCGTTTCCTTTTGCAACACACATCCATCCAGTTATTACGTGATTTTTAGTTCTTGTTTCACGGAACGTTGCACGACTTTTCACTGCTAGCGCGCAGACACTCTTCTCCTGTTATCATGTAAAAGTTTATACTTGCATGCTTTGCCGATATCATATCCACTTTCCAAAGAATAGGGTTTTATTTCGATAAAGCGTGCTCGAGCTTGAGCGAAACGGCTCGGAATTAGGAAAACAAGGATTAGCATGACGGTGTCATTGAAAGCGTCAGTGATTACTCGGTCTAACACCAGTAAACAAAGGCCGGATCAGCCACCAACTCCCCACCCGGCTTGTTCGCACGCGTGACACTTTGATAAGACCCAATAAGGATGCCGCTTTAGTCTGGGACAATAGCATCTTGCAGAACTTCTATGTGAATTTCGCCACTTGTTACACAATCGTCACGCGCTTCCCGTCACGCTGCCAACAGTTAGTCCGAATTCCATCCTCCCAACTTGTGTACAAAGGCATTCTATTACGTAGTTGTAACTTCCGTCATAATAATACCTCTCAGTTGGAACTAGAAGATGACCTTTTCTACTTGAATGATACTGACAAAACTTTATATAACTTTGGATTAATCTCAAGCAAGTTTTTCTCTGTCCATAATTTATTCTTATTATTAAATGAATGAGAATTTGTTTGAATTTTTCTTTTATCATATCTCAATTTTCCAATTGGAGTACAAAAGGTTAAAACGTTGATGGGATAGTGGACGCCAGGGAGAAAGGAAGTCGGAGGAAAAAAAAGACAAGTGCCAAATTTAACTCGGAGAAAGTCCCTCTGCAGTTGACGCATATTCGCCAGTCATCATCTTCTTAAGTGTGTAGACTACATCTCTGCAAGGATACTGAAACGAAAGCTCAAGCCGCAGAGGTCGTCGACTCGAGAAGTCTGTATGCACGTGGCTATCGTGGAACGATAACCCCGTGCAACCATCACTCGTCTCTAGACACACACTATCTAACAGAGACTTTGTAAAAATCGCACGGTATCGCACATCCCGATTAACATATTCCAATCTTACTATTCTTGCTCATCGCATTGCACTCCGATTCCGCGAAGCGCCACAAAGTGTAAACAGCGAGACCTAATTGAAAATAATTACGATTGAATTGCTCCTGCACTGAACGTAATTGAGTTTCGATCGTGTGAATTGCGTACACATTTGTGGCGATTTATTCTGCCTTGTTTGCCCAGTGAATTACTAAGCCGAAATAGGAAGAATTCTACTAGAATAATGCACTCCATTTGGTGGCGAGTAGAATAGGTCTTTGTTGCGCAGCCCAGCCCGTGGAAATCTCGTTGACTTTATTCAGTAATCCGCGCACGTCGACCAAGATCGCGCCGGTTAACGAATAATAAAGTGGTGATGGCGTGCAATTCTCGATGTGTATCGCGGTAGCCTTGGCTGACGGAATCTACGGTTTCCCGTTTAAATGTCATTGAGACGCTTCAACTGATGACTCGTTGTGCACTTGAGATGAGGACATTTTCTTTCTTCGGTGTCCTCTTTATTCCTCGCTTTATCCCACGCGTTCCTCGTATTAAACAAAGATAACGAAGTATTTGCTCTGCCATTTTCTCAATGAAGTTGATTGAAGTAAAAGTGGCATTCGGTGTATGTGTGTCTTTTAGTTTTTATCAGGACTGTGTGAGAGTAGCCTTGTTGGGGAGGAGTGTACGCGTGAGAAAAATCTTGTGCAAACTTCTCAGCCTCATTAGCAAGTGACAACACACACAGACTTGATGAAACGCTTGATGAAAGTCTTGTTACATAAAAGATATAACGGCTTGTAATTAGCTACGAATCCGGAGAGGATAATCGGATTCCTCCACGTTTCTCCCCCTCATTTCGAAATAAAGCTTTCCTCGGGGTTTCCATTTTCAGTATTCACGAGTAGGTATTAGGAGAGGATAGTAATCGCGTGTAGAGTTACATTGGCAACACAATACAGTCAAACGGAAACCTGGCAGCAGTTAGCTATTTCGTTACAAAAGAACGTTTCCTGTTTGTTCTGCGAATCAACTACTCATTTCGACTTAGAACGTTGCTAGTCGATTTCGTCTTCTGGAAAATAAATAGAGATGGATTTAACTGTCAGCTTTTTCTACAGCTTTTAGAATAGCAGTTGGAAAGTTGTCACGTATCTGAGAAATAAGGTTGCACCGAATTGCGTGCATGCGGGATTGTTAACTGTCGCCAATTAACTTACTTCGCCTGGACAAGCGAAGCAAGCGAAACTACATGCTTTACTCGTCAGTGCTCCTCCAAGAACTATTATCCTTAGACGTGAAGTGGTCTGCGTTTTCTAGCCGGCAGCTAAATCCCCAGAGAGACCGTGATCGGCACATGCAAATCCTCGGCACACATAATTTACTTTTCAGCCGGCTACTTTCCCGTCTCTTTGTGCCGCGTGAAAAGAAGTCCCGCGAGATCTGTCAGTTTGACGTTGACTTGCTTCAGTTACACGCCACTTGGACGAGCAAGATTTCTCACGGAGTAATTGCTAAGTCGTGATCAGAGAACTAGGAAATCGAAAGAGTCGACGCTCAATTACATTAGTGGGAAAACACATTTATATTATTGACAGTAATTGAGATAATTCTAATGTGGAAAGTATTAGAATTTTTCCTGAATCTCGTAACGATTTTCTTCCGCTTTTGAGAGATGTATTAATCTTTGCCATTAAAGAAGAATTAGTTATTCCAGTAGTTGGAAATAATAGCGTCAATTAATCGATATAGTCAAATATTTACGAGACTTGCTCTAGATACGTCGTATCTCACGGTCGAAACAGGCAGCATATTTTCTCTTGGAAAGTGCAATGCCTCTTCTCCTACAGCGAACGAGTGCTCTCTTTCGCTACAGCTTAAATATTACCAAGTGAAAGTAACCCCCCGGTGTGTGCGGCCACCCAAGTTATTTGCGAATGCCGGAGAAATGACAATTTTTCGAGAATGCTCTCTGCCAGTGGCAAAGGCTAATCTGGTATAGACAATCGTTTAGTTGATTGCCGCGTTGAACAAAGTGGGCAATCACGCGGATAATTCGCCTATTCAGAAACTTTGCCAAGGCCTTCCGCTCGCAAATGAGAAAAGTAGTATTGAGTATGATGAGTCACGCAGTTTGCAGCCGCTCTTGAAAACCACTTCATTCAGTGGCACCCTGCAAATTAGCTGACTCGTATGGGACCGATACACTTCCCACAGGGCTTCCTACTGCCGGATAATCATTAATTACGAATTCCATTGCATCTAAGTAGCGCAAGCCTCCTCCCACCGTGCTTGCCGATTGCCTCGAGTTTAATGACGATCGGACTTTAGGAACAGCGGCTCTCTGACGCGAAAGATATGCTTCCGCGAAAGTGCAACAAGACCGCCGCCGTGCCGCGCCGGTGAAAACGGGGAGTGCGTGCGCGTGTCAATGTTACTCATTCGAAAGAGTATCGGCCGCCGCTTTTATTCTCCTGGCACTTGCTTTAAATGGCACGGGCAAGATTTTGCCGGAACACTTGGATTATTCCTCGAGACAGCCTCGTAACGGAAGTATGCTAGTTATAGTGGCGATATCAGAATTATCGGGTGAAACTTGGACGGGTGAGCGTGCGCGAATGGAGCGAAGCCTATGGGATATGTGGCACAGAGCAATTCTACGTGTCGTTTCATCGTAATTAATGACCGGCGTGCGCGCAACCTTCCCCAAAGCGATTCGCCAAGCTTAATTGACCATGCACCACTCGATGCTGTATTTCAATCTGGCGCGCGCGGTTCGCCACATTATGGCGGCCACCAGCTGACTCGCTGCAGTCAGCTGAGTGATAGTGACTTTCCTTCCACGTAACGCTGATTCCAAGGAGATAACGATGTACTCTGATAGATGGGGAAATCTCCGATCTCACCCGTCCGCACCTCTAAGCTTCCCCATTCCAATTAACTCTTTCTTTCCTCCTGGTTCGACTTTCACGCTAATGCTTTATTGTCGCTCTCTTAATTTGCAGCTTCATTGCCACGGTCACTCGTCGTTTTTGTTCTCTCCGATAGAAAGAAACGTCGATACACTTGATTTCAATCGATTCTCTTTACAAAATATGAATTTCTCTTATACATATAATTCGCTAGATTGAATAATAATTGAAATATTTACGTCCTTCAAATAATTGGCGGACCTAATTATATATGATAGTCCAGTGACCGATTTACGTGGCATAATCATTATATAGGGCGTGACCATTACCATTTCTTTTACGAGGTCCGCTTATCTTGTGGTATTCTAAAAAGTAGATCGGAATGGCGAACAGGTGGCAGCAGTGCAATTTAATTAGCCGTTGCATATTGCATAATAACAGTAAAGTTGCAGCACGATGATGTATAGGATGACAGTGGGAAGACGTCATAGAATAAGTGAAGACAATTTTTGTGTGGGTAGAGCATACTGTGTGGTCGAAGTGAGTCTTCTTTCGAGTCGAATGGTGGGTCGAATAACGGTTAGCCGCGTATTCTACTTGGCCGAGGTGCTCGTCCACGATTCGTCAGTCGAAACCCATGAAATTCCTCCTCATTGTAAGAATACATTTCCTCGGCTAGAGCTCTGATGATTTAGTTCGCTTTCCTATTTCTTTCAAATGGTCCGAGGACTCGAACAGGTAAAAAACATTCCAACTTTTCTCACGCTCAGTTTCCTGCGGTATTGTGTAGGCTCGACAATCTTATTTCTTCGTTTTAAGTTCAGAACGTTACTTGTACGACGTTTCTGTGTACATATATGTAACGTTGAGCTGCGTTTCTCGGTCCATGCGAATCGAGAGATCGCGTACTGGACTTTCGCCGAAACGACGGCGCCCACTGACCCACTGCTACTTACTTCCGCTGCTACGCAGCCTGCATGAAACCGCTGACGTCCTTAAACGTATATCGAAACTTCTCTTTCTTAATTGTTTCACAATTTAAATTATGGCTCCCCCACTTTGACATTAGAAGATAGAATCAATATCGCTGATTCGTGCGTAGAACTTTGTCGAACGATCGTTCAAGCATGGCGCAATTTCCGATTGCAGCAGTTCAATACATAACCCAAAGTATCGGTTGTGCAAGAGGAATACCGAAGAGTGGTCGATGACGAAAAAACATAGTAACCGCAGTAGCCAGTGAAACATCGGGAGCTTCGCCTTTGCTTACGAATCACTTTTACCGGTGCTATGTGACGGCCATAAATAAATCTCGTTAACACAGAAATCACTTTGCACCATTCAATAAGTATATGACTACTTCAAGGTTATCTTGTAATAAGTTTAAACAATCGTTCGCCACTAGTTTAACGGTCGGCGTGTCTGCACGATTTCACTATGAGCGAGGATGTTTACCAAGCTTATTCAGGCATTCGAAGGACGTTCTACGGGACGTCAACTCCTCATTGACCCACATACAAATAACAGTAACACCGGCCGGTGTGTCCAAAATTTTAAATCACACCACGAAACGATACACCAATCACTGTATTAAATTTTGAAAATTTTTGAAGTCCAAGGATGAAAGGGGTTCGATGGGGATTTTTTGAACGGTTACAGGTGACGATACCAAAGACCCTAAACTAGCATGCCAAATCAAAGATGGATACTGTGGAACATTCCTTTTCTACTTTGCCTGGTCAGCAGTCCATGGACCACTACAGGTATGTATATATTCTTTAATCTCCCGCATGAAATCGGAAGTCAGGAGTCATTTAATCTGGTTTATCTGGAAAAGAGCGAAACTCCAGGAGCCCCGTGACCTCTTTTTATCGAGAAAGTGCTCGGAAGATTTGCGTGCGATTCGATTGATTACGTTCTCTGTGGGCTTTTGCGAGTCCCACCACCGCTAATGCCAGCTGTCTAGAAGTATGAATATCGTGAACGTAACGGAAATGATTCTTGCGGTTTCAGTCGATTCTCGGTGAAATTGCAGCCGAGAACGAAAACGGCACACTTCAACAATTCTTCCTCTTCGTATCAATTAATCCTTTGCCCAAGACTGGTTTATAACTACACGTTTTTTCGTGGCGACGATCATGTTTATCACCTGTTATGCCACACATATTTTGAAGCAATAAATACTCGTTGATATCAGGATGTATCGATATTTACTTATTATCTTATCGAAGCGCAATTGATCGATGATTAAGTCGTGCAGTGAAAGGTATTCCGGACTTGATAAAAAGAGAACAAGAAAAAGGCATGCATGACAGGTGTCAAAATCACCAAGGGCACGATATAAGATTGGTCGCAATGTTACATCGACAAGTGCAACGAGGCGTTACGAGGCGAAGAAAAGAGGCTAATAATTGAATAACGAGGGCGTTGTGCTTCCAGGAAACCCCATTGGGGACAGATTAAAAAGGCAGGCGGAAATCCAAGCGACAAATTGGACACAGCTCGCAGACGAATGGTTCGCCGCTCAGGGGAAGATGGCTGAGAAGTTCGATGTTACCGTTTTGCCATTCACCGACAGAGTCCGTGATCTTCCTCCAACTGCGGTCGTCATTAATGGCACCAGCACCGACCAGTTGGCAAGGGTACAATAAATATTACGGTCATTGGACTCCCTTTGTAATAATAAAAACCATCCCTCGGCTTTAGAAATTTTACAAAGAAAATAGATGGATGTTTTCCTTGGCAAAGGGTTTATGGGTGCTTAGTTGTATATTACAAAAGGGTGGCAGGGTCAATTTCGCAGGAGTGACAAAGTTGCGTGTACTCGGAACCGGCGTGACGTGTAACAGGCCACCGCTCTTCCGTGTTTCCCCTGAATTTTTTCCGCCGCTTCGCCGAGTCGATGTCGCCGGCTCTCACTTTCAGTGCCAAAATACTTTCACCGTGGTCGCGCGAGTGCACTTCTCAAGTGCGCCTGCTATTTCTAATCTATTCGCAGCGTGTCCCGACGTCTTCCGAGAAATGTTCTCACTCGGGGACAGTTAGTTCCGCGATAGAAACAAAAGAGGCTATAAAACTCGGAGGGATGGAGCTTGTTTTTCAAAATGAGAAGTAGTAGGCTGCAGGATTTATTTTGGGTTTCTAGTTGAACTATTCGCGAATGCTGTGGGACATGGAAACAGCCCAGCACAGCGGTCACCTAACTGGCTTTGTCGACAAAGCATTAAAACTGTTGGATCTGCGGCAAGTTATGATGGAAGTCGAGACGTCGGTGATGTCTAAAGTTTCGTGCACCGCTTGTAAGGTCGGTGCTGGCCTTCTTCAGCACTACATCAAAGCTGGCAAGAGTGACGACGAGATTATGAACAGTATTTATCAGTTTTGCGTCTCCCTGAATATTCAGAGCTCACGTGTTTGCCAGGGCGTCACTCTGTTGTTCGGGGTAAGCTGCTTGCTTACTAACAAATCACCGAAGAAAAAACATTCCTCTACCGAATCTCGTTCATCTTTAATATAAATCCATTATTTTAGGGTGAAGTGATTTATGTCTTGAAACAAGTGAACATGGGCGCATCGCAGATCTGCAGCTTCGTCATTGGGGACGCCTGTGATGACGCTTACAATCCGCTTCACGAGTGGGAGGTGGCATTCCCACCGGTGAAGAAGCCTCCTATTAAAACTCCAATAGCCCCGCACGATGGTGCACCGACCTTTAAGGTACTCCACATTTCGGACACCCATTTCGACCCATATTATCAAGAGGGTACGAACGCAGAATGTAACGAGCCCCTTTGCTGCCGATTAACAAATGGTGCACCTTTGTCACCCTCGGCCGGCGCAGGACGCTGGGGTGATTATAGAAAGTGCGACACTCCCAAAAGAACCGTCGACCACATGCTCAAACATATCGCAGATACCCACTCAGTGAGTAGAGTTCTCAGATCGACAGTCAGTCACCTTCGGAGGGTTGTTAATGACCTTGTCTCTCATTTACACAGGATATAGATTATATTTTGTGGACTGGTGATTTACCCCCACACGATGTGTGGAACCAGACGCGGGAGGAGAACTTGAATGTCCTCAAGGATACTGTGACACAAATGATCGAGATGTTCCCAGGCATTCCGATCTTTCCAGCTCTGGGAAATCACGAGAGCGCTCCCGTCAATAGGTATTATTGTACTCCGAATGATTTCCTAGTTGCGGTTTGCGGAATTCTAGAGTCTAGAGGTCGCCTAGAATAATAACTGACATAATTCAGGCTCGGAAGAAGTAAGCCAGCGTGACATTTTATTTCCATAGTTTTCCACCGCCGTTTGTGCCAAAAGATAATGACGTGTCGTGGCTATACGACGAACTCGACAAACATTGGAGACGATGGCTACCAGCTGGTACTTCGCACACAATACGGCGAGGTGCCTTTTATTCGGTCTTAGTCCGACCCGGCTTCAGAATTCTCTCTGTAAACATGAACTACTGTAACAACAAAAATTGGTGGCTGCTCATTAATAGTACCGACCCAGTGAGCGAGTTGCAGTGGCTCGTGTACGAACTCCAAGGTGCTGAAATGAACGGAGAGAAAGTTCATATTATAGGACATATTCCGCCTGGGCACTCCGATTGCTTGAAAGTCTGGTCAAGGAATTACTATCATATTATTAACCGGTTCGTACACGTGAAAATAATGTGTGCCAGTTGAAAAATTTCCAGATGTTCGGTCATTTGTAAAGGAATTTGAATTCTTTAGGTATGAGTCAACAATCACAGCTCAGTTCTTTGGACACACCCACTACGACGAGTTCCAAATCTTTTATGACACCTCAGACTTGGGAAGAGCATTGAGCATAGCTTATGTCGGACCATCGGTCACACCGTACTACGACCTCAATCCCGGCTACAGGATATATTATGTGGATGGCGACCATCCGAAAACAACAAGAGTGAGTCAATAGAATTCATGGATGCTCGTACAGCAGTGTTGGCATTTTATTCACGAGAGAAGAATTCTTGATTGTATTATAGATGGTTGTCGACCACGAGACGTGGGTGATGAACCTGAAGGAGGCGAATCTCTATGATTACCCTATTTGGCACAAAATGTATAGTGCTCGACAAGCATATCAAATCCCTTCTCTTCTGCCCAGAGATTGGGACTCCTTGATCGATAAGATGAGCAATGAACCATCCCTGTTTGATCTCTATTATAAGTAAGTATAAATTCAAAACGTTTCGTTAGAAGATCGCCAGATATAAACAAAGCCTTCTATTAAATTTGGAATGCGAAAAAAGTAAGGAATTTTGCTTCGTTCCCAGGCATTATTATAAGAACTCTCCAGTGAGACCTGGGTGTAATGACGAATGTCGAAAGAGGCTGCTTTGCGATTTGCGAAGTGGCAGGAGCCACGATCGAAAAGCTCTTTGCCAGAGCTTAGAGTCCAGAATAGATAATGAAACGAGGACAGGATGGAGAGCCTGGATTTACAACGGGCTCGCATTATCGTATGTACAGAATTGGTGGCAGGACAATTACGCTGGTGATACTGAAACTAACCGCGTCATCATGATATGATTACTCCACCACTCTTCTAATATTCTCGCACAAGTAACTCACACTTCGGTTTGCGATTCCCAATCTTTTTCATCCGAAAATACAATTGGTTGAGGTGCCAAAGATTACAAAGTTAGTAAGGAAATCTTGCTTTAAGAAACGATTGGAAAGGACTGATGGAATCCTAACACAATTGCTCAATGTGTAACTAAAACTAAAGTGCCTTGACAAAGCAGCTTGCTATGTGCAGGTGATTTCGGCTTCGATATTCTGATGCTATATTTTCGTGTATAAATCGTTGTATGTTATAATCGAAACCGTAACATTAAGCAAAAGTTTAAGCTGCGATAGAAATTAATAAGCCTAGCAGAATGATATAGGATAACTCTTTATAGTTTATTAATAATACTGACTTAATGAGTACTGACACTGTGATATTAATAGTACGGCATTGTTTTAGTGTCTTTATATTAAGACCAGTTTGAGTAGTCGCATGGGATTCACTAGAGTCTTGCCAATAATTATTATCATAAAAAGGGAAGTGGGGAAAATAGTTCTAAAGTACTCTTTTTATTGTTCATTTGTTACAGTGGTTTCTTTGCATCACGCATTTTACGGGAACCTCCTTCCCCGCAGCTTTAACGAATACACGTTGAGATAAAATTAACACTCAGTACGATTAGGTTGCTAGGTATACGTATGCGTTAATGTAAGCACTTAGGATACTATATTTTTAATAAAAATGCAAAAGAAACTGTTACGGAATAAGGTGACCTTTTACGCTGTATATACCTGAGACGCTTCCACCTTTTTCCTAATGAAGATGACACCAAATATTAGACTGATATAAAGCACACAGTACAAAAAAGTTATAGTTGCTAGTGTAAATATAAGAAAAGCTTCCGAGAGCGAGGCAGTACGTAACCAGCGGTGGTGGTGATGGTAACACAACTGGTGACAATTCTATCTCATCAGTTCTATTGTAAGTAGATGATATATTCTATACAAATTAATATTGGCCATGCAACATGGCTTCGTTTCCACTAATATTAGTCCTGAATTCTTCCTACAATCACATAAACAAATAGCAGATTGAATTTGATATTTTAAATTGCCCTTTTTCTGTTACAGGATGTCGGTCTTCATGGCAATTCCTAGATTCGCGTACAATTTACCGAAATATGTTCTAGGCCTGGGATAATGTGGCAATGCCGATATGTAATGATGATCGAAGGCAACTTGTGATGTTAAGTTATTGGGAGTTTCATTCGATCGCTGCTCCTTCGTCGCAGTAAAAGGACGAGGCCATAATCGAACTAAGGGCACTTGTGGGAAGCGCGAATTATACTTATTAGATTGCTATAGTAAGTTCAGTAAGAGCGGTCTTCAAGCGAAAATAAAGTGGATAAAGGGCAGGGGGTAATCTTTTAGAGAGCGCATTCCACGACAGATTGGCCTATACTCCTTTTGCTGGAGATAAAGTGAGCGCAGACATTCGTATTTATTCTTGTGAAATCTGGGGACTATTCAGGTGACTTCGATATAGCGCCTTGGGTTGAATGATGTAGCATATGAATTGGAGAAAGGGGAGTAAATTATAAGATCGTTGAAGGTACGCCATCATTCCTAGATCGATGGATCTGCTTATGTGAGAGATTATCGCGAATAGGGTGGTGCTTAGCACGCTAAACTAAATGTAGATTTATTTAAAGATTACCTATAGGAAATCAGTATTGGAGAGACTCTGCAAACTTCACTGAACTCATCACGCTGACAGTAACTCCTAACACATTATCTACCGTCCTTGATTCATCTTGCCACTCACTAACAACCGATTCAGCTGGCAGTCGAACAGCCAATTAATAGGCTACCGCTAGATAAAGTGTTAACATACTGCTAGATAAATGTCATAAACAATGCAAAGAGTTACTGTTGGTTAGTGGCAAAAATTTGAAGCCTTAGGATTCATTCGAGTAAACAAGTCGGCTGAGATACAATCGTTGAGGGAACATCTCGGCCATTTTCATACAGGTTTTTACCTGACACTTTGCGTTTACCTTGAGGATACCTCAATAGCATAACACAGTACGTAAGCAAGAAAGTAGTGCCAATCGTGGGATCTGCGAAGGCAATTTTTGGTTCTCACAATGAGATTAAGCGACCCCACTAATGATAGGCACGTGTGTAGTTGTATTTTTAAGTCGCAGAACTGTACATAACTGAGTAGACATTGTTTATTTATATTCAAGTCATTTTGTGTTAGCAACTCTGTTATTAAGCATTAACTAAAGTTTTTCTACTTTCACTTGCAACTGACTTTTACTCATTTACCCAATACCCAACACCAAGAAAAACTTGGGAAGAAACGACAATCCCATTTTGAAAACCGCCGCCCAAGTAGTTAGGGTGCGCTGGTATATGATTCCGGTCACCTTCCACTATATGGAAGTTCCTCTATACTTTACTTGGTCTATGATCTCTTACGCAATTGAGTCGACGATTCGCCGAAAAACTCAAGGTCAGAGCTGCGATAGAGGAACAAGAGGCGGACAACCAAGGAGGCTACGAACGTGTGAATCTACCGGTATCCGAACACGGACTATATCGTGAACCGCCATCTCCTAGGACGGACTCTCAAACCGCCACGAATCGATAGAGAGGATTCGCGATTGGAGGTCACCGGTAGGTCACATCTTCATTCCTGTTCATTCCTCATCGTGCAAGCATCGCGATTCTGCTGACTAGGTGAGCCTTGTCGCTCTGCGACTTTAATTTCCCTCAGATTGTAAGAAAAGTCTGCTTCTTTGAGTTTTCTCTATGGTACGAGCCATCCGTATACATTCGTAAGCCAAATTCGTGATTCGGATTGAGTGAAGGAACGCCGATAAACGAATTCTTGTACAGTGAACGTGGTCTTGCAAGAAAATTCTAATTTAAGGTCGTTGAATCGCAAATTAGAATACTAATCTATCATGCTAGCACCGAGTACATAATTTCCGCTGCTTGTAATTTATGTGATAGACTACGAAATGATGTAGCCAGATTAGCTCACTGACCTTGACAAGGTCAAACGTCATTGAACCGAAAATTCAAGAGTTGTACCGGCTTTTCCAATTTTCTGGCACAATTATCTTTCCAAGCCCACTTGCATTTGTTCCATTGAAGATGGTCGCTGTGCAGCCTCACTGCAATCCGAGACTGTGCGCGATGTATTTTTAGATTGCGTCATCGATTACGCCGGACAAATGCACATCTAACCAACGCGAAATTTCCGTTGTCGTGGTAATAATGTGAGGCAATCTGTTTGCTAATATGAATCGCTTTCTTTGACGTATAGGGTTCTATTCGCACAATTAAGGAGTTGTTGCCGCAGTTTCACGACAATGCCGATAAAAAGCATCAAAGCTCGCCAAATCTACGACTCTCGTGGTAACCCCACTGTAGAGGTAAGACCCTTTAAAAAGTGCAACGATTATTAGTCTGTAATGAATAAAACTAACAACGATCTATTATTATGATAACTAGGTCGATTTGGTCACTGAAAATGGACTCTTCAGAGCTGCAGTGCCATCAGGTGCATCCACTGGTGTGCATGAAGCCTTGGAACTTAGGGACAATGATAAGTCCATGTACCATGGCAAGTCTGTCTTTAAGGCAGTTGGTAATATTAACACCATCATTGCACCTGAACTCATGAAGGTAATATAATAGAAAAACCATAAGTATATGCCATATAGTTCACTAAATGAACTAAAGATGATACTAAATAATTGCACTACATTGATAGGCCAACCTGGAAGTCACCCAACAGACTGACATTGACAATTTACTCTTGAAAATTGATGGCACACCTAACAAGTCTAAATTGGGTGCGAATGCCATTCTTGGTGTTTCATTGGCAGTCTGCAAGGCAGGAGCTGCCAAGAAGGGTATCCCATTGTACAAGTATGTAGAATGACACAAAGCAGAAGCAAAACAATTAACCATGAATGTAATTTTAAAGACATTGTTGTTACTTTCCAGATACATTGCTGAATTGGCTGGCAATGACAATATTATCCTGCCTGTGCCTGCATTTAACGTAATCAATGGTGGATCCCATGCTGGCAACAAATTGGCCATGCAGGAATTCATGATTCTGCCAACTGGTGCAGCAAACTTCACTGAAGCCATGAAAATGGGAAGCGAAGTCTATCACTACTTGAAGGCTGGTATCAAGAAGAAGTTTGGTCTGGATGCCACTGCTGTAGGAGATGAGGGTGGCTTTGCACCCAACATCCTTGAGAACAAGGAAGCCCTCAACCTGATCATTGATGCCATTAAGGTTTGAATGTCAAATAATCAAAAACAATATTTGCCTAAGATCGTAATCTCTACTAAAACGATTTTATTTTATTATAGGCTGCGGGATATGACGGTAAAATCAAGATTGGTATGGACGTAGCTGCATCGGAATTCCACAAGAACGGAAAATACGATCTGGATTTCAAGAATGAGAAATCCGACCCGGCGACGTACTTGGAACCGGACGCGTTGAAGAATCTCTACTTGGACTTCGTTAAGGAGTTCCCTATCGTCTCGATTGAGGATCCGTTCGACCAGGATGGATGGGAATCATGGACTGCCTTGACAGCTGCCACACCAATTCAGATTGTTGGTGATGATCTTACCGTAACTAATCCCGAGAGGTAAAATATAAACAGAATTCAATGAAAGCATTGTAACGTTTCAGAATTCATATAGAACTTAATAACTATTTGTTCTGGTTCGCAGAATTAAGACCGCAATCGAAAAGAAGGCTTGCAACTGCTTGCTTCTGAAGGTTAACCAAATCGGAAGTGTAACCGAATCAATCAACGCACATAAATTGGCGAAGAGCAGTGGATGGGGTACTATGGTATCTCACCGCTCAGGTGAAACCGAAGACACTTTCATTGCCGACCTTGTTGTTGGTCTTTCCACCGGCCAAATCAAGACTGGCGCTCCTTGCCGCTCGGAGCGTTTGGCCAAATACAACCAGATCCTTCGTATTGAAGAAGAACTTGGTGCCGCAGCTAAGTTTGCCGGAGAGAAATTCCGCAACCCCCAGGCTTAAAGATGCGAGTAAAGCAACTCTTACTCGTCCTAACTGGGTTCCGCTTGTTCTTAATTGTTCGTCAATATTGACGTTACTTGTTCAAAGAATTGGAAAGAGAACGGGATAGTGAGAGCCGCGTGCCCATTTTTCGTAGCATGACACGTTGAGGAAAGCATCGAAAGCATTGTAGGTATAGATCCAGACACGGGATAGTATTGACGGTATTATCAGAGCAAAAGTTACGATGAAAAATGTAGTATAACATATTTTATTTATCGCGTCGTTTTAGTAATGCAAAGGTACTGCCGAAGTCAAAACGAAACGGAATAAAATCACGTAAGGCAGTGCCAGAACGATATCTTGACGCACACATTGTGCTAAGCACTTGTTCACTGCGCGCACCAGAAGTTTCTAACTGCCGGGATATTGTGTCACGTATACCTTCGGTTTTTCGTAAGAGAGTTTAAAGAGAGTTCCGAGGAAGGCCTGGTGTCATCCAACCTAGAAGCACAAGTCATACTAAATGCTAGACCGAACTGTATAAACCTTATACATAGCGAGTATAATGTTGAGCTGCGAGTTATGAAAGAAATTAACTGTTGACATAGAAACAAAAGATATATCTGTACAAATCCCGTCGTCAAAGGCATATCTGTACGAATAAATGAATAAAGATCAAATCATGACCAGAACATCGAAAACTTTACTAACCCGACCATATCCCAATCCTTTTAGTTGGGAAACGGAAATGTCGAAACTACCAATCTACGCAAATGAAGTTATTTGCGTCATCTTGCGAAACAAGTGTTTTGCTTTCAACTTCTCATTATTCAGCATTTACAGAGAGTATGATAACGCAGAAGGTTGGGAATAAATAACTAGGGCAGATTGGGAAAAGAGATGTGCAAGCCAAGATATTTTGTACTAGATGGAAAGTTCTATATTAAATCTAAAATATAAAATATATACGCAACCTGTATCTTATGCCACAAATTCACACTAACACTGCAATACTATCACGGGACATAGGAATACCAATTAGGAACTATTTGCAGCTTATTACTTAACATTATCTACAAAATTGAACATTACATACACGACACATTCAATAAACGTGTTGGCGCAATTATGCAACACCTGTCGTTAAAAAATCATTTCATTCGAAAGTAAAATAACACACTGGAGGTATATAAAAATCTCTGCAATGACCTATCTAATATTTTGATGAAACTGAAACATCTACGAGTTATAACGAAGTCTGTACAATTGGAGCTCTTGCTTTCGCGTGCTGTGTCACTAACAATACGGACTGATGACTATATGAAATTAAATATAAAAGTAATTCGTCATTAGTTCATAGTTATTTACACGAGACTAACATATTGCTATCTAAACCTTTACTGGAGTATAAATCTTGCCGTCATTTTCCTTCTTTGGCCTGGTGATCCACAACAGATTGTCTTGCTATAAAAAAAACAGTGTGGATTAAATAATTTTATCAAGACTGTTAACGAATTACACAATCTATCGCAATTACCTGAAAGTAATCTTCGATCTCTTGAAGAGTGCAATCCTTCGTCTCTGGTAAGGCGAGATAAATGAAGATCGCTTCTAAAAGGGCGGAAATCCCGAAGATTGCAAAGATACCGGCGACTCCCACAGCTGAATTCACCTGAGTCACCATGTAATGTTAAAAATTGCAAAGAGACAAGAAAGAATTGTTTGCCAAAGGGGCGCCTACCATTGGAAAACATTTGGTAACGGCGAATATCAATATATTCGAGAGGCAGAAGTTGCATCCACCACCGATGCCGCGCGCTCTCTGTGGAAGTAGCTCGCCGCTCATCAAACCCGGAAGTGTCAGCAGCCCCAGTGTGTTTGCGCCCACGTATACCAGTAGGCAAACACCGAGAACGTAATTCTGGGACACAATGGAAGAATAATACAACGGTGACACAATACTTCGATTCGATATGCAAAAGGGAAGAGACAGTTTTGAGAAAAAACAGCCGAGCTATTCAGTCTGTATTGAGAGAAGTGTGTCCCAACAATCCCGGACACCAAATGGAAGAGTTCTGTCCTCTCCTAAACCTTTTATACCCGATACCTCCCCTCCACGCTCAGTCGAGCGCCCACCCAAACAAAACTTTCAATTCTCCGGAATATATTAAGAAAATATTAACTTACATCGATGTACGACGATTCTGTCCTCGCCATCATGTATCCAGCGAGTGCCAGCGATGCCAGAGAAGTGCCGAGTGCAGAAAAAATACCCAACGTCCGTCTACCAGTGTTTAGAAGCAAATAGCACGTCAGTAAACAAAAAGCGAGTCTTATGATCGCTGTCACCACAGCTGCCAAATAATTGTCCAAGCTATTGCCACCTATCAACAATGAAATAATTTCGTAAATTTAATAAAGAAGAACCAAGGAATCCTTCACGCATGTCTACTAGATTTTTAAGAAACAATTGTTCAGGGAACTTCAATGTTTACCGATATCCCTAACGAGATCCACCGCGTAGAAAACGATAACGTACGTCCCACTGGTTAGCTGAAGGATATTGAAGATATTGATGATAGTCAACGGTTTCAAGACAGCAGGATCAAGGATAGTCGACACACCCGAGACAAATTGATCCATCAAAGATACATTTTCACTTTTAGGAACGACATCCGCTCTCATTCTCGCTTCCAATATTGCGATTTCGATATTGACCTGTTAAAGCAAATGAACAATTTAGTTAAACACTTTCTCAAAGATGAATATTATCATAGATTATTAGAAGTGCGAAAGCTTTACCTGTTCCATGTCGTTTCCCCTGAGCCAGAGGAGAGCTTTCCTTGCTTTCTCGACCTTCCTCCTTCTGACAAGCCATGCGGGGCTCTCCGGTACCAAGGTAAGGGCAACAAAGGCGAGAGCAGGAAGTACACTACCGCAGAAAGCTACCACGTCCCAATTAAACGATGCACCGAACGTGTAGATCAAAAGGATCCCGAAACAATAGGATGCGAACGCCCCGCCAGTGAGGAAACCCCGCAATCCCGGATCGGCCATTTCGCTAAGTAGAACCTGAAAAAAGAATCGCAATCCTTCTTTTATTCTTCGATCCCCGGGCTCCTCTGAATCATTTCTCCCTGCAACTCTTTCGTCCACACTCCTTTTCCAGGGACAAGTCTTTATTTCGATAACGCAGAAAGGATTACTCAAGAGGACGCTTACTAGCACCAACTACAGATCACTCCGCTTGAGTGGCACGTAAAAAGACGCCGGAGTGAAACGTGTCTCACCTGCATTGGGACCGCCATCAATCCTACCGCGAAACCGGCGAGTATCCTTCCTGCCAGGATGTAGGATATGCTGCTGGCGACGCCCATAACGATCCAACCCACGCAGAGAGGAATCGCCGACAATTGCAGACACCCACGTCTACCGACTGCATCTAGGAAAGGGCCTGATAGCAGAGATCCCACGGGAGACGCCAGACTGTGCACCGACGCTAGACAATACATAAGATACCTGGGATTATCTACCTGGACTCAAACTGTCTTCCACCCAAGTTTCCCAAGTTACAATTGGACAACTGAGGGCTTCACTAATCTATTAATATTTCATGCTCTCTCCAGTCCCGAATCAGAATGTTTACAATACGAAAGTTAGTGTGGGTCAGGCAATAGAATATCCTTATTCACAGACCGCACACTTTTACCATGCCAGGGGATCTATAAAATCTAAAAAGGACAACAATTGCCAGCCATAAAACTCGAACACAATAAAGGCTTATACTCGTTGGTACATATCGCGAAATGTGCAACCAAAATCCAACGTTATACTCTCGATCAGCGTACCGCTCCCATCGTTTCAGAACGCCGTAAACCGGGCGCGCGCACACGTAAAGCTTTATTGTCGGCATTACGCTAGAGCATAACGCTTGGCGATTTTTCTCAAGATCAACGTTGGCTCTCGCCTTGACCAGATAATACTCGCGATCGGACAAAGGTCTAAATTTACCAGAGAACGCATACTTGAACTTATAAAATTCTCATAAACCTAGTTATTAAATTCATTAGATTTTTATTATTAATACAATCTTTAAAGTCTGTGTATTAAACATATGATTGAAGCTTAAAGTTTCATGTCACAAAATCTGGGAAGTTTACCTCGACAAATAGGAAGTGGGTCTCGATGCAAATGAGAGGAATCTGGACAATTATCATGCAAATGTTCAGCGCGCGCGCGCCCGGAAAAGGTAAGTCTGACACTCACACCGACACGTATAGATCGGCGCGAGATGCTTACTACCACCAATCACGGGATCCTTCGTGGTTACACTTGGCCTTGACTCGCATTGATAAAAATCATCCAATCAAACTGTATCTAGGTCAGTCACTACGTGTAGTGTGGCACTGGCACAGCTGTCAGTGGGTGCAATCATCAATATGGGGGCCACTTTGCGCCACCCTTGAACCTGCTGCTTGTTGGTTCTTGAACTCACCAAGGCGAGTCTAGGCAAGCTTTGCCACTTGCTACTTCAACGGTAATTTGCCCCAACAGAACGCAATTAAATTCGGGGAATTTTAGTACTTTTTCTTAAACTAAAGTCTTGTTTTATGACTGAAAAAATGGATGAAATAGCTGGTTGAGATGAAACTTCTATTTTTCTAGATTACAATGGATGTGGAAGGATGTCTCACCTATCCAGGATCCGAGTTCTTGGTCGACGTGCATCGTGCCATTCTCGAGTGCCA
Source organism: Ectemnius continuus (assembly GCA_910591665.1). Taxonomy (NCBI): domain Eukaryota; kingdom Metazoa; phylum Arthropoda; class Insecta; order Hymenoptera; family Crabronidae; genus Ectemnius; species Ectemnius continuus. The sequence continues at coordinate 14,762,640 of OU342861.1, forward strand.
ACTGTGGCAGAAGAATGGCACTGTAACCCACTGGCATTCCACCACCAGCGGCAAGCAATAAGACCGCTCCAGTTACCAGACACTACAACACATTCCGCAAGGACAAAATTACCACACCGTAGAAATCACAGAGAAGAGAATCCAAAGAATCAAATATTTCACTGTATCTCATTATCAGCATTCTTGTACAAAATAAATAAATGAGCTGCGGCACGTCAGCGATAACAGCAGAATAGTACTTGTCATTGACAATCCCTTCTTACGCGTTATCGATCTCATCAAAGATACGTGATTGATTGGAATTTCGATAGTATAGAGTTTAAAGTAGAATGACGTAATCTAGGAGAATCCCGGATACAAAGTAATTAAGTGGCACTCTGCTAATTCTTTAAGAAGATTAGAACGTCATCGAGAGAGAGGTAGGATCAAAGATTAATTTCTTTATACCGGAGGCTAATTAGAGAAAAGGTGCAGTGATCCTCGTTATCCTCTCGATAAAACATAGAAGGGGCCAAGGTAAAAATGGTTCGACAGCACCGGGCACGGAGAAATTAGGGTGGAAGGGTTACGCACGAAGAAATAAATCTATGGCTCGGCTGTCGTGGCAGGACGAGATTTACGGCGGTGCTCCGTTCCACCCAAGGATAAGCTACTTTCATGCCACTCGGAAGTTATCCCGGCCTTATGCTCCTGCCAGACGCGCTTTGCCAAACGGGGACTTATCTGCGTTACCCTGGTCCAATTTGTTCTGCCTGCACTAAGTAAGATTTAAACTTCAAGAGAGCTTTGAACTTCATCGGTGTAAGGCGCCAAGAGTACCGACAATTCATCCTCTCATTAGTTTTAACAGCTGTTTGACAGTGAATGGTGAGAAGTGGGGTGTAAAATGAGATTATGAGAAGTGTCGAGTGAAAACTACTATCGCCAGTGACGGATGAGAGGAAATGTATGTTCAAGACTGTTAGTAATGTTTAAAATGCGATCATCAGCCTACAAGATAAATTAATTATGGATCTTCATTAGTCACGAACACTTGTACATACGATCGGGGTATCAAAGTAACGTGACAGAATTGTTAAGTTACGCGGAACAAAGGAAGGCTTTCGTTTACGCCGGAAATCGCTCGTACCAGTCTCCTTTGTTTCCGTATATTCTCGAATTAATTATTTCCAACGAGCGTCTTTCATAAAAAGAAAACCACGTGCCCTACGGACAAGGTATTGCTCAACATGGACTAGCGGAAATAGAATTCTGTAGAGTCATTCCAGAAATGTAGATTATCATGTAGAAAACAGGATGACTTGTCTCCAATGGGATAGAGAGTCATAACGATACTAATCGTGTTTGCCGATATCTCGGAAACATATTATTATCGTAATTCGAGGGGCCACGCACGTCCCCAATCATCTTCGATAAAAAGAGCGCAACTACACGCTGACTCTGCGAGAAAATACATGATATGACAGAAATTATCCGCGAGTAAGAATGTTGAATGCTAATCAAACAACCCACGTGTTTCTACTAATCGAAACGACAGACTCAACTTGACCTCCGATCTATCTCTGAATGAAAAGGCATCTTAGTATTCTTCTCTTCGCAAGCCGACAATGGGATGATACACCTGCGATTGTATTACCTGTGCAAATACACCTTTTGCATTCGACGAGTACAGGGATATTCCTTTCTTCCCATGATAGGTTACTTTCACCACATCATTGTTATTGTTATTGTTATTCTCGAGATCATCGCAGACCTCTTTGATCTTCGTTACTTTCGGGAAATCCACGTTGTGGAACTGCAACATCGACTGACTCTCCTCGCTGAAATAAGAGTACCAGAAAATCTAAAGAATCTATCAGTTACTGTCCGAAATGATTTATACTCTCTAATCTCGGAGATTGGAATTTCTTTCCGGTGAGGAACATTTAATAACAACAACAAATCTTACTTATTGATTGATAGGAATTCTGAGAATGTAATAGATGAAAGAATTCCTAGAAATTATTTGAATGACCACGTGCTGATTATATTAAGATCCTCAATAGCTCACCATGAAGGTGGTGCCATCGTGATATGGGAAGTGTCAACCCTTGTCAGAACGTTTCTTCTGATCTTCCTTCAATAAATTTCACACTTCCGTGCTTTGTCCATCACTTGCACTAAATCAATGTACACTATCAGTTCGAGCCATTCGATGTTTTCCAATGATTTGCGAGTAGTGCATGCTTCTTATAGGACACGCCCACTGAAGTTACTTCATTAATTAGCACACCGGTATTTTGGGACACTTGCGTTGCTGTGGTGAAGGTCAAAGTTTATCCACGATCGAAGCCGATCGACACCCAAACATCGACTGAACGACTGTATAAGTCGCGGCACATAGGCTCCTCTTATCCCGGCGCCCCACTCTTCCGCACACTTAATCACGTGCACGTTCTTGCATATCTAGAGCAAATTCTAATTGCTGGTCAAACAACCGGTCACTTTTTCCGCTCAGTAGAAGTCACGCTACTTCCGTAATCAACTTTCTTCTTTGATTTTTTTTCGAGAATTGCGTCTACAGTTTTGACGGCTCCGATTTACAACTCACTTTAATACAGTTGAATCTGCTGTCACAAGGAATTATGTTGTCTCGACTGGGATGATCTTTTCCAATGCTAGACAGTCACTTTATCAACGTCTCTTCTTGCGGCTCGAAACATCCCCACTACTTTTTGCCAACAGTCCAACACTTCACTTCAAATCCCTTCCCAATGGACCTTCACTTGAGATTGCTGGCGTAACGCACTTTGAAATAGAAATAGTTCTCTTCGAAAATTATTATATACTTGTGAACTTCGGATTATCTTTCTTCGGTCTTTCTTTTCTCTTATTTCAAAGGACTCCTTCTTCAGTAAAAAAAAGCACGTTGGAGTGGGAGGATATTGGTAGTGCTAATAATTCTCTATGTAGAAGAATGTTCAGTTTGCTTTGGTTCACGGGCCGCACACGACTGAATGGGGCAATCGTACGTGCGCGCCTCTTATAAGCCGCTCACTTTGATTAACAGCCTTTCTCGGCGAAGGATCGCGGCACGCTCGCCAGCTTCTCCAGGGCGGGCAGGCGACGCCGATCTGCAGACACGTCGGCCTTCGCCTAGCCAGGAGAGGAGCGAAGATCAATTCCAATGATCCCTGACTGCACGGACACAGGGCACGGCAAGTTGTTGGGAAAAGAATTGGATTAGCTTGCGGCCGCAGGCCTCCGGACACCCAACACCCAACACCCGTATTTCCTGCTTCGTTGGACACCTCGCCACCCATTTCCCCTCCCCGCCCGCAACCTACTTCTACATTCTAAGCCACGACCTTCCCCCATTTCCATTTATACAAAACCTACCTATTTATTTCCACTCAATGCTCCTTAATCCTTCCCTCCTTTTCAACTTCCATTTTCCACCCTTTTCTACGGAATTACCTGAGATTTTATTACCCCATAAATTTTAATATCCTAATACCCCGACGACAGTACTGCACAATATGGTCAAACGGCAGTAATTATATTTTCATGGATTACGAGCCAGTACTAATTCGAATAATCGCATTAACTAATGTAAACTAACGACAAAGGGGTGGGAACCCCCTAGTATTAGGAAGCTCGCCGGGTAATATATACCTGACATTTAGCACAAACATCCTAGAAGCAGAGATGCATGCTGTGTGCAGAATGCAAGCACGCGTTATCCTTCTAATTACACCCTGGAGCAATCGTCGCCAGCAAGGCTAACGAGCCATTGCCAAAGCGTGTGCTGATAAAGTTTAAGAGTTACGAGGACACATGGAGTTCCTCTTGTACGACCAGTCAATGAATTCGTTTGAATTGGCAACGTAAGAAAATAGGCCTTCAGAGCAACGTTTCTCAGAGGCCATTAGAAGGGGTTAACGCTCGCGAAAGCTGTGCTAGATGTTCCGACGTTAGAATGAATGCTGACGCAAGCCCAATATATAACAATCAAATAATGCCATAATAGAAGGCGAGGAAGTGGAAGGATCGAGGTGGATAACAAGATTGCCAACGCTCCTCTTTCTTCCTCTCGATCGACTGAATCACGAAAGCGTTGGCCCCCCGATGAATTAGCCAGCGCTCCTCGCATCCGGATCGCTCGTCAAGAATCGTCAAGAATGGTCACGTCTGCTAACCTTGACCCGTTATTCAAATAACTCGTCGACAAGGCCGACGACTCAACTTGACCGATTGCATTGAGCCTCGTGTCTACCACTGTCCGACCTAGAACACCTACTACACCAATTACCTCAATTCACTGATTGGAGAAAGTATCCGCTTCGAGTACGCCGACAATAAGTCAATTGTACCCTTAACTTGCCTCGACTAGAAAACTTCCTGTCGACACTACCAACAAATAAGCAATGTAAGTTAATGCAATGGAAGCCTGCCAATAAGATTTGCACACTGAAAACCTATCGAACGATGTTCGTCGATTCAATGGGATCTTTTATGAAGTCGACAAGCTGATAGGAAAAGATTGCCAACGAGGAGAGACAGTTATTACCACGTTTATCAGGGTTCCCCATCAGACTGGTTCCTCGCTCGAAAAAGGGGCTGACGATGATAGACCGACTTGACGACAACAGCTTGAATCTTGCCTTTCCGCGCCTCCCATTTTTTCCGCTTAGATTCTCTCCCCTTTGAATTTCCCTTTTTATATACCTGTTGTGACTAATAAAGGAACGCGCCGATTGCGAAATACTTTGACGGCATCAAGGTTTCTCTGCTATATATTCTTTTAATTCGCAACGAATACTAATTAGTAGAATAAAACGTAAATAGGCTGCCGAGCCAGCTTGAGTATTATCGGTAGAACATTCTAATTAGGATGAGAAAACAGATGCTATTGAAACTGGAGAGGGAACGTGGCTGGTAAGAGCTCCAATTAATAGTGCCAGCACGTAGTTTGTCGTTTCCGCGTTCGCGAGTAATTCCGCATTGGTTTACGCGAGCACCACGACCCCATTGCCTCGGGGAGCGCGTAATTCAACACCGTGTCAATGTCAGCCTAGTCATTGCCAGTCACCTTCCTAGCCTCGCGCTATTCGCGGATAAACAGTGAACGGTGCCGACGTAAGAGCGCCTCATCCTTCCTCTCCCACCTGTCAAATCCATAATAAACAGCTGCAACAAGTATTATTTAACTTCAAGCATTATTTGACCATCACTATTCAACTGCAAATGGTTTGGCAAAGTCCTTCGAGAAGAAGAGGAGTGTCAGATAAAATTGCGGCGTGACAAGATTGTGGAAAGGACGGGTGGAATGGATGCGGCAAAAGGAGAGGCAAAAGGAGCAGACAGTATTTTTTGCTAGCGCCACCGCAACAGGAATATTTCTTAGCTGATCGGGAGGACCATTTATCAGGATCACGTGGCAGACTTCGCTAGAAATATTTCTTACGCACTACGAGAGAGTGCTGTCCTGTGATCGATGACAGTCCGTCGCAAAGGGCGCACTACTCAATGATTATGCTCAACTCTATCTTCCAACTACTCTCACTCAAAGAAACTTTCTTCCCACACTTTCTTTCGTGCGTATATCTTTTTGCGACTGCGTACTTTCTTCGTTCGTTAGCCACTTCCTGGTGCGAGGCAATCAGTGCATTCGAAAAACTTATCTGAATCCGTCTGGCTCATTCGGAGGGAGACCCTGACACTTGGGGTCGGCCCGTCACTACCTTTGCACTTCATTATCTTTTTCTCTCAGAAGGGGGAGGATGATTCTTATCGATTTCGGAGGGGTTGTTCCGTATTTACTTTGCTATTACACTCCATCTTCTAAATCTGGCGCGAAATCTACCCCAGGGCGAACGATAAACGTCTCATAATGCTGCTGATTATATCATTTTGCAATTCACGGAAAATACCTCCTTGCATATTCTATGTTCCTGTTACAAAGTTGAAAATTTTTGGCCCAAAAATTGTAATATCTTAACAGGAATATATGATATGTGAGGAGGTATTCTTGAGCTCTGACGTCACGAAAATTCCTGGAATTCGCATGACGTCACAGCCGGAAAATACCTCCTCGCATATTCTATGATCCTGTTACAAAGTTGGAAATTTTTGGGCCAAAAATTGAAATATCTTAACAGGAATATATGATATGTGAGGAGGTATTCTTGAACTCTGACGTCATGAAAATTCCTGGAATTCGCATGACGTCACAGCCGGAAAATACCTCCTCGCATATTCTATGATCCTGTTACAAAGTTGGAAATTTTTAGGCCAAAAATTGAAATATCTTAACAGGAACATATGATGTGTAAGGAGGTATTCTTAAACTCTGACGTCACGAAAATTCCTGGAATTCGCATGACGTCACAGCCGGAAAATACCTCCTCGCATATTCTATGATCCTGTTACAAACTTGGAAATTTTTAGGCCAAAAATTGAAATATCTTAACAGGAATATATAATATGTGAGGAGGTATTCTTGAACTCTGACGTCACGAAAATTCCTGGAATTCGCATGACGTCACAGCCGGAAAATACCTCCTCGCATATTCTATGATCCTGTTACAAAGTTGAAAATTTTTGGGCCAAAAATTGAAATATCTTAACAGGAATATATGATATGTGAGGAGGTATTCTTGAGCTCTGACGTCACGAAAATTCCTGGAATTCGCATGACGTCACACCATGAAAATACCTCCTCGCATATTCTATGATCCTGTTACAAAGTTGGAAATTTTTGGGCCAAAAATTGAAATATCTTAACAGGAATATATGATATGTGAGGAGGTATTCTTGAGCTCTGACGTCACGAAAATTCCTGGAATTCGCATGACGTCACACCATGAAAATACCTCCTCGCATATTCTATGATCCTGTTACAAAGTTGAAAATTTTTGGGCCAAAAATTGAAATATCTTAACAGGAATATATGATATGTGAGGAGGTATTCTTGAACTCTGACGTCACGAAAATTCCTGGAATTCGCATGACGTCACAGCCGGAAAATACCTCCTCGCATATTCTATGATCCTGTTACAAAGTTGGAAATTTTTAGGCCAAAAATTGAAATATCTTAACAGGAATATATAATATGTGAGGAGGTATTCTTGAGCTCTGACGTCACGAAAATTCCTGGAATTCGCATGACGTCACACCATGAAAATACCTCCTCGCATATTCTATGATCCTGTTACAAAGTTGAAAATTTTTGGGCCAAAAATTGAAATATCTTAACAGGAATATATAATATGTGAGGAGGTATTCTTGAACTCTGACGTCACGAAAATTCCTGGAATTCGCATGACGTCACACCATGAAAATACCTCCTCGCATATTCTATGATCCTGTTACAAAGTTGAAAATTTTTGGGCCAAAAATTGAAATATCTTAACAGGAATATATGATATGTGAGGAGGTATTCTTGAGCTCTGACGTCACGAAAATTCCTGGAATTCGCATAACGTCACAGCCGGAAAATACCTCCTCGCATATTCTATGATCCTGTTACAAAGTTGGAAATTTTTAGGCCAAAAATTGAAATATCTTAACAGGAATATATAATATGTGAGGAGGTATTCTTGAGCTCTGACGTCACGAAAATTCCTGGAATTCGCATGACGTCACACCATGAAAATACCTCCCCGCATATTCTATGATCCTGTTACAAAGTTGAAAATTTTTGGGCCAAAAATTGAAATATCTTAACAGGAATATATAATATGTGAGGAGGTATTCTTGAACTCTGACGTCACGAAAATTCCTGGAATTCGCATGACGTCACAGCCGGAAAATACCTCCTCGCATATTCTATGATCCTGTTACAAAGTTGGAAATTTTTAGGCCAAAAATTGAAATATCGTAACAGGAGTACATGACATGCAAGGAGGTTTCGGAGGATTTTACGGGACCTGGGGCAAAAGTGGCAAAATTTAGTTTTTGTTGAATATCTCCTTTCCCAGTGCATGGAAAATTTTGAAAAAAATCAGAGACGTGCGCCTAGATGTCGCGCATATTATATAATTTTTTAGCCTTTTTGGAATCAAAACTCTGGCCGTTAAAAATCAAAAACGCCGTTTTTCGCCAATATCTCTTATACCGGTGGATGTATGACTTTGAAAAAAATCAAGAACATGCCTCTAGATGGCGCGCACATTATATAATTTTCTGAGATTTTTGAATTCAAAACTCCGGCCGTTAAAAATCAAAAACGGCGTTTTTCGCCAATAGCTTTTATACTGGGGGATGCATGACTTTGAAAAAAATCAAGGACATGCCTCTAGATGGCGCGCACATTATACAATTTTTCGAGATTTTTGAATTCAAAACTCTGGCCGTTAAAAATCAAAAACCCCGTTTTTCGCCAATATCTCTTATACCGGTGGATGTATGATTTTGAAAAAAATCAAGAACATGCCTCTAGATGGCGCGCACATTATATAATTTTCTGAGATTTTTGAATTCAAAACTCTGGCCGTTAAAAATCAAAAACGCCGTTTATCGCCAATATCTCTTATACCGGTGGATGTATGATTTTGAAAAAAATCAGGAACATACCTCTAGACGGCGTGCACATTGTGTAATTTTTTGAGATTTTTGAATTCAAAACTCTGGCCGTTAAAAATCAAAAACGCCGTTTTTCGCCAATATCTTTTACACTGGGGGATATACGATTTTGAAAAAAATTGTGAATATGCCTCTGGATGACGCGCATATTATATAATTTTCTGAGATTTTTGAATTCAAAACTCTGGCCGTAAAAAAATAAAAACGGCATTTTTGATTTTTAACGGCCAGAGTTTTGAATTCAAAAATCTCAAAAAATTACACAATGTGCGCGCCATCTGGAGGTATGTTCCTGATTTTTTTCAAAATCGTACATCCACCGGTATAAGAGATATTGGCCAGAAACGGCGTTTTTGATTTTTAACGGCCACAATTTTGAATTCAAAAATCTCAAAAAATTACATAATATGCGCGTCATCTAGAGGCATATTCACGATTTTTTTCAAAATCGTACATCCCCCAGTGTAAAAGATATTGGCGAAAAACGGCGTTTTTGATTTTTAACGGCCAGAGTTTTGAATTCAAAAATTTCAAAAAATTATATAATGTGCGCGTCATCCAGAGGCATATTCACGATTTTTTTCAAAATCGTACATCGCCCAGTGTAAAAGGTATTGGCGAAAAACGGCGTTTTTGATTTTTAACGGCCAGAGTTTTGAATTCAAAAATCTCAAAAAATTACACAATGTGCGCGCCGTCTAGAGGTATGTTCCTGATTTTTTTCAAAATCATACATCCACCGGTATAAGAGATATTGGCGATAAACGGCGTTTTTGATTTTTAACGGCCAGAGTTTTGATTTCAAAAAGGCTAAAAAATTATATAATATGCGCGACATCTAGGCGCACGTCTCTGATTTTTTTCAAAATTTTCCATGCACTGAGAAAGGAGATATTCAACAAAAACTAAATTTTGCCACTTTTGCCCCAGTTCCCGTAAAATCCTTCGAAACCTCCTTGCATGTCATGTACTCCTGTTAAGATATTTCAATTTTTGGCCCAAAAATTTAAATATCGGTTCTGGTTTTTTCCAACAGATAGGGTGCTCGGCGACCGATCTCTTTCGCAGTCGAAGTGGTATAGCACTTGCTAAAAAGCACCTCACTCATTGCACGAAAGGATAAACAGAGTTCGCGTCTTGGCAGGTGAACCACTCGAGGAGGAATGACACTCCAGCAGTTCGAGGGAAAGGAGACTCCTTACCGAAGATAAACTCGAGCTACCACTTTGGGAAATAGTATCTCTTCTGCGAATATCACTCCGCCAAAGGTCGCGGGCCTAAAGTGCTATCTTCTTACGTAAAAGCACATCAAGCCTTATAATGCGAAGGGGTTAGAATAATTTGTACTAATCCTAGAGAAGGAATAAGTGACAAATTCCCATTAGCAGGGAGTAAATGGATAGCGAATTATCTATTCCCGAATACGATAACTCGATTCAACATATCTGCGAATCAGCACTTAATATCTGGCAAGAGCCAAGCGAAAGCCGGATGCATCCTCGCATGAGAAATTCAGCCGAGAGGCAGTTCTGGCCGCAACGCGCATCTCTGCCCGACAAACATTTGCATTAGCCAAATGAATGTTTCATCCGGTGCGGGGCTTCCCATCAGCGAGGTTGGTCTTAAAACTTGATAATTGAGTTTCCGCCGCAGATAATTTCACGCCGGTCACTCGGTCTCCGTGGTCCATTAGGCCTGCACGAGAAACACGAGCGTCTTCTCTCGTGAAAGACAACACTGTACAAAAAAAAAACTCAAGGTCCCACACAATCGAAAGAAGGGAGAGATCGAGAACTTATCGAAGCCTCATAATCCTCCAGACGATCCGAAGCTTTTATTATAAACGGGACACTTTTTGTCGTTTACCCAATCACGCCGACGATTTATGGCAGCCGGTATTACGCGCCGGAGTGTCTGGCTTCTAATCTCGCGTCTGGTAGCTTAATAGAAACATTCCTCGAAGTACAGGTCTGATTGCCGTAATTCCGTGCGCTGCTTCGACCGGGAGATCATTCATTTTATGGAAGGCTTGGTAGGGGAGAAGGTCGCGCCACCGCCACTCGAGCAGTTGAGCACTTTGAGAAGGTAATAGTGTTATTACTGATCGTAGATTATTGCCGATAATCGTGAGGCGTGTGTTCGACCTGGATAATCCGTGTGTGTGTCTTGGCGGTGTCATCGGGAGTGGATCAGATCGATCGAGTTCCTCGTAAGGGTGCCCAGGCTGAATAGCTTGGTGGTAGACGGGCACCAGGCCCCAAGAGGGTACTAATTAAAGCGGGCGCGGACCGCTCCCACAAACAACCTCTCGATCACTATTAGTCCGCTCACCAGCCTTTGATTATAGTCTTCTGGATACGATAAATTACGGACCAACGGCTATCTCCTATAAACCCCAACCAGATTTTAGGAGCCAATGCATTCTCTATCTTCAACTCGACCAACCCGCCACTCTCCACTATACTACCAACAAACTAATCTCCAGTAGCTAATGGCAATCATGAAATTCCAATATTTTATGCAACAGAGAATTCAAGAATTTACGAGGGAATAACAAAGCTAATAACGTCACAGTAACTCTAGCGTCAAGTTTAATGAACCTAATTCGATTTTATGAGTGGTTATCTGTGCCTGTTCCCACAAAACATTCGAAAAGTCGGAAATATTTAATACAACTACTACCTTAAACACAGCGGGACAAGGTTGCCCGTAACTCTTTGGGTCTCGACTCGAAGCAATCTGAGTGGCGCGCCCTTTTTATCGGTCGGTGCTTCACCTACAACCCCCCCAGCCCCACTTACAAACGAGGGATCTTTCATCTCCGACTCTAGACTGCTAGACTTCGTGACGAAAGTTTTTTCGCAGGGCGACGATGATCTCCAGAAATCGACTTGTGAGGAATGATTGAGCAGTGTATGAACGGCACGTGGTGTTCGCATGAAATTCGGGCGTGTCAGGTGTGGGGGAAAACAGGACTATTGGCCCGAATTCGAAAATTGCACGGGTAACGACGGACTAACGACGAACCAATCTGAAGGAACCGCATTGCGGTGTGGGGATAATGTCAGGGAGAAAATGGAGATGTTGCGTCTTATAGTCGTGGAAGGCGAGAGAATGCATGCATGCCGTCTGCTCCTATTACGCTCAAGCTAAATCGGAGACATAGTTACCGGCAGGCGAGAACGTGCAGCTGCACACGTAGCATTAACGCGATCGTGATCCGCATTAGTAAGAGAATCGAGTGCATTTTTAATGAGCGCACCTGAAAGCACTGTGGGAACACGCCCCCATCCTTTTTCCATCGGAAACCGAATGTCCTATCCACAATCCTACATTTCACCACGCGACGTTGCACTGGAATTTGTTAACAGCAACATTTGCTCGTACGAATTTCAATACAAATTCATGGATGGAGGAACAATTTTGAAATCACACGGAGGTAAGCTCGTAGCTCGTATTTCAACTAACAGTGGACCGGAAATGCTCATCTATCTCATGCCTTCCGCAAATGCTGCCTGTCATTAGATGCTGCGAATCGGGGTCGCCATCGAAAGCTGGCCGCGTCTGTAATTAATGTTTCGCGTAATTTCGGCAAGGGATGGTAATCGAAATTGAAAGTAGACATCCCGTTGGGTGCTGCCGTTAATCAATGCTTAGATAACACAATCCATAGATTCCAACGCCCATTCATTTCAACCACTACGTCAAAGCTGTCCTGACAATAACAAGCAATCACCATTCGCGTACCATTGTTTCCTAATAAATTTATTGAAACCTCCTAACAGCCCGAATAATGCCGAATATTTAAGTCCGATCCTCGAAAGTGGTAGAACGTGATTTGGCCAAAAGGAGGGCGAAGATATTTTCGAATTCCAGGAAAGCCTCGCCAGCGTTCTAATTATCCCGATTGCAACCACTTCGCAAACGAGCTGAAGCGGATCCTGCCTCAAGATAAAAGTCCCTGCAGCAGAGAGCTCTATTTACTTGAGAATACGATTAACGCCACCGAGCACTAGCAATGTCTTTATAAAGCTATTCACCAACCATCCCTGATAAAGTTCTATCCAGCGAATTTCATTTTGCCAATGGATTACAAACAAAAGCAAGTGAAACCTAGCACAGAAGAATCCTACACGCTAATGAGACATCAATAAGAAACTATGTATCAATTAAGAATAACTACTCAGATTAAAAGGCACGAAGGATGAACTGATACTTAAGTGCACGAATGGAGAAGCAATTACAGGGAAGCTTTCCTTGATGCTCGGCGAAAACAACTACTCCAAGATAGTAAGACACTCTGCCACGACACTTTCTCTCAATTAGCACTGTTGTTTACCGATCCCAACTACTAAAGTGCATAAGCCTGTGTCCGCGAGCTACTTCTACGAGGAATCCTGCTGGGAGAGCTTCATCTCGGGCACGCCAAACTATGTCAGGACTTTCGAGCACCTAGTCACAAGAAGGTCTGTATGTCACACGGCGTATTACAAAGTAAACTGGCGAGGCCCCGCTGGAGCAGCGACGCGTTCACAAGTTTCCCGGCGAATTTCCTGAGAAATTAGACTGCAACCGCTCGATGCACAGTGGCTGGCTGGTCGACTTTAAAATTCCAGGCAAAAGGAAAGTGCGACTAACAAAGGAATAATCTCCTAGCTTGAAAAGCGAGCGGAATAATACGGGAAAGAATTCATTGGATGTGTGTCTTAATTATTTTTCACTGCTATATTGGCGCGTGTAATCCGGAAAAGAGTGTCTCCGGAGGACTGTTTCAAAGGCTAAATTCTACTGGTGAGTGAGTGCTCCGCGCAGCCTAGCAAGAAAGAATGACAGGAAAAAATTACATTTGCCTCGAGCACGGGCTTCGGGCGAAATTAGATAAAAGCGCGCGGGCGCGCGCGCGGATTCTTTGCGGGCTAAAACTCGTCAGGCAGGTCGCTCGCGCGATTAATTCGACGGCATTCCACGTGTGTCAGGAGCACGTTTTTTTCCCGGAGAGCGCGACTGCCAGGGAAGCCCCATTCCTTCGCCGTCCAATTGTAATAATCGTTTGTCTGACCCGAGTACTTACAACAGTCGTCCGCTGAATCCACGAGATATTAGACCAATCGACTTTCTTTCTTCTTTATCTATCAGCGAATCCACCCACGCCCCAGCCAATCGTGCAAAGAAAGTGCCTATTTTTACTGCTCTTCGTGCGCGCGCGCTTAACTAAGTTTTCATTGCCGAAAGAAATTGCCCGGGAAAGTTTGTTGATATTTGAAGTTAGAGTGGAGTAGGAAAATGGCGAAAATCTATGGAAAATATGTATGACTATTGCTTACGTGGCAAGGGAGCCGCACGTCAGGTCTCCCCTAAAGTCCGAGCAGTAAATGAAGCCAGGCCAGAATCTTACGACCTTCCATGCGATGTGCGGCAGCCAATGTCCCACCAGTACGCATACCTCGCCAGACATATAACATAGAACGAACGAGCAAACTTGGTCCGTGCAAGCACTGATCCCGGATCTGCGTCGTGCTTCCCTGCCCCCTCGGGAGAACCCACCCTTTCAGCCATCTGTGTACTCAAGTCCCTGTAAATTCGCCGTGCCAAATAAAGGTAGGAGGGATAAGCGGGAACCAAGAAAAACGGCTGTGTTCATTGGAAGGTGCGATGCCATATGCTTGGCCAAAGGTGGAAAGGTGACAAGAACCTTTGACCTGGATTAGAATACATATTTTACGATTTCCAATTAGTCATCTATTAATCCCGGGTATTCGAGCTCGAAATTCATTAAGGGACGAGTGTATTAATAGTTCCATTGAGTGCGACCGACTGGAGTGGAGTGCGACACGAGTGACAGGAGGTAAAAATCTTGGTAAGGCTAGAAAATAATATCTTTAGCCTCCGCGCTAGTTTAAGCTGAAAATGGTGTCAAGGTGTTGTGGCCCGTCGTGCCCTTGAATCGAATTATCCCTAATAATCTTTAAAAGGAGGACACTTGAGCGGCCGGGCGCTCGTAATGTTCGACCTTCATAAATCATAACTATTTTATTGTCAAAAGCAGCCTCCCCCCGGAATTGTTTCTTTCAGTGGCCCCGTGCGAGCGGCCGTGCGAGCGGCCGTGCGCGCGTTTCGCTCCATGCCATCGGGAATAAGGCCGAGAGTGTACGCGGCTTTATGTATGCGCGCCCGAATAAGCTCAATCTGTCACCGCTCATCAAATCCTCGGACACCGACCGCAATTTCAAACGAATCCGAGCCGGAATTTTCGAGCCCACCTCCACGCGGTGCAATAATTAATTCATTCGACGAACACTGGTGAGAAGCAAAATTAATTGACTTCATATTGAAATTGTCACTATCACAATTGCCGTTTTCAAAGATACGCTCTGAAAATTGGGGGTTTGGGAAATTACTGTGGTTGTTATAATAATTGGGAGAATTGAAATGGGAGGGAAGTGTAGTGTTCTGTTTTGGAAAACAGTCCGAACAATAGTTTGAGATAGCGGAGGACATGAAGAATTTACTAGCGTTAGGATTGCTTAATGGGGCGATCGAGTCTGATGTTTAATTCATCGGGCACATTGAGCAAATCCGTCCGCAGTAAGCTCTACCTATGGAACGGACGGAAAAACCTTAATGAATTATTTAAATCTGTCTCACCGCCCCGGAAATTGTTCCTCCAACCGGCACCTACCTCCCGGTGTATCAATTACCGGGCGAAAATGGAATCAGCCAACCAATTCCATCAACTATCGCGGAGTTCTGCGCCTGTTAATAGCGGGCCTTAATTATCAAGTTATTCTATCTAAAACAGACTGAAGGAACATGCTCTCACCGCGTAAAAACGAGGGTAAAAGTCTGAGTGAACTATGGACTAACCAAGACCGTAAAAGCCAAGTTTATTAATTAAGAAACTTCCCCAACAATAAGTCAGTTTTGACCAGGAAAATTCTCAAGGCACCAGGCAATTCTAATTAATTAAACAGTGCACTTAATTAGAGCTTGCACAATATAGGAAACTCCATATCTCGAGAGAAGCGGTGAGACTTCTGCTACGAAATCTAGGTACAGTACTTCTCTAACGAAGTTCCGGGAGAAGTGAACTTCCAAAGCTACGTAAATTGCCTTACTGATCCATTTGTAGTGGCCTAAGAGGAATCCTTGGTGGGTTTTAGTATGATTCGCCAAACGAGAGGGAGATCTTCGAAGAATGGCCGCCCCAGTTTTAAGTTTATCCAGGATGGAATGGTGAACGGGAAGAGTGCGGCCAGAGAGACATTTAATAGCCCGCACTTGGGGCAACTTTAATCCTGCAGGATATTAAGGACCCCCGCAATGTTGTCATCATTCGGGCCACCGGTAGAATCGTTAGTAATGGACTTTCCACATTTTGCAATTCAAATCAACTCTGTTTCCCACCAATTTTTCCGGACTCGCGATTTTTTTCTCTCTCGAGGAACGAATTTAAAAGAAATCTAATAGAGAGAAAGCAGTGGAAAGATCGCGCGAGAGAAAGTGATCTACATCTCGAGGGTGGGAAATCGGTGGGCTTGAAATATTGACGAAAGAAGGGTGAGATTTGTTGGCGCATACTGCTGCCGAGCTTTTTCCTGATTGCCCGCTGAAGAAAACGCCCCAAGAATAAATGTTTCATTAAGGGGGATTAGCGGAGGATTCTCGTCGGCGTTCGCTCCACCGCTCGGATCTTTTTCACTCTCTCCTATCGGCGCACTTTGATAAATTAATTGAACCATGCGACGCCACTATCTTACACAAAATCCTGTCACTTCATCTTCAGCGAAACTCATTCCTTTTAGGGCGGCGAAACAGATACGTAAGTTATACTTGCAGGCGCGACGCATTGAAGTTAGATTTTCCAGCGAGATGATTGATGATGCTCTCAAGAGAGGAAGGTGATATACTCGTAAAATCTCTGCACGTATATCAAAGTATATGCACGCAAAATTCACTAGAAATTCCTACGCCCAAGCACTTTGATTTCCCAGGAGATGAGGAAAAAGAGAAGTGGCAGAAGAAAATAATATCTCACCATCGGATACTTTTTATAACACGAAAAGCTCATCGACTCTTGTGAAACCTGGCGACGAAGATCGTGGTAGGGATAAGTAAAAGACACGATATCAGTCACAAACAATAATTTATTTGTATATAACTCTTTACATGCTGGCCCTTCAATCGGACCTTCACACGTCCCATCAAACTTTGGCAAATAGAACAAACCTCCAGTGTATCTATCGTCGTCCAGAAATGTTAAAAGTCAAACTCACCCGAGTCGACATCGATATATTTCACGTCTTAGGATTTAGGACCTTACAGATTCGAACCTGATACAGGTTGTAGAGACCTGTATACTCGAAATAGTGGCGCCTGTGAGATATTTGAAAATGCAAAGGGAATATTCAACTTGATGCTTCGAGCATATATTGCGAACAGGGCTGTAAAAAGTGAATAAGCAATATTCTTTCGGAAGGAGAGAATGAGCAGGCTTTGGAATACAATATCTCACTGACGCCGAGTTCATGCAATATGTGTACGTATATTACGAGGATCACGAATGAGATGAGATCCGACGGCGTGCAGTATGCAAATCAAGACTCATGAATTGCTTGCTGAATATCTTAACAAAGGGGCCTTGAAACTACTCACTGAAATTGGATTTAATTTATAATCCGAAGTGGGCACCGCCGTCGGATCGTCGACTCATTAAATTATAATTGCTTTTGTTCGGAATCGCTGAGAGGAGTGGACGATAGTGACTAGTAGATCGCGAAAATAGAGATATTTCTTAGATTAGAGCATATTTACAACAACTATGAAAAATATGGACACTCTTATTTGCGATAGGCTCTCTCCTCTCCTAAAACCACTCGATCGAGTCACTTCTGAAAAATATTCACACTTTCCGAGGACTGTCAATTATTCTAGACGAGCCAATGCAGCTTTTGTATTTAAGTAGAAGAAATCCCTTGAGAGTACTGAACTTATAATTGAATCACGTACAATGTGAACTGCCGGAGGTAGAACATTATTTCACTCCAAGGACTTGATGCTGCACTGGCTGGCGCGTCGAATTTTCAGGAGATCAAACACCGACTAGTTTACGTTTCGAGGGAAACACGAAGTCAAGTACACACCGCGACGTTCACTCTCCTACGTGCACACTCAGAATGAACTGCGCGTTCCTGTGCGATCCGTACTTATGTATATGTTCCGAGAATAAATTTTCCTTTTTTTCTTGGTCTCGTGATAAATAGCTAACGGCCGCAACCTCTTTGGTCAACTACCCTAGGCTTACTAGGTAAAAGGTCCCGTCTTGAATGGTTTCCTGTTTATGATTCGAAATCTCCGCCCCCTCCCTGCCTGCCTTCTTTCTTTATTCCTTCATTTTCTTCACTTCTTCCTCAACTTTTCCTTGGGGTGATCGTCGCATCTTAATTTTTATTTGGTGAAATCTTAGTAATTTGACACGGTATCCTAGCTCACCAAAAATACTATCATAGCATGGACTTTTTGGACTTAGAACTCGTAGATTTAACCTATTTAATCTAATTAGAAGACTATAGAGGTCGAGAAGAGAGAAAGGTAAGAGGTAAAGTTTTACATCTACATAAATCTACCGAGATAAAGAGCGAAGAGGAAGTTAAAGGGGCAGAAGTAGTCGCTATGAAACCGAAATGCCTACGCACAATACGATCATCCATTTCCAATAAAAATTTTACTGCTTTAATAAAATTCCCAGTATATTAAACTATTGCGCAATGACCAGATTATTTTATTTTCATGAAGCCTGGCAATGTTTCACGAAAATTCCGAACCCTCCCCAAGTCGAGCGAGTCCAATCAAATAACAGTAATTGCACCGAATCGAAGCTTTAATTCCCAGCACAATAACTTCGTTTGCTTCTCACCCGATTTCTGCATTTCAGCGATAGCCACTTGTTGCTTCACAAAAGTCTCGGAGGTCACCATCGATGCATTGGGAATACACTGATTTTTCAAGGACCCCGAAGTAGCTCCAACTTGTCGAACGATCGTTCAACTTGTCCCCAAGTCTCGTAGACGCTTAACTTCATTTTGACCGACTTACCATCCTCGGATATTTTAATAGTCTTTTTATTTTAACACGTGCAAATCTACTGAGGCAATGAGCTGCTTGTTTGCCTGATTCCCGACTGATTAATATCCCAATCAGTAGCATGCTTTGCGAAGTTAATGACGCGTATACATGGAACGCAAAAGAAATGTGAAATAGATCGTTAACGAGACAGGATCCGGATGCGCCTGGTTCCATCGTTCCATGCGAATCCATTGTCGGTAGGTTCATGCATCATTCATGAAAGCACCGAGTCAGCTCGAATCACCCATTTTCCTGGAGCGAAAAACACTAACCAGCCCTGTACGAGCTACCCTCGAACCGTGACTAGAAATCCTCCGGCTATCAATCGACCCCCACTAATTGAACCTAGCCAGAGGTAATTAAATCCAAATTGCCGTGATTCCGTGTTGCGGGTGCGCAACAAGTTTTATGCCAACTGCGAAAGCAATCGAAGAAAGCTCGTAAGGTTGCTTGCTCCATTAAAATGACGATGCTCCCTTGCCACTCATATCTTGTCATCTAAAAATAGTCCTTACGAGTGCATTCTGATGTACGTTCCATGCATGAGAGGCAAGGATACGCGTGTATCCAGCATCCCTCGAGTGGTGCTCGACTTCAAGAAGATTTTTATTGCGTCTTTCCTACCTTAATGCTCGGACGATTATTTTTATCCGTCGGCGAGCAAAGTTTCTCGCCAATATCCGCGGACTACCGGCCTCTCACATAACGTATATAAAATGTACAAAATATCTGAACACGAGCTTTCAAATATCTGCTAAAGTATCGACGAAAGTAGCCCAAGTCTCAGCGGATTTGAAACACATTAAAACTTCAAACTATCCTCGATATCCGAGGAGCGAAGAAAATGATGAATTAAGAGGTATAATTTACGAGCGGGTGATTCCATTATATACTTTGGGTTGAACCTCGAAACAATAAGCCGACGGTAATGACGAGGGTTAGTTATTGGAGAACCATCAAATTTGCCCATGCACCTCTTCATTACTGAAGGCGCAGCCTTTACGATCCACTTCGGGCGTCGCGTGTTTACAAAAGCTAACGAGGGAAAGAACAGCTTTTTTCAGTAGCGCCTTGAACGCGTTTAGTGCTTCTTGCTAGCTAGTCTTTGGCTTAATGCATCTTTCCGGGCGAAGACTCCTCCTGCCAGCTTTTCAGCCTGCATTTTCCAAAGCTCTTCTGCATCATCCCGCGTCGCAAGACTTTATATAGCCTTCCAAGAAAGCGAGCCCGCTTGCCGCGCACAATATACACACGTAGACACGAAATGCCGGCAAAAGCTCGAGCTTTAAGTGGTGATTACTATTCCACGCGCACCCCAAAAGGCTCTTCGATGAGTTCCTTCGCTTCCTTCCGCTCGGCCGGCTCACATCAGCCTCGAAAAATGATCCCCCCCAACTTTTTTTGCCAACCGATAGGCCCTAATATCGTGACGGGCGCTTTTCAGGATTATGGAAGACCGACGAACTTTATCATTAGGAAAGCAAGCCCGCAAGCCTATCTGAGATTGCTGACAAACGCAGTTCGAGGAACTTTATCCCTTCCCGGAAAGTGGCCTGTCTTTTAGATGGAAAGTTTATCCAACTATATATGTGTACACGTGCACCCTCAATCCCAGATTCTAAATGTATCTTGTACAGTAGTTTACAGAACCTGAAATATTCGTGACTCGAAAAATTCATAATCTTGACTGAGGATAAAAATGAAAAGAGTCTCAAGAGTAAAAGTTCACGGCCATAATATTTATAAGACTTTGATGGAAAGCTTGAGGGGGAAGGAGAATACATCTTTGCGTGGAATAGCTGAAAGACGCATGACTTGAGGTCGATCGTTTCCTTGGAGGCCGTTGCACTCGAATACCAATAGCACCGAGAATAAACCCAATGACTAGAGTCGTGCACGCTTGTGTCTTGCGAGACGTTACTATGCAAAGGCTTCTCTCTCTCGAATAAAGCAGCCCACGTGCGCGTCGTCGTAGGAATTCTCGCGAACTTCGATATTTCGATCCACTGCGAATTGCAACTAAACTCTGCTTGAAACATGTACTTTTCCTTTTCACTAGGCTTATAGACTCCTAGTTAGCAAAAGCCGTAGACAATGATTCGAATAATCGATATCTTAATCTGTCTTTTAATCCAAATATTAGTCAACATAATGCGATAATTTACACGCCAATATTTTTGCCAGGCATATTCTTTGAGTAGACTTCTTCTACTGAATTAATAAGATTCAAGAAAGTTTGGACCACCTCTGCCCCAGCGCGTAACTCGTAAAAGTTGAACTCTCGAAGTAGTATTCCACACCTTAGGCCACTTACTTCCTACACCCTCCCACACAAGTACAAACAACTCTACAAGACTAATAGACAATATCCGGAACTTTGTGTGTGGACCATATGATATACCTTTCATCAATACTGCCGTGCAAGTTGCATGCATATTCCCATGTATTCACCACTTTCACGCCAACTCTTTGTCTCCACTCGCCAAAACATGTTCGATGCTCGATTGACTGCCGGTTTAATATGTTAAGTATTGACATGCGAAAGGAGCATTTGCCAGGTGTGCTTCCAGTGTGATTAAACACAGGTAGCCTTGTAACCTAGGACAGGATCGGGGGTCTTGCTGCAGGACGGTCGATCGTAATGGTAAAGCGGCGGTGGCGGCGGCGGCGGCACCGGGCTGATGCTCTTTTCACGGGGCGTACACTTGGCGAAGACTTCCAACTTCTCAGACTTTATCTCCTTGGATTTGGCCGTCTCGATGCGTTCTCCACCACTCTCGGCGCTGGATCGCCTGTCTCTCGGGATTCCTCTTCCAGCAGCCACCAGTTCATCCTCCCTCTCGACGAAGTTGCAGATGCTGACTCGCCGTTCTCTCGACAGACTCTTATTCACGTAAGGGGTGGCTCTAGCGAGGACGTCCATGCGGTCGAAGTGGCAGCTGCTGTTCCCGCAACGATCCTTTTGCGAAGGCCTCGCCAACACGTCCGTTCTGTCGAAGTAGCAGATACTCATGCCGCGTTCCCTCTGCCCTGTCTGGATCGGTCTCGACGTCGCCAGCACATCCATCCTGTCAAACTGGCATGTGCTCGTCTGTCGCTCTCTCAACATTGGACTGGCCAGCTGACAAATGCTCATACCGCGTTCCCGCTGCAGTGGTTTCGAGAAGCTCTCGGCCTTCTCTAAAAGTAAACTAGTCCTTCTGTCCCCCAGGAGCAGTCGGGTCGACTCACTTGGCGGACGCAAACTTTTCACCGTGTCTGAATCCACGTCGTCCTTCTCCTCGAGCGAGGCTGTCTCTGCCAAGACTAAAGACTGAATGTCGAATGCACTCTTCGTCCGGCGAGGCGTGCCTTGCGCCGAATGAAGCAGGAACGAACTCGAGCCGACAATCACGCTATTCTGACGCGGCCGCGATTGTCCGACGGAGGAACAACTCGCTTGATGAACGCCCAGATGCTCCGCACAATGGATGTTGAATTTCGAGTAGCTCCGAGTCTGCGAACATTCCAAAATGCCCCTAGTTAACGCGGCCAAATCACTCTAATGCGTCTACCGCTTAAACGATTGGCGAGTCTTATGGATCGACCTTCCAACTAGCCGGATCCCGTTGCCAGTCCATAGTCTGCTCAACATGCAAATCATAGCTTCAGCATCATTACCATAAAGGACGAAGCGAAGCAGCTGTCAGTTGCATCCAGTCGGGCGAGTGTTACTATAGACGAACGCGTATATCACAGTATCGACTTTCTCTATGTCGACGAATGAAAAGAAACGGCCTTGCATCGGGATGCATTATGTGGTCGAGATAATATTCAGTGTGCTCCATTAAACATCCTTTAGGATTTTACCTTTCCGCGGGCAGATCTCATTTTCTCTTTAAAAATTTCTACCGCACTATGATAATCAAGGTGGAGAGGGAAGAGGCTTCAAAAATTCTAAATTACGCAAAATGTCTGTAAGCGCAATTTCCCTCTCAGCACTGGCGCCCTATTAATGAAGGTTTAATAAAGCAGCCTCTAAAAATGCAGTCAAGCGCACACTAAATGGCGAGTATTTACCCGCAATTATAGCAACTGCTGTTAAGCATGGAGGGGCTCTAGAATATTGTCACACCTACTAATTAGCCAGGCCAATCATCCTAATAGCTGCTAACCGAATCTTCAATAATCTATGCGGCTAATTCCCTATTAATCAGCGAGTCTAATCATTGGCCGCCTCCGCTCCCCATTATCCAAACTCCCCTCGACAACTAATTGTAGGCAGCGACGCGTTCCACTAATGTCGCTCGGCTGGAAAAGGAACAAGTCCGCCAAGCACAGATATTTATAACCGGCTAGTGACTCGGCCAGGTTGCGCACCAGAGCTCAGCACTGCTTTAGTTGAGACCAGCAGAAATTTATGAGGAATGAATCTGCCGATGACACAACCACTCATGGCTGACATAGGCGGTTCGTGTAACTCGCCCCCTTCGTTCATCCCCCTTAGGGAAACACATCCCGCAGAGGGTGAGAGCCATGCGTAATGCAGAATCTATTAATGTAACATTATTGAAATGATGCAATATTGATATCCATTGAAACTGCGTTTCCACATAAATATTACGCGAGACTACAATTATTTTGCATTATTCAGCAGAGCCTCCTATAGATTATTATCCTTAGTATTCGCCACGAGTTGCTGTGCTGTCAATATTTCACGATGGCGTATAATTCCGCTCACTGAAAATTACGCGGAATATTGGAAATAACTCTTTATCGCGGTACTCTCGATACTCAATAATGGGCTGCTTCCATGTTTATATTTCGCTTACGAGAATTACAAAGTTAGCGAGGGTTTCTTAAATTTCGTAGTTCGAAACGTCCAAGTGCGATCCTCAATGCGATGCCGATACTTCGAAAAGGACAGGCTTCTATTTCGAACTGTGTTCGAAGTTCGAAAGCTATTGGAAGTTCTGTCAAAGGCGCGAAACTGAAAAGCTCCCAAGCCGAAACTGCTGGCGGAACATGCTCCCTTTGTAATCCCGTGGTTATACTGGCTGCATTCGCAGCATTGCGAGCCCGCCAAATCACCATTGTCACGTCCATCTCGCGTGGAAAACAATCGCTCCCATTTTTGTCTGCCCAACAAGAATGAGCGGATTTCGGCGCTGCCTGCTATGTCTGATGCGAGGAATGCAAGCTGCATTATTTCTTAGGAAAGGATCAAAGAAATCTCTAAATCGCGTGTTCCTGCAAAATGCAACCTAGGAAGTTTTGATGAGATACCCTGTTCGTACAGCCATTGTGTGCTTCCATGTATTTTCTTGGCTATTGTCTAAGAATATTATACGTCAAGCATACAAATAGTCCGCAACGCCCAAATAAAAGGATAAATTTCTGGCAATCGTACAACCTAATTTCCCAATTTACTAGAACCCAGTTGCAATAGGATTCTCATTAGAAATCAATCGATAGACAAAGCTTCGAGTCTTGTCCTCGAGTAACCAAGTCCTGCGCCCTTCTCCCAAATGAAACTATCCCCAATTTCGTCGAGTCCTATGTCGCATCAAATGCCGAGGGGCAGCTGAAAGTTAGTGGACAGCCAAGACGAGCAAGTAATGGTGTTTGCTCACGTGGCATCGATAACTTCCTGCATCATCATCGCACGTATCCCAGCCGGAGCAGACTAACTCAAAGTTCATACGTGCATTGCGGTCTATGTAGCTGACCTCCTCGAGTGTTATCTGCTTCAGTTATTGGGCATTCCCAACCTCAGCCCAGCCACTATCGACACCACTTCCCTCCAAATCCTAATGCTTCCTACTAACGGAATTGACATACCCCGAGCTCATTTCATTGCAGAAATCTGCAGACAATTAAGGATCAAGAGAGACAATCGCGAAGAGTTGACCTTTTCCACTGAAAGATTTGTACGCAGCGGACAAACTGGCAAAAGAGTGCAATGACAGCAGACGCACGAATTCCTCGCAAACACTGTATCATACTATCATAGACGTCTGTCAGAGAGGATAAGCTGGACGAGGCGAGCGGAGGTCCGCGCATCCCGTTTTCGAGAACGAGTTAGACTTCAAACGAGGTCGGCTGTATTTTACTCTTGCCTTTTGTTAGCCGCTCGACTCGCCGAAAGAATCGACGAATTCGTTAGCGTATACTCCGCTCGACTCGCCCGGAATGGCGAGTACCATTTCCGAGGCTTCGATTTTCCCTGCCAATAAAAAGTCCGATAAATTGCCAGTGATATCTGATATTGAGCCTCGCGCAAGCTATTGGTTAATTTAGCCGCGCGAAAGAATTTAGCATGCAAGGCCAGATTCTCGAATTTCAATAGCCAATCCAAAAGGAATGCTCCGTCTGATATTGCCGTTCATTGGGGAATCGGAAATTAGTTCATCCGCGTAACAATAGCTGCGCCAATTATCGAAATAATCTAACAAATCATGCGCTTGTTATGGCTGCGTACGAACTAAGGCGGGCCGAGATCAAATACGTCCTTTATTATTAACATTTCATTATTAACCGAGCACAGAGTTAAACACAATTAAATGATGCGCCGTGCTTGATCAAACTCTAGAATAAATTGAATTAACCTTTGCCTTGCGTGGCGCACATGAATATACGTCCGATTCATTGGAGTGCAATTGACTGAAGCAAATTCAAGAGGCCAGGCGCATCTCCTCCACTAAACTACCAAGCGGATACACTCCAGTATTGGCAAGAAAAAAAGAAGCAAGCTACTAAAGAATATGAGTAGATGCATTGAAAGCTAACTAACAGCAGCGATTGAGCGAGGCGTCACTTGAACAGTGAGATGAATTGGAAAAGCACTTACTTGAAGTGGGTTCGGGTCGATGGCGCAGCTCTGTCTGTGCTGCTGTTGGAACTTGGGTTGATATGGTTCGAGCATGCGAATCTTGCCCCACCGATTGAAGAATAGAGCAATCGCAGCAACCCACAGTAACAGCACTAACACCACAATCAAAGCTTCCTCGGCTCTAACCACCACGGCACCTGGAACTGGAATGCCTGTTCCAACCACGTGCACTCCATTATCACTTTGTATTCATGCCGGTCCAGGTATCACCGGCTACCTGGACCTCGCCTTAATACCCTCGCGACAATAAAGCCAGGTGTGCGCGGGCATATGTAAATAAAGTCATAAATCCCAAGGTAAGCAATGCTCAATGAAACGGAAAAGCCGAGAAGTGAATTGGAAGTCGATAAAGTGCTGAGACATCTTAAGTAAAAGAAGGCGGAACAGTGGCCAACTTATGAAATTAAGTTAACAAGTCTGATCCTACATCTGCTTCCCATGGGAGTGCTGCGGTTTTGCGGGACACAAGGACAAGTCGGAATGGCAAAAGTGAAAGTTGTGGGTCAAGAGCAAAGCGTGGTATGGTCTTCCTCAAGGGAGAGTATGGTGGCACGTACTCACCATCGGGATAGGTCGAATTGATTTCAGCGGTGGCATCCAATTCCGATGGCATCGAACCAACTGTGTCGTCCGGGGCTTCTTCCAGCACCAATTCGATCTTTGTCACGTGTACTGCACAAACGACATCGTTTCCATTACAAACAGCCTATTCCCGCCTGTTCCGATCCCCTTCCTGATTCGCCCGAACCGAGCCGATGACTTTACGATAAAGATATTCATTTACCAATACAATTTCTACTTCGTTTCGAGCTCCTCCCTGGTTCAAGCCATTATACAATGCCTCTGGCTTATTCAATATACATTGTTGGATTCTGCTTACCACTGTCATTGATATCGTGCTGTCTACTCGGCGAGAGAGTGACATGACGATGCTTCCTCAATGTACCACTTCCCTCCACCCTGAGAGAGTTTCTTTCCAAGCTGCTCTGAAAGCAAACCAAGTGCAACCTTATAGAAGACCACCTTACAACTTTGACACTCTAGCATTAACTGTTATAAGAGAACTCGGAGCACTATGAAACCAGCCCCACACTTTTATGCCCTGCTCCCATAGAACAAAGTTTCAGGGAGAGCCAGAATCCTGATGGAATAAAAGTTTCTATTGGCGAGCGCCAGGGGATGAAACAATACCGGGGAAATATGAAAGGTGCCGCTCACGTGCGGATGAAGAGCTCACCGAGTAAACATACGTCTTTGTCAATAGCAGGCGGGGCATAAGAGAGAGAGAGGACGAAATCTAGGCGGATGCAGGAGAGGGTGGAAAGTTAAAGGGGAGGCTTGTTGGTGGCAAAGGTCAGTTCAACGGAAGAGCGCTCCTTTCATAAATAATTCAACGACTCCAGTGAAGCGCGTCTTGATATATCGGCCGCGATATATATCCGTCAGATGTGTTTCGTCCGGCGCGAAACGAAGCCGTAAACGTGCAACGTGCGCGCGCGACTGCCCGCCTGTAATTCCTTTCCATTCCTCTTATCGAATTCATTGTATTTTAGCGGCTCCCACCCGCTTTCCCCCAAAGCCTCGTTGCGCAAATGAGATTTCGCCTGGGGAAATTAGCATTTTCTACAACCGCTCACGTCTCACCCATCCATTGCTATCTGTACAGGATCCTGCACCCAATTTTTATAGCAATAACTCGTTATTTATGGAGTGCATTATTGATCTTCCAAACTAGATGATGAAAAATCGAAAATTTTTGAAGGGGTATACCTTAAAAAATTTGCGAAAAAATGAACTTTGAGCTAGGGCTCTGAAATTTTTTCTACTTCTTCCTCGATGCAAAAAAACACTTTCTACAAAATTTCAGCCCCGGCAAAGGTCGGGAAGATAAAAAAACACGGGGAAAACCGTTGAAATGAAATATTCCAGATCGGTTTTCCATGTGTTTTCGGTCGAAATCCGGCATTTCCCCCACAACATTTGTGTTTTTTATCCGTTTTGAGACACGAGCAATCGAAAAATCAAGCGTTCGTCCCGGTCCCAGAACCTTCGAAAAATCGAAAATTTTTGAAGGGGTATGCCTTAAAAAATTTGCGAAAAAATGAATTTTGAGCTAGGGGTCTGGAATTTTTACTACTTCTTCCTCGATGCAAAAAAACATTCCCCATCAAGTTTCAGCCCCGGAAAAGGTCGGGAAGTGATGAAAACATATGAAAAACCGTTGAAATCAAATATTCCAGATCGGTTTTCCACCTGTTTTAGGTAGAATTCCGGCATTTCCCCGACAACATTTATGTTTTTTATCCGTTTTGAGACACGGACAATCGAAAAATCACGCGTTCGTCCCGGTCCCAGAACCTTCGAAAAATCGAAAATTTTTGAAGGGGTATGCCTTAAAAAATTTGCGAAAAAATGAATTTTGAGCTAGGGCTCTGGAATTTTTTCTACTTCTTCCTCGATATAAAAAAACACTTTCTACCAAATTTCAGCCCCGGGAAAGGTCGGGAAGATAAAAAAACATGGGGAAAACCGTTGAAATGAAATATTCCAGATCGGTTTTCCACGTGTTTTAGGTCGAATTCCGGCATTTCCCCCACAACAATTATGTTTTTTTTTCGTTTCAAGACACGAGGAATCGAAAAATCAAGCGTTCGTCCCAGTCCCAGAACCTTCGAAAAATCGAAAATTTTTGAAGGGGTATGCCTTAAAAAATTTGCGAAAAAATGAATTTTGAGCTAGGGCTCTGGAATTTTTTCTACTTCTTCCTCGATGCAAAAAAACATTCCCCACCAAATTTCAGCTCCGGAAAAGGTCGGGAAGTACAAAAAACATGGGAAAAACCGTCAGAATTAGACGAAATTCGTTATCCAGGATGGGTTTTCCCTGTGTTTTCAACACAATTCCGGCATTTCTGCCACTGGTTTCACGTTTTCTATCATGTACTGATAAATAGAAAGATTGAAAAATAATCTGGGACCATGAGCAATTAAGTGTAGCAGGTGTGACTGTTAGAGAGGGGCAGAGCTGAGGAAGAAGCACTAGTTGGTGAAGAAGGGTAGTACAGCTAGAGGGCACGTACAAATCAGAGAGTTCTGCTATGCGGCTCAAAGCCAACGCGATTCTCACTGGAACGTAGAAACAAGAAGCCGGCGGTGTTCTCTGTGTCAAGACAAGGGCTTGCCGAGGAGAGCAGGCCATTCAGTGGCGAGGAAGAGAACCACAAAGTGGACCCCGGAGTCTCGTATTTCCAACGCGCTTACCACTAAAAGCTCGATAGACAACAGATAAGGATGCGTTGAAGTTACGCGGGAACACGCCAACAGATCTCCCGGACAATGACGTCGTCTACAATTCCTCAACAGATTTCCCCTTCAATTCTCCTACATAATAGTACTTTGCCCACGGATTTCATCGAACAAATTGACTGTACTTCAGAAGACAAATAGAACTCGAACAAAGTCTGTCTTTTATCCAATGGGATCCTTTATGTATTCACACTTGAGCAGCTAATTGATTGTCTCCACTTAATTGAAATGAATGGTACGACAATTAAAACACGATGGGTCGTCCATCGTTTACTCTAAGTCAAGGCTCTACTTTAACCAGTCGGAGAAAAGTTTCGCTGGTGACCCTCTTGCCTAGCCGCATTGTTTCCTCTCCAAGCTCTCGTAATCCGATTACAACGCCAAGTTCAGCGCTCAGAATTTCCCAGTGCGCCGCTGCTGCGGACGAAAT
This sequence comes from Ectemnius continuus, assembly GCA_910591665.1. Lineage (NCBI taxonomy): Eukaryota > Metazoa > Arthropoda > Insecta > Hymenoptera > Crabronidae > Ectemnius > Ectemnius continuus. The sequence goes on from OU342861.1 coordinate 14,791,933, forward strand.
TGAACGCGAATAATCTGCGTGGGATTATCTGTACACGGGAAGCCATTGGAAACTTTACCGGACACGATGCAACTCTGGAAAAACAATTGCGGCGAAAGTACTAATCGAGTTTGTCGAAGATACACAGTGAAAATGAGCAATGGCCTGTGCTGGCAGCAGGAGGTGCGAGATAACTAGAGCTCGCCAGCCAAGTAACAGTCATTATAATCTCTAATAGCTAGTATATTTCATAGTTATACTATGTTTTTATCAGGATTTCACCAGGCTTGCGTGAAACATGCGAGCGCATCGCTACCACAGCGAGTTAAATAAAAAATACTGTTTCATAAAAGCTTTCAAAAAGTTTTTAGTAAGACCTCAATATTCACTGGGAGTGCTAAAAAAACCCGGGTGAATTTCTTCTCCACGGGCAACACGATTTGATCAAGGTTAATGTTACCAAAATTCTAACAAAACAAACTTGATAGGAGATGATTTACATTGCATTACCAAATCAAACACAGCGATAGAGGGAGTATTGGGAAATTTATGGGATAGTATGCAGTAGCAATTTCGTTACGTAAAAGCTATTAACATGACATTAGTTACGTAACGGCGGGCTAACAGGAGGATTCTCCGAATGCGATTAATTGAAAGGAGAGCATCTAGCAAGGATATTCCAAAGCCTAATAATAAACAGTCGAGTTCCAATAAATTCGTACATTCAATCAACCTGCCAACTGCTAGATTCTTCTACGTGTAATTTAAAATTTAAACCCACTATGAGTTGAAATCTACTTTTATGGACGTTTGCAATTTTAAAATAATTCAGCCTGCAATCCAGACTAAAACAGAGAGTTATGCAATCGGAAGGTATTACAATTCACGGAAAAATAAAAGCGAGCCATATTGATCAGTCGCGATAATCAGGGGCGCGTGTTATGCAACTCGATATTAAACGACCTTTGTTGAAAGAATACACCATTTCACGCTGAATCCTTTTTGTAAATATCAAAGCTAGTCGAGTACGAAAACGTCACGCGTTCCGACATTTGATTAAGACATTAAGAATGATAATGAAGTTCGCTGTAAAGCGAATCCTATGTCGAAAGACTCATTTCCATGTTACTGAACAACTTCATTAATCGTATTACTATAAACTCCTGAAACTCTACCACAATTTAATTAGCATCAGTGCCGGGGTGTCTCTAATCCCTGTATATCGTCGCAAACTTACCTGCAGCGTTCCTAATTGTAAGTCTTGTAAGCTCTGTAAAGCGTCTTTTCGTGGGTAAACAAGACTAAACGAAGGAGAGCGAAATAATTAACCAGCGCCACACGTAATTCTGTTATTAATCAGTTGGGAGTTGACTAGTTGATCCATCGAACAAGCAGAAGCGGGAAAGTTTGCCGAACGGACGAAAGATTTCGCTAGACTGCTGCGAAAGCTAAATATCAATCTACCTTCTATCAGTTGATCCAATATCCGGTCTACTTTATCAGGGGCATACCTTCGCAGCCGTGAAATCTAGTTACTCCCATAAAGAAACTGCTCTTAATCCAGATGTCCCCTCATAAAGCAGCAGCAGCCGTTCTTCACGACGAACCCCAAGAATTATTGGCACGCGATCCACCACCCCGTCGAGTTCTCGGTTTTACGCGGCCGGATAAAAAAGTGCGAGATGACGAGGCCGATCCGAGAATTCATACTTCCTTTCGCCATGTACCGAGCGCCGCTGACAGCTACGATAAAGTGCTGGAGCGTAGACTGATCTCTTAAAAGGCCTAGCCTATATGCTTTAAAGCTCTCAAGTGCTCCTTCTGCCTCGGCGACTGACGGCAGACTGACGACTATTTCATTCCACGCTCCTCTCAAATACCACCCCATCAATAATCTACTTTCCCCTGTCCTGCCCTGCCCTGCCCATCGCCCATGTAATATTAAATGTCCGAGCATCTGTTAACAGCTGACTTTTCTCATGTCAATGACCCCAATAATTCGTTGGATATGTCAGGCAACTTGTATGCAAAACGGGTTATTGCCAACCAATTTGAGGAAATTTGAGAGGTGTGTGAGACATCGAGTGGGGAAACGTGTAATAGGATCCTGACGAGACAAGCTCATTATTTACCGCAGGTACCTTAGTGGCCACCCCTTTGTCTGTTGCTTGGCTCTAGCAGCCCTTTGCCATTTAAGTTAAAAGCACGCATCCAAGCGTATTCTCCATATAAATTATCCACTGGAAGCAATAAGTGGTAAGGGCGGAATCCTGTTAAAAAAGTGCTGCTCATTTTCGTTAACACGACGTGTAAAAAGTAAGGCGGTGCATTATAAATGCGGGGCACGGGCTAATTCTGTGCAGGCAGTACTGAATTTGAAAATCCCTTTGAGCCGAGGAACATGTTGCTTGTGAAACGTGAGAACCTTACGAAGCAGCGGTGGGAAAAAGCTCTTAATTAAAGAATCCTCTGCTAAATTAAAGGATAGTCTCGCACCATTTGTCATTTGCATGCATTTTAATTATTCGTTAGGGCGGGCGGGCATTATTAAAGAGGGAAATCCTCGAAATTCTGGGGAATAAGTGTAATTTCGGCTAATGAAGATTCGAAGAGATTCAAGGACGGAACGAGATGCAATCTGGCGTGCTGTCTGAAGGGAAGCATTAAGATTCTTCTACTTGTGCTTCGAGCTTTCGCCTTATTACCTCTGCATTAAGTGTCCGCCACCGACCACTTCCTGCGCCACCGCTGCATTTGCGTCAAATATTATGCCATTTAGTCGGCTGCTCTTTTCCACCGCACTTACTCCCCAACTTTTCCTTGGAGATCCGGCGGAACTCGGGCGAGCTATCATTTAAATGTACTTCAGCTGCCGCGCTGGGACCTCTTGCAAGATATATTGCCTACTATCCGAGTTAGCGGCCACGGATGAAAATTATAAAACGATCATCCAAAAAGCAAAGCCTCAACCAGCACTAAAGATTTTATCCAGTATTGAAAAATCCTATTTCCACCAATGAAAATTAGAAGTAGTTTAACGAACAGAGAATAAATCTCCATCGGAACATTTTCAATTCTGTTCGCGGATAGTTTTCTGTTTAATTCCAACTCGCGACGAAGTATCAGCTGGCCGAAGATCGAAGGCGATATTGAAGGGTTTCGAATAAACGTGACTTCCCACTGGAAAGAAAGCTCGAAAGCAGCAGACTATCATCGGAGGCAAGAACTGTTAAATTAGATAAAGAGGACGTTCAAAAAATTGCGATGGCAGTGTGCAGAGGGTGGTCCAGGAGGAAACAGTAGCCAGGAGCGTTTGAAGCGAGGAAAGGTTCGACTGCGGCCAATTCACTTTCCGCCGTCGGCCGAATTTCAGGCAACCTATTCGTGCTAAAGCGCCTCTCATGGAGGAACTACTACCAGCGCTGGCACCGTCGACGTAAACGACAAAGTGTAACTTGCTGCAAAGCAAGCCATGAAACTTTCAAGGATCGACCTCTTTACACCTTCCACAGTGGCGATTTACCTCGCCTTCAATTGAATCCATTCGCCCTCGACGAAACGCCTCACTAAACGACAATCATAAATACACCATCTGCTAGAATATGACAGAAGATCATAGCCAATGATAAATAAACCTTCAAGTACATGAAAAATATTGCCCCTTTTACTTAGACTCTCTTTTTGAGATAAAAACTACGTCTGATGAATTAAATTAATTACATCTGGATATTTGGATCATTTTAAACTACCTCTTCTCAAAGGAATGTAACATTGAAACGTTTGCTCGAATACCAAACTAAATCTGACTAATGGATTGGTACTGTAATCTATTTTCATGAATTTCCTCTGCAAGCCGTAATGCATCGCTTCATAATTAAAGGGATACTGATGCAGGTGAGCGTTTTAGTAAATTGTGCCATGGGTCTCTTCGATAATTTGGAGTACGGCCGCTTATTGCCCGAGGCGCAGGACTACAATTGCGGCGTGCGAGCGGCCTGCTAAATGGCGAAGGCTGACTGAAGCCCTCAGTGTGGACAATGCGAGAGATCGATAGTTTCTATAGCCACGTATGTTTCACAATCAGGCGCACCATTTGAATTCGCCTGTGTTTGAAAATACTTTTAAGTGGGTCATTTTATATCCAGTCCTACTAACGATCTGACATGTAACACCTGGGAAACCCTCAACATTAATTAGCATTTGGAAGTTTCAATCACTCGATGCAAGAGAAAGAGGTGTCGAAATGGATTGAAATTCCAGCTTCCGTCAAAAGCTGCTATCGCAGCAACAAATATCTGGAATAACCTTTCGAACCCGACACGTTGAAACTGGCGTCGGATATTTTCCGGGGCAAGCAAACTATTGCTGTATTCCCGGTGCGTCTGTTAAACAAAAGCCCGCAGCGTCCAGGTAGATAAAAGGGAGCAATAAAAAGTATGGAAAAAGAAACGACTAGCGGGGGAGTCCGCTCGTTACACAAGCCTGTTTATCAGTCAGCCCGGACAGGTGTAATATTCCGATTTCCACAGCTGCGATAACGGAATGCCGATTTTATTTTTATGGCCGCGTTCGATTGGCCACTCGCCTCCATCGATTTGCGATCACAACAAATGGTTTTACTTCTGCCTCATGATAGGAACTTATCACCTACTCGGAACCGTGACATTTCCCCGCTCTGCCACTTACGGCAGTGCTTTTTCCAAATTTTGATTTAACGCTACCACGCACGCCCCGATCCCTTTGTTCGCCCAAATCCTTTACGTTTCACGCGCTCTGTGCGAGAATAAATGGCTGCATCGATCATGCACCGCGTTCGAGTTCTGCAATCGCGTTGAAAAATGTTACTCCGGTGCTCTGTCACGTGAATCCGGAAGCACTGTAATAGGCCTCTCTAGTCTATCAACTGACACAAGCCTGGAATCCCTCTGATCCGCGCCCGCGCCCGCTTCCACCCTCACCGTTTACTCTCCAATGAAGCCAAGTGCGAGCTCATCTTGTTTACGATTTCGGTGCTCCATGTTGATGCACGATAACAACTCCAAACTTCCTATTTTACAACTCGATTGATTGATTTATCCGCTCGAATGCATCGTTGCGTCGCTCAATTCTACAAATCACCACCCTCCTGAATACACAACACGATACGCGAATGCTGAAATCAACTTTCTGTATTGCGCTGGTTCTACCCTGTGGTTTCATTATCAAAAGGGGATGCAAAGCCGATTTGTGGAGCAGCTGGTATATGAAATGCTTTTCCAGCACGATTCATCTGGTATCGGTGGCGCACTTACAATCGCCGGGAATTAAACAGATTGGATGCCGCGTTTCGTATAGCTGACAGCGGAATTGCAGCGACGGGGAGCGGATCGAACAGCAAGCGTGAAAAGGAAATGTATGTGTGCACACCCGAAAAGTCTCATTGTCCAATCGAAGCAGTACTTGGACTCGGCAATTGCGACACGCCACTGCCCATCACACACCATTTCACCGGACCAATACTTCCATCGACAGTCCGACTCATCCTCAATTCTCCCAGGGATTTGCTTGAAAGCTCCGAATAAATTATTATTTCACTGGGCACGGATTACGTGTCTATTCGACATTCCCTATTCTACCTCCGCAACGGAAAACTAACTTTAAAGTGCACGCGATATTCGCACTGGTTATGAAATGTAAATTACGAGAATGAAATATTACTGCAAGACACGGGTTATTTAACATATCAGTTCTGATAATCCGAGATCCACTGAAAAGAGCAACTTTAATTCATCTGATCTAATAATTATCTTGCGCGCAAAGATAAATTCTGTAATAAATCTTGACTGGAATCCTGGCTGCATTCATAATGATTAGCCCGATTCCGCTTGGAAGTACGCGAATGCGAGAAACATGCGTACAGAAATGTGGTTTCCACTAGGCTAATGTTACTGAGCTTAGCAAGCTTCTACGGCACCCGCATAATTAACTCCCCACGTAACTGGGCAATGTAAAGGGAACGTGGTATACACGAGGCACCTTTCCTTACTTCCAGTTAGCGCGGGATTTATCTTGATTGCGTCGTACAGCAGGGTAATACAGTTAACACGATGTCTTCCCTGTCGTTGTATCTCTGATCGAGTCCGTCATGGATGATCGAAGGAAGGTTCAACCCTTCGATTGCAATCGCTTTTGACAAGGTTGGTTACCTTTCCCGAAGGGTGCTTAAGACGTGCCAGGGAAAGCCGGCGGACATGCCTTATCGAGATAGGTTCGATCTCTCGTTGCCGCTGAACCAATTCGAAGCGTGCTCCGCTCTCTACGTGCCAGTAGTACGAACGCATCACAAGTCAGCCAACGAACCTTCCCGGCACATTCAGTAAATAGCCACGAATTTAATATATTCTCAATAAAATTGAAAACTGTAATATTGCCAATCTCTGCACCAGATATTTTTCGTAAATAAATAAAAGCTAAATCGATAGAGCGATTAAAAGTTAATGACAACTACTGAGGACTCGGGCCATTTGTTTTGTCAACACGTAATTGTTAATGGCCCGTAAAGTTGTTAAGCTGCCTAATGCGAGCCGCTTATGGGGCACCTCATTCGCATTGGGAGCGCGTGCCAGCAAAGTTTAAACGTTGAACTTGTTCGGTCAGCGCTCAACTAAGTCGCAAAAAGAACTTCCACTTCCTGACCGCAATACATTAGAGGTTCATAAATAATCAGACATTCATTATTCATACAACTTTAAAATATTCATAATATTACCATGAATTTAAAAATGTTACCACAATAATTTCTCCTGTCAAAATTGATTAAAGTGGTAATCAGTGCTTTGTACGTTTCTCGAAACGTTTTCCACGTGGTGCAAGTTCTACTCTCGGCAGAACGCAATAGTAACTCAATCTGCGAGGACAAACACTCAACATATCCGAGGGGCGCCCGCTGTCAATCTACTCCGACAACTTAACCCTGTTATTCCTGGCAGGGAAAGAGCTCCGCGGATGGGAAAGCGTCCGCTCGTTCTACCATGAGGAGGAGCAACTGGAAAAGGGTGGAGAGGTGGAAGAGATGCATCATCGGCTCTCGAGGAGCCTCGGAAGTGAAGCGAGAGTAGCGGCAAAATGCTCAAGGCTGCCGGAGAATACGTCTGCCAGAAGGAAGACGGATTTCTCCAGTGGATGTTTAAAGGGGTGAACTTTTTTCGCCAGCTCTAACACTCGATTGGTCAAATGGAAGGAGGGGCCAGCGGCCACACATAATTGATGGGAATCGAATATGTTGCCGGACGTCCGGCCTCTTTTTCCCATTGCTATTGATCTCCTCCGCTAATGGTGATTCCCGACCCAGCTCTAGTCAGAAATTCCTATAATCTACCGCGACTCGAATAACTTGAACTTTTCCTATTGAGAAACTAGCGCGGTCCGCACCGACTCTTGCAAATAACCAGAACTTTTCCATAAACCCTACGTTCATTGTGGCTTTCTGACTGTGCAGTCAACCTCGACCTTTAATTAAAAGCTGCTCCAAGTTAATTTCGAAATTTAACGGAGCACATGTAATCTTGGTTAATCTTGGTGCTCCTTTTTTAAAAGATATCGAAAGAAGAACGTCAAAAGAAAAACTTGAGCACACGTACATCCTAGTAGGAATACTTCCGTCTACCCACGACTATTGACACAGCACTCCGCGTTCGTCGTAACACTGATTAAATTCACCGAAAGGAAATGAAGGAAGCGAGGCAAGAATTCCTCTTTTCCCGGAGTGCTCAGCGAGCTAATCAACTGTCTCCGCTCACTGGAACCACCAGCCTGTCACGTTCGATATCGAAATCCAACCGAGCGCGGTAATTACCCGCTCGGCGAAAATATGTAAATTTTGATTAGAGCCTTCTCGCAACCGGCAATGGCATCGATGTCCCTGCTGATCGGTCAGGGCTGCTCTTCCTGAAAATACGGCAATGCGATCGCGTGAAATGTTTGCCCCCGACAACCTATAACCTATGACAGACACTGTACCTTGTACATCGAGAATCGAGTACGTGCCCACTTCTACCAGATAGCACCAACTTTCTATCCAAACGTTATTTTCCTTTCGATAATTCACTCCATCAATAACTACTGAAGGGACGAAACGTTGCCTCGCTGCTATTGCCACAAGTAATATCCCACTTTTCCTTGGAAGAAAACTACCAAATTCCATCGCGGTTAATAATGGAATCAAAGCAGATTTCGATTACTTTGAAAGATCGTAAGGATTAAATCATGATCTCGCGTGCTACTTATTGGACTTTGTAACCAGAGTTTCTGGAATGCCAAACGAGTATAATTAAAATTTTTTGGGAAGGTTCAGACGCTGAATAATGGGGAAGTAATGCCGTAATGTTCGGCACGTGGAAAGAATGAGATATAATTACGCGGGGTATAAAAGCTGACGTGCCACTGTGATTTTTCACAAGGAAACGTGCCACTCCGCAATGAAATTCTCTGCTCCCGTCGCTCTGCCGCTCTGTTCTTGCAAGTAATATCATTAATGACTTTCTGTAATACGCACAGTACATGGTGGGAAACTTCGTCGATTAATTCATCACCGGTGAACATAACGACATACTGTCGTTAACCAATTTTCCATAATCATTGTCGATCGAATGTACGACATTGGCGGGGAATCGATTTTCTATTAAGAAAAATGCAGGCCGGCAAGGTCGAGTTGGAGATTCGATCGTGGGAGATGCGCTATGTGAAATGACGGAGGGGTAAACAATTGGGGTAGCCATTTATTATTTCGTGCTGATCAATGACTGATCAATGATTGATCGATAACGCAACGATGTAATGCCGAGCGAGCTCAGCCTGCCGGGTGGTTTTCAATTACATTTCGACGAGGCGCCAAAATTTGGCGAAGGGTTCCGGCCAATTTCCATGGAATTCTATCGCGACTAATTTCACCAATGACGCTTCACCCAATTGTCAATACCAATGAAACCATTTCTCTCAACCAATGCATTCCAATTTATAAATCATTCCGGGAAAAGTGAAATAACGAATGACATATGAAAATTTAATTGAATAAAGGGAAACGCATCCCCATTTCTGATCCAATAATAATAAAAATATTTGAATTATCCCATGTACTATCCCATTTCACCGTTCCAACAAAATCCCCAACTCTGCTTTGCTTTCTCGTTTAATTCCGCGGAAAACGAGCATAAGTTTGAATTACAATTTCCTCGTAGTTACACGTTTAAATTACACCGGAAAGCCTTGCGGCTGAAAACAGGAATAATTCGTTATCCAACAAAAGAAAACTCGGTTGAAAATAATTGGGGAAAAATGAGGATTTAAAAAGTGGGATGAAGGAACAATTTCTCAAAAGAATTAGAGGGTTGTTGTCGACAGGATTCGATTTGTCGATCGAGGATACTATTCTACGTAGTGAAGTAGTTGCCTGGGGTAGCTCACCGAGCCACAAACAGCAGCCTTTAAGCCGAGAAGGCTGCACTTTCGCGTACATCCGGCCTACCGGGACTCGTCCATCATCCCCAGGCGAAACTACGAGTGCTTTTAGGTGTCTGGCGTTAACCCTTTCTAACCCGAATCACCCACCACTGTCCACAAGATCACAATAAGAGTAACATCATACCAATGCGGTTAACTACCGTTCGGCAAACTTTATTGCACCGCCAGATATGTCGTCCACCACTTAATATTAACTGTCAGAATAAATGTGGGTATAGTAGAATGACTATGAAATGTCGAGAACATCGATAAATCCAATATTAAAGAAGGAGACTCAGGGAGCAAAGAAACAGCTCGAGTAAAAATTCTAATAATCTTTAACAAAGAACGGCAAAGTCAAACTTCTCACTCGTGCGGCTCAATCAATACGGAAAGCATTCCTTGGCTTTCCCGATAATTATATATCGCGACCAGTGAAGGAGCCTTTTATAAAAGAAGGCAGAAGTAGTGCACTGAAAAATATATGGTGTCCCGGTACTCTCTGTGTGCCAATCGATAGGTGTGTGAGTGCGCGAGCGAGGCGTACCCCTCAAAATGGATATGCGAATCGGCGCGGCGCGGCAGCGAGAAGAGCACGCGGCCCAAGTATCGGCCAGCTAAAGTAAATAGAGGCGTAAATATGCGTGAGTCAAGGTACACAACTCGTACCATCACCCACTGGAAACCGTATTAATGGGCGTGCTTTTATCTCCCAGCCGAAAACAGCCCAGCCACCCATCAACCCTTTAAGCCCTGGAATACCTCGGCCAACAAAAAACACAGCTCAGCTCCAAGGACGCGCCCAACAAAATGTTTCATGAGTGCAGTCTCATCGTTTATTATCGAGTGTCAATAGTTGCTTTTACTCGTCGAAAATCTGCAATCCCGGCGAACCGCAGGCTAAATTTCGTCACGATCGAACGCAAGCGGCACGGCGCGTCGGTGGCGGTGGCGTCTGCTTTGCTTTCCCCACTGGGAAACCGTACGATCCTCGTTATTAATATACATAAAGCCCGAGGTTTACTCTCGAGGTTGCTATGCATTTTTATCGCGGCAATTTCGTAAGCCACACAAGAACCATGCATCTATCCTCGCAGCACGTGTGTTTGGACTTGCGGAAGAGTTGCGTGATCCGAAGAATATAACTAAAGCGAGCTGAAATGCACACAGAATAAATTGTCGATCGTGAATGGATGATTTGTGATCTAGAAATGACAATTAATATTCAAGAGGATTGAAGTTTCCTTGTAGAATTATTACTACCAGGCAGAAACATGAATCGGACTTTGATACTGTCAAAATACAAAGTGCCAACTGCCCGCACTGCAAGTAGGACTGCGGGCGAAATTAACGCAGGCAAGTAAGAACAGTGGTTAACTGAACCCAACCTAAATGTCGGGACCCGCATTATATTGTACTTCGCTATTATACTCGGAACAGTTATACCGGTCGTATAAATTCATACCCTCCTTGCCTGGCCCTTTGTTAATTACACCGCGGTTGAATCAATTTTTTACAGAGACAACTTCTGCTTCGCGAAACCTAATCTACTGTCATCCATCACGACTTACATCGACTAGATAGGAGAACTCGGCTTACTTAGAGTCGGCCAATTTTAAAAATTTATAGAGCACGAACATTCCCCGGCATATATCTCTCTGAACACGTACTCCCTTTTCTCAAGGCGCGCCGGAATGCTACTTCAAAGGAACCCGCTTAATACTTTAAAAAAAACATTCGACTCTTTCGAAACTCTCACTCCGCTGGATTACAAAGGGAAAGCGTAAGACTGAAATCGGTTTAAGTATGTCCCAAAGAGCAACATCATTTCTTACCCTCTGACAGAACGAGCGCCAGCTACGAATTAGAATGAATGATGACTGCCAAGCTCAAACACGGTGAGAAAATAATGGAATTCTGATTTTAGAGCTTCGGAGGAAAGCACCGGAGAACGACGATGTGACTCCCGACATTTGCCATGTAAAATTCATATCTTCTTCGGTGTATGCAATGAATGCGATGGAGAGTTGAAAGAAGGAATCGTTTTATATGATAAATGTAATAAGAAAGAATTTAATTTAGTCGATCTTCTACGTTCATCGAATATTGTACAGGACTTTTCTGACAAAGGGTTTTATTCGTTAAACAGTAGTTGTCCTGTAACGCGTGAGGCGCGCTTATTCCTTCGCCGAGGAAACACAGAGAAAAAGCCCGCTGTCCCACTCTTTTTCTCGCTCTTGCCTCGGTGTTAGGTGGTGCAGAAATTGGGCGGGACAACGAGGCCGAGAAGAATGAGAGCAGGCAATGCAAACGCAGTGTGCACTGCGGCAAAGTTGCACGTACGATATACGTGAGATATAGGAACGAGCCAGGCAAAACGCAGCCAGCCGCCAGTTTGGAACTAAAAATTTGGACGATACGCCTCGCACATTGGCCAAACGCCTACAATGCCTGCCTACCCGCAAAACAATAAAAATGAAAATTAATAGAAACGCTCGCTCGGATCTTGGCCATCTGAATATTGCACGTGACCCGCCTGCACACCGAGGACGAATGTCCTCTGTGTATTCCAAGACAAACTTGCGGGGGGGGGCGAATGGTCTTTCCAAAGTTCTTGCTGCGCTTGAGACGCCCGACTGCACGAAAAATTGGATCAACTTCGAGGGATGGGGCTTTACCTAAACTAATTCCAAGTTTCCCATCACCGAGCGCAGCCAAAACCCGCCGGGAAAAATTAAATCTGAACGTGACCACTGTACAGGGTGATTCACTTGCCTTTGAATCAGAACGCTCCAAGCCCTTATTTTTTTGGTGGACTTCCCGACTTTCTCCGGGACAGAAATTTGGTGGGTAATATTTTTGCATCAAGGAAGATACCATAAAAATTCCAGAGCCCTAGCTCCTTCAAAAATTTTCGATTTTTCGAAGGTTCTGGGACCAGGACGAACGCTTGATTTTTCGATTGCTCGTGTCTCGAAACGGATAAAAAACACAAATGTTGTGGGGGAAATGCCGGATTTCGACCTAAAACACATGGAAAACCGATCTTGAATATTTGATTTCAACGGTTTTTCATATGTTTTCATCACTTCCCGAACTTTCCCGGGGCTGAAACTTGGTGGGGAATGTTTTTTTGCATCGAGGAAGAAGTAGTAAAAATTCCAGAGCCCTAGCTCAAAATTTATTTTTTCGCAAATTTTTTAAGGCATACCCCTTCAAAAATTTTCGATTTTTCGAAGGTTCTGGGACCGGGACGAACGCTTGATTTTTCGATTGTCCGTGTCTTAAAACGGATAGAAAACACAAATGTTGTGGGGGAAATGCCGGAATTCGACCTAAAACAGGTGGAAAACCGATCTGGAATATTTGATTTCAACGGTTTTTCGTATGTTTTCATCACTTCCCGAACTTTCCTGGGGCTGAAACTTGGTGGGGAATGTTTTTTTGCATCGAGGAAGAAGTAGTAAAAATTCCAGAGCCCTAGCTCAAAATTCATTTTTTCGCAAATTTTTTAAGGCATACCCCTTCAAAAATTTTCGATTTTTCGAAGGTTCTGGGACCGGGACGAACGCTTGATTTTTCGATTGTCCGTGTCTTAAAACGGATAGAAAACATAAATGTTGTGGGGGAAATGCCGGATTTCGACCTAAAACACATGGAAAACCGATCTGGAATATTTGATTTCAACGGTTTTTCGTATGTTTTCATCACTTCCCGAACTTTCCTGGGGCTGAAACTTGGTGGGGAATGTTTTTTTGCATCGAGGAAGAAGCAGTAAAAATTCCAGAGCCCTAGCTCAAAATTCATTTTTTCGCAAATTTTTTAAGGCATACCCCTTCAAAAATTTTCGATTTTTCGAAGGTTCTGGGACCGGGACGAACGCTTGATTTTTCGATTGCCCGTGTCTCAAAACGGATAAAAAACACAAATGTTGTGGGGGAAATGCCGGAATTCTACCTAAAACACGTGGAAAACCGATCTGGAATATTTCATTTCAACGGTTTTTCATATGTTTTCATCACTTCCCGACCTTTCCCGGGGCTGAAATTTTGTAGAAAGTGTTTTTTTACATCGAGGAAGAAGTAGTAAAAATTCCAGAGCCCTAGCTCAAAATTCATTTTTTCGCAAATTTTTTAAGGTATACCCCTTCAAAAATTTTCGATTTTTCGAAGGTTCTGGGACCGGGACGAACGCTTGATTTTTCGATTGCCCGTGTCTCAAAACGGATAAAAAACACAAATGTTGTGGGGGAAATGCCGGAATTCTACCTAAAACACGTGGAAAACCGATCTGGAATATTTCATTTCAACGGTTTTTCATATGTTTTCATCACTTCCCGACCTTTCCCGGGGCTGAAACTTGGTGGGGAATGTTTTTTTGCATCGAGGAGGAAGTAGTAAAAATTCCAGAGCCCTAGCTCAAAATTCATTTTTTCCCCATATTTTTGGCCACCAAAAATATCCCATTTTTGGTGGTGATTCAAAGGCAAGTGACTCACCCTGTACAAGTTTGTCTCCTGTCCTAGGACAACCAAGATATGACACGAATCGTTCGGTAAAAAAAATTCAAATCACTAACAGTCGCTTAAAAATCGATCAGTGCATAGAAAATTCGTGGCACTCGGGTGTTAAGAATCGATTTGATTAACTGCTTCCCGATGACGTGTTCTAATGTACGAAATTCTATAATAACTCGTGCGTGTAGGAATAGGCATCTGGCATAAAAAAGATAAGCCTGCTGGATACGCCCAGTCATCCTAGCGGAAGTGAACACTTATTGTTCAATGCATCGGCACATGATTAATGACACATTTCCTCAGACTTTCATCCCCACACCGTAGGTTATTGCAGAAAGGGAGAATGCGATCGTAAATGTAATCCCTCTCGAGCATAGGTGTGCATAGTGAACAAAGAGATTTCTCGAGGAACTCCTCGAAAATGCACCGGCGAGATAAGGCACGAATATTATTTGGATGATGCTTCGATTAAGGGAGGAAGAGACGGCAGTTTACATGGGAGAAATTATTAGACGAAGCCTAAATGATTTCTCAAGCCTGACTACGATTATCTGCAGTAAGCCTCTCGCAATCGGTAATTACTTGTGAATAAGTTTCCGCAAGTTTAAAGGGGATGCTTCGCTAGAACAAAAGTATCCCTAAACGGAACAGAGTTTGCCGTGATTAATCGCGTGTCACTTACAGCAAATTAGCAAGACTTTCTTTGTCCTTCAAAGAGATTTCCGGAAGCACTGGTATTTACGGTGTCGGCCTCCCTAATAGAAAAGTACAGAAGAAAAAGGAGAATTGATACGAATTGAATCTGGAACTAAGGCGCACGTAATTAAAGTACCGAGGAACAATACTATGAGAATGAGATTGATTTATCTATTTTGTTCACTTGTTAGTTAATTGTTTGCCTCTCTATTGGATAAAGAGCTGTAGTCGATCACTTTAATTGGATTAGACTTTTTCAAGCCTCGCTGCCAGTCCTCTTCCCAATCCCGTGCTCCTATTTCATTTCATTTAAATTCTCCGAGGAAAGCATCCTGTTCACCGGGAATTGTTTTCCATGACAGATAATTATACTGTCAAGTAAACAAAGAAGATGCGACAAAGGCGAAATCTGGCCCGCAAATTTTCCCTCCTTGATTACTTTGACTCTCTTGCTAAACCTGCTTCGTCTTCCTTCAGTATAAATATTTACTAAGATGAACCTTCCGTTACTCAACTCTTGACACAACTTATTAAATAAACAATGTTCATAAGAGAAAGAAAATTAATGGAACAAAAATCATAAATAGAATTCCGGGCGGAAATTAACTCGCGCTCATAGGCTTAAAATGCCTACTATTTTCGATGCAGATTAGGGTCATATGAGGACCTCGTGAAATCACCTCAAACCCATTTTAGATGCCCGCCACGCTTGACTGATGTAACGCACGTTTCACTAAAATACACCATAGTGTCGATGGTATTCTCGGTCCGGTCAGCCTTTGCGCACTCTACCATGCGAAAAGCACAAAACTCCTATTCGTATTTACTACGATACCCTCGCCATAAAATTCTCCAAACTTGATGGAACACTATAAACTTGCTCAGATTGAACTACAACACATGTGACGAAAAGACGATTCTACGTATTGCAAAAGGAGGTAGAAACTGTTGGCGTTTCGTTATGGAAAGTGGTCAACCTCAATGGTCAACTTGAAATTATCGCGACCGCAAGATCGTTAGCCCCCCTTTCACTGAAGCCAACATAATAATAGACTACCGGAGCAATTAAGCAGGCACGTTAAAGTCAGATGGCAATTGAAGGGAACCAAGCACATTTCTCTGGCCTCGTCGTTAACCCTTTATCTAATTGACTCGTATATTCGTCAGTATACAACGCACAAAATGATTAACACTGTTTTACACACGATAACTTCGTCTAATTTCTATTCGTATTCACAAATTCAGAGCTACGTATTTTATAATCAATTAATTACGCACTTCTGAGTTTCACTCTACTTTAACTGCAATGAAACTATTGAAAGTAGGTTGGGCTGCAACAGTATTTAACTATCGCGTTCGCCAGTACTTGACTAAATATTTATAAGTAACACTCACGGATCAGGCAGTTGCCCAAGGAAAGCTCGCAATAGTTAGTGAGAGGAGGCCTGCTGTGATCTGTGCCGATGGAGCGAGCAGAGCAGAGGGTTGAGAGTGGAAAAGTAATGCGAAGCACACGAGGATACGCACAATTGTAAGAGGAGATACGTTCGCGCGGAAGCTCTACACGTGACTGGCGCGGGAAGCAGGTACAAGTGCGCGTTTATCCCGAGCGGCAAACAATGGCGGAAGGGCGCGCATGTTCCCCCACCTTTCGTGCGCATTCTGAACTCGTCACTACTAACTCCGTTGTATTTATTTTCGCAAATTTCAAGCATTCTGTAAACGATATTCTTACATTTATTAATTGTATGTTTCTGATATTGTCAGGCATATGATAAACAAATCGGGAGGGTGTAAAAATATTATGGTGAAGTGTGTAATTATTATATTCGCGATTGGATGATTCTATAGTCATAGCACAGTATAGAATCTTGTAAAAGTATTTCATATCTCATTGAATTTGGTACTTTAATATTAAGATGACATATTATAATTAGAATTATCTCGTTCATATTTCCGGAAGTTCACTGCCGCGCCACAACGGTTACAGGATAAATCCGGATGCGTTCTCAACACTGTGCAGCAGGTGGCGCTTCCACTGCTACACGATCATCGAGTTCCTGGTGTCTGCTAACTCATAACCTATCCAAAACACCCGGAGGAGTGTACGACGACACGTGATTTGCGTGTTACATTCATAAATTTGCTAAAAATTCGCTACAATCGTTAGAAAAATTAGTGCGCGCTACACAGTGCAAGGCAGAAGGGTAGTTAGTCCGAGGGGTGAATCGTGGCATGTTAAACAATGTCAGCCCCGTGTCAGGACATCATTGAGGATATCGAGGATTTAATTTCGTCCCAGGATATCACACCGAAAGAAAGATACAGTACGCGAAAGAACATCACAGTTCGTTCAAAGAAAAAAAAGCAAGATGAAGAAGAAAAGGAGCTGCCGAAGCCGACAATTCTTAATAGCATTGTGCCTGGCACGCAAACCATATATGTGAAAACATGGGGATGCGTGCACAACAGTTCTGACAGCGAATACATGGCTGGTCAATTAGCTGCCTACGGATATAAATTGACTGAGGACAAAAACGATGCCGATCTGTGGTTACTGAACTCCTGTACTGTTAAAAGTCCCGCCGAGGACCACTTCCGCAATGAGATTGAGGCGGGAAGGAAAATTGGCAAGCACGTCGTCGTGGCTGGGTACAGTTTCTTTTTATATTATACAATTATTGTATCAAACCTCGATTCTCATGTGAAAAATAAATTCGAATTGACATTGATACCCGTTTCTTGAAATCCTCTGCGATCTCCCTCAATTCTTCGAATAATATTTTTTGTGTGGCGTTTCCAGCGCATTTAAATACTAATCTCAAAATCTATTAATTTCAGCTGCGTTCCTCAGGGTGCCCCGAAAACACAGTTCCTCCAAGGACTGAGTATGATTGGAGTGCAGCAAATCGACCGTGTGGTCGAAGTTGTGGAAGAAACCCTGAAAGGCAATACAGTGCGCTTTCTCCAGCAGAAGAAAGAATCCGGGAAGAAAATCGGCGGCGCGTCTCTAAGTCTACCAAAAGTCCGGCGCAATCCATTGATCGAGATCATCGCAATAAATACTGGCTGTCTAAATCAGTGCACCTACTGCAAGACGAAGCACGCCAGGGGCGAGCTGGGCAGTTATCCGCCGGAAGAGATAATAGAGCGAGCGAAGCAGGCGTTCGACGAGGGAGTTTGCGAGTTATGGCTAACTTCCGAGGACACCGGCACTTACGGCCGCGATATAGGAACAAGCCTACCTGAATTACTGTGGAAACTCGTGGAGGTAATACCGGAGGGCTGTATGATGCGAGTTGGTATGACGAATCCGCCCTACATCCTCGAGCATTTGGAGGAAATGAGCAAGATACTGCAGCATCCGCGAGTCTACAGTTTCCTTCACATACCTGTACAGTCTGGAAGTGACCAGGTATTGGCCGACATGAAACGAGAATACACGCGGGCCGATTTCGAGAGGGTCGTCGACTTTTTACGGCAACGGGTTCCCGGACTAACTATTGCCACCGATGTAATCTGCGGATTTCCGACGGAGACCGAAGAGGACTTCGAGGAGACGATGGATCTCTGTCGCAAGTACAAGTTCCCGAGCCTCTTCATCAACCAGTTTTTCCCCCGACCGGGCACCCCGGCGGCAAAGATGCCTAAGGTGCCGACGCAACAAGTTAAAACGAGAACAAAGAGACTGTCCGAATTCTTTCAGTCTTACTCCCCCTACGATGGTAGAGTTGGACTGGTACAAGATGTTCTGGTGACGGAAGTATCTCACGACAAGATGCATTACGTTGGCCACAATAGATTTTATGAGCAGGTCTTAGTACCGCTAAGAAAAGAGTACTTAGGCAAAATGGTTAAAGTGAGGATTGTTGAAACGACCAAGTACTCGATGAAAGGTGAACCCATAAGTGAAGGCGTTTCGCCAGCACTAAAACCGTCTTTGCCCAAGGGAATCGTTTCCGGTGTGCCAATGGAAATGCAACCGTCCAAGTACAGAATCGGTGCGATCTTTGTTATTTTTCTAGCAGTGATGCTGCGGTTTATATGGAAATTTCTGACAGCGTGAAATTAAATGAACTGACGTTACTAATGATTAGTACTGCTTCCAACCCTTACGAAATTCTAATTAAATATAATATTTTATATTTGTAATAAAGCTTGTTGTTCTTAATGATATCGATTGAATGTGTAAAAAACCCTCGAATCACCTACAACATCTCGGGAATGATTAAAAAGAAAAAACTACCAAAAAGATGTGGGATTTCGATGAAAAATCTTTATATTTCATTCGACAATACAGGAACCTACCCTGAGAGGGCTTACAACGTTTGTTTAGAACGGCACGCAGATACACTAATAGTTCTTTCCTCCCTTCAAGTGGCTGAACAAAACATAAAACCAACTGACACAGCAAATGCTTGATGACCACGCATCTCAGTAAGGCATGGAGAAAGAAAAACCAATTCCGTTAAAAAAAAAATATTACGAAGGGTATTGAGCATTGTTTCAATTAGTGTATCTTCAACGAGAGGAATTCGCATTGGAAACACTTATGCGCTACGCAATGTTACGATAATGCAAAAACTACTCTCCTCTCATTACTGCACTTAGCACGCATCCATGTATTTTTGGTATCACCTCTTTCGATGTTTAGCAATCTCTGCTTTCGACCTAGCCGTCTAACTTAATCTAGTGGAAAGTAAAGAAGACGAAACGGCCATGGCCCCTGCCACGCATCTCCTGAGTATTAGATTCGACGAGCGAAGAATACGGATTGCTCGAGCACGTGAACGACAATAGAGAGCTACTGGTAGGTACTGTCATAAGAAAACAAAACCATGAAACATACAAACGAAAAGACGAACCAAGTAAAGCGAAATGAAACGTAGACAATAAAAAAAAACTGTTATGAGCCCGTGCCGGGCGAACGAAACGAACGTAATTACAATCATAGATATGACCTGCCTGTCAGAATGAAAAGGACGAGTATTCTGATAGAAAAATCTAGTGCCTCGCGAGAAATGAGAGACTTCTCATATTTCTGATATCTAGTAGAAGGAAAAACGTTTGGTCATAGTCGTTCTTCACGTATTCCGCTCTTGGTAACGATCTTCCCGGTTACATTGAACTGACCATTTAGAACAGAAAAATACTATCCTTTCTCTTGCGGAGTATATGCCCAAGGAGTTTGTAAAATAAGAGAGAGCTGGCTTTCATTCAAGTTGATGGCGATTCTTACGAGCTAGTACTATTTTATAAGGCACATAATTTCTTCGTGCATTATCGGCAGACAATGCTCCGGTCCAGGACTTTCCAAAATTGCCGAGTAAATAAATACTGGTGTTGTATTAATTCTTTTGAATCTCGAGCGCTCCTTACACAAGGTTTATCTTCGTAGTATACACATATATCTTTTTTCCATCATATTAGATACGATCTTGAGCACCACATATATGTGATCAATGCGCGGATTAAAGTGGCGGAATGTTGGAAAGAACTGGACAATATCTTATGGCTAGAACGCTATCTTACATTAACTGAATTTTAAATTAATCGTACGCGTTTAAAATCTACTTCGAATTTAAGTAAAAAAATATGGCCTACCACGCAGACATGCTGTATAAAGTAATTTTGATACATCGAACGCACTTAAATATTAGGCGCTGAATTATATTACAAGGATCTGTGACAGAGAGGGCATCGACCGCGGCCTCGTCTGGAGGAATTTCGAATTTCACAGAAGGCCGCGGCAGTTCCCTTACAAAGGCACCTTTCTTTCCGCGAATCCCTAGTTTATAATTGAATATTTCATAAAATATTTTGGCCTAAAACGCTATATGTACAAGGTAGCCGATTTTTGATTAAGTCTTTGAGCGAACTGGTTGTCTAAAATCGTTTAAAACACTACATGCACTGGAATGATGTTGTCCCAATATCACTGAAACGTCACGTATAAATCTGTCACAACTCTCAATGTTCCTCTGAATTTTGTCTACTTTTTAAAATCACCAACAATCACAATTTCTACACAAATTTAAAATCGTTCTGTTCGTTATTCCTCCATGCGAGGAATACATGCTCAATTTCCTGTGCAATGATTTATAAATACTGTGGTGAGAACGTTTAATAAAATGGACCATGTTGAATAAGTCTGTGTACTTCTTAATACACTGACTTGGCCAACAATGTGGAGTCAGGTATGATAAAATTTCGAATAACGAGAGTATTTTCATATACACGAAAATCATTTCAATAATTTAAATTAAAATTGGGAGCGTGACATTTTTTGCGACGTTTCATGAAACGTTTGGATCTTTATACAAGCGAGTCCACTTCCGCCCACGAGGGAAGTTCTCTTTTATAATCAACATCCACTATGAATTCCTCATTTGCAGATCTTAGGATGTTCCAAAGGAAAAAAATGATTAAATATCGATTGATTGAATGCCGATCACTCGTAGAACTCGGAAGGTACTCGCGAAATACTGCTACACGCTGGTATATTTACATGCAGTCTTTCCTCGCGCTCCAACATACAAACGTACGCAACACTTACACCGGTACGGAAACGCATTTCCACGGGAACAGAGCTTACATGAGAACACGTTGATCGTGGAATCCTTGGAACGAGTATGACACCGAATACAACTGGCAAAAGAGTAAAGTTCATGCCAGGAAAACATCGTCATTCTCGCTGATCCTCAGCTTGAGACGAGGCCTTCCTGCCATCTGCCCTTCCTCCAGCTTTAAAATATACATTATGGCAATCCCTATGGCGCTGTTATTACGTGATGGCACGAGAGTATACTCCATGAAGTCCGAACGCCTATGGAAGCAACGCGCAACTCGAAGAGAACTCTTCAGATTAATGGCCCAAAGAGAGGTCTTCAAAAATCATTATCTTGATAAATGAGCCATTCATTTTGTAAGCAGCGAGTTTTCCTCTTCGCTCTACAGTTGAAAACAATAGACCCTCGAGTGTAAAGGGAATGTGAAAAGAGTGCTACTCGAGCTAGTGCGAGTTCTCTTGGGCGTTGCATCCCTCAAGCTTCGGCGAACGCTCTGCTATCCTAAGTAATATTCCCTTCGCTTGCGTTTCCTTCTTTCCCCAAACGCGAAAGACACGCGACGCCACAGCTACACATTCCCCCAGTAATACTTTTTTTTCGCGACTCCCCGTCAATCAGGGGTAATCCCTCCTTCCCGTAATTCGCATCCGATGAGACTAGGAGCATAGCACATACGCCCGAAACGAAACCATTATAATCGAGGCCCTGGCTGCGTGGAGAAAACCGCAAACTGAAATTGAACGGAGGCCCGAAGGCTCCGAGCTAAGAAGCGGAAGCCACGAAACAAGCGAAGCACACCCCCTTCGTTAAAAACTTCGTCCTGCTTCCGTAGCCCGCTCGAAACCGCAGGACTCCTCTTATTTACGAGGGAGACACAACTTCTTGCGCTTCTAAGATTCATTGGGGCCAAGGACAAAGGAAACAGTTCTTGAACGCGACTAGAATTACTCTCGAAGCGCACTGTACATTTAACGAACTAATTGATCCAGCAACTTTTCGGTGAAAAGAGAATAGACGAAGTTGAATAATGCGTATTGAAGTACGAAGATGAGGGAGTAAGAAGAAAAATAAACTGAGAGTTACCCGTTTCGAAAAGTGAGTGGAATTAATCGAGAAATAATGCTTTTCACTCAGCAGATATTACGGAAGGTGGCAGATGGGAAGATTGGTCAACGAAAATCGCCTTCTTGGCTTCATTAGAGAGACGGAGAATGCGGCAGGTTCCGAGGGAGTAAAAAGCCGCCGACACAATGTGTTTCTCCATGCCCTTAAACGTTTTACGACTCTTCCTTTACGGCTTCGCTTGCCCCTTGCCCACAACCTCCCACTCTCGCTTCACCGCCGCCACCCAACTCCGAGTTCTCAATTCATCCCGGTTCAATCCAATCTAGCAGGACTCCAGATCGAGAGAGTTCGCACCAGTTCCCGTAAACCTAAATTCGCGGCCGCGAATCTAGGATACTTGGAAGTATCGCTAAATTTGCGACGTTCGATTACGAGGTCGTGGCAAAAGTACTAGGGCTGCTATTCGAGAGTAATATCTTGCCAAACTGTGATTATCTCAAAAAAGGAATGATATGGAAAGGACTCTAGTCTGTGACTACAATAGTTCTGTGAAGTATCTCAGATTCTATTTTCGGTGGAAGCGCTTGGAGAACTAATAAGACCGTTGGCCAACGGAAGCTCGGCGAAGCGCGTTCCACAGCAGCAGCAGCAGCAGGGGTATCTATACGAATTTCGCCTCTTCATTTCTCTTCGTTAGCCCCTTGGGGAATTAGTACTCCCTCCCAAGGGGTAATATATCCCCTTCCCTCTCGGAGGAGGGCCGTCGTTAATCTTCCGATAAAACGCACCCAGCGGATTCAAGGTATGCAATCACTGCTGCGAGGAATTCGTCGGAGCAGCCGATCGAGATCGACTGGATCAAGTGAATATCCCCGGCAGTCATTAATCTAGCCAATAAATAAGTGTTCGCTTTTAACTAATCGTTTTCGTCGAGGTCGAGTGCACCTTGCTCGGCCACTGGATACATCTTATCAGGGTTCGATCGGGACGCGAAGGGAAAGAGGGACCACCACCACCACTACCACCACCTCCTCTAAGAGGATTGGATCGTTACGAAAAGCGTGATTTTTCTCTGGAAGGCCAAGTGGTTCAGAGCCTCCTGAGATTTCGCTTGCTTTGTCTCGAGCCGACCACCAATCTCTTGTTTCTCTTGGTCGGCGTGGCGAGCAAGGGGGTCTTGCAGGGCCCGGTGTGAGGCCTCGACGAGCACGAGGTGCAAAATTCCATCAAGCAGCCCTGCCTCGAGCACGTTCCCACGTTCTTCTCGCCGTCCACGTGACAGGGGAACGAGCAATTTGGACAGGGCAATAGGTGCTCCCAGGGTGCGAGCGTACGACTAGCCTGCAACAAAAAATTCAACTCAACGTCAACTGGGAGTTCCCAACATGTTACATTCTCTTCTCCAATAAACATTAAAAATTCACACTTCGACGGAATAGGAAAATTATTATATCATTGGCTGGTTAATAATTGTTATCAGCCTAGCAAAGTTACAAGCAGTAGATATTACACAAAGTATCGGCAGAGCGGAGGCAGAATGCGGAGCAGCAGACTAGAAGGTTTATCGGCAGCCGACAAAGCGCTGATAGCCTATTCCGAGAGATTGCCAGAGCCTTGCTTATGCTGCCGCCTACCTTCGATTCTCCGAACAAACGGAAGAGAAATAAAATTTCAAAGCTTCATGAATAACATAATATAAAACAATAAAAAAAATATTAACAATTTCAATGACTTAATTTTCTATAAATTCATATTAAACTCCAGTTAATAACTGGCAGATAGTTCTTTCGAGTTAATAGTGGGAGTGAGACTTTATCTCATCGTGAAAAAAGCGCGAGGATCAACGCGTGACCGAAAATGCACAGGCACAATGCAGAGGGAATAATTAATCGGATTAGTTACGAGGCGATGCACCTGCTCGCCCGGTGGGATGACTTATTGCAGTAACGTAAGGTGAAAGGAGCGATGAGCCGCACACTACAACACGAGGATTACATGGGAGTCGACGACTGGGGATGCCGGCTGGGCACGTGTACACACTCGCCTTCGGGAGGCGAGCATGACTCGTAAAGAAGAAGGAACTGCTGCTTAATTAAAACGTGTTAAACGCGACGTTCATCCACCCTCGCGCCGAAAAAGCACAATCATTTATACTATCATCAAACACAGAATTGTATCGAGAGTTATTCTTGCCGAGTCGACGAAGGAAAAATAAGGATGGCCTGGCAGGGAAACGAAGGCCGCTCCAGGAATCAAAGAACCACCCGCTCGAACACCGGTCATCAAATTCCAAAGGGTTCCCGAGAAAGGCGCCAGGCTTTTCCCGCGGGAAACCACTGAAGAATTCCAGGACTCCGGACTACAAGTATCGTTAGACGGATCTCGGAAGAATCGGGCGCCCCTCTGATCCTATCTTCGAGCCCTTACACCTCTATTAATTACAGTTAACGCTGATGAACTGTAATGCAACTGTCCCCACTTGTGGCACCTGCCATTTCTATCTTAATGACTCGACCTAAAGGAATTCTCTACTTTCTGGTGCGATTAGCTCCTTCTTGTGCCTCCAGTCGCAATAACATAGGAATCCATCGGCCACAATGTTGAAGTGACAACGTATAATTAAGATTCTTCCTGGAACTGCCTTCCCAATTTCAACTATTTCGTGCTACCCATTGATTTCCCTTGACCGACAGGCGCGTTCCTTTGACGGCGGAAAAATGCGGCGGTTTCTGGGCGAGCGAGCACACAAGCAATAATTAGATTTAAATGGTCGTGTATACAGAAGAGCGCTGCAGAGCGGCGATATTTCCTCGGAGGAAACAGAGAGAGAAAGAGGAGGCGAAGGAGAGCGGGGCAGAGGAAAAAGAAGCTGAGTTTCCCAGAGTCTCCGCCCATAGCAACCGTGTTTGGAAATGTTCAAAATGAGGGTCCGCCGGCCGGGGAACCCTTTTCACGCAGGCACAAAGTAGCAGCAACCCGCCGCCGTCCAAGAACCAAGAACATATATCACGGAATCCATGGCAGGAAAAAAAGGGCCCTGTGTCGTAACCGAGCCAAAAAATACGGCGATGCGGCGGGTCCCTGAAACTTCCTGGGTGCGTTGAGAGTAAGATAAAAATTCTTCGGCAATGTGAAAAGATCTCATGGCCCCGCCGTGCAACACACCACCCTGCATCCCTATGAGACGTGCAACAAAGTTCCTGTTGAGAAAAAAAAATTGGAATTCCGGGCTGTCGCAACCTTCTTATAATATATTACGTCTGCCGGTTAGGGATGACGTCTTACGCTCAATGAAATATATACTCAGAACTTCTCACTTCCTGGGACGCAGGAAGGTTCTACGGGATAATCCCTTATTAAAGCGTGGCCCATGAAATTTCAGGCCTCTAGTTTATTAGGATCAATCATCCCGTAATAAAGTTAATAGGAAGCCCTCGCAACATTGTTCCTCCTCCTCTTGGTACGCGCACCAGCTCCCATTTAATCGAAACCCACATCCATAATTTTCTACGCCCGCTTGAAAAGCGGGAGTGCTCTATTATGCGTAGAGATAAAATTATAATAGAAGATTTTTGGCGGTCCGAGTGAAACTTAGAGCCGACAGTGATCAGTCGGAAGTACCTGCTTTTATACCTGGCCTGGCCGGCCGATCGAAGAGAGCTTTATCAGGAAGAAGATCACAGGGCAGCAAGAGAAAGCGGTGAAGTTGAGAATCATGGTTGCATAGAAGAGCAGAGTCCTATGAAAACTATGCTGAAGATTGAAGATGCGGCACCGCCAGATCCCACGGCGGACGGAGCCGGCCATCCTAAACCATTTGAAAGATAAGGCTGCTCCCACCACGCCCCGCACAAAGTTGAAACGTGGCGCAGCATCTTTGTCAGATGGCACGCAAGTGTGCCCGGTTGTATCCCCCAACGTACCTCCTCGGCCCCGACAGCCCTGTTTTTCTATGATACTTCGTCTTACGCCTACAAGATTGCTATAGGCAAAGTAGATGTCGATATTTCGAGTCCATGTCCACTATGTGGAAAGGAGAGATAGCGCACAAAGTAGATAACTGACAAAGCTGCACACAGTTTCCGTTGGAAAACGCTCGTGAAAGGCCGATTGTACCGAATGCAGCCTCTCGATTTTAGTATTTGGAAAGCAAAGCACAACAGGCCCCCCTTATCTCCACATTGTGCTTTGTATACGATCACTTTTTTACCAATGCTTTCGAAACACTACGACAGCCTGTTTATCAACGGAAATCTATGGGAAAATGCAACTTTGTGACTACAGTATCCTTACTACGAAGAGGCAATTAAAAAACTCGTATTTCCAATATAATTTCTGAATAGGGCAATGATTAATTGTGTGCATAATTGAAACAGCCGTTAGAAATCGTTCCCCGCGAACTCGCCGCACGTTTAACCACCGTGTGATTATTTGTCGGTCACATCCGACCGAGATAAATTAATTGTGCGGCCGCCGATAACTTTCCGGCGGTTTGACAAGCGGACACAATCTATTCGCCAACGAGCACCAGACGAAATTCCGTTATAACAGCAACAATAGGAAAGCGAGAAAAATTTCACACGCAAAAGCGGACGAATTTTCAGTGGCAATTTGACATTCTAGCCAGGCGTCAGCTGCTTTATTTCCAATGTATATTTTTCATGCGGGGCGCGTGTGTACGCGCCACTGGCGACACAACAGACTGTGTTCACCGGCTAAAAAATCGTCCCATTTGTCAGCCAGTGCCACCGCACTCATTGCACAAAGCCCAGTGATTTATCAACGCGCTCTTCCACTGTACACTCGCCCGCGCCGATTCCATGTTCGGTTCAACGAGGGTGCGATAGGCAAATTAATTATTAATAGAAACGTCAAGATAACATCGCCGGCTACGTCTTCATTCCTCGCTATGATTCAACTCTCCCGAAAAGGACAACTTCATATTTGATTTAATCTCTCAGCCAATGTAAATGAGACCCCCAATGAAAGTTTTAAAAAGAAACTCGCGGAGAGAACAGCGAAGGAATAACTGTTGCTTTTCAAGAGCGCACTTATTCAAAAATCGAAAAACTTATCGGTGAAAGATATTTTAAAAGCAAAGGGAGGAAACGCTATCGACATCGGGGAAATTAACAATGCGCTACTAGGAAAACCGTTGAAAACGTCGGCGGAAAGAAGAATTTCCTTCCAATTGCGATAAGGCCACTCGAGATAACGACGCGTTAAATTCACGCCAGGAAATTACGTGCGCCAGGCCTATCGAGAGGAAAGCTCGTAAAAAAGGCGAGTAAAAAATTGGGGAGGTTAAGCGTCGAGTCAATGGATTAGTGGCGGTGTTTTATCTAATATATTAGGGAAAGTGATTATTATGTACTTGACATGACAATTGGCTGAAGGCAACCGTTGTAAAATATTTAAAAGCAAGTCTAGAAATCTGCTAATTCTCGCTCTTACAAATTCGTAAGGTTTTACCAACTTCTTTCGCCTATCGCCTCGAATTAACGGCTCCCAGTAATTCGATATCTCCATTAAACGAACTAGGTATCAAATTTCGGACTCCGATTGCCCCGAATTACCTTTCGCTTCGGTTAATCCTACCGACCTGCACGCAGGTTTCCCTGTTTCACCAGGCTGCCAAAGCCACTACCGCCCGCGCTTTCTCTATCATATTTTAACCAATCCTGACTTCCCGTCACGATCTTATCTCGTCTCCTTTACCAGTCAACATAACTATTGTCTACTAGAGATTTCGTAAGATGAATCGAGTAGATCTAGTCAGCCGAAAACTATTTTTTTACGGCCCATTACGAACGAACAAAGTCCAAGAACGTTTTTCGACCCGTCCCAGAAAGTTATGTCGCTCCGAATTAATACTACCAATCTGTTGTTTCGTTCCTATGAATTCTTAAGCCGGCTTCTAAGTGATTTTGCTGATCGACACTAATATCTCATTATAAATACAGATCGGCGTATCAAGTTTCACAGTTTAACCCGTTGAAATCGGATCGAGCTAGGTTGGAAGCTGTTACGAATACGAATCGGGAGCAGGCTAATGAAGAAATTAACGTGCCACCTCTTAAGTGTACTGCAATCACTTATGCTCTCCGCATGCTAATCGATCTCGTTACTGTGTACAAAGGAAACAAGCTACGGCGCCGCACTAATTACAGCTGCCCCACCATTGAAAAATGACGATTCTTGCAAGAATCGATTAATTATCCATTCAATCGAGAGAGAGAGGCGTGTGGAGGGAGGAAGAAACATTAAATCTACACGTAGTCCCATTGGACTACTCTCCTACCGTGGATCGAGGTATCCGCCTACCATATGTTACTGACGACCGTAGAATCAGGATAACCAAGCCTTTTCTTCTCCTCCCTCTCCTCTCCCTTTGATCCCGCGCCATTAGGAAAGCCTGCATTCGTTGCGGATCCCACCAGATTTGCATAATTATTATGGCCAAATATATTGGACCAATTGGAGAGAGGGAGAGGATAGAAGAGTCACACGGGCTACCATTGGTGAGTGCATGCACCTTAGCGGTTCACAGACCGACAAAAAAGATCTCGTTACGATTCGTTACTCGCAAAAATAAACGGCAATAGCTGAACAATACGGATGCCTTGACCTCGTCCTTCGTGACCTGCCACTTTTATCAGCTACTCTAATTATTCAATCGAGTCACCCAGATAGCAAAGGCAAGTCAAGGTCGGCACACACCCAACTGTGTGTTCCTTCGCAAGTTCAACTGGGATGCAGCGTGTCGGCGCGTTTGTCCCCAGTTCAAATGTATTGAATATGAATGATGTGCTTCAATATCAAGGGGAATATAGTGGGAGAGACTAATAGGGCGATTCCTCCTTCGAGTCGGTTGACAGACTGAAACTCAAACGACTGTCACGAGGTCGCGGCGGATGGGTCATTCGAAATGGGCGCGCCTAGTAACCAAATAAGCTGGATCATTCATTCTCTCGCGGCGAGCAAGCCACTCGTTTGCCCTTTTACCGCCTCCAACTAATACGGAACGGCCTTTCGGGAAAATCAAACATTTCCATTTTCAAAAGACCAGCCGAGAAAGCACAAGCGTACCTTGCAGGGTGACGCGACATTTGAGAAAGACCGGGCGCGTGACATTGGACGTGACAAATATTTCTCTGGCGCGCACTCAACACTCGTCCTCGCTTTCGATCGAGAATGACACTGAAGGGAAATGCGAGCAAAAGGTAATGGTGCGTTAAATAATATCTCGCACCTGCTAGCTTCAATTGATGAGGTGGGTTCGGGCAGCTTATGCGAGGGTGCAATACGAAGGGACTTCCGATTGCCGCCTGAGGGAACATATGGAAGCCGAAAGAAGCGATCGCTCTATTCGTCCGAAACCGTGAGCGCGTAACGCGATCCACTTGGGCTCTCCGGCGTCGTCGAATGCACGATTTCGATCGGCGTCGAAAAGGTCGAATCTCCTTCTTCCCGGCGAGCACGCAGTTCTCGGGTTCCGGGACCGAAAGCGGGCGGGCGCGGCCGCCCGTTCACAAACCCAGCCAGCAAACTCTACACTCTCCAGGTAGAAAAAGGCGTATGTCCAGTCGAGCTTAAACAAGAATTCCAAGAGAAAGAAGCCACTTGAAGAATTTCCAACATCTACCAAACGATTCTAAAAACTGTGCGTCAGCTCGGAACATCTAAGAGCGGCGTGAAAGGCCGCGCGCGCGAGCGCGCTCAGTGTCACATGGCCGAATCGGGCGGGAAACTTGCCGCCAAAAAGTCACCGTTCACTTTCGTTGCCGGGAGCGTTGTTGGCATATGGGATGCGAGTACAGGTTTCCAGTGACTCGGCGAGCGTCGCCTTCAGGAACAATCGTTTCGTGGAATGTCATTGAGGTAGAGGGTGAAGGGAAATGGCACATCCCCGGTGCAGGGAAGCAAACTGATGGTAGGAAGAAGGGGGCGAAAGGAAGAAGAAGAAGAGTGGCGAAGTCGGAGGTTAGTGCGTGCACGTCGACGGGTGGAAGAGGGGGAGGGGGACGGGGGGACCGGTGGGGGAGGGCCGGCGGGGTCGTTGGGTTTCGAAGTGGGCCAGATGCCCGCCGGCAACGCACGTCAGATGTATCATTATCTCGGCCTCACTGTTGCTATGCAATTAGAGTCCGTTAATCGGCGGCTCCCCACCACTACGTCCCGCGCTCCCTCTCTCACTCTCTCTCTCTCTTTCTCTGTTTCCCTCCCACTCCGGTGCGCCCTTTCTCTTTCGTGACGCCACGACGCTCGCGGAGGGAAGAGGATCGGCAAGAAGAGAAAGGAGAGAAGCGAGCGAGCGAGCGAGCGGTGCTCTACCCGCCAGACGAACCAGCCGCGAAACCCAGACGACCGCGGCAGACGAGCGGAGCACGTGATCCCGCGGCGAGAGGGAACGGAACTACAAGGAGCGGGAGGAAGAACATCGTGTCTTTCCTCCAAGTGAGGCGGAGGCAAAATCCTAAGGCCAGAAAGAGAGAAAAGGGCATGTGGAAGGGAATGGCAGAAAGCGCGCCGCGGCGGACGTGCAGACGAAGACGGCGCAACAACAATAACAACAACATCAGCACGTGGACTTCGCTCCTAGCCGCTCCCGCCGCCCTCTCCCGCCGCTCCAGCTCTCCCAGCATATCTCCTCTCTCTACCTTGCCGAGTGGCTGGTCCAATCCTTGCAGCTCGTTTTTCGGGGCGTTCCTGATTTTGTCTCTAAGGCCGCGCCCGGGCGTAACGAAGCCGGCGAAATTTTCGCGGAGCCGCTCGCTCTCCACGTCCGCGGGCGAAATTCGAAATTTAATGGATGCCTCGCCCGGCCGAGGAGCCCTTGTTTTTCGGCCCCAGGCAATCAGCAATCTTCGTCCGACCGGCTGAGAAACCAGCGGAATAACTCGCCGATCGTTAGACCGACCATTCGTCTCTCGAGACCGAACCGGTAGTAATTAGATATATTTGGTAATCTCCTTAATTAAGCTTCCAGCGCTCGCGACTCAGAAGCGCAATCTTTTATATGACTTTGGGAGAAAAATAAGCACCAGAACAGAATTGATTAAGACCGTGTAAGCCGATGATGAATCCTATTCTCTCGAAGGCCCAAGTCAAAGATTCGAAATTGGGAGGTTTGATTGAGAGGGAAAATAATGCAGTGATCCTGAGGAATGTATCGCACTTGTCCTCAACGATGCAAGGACGAATACAAGCGCGACTGGAAACCAGCCTTTCTTTTGCCATTCATTAAGATCTTCGGCTGGCCTTGGTTCGGCTTCCAGGGAAGAAGCATGCGTGCGCACTCGCGCGGGAAAACTGTTGCCGAGCCACGCGCGCTCCTCCGTTCATTCAGTGTGGATATCATCTTCCTTTCTCTCCTCCGCCCCACTCCCTCTCTTCCTCACTCACTCACTCCTCTCGCTTCACTCCCGCGCACTTCCGGCGTGTTGCTTCCCAATTTGTGGCCTGATAAACCGAACACACCAAGTGTGAGACGCGTCTCCCACAAACACTTTGGAATATCAGTAGCCGAAAATTATAATATTCCTGGACCCGACTCTTTCGACCGCTGCCCGCCCCATTCCAATTAGCATATATTAATTTTTTTTTCACCCGCTATGATTTTAACAATAAGCTGATTCATCAAGTAACCATCGTCGCGATCACCGATTCTCAATACAAGCACGTCAAGATATTTCGGGAGATTACGAATCGCAGAGATTGGTTGCTATGGGCCAATCTGCCGCTTCCTTGCCGAATGGATCCTAGAATGACGTATTCACTCCTTGCCCGATCACTATTCTCAGAACTATCTCTTGATTCCATCGAGTATGCCAGTGGCATACTGTTAATTGAACGTGTGAAACCACCCAGCTCCTTGAAAAGTACGAGTCTCATTAAACAAGTTTACTGGCAGTTTAAGGCGACTGGCATTGAAAGCCCGCTTATTAAGACAATTAATGTGCCGTCGCAGCTGGTCAAGTTTACCCGCTCACTAAGATCCCTGTGATAATCACTGGTAAATTCGCACGGTCTCGCCACAGTAATTTCAATGTTTTCGCACTATCCGTCGTCCCCTGCTAAATAGCTGTTTAGAATGCCTCGGTCGCCTGAATACATTCTAGAATGACGTGTGCTCGAACTAAACTAACAAAAGGTATCCTTCAACACTACTTGAATGGCAGCTAAAGGTTGAGGACTATCAAAATATTTTCTAATCCGTGTGTGAGGCATCGTCTATGCAGGCTCTTTGGTACTGCAAAGCGATAGAGCGTCGGGGTTAATATACTAAGAGAAGTAGTATGTCTGAAGAATGGAAAGAATGGAGGAGGCAAAGTCCTCGTGGTCCAATCTACGCAGTTGGCGATCGATCGCTCGTCGGGCAAGGATACAGGATATCTGTCGGGTGACGCGCGCGCGGCGGCGGCGGCGGCGGCAGCGGCGACGGCGGCAGCGGTTGCCGAGACCAAGGTCGATTAGTCCTGCGCGCAAAAGCGGCGGGCGGGCAAGCAGAGGTAAAAGGAGAGTTACTGTTTAGAAAGGTGTCGGGATCGGCGTGAGGCGGTGGGGCGTCAAAATAGTGGCTAGCCGAGGCGATGAAGGTGGGGGAGGCCGCGCGTTCCTCTATTAAGCATCCATTATTCAACGCAATCGCCAAAAAGTCTCGTTGCGAATTCAGCACGATGCACCGTAACCGGGTAGCAACAGGGGCCCCGGCAACAGGACCTGTCTCCTCCACGTCGTTCCTCTCTTTCCCTTTCCTTCTACACACAGAGAGCGTGCGTTCAACTCCTCTCGCTCCGCCGCCGGCACTCCCAATGCTTCCAGCGAGAGAAGTTCGTCCTCGCTTAACCCCCAACACGAATGAACGAGGCCCCTTTCTGATGGACACGTCTCTCTCTCCTTTGGCGACTTTCGCCAACACCGACTTGCCCGATAACCGCAGTCTCTCCTCCATGCGATTCCATCCACCGCCCCTCCCCTCCTTCTCCCTACCGACCTCACCATTCCTTACATACCTACATACACTTCGTGTAATTATGCACAACGTTTGACAGACGTAATGTGGCCTTCGAAATCCTCTGTTTGTCTGGTCTGGTCGTTGTCGTCGTCGTCGTTGTCGTCTCAGTTTCTTTCCAGCTGTATTTCGTCGTAGTTTGTAATGAATGCGAAGGCTGGCCATTGGGAAAGATGGAAATTGGAAGGCGACTGTTGGAATCCGAGCTTTTGAACGTTAAATTAAATTGGGAGGGCAGCTGTAGCTCTGGGTGTCAAGGATCGTGGGATCCGGGGTGAAACAGGACCACAAATACTGGGACGTAACCGTTGCCGCTCTCTCAGCTCTCGTTAACACCACGCAGCATCTTCTCGGTCTCGGCTTTCCTCAGCGATAATGCCCTGCCCCTCGCGTTCCACGAGTTGGGTGGCATTCCGGGTATCGGCGCCCTCTTCCCTTCGTGATTAACGACTGCCGATCGGTGCAATTGTTAATTAAGTCGTTTATATCATCTTCCCCGTGCGTCGGCACTTCATGCACCGGTGTATAAAGAAGGGAGCACGATTATCCTGGAGCCTAAGAAATCCCGGGTGACTCGGCGGTTTCCTGGTATAATAAATGGATCTCTAAGTGTTAAGCAACCGTGTCTGACCTAGCACACTTGCATAAGTAAGCGGGGAAAATCATCCAATCGAATTAAATCGAAATGCCCCTTCAAAAATTTTCGATTTTTCGAAAGTTCTGGGACCGGGACGAACGCTTGATTTTTCAATTCCTCGTGTCTCAAAACGGATAAAAAACATAAATGTTGTGGGGGAAATGCCGCATTTCGACCTAAAACACATGGAAAACCGATCTTGAATATTTGATTTCAACGGTTTTTCATATGTTTTCATCACTTTCCGACCTTTCCCGGGGCTGAAACTTGGTGGGGAATGTTTTTTTACATCGAGGAAGAAGTAGTAAAAATTCCAGGCCCCTAGCTCAAAATTCATTTTTTCGCAAATTTTTTAAGGCATACCCCTTCAAAAATTTTCGATTTTTCGAAGGTTCTGGGACTGGAACGAACGCTTGATTTTTCGATTCCTTGTGTCTCAAAACGGATAAAAAACATAAATGTTGTGGGGGAAATGCCGGATTTCGACCTAAAACACATGGAAAACCGATCTTGAATATTTGATTTCAACGGTTTTTCATATGTTTTTATCACTTCCCGACCTTTTCCGGGGCTGAAACTTGGTGGGGAATGTTTTTTTGCATCGAGGAAGAAGTAGTAAAAATTCCAGAGCCCTAGCTGAAAATTCATTTTTTCGCAAATTTTTTAAGGCATACCCCTTCAAAAATTTTCGATTTTTCGAAGGTTCTGGGACTGGAACGAACGCTTGATTTTTCGATTCCTTGTGTCTCAAAACGGATAAAAAACATAAATGTTGTGGGGGAAATGCCGGATTTCGACCTAAAACACATGGAAAACCGATCTTGAATATTTGATTTCAACGGTTTTTCATATGTTTTTATCACTTCCCGACCTTTTCCGGGGCTGAAACTTGGTGGGGAATGTTTTTTTGCATCGAGGAAGAAGTAGTAAAAATTCCAGAGCCCTAGCTCAAAATTCATTTTTTCGCAAATTTTTTAAGGCATACCCCTTCAAAAATTTTCGATTTTTCGAAGGTTCTGGGACCGGGACGAACGCTTGATTTTTCGATTCCTCGTGTCTCAAAACGGATAAAAAACACAAATGTTGTGGGGGAAATGCCGGAATTCGACCTAAAACACGTGGAAAACCGATCTGGAATATTTCATTTCTACGGTTTTCCCCATGTTTTTTTATCTTCCCGACCTTTCCCGGGGCTGAAATTTGGTAGAAAGTGTTTTTTTGCATCGAGGAAGAAGTAGTAAAAATTCCAGAGCCCTAGCTCAAAATTCATTTTTTTGCAAATTTTTTAAGGCATACCCCTTCAAAAATTTTCGATTTTTCGAAGGTTCTGGGACCGGGACGGACACTTGATTTTTCGATTGCTCGTGTCTCAAAACGGATAAAAAACACAAATGTTGTGGGGGAAATGCCGGAATTCTACCTAAAACAAGTGGAAAACCGATCTGGAATATTTGATTTCAACGGTTTTTGATATGTTTTCATCACTTCCCGACCTTTCCCGGGGCTGAAACTTGGTGGGGAATGTTTTTTTGTATCGAGGAAGAAGTGGTAAAAATTCCAGAGCCCTAGCTCAAAGTTCATTTTTTTGCAAGTTACTGAAGACCCCGTTAAACGATAAAGTGATGGGTTGTAACAAGTGGATTAAAATAATATTAGAAATGCGCAGGCCAACAAGTGAAGGGACCGCCCAAACTGATACGAGTGCTTTGGAAGCAGCAATAACTTAACAGTACATTATCCTTATCGCTCGAAACGTGCCCGCCGGATCAACGGACTGTCGCACCCACGCGAATATAATTTTCGCACGCAGTCACGTACCCGCCGAATGTGTGGGCGTTGGTATGCGTGCAGGCGCTTCAGCGGGTGGAAATGAAAAGCATAAATCCTCGTCAAGCAATATCCCGACTATTATACTTAGCCTCAGTTCCTATATCTCAAGAATTACAGTAATACGCGTGCGACCAAGCCTGATTATCCGAGATTCGGACACAGGAGAGTGTCCAGCAAAGGTAAGCACACTTTTACTAGCGGACAAAGAATACTTTGCCGCCTTTTCCCTTGGAAAAGGAGTTCCGCGAAAAAAGGTTCAACGGTCATTCATATTCAAATTAGTCGGAGCTCTGTTTGACGAGCGGCTTTCCTTTTCCTCGGCTTCAGCACCATCCAAATACACACACACGCACGCAGAATGTGTCTAACATTCACAACTGTCGAGTGATTGAGCATGCACGTCTGTAAATACAAACGCAAAAGTGCCGGGCATCGCGTTGACTTGATATTATTAAATAGAACAGTGAGTGTCAATGAACCGAATTAGTTAAAAGAATATATTACGGGCCGTAGTTGGCTAGAGTGGGAAGATTGAGTGGTGGCAGTGCGAGAAACGGTTACTGTGGAGAGAGTTTCGAAGGGAGCGAGGAAACGTGCTGTTCAAGGAGCAAGGTAAATCCGCACAGGGTCGCGTTTTACGACGTTGGGTCGCTAATCCATGAGACCTAAAGGGCCCTAGAAGAGAGGCTGGGTCTAGCAAAGGTACCGCGCTACTCGCTCAGGAAGAATGGCAGAATTTACGACGGGTTCCCTCGGCAGCCCTGTGCTCTCCCACTCCTGCACAATCTCCTTTATCTAAATTGACGCGGAAAGCCCTGGAAGGCCATTCAAACCCACCAAAGCCGTGTCGAATTGGACGGCACTTTTCGAACACTCGGTAACTTATTCCCACCACCCGGCATTTAATTGCAGCAAAGCTGCACGATAGCGGGAAAGCTTTATTATCGATTTTCATTCATTGAATCTTCATCTTTCTTTCCCGATATCGTAATTCCGATCAGCTTGGGGGAAAAGCGGGCTAAAGTACCGTTCTGCCGAATTTATGAGGCTTGTACCTGCATCGATCGGTGTTCTGCGACAGAGTAACCCTCTTTCGCCCCTTTCGACGAGGGTATATAATCTCTTGGGAGCGAAAGCTTGGCCCACCGGACCTGACACCGCAGGAACACCTACCTCACCTTTTATCTCTAGCTCATTATCGGGCCGTCGTTAGCCCGTGAACTCTGCCCTCGTACCTGTTCGCGCATCGGCCCACCTTCGCTTCCCTTTACCTACAACGACGACTCAACTCCCCGAAACTCCCAGCCGGGCTACCACTAATTGCGCCCGCTCTCGATCGGACCACGAGTGTGACTCCTCCAACCTTGCTCACCCGGATGCGAGACATACCCTTCCACTTACTATTATTTATTATAGTTCGCACAGTCATTTATAAAAAGGTAGAGTGGAATCAAATAATTGAAAGATATAAATCGCAGTTAAATGGCAAGATGGGCAATGGGAATGCGAAGGTAGATAGACGAAGGCCTGGTGACCGAGTTACAGGCGCACTGCGAGCATTGCTCGGTCCATTGAAAAGCAGTGCGATGAATGAAGGAGGAAACCGGATGTCGAAGGAGCCGCAGCACCCAGGTAAAGGTTATCGTTGCTCTGCGACGTGATTAAGTTCGAAGGCACCGGTTTTATCTTCTAGCGCCGGCACACACACCCAGAGCATTACTTATGGCTGGTGTGTGT
Organism: Ectemnius continuus; assembly: GCA_910591665.1. Classification (NCBI taxonomy): domain Eukaryota; kingdom Metazoa; phylum Arthropoda; class Insecta; order Hymenoptera; family Crabronidae; genus Ectemnius; species Ectemnius continuus. The sequence continues at coordinate 14,829,453 of OU342861.1, forward strand.
CGCGCGCGCGCGCTCTCTCACTCGCACCGCTCTCGTCCATACCTCCCTATCTCACTAACAGCTTTCAATTACGCCTATTAGCACACTCCTCGCTTTCTCGCGCCAACCACATACCCCATTATTTTATTGGCTCGCTATGATACTGTTTCCCGCCCCTAACACGTAGAAAGCATTAACTTTGACACGCAATCCATGCCTTTTCCTCGCTAAATTACACACTGCGACTCCTGCAACGGATCATGTTTTGCACGAGGGGATGTCATGTGCGGAAATGATGCTGGACGAATGGGAATTTCTAATTCCATTAACGGGAAGAACCGGCCTTGAACAACATCCTCGTGCCTTGCAAGGACGTTCGTTGATCGAAGAGCATGAGTCCGGCTCATCTCCATTCTTTTTCACGACGGGCCAGACGACGTGGGCCGAAAGGCGATCACCGGGCCGCTGCCGCCGCACCGCCGACCCATTTTATATGCACAGTTATTCACACTTTTGTCGGTGTGTAAACGTGCAGCTCTCTCGTGCCGAAGCAAAGAATTCCAGCCTCAATTCCCACGATGTTACGTGGGAGTATTTGATTTGGGACAGAGGAGTGTCCAGATGAATCTTGGGTCAAATGTGCGGTTGGTAACGAAACACTCTCTTGATTGGATGCACTACTTCGAGCTGGTACATAGATTCGCGTTTAGTCTCATTAGCAAGCACTCGGGCTCGCCTGTACGAACAACAGGAAACAGTATGTGTAACATGTGCGTGAACCACTGGTACGTGACTATTATTCGTGAACGGTAGCCCCGCACTCGTCCCAATAATTGCCGGACAGTAGAATGCGTCGTAACACTTTTATGCCGGCTCGATTCGTGAGCCGAATAATTTAACCACTTCACCCACGTACTCCATTAATTGCACTCAATGGCCGCGGGCGCACTTATCAACAAACTTAAGACACATCGGATCCCCGGAAGAGGAGTGACACTTTTTGAATTCAAATATTTCTCCCAGCCAATGTTCTATGATGAATGTTTCTGACGGCGAAGAAATATATTCTCGGCGTTAAGTAAGCGTCAACATATTAATTTATCGGAAGCTATCAATGAAGACAAATTGTGATGGGGCCAGGAGGGATAAGAGGCGTCTGCAACAAGGGTGCATCTGTTGCACGAAGCATGGCAATTGATAAGGAGTCGAAGTGGATTTGGTGAGGCCGATCATGTCCTCGGATGGAGGCAGCGAAAATCAAACAGATTTAAAAGGCCCGTGCCCGCACCACAACTCAAACAATGTAACGGGCCAAAGCAGATACAGATAAGATCAGCTGAAAGATGTACTCAATGCACCCGGCTTTGTGGAAGCTCCCACCGGCGCACACGTAGGTACACAAACTAGAAGAAGCAAGGATAGAAGGGTTCTCGCCTCAAAACGGAAGTCTCCTCCACTCGGATATAATTAAGGCCTCGCTCGGGAATTCCTATGAAGGAATTTTAACGGTGCATCACAGGAGCAATGACCTGCAACTTTATTGTGACTTTGTCAGGTCAGAATTAACAAGTGAAACAGTAAACCAAGGTAGATGGAAGACCGAGAAACTAATAGCTGTTTATAAATAGTACCAAGCGAAGCAATAGGTCATCGGACGTATTGAAATTGAATATCGTCGCTTGAGTAATCTCCGGCAACAGTGTCAGACATTGTCTAATGAAGCTATCGTCGAGCTGCCGATAGGGTCTATGGGCTATTGCTGTTCAATAATGCCGAGCGGTAAACAGAATCGGAGAGTCCCGTTGAAATCCTATACTCTTCCCTCCCCTGCGCGCCCTGTCATATCGATCTCATCAAGTCACACACTGAACTTTCCAGTTTACGTGCGATAAGTTGACAAGGATGAAAGTGATAGGTGGAGTCCGAGGGGGCAGGAAGAGCACACCGTTGCAACGGTGCACATGGCAGCAGATCGCTGCCAGGCCAAGCGAGCAAGTCAAGGACGTTCAAAGCACACACCACACCACCAACCACACCAGACACACAGCAGGATCTTTGTGTGCACGGAGTTTAGTTGCCGCATGTTGTCTAGGTCGTGCTAGTCTCGGAGGGCATAGAAGAGAAGTGAGAGAGGGCAAAGCAGGAGGAGGAGGAGGAGGAGGAGGCTCTGGGAATATCCAGGAGAGGATGGATGCTCGTTCGACATCCATGAGAAATCGCTTTACGGACTGGCTGTAGCCCACTAATCGCTTACGATATACCTCGGAAACTGACCGCATAACGTAATTGGCTCGGCTCTAAATAGTCAATATCCAATCTCACGCTCCCTCGACGACAACATCGCCTTCGACATAAATTGGCCTCTGTTGGGACTTGTCTAGTTAAGACTGTGCCATTACGATTATGATCTCACAGGGTCACGTTATAGTTACGGCGGCAGCGGATCCAGTGAGAGAAGACAAATCAAATTCGAAACGGGTTCGATGGGCAATACGAATTTCGATGCGCTGCAAGTTTTGCACAACGGACTTTCTCTTCTGGGAAGGCTGATGGTGGTGGTGGTGGTGCTGCTGGCGCTGCCGCATGCGCGCGCGGTTTCTTTCATCATCGCAGAAATACCTGCTAAGGCGAAATACCCGGGCGAACGCATTTTTCGGCCGACCGAATAATAATGCCCTTCGGGTGCTTCCACGAACTGACCACCGAATGGCCGGACTCGAATAAAAATGGATTTTTATCTCAACATGAATATTTCCAATCGAACCCTTCATTTCCACGTTTAAGTGGGAGAGTAAATTTTTCCTGGAGAGTGCGAGATTTCAGGGGCAATCCAATTCGTTACATATAATAAAGGAGCGACGGTCAGGCGAGGCTAGCGACGCCCCGCATCCTCGGCTCTCCTAATACTGATTGATTACCCGCATTACACGCCTGTCCATCGTTTTCCAGCGGCAAAAAGTCCCAACTCTCTGGAACTCTGTTTTCTAATAGCAGGGCAAATCGATTCTAGTTCTTTTACTCGGACGTAATAAGATCAGGCGTTTTTCAGGTCGCCGCTAGTGTGGCACTGGCGTAATTGTCTGTTTGGAGGTAGGCAGGAGTGGAAGGCGGTGAAAATGTAATTTGGAGAGTGGACGCATGGACGCAGAGTATGTATCGGAGAGCACGTAGTAGCTGAATGCTAGGAATTCGAGGGGCGGTAAGGATCTCGGGATTATCATGGAGAGGCATCGGAAGGCTCCGGCTCGCAAATCAAGCGACAGGAACCGCGCGTCCTCCCACTCCCGGCCGATAGCCGCGCCCGGCAGAAGGAGAGAGATGAGCGGATTCTGGTCCTGGAAGCGCGCGGAACCGGCGACCTGTTGCCAAGGGAAGCCTTAAATGTAAACAACGTTACGTCACGTGGCACCCGCTCTTCTCTTTCACTCTCTCTCTCTCTCTTCTCAGTGTATGTGCATCTGCTCACCGCGCCGCTCCGCTCTCAAAGCGACTCCCTGTTCCCTTTATCTCCTTCTCTCGAGATCGATCTGCAATCCAGATTTTTCTCGCCCCCTCTCACATATGTATCTGCGCCGGTGGTTCGATAGATCATCGGGTAACCGCCTGCCGAGAGAATATGTCCCGCTTGTCGAGCGGGAAAACCTGCCGGCGACTCTGTTTACTTACACCGAGTGGCAGCCAGTGAGGGAGCCGCGAGCCACGAGTCCTGCCAGTCTACCTCTATTTGTAATGTATACTTTCATCGGATTCTAGCCGGGATAGCTCTAGCTCTTGTTGCACAAAGTGGCTCCCTTGCTCGGAGTATCGAATGAAGCCGTGTCGCCGAGCCAACACTTTGTAATCGGATCGCCCGAGAAAATAAACAATTTCACGCAGTCGCCAGTCACTCGAATATGCTTCGCCCTTCGAAATTCAGTGGAACCACATGTGCTACAAAGTAATCGGGTAGAAAAATCTGCCAAGGAGTGGAGAGAGAGACTGTTGCTCGGCGTTGGGGCTTTTCTTCTGGCGAATCTTTCGGCGTCAAACGTATGAATGTGTGTTGCCACACAGGGAGGAGCAGTTCGGGGTCGGCAAAGTGCGGCAGAGGGCAGAGAGCGGGTAGCGGCGAGGAGAGGAGAGGAGCGCGGAGGGTAGGAGAGCGCGCGAGAGGGAGGCGGAAGGAGGAGGAGGGCGGCAGAGAAAAAAGCGGCCGGGCAGCAACGAGAGGAGAGCGCACGCGGCATGTCTCTCCTGCCGGAGGGCCAAGCAGGCAGGCAGGCAGGCAGGCAGGCAGGCCGGGCCGAGCCGGGCCGGGCGCACTGGTTATTCGGCCTGCGAATAATAATCATAGCGGTCGCCTTCCCGCTCGCTTTCGGCCTGCCTCGAGTCTCCTTGCCTCTCGCTTGGTCCTCCCTCTTTTTCTCTTTCTCCTCTTCGAGCGGGCCGTCGCGCCGCTCGGACCGCTGCATAGCAACAAGGACCGTCCTCTCTGTCCCTCGGTTCGCTTCGCGTGTGCCGGCGCACGCACGGACCTCGCTCGCTCTCGGCTCTCGCCACCGCCGCCGACACGACGGAAGGCACGCACGGCGCGCAATGTGCCAGAGCGAGAGCGAGCAACATAGCAAGCGGCGCTGGCCCGAGCGAGATGATTGCACGACCAAACACCACACGCGAGAGAGCACCCAGTGGAAAGCGTGCGACCCAGCGCCGTTCTCCCATTAGCCGGATTAATAAGAAATGACCGGAACAACTAATTCTTCGCGCGGCGCGATCTAACATCGAGCTTGAAGGACTCGATGCAAATTTCTCGGATGACCTTCGCGATAAGGCTTGCCACTCTAGGACCTGGTAAACTTTCAAGTACCGGATGTGGCGTTAACATTCAAGCCTCTGGAGACGGTTATCAGTTTAAGAGGGCGACGTTCAAATATGCTGAATTACGAGAGTGCGAACCGAGGCAGAGAAGGGTCGAGGAGGAAGAAGAGCAGAGGAGGCGCGGTATCTCGAGAAGGAAGCTGCGCCGGAAGTACGGCCGCTCTACAATCTGCTTGCTCTGCTCGAGTTATTACGCTCTCAATAAACCATCGAAACTTAGGAGAGCGAGCTGCGAAATTCTTCCAAGTGAAATGTCATGAGAGGGAGATGGGAGAGTGGCGTTTGCGAAAGTGGAGCGCCTCGAAAGTCGAGCAAGAGCGAGCGAATCGAAGAGACAAGAGGTCATAATATTCTATTCGCCGTGTAGAGGATGTAATAATCGTCGGCAGTGTGGTCCATTCTGCGATGCCTCTCTTCCATCGTTTCTCTACCTTTTTTCTTAGTCCCTTTCTCCCAGAGGTTGCCGCCACACACACAGTTACCCATACACCACCAGCCTTCCGGCGTGCCAATATTCGCCCACCTTAATTTCGTGCTACGCTCCGCTGACAGCAGACACGCAAAACAAAGTGCACGATTAAGATCGGCAAGATTATGTTTCGCGCCTTCATGGCGCAGAGCCACGTGCTCGCGCCGCTCGCTTGCGCTCTTCCCTCTCACTCGGAATGATTATTATTACAGCCACCCGAGCGTGTAATGTGTAATGCGTGGAAGCAGAGTGTATATAAGCGTGAGCATAACGTCGTGGCGGGAGTGCGTGTGGGGCCACTGGATAGCAAAGACCGCGCCAGCTCGCTTCCAATTTAATAATTAAACAAAAATGTATTAATTTTTACGGTAGGTTCTGGAGACACGCTAATGACAAGAAGCCTGCCACAGATTCCCTTTGTCGTCGAGAGGCTGCTTCTTCGGATCCGTCCTAATGCGACGGTAAGTCAAACATTTGACAGCGGACAGCAAACACCGCCTCCATATCGGCTGGGAAAACAAGAAAAAAAGGCGGCAGCGAGATATTAGAATCGAGTTGTGAATGAAAGGGAACGAGAGGCGCCTCTAGTGCGCGAGGGGAACCCATTCCCGGATAAAAAATTTTTTTTTAATGATTGAGTTTCCCATTTTTAAAAGGGAGCAGCTTATCATATGACTCGCTTTTCAGAATACAGCGGGAGAGAGAATCTCGAGAGCGTGAAGACAAACCTAATTTTTAAGCAGAGTGAAATCAAGAAGACGTGAAACGAATTCAAGTCCATAAACGCGATTTATAATCTCGCGTTGATTAAAAAGGAGACCAAACACGGCCTGTCTGGCCTTCGTTCTAACTGCTAGTGTCGCTCCGTCATACCTAGGGAATCACGGTCACCTCAGGTATACGCAAATTTACATACGCGGACGCGCGAGCGAAGGTGTTTTCTAATTTACATGGGGGTCGAATCCACGGGACCCGTGTCCTTTGTTTATAATTAATAACGATCTCACCGAGGCAAGGTTTATCCGTTTCATCTGGCCGCTTTACCAAAAAGGAAGGTTAATGCTGCCATAAAGAAGTAGTTCTTGGAATATCGATTTCAACAGTCGAATAACTCGTCAGTCAAACTTTGCTTTGGCTGCTCGGGGCATCATCTCATCGGGAGAGTGAGGCGGCTCGGAGAGCCAAGAGTGCGAAGAAGTGCTAAGGGCCCTCTCAAATAAGACTGCAAGGAGAAGAAGGTTTCCGTGGCTGAAGCAGGATGTGTAAAGGGCCCCTAGGTCCACGTGAGTCAGCAATCATATGGTTCCTGACGTCACGGGGGTACCGCTCAAACTGATCGAACCTCGGAACGACGATACACGCGTCCACCGTCATCCGGATATCGGATCATTGCCGTGACCGTTTTTCCCACCTCTTCCGCTCTCAAGAACGTTTCATGTCTTATCCAGCGTGACATGCTTTTTCTTCTCCCAACCATGTACCGTGGGACTCTGCACGATTCGCTCTTGATCTTCGCGGGAATGGCAATGGGCAACGCTTTATTACTGTTTACCGCGAATCGGAATAAAGGGACGACCAAAGTCTTATCAGTCTTTCCCAGAATCACTGTTAACCGCTCGAAACTACTCTATTTATCTTTCACATGCAGAACGCTAGTTAAACACGAAGTCGACTATTCAAATAGGAGAGTCTAATCGGAAGCTGGCAGCAAGCACTTCCTTGTATTCGATCAAGAAAAGCCATTCAATCTTCCTTAACAAGAATACTCCTAATTTAAAAAAATATATACAATATCCAGATTGAATATCTGCCTGTTGAATTTCGTCTACAAGATTATCCGTCAGTTCTGGAGAAGCGATCGATCGATCGTATCGAATCGTTCCATATATCGGAGATAAGCGTGCGCGCGGGCGCGCGTCTGGGTGAAGGGGGGCGTCATCGCTGAAAAGCCAACAAAAAGCGAGAGAGAGCGGTGAGAGAGAGGAGGGGGGGCTTATGAACAAAAACGGTGTGTGCTCTCGGGGCACAGCTGCCGCTCTCCACCGGCGAGGTTTATCATTCTAAGCAGGGGAGGTTTCTCCTTTTCTCTCTTGCTCCCATCCACACGCACACACACGCGCTCGCACTCGCGCGCGCACTCTTTTGGTGCTCTTTCCCTTTCAGATTCCCGTCCATTCTCTCTTTCTCTCTCACCGGGCATGCTCCCACTTTGCTGATGGTGTCTCCGTCGCACCCGAGGGACTCTGTATTGGGTTACTATCTCTCGTTAGAGAGACGCCGTCGCCGGGGTTTCAAAAGCAAACCCATGGGGATAGGGGCAGCTGTTGTACATTCCTTCGTCCCTATCTTTTTCCCGCTCCGCCCTCTTCACAGCCTCTCGTTCCTTCTTTCCCTGTTGCTGTCCCCCTCTCGCCTTCTCCACTCTCTTTCTCTTTCTCCCGACCACTTATTCCCGCGGCCCGCTCCATCCCTATATTTTTCTCCGTGATCCTCGAGGATGCCTTCTCTTGTCGGCCGCGCGCGCGCTCTCTCTCTCTTCTCTTGGCCTCTCTTGCTGCTGCCGCCACCGCCGCCGCCACCGCTCTCCCGCCCGCCAAAGATGATGGCAGCTGGAACACCGGGCTCCTTCTTCATCTGCGCCCGGATCATCCTGTCGGGCACGGGAGCCCCTGAGAATTTTCCTCCAGTCATCCCTCCCTCCATTTCTCCATCTGATTTCCTTGTGCGCCGATATTTTGCCACATCAAGTTGGGATTGAAGTTTCCCAATCGACAAAGAGATATACTGCGGCGGGGCCAGCTATTTTTCGGCAGAGTGTACAGCGGCCCACGTCGTAGATCAAGGAAATAATGGAATTCCGGGGTGCTTCATGGAGAATTCGAAGCTTGAAGCGGCAATGTGAGACTGCAACTGGAGATACCCCGGGGTGCGGAGAATATATCTTGAAAGATAGCGTCGGGCAATAATTCAATTTGAATTTGGGCCGGATAGACAGCCCTAATGAAGTACGTTGTATCTCTTGGTGATGTCCCTTCTTTATCTTTCCCTTTCTTGCCGTGGCGCGCCCGCCTGCCTCCTCTCTTGAATTCTTTCCTCGCCCCGCTCAAGAATAATCAACGGAAGTCGCTCCTAAAGAGAAGCTCCAAGAAGAAGTTTCGTCCCTTCTCCGAATACTGTATGAATTAAAATATATTTCCCTCCAAGAGAAACTTCATTTTCATGGGAAAGCGAACCAAGAAACGCGCTGGAATTTCAAAGCGCGAAGTTTAGTGGAAAAGTATGGAGAATTTGCGTATCTATTGTCTAATATTCCCCGAAGCTAGTCAAATAATCGTGTGACTATACTTTCTCTTTGGCCAATCGGAAACTGCTTGGCAGAAATAGTACATCTGTCGATGATCCTAATACCGGATATATTAGACGAATTAATCACCCAGGAACTGGATACTTAGCATTTATTATATACGTGAAAATTAATTAAGAATATGTGGGATAAAAATCAGAAAAATAGAGAATTGTATTCTTCCACACGAATCCAATGTGGAAATGCGCGCAGCTGAAACTAACCATCATTGTACACCCTTCTGAGCGACTTCCGGGCGCTATTGACTGGTGGGCGCCAGGTGCGAGATGCGAGGAGCGCAGAGCTAACACGCGATCCCCGATCGCAGAAATATTGTGCGGCAAAGCGACATGTGTCTGCGGAACAGGATGTTTGCATAGATAGGGCAATAAATTGGTGAAGGATAGGGCGACAGCGGCAACAGATTTAGTAGATGTCAGATACTTGTAAGAAATCAACGATAAAATTCGTGAAATCTCATTTTTAATTCTGTCCAACGACAAGAATTTGAGGAATAATAAATAGCTGCCCGAGATCTGCTTTATTTTATTGGTCTCCTAATGATGCAAGACTCGGCGAGGATGTCACAAGACTATAAAATTGATGTTTGGCTTCCCAATGATTGAGACACCGGCAAGATTGCTACAGACAGGTGTTGATTTGACGACTGTAAAACTATCGTCGCTAATCGCGCTCATAATAAATCCAGTGACAAATCCATTTGAATCGCCGAGCACTAGAAACGTAGATCAATCAGAATTGAGTGGTAACAGCCACTAAATCATGCGCCGATCATCCAGACTGATTTAATTAGAATCACGAAAAACTAACGGGCGAAGATACATAAAATAAAAGTTGACAACACGATTAATTAAGTCGGGGAATTTGCATGGGAAGAGCCCATCCAAAAAGTACTCTTCACTTATCACTCTGGCATGCAAATTCGGAAGGTTTCGTCTACTACGACTATTAACCTCTGCCCATGACTATTAGCGTCTGTGTAGTAGTCGTGAAAGTGACTGAGAAGATCGTACGGAAGCACTTGGGAAGTTTATACTGACGGAAGTCCGAGATGATCTGGCGTTGCCAAGAGACTCCTAAACAAGCAAGCGTCGACTCGTGCTCTAATTATCCATTCAGAAAGAGGCAGAGTAATCTCTTTGACTCCTCTCAAAAATACACATCATTCATTCAGAGAGCGAAGACCTTGGAGATGAAGAATGAGAGTTATGAATGGATTCACATCAATATTAACGATTTCGATACAGGCCTATAAACTTGACGATTTCTTTAATGAACTGATGACTTCTCTAATCCCAAATTCCTATAAAATTAATGGGATGAATAAATGTATATCCTAAAGCATTGCCGCACTCTGTGCGGCCTCCCGAACCTTCACAAGGAAGAGGAACGCGGCATGAACGAGTTTCAGGCTGCGATCAAGCGCTGCCACTGAATGCGATCACTCCGTGGGCCAGACAAAGATTCTAGAGCACAATGGGAAGGCTGCGTGCTTTGTGTAGAGATTGAGGGTACACAAGAGCAACGGCCAAACTAGGTGACAACGTGAATTGAGCCCGCAAAACGATCCTGCTACGCACTTCCCTTTCCCATCTACCAGATTTAACTAATAAAATTGTAATTGTCACGCATCCAACTATACGTGAACGTAGTAGAACGATGTGAAGTGTGCACTAAAATTATTTACGTTGATTTCAAGTAAAAATAAATTTCCCCAAGTATATATAAGGTCTCAAGATGTTTCTCGTTGTAAGAGAGGACCTCTAAACTGGAGGCTTTGGTTTTCCCAGTTTCCCAAGGGTGGCCGCCAGCAGGCATAAACCACCTAAAGAGAGGACCGTTAGGATTTTCGGAAAAGCTGGTTGCAATGACCGAAGGAAGTCCTGGGAAGGTACGTTATGTTGTTGGTCGAAATAAAATTCTCACTTTCAAGGGCGCATTTCGAATGTGTGGCAGCAGGCTCGATATATCCTACTAATGGAAACGTGACTAAGACTTCCGGGATCTTTACACTCGTTCCGTTCCCACCCTTGCATTGGGCAACAGGTGGAAACGTTCGTGGCAGTCGTCTCGAGCACCATCTGGCACCTCAAGTTGCAGGAACATGCCGTCTTATTTGGGAGAACGAGAACTGCACTGTCTTACAATCTTTAACAGCAAGTTATTCGGTGGGCAGTGCTGCCTCGACGAAAGAGGGAAGAATTGTGCCAATGCTCTCTGGCGGCCCTGCTGCTGGCACTCCGAACGCGACACCACCATAAAGAGGGTTTCGGTTCTCTCCACTTCTTGTTTCTTCCCAGGCCAACTACCCACTGTGCAGCCTCCTCTCCTCTCTCCGGCAGGCACGTTTGTTTCTTTGAAAAACTGGCCTGCGTTTTCGGGCATCCTCGCGCAGGATGCCCGCCACATTTTCCAGCCTTTTCAGAACCCTTGTCCTTTGTCCTCGCACTACATATGGCCGGCAGCCATTTATTTCCAGGAGTTCGAATTACCCAGGCAAACATCCGACAGTCAAGTTTCACAGTAAATATGCGATTTATGGTGCAAGTATTTTTATGGAATAGAATTCCTTCGAGAAGATTCCTTCTGTGAGTTTTAAGGATAGTTGGCTCGGAGAAGTGTACAAGATAATTATTGAGTTCACGGATCGAAGGTAAGTCTGGCAGAGGACGGCCGGTTTCCAGTGCACCGCCTCACCTCAATTTTCTCAGGATGCACGGAAGAAGGTGCACCTGCCCGGCCTTAAGTATCCCCACGCTCACCAATTCTCCGGCTGCCGGCCCTTTTAGTCTTACTACCTGCATATCCGCGCAGATTAATGAACTGTTAGAGACTGTCACGTATACACACCTGCACCGCCCATATATCAATTCAACTGTATTAATATTCAGCCCAGGTATAGAAAATCACTGTCGAAAACGAACTTACAAAAGCAATAATATTTTTTTAAATAATTAACTTGAGAGAAAAATTGAGAAGTGCAAAAAATGGCACTAGATTCGATGAAATAGTACAATGTTACGGAAGATAATGAAATGGAAAAATTGGGTGCGGCAGAGATGAAGGGAATGTGTCGGTCCCGTGAACACACACTATCATCTGTTGACGTCTAGGAGGGATAGAACAGGCACACCGGGCGCTCCGAGCCAGGAATCACGATTTATCACAGGCAGGTGCGGCTCGTAATATTTTCCTGACATGATTACAATACGGACACCTAAGCATCTGTCGTGCCGGCATCAAGATTCCGGCAACTAGATTCTTGAAACGTCAGCGTCCACGCGCGTCGATCACCGCTCTAACGACACGTGTTACCGCTGACTTCTGTATCAACAGCTACCGCGGAGGAATCAATTACATCACCGCCGACAAAGTCTCCGTGAGTGCGTGCCGCCCGACCTGCTAAATTTCGGATAAAAGAAGAGAGATCGAAGGACGAAGGGTGACCAGATTTTTTCTCAAGGTCCGGCCACTTTTCCCGGAAGGCCAGTTAGACCAACAGGTAAAAACTATTGGGGAAGGAATTGCCGCGTGACAAAAGGTCCGGTGCGACGATAAGATTGCCGTTAATGAGGCCGATAATTCTTTGTCAGTATTATTGGCTTTGAATACTTCCACCTGCATCACTCACGCCGACTTATCTTGTACCGACCTGCCCCTCGACTCTTATCCCAAGACACTAATGGTCTTTCATTATTTCGCATTAGCCCAATACGGACTTGGTCAATTTTCTTTTTCGCCCGCCAAACATTTGAGAAGTACACGCGTATAACGAAAAGTGGAGATACGGCATTTTGCATATGAGAAATGCCGAATGGATGCACTACTGGCATTTATGTAAAGTAAGGTCAAAAGGTAAAAGAATGTGTTGGAGGGGGAGGGGGAGAGAGGGATCGGAGGGTATCCCTGTGCGATTTAAGGCGTTTACCACAGTATCGAGGCGTTCCTCCTCCTTTTTTGGCAGGGCTTCTCCCGAAGAATCGTGGGAGCGAGGAGGAACTGCGGCTTGTTACATGCACAGGCCAGCATCCAACCCCAGGGAGGGCCGGCAGGACCCTCCCGAGCAAAGCCGTGCACACCGGGCGAAACAAGCACGTCGAGGAGGAACTTACGATGCCGATAGCGATCGATTGTGCCCGGGAGAGCTTGTGCTTCGATTGGAAGTGGAACTTCGGATGGACTCTCCTCCTTGCACTGAATTCATGAAGCCAACAGCTATCCTCTCTAACCCCGAATTTACAAAGTCCAAGTTCATTCTTATTCATAAAGAGTGATTATCATAATTTTTGCTGCATCCTATCCTTCCCCGCAACAACACCTCGCAAGCAGGATATTACAATGGTTCTGCGAATTTCGTAGCGATCGTCCTTCCTCGTAGAGTGAGGACACTTTCATTGAATGGCGCGCACGACGCGCCAGGCAAGTTCGCGTCTCACCTACAAATGCGCATCTTCCATGAATTTCATGAATGCATAATTGCACGGGCCTCTCTTTACGACCGGCAATTTCTCGATAAACCAGGCTCGATTAAGCCGAAATCGCCTCGATCGACCGTTCCAAACTTGATCGGACATTCTCCTCAAAAGATAACTCGATCGTCAAGAAATTTCATCCACGTAGATTGTTGTGTACTCTTTTGAATTCCGTAAGAGAATATTCAGTGTGGTGTGTAAAAATGAGAGGAGGTGCGTGCGGCGCGACGCGGCGCGCCACTGGGGAATAATGTAAGTCTGCGTGGCTTACAAAACCGTTGCGCGGCCCAAGTTCGCCGCCAGACCACTTTACGCTCCGTGAAGCGTGGTGAGACGCGCGTACACCTGGCCAGCTGCTACGTACCACTACCACTGGGTCAATATGAGCGCACGTGATAATGCCAGCCACGAGACCGTTGCCCCGCTTAGGAAATACTGGCGGCTGCCAGCCGCCTCCTATCTCAAACACCCTGCTAACACGATGCATTCAGCCGATCCATCATATTGCCCGAAATTTATTGAAATCAAATGTTGAAATTAATTTATACAGCCCTATCGAACGATCCCGGTAGACAATGAAAGCCCGACCTTTCCTCCCCTTGAATGGTTCGAGTCACGAACCCGTTCAGACACGATCTAGATCTACAATTGGCGAACCTGAATGAATGGTAGTACTGGAAACGGTCCGGAAGGACGCTCGTGTTTCAAGTCAGCGTCCAGAACGCTCAATTTCGTTAAGTTTCCGCATAGATGTTAGGATAAGGCGCAGAAGGCAAGATCCGGGCCACAATGCGGACCAGAAACTGTCAACGCACGACATTCCAAGGCAGCCACCGGAAAAGGGACTGGAAGAGCGTGTCTTCGGGCAGGAAATTCACCCGCAGGGCCACTTGGCCGACCCTAATGCGCGCCCCTTGCTAATTACGAGACAATTTCTTCCTTCCTCTCGGTAAAAGTGTCCTTCCTTCCTGCACACCATTCTGAGACAGGCTAATTTATCGTGGTGATATCGGCCACGTGTAATTACCAACCGCAGAGGAATCCACCAGGCAAGGTAATTACGCCAGGGGAGATATTTCGACACGCACGTGATCCAATTCCCCAAAGTTCCACTGGTCACCGCAATGGCGCACAATAAATGTGCCTGATGCAGTTCCAAGCGCAATAAAAGTACAATTCCTATGGTAGTCCCGGTGCAATCTTATCTTAAGCTGAGAGCCCAGATTCGCAGCCCTTTCCTTATCACTTAAGAAGGCCAGAATTTGTTTTGCAAATTTGTACAAGTTTACGAGAGGCGGAGAAGGAAGTTCTATAATGGAGTTGTGGGGGAGAGTGGTGTGGAAAATTTCGCGAGGAAAGATCGGCTGGCGTTCTCACGAAGTTCCAGTTATGGGGCCGCGAATCCTTACGAGACAAGGGGAAGGAAAGGTGTTGCAAGGTGTCTGCGTTCCCATGGAATAACTGGTCGATGTCTCACCACGAACGGAACTTTCTAGGGTATCCCGTCCCGCAAGGACGTCTGAGGTTAAGGCCGGCGCACCAATCAAAGAGAGACGAAGAAGAGAGGGAGAAAGAGCGGTACGGACAATCGAAAGTTTCCTGATTCCAGTGATGCTGCATATCGAGCCGCATCCAATAACAATAACAGTAGTAACAATTGAACCGCTAGTTATTGGACAGGCAACGAAAGTACAGCAGCAGCAACAGCAGCAGCTCCTCGGCTGGGAAGGGCAAAGTGAAGGGAACAGGCGTAATTGAAATTGCACCTGTTACATTGGGCGGCGGCGCGGCGGCGACGGCGGCGGGACAAAAATTGCCGAGCGTCGTGCAAGTTTATTGGGGTTGGCGTACTGGCGTAATTGCGTCTGAGTCTGGAGGCTCTCTGGAGTCTCGATTTTCGAGGAACGATCGACGGTTAACCGCGGATCGCTTTAATGCGGTTCGACTGTCTGGCGTCCGCTCCCCATAAAGGAGGACACAAAAAGGGCCCGACGCGATCCACGTTGTTTTACTGCCAGATACTGTAATATATTCGCATTGTTCTCCGCGGCCGGTTTTTGCTCCGAGCCGGGCGGCTCGATCTTCGAAAGGGCGCGCTCGCTCTCCTCTCCTCTCTCCGTGTGTGCCCGCGCCCGCGCTCCCTCTTCTTGAAGATGGTGCTGTTGTGCGCCCAGGCCAGCACAACAGCCCTCCTCGCCCAGACTTTTTGATATATCGACTTCGCGACTCCACTTGCCCGCCGAACACTCACTAACACCGTGTACATTCGCGTGAAAACCTTACCGAGAGCTACTCCTTCCTCTTCGGTACCAACGATATTTATGATCGCGCCCTTGAACCACGCGCACCTGTTTATTACACTCGACCGGCTATTAAGAAAACTTTCGAGAGAACATACGCATGCCTTCTCAGAGCCAGTGGGAAAAATCTTAAGCCACAAGTCCAAATAGAAGATCACGAATCGAAGATCATTGGTATTAATTATCCTTGAAATGAACATTCAATTGCCCCAGCAAAAAATCACTGATTTCAAAAGGTTGTGAATGGAAAATAAGCGTTTGTGGCGTGAGTGCTTCGACGGTCAATGAGAGAGAAGTGAATGAAAGGAGAGGCTAATTCAGCGGCTGATTAATCTGTAGGGAGTACGTAATCGCGCAGATTAAGACGCGCTGCGTCGGGTGGCCTGCTCGACGCGGATCACGCTGAAAGCTACTTTGTTATCACGGCGCGCGCAACAAAGGGCTCGAACGCATCGGATAGCATGCATGAGGAGGCTTTGTTAGCCATGGATGTATAGGCGTACTCTGCGCAGGCGATAACGAAGCAGGGCCTCTCGCCTCTCGCCTCTCGCCTCTCGGCTTTCTCATCTACCGGCATGGCGCGATTTAATACGCCAAGGAATGCGCCGGACGTGCGACTCTCCACGCAACCGAGCAGGTACTTCACTGCGCTTAGACAAGGAAAGCACGTACTCGCACCGAAGGGCTAAAACACTTTCGCAATCCTATATGCCGCCAAGTGAACTTGACATTTCCTGCTGCGCAATTTAACCACCAGTCCTCCAAGCACGCCTGTCGTTCGTTGCATCAGACCAAAAAAAAATTTCTTCGCTTAAATGACTGGAGAATAAGTCGATCTTTTGGGAAAAAAAATTTGTCTGGATAATCAAGAGAGAAACAAAATACTTGTCGATGTTTCGGTTGAAGTTGTAGCAAATGACATATAAAACTGAAGTCGAGAACTCGAAAATGACCAATAAATTCATTTTTAATTACATTGAAAAAAGTTGTGGACATTGCTAGTGGGACTGCCTGAAATAATTAGTGTCTCCCATACGAACACTCGGTTGCGCTAATGACGTTGATCATTACTGCGAAATACCGCGCGTACCGATACGCGAAACGAATGATAGTTAATAGGTGGGTAGGGCGCATCATTCGGACAGACTTCACTGTGTAAATTACGTGTTCGCCGGAGAAAAAATCGAAACCGCGATTAACAGCAGCCAAGACTACCGCGGACGACGTCGTCGAGACTGCCGAATATTTCTCTTAGGGAGCGCGCGGCCTTTCAAAGCACGCCTGCCGATAAATCATTGTCAGGTGGATGATCCCACGAACGAAACAATTATCCCCTTTAATTCGGAAGACTCGTTTGCGGACCAACGAAACGAAATCAGGGCTACTTGATTTCGGGCAGGATAGAAATTGCGCAGTGGCAGTATTACTCTTGTGATTAACGATTAGCAGTAACGAAGTTTACCTTTGGATGAAGATAAAGTGACGGGGCATATTGGAAAAATATAAGTAGCGTAATTATAGGTTGAAAGCTGACGTGAGCTTGCTGCTCCGGCGATACGACGTTCTCAATCTCCACGTATCTAATTATCTGTGTATCTCATGATTATTCTATTAGGGTATAAACCTATCTGGGAATCACCAAGCTTTCGAGCTGGTAATAGATGCTGGGATTTAGTCATTGACTTGACAATAAAAATACCACGATGAACAGTAGCGCACGGTAGACCTTGTATTACATTTCGGCTAGGAAGAGCTTTTCCCTCTGGCACAATTTCCCACTCTTATTTATTGGAAAGTCCAAACCAGTTTTACTGTGTGCGCAGCTGCTTTTTACCCAATGAAATAAGTATGTTAAACACATCCTTAAAAGCTGGCGCGCGCGAGCGCTAATCGAGTGGATCGAATGACCGACGCAAACAGCAGTGCAAAAACTGTGAATCGCTGAGCAAACGGCAAACTACGTTCACTTTATGGCTAGCAAATCATCATATCGCAATCCCGCAAATAAGAATAACGCGTCATGTTATCCGACAAGTTCTCCCAAGCAATAATAGGCTACGGCAAATGCCACTCACGGGACAAGATAAATTCGTTGACGAAAGGCCTTAGAGGCGCAGCTTCCCAACTGATGTTACACCGGAATGCTGCTGGGGAACTCGACTTACGCGATAAAACACGAGGAAAGGCGATCCCCGGTATATGTAACATGCACTACTTTCTCTAGTGGTATCAAATATGAGATCCTCCCAGTCTCCCTATCATTTTAAAGCAGCTATTTGCCGCCGTGAGAAACTTCATTACAGTTTCTCGGAAGTTACTACGAAACTGTTTGGATTGCAAGGCACGGAGTGAAACGTTGGAAAGTCGCTTTCTCAGTAGAATTTCGAGAAGCCAGATGTTCCAAGGGCTAAAAGTGCTGATGCACCAAAGGGCAGACTGCTAACGTCCGTTTCGCGCTTCGTAACAAACGTTCCGGCCGATTGAGCAGCGCCCGAGACAAGAGGCGCTTCAGCTCATTAATTATCTGAAAGAACCATTAGGGACAGATGTGCCGGTGAACGTACCTTAACAAAAGAGTGGAACTTGACTTTGCTGGGCGAGACTGGCGGACTGCTGGGCGGTCTGTGCTGGCCCGAGACTTGCAGGAGGTTCTGCACTTCCATCAGGTATCCCTTCCGGACGAATCTGCTCCTCGGGCTGGTCTGGACATCACTCTCCAACTTGGCCTTCCCGATCAGCTTCAAGTTCTCCTTGGACCTCTGCCTCACTATTACATGGCTCAGTCTTCTGGTGTTGGCTATCGAGTCATTGGCACAGATTCGCCGCCAGGCGTGCGACACCATGCTCACCGAGCAGAGATCCTGGGGCCCGAGATATGAGAGGATCTTCGAGACGATCCTCCAATGATTGCTTTTCTCCCCAAGGAGGGACATAATGTCGAGGGCTTCTCTGCCGGTGTAATCGGGGGTCGCTCTCCTTCGGTGCCAAGCTTTCACTGATATCGCCCGATGACTGAAGTCCAATCTCTTTGGCTTGATGTCCGCGATCACCGCTAAATCGGTGATCGACAGCTTGCTCAGCTTCTTTGCATCGACCGAGGTGATCCTCGGGCTGCACTTCCGCTCGTTGGGTGACACCACAACGATCCTCGGCGGTGTGCGGTGCCTCGGCGACGAGATATTCACCTGGGGTGTGCTCTGTGGCACGATGACTAGCTTCATTTCCACATCTTCGTCGATCGGCTCGGAGGCGATGAACGAGGAGGACGGGACCGTCGGTGAGAGGGGTGACGACAGCAGCTGCAACCGCGTCGAGGACGGCGTGATCGGCACCGTTGTCCTGCAACTTCGCCGGGTCCTCCCTCGAACCTCTCGGAACTCCGCGCTCTGCTCGGTTATCCCAAGCGACGTCGAGTGACTTAGGTTCAAACTGGCATGTTCGCTGCTCAAACTCACTGCTGAATCGCGGGTGGTGCATGCCGAGTTTTCCGAGGAGACGAGGTAGTCGCTCTCGGATGCATTGAGCAGGTGATTCAACTTGGAGCGATGTCGCAGCACGCGATCGCTCTGCAGAGGGTCCAGCCGATTGCGATGGTGTCTCTTGGAGCATGATAACCTGGATCGGCACCCGGCGACAATCGGCGTATAGCTGCTGATCGAGTGAGGCGTCAGCGACAGGTAGCCGCTGTCGATGGTGTCATGCCCGCCGCGGTTGCTCATGTTCGAGGTGCCGTGAGGCGTCTCAGCGATGTGCGTGCAATCCGTCCCGTCCATCGCGATATTTAATTTGCCACTGTCGATCCCCGAGATTCGCTACTTCCAACTACCTCCGCTCCGTCCGCTCGCAACGCGCACTTTCGCCCGACATAACTGTCAATGCCGCACTGGCTCACTCTTCCATTGGAAACGAAGCTGCTACACATGAAACACTCAATGTCTTCCTCTAGTTCTCTCTCTCCTCTCACTTCGAGTGCCAACTGTCGACTCTCGCGTGCTCTCCGCGCGCCGGAGAGGTTAACCGCTTTGTTTACACGGCCTCGACACGACACGCCACGCTGCGCTCGCTCCTCTCGCTCGAGACTCACGTGCGTCGCGCGGGAAACTGCGCAGCAGAGTTCTCCACTCGCCTCGCTTGTCCTCTCCTGCTACCCCTCCACTCTCCACCGCCACGAGCGCCGCGCCGCGCCGCTCCGCTCCGCTTCGTTCTCCTGCTCTGATCCGCTTTGGACCCGCCAAGCCGGCAGCCCTAAACCTCCCAAACAAAAGCCGCCACTGCCGCTACCCTTCGACCGATCCTAACCCAACTCCCCTCCTCTCCCTTTACCGGCTATTCCTGCACACGCCAATTCATCAATCCAACACTTTTCCACGCCGATAGAAACTCACGTTAGAGAGCTACGCGGACGCGAACTTCATTCGACTAAAGAAAGGTTGATGCTGCGCGAATTGTAGGTGCGAAGAAGTTAGGGGTGCGAATCGAGTGAAACGTGCGAACAGCACGCGCGCACACGCGGCGATGCTCTCTCCTGCCGTGCGTGCGGCGCACACTTCAAATCTTTGAACACTGGCTAGCCGTTGGCCCGGCGGCGAGAGCCCGGCCAATCGGACCCCTGCCGATATCCCGCTCGTTGCCAAGCGCCTGCTGATTGGCCAATGAAATGGGACTGACGACTCTAACCATCGGGTGCGATCGGCGCCTCCTGTTGCTGGGGAGAACTGCGAATGAGATTTTGCCTCACTCGACTGGAGGGGGCTGATTTTGCCACTGCCACCTTGACGCTTTTTGGGACGCATGATTATAATATTAATAGAATTCCACGGTCCTATATGTTCCCCCCATTCAACATTATAAATGTTGATGCAATTTATCATTCCTTGTTTAGCATCCTCATTTCAAATCTTCAACCGTGCGATTAGTGCACAGGGTCGAATAATTCTATACGTAATAATTGAACAATGGTTCCTTTAAATTAATGAATTCGTCACGATTCATTGTCATTGATGATGTCAAGGAAATTTTCATTGTTCTATCCATTTGGTAAACGCAAAGTAATTTGGATAGGCAGCGATTTTATCATACGAGGATAGTGGCAGCATTTCTATTTTCTCTCGTTCGACCTTGTGGGGCACTGCTTGCTAATTCTATTTTTACCTTCTGTCAGTCACAGTGTCTAAAATGTGAGAAACTGTGTAGTCTGAGGCATAACCATGTGCTAGCGACAGGCCGTATCGTAAACAATTGCGTGTGGATTTCGTAAGAATCATTTACTTGTGAATTTCGATTAAATAATAGAAGTGTATCACACGATGGAGTCAAGCAAGTCAGAATCGACGCCGAAACAAGCTATGGTTTATATTTGTGGAGGTAACGCAGACAAAATCCCTTGTATTCTCAGCTAACCTAACCTAGTAGTCTTGTATTATTTTATAACAAGTAATTCCCGTTTGTATTATTAGAATGCCATCACGATAATGAAATACGTCCAAGGGATCCGATTCGTTGCCGAGAATGCGGGTACAGAATTATGTACAAGAAGCGCACCAAACGTCGTATCCTTTTTCCGTTATACAAATATCATTTACTGAACTTTTAATATCATTAATTATTTTTTGCTGGCACAACTACTTCACCCCGTAATTATTCCTTAACTACTTGATCAGTTGTCGTTTTCGATGCCCGATAGAAAAGTGAATAGAAATACTGAAGCCAAGACCAAGGGTGGAATTTAATACTATCACTCTACTGTATATTTATTGTATCATACTAATGTCGATGTAAGGGTCCTTTCGTTCTTCATTTTACAATAAAAAGCACTGCAATCTTACTGCAAATTAAATATTTATTCCCGTCCCACACTAATCATAGAATTGTACTCTTTTACGTCTGCGATATTATCGTAGTAAGACTTAACACGATAACCGGAAGGTAACTTCGATAATATCTGGCTGCTCGTGTCTTATTTTTCAAACTGGAGAAGCCCCGGTCGTGGTCGCTTCTACGCACATCGATCGCGATATACAAAAGGCGCGTTAAGCAATATATGTTTGTTTTATTTACAATAAATAAATTACATTCTCATTCAATAGTTCAACAGAGTGTTGCGGAGAATTAGGAAGAAAGGGGGGTTGGGGTGGGGAGTGGGGTTGCGACGGTGACACTTGCAAAAGGTTGGCATTCGTAGAATCCATTAAAAGACAGGACGTTCAACTACTTCGGGTATACATTTATAAAATCTTACTCCGGTCCCATTATCTGATATATATGTATGTATGTATATGTATATAATTATATTTATATGTTCGCGAGCAAAAGCTCGATCGGGTCCAATTTGATCCAGCCTGCCAGACGAGCCTCACGACTGACGAGAAGCCACCACCACTCGCTTACTTTTTGTGTGAAATGCCTCGTCCCTGAACGTAGTGTAGCAAATGTGACTTACAAAAGCATATGTGTATGTATATACGACACAATCGTCACACCAGCAGTAAGAACAACTTAGGGTTGTACGGGCAACCGCGATAAATAGTTTATAAAACCTTAATAGTTCTAGGTCACCTATAATACATAGAAAATACTAGTCTGCCAACTGTTTTGTCAGTGTTACTGTCAGCGTTGCCGCTTGATATAAAATTCGAATGACTCGTAAAAATAGACGGGGGGCCGTTTCAGAAGTTCGCCTCGAAAATCAAGTGACGAAAACCCGGTACAAGATGAAAAGTATGTATCTCTCTCGCTCAATTACGCACTCTTCCTCTCTATCCCTCTTTCTCGTCAGTTGGAGCTCGATAAGCTTTACTTTCCCTCGCATACTCTCGCACAAGTGATGCTGAATCCTGCCGAATCCTTTTCGTTCTTAGAATCCTCTAATACTGAGACTGGAAGTAGCCAAGCCAACCACGCTTACTAAGGAATCGCACAACACAAGATTCGATCGTCACTATTATGCTTTTCAGCACAGCTTTGATTGAAAACGGACTTCGTCTATCCTAGATACGTGTAGTGTGCAGTATTGAGCACTGCCTAGAAACCTTATGCATATCACCGACTTATGCGCACCCACAATTGAAGCTCAGTATGAGAGAAAGCTTGAGGACGCGCGATGATGCGGTATACCCGTAAAAAAGTCTCAGGTAAAAATGAAGTTCTTTTATCCGCTGATATAGTACAAGTTCCCCTAAGGTCGACCCATTCATTCCATATGTCCGAGACCACCAAGTGTCTGCCGGTTTTAAATCAATCGTGATTTGATATGTAATATCACGGCCTGTCTCCTCGAAAATATATTCGGTATCGTAATTTAAAAAGAAACTACCTTAGCGATCACATAGAGGGATAGTCGCTCGTAAGACGAACAATACACTGGAAGCCAAAATTTCCCTTCAACATTTATCACCCCATTTATCGAATTTAATTGTTATATCTTTTTGGAAGCTCTTTCACCGTCGTCAGCTTTAGGTTCTCACCACCATAATAGATATCGTTGGCTTGGCATTCTGGGCAAACGTACAAGTATACACAACTCGGAAGCTCATCCACTGGTTTCTCTAGTCGGATACCTCACGGAAGATAGAACGGGTTTTTTGTTGGGTAGACATCAAAATGCTAAGTATTAATCTATGCTACTCTGATATTGTTTCTTGTATCCACTCATTCTCCCTCTCGCTCGTGTGCGGCGATCATGATTCAAGTGAACCTCGAGGGTATTTGCATACGATTGTGCGATCGTTCCATCCGTCCCTCTACTTTAACTCTAATCGAAGCGCACAGCTAATAGGTACGAAGTCTGATTATGCGATAGGAAAGACGGTTAGTGTTTGAGTGAGACGTTCAAATAATATTGCTCAGATGCAGTATTTCTGACTTGTGGAAGTTGTGATTACGAAATGAAATCTCTTAAAAAAGATCAGAGAGTGGGTTTCATTTCCTGGGTTTACCTTGCCCACTAATTGGACACATTGACTCACACTAGATCAATCACTTGCATACACTATCTCACGCGCATACCCTTGCAGTTCATCCTGGTCTAATTTGAAGTTCCTTTTACCCTCTTCTATCGAGCTTAATTTTCCAAATTATCCCTTCCCATATCAATTCGTTCTCGTCGTAAGAGGTCCTTGCAGTGTAAAAGTATTCGCGTGAGAAATTGAAGAATTTTGCACTGCCGCGTACGATAACTTTGCAGAGGATGTTCTGAACACACGCCGTCCGCAGAAAGACATAATATGGGAGATATTTTAGTTATGTACAAGGATGATACGCCGAAACTAATGAATTGCATGAGCCATTTAACGATTCTGCTCACTCTCGCTCACACTCCCGATTAATGCTTCGCTTAAAATTAACTTAAAAACTAAAGCGATCCTTCTCGCTATATTATACATAAATATGTACAAACTCATTTTCTCTTATGTCAACAATTGTTTTCATAATTACTCGCTGTAATATTATACAAATATATATATATGTGTATCTATCGTGAGAGAATGGTGTGTATATAATATATATACTATATGCATATGATTCATGTACCAATAATCAAAGGGTGTAATATGGATCTGTAATGTTAGAATACTCTTCAATCTCGAAACGCGATAGTTACACTTCTTAAATACAGGATCACATGCCAGTCCATTGCACTTCATACGCCAATGTAATGAGCTATCGGAAATAAACTATCCAATTACTTAAGCATTGTGTTACGCGCCCGTATGTGTGCGTGCCACCACTTTATCGTGAGGAAGGTTTTAAATGAGGATTCTCCTAATCCCAACTTGATTTCCTACTGTCTTTTCGTACAGTAAAGTTCTTCAAAAGATACTTTTGGAAACACAGGATGTCTGATCATCATGAAATTGTTATGAAAATCGTGATAGAGAATTCGTTGGACGATTATTTTTTTTATGTACGTGCGTGGAGAATGGTGTTGGATGACACGACTAAGAGATCTAGGTAAATCTAGGTATAAAATGTTTGGCACAAGACATACTATTGGAGAAGAGTACATGGTCCTCTCAGACGCTAGTACTTGTGGAAGCATTAATTACTATGAGCCGCGATTACCCTCGGTTAGATTAATCGTTCCCTTTACAATTAATCCAACATCTAATTCACGGGTCATTAGTCACGCATATTTCTCAGGGCAAGACTGTAACGTACAGGTAAAGTCCGAAACGATTAAGAGGGTTGTTAGGAGTACCGAAGAAATGGGTCTGTCTCCGTTTGCTGAGAACCTGACGCGTGGAATTACGAATGACAAATGTGCACGAGTGCCACCTTACCTCAGCTTTTGTGGTCACCTTGGCTTTGTGCAGTCGCCCCTCTTCTTGCCACAAACAAAGCTATTGGAGGATCATCCTCCTTTAACAGCTCTCCTTAATCAATTTCTTATCGAGATTCTTCCTCCGACTGGTGGCGGCCCTATACAGCTACTGCTCTTCGTGAAGTAAACAGAGAATATTCACACTCCACCGAAAAGTTTACGGTACCAATTGTACCTTTGGCACTACGTATCATCGACCTTCTGCCTAGCATAATCCTCTCTGACAACAGACTCCTCTGCGATCCTCTTATGCGCCCCCGTAACATCTTTCTCCCTGTTTTTACTCGCAAAAACGTTTGTACTAGAATCCGTCTCGATATTGTGCTCGACGAAGCAGTGCACTTGCAATTCGTTGATGGTGCGCATCGGCACCGCACATATTTGGCACTTGTACGACTGCGTGTTCTCATCCGGAGTGCGGCACTCCTCATTGGAGAATGGTTGAGATCCTCGCTCCTTACCGTTGTACTCGCGCCTCTGGTGTTGAAGTTGAGGGGCGGCGAGTCGAGACTGTGGATTGCCCTCACTGTTTGCCAGCTTTGGTTCCTCATTCGTTTGACAAGAGCGGGACATGTCAGCGGAATCGGTCACTGCTTTCACCGGGAACTGATGCATCGTGTGCTGCGGAATTGGCTCGCCCTCGTCCGATGAGGTCTCGCCACCGCTGACTGCTTGGTTTAGCAACGGCTCGCCCCACTGGCCCACTTTACTGGGATCTTTCTCGCAAAGCCTTTGGGCCAATATCTGTACACATAAAATTACATTGTTGCTATGGTTGAATTGGGACTTTATACAATATTTGATTGAAAGATGGGAAAATATTCTGAAAGATCTAGATAATCCTAAATAAAAAATAAGAGAAATATGTACCTGAAGACTAGTAAGACTATTATCACAGTCTGTGGTGTCAATATCATTTAAATTCACGCCGGATCTTTCCATCTCAGCATAGGTACCAAAAGGCAGTTTCCCTAAGCATTCGAGTTTCATGATGTGCATCTTGCTACGCAGATGCTTGGCCAGGTGGCCGTGTATTCTGAATGCGATCTTGCAATCCGTGCATTTAAATGGTCTGGGATTGCTGGTAGTCGCTGCCCCGAATGTCGAAGTCATACTGACCTGAAGAACATCGAGCCATCCACTTAATCGTAAGAAATCTTACAATGAATTTACGAGTATGGTCGTATCGTGCAATAATTACCTTATTATGATGAGAAACAGATCTCTCATGTTTCGTTAGGTGGCCTTTCGTGCGGAAGGAGACGGCACAGCTCTCGCATCTGAATGGCCTCTCAAAATAATGAATGTTGATGTGCAATCGCAACTGACTAGGCTTGCTGAACACCTTGTTACAAATTCCGCACACGCTTCTACCGTCTTCCGTCACACTGTAACTACATGCAGTAGATTGAGCTCTTATAATAAACATTTGCTAAATTAGCAAAGAATTAAGACCAAGGAACTCTGCTCACCTAACGTAATTAGGAGCTGGGCCACTGGATGGCTGCAAGAACTCGGCCTGTGGTTTTCCGTTTCCTGTTGGCGAGGGTGATCTGAATCCTGGACCTCCAACTACCATTTTCCTAGCAACAGTGTGCTTTATACTCTCAGCGATACTCTGCTTCGTGATCTCAGGGGTATGCTTAATTTCTGGGTTTCTAACATCTATGTTCTGCGACCGTGGTATATCCTGCCCTTTCGAAGGATCGTGCATTGCCAGTTGCATCACTTCATAATTATTTCGTGGCTCTTGAGGCTGCGGATGTCTATAATCCGACAGCAAAATCATATCTCTGCTCGGTGGTCTATTATCAATGTTTGCTTGGCGCATTTCGATAGCTGGTGGTTGTGTGATATCTTGATTTGGCCTGATTTCATGATTAAATGGTTTGAATTCGCAACTGGGAGACTTTAACTCTTGTCTACATAGTTTAAAATCCTGCGAAGGTATCCGTAATTCCTGGGACTGTGCTCGATAATCCTGGCATGGAGCTCTGATCTCTCTACTCGGTGGCCTCATGTCAATATTCCGAGGACTCTGATTCTGTATTCTCAGGTCTGTCGAGCCACTCCGCATCTCGTGAGATGATGGCCTGATCTCTTGATTCACTACGTGACATTCCCGAGCTCTCTCTATTTCCCCAATCATCTTCACCGAACTGAACATCGAGTTTCTATCCAAATCGTTACTGGATTGTGTGATCGATGTCAATCTAGCGTTAGCATCTACGTTAGGTGTGCTTCTGTTGGGTAATTCCAAAACATAAGCTGGCCTGTCAATGCAGTTGTTGGTTTTACTGCTTGATAAGCCGTACTCAACATTTGTTTTGGAGTTCACAGGACTTGTAATAGTTATACTATGTTCGTAGGTTTCCCTTTCAATGCTCGAACGATTCGTTTGATCTTTGTCTCTGTGAATTGATTCAATGTCAAAGGGTCTTCTCTCTACTGTGGAGTTATTCTGATAAATCTTCTCTCTTATTTCCATTTTGATGTCATCGGTAGTATGCTTCGGCAAGTGCTTGATTCTCGAGTCCATAGCGGTCTGCTGCATTTTACTCGGATCCGTATACGTCACCGTCGGAACATGACCAGATTCGATGTTTCTTGATCGAGGAGAATGCTCGGGTTTATAATAAATGTCTTGCTCCTTTTGTTGCTTATCTTGCTTCGAACTTCCAACGCGATATTGCTGCTTGATCTTGCTGTCCATCACATGCCTTTCCGTAAGATACGCCTGCAGCATATGCCCTTCGGCATCAGGCTTCCACTCTCTGCCTTGCATAGGTAATCTTTCCATAGTCTGCACAATCGTTTGGAGTAAAACGGGCTCGGAAACAGGAGTCAGAATATCTGCTGGCCGAATTCGCTGTGGTACAGGTGATGGGAGAGCCGGGAGAGGCTGCTTTATCGTAAGATCCATGGGTTGAGACAACGATTGATGTCTGGAATCCATGTAGTTTACTTCCTCTATTTCGACGTCTGATTCTTCTTTCTTCGAGGTCTGAATCACACTGGTACGTGGCTCTTCTGGGACGTTTCTGTTAGATGGGAAGTAGTATCGATGGGATAACTCGTTTTGAGCCAAGGTATTTCCTTGAGTACTGACACCATGGTTGCTGAGGGGTACACTGGCCACAGTGGAAGCGACACTGACTGGTACTGAGGTTGTTGGGAATGTCAGTGTGTAGGGATAGGTGGTTGGTCTTCCGGAGGGTAGCAAGCCAGGCAATCTAGTCATGGTATTTCTTTGCGAAAGACTGAGAAGGCTTTGGGCGGCCTCGTGCTCCTCACTTCCAGATTCCTCGCTGTCATCTCCGTCACTTTCATCTTCTTCTTCGGATGATTCTTCGGTATTGCCGTCGGCGGCTAGTCGGGCGATGGCATCTTTGTCTATGTTCTCGTCACAGACCGAAGTGGGCACCGGGACTACCCCAAGCTCGACACACTTCTTGTAATGAGCCTTTGACTTCATGTGTTTCGTCAGGTTGCCTTTCGTCTTGAAGCTACACAAGGTACACAATGACTTAAACCTAGCCAACTAATGCCGTCTCCGGATTCAAGGGTACTGGAATCTCTGAGAGAACAGCTTCGATCGAGCGTGACTATTGCTTTCTTATTGAACGCAAATAGTCGCGCGTCGCAGATTAAAACTAAAGCAATGAATAGCCATCGAAACGTAAACACGACGTAACGAAGGGAGGGAGAATGGAGAGAGCAACTCACCTAAAAGCGCAATGCTTGCACGTGTACGGCCTGACATTCGTATGCGTTCTGATATGTTTCTTTAGCATGGATGGCTTCTTGCATCGAATGCCACACTCCTCGCATACGTATCGACCTCGACCTTAGGCGATAAAGAAATGAATATCTTTAGTCATATTAGAAAAAAAAGCTGCGCTTATAAAATGAATCCTATGACATGCGATCGATCAAGTCTGAATAAAGCATGGCTATACTTAACGCGACTTTAATATAAACAGTGTTTTCTCCTCGCAATAAGATAAACTTTCCTAATGTAATTCTGATTACTGAAATCATCAGGAAAGTCTAGCGTGCTTCTTGCAAAATGAATGCGAGCGAATATAAGTAAGCATGTCTATGCTTTGCTCACCTCTACCTCTGACGTAAGTGTAATCCTCGTTGCTTTCGAAGCCGCCGTCGAATATCTTAACACGTTTGGCTTTCTCCTGCATGTCCGAGTCCAGACCACTGTCCGGACTGCTTGGAGTGCTTGGCCTTTGGGACGAGTGCGTGAGAATGTCCTCCTGCTTCTTCCAGGCAGTTGTATAGTTGAGTGGTCGATGGCGGGAGTCGTAATGGGCCATGTCCACATCGGGTGGTGCTTCTTTGCAGATCTTCCAGTTTGAGTACATCGAGAGGCCGTGCTGCTGAGTTACGTACATGGGCTGTGGCCTGTTTAGCGTACAGTAGAACACCCTTGTCGAACACTTTAGGCCCAGATATGTATAGGCGTGGCCGTTCAGATACAGCTGACCATACGATTTCTTCGGCCGCGGAGTCTCCGGACTGATCAAGGGTAATGTGTTCGCCGTTGGTGTGATACCATGGTGCTTCTTCGGCGTAAATGTACCTGGCTTCAGAGGTAAAGACGTTGGCCTTAAAAATTTGCTCCCACTTGTCTCCTCGTTTGTACTTTCCATTTCCTTGGGGGACTTTGCCTCGGCTTTATCCATTTTCGTTTCTAAATCTGAGCCGAGCTTGCTTGATACTTCTGAATTGGATGTGTCCAGATTAACTAGGATCACCGAAGCTGTAGATTCTTTCGTTTTCGACCCATTGAATGTATTACAATTGTCCGTTGACTTGGGTCTCGGTTCGGGAAGGACTGACTTCACCCTGCCATTTTCATGGGGTGGAGGCGAGTCGTACTTCGATAAAGAATTGTGGTTCAAAGTGTCCGCGGGTATTCTCCCAGCGTCAACTTCACTCACACCCCAATTCGAAGGTCTCTTGCGACCTTCAGTGGTTTCCTTAGGAGAATATCGGAGTTTGCTATACGACGATGAATTATTAGAGCTGGCGTTCACACCATTAGGATAAGTGAATGCTTTCTCAACCTTCGGACTTCGGTCATAAGAAAACTCCCGCCTTTCACGCGGGCTTTCTATAGTCTTGTACTTAATTGCAACACTATTCTTGATATGACGGTCGAGCTCGGCCTTGTTGATCTCACCGGTTGGAGTGGACGGCACTCTAGCCCTGTATTTATCCGTGGAAGTCTCGATTTTCACGCTAGGAACTTTCGGGCTGGGCAATCCACTCTTCAGGGAATCACTGGTCGGAGCTTTGAAGGTGAGTTTCGAGTCCTTGGCTGGACTGGCCAAATCTAGTGGCTGTCCCATTACCGAAGCGTGATTGCTGGACATTGGTCCAGGTATTCCAGGTACAATAGTTTGTACCTTGACGGGGCTGGCGAGATCCAAGGGTTGTGGTATCATGTGAAGGCCAGGGAGGCCTGGGATCACCTTATATCCAGCCTCTCCACTTGCTATGCTCGGGGATATGTCTATTGCCGTGGTACCGGACAACGTGTGTGGCCCAGGCATCCCGGGCACGTACGGTATCACTTTGCCGCCATGCAGAATACTCGTGATTCCCGCTTGCGGTAAAGTCAGTGGATTGTAGGCAGTGATACTGGTGAGGGGATTCAAGTGGGGCTCGAGATAATTGTAGCAGGACATGCTCGGCGCTAAGTTCGGCGTTGATATGTTCGGTATGATCGGTGCCAGCATTTTTGGCGTGTTCGCTAAAGATATGGAGGCGCTTGATGTACTGGCTGGTGTTCCTGGTGGCTTGTGGACTATGGTACCGCCCGAGTGGAGTCCGGAGCGCACCACAATCGAGGCGGTCTCGGTCGTCACGCACTTACTATTCACTATGTGCTCACTGGTCGGCGAATTCGTTTGTCTAGGCTCGATCCTCATTGTCTTTGTTTCACCAGTGTTGTCAAGGATGCGTACCTCGCCGCCAAACATTTGCAGTGAGTTCGGCCGTGGGTACTTGCTCAGTTCCTCGAGAGATCTAAGGCTGGTAGGTACAGATTCGGATCTGGGCTTCTTGGCGGGAGGAGCGTAGGCATCTACTAATCTTGTGTTTCCCAGGAGAGGCCCGGGCGAGGGAAGTGGATGCAGTGTGGAATAGTAGTCGGCGGACCTCGTATCGAACTCGGAATCTCTCTTGTCAGGTTCGACTTGATAGTCCGGCCTCCGCGGACTCGCTGCCCCCTTGCAGTAGTACTTCCTATGGGCGTCTAGGTTATCGATACTCGAGTAGGGGATGTTGCACGAGGGGCACACGAAGTTCTCACCCTCCGCTGGATGATTCTCCTGGGCTTGACTCTTCAGTAGAAGATCCTTCATGATCGAACCGTCAGCATCGTTCGCACGATCTTTACCCTCCTGCACGAAACTCTCACTGTAACAGCGTTTCCTTCTCGCGGCATCTTCGGCAGATGAAAGATTCAGGGGTTGTTCTCCCGCTTTCGTCTCGACGAGACTTTGCTGCCTCTGCATCAGCTTATGCAGCCGTGGATCCACCGCATCAACGATCGCCTGATTGTCCGTAATTATTTTTTCGATGTGTTCCTGCACCTGTTCAGCGATGGGTTTCGGTGTACCACCAGCACTGTGAGTCGAGGACGAACTATTGCTGGAAGAACTGGAGGATAGGGAGGATGTCTCCGTATCATTGTTCACGCATTGAAGGGCTGTGTGGAATTTTGGCTTATAGATCTTCCCAGTCTTGACGGTCTTCACTGTGCTTACTGTCATCGTAGGGGTGGAGGCTGGTGGCGGGGGTGGCGTGCCAGTACCATTGCTCGCACTGTCAGACAAACTTATGTCTGAGTCCTCTGATACCTGAAACATAGAATCAAAAGGCATTCTTGTAGTATTGTTAAATAACCGACAGTTTTAAAAGTGTATTATTGATGGTAGAATGCAGTTGTATTATTGTATTTATTTAAATTCAACTACCTTGCTGGCATCGCCACCCTCCATCTTCAAAGCGTGCGCCCGTGACCTGCAGTGCTTGTAGAGATTCGACTTGGTCTTGAAGGCGAAGCCGCAGAGTACACAAGGATACGGCCTCTCGTTGGTGTGCGCCCGTATGTGCTTCTGCAGGACACTGGGCTTCGCGCAGGAGAGCTTGCAGTAAGGACAGATGTAGCCGCTCTTCCGGGACTCGGTGGCCTCTCCTTCGGGCTCCGGAGAAGTCTCGCCTTTAACAGGTTCCTTCGGAGACTTCCTCTTGAGTGGTTCCGGGGATCCGTTTGTCGCGGGCAACGGATCCTTTCGTGGTTCCACCTTGGTGGCGACTTCCGTCGTCGCCATCTTCTTGAACTTCTTGTGCAGGTACTTTGGCTCTCCATCGTTGTTGTTGTTATTATTGTTGTTGTTGTTATTGTTGTTGGTCAACTGTGGGTCTGTCATCGCCACAGTGTGGGTCTCTGGACAGTGAAATAGAAGCGGATCTTGAGCGAACGCTCGCGAGATCTTTCCTCGGTGGTTGAGGTATGATGGTGCGAATGATAGCAGCGGTGAGAGTAAAGAGGATAAAGGGGATAAAGGAAGGAGGAAAGTTGGAGGCGCGAGATGCTGCAGTGGCGGCGGTCCACGGAGGACTAGCGCAGCGGCGATCATCGAAAGAATCCAGCGAAAAAATGAGCGAACGAAGCCTCAAATGACTCAGGCGGCGTATGGAGGAAAGCGGCATCGAGATGCGCGTTGCACTCCGAGTGATTCACATCTCGGGGCAGCCTCTTCTTCGTTTTCCAATCCGTATCCCGCGAGAAACCGCGCGATCCTTTCGCGAAACTCTTATTCTCCGAAGAGGATAATCGATGTGAATCACGTGACGTGCGTCCGATGTAATCGTCGAGCGCGCAGCATCCGCGCAAGAGGGATCCACGAAAAATCCCATCTATCAACATCGATCGTCAAGAGGATCGGTTAACGATCGAGGGATTTTACCGGGGAACTTGATTGAAGCCGACTACAAGCGATTTACCGAGCTCTATGAATAGCAACGCGCAATCACTGCAACCCGGTATTTACAATTAGTTTTACGCGCACTTACGGAGAACAATGGCTCGCCAATACGAGGTACATTAGTTCCCGGTAGCGCTGAGAGACCGCGGTACTCAATATATCACAGTGTCACTGGCCAATGATTAATTGCCAGAGCGATCACGCGCTCACTCTTTTCTCTCTATTTTGCACTAAGCCTATTTGCATTTTTCTTCGCACCAACTCCTTGAAATCTCTTTAATGAGCAACCGATATTCCCCTTGCCAACAAGTATTCCCTGGATTTCGCAATGGGAAATCTCAACTTTTACTGATAAAATTGCAATAAATATCCTTCGGATTTCGGTATAGTTCGCTTCGCTCGAGGACTCCTTGAATCTTGGAAAAAGGGAGCTTAAATGCTGCCATCTGAAAATGTGAAGGATATGCCGATCGATGTCGTTCGGGGTTACGATTTTAACGCGAGCACAATTATTCGCCCGCTTAATATTCAAAGCTCGAAAGGTCGTTCTTACGGAATTATGCGAGAGAATGGCGTTACGAAAGCGGAAGGAGCCGTGGGTTCAACAGTTCAGAGCTCTCAGTTGCTCGCGAGCGAATAGGACTTTCCTTCCACTGGATTTCCATTTATAAGTAATGAAGTCAAACCCTCCATCCTCCGCCTCGCTTCGCCTCGACCCGCTCTTCCACTTCGGCCTCTCTTAGTGCACAACTCGTGTCAAATCGATCGGTAATTATTCAGAGTGAATCGGGAGACTCGCTTAAATTCCGAAGGCAGTCTTCCCCGGTAAGCCGTATAATTGGCTAATGGATTAATATCTGACACCTATTGCGCGAAAATCATAGAACGCTCTGCTCCTACCAATGCTCCACGATTTCTACGCCTCGAGAATAATCCGCTAAAGGGTGAATGGTTTCCCTCTCGCTCTTGAGAATTTGACGGCTTTTATGCGAGGATCGGAGGACTAATGTCTGTTATCGGATTAGCGAGTGAGATTGTATTCGCGGGTGGACTGGGACGGGAGCTTGAAACCGAGAGAATTCAGGCTCTAAATCGTCAAACGGAATCCACAGGGGCAGGATGAAATGCGCGAGCAAGTACGCGCGCGGTGCGCACGTACATTGCACTATCGGAGAGCTTTCGTCGTTACTCAAAGGAACAAAAGCGGCGGCGGTGGCGGTGGCGGACGCCGGGAGCTCGGCTGCCGCCCCGCAACCGCTCCAATCCCTTCCTTTCGATCCTCCTCTCTTTCCAACGGGCTTTTTTCCGAAATGCATACCTGAAAAATGAAAGTCGAGGCCTGCGTATCTCCTCGCACTCCTCTCCAGTGTTCGCCCACCCTATCTCACCCCTCCGAGCACCATCTCTCTCTCCGGATGCTTGCGGATACATTCGCGAAACAAAAATAAGTTCGTCCTTTATGCTCGCCAGTATTGAACGAGAGATACGAGCGTGCTTTCTGTCAAAGCGCGCTCGATAGCCCGCTGCATCCTCGAAAACAGAGGCATACCCACTCGCATCTTTGCCCTCCATTAAAATGTATTAAAAACGAAATCGAAACCCCTTGACTCTTCAATTCAATTATCGGTATGTCCCCTTCTGGACTGATTTAAAATCCCGCAAGTTCAGACAATCACTTCCAGGTGATCTCTTCGCTCGAAACCGCAAGGAATCCATGTGCCAGGGGAATCTAGCTCTCGGACGGGCAGTTTCACATTTTCCTCGGGATTTACGAGTGGCGTTTCGAGGAACGAGCTCGATAGACTCCTTCCAGCAAACAAATACTCGGTCAGCCAGCGGGCTCTTGCTTATTCTTGGCAGGAACGAGAGAGGTAAAACGTAAAATCGCACGCGCCGCGCTCCTCCTCTCCCACACGCCCGCGCGTTTCTCCCTTGGCGCCCGAAATCGGCGATGCTTTTCTCCGATGTCGCGGCGCGCGCGCGCGCGCTCGCCACCGTCAGCCCAAGTAGCCCGCTAATTTTGGATCACGCTATTTATACGTCGAGCGAGAAAGAGTTGCTGAAGAAAAGAGGAGAATTCGCCGAGAGAAAGAGGAGTGGAGAGTGGGCGGAATGAAACGCGCGAACTCGACTCAATGAACTGCCACGCATAACCCGCCCGCAAAAGTCGCAGAACCTTCCACGACCGATTTATATGACAGCGATGTCGATACCTTCGGGGAAATTGATTCACAGTCTTCGCGGATCCATCAATAAATATCGCAATGGTTTCTTGGGTCCGATAAGTCGGTTGCTGGTTAATGAAAACATAGAACCATTCATTCGAACGGCGGACTGGAAAGATCGGGGCCGCCGAACTACTTTCTTTCATGGAACCAGTCTCGAGCAGAAGTGCAGACTTTCCCCCGAAAATATTTTCAAATTAACTGTATGGGAATGACAAAACTTTCAAAGGAATCAACTGAATTTTGCCTTTGACTGAGATTCAAGTGGACGAGCAGATAGGAAGGTGATGAAAAAGTTCAAGGCTAATGGTCTCCTCATAACGGCATGCTCTCTCGTGGACAGAGAGTAGATTCGGCCACGTGTATAATAGATTCATTGATACTCCTTGGTAAACAGAATGCCGGATACTACGCGTGGCGAGGATGCTCTCTCGCACACTGCTCCCTTTATGAGATTCCCGGCTAGAGTCCGCGGAAATGAATGAAAGCAGCAATCACGCGCTCCCTCACTGCTTCCATTCTTGGCGATTCTTCTGTTCCACGAACGCCAGCGACGATATCAATGTGAAATTATCACAGGATGTTTTACTTCTCAACTACAGTCCGCCGCGAAAGTACGAGGAGTCTTTGCGACGAGCCATTGTTATTCAGGCCAGTGTCCTCTCCGCCGCCGGTGAAAAGAAAGCAAACTCGACCATTTAACATTTTTTATTGCATTTGCTGCTGATGTCGTGTCTTGCTATTTAAAATTTCTACTGTCACCGGCAGACGGCAGACAGTTGAGAATTGGTGATGCCAGAGGAAATCAGTGCTCGTTTAATAAACTAAATTCAAGCTCTCGAAAGCCAGGCCACCGAGAATTTTGGCAAGTTGCACGATTCGGGCGGGTGGCTGATTTGCAATTGAGCCACTCAGCATTCGGAAAACTTGTCGAGGAGTGGGTTGCCGGTACGAAATCGTATGGGAAAGTTTGCGGTAGAACATGTGCGCAAGCTCAATTGGGGTTTGCTGGCTGGCATTGGCAGCCAGCTGGGCAGGCGAGGCCAGGCACGGGGGGGCCAGCCAGGAGAAAATGGGTCAGGGATTTTGTTTCGTGCGAAGCTCGCAGCATCCACCAATCCCTGTGTGTATTTACTGCAACGATCGTTGAAACTATGCCTCTCTATGCTAGATGCACCACGACAACAACAACAACAACAATAACAAAAAAGCGACGGGTAGAGCCTGGCGCAGCGGAACAATGGGGATTGCCGCGGCTAACAATTCGAAGAGCGCCGAAACCCCTGCATTTTTCGAAACGATGAAAAGGGGGTGCACAATGCCACCAGCAATCGGGATGAACGATTCACGCTCCCTGCTTTTCGTAGTGGACGCTGTGTTTGCGTCGAGCGCGATTGCTGAACGAAAAACGTCGCCACGTCAAAAGTTCATTCAAACAATAGATTTTCGAGGGGAAAAATCGAAGGATTTGTGTAATTTAATATAAGTTCTGTCTTTACCGGATCGATAAGAAAGGATTAAGTGTCGATACCACTCGAGTTAGACACAACAAACAAGAGGATTCTGAATGACTAATGAAAAACGTACTAGAGCCATTGAATAGCGCAGGAGGGCCGCAATGCCGGGGTGAAATAACGGCGAAGTCTCGATCTCGGCCGGTGGAACCGGCTCGTTTCGATAAATACGACCATTCAATGGATATCGGACTCTCCGCATAAGAGTGGCATCCGCGAATAACTGGGGAAATTGCATGAAAACTCGCCCCGTAAAAACGTGGCCGGCCTCCTCTAATCAATATTGGATGCAGCCGCTTGCCAGCTTTCGAGGGCAGCTCTGATATCACTGCAAGCCAATTACGGCGAAAACTCGCCCATTTCCTCTCTGGCTGGCCGGTGAACGCATAACGAGTACTACACGAACCGCACTAAAACCTCCAGCCATCTACTGCAACCCGTTATATCCATTATTCCCCCACAATCATCCTAACCCCCTCCCTCCCTCCGCCCTTATGATCTTGCCGAATGCAGAGCGCGTCAGCGCTTTTCCTATCTCTTTCCGCCGATTAATTACAGCACTGAATTCTCTCGGATGCAACGACCACTTTTCCGCCAGGTACTGCAGTCGATAACTAATGGAAGACTTGTGAAAAATTGATGGGATCCAGATCGGTTTTGGGGAGAGCGAGAGAAGAGAGGGCAAGAGCTGGCGAGAAGGTGCGTAGCGAAGTGAGGTCGGTGTTCATCAATTTGCGGAGGGATTAATCTTGTTTAGTCAAGCCCGGGGCAAGCGTGTCGCTTTGCGGATGCAGACTCGGCTGCCTGGCCGCGAGAATAAAGCTCCGGGATGCTGGGATAGTGGGATGCTGCACAACTGGTGCCGGCAGTACTGGATCTCGTCGAGTTTCAAGCGGAGCGGTAGCAGCAACCGTAGGAGCGAGCCCCCGAGGGCATTTTCCTGACGTATTGGCGTTATTATTGTTTGCTCTCTATCTCGACAGCTCGCTCCCTGACCTCCTGGCCCTCCCAGTCATCCGCGCATCTACTCTCGCCTCCCATCCGCCCTCTCCTCCCGCTCCTCCCGCTCCACCCACATCCACCACGCTCAGAATCAACTCTCGCCTCCTCCCTTTATGCTCTGCTACTGGAATTCCGGAGTCCGTGCACGCCCGATCGCCCAACAATCGGCACTATCCCTCTAACTAGCCATTACCGATCATCTTCGGCCCAGTACACGTAACGCTCCGACGGACTACACGCTCATGCCCGAGGGGAAAATTACCGCTTTGATTGGTGGAAAACCTTAATGCACCTATGACGCCACTCGTCCATATTGAAAGTAATCTCTCGTATAAATTGAACTTGCGTCACTCTCGAAAATAATACTATTATAATTGAACGTTCGAGGAGAACTGTATTAAAGAAGAATGAACGCGTGGCGCCAGTGCACAAGTTTGCCAAGTCATTCGACTATTATTTTCGTTTAATAAGAGCAGTGGTGGTGGTGGTGATGGTGGCGGGAGGGCGCGGAGAGGAGGAGTGCGGCGTCGCCGGTGCCAGAATTAGCGTTGTACTGATAAGCCTAGGGAAAAACGTCATCGGACGATGAGTACCAGTGACACATGAAGGCTGCGCTGACGATAAGCGGGTGCGAGAGTGCGAGTGGCCGAGCAAACGAGGAGAGTAACTCGCGCGACAAATCGATCAATTACCAGCCGTGAATAGCCGCTGCCCTGGCTGATGTTGCCTCTGTCTCCTCCTCTTCTACAATACCCGCCCGCCGCACACACATACACATACACCATCTAACAACGCGCGTTACTTGCTACCGGGAATTCGTTAATCGCTTTATACGCCGACCTGCCAGACACGCTAAACTGTGCCATCCAGACGCCCCTGCAACCCTGACTCACGCACCAGCTTAACACCCGCTTACATTCCTCCTTCTCACGCACCCAAAGCCAATGGACTTGCCAACCCAACACACTCTCAAAGCCTCACACCGTCCGATTCGATGGCAATCAGTTAATTATTCAAATTAGAACACCATGGTCGTCGAACCGTTCGAGTTACCCAAGTGGAAATCTAGGATTACTTTGATATGTTTTGGTTGATGCAAGCCCAAGCTACTGGATGTTAGCCTCGCGATAATCAGCCGAACGCCTTCACTTGCTCGGTAACTGCGAGAGAAACGAGCGTTATCCTTGATACCGTGCTATTACTATTACCGATTGATCGCGCCAATTTACGATCATTCAAATCGTTGTATTTATACCGGCGTACACCATATTACTTTGCGCTCTATCTTATCGCGCTCGATTAGTAGGTGGAAGGGAAGCCTGAATGGCGCTCCGGGATTCTTACATGCTCGAGATTAAGTATTGCAGTTGTTCCAAGCGAGTTTCCGAGAAAGTTGGCATTCCATTTATGAGTGAATGGACAGTAGCGCTCTATCGATCGCTTATGGGAGGGCTCGCTCGGCCTTTCGGTCCCCCGCTTTCACGGAAAACTTTGTCGAGCGGAAGAATCCGCTCCGAGTTACCCTGCGGACTGGAGCGCACACGAGTCTCTGCTCGCCCACCGAGAACTGGTTAACTTTTGATCCCCCTTTCATTCCTCGTCGCCCGCAATCTTCCACAGCTTCTGATCGATGAATCCAAGATAATTCACGATGGAGAAAAAACGATGGAGAAATTGTACAATTATATATTATGGATTAGTGCTGACGGAAAATAAATATTTGATCGGCGAAAATAAACCTAGTTGTACTCCGCACAATGAAAGATATTGTTTCTGATAAGTTTTAACTTGGCTGAAGTCATCGAAACTGTTGAGGAAGCCTTAAGCTCGCACTGCCAGTTATATTTACCGCGATCGGGCAGCTGAGTCATCGTGAACGAGGAAATACCGAGAACGGAACGCAGGTTAACAATAAACAGGAGGATTACATAAAGGGAGGTTGCATAAAAATGAATGCGCGCGTGCGGCGCTCTCGCGCTCAAGACGAGAGCGAGAATCGACCGGTACAAAACCAGAAACACATTAAAAACATATCGCAAAGCACCCACTTTATTATCACGCGTCATTATGCCACGAAAAATTCCCTCTTCCGACACAGTTTTAATTATTTCGGAGATGAGTTAACGCGTTCTCGCGGATATTAACTGGTTACACAATCGGCTCGAGAGTCAAATAATGGTAGAGAAAGGGAGATTCATTGACGAGTGAAAAACAGAGGCGAAGTCCAAAAGTGTGTTGATAGCTGTGATTCACTCGAGAGACGACGGGTCAGTCTCCTCATGCACTCTACGTTTACAAAGCGGCGGGATCGATCAGCTGTGGATGCTCTTTGTTCGATGATCAGAACTCCAGAGAGTGGAAGGGTCATCGCGATGTCTCACAAAAACTATATGGAACTCTCATCGGCAACTAAGGAACGCTCGATTTCTCTCATGCGTTCCACGAAAAAAAATTTGGCTTCATACAGATTGTTTGTTGGTTTAAAAAATTTGCGAAAAAATGAATTTTGAGCTAGGGCTCTGGAATTTTTTTTACTTCTTCCTCGATGCAAAAAAACACTTTCTACAAAGTTTCAGCCCCGGGAAAGGTCGGAAAGTGATGAAAACATATGAAAAACCGTTGAAATCAAATATTCAAGATCGGTTTTCCACGTGTTTTAGGCAGAATTCCGGCATTTCCCCCACAACATTTGTGTTTTTTTTCCGTTTTGAGACACGGACAATCGAAAAATCAAGCATTCGTCCCGGTCCCAGAACCTTCGAAAAATCGAAAATTTTTGAAGGGGTATGCCTTAAAAAATTTGCGAAAAAATGAATTTTGAGCTAGGGGCCTGGAATTTTTTCTACTTCTTCCTCGATGCAAAAAAACACTTTCTACAAAGTTTCAGCCCCGGGAAAGGTCGGAAAGTGATGAAAACATATGAAAAACCGTTGAAATCAAATATTCAAGATCGGTTTTCCACGTGTTTTAGGCAGAATTCCGGCATTTCCCCCACAACATTTGTGTTTTTTTTCCGTTTTGAGACACGGACAATCGAAAAATCAAGCATTCGTCCCGGTCCCAGAACCTTCGAAAAATCGAAAATTTTTGAAGGGGTATGCCTTAAAAAATTTGCGAAAAAATGAATTTTGAGCTAGGGGCCTGGAATTTTTACTACTTCTTCCACGATGCAAAAAAACATTCCGCACCAAGTTTCAGCCCCGGAAAAGGTCGGAAAGTGATGAAAACATATGAAAAACCGTTGAAATCAAATATTCAAGATCGGTTTTCCATGTGTTTTAGGTCGAATTCCGGCATTTCCCCCACAACATTTATGTTTTTTATCCGTTTTGAGACACGAGCAATCGAAAAATCAAGCGTTCGTTCCAGTCCCAGAACCTTCGAAAAATCGAAAATTTTTGAAGGGGTATGCCTTAAAAAATTTGCGAAAAAATGAATTTTGAGCTAGGGGCCTGGAATTTTTACTACTTCTTCCTCGATGCAAAAAAACATTCCGCACCAAGTTTCAGCCCCGGAAAAGGTCGGAAAGTGATGAAAACATATGAAAAACCGTTGAAATCAAATATTCAAGATCGGTTTTCCATGTGTTTTAGGTCGAATTCCGGCATTTCCCCCACAACATTTATGTTTTTTATCCGTTTTGAGACACGAGCAATCGAAAAATCAAGCGTTCGTTCCAGTCCCAGAACCTTCGAAAAATCGAAAATTTTTGAAGGGGTATGCCTTAAAAAATTTGCGAAAAAATGAATTTTGAGCTAGGGCTTTGGAATTTTTTCTACTTCTTCCTCGATGCAAAAAAACACTTTCTACCAAATTTCAGCCCCGGGAAAGGTCGGGAAGATAAAAAAACATGGGGAAAACCGTTGAAATGAAATATTCCAGATCGGTTTTCCACGTGTTTTAGGTCGAATTCCGGCATTTCCCCCACAACATTTATGTTTTTTATCCGTTTTGAGACACGAGCAATCGAAAAATCAAGCGTTCGTTCCAGTCCCAGAACCTTCGAAAAATCGAAAATTTTTGAAGGGGTATGCCTTAAAAAATTTGCGAAAAAATGAATTTTGAACTAGGGGTCTGGAATTTTTTCTACTTCTTCCTCGATGCAAAAAAACACTCCCCACCAAATTTCAGCCCCGGAAAAGGTCGGAAAGTATAAAAAACATGGGAAAAACCGTCAAAATCAGACGAAATTAATTATTTTGGAGGGCTTTTCCTCGTGTTTTCGATACAATTTCGGTATTTCTGTCATTGGTTGTATGTTTTCTATCCGTTTTAAGACTCAAACAATGGATTGAGGAAAAATTCAAAAAAGTGGAGGAGAATCGCTGAATCTATCACCGTTAGTACTCATGATAGAGTAAATAAAATCCACTCTTTGCCCAGCGGCCATTCACCACGGTTTCTCCCAATTTGAAAGTGTTTGCTGTTACGAAGAATCAAAGTCCGTAGCAATAATGTCGATTAGAATCAAGAGTCGGTGTCGATCGAGCGTATAAATTTCGGGCTTTCCAGTGACGCCAGTACTGGCGTTCCCGTCGAATGATAATCCTGTGTTTTTAAATGCGCATAAAGTATGAATTCCTTTGATCGGCTCGGAGGTGGATCGCATGCATAAATAAGGGCCGTTTTCCACACTACGAACTCTGCTCACCGAGAAACCAGCTTATGATTGTACGCAGGAAGTCTGAAAATCAAGGAGAAGGGAAGTGCTCGAGTGCACGTTGCAAAGTTCATTAGATGCGCTCAGCGCGCAATGAAACAAGTAAAGTTGACTACTCAACGATCAAGTAGTAAATCCATGCAAGTTTCAGAGCTGCTAGATATTCAAGAAACAAGAGAAAATGGAGAAATCCGGGATATAATTCCTAGAGGCGATCTAGTCGATGGTATCGCGCGTTCTCAATCGAGAGTGGGTCTCTCTCTCAGTGAGTTTGTCGGTGCTGGTTGCTCCAAGGCAGAGCGAGGAAACCCCTCTCCGGAGTTCGTACGGTGCTGCCACCGAGAGGGAAGCCGGAGGTTCCCCGTGGTCGTCGGCGCAAGTGAGTCACGCGTGCGACTTGACTCGCACGTCTGACGATCCCCGCTCGCCCCACCAGCCCGACGGCCCACGTGTCTGTGTGTGCGCAACCGGCCCTCTTTTTCCTTCGGACGCTTCCCACACCACCAGCCGTGTCTGACGAAGCGCCTGCTTCCCCCACCGGAGCGGAGATCGTCGAGCGTGCTGTGCTCCGAGCTGAACGGAGAAACACCGAGCGAGAACGAGCAGCGCTCTCCTCTCTGCTAGAGCGAGAACGAGAGCCTTCCAATCCGGTCAAGCTGCCAGTGCCACGAGGGATCCCCGCTCGTTTCCTTACTCTCTCGCGCAACCTTCCTACTCCGCCTCTCACTCCCTCGTGGATAAAGCACCTTACACAACCAGCGATCGAACAAACCCGTCTCGACTGGACCAACTACACCACTCGAAAACCAGCTGGGAAATCGAACCTTCGATACATTTAGTCGCGCGGCAACGCTCTTTTCGTAACAGAGCTGAACTCACTCGAAGAATGGGAATAAAAATGAAAAGAGCTTAAGACGTAGGATTGCCGCGGCAGGGAGTGTGACAACTGCTTAAGGTATTCGCTCTCCGAAAGAGGAGGAACGAGTTAAAGGGGACGAGGAGGCGAGGCGGGAGGTGGCGCGCACGGCGATGGGTGATTAGGTCACGCACCCCGTGCGCGCCTCTCGTCTACTACGTGCCCTAGGACGTTCACGGCCGTGCGCCGCCAAAGATCCCACATTGTTTTCGAGGGAACCCCACTCCCTCCCCTCTCCTGCCCCTCTCCAGGCCTCTTGCTACGCCAGCCAAGAGAGGAGGGACGAAGGCCGAACGAGTGACTGGCTTCCAGGGATCCCTGGACGAGTTTGAGTTACGTTTTGCGGTACCGGAGATACGTGGCCGACTGGTGTGACGATGATTCAACGCCGATTCGGCCCAGCCACTCAACAACCAGCTGAACGACCACACTCCCGTCTTTACATACCACGTGCTTTCTGCTTACAGTTATTTCTCTTTATAGTCAGAACCTCGACTAGAGAAAATAGCGAATAATAAAGCCGTCGACATTTGTCAAGGATTGTTAGGGAAATTAATTATACAGGCCCCGAGTTCAATTATCATTGTTTAAGAGGAGAGCACCGCGGACTAAGATAGTTGGGTGGAATAAGGCGAGTAGAGTTCTCTAGATTGCGCGTTCCAAGTTAATTGGGCCAGCAGCGCGTCGCTCGAGTGAATTTATTAGCAGTCATTGCACAAGCCGAGCACGACTCCATGCTCATTCACGATCGCCACTGTCTGACGATCGACGGAATAATTGCGAGAGCGAGCAAGTGCGGGGAGCGAGAACCGGAGACACACCGAGGATACTTATTGTTGATTCAGTATCCATTGAGAGGAGAACTTTACCAGAAAATCTTGCGGCTTCTCTCTGATGCTATAATACCAACAACATTCCGAGAATATCGGGTGACAGTATCGCGGTGACTGTTTCGTTCCTATCGCTGTCCGATGCACTCTTTTTCAAGAGGGACAGAGAAAGAGAACACAATGAAGATATGTGGATCAAAATTTTCATCAGATTCAAAAGTACAAAGTTCTCCGCTTCCTACTGGAATAC
Source organism: Ectemnius continuus (assembly GCA_910591665.1). Classification (NCBI taxonomy): domain Eukaryota; kingdom Metazoa; phylum Arthropoda; class Insecta; order Hymenoptera; family Crabronidae; genus Ectemnius; species Ectemnius continuus. The sequence continues at coordinate 14,873,622 of OU342861.1, forward strand.
TAGGGCGAAAGTGGGCTTTTGTCAGAGACTTCTAAATTGAGATGCGCTCTTACCACCCGGCTAATTAGTCCTTCAGGACATTTTTCAGTTCCACTGGCAGTTCAAAAAATAAGGTTCCCTAGTTTTCATTCAGACATATCGCGCGCATACGTATAAAGGTTGGATAATCCCCGGAGGAATGAAAAGAAAAGATTAGAAATGAAGGAACGCGGTTCGCATTCTGTGTATACTGTGCAGTATCAGTTCCGGAATGTTAGTGCACGCAGTACGACTCCTAGAAAATGCGATTCATCGATTCCGCGGCGGGATTCCGGCAAACGTGACTCATTGCCAAGCCAGCCGGGAGGCGTATCGTCACTTTCGTTTCAGTTTCTGCGTTTCCTCGAGCACTAAGTCCAAAAGAAAATAAAGCCTGCCTCGCTGCATAGACATTCTCGAAACACAAGAACAGATTGCGGTTTCTGAATGACACGCGTGTCCAATTCCCAGTAAAAAAAAAAGGGGCAGTGTCGAGGGAATGCACTGGCTGCCGAATAATGGATTGTAAGAGAAATGACGTGTCGTATTCGCGAGAGGTGTCCTTGTCACGTGGCTCCTCGATTCAGCAACTATCCACTACCACCAGTCTTCTTCTTACACTCTCACGGCTTACGTCCGTCACGTATGTCAGCGGTGAATGGGTGATCAGGTCAGGGATCCTATCAGAAGCGTCGAGAATTTCGTGGATCTCCGACAGCCAGATTTCTTCTTATATGGAAAGCGAAATCATTATTACGCAAAGACTTGAGAAAGCGGCGCTTTTCAACTATGACACTACGGAGACATTCCCGTTGAAATTTATTTTAATTCTGTTCCAAATTCCGAATTGAACTCTATCGGGCACATATTCCTCTGGAGTGGGAAGTGGTAGTTCGCCCTGTCTACCATCAATCTCTCCAATTATACTCCACAGCTGACTGATGGATATCGATCACCAATTTCCCAAGCGACTCCTAAATATCCGTGCTTCAATTATCGCGATTACTCCGCTCGAAGCGAGTCACTCTCTGACTGCCTCGCTATCGAATCGCCATGCTGGATCCAAGAGAACGCGCTTCAGAGAGAGGGAGAGGAAAAGAGTGCGAGGCATTTTCCATCGGGATTTTTTGCCGCTCGATGCGCGCATTCGAAAATTGGCTTGGCTAATAGCTCGACGGGTTTCACTGCTGGGAGCGAGCCGTAGGAGCTTTCTAACGAGCGGCCGTTACACACCGGATTTTCGGCGTGTCCATGGGATATAGACAAGAGCGGCAAGCAAGCAAGCAAGCAAGCACACACCTCCGATACGATAGAGCCTTTCACCTCAAATTGAAACCAGTCGAGTTCGGCCAGCACACGCGCCAACCCAACCCAGCACGCAGTTTCTAATTCCGCTCGGAGGAAGCCGGTCCATAATCGACGCGGATTAATTCGATCCTAACGAAAAAAGAGGAAAGTCGAGATAGGTGTATATGTGTGCCGGCGCGGCGGCGCTGTGCATGCGTCAGCAGGCACACGTCCATTGGAATGCGATATACGTCCAATGTACAACTTCTACCTAGTCCTTCGGACTTTCGGTCTTCGATTTTGCAGGATAAGTTGGTGTACACTGGCTCGAGCAGCGGCAGCCCACCGGAATCTCGATCTCTCGATCCTACTGCATCGACACTACGTCGCTTGACCTTTCGCTCTTTCCTTAAAGCCACCGGGATTCGACCTCTCCCACCTCACCACTCAAGCCCCCACGCTCTTTGCGCAACTTGCTCGTAATATTTCCACTTTCGATCACACGTGACTAATTGCCCATTGACCGCTTAATAAATCCGTCGTAGTCGATCGATCTCTCACTCCGCGCGAATACCAGTGAGAATCGTCATTAGAAAACTGGAGGTTAAAATTGATTTGAAACATTCAGCTGCTAGTTTCATTTGGATGGATGGAATGGGAAGAATAGCTTCGCGTTTCCAGGTCAAGTTTTTCAGGGCAGGATAAATACAATGTCTTGGTTTACGAGGTAATTGTTGGTGAAATTGGGAGCGGTGGGATTGAAGGGGGTCGAGATTAGGAGGCCTCTTCATCGATAGAAGAGGAAAGGGACGAGTTTTCGTTTAAAAGGAGGTCTGCTAAAGAGGCTTCCTTCAATCCTCAATAATCCCGAGCAGCGTTCCCATTGAATAATTCGTTCTGCTGGCACGGAAAGCCGAAACAGTGGCAGTGGACTGCCGCAAACAACGGGCAAACGAACGAAGCACGCGAGAATGCGGGCTCATCGTCTAGCGGAAAGTTGGCTTTTCAGAGCCGCACTACTCCTCTCAGTCAGGCGACATTCTCACAAAGAAGGCCCATTTAAAAGCACTGCCAGCTTCCTCCTCTCATCTACTCTTTCTCTCTCTCTCTCTCTCTCTCTTTCGCCCCCACGCTTACCACCTAGTAAAGCTTAATCCCTCGTTTTTGGTTAATTAAATCTCTCGCAAATAAACGAGCCGACCGTGAAGAATGCTTGCAAAGCAGCAGCTCTTATACTCCGATTTTGCCTACAATGCGATGAACCGACCTGGAACCCGGCGAGTTCAGCCTACTTTGGATGCTGGTTGATCCAAAAATGAACTGGGATACTTTGACATCCTTCATTAGCGTTTGTAATAAATTTTGAGGCGGTAGAATAATGAATGTAGAATTAATAGTAAGTTGATGGATTGTAAATAGTGATTGGAAGCTATCAACACATTTGGGGGATAGAATTTGTTAGTGGTAGAGATTGAGGGAGTGAGGCCAACCAAGTTAGAGGATCGAAAGTAGTTCCGGGCAAGAAAAGCGAGCGCATTCAATCCTTTTAAGCTTATTACAAGGCCGTAACCGCTTGATGGTATTGGTGAACGAGCGCGATGAAGTCCCTTCGTCCCAGCCTAGATTTACCACTGTCCGGCAAGCCCACGCAAATTTCCCGCGCGAATAAAGCCGAATCCGCGATGACCCAAGTGCATTTCGCTTCATTGCTTGGTCAATGCCAATTCCTTCTAAGGTTTTACCGCGTCCAATCCGAGTCAGCAGATAGTTTGTCTTCGTAAGTGTCAAGAAAGTTAGCCCTTTGAAGTGGAAAAGGTTACAATAAATTGATTGCTGTTAAACCGGCGTCTTTATTACTGTTTGGTTAGAAGGTTTTTAGTCGAGGCGGTTCCTTTGAACTGGTTCGGTGAACTAGTCGCTAGGAAAGCCAGCAACTGGAGTGGAAAGGACGCTCGGGGAGCTCGGATTCCGCGAAAGTTGCAAATGATTAGTGCGAATCGATCCGATTCCGCGTAACACTCGCCGATTATCGGGATAAATTGATCGGATTCCTTTAACGGGGCGGCGCACCGGCGCAAAAAAGGGAGGAGGAGTGCGCGAGGAATTTCTCCTGCCCGTAATCATTGCATTCCCGATGCTTAATGAATGATTCCTCGGCCTAACTGTTCCCCGTGCCAACGCACCGATTAAAAAACCTCTTTCTAGCCATTCCTGGAAGAGACTCGCTTGCCTGGCAAAAACAAGCGGATTCCAGCCACTTTTCACCGGGATCCCAATCACTCCCAAGAGAAAGGGAATCTTTCGTTTCGCGAGTGGAATTCCACGCTCACCCGAAATCAGTAATCATATAGATATTATCAAGAAGGTTTGACGATAGAAAGGCCGGAAATGTGCTGTCATTAACTGACAAGACAAAGCTCCCACCTAGTCGGACTTTCATTATTCAGACTGGGCTGCGGGAAGAGAGCTTTGTCAGGCCGTTCACGAAGCTTTTCGACTATTCATGAAATTAAGACAGCGAGTGGCGCGCTCGCGCAGCTTATCAGCTAGAGCGAGGACGTAACTTTGCCGCAAGCTCGCTGTCTCGTTAAATAGCCTTTCGATAATGAAGAGTGCGGCGGTGCTTTTGAAATATCAGGGAGAAAAATGCAGTATCTGCAAAGTCGAGCGTAGGGAGTTGAAGAGGGAGTGGGGGAATGAACGGGGAGCTTTTCCCGGTGTCCTTTGAGAGTAAGAGAGCCGTGGGTTGTGTTTGGCTAGGCGAGCGAGAGCGAGCGGCCGAGCAGAAAAGCTCGGTGGAAAATTTACCCTGAAGCGGGCTGCTCCAAATTTACGACTGCCTCTCTGCAGTCACCGCACTTACATAATGGGCTAGGAACTACCAGCAAGTAGTAGTAGTACTAGTACTAGTAGTAGTAGAAGCCTGCTTCTGCCAGTCCGCTGGCTCGCTCACTCGCCTCGTCGGCGAATCGTTTCGATCGTCGGAAGCCAAGCTTCCTCGACGATTCGTAGCCACGATGAGCTTCTCGCTCCAAAGAGCACTGCCGCTGCATTAACCCATTTTCAGGCCACGGTCTTCGGAAAAATGACACGCGACTCCCTCGCACTTCGCCCGCTTCTCCACTCATAGACTTTCCTCGTCCGTCCTCCTCGCGACTGCTTGTTACAGCAAACACAGCCTCACTCACTCTCTGCCACTACAAATATACGTGGACCTGTCGTATTAGATAATTGGAGCGCGCCAAGCAACGGGCAAATATACGTTTCAACACGCGCAAGTGTGACCCGATTGTCGCCGGGGACGCGATTACCTCGATCGACATTGTTTGCGGCTGGCAAACAATCGATCTGAAAATTCCCTAACAGCTCTGTCTCCCGAGGAGAATGATTACTTCATCCAGTCGGGAATGCAGAATTCCTCGATTATTGGAGCGACCATTCTCCAAGTATATTTGGTGGCCTCGAAACGACTATTGAGAAGAAAAGAAAAGTGTCGGCGGGGCTAAGCAAAGTGCATGTGCATCGAGAGGAAGAAGCCTCGGGGACACGCGAGGTCTTCCCTGCTCGCGTAAAGTGACCTCGTGGCCAGCTTACACCGACACAGAGACAGTCGAGCGCCGGCGAAAGCTCGCTTCCCTATGTGTGGCGATTGAACTTGAAAAGCAACGGGGAAAGTGGGTCATGAGAAAAGCCCGGGACACGACCAAGTCAAACAGACACCCGCCGACGATCGAAGTGAGGAAGTCACACTGACTTCGAGCCAAGTAAGGATTTTGAAGGAAAGACAGAAGAGTGCGAGATCCATGTACTTTTCAAGGACTCAACTATTTAGTATCACCATTGCAAGAAATGTGACGAGGCTCGCAATCGGAACGAACTCTTTGAAACTTCGATCGGACAGCATGGATGTCAGATCAGAGTGTATTTGCGGAGCACCGGCTCCGCCTGATTGCATGCACAGCAAGTCAAGCGGACTTCATTTTTGAACCATGTCCAAGAGACACGTTGCCGGTGGCTGCACCTCTACCGTTCGGGAAACCACCCAATTCCCCAACGATCTTCAATCTTCGAAACGCCACACCGATCTCTCTGCTACTCTCCAGTAGCGGAACCCACGCCCGGTCAATCACCCGAAACTTCCCAGCCAGATTGGCCCTTTAGCTTCTACAGGAGGTGTCTGCCTCGTCTTTTTAGGGCATCGAACGGTCCCGAGGCGAACTTACCAACAGATCCAAAGTGTAAGCCCCCGAGTCTCTAAGTGCGCGGCTCTCTGTCCTCTCTCCTTCTAGCTGTTGGTCGGTTCGTTGGCGTTATAGGCGTAGTCCCCAGAGAGGATAGCTCTCCCTCTCCCTCCCTCTCTCTCTCTCTCTCTCGGACGTAGCATGAAAATAGCCGAGCGTACTTGGAATATCGCGCGGCCTACGCGCTAGGCATGCTAAAACGGCATCGCGCGCACGCGGGAGCGAGAAAGACCGCCGCGGATCGCACACTTCCATTACCCAACACGCGCGCGCGCGCGCCGCGGCGCAACACGCATACAACGAGACCTCATGGAACGTAGAGAGATACGTAAGTAAGCATGCACGAGGGTAGGCGGGAAGAGCGTGGAGGAAAAGGAGGAAACACGAGGCTGCTGCCGCCGCGCCGCCGGTGAGAAGTCGCTCCTTCTCGAAGAGCGACAGACAGCGAGACCAGTGTCGAAGGAGGAAGCGGGATCGAGCGGACAGGACGGGCAGGGCAGGTAGCAGTCGGCCCGCAGGCCAAACAGAGAAAGAAGGAGTGGAAAGAGCCGCGCGCAGAGACAGGTAGATAAATGCGGTTTACGCCACGAGGGTAAAAGACGGACGACACTATCCTCTCCGCTCTCCTCTCCGCACCGACACGGCCAGTACGGGCACTCGCTCAACCCGCCGTGTATCTCCTCGCGTACGCGTCCACGGGGTCAGGGGGGATGAAACAGGGCGGGAGGGAGAGAGAAAGAAGCGATGGAAGGGGCGCAAACTTGGGGGAATTGTTCCGCGCGCGCTGGAGTGAGAGGAAGGTAGAGGCCGGGCAAGTGAGGTCGCGTGAAACGGACGAAGGCAGATGCAGGGAGCAAGGGAACATGCCGAGGGAGCACAGCCTGGTGAGAGTAACTGATGGAGAGAGACAAAGGGAAAAGCAAAGGCAGAGGCAGATTGATAGAGAGAGAAAGAGAGAGAAAGAGGGAGCGGGAGAGAGCGGCGAGAGAGAAAGGGAGGCTCCAGAGGAGACTGAGAGACGAGTAACACACTCTCTTTCTCTCTCTCGTTCTCTCCCGCTCGGTTCCTCTTTCTGTCACGGTGTTCACCTGTCGTCATGGCAACGCCGCTTCGCCGCTCACTTGTTACTCCATCGGCATAGCTGGGCCCTCGGTCCTCTCGCAACCTCCGCAGGAATACGAACGCGAGTCACGATCCATCGCAGGAGAGGGCCGAGATGCGGACGCCTGTGGCTCCACTTATAATAATCCACGGGAGAGTGGCGTCGAGGAACCCTCGGGGGCCGCCCTTGGTGTTCCGCACACACTGGGAGAGAGCGGCGGACGGGCGTGCGAGCAAGCGACAGCACTGCTCGGAGGCCGCGTGTTATCACTGAGGCACACACAGCAGCAGCAGCAGCAGCACACTCACTCACTCTGTGAGATAGGGGATCCTTGTCCTTTCTCAGCACTCGATCCTCTCTCATTCACCGTTTCACTCGTGTATTCCTCTCCCCACGCGGCTCCACGTTGCCGCCGCCTGTCGCGCTTGCTTATGCGAGCCTCCTCCTACTCCTCCTCCTCACCTCTCCTCACTCTCCCTCGGCGCACTTCGTCTTCTGGCGTCGTGCTTCCTCCTGGGGCCCGTGTGTGTCCGTCCCGTCGACTTCCTTGCTTTCTCCTTCGCTCTCTCGGGCCGAGTGACACAGGGAGGGAGAGAGAGAGGCAGGCAGGCAGGCCTTAGGAGCGCGGAGACGCGAGGTGTGCACTCCCGGATATGCGGAGACGTATCGCGGTCGAGGCGCGACGGTTCCGTGGAAGAAGAGAGGAGAGACACCCTCTCCGGTTACTCTTTGCTCGGCCGTCCCCCTGGCGCGCACTTAAGCCCAAGTCACTCTTCTATTTTAAGAACCCCGCGCGCACACTTGCCCCGTCTTCGGCTGGCCGTCTCTGTCTCTGCCGCTGCCGCCGCCGCGCCGCTTCGCCGTCGGCTCCACTCTCTTTCGACGCTTCCTTTTCTCAAGCTCCCGTCCTCCTCCTCCTCTTTCTCCCTCTCTCCCTCTTCTCGCCGCTCGGAGCCAGGAGTCTCGCACGCATATACTACTCGAGGATCCGCAGCCGCCGCCGCTCGCAGCAAGAGCACGCTGCTGCGGGATGAGAGTGCGAGCGAGAGGCAAGTTGTTGGCGGTACGCGGTGGACACGAGGTGGCTGGCACGTAAATGAGAGCCGGGTGGCGTACACGCACTACTTCGTAAGGGGCATACACCAGAGACATGCAGGGCCAGCAGCAGGTACACCGGCTGGCTGGCTGGCTGTACAACTATCCTCCTCAGGTGGGTAGACAAACGAGCGAGCGAGCAAGCGAGCGCGTTGGAAGCTCGGAGCCGCGACTCCTCTCTCGTTATCCACTTACGAGCGCGTCAATCTGTTTGCTATGCAAATCCCGTCCGACCGGTGCTGACGTAGACACGGCAACACACCAACGCAGAAGCGGCGGCGACGGCGACGGCGGCGGCGGGCCCGTCGACGATATCTCCTACTAACACAGTTAACGGGCCGCAGTTAGTCATTGCCCGCGGAGCGCGCACACGTACAAAATATAATTGGCTACCGCGCGCCGGACCACGCAGCAATTCTACGGGCGTGTACCCTCTCTTTCTCTCCTTATCGCCGCTACCAACTCTCCCTCCTCCTCCTCCACCACCACTCCGGTGACACACACCAATGCCCCTCGAGCACCACCACCACTACCACCGCTGGCAGCGGGCGCCGAGATATAGCAGCAACAGTTACACGCCTCGGACGGAGATACCGCCGTTACTTAGTGCGCCCCGATGGATACTAGTAGTGGCGCGGCTCGGCGCGGCTCGCCTCTTGCGAATTACTAGTGCTAGTGGCAAGACAGCACAAATACACTGGGCGGCGCGTGTGTACCGCCGCAGAGAGCGAATTCCCCCTGAGAGACAGACACACACCACTGCTTTCCGCCACACCGAGCCTCCTTCGCTCTAGCCTGACGTCATTGGCGCCTAATCGAGACGTATTTCGCGCGACACTCAGTCGCTCCCTCCTCACTGGCATCTACTATTGCGATCTTGATATCCTTCTCTCTTCTTTTGGCTATCACTCGCTGATACTGCCTCTTAACTCCGGCTAGTGGAATCAATGCGAAAGCACTTGATACACAGTCATGAATCAAGTGCTGAATTCCTTTGGTTCACGAGTACACGATCTCTTGCACTCTCTCTCTCCTAGATATTCACGCCTTCCCACGCTCTCTCACAGAAACATCCAGATGCAGAGGAGGGCTCAGGTGAATCCTCAGAATATTTGGGAGGAATTACGAATAGCACCTATTTGCACATTCAATCACTCATCTCGATAGCAGGTACTCGGTAGGATATATATCACGGCTGCTGGTTGTACCGTGATGGTGCGCGTGTCGGGTATCGAGGCGCGCTGAATGGTCCGCTCGGCGGCACAGGCCCAGGACCGCTTTCCACGGTGTCGCCCGCGCAACTGCTCATAGCTCTTCCTGCAACATAATCGGGAGAGCCGGGGCCGCGCGAGCGCGCTCTCCAACGGCGACGATAACGTCGTGTCGGCTCGGTCGGTCCGTCGGTGCGGACACTTTCCACGCGGCTGCTCCTCGCCTCGATCTTGCCTGCTGCTGCCTGCCTGCCTGCCTTCCTCGCCCACGTCCCCGATCTACCAAGCCGATGATGCTCCACCACCGCCACCACTCCTCCTCCTCAATCCCAGAGCGCACACTCTCCTCCTCCTCCGCCTCCTCCCTGCGAGCGCCTCTTCAACAAGTGATCGCTCGCTCGCTGCGAGCATGGATCCACTTTGCCAGGCCGATCGGCGCCGCAAAACCAACCCACGGCCTCCTGCTGCTGCACGAGAGAGTGCGTAGCCGCGCGTGCACGAGCCTTATGCAGAGAGCTGCACGCACGATGCAACAGAGCTCCGCTCGACGTTGTTATTGTTGCGTAACTGGCGGGAGCGCTCTGCACTCTGACGATGTCGAGGGAGCGTGCGGCGCGCGCTAAACGGAGCGAGCGAGGAGCGGAGTGAGTAGGCCTCTCTTCTATCTGGGAGATTCTGTGCAGTGTGCAGTGTGCGGCGTGTAGTAGGTACGAGGGAGAAACGGAGATGATCCGACAGAAGCACTGCAGGGGAAGAAGCTCGCTGCTGGCCGGCTCTCTCGCTCGAGGGAGCGAGAGAGAGAGAGAGAGAGGGCAGAGTATTGCCCACGGAGAATGACACGCTACGCTCGTAGGAGAGAAAGGTCGAGCTGGAGGGGAAAGCAAGCGTAGTGGTGGCTGTTGGGTGGGGATAGCGCGGCGGTCCTCGCGCCGAGCCGAGCCGAGCCGAGCGCAAAGAGCCAAGTGGGCGAGGATCGCCGGTGCACCGGGAGGAAGGGAGATGGAGAGCGAGAAGGAATTACGAGCGGTGCGCCGTCTGGCGTGGCTGGCGACAGTCTACCGCCTTCCGAGAACCACGAGGCGATTCCGTGTATCGAACGCGCGCTGCTGCCTCGCCACTGAAGGGATGCCAGCGTCCTGCGGCTCGCCTCGCCGGGACCTCCACGAGGCCGCTGCCACCGCCGCCGCCGCCACCGCCGCAGCGCGCACCAGAGATTATACCACCAGAGAAAGACAGACTGACACGACGACTCGTGGAGCCGAGCCAGCGAGCAGACACGAGCGAGCCCGAGCTCTCTTGGACTCCCGGCGAGCTCGTGTATACTGCCCTGCCGCCACTCTCCTCTCCTCTCCTCACTCTCTACCTACATACACAAGCTGCTCGCTCTGCCCGAGCAGCACGAGGCACCACTCAGGGACGCAGATAGCCTGGGATTCCGCCGCGCCGCACACTCAGCTGCTAGCAACTTCGGAGTACACACGTACATACACCCAGTCACCGATTTGCAGATGCATGCCGAGATCCTGGAATAAAGCCTCTTTGCAAGAAACACCAGCGAACTAGATTATATCTTTGCTTTGATACTCGATTATTGATATCGCACTTGTTTGAGACACTTGATTTCCCGTCCGATAGTCTCCACGAGAGTCGAGATGAATGAGTGTACTTTTGAATGCGAGGGATTCCTCCGAGTTGAAATGCCAGCGGAAAGAAAGAGCTGGCGCGCGCGCGCGAGAGTGGGAGAAAGAGAGACGGCGAGTTCCTTGCGAAAAAGGGCTTGCGCTCGAGACGAGCAGTTGGCGGCGCGCCCAACCGGCTGTGTATAAATAAAGATATGGAAATAGAACAGTGCGAGAGGTGATCGGGTGTTCCTCGTGTGATAAGAGGCGTTATCTATTCCGGATCGGTAGGAGGCAAGGGCAGACACGCTCTTCCTGGATGTCGGCCGAGTCATAGCGGTAAAGTGCGAGAGGGAGAAGAGAGCGAGGTGCGAGCGAGCATGTTGCTCCTCGTCGTCGTCGTCCCTGCAAGAGAGACGCGCGTAGGGAGACGCTCTTATCTGGCGGATACATGCAGCCTTCTTCTCACGCGTCTGCCAGTCCCGGAAGGACGGCCTTCGGGGAATTGACCTCTACGGCCACGCGGCCCTCCCTCCTCCCTCCTCACTCCCTCCTGCCTCCTGCCTCGCCCCCCACAAACTGATTGGAAGAAAATACTAATCAAGAAAGTGGAGAGGAAATACCGGGCTCCGGACACTTCCACTACCGCACTCGACACTCCCTCCACTACACTCGGAAGCACCATTCCTAACAAAGACATCCTTTGAAAGTTCAAGTTTCTCATAATGCCGGGAAGACAGTAATATTTTTGAATTTGTTATTAAATTATACTTCTTGGACGGTTAATTAGAGCGAGTGTGAAGTAGTATTACTTCCACATTAGGCAGCGATCCGGTGGCGAGTCCGAGAGCAGCGGCCTTCGCTGAACTTTGATTAGATTCGATAACTTTGCTACTCAGAGCGACGGGATGTATAACATCGTGTTGCTGAACTTATAACACGCGCTTGTCGATATCAGCCGACAGGAAGCCCCGGCAGATTGGTCTACGAAAGTACGGGAACTCCCCGGAGATTTCCAGTCACTCCTTTTATATTCCATAGACTTTTGCCGAGGTAATAGTTATTAATTATCTATTTTTATCGACATATATGTTGCTGGGATAGCCGGTGATTTTCCTACACACACGGCCGCATTGAGGTGTCTCATTAATTCGCTCTTGATACCGGTAATCTCGTCGAGATGTATTTAATTGAATCGCGATGCACAGCGCTCTTCGATATTGGCGCCACTCCCGATTAATAAGGTTCAGCGTGTGTTGGATTAGTTGAGCCGAGTAACTTGTTGCATTTGAAAAGAATTCGCCGGGGAATAAATATACTGGGAGAAACTTTGTGGCATCGAAGGGCTTTGCGAGGTGAAACCTGGCTGTTTTTTAAAGCGAAAGAAGGTGGGACAGTCGACTCTTTGGTGCGATAAACACTTCCTATATTTCGCGATGATTTCGTAGAACAGATACGAGGAGAGCGAGATCATTATTTACGCGGGAGTGACTGGCGATATGCTACGCTACGGGGACTACGAACGCGTCTACGCACTGTGCCGGCTTTTTTTAGTTTTTCCTGGTATAAATATCGCTGGGCCGCTTCTCACTGCCTTCGTCGTCTCTGCCACGGGGAGTTTGCGATTTGTTTGCGTCGCGAGCCGCTCGCGTCCGACCTCCTCATCCCCACAGCATCGCCACCGAGCACTCGACTTTTCACCGAGCGATAAATTACACTTTCCTGCCGCTGCCGCCAGCCAGCACAGTCCAATTAATCGCACGCCACTGGCTACACCCTTCCCAGATTACTTTATCCCACTTTCCCACTTTCCCACTGCCAATCAAACCTACTTTGTCCTTAAGCACATTGCCCTTTTAATTTTGCCTTCGAAAAATTATAACTCCAAAGAAGAGAACAACAAGAAATGTTAGGGGATCCTTGATAAATCAAGCGCAAGTGGGGCGGAAAGTTGGAAACCGCTGGGATGGTGTAGTATTACTAGGGCGGTATGTGCAGCCAGTATGGCCATGTTCCCCGGACGGTTTCCGGTAGAACTAAGGACACATTTGACCCTGTACAACCAATGAAGGGAGCTCACACTGCGCCAGTGAAGGAGCCAGCTCGATGCGATGACACTTAAGCGCTCGCTCGCTTTGCCACCAGGCGTAACTGTCTGCCACATGACTTCAATTGTCCGCGGGTTCTGCGATAAAGACTGCTTCGAAGAAAGCACACTGCGACCGCCGCCGCTTTCCTCGGAGCCCCATTTCATACTCCCTTTTCTCGGAAAAGCTGTGCGTCTCCATAAAAAACGCGCACCGTACAAGTTGACACGCCTCGACAATTTATGGAATGTTTTTTTCCCTGGCACGTTTTTACAATAATTCCACGAACATGAAAATCAAACTATCCTGGGCCGTACTTTTTAATGTCCTGCGTCAACGAAGGGTTTAATTACACGGTTGTACGCCACTGACTGGCGTTAACATTATAATCGAATTGAGAGTACGTCATTGCGTTGCTAGCGGAGGAAAAGTACCAGCGTGGCGGCAGTTAGACTAGTTAACAGACTGACAAAGCGTTTTTGTGAGTAGCGCGTAATCTGTTATTGTAACTGCCACACGAGCAATGATAGACTTCCATGAGGCATTCATTCAAGTAAAGCACAGGCTAAAATTGACCTCTTCTAATGACACCAGCGGCCAGCTATGAAACTATCTGGCAATGGAATATCCACGGTGATGCCGAGCGATGATCGCAAGGTGGAAGGTGGAACTTCCAGTCCCATGGAATCCCGTACGATGGACCAGACGTCACAAACTGGCTGATTGCCATCGCAGTGCCGTGCGGAGTGCGCGCTTGCTAAGATTATAGCAACTGACCGAGCAAGAGAGAAAGAGAGAAAGAGAGAAAGAGCCGCCAGGAAGAAGAGCCGACTTTCCAGGAGCAAGATAGGAAAAAGAAGAAGGGGATCACAGTAGGAAACGTGGAAGGGCATTTCATGGAATGGCCTGGCGTCTTGGAAGAAGTCGAGAGTCCAGCATCCAAAGAACTCCAGCGGAGCATCGACTCTCAGAGTTCTATCTGGCTTTTTATATCCTTAATCCTTCCTACTATGCCTACTAGCAGACTCTATCTCTTACACTTTTCGAAGTCCACGTGGAATTCCACCATTGGATAAGAATGTATTGGTCCGATTGGACGCATTCGCCTGACAATCAAGGACTGGCTGGGAGAGGAGAGGAGACGAGCGGTTCGGAGAGTGCTTCTTCTCCTTTCTGGGGCTTTTCTCCCGAGTCTAACTGGGCTCGACTTTTCAACCGCTCTTTACAAGCTGCTATCGAGCAGCTTTCCTCCATTCTACCTCTGCTTTAACCAGCCTCTCTTTCCCTTTTCCTTTTCCTTTTCCCTTTCCCTTCCTTTGCCTAGCTCGTACGACGAGAGCACACACATTTCTCTCACTCGTCGCTCTCTGTCGCTTCGTTCACGATACACCTGTTTCACCTCGGAACTAATCGGTCTGCCGCAGCATCTTCCCACTCGAGGGATTCCACGTGGCCGGGCTATGCGTACCTATTCATTGGCCCCATAAACGCTCGAGCGTGCCCAATGCCAGTTGGATCCATTCAGATCCATTCGCTCTCTTCTCTTACTGTTTACATCGCAATCCTCAGACCTCTGTATGCGTGTGCACGCGTACTTGCTTCGCCGACGTTCACTTCTCACGGACTCTTCCAATTTCACGTCTCATCCTCGTCCCACCACAACGCACCTTTAGCTTCCCCCTAAGGAAATCGTGCTCTTTGATCAGACTTCAATGAAGGTGAAGGAAAGTCTGCGCAGACTGAACGCTTTTTCATAAATCGTCCCCCTTTCAACGTTCAGTTCGAAGGGTCTCCATTCGGACTGACGTTGCACTGCCAATGGCACGTTAATGTAATTGACTATGTGATCAGGCCGCGTATACAGAAGTGTTTACAGGCCGTTTACTTGTGTTATTGCCAGTGACCCATGCGGAGAATCTAACGACTGGTATTAAAGTCGTATTACGCGATGTAGTGTAATGCTACACCTTCTGCAGTCACTTTAATACTCCTGTAGATGCAACGTTTATGTACACTTAAAAGAATGTAATGGTTCAATTATTAGCGCGTCAAGATTCTAATTGATAATACAAAAAGTATTGGCACAATCGGACTTTATGTATTCAGGCAAATCCCCTATGACCTTGCGCAATTTATATCGTTTGATTTATTACTTTATTCCGATCCAAATAAAATCGAGTAGATTTCTTCGTACTGATTATTCCAATCAGAGAATCGTTTCGAGTAAATTCTACGAGGGCTACTTCGATTTCCCAAAAAATGGAGGTGCATATAAAAATGGCATGTAGGCCTACTTTAAGTTAGTGTGCAGCGGCACGTCAAAACTCGCGTGATACGAGAGATGCCAGTGGCAGTTGGCTGCGGAGAGAAAAACAAAAAGCCCGAGATTTGTTGGCCGGCGTTATCGGCTGTTTTTGCAGCGCGGCCAGATTACACGCTCCGAAAATTGAAGCGAGCCTGGTGATTACATGGGGCAGAGCGCGCTCCTGCTAGCTCTCCTCTCTTTTATATTTTAGGAATTGCTCGCTTTAATACAGAATTCTCCGCGAGGATGTTCCTCTTGCTGGATGATGTGTCGCTGCAATGATAATTGGACGTTAAATGGAACGCTCCCCTGTCAAACAATGAAGGGGAGGCTTCATTAAGAAAAGATCGGCCTATCCCTCTCTGTTCTGCCCCCTCTTGCCACCACTCGCGCGCGAGACAATTAACGGCGACAGTTTTTGAGGAGGATTGTGTATTCCCGGCGAGGGAAAAGTTGGACGAAGACATTCTCTTATTAAAGGAGATTCCCTCGGAATCGTTAAGGCTCGGCTGGCTCCGCTCCGATTGAAAGGGACTCTCGGCCAACTTCGACGTGGCTCCGATGATCCTCTTAATTCTTGCCTACCTCCGTTCCTTCCTTACTCCCTCAACTTCCAGCCTCCTCTCCTTCTTTCTCTCTTGACGGCCTACTCGTTAATTGAGAATAGAAGTTCCGGATATCGACTTGCTCCTGTTTCCCCCGAAGCTCTCCACTTATAATTAGCCGGACGGCCGGCCAGCCTGACTTTTCAACCCCGAATAGCTCGGCCCTGCCATTATTCTCGCGCATGACCTTAAAGGAAATCTAGAATTCTATTGTGAGAATCGGGTTATGGAGAGGCGAATTTTTCCCGGGCAATATCCAGCGATGGTGGACGTTATGGGGAGAAATTAAAGAACGGACGGAAGTAGGTGACCCAGTGGGAGGCGGATAATAGAGGAAGAACTCGAGGCGCGTCCGGAATCTTCTTATTAAGGGAGTGGCGTCTCACGTGGCGTCTGCAAGCCTGGAACGGTCGGGGGTGAGCTAGACTTCCGTGCAATCTCACGCAACCCCCTCATTATTACATCCACGTGGAGCTGGCGTTGTATTAAAGAACTTTCACCGCAACAGAAGGGATTTTATGCCCTTGTACAGAAGCTGCCCTAATTTATTTACCTTTTACGTAAGCGATACTGGCTGCGTTATAAAATGACCTATGATTAATCATTGGAAATCGATGGGAGAATGGCAGATCGAGTGCTCACGCACCGAATCTATATTTCGCAGGCTTGGTGTTTCTGTTTTATATGAGTCACTGGTGAGAAAGAGTAGGGGGAAGGCAGAGACAGAACGAAAGGAGAGTAATAAGAGGGAGTGTGAGAGAGAGAGAGTGGCTCGGCAGTGTGCGAATCTCTCGCACACTTGTTGAATTCGCGAGTGGCTTTGATGCGATATAAGCGAGCGCACCCGCAACCCGGATCCCCCTTTCCAAGCGCTAGTGGTCCGATGATCGAATTAAGACCACTCTGCGTGCCACCACTGTCTCTAATTAAGAGACATCCCCGCCTATCGCGTGTGATCTCCGCTCTAAGTATCTCGCTGAGTTACTTGCCGCGCAATAAATACGCGTCCAACACCAGTTCTTCTCGGAAGAACTGTCGCAGCTCGCGCGCGCGCGCGCACGATATATACTCGCCAATCTAGTCCTTCTTAATTTTATTTCACTCTCTCGGAACAAGGAGGATTTGGAGCAGAACACTTGCTGAGAGTTTGAGAGCCGAGTTCTATTATCGAGATCGACTGGAATGTGCGGCGGCGGTATTGATAGTACGGGGAGGCGAATGAATGAACATTCTACGAGGAGCGAATCATCCCAGTATTTTAATGCGAACTCCCCCCGGATTGATAAGGAACTATTGCGTAAGTCGAGCATTTTACGATCGATGTTTACCGTCGAGGGTTTTTGCATCATTGCCGCTGATAACTCCGACTTGACACTGTGTCAAGGAGCAACACTTCAAAGTTCCATTGACTTCTCCGAGATTGGCCGAAAAAGTAGCCGGCGTCACTTTATTCGGCCCAATTGTAAGTTGACCAACGCAATTGCTAGGATCGTGTCGCAGAGAGAAAACCAATACACACGTTGGTACTCGCACGTAGAGAGAAGTATTCGTCACGCGGGGATGCGTTATCGGATTGCGAAAGGTTCGCGAGAGCGAGAGAACCCGAGACAGAAATACAGCTACTCATCGGGCCGAGATACACGCGAGAACGTGTTTGCGCGCAGCTTCGTTTCTCGCCATGATTAACTCCCGCTCGCCGCTCTTTAATTGGCTCGCTTCGATTCGGAACGGCGAATTTCGTGATCCTGCTTATCAGCCGCTCGTTGCCATTTTCAATAACGATGCACTTGCCGTTCCTAGTTCACCTCGTTTCTCTATATTTAGATGTGTATTTATAAGTTTATTTATATGGCGCACTAAGTGAACAACACATTAAATAAATAGAATTTAGTTGGGAAGAAGTTGGAAGTGGAGGGGTTAATGGAGAGATGTAATATTCCAAGTGTTGTCGGGGCGATTCCATGAAAGTACGCGTGCGAGTTGCGTCTTATCGGAGAGGCAAAGAAAAATGAAGGAAAGAAGGCGACGATGTGACTGTTAAGTTCGGGCAAAAAACAGCCGAATTCTCTCGAGTCGAATTCAAGGTACTCGAGCCAGTTGATAAGAGGCCGGCCGTTTGGTAACTCTGGGCCGATATCGCGCGTACTGTTTGTCCTGGCGCGCTATCGAAATCATTATCGGCCACTTTTCGGACCACCATTTCAGGGGAGCTCCTCTTCACCGGCGAACTCCGCTTGAACTCAGCCCGACACACTCACTCCTCGTAACACCAACAACTTAATGACTTCATGCGTCGACTAATTATAAACGGTTCCGAGAGGAAAATCATATTCTCTCGTATGACTGATGGGAATTTGGAGTTTCGCAGAAATGCTTGATTTCATCAGCGAATATCCCCGATGACTTACTTTCGACAAAAGCGAGGCAAGTTGTTTGTCAACACGCGTCGGGCTTCCATGAATCACTATCGATTCTCGGTCACGTCGAGATCGAGAGACCAAAGCAATGTACATATGTTTAATCTTCATTTCAGCCTTCCTTTTATATCGGCATCATCGAATTACGAGTCTTTCTTATTTGCATTATTGTCGTCTTATGTAAATGTCGAGGGTTCGATGATATTTTCGCAGTTAATGTACACGGAGAACGTCGCGCTGGTATTCGAAGCGCGAAACACTCATCGGGAGTGTCATTCGCATGACGCAAATCGGCGCCCGCCACTGGTTTTTGTTGATCCGTCTTTCTTGGAATGGGGAGGGAAGCGCGGCGAGGACGGCGTATATCTGAATGACCGGATTAAATCGCGAGCCAGCTGTCAGATATGATTTAACGATTGCCTTCTGATACCCGGGGATATTAAACTTTGTCTTCGATGCTTTTAACCAGGATTTCCTTTCGTAATGCCGCCCAACTCCAACTCAACTTCATCGAATCTCTATTACAATGTCTCCCACAATGCGATCTCAAGTTATCTCGCACTTTAATTCACCCCACTAAATTCCAATGACCCGAAAGTGATCTAATTATGATCCACAATTAGAACGGAGTTCCGAAAACACTTATTTCGGAACTCCGCGGAATTTATCTGCGCAGCTAAGCATCTTTGCGATCAAGTGAGCCGAGATAGAGCGCGATAAATCGGTAAAATAAACACGCACACAGAGAAGGCGACGTATTGGGAGAAATTGAGTGGCATAAAAATACCGGCAAAGTGAGTAATGCGCACCGAAAATACTGCGTATATAGGAGGAGGACAATTGGCGGCGAATGGAAAGGTGGGAGAGAAGCGAGGAGAATCTCTTGGGATTAATAACAGCTGGGAGGACACGTAATAGTCTCATAAGGATCTCATCGATATCCGAGGAAGTGCGATCAAGCATCGAGCGGCTTCCACCGACCAGTTAACCACCACCATAATTACAGCGATCATGGCCACTCGATTGAGAGGAAAGCGCAGAGCTGTGCAATCCAGTCTCGAAATCAATTTCGCGAACATCCGGCCCACGTGCGCGGCTAGCCAGTGGCCGTGGCATTTCCTCCGCGCAGCATCTCACGCTACCTCGAGGAAATGAAAGGACGGTGAGGAAGGAAGGAAGGAAGAAAGAGCGGGAGCGGACGAGTTAGCGAAGGAGGAATGCCTGAAGAATGGTTCAAGAGGATGACAGGGGTGGCGAAACAAAAACAATGGGAGAAGCGAGCGAGGGGGAGGGATCTCTCTCCTTAGGGGAGAGAGGCTGCTACAAATCTATTTGCCGAAGAGGAAGAAGCTCTTTCGCTGAGCGAGCGTGGGCGAAATAGCAGTGACAATCGACGCGAGAGAGAGGGAGACGATTCCCAGAAATGGGGAGACTCGGTTTTATTCTGGCTTCTTGGATCCCTCGCTCTAGGTACGCACAGGTGCGCCTCTCATGTTCCGAGAGTGCACTGTGTTTTTACCGTGCAGGCTGCGCCAGCATTGAGAGGGAAAAATGTTCGAAAGAAACGCTCGTGCTTTATAGAATTCCCTTGCGCCACTGACAATCTTGTTCTGCCAATTTTCTCGAATAATTAATACTATTACTATTCTCTCGTAATATATTAATTCAACCGTTTATAACGAATCGTTTACACTGCTCATTGTCCTATTGGATATTCCTCCGTTGACACGGTTTCACGCTAGATGAAATCCCGCGGGCTATTTTCGCCGCTTTCCAACCCACTGAAGTCGCTCACAGTTACCGCGATGTTTCCCCCGAAAAGTTGGCATCAGGGATAATTGACAACCATGAAAATATGAACACGAGAGTTCCACTGGTATGGGTAGAAAGCAGCGGACCGCTTCTATCAGTGGTTTTCGTTTTACCAGATCCACTTTTGGAAAGGCAGGCAGGCAGGCAGGCAGCAAGCACACTATGGCGTAGCAACGGTGTGCGTTCCACACCGGAAAGCACTCGGCTTTAACGCGCGCGCGCCCGCGCGTTTTCTTTTGCATAATTAGCGCGCTAGCCTAATTGCCGGCAGGCTAGTGTGGACGCGCTTTCCTTCTGGCTTGCTAATCCGTTCTAGCGGACGGTGAAAAAACTTGCGCGAGTGTAATTGCTTTTGTAGCGATGACGTTGAAAGCTCAGCGATGAGGTAGGAGGAGTGCGGGCGAGGCGGGCGAGGCGGGCGAGGCGGCAACTCGAGGGAGAGCCTGGGAAAGAATGAGTGAGGGACAGAGAAGGCGTGTTTTGCATTTTAAGTCGGCACGTAGCCCGTTTCGAGTGCGCTCCCGCGAATGTCAAGAGGATTGCACCGGCGGCCACAAGATTCGTCTAATGGCAGGGGAACACATGTATATTTCACGAAATTTTCACCGCTTCCATTGCGCCATCCACATATCTCGCTTCTATGTCTCAGGCAAGTGAGCATTTTTAACGCTCCCATTATTCCTGACAGCTACCTTTAATGAGATCTCTCGGCTGCCGATAGTAATTGATCGCATCTGGACGCCACGATAACATGATTTTCCAGAGGCAATTCCAATCTAGTATTGTTGCAGATACGTAGAAAATATTGGGGAAAAAGTTTGGTGGTCAGTGCTAATGAAGCAGCAGAGATTATTTGTTATGTGCAGTTGGTGTTGAAAAATCATGGGATGTTTCTAGCTAGGCGGGCAGCGCGAAATTCTAACTGGTGCTTCCTGAAATTACAAATCCCTGCCACTGTCACAGCTTTTCCCTTCCCTCTCCGCGAGTGCGCTCCTGCTTTATTCAGGGATTCTGCCAGCCCAGAAAGTCCGCATCGGGCCAACAATAAATAATTATCGCTGTCGTATTTCCAGCATCACTCACGCTGCTAACCACGCTGCTATTGTTACCGCTGCCTCCGCGTTCCCCGTCGCTTTTCATTTTAGCCGTACGACATCCGCATTTCAGTGAACTGTGTCGCCAGGATTACGCATTGTGAGAGCCCTCCCACCACTCTACTTTTTACACGCCCTTCAAATACCATCCAACTTTCCCGATAAAAATTGGCGGAAGCCGCGATTCCCCGCGAATCTATACGGGGTGTGCGTTCCACGTGAATTTATACCTCGCTCCAACATATATTTCTCTAGTTAATTAAGGCAAATATTCCCTGGCAAAGTAAATAAGTCACGCAGAAGAGCCAAGCTTTTGGTAGGGAAGAAGAAAATCTTGGATCCCGTAGTGAAAGGTTTTAGACTGAATTTTGACTTGAGGATCGGCAAGAACCACCCTATGTAAGTATCAAGGCGGAGGCAGTAAGCCAGCACGAAGGCTTCTTCCAACCCTCTTCTTATCCTTGCGTTTCCTGCCGAACCTTTTTGCCCACTGCTGCTTCTCTCTTCTTCGACGTTTGCCACTTGCCAGCTCGGCCTCTCACCAGCACCAGCACCAGCACACAGATCCACTGCGCCAGTACGTAAGTCTTCGAGAGGGAGGGAAAGAGAAAAAGATTGGAGCTCTTCTCCGTACCCGAAAGACCGACCCGCCCTCGATAGCATCGATGTCTCTCGTTTTTCCCTGCAATTTACGGCCCCCTTTGTCTCAAGCATCTAGCACGCACACTTGGCAGAACCTCCCTCAGACCCAAGGATCGCTAGATTTTCCCCAACCTCGTCTCGGTAATTTTACCTGGCCACATTTCTCATTTCTCCCCAGGAATTACATAGGATGGCAGGTGGGACTAATTTTCCTCGGATCAAATTCCTCACGACCTATGGAATATTTGTGTATCGAATATAATGATGAGTCTCGACCGATTCTGCGACTCCATACACAACGATAACGCAGAGAACGATGTCAGACGATAAGATACTAGCTTTGTCATCCAAGCGACATATTCCCACGTCATGATCCCGTTACCCAGAAACTTTATAGGAAAAGAGATAATAATACATAATACGCCGATTGCTTTATATAACTCGCTTTGAAATAGCGCTGCCCACATTGCGTCGCGATGAATTTACTCTGCCGATTATTACAAACATGTATATAATCTTTGTGGAGAGCGCGGATGTATGGGGCGCGAGCGAGAGAACGGAACAACAAGTGTTTGGGCGAGTAGGAGCCGTCGGTTATCGCGGCAGTGCGCAATCTGGCCGTTTATCGGCTGGTATTTGCAAGTGGCAAGAGCACCAAATCGCGATGAGTCATTCGGACTCCTTATTCACGGAGCGGGGGATTCGCACGATCGATATCGTTTCGCGAATCGCTCACTGATAAACAAGAAGGAGCGCGTCAACGCGACGCCGCACCGCGTCGCTCACCAGCCGGGCAAAAGAGGAATCCCGCGATGATGATAACGCCGCCTGTATGATGGCAATAAAATATTCTCGAGGGATCATTCTGCAATTATTATTTTTACGAGGAATCTCGACGATATTGCTGAAGAACTAATGTATTAAATAATATTTTCTACTAGTGCAAGTGCGCGCTAGTAGAATAGGACGACGACAAGGCAGCCAGAAAATTGTACTTGGGGTAGTTGTAGCGATTGGGATAGAGAGCTCCTTTTAAAGAAGAGTGCGAGAGGTTTGGAGGATCGGAGAGTAGTAAATTATGCGATCGGGGTCCAGAAGGGAGTCTGCCCGGCGTTCGTTTTACCCCTCCCCATAGCTCAGTGTCAGCCGCTCGTCTCTACCGCTCCCCAAGCGCTACCCTCCCAACCTTTTCCTTCCCTCACCACCTCCCTTTCCTTTCTCCCGACCGGGTTGTACCTGCTCCTCTATAATGCTACGACTTTCGTTTCTCGTTTCTGGTGGCCGCTCTACAGATGCCAGCCTCACCGTGAGACAAAGACCCTTAACCTCCTCCTAGCCAACCTCGCCGCTCGCAGCTCGCCCAGCAATCGTGCAATGAGCGTTTCCACTTCGTTACACTGGGATTCCGCCTCCCCCACTACTCCTCTCTTAGAACTACCTCATTCTAATTACTGTTTTCCACCACTTTATGTCGCATTTTCTCCCTTTTCAATTCTTAGTTTAATTTTATTATGTATCGTGTTTAATTCCTGTTCTTCATATTGTAATTATATTATTTTTTCGATGTAATTCCCTTTTTCTAACTTTAATAGCGGATTCAAGGGTCAGAGGCTGGTGTTGGAAAATTAGGGTAGCCCTCCAGTTTAGAGGGTAGGGATTCCTCTCCTTCTTCCAGGAAGAGGAACCCCGAGAGTGGCACTCGCAGCTGGACCAGGAGAGGTAGCCCGGAAAAATCGAGATTTTTTTCTGGGAACTACCTGACACGCAGACCGAAGGGAGACGCCGCGCGCCGCTTTTGTCGGCGACCCTAACCATAGTCGAAGGCATCCCCGGATTATAGGGAACGAGGAAATTTAACCCGGTGTGTTACGCCGCGAGGACAATGGGCCAAGTTCCTGCCTTTCATTCAGCACCGTCCAAACACTCCTTCTAACCATCCTAGATTAATAGTATTCGAATCACAGAAACAGCTCTCTTATTAGAAAAAATCCCACTGTAATTTTCGGCGCCTGAAAATCTGTGGAGTTGTTCGCAATCATACACAAATGTGTTGAGACAAATGATGAGCAGTAAAATTGGTTTAGGGCTGTGACAGCGTGATAGTTGGCGACGTGTCGTGTCGCTGGCTAAGAGAATAGAGCTGGGGGAAGCAATCACAGTGAGATCTATCAGCGGTGTTACGAGAGCGTAAAGGAGCCCTAAAACACGATCTTCCAGGCAGACAGTATTATTGCTGGACACGCACAGCAGGCACTGAAGGATCGAAGGCCTAGAGAGAAGGAAGAAAGGAAGCAGGCCAGCAGGGTGGAAAGACGACTAGACGGGAGAAGGCCGAGCAAGCCGGCGGCTGCCATTGGCGGTGGCGGCAGCGCTCTTCGGCCCAAGAAAAACCCTAAATCACGAGGCCCTCGTAAATACAGGGTAACCGAACTCTCCTTCCATTCGCTGCTGAAATCTATCTCGATCCTGGTCTTCCAACACCCTTGAATTTCCCCTCCTAAATAGGATTTCCACGCACACTCATTATCGCTCTTTCTCCTCCTTTCTTTCGCTAATGAATCTTCAGTAACGGGCGCATCGCAATTCTCGAAGACGTGGTGATAAATGACCTTATAGAAATAAATCTTGCAAAATTGAAAGAAATCATAATGCCGGATTGATTCCTTTGAATTTCGTTGTTTGATATATCGGAATGAATGTGCAAGGGTCATTCACCCTCTTCTCGATATACACTGATGCAAGAATCACACCATGAAGAAGCCATAGGATCGAGCCAATCATTGCCGCGCTCGTATCACGAGGTTTTCACCAAGGGACAAAAGAGCTTTCGTTACTTTTAACGAGCATTTGTATCCTGAGCAGCTTACGTTAAAGCGCAGATTTCTACCTCCATCAACTCGCATTTTTTGCTGCCTTTTTGCTCCACAGTTTTGTCCCAGCGAGAAAAATTGGCAGATCTCTGCTCCAATTTAGCCGATATACACGTCGTCCACTTACCTGGAAACAGAAAAGACAAAGTTCGTAGATTTATAGGATGAAAAAGTTTTAATTACTATAAAATATAAGACTGAAGGATTAAAGGTAAGGATTTTGAAAAAAAGCAGAGGACGCTTGATTGCAATAAGAAATGATAAGAGATATCTGTTGGAATTCGATTGTCAATGGAAGATCATGGATTCCGTGGCGTCTTGTCGGGTGATATCGGAGTTGCTTGGAAAAGTGGCAAACCGGACGCGATAATTGATACCGGCCTCCCACCATCGGGTCGTTCATTGTGACACGTAGGTGGGATTCCTTTCCATTCGTGAAGCTTCTCTCTTCTCGGCGCTGCCATGCAAATTAACACTCACACCTTCCTTCCTAATCCCACGAGGATTGGCCAATCAATCGCACATAAATAACAGCACCCCATAATGCCAGCCTCCAATCAGGAACGCTCGCCCATTGTCACTGAGCCCCACACAAAGAAATCCGGCTAATTATTATCACGATAATATGGGGTGACAATTGCCCGATGATTTATGGCCGATCCTCGAAGCAGGGCGGTTCTGTAATCAGCCGGGAGAAGGTTGCAGAGCCCTGTCAATGCAAGGCGAACCTGATCGTCCCTCGGGAGAGTTACAGATCCCGATAAAGCATCGACGCCCCATGCAAAAGAAAAAGAATGCTCGTGCAAAAGGGCAGAGAGCTAAACGTGAATCTGACGTAGGACCAGCAACCAAGGATCGAACAGATAAATTCAAGGTAGTTGCACACTGAAACCAGAACGCCCGGCAATCACAGTACTATTTTCCTCGGGAATTAGAACGAACTCTTCACCTATTTAAGCAACTTTAAATATTCCATGAGTTTATATGGAGTAGCGATTTAAGTTGGCCAATTGCAAACAATAATAGAAAGTAGGACAGTGTGAGTGTGAAGTAATCGAATGGAAAGGGAGGTTGAGCGGTGTACGAAGATAGCCGGGGAGCTCTCGAAAGGGCAGGGCAGGGCAGGGCAAGGCAGGGCAAGGTAGGGCAGGAGGAGAGCTCGCAAGAGAAGGAAGAGAGCGGAGCGCGAGAGGGGCGATGATAAAAGAGGCCGAGGGAATAATAATAAAGAGACAAGGAGGCAAGATAATGTATGGCGCCGCTCTGGCGTCCATTCATGCTTTTTACTCGTTAGTTCGAGCTCGCGAACTGGTCAGCCTCTCCTCTCGCACCTGCTCACGTTCCCTCTCCTTTTCTACCCCTTTCCCAGCCGAGCGAGCGAGCGCGCTCGCCTGGTCGACGCTCTGACTATATCCACGTGTATCTCCCTTACCCACGTGTACCTCTCTTGCTCTCGCCTTGCCTCGCCTCGCCAGGACTTGGACACACAGCCTCCCATCTGATCTAGGCAGCGGCCGCGTGCTGCGAGAAACCAGTCTCGGCTCGGGCCTCTTCTCTCGCACCTTATTCAGAGGCTAGCACCTACCTAGCTCGCTCGGCCTCATACCACCGCCACTCTGAGTCTCGAGGACACGCGAGGAGGGAGGCCAGCCGCTGGTCACCGCGCCCTGAATTACGAGAGACGGACATCACCGCCAGTCATTATGCACTACCGCTACCAACAGCGAGCTAATTGTCTTTGTGCTACCGAGGACATTTATCATTCTATCGTCGCTGCCCGATCGTTCATCCCCAACTGATTTATCTTATACCGTGTGGCACCGCTTGTACTGTCTGTTTTTGTTTGGTAAATTCTTAAATCGCAAGGAGTAACCTTGCCTTTTGTGTTTCGGCTAATCTTGAAAGGAGATGACGTTGCGAGCAGATGCGCCGAGATGGATCGAGAGTAGGATGCACACGCGTATGTAAATGCGAGCGGCGGCGACGGCGGCGGCGGCAGGGTTCGCATTGGAAGGGGAATTCCGAGGGCAGAGATGATTGGATAACACATACGGAGCGCGCTACCGAGCGCTGCCCGGTAGACAGAAGCCCGAACGGAAACGAAGAACGGGCTGATTGATACCGGGAAAGAGGAAAAAAGGAGGAATCCGGTGGATCGAGCGAGGAGGAGGTCGACAGAAGGTAGAATGACGAGCAAGAGGAGAAAAATGAAGAGAGGAGAGGATGCCGATTGGTGGGGATGGGAGAAGGTAGTTCGGAGGCTGTGTCAATGTGTCAGAGAGACGGTCTTCCAGGGTTGCCTTTTATGTCCACGTAACGTAAGGCCCCGAGGGACTCCCAAGAGAGTCCGCGCCAGTTGCACGGACCCATTGCACCCCTCTCCATCCACCCATCACCCTCTCCTCTCCCGAGCGGCACCCTTTCCTTCTCACACGGGCCCTTCTCGGACCACCGGAGCATGAAATTTCGGCCTCGTCCACGCGTCCCCACGCACACTTGCTTTTTCTGCCTCCCCCTACCCCCAATCCCCAATACCCTCGGCGGCCCTTCCCCTTTCTCCCTCAGGCCCCTTTGATCCTCCTGTACACGCGTGTACACCGAGTGTCGGCAAACCTGTGCAGGTCGATGCCATTTCTATCTAAGGCAGCTTATTCCACTCGCGACTCTTATTGAAATCTCCCCCTTTCAAGTTAGTTACACTCACCCAAAATATTTACAAGGTGTTGCTTGGTTGCTATAAGATTGGCAAGCATTGGTATTTGGCATTTTGGGATTTAAGACGATCGGTGGGAATTTCCCAATGGCCTTTGAACGTAAGAACAATGTAGACTAGAATGCCAATGGAGTAATTAGGTGGAGGCTGGCAGGCATTATACTGGCATATCTAGCATAAATCGGAGCATTGTCCTTTGGAGTATCAGCGTCTGGCATCGCGCGGCGGGCATTATCAGGGCAGCCGGACGAGTCGGATGTATCGGCGCACCGCTGGAATATCAAGGAGTTAGTTGGCGTGCCAGGAACCGCCTGCGAGAAGAAGGAGAGCGAGCGTGGAGCGAGCGGGATGCTGCTGCCGCGGAGGAGAAGGAGAGACAGATAGAGTATGAGGAGGGAAAGAGGAAAGGCGAGGACTCGAGGGATAGCAGCGGTGCAAGAACGCTTGAATGGAGCGGCCACGGGTGTACATACAGAACCAGTATTCCGAACCGCACTCTTTCCCGCAGTTCCCGTCCAGAAAGGGGTACACCCGCTTCGAGGAAGCTCCTCTCGATTGGAAATCGTACCTGCACTCCGTTTGAATGGACCCGATCTCCCTCTCTCTCTTCCACCTGGACCACTCTCGCTTCATCCTCCTGCGCTCCGCCTTTGTGCTGCTCTCTTTTCATTGAAATCTTCGCCCCTCCTCCTTCTCTTTTCTTTATGAGGCTTGTGTCCACTCTCTGTCTTGTTCCAACTCTCCGCTCTGGACTCTTGGGCCAACCGATCGAGCGATTGATGCCGCAACGCGACGTTCCCTTTCTACTTCGACCGCTGACGGACACTGATGCTTTTTTCGAAAGAGCTACGCGACTGCTCGTGCGAATGCTCTCTGCCAATGCTCGCTCGCGCTCTAGTACTTGGAATATGGGGAGCAGCACGCCGTCCTCGTACTATTAGAGGCAGGTTGCTCGATGATTGGACTGGTTCGATATGTGTCAGCCTCGGACTTCTGCCCGCTTATGGCCGGGAATCCGATTGACCATCGATGAACCTCTATGCCCTTTTCATAGACCAATTAGTCAACCTGACTTTAATGCAGTCAGTGCAAAGAACTCCCCTTTCTTGAAATTATTAATTGTTCTTCTTTTAATTGTACTCGCTTCTTTTGATTCGCTCGAAGAAATCTGTCTTTAATCACCGTTTCGACAAGGGCCGGTCAAATTGGTGGAGTCGGAGGCGCGAGATGAGAAATCGGCAGGCAAGTCGCGTTCTCTCCTCGTAAATCCTGATTCCAGGATCTCCCGCCGGGGGGCAGATTGTCCGACGGCGGAACGTGTTCGGGAATCGTCGCGAAATCGCAGGAATGCAGTAGCCGTTCGATGGAATCCGCGCTGCAGGCTGATCGGTCCGAGCTAACAGAGAAAATCGGAGCAAAATCGGCGCCCAGCCTCCCACCGATGAAGAAGCCAGGATCTCTACCGAGATTCGTTCAGGAATTTCGCTCGCTAATTCATGGAGGCAAAATCGGACGGGGCCCAACCCTTCTCCCCTTTCCACGAAATCGGCGCACGCTGGGACGAATGACTTATAATCGCACATCTTTCATTCTTTAATTACAATTAACGAGAGCCCCGAACTCCTACCGTATTGTAGTAAAAGTTTCTTGTTGAATAATTGCGAGTGAGCGAAAATAATTTGCCGAGTGGTTAGGTTGGTTTGGAAGGGCCGATAATAGAATTAAACGAGTCAAATTGTCCCGATGAGAATCAGAGAGGGAGTCACGTGAGTCAAGGGTAAAAAAAGGATGGACTGAATGTCGTGGTTAATTCGTAATTATCGGGAATCGATGGGGAAACTGGCTGCCACTGGACATCGAGGAGAGTACGTCGCTTGAAAAATAGGACGATATTGCGGCAAATTTTAAGTGACACTCGAGCGCGCCGATACTTTGCGGGGAAAAGTACAGGCGAAACGTCAGAGAAAATGAGGCAGGGAAAAAGTGGGGTTCCGCGAGCCAGGGTAGTCTAAAACCAAGTTTTTACGTGGGACCTCGACTTCGAAGTACTTCGAAATAAGTCGAGAGCATCTGAAGCTGCGGGCCCTACCGGCCGGCCGGCCGGCTTCAACATTTTTTTTTTTAGTAAGAGTCCTGGCTTCGAGAAACCAGAGTCGTAAAAGGGTTAATTGCGATTTTATCCAAGTTCCCCGGTGAGTGGTCAATGATCAGCCTTATACGGATTCCGGCGAATGCCGCTGGACCGAAAGGCCAGAGCGAGAAACCGACAGAGGGAACGAGAGAGAGCATTCCAGTGGTTTCGTGCCGAGTTCAGAGCAATTTCCACCATTGAGATTTGTTCCAGGAGTTCAGCGCGAATTGAGAGCATCCACGATTTGCGGCTCGGAAAGGTCTTACCGCGATTTTCTGCCTGATCGACCAGTCCCCCTTTGCGGAACGTATAACTCGCTCTCCAAGTGCTAGTTCCACACTTTCGAGCTTCGCTAACTGCTCAGTCCTCTGCCAGTCATATCCTTTTTCCATCCTTATAGATTTCAACAGTCAACAATAGAAACTAGCAGGAAATAGTCATAGGTGTTTTCTAGGATCCCTTTTAAACTGATGTTAATTTGTAGCAAAGCAAGTGAAATCAATGTGATGATTTAGTGAAGTGCGAGTTTATGGGCCGTAAGATGATAGGACAGGCACAAAGGGTCACCGAGATGTTCATGGAGCCGATGTCAAAAAGAGTTTACACGAACTTCCATAACTTCTGCGAAAGGACTGCGGGGCGTCTAGCTTTCTTGGAATCGCCTCTGCAAATAGACGATGTGTTTTGTGTGCTAAGCTAAAAGTGTCGGTGCTTGGAGAACGAGCGCTCGCCTGACTAGCGAGTGGCCTTTTCCACTTAACCCCTTACCGCTTGCCATTCTTACACTGCCGTCCACAGCGATCTAAGAAAATTTACTCCCATTCTTACAAGTCAAAGACATTGGAATTTGGGCCTTTCCCTGAGTTCTCAATACAAATCCGGCATTTTTGCTACTCGTTTCATGTTTCCATGCCCCTAAGAAATTTGCGAAAAAATGAATTTTGAGCTAGGGCTCTGGAATTTTTTCTACTTCTTCCTCGATGCAAAAAAACATTCCCCACCAAGTTTCAGCCCCGGGAAAGGTCGGGAAGTGATGAAAACATATGAAAAACCGTTGAAATCAAATATTCAAGATCGGTTTTCCATGTGTTTTAGGTCGAAATCCGGCATTTGTCCCACAACATTTATGTTTTTTATCCGTTTTGAGACACGAGGAATCGAAAAATCAAGCGTTCGTCCCGGTCCCAGAACCTTCGAAAAATCGAAAATTTTTGAAGGGGTATGCCTTAAAAAATTTGCGAAAAAATGAATTTTGAGCTAGGGGCCTGGAATTTTTTCCACTTCTTCCTCAATGCAAAAAAACATTCCCCACCAAGTTTCAGCCCCGGAAAAGGTCGGGAAGTGATAAAAACATATGAAAAACCGTTGAAATCAAATATTCAAGATCGGTTTTCCATGTGTTTTAGGTCGAAATCCGGCATTTCCCCTACAACATTTATGTTTTTTATCCGTTTTGAGACACGAGGAATCGAAAAATCAAGCGTTCGTTCCAGTCCCAGAACCTTCGAAAAATCGAAAATTTTTGAAGGGGTATGCCTTAAAAAATTTGCGAAAAAATGAATTTTGAGCTAGGGCTTTGGAATTTTTACTACTTCTTCCTCGATGCAAAAAAACACTTCCCACCAAGTTTCAGCCCCGGGAAAGGCCGGGAAGTGATGAAAACATAGGAAAAACCGTCAAAATTAGATAAAATTAATTATTCAGGAGGCTGTTTCCAAGTGTTTTCGGTACAATCCCGGCACTTTCATCACTGATTCTTTGTTTTTTATTCGTTTCTCTATTCAAACAATTGATTTATGAACCATTCAAGAAAGTGGAAAATTTTTTTAGAAAAATATGTATAATATAATGAACATGGAGTTCGAACCTTCAATTGGGGCAATACAGCGCCGATGCTTGATTCATTTGATCTGATAAATATTCATGAAACTATTGACGGTTGCGCGGGGCAGTCTTCTCTTGAATGGGCGAAGAGAAGTAGTAGCGGAACTGGCACGCAAAGAGCGAAAAAGGGTTTGCTTTTTTGCAGGCCGCTCAGTGGGAAACCTGCTAATAAATCGGCGACCAACAGAGCCACGCTTTTAGCACTTTTCTTCGGTTGGGTTGTCGGCGGGATCGGGAGCGGCAGAGGCCGGCGGCAATCGCAGCAATTTATGCGTCATGATTCGTCGCTCTTCTCGGAAGCGATTCCGCGTTAGTCGTAGTCTCCGTTCTTTAGTGACATAGTCCGCTTAGGAATGTTGTTAATTCACGAGCAGCGAGCCAAGACCGAACCTGGGAGAAGAGAATGTGTGCGCGAAGGTCGCCTCCTTGTCACTTCCTGGCCACGACTGCAATATGGAGATTGGACTGGAAGGATCGCATTGGTATACACGCGTCATTCGCGCGATCAGTCATTAACCCTTCGTTTGCGAAGACCGGTCTGGCAATGCAGGTTGACTGCCACCATCCTCGCGGCCGCTTGCTAAATGTCGAATCGCGTAATCATTGCAATGATATTATCACATCCACTCGCATATCTTACACGTGGCACCCCATCATTTTCCCACTAATTACACTTCTCTTTAACGAATATCCTTTCGTCTACTTATATCTCTCGTGCATTAATTTCCTTCCCAAGTCAGTAGGCACTCGGATATTTGAATATTCAGATTACTCGTGAAACTTGAATCTTGAGGAATTGCACTTTCAACCTGCCAGCGGTGGATTGATTAAGCAATTAATATAGGCTGGCGTATAGGATGTTCCAAGACACTGACAGAGAGCCAGGCAATATTGGCACTATGATAGAGGGTCTTGTGTTTTTTGACCTTAATCCCAGGAGGGGAAGTTGGAGGCTGGTTTATTCCAGGAAGGTATCATCGTCGGGGTTCGGCTAGTGGGAGCAGTAGGGTCCGGTCCGTTGTGGTGGAGAGAAAGCGAGCGCTTAGAGAGTACATAACTCAAGGAGGGAGGAGTGGAGGGTGCGGGTAGGACGGAGATGAGACCGGTTCCAAGAAGGTGGCGGTGAATTCGGCTGAGAGGAGAGGGCGAGCCGAGCGAGCGAGCGGCTTGTGGCGGCTTGTGGCGGCAGGGAGCGCAGAAAAAATGGGCCACCACTCCAAATTTGTAAGTCCGCTTCCGGGCGACGCCTGCAGAGCTCTCTGGCTCGGCCTGGGCCGGCCCGGCCCGGCCCGGCTCGGCATTCGGCAAGGCAGGGCATGGCAAGGCAGGGGGCAGGAGCCGCGCCGAAAATAAGGCTCGTGAGAATCAGGGAATTCCACTCCCACGTACGACGCACTGGCTGGGATGGCCCGATGCCAGCCTGACGTCAAAATTGCCTCTTATTTCGTTATCTTGCCCTTATTCCGCATTTAGTCGCTCCTCACTCGGCAATGCACTCGCCAGTCACCGCGCCAGCACGCTCACTTTTATCATCCCCGTAATAGCTATAATCGCTTCATTTTCCAAATTGATCCGCCAGATGATCCAGTCAGCCATTTATTGTATATACATCCAATTTTAGGAGGCCATTACCAACGCGTTCATTTGTTGTTTATTATTATTTACGTAGTGCTTGTATATTGATTCAAGTGCATCAACATTCGACGTGCATTTGCTCCTCGAACGACTTGGAAATGAGTAATAGCATCGCGTTACTCTTGCTATCGAGCGGCATTCATTATTTCATGTTAATTAATTAGTCGATTACTTCAGATAATGATCGCGATTATTATTCAATAAAACAACAGGCCACTTCTGGCGATGAAGGGATTTAATGAATCGAGGAAGGGAAATAAATGATAGTAATTGAGGTGAGGAAAGATAGATGGGAATTACTATGAAAATAAAGGGATGAAAGTAAGAGGAGGAATGTGGAGTTGCGATGATATTCGAGTGGAAAAGGAGGGCGGGGCATGTGTGGGAGGGAGAGTGGGGCTCTACAAATAATCGCGTGGAGGTGGAGGAAGAAGCACGTTCTGAAAATACGGATCGGCTGTGTCACTTGGCGCGAGGGAATTCCGCTCCCACGTCCTCGGGCGGGCGTGAGAGTTCGCATGGAAGGACGTGGCACGCTTTCAAGCTGACGCTAATCCTCCGAGGCGCATTAACGAACCACCAAAATATTTTCCTAGGCCTATTTTAATACTCCTTGGCCGTCCACTTTCTGCGCAGTCAACGCCGCCGTGGAAGTCAACCTGAAAACTATGTACTTACTGTCGATGCTAAAAGCGATTGGACAGCCGGAACTGTCCGCCACAATGGATCAGCGTGAATTGCACGGTTCCTGAATTATTATACAATTAGATCCGGCGAGCGCAACCGCTCCAAATGCAGATCAGTTGGAAGCCCAGAGTGCACTGGTACGTATCCGCTTGATTTCTTAATCGAGCGACAATTACCGGCCGCCTTCTTAGAGTGACAGCGCTCCTGGTATAGGCTCGAGCCAATGCCCGCTCGTATTCACGCTCGAACGAACGCTTTATTATTCATAAGTTTATTATGCACCACGTGGCAAGGAAGTAGCAGTTGCTTCGAGAAGGAAAAGCTGCTGCTGCTGCTACTACTGGTGGCCGTCGCCGCCGCCGCCGCCGCCGCCGCCTAACGATTTCCTTCCTTTTCGCACCTTGTCTCCTTTCGATTCAACGGAGCGCGCGGCCTCTGCATTCCAAATGTATTAAAAGATCCTCCTCTATCAGCGGAAGTGAATCGCACCGGGCACGATTGATCGGGAATGCAAAAGATCTCGCGAAATGTACGCTCAAGGATGTTTCGATCGCTCGAAAAATAGAGAGGAATTCATTCGAGGAAAACGATGTCAAATAATTGCAGGGGTGAGTTTCCCCTGTTCACTAAAAGAAAGAGAACTGTTTGATGGACTCTGTACCCGAATTGACAATAGCATAAACAGGTGAGAAGAGGGTGAAAAGAAGAGTTGAACTGGTAGGGAAGACAATGCGTGATAAATAAACAGTGGGAAGTCAAAGATCGACATTGAGAATGGGAGCCGGCTGGACGGTTAATGGGTGGGGGAGTCTTGATGTCATGCATTACTCAGCGAGCGAGCGAGCGAGCGAAGGTGGAACGAGTTCGTTCACGGGGAGATGTAGTATTAGTCGCTGATGTCATAAATGCAAAGCGAGAGGGGTCTCCCATGCTCAGACACGTGTTTCCTTCTTGTTACTCCTGCCAGTTCGTGGAATCGGAGAGAACAGAGAAATCTGAGGGAACAGCATCCAAAGAGGAAGATAGAATATGCGTTGAGAGGGGAGAGGAGTGGAAAGGGAGAGAGGGAGAGAGACTGGCAGTCCTCCCACGGGATGAGAGATTCTTCTCTCGCACTCCAACCGACCCCAGAGCACCTTTTTTTCCACCGCCCTCTCTCCACTCAACTCGCAACGAAACTACCAGGCCGGTTTACTCGCTCATCTCGTAGGAGGATCGAACGCCGGCCATAAATCCTCTCGTTAGCGTCGTTTGAGTACTTTTAGTCTCGCGTTGCGACGCGCAGCCTCGATGCAGCCGATTTAGCTGGGCTCGGTGGGAGGCGGAGGGCGAACTGGTACACCCATTCGGACTGAATGCCGTGCTGATTAACGATGAGTGATATGTTATTAGTCCCGTTGTGCGATGCGATGTGTACAATAGCGCGTGAAATATTGCAGGCTGCATTGAGTTGTCGAGCCACAATAATAATGCCAATGACTCGAAATTACACGGCGCCCGAGCGAATTGCACACTTCACACACACAACTAGCCTGCCATTATGTAGCTGTTGAACTTCGGAAATAATTTCACGTGCTCTAGAAAATCTCGCGGTGGAGAAATATCGCAAAACATAATTGAATTAAGTGGGAATTAATTGGTAGGAGATGGCCGATTAAAACCAGTGGAAAAAGTAGGATATCGGCGCGATGCATTGAGATGCAGCGACACGTGCTCCGAAAACTAAGAATCACGAAGAAAGGAGGAGAATCCTGTCGGGAGT
The DNA here is from genome assembly GCA_910591665.1 of Ectemnius continuus. Lineage (NCBI taxonomy): Eukaryota > Metazoa > Arthropoda > Insecta > Hymenoptera > Crabronidae > Ectemnius > Ectemnius continuus. Next base: position 14,908,839 of record OU342861.1, read on the forward strand.
TGGGGAGCCGAGCGGAGTATCGCCAGGTGAAAAAGGCCGAGAGGGAAGATGCGCAACTTTCCAAGAAACTTTCGACTTCCTCGTATCGTTAGCTGTTCGATCGAACCTTTGCCAATCCTTCCTCTCTCTTCTACCTTTCTGCTCTTTTCACTGATCCGCTCTCTTTTTCCGCTCTAACCCAACTCCCCTCCTCGTTCCTCCTCCCGAACGCGGCCCTGCCAGCATGCTCTTTCTGGCGAAGTGACTTTTTCTACTCTTTCTCTGCGCTGCTGGCTGTCCTGAAACTGAAACACAGGACGGCGAGCGAACGTTTCAAGCCCGGCTCGGCTCTCCTTTCCACGAAACTTTCATAATGCCGGGCGGTAGGGCGCGCGTGTGCGGCTTTCAATCACGAGAGATTGCCATGTAAGAAAAAGCGTATTCCTACGCACGCACTCTAATACTCTTGCCAGAGAGCCGGCCAAATGGAAGCCCGGCTCATCCTCCAACAATCATTTTTCTTCCAATATATGGGAGAATTAAAATACCAAGAAAATATGATTTATAACTGAGAGAACAAACGCTATTACCAACAACTTTGCCACTTTCCGAGACACACGTGCCTCCTGGATAATGTCGCATGTGTTAATCATAAGCTGCTCGGCTTTCGAGAGCTCTGTTACAGCGAACCAGGAAATCATAACTATGCCGAGCAGTCATGAAATTCTAATCACTGCATTACGCCAAACGCTTTTGCCTCACGATAAACGCTCCGGAATTGTATGGGCGATTTTAAGATTCAGCAGGCTTCGAACATTTGTTTCGAATGGCTCGATGAATGAACACATTGTAAATAGTATGCATGAACTATACTTGATGAAATACATGGGAGAAAGTGAAGGGAATATTTAAATAAGCTTCCACTGAGGTAAAGCTGGAAACAAATATTTGTACCAGTGTTAAGATTAATTGTCAATTACCACCTATAAATCTGAACTGGAAGCTCCACTCACACGCACACGCACGCAATAACCTGATGCGCCAATAAATCATAATCGAGCTAGCGCATAAACTGCGAAGCAGACCAGTGGAATGATTAGAATGAATAACTAGCGAAATGATTCATTGCTCGGCCGAGTCCGCATCGCACACGGACGTGTCGACGGTTTCATTGCGACAGATTGTTTACTATCGGCGAGTGAGAGAGCCTCGAGATGATGAGAACTCTTTTTCTAATGCCGTTTACGACATATCCAGCGAACAATATGCAAAACACTACGCTCCACCAGCTTCCCCGTAAACAAATCGACGTGTTGACACTTTTCCAGTCAATTCGCGAACGTAAATAAATTGCGTAGCAGACAATTTTACGTGACTTTGAAGATCAATGATTTAAAGGGACTTCGCACTGAGAACCTGGAGAAACTAAGAGGAACTGTTGCTGGGAACTGAAGGAAATATAGGGGAGGCCGCCTAACTCAATGAGAACGGGGAGTTCGGATGCAACAAAGCGAGCCAAGTTTCTGGCAGTCTGACAAGCATCCGTGCATTAGTTTTGTGCGTCTCAGCATAGTGTCGACCGCAATCGCAGCCTGTCACGAAAATTCTAAGGCGCCCGAGTCAACACTCGATTCCGCATATAAACCGAGCGAGGATCACTTCGAGATCTTTAACCAGGAAGGTCTTACTTCAAAGTTTTTGAAACGATCATTCAATAGGGACAAGAAATAAAAGGTGAACAGATGGACTTGTCGATGTTAAGTGTGCCGCGTCAGATGGCGGATATGCAAAGTGAATCCTACCAACCGATCACTATGCAGCTAAGGCCATCAGCATCCGGAAACGTGCCTCTTCATCGTCATACGCGGAAAACTTACGTAACTCGATCTCTCGTGTACCCATTGTTCGGTTGACGAATAGTCGATCGTCGGAACTGTGTAACATGACTTTTTACTTAATGACGAAGGTATGAAGTCACTAGACTATGACGTACTTTCAAACAAGAAGAATAATTATTGGAAAATCTTGATCGCCAACGTCATTCCATTAAAATTCGATCTTTTACGTCGAGCGAATATTGGGCTGAGTCAGTGATCATTTCTGCCAAACTAAGAATTGAGCCGGCCAATTGAAGAGCTAGTTATAAGTGCGCCAGTCTGTATAAATAGGCGGGCGAAGATACAGGAGACATCGAGAGAAAATAGATGGATGTTGCGCCCCACGCCGAGGGTGGACGATCGAGCACTTACTTTATTTTCATCGACTCCCTTTCGCACTCAGATCACCAACTGGAGATGCCAGTATTTGGATAATCGGCCCCCGCCACGTAATTTCGTGGAATTATTTCAGGCATATATGCATCGTGAGTAATGCACTCAAAATAATCCCCGGTTTCAGCTGCGTAGAAAGCCGAGTTACGCGCGCTCCACTGGATGCTGCAATCTAGTATTCCTCAGATAAAACCCCCTCATCTTTTGGATATCTGAATAAATGAGTGACGAATACGATCATCAGAAATAAATAGCAAATATTATAGAAAATGAAAAAAATCACGGGATTACTATTTTAATTTCCCAATAATTGAACGGTGAGTAAGGGGAATTACGCAATAGAGAATTATGTAATAGGTACGTTGAGAGAGAAATAACTTTCTATGTGACAAATGGAAACGAACAAATCAGGGAGCAGAGATCGCGACATGGCAGTGGAATTTCCGTTTATCATCGCAGTCGATGTCAGCCATAGCCGCGGCTCTACTTCGTCGGAACGTAGAACTTTTGGCAAACAGTCAAGGCTTACATAAAATTCTACACATTCTGCCGTAGCCGAAGGTACTATGACATTACGGCGCCCGCCAGATAGGAAGAGCTCGAGATCCAGATGATCCATTACTAAGAGCCGCGTTGATATATTATAATTGAAGTATTTCGTTGTGCGGGCTCGCGCGCTCTGCAATTATTTGGCGGGAGTCCCCTGCCGCGCCTGCCAGCCCGATCTTTATTCTCTAACAACCGCGACAAAGCCAATTAAAGCATTTGACTGGTGCTTCTCCTAGAGATAATTGATGCCAGGGAAAATTCAAGGTATAATTGGGCACTCGATGGACTAATCCAACCAATCTACGACTCCGAATCCGTTCCTCTTAGTTATCGTGCCAGTGGAACTCACGTTCAAGACGAAATTGGACATTCCACGAATTCGAAGAATATACGAAAGACTTTGTATAAGCTTAGGAAGAGTTTGTGTCTCTTCAGCTTTATTCCGTGAACGATCAATCGTTATTGTATAATTTTCTTCGGTTGGTTGAAATCTGGAAAGATGCTAGTAATTCGGAAAGGGCAGTACTTGAACTGTCGGAGAGAGGATGTCGTGAACGGGTCCGGTTGCCCACGCACTCGAAAGCGACGCTACCTTGGCGATTGTCCAAATGGCGATTCCGCTCTGGTATTGCCACCGAAATCCCGTCCTCGAGATCTATTTTCATCGTACCTACTACGGAATTATCGATTGACCATTCGCCCAGAGGGAGAGAAAGAGAACGAACCAGTACCCTCTGTCTGTGTGTGTGTCGTGTATGTCCATGATTGCGGATAGCGAAAGCATCCACCAGTGAAAACGAAGAGTTGCTAAAGACCCTTTACGAGTCCAATGGATTCCCATCAACAGGTCTCATTCACTTTATACTCCTCCTCCTCCCAACACACGCTCCTCTTTCTGTTTAACTTGGCATTGTCACAAAACTACAAAACACACCACTAGACCAATCACAAACAGTAATACTACGTTATCACTGAAATTCAAGAAAATCTATCAAAGTGGTGGTGCGAAAAGATTTGACATCATATTCTTATTAATAGCACTGAACTAAGAATCATAATTGAAGTCGAAGAGATATGTTCTTTGTAACTCCGGTATATGAAACCCACGCGTATCAAGCTATAAAGTTTACATTGACACATCATTAGTGGTGCCTGGTAGACTAGGAAACTTAATCGTCGCGGTGATCTCAGCGTGGTAGGCTAGAGCGGCAGGAAGTGTTGGAGAGCTTCCAGTTTCCCTGTCGTCAGTGGGTCAGGAACCAAAAAGCTCGAAGCGTGACTCTCCAACGGCTTGATTAATCATTACAAGATGGGAAGGTGGGAAGAGGCGTGTCTGTCGCCAGATTATTAACACCTAGAAATCGTAGGAGGGGGGGAAAGGGTCTCTTGATTCCAGGCTATCTGATCCCAAGACAATTAATGTCCCAACCGGCGCGTCATCGTCATTTCCGTTCCGTTCAACTCCACCGCGGCGTTTACTGCCATTTTTACAGCTTAACGATCCGGATAGCTGATCAGATAAATCTACAGTGATTCAAGTTATCGTTGGCGATCGCGCCTGTTGGAAAGCTCGGCTCGCTAACGAGGGATTGTCTACTCGGAACTTAGAGGTGGTGTGGTCAGGCGTAATGTTCTTGGAAAATCAACTACCAAAGGCAGGCCTTTTAGAAAAATGGTATTATTCGAACAGGATACGAAAACAATCGACTCGAAAGGTATTTGGGTGCAGGATGGTATAGACAATTCCAGTGGAATGGCGGTGATAGATTTTCGATGGAATGATAGTGCATAGCAATGGGAATTCCGCGTGGTTCATTAATGCTTGGAGGAAGACAGGCCTCTGAGGAAGGTGTTCCGTGGAGCGAGAGGTACATGTAACAGAGATCGATGCTATCAGCGCGGGAACGGCGAGCGGCGATTTCCACCGGCGGATTGTGAGAGTGCAAAACAGTGCCGAGAGCCCCACTAAGAAACGCACTACGGCTCGCATGCCGCTATCTTGTCGGCAATTAGTTATTACGCGCCCGCAGACGCCCGCCCGAGATTTACAGTTACAATTTCTCTATACAGTTATTCCTCGCTTCGTCCCCCCTTCCTTCCGCAGCTATTTACGCGCAATCCCTTCTCCGATAAAATCATTATACTCCATTGTAGATAATTTGTCATTCAATATTAGAAGATATGCGAACTCATTGAATAAATTAAATGCATGCACCTTTTAATATTCGAATTATCTCGAACTTTTATGATTCATAATGAACGGTTATCAATCGAACTGGTATAGGAGGAATATCGTAAATCAAGCAGGGCTTGGGACAGGTAACGTGAATGAAGTCATCCATCGAATTGGCATTAGAGATCCAACTAGCCGTAGGAACGGTGAGTTATAAGGCAATAAGAGCTGCAACGCTTAAAAGCTCGATTTCAAAGAGCGGTTGGCGCCAGTCCAGCTATGCAAAGGCCATATTTTCCCTCTGCAAGTAGTAACTAGCGTGTCACGTGGCTCGCGGAGAGCGCGTGTCATGGGAATAATCATATGGAGAGTGGAAGAATCTCGAATGTCAAGTCGAAGCTTTATTTGCCGGTTGCCGAGCACGATTCATAGAGGCAAATGTTGTCGATCCTCGTTGACGCATCACGCTGAGATTCTACGCCTCTAATGGCAGCCGGCATTATCTAATAGCGAGGGAATCTCTTGCGCGAAACCATCTCCCTCAAGATATCCCTCCCTCCCCATCGTGCAAACGATGATTTGTGATATAGTTGAGCAGCTATAATGAGAACGCTACTCGACTGGCTGTTGTTGCCAGACATTCACCGCGCTCCCAGCCACGTGTACCCGCGCTCCATTTACAACGTTGATTCACTACCTGCCTTTTCATGAAAACACAGGAAATCCCGGTGATTGATTGCTACTTTCCCGATCGTCAATCAAATGATATATTTGACGGAATCAATATTGGCCGAATGGCATTGCTCTAGTTGGCCGAGGGACGATGAACGCGGAAAGAAGCGGTGGTCAAAGTCTTGTTGAGCGCGTCTCAATCGAGGGAGTCGCGTCGATGCAAAACAACACTCCTCTTTGCTCGGTGTACGCGGAAATCTAGAAGGCTTCTTTTCACATCGACGACGAAAACAGAAACAGGGTTCTGCGAAAGGAAACGACAGCACGACGCATTCCGGTTCAACAAAGAATCACTTTGCTACTATGAAATGTTTTCCATGTAGTTTCTTAATGAATTTTTTCAGCTCTACCTTGACACGTGGACGGAATACTGTCGACTCGAAGTCTAATGAAGTTTAACAACTTAAATACCTCCATTCTGGGAATTGTAGAATTTTCCACTTGAAAAAAAAATGACTGTGGCGATGCCACAATCCTATTTTCCATGTAGTTGAAGTTCAGTGGTATAGTAGTTATCGGGAAGAGATGTGATGCACGGTAGTTAAACGTTTCCTATTGGAGAACAAGTTATATGTAAAGGTGATGAAAGGGAGGCTTAATAACATCACGGTTCTATTAATCGTAGTGATCGCCTCCTTCTAGGATCATCAATTCCCAGAAACTTCACAGTAGCAGAAGCTACATGATGAGCTCTCAAGATGAACGCATTAAAACCATTAAAAAACACTACGATAAATAACCAAATTTTACAGGTATTAAATTTTAAACACTGTAACGAATTAAATTCGCAGACTTGTGCAACTTTTTAATTAATTGCCAACGATGACAAAGTAATCATATGATTATGCAACGATCGAGAGGAATGATCGCCAAGGGACACGTAATATTAGCTGATTATTTCCGAGAAAAACCACATCGTCATTAGCTTACGTTTCCCGATCATTAGAACTGAGCTCCTTGACCTTTTGTACTTTGCCTGCCAGTCCTCCGGATTCTCTATTGATATTTCACGACTTTTCACGCCATTCGACTAATAACTGTTGCCGTGCCACTCAATTCACGAATAATAATAAATAACTACATGCAATTAATGTTGAGAACTATACGTTAAGATAAAATTTAAGGAGAATATAACATCGCACAGGTATATTTATAATATCGTGTGCAGAGACTCCCTATCATTCATCAAGCCCGGCAATTACGGGCTTGGTAATGACAGGTAACATTCAATGGAAACCGGATGTCTCTGAAACGGGTTCACTACCACTCTTAACTAGCAGTGCTTACATTGTGAAAATCAAAATAACAAAATATCCATACCGATTAGCAGAATGAAGCCATTCGGGGGATGCGGTTGCTTCATTGAATCATTAACTGGACAGAGGGGTATTAATAATGATCGGGCGAGTAATCGAATCGAAAGAGGTCGAACCCGGCAAAATACGAAGCGAATGGGGGAGGGAGAAGGGAAGGGATTCATGCTGGCCGCGATGGTGTATTCGCCACAAAAGCGTAAATCGAGACACGGCTTGCACGAAACTCGCGTCAAAAGCGTATTTATTCGCTAGTAATTTTTCGCCGGCCGCACGAAATTTACGGGCGAGCGGATATTTCGCCAATGAATATTTGATCTCGGCAACGCTCGATGCTACCGTAAACCACTCTGCTTCGTGTACACGAATAGTTTTATTGCCTGCGGCGGTACATGCGCTCTACATGCGCTTATATTTGTCCTTCGTAATGAACTACTCTTCGCTTCTATACTGAAACGCCTCGATGTTAACGTACCTTTATTCAAGAGCAGCCAACTCTTGACAAAGTGACAAAAGAAAAAAGATAGACAAGCAAGTGACCGGTATATCGTTAGGAAAAAATTAGACCCTGATTGAAAAACCTTTTGAATGATTTAAATGTGAATGAATCTTTATCATCTTGTGATCTCTCCAATAATAGATTAGTTCCCCATTGCCAGATAATATGGATTAAAATGATATCATCCCCTTGAAAGTCGACCAATTTTCCACGGGCCAGTGCAGTTCTCTTTCGGAACAAGTAATGTAGGAGCAAAAATTTTGAAGGAGAGGGGGCCGCGCATCCCGCCATGTAATTTCAGCAACGAAATCGCCCTGATATGGATCTCGGCGTTATCGAAACCATCATTTTTTCGATCGAGGCTCGGAGCGACCGCGCATTAAATCGTTCCTCCCGGCCGACGGCCACTGCGAGCACCTGCCCATGACATTTTTCTGTAATGCACCGCGGCCCTACATCATCGAATTTCAGCCGGTCCTCCTCCCTCTCAACTTTATTGCCACCACCGGCTTTTTTCCAACCGTTTCGCGATCCATTAAACAATCAACGGTCGACGCGTAATATTCGTTTAACTCTCCGGATTATTCGCATCACAGAAAACAAACCGACTGCCCTCTAATTAGCTGCTATTTTCAAGTTAAATAAAACCAACATATCAGCGATTGCCGAGCATTATAGAAAATTAACGCGAGTGATATATAAACATTGTTGTACAGACTAAAAGTGTCTTGTCAGCTCGAGCGAAACCTGTTTAATGTGATACTTTACACCTGCAATGGATGGCGCGCGCGCGCAACGATTTTTATTATACATGGTGCGCGCGGCGGCTTGGTTTTATTGGTCACCCGAACAACTTTACATTATCCACGAGGGCTGCCAGCGACAGCCGAGTCTAATTGTAACCACGGCGTCCGTAATTCGTTTTATAAATTACAGAGAGCAGGCAGACTACTCGGCCGACCGCCTGTGTACCCGCGCGCGCTTCCAACTCATAACTCGTGAATTGGCTGTTCGATACACGAATTCGCAATTCCCAGCCTGTCAGGGACTCCCCTGGCGAGCGAGCAAGCCTCTGCCAGACCCCCTTATTACCATCCTGCTTCACCTTCGGCCTGCTCGCTTCTTCTTCCATCCCCCTTTTATACCTCAGCAATATTTCTTATTAAACCCATATGCACTCCCTTCCAAAGAAGTAAGCCTCTTTTATGGAGCCCTATCCGACACCGCGGTGAACCTGCTACTTCAGTTCGATCCCGAAATCCGAGAATCAATCTTTCCCGCCTTATTGGAATATCGTAATTAGCGCTGGCTCATTTGGACCCAACACTCCTCGCGATTATTCCATTTATCATTTCGATTGGAATTCATGCAAATTATCGGTCCACCCTGTCATTATTCCAACTGATTGGAATTACACGAGGGCAGTGAGATATCGAATCCATGAATATTCAGAGTTGGTATTTAAGAATTATGAGAAAAGGAATGGCGATGGAATGGCTACTGAATCGATGGTCTACCTGTGTTTTGATACAACGGCTAAAAATCTGTGTGATTCTTGGTGTGTGGGGAGTGCACTTGTGCTCGATGCGCGCTTCGGGCACTAAGGCAGCCAGGCAGGCAAGCAGGCAGGAAGAAGAGTGCCTGGTTGCCCATCAGAATGCACTTTTTACGAGGAGAGTATTGCAAGGAAACGAGATGGACCGCGGCTCGCTCTCGAGTGGCCTCGAAGAAGGTAGTGCATCGGAGAAGAAGCGAAGGAGCCACTCGAAAAATCATTTGCAGGAGCGCGAGGCGAGGCGAGCGCAAAAAGTGAACGGGACGTCATTCCGGATCAATTTTCTCGTCGATATTCGCGCGGAAGAGTTGCTGGTAACGGGGAAAGTAGTGGGGGGCGACGGGGTGGAGGAGAGATTGCCGCGGGGCGGGCCATTTGCGCCCCTCATTAAGGTACTTCTCAATGGCGGCTTTCGAGAATTACAAGTTTTGAACTCGGCCCGCATCCCAGTCAGCGGAGGAAAGGACCGGCGAGATTAAATCGCGAGTTTCGAGCAGCAGTTCTCCCCGGGGCCTTGCGCCCTCCACTATTTTACTGCTCCCGCTACTCCCAATTTTATTACACACTCCTCACATGTGTATTTGTCTAGCGTGCGCAACTCAAACTGACAATTCCAATGGAAATGCCAATGGCAGAAATATGTTCAATCATAAAAAATATTACCCCTCTTGGGATTGACAATAGTTGTAAATATAATACCGCAAACTCACGGCTTGGTGTTCGAACTGTTCAAAGGAATGGTCCATGATTATCCAGGAGGGGGACTGGTTTCAACTGGACGTACAATTCCGTAATGCGAGGAGTTGGTGGAGCAAGGCGATAATGAAGGAATAAAGAAAACGACTACGAGGCGAGGCGAGGCGGGGCGAGGCAAGGCAGGGCAAGGCAAAGCAAGACAAGGCGGACGAGGTTAGAGCAGAGGAAGGTGAGGAAAGAGCGAGTGTGAGGAAAGAAAAGGGAGGGCCGAGAAGTGAGGCTGGTTACCGAGTGTACGAGACTGGTAAAGCGTCAGAGCCGTAATAAGAGCTGGCAGAAAGTTAACTGAACCGTGAAGCACGGCCCAAAGAGATCCACGATATGCTAGGAGTTCCAGGAACATCCTGTTCCCTCCGAGAATTCCTTAACCGAGCTACAGCCGGGTCCTCCTTCTTTTTCGGCACACCACCCTACCCGCAGCCAACTCAACTATAATCCAATATATCTCTCTCTCTACCCCTCTCCAACCACCCGAATACAATGCCTAACTGCAGTATTGTACAACAAACACGCCCGATAACAAGCAGCAACTTGATGATGCAATTACAATTAGTAATTCGGTCTGATGAATATTCACGGCCATGAATCTTTTTGTCCGTTGCTAATTATCGACTGTTGCTTTATGCAAGTTGGATGGAATAAACGCGGCAGAGTTAAAACCTGCTCAGCTGTGTGTACGTAATTAATTGCGTGATTTTCCAATGGATAGGTAACAATGTTGGGAAGTGGTGGGCGCGCGCGTCTGATTGGATAGGTGTCATTAGCAGGGGAAGAAAAGAGTTTTATCGAGTGGCAAGTTCGACACGTGGCATCGTACTATCCCGGGTGAGAGTGGCCAAGGGCTATTTATAACACAGTCTCGGTTGACAGAGGGGGTTACATAAGCTTACATTATTCATAACGCGAACGTATGCTTCCTTAGTTACACGTGCTCTCTCTCGAGTTGGCCGCTGTACAGGTAAATTCAAGTACAGAACCACTCCTAAGAGCAAAGGCCAAACTGACTGGAAGGTCAGAAGACCGCCTCACCATTAATTGAATCTCCTATGCAATTAGATTCTTCATAGGGAAAAACAAGTGGTTAAAAATAGTGGCGGAAAAAGCTCGATGGCCGAGGGACAAAATTTAAAATTAGATTGGCAGAATGCTTGAGAGTTTCCACAGTTTTATTCGTATCTGCTGTCCCAAGCAGAATGGGAGAGGCGGTAGCTCTGTAATTCTGTGTCATAGAAGAGAAAGAGAGAGGGAAAATTCGATCGCGGTGGCTGATGCCACAAAAGCATGTCTCACTCTCCGATGATTCATTTATTAAACGTCAGACACACTGACTCCCGCGATCCCCTTTAAATCCAGCCACCATTACTGCCCTCAATATTTTATAAATCAGCACTCTCACCGTGCCACGTCTAATTTGTGCTCCGGATTCCCACGAACTCATTAATTCTAAATGCGAATCAGGAAAATTCACCGGTCCAAATTTAAGGAAACCTCCCCTTCCATCATTATATGTATGCCCCTCAGCCATGGCGCTAATTTTAAAATTAAATTCACTAATGAATAATATAAGGAATATAATGGAAAATTACCTTAAACTTCTTCGAAGAGCGGCTGAGCATATTCTTAATAAAGCCACCTATTTGTCGTGCGTTTCACTTATCCGTTCTCAGCCGGCTGGCCTTTGCAAATAGGGAGCACATCTCCTATGCATCAACCAGGCTCGATTCAGCGTCACACTGCAAAACAGGAAATGATTGGGTGAAATTTCCCGCTACACTGGACTGTTTCGAGACAAGGTATATTTGCTCCCCGAAAGCTATAGATACGAGGAGAGGGATCAAGAGTGTGTGTGTTGATATTGGAAAGCAGGCGAAAGGGAGGGCGACGAAATTGGAAGGGACGCTCGCTGAAAGACTGGCCGAGCGATTTAAACGATTCCAGGTACAATTAGAACAGCCCTGGCGTTCTGTTATGTCCATTCCGTGAAATCCTGGAAGCAGATGGACAGTGAGAGCGCGCCGCCCGAGCGGGGGAAAAAAAAGCGCGTGGAATAAGCGGCACGCTAGAAAAACGTCCCTCTGCGGCGAAGCAATTAGTTAAAACCGATTGGAGAGACGGCGGATCGCAAAAAGTAATCCGTATGATGAAATGGCTATTAACTGTTCTTCATACTGTCGTGACTCATATTAGAAGGGCAGAGCGGACTCTGACTGAATTTTAACGATTTCTCAGGATTCCACGCTTCATAAATAAATGCAATTTATGAGCGGAATCTTCCTTGTCACGGAGTCCTTATTAAAATTACAATACGAATATGTATAAGTGCTTAAGGATGAAGGGAGTATATGATTTAAAAATAAGAGTGGACAAATGGAAGTAGAAAGAGAGAGGGAGAGCATCGGGAAATAGAGTAAGATATATGCGATGACGCAATAGTGAAACTAGACATTCATTTGGCGCTGATAGTCGGGAAATTATGAATTCCCCGGAAAGGACGGGTACTCGGATGAAGCGGACTAGTGGCGCAGTTGCTTGTTGCTATTTCCTGCGTGGTTCGGCGTACGAGGCGGCCGGCCGGCGCGGCGGCCGTTCGCAATTAGCTTTCGAGACAAGTATGTGACTCGTCACCGGCACAAATTACGCACTAGCGGCATAACAGCCTCTGTTGAATGGAGCGTAATAGTACTGGCGTGGCTTAATTCATCAAAAAGGATCACCGGACCGAGCGCACACCGCCGCTCGCACTATCCTATTCATCGCGAGCGACGTTGACGCACCTACTAAATTTCCGCGCACTCCTTCCGCCAATTTCCCAACGGCTTTTGCCTTTTGCAGACCTCTACCAATTTGTGCTAGCTTTTAAGCTACTGATTCTTTATTTTCTGTCTGTTTTGATACATAAACAATCGATTTATGACACTTTCGGGAGCTACTAGTCCCTCGAAAATTTGCGAAAAAATGAATTTTGAGCTAGGGCTCTGGGATTTTTACTACTTCTTCCTCGATGCAAAAAAACATTCCCCACCAAGTTTCAGCCCCGGAAAAGGTCGGGAAGTGATGAAAACATATGAAAAACCGTTGAAATCAAATATTCCAGATCGGTTTTCCACCTGTTTTAGGTCGAATTCCGGCATTTCCCCCACAACATTTGTGTTTTTTATCCGTTTTGAGACACGAGCAATCGAAAAATCAAGCGTTCGTCCCGGTCCCAGAACCTTCGAAAAATCGAAAATTTTTGAAGGGGTATGCCTTAAAAAATTTGCGAAAAAATGAATTTTGAGCTAGGGGTCTGGAATTTTTACTACTTCTTCCTCGATGCAAAAAAACATTCCCCACCAAGTTTCAGCCCCGGAAAAGGTCGGGAAGTGATGAAAACATATGAAAAACCGTTGAAATCAAATATTCCAGATCGGTTTTCCACCTGTTTTAGGTAGAATTCCGGCATTTCCCCCACAACATTTGTGTTTTTTATCCGTTTTGAGACACGAGCAATCGAAAAATCAAGCGTTCGTCCCGGTCCCAGAACCTTCGAAAAATCGAAAATTTTTGAAGGGGTATGCCTTAAAAAATTTGCGAAAAAATGAATTTTGAGCTAGGGGCCTGGAATTTTTTCTACTTCTTCCTCGATGCAAAAAAACATTCCCCACCAAGTTTCAGCCCCGGAAAAGATCCGGAAGTGATGAAAACATAGGAAAAACCGTCAGAATTAGACGAAATTAATTATTCAGGAGGGCCTTTCCTTGTGTTTTCGGCAGAATTCCGGCATTTCTGCTACTGGTTTCAAATGACAATATCGAAAAACGTCTGGAAATGTGTAAAATTAGCAGAATCTGATTAACCAGCGAGATTACTGTGGGATGTTGCGAGGAGAACTTGCAACAGGTCGACATTGAGTTAGGTCAGTAAGGCTTACTTCAGTCACGTCAGGCATAATGCCACTAGAGCGGCACGATACTATGCACTGTAGTACGTAGTAGTCCCCTATACGTTACATGGAGATAGTGGCAAATCTTGCAACAGCCAGTCACGCGATATGCACCTGTTGAGTTCAGCCTATTCTTCCTACTCTTCCACTTCGACCAGGGGATTCTCGAAATAGAATTCGAAGGAATTAAAGTAATGCAATAAACTATTGTTATCGTTATCGAGCGGCGCAACAAGATTTAGGAAGTTGGCAGGTAGTGATAGGCATAATGGTATTGCTGGAAATATGAAGTGAAAGAGAGTTCTCGGCCCTGTTCGAAGACAGGGAAAGCGAGCGTTGCTGGCTCGATGCGCATGCAGTGGAATTGGACTACGGTGTCAGACGCGTCTCTCGCGTGGCATCTCCGTCGTCGCGGCGCGCACGGACACGGAGCAAAGGAGCAGAAATGGACAGGGCACCCGGGAGGCCCGACAGACTGACGCCAGGAACCTCGTCGGGCGAGACGGGTCGAGACGCCCGCGTCGCTGCGTCTCTATGCTCGTGTCAGCCCGCACTCCCTTCCCTCCCTGCAAACCGCATTAGCTCCACTTCACCGCCCAGCCATTGCACGCGCTTCCATACCAATCGCCAGATTTTATTCTCATACCCATCCAATTCTACCAACACTGCCAATCAATTTCCCTCATTTCCCACCCTCGGGGAATTCCTGGTTACCGGTTCAGATTTCATTTCTATCGGTTACTGCTGGTCCGCTCGCTGGCTGAGAGGAGAACTTAGTTGAGAGAAAGTGGGGGACTGTGAACTCGGCATGAAACTATGGGCGATCCGCGTAAAATTCGCCGGGGTTACCGGAGTAATGTTGAGGGTTGAAGGGAGGCCGAAACTTTTTGGAGAGGCTGGGAGTTTGGGAACTAGTTAAATGGATATTCGGAGCAGGGATCGCACTGCGAGTGGCGGCCCCTTTCAATTAGTACGCCATTTTGCGACAGAAATATCCTAATTATCAGACCAACTTCGTATCCATCGAACTTTTCAGCCATTGGCCCATTACCTTTTTCGAGGAGAACCATTTAAAGTGGCGCACACTGACAATAAAGAACGTTCATCCACGCTATCACTAAAGGGCTAACGCTTATCTTCCACATTGCTCTTTCTCGAATCACTCGAGGGTTGGTCGGTTAATTGGTTGGTAATCTCCTTCAGTTGGCCAACTCCCGGGCAAATGGAGGGAAGCAGGGGAGACAATTTGATAGGGATTAGCGCTACCGAATGGTTCTCATTGAAGGATTACTGAATCGATCGGGGACAAGAGGTGTACTATATCGTTCTGGACCAAGGTGAGGAGACGTGGCAAGTAGAGTCTCGAGTCAGACAAGGACGTTCCGGCTTCAGGTTTCACGGTGGTCAGAGCGCGAGAGGGAAAAAGAGATTGCGACAGAGGAAGACCAGGGTCATCCTGTGTTCACCTCGTAACGTGACCAACCGAATTCTAATCCTGAGGAGTGCCGCGTCCCCTTTCACCAGGCCATTATATTTTATTCAGACTCAATAAATGAACAAGGGTGGATCTCGTCCGCCAATATAAAGTTTCTAGGCGTAGAATTGAATTCTAGAGAAGAACTGGTAGGTTACTGGGGAAAGTATGAGCTGTAGCATTAATTAGTTAGGCGAGACTCGATTACCTTGTCAACGAGAGAAAAGGGGAGAGTTCACGGAGTGCGAAGCGCTCCTGGGGATTGGGGAAGCCCTCTCGGTTCTACACGGTTATTCTCGGCTGTCCCGGGACCTACGAATAGAACTCTACCTCGCGTTGCACAAACCCACATCTATATGTACAACACACACACACACACGTACACAACGCAGAAAGTTCGTCTTCTTGCTTTGCGCTCCGAGAAATGGAACGATCCTCTAAAGATCCGTCCACAACTGCTCGTCAGTCAGCGCCAATGATCTAGCACTACTCTCGACGCGCCTGTTCCATTCACCAATTCCGCATACTAAACGACGAGTACTGTCACGATTCTCCTCTAACACTCTTCGCGAGCTCAGCCTGCACTTTAACACCTATTTTCCGCCCGGTGATTTTATAC
Source organism: Ectemnius continuus (assembly GCA_910591665.1). NCBI lineage: Eukaryota > Metazoa > Arthropoda > Insecta > Hymenoptera > Crabronidae > Ectemnius > Ectemnius continuus. The sequence continues at coordinate 14,924,680 of OU342861.1, forward strand.
ATTTCCGTGGCTCGGCCACACTTCAAGTTACATAAAGTTCAGTTGGTTTCGACTTTGTGTTAGAAAGTCATTGTGCCAATACTGACGGAGAATGAAAATAGAATTTCTTAGAGAAAAAAAAGGCAGGCACCAGTGCAAAAAACATGTTGGGTGGAGCAACACATATGGCTGGGAGTGGATTGTGCCAGTCATAGTGTGACATGTGATCGCGATTAGAATCATTAGATTGACCAATGTTTCACTATCGCGCGGAATCCTGCCACGATAAGAGCGGGAGAGTGGATGGCATAGTTTTCAATGGGCCGATAACATCCGGAAGAATTCTATTGAGAAGTTGAGGTGAGAAAAGAGCGCAGTTGGCATCTGGGCTGGGCGAGGAGAGGAGAGGGGTCGGAATGTAACGCGTTAATCAACGGAGAGCGAAGAGTACTGGTAGATACACGTGCCGAGACTCGGCAATCGAGGAGACGTGTGTCTCCGACCAGTCTATCGTGTAGACATGTACACCAGACTCCGATTTCTAGAAAGCCGCATATTTTACGCTCTGCAAGCCGATCGTAGGCGACAAGGTGGCCGCGAGTCTGACAGAGAAAAAGGCTGACGTCAATCTTTAACGCTCCTCGTTAAAACGCCACTGAGAGAGAGAGAGCGACATTATTCCTGATTGAGCTGGCACCCCGTTTCATTTACATTTAAATATTCTTGATATTCTACTTTACACCAGACTTGATACTATTTCTCGTTCCCAGAGATACTCCAGCAGAAAGTAGAATCTCCGAGGGATTTCGTGATGAGTCAGTAATATTCGAGAAGAATATTTTCGCAAAACATCGTGATCGCGAGTTTATCGTAACTCCTCTTGCACAAGAGTTTATGCCATAGTGAGCCTCGAATTGCGTGAGTGTTACCTCGCAGGCATCACTGATGCCCACGCTAGTTCCCGTGGAAAGCTCGCACGGCCACGCTAATTATGTCCTCGCTCTTCCTTCAGGAACTATCGAGCAATTATAAACATTCAACTTTCATTAATTATAGTAGAAAGAAATGTCGAAAAAAATTCTGTGACGTGATTATTGTGCGAAGGATAAATCAGTGACTTGAAATATGTCAACAAGCACTCATACTAAAACCGTTTCAAGGAGGATCACGCAGTTTTTCCCGCGTCAGAGCTTAACGAGCGGAATAGTATAGAAATGACAGTGCAAACATGCCGATGGTTGTTCACCGGCGTTCTTCTTATGCAAGAGGAGACTCTGTCGGTGTACTGTATTTCTGCGCGTAGACGCGGTGTGCCACCGTCCTGGCGCCATTCGCGTCTGGCACGCAGTCAAAATAGGCGAGCGGTGAAAACAAAAATAAAAGTGTTAAATAAACAGCTATTCATCAGCCCGCGAATCCCACAGCTACTGGTATACGCACGCGCGCGTACGTCTTTATTATAAAGTTTATTGGCTTGAGAAAGCGTCGGCAGCGGCGGCGTCCCCTATAAAGAACCAAGAAAATACGCGCTATACTTTGCTAGATGGAAAAAGCATCGCGGAAAAACTGTTGGGAACGATAACTCTCGCGATTCCTATGCAAAGCACGAGGGATTTCTTAAATGCGTACTGCGAATAAATTGCCAATGATTGAGACGCCTATAATTAACCCGGATTCCTTAAAGTCAGCCAGCAGGAGCATAAGTGAAGCCGCGAAGATATAGAAGCTTTTCACCGGGATCGACGCCAAATGCTTTTATGCGAGGGTTCACAATCACCCTCGGTGCCAGTTATAGAAACAGTGGGCGCACAACCCATTTGTTGTGCATGCGTGTGCACAAGCAAAACGATCATAAATACGCCTCTGTCATAAATAGAGCGATTAAAATAAATCTGCTTTAACGAATGGGCGTAAATCCATAAAGCGAAATAAGTTTGTTGCGAAAGTACACCCCTTTCCAATGCCACTCGGGCTACGATTATTACTTTTACCGGAACGTTATTTATAACGCGCAATACTCCGCATAGATTTCCACCAATTATTTTCAGTAATATTTGCAAAAGAGGGTATTACTTGGGAGTGAAGTTAATCTGTGGATAATGATGGAGTGTTTGTGATTTTTCGAAGGGCCTCCGGTGAATGGTAATGCGGTGAGGTAGCGGCCGGCGAGAGACGGTGGCGTCGACATCATTCGCCGGAGGTTATTACGCAAGTGGTGGGTGCCGTGGGTGCCTTGTGCCTTCGGCCGGTCTATCGTGTGCTGTGTCTTGGCGCTCGAGCCGACTCAGCTCAGTCTCTCTTTCAGGTGGGGATTCCTTCTGGCGCCGCGCTTGCCTCGAGCGTCTGCCGTGTGCTTCTCCTTGTCTCGGCCGCCTCGCGCCCCACCACTCCCTATACATATGTATCTATGTATACCGCTGTAGCCCTGTAGCGAGCACGTGCACCTTGCCACTCGGGGAACGCCGCGCTATATACACACATATCTATACTCCTATGTGCCTTCCAAATGTCTCCCCGCGATCCTCACTCGCATCACCTATCCTTTAATTGACATGACACGGATGTGCCAATCGATCAGCTGATCCCTTTATCCATCTATATCTCCAATCTTTATAAACAACAACCACGTGCACTCTCGCGCTCAATTATAATGTTTCAATGATAGTCGGAAAGGTCTCTGTTACGAAACAAGGAAGCGACAGTTTGAAATTTTATATTTCCTTCTTTTAAATTTATGGTAGCATAATAGTTTGGTCGATGGATACGAATAACATGAGTTTCGGAGGAGTGAATTTTGATTTGCCATAAATTGGAGTGATGCAGTCATGTTTTATTGGTACTTGTGCGTACCCGGCAGTTATTCCGGCGAATTTAATTCATAAGCAGGAGGAAGAATTGTCAAGATAAATTTGGCGGGACTGAAATAGAGCGTGCGTTATTCTATCTTGAGGAATCCTATTTTTGCGGAGCATCCCACGAGTCTCTTGGGAGGAAAGGAATCTCTGTTTAGTTGGCATGGCGCGTTACCGCGCCAAGGGAGCCAGGACGCGCTTCCTCGACTTGGCACCTGCTGACGGACGTGCGGATTCTATCTATTCTCGGAGACCTCTGCTTCACTCCTGATGCCAGGTTCACGTTTCAAGCGACACCGGCTACTTCCCGTCCCTCCTTTGTCTTAACGCGCTCGCGCAAACCAATCTCGCATTCACCGCTCTTACAATAACATGGCAGACTCTTTCTGGACGATTTAATCAGCACTGCCTGCTAAAGAGAACCTCCTCGTTCACACTCATAAATTCCCAGTACTTGGCTGCTTAACTTTCATCCCTGCCTGCCTGCCTGCCTCTCTTGTCAAGTGATATTATGCAAGAATTCTGGCTGACTTTAGCCGGGACATTCAAAATTCCTTGGTACTTCAATCACTCCGATTGTCAGCATTTGTTAACTTCCGCACGGTTCGAATTGGTCATTGGCATTTGGCAATTGGGATGCGAACAAGTGAAATACAAGCTTCCATAAGATATCGACAGGAGTCTCACGGGTCATTGAAGTGTTTCATCGAGTCTGAAGAGGAGCTCGGTGCATTTCGATTGACATTTTGCCGTCGCGATTGCGGGACTGGCGCCATCGCGATCGTCAGCTTAATTCGATGCGAGCGAATTTGCATTTCGGCCGGCTATCCCCGGAACGGCGCGGTGCGGCGCGGCGCGTTGTTGCCTCGTCCCATTTCGAAAGCGGTCCTTCCCTAGTCAGGCCGATTTCAGCGGCGGACCTCAGAACTCGCCCGGGACACAATCTGACGCACGCTTATTTTAGCGGGATTATTTCGCGATGATTATCTCGCTGCATCGGCGAGCCTTTTTTCGCCGGCCTGGCGCCAACGTGCCCCGCCGCCGCCGCCGCCGGCGCACTCCCTCCACCGAGAACACAACTCGTACACGTGCATGCGTCACGCGCAGAATGCCAGGTATTCATAGGCACTCGCGCGCGCTCCGGGAAACGCGCGTCCAAATGGTCATATTCCTGTCATTCGCCCACGCACTTCTTTTTTTTCTGAACCGTGCTCTCCGAGTGCGGAGTGTCGTTGGTAAACTCGCTGCTTTTTTCCCGTTGGATGTGAGCCACTCGGGAAATATGTATCCCCCGAGCAAGGAAGGCACACTCGTCAAATCGGCTCGACGGAAAACGGCCTATCCACTCTCGTCCTCCACTACTTTTTTCCACCAGTCTCTATCTCTCGCTCCGTGTACCATTCCGAATCAATGCACACTGATCAAATGTAAAAAGGAAGAGCAAGCCTCTCACCGTTGTATATTCCACGTGTAGATCGGCTGTCTTTCAAACAGTGGAATTACTCTTAATCAAACTACGTGGCATTTCGCAATTGCTTCTCAATCGACGCTCATTAATTCCTAGCAGCAGTGGCACTCCAACAAACTATGTTTTGTTGGAGTGCAGGGAGGTAGCACGGCCGCGTGGAGTTGTTTCTTTCGAGCGGTTCCAACAGTGATCTAACAGCTGCTGGGTGCGGTTGAAAGGTCGTCGTGCGGCCTCCACCAATACCCATACCGAGAGAACGTTCTCCCGCCTACTCATTCCGTATAGTATCCGGCAAGAAGGGAGCCAGGGAGGCGGCAGGCGGGCCGCCGGCCTCCCATTAAAGCGAGACGCTAAGGTCACTCGTGTCGAGAAAATGCAGAAAAGCGGGGAAAGTAGGCACGTCAGCGGCGAGCGCAAGCCAGTTCGATATTAATTTCATAATGCCTTACGCAAGCGCGCCGCGCCGCCCGCTCCGAACACGTTTCTTTTTAACGAGACACGTAACACCCGAGCCAGGGAGATTAGTGACACGGGAACGCCACTTCTCACTCTCTCGCTCTCTGTTATTGGAACCACGCTCCTGTCTAATTGAAAGTGAACCCATGCTCGCAACCAGCCTGATTGCGACCAATGGAATGCGGTACACGATCCAATAATTCCAAACCTATCCATTCTCTCCCCGACCTTTAACCTTTCACCCTGTTAGCAGTACATACCCTTGACATACCCTTTCAAGCCTGCTTTAATATTTCCATAAATCTCTGGCGAGTCGGGGGTGAATTAAAATAATAAATAGGCAGAAGTATTATGGAAATTGTATGGCAACCCTTTCACGAGGCTGGCAGGTAGGATCGATAAAGCGGCCTCGAGTGTCCTCGAGAGAAATGCGGGCAGGACGCGCGTCCTTCGACCTACATACTACGAAGCCACTCGAACAGAAGAAGTAGAGGGAGAGAAAGAGAGAAAGCCCGGAGGGTGAAGACCGATACGTGACAGCTTACTTCCGCTTTTTTTCCCCGCGTGAAAGCACCGCCAGCAATACTCGGCTTGCTTTTTTTGCGAATTACTACGTTAAGATGATTGACTCGCTCCAGTTTCGATAAGCGCGCTACTGGTACCCCGGCTGAAATGGAATATTTCAAAGTAGAAAAGTGAAAGGGGTTCGGGAGGCTGGTATTTGCGTGCCGAATCTTCGATCGGGGGGATAAGTGTTTGGTAGGCGTGCGAGGAAAAATGAATAATGGGAGGTAGGCTTGCGGAAAAGGGTGGAAGCAGAGAAATTTCTGTGAAACACCGGCGACTATAATGTGCACGCACTTGGCCGAACAATAACTTGGACGTAAGGTGAAACGGGTTGTTTGCGATGCGGCGCCGCGCTAGCGTTACTCGCAGACAGCCGGGACGGGGGTAATTGAATGCGCCTGCTTCTCCGAGGGTGGAAACTCCCGGAAGCGAGCGGCCGCGAGAGCGCTGGTCGCCAACCTGATAAACGAATCTGTCGTTTATCTCGACAGATTTCAGGCAAACTAGTTCCATCGCCAGGAAGCCAGAAATCAATTATAACTTTAATGCAGCAGCCATGGATCTCAGCTGCGTTTACTTACTTCTGTAGGGCTTTGCTCGAGGATAATGAGTCTGCAAGCCATGTCAGTGTTATGCCCAAGTAACTTGGCTGGGACGTTCAAGGATTATATCGAGAGAGTAGCACCGATCGAAGCATAGCCGCTTTAACGGCTCGGCAAAATCGAAACCTTCACTGGACAGAGTTAAAGCCCTATCATCGTTAATAGTCCAATTTACGACCTTCATTTCAGTTCGACCGAACTTAAACCGTGTAACGCTAGAATTCGAGAGTGTTCCCAATGAAAGGGGAAGGCCTTTAAAAATAAATCATTAAGCCTGTCTCTTTAGCCAATTGACACTATAAACTAAATTGCATTTTTTCTCCTCTCACCGTTCGCCTGGCATGGCAAGGAGCGTGGCAAGCCGTGCGTACATACATACGAACGTGTTACTGCATTCCGCAACACTTGTCACGCATACCACGCGACGCGCACATACATCCAACGCGCGACTTTCGTGTATGTACGCAGACCTTCTTTCTCTGAGTGGTTAAGTGTCTCTCGATGGCGTCCACCAATAAATTAGAACCGCGTCAAACGGGTTAGGAAAGCAGCCATTCAATGCGCCATAACTCGCCGCTCCACCGAGAACAAAAAGTTGCGCAAGTGCGCCCCGACGCCGCGCCGCGCCGCACCGCGCCGTGGCTTGTACCGACGTCCTTGCTCGCCCGTGGATATGGAACAATTCCCATTCTTTGCAGCCGAGTGCATGCGAAACCATTCTGTTTACAAACACACCGGCGCGCCGCGCCGCGGCTACCGTGCTCGTTTCCACGTGTCCTCGAGAGCCTCAACAAATCGAGATACAAATTGCCCATACTTGTCCGGCCCGATCGCCTCTGCTCAGGTGGAAAGGTAAACAAGGAGATTAATTTCACAGGGCTCAGACAATTGCTATTGATTCTACAAATAGTCACGCTCGAGGATTGTTTACTTAAGAAGTTGAAAACGACGGGGATTATTATTCGGCTGGAATCAAACACATTTCGGAGGCCAGGTTTACTTTCGAAGGGACCTGGTGGCAGTAAAAGTGGCCAGGCGGCGTTTCCGATCTGATTTCGCGGGCACCAGGTGTAAAATCTCGGTCAAAATGCACCAGGTGCAGGCGGGCCGAGGTGCGCAATCACAGCGAGATTAATTTAACGAGCCGCCCGTGCAGAGGAATAAACCACACAGGGTTAATTCCTAATTAGCTTCCCGCAGGGCATGCGCCGATCCTTCGTGGCCGACTTAATACACCTGTACGGCCTACGTGTTCACAATAAATCGTCCAACACGCGTATTCAGTGGAACTTTCAATGAAATGACAATTATATAAGAAAAGAATTTAAATTCTGGAAAGCTGCCTGATCAGTCGTAAAAATCTAAAGGAGATTTAAGTAGAGCCAAGGTGTTAATATAATAGGTGGCAAGATTAACGGAATAAAAAGTTGGCAAAGATTTATTGGTCTTGTTCGAGGAGACTTCGATTACTATCGGTTGGCAGAGGATCCGCAATCGCGATACAAGGTAATGCGAAAGCTGTAAATCAGGATCGTGCTAACCACAGATCGCACCTTGCGAATCAGAGTATCGCCGAGAGCCGAGAGTCGAGAGCCGAGAGTCAAGAGCGGAGAGGAAGGTGTGCGTGAGAGTGAAAAGGAGAAATCGAGATGAGATTTCAAAGGCAACACCTTGCGCTTGTTGTGTTGGCGAGAGGCCTCGAGAGGGGTGGCCCTCCCGTCTGCCAGGGAATCCTGCGGACATTTGCTGGCAGATGGTCGGCAGATGTCTACCATTCTGCCCTGATTGTAGGTCCAGCCGAAGATCAGCCCGTGAAAGGTGTAGTCACTACCTGCCCACTCTTTGCGCAATCATTCCGATCCACGCCTGACTTTATCTCATGCGTACTGATCGATCTCATCTCACAAACAATCTAAAGAACTCCTACGGAATTTATATTATTGCTGAAATAGCATTCACTTAAAAGATCTTTTGAATCTGAGAGCGTTGAGAATTCTGTAATCGAAATATTATATGTGTGACATTAAATTTAAGAGTGTAGATAGAAGAGAAGTGCAACTGTCACACGGATATCTTTGAGCCTGGGTGTAAACTCGATATGAGAGGATAGTGCGGGCAGATGGAGATTCCAGGAGGAACCACTGGAGGAATTCGGGGAGGGGATCGTTCACACGGGAGATTTGTTTCAAGCCGAAGCCGTAGTGCATTTGGGCCGAAAGAGCTCGATCAGAGGGCTCGGGTAAGGTAAGGGCTCGCCCCGAAATACCGAAGCCGAAGGATTTGGGCTCCTTTGTCTGCCTGGGAGAAAGGTGCACCTGCTTCTCGATCCCGACGGCAACCTGCTCGACATTCTCCCGCAGCCTCCTACCTTCCTCCTTCGACTCCGCCGCTTTTATACTCCCTATGCAATCCTTTGCCCGCGGGACCACCGTACATGCGCCCTCAACCTCTCCACTCGAGACTTCCGCCTCCATTCAACCACTAAGTTATCGTCTTGGAAAACAACTTGTTCATTTCTCATCGAACATCATAACTGTTTTCTTGCCAAACATATAGAATGTCAGATCAGGTGGAGCCTTAGAAATAACAGTGTATCGCTATGGTCGAAGAGACAGGTCTTGGATGTTCCATATGTTAGAGTAGCTTCCATCAGGTATATTCCAGTTAACACATTGCGGGGCGCATTGTTATCTTCGTCACGGCCCTGCGGGCATCCCTTAAACAGCCCATTTCAACCCTCTCGCCAATGTGGGTCCCTCTTTCTCGCGTATCACCCTACCCTCCCAGCTTCCCGCCTTCTCACGTGCAATCGAGCTTTTTATGCATCTCCCTCTCGCTCGCCTCATCCTCCTCCTCTTTCCCTCTGCCTCTTCCTCTTCCACTCCCACTACCACTCACGCTCTTCCACATATACTCGAGCAATCCACGTTCCAGCATCGCGCACATAAACTCTGCACCGGATCAATGCACCTAGCGAACCCACTTCCGCCTCGTGTACCGAACGCTCCCTCTCACTTGCTCCCACCGATATGCCAACTCTCTCTCCCAGTGGAAATATCCTGGTATACACGCCACTGGCAAATGTGCTAAGAGCTAGGTTCGCTCGTGCGAGCGCATCCCCCGGAATAATGATTGACCTGAGATTATACCGAAGCCCGCGTGCCGCTTTCCGTTTCCCACAACGCATCAATAAACTCTGCCATCGGAGCGCGACCGCGAGATTCGATCGATTAGTTATTTGCATTGAGCCCGCTCGAGTTCCTCGCCAGATGAACTCGACTTAATTATTCGTCAGGCACCCTCCCAGATTTCGTTAGGCCGCGTTATATTAAATTCTCGATGAAAGCCGAATTGAAACATAAGTAGACCCATGTTACGTTGGGAAAGATTTAGAATTTCTATGCGCGGAAGGTAATATTGTCGCGGCTTGCACATATCTACTCGTGGTATTGGCTTCGCGACAATAGTAGAGAATATCTGTTGGAATGTCATTAGTGATTGCCGAGCTGGAAGGAAGTCCGTTCGCTTAGAGGAGGAACGAAGCAATTTCCACTGTGAAATGCGGCATGAGGCGGTGTTGTAGCGTAAACTCTTACCAGCAATTTGTCGGGCGCGCGATATTAGAGCTTGCCAGTTTAATAGAAGGGCTAAACTGCGTGGCTTACTGGGCTCGACTATTAAAAAGTTTATGGGGCCAAGTCGAGCTTCGGCTACGAGCTTTGATCTAACGAAGGGTCGCGCCAGCTATAACCCTATCAAGTCGTCCTTCCGCTGGCACACCTATACTGCTCTTCCCTTCCGGGGAATCCCTGGTCGCTAGGAAGTCCAAGGGAAAAGGGAGTCCAGAATAGCTGACGGAGAAACGAGCGCGCCGCCGCGCCGCTCCGACGTATGCTAGGTTATGACCTGAATAGCAGATTACCCGTTTACGAGGCTGCATCGTCCCGTCGTTTTATTGAATCCACCGAATACCCGCTGCTGCATCGTGCTCTCCCAGAGAAATGTGCAGACTTCGAACTTCCTCTATCATCTTGGTTGAAAGTAGGAAAACCCGGGCAAACTGCTTCCAACGTTAGAGTTCTTACTAGGTGTAAAAGTGAATTTAAAGAGAAGAATTTATTATGATGAAGATTCCTAGAGAAGAAGTATAGAGGACTAGAGCGAGTAGAGGCGGAAGCTCGATGCAGGATAGCGCGGGGGTTTAAGGCTTAAGGACGTTTACAAACGATCTCGGTAGGAAGACACGCTTTCGCGTGCGCTCTTGTGGAACACTCTCGACTCAACAGAGGCTTCTGAAAGATGCAGTGGTCCAAAGGAGGCAGGAGGAACAGGAAGGAGGGATGATGGTGTATATGGCAAGTTCTAGCGGGCGAAGGAGGCGCAGGAGGGTGTTTGAGAGACAAGAAAGAGCAAGATGAGAAGGGGCCTTTCGGCGGAAGGGAACGGACGAAGGAGAGGCTGCGCTGGCAGTACACACCCCTCAAAGGAAGAAGGGAAACTCGACGATTGCTCGGTCCAATTAAGGTGGTGGCGCCTATCGCTCGGCGATGAGTCGAGTAGTGCGTAGGAATAAAGCCCCGGAGGAAGCGCAGCCGTCGCCCCAACGCAGAACGCCAGCAGGAACATTGTGCAAGAGGGAAAGTGTGCAGGAGCCGAGAGATCAACCCTCGGTCTTTCCTCACCCTATCCCTCCCTCTCGCCCCCTCCCACCCTCCCAACCGCCACGCCGCGCCGCGCCACTCGCTCTATCGGCCGCGTCCTCCCTATTTTCCCACTCCTTCTTTCTCCCATTCTTCACTCTCCCATTCTCGCGATCCTGCACTCTTTCCTGCTTCGCCGGAACAAGCGCGGCGTTGCCAGGCGACAGGAGCACCCGGGACCCTCGAAGATGTCACGCAGCCTGCACGCAAAGAGAACGAACTTTTGACCTTTCGAGGGTACCTCCTTGAACCGAGCCACCCTCTCGCATCTCCCTCGCTCGCGCTCTCCCTTCATCTCCCTCTTTCTCTACTATGGTTTCTGTGTGTCGCAGGGAAAACTGCGGGAGGATCCTGCGGGGTTAATGCACTCGCGGCCCAAACCGAACCCTACTGACGACGCAGGGGCTGCCCTGCTCTACCCTGCCGCGGCAAGGATTATCCAGCTTTAAGCACTGAATACTGATTCGAGATAGCGACGCTTCTTATCATCACGCTTCAAAGCGACACTCCACCACGTTCTATACTGCTCATACGGGAGAGAAATAAAAGATGAGCCGTTCTTAGAAAGCCTGGCTTTTTAAGCAAAATAAAAATGACGATGACGAAGCGTGTGCCAGATTGTTCCGCTGCTTTTGCCGTGTGCAGAACAATCCTGCACGGATTTGCAAGCACTTGAATCAACCTGTAATTAGTAGGTATTTACATGCTCTGCTTTGAGGGCGGCCGACAAGGGTATTACAGCAGGATGAAAGAAGCACTAGTAGGGTCATGTAACAAATATTCTTACAGCACACTCTCGCTCCCCCTTCGTTACGAGTGGCACACCTCGCTGGAGTTCCTGGGGTACCTACTGCCCTAGCATCGCATCCACCCCACACAGCCTAGCTTAGTCGTTAACGGATAAAGTGCAATTTTTCCTCGTACGCCCCACATCGTCCACATACGCACAGACACACACACACACGCGCACACTGTACACGGCCAGCCTGCGGCCCATCACTCCACCCCGCATGAATTGCGGTGGCTCTTCAACCCTCTAACGTCCTTACATGCGCGGGCCCCTCCAACTTCGCGAGATACGCTGCGCTCTACATCCTATAACCAACCACTGAATAGCCGCGTATTAATACTCGCCAGCTTTCATTTTCAATGAATGCAAGCCTGCAAAAATTCTTCCCTCAAGTTAATGGAGTAGCGCAAAAAATGGGCTAATGTTACGCCTGCTATTTCCATTGTGGCAAAGTCGTTGCTTATGCATTTCAGAGGATTATTTTTATGAACGCAAGCCGGATAAAATATTTGTAAATTGGTTTCACGACTTCCGAGTAATTTCCCGGTATAGAGTGACGCCCGGACGCAGTCTATATGTTCGAGCGAACCTAAGACCGTGGGACAAAGGGAGCCTGAACTGGAGCAGGCAGGAAATCTACTTGCACCATTCTTCTTCACTTTCTGCCTTGTCCACCCGCCCACCCCGTCACCTCTCTCGTCCCGGCACTCCCGCTCTTCCATATCACCCTATTTTCCCCATATCGCTGGCGCGCAAGATATCCCTGCCTGCCTGCCTGTTTTCCTCGCTGTTGGCCTCGTGTTCTCTTCAGCACCCGGTTCAGCGCCGCCCTACAGCATCCGGCATTGTTTTCCCTTGTACGCGCTTACGTGTTCACGAGAGGGCCGTTGTACCCCTCGATCCCGCTTCCCCTTCGCCACCCACCCCCCCAACGCGCACCCCACCCTTTGCACTCGCTCACTTTTTTTCCCTCCTTTTTTTAGCCTCGCCATTCTCTCCACCCCTACCCGCACATTCTCTCTGTCTCTCACCCTCTTTACGAGGGCGTATTTCCTCGCAGCCGCCCCCGGGATATATAACCTTTATGGGGTCTTCTGGAATTAAACGAACCCTCTCCCGGCCTCTCCGCGCACACGACCAACCTGTACGGCGACCTCGTGCTGCGGACAAGGTAACGCGGCTTTTACCTTCACGCTGCAAGGACCTCCATAAGATCTACACGGCCCCGGACAATTGATTGCGCTCTACTCCCATGCTCTCAACCCTTCGCGCCACTCCCACCATCAACCATCTCACCTTCTCTCTATGCCTAATGATCCAAGTAAAATTGTCCTGTTAAGGGATCTTCAAATGAACTTAATGGCGAGTACCATCTCCTGCCAATTGCCAATACACCAGTCCTCTGTTGAGTATTTTTATCTCGAACACCTTTGGTTTAACTGTGACTCGAAGTGAATCGCACGGGGCAAGTAGTCACAGTCAATGACTGATCAGACATTCACTCTATCAATTTAACATGTAAATAATTCTAATTAGGCATTGGAAACATCTCCAAAACATCCAGCAAGTACGGACAATGAAAAAAACCCCTTCAAAAATTTGCGAAAAAATGAATTTTGAGCTAGGGCTTTGGAATTTTTACTACTTCTTCCTCGATGCAAAAAAACATTCCCCACCAAGTTTCAGCCCCGGAAAAGGTCGGGAAGTATAAAAAACATAGGGAAAACCATTGAAATTAAATATTCCAGATCGGTTTTCCATGTGTTTTAGGTCGAAATCCGGCATTTCCCCCACAACATTTATGTTTCTTATCCGTTTTGAGAGACGAGCAATCGAAAAATCAAGCGTTCGTCCCGGTCCCAGAACCTTCGAAAAATCGAAAATTTTTGAAGGGGTATGCCTTAAAAAATTTGCGAAAAAATGAATTTTGAGCTAGGGCTCTGGAATTTTTACCACTTCTTCCTCGAGGTAAAAAAACACTTCCCACCAAATTTTAGCCCCGGAAAACGTCGGGAAGATAAAAAAACATGGCATAAACTGCGAAAATGAAATATTCAATATCGGTTTTCCACGTGTTTTAGGTAGAATTCCGGCATTTCCCCCACAAGTATCGTGTTTTTTTTCCGTTTTGAGACACGAGGAATCGAAAAATCAAGCGTTCGTCCCGGTCCCAGAACCTTCGAAAAATCGAAAATTTTTGAAGGGGTATGCCTTAAAAAATTTGCGAAAAAATGAATTTTGAGCTAGGGCTCTGGAATTTTTTCTACTTCTTCCTCGATGCAAAAAAACATTCCCCACCAAGTTTCAGCCCCGGGAAAGGTCGGGAAGATAAAAAAACATGGGGAAAACCGTTGAAATCAAATATTCAAGATCGGTTTTCCATGTGTTTTAGGTCGAAATCCGGCATTTCCCCCACAACATTTATGTTTTTTATCCGTTTTGAGACACGGACAATCGAAAAATCACGCGTTCGTCCCGGTCCCAGAACCTTCGAAAAATCGAAAATTTTTGACGCGAAGTACACCTTCGCGTATTAAATTCCGAGTTAATATGAGAGCATACAGTGATGCGATGCTTCTTTTGCAAGGCTCTCCACACGATCTTCCATACTCCAGTAGTGCGCGTGCATTATTTAAAGCGATGACATCGTGAAATCAGGCGGTCTACCGCACCCACTTTTCCTCGAAGAGTAATCGTGAACCAGGAAGAGTGACTACCAGAAAGATTACTTGATGATACATTATTATGGACAGTGCCTAACTCTATTTGTGCCAAGTGATTATTCTCGTGTCAAGGAAAACTGTATATTTTGTTGTACCAGATATAGGAAGCCTCCAAATATTATGGATTCGCTGAAACTCGAGCGTGTTTCTTCCCAGAAAGAAGACGAAGACTGACGGGAATCCGTGAAGCGAAATAGGATTTTAAGCTGGCGCCATAATACCCAGAGAATAAATTGGTCGATCGACTTCCGATAATGGGGAATATCGGGCACTGTGTGGAAAGGATCGACTCAATCCGTAACGAAATATCTTGGAGTCGCTTTCTCGCAGTGTTGTCATTTCTGGAGAGGAACACGATGGAATGCTAGAATCGGGAGAATCTGGAGAAAAGAAACGAGTGGTTGGTGTGTATGTAGCGGGCAAGCGGTGTATTCAGGTGGAAACGGGCGAGGACGGACAGGATTTGAAGTGGTTGTCAGTGCCAGTCAATTATGCAATATCGAGCATCGACTAGCTGCCAGAGGCAGCCAGGCGCCACCGCAACAGCGGCCGACCGATTTGCCCATCAAATAATTGGATCTCATGAATAAAAAGTCCACAACGGCAAATGTGTACTGCACTCTTACCAATGACACGTAGACGTATCTCAATTCACCAGAATATACATTCCCGCGAGATATTATAAGAAAACCCTTTCAATATATGAGGAAAACCCTTCTATTTTATAGCTCCAAATAAATCCACTGACCCACGTATCCCAATCATTTTAACAATTCCATACATACTATGGAAATATTTCCCCCGAAAGAGCGGGCTGTAGTTGTAAATTCGATATTTCGCCTCCTGACTCGGGCATTTATTATTCAGAATTCAGAACGCGCCAATCGGCATACATCTGTATTTTTCAGCAAATAAATTTTACATCTCACGGGCGCCTGACGGCGCGCTATCTCGCCGCCAATAAAGCGCACTCCATTTCCCCAGGGCGAAACGATACAATTATGCGAGGGCGAACGCTCATTTGCGCGCTTCGCGCCAAACGATCAACGCGTCCTACTAGCTTTTCATTGCAGGCTTAATGATCGGCGAGGATAGGGTCGAACACTGCGACAGCCAGCGGCCTGTAACGCCTTCAGAAAATAGAGTAATCTCGCCCGGAAGATGTGAGAGGCCAGAGCTAGACTGTGAAGCAAGCGGCGCGGCACGACGGGGGGAATTCGCGCGAGACAAGGCGCGATTCCCTTCATGCGCAGTGTCGTAAAGTGCTGCGCGTTGTAACGGCGTTACGTTCGACACCCCGAGGCGTTCAGGTACGCCCTAAAGTAGAATAGAGATTGCCACTCAAAGTTCCTCCGCGCCCTTGTCATCGCTCAACTTTATGCGACTGGTGATCCTCGCGCAGACAATACGACAAGATTACATAGACGGGATTTGAAAGGATAATTAAAAGCACTAAGTTCAATGGAAAATAGTCAAGAAAAGGATGGCTCAAAGATTCCGGATTTTTAAAAGCAAGAGGACAGATTAATCTCGTGGAAATCCAAGATCGAGGAAGGAAAATTTCCGAGTAACACTCTCGAGTATCTCACTCACTGGAAATCCCTAAGATGTTTCTTCTCGGAGCTATCCTTTTAAATACACAGCATCCCTAAATGACATCGCGGCGTCCCACATCCAAGCGCTCCGCGAGAAGGAAATTGGCTGGGTGTAGAACGCGCGGCCTGGAAACTTGCGGGAGAAAGTCTCGCGCGAGGGCTGGGCATCATCCAAGTTTCCGTGACAGTACACGCTCCCATTTCCGTAGATGCGCTCTTTTGCGCGCTCTTCCGATGAACCTTACGAGCGCGCGTCTCCTCCGCACATCCGGCCGCCCTTTAACTTCTGCCAGCGCGCACCGTAAAGCCCGAATACATCGTACACAAGTTCGCCCGATACACACACACACACACGCGCGTTCTACTCGACAACTCCGCCTCTTCCATAGCCAGATGAACTTTACAGCAACACAGGATGCGCTGATGTGCGTGACAACTCACACGCGTATTTCCCTGGACCGGCAGACTCGCTCGTGCACATAGCCTTACGAGATCCCTATGTAGAACTATGTATGATTCTGCACTCACGGCAGAATCCCATGTATTGGTGGCCGTTCTTCCGGGCACCAAGGTTTTACGACTTACGCGCTACCACTCCCACCCACCCGCGCCTCATTCCCCTCGACCCGACTCGACGCTCGTCCCTTTCAAAACTCAGCTAGCTATATAAGCCCCGCGTTTACGTTATGTGCGTTACGTTTTGTTACACTGCGTCCTCGTAACTCCGGGCGGAATGCGCCGAGGAAACTTCCGACTTGCCAATCATCCTACTGGAATAACTTTCTCGGCTATAATTAACTCGATGAGAGAACGAGTGAGAAGGAGCGTGTTTCCTGATTAATCTCATAAAGTAGCAAAGACAAAGGACATCTTTGGTATTACAAAGGTGAAAGGGGGATGGGAGGGCTGTCATCCCTTAAATGTAATGAGGGGGAAAGGAAGAGAGGGAATGCGAAACTCAAAGGTTTCTGGTGCCGAACCACTTTGGTGACCCACTATGCCAGCTCGACTAGGAGCTCGAACAATACGTAGACCGAGACACGTCATGGTACGAGCTTGGGGAAGCCGAGGGAGCAGAAGGATTGTTGAGGACGCGCGTGTCGTAATGCAACATAGAAGAGAGACCAACCAAGAGGGGGAGAGGAGATCAAAGTGGAAGAGGAGATGCTCTCCTCCCATGGGAGCGAGCCTGGGAGGACTAAGGGGGCTGAAAAGATAAGGGATACCTAACGAAGAGAGCTTCGACGAGGAGAGAGGGAGGGAGAGGGAGAGAGGGAGCGGCGGGCTGGAGTGGCGCGTGAAAGGGGTAGAGCGACAATTCAAGAAGAAAACGCGAGCAGCCTCCTGAAAGGAAGAACTGACACGGAAATCTCGCTAGGACGGATTTTCTCCGTGGCAGTCTTGATTGAGTAAACTCACCGAGGGCGAGAGTACGTACTCGCAAATGACGGCGGCATTGCTTAAGAAAAGGAATGCATTTAATGCCCGGCGAATAGGATCAAAGGTGAATCCTGCTGAATGGGGAAGACGGTAGAGCACAAACGGAACCGATGTAAAGGAACAGAAAGAGAAATGATGTCATCCTTCAAAGGGTGACTCGAAAAGGGAAAGGAAGTCAGGATTCCGAGGGACGCCGGGTCAATACCAAACATTCAACTCTTGAAAAAACTCCCGTCGACCAATTAGCCCTTAATCGCATGGCTAATAAGACCTTGATCCATCCACGTACCACGGTTCGTTATTAGATTATTTAATATTGAAGTCCCAAGGGACAGGTAAAGGACGTACTCCAGAATAGCCGCTCTAATTAACTAATCATATCCGAAATATGCGATAAACTTTCGATGCTTATAACTCGAAACTACCCAGACCCCAAAGCAAACAGATCTGCCTCGTCCGGAAAAGACAATAGCTCCGGTTGGGAGAAATGGATATATAGCGTATTCAGGGAGTAGGGTGAGTGTGTAGTAGCAGGTGAACTTTGCGGAAGTAGGTGGGTACGTGTTGTATAGGGAGATATCTGGGCCACGCAGCGGTGCACTGCAGTGCATGAAAAGCAGGAACAAACCACAGGAGGGGTGAAATGTGAGTGCGTAGGGTTCCGGGGGAGCTGCGCGGCGCGGCAGTCTCGGAGAGAGAAAGAGAAAGAGAAAGAGAAGAGAAGAGGAGGAGCCACGTGGCTCGGACGAAAGTTCAAGGAGAGTGGCGACGCGTGCTTGACGCTCGGGGGTTTGTTCGCGCATTTCAAGAAGCATTTGAAAGAAGGAGAGAATTGAAGGCGGGGGTGGATGCTGCGGATAACGCTCTCCGTTATTAATGTCACCCGGATTACAACGGCAGACTAGCCGGCTGGCCGGCCCGTGTTACGCATTACCATTGTAAATTCTCATTTGACCGGCGGGCGCCACCCTCGCGCGTTTCCCACATTTGTATGCGCACTCATCGCCGGGAGCCGGCACTCCACTGCACGCCCGACTACTGATGGACACTCGATTTACCCTTGCGCTCACCCCACCCTCTTCCTTCCCAATTCTACATTCCCGGCTAAATCAATTATCGCCACGCACTCAATTGTTTCCTTCCCTCTGTGCGTCCTGTCACTCAGCCGAATAATTTTCCCATTCCTACTCGCGATATGCAATTCAGCTATTATTCCAGGAATACCGAATGATATAATGGGCTATCTGGAATCGGCAGGGTCGCTTTGTAGGCTTTTATTGAACTTGCCTTTATTTAAATAAGGTTTTCGAGTTGATAAGTTAATTGTATTATCGCGAGTCCATTGGAATGTATTTTAGATGAACTTGTCTTACATGAGCTGGCTGGTTAACAATCTAGTAGAGTAAACCGTGTTCGTGTTTCATTATGAAGCAGGAGTAGGGCAGCTAGTATACTCCGATTCCCAATGGCCGTCCAATTCGCGCGGAGATTAGCGTATATGCATGCATAGAGGCCAATCCGACATAGGCTGCGGCGGCGGGAGGAGGTCGAGCGCACGTGCGTGCACTCTCTGAACTACCTGTGCGTCCCATCGAAACACGAGCCGATAGGCTGACGATCGATCAGAGCACAGCCGAACGAGCAGCTCTCTCCTCTCCGGCCGGATGAAAATGCGCCGCTTATGCGCAAACACGCTGCGCCAATCCTGCGCCCCCGGGGGATCAGTATCGCGGATTTACATGCCAGCTATTCTCCACCCTCCTTTCCCAACCCTCCCCAACCCACCTCACCACCAGTAGAGTCGAGGCTCTGAATCACAATGCAGCTGCACCGACGATCTACCATTTTTACAGCTCGATAGCCACCCTAAACATGCGCATCAACTGTGCTTCCAGTCGCGAAACTCGCATCTGATTCGAAGACGTGTCTGGGGTAAAGCGAGTGGCAGTAAAATCAAAGAGAAATGACTGAATTCGAAGGAAAACTTATAATGATCTATTTTGCCTCGTTTATATGAATGCAAATTCAAAGAATAGATTATAGGGAGGTTTAAAAAAAATTAGGTGAGAAAATGTTAATGTTTTAGTAGTAGGGAATTTTGGCTAATCCCTCGAACACGCGCTGACGCCGCAACCCCTGCGATCTGTCAGGGCCTGCGCGCTTCCCTCCTCGGATTCTCTCTCCCGAGGGATACCTTCGGCGTGGCTGGACTCCTGGTAAGTTACCGCCCGTTCCTTTTCTTCTCCGAAAGCTATCCCCGAGGGAGCCTGCCCGATCTCTTTGTAACACGCGCCACATTTACACTGAGCGGTCCGGAAAATCAATCTGTGCCCGCGGAGCCAAGGAAAGGGTTCCTTCCTTCCGTATTTACTGTTACCTCAATGATTTCCGGCTTACATAATTTAATAAAACGCCCAACGTACTGGAGAAACAATAGAATGTCATCTAATATAAAAATTAGTGTTGAATACCCTGCGTTTGTAATTCATATGCGAAGTGAAATATGAATAAAATTGACGAAGCATTAAATAAACATGTCAATAAAAAAAGTGAGTAATTAGAGAGGGAGAAATAGAAGGGGAATGCTGTGAAAGGGGATCGAAGTGTAGAAGACAAGGGGCGACGCGTTCCTCTTGGCGGCAGAAGGAAGACTGCGGGAGGAACCTCCGTGCAGCTTGTTATCCTGTGAAACAGGCGCGCAATTCGGCCTCGTCCAGGCGAAGTACGAGCGAACGAGCCACCCCTACCAGGGATTCCCTCGGGATCCGGTGACCCGAGAGCTAGCTAGAGCGGATGAGCAGCTCGGCAGTCCTGGCCGCCTGGTACGGAAGTCCCGGATTTTCGGGCGAATCGGCAGTTTTTCTAGCGGATGGCCCAGCCAGCACCCCAGCGGTCCGGGCAGGTGCACACCGGAGGAACCTCGTGCCACCAACTATCGACAGTTTCTGCGCGAAATTGCGCCAAACCAGCTCTCTCTCTCTCTCTCTCCCTCCGCTTCAAGCAACCGAAGGAGGAGAATCGGAAGGGTCACGTGCTCCAGTTAGGGGAGAGTGCGGACGGGCGTGATCGAGTGGGAGATGGATCGCGACTGCTTTCCTAATTCGCGGAATCAGCTGTTCTTCGACTTCCTGTCGAACGGCAGCCTGTCCTTCCGTCGGCTAATCATTTTAGTTTGCCCTTTCGCGACCAATACTCTTATTCGCCTCCGCTCAAAGCACTTTCGTCGGTCTCCGCGCGCATACGCGGCAGCAGGAGCCTATGCTCCTGGTGGAGCAACATCTCTCCCTGCTCTCGCTCCTTCTATCACCGCTCGCCCTCTACCTTTCTCCCCATTCCCCGGGATACACTCCACAGAGCTGGCAGGAGCTTGCTTCCATCATAGCTCCTCCACCCTAATCTCTACCGATCTATTAAACTCAATCATTTCTAGTTTCGAAGACTGATAGCTGGAACTATAACTTAATCAGCGTTGTGACAAGTTGCATTTGAGAAATAATCCTCATATGTCGATGCATTCACTCGATCAATGTATGCTATTGAAATGGAGGGATTGGCTTTGACTTGTGTCTAAAGAAGGAGCGAGCTGGTGGGAGGGTGTGAGTCAAACCGAGGACAGGTTCGTTCCCCGGGAGCAAGTGGATGCTTGAATACGTGGAGGGAGAGCTGCGACTTCCCCAAGGATTGGGGAAGCATAAAGTGGCGAGAGGCTCTACCGCTATCCCACGGGAAAGCAGGTCATCGACTCGAGAAGAGAGGGAAGAGAGAGGGCGAGAGGCAGAGAGAGATAGAGGACGGAAATTACGGAGGGGTAGCGGACAATCTGCGGGAAGCCACTGTGCAGTACATGGAAAAGGTGTACATATATCTGGAGAAACGACGAGAGTGCCATTGCCAGGGTTTCAGGAATGACTTTGCATCTCTCTGCTCAGCCAACCACTCTCGAATTAATTGAACGTAATCAGTAATTACAACTGCTTTGAGAGATGACATTTCGATGCAAACCCTGGGGAACGACCCTGTACACTCCCATACAAATCATGTATTCAGCAGTATAACGATTCTTGCCAATCGGAAGAATGTTTAATGAACACTAATTGTAACGCCGCTTGCTTTTCCAGGTAATCGTATTACAACTCTCGATATTTGGGAATCAATTGATAAACTGTATACATTCGAAATGAGATTGGTAGAGCTTTAAAAAGTTGAAATAAATAGTAGAAATGCCAGAATTATGCCCAAAATACATGGAAACAATCCCCTGAATAAAGAATTTCGTCTAAATTTGACGGTTTTCCCCATGTTTTTTATACTTCCCGACCTTTCCCGGGGCTGAAATTTTGTAGAAAGTGTTTTTTTGCATCGAGGAAGAAGTACAAAAAATTCCAAAGCCCTAGCTCAAAATTCATTTTTTCGCAAATTTTTTAAGGCATACCCCTTCAAAAATTTTCGATTTTTCGAAGGTTCTGGGACCGGGACGAACGCTTGATTTTTCCATTCCTCGTGTCTCAAAACGGATAAAAAACATAAATGTTGTGGGGGAAATGCCGGATTTCGACCTAAAACACGTGGAAAACCGATCTGGAATATTTGATTTCAACGGTTTTTCATATGTTTTCATCACTTCCCGACCTTTCCCGGGGCTGAAACTTGGTGGGGAATGTTTTTTTGCATCGAGGAAGAAGTAGAAAAAATTCCAGACCCCTAGCTCAAAATTCATTTTTTCGCAAATTTTTTAAGGCATACCCCTTCAAAAATTTTCGATTTTTCGAAGGTTCTGGGACCGGGACGAATGCTTGATTTTTCGATTGTCCATGTCTCAAAACGGAAAAAAAACATAAATGTTGTGGGGGAAATACCGGATTTCGACCTAAAACACATGGAAAACCGATCTTGAATATTTGATTTCAACGGTTTTTCATATGTTTTCATCACTTCCCGACCTTTCCCGGGGCTGAAACTTGGTGGGGAATGTTTTTTTGCATCGAGGAAGAAGTAGTAAAAATTCCAGAGCCCTAGCTCAAAATTCATTTTTTCGCAAATTTTTTAAGGCATACCCCTTCAAAAATTTTCGATTTTTCGAAGGTTCTGGGACCGGGACGAACGCTTGATTTTTCGATTGCTCGTGTCTCAAAACGGATAAAAAACATAAATGTTGTGGGGGAAATGCCGGATTTCGATCTAAAACACATGGAAAACCGATCCTGAATATTTGATTTCAACGGTTTTTCATATGTTTTCATGACTTCCCGACTTTTTCCGGGGCTAAAATTTTGTAGAAAGTGTTTTTTTACATCGAGGAAGAAGTAGAAAAAATTCCAGAGCCCTAGCTCAAAATTCATTTTTTCGCAAATTTTTTAAGGCATACCCCTTCAAAAATTTTCGATTTTTCGAAGGTTCTGGGACCGGGACGAACGCTTGATTTTTCCATTCCTCGTGTCTCAAAACGGATAAAAAACATAAATGTTGTGGGGAAAATGCCGGATTTCGACCTAAAACACGTGGAAAACCGATCCTGAATATTTGATTTCAACGGTTTTTCATATGTTTTCATGACTTCCCGACTTTTTCCGGGGCTAAAATTTTGTAGAAAGTGTTTTTTTACATCGAGGAAGAAGTAGAAAAAATTCCAGACCCCTAGCTCAAAATTCATTTTTTCGCAAATTTTTTAAGGCAAAAGGTATTTAAATCTAAAGTCTCTCAGCGCAAACTAAAGCAATGGAAGCAATTTTACACTCAGCTTTGAATTAATTATGATGTATAAGGTAATATAGTGGATAAGCACCGATGAATTAAAAGTTTATTAAAAATAGTGAGCAACCAGATGTGGCACGCACGGTACGCGTACGCTCGTTAGCCATCTACATAAATGCGAAGTGTAATTAGAGGGAATAGCAGTGAGAGTACTAGTTTCGCATTGGAATCGAGCAGGATCTCATTGCACCGAAGGTATCCGAAAGGGACGGTCGCGCAGCATCCCGATTTCCTGCTTCCGCTCACTGTATGCCCTCCTAATCACGAGGGAAATTCACCCTGCCGGTGTCGGGAATTTTCACGGGGCGTTCCCGCTGCCACGGCTTCCGGTTTGACCGGGGTCAGGGAAAGCTCCGGAATACACTTCCACCGGGAGAGCAGATGAGTGACACAGCGTGCTCTGAAAGCCGCACTTCGCACAGCCGGTGTTTTTCCGAAATGAAAAAGCCTCGGGAGAGCGAACTGCCAACTCCAACCTTCTCTCCCTTCGTCCCACTCTCACCCACTCTCCCTCTCTCCCTCTCTCCCTCTCCTTCGGAAGCGTATCCCACAGGATCACCTGTACCGCGCTTACCTACTCGCGATTCTGCTATCCCGCTTGGAGAGTGCATGAATTTTTCGACAAAATCCCCCCTTTCCAACTGACTCCACTCATGAGTAACCGTGTGTGGCGAGCTAAAGCCGCTGAGAGGTCCTCCTCTTCTACCGACTGGAAGCCCTCGCTCGGAAACATTGCCACGCAACTGCGGCTTGGAATATGCACGGGCCATGATTAAAGTTTCAGAATGTTACTGTCAGCCCGTGTGTACCGCGAAACCTGGGAATATATCTCCTTGTTTCGGCAACCTACCTATTTCATCTCTCAATCATTATTTATTGCACCCACTCGGCACTAGCCCAGTAACGAATGGTTGCCATGAAAATCCAATAATTCTCTTGTTGGATTTCTCACATTTATGACAAACAGTTTCCATGGCAACGAACCTAATACTGCTAGGAGAAAAAAAAGGAGAAGAATCAATCCAGAGCCAATGGTAACGGGATCGCATGAAGTAATTTGCTAATTCAGTTGAACTGAATACACAATCCTAATTCAGGAACACGATACCGGACACTAGGATGAGTGGGCTGAATGTGTTGGTTGGCACTATAATGGGACACGGGACGAGATTTATGTTTGCCGCGTAGCTAATTGCAGCTACAGAAGAATAATTCGACCCCACCACCCTATCACCCATCCCTATTACCATCGTTATCCCCACGCGCTAGAACCCGCTTCAACAAAGGGTTGGACATTTCCTATCCTGCCCGGTGATAGGGTACGCGATACCTCCTCGATCGATGTTAGACAAATAATCACAGGCCACACTGGTTTCCTCGTATTTCCGTGTCAGTGATTTATCGAAATTGAAAATAATAGAAACTGGAAAAGAAACTGGACATTTTTCCCATTGAGAAGACAAGAAGAGTGGCTATAAAGGTAAAATGAGAAGGGACGCAGTGTAATTATAAGAAGTTGCGATCCACTCGAATCGTTTGGTTCAGTTATTTTAAAGAAATGAAACCTTTAGATAAATCTGGCATTGCATGGGAGTGAACGAGAGCGGCGTGGAACGCGGTAATAATACACGGATCGATCATAGGCAGCCGGTGTACGCTTCTAAACTTCCTAGAATCCTGGTAGAATCTCGTGGGATTTTTGAAATACTTTTCCAACCCACACCACGCGACTGGCAAATACGTACATCAGACTGGCGCGATGATGTACACTTATCTCTGGAAGGGATCACGAAATTCCGAGAATACTCTGAAAGAGCAGCTTACCGGCTGTACCGAGGAATCAGATAGGATCACGCGCTCTTATCATATCGTCGTTTCAATAGAGTCGAACGCCGCCAAAATGCGAGACTGCTCGAGTTCACATCAAATGTGTAATCAACTAGAGAAACCTTCGGAAGACGATGACTGTCGGGCAAGGGAAAAGTGAAAGAACTGGACGGTAAAATAGATATGTTAATGCAAGAGAGCCAAAGGTATTGGTGTGTCGCGAATGAAAAGCACGTCTGACGTGGCGAGGTCGTGCAAGGCGAGCAACCCGACTCACACAGTTACACCGAGGGCAGCTATCCAACTGGAAGTAGTCAATGGGAAAAGTTGTCGCGAGGAAAAGATCCACTTTGAATCAGACTGGATTCTAGGATCCCTGGTATCGTATACCTAATAAAATGTAGGGGAGCTGTCAGGATGAAGCTTTATGAAGAAGGAATGGTTGGGGAATCGCCTAATATAGTATCTAGGGTATTGCATCAGGGTGCCGATGGCGATTGCTAATTGAATTAGAAGTCCGGCGTGTCGAGAGGCTGCACGGCGAAAGGGTACCACGTCGGTATCGAGGCAATCACGCGTGTGCCGAAGCGCGTGGTTCTGCTTGCGTGTCGCGTGGCGGCGAACACGGAGAGCTGTGTGTCTCGGCGAACAGCCATGGAAGGAAGGCGGGCAGAAGCAAGACGAGGCAAGGCGAGGCAAGGCAAGGCAAGGCAAGGCAGGGCAGAGACAAGGCAGTCCGGACCTCATGAACGTACTTATGTACGCGAGTGTGCCAGCATTCCAACCGGTAACTCCTGCCCGTGGGCTTCCACAAGGATAGAAAGGTGTCTGGCCGGCTGCAGACTCTGCTCTAGCCGCGGTCAAAGCAGTTTGCCTCGTGGACCACCGATACGCATACAGCCCGATCAAGAAACGGTAACTTCGCGCGACACTACCGATCAGACCCACTTAGCACTGACACTTTATTAATCGACAGTTTTATGCAAAGCAACCCATGCCACGCCGACTCTTTTCCTAGTTGAATAAAAGAACCGAGGAGTACAGCTTATTTCAATTCACTTAAGTCAATTGGATCTCAATCTGGAAAGGGAGCAGCGCGACTACTTTATAAGCCGAAACTCGGCAAAAATAGAATTCGCATAATCCCGTGGAATCTGCAGTGGCGGCTGATAAGGCCAGTTGAAACAGTACTATCGGAATGATTAACGAGCGGGTAGACACAGAGGGAGTACACGTGATTCTAGAGGAGCATTCTTCGCATGCATTGAGGTCGAAATACTGATGATTTCGTCTCAATATAGCTGCTGTTATCAGTGCAATCGAGGACTCCAAGCTACCGAATTGCCTCTCGCTTGGAAATGTCTTAATTGATGAGGGTAAGACGGTTAGTCATTTATTCAGAGGTCAGTTATGATTATCCTGGTAAGGGACGACGTTCTGGTATTTTCTCCGCGTGCAAGTCCTGCTCGCCGGCTCGCAGACGATAGAAAGGTGGCTGCCGGTTACAGAATGCCCGTCGCGCACCGAGCAGTTTACCTTGCGCATTTCTACAGGTTGCTCAGAAGCAGACAGCCGCGGAAAAATTGCCGCTTGATCGATTGCTTGCCAGCGAGAGAGTGTTCGCGGTTCTACTGCGATATTCAGAAGGCTCTTGGAGATCTTTACTCTCGACCCACTTTGCACCCCAAACGTTTCCGCGCTAGATTGATTCCCCAACGAATTAAAATTCAGTCCCAATTAATCTTTGTGGCAATTGTATATCTACAACGGCCCGACAGCATTGCAAGCCGGTAGATTGAAATAAAACCCTTCCCCTTGGAAATCTCAAACAAGCTTCATTGTTTGAAGAAAAATTCATCGAAACCTTTCCCTCCATATTTCCAGCCCCGTTTTGGTCAGATAGAGGATTCCAACTGACAATTATGTAAGAGGAAAATATCGAATGCAGAATTCGAGGCGTTGCGCGGCTCCTCCCCTATTAAACGGCCTCGTGGCCACCCTTACTTACACCCTCTTTGTAATTACGGAAGCGCCCATGATTCTTTTGCACGGCACCCACCCACGTGCAGCGCACTACACACACCTCAAGCAGAGCCGGCTTGGGAACAAAGAGCTGCAGCTGCGTACGCAGCCGCAGCACCCAAGAAAAAGAGAAATACCTTGGGAAAGTACACTTAATGCTGATAATACCTTCTAACGTCATACATATCCGGCTGTTTGCATAAAAAATTCGTGCAAATGAGCTATAAAATCGACTGAGTACCTGATAGAATTCCTCAGCAAATTAGCGAGAACTCGACAAGGCACTCGTCAGTCTCTCTCTGCGATCACCCACGTTGTGCAGTCTCTACACGACAGTGTAGGAGGCGGTTAGGCAGCAAATGCAATAAATTTCAAGTGCCGTGTACACATTAGCAATCAAGCGTCCGATGGTGACTCGTGATCGAATCGCACGCGCTCGTAATTTCCCGACGCCTATCTCTACGATTCCATCGACAATTTCCCAGTAAACTGGCTTTTCTCTGACACGCAATTCAATAAAGACATCTCTGGAAATTACGACTGAAAAGCGATGACGTACTTAAGAAAATAAAAGATCTATTAATTGGAAAGATTGTCAGAGAAAAATTTCATTTCCATTATTATTCAATAAGAAATGTCTCCAGTCACTTCAGACAGAAATGTTGTGGAATTTACTGGAGAAGGAAGGTTGAATCTCGAATGGAAACTATTTGTCCGTAGTAGTTCACTCTCCACTACTTTCCATGGCGAAATAGCTCGGATAGTTCGATGCAAGAGAGGATTCACTATCAACGAACGCGCAAATGCATGAGATACACGTGGGAGAGGACGCGTGGGTTCACTGCGAAAGACCTTGTTTCATACTGTCGATATTCTAGGCACGAGCAATGAACCACGGACACTCTGTGCCTCGTGCACCCTTTACCAAGGACATCCGCACTGCGAATACCAGTGCACCAGTTCTGGAAAAAGGGCGTACACATTGACCCGATCCTACCAATCCTTCTCACCAACAACAGCACCGCCCCGACGCATAAACATTTTTGCCAGTCAACTCTACGCCTACCGGTCCATTCGTACCAGATCTCTATTTATGTTTTTCCCTTTTGAAGCTCGTGCACAACCTTCAAAGAGGCGCGTCGCCAACTCCGTGAAAGTACTGGGTGTCCTGGAAATACCTGGGTTGGTACTTTTCCCGCCTCTACTTCTCGAGGGGTTCGATTGCACAATTTCCCTAAGTCCTACGTGACACATCATTCATTAGAAACACTCCAAAGACCGCGAGATCTCGATAAGATTGGATAACGAGAAGGTGGGAGGCCTCGGGAAACAGACTTTGCATTTCTTGGAAAGACATAATGCACAAGTAATTGGCGACTGATGCACTGGTGGGATTGGGATCGCGAAAGGATTGTACGATCTGTTCCTGTAATAAGGTCCAGATGATAACGATAAGAGTAGCACGAGCCAAAGTACTCTCTGGCAAACAAGATTATCTTCATGTCTAGGTGATTATTGTGGGAAACCAGATCCTTTTAGGAATTATATTTTTTAGTGACTTAAAAAGCAAAACTTTTCTTTACTTTCAACTATAATCGTACCCAGCACTTTTTAAAAAGTGTACAGTGCCCAATTATTATTATGTATATAATGAAAAATGAAGATACTGGATTGAAAAGGGTGGTGTATGTAAAAATAAAAAGAATAACTTGCGTGCACCAGTTAAGGAACATCTGATTATGAGTCATAATGATGGGTATCAACCTGTACCAACAACAAAGGCTCTCTAAACGGCGCCATCAGCTATCGCTTATCGGATATTATCGAAACATTTTTATCAGACGCCGCGGAATCTCACGGGTACGATGACTATTATTACTTAACAGTTATCCTCGCTTGCGCTACGAAGTATATCCCCTCAATTCTAGTTCGTATTCCCCTCCAAGATATTTTTCACCGCCATCAGGAATCATATCATTGTTATCGAAATTCATAGTTACCTTATCATTCTGCTGAATTCGTCATCAGATCGGCTGGAGAGACAGGAACAACACATCACACACACACTACACACACGCGCGCGTCACTGTAACAAAGCATTAGATGTCTGTTAGTTTTGAATATGAAAAGTAAAATATAGGTTATTTTTGACAGGGATATTTCTATGATCTATTTCTGATGACACGCACATCTTTCTAATCAATTGGAAAGGTTATAGCCTGCTCGCAATCAGATGCTGATCTTTCACTTCGACAAATAACCTGCAAAGTAATCTCGAAAATAAAGCCAAGCGAGCTATACTTTATAGGAGAGAGGAAGCGTTTGTATGCGGAACCTATCCCGGTTTTACTGCATATTGAAGCCGTAAACCTTGTTACGGGCCCTTTTACTAGAGGCTCCGACGAGAAAGTAGCACTGTGCCGATGAGATATTTCAACTAAGTCCTGAAACTTGTGCGGTTCACCGCGCGAATACCACTACCGCCTAATTATTACACTTATAGTACAAAACCGTTTCCAGTTTATGCCGGCCTATTGGAAGATCGGACGAGTCGATCTTCATTCTTTGCACGATGCAATAGAATGTCAACCAAATCGTTTTTACGACGTCTATGCGTTACTAAAGAGGGTTAACGGTATGAGATGAAAGATACCTTTGTCCTGCTGGATTTCCTATAGATTCGAATGTAGGAATGAAAGGTTACGTTCTGAGAAGCTATTAATTGCAAGAAGAGGTTCTTAAATTGAGGAACGCACCAACTGAACACGCAAGTGATCGAGGCGTAGAATGTTCGCGAGGGGACTAGTGACGCCATCTTGTTTTAAGAATCCAAGCTACTTCGCGAATCTTCAAACCGCCAAAAGAATAATGCGAATCAACTGCAGTTTGATTGTCGCCACGAAAATGAATGTTCTCTTTAGGATAACTGGCTTGCGAGTTTTGCGTGCCAAGAATATAAGCTTATGAATATGTAGGAAGACTCTTGCGAGTGAATCGAAGCATTTTTTACCATTCTCGCAAGTAGGCTATGTCCGTTGAATGCAGCTTCTCTCGTTGGAGTCTCGTTCCAATTCCCATCAGGACTGAGAGTTTTCTTGGATTTTGGTGTTTGGCATGCGAGACATTGCAGTTTTACCGCAAAAGAACTTTGTCAATTGATTTTTACACTGTACCCGGCGACGAATTGAATTCCCGTGAAGCATCTCTCTTGACCGTTGCAGGGCGCTAACTGCTAAAACCCATCCACTTCTTGTGTTGGAAACCCTGCAAGCCGCCATCTTAAAGTGCAGTGTCATCGAAGCGCGGTGTTAACACGGGGAAAATTAATCGCGTACAAATACTATCCACTTTATTTATTATAATAGGCCAACTGTCAATTCCTCAAGGAAACCAATTATGTCGGGAGGGGCTTTATTTGGGAGTAGTGCCTCGAGGGGCGGCTCTAAGAACCTTGTCGAATTGAGAGCAGGAAAAATGAACATGAGAGGGAATGTGGTTCACCCAGACGTGCGAAAGGGCCAGCTGTACGTTTATCAATCCGATGATTCGTTAATGCACTTTTGCTGGAAGGATCGCACCACAGGAGTTGTCGAAGACGTAAGGCCTTCGGAAACCCTACACCCTTTTCCCCCATCGATTTACATAATCTGCGCGATACTTTAATCAATAAGATGAATTCGGGGGGCCGCCTAAGATATTTCCAATTAACCGATGACCCTTTTTTCTCCCACAGGATCTGATTATTTTCCCCGATGACTGCGAGTTCAAACATGTTCCTCAGTGCAAGACCGGTCGGGTCTATCTATTGCGATTTAAATCATCAAACAAGAAGTTCTTCGTCTGGCTGCAAGTGAGAACAATGATCAATGAAGTTTTCTTTGAAGGGTCTTTCAGTTATTTTCCCTTAATGTATGATATTAATCTGGGACATCTGTTAACAGGACTTGAAGACAGACAAAGACGAGGAGCACTGCAGAAAAATCAATGAAGTGTTGAATAATCCACCAACTCCTGGATCACAAAGGAGCGAGGGTGATATGCAGAATCTAATAAGAAATATGCCTCAGCAACAACTCATGCAGCTCTTTAGTGGAGTAGGCCAAATTGGTGGCCTGGGCAGTTTGTTAGGCACTATGAACAGATCTCATGTTCCAAGTTCTAGAGCTTCAACAACAAGTGCATCTACTCCAGTTACCACTAGTGTTGCCAGGCCACCCACAACACAAACCCCAGCACCTGCAGCAGCCACTGAATCTCCCAAACCCAACAGTAAGTAAAAATCTTTATTTCATTCTTTTGAATTACTATGTTTTAAAGAACATAACTCTAAAGAACATATGATTAAATTATTAGCCGGAACTCCAGCCACACCAGTGACATCATCTTCATCATCCTCATCCACATCAGCTGCAGGCAATAAAATCCAATTGAGTGATCTCCGGAATTTCCTATCGGAGATGAGAACCAGAGCCGAGTCCGTTATGCCGGTAATAATTCCTTTTTTTCATTCTTTAATTACCCTGTTTTTAGCAATTTAAGTATAAAGAATAAATAGGACACATCGTGCTGCTGTTTTCTATTGTCTCTAGTATAAAATAGTAGGCAGGTTTACGGTGATACCTTATACTTGATTTTAGTATGTTGATTTAGTTCCAGGGCATTTCTTTTCCTTTAAGCTGAGAATCTATTTCCGTACTTTCTGGAATAGCTTTCTAACAATAACAATGGCCGAAGGAAAACTATTTATTTTTATACTATGATATTGCTGTGGTATAATTTTACATAATATAATTAATAACCAAATATTGCAGTGGTATTTTATTCATTCAGATTGAAACAGTGAACATGAGTTGAGTACAAAAACCTGAATGCCAGCAGTGATTTTTCTGATATGACTTATCTCGCTTTTCTGCTAATTATATCTCTCTTTACAGCCATTATCAGTATCAGGTATATAAGAGCTCTTTCATGATTATGGAGTAACATTGATGTTCATTTCCTTGCTCAAACTACTACAATTTGTGCGATACTTCTTGTTATAACAAGAATCGATCACCACTTGTAGATTCGTGTTTGATTGACTGATTGATAAATAGATTGAATCAGAATCTTTAAAACGTGCTTTTCAATGTCATAAGGCAAGTAATAATGAACGAAATTTCGATTGAAAGCTCTTCGTCGTGATGTAAAATTTGTTGTGTAATTAGTGCATTATCTGAGGTAGATATAGTCTTAATTAATACTTGTAGAAAGTTCATATAACATTTCTTGAATGAATATCGTACTAATATTGTGCAAGCTTGTCACTCATATAATTAAGAAACAATTGCTAACAAAATCGATATTGTGCCAGTGCAAGAGAGGTGTAATGCTTATCATGCTTACTGTCTGTCACAATTTTTTCCGCACTATATCTCAGTGCTATCAAGATTTGTCTCTACTACTGCAGTATCATTAAAGTGCTTACCGCTTTATTGTCACGGTTACTTCGTTGTGCTATCGTCAGTCTCGCAATAAACATCATCCTACTGAGAGAGCTCCTTGTGAGTAACTCTGCTTTAATACATTGCAGTTGACAAAAACAACATTATGAAAAAATCTTTTTTCGTGCCTTAGAGTCAATGGTATTACCAGAAACTAGAGAGCAGTATACTGTAGGAAAGTAACGCTAGAGGCGAGAGACAAGGGCAGAGGGAGAGGCATGGTTTTTGCGTTATTTCATAGTATATTCCACGTGAACTTCTCCTGGCTGTCGGAGACTCTCGCTCTGCTGAGCAGTTGGGGAAGTCACTCCCGGATTATCTGTTGTTTTCGGCCAGCTACAGCGCAGCTTATTGTCTGGCAGAGAGGCGTAGCGAGCGAGCTGACGAATGGCGTCCCCGGGGAGATCTCCGTGACCGAAAGTCTGGAGCGCGCAATGAGCACGCAGTTACCACCAGGGGACAACCTTTCTGCCACATTGTCGTCACCCCAGTTCGCCCAGGCGCTATCAATGTTCTGGTCTGCTTTGCAGTCGGGCCAGGCGGGCCCTGTCATCCGTCAATTCGGCTTGGGAGAGGACGCAGTCAATGCCGCGGCTAGTGGCAACATAGAAGAATTCGTCAACGCCCTCGAGTCTGAGGCCAAGAGCGGCCGCCAGAACCAACCGCAGCAGGCCCAGGAAGACAAGAGCAAAGCCAATCAATCCTCGCCGGATAAAAAAGCCGAAAAGAAGAACGATGACGACGAAGACATGTCATTAGATTAAAAGTGATTTTGCATATGCCGGCTTCTCCTTGATGGGGCAGGGCAGCGATTGCAGTATTGGCGAATCTTGCTGCATATATCACTCGTTGTAGCCCAATATGCGGAATAAACATTGCTTCTGCTGGTTGCCAGCCACATTGATTGCAGGTCAGATGTATTTAGAGGACTATGCTAACGGATATATGCGTATGAAAATGTTTTTTAAGCGTTAATTGTTTCCTGAATTTGTACGATAATAAAGAATTAATAAATGAATAAGAGAATAATAAAGAGCAATGTAATGTCTACTCGTTTTTACTGGAGTTTTCAATCACGGTTTTATTATGGGATACAACTCATATTTTGTGGGGTGAAACAATTTATGCGTTCTATCTCATAGACAGAACGTTGTTGTATAGTAGGGAGGTAATTTAAAAAATTAAATTCTACTGGCGGGAAGGTGATTGACCAATTGAGCAATTTTGTTTACGACGCACAAGCTGGTTATTGGTCAGCTCTGATAATCAATATAGAATGTTTCATCCGCTAGGAATCCTCTTGCAGAAAAATCTTGAACACTGCATGCAGGTCCTGCTTCTTCGATTGGTTATTCGGTTGGCGAACTCGTTAAACTTCCAGGCATCCAAAGTACAATTACAAAGGTTATGTGCTACATAAATTTAGTGCGAGGGAAAGAAAGGGAAACATGGAGCGTGTTGTCAGGTGTTTGCGTGGTTAATTTGCGGGTTCTCCTATTGGTCCTTTGATTATGACATCATCCAGTATCGGCTTTACACGGGGCCTTCAAAATAGTGATGAATGATACTTACGTGTAGATACTATCTGTGTCTGCTTGCGTACCGGTTTTTTGTGAGTACATTCACTGCTTCCTCTACCTCTTACTATTTATTTTTGCTCGCGTACATAAACCCTTACTAAATGAGTCCTACCATATGTCACGATACGTGGCTCAAGCTCATAATAATTCAAGAAATCATTCCCTCCAAATTCTCAAAAGAATTTTTCGCAATTCGCGTCACTATGTCCAGCATGTCAGGCTTTAAGCTGTTCCCAGCTCATTCGCTGTGGTTTTCAAGGATTACGGATATCATATACATATATATGATGTATTATGTATTATACAGGATCTGCGATTGAGTTAATGCATTGACAATCTTTCTTGAAAAGGCTGTCGAAGGGATTAAAGTATATCTCCTTGAATAGTTGAGGAGCATCCATGCAGTTGGTTAAAGCCGGAGCCGCAACAGAGGAGAGCGCAAGATCCGATAAAGTTCGCGTGGAGTTCTATATATTATTGTTTGTAAACATGCACCCCAGATGCATCAGTGGACGAACGATACTTTTTCCGTACGGCCCTGAGCGGGAAGGACATGCGCAGATGAGCGATGAATCGAACAAGTAGTGGGGGCTCCCCTTCGCGAATGTTGATCGCTGAATGCTTTGGTGAAATTCGGTAAAATATCGCGGCGAATACGGCGTAAGGCGGCTCAGATCGACCGGTATTTTGGTCGGAAGTGTGAGAATCGATAGCGGCCGGGCCGGGACTGTCAGCTGGAGTCGGTGTCATCGCGAAATAAGCGCGGGTAACGCGATAATGGGATTGTTGTGATAGTGCTAGTAAGTTCGGCGGGAGTGAGCGAGAGGAAGAGCGCGAGGGTCAGGCTTGGCGGGGGGTGGGCGAGGGGTCGCCGCGACAGATGTATGAGAGAAGAGGGATTGCGTGTATGTAGAGGCACACACAGAGGCGCGGGCTGCGACCGTGTACAATGGCAACCTTGACACTTGGTGATCGTTTTTGGCGGCTCCACTCCACTCGCGCTGAAACCGTGGCTGGCAGGATCGCGTCCGGGTGAAAGCGGCTCGGCTTCTCGGCTGAGAGAGAGCAACTAGTGCCCCGCGAGTGCCGAGATATCGTCGCCAAGTGGAGGACGGCGACGACGACGACGACGAGGACAACGACGACGCGGATCGTTCTACGTTCTACCCGCTTCCATAGAGATATTCTACGGCGGGCTCTCTCCACTCTCGGTTCTTCTCCGTTCTACGTTAAAGTCGCGCTTGTTCGGTCCAGTTTGCGCGGCGCTTCGATCTTCGATTGGCCACGGGCTGGAAGCTTCGAGCCGATAAAGATAGCGAGGAAAGACGATAGAGAGGCCTGTTGTCAGCCGGGTGCGTGAACGCGGCCCCCGGGGGGCGGCTTGCGAAAGCGCGCGCGACGCTCGCCCAGCAGGGAAACAAAATAAACAGTTAAGGTTAGGTGGTGACAATTATCGCCGGTCGATGCCCGACGAAAAGCCGGATGAATCATCCCTCGAAGGAGAGATAGTCGAGCGGCGCGGGCAAGCGCGAATTCTGGCAAAGCGGCGGTGGTGCCGCAACAGAGCCCTAGCGGTAGTATCGCCGCGCGCGCGACCGGTCGGACGACCCAATTTTTTCCTCCACCAGCTGCAACGAAAACAAAGTGCGCTCTATAACTGTACCTCCGCGCTACACTCCTCTGCTCCTCTTGTAGTCCCCTCTCTCTCTTTGCGCGAGTGTGTGCGCTCGAACCTCCATCGCCACTCACACATATCCACGCTCGCGGAAGAGAGGCGGTGATATTGCGTGCCCGTCGTTCAACGAATTTTCCGGGAGGCCCTTCACTCGCCGCCGGCAACTTATGTAAAAGTAGCATTGCCGTTAGTTGAGTGTCATGGCAGCTTGAATTCGGAGAACGGCTGCATCTCGATATATGTATTACGATGCACGCCACCGATAAGGACGTCGGGGCGCGCGCTCTTCCTACCGCGAGCGGCATTCGAGCGCTTTAAACTCCATTCGCCGAATTACGCCTCGTCGCTCTTCGTGACGACGCACCACCGGTAGAACGCTGCTGCTATGCTATATACGCTTGCGCCTCACGATACCACGGCCAGCCGGTCTGAATGTATGATGTACACGTGTCGCTGAATACACGTATACGCGCTCGCTATAAACGATAAATGAATGATGGCTCGCTTTGTACCGCGGCTCTTACAGCTTACAGTAGGTCTTGAGGCTGGCGGGCCTTCGTTGCGAACTCGTGAACCCATTGCCTGCCCGTTCACTATCTATCCTTTTTTGCAACAGGAATTCTACCGCATGAACGTCAATTATATGCCAAAATTACATACAAAATTGATGTAAAGATTTCTAGAGTACGTGGACTCCTATTGGAGGCCCTATTTAGAACGTTTCGTTAGCTATTGCCCGACGTTTGCTGGTGTTTTGCCGTAGTCGTAGAATCCTTTCATACGGCTGATCGTCGGTGCGTAGGCACGCGTTTACGCTCCCCCATACATCCCCCCGGTCGGCCGCTCTAGCCCCCTCCTCACCATCCCGTCGCTCTCGCGATCTCCTGCAAATGCGCGCTCGCGGCTATCAACGATTGGTCTCGCGAAAATAACGGAGTTGAGTGACCAGTGTATGCCTGTGTGTGCAGGTGATTGTCGGCGGCTGACACGTGTGTGGACGTCGCACCTTCGAGGATGCTTCGCTTTCCTGGTGCTATGTGCAACAAATAGCCATGTAGGCATTCGCGCCTGGACGCAATTGTGCGACTTTTTCTTTCTTTCTCGTGCGGACAATGTCTCTCTGAGCTAATCCTCGAGTACGGGACTTTGGCGACTATTGCAACTTGTGTCCTGCAGTGCGAGCGGTATACGCAAATAAACGGTAAGTTCGCGATCCTAGCAAGAACTTTAACGCAAAGCGAAGAGAATTGTTAGAACGCTATCTGCGTAGTGGATCAGTTGTAGCAGAAGAATCTGCGATAAACCAACTGAATACTGGGAAAATGTATTGAATGCCTTCGATAACGAGATAAATGGTTGCGCAACAAGTATCGCGCTATTTTTAAATCTGGACGACCATTATTCATGCGTCTTTATTAATTCCCGTGGATGCTTAATTTACCCGTTGATTGGCCAATTCATTTGCATTGTTCAACAGAAAATATATTGCCCTTACGTAGGAAGATTCATGCTTGTTCGCGAAAGAACTTATGGCTGATTGGAAGATCGGGCCGCTCGGCGCGGCGGGTCGGCCGGTTAAAGATTCGAGGACACGTGCGAAATAGCTGCGCTGTAAATTTAAAGAAAACAGACACGGCGACAAGGCCACCGGGGCGATGAAGAGGGACAAAGAGTAAAGGAAATCCCGCGGGTGTATATGTATGTACGACCGGGAGAGAGAAGAAGGGAGCAAAGCGAAAGGAGACAGTGACACGACGGGCGGGGAGCGAGGAGGTAGACTCGACGAACTTGAGAGTCGAGACTTGCACCGGGCGTCCGAATTTTTGCCGCTCAGTCTGACGTTTAAAATCTGCCTCTGTCCCTCTCAAATTTATACTCTCCAATCTACGGGAAATCACGAAACTTAAACAGAATCCAATCTACCAATTATTTAATTTTAGTTTAGGTATCACGTTCTTTTATGGGGCGTAGGGAACTCTGATTTTCATTAGTACTTTGTCCTACGAAGGTTGGATTGTAATAAGAACGTCGATAGCCAGATAGATACAAAGAGCATATTGTTTGTTTATTTTGATTTCATAATTGTATCAGTATAATATTTCTTACACGGTAATTAGAAAATCGACAGTGACATTGTTATGCCAGGAAAATACAATTCTCAATATTTTTTCAATGTTCTTTTATTATATGTAACAATGTGCCCCATATATTAAGAGGCGCAAAACAAACGAAGCACATAACTGCGTAAAGTTAGCTTTAAATTTTGAAAGTCATGAAGGTGTTGTAAATGCCTGTGTGAATAGCGACTAGCATGAGTTGCGTTATACAAAGATCTAGTTAAAAAATTGTAGTGCAATTGATATGAGAATTCAAAAGCATTTAGTTGGAAATCAGTCCACTGGTTTTAGTGTAATAAATCTAGAAAGTATAAAAGCAACCAAAAATGTTCCAGCAACAAAGCAGGCAACAAAAATATACCACGTTTCCTCATCAAACACATCAGTAAATGCTGGAACTTGATTATAAAGAGTATCAATGAGTTTCATATTATAGTCCTTGGGAGTTGAGCTCGCCATTTTGCGAGCTTAGCTGTGCTAGTTCACCGGAACAACAGAACGAAATTACGGATTATTTTAATCAATCGAACTCTTCCTCTTTCCGCAATTTACTCAAGCAGACAAAAGTATTTTGTTACTAAATCTCTCTCGTGAATTGACAATGTAGGTTTAATTCACTGTGATCAAGTCAACTAAAGAAGAGAATTCAATGGATGTTTCTGACTAAACGATAAACTTGTTTATTTTGATTTACCCTGCAATATGACCGGCCTACGCTTAGCAAATGGCTTTCCGTATAATTTGCGATAGTTTATCTTTTCCTTTTTCTTCTTC
This sequence comes from Ectemnius continuus, assembly GCA_910591665.1. NCBI lineage: Eukaryota > Metazoa > Arthropoda > Insecta > Hymenoptera > Crabronidae > Ectemnius > Ectemnius continuus. Next base: position 14,963,081 of record OU342861.1, read on the forward strand.
AGAACGCGAGGTACTTCTGTTCCTTCTTCCACAACCTCTTTTGGACTTAAGATCGAAATGTGCTTATTATAAAGTTGCAAGATATTCAGTGCCGTTAAGTTCTCAGTTTTCATTATCACATGATTGCCCGAGTCTAGAAAAAGATAGAGTAATTTTGTTATATTCCTGCCTTTCCTGTAGTGTCCGATCGAATTCCGACATTGATCGAAATCGATGGATATTCATTGTTAACATATTACAAATAGTCCTCGTTTGGAATGGACATTCGATCAGACACCATCCTTTGATGCTCTCATTGTGCTAAAACTCACCAAGCTTGAACGTGATCTGAGGATTGGAACGGTCACACCGAATGTCCGTTTTAATTTTACATTTTACATTCGTGGCAAGAACTTTTGGGGCAGATATGTAATGAAGGAAATCTCTGCGAACATAATACATTAACATAGAATTGCTGTGATGCCCAATTCCAAACAAATTCGAAAACGAGACAAAACAATCTGGCCAATAATGGATTTTAAAAATAATCCGAAGTATTTTGTTTTCTTTTACAGTCAAAATGGCGCAAATGGAGCAGCAGTTGCCACTCCAAAAGCCAGTCTTGAGTACACTGAGATTAACAACAGCTGTTTCTATGCTCAGTCGAGGCTATGGGCATGGACAATGCAGTGGTAAGTTCGTGCACAGTACACGAATTAATGAGGCTAACAAAGTTACGATAATGAATTACGAAAACCTCATCGTTGTTCCGTTCCCGTATACCCCTTTCCGGAATTTTAAAAAATACAATGTTCACTGTATCGGTACGGATTAAACAAAATTATAGCAAGAGGTAATATTGACTTGAAGATGATCGAGTATTTGTCACAACAAGCAACGGCCAATAAGGAATTTAAAAAGGGGGTTAACGCAACTACGTTGGAGTCGGAATCATCTTACGTGTTTTTGTTCCAACGTTACAACACAAAATGGAATACTACAATGTTCTAGGGTGGTTCGTCGATAGTCCAAAGCGTACCAGAAGCACCCCTCCTTTACCTTTCCAATCAATACACAACTGGCGAATTATAGTCTTCGTTTGAAATCACAATGTCTTCATATGTATCCCGCAAGACTTCCTCGAATAGTTCAGGGGATTGGAGTGAAGCTACGCACGGCCGTAATTTTCTCTAAAAATAACAGACGCGTATATCGTCTGCTAGCCCGGAGAGTCCGGCGAGTGCACATGCGCCTGCTATTGACGTCACGCGCTCACTAACCAAACCAAACGAGCAAGGAAGCGGCGTTGATCGTTACTCATTGAAAGTTTAAGTACCCCCGCGAAATTCTCCCATTGACTTTTCGAAAAATGTCAACCTCCCTCAAAATGAACTGCGCCTTTAGCATCGTTTACTATGGAGAGCGAAAGATGTCAATGCTTCAGGGAATTATGGAGCTGGCAAATATTCATGACAGCCAGGGATAGATTAGGCTGCTATAAAAAATATATTGCTTTCGAGAAGGGTTGCAGACTCAAGTCTAATGCCAAGGGAATCTATTTGAATGATTAAAGGAGGCTTGTCAATGATGCATTGCGTCGTGCGGGAGTTCGATACGCAGGGAGGGTGGAGATGCTTGAACGAACTAACCTCGTCTCTTTAGTGCTTTCACAGAACGGGTCGAAATTGATTGTGATGTTCTGACAGGGTTTTAGAGTGAAGGTTCGCAATGCTTTCGAGATCGCACTTATCAGGCCTGCCGAGCGCGTACGCGTGCCACTGAAGTAAATCGACATTTCGTTGATGATCAAGCACGCAAACGCGTGTCGCAAATACAAATGGAGTCGATCGCCGTCTCTATTCCGTGGAGGGCGTTAGCTGCCGCATTTACCAGTACTGCCAACCTGGGATGCACCTCTCGCTGCATCATTTTTTCAATTGACAGCTTTATTGCATATATGCTGATTTCCATCGAAAAATCAACATGCATTATGCGTAGAAAAATGTCTATTGTTTCATATAAATCGAATCAATCATGCTTTCTCTAATACATGCTTCGTCCACCTACTCCTCGTCAATTGCAATCCACACATTTCCCCACTGAAAATGTTTACTTAGTGTTGCGACAATATCTTTATCTGATACTTCGCGTGCCTTGCTTAAATTTTTAGTAGTAACTATGATGTTAAAGGGAAAGGTAGAATTATTTTTTTAAACATTGCTAAAGGCGCCAAGCTCGCAAAGTGTTGTTTTATTAATTGGAGGCTGATTGGTCGCGTCAAAGCCAATTGGCGTCGGGTTGGTGGCAGCCATTGCAGAAGGTAGTCTCGCTCGCAGTGTATGTTGTGGGGAAGTGGGTTGTGTGGCCAGTGGGTTTTGTGTTAAATTTTTTACTTATTTATTAGTGGTTCTCCGGTATTTTTCATCGCCGCATACAAAAATGTATCCCGTAGGCAAGCGTGAGTATTGCGGGACGCCCGATTTCCCATGAGCGGGCCGCGCTTTCGATCCCTCAAAACTAGAATCCCACTCTGTTTCCCTAAGCGAGCCTAGAATCTCTCTCGCATCGCTCGAGTGCTTTCTGACCCTTTGTTCTACCTTGATAATTGCGAGCCACTCGATATATCGTCGAGGAATGCGCGCATTGGCGTGGCTCGATGCTCGCGCTGAATTCAGGCCCGGGAAATTGAGGAAAATCGAGGAAATGACCTCGAATGAACCTCGCTCAACAGGCACAATGTGTCGTCACTTACCTCCGATCCGTCAGAGTATGGATACGTAGAAGGCTGCGCGGTTAATATCAACTGTTTTTTTATACTCCCTACGATCAGGCAGCAATAGCCAGCTCCAGTTCCCACGAGCTCTCTACAAACCTATGAGAGACTCGCCCTCGAAAACTCGCACTCTCGCATTCTGTCTGTTAGCAATGAGAGAACGATTTTATGAAACATACACCGATCATACTTTGTTACTACTGCGCATTCTAGGCTCCTCTGATCGTCGATAGTGATATGTTTTCAAATTGTTTTAATATAATAAAGTCCACTTTGCCCGATAGCTATAGCACTATGCACAGAGTACTATTCAGCCATTATATTTTTCATCCTTTGAATAACTATCACATCTTTGTAAATTGATTTGTGGAGCATTAAGTACAGTATGAAGAACAATATAAAAATAATCACTAGTTTCATACATATGAATAGAAGAATACTGTGGTGCAATGGGTTGGTCCAAAAAGTTTCAATGCTTGAAAAATTTATTTCCCGACTAGGAAGTGAGAGGTACCCTCCGAAAAATGAACTGTTCCAAGACCTCCATAAGTTGTTTCTATCATTATGCCATTATCAGTTACTCCTTTATCCTGATGGTCCGATAGATAATCATGTGTGTAATCTACCCAGCTAGAAGTTAATATTTGAAATGTATCTATTACATATGATTATGGATATTTATTGAATAAAATTGTATTAACTACAGCTCCCCCACCTGGACCCACAACAAGTACTTCTGTTGGGACAGCTGGAGCAACTGGAAGCAGCGCTATGGCTTCTAGTTCTTTAGGACTTGTTCCTGCACAACAAACACACACTCCACCTCAACCTCCAGAACTGCCAAGTGAGTTTTAAAGATGCTAAAAATTCTTTATCAGCTGGAGTGCCTGTAGATAAGAAATCCGTAACAAGGCTCTCAAAGAAACTATTCTAATGAAAGTTCATTTCTGTATCTTCTATGAATTTGTCTGAATTCTTTTCAGTTTTTTCATGCCCTCGGAGGCCGAATATAGGGCGTGAGGGCAGGCCAATTGTTTTAAAAGCTAATCACTTCCAAATTACTATGCCACGTGGCTATGTACATCACTATGATATTAATATTCAGCCTGACAAATGTCCCCGTAAAGTAAATAGAGAAATCATAGAGACAATGGTTCATGCATATGGAAAGATATTTGGCAGCCTAAAGCCTGTATTCGATGGAAGGAATAATTTGTATACGAGGGACCCTCTGCCAATTGGTACTGAAAAAATAGAGCTAGAGGTAAATTTCGTACAGCTGATGCATTCCTACTTTATTCCTGGGATGGATTCATCATTTTTCATGATATATTTCACAGGTGACACTACCTGGTGAGGGTAAAGACAGAGTCTTTAGAGTGGTGATAAAATGGATGGCACAAGTGTCATTGTTTGCTTTGGAGGAAGCTCTGGAGGGGCGCACCAGACAAATTCCATATGATGCTATACTTGCTTTAGATGTTGTAATGAGGCATTTACCATCAATGACATATACTCCTGTAGGTAGATCATTCTTTAGCTCACCAGATGGATATTATCATCCATTAGGTGGTGGTAGAGAAGTCTGGTTTGGTTTTCACCAATCCGTTAGACCTTCGCAATGGAAAATGATGCTGAATATTGATGGTACACTTCCCTATTCATTCTTCTATATTTCGTTTCTGTTTCAAAGTCACTAACATTTTGTTCGCTATGAATTCCCAGTGTCTGCGACTGCATTCTACAAAGCACAACCTGTCATAGAATTCATGTGCGAGGTACTCGATATTCGAGACATAAATGAACAAAAGAAACCTCTGACTGATTCTCAGAGGGTGAAATTTACCAAAGAAATTAAGGGGCTCAAAATCGAAATTACACACTGCGGAACGATGAGGAGGAAATATAGGGTGTGTAACGTCACACGAAAACCCGCGCAAATGCAATCGTAAGTTTCTAGTGACGATAGTTATACGACGATCATAATGAGAATGGTATATATAATTAATTTTTCAAACAATTCTAGATTCCCATTGCAATTAGAAAATGGACAGACTGTCGAGTGTACTGTCGCTAAATATTTCTTAGACAAGTACAAAATGAAATTGCGATATCCTCACCTTCCTTGTCTCCAAGTGGGCCAGGAACATAAGCACACGTATCTGCCACTTGAGGTATGTTAACACAGGACAATCTTGTTCTGTATGTATTCCCTCCCACTTTATACTATTGACCAATACATACACGTTAATTTTTGTAACAGGTGTGTAACATAGTCGCTGGACAACGTTGCATCAAAAAACTCTCAGATATGCAGACATCGACTATGATAAAAGCTACAGCCCGGTCTGCTCCAGACCGTGAGCGAGAAATAAATAATCTTGTTAAAAGAGCCGACTTCAATAACGATGCTTACGTTCAGGAATTCGGACTGACCATCTCGAACAATATGATGGAAGTCAGAGGTCGAATTTTACCTTCGCCCAAGCTGCAGTATGGTGGGCGCGTAAGTTCCCTCAGTGGACAGGTGAGAAACTTCCAACTCAATCAGTCAGGTCTAGGCAAAGAACAAAGTTGCAGTGGCTCGTTTATTACGTTTGGTACGGATATGTCCTGGCTGCCCTGCACATACAAAATTAATACGATTCCCGAGATATGTTTCGACCGCTAAAAGAACTAATGCGTCGCGTAGTCGCAAGTATGGACTGGTTTGCATTAATGCTTCCGAGTAATACTGTATTTGTGGGTTTTGGCTCATTTATAAGTTGAAAATTCTCAGAAATACTAACTCGATTATTTGTCAAGCTTAATCCGGTTTACATTTTAGCTATTTCACAATGAGTAATGAAATGAAAGATGTGAAATGAATGAGTTCTAGACCTGGTTGATTCGATGCGTGGACTGTCAATGTAATAATAGCATATACCAATTTTTAAACCAACAAGAAACAGTAAATAATTTACCCATTTCATGTTGATCGTTTGATGAAGAAATGTTCTATAGAATCATCAAAATGTGGCATGTGACAGCAGAATGCCGTATTATGTTACATTGACAGTCCAATATCTTGTGTTGTTACTTGATGCTATCAGTTTTGTTCCATGCAAAAACTTTAATATACGATTCGTATTGCGTTTAGTTTCCATTTCTATAATTTCGCAAGTACATTGGAAGTTTTCACTTTATATTATTGTATTCCACTTTATATTAATCTTTCGTTAGAAATTTCCTTGGCTGTGCACCAAGAAGTGTTTGCATGGAGTAGCTACAAAGACTGGTGCATCTGCCAAAATTATTTGTGTAAAATTTAAAAAGGAAACTTCGTGTGTCGTGCAGTAATACCCGTTTCTCTTTAAAGACAAAGCTCCAGGCTCTACCCTGCCACGGAGTATGGGATATGCGAGGCAAGCAATTTTTCACGGGAGTGGAAATTAGGGTTTGGGCGATCGCTTGCTTCGCACCTCAGAGAACGGTCCGAGATGATGCCATTCGCAATTTCACATCGCAGCTACAAAAAATTAGTAATGATGCCGGTATGCCTATCATCGGTCAACCGTGCTTTTCGAAATACGCAACTGGACCTGATCAAGTAGAGCCTATGTTCAGATATCTGAAAATGACTTTCCCATCATTGCAGCTCGTTTGCGTTATACTGCCTGGGAAAACGCCCGTATACGGTAATAAAAATGATATGGCTTTTTAAGTTCTACTGCAGTTTGTGTAATACATAAAGTACTCATTATCCTGTATTTTTCCTACATTGCAGCGGAAGTTAAGCGGGTGGGAGACACGTTATTGGGCATGGCGACCCAATGTGTGCAAGGAAAGAATGTGAATAAACCAACACCACAAACTCTTTCCAATTTGTGTCTCAAAATTAATGTAAAATTGGGCGGTATCAATAGTATTTTGGTACCCAGTATCAGACCGAAAGTTTTTGACGAACCAATCATATTCCTTGGGGCTGATATTACACATCCCCCGGCCGGTGACAATAAGAAGCCTAGTATAGCGGCAGTTGTCGGAAGTATGGATGCCCATCCATCCCGATACGCTGCTACCGTAAGGGTACAACAACACCGACAAGAAATTATCCAAGAACTCAGTTCAATGGTGAGGTAGGTACATCATGAAAATGAAAGACAAAGGTATTTCTTGTGAAAACGACGTGATAATGGTATCCTAATTATCAATTGTCTTTTAAGGGAATTACTGCTCATGTTTTACAAGAGCACAGGTGGTTACAAGCCACTTAGAATAATTCTATACCGCGATGGTATCTCGGAGGGTCAATTTCTGCATGCTTTACAACATGAATTGACTGCCATCCGTGAGGCGTGTATTAAACTAGAGGCTGACTACAAGCCGGGAGTCACATTTATTGCAGTACAAAAACGACACCACACGCGTCTGTTTTGTGCAGAAAGGAAAGAACAGAGTGGCAAGAGTGGCAATATACCCGCGGGTACAACAGTTGACATTTGCATCACGCATCCTACAGAATTTGACTTTTACCTCTGCAGTCACCAAGGCATTCAGGTAAGATAAATATAAGAACCATAAATAAAGCCATCAAAATTCAGATAAAAACTGGGATTGTTGTTAAATTGAGATTTTTCGTTGCAGGGTACATCGAGACCGTCACACTACCATGTCCTTTGGGACGACAATCACTTTGAAAGTGATGAACTTCAATGCCTTACCTATCAACTCTGCCACACGTATGTTAGGTGTACAAGGTCTGTCAGTATACCAGCTCCAGCCTATTATGCCCATCTTGTAGCATTCCGAGCAAGATATCACCTGGTCGAAAAGGAACATGATAGGTAGATATCTCCTACCAAAAATGTCATATTTATAATATCATAAGGATAGCCAGTTTGTTTACTAACAATGGGTCGACCTGTGTTTTTCAGTGGGGAAGGTTCACATCAGTCCGGTTGCAGTGAAGACAGAACACCTGGTGCAATGGCTAGAGCAATCACAGTTCACGCCAACACAAAGCGGGTTATGTACTTTGCATAATTATTTCATTTGAAATATCTTCAATTGAATGTTAAGTGTAGACTACTTAAATGTAGGCTACTTAAATGTTTGACAATCTCCTTGAGTGGTCAATTTTTTTGCTTACTTTGATAATTGATCCAAGTCTGTCCAATAGCAAAAGCGTGTCGAAGAGTGTTACACTTATCTTCGTTCTTTTTTTTACGTACGGTTTAGTGAATCGACGCTTAGATTTCGAATGGATCTTGAGAGACTTCCTAGAGGGTAGGCTTTAAAAGAGGTGCTTTTAGTTATTCATATTTTAGATTAGATTAAGCCGTGCGCAGCTCGAGTGAGAGGAGTCATTCCTAAATAAAAGTCCAGCAGACAAGCAGTTCGAAAAATGGATCAGCTGCGATGTATATTACGCTTATTTTTTAGGGGTGAAATTTCCCCTAGCATTTGTATGATACAAAAAGAAAGCACGTCACTCAATGAATTTACGATCATATGAATCGCTTTGTGCAAGTCTGTTATCTCGTTCTATGTGTGTAAAGCGTATTGGCTATTCTGTGTGCACATTTTAGAGACGTACTCGTTTCACGACGATCGAATTTGGCGTCTGCTGTTACTGTGCGTAGAGATATTCACAATCATGCAAAGAGGACTTACTAATACATACTTACTAATAAATATTCCAGTTACTGTCGCAAAGATTAAAAAAGTTGGCCACCTCAAGATACGATTTGTCACTAGAAAATACGATCAGAGAGTCGAGCAATTCTAAATGCTAAACGCCGAGGAACCCAAGCCAATGGCCAAAGTAAGTTAGGGATCTGTTAGTATAAAATCCAAAGTTGCGGCAAGTTGACTAAGTAATGTGTTATGTAATGCCTTTAGTGTCATAATTCACGTCGTGCCACGGCTGCTGAGTGACATGCCGCATTGTTTTATATGACCCAATTTTAATCAGTCTAAATCTAATGTCATTGTCGGCAATACTTTGAGGCAAAACACTTTTTAACTTCTTCCTTTTATGCACGGAATTACGTAATGATCCAGATCAATTAATTTATAGAATGGTAATTCTACCATCCAATTATGATTCCATAGAATGTTATTGCAGTTAACTGTGTATATGATAAGTGATCACAGCTCAGTTACGTATTACTAACTGTTGGCGCGAATTGAAGAAGATGGAGATTTACATCTTGTTTTACGTACCATTTTACTTTCAACCGACTTTGTTGTTCTGCTTTGTAGCACAGTAATCATGTACGCTTACGCATTGTGAAGCATTGACGCTGCTTGATCTCTAGCAGCACTTACTTCATTCGTGATGATGAAACAATCTAACAGAAATATTTGGTGCACACATACATGTGCACTCTATTCCAACAATCAATAATAGAGGGAGAGAGAGAAAGAGCGATCGCTCAGGTGATTTAATATGGCATTAGATCTGGGCTGATGACGAGGCCCCGTGAAAGCAAGCACACATTCGTATGGTAGGACACGGATGATTCATTAGTTGCAGAATAGTTGGAAAATATAATGTGAAAATAATAGGATAAGCTACGTTTTATTTGATATATAATGCAAAATATTAAGGTCCCTATATTTTTACTCAGACGGGTCGTGCGCTTACGATTCATGTGCACAGAAAACATTTCAATAATTCTTCTGAACAACAATCATAATCATCAGAATTACAATAACTACGATCATTGCTAGTATCTACTAGAGCCAATAAGTAGGGCCAATAGATAGGTGATAATATAATGTACTACATATATTGAATAGCTATCAGGCACTCTTGAATGACCGGTCACGTTGCATCGTTAGAATCATTTCTACACTCTCACTACTTTGCCAGGTTTCGGGTTTGGAAATTTTCGCTGTTATAAATACAATGTGCATGGGTGTTCCTGTTTTTAATCAAATTCGGGCTAATAATCGCGCAACAGTATTAATAATAGCTAAGTGGTATAACACGCCAATTGAATAGAATTACCCCAATGCAGAGAATATCAAGCAAAGAAACCTGCGGCAGAAGAGTGAATTGTTATTTCAATATCGGTTCTACAAATTGAATCCGGGGAGTTATAACATCAGTAGGGCATAGAAATTTGTGAAATGGATCAAGAAAAAAAAAATAAACATACCAATTTTTATTAAAGTGCTAGGGTGTGGGTGGGTGACTCGGAGAATTTGTAAAGCCTTAGTGTATTAATGGTTCCAATCGTAGTTTTACAAGTGATATGACGCTAATATTATCCCAGAAAGTATGAAGAGGACCTTGATCTAACGATAATATTTATTCTAGTTGTAAATTTAAGTCTGTATCTTAGTGTATCACCTACAACCACAGCATATGTGTAATGTCTAGTGTCTGACTTGAGGAGAAATTAGGTAATTTGTTAAATATGATTTTTGGTGTGAATTTCGGAATGAAAGTGGGATAGAGTGAGAGCGAGAAAGGGGGAGGGAGGGAAGGGGAAGAGAAGTAAATTAGAAAAGCATAATTTTCGTGTGTACATGAGGATACCTGTATGAAAGGGAGTCAGTGATCGCGTGGCAACCTATTAAAGCGGAGTAGTAGAGTAGAGGGCGAAATGTACTGATAACCAGAGCACACAGAGGAAAAAGAAATTTATTGTTCGTGTTGTTGAAGATGTAATGGAACCAAAATGTCTGCACGCGAAGAGTTTAATTAATTAGAGTACTACGAATTACCGAATCCAATCGTAACGAGGCCATACAGATCTATTAGATTTTAAGTAGGTCCGCACGCGTGCTAAGAGACGAAGTGTGAGAGGGAGTGGGAGGATGAACAGCTGCGATCTACGATCGATGCGCAAATAAGTACCAAAATTAAGATTTAGGGAGGCATAGAAGAGGTCCTGAGATCATTGTCCTGCAAACTCGATGCTTCGATTCTAATATTACTCGCCTATTCCGTATTCTCGTCTTATATTGGCAGCCTATTTCGGTCGACTCTGAGCGGAGGCTTGTGATAGTACTCAACAAATTTTTCTTGCGCTCGTTCACAGAGAGAAAGAGACGGAGGGAGGAAGAGAGTAGTCTCAATATTTGTAAATATACCTCAATAACATGTCCCTGAATCATTTCTCTCTACCTTAGTGATTGATTAGTCCTCGATGGGATACGTACATTAATAATACTGACAGAACACGTTCACACTAACAAGCACCGTATATGCTCACTCACACGCATACACTGCTTAGCCAACTCTTGTAGATTGCTTTTTTCACACAATTATTTCAATCAGAATGAAGCGTATATTATTTACCGATCTTGTTAACCGATTGACGCAGGCACTCAAATCACATATAACAAGCATACTGAGTATTGTTTTTGATAATACATATATATATATATACATATATATTTCTATACAGCAGATGTATTAGATTTTGTCGTCGTATACTGACAAACGCGCCAATTCGACCTCTTCTTCGGGTGAAACATATTCACGAGGGGAAACCCTCGCAAATGACAACAAGACTTACTTAATATACGCTGAGACAAAGCCGAACTACTCGCATCAGAGTTTCAGGAGACTAGTTTATCTGGCTGCGTTCGTTAGCCGAATAAGAGGAAATAACAATCGCGTCGATTTGCCAAGCAGAAAAGAGTTCTACTTCCTGTCACGAGCCCCTCTGTATTTTAAACTAAAGCAAATAATGTATATTTGTATACCTGTCTCGTATGCGTACGTATGTCTAATAATTCAGGCCCACAATGTGCCGCGAGTTTGCTCTCACTGCTTTGTAACAAACGCTTCCTGCAAAAAGTCCTCTATACCATTATGCGGACAGACACAGACACGTCTCTTTTCACGTATTCCCAGGGGTTGCGGGGACGAAGTTGCGAGAGAACTTGAAGCGCGCGAGTGGCCGATTACACGTAAACAATACAAAAGCCTTCTTATCATCAACAGGCGAGCGCGCTTGTTCGTCGAACACGGTCGCGATCGTCAGTGTTTCGAAGTGGCGTTCTTCGATAGGCTAATTTAAAGATTAAGCGCGCCCCGGGTTCACCGGTGGTGGGCGCGTTCGCGAGTGCAATCTCGATAATTCACAGCCAAGCGGACGCTAGATTACTCACTGTCTTACTGTTACTTCACTCTCTGTCAATAACACTTTGTTGCACTACCATTCGCACCACTGCACAAACGATTCTGCAGAGAAGCGTGGCGATGCCTCCTTAGTTCTTGTAAGTGATTCACGAGCCGCCACCAAAGACGTTGACGCTGCGATATCCATTTATGATCCTTTCGAATTCTACTTAGGTTTATTGCTATTGTACGGAGGGAAGGGCTAGTGGCTCGATCCTTCAGTAGGCACACAACTATTCCTAACAAATTTCACTCTTCAAAACTCACAAATCCAAAGTTATCCGACAATATTTTAAGAAAGGATTGGACACATTTCTTACAAATATTCGCCTACTGAAGGATCCAATGTTAAAGCATACCAATTGATGACGAAATTATTCTCCGACAATTTTTCGCGGTTTTCTAAAGATAATTCTTGGCTCAGAATGAAAGTACGATTCACGAGGGCTCGAGTGCTATTCATTATCTATTGTCTTCACGTTCGAATGGCTAGTTTCTTGCTTGTACTAGTACTTCCTGAAGCTACCGAGCATCGCGCATTGACCTTTGCTTCATTCGCTCGTAATCCATTACGGAGAAAGTAGCGAAGATCATGAAAGGACGAAAGTGTCAAGAACTTAGATTACTCCTAGGTATAAGTTCGTTACGCCTATAAATACATTTCACAGTTGCACGATTCACATCTCCACACACTGACACACACACATTTACACAGTTGTACACCTAGACGAAAAGCGCTTAAGCGAATGCATGTCAAAATGTCAGCTTTAAGAATGTCACAGCCTCTGATGAGAGATAAGGAATGGCGTTCCCAATGAATAATGTAACGCAAGCTCCTCAATATGTGTACATGATAATATTATCCTAGCCGTAGAAATCTATTTCTCGATGATAATGTCTCGGTTTACGGGACGTAACGCGTAAGAATCAAGCCCGCCGAGATGAACGGGCATGGGATTAACAATAATGATTACTGTAATTACGATTAACGATTAGCTAACTGGACAAGTAACAAACACTTGATAGGATAAGTGGTCTCTGCCGGGTATAATTTCTTTCGTGCGTGCATTTCTAGTTTCGTTTGGTCCATTCGCATTCGCCAGATCGCTCGCCAATTCTTTGCCAACTATACCAAGCCACCGAGTATCTGTCCAAGCTGGCAATTACTCTTTTAAGGAAATCGTCACTTCGCAAAAGATTCTTGAAACGTGCAATTCATTAGGCGATACTTCGATGGAGTGTGCATTTTTCTTGAGAATTTGGAGAACTATTGTGCGGATGGATGAAACGCGCTTCACTAATTTCGGACTGTGCAACGTGTTGTTTCGGCGTGCGGGCAATCCGTGATCTCAAGAGATGTTTCCGCGCAAGTTTCCTTTTTTAAGTTGCTGCGTCCGGAACACCCATTGAAGAGAATCGTACTTCGAAGACACGCGAACGCATGAGCTCGAACATAGAATTATCGTAAGAGAACGCGCGCGCGCTAGAGAGAGAGAGAGTGTATGTGATTTATAATCACAAGACTGTTGCGATGTAAGAGCTTTGCGAGATCTCGAGAAAAAGTAAGGGAAAAGAGGGAGATGATGCGATTTGCCATCTACCGATTTCAGGATGATCTCCACTGTTCCATCGTAAACAAATTGCTGGGGTAAATTAAATTGCTGATGAGTCCGAGCTCGGTTCCTTTGATATTTGCTGATATGACTTGGAACAAGCATATCTCTTGTAGTTAATCGATCGAACCGAGGACGGTCATCGGTAAGATTTTAATTAAATGGATTGTAAGAGGATTTAGTGAAGTTGGAGCAAGCCAGACTGCCTTGATGCAAAATTCTAAGACTGCCAGTCCCCAAACACACGTCATTAGTGATTTGGTACTCGAGAAAGAGGGGGGGAATCATGAGAGCTTTTACGCGAATATAATTCTCATCGAATTTTGCGCAATTACATCTTTCAGTTGTTCCTTTCCGTTCACTGTGCCCTGTATATCTCCTGTGCCACGTATGCTTGTTACTTACCACTTTTGATTTCGAGCTTCTCATTTCACTCTGTGTAATTCAGATGCTACTGTACCTGTTCAACTTTGAAAAATACAAGTGAAGGAAATAATCAAAAGACGTCCTGGCTCTTTCATGTCTAAGTTGTTGTTTTCTTGTTAGCACTGACCCGATTTTTTCTTTTCTCGAGTCCCCATAGCTTATCTATTCATAGCTTTTAATTAATTGTAATGTTAAAATAATTATTTATTAGCAATTTCGTGTTTTACTTCTGCCGATCGTGGAGAACGATCGTGAGAAATTCATTCCATCCAATCACTGCCGGATTTATCGAACAAATGGTCCAATAACACTTACCGGTCAATCATGATACGATACTTTGAATCACGACTATCTTTTTCAAAGTCTGCTTACGATAGGAACAGTGTTGCGAGTCCCGCAAATCGTACGTCTATAGAAACAAGGCTTTTTCCTGTCTCTACAAGTGCCTGGCGCTTTGTTCGCGTGGTGAAACACTCATGATAAATCTCGAATTTTATTGAAGCGCCCTTACGAATTTCGCAAAATTCTAAATGGCAATCTATGATGCTTATGACTGGAGAGAGGGAGAGTAGAATGAAAGGGGATTATTATGCGTAATGTCAAATGGTGATAGGCGGGTTGGCCACTTTCCGATAGCAATAACATCCAATTAAGAAAGATTAATTTCATTCGATTCAGACTTGATTTCCTATGCTGTTCTATATTCAGTGTATCCACTTATTGGGAATTAGATGCTTGAATTTCATTGGCTTCTCGATTTATTAATGTTTCGAAATGATTTTCTCCAACGATGAAAGGAACAGTGGTCACCTTGAGGGTAAGGCGTCTCGGTCGGAATGGGCCGATTGCAGGGTGGGAGGGAGAATTAAGCGCAATCGATAATAATAACCGATAATAATTTAGGTGAATAGATATTTGTTAAAAGGTGCGAGGCCCCACAACAAAGGGTATCTCGCGCTGAAAGTATAAACTTGATTATATTTGTTGGATTCGTGTGTGGGGCGGATGAAACCGAGGGAAAGATGATACGGGGGCAGGAAAAGGAAATGGAAATGTTATTAATTAGCTGTAAGCTATGTATGCCTATTATCTACAATTAAATCTATATAGGAGAGGGCGAACGCGAGGTACGTGCATATGTTCGTAAATGATTTGAATTGCAGACGAGAAATATCATTTACAGGGAACAGTGCTCGAGGGATTCGCGATGATTTTAGTTTCTCCGAGCGAAAGGAACACAGGGCTTTACCAGGGGTAGCAGTAGGATTTTGGGAAATGTTAATTTTTACTTATGGTTGTGATGTTAGGGGAATGAGGATGAGGATGCGATGCCGGATAGGCGCAGGTTGATAATGACGAAAATTGGCATTCCAACGAACTTACTCCTTTGGCGAGTAACGCGTCTTGAAAGTATGGGGCTTTACGAGTGGGAGACGGGCCGGGGAAGAATGGTTGTGCCGATGATTCCGTTCTCTAGTAAATACCCGATCATAACAATAACATTGTGTTCGAATTCTGCTAAGTTACCGATGAATTAACATATCATTATTTCGCTAGGAATGGGTTGTTTTGCTTGGTTCGATACTTGATCCATTGGTTCTCGGAATAAATGAGTATTCTTACTCTTTTCTCGAGAATTCTTTATTTCTTTAGTGTTTAGGGATGATTTTAAATGTACACAATCGCTAACTGTATCGAAACTGAGGCAGAGCGAGATAAGAATTACGCTAAAGCATTTCTTCTACTTCTAAGGATAGTTTCGTCGCCGAAAATGCACTCTAACGTTCGCGCTTTAGATTCCTCTCGTGCTGAACCTAATTCTAATTAGTCCTCGCGTGAACTTGCTTCTTCAAAGTGATCCGAATGAATAAATGTTGTTGCACTCTGACGTCGTTCCCTCTAAGACAAGTTGATCGATCAACACGTGGTATTTTAATCGTGCACTCAATTATCCGTGTAATTAAGTCTAAGACTAAGATCTTAATCAAGTGGTTATTGCGATTGCACACTGACAAACGGTAAAAAGCTAGAGGATATAGAAATTCGAGCAAGCGAGAGTACACGCTTATTTTTGCAAACCTGAAGCACAATAATGCGTAAAGACGAACGAGGGGTTTTCAGGCGGTTTGGGTCAGGATATCATTGAAAGAGAGAGAGAAAGAGCGAAGCGAAAGAAAGGTTTTAAAATTAAGCTAAAAGGCTAAGAATTAGACGATACAGTGCGGGTGTATCATCTCGTGTAAATAAGCTAGCATAACGAATTTTTTCACAGCAAAGAGAAATACCACCGAGGCTCTGTACAAAATCGTAAGGGACTAATACGTTAAGTCAATAATTCTATAAGGTAATATTAAGCCACCTGGATCGTGTAATACCACTATCAAGCGAAGCTAGTGTGTCTCTGGATTCTCGATGTGACAGTTCGAAATTACGATTTTAAGAGCGGAGATTGCCAAATATCAGCGTAATACTAATATCCAAAATGAGTGTTGATATAATGTTTCCGAGTCATTAATCCACTTTATCCGGTCTCTTATCCACAACCACTATATAATGGCAATTTCCGTGCCTTCCCGATGACTTTACACGGGGTGCAGCAATTTCTCTTGTTCACTATTAAGGCTCCACCCAACTATCTAGGACCCTGTGACACGAAACCGCTCTATCGAGCATGCCACAGACAATGCACACCGAAGGCACTTGCCGAATACCGAACACTATTATTCCTGGAAACAATTGCCCCTGAAAATAAAACCTCTGGTGATTTTAACGGCCACCAATATATATTTTAGCGACGCGATTGTTCTCCGACAGTCGAATTCGATCGCTCGTGCTTTCAGGCCGATTACTTTAAGGGACATAATGTAAAATTGGCTGTAAATGATGATAGTGTATAATGCGACACCACGGGGTAGCAGATTATTATTGGATGATAGCTAGTTAGAGAGACAGGCGGAGCGCGCGCGCCAGAGAGAGAGAGAAATATTAGGGTTTTATGCATGACGGTACATATGCGGAGCGCGGCACTGTAACAATGTACGAACCTCGAGGCAATAGAGCACCACTAATTGCTCCACTATATTCGATGTAAAGAGTCCTGTAATTTATTGATATACCACTCACCCAACACTTAACTCCTCTGTATATACTGTGTATTATCCACCGTTCACATTATATCGTCCCCCGTCGGACACTGGTCCACCTCTAAATGTAATTGTAACACGAGTATTCCGAATATAACACTGGAGATATATCAAGTCAGTCGGCGGCGATATTGTGTCCTTTTTCAGAGTCATGTCTAACTAATGTGCAAGGCAACCACACACGCGGCTACCTGCCGACCGCGTTAAATGTAATTGACGAATATTCGGCGTACACATACGGGTTTTACTCTCACGATTTGATTTTAGTCTCTCGATATCTTCTATAAATAGATTTTTTTAGACGACAAAGGTTCTTAGCCACGTAAGGTTTATTATAAATGTGCCAGACTTAACGAAATCTAAATAAATATTGAAGTCTACCTGCCCGGCCACTTTTTTTTAACGCAATTGCACATCCTCTACGTCCAGTTTGTAAAACAAGTGGCAGAAATGCCGGAATTGAACCAATAACACATGAAAACAATCCCCTGAATAATTAATTTCATCTAATTCTGACGGTTTATCCCATGTTTTTTTATCTTCCCGACGTTTCCCGGGGCTGAAATTTGGTGGGAAGTGTTTTTTTACATCGAGGAAGAAGTAGTAAAAATTCCAGAGCCCTAGCTCAAAATTCATTTTTTCGTAAATTTTTTAAGGCATACCCCTTCAAAAATTTTCGATTTTTCGAAGGTTCTGGGACTGGAACGAAAGCTTGATTTTTTGATTCCTCGTGTCTCAAAACGGATAAAAAACATAAATATTGTGGGGGAAATGCCGGAATTCGACCTAAAACACATGGAAAACCGATCTGGAATATTTAGTTTTCGAGGTTTTCCCCATGTTTTTTATACTTCCCGACCTTTTCCGGGGCTGAAACTTGGTGGGAAGTGTTTTTTTACATCGAGGAAGAAGTAGTAAAAATTCCAGAGCCCTAGCTCAAAATTCATTTTTTCGCAAATTTTTTAAGGCATACCCCTTCAAAAATTTTCGATTTTTCGAAGGTTCTGGGACTGGAACGAACGCTTGATTTTTCGATTGCTTATGTCTCAAAACGGATAAAAAACATAAATGTTGTGGGGGAAATGCCGGAATTCTACCTAAAACACGTGGAAAACCGATCTGGAATATTTCATTTCGTTGGTTTTTCATATGTTTTCATGTCTTCCCGACCTTTTCCGGGGCTGAAACTTGGCGGGGAATGTTTTTTTGCATCGAGGAAGAAGTAGTAAAAATTCCAGAGCCCTAGCTCAAAATTCATTTTTTCGCAAATTTTTTAAGGCATACCCCTTCAAAAATTTTCGATTTTTCGAAGGTTCTGGGACTGGAACGAACGCTTGATTTTTCGATTGCTTATGTCTCAAAACGGATAAAAAACATAAATGTTGTGGGGGAAATGCCGGATTTC
Organism: Ectemnius continuus; assembly: GCA_910591665.1. Classification (NCBI taxonomy): domain Eukaryota; kingdom Metazoa; phylum Arthropoda; class Insecta; order Hymenoptera; family Crabronidae; genus Ectemnius; species Ectemnius continuus. The sequence goes on from OU342861.1 coordinate 14,981,544, forward strand.
TACCTAAAACACATGGAAAACCGACCTTGAATATTTAGTTTTTAAGGTTTTTCCCATGTTTTCATGACTACCCGACCTGTTCCGGGGCTGAAAATTGGTGGGGAATGTTTTTTTGCATCCAGGAAGAAGTGGTAAAAATTCCAGAGCCCTAGCTGAAAATTCATTTTTTCGCAAATTTTTTAAGTGGAAGTCAAAGCGAATTTAATAATTCTTTCAGTCAACGGATGACTTTTGGATCCTACAGTACTGATAAAACTACCTTAACAATATTATTTTATCGTACTAAGTGAGACTTTAGTCTTCAAAGTCTCACTGGTCGGCTGCTATTCAATCTACAAGCTACGTCAGAGTTGTCTGCTCGTACCCACGTGCTCCGATCAAAATATAAACATATAAATGTGCGGACAATCGGAAGATTATTCTTCAAAGACAAAAAATAAATATTGCGTGTGAAATATTTTGGCATTTGGCGGTGTTACACAAAATGTTTTGCTGGGGAAGTGAGAAATAAGTTATAAATTCTCAAGAAACGCGCAGCATAACCTTCATGTGAAACCAGATGCGTTATTTTTTGATAATCCCTGTACTGTAGAAGCTCCAATTTAAGTCTGCTCGTTTAATATTAGAGTATCTGTTATGATAGGTATATGATCCTGTGATACCGATGTTATTAAGTTTGTGGAAAGTAAAGATTTTCTTTATAACCTATTTCTAAGCGTCAATGACACAAAAGTTCGCCTTACTTTTGTAAGATTTCTGTGATTGATCGTGATATTAGGTACCATAGTCAAATTTCCATAATCTAATTTCTTCCTAAATATTCGAAATGGAAGGCGGCGAGCCTGTATCGGCATTTGCCATGTATGCACAGAAACGTAAAAGTCAAAAGACTTCAACAAATCCAAAGAAACTAAAAAAGAGACATGTGTCAATATCGAAAACGCCAGCACAGCAGAGTAATGTAGTGCCAGGATTGAAGGTGTCTACTGACAAAAAGAATCAACTGAAACCTAATAAAGTGTCTGTGGCAACCGGAATACATATCATGAAGAAGAACATGATGTCCAAAAAGGGTATCCCATCTATTACTATCAAGAAGAAGAAACCTAGGAAGCGGGTTAACAGAAAGGCAAACCATCCAACAATGCAGATTCATCAGAACAATAATTTGCCAAAGGTCACCTTGCCTGCTGAAGCAATGACTAATAACAATACTGCATCTAAAAGCAAAGTTAACATATTGCCAGTGAAGCATATTACCACAAAGAAACAAAAGTCTCAGAAAAAACAGAAGCAGGGTGCTGCTAATGCTGGTGTACTACCAATGTTCAATTCACCCTTGGATTATCAGGTTTCTAATGGTAATCAAAGTGAAAATCCATTGGAGACTAGCCGGAACATGTTCCAATGGTTGATACATCCACTCAAAGTTGATGACTTCTTCCAGTAATTATATATTATGATCAATATTTATCAATAAGTGTTTGACATAAATCTATTCCAATTTTATTGTTAATTTATTTGCTTCTAGGCAAAACTGGGAGAAGACACCGGTGCATATAAAGAGAGGTAGGCCTAGTTACTATAAATTTTTAATGTCTACACGCTTGTTGGATAATTTACTACGTGAATCGTATATTGCATTCACGAAAAATATCGATATTACATCGTATACAAATGGTGTACGAGAAACACATAATCCGCCCGGTCGTGCGCTACCGAGTGTTGTGTGGGATTATTATTTAAATGGGTGTTCAGTGAGAATGTTAAATCCGCAGACGTACATACCAAAACTCCACGCTCTAAACGGTAATTATAAATAGTAATTATGTTTATTGTAGTAGAAATTAAAACGCAATCCCTAAGCTCTGATATCACACAATGGAAATATTTGCAGCGACCCTGCAAGAGTTCTTTGGCTGTTTCGTTGGGGCGAACTCTTATCTAACACCCCCTGATAGTCAGGGTTTCGCACCCCATTACGATGACATCGAAGCCTTCATACTCCAAATTGAGGGTAAGAAACGCTGGAGACTCTATAAACCGCGTACCGAGGACGAGTATCTATCGAGGTTCTCCTCGAAGAATTTTGATCAGTCCGAAATCGGTGAGCCGATCTTGGACACGGTAGTAAACGCCGGAGATCTCTTGTACTTCCCACGTGGTACGATTCATCAAGGAGAAACTATCGACGATACGCACAGTCTTCACATAACGCTAAGTGTGTACCAGAGGAACAGCTGGGGTGATTTCCTCGAGAGATTGGTGCCCGAAGCTTTGAAGAGCGCGATTAACTCTGACGTCCGATTCCGTGAGGGTTTGCCTATGGGTTATTTGAGGCATAGCGGATTCGTGCACTTGGGAAACCCAAGCGCTGAAAAAGTGGCGTTCAAAGAGCACGTGAAGAACCTCTTCTCCAAGATAATAGATCATATAGATATCGACAAGGCCGCAGATTGCATGGCCAAGTGTCAGATGCATGATTTTCTACCGCCGGTTCTTACTGACGACGAAAAAGAATGTTCCGTGCTCGAGGACGGTGAGCAATTGACTGGTAATGGGGTGGTCGAGAATCGCGTTGAAATAGAACCCGATACGAAGATACGGCTGGTTAGGTCACACTGCGTAAGGTATGCTGGCACTGAATGTTTTTGCATGGCAGAAATGAAGTCATTAATTTCGCCCTGAATAAAAAGTTTGATTGAAAAAATTAGATTGGTCGAGGAAGAAAACGCGTACAGGATATATTATTCAACGGAGAACTCCAAGGAGTATCACGAGTACGAGCCCCAAATCTTAGAAATAGGCAACGAGTTCGTACCTGCAGTTACAGAATTAATACTGCGATATCCAGAGTTTATTCGGGTGGAAGATTTACCGATCGAAGGGGAGGATGATAAGGTAAATTAGCCGACAGAAGGGATGAAGCCTTGATTAAACGAAATGCTAATGAAATTTAATTTTTCTGGCAGATACAAATCACGAAAGACCTCTGGGAGAAGTGTATCTTAGTTACCGAAGATCGCTTGAGCGTACTGGACTGATTTTATATTTTTAATAATAAATAAACCAATAAATAGTCGAAGTTATTATGCATATACATTATTTACCAGATCACTCCTGACTTTTTATTGTCACACTCCTTTACAATTCACACTGAGACTTGTTTATTTCGCAAATATATATTTTATCGCACATAGCATAGACGAGATCCTTGACGATTTTCAATTGGACTAAAACCATTTCTAGTTTGCAGTAGATAGATTTGTACATATCACGAGTGCACCAGGAAAGGCGATGATAATTCTGTTCGTTCTCATTGTATAAAAAGAGACAACATATGAAAGATGTGTAAATGTTCTCGAAATAGAGTACCTTTATCAGAATGATATGGTATTCTTCTGGATATACACCTCAGGTGTATATAAATGACAAGAGGAAGTTCAACGCAACAATTATTCGATATGATATCTAATTTCTAGTGGAAATCTGTATTAGGAGCTGCCCCAATCCTGTCCTCAAATCTAACACTCAAGTCAAAAGACACACAATACTTTAATTAGGTCGACATCAACTGAATCTTAATATTAATGAAGCTAACATTATACCTTTCAACTCTTACGACGCACGAACTAAGAAAATATGAATGGCAAGTAACTTTTGTGGCGTGTTTATTAAATAATTTACTCTACCAGTCTGCATCAGTTGGCCTATGATTTTACCAAACCAAATTGTTATTTTTTATTTGGCCGGGGAATTGTTAGTCTCGCATGAAATTCGCGCAGCTGCCCCTGGGTCAGTCAATTATATATACAAAAGTACAGAGTTACATGAAAATATCATCGAACATTTTCCTTAAGACACTTTGTTAGTAAGGAATCCACGAACAGCAAGTGGGAAACATTACTTTTTTACCCTTAACTTGTTACTACTTCTTCTCGACATTGCGATGTGGTCTCGTTGCCGGCCGAACACGTACTCCACGTAATCGAGGTAGCCATCGTTGTCCAAGTCGTCCTCTTCCAATACTCGATCTATTAATTCTTCGAAATCATCATATCATAATATTATTGTCAAGGCTTAGGGCAACTGAGGCATTAAGTATCCCCAAACCAGCATTTGTTTACATACCAACAATCAATGGCAGATCATATTGGTTTAGGTCTTTCATTTGCTCTTGATTCTCATCCCGCTCATTATCGGCGTGTATATTATCGTGCAGGGTATGCTGAAGCGCGTGCAAAAGTTCTAGACCGTCCAGTTTCGTATTATTGTCGTGGTCGTGCACTCTGCAATTAGTAATTTAGTGGAACATCACAATCTTTATATCAAGTGATCCTGAGGGGAACATACTTGAAATAATAGAACTCGATCTCCTGCTCGGTCATCTTGGAGAAGTCGAGCTGCTCTGCCATAGGTCCCATGTCCTCTTTCAAGTGACTATAATAATAAATAAATCAAAGTGAAATCGGCTGGAGGCATAACAATTATTGAACGATCTAAAAGGTATTATATTGCAAGGGCTGTCAATAAGCGTTGGTATCGAAGTGAAGCATTATACTATGGAGAATTAATGAATCGAACTAGCAACGCTCCCGGGAGCATGAAATTCCGAGGGAGTGAGGTGAGGGGCAGCCCGATAAATAGCCGCCTGTAATAAGAATAATTCGTATAAGCGGGCAAAAAGTGTCACGCACGGTTTGCGCAATAAATGTGAAATTCTATGACGCTGATCATAATAATGCAAATCTAATCGGGTCCCGCTTCGCTATGTATAAGCGGCCGGAGAGAGAGAGAGAGCGCGCGCGCATAATGGGCGAATTTTCACAAGCCATTTAGCGCATAAATTATGATAAGAATAATTTATGCCCCGGTGGCCGGCTGCGAAAAACGCCACGTGCAATTTGCACAATGACTGCCGGGCGAACGTGTAATATTTTGCATCACTCATTAGAATGGAAATTTAATGAGTTATCCTATACATACGGGCGGCGGCGGTACGCTCCGCGAATTCTATGGGATTACACGGGAAATCCGATGAGTAAATCGCGGTAAGAATAATTTATCTCTATTATGAGTGCTGAGCGCGACGCGCATTAAACTCGTTCCCGGTGAATGTGATACGATCTTTGTTGCACCGCGCGCTCGAGGGATACCAATCCGTATTCAGTGGGGAAACCAAACTGGCAAAAAGCAATTGAGCGAAAAAGCCGAAAACGATTAAATACCATTAATAAAACGAATATCAGAACAAGACTAACGTTGCATCTTGGAGGAGCTCGGCGTCCTGGGTGATCTTAACATCCTTCTGCGGGGAGTAGTGGTGATGGGAGGCTGGACTCCTCGGATGATGTGGTCCACGAAGTCCGCTCGTAAGAGCGAGGCACAGGGTCACCAAAAATATCGACAACATCTGTCTACTGGAACTCACAAGATTTCCACGCTATGACTTTGTCACGGATCTACTTTCATCCGAATTTTTAACCGAGATTTCGAAGCTCCCCGTATCGTCGCACGAGTGACTCTCATCCCGCATGATCGGCAAAATCTAACTCGCATAAAGCCTGGCCAATCCTTCAGGAGGGGAGTGCATTTTTTGCGAGTGAATGTGGAGCACGCGTTGCGGATGCATGAAACGGAAGGAAAGAAAGAGGGAAAGAGTGGAGAGAGATGCAAATTTAGCGCGGCAGTAGGAGGAATTCGTCGCGTCGCCGGGTGACAATAGGACCTGCTGGGATAGACTCTCTCCCAGTAGGATCGGGTGTTCGCTCTCTCTTCTGGGGGTCGAAACACCCCCTTGGCTAGCGACAGATGCGTGGTAGAGGGGGTCCCGGTAATTATTATGCGATTACCCACAAGCCCATTGATTTAGATTGGACCCCGGGGGGCAGAGCCCACGAGCTAGGGCCCATCTCAGAATTTGCTACACGCCACTTGCTGGAGTCTCCTACTCCTACTCCTAGTATCCTCTCCTCCCGAACCTTTCTTTATTTCCACTTTTCCCTTGCTCCCTTTACTTTTCAAGATTTAATACATACTATTTCAATCTTGTATTCTGGACAATTCCACGAGAATAATAATTGAAATTTATTTAATCAAATTAATCAGATGAATATTTACGGAATTATGTGGAGAATAAATCTTGCAGTAGATAGCAAGATAATCAGGGAATGAGTGAAATGAAATCTGTAACTGAATTTGCAATGGGAACTATATTGAGTGAGGAAGTCGGGAAGGAAAAGGCGATGGAAGGCCTATCAGTGGCGATAATTACCGAGCATATTTGTTGTCGGGTGAACAGCAGGGCACAAGTGTGTGCAGAGCAAATGGTTGTAGGTGTTAAAAGAGAGGCAGGAGAAAGACAGGGAGAGAGAGAGGAATCCGGGGTACTTAGGAATCAATTTTATATGGGCTTACGGCGGTCGAGTGCAAATGCATATGTTGAGGGGATTCCCGAGGGGTTTCCGATGCAAGTGGACCCCCCACGGGTTTACCGGCACCCTCCACCAGAACCAAGTGCACCCTCCGCTCGCTCCCCTTTTCGCGGACTGGTGTCGAAATCTATAAATAATTTATATCATTTGGTCCATTCAACGAGAGAGAGAGCCCATATGTACCTGTGTCGACTTACAGGGGACCTACGATCTCGAGCTCCAGATTTCACTTGCAGGGGTCGCGCACTCCTCGCTAAGAATCTCAAATCATAGAGTTGTTGTTCGATCTTCCCGATAACGGGGTCCGAAATTACACTTCGATTCTGACAAGTGTTTGTGCAGTGGTCACCCATTATTTTTGTTCTAATGATATCCCAGTTAAATTGCAACTTCCCCCGACAAAAACATTATGTGTCACTCGTTGAGAAATACTAGCAATAATTAATATTGAAGAATAAATTATTAAGGATTCGGCATTTGGGAAACTTTGGAAAAGTCGTTCGTTTTAAATTCTCTATTAATTCTATGAGGGGATGAAAGTTGTCCGGAGCTGTCACTGCACAAATAACACTGTTCTATTGAAAGAGGAAATCGGAGACGGTGTCAGTTTGTAGAGAGGCATTCGAACGTCCCGCGAAACCGTGTATCCGTAGCTATCGTGGCGCAATCTCCGCCAGGGGTGAATTCCACCCCCTCCACCGAAGCACTCGGCTTCACTCGGCATAACCTACCAACTCCCTCGCGTACTCGCAACCCTGCTGATACGCCGCTAGTATTCTCAAATGGAGACGGACAAATATCGGGGGAAAGGATTGGAGCAGCCCTTTACCTGGCCTCGTTCAACCCCATCCTGCTTCGAACACAACCCTTGGTAGACGAGTAGCTCGATCTTTCTCTCGATTTCACACTCTCGATCACTTGCCCGGTGTTTTCGAGTCGGCTGCTTCGCTCGCGCGACTCTTATCGACGTTTTGCCGCACGGGGCTTGCGTGGTCCCCGAGTTGCTCCATTAGCCATCCTGAAATTTGAGCGGGAGACTTCGTTTTTCTAGCCCTATTTTTCCCCGGCTCAATAATTCATGCGACAGACCTCCAATGACTTTCAAATTGCTCTTTAAACATTTGGAGTTGCGTTTTATACAGTGAATTATTCATAGTAATTTTTAACTGCAAAAAGTCGGTTGTATAATCATATATTTCTAATGAGATGGTATCTAGCTCATTCGAGGGAAGGAAATATTCTCTGTTTCATTATATTATATTCACTGCTTTTCTTGTGCCGAATGCCAGAAATGAAGCTATTAAACCTAGAATTGCCAGTGTGGTAGAGACGCACTGCTAGGTTCATTACCATTTTGAGAACAATTAATAGAAATGAATTTAATTCCGGTTGAGGCTGCGTTTCGATTAAAATAGAAAATATTCCGGAGACAGAGTTTAAAGGATTTCCATGTCGATCATCTGTATCCATTTCTGCCGCTTGGCAATTCGAGTTGCTGGATTGGCGTTGCCGAATTTTTGAGGAAGCTACCCGCTGGAGAAACAGAGGGACACGCGTAAAAAAAAGAGGGGAAACTTTTCCCGGGGGACTAGGAGAGATACACATATCCAGGATACAGGGAGAGTTCAGGAGCGCGCGCGAGAGAAAAGCTCTCGGGTTCATCCCTTGCGCGGAGGGATGTAACAAGGGCGAGGGGCAGGCGGCGAGGGAGGAGGACGCTCGTATCTGCCGGATGAGCGAGGAGGAAAGAGAGCGAGGAGGAGGAAGCGGAGTCGAAACGAGAGAGGTTTTCGAGCAGCGAAAGAGAGCGAAAGAGAGCTAGCCCCGAGAGAGGGTGGGGGGGCGGCGGGGGTTGTGTGTGCGTGTTCGAGGGCGAGATCCAGCGAGCGCGAGCGCGAGTGAGAGAGGGTGGGTGGGTGGGAGGGAGAGCAAATGGGATCGGGAGGGAGAAAGATGAGTTGGAGGCTGGAGTGGTGCGACTGGCACGGATAGAGAGCGAGGACGGATGGGTCTCCGGTTGCCATGGCGACCAGCGTAGCCTAAAGCTATGCTTTTATTGATTCCAAGCCGCAAACAATGTACAGGAGTGGATGTTTCGCTCTGTCCTATCTTTCTCTCACTCGGGCTCTCGCGTTCGTCTGGATACAGTGAGGTATTAACGCACCCCGAAATACCGATACCCATGGGCACGTGCCCCAGAAAAGCGGGGCCACTACACGACAAGACCTTCCATTAATTCCTAGGATACCCTCTCCTAGGCCACTTCATTCTCTATTAGCGACTACCCCGCTACTCCTCTTTCCCAGGAATCCCACTGATTCCCCGGCCTCGCGACAATCTCCCACTTATGCTAATCGAGACGATCCAGAATAAAATTCAATCCGCCACCAGAATATTTTAATTCTATTGTAATATTATTTATATAGATTAGATGGAACAAGAATTTGAAACGTCTAGTAATGTTAAAGTGAAGAAAACACAAAGGGAACTACAATAGATTGGGAATAAGTCGATTGGTAAGGGAGACCCAGTGTAGCGGCTGATCACAGCACGATTATACTACTTACGCCAGCCTAGTCTTCGATTCTACTACTTAGATGCCTCCACTAGAGGGGCTAATTATAATGTAAGGGATTTTTGATGAAGTTATTATTGTATGAATTCGTAGTTGAAAGATCACTTATTTACCATGAAAGAGCAAAGATTGATAGAGCGAGCAATGAGGTGTTAGGGTAAACTCGGGGAAATTTCAAGACGCATCTCGATAGCGCGAAGTAAAATCATATATTCCCACGTTCCTACGTGACTAGCAATAATTCTGGCGGCGACGAAATTGCCACATTTCGCAGAAAATTGCGCGGCATAATTTTGATTTGTTTCCGTGATTCGACTCCCACTGGCAGCTCTACCATTTCGGTGTCATTGATATGTAAAGTATAAATTCGAACGAATGAGATTTCGGCCAGTGAGTTCCGCCAGAGTTCTATCCAACGATGAATTATGCGCGGCTTCCCCCTTCCGATATCTCTTGATTGGCTTCTAATAATTCTTCGATCTGCTATTGGCGATTATATTATTTACCCAGGAAATTGATAAGGCTCCCTTTGGTATTAGAATGAATGAAAGACGGAAATAAAAGGGTATGTGCGAGTGGTAAGGTCGACAATCTGTCGCGATGGCAAACTTGCGGGAGGCCGACGAAGCCACGTGCAGTCTCACTGATAAGTCCCGCTTCCTTTCTCTCTTCAGTCCCGAGCGAGCCTATTCGCAATCGAATCAATAACAATGAACGGAACTATCGATGCGAAAGTTAGATCGCGATTGAGTTTTCTGCCCGATTACGGCGAAACGGGACCGCCCAGTGAGATCTCTCTCGATGAACGCTTTACCGCCTAGGGAATGCCCGCCGACCATTCATATGGCCTACGCCAACTCAACCAATTCTACTTTCCTCCGACTTGGAATACCTTCTCAAATCGGATTAATAAAAAATCATTCCTCTCTCTTATAATCATCCATGGATCACTATCAACAGTTAGACAATTGTTAAATTAGGAAATAGGATTCCTAGAATTATAACTTTAAAATGTAAAAAAAATGTAATTCTGATGAATCACGACGGAGCGAGAAGTTGATTAAGTGGAAATTATTACTAGAGATTACGGGAGAGTATTCATCTGCGAGTACTATGAATAAACTCACGGGGAGAATATCTCCTCAACTAAATTGTCCAACTATTGCCATTCTGCGGAAGGGTTGGGGCTCCGTTTTGCATAGCAGGGTGGAGGAACGAACGGTGTAATTCTCTCGCAGAGTAATCTCAAGTGCTCATTATTCCCGTCCTTTCCTGGTCAGTAAGATTCCCTTTGGTAGGGTCGTGCGGCACCGCAGTGCGAAGTGCTTTGAAGATAACTAAGAAATGAATGACTCTGGCAGTGTGCTTTGCGAACGGCGGGGCTACCGGTTGTTTCTACTAATCCAAGTAGCCACGGCTCGAAGGATGCTCTTGTGTTTCAAGGGCCGCCCTCCTAATTAGTTTTGCACGTTTTTAGTCTTTTAGGGACACGCGCCGCTCCTCTTCATTCAGGATCACAGAGATCCTCCTGAAATGGTCTCCCGCTAATGAGTACAGTCGAGATGAAGCGGCTAGTTCACTCAACAATCCTTCTCCCATTTGAAACGCCTAGTTCTTAGAGCAAAATAGACGCTTTTTATCTGAATCTAGTTGCGAGCTATATTTTTCTCCTTTTTTCAAACATTCGACAAACTGAGTACCATCGGCAGATGGGTTGTTTAGGCAGATCCGTTTTCGAAAGTGCTAAACCATAGTGAGAGTAACGGGGATTCAGACTAGGTTGGCAAAGCAAATGATGCAATCAACTTGGAAAACACGGTTTACGCATTAGCCAACAGGCTTTCACCTGGACAGAGGCCCCGGCTGAAATCAGGTCGCCGCTATTTTGAGAAGAGCGTAGTTTGCCAGTTAGCGCCGGGGCTTTTTTGTCATCATTCCTCACGTGTGGCACTGGCTCGATCGAGGCGTGTCGCATTCTGACGCATGAAAATGGCCCAAAGGGATGCGCCAGCCATGATCGATGCTCCATCCGATCGGAGTCTACCGAAACTGCCCGTCAAATAATATATTCATAGCTTCCGGATGGTTGAGCGCGCGACTCTCGAAATCCCCCGCTTCATCTACCCGCTCGCTATCTCTCTCTCCTTCTCTTCCTCGATCCCTTTTTTATTTGCCTCGCTCGAGCGCGTCAATCCACCCACGAATAATTACTCACATTTTCGGGACTTTCGATTTATTCCATCCCGACTGCGCTTTCCTGATTGATATCCTCCATTTTGCTTTATTAATTGAGCAGTCCTGCCTCCACAATTCAAACACTTCTCTCCCATTCCTTCCTACTGGAAGTTAGTTCGATGGAAGGCTAGTGAACTTTGCCAGGACTAAAAAGGCATTTTCCATCAGGGCTGCTCCTCCTTCGAGTCGATTCACGTTCGACTTGTAGGTGCGGTTTGTCGCGCGCGGCGCACGCTAAGTGCAAAATTATTTTAAAAATATTTTCTTAACCACGTTAGCCTGAAAACTGACCCGGAGCCGCTGCCGGCGCTGCGTAGGTGGATGGAGGAAAGGGTTTGCAAAGGATAAGAGAAAAAAAAACACGAGAGTGGGAGAGGATGAGAGAGAGAGGGAACTAACGAAAGCGGGTGGTCCCGAAAGGGTAGTCGACTGCCAGCAAAAAGAATTGGAGATGCCACAACGCGGTTTTCTGACTTGCCACGCTTTTTCAGCGAACCTCTTTTCCACTGGCTGAAGACTGCCGGCTCGGTTAGCTAGAATCTAGGGGAGCACCTTCTATAGGATAACACTTCGACGGATGACCACCAATCTTCGGCCAAACCTCTCCTACACAGCAGTTTATAATCGTGTGGCTGGAGTGTGAGGGCTATGCTGTTAACAAACTTCCAGCCGTCTGCGATCTTATGCTTAGCGGATCCCAGCTCAATTTAAACCATACTCTCCGAGCACATACAGCATTTCTCTCAGGTATTTTCATTTCGCCTATTTTATCTACAATTATTTACAGTGAATTTATATTACTGAATCCTGCTATTTGGTACAATTTTTATTGCCTTCACTGTTGATGTATTTGAAGATGATTGGAAAGATCGTAGATTGCTCATTCGAGGCCGATATCCGCAATCTACAAAGACTTTAGATCCTATTATGAGGCAATCCCACGTCACCCTCGAAACTAAACACCCCATGGTGATATTGCGTGTCGAAAATGATCTCGAGAGTCCTTGTCTAGGGGGAGAGAGCGTGCCGGTCAGTTTTTGCGTAAACAGGGATTTTTCGATTATCTCGGCGAGCAACAGATTTCGATAGGTTCTCGAGCTCCGCAGTGCTTTATATTTCAGGGTATTACCTGCACGCCCTTTACACACCTCCTCCATCGCACGTACTTTTAAACCGTGCACGCCAACCCACCCCTTTCCCATCCCCTCAGCCCCTCATCCCCATCGCTCGGCTCTCCGCGTCTCCGCCGCGCCGCACCGCGCCGCGCCGCGCCGTCCTCTCAGCCCACCGCCTCAACCCACTTCGATGCTTTTTACGGTGCGCTTTTCTCTTATTTTGAACCCTCCTCGTTGCTCCGGCCAAGAGTTTCCAGTCAGCGTTACGTAGAAAATGTTGAACTTGCTCGAGAGCTTTTTCGAGAAAAAAGCCCTGTCGCCGCCGCCGCCGCCGCCGTCGTCGTCGCCGTCGCCATCGCGCGCCACGGCGAAATGGCAGGGAAAATGTCGAACGAATTTATTGGACTTCCGCGAAAGTAAATTTCGAGCAAGCACACTTTGATCATCGCCGCCCATTAATCTGTTACCTTCACTAAAAGTAAATACTACATTGAATAAGAAGGATTCAAAGCCTTTGCGATATGCTCACTGCAGATGTTTTGAAGTAATCGGGGAATATGAAATACGAGTGGAAAGAATTTGTAATAGGTTTTGGCAGGAAGGCTCGACGTAAGACTATCCTTAAGCTCGATCAAAATACATCCCCGTCGAATAGTTAATTACTTCGATATCACGATCTTGTAGATGGCTGGCTGCTGCAACAGCCATGTACATTATATACAAGGAGGACTTATGATGGGGTTCCAATTTGCCGCGGGGCGCCGTCAGGCTGCGTTTAACAACTTTTTAATGGAGGCTTGGCGACCATCGTCAGCTCCCGCCGCCAACGTTGAAACGTTTATTCTAACGGGTGTCGTCCTCAAAATAACCCATCAAGCCTGCCCCGACAAATTAGTACTACTTGCTCGTGTAATGAATCTCCTTACACTTCCTAAGCCCCCTTCCGCTTTCACCCTCAACTCTCTAACATCTTTGTCATATTTGTATTTCTCTCCATCACGAATTCCTTCAAGGCTCAATGCCATTTCTCCACCAAATGAACATTGAAAAAAGATAAGAAACTTTCAAGATTCCTGTCAAAATTTCAGCTGTTCCTCCTTTCAATTACACTTCTCTTTTTCTTCGAGGGAAACTCTTCTAGATAAAAACGGCTCTAGTTTTCCTGGGGGATTGATAGAACTGGTTGAAAGACAAGGTAGAACTTGAGGATGAGGGGATTTTGGAGGGAGCGGCTGGGATGGGTGGGCCCGGACGAAATTGGAAATAAAATGTGACCTTAATCGAGTGACGAGTCGAGAGCGGATCACAACAAGGACCTCTGCTCCGCGCGTCGTGCATCGATCCCATTTACATCCCCGGAATCATAGCGGCCCTGCTGTTCCCTCGGCCGCCAGTGTTCGCTCTGTCCTCTCATACGTGCCGATCGATTCTTTCCGTACGCACTGGACCACGTTCCCAGATATATCCGCCCACATATCACACCCAATGCGTCTACGAGTACGAGAAACATTTCGGGAGATGAAAGGAGAGGCGTCGGGAGGGCAAGTAAAATTCGTTGGCCAAAGAGGAAGAAGCTCTGTCTCGATATCGATAGAGATGTCAAACAGGGAGAGAAAGAGAGAGAGGGGAGGCGGGGTAGAATTGGCCGAGTGAAATCAGGGGAGCGAGCCACAGAGCCGGGGAGAGAAAACTCGAAAGAGATTGATAGAAATCGAGGGAGAAAAAAGGATGGACCGAGCCAGATAGAGTGCGACTAGGGAAGAAGGACAGTTATACAGAGAGATGATAGAGAAACTCATATTCGGGGCGCAGGATTTACTATCCCTGATAAGTGGCAATGTTCCCGCTGGTCCTCCTACCCACAGATATCCTGCCGAGCGCTCTCAACCTTTGCCTTCTTTTTAGTTACCATTCTTCCATGTTCTCTGCTGTTTCTCCTTCGTTCGCTCCGCTTTCCTCTAATATTCCCTTTGTTCGCCATCCCCCCACGAAATCCCCTTCTTTTTGCTCCTACACTGTGGATCATCACTGCTTCTTCGTGCTTCTCCCAGGCCCTTTTTTTATTCGATTCTTTCTCTTCGCAATATAGCCAAACCTGCTGGCTCCTCAACTCCTCCCAGAACTCTCTGCCATCTCATCTTTTACTTCGCTTTTGCTTTGCCCCAGTTTCTCAGTCCTCCCATGGATCGCATTTCTTCTTACCTCACCGAGAGCTTCGACATTTCTGCTTCCTTACAGTTTCATAATTGCGAGTGAGCTTAATTCCTCCAAAGCAGTGTAATTCTAATGCTGACGCATTCTTTTTCCGATTATGGAAAAAATATGCAAAAATTGCATAAAGTGCGCCCCATCAGCAGACATGTTTTTTTCATGTGTTCCTTTCTTATTCTTCTATTAAAACGGTATATGTATACAGGAATCGCAGTAGCAGCATTCTGCTCTTTATGTCCGTCCATTCTCCCTCGTTTCTTCAATTGCGCGAAATTCCTCGAATTTCAGCAGGCACTGGCTGACACTCGTTCGATGAACCGTGTGCCTTCTTCATCTCTGCACCCTCTCTTCTCCTTCGCCCTGGCTTTCTCTTGCTCGGCATTTCACGCTTCACCCTCGCTCTCCCCATTTCCACGCGCTCGCTCGCATTCTCCGTGAGAGCGTGCTCACCTAGCAGCTAGCTGCCAGAGATAGCGCCTGCTCGCTCTGTCTTCTCTCCTCTCCTCTCTCCTCTCCCCTGCTCTGTTCCGCTCTGCTCTGCTCTGCTCTGCTCTGCTCTCGCAGCTCTCGTAATCGCATTTGACGTCGCTACGTTTTTGTTTCAGAGAGCGGCTACGTGACGCTGCCGCCGAGAACACGAACGAGATGCCCGCTCGACGGCGACGCGACGCTCTCTCCTGGCAAAACACGCGCTAGTGGAAAAACGAAGGCGCCGCCGCCGCCGACGCCGCGACTATGACGAACGTCAATGTATGTACACGAACACTCCACTAAAATGGAAGAAAGAGCTCGACACGCGCGCAGCTCTATAGTGATTGAGAGGTTGATGATGGCTACTGAGAGCGTAGAGAAAGCATTTTCTCTATTAGCCACTTAGAAAAGCTCCTTCCTTTCCCCGACGATTCGTATCAGCGATTTTCACCTCGATGCTGGACATCATCCTTTCCCCAACAGACCTCGCAACGCTTTATTGAGTTCTCCAATTCCTCGTCCTGCATTTTTCTAATAGGGGACTGCTCTAGATCGAACATTGAGCAAGAGAACTCAAGAATACATCTAGAAAAATGATAGTGAATTATTAGGAATTGTTCTGTCGAATTAATTAAAGCAGGGAGAAATCCCAAATAACTCGGGATTTAATAGTGATTGATGGAACTAGTAAGCTTTTCAGGGCGAAACTGCAAATCTAGCGAAGCACCGCAGATTCGACATTGTCCCTTAGGCTTTCAGTTGCCGGGCGCAGGACGCACCGCCGGCACGTGAACACTGTTCCCTAACAGAGTTATTATCGCTCCCTTTTTTCCCTTTAAATATCAAAGTGCTTTGATTGAGCGGTATAGGTCGCGGTTCGAACAAGCACTGGAATACCGTCAATTTACTGATTACACCTTGGGGCTCCGGGCCTCCGGGCCAGTAGTGCCAGAGTGCGTGCAGCCCGAACAAAAGTGTCCGGCGATTCGGCCGAAAAGTCAACGGCGACAGGATGACGACGGCACGTGGCAGCTCGGGCCGAGCGTATTCGCGACACGTGTCGCCGATAAAACCGCGTCAAAATATTGCTCGCTATTTGAATAGGCCAATTGCTCCAACTACCGCCTACAATACGCCCACCACTTCGCCGCCTGAAAAAAGCTCCTATTCATTCAAGTGGGCATCGCTTTAATGTCTCGCTTCCATTCTCCTGGTTAAGCAACTGCCTCGATCATTCTTTCAACCAGCCACGCGCATTTCAACCGAGATTCAATAATATTTGTAATATATAATATTATAGTAATCTATGAAAAATAGTCTGCCTGCTTGATTAATTGGGCCAGGATGAACTTAAGCCGGAGAAATCAGCGGAGCCTTTGCAACGATAAGATCATTTCGTTGGGAAATCATGTTGGCCTTTCTACACGCTGTCTCGGTAACGCAATATCCAGGTTTCCCTTCGAATCAAGCGGATCGAGCGACAGAAAGCAGACTGGCGCATTTCGGGCTCGGTTTCTTCTAGTTTGCCGGCAGGGAATCGAGATAAAGAGAGGAATCTGCGCGTGCAGGGCGGCATTACCGTCGCTGGCGAAGCGTGCGTCTTTGAGTAGGCGTTGCGCGTTGTTGAGGAGGTGGTGGAGGTGGTGGAGGTGGAGAAGACGTCCACGTTGAGGAAGCAATGGTGGCGGTGAACGAGAGCGAGAGGAAGCTGGGGGGAGTAGGAGCGGGGGTAGATCAAAGCCGGCGAATTTTCGATGCACTAGTCGAGGGTTGCAGGGTCGATCTGAAAAGCGGGCTGCTGCACACCATATCGGCGGGGCGTGGTCGAAATCTGTCACACTAGCCGCGAATAAACTATTCTCCCTATTGTCACTGATATAGGACCTCTTCTCCACCAAGTTCCACCTACTCTCTAATCAAGATCACTAAGCAACTCCGATCTTCATCCATTTCTATGTAAACATACCAAATTCTACTACTACAAATATTCCTGGAAAAAATATTAAATTTGTAATTAGCTCAGAATTAAGTCTATATTGATAACACTGTTAATTTCATGGCAGGAATATGTATTCCAGGATCCTAAAGAGAGTCAAAGCGCTCGAACTTTTGACCTCGAGCGTGTCATCGGAAATCAACATCCCTGTACGTGTGGCGATATGTGTGTTAGCGCGCATGTGTCGGATTAGGAAATTAGTGGGCGGTTTTCCCATATGGCCGAAGAATAATCGACGCACAAAATCATGCGCCGTACTTTCGATCGGCGCCAATCTTTCGGTTCGCGTTATTCAAGTATCCGCAGATAATTTCATCCTGAATTAGGAGAGGTTTAATTTTGCCGTGGAGTAATTAAGATGGCCTGAAAAGCGGTTGAGTGAAAGTCAAGAGATCAGTGGCGTGAAGATCGAGGGGGAGGATTCAGGTGGAGTTTGAACCTGACGCGTTATCGATGCGAGGATAGATGGGGCGGTCAAAGTGCCCTCGAGTGAAATCAAAGAGAGGCCTCCGCTGCATATGGTGCGCGCACCGATATCGGCCAAGTCGGCACGCGGGAGTCGCCGTAAGATATTAATCTAATCCGCCGCACGATCTATCCTCCCCTTCCACCGGCAGCGGCACCGGCGCCGCCAGTCACCAGGACGCAGGATATCGACGAATTAGATCGGAGAGGCTGGAAGCCGCGCACAAACAGCGGTTTGACGTTACACTCGAGCTCACGTCCACTTGAAATTCTCGCTACACTGAAACCTGTGTGCATGCATTATAAAAAGATATCGCTTTATCGAATTGTCCCTTTCGCCGACCTCGCTCCCATTGTTCCACCACCCACACAACTTTCCCCCATCCTACACTTCTGCCTCGCTTCCTCGAGCCATTAGCTATTGTGCTTTTAATCCTCACTAGATATTCCTCAACCGTGAATTCCACTCGCTTTTCTCCACATTGCTTCCACTGCCCAGACAAATTTGGCAAAAACTCCTATGCATTGTGTCTTGCCAGTATGTTCGGACTTTGCTTCTTTGTGCTGCTTGCCATGTTTTCTCCGCTAATTTCCGTATTATGAGATTCTATGAAATTAATAATAGAAATAGTAGTTACTGGACTCTATGTTTTTATGTTTAATAAAGATGTCCTGATTCTGTTTGTCGACTAGAAATAGTTTGGAGACCTAGTCGAGGTTGGTATTGAGTGGAGGGTGATAGAATCGCGGCGGGTGATGGGAACGGTCCCCGAAACGCGTAATTACCGGTCGTGTATAAAGGAGCGGGTGCCTAGAGGAAACCTCAGTGGGGAGGTTTCCGACCTCGAATTGGCCGGCTTTCAGCGTACGTAGGTAAGTACGTAGGTCGGCGGTCGAAAGAGAGGCGGCCAGTTTTTTGGACGCCGAAATTGCGGACCCCGCGAAAGCATGGCACGCGTGCCTGGGCGTTCTGTTTTCGCCTTCCTCTCAAAGAGACCGAATTACTCTCCCTCCCTACCCTACCCTGCCCTTCTCGCTCGCTTCTCTCTCACCTCGCCCACCCTTTTATCACGCGCTCTCCCACCATATCCACCTTTCGCTCCACGCGCAAGATAAAAGACGAATCACCCAATTCTACGCAACCACCCTGGAATATAAAAAAAGTACGCTATAATTTGTCGATTTTCCAAAGATCCTCGGACTTTTGCGAACGGTGCATAAATCCACTGTTTGTGTATTAAAACGGATAGAAAACGTGAAACCAGTGGCAGAAATGTCGGAATTGTCCGGAAAACACAAGAAAACAATACCCTGAATAATAAATTTCGTCTGATTCTGTCGGTTTTTCCCATGTTTTTCATACTCCCCGACCTTTCCCGGGGCTGAAACTTGGTGGGGAATGTTTTTTTGCGTCGAGGAAGAAGTAGTAAAAATTCCAGAGCCCTAGCTCAAAATTCATTTTTTCGCAAATTTTTTAAGGCATACCCCTTCAAAAATTTTCGATTTTTCGAAGGTTCTGGGACCGGGACGAACGCTTGATTTTTCGATTCCTCGTGTCTCAAAACGGATAAAAAACATAAATGTTGTGGGGGAAATGCCGGATTTCGACCTAAAACACATGGAAAACCGATCTTGAATATTTGATTTCAACGGTTTTTCATATGTTTTTATCACTTCCCGACCTTTTCCGGGGCTGAAACTTGGTGGGGAATGTTTTTTTGCATCGAGGAAGAAGTAGAAAAAATTCCAGGCCCCTAGCTCAAAATTCATTTTTTCGCAAATTTTTTAAGGCATACCCCTTCAAAAATTTTCGATTTTTCGAAGGTTCTGGGACCGGGACGAACGCTTGATTTTTCGATTGCTCGTGTCTCAAAACGGATAAAAAACATAAATGTTGTGGGGGAAATGCCGGATTTCGACCTAAAACACATGGAAAACCGATCTTGAATATTTGATTTCAACGGTTTTTCATATGTTTTTATCACTTCCCGACCTTTTCCGGGGCTGAAACTTGGTGGGGAATGTTTTTTTGCATCGAGGAAGAAGTAGAAAAAATTCCAGGCCCCTAGCTCAAAATTCATTTTTTCGCAAATTTTTTAAGGCATACCCCTTCAAAAATTTTCGATTTTTCGAAGGTTCTGGGACCGGGACGAACGCTTGATTTTTCGATTGCTCGTGTCTCAAAACGGATAAAAAACATAAATGTTGTGGGGGAAATACCGGAATTCGACCGAAAACACATGGAAAACCGATCTGGAATATTTTATTTCAACGGTTTTTCATATGTTTTCATCACTTCCCGACCTTTCCCGGGGCTGAAACTTGGTGGGGAATGTTTTTTTGCATCGAGGAAGAAGTAGAAAAAATTCCAGAACCCTAGCTCAAAATTCATTTTTTCGCAAATTTTTTAAGGCATACCCCTTCAAAAATTTTCGATTTTTCGAAGGTTCTGGGACCGGGATGAACGCTTGATTTTTCGATTGCTCGTGTCTCAAAACGGATAAAAAACATAAATGTTGTGGGGGAAATGCCGGATTTCGACCGAAAACACATGGAAAACCGATCCTGAATAACGAATTTCGCCTAATTCTGAGGGTTTCTTCCATGTTTTCCATAGTTCCCGACTATTTCTGGGGTTGAAATTTGGTGGAGAATGTTTTCTTGCATCAAGCAGACGAAAGCCGTTATGATTCGGAATAAGTTGCCTCGGCTCTCGCACTGGTATATACATATAGCTAAGTAACTACTTGGCGCGAGACTCTACCAAGTCTCCTGATGCCACGCTCTTCTCTATTGTCCGTAAGTCGACACCGTTTTCTCCTACAATCCGTGCTAGCAATGTGCGACAATGATTGACTGAACTAAAATATGTACTTTTGGGGACACTTTAGGTATCGATGACTTTTCACAGAAGTTCTGATGCGTATGAAGCCTTGAGTTTCGGACAATAAAACAAGAGCGATAGTGATAGGAGGTGGGGATGGTGGGTGGAATACATGACCAGGAAAATATTCTCTGTAACTATGTAACTGCGTTACCGAGAGCCTAATGCAGTATGTAGTTGCACTCCGACGTGCCTTGGTATCGCATTAAACGTAAATAAACTGGCAACTTTTAATGCTTTTAATGAGTTTTAAGGCGGGAAACAGTTTAGTGTGTTGCGGGGTTGCTGGTTCCTTCCGGTGGAGCGAATTTTATCGTTTCGGCGGGCGAGCAGCAAACTCGTGCGACATGTTCGCAGCCCCAAAATTAAAAGGCACTTCGGGAGGCTCTACTTTGAGGAAGCTTCGCTCCATGAAGCAGTGATACTTTACCGAAAGTACTGCAAAATTGATTCGTCGAAACGCGCGGAGTTAAAATGCATCGAGTTGCGTAAATACTCTGTCATTACCGCACTCATTAACCTATTCCCCGTTTACGCGAGCGATGCCAATTCCCAGCGTAACGCGCATTATTTTAATCGTATGTTAAATACGTCTGATTATGAAGATTTTGCTGTATGAAGAGTGATTAATTGGATTTCGTTGAAAATTCAACCGCCGGATTGATATTACTCCCCGTTATTCGATGCCATTCTTTTAGCATTCTCGATATTTCCAACATTACCATGGAACATTTGTTGCTCTTACTAATTGCATACAATGACGAAGCTACTTTGTTCTCGTACATTGCTCGTGGAATAATTGGGAGGGTGAATTGGCTTGACGAATCTCTATCGGAATTGAGATGTAAGGGAAGGCCGATGCCGCGCACGACCCAGTTATGCCAGGGAGGACTAACGAATTGATTTCTGGCGGTCGAACAACCGGCGGAAAGAGGAAGCGGTGACCAAGTTCTTTCGCCCGGCAGCGAGAGCGAAGTTCGAAGACATCCATGCGGAGGGTTGAAACTTTCGGCCCCTCTTGCTCGTCCTTTTCTCCGATGTTCCGCTCGCCATACACCCCCTGTTCGATCTCACCCCTCGGGCAACCAAGAACCTCCCTCCTCCTCTTCCCTCACTCTCTCTCGGCCTGCCGGCTCCTTCGAACTTGCTACGGAGGGTTGGATAGCAGGCGAGGGCGTATAACGTAGACGAATCGAAGAGCTCGAGGGGAAGAAATCGTCGAGGAGCTCGATGCTGCCTGCCGGCTGCCGGCTGCCTTCGCAGTAGACACGCCTGAGATCCTCCACTACCGTATACCAGAATTGCCTAAGCAACTGCAGAAAGTTCATCGAATTCAAACTACTTTCTACTTTCAAAATTCAAGCGTACACTTCCAATTAAAAATCTTTATTAAAAACCTCAAAGAAATCTTGAAGAACTCCAGCCAAGAAAGTAGAAGTTGCGATAATAAATGAGTGACTGATCATAATAAAAGGGATAAGCTGGTGTAGTTCTCATTGGCTTGGAATAAAAGGTGCAAGCAACTCTATTAATCTAGGGCGATAATAGAGCCGGTATTTAATCTAGGATAATGTGATAGCATTCGGTACATATTGCCTCGTCCCGAATAATCGCTTCGTCAGCAGAACACCATGTTGTTATTTCGATGAAGCCCTCGCGCCTTGCGGGAAACGAGGGTGGAAAATGAGCAGGTGGGATGAGTGGGGTGTGACGAGCGGGGGGAGGGTTGGGGGTGGATGGTAGACGAATCTTGGAAGGGTTCGAAGGGTGGTGACGGGGCCGAGGAGGAGCAAGAAGAGAGCGACCACACGCGCGTCTGGGAGATCTTTCTCGGATGGAATTTCGAAGAAAGTGTCTCGGCAGACTTGAGATATAGGGGGCGCGTGAAATACGTACAAAGCAAACTTCAACGCATCAAATCCCTCCTCAAAGGTTTACACGATTTTCTTCCAGCATTCTGACAATCTCTATTCTACATTTTCGAAATGCGAATAACAAATTCAAACACGGGGTAAAAATACGGGAATCCTAGAGAAAGATCATTCGAGCAAGTAAGTAGATTCGGTTTGGGGCTGATCGGAGCGAGAAACAAGGTGTCAGGCAAGCGAGTATCGCCCTGCTATCAGTACCGAATGCAGAATGCATGAGAGGCGCGCGAGTTACGGCGTCGGAACAAAAAGGCAACGTGAAACCGGTCGCGGGGGTGTGGTGGCGTGGGGCGCGAAAGGGGTGACAGAACGGTGCATCACAAAGGGGGACACGTGGTGCCAAGGGAAAAGGGCACGGCAAGAATGGCCGTGTCTGCGGTATGTAGATTGGGCGGCGGGTGCGGGTGCGGGTGCGAGTGCGCGCCGGCGACGAGCGCGTACACCACGTCTGTCCTCCTCTTACTGAATTACAAATCACCGAAAGCCGCCTCCACCCTCATCCAGACCACCCATCCTCCCTCCCTCCCTCCCTCCCGCCGCCGTGCCGCCCGTCCGACGCCGAATTACAAAGGCTACTGAAAATTCCTATGGCCAAGAATTCAGCTGACGGGCCCGCCGCCGCCGCCGCCGCCGTTCATACACGCGGACAGCTACACTTTCCGTAGATGATCTCGCCGGCGAAAGTTAAGCTCATTAAGGGACGGTATATTTCACTTGATTCAATTCTACTTGGTTTCACCCTTCCAAGTCACGCAGATGGGTTTCAATTAGATGGCCAAAATAGCGGTCATAATCTAATATCATCCACGGGATTGTGTAAACGGCTAGCTGTACGAATGCCGGAATGAGGGCAAGGACGTAATTTTGGGGAGCGAGATCAATGGCAGTTCTACGCAAGTAGAATGCGAATTCCAAAGACTATCGTACTATTAACTGCTTTTCCCAGTTGCTCAACTAAGAAAGCTGCGAAGATAACTATCTGGTACTAAAGTAGAGTATCGCAGGACAGGTCGAGTATTGCGGATGGTGAAAAGTTGGCTTGTGCGCGGCAATCAAACACCGAAAAAAGCGGGGAAGAATTAGAAAAGCTCTTTCGCTGGCGGATAATAAAAAGGAGTGGAGGAGAGAGCGTACTGAAGCGTGGTCGCACGGGGAAGGAAGAGGATGGGTGTGCGGGTGTGCGGCGAGGAGGGGTTGCACGTCTCTGACGGAGGTACACGCGGCCGGCGAAAGCGGGATGAACAACGGGACGGGGAGAAGCGCTCCAAGAAGAACAAGACGAAGGGAAGAAGAACGAGCGTAGGATAGCTTGTGCCGGTGCCGGTGCCGCGAGTATTCCAGGAAGGAGGACTGCTGATGATGAGCAGTGACGAAGAGAGCGAGGAGAGGAGGATGCTGCCGGTGGACGGTGCGCGAGGGAGAGCAGTGGAAATATAGACGAACGTACAAATTCGACTTGCCTTGTATTGGTGAGCACACGTAGCGGCGTGCAGAGGGTTGGAGAGGGAGAAGGAGGGAGAGTGAGTGAGGGAGCGGCGGGATGGTGGTGTGTGTCCTGGAAAAGCTGGATAGCAGGGCGGAAAGAAAATCGCTGGCAGGCTATTTTCCGGAGGAATTTTTATTGGGTAGCATGCCCGCCATCTTGCCGGGGGCGAAGGGATGCTCGGGGGCGCGCGCGGGGCAACGCGAGGCCGAGGATTGGTGGTCGCCCAGGCAACGCACCCCCTCGCTATCCAATGGGGCTCGACGCAGCGGTGCCTCGTGCGTTCGTTGCTCGGGCTGGCGAGCAAGCCCTGGCAGAGCCGGGGTTCGTGAGAGATCGTCGCCGACGAGGAGCATCCCCTACTCCTGGCGGGCCGGCGCGGCGATCGCGGGGCCGACGTCGAGGCCGAGGAGAGAGCGCGAGCGAGCGAGCGAGCGGCGCGCAGCAGCGCCTACCAGGCTCCGGCACCAACTGGCGGCGTGGCACAGCCAGCAAGCAACCCCCCCGCGAGCAGCCCCCAGCCAGGATCCCCGCACCCTCGACTCACCGGGATAACTGCATTTCGCGGACAGAATCCCACAAGAACTCACGGCGAGCGGTCGCCCCTCTAACACGGCCCGCTCTCTTCCTAACAATCTCTCTCGTACACGCACATCCCATCGCTAAACTGGCACCGGCGACTACTTCACTCTTTCCACCAAGGCGTAAGCGGTAACGGCTAACGGATCGTAACGTGACTCTCGGCGAGGAGCGCCGAGCCGAGCCCACCAACTCCCCAGCAGCATCCGTCCAGCACGGTATGCCTCCTTTCGAGATCATCCCGCGAAATCTCGTGATCGCGTGATTCCCTTGCCAGCAGCCGCGCCAATTATTTCGATATTTCCACTTTCAAGGACAGCCTCCTCCTCGCGACACCTGCCCCTCCGCAACACCGACCACCGAGGACAGCCCCCTGTGCCGACGCGCGCCACCCTCATAATTGGATCGCTCATTTAATCAAATTTGAATTTCGAATCGCCACTAAGAGAAAGGCGGCTGCGAGCAGCGTGCAATCGCGCCGAGACCCAGTTCGAACGATCGGCCGCCGGACACTTGGCCATCCTCGCAATATCATCCACTCGCTCTCACAAATCTTACCGTCCTATCGTACACTCGTACGCTCGGAATGTTTCCTTCGGCCTGGCTTCACCTTGTCAAGCGATATTCATTCGGCGAAGAATCCAACGACTAATTGAAGAAGACAGTGGCACAGCTGCTGGGAAAACATCTGGTAACTAAGTAGAAACGGTACAGTGATCACTGGAGGAAGCCTCAGCTATTCTGCTGTGAGAAGAGGATACTTGTTCAACGAAGACAAAAGTGAGGAGAAAGGGGCGGACTATAGGGAGTGTTGCCAGGATTGTGTCGGAAAGTGAATCTCTATGTGCACATGCTGACAAGTATCAAGGATCACGAGCATTGTCCCTAGATCGACTTAAGGTACACTTTAACCTACATTCTTAAGCTAGAATAAAAAAGTATCATATCAAGTCTCTCGAAGATCCAGCTTATCGTAATCCCTCGTTGAACTCACCAAGATCTCGGCGATTCGACTTGCAAGTCTTAGAATTCAAAGACTATAGAAAGTGATCTGATTAAGTTGGAGAATTCGAGTACCAAGAAGATAATCGAAGGAAGAGAATAGATTAAAAAGAAAGGGGAGGCTTGCGAGAAGAAAATTGGTCTGTTAGAATTGCGGCCAAGTGTCGCAAGAATTCAACGCGTCGAAGGATGAGCTCATAGATCGGGGCTCGGCTAATCGCAGGCATTAAGATCGCGCGACCTCAACAAGGTCACCCCGGCATCATCCTGGCTAACGACTTGTCCGGCGGTACCGGGGGTCCCGGTGCAGGCGGCGTCGGCTCCGTCGGCGGGACATCCGTCGGCGGTGGAGTCGGCGGCGGTGCTGCCGGTGGGACCGGCTCTTCCCTGCCAACCACTGCCCTCAGCCTCGACCACCAACAATTCAACATCTTCCCAGCAATCTTCAGCCGACAACTCAACTTCTCGGCGGCGGCAGCGGCCAATTGCGGCCAAAATAAACTCATGGACGAACTCAGGCCAAATCTCGGCTTGCTCGGCGTCGGCCTCGTCGAGAACGACAGCTTCCACCTCAATCATAACCAGGAGAAGCGGAAATGCAGTAGCGCTAGCTCGAACGAGCAGGACTTCGGCCTCTACGGGGTACACCAGGGCCTCGAAGCCAGCCCGCCGACACCCGCTGCGACCCCCGGCAGGAGCAGCGTCGGGGCGACCACTTCTGTCGGTGAGTACTCGATCCACTCGATTTTACATACAATTGCCAAGCCTTCTTTTCATGGGAACAACCTAGCAGTCCATCAGAAGTAAATAAACAACAGGAAGAACTAACTCTTTTCCTCCACTGAAGTTTAGTCAGGCCTGAACTGGAAATGGATGGCACGGACCTTTTGATTTTCGAGTATGAATGTGATCTTTCGAGTCTCTGTTGGTATTTACGTTTTGGGAGGTGCGAGGATACCTTGGAAATAAGCGGCGGCGAATGAGAAAAGTACAACTAGAGCGGCGCGTCTCGAGATAGGCGAATTTTCCGCTTGTTGAGCCGAGGCGTGCAGCAGCCCGGCAACACGATCTGTCAAAGTGACGACAATGGGGCACGAGGAGCGGACATATGGTGGTACCTGTTCTATGGGCTATTATTATGTGCTCGTGGGGTTTAAGGGGACTTAGCGCCGCGGGCGTCCTAATGGGGTACGGGACACTCTAGCAAGGGTGCCTTTCCTACAATCGAAACACTGAGCCTTTACACACTCGTCCCCCTTTTCTCCCTTTACGCCCTCACACATTTCTCCTGACTTTCCACACTATCTCCAAAAGCTGTTTGTTCGGCCTGCTTCAGCAAATAGTATCCTTTCTCTGCTAACACCTTGCTCATATCATGAAATTTATGGAATAACATATTGGGCGCTTCCGAATTTCTGAGATCCTCGAAGATCTTTCGACTGGAGAGTGGGCCAGCCGTGTCATCCGTTTGCGTTCTCATCCGTGAATGATG
The DNA here is from genome assembly GCA_910591665.1 of Ectemnius continuus. Classification (NCBI taxonomy): domain Eukaryota; kingdom Metazoa; phylum Arthropoda; class Insecta; order Hymenoptera; family Crabronidae; genus Ectemnius; species Ectemnius continuus. The sequence continues at coordinate 15,008,414 of OU342861.1, forward strand.
AATATCGCGGGATACTCTGAATTGGTAGTCCTTCAAGGTCAGGGCTCGGAGAAACGGAGAGACGAAGAGGAGGAGAAGTATTCTCATGCAAATCTCGCGGGGGACTGGTCGCGGTCGGTGGAAAAATGAAGCTGAAAAGGGAAGCGACGCTGGCACCGGCAGCGAGAGAAAGCGAGAAGGAAGTCGGCCGCGCGAAAGAAGAGTGCGCTGCCCAGAGACTCGGGAAAAATTAATGTCGTTAACCCCCTCGCGTTCTATGGAGCATTAAAAGTACTTAAGCGATGGCCTCCCTTACCTTCCCACCCAGCGAACCCCCTCACTTTTTAAAACGTGAGTTCCTGCAAAATTTCCCTGCCCACAAAACCGAACTCTGCCACTACTTTCTGTTTTGTCAGAGATGATCTAATATTCCGCATTGTTCTGCCATTCCTATTCGCCCATCTCCATCAACGGCCGAGCTAGATTTTTCGCTAGAATTCGCCATCAACTTGAGCTGCAAACTTTTTATTATAGTCATTCTGCCACCTATTATTACACCAGTTCCTTTTGCTATAATTGAGCAACGCCGACGGGAAACGGTAGTCATTTATATCTGCATCGGTCCTCATTGGGTGAAGCACAGAGGGATTATTACTATTGACATGTTGGAACGCGTGCCAGTCGGTAGAACGAGTAATATATCCACGGGAAAGGAGTGAGAGAGGGCTGGCAGTTGGAGGTGAAAGAAAAGTGTGCGGAGAGGGTTAGGAGCGGAGGCGGGAACGCGAGCTTTTAATGGTAATTGTAATTTGACGGCAGATGCCGATGAAGGACAGCTGGATGCCACTGGATTCGACATTATTGACGAGTTCGCGGCATCCAGAGATCATTCCTCTGGCTATACGGGCGCGTGACACCTCGTTAAAATTGTCGCTAATTATCGCGCACGAGAGCTCGTCCGCATTGACCCTTCGACAGATGGTCCACCACTGTGCAGCTTCCTACTCGATGCTTTTGCGAATCTGGCCCATCTTTCTGAGCGAGCAAACATAGTGGGATTATGGTGTTCTCTTGACACCGGGCAGGGAAGCTGCACTCGTCCCGTGCTACTCACAAGCGACGGACATAATCCGCCTACACAAATGGCTAATAGACTTCCAATGCATGACAGACTCACTCGGCTATTCAATGGAATTTCCGCTCAACGCAAAGTTCAAGTGGCTGCAACTGATTTGCATGCCAGAATTTATCTCGTCTCTGGTACAATTCCTAAGGGTTAGCATTTGTTCAAATAAGAAAGACTCGTAGAAGAAATAAAATGGAGAGAAATGTGGGATGTGAGAGTAGAGGGTGGTGGAATGATGAATAGAAAATCGTTGGAGGATCAAAGATGATCGATGAGTGGGATTGAAGAAAAGGAGATGGCAAGAGCCTGTTCGTCTTGCCCGGTGAACTTGACCGAGTTTCGCCGTTCACCGGGTAACGGGGCAAGGTATGTAAAGTGGACAGCATTCATCCTTGAACATTGAATCAGCATGTAACATGATTAGGTCATTAACGCCCTAACCAAGTTAGCATAGTGCGAGGGACTTCGCTCTCGCCACGCTTACCCCGGACACCGTGTACGTTCGTACGTTCGTTCATAAAGCCGATACCGTGAAACAACCAAGACGATCATGCAGACTTTGATACCGAGGATCGCCCTCCCAATTACGCACCCTACATCTATTTACCACTTTTCCAATTAATGCTTCCCCTAAATCCCAACGAATTTTTACAGAATATCACATAATAATTGACCCTACTTGATTTATCAGATAGTTTGATTTTATTAAACATTTTTTCATTTATGAAGAATTGATGAGGAGCAGGTAGATCTTTCGAAATGGTGATTGAATAAAAGTTGGCATGGCTCCATTGGAAAACTCAGGGTATAAATGAAATCTGAATAATAGAGATGGGACTTTTTCTCGGTTTCAGGTGCGGAGGGAGCTTTCAAAAAACTGAAGCCTGACCCCTGCGCTTCCAGTCCTCACATCGGTCACACCCCTACCACTGCCAGCTGTCCCACACCTGCCCGCCGACGACATAGGACTACATTTACACAGGTTTGCACATCGACGGAATGTCAAAGAAATAATTCCAAAGATAGTCCGAAAAGAAATATTGCGGGCAAACCAAGGCAGATTTCGACCAGTCCAACAATCGGCGGAGTGCCAGTACGAAAATAGTAATTGCGATGATTTTGGACTATTCGAGGAGGGCACGAATTTCCTGTCGCATTGTTCGAGGCCTCGACTTTACCATGGGCTTGCAATTGTTTCGCAGGAGCAGCTGGCAGAATTGGAATCGGCATTTGCAAAATCTCATTATCCGGACATATACTGCCGAGAGGAGTTGGCGAGGACCACCAAATTGAACGAGGCCAGAATTCAGGTGAGTGAAATTCACTCCTTCATCAATAGAAAGTGACTGGCACACCAATTTACTCTCGAGCTAAAACAATGATCCCACCGTGAAAGCAATCCTCCAAAACTTGATCACCTTTTTTTCGAAACATTCGCATTTCTTCAAAAATACCTTCCTACGGATCGAATTCGCTGCTGGCAAGTGTCGCTAATGGCCATCATAAAAATTCGTAGGAGTGCTTATCACGCCTCGATCTTTTTGACCATGACTCACGCGGTAATTGAATCAAAGACGCATGTGGGGTGGATGAAATGAAATTACCAGCGCAAATGTCGATCCAAGACTCCCCGTGTTCTTCGAGGGTCGCGAAATCGATGGGGATGGGAGGAAGAGGGAAAGGCCCTAGAGGGCACGAGCGACAATTTTCCCAAGCCAACTGAACTATTGCCACAACACTCCATTATCTCAAAAACATTCCACGCGCACGAGCTTACACAGGCGTAATAATAATGCGGCAGTATATCAAAAAAATTAAATACACCACAATGGATAAAGGGACATTAAAAATCAACAGTTTATCACTGAACGGTGGGTGAAGGTGTATTTACTCAGGAGGAGTTTTCAGACTTTCTGGGTAGTGGTTACCGAAAATTGTGGAAATTGCGATGGAGCTCTCGGTGGTTTCTGGGAAAGGCTCGGCTGGAAAAAATATTTCGATGGAGGGAAAGAGAGGAGGATGGGGAGAGAGGGGGGCGCAGGCGGTGGTGAAGGGCGGAGTGGGTGTGCGAGAGTCCGGGCGAATTCGAGCGAGCTGGCATGCGGTTTTTGACGACATTATAGCGAAGTGGATGAGGACGGTGAGAGCGTGCGGAGGCTCGGTACTCGGTACTATGCCGGAATTCGAGGGAGAGAGAGAGCGGTACATATTAAAACAGTCACCGGTGCGTTTCGCGCTTTTGATATATAATGCAGGGCGGCGTTGTTTGAGTTAAAAGCCCGGGAACCGCCGCGACTTAATCCTGTTAAACTGCGATGCCAAGTGAAACGCGGTTTGCTTTTACTCGCTGCTTATAATCCATGCACAAAGTGTCCGGCAGCCGCTCGCCGACGCCGACGTCGGAGTGGCGACGGCGGCGGCGGCGGCGGTGGCGGCTTCGTCGCTTCGCCAAGAGACTTTCGGAAGCGTTCCCTTAGCCCTCGAATGCCCGAGCAGTACTGCCGTGAAACGATGTTCCGACTCTTTAGAGCGAATCTACGAGACGCCCTAATAGATTGCGGTTGGAAAAAGTGCTCCCTCAAAAGGCTCGGCATCCGCCGACTTTATAAACATTAAATATGCCATGGAACCTCAGACATTTTCACAAGAGACAAAGTTCACTCTTTCAGTCTTGGCCGCGCCATTCGAAATAATTAGTCTAACTAACCGAGGAAAGTACTTTTTTCACTATGACTTTTTTATTCACTGTATCACACAAACTGCCCTGGCTTCGTTTGAGAATGGCGGCGGCCGTAATAAGTAGTAGCGAGGAATTTTGCGTGTAAAATGGCGACGGACTATCTGAAAGTAGAGGGCGAGGAGAAGAAGAAGAAGAAGAAGAAGAAGGTGAAGGGAAAGGCGGCGGCGAGAGAGGAGGTGGAAGTAGCAGTAGGAGTAAGGAGGAGTTGGGGGTGTGTGGGCGGGGGTGGTCGGTGGCGGCTAGAGAAGTAGATAGCGAGAGCCTCGGTGGCAAAGTTGAGATGAGTTGGGGGTGGAAGGGTGTACCGGGGTGGTGACGCTGTACCGGAGGCTGCCATTATATCTGAGCCGCCATTTTAAATTGAATTTTCTCCACCCTAGATAGATCTGAAACGTCTCGGTCTTGCCGGGAACGTTCTTCCTTCGAGCACGCGAGACCACCACCATCCCATCTCCCATCTCCCATCTCCCATCTCCCAGCCAGCGAGTACGAGAACAGGCCTGGATCACTCCAGGGGAAAGTGTATCAAGCCGAACTACCGCCGCTCCCCCTTCCCAGCCCCTTTTTTCTATCCTTCCAACTCCTCCTCTCCCATGTTTATTTTCACCAATTCCTAATTTCTCCAATCCCTCGCATTCTCCGTCCAAGTCAAGTCGAACGCAATCAATGTCGGATTAAAAAGCGCCCAGTTTGATTCCGGCCCTCTATTTATCTTTAAATCTCCATCTATAAACGCTGATAAAATGCCACTCCGTTAATGCATTACCATTAAAATTTAGGTAATTGAGTTCGCCGATGGAATATCTACTAATATCCAGTAATGGTGTTACGATATTATACTCGTACTTTCATGTCGATGCTCTGCCAATATTATAATTATTCGGTATTTCAATTACAGGCCGCGCACAAAGCCGTCTGTTTACTAAGACTCTGTATGAGGGCATAATTGCCTCTCTTCCGCAGAGGGGCTGCGTTTATGGCAAAGGTATCCGAACTAAATATATCACCGGCCAAAGAACAAAGAACCCATCACTCCAAACGAAACCATATAATTAGTAGTAGATGAAATCACTTGCCAGTACACAAGTAAAAGAATTCTTTGAAACGTCCGTATCTATCAGGAATAGAACACGATATTTAGAAGGAGGGATAAATAAAGAATGTGATAAAATGCATTAAAACAAGATCGTAGACGAGATCAATGAAACCGAGAGTAATCGCCAAGTTGGGATAACTGAGATCAGAGTGAAAGGGGCTTCCCAAGGGTGAGGCATGATGGAATTATTAATAGAAGGGTGTAAGGGACAACGAGTGAGAAAATGAGGCGATGACAACGAGTCAAGCGAGCGGTAATAATGATAATAACAAAAAGAGGAAGGCTGAACTAGGAGTGCTAGCCGGCGGAGGAGGGAGAGCGCGCTAGAGAGAGCTCGCGCGGTAAGAGAATAATTCTCGAATCACCGCACAAGAAATCCTATTACGCCGTGGAAAAAGAAAGGTGAACCCGAGCCTCCGATATTGAGTTAGCCGAGTTTTCATTCGACCTTTTTACTTCGATTCGACTTCCGATCGAAAGCCGGCCTAGCCCGGCCTACCTCGGCCTGTCGGGGCGCGCGTTTCACGGGAAAATCGGCTTCCTATCCGCCAGGAAATAAGGAATTTCGCAGCGAACGGAAAAATCTTCTCTGCAGACATCACTCCGCCTCCAGATATAAATGAATAACACGTAGGAAAGCATTTTAATTCTCATAAGAAGGCCAACTTCTAATTTCGAGGCTCCAAAGCAAAAAGGCAATTATTTCCTACGAGTCTGAAGGAGAGAGAGGGAGAAAGAGCGGTGATTCATTGGTAGCGGCGAGTATTTCCTCCAAGAGCATAAGAAGCAGAGGGGCTTCAAAGCCGCGAGGAAGAAACGTACGAGTGCTTTTCCGGAGAGTAATCCATTATCCGGGGGATCCACTTTCCGCGCGAGAGTCTGTGTGTATGTGGCTATCGGGGAGGCGAGTATTCCCCGAGATAGAGAGGAGGCGGAGGCGGAGGCGGAGGCGGAGGAGGAGGGTAGTAGTTTTCTCAGTGGCAGGGTCCTCAAAGTAGCAGACATTTTGAGCTGTTCTCCCCTTGGAGATAGAGGAGAAAGCTCTGTGTCTTCTGTGCCTGGAGCCCACTCGGTCCAGGCGACTGTATCTTTCTCCATGGCTGAGGCAGCGAGGAGAAGCGGAGGAGCGGAGAAAGGGAGGGCCGGAGAGCACGCTGATTGAATTACGAACTCTTAGCTTTCCAGTTCTTGCATGGTACGAGCGCTCGCGCGCGCCTTAAGGGACGCTCGCCGGAAGCGCGCAACTATGTTCTCAAAAAGCTCTTCCGGAGAGAAGCAGCAAATAAAAGGAGTCATCCTTTTACTGCTTCTCTTAGAGCCGGAGCGTGGCCTCGATGCACTACTGCTCCTCTTGCTGCCCTCGGCCACGTAAATGTGACTACGTGCACGCGGATATAAATGTAAGCTCGCTCCTCTCTCTCTCATCCTCCCACCAGCCACTCGTAAGAAGCCGAGCTTCTCGTCCCTCACCCTTCGATAAACCGATTACAGGCTTTCGCGTCCATTTTCCTTCGCGATTCTTCCTAACGCGTGATTTGTTTCACACGAATACCTGGAATTTGTCAACCCCGAGGAGCTCGCAATACTAACGCATGCCCAGGGCTCGTCTAACAGAAATCTCTACTATTACAGTTATACCAACTGTATTAGTAAATATTAGAGGAATCTCTTGCACATGGAAAAGCCTGAACTCTCATCATAGAACTCAGAATTAAAGATTACGTGATACTAAATCGAATAACTACAAGAACATTTTCCATCATCACAGCTATTTGAAAGAGCATCGGAGGAAATTTGCGAGTCACTCAGATCCAATCCAGGAACTCTTATTCTTTTGCGTACCGATCGCCATCTCCTCCTGTTGGCGCGTATTCAGAAAGAGCTGTATCATCTCCATCTCAATTTTCCCTCTCCCCATTCCCATCTCCTGGCCTCCGTGCCAACGGACATCGGGGCACAGACACACGCGTACCTCCGGCGCACACAGATTGTGCATGTACATCGGAGATACATATATACAATTTTTCCACGGCAGCCGGCGAGGGCGCGCGCGCACTCGCCACCCAGTTCCGCCCGGGGGGATGTGGGTCGGGGGGATTGCATCGCTGCGGATATTTCGCGGAGATACAGATGGGGATGAGCAAGAGAGAGAGTGAGAGAGTGCGGGGGTGGGGTGGTTCGCGAGCACGCCATGCTTTGAGAGGACGGCAAAAGAGAGCGACGTGGTCGAGATAGACGAGCGATCAAGGGATGGCGCGACTGTGGGTGGACGTGCAAGCCACCCTCGCACGTCACCCCCCGAGCCAGCAACACAGAGAGAACACCGGCTGTACAGGGGTGCTAGAGAGAGAGAGAGAGGAGGAAGAGGGAGGCAGAGGGAGAGGGAGAGAGAGATATCGGTAGCGTAGTGTGGGTGAAGGCAGCGAGCGCGAGAGGCGACGAGGGTGAAGCGAGTAGAAATGTCGATAAAACGTGTCGGCCAATGAGGGAGGCAGCGGTGACGTCAGCGCTGCGAGATCGACCAATCGTGGGTGCGCGCCAACGTCACCGCGAGGGTGGAAACCACCCCCTCGGCGCGGGAGAGCCTCCTCTCTTTCCGGGCTTCCTCCAAATCGTTCTCCCTCGCTCTCTCTCTCGCGCTCTCTCTGGCCGCGCGAGAGATAAAGAGACAGGGGAGGGATCGAACAAAGTGAGAGGATGAGGGTGTGCTTGGCGGAGGGGCCGTGGATATTCTGTGGAGTCGCTGCTGCTGCCAGCGGCAGCGGCGGTTGAGGCAACCCCCAATATGGGTTTGCTAATCCCGCGAAACAATGGAAATTGCCCGATGCAAAATGGCGATAGGTAAACCATCCCCGCTGCCTTGGGGAGCTTGGGAAAACTTGGCTTCACGGGAAAAAGGACGCCACCCCACCCCATCTCCTCCTCTTCCTCCTCCCTCCACCTCCAGCGGCCCTTCCGCCTCTCCCTTGGCTCCTGTGTCTTTGGGTAATGAAGCCGATCCTCACCCAGTAAATACCTGCTTTTTTTCTCCTCTACTCACCTTGGATACCGGCTACTGGGCCTACTACTCATTAATACTGATCCCGTTTACTCCCCGTTCGCGGCAACTGCCTCTTACATTCTTCCCAACCGTTTCACTTATGTCCTATGCGAGGATTAATCCCGGATTAGGCAGATATTATTATAATTCTGTTGGTAGTATCAGTAATTGTGATTTCTAAGAGTTCTCTTGCAGCGATGGTTTGCCATTTACTGGTATATTATTTTTATTGTTAATGGTATCTAATGGTAATACTCCGTTCGCACAGGTTTGGTTCCAAAATAGAAGGGCAAAGTACCGGAAGCAGGAGAAACAATTGCAGAAGGCATTAACACCGATTCCAGCATGCCAGGGAGCCATGATGAGGAATATCTACCCCGGCGCTAGCAGAGGTTATCAGCCCTATCCGCACCCCCATAACAGTATAAACGGAATCAATCGTTATCCACAGGTGAGAGGTTATTGTCCAAAGGAACTCTCCTAAATAAAAGACGTTCTCCTTAAAAACCTGCACGGAAGTTCTCAAGGAAAAGTTTTCTTGAATTTCTAAATTATTACTTTCGGCAAAGAAGGCTAATTAAAGTTGAAGTTTCACGAGGGATGCGCGACAACGTAGGATTTTAATAGAGCTAGTGGGGACCTAATGGCTAGCTGGTAGGAATGGGGAGAATCGATGCACCGAATCCGGTCGGCCTCGAGCTTGGCGTAGGTGAGAGAGCGGGCGGGTATATGTCGCGGCCATGCGAATGAATTCGATGCGTTTCTCGTTAATGATTTTAACCGAGGTATTAAATTGAAGTGCACCTGAGCGTACGTACGTCCGGTCGGCGCGCATCGCTATCGGTCGATGTAGCTAAATTGCATTTCGACTGATTAGTTGGCCCGGCCGGATTACCCGAATGCCTACCGGTTTAATTAAGCCAATCACTGGTCCGGCCTGCCGGCTTACCGATTGAAAAACTCCCGTGACTTCGCGCCTCGCCCTATCCCTTCCCTTCCGTCTCCTATTCCTCCCTTTCCTGCCCCACCAATCATCCCAAAACTCACATTAATCAAGCGCCACAAGTCCAACTTGAATTTGGCATGGCACAAAATTCGCAACAGGCACAAATATTAACGCGCACCTATTGAAATTGTTGATCTCTCTTGTGCAGATGGGTACGACGTCCTATCCGAGTATGACACAACCCTTTTCCATGTCACACTCGGCGTCGAACATGTCGGCTGTCACCGGCATGAGACAAGATGCAATGGGTGAGTTTAATGGATTTAGAAAAAATTCTTACTGGTCTCTACGATTAGCCCCTTATTTATAATATTATTAAGAACTACTGCGAAACGATTTGGGATTGCTTTCGAACTTGTTGCACTTCTAAACGTAGGCACAAGTTTTATCTACCACATCTACTTGGGGAAACATTTTTCCGGGGAATCTCGTGAGTTTCTTTCGCGAGTGTTGCGAGTGCTAGGAGGCGCTGACCCACGATTATCGAATGATTCGGGGAAAAGGTGGACCGGAAATAGCGTGGATTCGACGCCGCAGCTTGTCGAAGAGGAGCGAGCAGACGGGCGAGCGGCAGAACGTCCAAGACGTTCTCTCGATTTCCGCCTGAGCGCCGTCTTACATCATTTCCGTCGCGAGATGGAATATCGCTTTTAAATCGAATCAAGACTATTCGCGAATTGCCTTCGAGCGGCTCTTGCCGCGCACACGATGTCTTCTCTCCTTCCCAGAGAGAGCGAGCGAGAGGGAGAGAAGTGCGCGCCTTCCGCCAATATTCTCGGCGCTCCTCGTACCGATTTAACACGTTAATGCGACCGGCAAATCGGCCGATTAGCGGACGTCCCGATGAAGCTCCTTCGAAAGTCGTTAAATCGAATCGTCCCATTGATTTTCGACGGTAGAAAAGAAATCCCTCTCGTACTTTCTCGGAGTTTAGTCAGAGGATCTCCGGTGATCCGAGTAATCAGTGGAAATTAATTTTTTTCTCCCCGACTCGAGCAAATCTGATAGCGCGCCAACGGGATTTTGAAGAAAACCTGTCAATTCGATGATCGATCGTTAGGTATCAAAAGAATATGCCCTGCCTACTTAACTGGGAATTATAATTCACTTCTGATCTCCTTAGTTATAATGCTCTCTACTCCGTTTTAATTATAACGATTGTATATTAATTAGTGCAATGGTTGAATTGTAGGAATGTCAGCTGAGGACGAATGGTACAACAAGAGCATCTCAGCACTAAGAATGAATACGGCCCACCATCCCAACCTCGCCGCGCCCATGCTGCAGTATCAAACATAATTGTAATCCTATTTCGCGAGACTAACCCAAAGTATCTCCAAGCAGCAGTGAATGAGAGGAAAGAGGACACAGGAAGATATGAATTTTGTGAGAGTACTTCAGTATAGGTAGCCTGTTATATCGGGAGAGAGGAAGGAAAAGCTACTTTGGGGCAAGAAGCATCAGCCAATCAAACCAAGTCTTAAAGAAACCAGAGATTTTCACCGCCAAGGTACATTGTGCTTTTGTCGAGGTTCCACGAAGGTCTGTTTGGATTTCTGACGTTTCTAACGCGTATTAATTCTATCATACCATCGGTTCCTTTGCACATCGGATTTTGTTCCTGGCCAAGCTACGCTTCAAACTCGCGAAATGACTAAAAGAAATCTAATCTTCCGTTACTGACTCGGCGTGAACACTGGTCATTTTCTCCTTGCCACGACTTGACGAGTTTCGAGAATATTACGTTCCAGGTATTCAGGCCTACAGTGCTGCCAAAGAATCCCTGAAGTCACATTAATTACGGAACTTCTGAGAAATTGGGGGTCTTTAGGAAACTCGTTAGTAGATTCGACGAAACATTAAAGCCCGCCCAATTTGAGTTCGCGGGGGATCAATGAACCCGAGGAGAAGCCGAGAAAAATTAAAGGGCGCGATGCAGGCGCAAGGTTCACGCGCTTTTTCGTTGAAGTTCTCAACAACGATCATCTGAAATGATGAGATGAAGTTTGGTTGAAGGGAGGCGGCCAAGTGAAAGGGGGATTGGTGGCTTGTACATAAGGGAAGGGAGACCGAAAGAGCGAGAGACACAGAGACATAGTGTAATCAGCAGGTATTCTAGCGTATGCGATTTTTCAATGTCCTTTTACAAATGTAAGCATACCCTTAGTGAGGAAAATATTAGGCATTGATTTGTGTGCTTATGTTGAACCGGGGATTTTCAATAACCGTGGATTGGCAGGGTGACAGTGTCGCGCGATAGGGCGCCGCTGTCCGAGGATGTCTTGCGTTCGAAATTTGAGGGGTGCCAGGGCGACACACCAAAGATAGACTTACTTCCCCCCAGAGAGCGGAAAGTAAGAACTAATAGTTTGCGTTCAAACTCTGTTATTTCATTTCTAAGTTCTGCCAAGAAATGAATTGTTGATCCATTAATACTAATACAGTAAAATTTATATTAGTATCAAGGTCAACACTTATTTCTATCGAGACACTAATAATATCGGTGGATTGGGTATTAATAAGTACTCATAGTGATGGAAAGAAAGCACATCTCCCTGGCGCCTTTCATTCGTGATATATGGAGTCTGTCCAATCAACAATCGTCTATATTGGTGTCATTTTTCGATAACTGTCTAATCAATATATCGACTCGAGAATCGAAGCTGCAGAGACGAAGCTGCATTGTTTTGTCGTGTAGTTTTGCTGCGACCTTTACTAATATCGCTCGCGGTGTTCCACGCGAAATGTTCCTAAAGAGTTTGTAACATATCACACACAATACACAGAGAGAAAACCACGTTAAACACGTACTTGCGCCACTGTCGCAGAAGTTATTACACACGCGCACCCACACAACACGAATTATATATAAATATATAGAGATGAAGACGAGAGAGAGACAGATACACAGAAGACACGCGCACACATCCACGCGAACAAGCGTACCACGTAAGTGAAGAAAAAGAAAAGCAAAGCGGTTAAAAAGTGGAAATGCATACCGGGTGAGCGTAATATAGTTTTAAGCAAGGGTCACGTATTGTACGTATGTGTTGTACATAGCCTAAATAAAATTACATTTAAAGCTAACTCTATCCGTTGATTTCGCTGAAATTATAGTTTAATAACAGACGTAAAAAGCCCAGTCCATAAAAAAAATATGGATCTCCAGGCTTCGACGTATGTCATACAAGTTTTCACTTATGTGAAGTATAATAAAAATTCGGGAATATAGCACGTAGCTTCAATAAAATTAAAATTTTGCGGCACGTACTACTTTGATGACATTGTCCGCACAGCTCGCTCTGCTGGCTGAGTTCACCTTGAATTTCATCCAGAAAGTTTGATTTTTCAAATCTAACATCCATCGAGCGATTAGTAGAACCTGGAACAGAGACAGAAACTTTTCCTAAAATTTCTGTTTCCGTTTCTGTTCACTTGCTGTTGTTTTACATGCAAATGTAAAACATATTTGGGGTCAAAGGAGAGTTGCAAAGTTTAACGTAACTGCCACTGTCGTATTGGATCGAAAGTTTATTCAAAAATATGAAATATGTATAACTAGTATGATACATTTTTACACATAACGCCGTATCGTTCCAAATGAAATGTGCAGAGGTATAACAAGTATACTTCTCGAATGAATCCTACGAAATCTGCTTGTAAATTTGAAAGGATATGCATCCTTCAAACGAGAAAATCATTGCCTGTGCTAACACAGTATAATTTACAAGTAGAACTAATTTATTGCCGTAAATAATCCCAGTGTCATCGAGACTGCAATGAGACTACGAGATCGGTACAGCTAAGAATACTTAGCGTGACGTATCATCTAAGTTTCCCGCCAATTTGTACGTGGAATTAATTTTCCATGAGATATCGTCATTCGACCCGCCGAGAAAGGCGGCTGTACAAAAGTCGGCATGTTCTTAAACGTGAAGGCACCCGATGCAAGTACTATTGGTTATCGAAGGAAGCGCTGCAATCTTTCCTGAATGTATGCAATGATCGCTCTCACGCTCGCAAGACATTGTTCGACTGATTCGTTGCTGCGAATTAGCGATACATAACACCATCGATTGAAGTAACATCACTCGCTCAGGCGAGCTTGAAGTCACTTCGATATCGTTAAAGAATCTCAGTTTTACGACTGCTCAGACTTTTCTTTATTAGCGCCCAATCTTCGAGAATATCCGCGTCGTTAAGCATGTACACGATGTAAGGGCCGGCAACGGAAACGGCGCGCCTCCTTTCCGTATGTTTTGTGCGTCTCCTTCCGCTCGAATTGAACCACAAGTCCGCATTGATATCCACGTTATTTCTATCCTCTTCCAATCTACGAATCTTTTCCTGCAGATCACTGTGTATACAGTCCCAGATTAATTCTTTTTCACTCTCAAAGTTCTGCAGTGCAGCTTGTTCCTCAGCTAGGTACTTATTCTGTATGTTTTGTAATCTATATTGCTTGAGAATTCCAGCTACTTCTGTTTTTGTTTTCATGTTCTCCTTCAATCGTTCCAAGGGTATCAGATATTCTTCTGATTTCCCCACTCTCACTTCACCCAGCTTTGTGTCAACTTGAGTGATCCTTTCACGATACAGTCTGCAAATGAAGTATTGTTATAACTTCAAGCAATTGAGATAGCATTATTAAAGCGTAAACTTACTGCTCCTTGAGAAGGGAAAATTGTCTTTCCAAATCCACTAAGTTCTCCATGCATTCGTTTCTCCTTCTTTCACATTCATCTTCATCCATTTCCGACGAGTCATCGCTGTCACTGTGTTCTGCACTGCTGTCACATGATGCAGAGCTCTGGTTGCTGTCATTACTATCATGCGACATCTCTTCCCCTTCTGGTTCAGATTCATCTTTGACACTGGGCATCTGTCTGGACATTAAAGCTTACTGATCCCAGTATAGAAAGAGAAATTTGAAAGTACTCTTGAAAACTGATGTATAATAGTAACAATTACTTACTAAAGCATAGCAGGAAAAGTAAGATATGAGGTGGTGGAACATATTGTCAAATCCAAGCAATACACAACACATGTTACAGCATAGATTAGTTAGCGTAATACACCAAGTTTTATAAATTACATTCCAGCATTATAAAACGCAACGTAAAAGTATTCGGAAATGCAGGATAACATAAAAAATATGAATACTTAGCAGTAACAAATGCAACTCGAGAAATGTCACAACCAAAGCTCCATAAGTGGATCAATTCGATCGATGTTTGCATAAAAAGCAAATGTGAAAACGAGCTTCGTAAATCGGATAAATAAATTCACTCGCAAACCATCAAATTCATTGAAAATTCGTAAAATATTGGCTCAATAACAAATCACAACATAACCTGAGGTCGAATCTATGAACGACTGCATGAAAGCCAGAATATAAACATTACCAGTCAAGCATTACACACAAACACAATTAGTAATGAAGGACATTGATGAATAAAATGATCCCAATGCCATTGAACCCAAATAGTGAAGAGTTATGACAAATAAAATAGAGGTCGAGAAGGTTCTGGAGAAATTTTTAATTCCCAACGATTCAAGCAGGTTTTCGGATGATAATGGGATTGCAAAATAAGCTGTTATAAATTGCCTACTCACTGTACGGGAATACTGGTTGAATATTCGAAACTCCAGAGGATATTTCGCTCCTTCCTCGAGAATGACGCCCGTCACCACACACACAGCAAAGTTGCCATTAAGAACTTAGGAGGCATCAGCGTCGCGGCGCCACCCTCATCTTCTATCATGTCATTGATCTACAGCGCCGCCACCAGAAATTGGAACAATTACAAATCAAACGTCTTATTAAACATCGAGGAGTTTTGCCGCGTAGTATTGATAATTGTGCGCCTAATCATTGTGTTTTCGTGAATAATAAGTGCCAGTGATTAGTGAAGCATGCGTGGGAATGTGTACTTGAACGAATGGGTCATGATTTGGAACATATCTGTACAGAATATTGAATTTACAGCATCTTTTCAATACTTCATTTTCGTGAGTTTAATTTACACTCTACAACGAATGCATGTTTGAAATATAAATGCATAATCTTGATATACTCTTTGCAATATCTTAATTTGATTGCTATCATTCGATTCAATCGATTGCCTGGCATCTTTTCTGATTTCTTTTGAACGGAATCATGAAAACTTAAGTTGTTTAACTAACAAATTGTGTACAGTAATTTATTGGTTAGTGCACTATGATTGAAGAATGGATTGAGAGTAGAAACTATAAATATAATACATGGGTTTAGCAAAGTGACTGAGTGATTGCGAATATGTTCCATAAAAATTTACAAAAGATTGTACATATAATATATATATATTATATATTTCGATATATAATACTCCATCGGATACAATGGTACATTTGGACCTGTATAGAACAAACAGACAGATAATGCAACATTCGCATAACCGTGTAGTATACTAGGAATTAATGTATATAATACATATCATCTTCTTTTGCTTCCTGTGTTTTCTGTATTCCATTGAAGACTTTCGGTTAAATAGGTCTCCGCTCGCAAGAGAGGAAGGTACGACTCGCAGTTTATCGTGACTGTATTTCACGTGTAAAATTGCATCCACTCTTTTCTTACCACTGTCTCTATCATGGAAACGTGTACAGTGAGAATTCGGGCCTTGTCAATATAATACTTCCTAATATGACATTTCAATATATGGAAATCACTGAGAATTCAGGATAAAGGAAATAATATCACAAACATGTGGAAATGTTTCCAAGTCTGTTATATCCAAACCGAACAATAGACTCTTTGGTATCAATGTAAACATTTAGTGTTTTCCCATTATATTTCCAATCCATTGAAAGTACTTCTCACTGTACACGCCTGACCGAAGGTTTCATAAAACGATGAACAGTGAATGTGCCCTCTAAAGCAGCATACACTTGTTTCGCCACGGCTTCGTACGGATTCGCTTAATATTCATTTTCATGCAACATTTATCACGGCCGCGCCGTCGCGGCTCGCCCAACTAATCCCGATCGACGTTCGCTTTCCGGAATTACGCATTTCGCCAACGAAAGCCGTTCGATATGGCTGGCCATTGACGGTGACACGGAGAGCGATATTCATAGAAAACGCGCGGGTCCCGGAAAAAAGACTCGCAGCACTGCTTTCTCCTTTAACAATTGATACATGCGCCCAATGGTCGACATGCTGTGAAGCCGCGAAGGCGCTGCACCTTTTTTTTTACCCTTACCTAATTTGTCGATCGATCTTAGCCTCGGTTAATAAAGCTGCTTCCGCAACGAAGCACGATCACGGAAACTATTCCCTTTTCTGGCTGGTGTTTTAATTTTCGCAAATTCTCACTGCCACTTTCTAACTCTGGTAAAAGTTGCAAAATTATTAGATGGCCGCAAATTTGAATACTGATCGAAAGGAAGCTCGTCGAGTTTTTTGTTGACGCTCAAGCTAAAACGGACGTTCGGTTCGCGAGGCCGAGTGGGACGGGTATGCGTGCAGTGTGCGCTTGAATTTAACGATCTGGCCAAACAGAGAGAGAGAGAGCGAGTGGATGAATGCACGAGGAAACGCCGCACTTCAGATTCAATGCATAATGCGCGACGGCAAAAAAATTATCGTGACTTTGCCGCGTGGACCAGGAATGATGGCGCAGCAAGTTGCCCATCCGAGTATGACATTCGGGAAGCACCGAGTCGACCTAGTTGGACGCTCAAGTGTACATAGTTGTCTCTCGAACCCCGGGATTTCGGAAGCTAAAAATCCTCGAAAGGAATTGCTTTCCAATCGCTCATCCCATATCCTCAAAATTAAGCTATTACTGGGATATCTCTGCGAGAGCAAAGTATCCCTTTTTCATCGGAAAACTATCCGTGATCGTCCTATCGCTATGCGGGCGCATTTATACTCGATTTTATTCTCTCCTTTAGTATTGAACACGCATTCTCTCTGGGGCGAAATTATTCAGGCTTCTTCACACTTCGCCGCAGTGACAATAGAATTTGAAGAAATCGCTCGACCGAATTCCAGTGCAATCATTCCTCTAACATTACAATCAATGTTTTCCGCAAGACAAATCATTTAAAATAAATCTGTAGTATCTGGAACAGTGAATAGGCCTATCGAATTTCTCATATTGGTTTGAAGGCAACTTTTCTCGGGATAGAAAAGAGCCCAGCCTGATTTCCACCATGGGAACAATAGGGACCTCGAGGTCAGAGGTCACCGGAGTGAACTAAAGAGAGTTTGTGATTTTCCGGTGGTGCGACGCTGAGTCGTGCGAGTGATATTTGCCGTCGGTGGTCGTGGCGCGTCCTACAAACTCTGCGGGATGTCCAGAAAAATATTGAATTGCAATTTCGTCGAAATGGCTGATGGGAAGCCCGCGGCGCGCGGCTCTGTGTACACACATATTTTTCATGCGATCCAATCTCGCATTGCACGCTCAGCAACGATCGAGTTGCCGGGGCGGCACTTTCTGTTTTCAATGGCTAGTCAATGCTAAGACACTTGTACACATAGGAACACGCGTCTCAGCGGCGAAGGGCCGAGCGGGAATAAATCGAGCCTAGAGAGAAGTAGAGATAGATAAATACACGGCGAGGAAGATACAGAAATAGGAGAGGCCCGGTGTACCTCGTCAGCAGGGCCTCCTAGGAAATTGACATTGCGTGCTGGGGCGTAACACTATCTCGAGTGCCTCTCGCGCCCGCTTTCCTTAATCACATGTAAAAATTCTTACATTTACTTTTGAACTGCCCTGCGGATGTTCACTCCTTTAATCAACTTTCAACTCAGCCTGATCTCATTTCGGCGATATTTCCAGAATATGTATACATATGTACAAGTTGTTGTACAATAGTAACTTCCAGTTTATATGGTGGCTCTGTAAAAGAACATTCGGAGTTCTGATAGTAATTGAATTATACATAAATCTCCAGTCCGATTGATGCAGAAATCGAAAAGTAATCTATCTTATAATAACAGTAACCACCCTTCCGGATTCACTAGAGCTTGCGATGCATCTGCTGGAACTGTACCGAATTTGCTTGATGAAAAAAGCTAGTCGAGTGAAAAATACGCGGACTAAAGTAAAATATAATAAAACACAAAGCTTTTCGCCGTCCATTCTAACGAGTAAAACTGAATCCTGCCGTTTATTGAGAATGACCCAGTTCTTCTGTCAACGTTTAATTCGACTGTGTTATTCAGTAGTCTGGAAACGCATGATTGAGTCTTTTGAGTAAACGTACATGCGGTGCGCAATCAAATTCTCGAACAAGTAAAAAAAAAAACGTATACACAGACTGCTCTACTAATTGCAAGTCGTTCCGGTGTCCAGCTTTAAGTAGGTGTTCGCGTGAACATCCGCAGTGTCCGCCTATAACTGGCTGTCGGCGCCCGAAGCTCGACCCTGACACCCTTCACACCTGCGAGCCTTTTGATTACGGACTATAAAAAATTCGATCGCCCCTGCGAAGTCTCTGCTCTCTCACAGTTCGCTGAATAGTCTCGACTCTCCCGCGTCTCCCTCCCCTCTCACAATCTCTCTCTCCACCTCCCTTTCTTCTATTCCTCTTCCCTTCTGGCAGCGCGGATGATGCTGCTAGACAGTCATCTCCTTTCCTCGTGCTGGCTTCTTGGTCATTCTGTTTCTAGCCCCGAGCTCGTCAGCCCGCCCTTCTATGTATACGTAGAGATTTGTACAGAAAGACCTGGCTACACGCTGATCCTCTCTCTTTTCGCCCTCTACTCACGGCCGCCCTCCCTTTATCCCTCTACCTACAACAACTTACCCAGCTAATTTCGTGCCCCTTTTCACTCGACGTCCTTTACTTTCCCTCATCTTCATCGACCAACTTATCGCCTCCTGATTATGGCCGGTTCACTTTTCAAAATATCCATTGACTATTTATAGCGAAGTACACACTGGCCAATTTGTCGACTTGGTATTGTTCTGTCTCTCAATTATCAGTCACTTATGATGACATCGTAATTAAACTACTGTCTTTGAAAGGACAGGGTTACGGTTCAGCTGTAATTGTTCTTGTAAGTGAGCGGGCAGATGTAAAGCAGTCTATTTAATAAGCCGGAAGCGCATAACGAACTTCTGCAGAACGGGCGCAATTGTTCTTGCCTCTTTTCGAAGGACAAGCGCGCGCGTTTTACGAGCAACGGCACTGTGGGTGCTGGAAAAGTGGCAGGGATTCTAATTTTCCCGTACAACAACGATGGAAATACTCGCTTACACTCGAATCCACCCAACACACAGCAGCCACCAACCAAGGGGTACATTCCTCTTCTTTTTTTTTTTCGTGCGCGTTGGAAACGCGCCCCACGTTGCCCCCGTTTTTCGAACAATGCGCGTTTGCATTCTGTTGCATTCGACAGACGAATCGTGCTGCTAGTGATGTGTAGGTTTCACGTGTACTTTACATGCGAGCCGAAACAAATCCGATTGCCCGACATCAAATTGTTACGGCATTCCAATGAGAACTATGTGTATCCTTTGAAGGCTCGAATTTAACACTGTACCAACTGCCAACCACTTTCGTAATCACGAGAGTTGCGATATCATCCTTTTCACGAATATGCTCGCAGTTTTTTTACACAATAAAACATCAACCAATGATAGAGGAAGATATTCTTGTAGCCTCGAAAATACCAGGTCGACAAAGCAACAAACAGCCGCAGATATTTAGACAATAGCCAGCGGGAGACAGATTCTCGGTGTCGCGTGGAAGATGAAAGGAGCACGAGAGTGGGAATCTTATTTTCCATAGGGCGCGTAGAATCGATCATATGCTGGATGTCGGGAAGTTGCTCGAGTGAGATATCTCAAACTAATCAACCCTTCTGCCGCGCGATATATAAAGGGGCCACGTTGAGCGTGAAGTCCGTCAAGGGTTGAGTCCGGGGGGAATGGCGGTGCGCGGTAAAAAGGAGCGGCATATGCCGGCACAAGTATTAAATATAAAGTGACCCGCAATGCGACAAGTACAAACTCTGCCATCATCACTTGGTAGAAAAATCAGAATTTCACCGCAAAAATGGCCAGACAACTAACTGGTGGGTGTTTTGCGGACGCGGGCAGCAACGGAGTCCGATGTTCTTCATACGAAAAAACCAGTAGAAACCTCAAGCACGCATTCGCCTTGACACAAGCAAAAGGACAGACGTATATGTCTTGGGTAAACTGGCGTTTCTCGGTCCAAGCGACACAGAATGCCTCTGTACATTCTTGAACGGAAGGAGCACACTCGCCGAACTCAACCCAATTCTGTCCCATATATCTACGGATTCGGAAGTCGCCTCGCGAATTTTCCTCCCGGTTTCTCGGTTTTCGGGGAGAGTCGGGCGGCCGCTAGACCGAACTGTGGAACAACTTTATGACCCATAAGACCCACACTTTTCTCCGAGCAGTGTTAAATCTCCTACATGTAAATTAAATCCAATGTCAACAGAAGACCCGCTCTAAAAACAGTAAGGTCACTCAATCGCCGCAAATAATATTTTGCTGCTTCAATGACATCAAGGATGAAAATATAATATTATCATTCTACAACATCGAAGCATGTTGGACAGTGAATATTTCACATTCAAGTACTGGATCAACCTGCTCAGATGGAAGTGGGTCTTTCGATCGTCCCTACGTCAATTAACCGACCTTGCTCGCAAAGGAAGAAAATGATCGGGCGATCAGAGTCTCCTTCAACTCTTTACAATTAGGACGACTAGGATTTGGCATTGTTGCCCTGTGGAGTTCCACTTTGCGCCGCCTTCTCGTTCTGTGCTTTGTCGAAACCGTCGATTAACGTCTCGATGATAAACTTGATCGTCAGTTTGTAGATGTTCTCCACGTTCGCGGAGTATCGGTCCTCCAATGTCCGTTGGACCGCGTCCAGAAATGGTTTCTCTATTTTCTGCGAACAGAAGTTTCAACATAGTATTTACAATCCAATAGACAATTTCAACTGTACTCTTTCGTATTACTTTATTTAATTCTATTTACTGTTTCCTCCGTGAAATTTCTCATACGGAAGAAGGCATTTTCGATGGAGCGGTGATATTATGTTCCGAGCAAATGCATATTCGAGACAGCTCAATGTCTCTCTGGAAAAATATCCTGGCAAATCGTTCGCCCAAATGCACTTGAGGGAGAACGACGAGTAGATATTCAGTACATCTCTTTACCTGGTCCCCCCCTCTCTGGCTACCCTCTCCCGGCGCGGCGGCGCGCACATTTCTAGTGGTCTACATTATCCGCTTTCCCATGTTTCAATTTACTAGAAGAAATCGTTTAACCATCTCTCTCTTTAACCTCGGACAGAAAAGCTGGAAGTAGAACGTTCAAGAGCCAATATTTGTCAAGCCGACTATGTTACAGCCGGGCTTTCGCCAGCAAAATGAAAATTCTTATTGAATGTTCAGCACTACATTCGGTCGACCTGACTTTCCAAAGAATTCCACCGAAATTCAAGTTTCTGGTATTAGAGAAAGATTAATCATTTTTGTAAGTACTGGCAGTCAGTGCGAAATGATCAGGTTGAAAGTAGAAACGGCGTTCAAGAGGAGACACGAGATTCTGCAGTCTCAGTGAGCGAGAGACAAAGGCCATGGTTGGTTTTATCGGGATCGGAGAATGTTCTATTCCCTTGGGAGCGGCAGCAGCCAAGGCGTCCAACAGAGAAAGAGAGAGAGAGAGACCACATCATTCCAGAGGAACATCAAAGGCACCGCACTGGCGATTCAAAGAGGCGTTTGTGCATTCGTGCAAGGCGAGAAAAAGCAGCGAGCCTTGCCGAAAAATTCGCGAAACCGCCCTGACATTCAATAGATTTTCCAACCCCAATGTCGTTCGTAAAAGCGATTTGAATAATCGCTAGAATAATTCTCCAACGCAGTTATAATAATATCCCGCATTTGTATTTCGCGAGAAGTATTATTAGCCTTCCTCTGTCTTTGGAAGGGAAGCCTCCAGTAAATGAACATTATCCCCGGCTTTTCCATGGCAATGTTCTTCTGCCGACGTTTCGTTCCGGGCACGACATGCCTGCTCAGCGCATTCTTCTTTCGGGCATTCTGCCCTCGCGTATTGTTCTTGGACCTTTGTTCAACATATTTGATATTCCCAACAAGATTCCCTCTTCAGAAATTTCTCTCTTACTCCCCAGTTATTACTGGTTTAATTAATAGACTTTCCAACTTAATGAAAGGGTGGCTCTCGCGTTTAAAAATGATGAAAGCCCTTCTCTGAATTCGTGGAGAAGTCGTCAAAGGAGATGAAAAGTGTTCTCACCCAAAAGTATTGAGGATTGAATCCTGGGATTTTAGTGTGCGTCGCACCGACTTGATGGAGGCATGCCAGGAAGACGTCCATGTCATCGAGGCCCTTGATGCCCTTGTCAAGTACCGTCATTACCTTCTGCGCGTGATTCGCCAATGCCATGCTCGACGATTGCTGTTCCTTCGTCTTCAGCTCGCGGAACTGCTTGAACATCTCCAGCAGTTCCGCGTTCTCCTCGAACAACCTGCAGAAAAAATTCCAGGCAACTTAGTGCGACATCATAAACTCTTTTTCCTTCTTATAATCCACGAAGCGTGAGAAGATTTCTCCCAAGCGGAAATTTTGATTTATCTCAACGCATGAAAGTTCATATCTGAAAGAATATGACGGGGCAGGAATGTCTCTACGGGGGAAACAGCTTATCGCGCGGCAAAGACAAGAATGAAGCTTTCTTCGAACTTTGTCTGCTCTTCATTAGAGCGGAAAGGTAGTGGGGAATGTCGTGGTGGAATATTGGTAGCTCAGGGCGGCAGACAGTGAGAGGGGTGTGCCTGTCCTGGGCGGATTTTTCGTGCGTCATAAATCTGAAAGTTCCTCCCGGGGGAGAATCCAAGCTCTCACGACGCGCCCTGCTTCCCTCCTTTCTACTTCGAGAAACTCGCTTTCTCCTGTTCCTCCGGTTTCGCTTAGGGCGCTAAACATTCCCCACACACAACCCTAACACTTTCCGTCTTCGATACCAACCAACTTACATAATTCCACTACTAAAAAACTATATAATTTTAGGCTGATTTTGTGGGAGTTTTTATGACTGATTGGTGGCTCGAGCAGGATGAAATTAATGCCAAGTATTTCGCGATCGGACTAAGTATCGTAAATCAGTGCGGCTTGTTCCTAGAAAGGAGTAGAACGAGACATTTAAAAATAATCTCGTATCTTTGCCCGGATCAATACGCGTTCGTGTACTCATGCGTTTCTAGCAGCGCTGGGATGTTATAAGAGCGGCAGTGGCTCTGAGCACGATACTTGGACTATCTCGAGGTGCCACGCGACAAGAACTACGACTTCATTCTCCTTACTTTTACGACACTACTATCGCCGGCTCCTTTCTCTCTTAGCATTATAGCATGCTTTACTACCTTACCAATTTCAATTATAAGAACGAGCTACATCCCTCATCCTTCGATGCCACTTTTCGATAAGTATCATTAGTGTGCCAGGTCTGGCAGTTCGATGTTTTAATGAGTATGAAGAGGGCATCATCTCAAAGGGCGTTGCGGTACTTTGGGGGAATTATATTCGATGGCTGATTGCTTATTAAACGGTAGGGATCGCAGGCCGCATGATAACTATTGATGAGCAGCTCTCTCGCAGGGCTTGACAGAATGTCAGATTAATGAACGCTCTGGGCCGCCACTGAATTGCGATCACGACACGAGCGAGCGATCCTAACAATCATAATTAACCATTATCCCGCGCCAGGATAATGTATACTGCAAGACATCCGAGAATCCAGTGAGTGCCCTCTAAAACTAGATGTTCCAGGATCCCTGTCTTTCCACGAAAGGGAATCCCTTCTAATCCAGATCGCTCGTAATTCCCTTGTAATGCGAAATTAACAGTCTTCGGCTTGCAACGAGAATGCCGCGCGGAACTTTAAATGGGTTCGGTTGGGACGCACCTTCGAAATTTATTGCGTTATTTCCGGGCGGAGCGCGCCATTTCCAGGATGGAAACGTCGAGAAATTGGAGCGACGGCTCACATCGCTATTGTGCACCCGCCGGAGAAAATTGTCTTCGGGCTGAACACATTATATATCCGGCGGGCTTGCTGGTTTGCCGCGGCTTTAACAGACGCCACGGGAAAACCCCTCGTTTGCAAAGTGTCTCCCTCGGCTATCCTTACTATTTCCTCGTGGAAGATTCTAAGAATCCTTGGTTCATACAGGTGGATCGGGCCCAAGTACGCGATCCTTCTACATTTGTCTCATTTTATGTTAGAAACGATGACATTTATTATGCACCTTTCTGATTTTAATCGGTCTTTAATTCTCCCTGGATTCCACCAAGGATTTGATGGCCTGTAATAGGAATATTCTCGCCTTTCGCTCATCCAGGATTACGGCACGTTACACTGGAGATAAAAGACGAATATTCATGGAACGTAAAGAGTCTGGTCAGTGAAACATCCCGAAAGATTATCGGGCTTGCACCAAGCTGGATCTTTAGTTCTTCTTTCCAGGCAATAAAGCGCGATATTCCAGCTATTCTCTCGTCCGAATAGCTGAAATATTTCAAGCACCTCAGGAAACACGGGATTTTAGCTGAAACTATGCGCGCGCAACGAGGCTACCCCGAAAAGTCATAATTCTCCTGCGATGTAAAGTTGCAACGCAACGCGAGTTAACCTTGTTGCCAGAGAGAATTTATAGTCGGCTGTGCCGGCCGTTTTTTCATCTACGTAATGCCTCGATTTTTCATCTGCGTAAAACAGATCATTAAAATAACAAGTTTTCCAATTAAAAAACATCGCGCCAAATCTATGCAAGTTGAAAAAAATACAACTGGTCTTTCAATCCTTGAGTGTACAATATTTTCTTTAGTATTGAAAAAGAGCTGGAATTTTATAAATGGCGAACTAGAATTCTAAGAAGGGGTGCGTGTTACGAGACTCGTTAGACTGGTTGGGCAGTGAAATTCTTGAATTATCCCGAGGATTAGATATCCCGTCGTTTATATTTCGTTAGTGTGCGGGGCGGTCACATTGATCGAGTGGCGCGACTCGCACGTAATAAAGTGAAAGAATGGGAGAAAGGGAGCGTGACAAGATGCTCGCCCACAGACGATTGTAATTAACTTTTCGAGTCCTTTTGTCGGCAGAAACAACGAGAGGCAATCGTTCTCTTACTTTAGGCTAGCGAGAGCAGCCTGCCCAGAGAGAATTCATTAAATGCTGCCACGGCGGCCACAGTAAATACAACGGGCTCAGAGTATCAAGCCTCTCGAGCGAATCTGCAAACTTTCAGTGAACCGTATCCTTAATAAGGTCATTAATACATAGTCATACATAGCTTCTAGCTACTGCAGTGCCTCTTCTATAATTAAAATTAAAAGATCTCCCACTCTGCGATATATTGTAAATACAATACGATGTTGTCCAATTGCAGAAAATCATTCTGGGATATCCGCAAAGCAGATTAATGCCTTTGGCAGGGTGCTTTCATTAGATTGTCAATAATGGATGTGTGCTAGTGAGGTCTCCTTTTCCGCGTTCAATTTTCTCCGATTCTATATCCCCTCCCCAGTTAATCCTTTAATCCTTGGCAGCGTCTCCGTTAGCCCTGCTTAGCGCTCACAGTTTATATAATATTTAAGACATAGTACGACTATTAGTTAGCCCGACCACTGGTTAATCTCAGGGTTACTAATATTAGCTTATCCCAATTAGCACCGGTCGATCTCTCCTTTTCACATCCTCTCCAGTCCTCTCTGGCCACTCTCGATCGCTCTCCCTTCTACCCTCTCTCTCTAGCACACCCTGCTGGCTTTGCCGGCCTCCTTCAGAGGTCAATTAATCCAGCCCTCCCTCTATCTTCTATAAAGCAAAGTACATATTTTCGCGGTGAACCTCCTTTCGGTTACCCTTTACACTTCACACCTAATTACATTTGTATCTTGTTGCCATTAAGCCATTCTCCACCGTGACAGGGAAATGATTTAGTCTAATTTCTATGATCAATACTTTCTTCGGTGAAAGTTTCACTCTCCTCCAGCTTTACGGGTAGTCCATATATTTCTAATGAATTATCACCATAAAAAAACACTCCGGGGTGTCGGTTTCTCCGCTCTAATTTGGGAGAAGTAGACTTTCGAAATAGTAAAACATGGTAAAAAGTTGGGGCAAACTGGGCGAGGAATGAAGTGTCAAGATAGAGGGGAGTTCTGCAGGAGAGTGATGCTGAGGGATTAAATTTACCTTTAAAGAAGATGAGTGACTGTGGGAGGGAGTAGTGGCGAGAGATAGAGGGAGAGAGAGCGAGAGAGAGGGGGTGGTAGAACGTAGGCAACCAATATCCCGAACGTAACGTGCGCGTACGACCGCGTTTATCGATTCCGGAGACTCTAGTCGGCCTAAACGGCCCTGCTCCGCTCTCATCTCCGACGGGGATGTCACCCATAGCATCACCGATCAAGCTTGATCGTGTTACCTTAAAGCTAGACCGTCCACTCACACAATTCACTGTTTAACTCGAGTTGTTCACCCTTCTCTTGTTTGGCCCCTGTTTACCGCCCACCCATACTCTTTCTCCGCGCGCGTTTTCAACTAGTCATCGATCCCGAGAACTCCTCCGCGCGCTCTGTAATGACGCTCTGGCCACCCGTCATCTGTGATAGATCACACTGGATGATGCGCTTAAAAAAGTGCTGTTTCCATGGAGGCAGCTCTGCATGACTGCGTTTGACGTGCAACAGCCAAACTGATAATTGTGCTTGCTCTCCAAGGCAAGTGAAGTTAATATTATAAATATATAAATTAAATAGCTAATAAGAAGTATCTTTTTCGGTACAAGGACGATTTTTACATCATTGATTCTGTGCTAGCTGCTGTTTAAAAAGTTCTGAAAAATTAAATTTTCAGTTGGAGCTCTGGTTTTTATATCACATCTTCCTTGATGTAAGAAAACATTCTCCACTAAATTTCAGCCCCGGAAATAGTCGGGAACTAGCGAAAATATGGAAAAAACCGTCAGAAATAGGCAAAATTGATTATTCAGGATCGGTTTTCCACGTGTTTTAGGTACAATTCTGGCATTTCCCCCACAACATTTATGTTTTTTATCCGTTTTGAGACACGAGGAATCGAAAAATCAAGCGTTCGTCCCGGTCCCAGAACCTTCGAAAAATCGAAAATTTTTGAAGGGGTATGCCTTAAAAAATTTGCGAAAAAATGAATTTTGAGCTAGGGCTCTGGAATTTTTTCTACTTTCTCCTCGATGCAAAAAAACATTCCCCACCAAGTTTCAGCCCCGGGAAAGGTCGGGAAGTCATGAAAACATATGAAAAACCGTTGAAATCAAATATTCCAGATCGGTTTTCCATGTGTTTTAGGTCGAAATCCGGCATTTCCCCCACAACATTTATGTTTTTTATCCGTTTTGAGACACGAGCAATCGAAAAATCAAGCTTTCGTCCCGGTCCCAGAACCTTCGAAAAATCGAAAATTTTTGAAGGGGTATACCTTAAAAAATTTGCGAAAAAATGAATTTTCAGCTAGGGCTCTGGAATTTTTTCTACTTCTTCCTCGATGCAAAAAAACACTTTCTACAAAATTTCAGCCCCGGGAAAGGTCGGGAAGATAAAAAAACATGGCATAAACCACGAAAATGAAATATTCCAGATCGGTTTTCCACCTGTTTTAGGTAGAATTCCGGCATTTCCCCCACAACATTTATGTTTTTTATCCGTTTTGAGACACGAGGAATCGAAAAATCAAGCGTTCGTCCCGGTCCCAGAACCTTCGAAAAATCGAAAATTTTTGAAGGGGTATGCCTTAAAAAATTTGCGAAAAAATGAATTTTGAGCTAGGGCTCTGGAATTTTTTCTACTTCTTCCTCGATGCAAAAAAACACTTTCCACCAAATTTCAGCCCCGGAAAAGGTCAGGAAGTATAAAAAACATGGGAAAAACCATCAAAATTAAACGAAATTAGGTATTTAGGAGGCTGTTTCCATGTGTTTTCGATACAATTCTGGCACTTTTGCCACTGATTCTTTGTTTTTTATCTGTTTTGATATTGAAATAATCAATTTATGATCAATCCGAAAAAGTTCAAAAATCTTCCAAGAATCGAAAGATGAATTAATATTAATGGAACAGGAAAGCAGTATACATGTTGCTTCATAATCGGATAGAATTTCGTTATATTGACAATAGTATTGGACGACATTCACTTGTGTGAATTGGACTATAGTATTTCCCGCAGGAAGCGCACGCAGACGACACGCTACAGCTTTTCACACTCAAACCGAAAATCCTGTAGGGCCTGGGGAAACGACTGGCAGTCCTTTCCTCGACCCGAAAAACAATGTAGTATTGTAGCTGGATTATTTACAGTGGTACAATTTGCACGAAACGGCATTGTTCCGAATCGAATGTTATATGTACTGCTGGCTTTTATTTCTCCCGTGGAAAGCTGAATTAGGTGATCGAAAATAATTTGTCCGCCGGTTCCGCTTCGTAATAATTCATATTTTATATGAATAGTAACCTGTAATATTTGGGACTCTATTACAAAGCCAGTATTGCATGTATTAATTAGAGCAAATACGTTTGATCGATAACAACCTAATACTATACGAGGCAAATCCCGGGGGCCTGCAACGTTCTCAGTGCAACTGCCAATTCCGAAAATTAATGCTGGCGATTAATTAGGAGCAAGGCATAACCTCTACGAAAATTGCCAGCCTGGCGAGAAATGTATTGATAATTAAATAAGGGACAATGACGAAATCCTAATTGTTCTGGGTAAAGCGAGACCCCCAAAAAGTTTGTCGGCCGAAGTTTCAAATTCAATTACCAGTTCCTTTAGGTACTTTGGTTAGCGAGTGTGTCTTGTCGCAGTACGAGATGAGATCCTACCGAGGGATCCTTAATCCGGGGATATTGAATTTCCGTCGCGATCCTATAAACCGAAACCAAACAGGTCGGGGCAGGGCAAAAAAAAACACAACATTAATTACGTCGGAAAGGTCAAGCGTTATCTATGTTGGGGATTGGAAGCGAGGCCAACAATTACGGGACGCGCCGGCAATTTCTGCGGCTCGACTGACGCGTCCTGCCGAGTGCGTCCTCGTAAATTCATATTTCCCTACGATGTGATAACGCAGGATCAGGAAATACTCTCGTCGCGGGAGGATGTTAACCGGGAAGTACACTCGGCCGTCAATCCGAGCTGCTGGAAAAACGTGCACGAGAGCCTGCCAGTTTTACGAGAAAATATTTCTACTATTGCCAGAGCTATACCGTATAAATGGGGATCGAGCGGTGCAAATGAAAATGTCTCTTTTACTGTCATATCAATTTTGCAGCAACGAAATTCCGAGATTGCGTCCCCGCCATTTCTCGGATCAGGAATTAAAAAGCGTCCAGTTACAAGTTGCAATGGGGAAACGGAGTTTAATGGGGCCACCGGTTCGCCTTACTGCAATTCCCCATCATTCCCCGAGGTTACCTCGTTTCCCCGAGTATCATCTGCTCCGAGAACGAACTTAATCCCTGTATTACAGAGAGCGATGTATATTTCTTCTGCCTTCCGTCTGGTAATATCCGTCTAGCCAGCTATTTTAATATTCAATCTACTAGAAAGTCCTTCCCTAATCCTGAAAGGCTTTTAAAATTTTAGGTCAAACTATTTAATAATTTTCATAACGAGTTATGAACAATTTCTCCAGCAAAACGACAATGTATTAATGAGTGAAACTTTGCGGATTTTCCATTGGAGGGAAATGAATGAGGGAGTCGTTAAGATTCGAGGATAAACGAGGCTTCGAATTTACAATTAAGTGTTATTGAAATGATGCATTGAAAATGAGGGAGCGGCGGGCGAGTGGGCGAATATTGAAGGGGAAGGAAGCTATTCCTCTCGGAAGAATTCGAGTTGATACAAGCGCCGAAAGACAACGGGCGAATAATCACTGGGCTCTCTCTCTCTCTCTCTCTCTCTCTCTCTCTCTCTCTCTCTCTCTCTCTCTCTCTCTCTCTCTCTCTCTCTCTCTCTCTCTCTCTCTCTCTCTCTCTCTCTCTCTCTCTCTCTCTCTCTCTCTCTCTCTCGCTCGCTCGCTCGCTTTAGTTTCTTTTCCCTTTTGCACGGTGGGTCCCGTCCCTTTCAGCCTTTTCTCCCGTTCGCACTTTTCACCGGCCAAAGAAGCCAGCTCTCGTTCCCTTTCTGCCTTTCTGGCCGAGGCATCATTCTCGGGGGGAGTGCTCGTTTCTGCACTTGTCCCTAGGGAGATCGCGATTACTCGCCTGTCTCATTTCGAGCACATCGATCTCGCTTTTCTGTCGCGCACCAGAATCCCCATCTTCACTTACGCCAAAGAAGATTTCCCAGCACACACATGCTACACACAACTGTCATTTTCACAGTCGAGCTTAATCTTATTAAAGGAGATTAAAATGTGAGGGAAATCTCGTAGAATCAGCCGGTGAAAAAACTAGAGTAAACTCGCCATAAGTCTACTTGAAAAGTTTCAATTGTTGCCTCTAAGAAATGGATGGAGAGAAGTTGGTGGAAAAGTTGGCCGATCCAGTGTAATGCAGAGATAGAGCGTGCGCCCTTATTTCTATCGTTGTCCTATATTGCTTTCAACGTGTAACTGGGTGGTAACTATTGTAACTGGCTGCTTCAGTATTGTCGTCGGACGACAAGGAAATTCTAAACCAGCGCGGCGACACGGAAGTATGGGTATTAAGTTTGCAGCGTTGCAATAATATTTCCCGTGAAAACAGAATGACACAGTTTCAGTGAGGGAGTGGGAGAGGGAGCGCGCACTCTCCCCTCTCAGTGGAAGGTGGTGTGCTTTCAGTGTGGAATTGCGGGTAATACGTTGCTTTCAAATATTTAAAGCGGCCCGGCATCAACAAAATTATCGGCTCACCGGGCTTCGATGCAACTGGTTCGATTAAAGACTGCAGCAAATTCACATTTTCCAGTGAGCACTCAGTTGCGATACAATGCCCGTTAGAAAAAGGTTCGATATTTGATATTTCTTTAAAGAGAAGCAGCAACGTGCCGTGAAATTATCTTGGTTTTTCCGAAAGGGGTCAAAAGTGGAGAACAGTCCGATTGGAGTTGGAAGACCGATCAATATGTTACTCGTTGCATTCTAAAAGGAGAACTGCCGCACTGCCAATCTAGTTGAAAACCGAAAGAAGTTCGCCCCTCGAGGAAGTAGGAATATAAGTCTATTAAACTTTGCAATTTATATAGTCGTCGAACTGAACCAAAATATTCATTTGATGTTCGATCGCCGCGCCGGACGACTATTCCACCATTGAACGTACTCCATTTAACAATCGTCACTCGAAGAATTTTTTGTGTAATCAGGCTTCCTTCCAAGGGGCGCGCAAAAGGTTTCAGAAAGATTCGTTTAAAGCTTCCGTGATGTATTCTTTCCCTCTCTAAAAGGAAACTTTTAATCCGGTGGTCCACTTCGTCAAGGGAAGGACAACTTTCCACCGAAACTTCCGGCATTAACGTAATTTCTCTGCGGTAAGTTATATTTTTTTTTTGTTGAGTTCGCTGCATTCTTCTTTTGGAGTTTATTATCGCTGGCGGTCGAGTATCGGTAAGAAGTAGGAATAAAAAAAAGATGAGCAAGCGGATAAGTAGGCATGAGGATTTGATTGGGAGTAGAAGTTGAATTCGGTGCTTGTTGACTGGATAAACAAGGGGGGTTCATTATGGCTGGGGCCACTGGCAATCGGAGCAAATTTAGAAGCTCTTACTGGCCGGAGCAAGTGGGATTGTTACGCGGTTGTTACGTAAACAAAGCGGGTGAAGTGGGTCCGTCAGTTGCAAGGGCGGAAAAGAGACTGGCTGCTGCTCGAAAGATAGCCAACATAGGAAACATGTTGTTGACAGGGACATACCACCCATTTACTTCCATCCCTCTTAACGATGAGAAACACTTTGTTCCGAGTTCCCCAAGAGCTTAGCCTGGAAAAAGTGCTCCGGGCTTGTTTAGCTAGCTAATTAAATGAATTAGCTAAAAAGAGCAAAGTTATCTCGAATGGGGACGATACTCCATCGAGTTAACCCTGCTGCTGTTTTCCGGAGGTCGCGCCGCGCCGTAAATAAATTCATATTTCGAAAACTCCTCTCCACTCGATTTAATCCTCCCGAATAACTCGTTTCCACCATGTTACGTCGAATGCTCGCCGGCAGTCTTGGTTGATTCGCAGAAAATTCCCTTTTTAAATCGATTTCGTTCAATCAACCGTCCCTTCATTATTCCACTCATTTCGCCGGACAAAACAAATGCGTTCGACGAAGTGCTCGGCTAAAGAAACCTGTGAATAAATTTATTCTCGCGCGATCGGCTTTGTCGAGAGGTTTCCGTTCAATCTGCTCTCGCTGAATAAAAGCTTTCTCTTGCCGGTAATTAGTGAGGTAACGAGATTATTTGGTATTTAAACTGTAATTGATAATTGCTGCACAGTTATCCCAGCACGCGCTGTTCAACGTGGAAAAAACTCGAGTTTGTTAACATGAACATATTTCTCTCAATATTCATATTACAATATTGTGTCAGCAAAATTGAGGTTGTTCAGTGGTGAATTGGAAGGTGTTGGTTGGTAGAATCCGTTTGGCGATCAAATGCAATTTTTATCACTGCCACGTAGAATGCTTTGACAACCGAGGAAATGGTATTCGAGCTCACGGGAAATATGAGAAAACGATCGTTTAGAATCCAATAATGCATGCTGCCGGACGGACAAACATAGGTTGAACGAGACTTGACTCTCTGATCGCTGGATTGATGCCTCTCTTCACCTACAGCCCCGAAATATTTCATTCCGAATGCTCTTCTGATCGTGGCCACATTTTTCCAAATAATATACTCTCCTCTCCAATACTTATTTTTGGGGGAGCCTTACATTTTCGAAACGTTCATCAATCTTTCGGGACGTGACCGTCAAGTACTTAAAGAGGAATTATTAATTTATGGTAATAGTTGGGCGATAAATTAGAAACACAATCTGGCGCTAAGTCAGCGCCTTTGATGGAACGAAATTTTCAGCACGCTCAGGAACTTGAAAGGATATTGCTAGAGTCTGTGAAAGGAATGGGACAGAGGGGTGGGCAAGTATTCTCAAATATCCTTTCCACCCCTTTCAAAGTAGCCTCTGACGTTCACGGTAGCCTTGGGCGAGCCAAACACTCACTTAATCGGGTAATAGCACGCTTTATAACGAAATGCCACTACGTTCTCGCCCAAAGAGAGTATATTACACATCGTTATCACGCCCATGACGGGCCAATCATCCTGGGATTACAGTCAACCATAGAGCCATTCAATTATCTAGATCGGATTTTCAACTGCCAGTGGAAAATTAAGAAAAATAACAAAACCCAGTTCCAAAATTGTACAAAACTTTCTTGACTCGAGGAGGGACTCACAACGGATTTGACGAGTGTAGGAAAAGTCCTCGGCAGAAAGGAGTTAATAAGCGAAATTGTGTTGACACTATCTGATTCGGCCCACGTGCCTCTTTTTCAAGACGACCGTTAATTTGCCGGTTATGTATCTGCCCGGGTATCTTAATTGATTAAAGGGATAGATTACAGTTTACCCCCTGGGGCCTGATGATTAATCTCGATAATGCTGTTGCAGTGGGCGTACTCGCTATCTTGGACACTCATTTCCTTCCACTAACTATTAAAGAAGACTCTGAACTTTCAGGAAGTTTAGAAAAAAAACATGGCAGGATATCGATAAAGAGTCTCGAGCTTTATCGATTCATCCCCCTGTAATACTTTAATCTTTGCACTTTATAGAGCAGCTTAGTTTATTGTGAATGGTGGATTCTATTCTTTTTGTATGGGGAAACATCGATAATGGCATGGTTGCTGGTACTGACCTTATAAACATGTAGACGCCAGTTGGCTCGAGCGCCCTCGAGACACCTTTCCAGCTGGCCATAATCGTAAATCTCTGCTTGGTCGTAAGTGGAAGCCGCGGGTCCGGCGGAGTATGATTTTCTTCTGATTTGTTCTGATTTTGCGCCTTCGCGGCCACCACTTTACTAAGATCACAGCCCATCTTGCCGGATTAATCTCGTCGCACTCTCTTCCCGTCCAAATTTACTCACACGCGAGTCATTTGAATACCCGTTAGTTTGTCGCGACAGTTCCTGATAAGCCTTGAGCAATTTACACGTTGTTTATAGTGGCGTATACATTGCACTCTTTATTCAATTAGGTGGCTGCTCACCTGCCTCTCTCGTTAGTGATATTTACTTAAGTCTTTTCAATTTAAAGCTCATGTTTCTCTTTCGTCTCGCCTGAAGGTCAAAGAGTATCATTAGTTTTATATTACAACTACTTGCCAGGTTTACTTTTTTCTTGTACTCAAGATAGCTAGTTACGATGTTAAGTGCACTATGAAATATGGACTTTTTGTAGTTGATTTAATTAATTAAGTACGCATACTTCGAGGCCATGATAATGGCACTCGCGAATCGACAGCTGCTTGAAATCCTGCAAAACCGAATTGTTTATATTCGACCGCAGCCCATTTCCAATCTGGGCATTCATCATTCCGTGACTACGAATACATTTCTTGCGCCCGCCTCCTCCGGGATATTCTATTCGTCAATAGGAACGAAGATTTATATTTATCCCTTGGAACGGGAACCCTCTGCCAATAAATTGCGAGGAAACTCGAGAAATTCAATCTTGGGTTTCTTTTGCTTATTTAATAAAGTATTATCATTATTAAAATACGACTGATATATTCCAATTATTTTAAAGTGAACTTGACTCGTTGTTCCATCGTTCCCTATTAAAGATATTTCCTCTGGCGAGGCAATCTGTGAAATTCTTGAAATTCTTGAAATTCTTCTAACAATTTGCTGCTCGAGCTTTTCTATCGATGACTCGGAGTGGACGAGTGGCTACGTGAATTCTAAGCTTGCCGAAGTAAGAGGAGGAAAGGAAAGGAAAGGAAAGGGTGTCTCGAAGTAAGTGTCCTCGATCACGAGAGTAAAAGGGGAACGCGGCGAGGTTGGTCTGAGGTTATTGGGGGCTGGAGGCCCTCGTAAAAGAGGCGATCGGGAAAATTGGGAGCGTACGATTTCCAGTACTCGCTCGCCTCTTATCGATAAGGCTATCTCTTGTTGGTCACATATACCGGGAAAGGTCTCGTGTCCGAGCAGACTTGGAAGTTTGCAGTGATAACGATTGATTTATCGTAAAAATACTGGTGGCCGATAGTGCGTCGATAGAGCTCATTCGCGCGCTAATGAAAATTCTCACTCTCTCTCTCTCGCTCTCTCTCTCGTAGATGCTCTCTGCTTAATATTCTTGACAAGCAGTCACTCTGGAAAATGAAATGCTCTCTCCGTGGTGGTCCAGGGGTGTCGGCGTTGATGAGAAACAAGGAGCAAGCAAACTAGACTAGCTAAAACGAAACGCGCAAGCCTATGAAAGCGGCTACGTGTCAGCCTGAACAAACAGGCACTCTCTCTCTTGCCGCATTACAAATGCGACGGCGTTACTCTCGACAGATAATAGAAGGACTTGCCTCCTCCTCTCTCGGCGCAGCACAAGCTCAACTTTGATTCCTGTTGGATGTAATTTTCATCAAAGCAACCCTCGATCCCTAACGCCCAATTTCCACTCTATCATTCGCCGGGAGTTCCTCCTAGTTTTTATTAACTTACAACTTCTCAAGATCGTATTTCACGCCCTCCTAATAAATTACTCGTGTCAATACTTTGGTGGGAAAGACCAATCCATTGGACATTGTGCGTTCACATTTCCAAAGCACATCAATTTACGGGCCGATCCAATTCATCTGACAAACAAACCGCTCTCCCAAAGAAACAGAGTGGACGATGTTGATATCAGAAGGGTGTTTATTCTAGCAAAGCTATCTAACTGAAGGGATAGCTATCTTATATTATAGTT
Source organism: Ectemnius continuus (assembly GCA_910591665.1). NCBI lineage: Eukaryota > Metazoa > Arthropoda > Insecta > Hymenoptera > Crabronidae > Ectemnius > Ectemnius continuus. The sequence goes on from OU342861.1 coordinate 15,044,389, forward strand.
CTACTTATGAAGTAGAATAATAGTGTTGGGAAAAATGTGTTAGGATTCTGATGGAGTGGTAAATGGGCGTGCATTGGGTGTGCGGGATAGATGAAAGGGTGCCGAGGAAGAAAAAAAGAGAAGGCAGCGTATACCACCTGGTGCATCGAATGTCAGCGCGCTTTTCGTAACCGCTCGTCGCGTGGACCTCTCGTCGGATCGATTCGCGCGCTTTATTCGCTCCCGTCCACGTTTCCTCGCTCCACTCTCACCCCGATAGAGCATACAACCCTCCGCGTCCCCAGTATTTCCTTTCCCTGCATTCTTCCAAAAGAAAGACCCCTCGCCGCCACCCACTCCCCCTAACCGTACACCGCGCTTATTTATCGGCGATCACAGCCATGCAAATCTTGCTCCGGCGAAGCTCTTACTCGGTGAAATAGTGTCGGAGACTTTACCAAATCATTGCCGGTGTGTTTGGCGTGTTGGTAAGCGGCTGGTTGGCCCAGCAGCCACTCGAGTGGGGGGGAAAAACGTTCTGAGAAGGAGGCCAGGCCAAGTGGAGCGCGGACACTGATCCAAGCACGCTCCTCTTCCACGAGGTAGCAGCTAGATAGCTCTAGCTCTTCCTCCACACGCACCAGTAGCAGGCGGCGGCAACGGCGGCAACGGCGGCGGTACACTTGGCGCGCGCGAGACAATTACGCACATACTCCCGGCGTGATTAGCCTCAGCTTGCGGCTCGATCCACCTGACCGAGTGCGCAGCCAGGTGTAGCACGGCAGGACATGCATCTCCGAGAGAGGTTTGCCACTAGCTATTAGCACGAATTCGGTTGGCCAGGCTTTCTTCGAGTGTCGATTAGCCTGCTCGAGCTGGTGCTGCTCGCTGTCTTTCGAATGGCTGTCGGGGCTGCTCGATTTTCGGCAAGCTTCCGGCAAGCTTGTGTACTGATTTTCCTCGATCGTCGTGTCTACAGCCCAGGCGAGCCGAGACTGAGGCACCCGTAACAAGTGCTCCGGCAAGCGCGCACATGCGCAACCCACCCTCTCTCCCTCTTGTCTTTTCATCCCTCTCCGCCGTTCAGCAGCCCGCTCGGCCACCCTCATCCCTCCACTGCACACTCGCTCGCCCTCCGACGCCTCCCAGCAACCCCAACCACCACCACCACCACCACCCCCCGACACTGGACCACCTCAGCCTAATTAATCGGGCACTTTGCATTTTTCTACCGCACCTTCGAACAGTCCTTCCACCTCGACCCCTCCAACTTCTCGCTCTCTGATCGCTCCTCTTTCGAGGGAAAGGCTTACAGCTCCAGGCTTTCTGGGTCGCTTCCTTTTATTATAGCCAACCCGCCAGTTTATCAGTTTCGTCGCGGAAGCATCCGATCTTTTATAAGTTTGCTTAATGTAATTTCCTTGTATTAGATATTATGGATAGTGGAAGTTCCCTCTGCAGAGAGTAGCTCGGAAGTTGCCGGGATTCTCATGCTTCAAAGTTTCCTGCTTGGCGTGTCCAAGTACAAATACTTTGAAACTCATTACTGGTGATACGAATATTGTTGCTGGTCGTGTATGAATTTAGTTGTTTAAGAAGAGCGTAAGATTAAATTGATCGTTTATGTTTATTGTGGGAAGGATGTTTTATCCCTGGGTTTAATTTTAATTTAATAAAAATGCCTTATTTCCGGGATGGAAGAGTTACTCTCCCGATTGTTACTAAGTGCCGGAGATACGTGTAGATCGCACTGTTTCCTGTTGGACTCAGCAGTTCTCCGCTCCTCGATATATCGTGGGCAAATTCGCCGAGGCCACGTAGCGGCTGTTACGTTTTACGAGGCTCACGTGTATCGCCTACCAAAGCCAGTTGGCCTGTCAGTCTTCGATGTCTTCACGCCATTCGAGATTGCCTCGCTCGAGGCACTAATCGCTTGATATTCATTAGTAATGTCAGTGGGGAATACAGCTGGACGTCAATTGATTGCCAAGCCGTTCCTCACTCACTCTGACCCAAAAACCTTCCCGCAAACGTAACTCGTCACATCCAATTTCTTATTGACATTCACTATTCCTTGGAAAATCAAAACTGGGTCATAAATAACAGGGACTTTTAACGCAGTAGAAAATAAGGGGTATTTTAATTCGCTGGAGTAAACTGGCTAAAGTGTGTACGCGTGGGAAGGAATATTCTCGGGAGAAATCGGAGGCGACGCGTTAGTAGAAGGCATCATAGTAACTTGGAGGGTAACTCGAGCGTAACGTGTAACTAGTTGCTGCCAAATCGGTATCCGAGGCGTGGATGGGGCCGAGAGCGGAGGGCGAAGGGCGAAGGGCGGGTGAGGAAGGGTTGCTAGAGAGAGCAAAACCGATACGGTGCCAAGATGAAACCCTGCCGAGGCGGTAAGAGATGTTCAATCTCGGAGGGCTGATACACCTATAGCTGTATAACCAGGCAGTCGAGGCGTATCGCATATGCCAATAAACGTACCATAAATCCTCCCTGCCAAACTCGAAATTGCGAGGGATTCTCGCTCGTATATATCGAGAGTTTCTTTGGGGCTGCGTCAAACTGATTTGGCGAAACAATCGGGCGCGCGGGCCGAGTGACGCCAACTGCTATCAGGCGGAGATCTCCCCAACTAGTAGCAACGGATTATACGCAGGCCCCGCTTATCTATATATGTACATACATAAAGGTGCGATCCAGCGAACGCGAGCCGATCCGATCCGATCAATGTGTTCATTGCTTTGGAAATTTAAAGCCCGCCGATGTGTGCGCGCCTTCTCTCCTCCCAATCGCGTGGATTCTGCTCGGCCAATGGAAATAGCGAGAGAGAGTAACGCCAGTATTTCGATGAGAGAGTTCCCCCCTTAACATTGCATTGAATATTTGAAGTACTCCAGCGCGATATGTCGGATGCCTGGAGCCTGTCGGACAAAGGAATCTTTAATAATCTGTGGCATCTGCTATATCGATCCTCTCGCAATTTTTCATGACCTCCTATTGCGCGCCCTCGAATCACCCACGCGCTCTGACAGTTGTCAGAAATCTGCGTTCCACGCACGTATCACTGACGGAGCATCAACGGGCGTTCTAATTGCCTTTTTACTATGACCTATTTCCCCATCGGCTAGACTCCTCCCACCCGATCTTCCCTCAAATTCATTTCAAATCTCCCCAAGAAACAATGGCATGGCCTCTCGACATTTACAAAAGAGAGAGTAATCCACCTCTCAACTAGTTTCAGCCAAATTTCAGTAACCAATACCATCGATTAGAATCAAATCAGTCCTAAGATTTCGAGTTATTGAACTCTGCTCCTCTTTCCCTAAGAGAAGAAATCGGTAAATCCAATTTATTTATTGAGAACACGCATTGGATTCGATAGAAAGTAAAGTGGACGGGCCCAATAAGAAAAGAGGGTGAATTCCCTTTGAGGAATGCCGTTGGAATAATTTTATTTGCTTGTATCGTTTGATTGGCTTGCATTGGCCTCTGTGTGTGAAGGTGTCGTGTATTTGGTAGGGAACGGAAAAGGAAGTGAGGCTCCCTTTGAGGCAAAGGATAGGAGTAGCTAAGTAAACAGTAAGGTATATCCTGTCGGGGCGGGCGAACGCAGCAGCAGCAGATGCCACGGTCGAGCGAACGGCACCTTAAAGTCAGTTCGCCACGGAACGCGCCTTTGACTCGACGTGTCTCGCCATCACTCTCGCTAGATCGAGTTCTCCGACTTAATAAGCCGATCGTGTATTAACCTGAAATTGCGAATACCCACACTCTGCAGGGACACGTAGCGCCAGTACACTCTAATCGTTTCAAACGCCCGCCGGAGCTTCGAAATTTCCAACTCAAGCACCATAGTTCCAACTACTTGAGACACCTGTAAACACTTTCAATTACATCCAATTTAAATAATAATTAATTCTCCAGAACACTGAATATTTATTATAATATCACTAATGTTAAATATTCAATTATTTTCACTGTTTCATCTCATTAATATGGATCGTTTCATAACTGTTCTTGAATTATTAATGTCGCTTTGAATGAATCACTGGTGCACTGGAGAACTTAGGGTGGACTTGTAATCCTAATTAGGCGTTAATAAATCGGCGGTGCTAAAACTATTAAGAGGGGCGCGATCGATATGTTAGCGCTTCGTAGGGGTAGTGTTCCCACGGCGAAATTAAATTGGAGCTCGCACTGAGAGAGTGGTACGTTGGAAGGATGAGGCTGCGCGAGTGCAGAACTTCCGTGGCATCGACGAAGTGAAGCATATCCTGGAAGAGAATAATCAGCTTCCTCTCCTGGCCAGGTAACGCAACCTTCACACACCGCTTCACATTTCGTTCTTCTGCTTGAGCGCTCCTCGACCATTTTCACAATCTCCTCCCACTGACGTCGCGTCACTCCACTTTCAGAAACGTGATTTTCTAACAATAATTCATTAATTATGATACGCGCACTTGCCGAATAAAAAAGGGGCCGATGTCGGCAAGCACGAAATGAAATTATATAGTACATACTATATGCAAAGCTGCCACGAAAACCCGATATCACCGGAGTACGGACTTAATGTCTGCGATTACTGGCAGGATTGCTTTAATTAGTCACTGTAATTGTTGTAATTTAGCTGCGGTCATGTTACTCGCGGCGCGATCATAATAATTTCAACTGTGCTATTTCAGTCGATAAATTCGTGACGTGGATTCGCCGCTAACAAAACCGCCGGCTTGTTTTTCGCTATTTCTGGCCGGAGCATTTTTGCTCATTAAGACTACAAATACCCTTATTTAGTGGGAGGAGATATTTCTTGCTGCTCTTCCTTGGATTAAATGTTCCTTGAGTACTCATAGAGCTAAAGAGCTTCCGTTTATGTTAATTGGAGAAGATTTGGGTGGCCTTCTCGGAACGGACTATTCAAAAGATGAATTTCAATCAGTGTACTAAAAGTGCTCGTGTTAATGGAAGTCGTGTCTTTGAGGTAATACGGGGACTGGTGATTTTTTCATTGTCCTTTTATTATAATGAGAAGGTGAAGCTTGACTCCTCCTACTTCCTGCCTCTCAGCCAGCCATAAGGATCCCTAATCCTGGTTGCGTGTCTTACCCAGCCTTGTTTTAGGGTTTCCGTCTCCTCAGCGAGTCACGCCAGCCATTAATATTTATGTCGCTGTAGTTCGACATAAAGCATATATGTCCTATAAGAAACTTTTGTTCCTTAACCTCCGAAAAATACGCTTTACTTTATACGATCCTATATAATATCATTCCAGTAGCCAAGAGGAGTAAAAAATGCAGGCCTCCATAAAGATTTAATACTGCTGGCAGTTGTAGCGCATTAATGATTCCTCTTCCCAAGGAGCAATTATTTCCTACGGGCTTTCGAGCGATTTTACGACATACGATTCCGATAGAGTCGCGCGACGGGCATTCGATGTCGATGGAAAAATAAGATTGGCGGATTCGAGCCGCCGCTTTTCCCTCTCTCTCTTCCCCCTTATCGGCGAGCGTGTCGCATATCCTCTTTGCGATTGAGGAGGCTTGGAATGCCTCGGGGTTTCTTCCAAGAATTTTCGTTCTCGGGGAAATTATGATTCCAGGCACAGTCGTGGCCTCAAGAGGTCGAAACTCGGTGGACGGGAGAGAGCCGCTGCTAAACCGAAAGCACACACTTGCTACAACCTCTGGATCTTGCATTTTCCAACTGATTTCTTGTGACATCCCTTCCTCATCCTCCCCGCACCCACCCCTCACCCCTCACCCCTCGCTTTTACTTTGTAGTCCACCCACTCTTTCATCTTGCCGCATAGAAAGGATTTTTCCTTCGCATTTCATCCTGGTTTATTACTTTAACACCGGCATGCCATTCTCTCTTTAATATTCCTCTTTGAAGACTTTCAACATGCAAGCTTTTTAACCGAATAGTTACAGTTCCCTTTAAATTGTTTGAATTCTTTTAATTCCAGCATATTAGCCTGGTTCGCAGACCAGTCTTTGGACTACTATGATTTTGTATGCTGTAATATATATGTATAAGACGGCCAATTACATGTGCTCTTCTGGATACTTGTCGACCTAGTTCTTTTATAGATTTTCTTTTCTACAATACTCGTAGTTGTAGCAGAGTTTCCTTATTACATGTGTAGAAAGGTAGAGGGAAAATGGTGATTTGCATAAGGGCAGGAGAGTTTCGGCAGTCGAATCGGAATTAGGAGAGGATCATTTGGGTGGTAAGGGTGCAATTCGAGGAGATTTAGGGTCTCCCCTGGGGGTGGTAGGCCGTGCTAGATGGCAATCGACATTCCTCGGAAATCACAGGCAGAAACGATTTATGATCGAATGCAGCAAGTATCATCCTTCGCTGTATGATTGAACCTCCACATTGTACGCTGTATCAGCTTCCCGACGCCCGTAATTACGCACGTCAGTGTTGGCTGGTTAGCCATTCATTAGTAATTTATAATGTCCCAATTATCACGAGGCTAGAGGATGGGCCCTGGCGGATGCCCTCGTTGGTTGGAGGGATACAGAAATTCCAAAAAGGAATCTCCGAGAAGTGGGCAGTTGAAGAAAGCCCGAGCTGAAAACAGTCTAATGACAGAGTTGGCGGCAAGTTAAATGTCCGGTGTTAGGTGATGTTCGAGCGGTCACAAGAGTCTTGAAAAGAAACGGGGCTAGAAGGGGAGAGTAAAATGAAGTGGGCTTAACTCAATAGCTGGCAAGCTCAACGCGGCTTTTTCGTGAATCGCTGGGGTTGCACGTGAGCGAGCGGAAGTGGTCTTTACCAGGCTATTCGCTCCAGATTCGCGGGATGCTGCTTTGCTGGCTGGCTGGCGGGCGCTCGGCTGAGCTCGGCCCCTAAGTGCCAGCCACAGACAGGAGAAATTAGATTTTTTCTCGGAGCCCGGCTAGCGGCGGACACCGAGAGAGAGGGAGAAAGTATATTTAGTAATAAAACCGTAAGGTTTCAGGAGCAGCCTAGACATATAATTAGAGCCGGCTATCTCGTGAGAAAATGCTTCGGCCGTGTAATGACTGCGAATCACGAACGGAACTCGGCGATGCTCTCTTCGGACGCCTTGCTAGACGGTAGTCTTGTTTACACGGCCAACCGCCTAACGCTTTACCAATCATGCAGCCTGCTGCTTGATCATGGGATTCGGTGCGCCTCGTAATTTTCTTTGTACCAAGGCGAACCGCACTTATTCTTGGATCCGCACGATACACAAGAAACTAGGTTTTTACAAGCGCTGTAATTGTAGATCGTAGGATTTATCAAAGTATTCGATTGCCGAGGAATTATTTCTCACTCCTCTCTTTCCTTTGTCTTTGCAGACGATGCAGACCAAGAACGTCAATCAGATTGCATACAACAGCGAGGTGAGGAACTCATTATAGAATATTCGAAAGTGCATCAGCATTAATCATCTGCCTTTCTATTCAACTTTATCCGTCGTCGCCGACGCCGCTGCCGCTTTGCAAATGCAATTATTCAATTGAGATCTCCTCGGACCAATTGACACACAAAACGTCTCTCTGTCCAAAGCAAGCGCGAACGCGAGCGACTGCCAGTAACATCCCAAGTCATTCTCGCTCGAGTCTTAACCCACCTGTTGTACACTTGTCTGTTTCAGAAGCATCGAGCCGATTCCTCTACTCGAAGTAAGCAGGACTTACTTTCTTTCTTTCATATTTCCCAATACCTTCGTCTCGCGTTCGAGAATTCTACAAGTTGAACGTAGAAGGGAATGAGTGAAGGGTGATTGGAGTCTAGAAAAGCAGAGGAGCAGGAGCAGGAGCAGGAGATCTCGCGATCGATAAAGTAGAGAACAGTCTTTGAGACTGTCAGGTACGCAGAGGCGCCTCTCACCCGGAGGAGCACGAGTCCTCTGTAAACCTGATGCAAGGCCCTAAGGATGGTGTGGTGTGGGGTGGGGAAGGAGCGGCGGAGGGAAAGAAGGAGGGACTCATACCCATACCCACACAGTAGACGGTCCTCTCTCCTGGGTTCCCACCTGGCGTCTCGTTCGAAGCACCTTCACGCAAAGTGCCGCGTCGCTCCGCGATCGTGCTCCGTCTTCACTCTCCAAATCACTCTTTTCCCCTTCGAAAAACTCCTCGTACTACCTCCAAGCCGTACACAGCGGTCCTCCTAGTTTCGTTTCGAGCGTTCAAAGAACCTGCTCGGCCAGGGGAAAAAAGTCAAGTTACAAAGAGAATCTCCTGTCGATGAAGAGAGGGAAGTGAGCCGTCGGGGCATCCAAGAGGAAACATCAGAAAAGAGTGTTTTGGTTGGAGCGATAGGAGATACGAACGGGCAATCCTCGGGCTTCGGATTCTCTTCGAAAATCTCGAGTGGGGAGAAAGGGTTCGGCAGGTATGTGGGATCGCGTGTGGCGGGAACGGTGCCAGTAGTATAGCGATCTTGGAGCAAGTGCAAAAGTAATCTCGGCAGCGGACTGGTGCAGCTAGCAAGAGTTTTCTCTTGGAAAGATCAGAATTCTGGTCTTTTTCTCGCGCGTGGTGCCTCCGCTCTCGAGACTAGAGGAGCGAGTTCCCGTAGTGAGGGAGAGCGAGAGCCGGAGAGGCAGAGAGGCAGAGAGGCCGAGAGCCAGTGAGAAAGACTGAGAGGGGGGCGAGGGGAGTCCACCTGCTGCTGGAAAATACCAGGGGCACCGGGGCTCCTTGGTGAGCGCCTCGTGGGATACCTGTGAGGTAAGGGACCTTTCAGCAAACGATCATTTCCGCGAGAACTAGAAGTCGCGACACGCAACAACCACTCCTCTTCTCGAGGAGAGGTTCGCTCTCGCTTTTCCTTATGTAGCACCGAGCCAGCCAGCCAGCGCATCTGCTCGAACGAAAAGGGAATTGGTTCAAGTGACCCTTGACGGGATTGGGATGGGACGCGTCGACCTTCACCAGCACAGAAAATCTCCGAGAGGGGCAGACTTTACTGAAATGACACTGTTGAAAGTAAAATCGAACAGCGCGAGAACGCATTCTAGTCAAATAATTGGCCTCGTTAAAAATTTATCGCAGTAGAAAATCGCGTCATTAAGCAGGAGGCATGAAAAATAATTGTTTCCTTTTCCTCGCAATTTGCCATTCATCAATCATCGGTGGGGCATTTTCGCATCCGGTGATGCTCGTATCAGATTCACGAGGTTATGCCTGACATTTGAGTAACTTAATATCCAGCGGCGCATATACTTTACGGGAGTACGATTACAAGTGTTGCGTAAACATAGTTAGTTCGGTAGAAGTCATCCTCGCGTCGCTCGGTCAGTGCACTTACAATTAATTAAGGGGCGGGCGAACTTGAGAGATTATCTTTTCTTTTTCATTAACGATTATAGTAATTAGTAATTGCCCGGTGTCAAAAGACGGCGGCAGCAGCTGTTAGTTATCTGTTTTGCAAGAAAATACAGATTGAGATTTCACGATGACACTCGGCGTCTGCCGCCAGATTTTTTTTACGTCACGTTCGTGTGGTTAGTCATTCCGCTGATGATTTGCATGTGTCCTCCATTCGAGTGATTTAACATTCCCAAGTGAATTGCCTCTTGACAGGCTTAAAATTCGAATAACACTCTAGGCGAAATCATCCTATTGCATATGGGACGAATAGCAATTTAACACTATGCTCTTCATCACCACTTGTCAACTTTTCAATACTAATAGATCCAATCCCCTCGGCGACAAAAAAAACTAAATGATTCCCCGAACGACACGTTCTTCCAATATAGAATTGGATCCGGATGTTTTTTTTTGGAGTCGAGGACTATTCAGACTTTGGACAATAATAGTAGTTGAACAAAAGAGCGCCTATTCTTCGAGGAAAAGTATAATATATCAATTTTAGAGTAAGAAGGTTATCCACCTTCAGAAATCATCTAATTATATTAATTGCTAGCTCATCCTAGCGAGAAGTCCAACTAACTGCCGCGCCACCGTCGCTTTAATTTCACGTTTAATGGTTGGAATACCATCCGGCATGGATTTCATCAGATTGAAGGGGAAAAATGGAATTTCCTGCGCGATAATTCAAGCGCCACTATCATTTCCCATAATGAACGGATTCCCATTAAACTTTTAATATAGGAACAAACATTGAAGTGGTCCGATTAATTCAATTAGTCCAGTTTCTCAAGAGGGGCGGTGAATATTGTTCTTGTACAGTAAATCATACACCAAACATTCTGATTAATGCGATCGCAGATAATCCAAAGTGCCATTCATCAGGTGATTTCCTGTTCATGAATAATTTCCGCTTACATCATGTCTTGGCTTACCAAGAGGATCATAAAAAATGTCGAGGCGATCCTCGGACTTAAGAGTTCATTATTCTTTTAACGCGTTTGAGAAATTCTGGATAATTAAAAGCGACTTAATTGACGACGTCGATCAGTGTCGCAAAGATTGCATTTTAAAATATTCGGAGAAAGTGTGGCCACGTGTGCCACACGTACTTGGACACACATACATAGAGAGCAAAGCGTAGATTGTGAAGGAACGTTCAAATACACGTGTGCATGTTCAGTGTCAGTAATACTCACAAGAAACGTAATGAACTGCTGCTCCGGGTCCATGGTACACGCACTCCACTACACAAACACTAGGCACTGACCTAATTACGACTGCAACAGTACACACTCGTACGCACAAGAGGAAAACATTGACTACTTTGTTTACCTCGAGTGATTAGTGAAGCGGGGAAGGGTTGAGTTGCCTTCATAAATATCTGTGACAGAGCTCGATTTATCCAAACACAGTCTGGATTCCGATTGTTCTGGACATTCTAGGCAGATGCGCGCACGCAAGCAAGCAACCCTCGCCAAACCCAGCTACATTCAATACACCTTTTGCAGCGATGCAATTTGTGGTCGAGTCCATTTCTTCTGACACTCGCTCGACCTTCTCTTCTACCGTAGCGCCGTCGCGTCTTACAACTTTTCAACTGCTCGCAATTTGCGGTGAATTAGAATGATATTCCTCGCGCGAGAAAGAGCCTATGTTCGCTTCACGCTCGGTCTGCCGCGTCTTGCTCGATAATTGGCAGTCTTTTTTCATTAGAACTGCAGGCCAACGCACCGTGCAATGTTCGCGTCATTGGCCGGGTCAGGAGTGCGTAAAGCCATTAAATGATTTCTGCCGCAAGATATTTTTCTCCTTATCTATGTTAATGTATGTTTGCTAAAGGAAGAAAATGTAATGATGTAGTCGCGTGAACTAGCAGTGCTGGCAGTTGGTTGGTAGGCCAAGAGAAATAGTGTCATCTTATAAGAAAATCATTGGTCAACCGGTTTTTACGGAATACGCTCGATTGACTCGCCGGAATAAAGACGCTTCTATACAGTTATCCCGGCGCGAAGAGCAACGCTTGTTCGATGCTAGATAGCCTAGTTTTGCATTTTTCGATCTGTCTGTCCCATTCCGTGCTGCGAAAGCTATGCCACGCATCGTCATCGACGTTCTCGTGCACTTCTCTTTCTAGAGACAGGTCTTGTTCTCCTTTCCAAAGAAACGATCGATGCGCTCCACGTACTATACTTGTCTTAGGTTTAGAAACACTGTCAAAGCATTTCACGCAAATATTCCAACTTTGTAACAGCTCGATAGAATTGCATTAAAATTCCAAAGTCGTATTAACATTTATTTTGCACGACATGTGGATTTTCCTTGTGGAATTAGCTGGGATTTTTTTCATAAATAAATAACGTGTGTGTTGGGATTCTTGTTGTAGATTTTTATTTCGCTGGTGGATCTCGGCGACTTCCGCGTGGCTTGTCGCCGATTCCCACATTAGCAAAGGGGTCTCCGTAATTAATTGGGGTGCCAACCAGTTTCTCGCATGTAAGCGTGCTCTTAACAGCAGGAGGCCGCCGGGCCGAACGGGACAAAACTTTGCGCGAGCCAGTTGTTGCTCGGGTGATCTCGACCTACCACTTTTCCATCCTAATTCTCGGTACGCACCTGTGCCTCAGCCGCGTATATTTATCCCTGCGGCCAGATGTGCGAGCGTGTGTGCCTGCGAGTTTTTCGCGATGGACTTTCGCTTTGCGGCGCGGCGCGGCGTCGCCGGCCGAAACGCGCTTGCCAGCCGCGTGTTAAATTGCTCTTGCTGTTTCCCGGCGGGCCGTGTAAATTGTTAGCTGACACACTCTTCCGTTTAGTTGCCGAGCTGCATAATACGCTTCGTTATGGAGCGGCGTGTGCGCGCGACGTCTCTCCACACCACTCACCTTTCCTCGCTCGCTCGCTCGCCCTCTTCCACAGGCACAAGCCTCTACTTGTGTGCGCGCTTGTCGCATTTTGTCAGAGCGTGACGTGAAGGGAACGAAACGATAATTTGCGAACAAATGCTTGCCCTCGCATTTCCCTCCCCCTTCCAGCCTTACCCGCACAATTTCAAATAAATGAAATGAATTAATGCGCTCCCCAGTTTTCCTCCGCATAATCAATTTACAACAATTTCGGATAACAATTAGTCTTCAACACGCTACGCAGTAAATGATGCGTGATTGTCAATGTTTTTAGATGTGTATTTACTGCAAATATATAACAAGTTTCATTGGTGTAAGCCTCGCGAAATTGCACGCACGCCTTGATCGTGATTTTGTCTCTTGTTGCAACCTCGCATATAGTATCGGAAAATCGAGTTTTTCGTTAGGGCGGTAAACCTTGTTACAATTTAGCTCCCGTTTCGTTCGCCCGAATCTTATTAGCCGCTCGGTGGTTCGCGAGCAAAAAGCTCCTAACAAGCTTCGCGGAATATCCAATAGAAAACTATCTACTATTAATCTACTAGTGAAGAGTAGTCTAATACTGAATAAAAAATAGTTGGGGCGCCAATACTAGTTTAATTTGTATGAAATTGTAGAAGAAAAAACTGTTCTGGGACTTAACAAGGATGCGCTTGATGTAGCAAATCTCCATACAGTGGCCGTACCGTTTGCTGACCGATTTCTCACGTTTCTCGTTATTCTTTTAATGTGCCAATTAACATAATGCGGCGCCTCAGTCTTTTCACTGACTGAATGGAGAATGAACTAGTATTGCAAGCGACCGTACCATTAGTTTTTCCAATTTCGACCGATTTCACATGGAACGATGCTCCTGCTTTCCTTCCAGCTGTTTGTTTGTACAAATTAGCGGCGAACCGACCGAGTTTCTTTCCTTTTGCATCAAATTAACCTTTGATTTTATACTTCGAACAGGTAGTCTAAAGAAATTAATGAAACTTGCGGAGTACACAGAATCATTGTATTAAAAAGTTAAGCTACTAGAAGACAGAATCAAAGCATTGCAAAAGCATGAAAGATGAAGCTAGGGAGGAATGGACTCGCATTTATGGTGGAGTTTCTTTTGGTGTAAAGTCGGACGCACAGACGGAATCTCATGGTGGGTGCTGACTCTAGTTTGATTGTGAAGCAATAACTCGTGGACTGGATGCATTTATCTTGCACTCGGTGAATCAGAAACTAGCGGGACACACAGTGGACACCAGTTGCGTGCTTCCATTATCCCAACCCCGATAGAAGATCCAACGTGTGCTCTGTACAGTTAGCTTTCGTGCTTGCCTGCTAGTGATGTATGATTCGCGATTGAAGTAAAAAGGATCGCCAGACTATTTCCCGTTTGAAATCGTTCGAGGACAGGCAAGTTTCTCATTAATCTAACAGGCATCACAAGTAAAAAGTCCTCCAGAAATTTACGAAAAAATGAATTTTGAGCTAGGGCTCTGGAATTTTTACCACTTCTTCCTCGATGCAAAAAAACACTTTCTACAAAGTTTCAGCCCCGGGAAAGGTCGGGAAGTGATGAAAACATATGAAAAACCGTTGAAATCAAATATTCCAGATCGGTTTTCCATGTGTTTTCGGTCGAATTCCGGCATTTCCCCCACAACATTTATGTTTTTTATCCGTTTTGAGACACGAGCAATCGAAAAATCAAGCGTTCGTCCCGGTCCCAGAACCTTCGAAAAATCGAAAATTTTTGAAGGGGTATGCCTTAAAAAATTTGCGAAAAAATGAATTTTGAGCTAGGGCTCTGGAATTTTTTCTACTTTTTCCTCGATGCAAGAAAACATTCCCCACCAAGTTTCAGCCCCGGGAAAGGTCGGGAAGTGATGAAAACATATGAAAAACCGTTGAAATCAAATATTCCAGATCGGTTTTGCACGTGTTTTAGGTAGAATTCCGGCATTTCCCCTACAACATTTATGTTTTTTTTCCGTTTTGAGACACGGACAATCGAAAAATCAAGCATTCGTCCCGGTCCCAGAACCTTCGAAAAATCGAAAATTTTTGAAGGGGTATACCTTAAAAAATTTGCGAAAAAATGAATTTTGAGCTAGGGCTCTGGAATTTTTTCTACTTTTTCCTCGATGCAAGAAAACATTCCCCACCAAGTTTCAGCCCCGGAAAAGGTCGGGAAGATAAAAAAACATGGCATAAACTGTTGAAATGAAATATTCAAGATCGGTTTTCCGCGTGTTTTAGGTGCAAATCCGGCATTTCCCCCACAACATTTATGTTTTTTATCCGTTTTGAGACACGAGCAATCGAAAAATCAAGCGTTCGTCCCGGTCCCAGAACCTTCGAAAAATCGAAAATTTTTGAAGGGGTATGCCTTAAAAAATTTGCGAAAAAATGAATTTTGAGCTAGGGCTCTGGAATTTTTTCTACATTTTCCTCGATGCAAAAAAACATTCCCCACCAAATGGCAGCCCCGGAAAAGGTCGGGAAGTATAAAAAACATGGGAAAAACCGTCGGAATTAAACGAAAATAATTATTCTGGATCGGTTTTCCACGTGTTTTAGATACAAGTCCGGCACTTTCGCCACTGATTCTTTGTTTTCTATCGGTTTTAATAGTTAAACAATTAATTTATGCGGCGTTCGCAAAAGTTCCAAAACCTTCAAAGGTTGGTGATACAGAAATGTATAGTTGGGAAGCCAAATGTTAGATTTTGCTGTATTCTAAAGTAGGCTTGAAATGTCAGGAGTTTTGGAGCGCAGCATCTGAATGGTTATAGGTGCCAGATGTTCGCATGCCAGGCCGCACGATATAACATTAAGTATACCTGATTCTCTCCGGGCACTCTGCTCCTCTCGGCGGCAATCTAACTCAGCCGATTGCACGCTTCATCATTAAATTGGAAATATTTCATTTTGCTGGCGGGATGCGACGCTGGGTGACACAGTTACGCAAATGCTCGCGGTTATTAATCATGAAAGGCTGAATGGCTGGGAAAGCGGATATTACCAGGGAAAAGATGTACTTCGATGCTACAACTCTATCCTTTCCCTGCCAAAGTACATTATTCTACAAAGGCATACATTAATTCAATGTTTCAAATGTTTCGATATTTCATTGATCATATTTTTGCCCTGGTATCACTTTACTATCGAGAGATGGGAGCCAGCGGTGGAAACTCTCGAGATAATCCTGGGAGAAGGAGCGATAATCCTGGTGTGTGCAAGTTTATGTCGATGCTCTCGGCGAGGTTCATTCTCACGGTGGCGGCGAAACGGGAGCAGCTCGCGAGAGAAAGAGAAAGAGAAAGGGGTAATCCGAAGAGAAGGAGGCAGTCAGGGTTGCCGGTCGTCGTAGAATGAAAACCCTCGGTAAAACTAGTTATCCGGCAAAAACTAGTCGCTATTCAAAGGCAGCGGTGGTAGTAGGAGAGAGGAGAGATATGAAGAGAGAAGGAGTCGATGTGCGTGCGTGCGCCCGAAGGAGGGAGATCGGCTTGCTACTTGACAGACAGGAGCAAAATGAGACGGAAGTGGCGGGAGAGGTCTGAAAGGAGCGTAAGGACGATCCAACGGAATCATTTGCTTAGCGAACTCCAGCAGTCCTCCGCTTCTCCAGCTCAAAGATTCCTGTATGGTAATTAGAGGATTAACTTGCCACACGGGTTCACTTCCTTTCACTTCACTTTCGGAAACCCTCGAAATTTATACACATCCTTTGAGGGATTGCATATTTTATTTTGCAATAAATTAAATAAGAAGAGGCCCACTGAGTAGTAGGGAAAGAATTGCTTTGAATAAGGAATCTATTGTAGGAGAGAGTGGGTGAGTCTGATTAGCAGGAGGGGCGAAGGGAGTTATTGGTGAGAGAGGGAGGAATGTAAGTAAGGTAAGAAAGTAAGCCGCGCGCGCGGCCAATTGATCCGAGTCTTTCCCTTTCCCTCTCTCGTGCCCTCATGTGGGATGTACCGAGATCGGAGTTGCCCGGTGAGCCGCCAGTGGAATAAGCGCGAGAGCTATTTAACCGGTTTACTAAGATAAAAGGACGATGTCCGGGGAGCGCAGGAAAGTCTTCCGATGGTTTGTTCGCCATCCATGCGACATCGGCTCACTAGGATTCCTCGTGGAGTTTCCTCTCGCTTTCTTAAACGGCCTTACGGGGGCCGCCTCTTACATTAATGATCGCAACTATTCCGCAACTTTCTCAACATCATTCTCTAGGATCAACTCCTAGTCATTCCAAGTAGAATCGTTCCTGCTATAGCCCATTACGATTTCCGTACAGTTTCCGGAACTTCCTCTTCCAGAATTTGCACTGGCACTCCGAATATGGAGAAGCAGTTACGGCCGAGAGCCACTCTAATACCGTATACGTGCCTAATAACCAAGCAATTAACGATGATTAGGGTGGTCGTGCGCCGTTGCGCCCTTCATTATTATTAATTATATTATTTATGCCTGGCAGTCATCAGTGCCTTCATCAAGCGCCGCGGAACTTCGGTTCACGGGGAAAAATCCTACTTGCCATGGTACGCCAAGTTAATTGAATTCATGTATACACCGGAGTAGTACCTGCTGCCACAAAAGAAGATGAACGAAGCCTTGATCGCGTGCGCCTCGTGGAAAAAAACAAATTGAACTAATACCGGCAGAAATTAGTAGCGATGCTCGGCTACGCTTCGGCCGTGTTTTCGGTACTGCTTCCTAACTGCAGGAGTAATTAATGATAATGCGCAGTGCGCTGCTAATGGTTCATTCCACGGCTTCCCCGGAACGCCCTCGTTACCGCCCAAACTGTTCTTTCTCCTCAAATCATTAATTCGTGAATTACGTGGAAAAATTGTAAAATACAGACTGCTGAATAATGGAGCATCCAGTGATAAAGATGGTATCGATTGAAAATCTGGGGTTGTTCGATAATTGCTCGATAATTGCTGGATAATCAGGGCGTGCATATCGAGTCTATTCTCTTTTGCTCGAGGACTCGAACGAGTTTCCCTTTTTTCTTTCTTCGCCACCTTGGTCTTCTCTCTTCTTCTTTGAGCTCACCTGTAACGCAGCGTATAGGGAAGCACGCATGGTTGAATTGCTTAAGTGTTCTCCTGGTGGAGCTGGGCCTCTGCGCGTCGCTCGCTTTCGAGCCATCCACCATGAGCAATATAGTCCTTCTCTTCCTCCTCCTTCTCCGCCTCCTCCACCTTCTGTCCAACGTATTTTCTCACGGAGAGTTTGCGTATGTGTCGCTGCGCCACGTCATCCACAGAAACCTGGCCCCATGAATCGACCACTATACATGTAAGCCCGTCGCGTCGCCTTCAAAAGGAACACGGTTTTCGGCGCTCCTCGCCGGAAGTATACTTAGGTTCCCACTGATTATATCGAGTCGCACTATTGTCTCTCTTCTTTCATTCGATATTACCATTAAGGAATTTTACATTAATGAATTTATCATCACAAGGTCTTCCAGTCAACGTCTTATTCTAATCGATGCAACTCAAATCCCATCATTATCATTCACATTGACGACATATTTAGTTCTTTCATTAAATTAACTTTCCCTCGAAGGATTCCTTCGCGGTTTCCACGAAGTATTCGCTATTCTTGTGTCTTCCGGATCCCAACATGAGATGCGTGCAATTGCGTGGTTGCATTGGATGGAAAAGTAGTGGAGAAGCGGAGATCGGGCGTACTGGAGAGTGGAGGGGGGTTAGACACCTCTATGACGGTGTGTATTTGTGGCGGAGCTCAGCCCATAGAGACTCTTCTTAAGCGGTCGATGTCGTGAACGTGGAGGCACGCGGCATTGGGAGTCGATGAGAGTGGTCGATAGTGTCGCGTAAACTGGAGACTCGGCCGCGGATGCCATTTCCAGCTGGCGCCCCTTCCAGGAGTATCCTCGAGGAACAGAGTGGCAAGTAGCTTGGCAAGAGGTCCGTTCCCGGTTCTACTTCATACTAGATTTATCGGATAGCGCGGCGCGCGGCGGATAAGCGAGTTGATAAGCGAGAAAAGTTAAATGAATGTTTTATTGACGCACGCTGTGAGCCCGATTGCGAAAGTTACCGGCTGCGACTTGGACTTTTGAAATGACTTTCCCTGGAATATTGTATAAGGCCACCGCTGCTAGATAGAAGAGCCACCGGGGGGTAGTTTTCACCCCTCACTCTTTTAGTATCTACCAGGAATCCTTTTAAAAAATTCTCCCACTCTTCAACTCTGACTTTCTGTAAGGCAGCACAACATTGTTAATAAGTTGGAGTCCTTGATTAAGTTCTTATTGAAACAGGAGTTACATCTCCGAGCAATTCAGGAAAATGCTACAGCAAGGTAGAAATTAATGTGCAACAACAAAGCCGGGATACTTCCCTCTTTTTGGATTGGAGGGGCGATTAATCGAGAGAGGGAGGGAGGAAAGCCGTAATCGATTTGCGGAATTAAAAGGAAAGTACTAGTTTTATGAGTCCTCTTCTTCGTAGCGGCGTTGAGGCACCGGTCGATCCAGTTCGAAGGATAGACTCCTCTCGACCACCGCTCGGGGAACAGAGGGAAAAGAGAAAATCGGTTTAGACCAGTTCTTCCCATCGGCCAATACTGCATCACGACTCTCCTCGTTAATCGACTCCCGATGAATTAATTAAATTCTAATCGATCGTACTGCCAGATACATCTCCCTTTTTCCTGCCAGCTTTCCAAATGTCAATGCACTTCTGAGGAGGGTGACGCATCCACTGATGGATGAGAGTTCCCGGGGTCATTACAAATTGTTGTCAGTTTATAAGTAAGTTAATAACTCATTATAATTACGTGCCCCTTGAATGGAAGGGAAGTAACTAAGTGCGTGCGCGACGCATAATGATTATTCCTGGCATTTCTGGCCTCTCGCTGGAGGTGTGCTCCCATTGCTTTTACGATGACTAATTAGAGGAAAGTGCTAGGCGCGAAATGGCATTAGGCGCGTACGTAACTGGTAACAATGTTCGCTTATGGCGTGTAAAGACCACCTAGCTAGGCGCAAAGACATTCTCCTCGAGGAATATTGAATTTAGTGGCTCCAACTCCACCGATGGCAGCTCTAAACTAAATGGGACTCGAGGATCATCATTATAATAATGCAAAAACGTAATAACTCGGTACAAAGTTAGATTTCTTCGAATAGATATTCTGCCATCGACTTATGCGTGCATTGACTTTTTGCGATATCGCGTGAATAGCTTGAAGGGGCGAGCCGGAGAAAAAGGAGGCGTAGCGTTGGTCGAAGCCTGCAGGTAGACAGGATAAAATAAGAAAGGACGATGCGTCATTGACACCTCTTCGATAATACGGCAGTGACTCGTTCTCGAGAGGTTTCACCGCTCTCGGCGGCCCGGCGAGCGGAAGGACTCCGGAAAAATAGACACTCGTCCATCGATCGGCAACTTTCAAGTAGAGATTAATCCCGTGTGCTGCCTCGGGCACACGTGGCCCATATCCACCGATTACTTTGTCAGGATAGTTGACTGGCAGCAACAAGGAAGATGATACTAGGATGCTAACGACTCGAGAAAATCGATCGCTCCTAAAGCAGAGGGGTTTTCATGGAATTATAAGGATTAACTTCGCCCGTAGCGTTCCTCACTTCGTAAGTTGGACGAATAGAGTTAATAACAGCCGGCTTTCCAGCAAATCCTATGCGTTCTGTGAAGCAATATCCAGCACACCAGCTAGCCGAGAAATCAGATGAGAGGAGAGACCGTTACGCCAAGTGATCCGCACGGAGCCAGGACGTAGGGAACAATAAACAGCAAAATATAGTCGTGAGAAGCGGTCCCGCTAATAAACTTAAGTAGAATGCCTTGGTAACGTACCATAGTGCCGATTGCAAAACAGTAGATAGGATAGTTACAGCAGGCAACAAGTTCCTTCAGAAAATTCTTCGGCACATTTAAATCAAATCACTCATTTCTCATTGTAAACATTTCTTTCTCTAAGAATCTGCAATTCGGTAAAAAAAAGTACGACTTAAGAAAGAAACGCGTAATAAGTAGCATTGCTCGCCGATAAATAGAAAAGATAAGAAAGTCCGAGGAAGAAAGTGGCAAGGAGAAGAATTTAAATTAGCAGTGTTATCAAGATGCTAGGATACCGCAATCAACGGCGACGAGAGGAGGAAATAAATGGCCTGGAAATCAAGGGACAGAAAGTTACCGCTTGTTTGCATACCGCTGGAATCAGGAAATCAATGCCTGACACCGAAAAACCCTTCTTTCTAGCATGCATACCAAAAGCGACTGGAAAAAATCACATAAATCTGAGCGAGCCAAACCCACGACACATTCTTTATTAAGCTGTAAGAGACAATACGAAAGCAACAGGTGGTCCGCGATTCAGCTGGTTTTTATGTCGGGGCAAAAAAAAAGGGTGGGAGTTGCTATTCGAAAAGTAGTAATTAAAGAAAGCAGGCGAGTATCTCTGGCGAATTGATCGCCGGCAGCAAGAAAGGAGCGAGTGCGTGAAAGCAGAGAGGCGGAGGATCATCCACGGAAGAGATCAAGAGATCTCTTGACCATTGCTGGTGGAGTAGGTTGATATTCCTGAGAGGATGGGCTGCGTATGAACGCAGAATAAATTATCCCCGGTCTCTCCCTTTCCTCCGCAGTGCACACCCTCGACCCTCCCTCTTCCATTCTACCTCTAGCAGTTTTCTTCCTTCGAACTTCTCTCTTCTCTCCCTCCCTCTTTCCTTCTTCCTCGGTTGTTCGGGCTGCGTTCGAAGTGTGCCTCACTCTTGAGCGAGCGGTGTGTGTAATGATTTCTCGTAGGATGGTGGGACGATACCGGAAGCCGAGTCAGAACGGCGGAACCAGACGTTCACTCAATGGAAAGTTCGGCTTGTTTCGGTCGGGCCGCCGTTCTTCTAAGGCAGAGCGAGTAGGAGCTCTCGAGCGTGGCTGGTTACTCCGGGAGTCTAGAGATCTTGTGCGTGGTGCAGGCCAGCGAGGAAAATCCAAGCGCGCGTGCCGCCTCGTTCGCATTCGGCTGGACTCGCGCGCACCAGCAGCAACTCTCTCGCCATTCTCCTCGGGCCGCGTGCGAATTCTTCTTGGAGCGGGCCCCGGCGAAAAGAGCGCGATTTATATGGACTGGTGCGCTCGCAACTTGCAACGCGCGCACCCATCAACCGCGAGGAATCGGCCCCCTCAACTACCGCCAATCGTCCCATTATTCACGCCGACTTTGCCACACCGAGGACCACCGACTACTCACTTGGCTCCAGTTCCTTCTACTGCTTTCTGCCAATTTTCCACCGTCTACTCACTCAATTCCACTTTTAGTCGAGGTGTTGTTGTTTCTGTTAGTGCGTCTACTGCTTGAATAAATCGGCGACGCGACGGCTTCTAGGAAAGGCGGCGCGTTCGCGCGTGCGACTCTCGAGCGTTGCCAGTGTGTGATTAAGTGAAAGGATGCCCGGATTTCCAAGAGCGACTCCTGAAAGAGCGGCGCTCCGCCGGAATTCAGCGGCAAGGTGGTCGCCGTTGCGGAAAAGTGTGATGAAAATGGAACAGTGAGGCCTGATTAGGTTGTTTCTTGAAGTCGCGTGTCGAAGTACTCTCTGGGAGTGCGCGGCCGCGGCGCAACTTGGATTGCTGCGGCTTGCCGGGAGAGCCTGACCACAGACGAGTCATTACAGTCTTGCTCTTAGCCAGCTCGAGCCAGCTTTCCTCCGATAATTGGAGTTCCATTTCTTCGCCCGGAGAATGCGTTCCCTCGTCCGACTGTCCCTAGTATCATCGACTGCTTCTTCCCTGCTGGAGAACAGGCTTTCTCAATAAATCTAATAGCGCATTCATAGCGAAGCGCCAGTCGATAATTCGATTCAGTCCAGGGAATGGTAAGGAGTCGATTCCTCGGAGCGAGTCACTCGCCGATAAGAATAGTGACGAAAAAGGGCGCTGTCGCCGAGGAAGCTCGTCGTCTCTCTGTGTTTCGTTGAGTGGAGGCGTGCCTCGAATACGGAAGGCGCCCTCCAAGGGCCAACTTATCGCTATTGAAAGCTCTTCGCGAGGAATTGTCCAAGTGTCGACGCGGAGGACTTTCACTTTGGCGGCGTGTTTTCCAGCGGAAAGTTGCCGATTTCCACGCGGAGAGTCTCAGTGCTGTTGGCGTGTGCGAGTGTGCGAATGTGTGTGTGCTGTGCTTGTTGGTGGCGTGCGTAGGGAGCTCTCGCCGAGAGTTAGGGAGAGAGACACTTGCGTGATCTTAAGAGGATACCTCAGAGATGGTCAGCCAACACGCGATGGCCACCACCGTTCGCAAAGTTAAGCAGGAGAATCGTCTCAGGAGACAGAACCAGAATCAAGGTACATTCATTCGGGCAATCCTCCTCCTTGCCATCCTTGATTCTCACTGTTGAAATAGCTCTGTCAGCAATTTCTCAACTCGAACGAATGAATCACTCGTACCGGACAAATGATTGTCCATTGAAGCTTTTAATTTTCAGGAACTTATTGTTGATCTTGTTGATTGTGTGGTGCGAGAGGTATTACGTAAGAGGATTATTGTGTTTGCAGATGAGGAAAGCCTTTACAAGCCAGTACCACCGCCGAAGCCGGTGTCGAACAACCAGAAGGGCCAGGTAGCTGATCCAGAGGACGCGCAAATTCGCGGTTCTGGGCCGATCCTTGCACCGGATTACAGGATGCCACCACTTTACGGGGATGACCAGAGCTCCGGTCAGACTCCGCAGCCCGCCAATCTACAAACGCACAGCAGCAAATTTCCGGTACTTAACATAGACATTGATTACTATCGTCCTGAATCCTCCCGACAATTAAATTGTCCCGGCATCGACGGTAATTTTGATTCTCTCCGAATGTTAAACCCTGCTATTCCATCAGCCGCCGCCGCCGCCGCCGCCGCCGCTGGTTTTAATCTTTGCCTCGGGAGTATTTCTAGGAAAAAGTCCAAACACGTTTTACTGCTTTCCATAGGCCCCGAAACGTTGCGCTACTTGCCGATCATGAATTTCGATCGAATTCCCAATTGATTGGTTTAGCAATTTTACTGTCGTCTGTCGATCCCTTCCCACCGATGTCCTGCAAAATGAAACTGACCTATCTCCGATCATTTTACACCTCGGCTTATGGCGTAGAGGTAGGAGGGCAGCATCGAATGTAGTCTCGCCTTATAGGTGAATATAGCCGAGAGTTTTATTCGCATGCTCTCACAGAGGCGTGTCAGTAAATTTTACTGCTGCCGATAATGCGACGGGTTTCCAGCGAGTAACCTGCTGAATATGGCGATTGCCTTAACACAGACTTTGATGTCCCTTGAAACTGCCAAGAGGACATAACACTAGCGCGGCCTTTATTCGGTGTTACCAGCCTGCTTAATGCGCCTCTTTTCGAAATAAATTCCCCTCTTTCATAAAGACGGAAACGTGTCCGGCTTTTACAGCGCCCATTCTTCTTTTCTTCAGCGGTGGCAAGAAAGTTGCAGGCATTGTTCCCTCGTGGATCTTGGTTACGTAAACACAGTGGGCTTCTGACAAACTTGGGACTCAGTTCCTTTATTCCTCGCTGCTTGAAATTGCAACTCCCGATGATATTCCGCGGAGGTCAGCCAATTCAAAATTTTTAAGACTCCAAGATGAAGGAAGAGTCAATAACTTTTAGGGTGCGAGTGATTAGATTTTTTAAAGCAGTCTTTCTGCGAAGCCACCTATATGGCGATACCGTACACAGGTTTTAGCTGAGCGAGAAAAAGTTTGCGGTAAAGTCAAGGTGGATCGCTTTATTCGGTATGGCCTACTCGGCTTTCTAGGATCTCCTCCCCTCCCCCCGATTCCCTTTAATTGCTGTTTTCTCTCGGCTCGCCGAACAAACACTGGCCAACATTGGACCTTCCATTCGCCGCCTCTGCATCGCTCCCATTCCTTTCTTCCATTGAAATCAAATAGTAACTTAAAAATGCACACAAAGTCGTGTGCATTCTTTCGCACTGGCCTTTCCTTTACGGTAGACGCATAGATCCGGGAAATTGCTAATTAAATGTATTCTGCCCTCATTCACCTAATGCCTACTATGCTGATTACTATTGTTCTTGACCCCGTTTTTAATTAATTCGCTCCTCTATTACTGCTATCACACAGGGGATAATTGATATGTGCTCTTTTGCCTATTACCATGGGGAGTAGCTTTAATTTACATTGAACTCGATCAAACTTCAATTATCCCGAATACCAGTGCTTTTGCAGACAATGTAAAGATAAGATACCCTTGGCGTTACAAATTACTAGACGTAATCACAATTCATAAAGCCTACTCATTAAGTGTAATATTAGGAACAGTTTGTCCAAGCTTTGTTTCGCATTTATTAAATGGCAGTTTACTTGAAAAAAGTTGTTAGTGTACTGGAATTTGTTATGGGCAAAGGGTGGTGAATGGTAAGGAGAGTTTGCCGTAGAAAAGTTAGGCGGAGGTTGTGAGTATGTAGGTGGCGAGAGCACCTGAGCGGTGAAATCTTCGCTAGAGTATAACAGTCCGTTGTTTTGCGAGTGTGGCCGACGCGTTTACATTACGCGCTTGGGAAAATTCTCAGCGCCAAGAGGAACGGCTCGGCTTGGCTTCGAGCGTATGGGTGTTAGAAGAGTGTGTACGTGTGTGTGTGTACGGAGGAGTGCACAAACGTATGGAAGGTACACCGGCGGACAAAGGGGGGCATCATACTCGAGAGTATACCGTTTACCGGAAGCCGCATCAAGGGATTCGTGATAGCCGTTCAGATAGTAATACTTTACCAGATAAATTTGAACTTGGATAAACTTTCGGCAGTCTAAACTTCCTAGTTCCAGTTAGAAAGTCAGTTGTTACTAGAGATAATTAATAGGAAAGCCGAAGGTAATTAATTTATTTGACAGGTTGCGCAGACGTTTGAATGGTTCTCAATGTTTTTCCATGTAGAAGCTTGCGAAAGCTGGAGGGACTAGCCGGCGACTGATAGATTATTAGTCGTGCATTGGAAGTCGCCAATTTCTCGCGTGTATACACGTGTCTGATTTGCATAACAATCGGCACTCGATACATCACGCATTTCCACCGCAACCGCAGCTCCATTGTAAATGGCGAGAACAAATTGTAACAATACTCGGTATGGAGACAGAGTGCTATTTGGTGGCGGGCGACGGGAATCGGGCTTTGTTCGGGGCGCGATAATGGAGACAAGGAATCTCCGAAGGGAATCTGGGAACTGAGAAGTTTCGTGACTGACAGATTTCACTGGGAGCCAGCCGATGGGCACCGAGTTTCTTGCGCGCCAGTCTCTACGGTCATTGTTCCAATCCAGGTGATATAAGATGAATTCCTAGCTGGAGAGTGGATTGCCGCGGAGCTCCTCGTGAGAGAATGACGCCGGTGTTTATTAAAGGGAAGTTCTTGCTGGCTCTCGTTGCCATTTCATGATTGGGAAAAACTTTTACCTCTCCCAACTCTTCCTTCACACTTCTACGCACATCCATTCAAAGAGATATTATAATAGAAGCTGTCAATGAATGGGGAAATTAATTGCTAGCGAAAGATCAGTGAATTAATGCTGGTGACTTGGAAATACGGACAAAGTGAATCTTATCACGACACATAATTAAACGAGTGGCGCTCAATTAAGGCTTCTTCACGCGGTGCTTTCGTGATAACCAAACAGATTTGTCACAATCTATTCGGATCTCTGATTCTTGATGTTGCTAATTAATTGATGAGTATAGTGGTTGTGGGTAGAGCCATTAACAAATAGTTGTCCCGTCGCTCGGTGACGTGAATGAATCGTAAGAGCGAGCTGCCCTGACGCAAAAGTCAGATGTGTACGCGTAATTCCACGAATGATTTATGATTTTCCCTGCTTTCTCGCGCATGTAACTGTGAAACGAAACGGCACGAAGTCCTAGTTGACACATGAAAGATAACGCTCGTTTCGATGCTCAAAAGAAATTAGAACCATTAAGAATTCAACTTCGGACGATTAAAGTTTACGATGGCACGGATTAACAGGTGGAGCATATTCTACTTACAGGACTATCTCGCAAATGGGAAGACCCATCTAGATTTAATTCAATTGAATAGTAATTAAAGGTTTTTACGATTGCAGATAGAACGAGAGGTGATCCTATCCTCGGGCGATAAGAACTCGAAGATCCCTATTCTCCACGAGTACAAACAGAGAACTGCCGGAAGGGTGGCGATCGCACCGGATGCGCCGATCAAGCAGCAAGCCTGGGTTCAAGAGGTGAGATTACTTCCCTCGATAAGTTTCAAGGAAAGAAACCAAATCATTCAAGAACATTGAATTTCATTTGAAATTAAAAGGATTCCAAAGATATATCCCAAGAGTTTCGGCTCTAATTAAACCGCGAACATAATTTCCGCCAACGGTTTCTCGCTCGTATATTAACGTTTGCTTTTGGGAATTGCGGTAAAATTAAGAGGAAAGTTTTGATGAAGTAGTGGAAAGGTATATATTTCATTGGAGAGGCTATTGGGAAAGTAGATCTTCTGGATTCGTAATTGCAAGTCGCAGTGAAAGGTTGAAGAGCAATGTCGCAAAGGACTGATGCCAGGCGATCGATCGTTCTACGGGAAATCGTTGCAAAATCTTTTATTAGCTGCGTTGAGTTCACTGGCACGTACATGACACCTACGTGAATCGCTTGGGGCGTGAGTAGGTGTCGGATATGCACGTGCCCGCTCCAACTATTCTATAATCGCGCCCTCTCCAATATATATATATATGTATACGCGAACGCCTCGAGGCAGACAACTATCTTGGAACAATTATCTTTCATCTCCACTTGGAACGTGCTTCTTTCGTTCTGCCCTCGTGCTCTTCCCGCTCCTGCGCAACTTGCCGCCGCTACGCCGCGCCGATCAGGATCAGTTGCAACTCTCAGCTGTAATATCAGAGCCCGGCTCATCAGTTGAGTGGCGATTATAATAAGTGAATTCTCCAGCCGTACCTTTTGCTTTTCGACCCTTTTCCCTAAACTAGTCTCTCGCCCCAGCCCGGCCCGGCACTTCTAACAAGCGAAACGACCAGGAATGAAATTAATTTTCAGATTGCGGGATTAGCGAATTCATTAAGTCGGCAGTACAAAATGTAATGGCGTAACCTCGCCCAGGATTTATGGATGCGAAATATATTTATGCGAAAGCTCTTTCGGAGGAAGGCGGGGGTCCAGTAAGCGAAGTAGAAGCTACACCGTGCTGTGCTAATTTCATTTTGCGCCCTGAATACGAATGTGCAGGATAATTAAACAAGACTTAAATCTGGCGGGAATCTGGCCGCAATGAATTTTAGTTTTGGAATTCAGAATAAACCTTGCACTTCTATTATGTATTGTATTATTGAAAAACGAAAAAAATACTAAGGCGTTTCTAAGAGTCAAGTGAGATTGATAAAAGAGTTGGGAAGGATGGTAGGAGAGATAGAAGCGAAAGAAGGGGGATTTGTCGATGGGGAGAGTCGAGGGGAAAATGGTTCGGGCAAGAGGATAGTTTCCGTGTGGCAGGAAAAATTTATTTTTTTCGATTTGACTTGCAAATCTTACGGCACTGGGGAGAATCCGCGAAGGGCCTATCAGTCAGTCGGAGCTCGGTTCGTATGCATGACGCACGCCAGCCAGTCAGCCAGCCAGCCAGCCAGCCCTATTCGAACTGTCCCTTCCCCTTCGGCCTCTCCTTCCACATGTTCTCTTCCTTCGCGTGTTGTCCGTCTACCCGTTTCACCTGGCCGAGTGTCACTTGCTATGCTCGCCGCGTCTCTTCCTAAGAACGAGAGGATTCGGAGCCGAGAACTTTGTCATTCCCTTCGCAGCTCGAACAGCCACGCGGCCATTAGCCGTCCACTGTCCCTCCTGCTAACAGTTTTTCGCCTTTCCTTCCCCAGCGAAATTTTCTTCCCCTTAACTTACTCTCTTATCGCTCCTATCGCTCCTATCGCTCGCCACGTACTTGCAACTTTGAACTCTCGCTACTAGAACCGCCAAACTTGGGAGGATTCTTTCAATTAATGTAATAAACTTTGCCCCGCGTGACTCGCCTCGCAGACTACTATCTCGGGAGAGTTGCCGAGCTACTTGATCTCAGGATATTGCCAATCCGTTAAATGTTTGACTTCCAACGCTTTTAGGATTCTCTTTAATTGCACACATCACACAGACTTTTATTTCTTGGATTATTATTTATTAAAAAATTATGTCATATTAAAAACACGATTTAATATCATCTTCCAGGGGACTCAGCTGCAGGAAGTGAGGCAGGACGTTCCAAACAGAACATACCAACCGCCCGAATCCTACACGTAAGTCACTTTCAAGGAAATCAAGATTAAAAAGCCATCACTTAGAGCTTTCTTTCACTGGACAATCCAATAGAGAGTCTACTGGTTTGCTCGGATGAAGGGTAGAATATAGGGAAGAAGGTTTTCTCGATAAAATCGCAAGTTTATGCGAAGGTGTTGGTCTAGGGCTAGCTCGGCGACCCGAACAACGAAGATCGACGAGGAGAAGAGCAAGTCCTTATCGAGGACGTATCATACGATCAAGGATATGATATCGAGTCGGTTCGGGCCCAGTCGAAAGGACGTCGATACCGAGCCAGAAGCTAGTTTGAATAACGTGGCGGACGAGCTGCGAAAGTCGAGCCGGGGCGTCGATGACGAGGAGGCCAAGAAGAAGGAGGCAATCTATGGGAAACCACGTATTCAAGAGGGCGCCGTCAATATGCAGCAATTCCCAAAGAATTCTTGTGGTGAGCAGTCCCTTCACTACCAACACAATTCTACGCCCAACGGAGGAACAAGTGTTTCACGCTTTTTCGGCTTTATTAACACTTGGGCGACGGAAACCCGTAGCAGATAAGATTATAAATATTAAGCAGGCGCAGTCAGTGCATCGTGCGGGCTTCACTTCCTAGTTAATTAACATTTTCCTTGGCCAGCCACGATCTGTTATTCTTGGTGGCGCCGTCGTGCGTGTGGAACGATGAACTCACAATCAGTGCAACGCTTCTTCTACTCGGAAGGGCAATTATTCGTTTCCGTGGTCAGCGCGAAAAGACTGTAATTTCATGTGCACCTCTTAATTGGGCATAAAGAATTCCTATAGTTTTTCCATTTCCATTGAGACATACGTGTACATTACATCATTTCCGCTTGCTGCACAACTGAAGAATAATCGTAGCAAAACTAAGAAAGATTTCCGATTATGGTCTGTAATCTTGGACGAAGTAGGCGTCGCAAATAGTAATGGAAGAGAGAGTTTTTTTTTTCCAGAGAACGGTCTTTGATAAATCACGTATGCCGTGATGGAATAAGTCCTGCCGCAATAACGCTCCTTTCCAACAGGTCAGTATGGTCACACATACAGCTACATGGGTAATCAGCAAAACGTGCCGCTGCCGGGTCAGTTGCAGCCGTCGCCTGCACAGATTCAGCCGAGCTTACCGGGTCAAAGTGCCCAGCTCCACGTAACGCATCACACACCGCCTGCCGGCGTACAGACGGTACATCAAACTCAGCTATCCACAAACTTCGGCCAATCCGGCACGTCTGCGGGCCAGCAGGTGCAAAACATTCCAAGGGACTACGTGGTGCAGGGCCCCGCCGGCTTATCCGCCCAGCAGATCCATCAGGGACTACATCAGAATCCTCAACAGGGACAGGTACTCAAACGCAGGAAGCTGCCCTCTTACAGTTTTTTTCCTTGCGTTAAATATCTACATTTTTCACGGGGATTTTAAATAGCAGAAATTATTAAAATTGGGTATTCACTTTGGAATCAGATGGATGGAATTGTGTTAACACTGAATTATTAGCAGGCTCGGCCAGGATAATGGAGAGCTATTAAAATAATAATGGTAGCACGATGCGATGTAGATATTGCGTGGGAGCTGATGACTCGGGCGATTTTGAAACGGTCCTGCTACCGCAAAGGGGAATCCGGCGCGGTTAAAGGGAGGAAAATTCCATTGAAAATGCGTCGGGTTCCACCGGTGGTATCGATGTTCATGAAGCGTTCACATGGAAAGAC
Source organism: Ectemnius continuus (assembly GCA_910591665.1). Classification (NCBI taxonomy): domain Eukaryota; kingdom Metazoa; phylum Arthropoda; class Insecta; order Hymenoptera; family Crabronidae; genus Ectemnius; species Ectemnius continuus. Next base: position 15,074,685 of record OU342861.1, read on the forward strand.
CATTTCGCATATTACACGGATTGAAATGTTGGCCGGGACAGGTCGAATGAAACGGCTGGTGTGCGCAAGCTTTCCGCAGTTAGGAGCCCGGAAATATTGTTTTCACTCTGCCATCGCAAACAAACTCGTTTCAGCCACTTGAAATTTGACAAGCATTCATTGACTTAGAGTATTCATTGAACGAAATAAAGCCGGATGAGTGATTGTATCGATTGTCTAATAATAGGGTCAAAACAGTCAAGTACAGAAGGGACACGGGATTGGACTGCAGCAACACCAGGTTGGAAATGGGATGCAAGCATCGAACCCGGGCTTCCAGAGCACTCAACAATTGATGCATCAGAACCAGCATCATCAGAGTCCACGATTCGCTCAACAACATGCGCAAAATTTACATCAACGCCAGTTGATCCAACAGTTACACCAGCAACAGCTGAGCAATCAGCAAAGCCCGCAAGCAGGCTCAGTGGTACGAAACACACAGCAGCAGCAGCAACAGCAGCAACAGCAGCAACAGCAGCAGCAGCAGAGCTACTTCAGTAACAACGTGTCCTACCAGCAATACCAGCAAGCGAGACAGGCAATGTCGAGATCACAAATCGATCTGCCAAGCACGTCCAGACAGGCTCAGGAATTACGGGTCTCCGGACAGGAGGTTTATTACCATTATGCGCAGGGACGACCGAGGTACGGAGTGCCTCAAGTGTACATGAAGACGGAGGGTAACCAAGAGACAGAGTTCCAACGGCGGAACTCGGGGAAGGGCATCGAGAAAGCAGCCTCTCAACCACAACTTTGTTATGAAGATGAACGTCATGGGATTGAGCAAGCTAGGAACCCAGTCGACAACATGAAGAGCCTCACAGTCGACCTGCTCGACAAGGAACGATACGAGATCACCGTGGAGGATCGTGCGCCAGGTGAATTCGGGCGGACCGATTCCCAAAGAAAGGAGGAATACCGGCCGGAAACGAGCTTCGGTATTCGCAGGGACGAAGTTGCCAGAAGTTCGAAGAGGGAACAGGAGAGTCAGGAGAACCACGAGATCCCCGAGAGCAATTCCGTCCAGAAGAGGATCGAGGAGTTACAGAAGAGGGCTGAGCAGGACAACCACTATGCCAAGTCATCCAAGGAGTCGGCCGAATCGGATGCTGCCAGAGGCACTTCGAATCCGAAGGCCGGAAACGCCGAGGCAACCAAGAGAATTGACGTCACGCAGTTCTCAAAGGATGGTGCGTCGAAAACAGAGGGTAGAAAAGAAGATCTGGAACATGGGATGGCTAGGTTGAAGATACAGAATCAGGGATCTGGCTCTGATTACGATAGGGCTGGCCAAAGTTCCTCGAATGTCGATTCAGGAAGAGGCTCGGCAATTTATTCCAGCGGGAGGCGGCCCCCGCCCGAAGATCAGACTCATCCCCAAGGTTTGTTACAATCACTCTCTTATCCCAACTTCTACAGAATGATAAATCAATCAGAAGAGTCAGAATCTCTCTCGTCACGTTCAGTGCAAGATTCGGAATGGGTGGACATCGTGGAGTCAGAGCTGCGGAGCATTTTAGAGCCGAGGGATGTACCTGCGATGGCACACTCCACCCTCTCGGAGAGTGTGTCATCAGTGACACCCCCTTTACCACCGCTCTCACCCCATGAGAGCCCGCGGACACCCAGGAATCGATACTCCGCTAGGTAATCCACCCTTTTAAATCTCTCGCCAAAAAACTCGCCTAAAAAAACCTCCCAGCCAGTGCTTTCCTTTAAAAGGACTTTACCTCAACCAAAAAGCTCGATATTCACATTAAATTAAATCATATTAAATTGCACCCCAATTGGCAAATGCACCGGGGCAATGTAACGTAAATTTCTTTGCAAAATGTTTAGTTTACCTTACGGATCCAAACCGAATTACAGCGATTACAACAAAGCTGTAGATAAGCGAGGTTTCTCCAGTAGCTCGAAACACCGTGGTGCGATGTCCTCGAAGAAGGAAGCTGCTAAGAAGTTCTCCCATCGTGAGTAGCTCATTTTTCTTTTAAATTGAATTAATTCGATAGTGAATCTGAGACTTCATCACCTGCAATCATTTAGTTTTTGGCGTGGAGGCTGCTGACCTGACATCAACCACGACTGGTCTTGATTTGGATTCGATGCTCGATCGAAGTGATTCTGATTTGAGCACGAATGATGCGAGGACTATAAGGAAGCAATTGGAAGGGCTAGAAAATATGTATAGCGAGGTAGGTGGAAGCTATCGGGGACGAAGCAGAAATAAGCTGGGTTTCATACTCTGAATCATTGATAGGTATTGAAGCTACTCGGTGGAAGTATAAAGAAGAGAAGGAAAGCTCGTGGGCTTACAAGTTACGGCTCAGTCTCGTCATTACCAACTTCCTCCGTTTCTTCGAGACCAGTAACAAGGCATCATGATAAACGTCGATCACATGCGATCGATGATAGGATGAAGAAAGCCAAAGACATCAAGGTTCATTAAATTTTACGTTTATAGATAGATAATTAGATAATACTCTATCACTCCCGTGCAATCCTGTCTCATTTCCTACTCTTTTAATGCTAGAAATAAGGAAGGTCACTCTCCAGAAATTTGCGAAAAAATGAATTTTGAGCTAGGGCTCTGGAATTTTTTCTACTTTCTCCTCGACGCAAAAAAACATTCCCCACCAAGTTTCAGCCCCGGGAAAGGTCGGGAAGTCATGAAAACATATGAAAAACCGTTGAAATCAAATATTCAAGATCGGTTTTCCATGTGTTTTAGGTCGAAATCCGGCATTTCCCCCACAACATTTATGTTTTTTATCCGTTTTGAGACACGAGCAATCGAAAAATCAAGCGTTCGTCCCGGTCCCAGAACCTTCGAAAAATCGAAAATTTTTGAAGGGGTATACCTTAAAAAATTTGCGAAAAAATGAATTTTGAGCTAGGGCTCTGGAATTTTTACCACTTCTTCCTCGATGCAAAAAAACATTCCCCACCAAGTTTCAGCCCCGGAAAAGGTCGGGAAGTGATAAAAACATATGAAAAACCGTTGAAATCAAATATTCCAGATCGGTTTTCCACCTGTTTTAGGTAGAATTCCGGCATTTCCCCCACAACATTTATGTTTTTTTTCCGTTTTGAGACACGGACAATCGAAAAATCAAGCATTCGTCCCGGTCCCAGAACCTTCGAAAAATCGAAAATTTTTGAAGGGGTATGCCTTAAAAAATTTGCGAAAAAATGAATTTTGAGCTAGGGCTCTGGAATTTTTACCACTTTCTCCTCGATGCAAAAAAACATTCCCCACCAAGTTGCAGCCGCGGGAAAGGTCGGGAAGTCATGAAAACATATGAAAAACCGTTGAAATCAAATATTCAAGATCGGTTTTCCACGTGTTTTTGGTAGAAATCCGGCATTTCCCCCACAAGTATCATGTTTTTTATCCGTTTTGAGACACGAGCAATCGAAAAATCAAGCATTCGTCCCGGTCCCAGAACCTTCGAAAAATCGAAAATTTTTGAAGGGGTATGCCTTAAAAAATTTGCGAAAAAATGAATTTTGAGCTAGGGCTCTGGAATTTTTACCACTTTCTCCTCGATGCAAAAAAACATTCCCCACCAAGTTGCAGCCGCGGGAAAGGTCGGGAAGTCATGAAAACATATGAAAAACCGTTGAAATCAAATATTCAAGATCGGTTTTCCACGTGTTTTTGGTAGAAATCCGGCATTTCCCCCACAAGTATCATGTTTTTTATCCGTTTTGAGACACGAGCAATCGAAAAATCAAGCGTTCGTCCCGGTCCCAGAACCTTCGAAAAATCGAAAATTTTTGAAGGGGTATGCCTTAAAAAATTTGCGAAAAAATGAATTTTGAGCTAGGGCTCTGGAATTTTTTCTACATTTTCCTCGATGCAAAAAAACACTTTCTACAAAATTTCAGCCCCGGGAAAGGTCGGGAAGATAAAAAAACATGGGAAAAACCGTCAGAATCAACCGAAAATAATTATTCTGGAGGGCTTGCCCTTATGTTTTAAATACAATTCCGGCACTTTTGCCACTGATTCTTTGTTTTCTATCCGTTTGGATACTTAAACAATTGATTTATGCACTATTTGAGAAAGCTGCAAAACTTTTGAAAATTCGTGAAAATCTGAAGGCTTACTCTTGCCAGTTTTATGGTTTCTTACGAGAATCCGACTTGCGTAACTTTCATAATTGTTTTCAGAGTATTAACAAGAGATTCCAGCGTTTGGAATCGCACGTAGTAACCCTGGCTCGATCGGTGGCCCATCTGAGCTCGGAAATGCGAACGCAGCATTTAATGATACAGGTGAGGGAAATGGAGGGCTCTGAGTGTCCGGTACAGGAAAACTGGAACTTCCAAGACTCTACTACTACCAGGTTTTCGCAGGAAATGGAGAATATAAGAGGCGAAATCGCGGCACTACGAACGCAGACCAGCATGGTAATGGTGAGGTCCCAGTCCCAGCCAATGATCAAGGACTCGGAATTACCAGCGTTGTCCAATCCATCGAGGGTGAAGAAACTCACGAAATTCTTCGGCACGGAACCCCCCCTTATCAGACTTTTCCTGAGGGAACTTGGGTATGAGGTAGGGCGGGCAATCCAATCTCATAGAATCGACAATTCTCATAGATTCTTTAATGTTTATTCATGCTTTCTTTCACGATTGAAATCAAAGAAAGAGTTTAACCTTTCTGTTCCCATAGAAATACGCAACAGCCTTCGAGAAAGAGAAGGTGGGAATGGTTGAGCTGCCTTACATGAGCGAGGAGAGGTTACAAAAAATGGGAGTTCCTTTGGGACCGAGGCTGAGAATCCTTCAAGAAGCGAGGATTTCGGTGTGTAAGGATCCCGTCTACGTGGTGTGAAACTAGTGTGGTTCGTCCCGTTTTCTTTTCCAAACAAAAAAAATTCGTCACTGACGAATTTCGTACAAAATGCTGTTACACAAAAAATAATAGGACTGACGCACAACGAGTGCAGGAATGAACGACATTCTTAGCTCTTCAATTATCCTCTAAATGTTACGTGCATTATTTTTAAGAACGACGTTATGAAATGAAAGAACGTCGACCAAAAGTCGCGCACCATGCACGGTATTGTTCATAGATTTAGTCGATACAGTTATTTATCTCATCAACATTATTTAATGACACACTCCGATATCATTCATGGACAGTAGGTCTCGTATGATGCATCTAAGTTAATATTTCATACACTTGTCGATTATACTTCGCCGTGCTTCGATAATACTAAGAATTTTTGTCTCGAAGCTGAAAAGACAGTGGAAAAATCGGTCTGGCATTTATATTCGCGGCTTTGGCCCCCTGGCAAAAATTCGAAAATGATCAGCGCAGGGCTTGAGGAGCGCGTGTCAGGCACGCAGGGAGATTTGAGAGCCGAGTTCCCACGGGAGGACAAAAAAATGCGAGTTTGCCAAAGAGAGGAAAAGGCACGAACGTCATCAATGTGGCACGAGACGTTTTTTCATCGTAGCAACTGGAGGCACGCGAATTTCGGTTTCGACTTGTGCCCGAATTCCGTTGGACTCACACTGCGATCCTTCCTTCCTTCCCATACACTTCTTCCTCAGATCCCAAATTCTCAGATTAAATTCTCCCGAATTTCTAAGAGAACCTAGATTTCAGTGTGAGGTGGAACGTCGATACCAAAGAATGGATGGAACTGCTCTTTACTTTGTAATACTCGCGATCATCAATTCCTCAGAGGATTGCGAGGAGCAGATTACTTCAGCTGTCGATTAATAACGAATTTCGTGAGCCCATCGATCGTGCAAGCCAAATTCAGAGGCGACGTGATTCATCGCTGATTGTACATTAGAAATAGGCCAACTATCATTCGCGCTAGTATTACTTGTTTCTTGCTAAGACCATTTTCTCCGTTTCTCTTAATTTAAGAGCGACCTAATGATACCCTCCCCCTTCATTACTGGAGTAAGGTTCGGCTGGTGCTATCGGACACTGCCTCGATCACTGCTACATTGTACAGAGAATTCTTTCTAGCTATTTTCTCATCACGATCCACACCAATATTTTTTATGGATTTTTGATACTTTGTACCGTTAGGTTTATACGAGTATCGCGTTGTTAAGTTGTGTATTTAATAAATGATCGCGGTCATTTCTCGCCCCATCTTCCGCCTCGTTATTTATTTACGACACCAACATTCCACTGGAAGTCTTGTGACCCAACTCTACCATTCATGTTTTACGACACACTTCCTCTATTAATGATTGTACGTTTCTTAATCGCAAATTACATTAAACGCTTGTCAAAGCTTTCGTGAAATTGCTAGCTTGGCAGATTCTAGTATCGCAACTCGCAGGAAACCAGTCTCGAAATCAAGAAAATTTTTCTCTCACTGACTGTTTTCCGTAAGCATTCGGGGAAATCACGTGATAGATAGGAATAATCGTCATCAGTCACCAGTCAACCACGATTATCATAGGAACGCAGTATGGACTAGCCACTCTTGTAAACAAACAATTTTTTCATTAGCTCGCGACTATGGGAATGAGTGTTTAGTAAATTGATCCGTATTATCGAATCTTCCACTTTGCAATTACAATAGCAGCACTGTAATTAAATGCTTGACTACAATTCCTCGAGTGACGAAATCCCTCTCTTGTTTTCCCACGCTCGCCATTCTTGTAAGAATGAGAAATCTAATCTAGAAGAGGCATGTTGACGCCGAGTGGCCTACAAAGATTTACGAGTTTCGGTAATAGTGCAGTGAAACCAAGTTGGTGAGGTCTAATTTGATGTTGGTTATGTGAAAGAGGAAAGGCAGGGAGAGGAAGCGAGGAGGAAAACCGGGCAACCGAGGGCGTTTTCTACACTTTCTGCCGGCTAGTTCCTCATGAATCAACCGCAGGCTCAATTGAATAATCGCGCATTAACTGCTACTACGTACGGCGTATGGGCTACCAAGTGATCTGTTATTATGGCCCCTGACCTCGGACCGCTTCTAATCGACGCGCTAGCCAAGATAATTACAGTATATCTCATCAGCGAATTAGGACCACTCTCTACTTTGTCAGCTCTACCTCTAATCTACATCTGGATCGTGTTGCTTGCAATGAAAAATCACCGGTTCAATTTGGAAACTAGAATTTTCTCGAAAGATCCCAGAGTAAGATTGGCAAAAATTAAAATCTGGAATTTTCTATATTCTTCTATGAACGTATTACTCGTCGGGCTCATAAAACAACAAACTACGTGAGTCTAAGAATGCTAGGAAGGATAGACTAAGCCGGCAATGCGGCCATTCCCACAGGAAGCGACGGCACAAATTTTAAATTTCGACAGAACCGACGGCGAGACTGTCTTCCGGACCGGGCGGGCCAGTTTTAACAGGAAATGCACAATTTAACAATTGTGTCCAATTATTTTTCTAGCGGGCTCGTCTTTGATTGGCCATCTGGGGCCACGCCACCACGTTGACGAAGCGATCCGCTCGCCGATCCGAGACCGACACACTCGAACGATCGACGAACTCTTATTTCACTCGCTGATTAGACTGACAGTGATTCTCTCTGCGTGTATGAAACGCGTGAGAGATTCTTTTCAGTTCTGCGCGCCACTTCAGGTCTCATCTTTTCACGATTTCTTTTAACCGGCATACTCAAGCAAATAATTAAGTATATAATTGGATGAAATTGCTCGAAGGCGTTCAGGTTGTTTACATTTGAGTAATCCGAATAATCCGAGCAAACTTTCCTACATCCTTCTATAATATACTTAACCACGGTTTAGTCTCCTTTCCAGTTTGTTCTAGTTTATAATTGAAGCGATTCATTTCGACACTCGTTGCGTTGCTCTTACGAGAAAGAGCGAGATACTTTGCTAGCAAGCCCTCCAATCGCGCCTTCGTTAACGCTTTCATACTACTGCACCGGCGAACTTGGAACAATCAGGAATTAATCCGCTTACTCGTGGAATAATGGCCCGCTGCCGCAGCTACCTTTCGCCCGGCGAACTTTAATGTAAAAGTTCTGGGGCTGTCCAGTCGGTGGAGAAAAAAATTCTACTTCTTCCAGCAGATATTGGCGCACTGAAAAATCGTATCAAACTTTTCCTTACGGAGAACCTTTCGAGTTTCGCGTGATTAACATAGGACGCGTCCCCAACGGAATCGACAACTCGAACCTCCATGACAAATCTATCTTGAATTTCGGCCGTTAAATACTAGTCCCATTTTCCCAGCTTTCGAGCACCAAACTCCACGGAGAGTTCGGTTAACGCCGGAACTTTTCGAGCGTCTGCAAATCATCGGATCGCGAACATTCCTCGGGCAGACGAAATGGGGATAATGGAATAAATGATCTATTGGTGTGTATCCTTTCTGCGGTGATGTTTTGGGTGCCGAGATTGTTGAATTGAAAGCACGTGAGCCAAGTATCTATAGCCAAATGGGGATATAAATAGCGGTAAACCTTGGATTGTAGTGGATGTAATAGTGGCGATCTAATAGTGGAACAATCTCCATTGCGAGAGTCACTCACAGTAGGCTTAAGCTTGTGACCCTCCTTTTTGTTATTGGCATCTTGACAGTATTGACTGTAAACTCATTAAACTTTAGTTCCATTTCAAAGGAATCGTAGATTCCTTGTCAGTGGGAAAGAGGACTGTTTACAGAACGGAGGGTTCCTCACAATACGGATAAGCGGAGTCCTATTGATTTTAGACTTCGTCTCACTTCAAAACAGTTTACCCTGAGAATTACGACATCTTATCTCAATCGATGCTTTTATCTTGACAGCAGGGAAACTGCTATGAAAGGCTCTAAAGACTGCAAAGCCCAACGTTTGAATAATACTTTTATAGACAAAGGAAATGTTATTGAACTTTTACTGTCTATTCAGATTTCTGGTTTTAATCGGTTGATTTGAGTGACGTGATATAGTGTACTGGAGCGTTTAAGAAACTAAGAAGCAGATGACGAGTGGTGATAGTTATTGTGCATCTGGCGGGACTGTGAGAGAAGCGTGTGGAGGGTTTAATCGCGCCGGAAAGAATTAAGAGGAAAAATCGGATGATTTAAAAGCGGAGAGGCAGTGAGAAGAAGGGACAGGTTGTCGATGGTGGGGGTTTTAAAAGCGATAGGCCGGAGTTGCAAGAAGCTCGCTGAGTTTCCTTAGGGGCACCACCAGAGATACTATCTCAATTGACCTATGCCCCACCCTCTACTCTCTGGACAAGCATCATCGCCGAGCTACTCCTCCAGACCTGGCCCAGTCTTTCTTTCACTTCGCAACGAAACGTCGACCGAACATGAATCGGAACTGTGGACTTGTCTGCGCTCTCCTCCTCCTGGTTGCAGCGGCGACCTATGCGGAAGTAGTGCAGATCAATAACTGCCCTTACCCCGATCGTGAGTACTTCATACCGATTATTAGCACCACTTCCCTTCACTCCCACGAATCGCCCGAGAAAAATTCCTATTCAACTCACGTTGATTCTTAACTCAACGACTTTGTTCCGCTTCTATGTTCCGCACGTGTAATAAAGTAATCAATGGTTTAGCAGAGTTTCGCTATCATTGCCCAGTGGAAATATTGTCCAAAGAACGTCGGGTTTGATTAAATATAAAATAGAATTGGTTAAGTGGTAAGTATATTGTTAAGCAATTTCTCTGCGACCGGTTATCGTTGATTCAGAGCAGCTGCGTAATCTTTGAACCGTTTGAACTTTGACAGTGCGAACATAGAAGTCGACGCTCGAAAGTAATATTTACTTCCTGCCGGCTAACACGTGGCTGAGCAGTGATTCTATTCGAAAGGGTGGTGGTGTGTTTTGACGGTAGTTATTGAGCTATCGATTGAATAGTTTAAATTCCTCGGTGCAAATATCCCAGCTTCCTATATTTTCTACGTTCTTGCAGAGCGATCGGTTCACTGCAAATTCTCACAAACATTTTTTTCAGTCCCTGCCGATACACCGTCGAACTGTACGGTACATGAACTCCGAGTGGATCCATGCAGGGAGGCTGCCGAAGGCAAGCCCTGTAAATTGAAGAGGGGCCAGCCAGCAAATATCAGTTTCGATTATACCGCCGGTTAGAATGAGAGGACATATTGTTGATAAGAAATTTCTGGCATTATAAGGGTAAGAAAGATTGGAACTGACGAGGGTCTGTTTATTTTAGATTTCAGCGGAGATCGTTTGGAAACCCGGGCCTACTGGGCCAGCGAGGTAGTCGACCTTCCATTCTTGGGAATGAACACTGATGCCTGCGCGGGCACCGAGTGTCCTGCGGCACCAGGAGTCAAGAGGACATACAGCATGCAAATCCCAATTTCAAAGAAATTCCCCATTGTGAGTAGCCTATCAATATTAAGCATTCATAGTTGAAATTCTCTTTTTCTTCTTTGCACGTTCGAGAAAGATTATTTATAGGTAAAAAAATGGCATGGAAAAATGGGAAGATTATTAATATAATGTAATTTTCAGAGATCTTATAACCTCAAGTGGAAAATGTGGAACGATCAGCAGCAGGAGTGTTGTTTCATGTTCCAGATTAAATTACAGAAGTGAAGCTAACATGATAAGTTCTTCACCGTCCCCGCCACTCACTATTAATTACAATTCCGCGATTCGATAAGTCAATCGAATAAACAGACCATTGTATCAAGTTTATTTCCCTTATTCATCCATCGACCTCGTGACCGATCCCCTTCCGAAGCTTGCGCTCCGTTTATTATAATTCCAATCACTATCAGTAATAAAAACAGTACAAAGGAAATTGTGCAACAAATTTTTTCAATAAAGACAGATGATACTGTTGAGATTGCTGGTGGAAAATTAAAGTAAGAGTAGAGACAGTTTGGACTTAACAGAGGTCAGAAAAAGTTATGTTTATCGAAGATCCAGTGACGTTTAATCATACACTGGCTTTTGAACAGTGAATTCAGACTTTCGTTAAGTAAAATTGCAAAAAGGAACGCTGCGGACAGGATTCGAACCTGTGCGGGCAAAGCCCATTGGATTTCGAGTCCAACTCCTTAACCACTCGGACACCGCAGCTTGTGTGATAAAGAGCATCCAATAAAGCACAAGTCTGCAGCTCCAGTTTCCAGTTGCTTTTTCAAGATTCGAACAAGTCAACTGTAGAATCTGGTTGTTATTGTTCCTGGTAAATATCTCGGGAAAAATGTGGGACATCTGTGTTGTTTTACTGTTTGCAGTGCAACGTCTGATTATTCAATAACAAGTTCATTGAAACCGAAATAAAAACAGGTCACTTTCGCGATTATAAATATTCAGACAAGAGAGTGTTAAAGAAGAATCACTGTCAGCTGTGGCAAAAGTAGCGAAAAGTTATTAATAAATGTGGAGAATGGCGTAGAAAGTTCTGCCTCTTGGAAGGAGGAACCGGTGACATCTGCATCGGAGTCTTTGCAACTCATCCTTGAATTGACTTGCCTTTCGTTGGTAAGTCATTCAAAATTTTGCATGCCTCTTCTATCCTGCATACGATTAATACAGTTTGAGAGGGCAAAGCCCGCTCGTTTGGACCAAGGAGTATCCATAAATTATCGAACGGTACTAATCCACCTCCGCAAAGAGCTAATTCAGTCGGAGTCCGCGTTGAGTTGGATCGTTTCTGACTTGTTTTGGCAAGGGTGAACTAATAGCGGCCAACTCACCGCTAATAAACCGTAAATACTATGAATAAAGTGTCCTCGACGTAGGAGTAGTTATGTGGGGCCGATTTCAAGAATGGTAGCTTGAGTTGGACTAATAATCGAGTGGTCAAGAGCCTTCGGACTGGAGTGCGGAGAGTGTTGCGTGGACAAGTAAGTGGGAGTAGGCGTACACAAGCATATAGAGACGTATCGATGGGTGGATCGCCCGGGGCAGATAAGGTTGGCAGAGGAGAGAATGGTCTCGGAATGCAAAATCGTGGCCGGTGGGGATTTCAATGAGAATTGCAAAATCGACTGGCCACGCACAATGGACGCGGTGCTTCGAGCGGACATAGGAACTCACAGCCGCGCACGTACATACATACTTCTAGTACGCGAAAGAAAGTCGAGATCCTCGAAAGGAAGTCGAGCCTTCCCTCATGTACGTAACCCACATTCGACACGAACCGATGATCCCCTCGATCCTGCCACACTTTTCTACAAAGACCGTTATCACCTTGCGTCAATTGAAATTTACATTCCTATATTCCAACAGAGAATGAAACTCTCCAAACTCTATCTCTAATCCCGGCCTTCTATGAATGGGAGAATCTTATCGATTGCGAATGGGAAGTAGGGAAGCAGCTAGTCTATCATTAGAAGAATGCTAATGATTGCAAATTTGGCTCGGTTCGAATAGTTTTCCTTCGCGGCTGAATTCATGGCGAATTCGAACCGGTTCTCTTGCACGAATTTCTCTCGCCTTTATAAATCGAACGGAAGGAGATGATTATCAGTGGCGGTAGTTCTTGCGGGCGAATCATTTGTCAAAAAAGGGGACCAGAGGAAGTGGGGCCTCCTTCATTCCCATGGATTTTTAAGGTCAGCATTCGGTGCCTCGTCGAATGCTAGTACATACTTTCTTCGGAAAGTAGAGTGTGAGATACAGAGTAATCATATTCAGTCAATTAATTTACTGGTGGAATTTCCTCATAGATAAACGGAAAATATTCAGTGAAAAGCATTTCTTTGCACGATGTACAATGCAATATGGTGCAACACACCTGTTGTGCGCAGTTCGGGGAGCACAACAGGCACCTACTATAATAGAGACTTTCGTTCGCACGAACTCACCCTTCGAATTCACTTTTGAAAGCCTTTCGCTCGCGCATTTCATTCTCCTCATCACTGAAGACTGTATACACATCCCCCCACTCGCCGCATTCTTCTATTCTTCTCTTTTCCATCTCCAGCGGAACAAATTATATATCTCGAGCGCAGGCTCTCAATATAGAAAGCTACGGTTACATCAAAAAATAGAACTTGGACGCATATCAATTTCTGCATTAATAAAAACTCGTAGGATTTCTTATTATAATTCAATTCTAATAATTCTTATTAAGATTCAAGATGAACGTGGTGAGAATTTTGAGATGAAAAGTAATATAGATGTTATATTTGGTATGTTTTTGTTGAGAGTTGGGGATAGGCCGAACCGAACCAAGTCTGGGAGCGTTACGCATACTTTTTGAGGGGATCTTGCGAGCCGCTATATTTAGAGAAACGAAGGTCGAGTAGGACTGGAGGTAAGGTAAGGTAACCCTAGAAGGGGGGTGCCAGGTGCCAGGTGCGAGGTGCCAGGCCCGTCGCCGGCCGGGTTCGTTTCACCCCCGTGAGCCACCGAAAAAAAGTGGGCTTTTCGCAGTGCAGCCAGTAGGAATGTCGTTACCCACACCTGTTGCCCTGCCGGTGAGGCCAAGAGTGGTACGTCACTGGCAGTAAACTGCTGGCACGACTCACCTGTTGGCCTCAGCAGTACCTGGCTGGATTCTCGAGCGCGCGGTACCATTCGCCACTAGCTCGCGCTCGCGCTCCCTCGTTATCGAACTCTCGATCCGCTCGGCAAGCAAGCACACCACTGCCAGCACCAGTTTCGAGTCGGCGAGCGATCGCTACACCATTTTCTGGCGGGCTTCTCCTCGAGGAAATCGGCTCTGAAGGCTGCAGTTTATCAGGCTGGCAATTGGTGGTAGTGGAGGGCCGGGTCGGGTCGCGGTGAGCGCAGGGTGGACAAGGGACGAGGCCCTTGAGCGCGACGCCCACGAAGCGGAAACCGCCTGGCAGTGAGCGCTCTCGCCGCCTCGGGAGGAAGAGGGAAGCGCGCGGCGGGTTTTCGCGGAATTCCTTGGGTGCCAGAGAGGCTCGCTCTCGCTCTCGCTCTCGCACTCGCTCTAGCACTCCGGCCGCTAAGGTGAATATACCTGTGAGAGTGATACTCTGCGAACTCGGTGCGATTCACGCGGTTTGGCCACCTCCACCGATTACGCTCCTGCCTGCCTGCCTGCCCGCTCTCGTCGCTAGCTCAGACCAAAGCAGCCAGCCCACCGCTTCGGGCACGCACCATCATTTCGCCGACAGGTATGTGCCCGACTACACCTTTTTGCGCCCCTGCCTCCCACCAGCCCAGCCGGCTATTCATGCTCCTAGGAATGTGTCTCCAGCCAGCTCGATAGACGCTCCTATAACCTCTTTCTAACTCGTCAACTCAACTGTTACTTGGAAAAACTAGACCTTCCAAATGAGAGGCAGAGAGCGAACGAGAGAGAGAAAATTCGGCTTTTAAGAAGTGAAGTCACGTTTCAGTTCTCTTAAGGAACCCTCGCTTTCGTATTCGTACATGAAGTGTCACGCTATTCTAATGAGAAAGGAAGGACTCGAATAACGTATCTTCTAATGAAGTTGGTGTCGCCGAACGGTTGTTAGTTCCCTGAATGCAGAATTATCTGGCCGTCAATCGAATGTTGCGGTAGTGTTAACAGTTTCTTGTTGAGTTGAGCGAAGTGGTGTATCTTGTCACAGCATGATCTTGGAGAACGAAGGAAGAAGAGATTTCCTTGAGTTAGGCGCACAATGTTTACTGTTTCGGATTTGGCAGAGTGCTCGAAGGAATGAACGGGCGAATCAGCGGCGACAAATGCGATGGCCCGGCCAACTAGATATATGTTGAGGAACCGGCATTCCAAGGGGTCCGCGCTCGAGTGGGATTGTTTGACAGCATTGGCAAGCTACGTTTCTCAGGCACTCGGTAGAGAATCGAACGTAACATAACACCTAATCTGGCCGATAATATAATGTATAATATAACGCAGAAGCTCCGTTGGCTCTGCGCAAACCGCACACGGCAATACGCTAACGAAAGCAAACGAACATCTCGCGGCGGCACCAGGGAGTCGCGCTATGCGGATGACTATGCCGCAAAAGAAAAATCGGCTGCGGTTTCAGTAGAGAGTTCTGTCAAGGGAACGTTTGAGAGTGAAAGAAAGGAAACTCGTGTCGCGCTGACGATAGGAAGCAGCACACTCATCAGCGTAGCCGGGGCACCGCTCGCTCTGCCGGACCCGACCCGACCCGACCCGACCGGACCAGACCGGACCTTCTTTTCAGCAATTCTCCTCGAGCGAGGACGCGCACGCCTATAGAAACTTGTTCTCCACTTATCGTGGCTTGAATTGGCATTTTTTGCTCGCGCACCTTAGCAAGTGAAAGGTATGATAATCGTCCCGAGGATAGATATTGTGGTCTGCTGACCATGATCTTCGTCCTCTACTTTAAGCGTGCGCCAACAGTTATCTCCTTTCTTGGCGCGCTCTTGCTACACATACTCGCCAATAACTATACCTACCAAAGCCCTACTGATAAGAACAAATTGGCTTCGTGATACGATATCGATATTCTCAAATAGCTGTATATATTGCAACTGTACTTTATCGTAAACTAGACATTCTTCCCATTAAACAGCTACCAAATAAGAGTGTAAATACGACCTTGGCACCACTTGGCAGTTTCATTGAATCACATGGTTTTGCAGAGCTCTCGGCTACCTGCTTATAGCTGATTATGTAACGGAGGAGATAATGCCGACAGTAATCTCTGTTTCGACGAGCATCAAGCACCGGAATAGGGTGGGATAATAGTGAGCAGTATCCCGAGTGAAACTTCACGCTTCTTTCGCACTGAAAAGACTTCTGCCGTGTTGTGCCAATTAGTCATTTTGTTCAGACGACAATGATTGTGCTCGGACACACTGTAATTTCGTTAGCGACAACAGCGAGGCTAAAAAGTGTATTATCCACTTCCTCGCTCGAGGCCAAAAACTGTGACAGCTTTTTTTTATCGGGCTGTCCCGAATGCCACGGCTGGCCAAGTCCGAATATTAATCCGCTTGGGAAACGTGCCTCAACACGAGCGTGTCCCATTAGTAATCGCGGCGAATGGTCACGCAAAACTAGTACATCACGATAGAGTAACCTGAAAATTCGACCCATTTTAATAAGCCGAGAGAGCAGAGCGAGACGCGTCGCGTACCATATAAATTGTCAGGATTATCCTTTGATCATCTGCACAAAAAGAATCGTGTTCCTACATGATCCTCATTCACTTTTTACCAGCCGTGAAGAAGCCAATTAATCTCTGCTTCCTTTGACTAATTGTTAACAGGGACGTGTTTAGACCGTGACGTTTGGTAGCGACTTCTACCTTGTTGAACAAATCTCTACTATAAAGGAAGCGCCGAGTGAAACCGGTATCAGTGGTGGTGACGGTTGTGTTATTTTTACTTGAGGATTACCATAATCGTTTGGCATCGCGTCGATAACGATAGCTCTGTTTTGATCGTGTTGGGTGAGTGGTCGATAGGAGGCTGGTTAAGTAAAGGGAAACGGAGACTAAGAGTGTCGAAGGTGGCGTTGGAAATTTGAAGGAGCGAAGGTGGAAAATAGTGGAGTATGCCCGGGTGCAATTAGCCTGGCTAAGAACAATGGAGGAGGGTTCGGCGGATGGGTCGCCGGCCGGGAGCAGGAAGAGCGGAGAGGCGGAAAGCGTGGAGATCGCCGCGTGCAACAATGCGAGATTTTCGGTGTATCGGCACACCGTTACCTTCCGCTTTTGTCTGTCTCCTGCGATGGGAGAAGTCTCTCCCCGGCGCGCACTCACCGGCCGTCACGACTCGCCGGTGTACGCCACTATCTGCGCCTTCTTAGACAATAGGCCGGCTAGGAGAAATGAAAGACGGAAAGAAAGGACAGGGACAAGGGGGGGCGACCGAGAGAGGCTAAGATTGCCAAGGGGACCGCCTAGCCACCGAGCCAGAGGGACCAAGAGGGACCAAGAGGGACCAAGAGGGAGAATGATAGCCGGGAAAAGAAATTACCGCGCTGAATGTCGTGAGAAACTCACCGCCCGCGCCACACCACACTCTTGGCTCATTGTCAGCAGCTGAATCGCGTAATTGGCAATACGAGTATGTGTGCGCTACCCTTCTTTCTTGGCCTCACTTCGCGCCAAATGCCTTCCTGCATCTCTCCCTCCAACAACGTCTTCTTTCCATCGGGACAAAGCAGAATCACTTTGGTTTGTTTTATTTTATGGGAACACACCTCTCTCTCTCTTTTTTTTTATACGGTTTGGCTCGCTTTACAAGTTCAGAGGGATGTTTATCTCCCATAAATTACTCGATCGATAGTAGGCAGTGCATGCAAATAGCTGGAAAAAAGTGTCCTGCCTTCTAATCGATTCCTCCCACACGAATCGATTTAAAATGCTTGTCACACGGAGCAGGTTAAACCGTGCCAATTCTGCTTTACGTAAGAAATCTTGCAGCTTTGTGTCCTGGCTGACGAAATGCTTTTTCTTCTATCCGGTAAAATCCTTCCTTCCCTCGAGAGCACAAAATTTCTTCTGGCATGCCTTTATGCAAATGAAAACCTATCGCAATTGCTATTTATTCTGTCAGGAGTACTATGAAAACTATGATTTTACTTTCTCCTTTCCATGCACTTGAATTTCATATATTTCATACGAAATAAGATGCAAGATAGAAGAGTGGAGATGAAAGTCGCAAGATTGATGGTTCTCCCGTCCTTAATAAGATGCAATTAATAATTATATAGTGTTGAACCGATGGCTAGTGGAGTCTTGTGTATGCTGCTTAACTATCAGTGAAAGCAGCATATCAAGGATTTCTTTTCAGTCCCTTGTTTTCGCAGTATTCGGCCTAAAGTCCAGTCGCATCTGGGTCGCTGCCAATCAGCTGTTCAATTACACGCGATGCGATAGTCGCTGCAATTAGCAAAGAGAGCCGCGCGGCAATAACTATAGAGTATCGAAGTTAAATTTACATCGGTCGCTCGCTGGTCGATTAATTGGCGCTGAATATTATGTGGCCGCTTAACAAATTGCACCGAGTGCCATGCTCACCCGCATTGACAGCATTATTAATCAAGCGACGCCCTCCCTATCACCATAATTACCCTGGCCATCGGCCGCTGCTCCACTTTTGCAGCTATTAATTTCGCCATTTTTCACTCGCTATTCAAACACACTCTCCCGCTTTCGTGAAGAATTGATCCAGTTCTTGCACAGAGAATTACATCCGACTTTCAATCAGGTCGTGCTCGAATCGCCGCTTGCTAAATAAAGCAGTCAAGCTTGCGCAATTAAATCAATGAGCGGACATTGTGAAATAATAATTGCTCTCTCACGTATTCCAGCGGCTTGATGAACCGGCAGAATGGTTTCTGCAATTTGGGGGGAAAGCTCGCGTGAGTTCGCAATTAATTTCGGCAACTGCTCACCGAGCAGTTATAATGCCGTCTGTATATTGTACTTCGTTATCTTTTCTCGGGGGATAGAAAGAGACGAGAGCACTGTGTATTCGTGACGAGACCCGTTATCTCTTCTGGCGATAAGTGTCAAGGACGCAAAAATACTTTCTGCCGTGCGTAACAGGATTCGTAATTAGATCTTTTTCCGGTGGCACCTCCTTCCAGCTGTGTTACGTACATATGCGATAAAATAAACTTTGAGCTAGGGCTCTGGAATTTTTACTACTTCTTCCTCGATGCAAAAAAACATTCCCCACCAAGTTTCAGCCCCGGAAAAGGTCGGGAAGTGATGAAAACATGTGAAAAACCGTTGAAATCAAATATTCAAGATCGGTTTTCCATGTGTTTTAGGTCGAAATTCGGCATTTCCCCCACAACATTTGTGTTTTTTATCCGTTTTGAGACACGGACAATCGAAAAATCACGCGTTCGTCCCAGTCCCAGAACCTTCGAAAAATCGAAAATTTTTGAAGGGGTATACCTTAAAAAATTTGCGAAAAAATGAATTTTGAGCTAGGGCTCTGGAATTTTTTCCACTTTCTCCTCGATGCAAAAAAACATTCCCCACCAAGTTTCAGCCCCGGGAAAGGTCGGGAAGTGATGAAAACATATGAAAAACCGTTGAAATCAAATATTCAAGATCGGTTTTCCATGTGTTTTAGGTCGAAATCCGGCATTTCCCCCACAACATTTATGTTTTCTATCCGTTTTGAGACACGAGTAATCGAAAAATCAAGCGTTCGTCCCGGTCCCAGAACCTTCGAAAAATCGAAAATTTTTGAAGGGGTATACCTTAAAAAATTTGCGAAAAAATGAATTTTGAGCTAGGGCTCTGGAATTTTGTCTACTTTCTCCTCGATGCAAAAAAACATTCCCCACCAAGTTTCAGCCCCGGGAAAGGTCGGGAAGTGATGAAAACATATGAAAAACCGTTGAAATCAAATATTCAAGATCGGTTTTCCATGTGTTTTAGGTCGAAATCCGGCATTTCCCCCACAACATTTATGTTTTCTATCCGTTTTGAGACACGAGTAATCGAAAAATCAAGCGTTCGTCCCGGTCCCAGAACCTTCGAAAAATCGAAAATTTTTGAAGGGGTATGCCTTAAAAAATTTGCGAAAAAATGAATTTTGAGCTAGGGCTCTGGAATTTTTACTACTTCTTCCTCGATGCAAAAAAACATTCCTCACCAAATTTCAGCCCCGGAGAAGGTCGGGAAGTATAAAAAACATGGGAAAAGCCGTCGGAATTAGACCAAATTAATCACTCAAAAGGGCCTTTGCGGGTGTTTTCGATAGAACCCCGGCATTTCTGCCATTGGTTTCATGTTTTCTATCTGTTTTAATAGTTAAACAATCGATTTATCAAATGTTCGGCAAAGTCCCAGAAGCTTCGAACGATCTAACGGCTGACGACCGACTGAAATCACTGTTAACTTTTTGTCGATGAGCCTGATCCAGTTGTCAAGCCACTGTACTTGTAGAATAGAAGCAAAAAATCGTTGGAGAAGCAGTTGGGATACTAGGAGGAGAGGCTAGTGTCGGAAATGGTAATAGATTGGAGCGGGGGATAGGATAGGAAAGTCATAAATTGCGAATGCTCGTAGGAGAGGCTCGCGCATTAATTCCGCCATGCAGGCGCGCGCGCGCAAACGCATAGTTTGCATCGCGTTGCAGTTGAGTGACCTCGAAGTCCACTGTGCGCTTTGGCGAGTGCAGCAGCAACTCAGGTATCCGCCGGCGACAGAGAGAGTAGCCGGAGAGGAAACCGGACGATCGGAATCCCCGGTATTTTCAGGCCGCACACCACACCGATAACGGAAGTGGCCACATTTTTCGAAGATTCGTCCAGCCCGAGATATTCCAGGCTTCTCAAATATCGAGGGAAAATACGCTTTCGATTTTCGATAATAGCTGCCTCATTTTCTGGCGCGTGCATCCATGGAACTCGAATGCTCGATCATGGAAATAATTGGTAAATCGATCGATATCTCAAGCGGTGCAGAATTAAAGCACACTGGCATTCCACAAATATCGACACCGAATACTTCAGTAACTGTTTTTGAGAGAATCGTGCTATCCATGTCTGTGGTAATAAAATGCAAAGCGCCATTGTATAATAAGGCAGGAAAGGATTAATGAGCGATTGCCGGGAGCGTAACAATTGCAGAAGGATTAGGATGACGACGGTGAGGACGCGTATATGCAAATGTTGGCGTCGCATCGTCCGTGCTAATGGGAAGCGAGGGTACGCGTTGCTGTCAGCGCTAAATAAAACGAGCTCGAGCTTTGCCAGTCACTATTTTTCTCATTTCTAATCACGCTCTACCACTGACGTGCCACGAATACACGAGGACACGATAACGGCTTGAACTTTCAGTGGACACTCGCATTCACACCTCCGCACGATCATTCATGCATCTTGAGACAGATATAAAAGTCTCCAATATATAAAATAATATATGAATAATTCCTCTTCGAAATATTAGAATTTAATTATGGTTCTTTCAACATTGTTGGCTCAGCAGTTGGTACTTTTCATTAACGACAAAGATTCACACATATTCTCGGTAAACATGTCAGGCAGTATCGAGGATTACACGAGCGAATAAGTGCTAATCAGCTGATTAGCATTTGGCGGCAGACTGGCAAAAAACGAGCTCCATATTGGTGTCAGCGTGAGGATTTAATCGATTCTACCGGTTGGTTCATCGAGCGCCGGGGATTGCGTAATTCTGCGTTGGCGTGGCGATCATCTGGGAAGAAGAGTTTCCTCACGCAAAAATGTCATTGCCACTTGACCGTCAGCGACGACATATCCCTCATTCGAGGAGGGAACGTTTACGGCTAGGATCGGAGTTCTCGGCCCACTGCGCCACCGCCCGATCATCAATACTCGTCTGCCAATTAACATCCAACGAGGCGTGTCATCCACTTTGCGAAATGTCTCGATAAGTACGCCGAGAGCTGACCGATCAGTCGAGCGGCTCTCCCAGCCAAATGATACATAAACGCAGTCAACCTATCACGGCAAATCTCACATAGCATGTCCGCGATAACATACGCGCCGCTTTAACTGAACTATTCAATAGTGTTGTGCTTGCCAAGTCGTTCGCATTACGCATTACTTTCAATATCCAGTAAGATATTAATTGCTGTTCTTACTCGACTTTATTAACACTACTCGTGTTAATAGAGCGATGACAACACCTGTTATCAAAGCTCCGATAAAATGACGTAGAGTTTTATCAGTTGTTAAATTGGCCAAGTGAGAAAATAGTTGAAACGTGTTATAAGGAAATTGGCCAGTATCTAGAAGGCATGGGTACTTGCAGTATCCAGCTGGGAGTGGGCTCTCCTCTTCTCTCGATCCAACCTTACGCTCAAACATACATGCACTTCCGCATTCCTGTCAGAGGAAGGCGCACGTGCGTGCTTCTCCTGCAAAACATACAATTTCATGCATCGTCCATGAACTGAAAATATCTGAGAATTGATTCTGTAAATTCCAACGAAAATTTTGGTTACATAGTATAAAATTAATGTGGAGTCACTCTCATAAAAAGGGGAGTACGCTCTACTTTTGCTAGATAGACTCGGCTGGCGCATGAGCCATTGGCCGCGCTTAACGAGGCTGCTGAATTAACCACGCAATTCATTCAGCAACCATAACAGTGGCCAAGCAGCACGAAACAGTTGCGTTACGAGTAGTAAAAAAGTTATTGACAGTGGTCCGATGCGGTTCTTTCTAATTCAGTTGAATCCTTTCGCAAGAACAAGTGTTTCTCGAGGATATTGCCGAACATAGTGGAGGAATAAGAGGACATGGGAATAAATGAATTGAATTGGGAATGCGTGCGAGAATGTCGCCACTGTTAGGATTTCTTGAGGGTGAGAGTGCGATTGCGCCAGGCATGGGAGTGAAACGATATCTGGGGAGATAGGGGCAGGGCCGAAAGACGGGGGAAAAATGCATACCGTGCCAGATAACTAGATCCCCGTAATGTCACAGTGGAATGGTACACCCTGGAAGCAAAGCTTTAAGGCTGACTTAATATCGAGGTTGGCCGACGAGGCTCACTTGGCCCAAGCAATTACCCCGTCACTCCTCACATTTCCTACATATAAGGCAGAGAGGCACACGCACACAGCCAGACACAGACGTGCCAGCCTGACTGTCCCAGCATTGCGTTATCGTAAAATAAGCCCCGTGGACTTACTAGAGGTCTTATGCACCAATAAGGTAGCATTCTGCCCAGGTCAATGCTTACTGGTTCTGCGTTTCCTCTCGCTCACTCCCCCTCTCTCTACCGTCGCTCTACCCGCTCTCTCCTTCTTCATCGAGGTTTTTTCTCCCGCCACCTTGCAAATCGCACGTACGGCCTCTTCGGATTGCACGCGATCGCTCCTGATCTCCGGCTGATCTCCGCCCGAGAACCACCAACCGCTCCAAGGATCCTTCATCCTCTTTTCTACCTGGCTCTCTCTCTCTCTCTTGCTTTATCGAGGTGAGCCCCTCTCCTAACACACTTTTACTCATCACTGTCATCCTCCTTGTCAAGTTGGAGTATTCTTTGATCTTCCTCTCCATCTTTCCATCACTTTTTTACCCAAGTTTTTTCTGCCCACTCATAAATATTTTAATAGCAATCCTTAGTTCTGTACTTGCCGGAGTATACAATTCTTTGGAAATTCAAATTGTATTGGAAGCTTAACGGTGTATGGAAAGAATTTTCCATTTGGCGGGTTTTCTATCAGGCGCACATCAATACATACACACACCTGGTGCAGGCATGAAGCAAGCGCGTCCTAGTTTCCCAGGTGCAAATCCTTTCCGCACGTAAATGCTCGGCGCTCGTTTTCATCGACCAAGGTCTCAGTACGTCAATTTTCCTCCAGTAATGTTACGGCACTCGAGACCGACAAGAAAACATGCGCAACCGCTCGAAAGAAACTAAACGCGAATGAAGTTGCATTATAATTTAGTCGGCTCGCAGCGGGGAAAGTAAGAGAAGTAGTTAGCACTAAGTACGATAGGGTTCTTCATCGTCGGGGAGTCCTTTTTTACTTGTAATACCTTGGTTGAGATGTTACGAGGAGTATAAACTTTATTACCGTCTGTTCGACAGCAGGTCTACACTCTCAGTAATTGTAAGTGTCGCGGATAAACCTTGTAATATTATCGGAAATGCCTGCTATTATGCGCTCGAGCATTTCAACAAGGATCCTTATTATTTCATCACTGACAATCAGAGATTTTCTGTTTCAGGGACGGAGTCATCAAGCACGGAGGGGTATCAAGATGAAAAGAAAGATTCGAGCAGCACGATGCACGTGAACGGACACTCGGCACACGAATCGGCGCAAGAAATGGGTAAGAACGTGTCGATTCCCTCCTAGAGAGCAATCAAAGTTAACTAGAGCTCGCCGGAATCACTCGGCTAGTTAGCATATCTTGAGAAGCAATAACCTGATAAGGATCCTGCGAATACTTTCCTGCAGTAGTAGCGCGCACTCTATCTCAAGAGGGAATCGCAGTGAGTGCTTCCAATCCCATGGAAAGAGATTTTACTCTTAATTAGGAGAAAACCAGCGTAAAACCTTGCTCGCTCTTGGATCGGCGCATCTTTCTCACGAAGTCGTTGCCCCCCCGGGTGCCTTCTATGTGCCACGAAGACTTAGTAAAGTGAGTGCCACTGTCGTTGGAGTGACAACAAAAATAGATTCTTCACTAGTCGCTTTAATTGGACCTAATTCGCCTTGATGAGCCCTCTTCTTACGATACCGTTGGTGGGTGGCTTCTCGGCGAGGCCTGAGATTTCTACGGATTGATGCGTACCCATCAAACAATTAGGAATTTTCTTTGCTATTTAATAATAGGGAGAAAAGCGATGTAGAATTCGAAAAGACTGATGTAAATAATAGTCTGACCGTTAGCCATTTATCGTCGTTAGTGTGTTCGATTAAAAATAGCAAGCAACGGCACCACACGCCGCTGCCATGACATGCAAAAGAGAAATTTAAAAGTCAATGAAGTGCCAGCAATGCAAACCTTTTTCGCAAGTAGCGAGCTATCAAGGAGTAGCACCCGAAATTCCCAATTGGTTTGAATTACAAATGTCCGGCCTCCAAATTTGGCATGTCGGAGCATCATTGGCGCCCGAAGCACAGTCGCTTGCAAATCTGCAGAGTGGAATAGCGTGCTTGATGATACACAGTGGCACTTGTTACATAAGCCATTCAAGGTGGCACGATGACGCGTTACGAGAAGGTGCGCCGCGTTTCATTCTATCCTCCCATTAAACATCCTCTTTACACTTTAAATTCGACGTAGAAAAATCGCACAGATCACAGCAATATTATTATTTAAAATCAAACTTAAAGCCCTCACTATAAAAAATGAAATACCATATAAAATAAAATAGTACACGAAGTAGAAATAAAATATTTTTTCGTGGGTGAACTAATACATTTTTCTCGGACAATATATCAGCCAAAAAAAATTAATTGTAATTGTACGAAAGACTAATTACAGAATGCAAAAAATATTTAGTACCGACTTCTTAATGCGTGCGACTTCTTGAGAGCGTAGCAGAAGCATCATAAGTTCATTTTTTTTATCATTAAAGTTCATCGTTCGCTCCGAGGAAGCGGCTGTCAAGGCCGAGCTATCTAGTCGCGACGTTTTTCTTTCGTGTCCGCTATTAATAACATTGCGTACATAATTAAGCGACACCCACACTGGCCGGGCGACGCCTACATATAGGGCGACGAAAGCCCGCTAAAAATATCGCCAATGATCATCCGCGAACGCTCGAGTGCTTTGCCATCATAATGTTCGAAGCCTGTCGCGAAGCCTACTTCTGCAAACGAACTCTGCTCCACTATCGTTTCTCGAACACCACTACGATGACACATTAATCGTTCGCCGGACCGGTTCCGACACTAATTCCCATAGCAGTTTCGCGACACAAAATCAATTTTATATTTTATCAGAAATGCGTAACACATTGCTGATAAAGTGCTCGATAACAGTTACTCAATGCACAAAGCCGCCGTTCGCGTTGAGAATTTTTTTATCTACTGCTGAAATGTATTATCTAACACTGGCGAAAAATGACGAGAATAATATTTTTTTCCAAGTGGAATAAGAGAGTCCTCGAAATAGGAAGATATAAGATTACCGCGAGGATTTGGCAATAAAGCGAGATTTCGTGGGTGAATTTCGAGTGAAGTTGTGGCGATTAGTGCCGTCAGCGATTCCGGCTGGCCTTGTTTCGTGTTCTCGGCTGGAATCATGCCGGTGGATGACATAATAGGGCTGATTTTAATGGAAGAGGTGCCGAAGGACGCGAGGTTGGGTGGGGAGGCAGGGTGATTTCGCAGAATTGCGAGGGTGTGCCGATATCCTGGCAACAAATTGCCGTTTCCTACGACTGATCGAAAAGGCCAAGTCGAACGCGACTCTAATCCGAACTTCCGCCAATTAACAGGCCACCTTTCCGCGCCGCCCCTTTTAATGCCGCTATCTTCCCCAGCCGCCTTTTATCGCACTGTGACATTTCCCATTCGAGTCGTTAACACTGCAATTGGTATTCACTGCCTGATAAAGTCTCGGCCTTTAGCCCCCCACAACTTTCCGCTGATTTCAAAAGCGAGAATCACCCACAGTTAATGGACTATCATAATTGAATTCCGTTACCATTGTATTCAAATCTCTTGTTCCCATTTTTATATAATTACAAGTAAAAGATTCGATAACTTCAAAAATAGTATTCTAAATTTTTGGGAGTGGTAGACTTTATCCCTAATAAAAATAAAAGATGACTTTTTCAACAATGATTTCTGCGGATCAATGATGAAATGGCAAAATTAATAAGTCGAATAGAGTATAGCGTGCAACAGACATCATCGGTAGAGCCAGTCAATGGCTGTGTGTAGTTGCGCGAGTATCTGAATCATCTCGACTATCTAGAACGTATTGATCGCGCGGCTAAGCAGCTGTGCTCTCGCACTGACAGTAACGTCGGGGCGGCCGCACTGAAAACACACGTGTCACACGCTCTCCCGAGTGAAACTGTTCCGACAACGCGAGCGCAGTCCTCCACAAACACCATACCATTCTCAACCGACTCTCGACACTGTGCAACAACACCTTCCTGCAATTTCTAATACCTTCTCGAGGGTAAAGTTTCCAAGGCATCCCTTACATATGTTTCGCATACTCAAGGAAATTGTGCTTTCGTTTTCGAAAATCCTTTCGAAGTTGGCGTGTTGCGCCTAGTGATGTGGCGTCAAGTTATTGGAAAAAGGCGGCATTGTCTGGCGAGTGGAGAGTGCGAGTCGATATCGGTTGTAGCGGGAGTATCGGTGGGCAGATGTTTTCGTGAGAGTTTGCAGCTGTCATGAAATTCTTGGGGAGGATAGGCGATGTGGATATATGGGGATATATGTAGAGTAGCGGGGTGGACGCGTGGGCCGAATGTGCCGGGCGGTTTCAATGGTGCGCGCGGCTTGCTCGAGCGGGTAAATCGCAATTTCCGTGCCGGGACGGGAGATCGAGATACACAGGGAGCGCGAGCTCTTTGATTTCGTGGTCGAGCCAGCCACGGGCTATCGATTGCCCGGCCAATACGGAATAATGGATATCCAAGTGGAATTCGAACTCCACGTGAGGAGGAGGCCGATCTCATTCCTGGGTATTGCTTTCAACGGGTTAAACGGGAAACGCGGGCCGCTCTCGCTCACTCGCTCGCGCACACTGACGCAGCCGAGGGCGCCCTGAAAAACAATGCGGAAGAAGAGGCCTTTTCGCGACGTTATTTTTGGCCCCCGCACATTCCTCACGCGCCACTCTCCACTCACCACTCTTTTAATGGAAACTACTTTCCCACCTTGTTCAAACACACCTTTCCTACCTTCCTCTTTCTCTCTCTCCTTTACACAGAGAATTTTCAACGATTTCGTGAATAGTTGCCCGGACAATTTCGAAGCTTTCTCCGGTAGAGCAATTGTGCCGCTGCTCTGACAAGTGAATTCAATTAAATACTTCAGTAACACTAAACGAACTCTTTTGAAGCGACCCCCTCGTGAAAGCCGGCGCAGTTTCCGTCTCGATGCGATGGAAGTACTCATTCGTAGAGGCTGTACGTTGAAAAGTGCAATTAAAATTAAAGAGCGGCCGCCCGGAAGTTTCTTCAATATAATGCTCCCTCTCCTTTAAATTCTGCATGTCTCTCTTTTATTGGTTTTATATTTTTCATTCAATTTCACTTGTTGTTACGTGTCACCATTGAAAATCCAGCTATGGTGATGTAGAAAGTGTGTCTTGCTCTTAAGACAAATGTCAGCCAATTGATTGACGTGTTTACTGTTTGAGCAGAGTGATCAAGCAGGTTTTTTTCACGTCGTTGACGTTCGAGAAGGAAACGAGTTGGTTGTCTGAGGGGTCACAGGGAATACCGAAATTCTGAGGTCGAATGCCGCGTGTTTATCGCCGTTCTCGCACTAGCTTATCTTTGCCGCTCATTGGCGAATGGCATTCACATGCTTTTCCGTATCTGAGATATGTCGACTTACATAATACAAGCGGCGACTTCGATTCGACGCGGTCCCCTTGAAAAAATCCTACCATTTCAATCATTTCATCGAGCAGTTCCAATTTTAGCAATGCCATTTTTCACCAGGTCGATTATTCTTTATTGCATATCGGAAAGGAGCGTCGAGGCACGTTTCACTTTCGACGACTGCTTTTATAGCGCGGTTCGCGCGCTCCGAGGAACCCCTTTAACTTGACTCCTTTCACGAGTGTGTGTCGATGGTCCTCGCACGTTCACCATCTCGAATTCCCCTCTGTCTTCTTCTCAGCATTGGCTCAACTGCTCTCTCTCTCTCTCACCCACTCAGTCTCTCGGCTCACTCCCCTTGATTCAGTGACGCCGAACTTTCGCTACGCTAATTGCCGCTCGCCCGCTAATTGGCCGGAATTGATCGATATTGTACTTGTTACTTCGCGCCGCGCGTACGTACCTAGCATGCCGGTACTCTCACCGACGAGGAAAGGAACACCGATCTAATTTCCAATCTTAGCCCAATTTACTTGGATTCTTTGTACAGCCACCCTAAACCATCATTTCTCTTAATTAGAACAGAAGCAATCAGTTTAAGCCGGCAGTGATTCGACGGGCCCGCATTCCCACGCGACAACATGACCATCGAAATCAAGTGCGAGCTAACGATAAGAAAACGTAGTGCCTCGATTCCCATAAGTAACAGTGGAGATGATCAGTGGTGTTAATTGAGACTCGTCGCGAGGAAGGGTGCACGTGCTTGTTCTGTGAGCCGGTAAAAAAAAAGTCGTCGTTCTGTGCTAGAGATGTGTGCCTACAAGAGAGAGAGTGCAGTGTCTCTCTGTTTGCGCTGGTTAATCAGTTGAATTGAATAACGTATTAATACACCGGGGTCATCGCGAGGGGTTAATCGCAATGTCCACGCCGGACACGATGGATACCATTGACGAGGCCGAGCAGGCGTGGCGTGAGTACTTTCATCATTTCAACATCATTTTCATCCCCATAACATAACACCAGCATTTTTTCTTCCTTTTATTAAATCTGCCAGTCATTGGAAAATTGTCCAAAATTTTTATATGTACATTCCTACATTGTAATCGATGTTGGAGAAGAGCTAGTGGAATTAGTTCCGAACTAGACCAAGGACAGCAGCTACCGGCGGCAGAAGTACAAGCAATACTAGTGAATCAATAGTTCCTGATACAATATTTGTGGATTATTCGGGTCTCGCTTTCTTATTGGCGAGCGGGCAATTCTCACGTTTGCTTTCCTCTGGATTTGAATACAAGGGGAACTCGAGAGCGTAGCTAAATGTTTGCCTAGCGCGAAACTGCAGGGAAATGGGTAAATAATTCAATGCTTATCGCGCACGCGTTTCTCCGCCACTGCGTGCACTGTGACCCAGTTTCCACAGACTCGCAACTCCTCGAACCGCCGACGATCCCAAGTTTTTCCCCGCAAAATGTCCGACAATTCGGCATCGACTTTGCGTCGGCATCGAGTGCTTTGCTTTCTTAGTGATAGATTGTTCGATGAAAAGGAACAATTGAACTAACGAATCGAGACGTGCTGCCTGTTCCAGATGAGATGTTGGAGTGCGAGACAGGATCGCTTCTCGGCCGAGTGGCGGACCTCGAGAGACAATCGTTGGCACAGAGGGACGAGATAGTTTGCCTTCGCGCTACTCTTGCGGACGCGCTGCGCCGGATCGCCCAACTCGAAGGACGAGAACGTCGGGATGACGAAAGGAGCGAGAGGAGGACCAACGATAGGATGGTCTCCTCGCCCTTAAGGAACGGGCATGCCCCACTAAGAAGTCAGTGTCAATAAGTCATCCTTTCTTTTTCAATCGCGCCAGCCGATCAATAGGAGACCGTTTCGAGAGGGAAAAAAATCCTCTATTCTCTTCTTTACAAGGCGTGCATTCAGTCATGAATTGCCTTTTGAAGATGATCGAGTAAAACTGTAGCGTAATTGCGATTCCATCGGTGGGCACTCGGTCTTTGTAGGTATCCTTTTGAAATGAGTCATGCTCAATGAGTAGAGAGCCTAGTGAACACCAGGAGGACTGGACCGTCGTGAGAGAGACCCTCTGCCTCGATGACCCGTAGCCGATAATGAAAGTTCGATGTTCGCGATGTTCAAACACGGTCTGGTGAACGGCTCGGGCGTTCCAGGCGCAATTCGCTCCGGCAGAAACCGACAGGCCAGCCACCAGCGCAACGCTAACCGACTCATCTTCACCAAATAGAATTTGCACAATCCTTACAACTTCACTAGCACATCGAACTCTTCAATTCCTTATCCATACTTCTTATTCCATCTCGATTGGAAACGAGAGTCATATTCTATTTGCGGAAGAACAGGATTTCTGCATAATCCGATTGCAACAGGAGCAACGCCGGGATAGATCGAATTTCTCGGGTTAGCTGTGTACGCATCTGAAATCATTGGAGCGAGTAGGTCCAACACATTCCACCGGGAATTCCTGTTTCGAGATTAGCAATGAAAGGCTTAAGCAGGCGTAGTTAAGCGTCTGTTTGATTTATACATGGCAATATTTGTCTCTCGAGGGAGTCAATTTGAATTGGAGCTAATTTTCTCTACGGATTATACAGCTAATCAGAACTCGGTGCCTCAGAAGGAGTTGCGACCACGTCAGGCGAGCAGTTCTTGCCTGAGGAATTCCTCTTCCTCGGGTTCATCTCAGGACGTCCGGGATTCGGTCTCCAGTCCGAGGAGACCGGTCAGTTACACACACTCCTCGCAACTTCCTCAAAGGTATCGATCGACTCTTCTATAAAGAAGCTCTCTCTGCATGAAAATAGACTGGCCATTATACGGATTGAAGCCGTATACGCGATCACACTAGACGTTTCTCCATTCGACCGTCAATCCGAAGCGAGTTCACTCGCATTCAATTTTTCAACTTGTCTGTCTACTCATTCGGTTAGAAAAATCTTTGTTGTTCGATGATAAAATTGCAAGGTCAGACAGAATTCTCTTTGCAGGAGGTCTGTGCACTACCAGTCAACTGGTTCCCTTCATTCGGACAGCCCTAGTAGTAGTAGCGTTTCTCCGGTGCCATCGCCAAGTCCTAGAGCAACACCGCTGCCGGTTACCAGGTATTTTTTCACCATCCAATTACTGATCATATGTACAATTGAATATTGCTGCACGAAAAACTTGATGTCTCCGTGTTCACACAGTTCTAAATGTGATGCGATTCGTGTCTCGTATTGTGTATTAACTTTTTATGGTCCCCGAATTTTTCTTTTCAAAAGGCATTGTCTCCTAAGGTTTTCGATAGTTCGAATTTGCAGTAGGAAAGTTCCCACCGAGGATTATTCAAGTATCGAGATGAAGAAGATATTCCAGAGAGTAAATTCATTATTAGAGCTAGTGCTAGAGATAGTGCAAGTTGCTATTAAAATTCCCAATAGTTGGCCGATTAATCCCCATGGTATAGTCGTGTAATAGCATTAGCGAGACTCAGTCTTTATGCATGCGCAGTCCGTAATGCGAAGTGTATCCGTAACCGATTAATCTTGCGACGGAGGAAACAAAGCAACACGTAAGTAGACGCCTCCACGGTGGTTATACAGTAATCCTCTTACGCGACAGATCACCGACGGCGAGGTCTAACGGGCCACCCCAAAGCAGCTTAAGGAGAGCAAAGAGGTGGTCTTCTACAGGAGACTTTACCAATTCTCCCCAAAGTCAGACTAATAATACACAACTCGTTGGTACCAGGTAAGCACAACTCCACAAAAACGGCGGGAGTTCACGAATTTTGCTTGCTTCAATCATTTCATTCTTTCACACTTTTCTCGCGACGATCGGACCCTTCCGATCGCCATTACTTCCACTCTGCTTTATCGGGAAGAACCATTCAACTGCTGTGAGAAACTGGGAAAGTCTTTTCCGTGCCTCTATTGTTATGTTCCTCGCACAAGTTAGAAACTATTGGACTAGTTGCGATAGAGTGGTTGAACGATTAATCGAACGGCTGGAAGGAAGGAGAATTGAGGGAAGTATGAGAAGAAGCGGACAGGCTGGTCCACGCTTGAGCTTTTTGTATTCACAGCTCATTAATCAACAAAGGGGTCGTTTGCCCCGAGGGTAGTGTCCCTTGAAAACCAACTGAATCGAGATAACACTGTCGGAAGCGGGCAGTGCCTGCTCTTCCGCGCGTATCGCAGTTAGTTCCAATCGCACGGAAAATACATTCTCTCTACTTCCTTCCTACTCTCTCTCCCGTTCATTATGTATCGCTGCCCTCTCACTGTCTTTCTCTCTTTCTCTCTCTCTCTCTCCACTCGCTCAGTTTGATTTTTGTTCACCGCACCGCACCTGTTTTTTTCCTTTGCATTTTCATTCATTATAGATTGTCAGCGTCGACCAAGTCTCTGTTCAACCTCTTCAAGCCACCGGCGCTGAACAACGTGAAACACGGGTAAATAGATTTATGACACTTCTCTCCGCTTCACCCTTTTCTCTCTCTCATCCCTATCGTTTGCCCCGGTGGTGGTGCGCTTTCTATCTCCTCGGTTCTCATCCTCACTTCACCCGCTTCTCATTATCTTTGTCCGCACTCGGTGTATCTGTACGTGTATGTGTATGTGCCTGTGTCTCGCTGCTGTATATGTTTTCTCACCGTTTCGCACGTGTGGCATACACGCATAAGCGCACACGTGACACCACGTGCACACCGGCCACGTGAAGCCTGCACGTGTGCAGCCAGCCTTTGAGATGCACTTTCGAGGCGTGCAGGTGAGCGCGCTCGCGCGGCCACACACTTCCTTTCCTGCACTCGCTGGCTTTCCTACACTCGAGGTGACACGCAGTGTTTCGTGTGCGCAAAGTTCGTCTTGTCTGGCGAGGAAAGTGTGTAGCTTCTGTTGGGACGAGCGTTCCGCCACCGCGTAAGTAGTAGGAGACCGCATGCGGTCAGGCGTCGACAAACTCACGTAGAAGCGAAACACGCGCACAACGTTTTCCATAGCGCTGCTAGTTAACATTCACAAAATTCCCAGCAAATCGCATTCCCCAATATATATTGGAATTAAAGTATAGTTTTTGGTACAACTAATATTTAGAGTAGTTGAAGGTCGTCGCTTTATTCTAGTTTCCTATTAAGCTTGCAATACAAGATCATCAGAATGTATATAGATCGTACAGCGATAGATTAGCAATCGTCGAATTCAGTAGAATTTGTCCCTGCGATAATTCGCAGGAAACAATCAGTCAGTGGGAACGACAAGGTTTTCGCAGTGCGTGCAATTAGTCTAACACGAGAGAATAATCGATTAAACGTGTCGGTTGGAAGGAAGCGTGCTATTTCCAAGCTCGACTGACACGAACACCGGCTGGCATGCTGTTAATTATCCTAATACGACTTACCTTCGACCTTCGACCTGGCATGCAAATATCCCGAGTTCCAACGGCGGGATTCCGAGGTCTGATGAACCCAGTGATGGAAGCGACGTCCAACTGGAATCAGGAAAGGCGTACATGCATAATGCGAGCGCGTTTAGCGTGAAGGATTCCGCGTTCGGCTCCTGCAGCCGGAACCACTCTTCCGCCTCCGTATTTTGGAATTCCTTCGCTTACATAACTTTTCGAAATTATCGAATTCCTCCTACTAATATTGAAATTTTAACTCCTCCAACCTTAATTACATTCTGTTGATCTTTTGCTGTTATTACAGCTAGTTCAGTTATCAGATTTAATATTTAAAAACTAGCTCTCGATAGAGAAATAAAATTTACTCTCGTTTTTACTTCCTGCGGCATTCGAGAGTGTTGAATTAACGCTTGAATTAACTTGCGGACGTGTAAAGTGTGCCTTTCCGTAGCCGAAGAAAGTGAATCGCCGTTCCTGGCGTTGCACAACCGCGAATTTCCTGCCAGGCCTGCGAGGCCGCGAACCAGACGCAGACACCAAGTGACCGAGGAATTTCACATGGAATTACAAGGATCAAAATCTATCCCATCACGCAAATTGCTAAATACGAATGCGATGAACCGCAATGCTAGATCGCCTGATATTTCCCACGAACATAACTCAGATTCCAAATTACACGTCGAACTTTAAATGGTTATGACACTTGTGGAATTCTTGAACACCCTGACATTCATGTTCTTTCACATGAATATTCCGGTAACTTAATTAAAATATAAAAAACAAATATGGAGTGTCCTTTGGAGGATCATTGAGTGAAGATAGAGTGTCGTGTGTATATGAGAATTGTGAGTTAATGGGGAGGAGCGCGGTAGAAGGCGAATCCAGCCGAGGAAAAAAGGATTGGAGGTTGGGAGTGGGGCTCTATGGATCGGCTGACCTTTATTCAAGAGCGGCTTTTTCGTGGCACAGTGTCTCTGGACAGTGTGCCAGAAGGATCAGACGTCGCAGGCCTTGATCCAGACTCGGGCTCGAGCTCGAACGCAAAAAGGAGTGCTAAGGTGACGTAAGAGCATTGCACGGTGCACGCTCCGCCGAGTAATAAAGCGGCTCAGCCTCGTGCTCGCGCGTGAGTCACTCGCTGCCTTTGAGACCGACATATCCTCGCGGAAAGTTCTACTGCTTCGATCTGTCGAGCACCGATCGCATCGCCTCCTATCTCTGGGTGCAGCTCCAGTTCCACGATTACTCCTCAACCTAACCCAGCAAGAATTAGCCTCTCTTATACAACCAGAAGAAAAAGGATCCAAGTGAGATTAGTTATCCAGAAAAAGTGCCGTTTATTATTCCCATTTTTAGAACTTCTTTTTAATCATTGTCATGAAGATTTATGCATGGCTGACTTGTCCCTTTGATGATTTCTGTGTTGCAAGAAAATATTTGCGTAACGACCTTAAGATATTAGGTACAAGACACGCTTCAAGAAAGATGCTAATACTCTATTAAGTTTATGGGATAAACAGTACACTCGCTCTTCCGTATTACCAACTGGTACCGATCCCATAAACAATTATTTCCGGAACGAAAGTATAACTCGAGAATAAATCAATCTACGACCTGTAACTCGTGCTAACATACTAATTCCACTTGGTGCTTGCGTTTCTACGTTTCTGCAACTATTGTTTCGTCCAGTTACATGATTCAACCGTGCCGGACTGTTAATTATACGTGGATATTTGCCCTTTTCTGCCCTAGTACCAGAGACATGCAGTACAACGAGGAAGAAAATAGTGTTCGCATGTATCTACGAGGACGACCGGTTGTCCTCTATGTTCCAACACCCTTGGCGGATTCGTACGATCTTCATAAAGTTAACACACCACCGCAAAGTAAACTCAAACTCGACTGGGTTTATGGATACCGTGGCAGAGACTGCAGGAGCAATCTTCACTTACTCCCAACCGGTGAAATAGTATACTTTGTTGCCGCGGTAGTTGTGCTTTACAATACGGAGGAACACAGTCAGAGGCATTACTTAGGGCACACCGACGACATCAAATGGTGAGTCTTTTAAACTACCATCCCCTCACTTTTATTGCTTTTAAAACTGAACCCACCCAAATCTCCGGAGATATTGCCGAAGAAATGCGAAGGAGAATAAATAAATCTTTGTTTCAGCATAGCTATTCATCCGAACAAACTTGTAGTGGCCACGGGCCAATGCTGTGGGACGGATCGAAGGGATGCCATGGTAAGAAAATAATAAACAGCCAGAAAAATATTCAAAAATCGCGGAGATCTGAGGAGCCAAAAAATGAATTTTGAGCTAGGGCTCTGGAATTTTTTCTACTTCTTCCTCGATGCACAAAAACATTCCCCACCAAGTTTCAGCCCCGGGAAAGGTCGGAAAGTCATCAAAACATATGAAAAACCGTTGAAATCAAATATTCCAGATCGGTTTTCCATGTGTTTTAGGTCGAAATCCGGCATTTCCCCCACAACATTTATGTTTTTTATCCGTTTTGAGACACGAGGAATCGAAAAATCAAGCGTTCGTCCCGGTCCCAGAACCTTCGAAAAATCGAAAATTTTTGAAGGGGTATGCCTTAAAAAATTTGCGAAAAAATGAATTTTGAGCTAGGGGCCTGGAATTTTTTCTACTTTTTCCTCGATGCAAAAAAACATTCCCCACCAAGTTTCAGCCCCGGAAAAGGTCGGGAAGATAAAAAAACATGGCATAAACGGTTGAAATGAAATATTCAAGATCGGTTTTCTGCGTGTTTTAGGTGCAAATCTGGCATTTCCCCCACAACATTTATGTTTTTTATCCGTTTTGAGACACGAGCAATCGAAAAATCAAGCGTCCGTCCCGGTCCCAGAACCTTCGAAAAATCGAAAATTTTTGAAGGGGTATGCCTTAAAAAATTTGCGAAAAAATGAATTTTGAGCTAGGGCTCTGGAATTTTTACTACTTCTTCCTCGATGCAAAAAAACATTCCCCACCAAGTTTC
The DNA here is from genome assembly GCA_910591665.1 of Ectemnius continuus. NCBI lineage: Eukaryota > Metazoa > Arthropoda > Insecta > Hymenoptera > Crabronidae > Ectemnius > Ectemnius continuus. Next base: position 15,110,996 of record OU342861.1, read on the forward strand.
AGCCCGGGAAAAGGTCGGGAAGTCTTGAAAACATATGAAAAACCGTCGAAATGAAATATTCCAGATCGGTTTTCCACGTGTTTTAGGTAGAATTCCGGCATTTCCCCCACAACATTTATGTTTTTTATCCGTTTTGAGACACGGACAATCGAAAAATCAAGCGTTCGTCCCGGTCCCAGAACCTTCGAAAAATCGAAAATTTTTGAAGGGGTATGCCTTAAAAAATTTGCGAAAAAATGAATTTTGAGCTAGGGCTCTGGAATTTTTACTACTTCTTCCTCGATGCAAGAAAACACTTCCCACCAAGTTTCAGCCCCGGGAAAGGTCGGGAAGTATAAAAAACATGAGAAAAACCGTCGAAATTAAACGAAAATAATTATTCTGGACGGCTTGTCCTCGTGTTTGCGGCACAATTCCGGCATTTCTGCCACTGGTTCATGTTTTCTACCTGTTTTGATAGGAAACACCGAAGAGATAGAAAGGTCTTAATTGGGACAACCATTATTTTCATGAGCTCTCGATAGAATGTCAGCCATTGCATCACTTATTCTGTACTTCCTAGATATTCATTGTTATTTATTTTAGCCACACATCAGAATATGGAATTCAGTCAGTCTAACAACACTGTCTGTCATTGGCAACGGAGAATTCGACGGATCAATTTGCTGTCTTTCCTTCTCGAAAGCTGATGGGGGAAGCTATTTGTGTGCGATCGACGGAACATCTGATCACAATATATCCATATGGGACTGGCAGAAGGGCGAGAGGGGCACAAAAATCACCGAGACAAAAGTAACTACCACTAATAATTACAATTAACTTACCAGACTTATGAAAAAACTGCAACAAAGTTCGTTCCTGGGAAAAGGAAAGGCTCCACACTTAACACACGCGTTACACTATCGAGGAAGACACTTTTATCCCAATGCAAACACCGCACACGACTGACTCTAATCGTTTTGTCGAACACCTGTATCTTAGAATGATACACAAATGATCTGAAACTGTCCTTTCAAAAATCTTTGACTCTCGATTGGCTCAATACAATGCTCCCGGAGATGGCGCTTCCAATTCTGTAGGAAAATTGGCGCGGATCCCTATCTTCGAAAGTGGACTCTTCCATTGTATTCAAATGGTGGAGTTCAACGGCTAGTTTGTGTAGGCATCAATAAATTGATCTATCTATCGCGTGTGCGGTAATATTGGCCTTCGACATTTGACTAACTAACAAGTGTGTGCCCTTGGTGACTGGAAAAGTAGCAGGCATCAATAATTTGTCCGGCGCGGTAGGCATAATGTGCTCAAACGTGAATTCTAGTGCTCGGTGGACACGGTGGTTTGTGCCGAGTGGCATCCGCTGGAACAAAATCAGATTGTATCTTGCGGGAAAGGACATGTGTCCTTCTGGTCACTTGACAACGGCGGGATGCTATATAAGCGAATGGGTATCTTCGAGAGCAGAGAGAAACCAAGATACGTGACTTGCGTGGCTTTCAATCAGGATGGCGACGTTCTAACCGGCGACAGTAATGGAAACGTTATTGTCTGGGGAAAGGGTAAGATTGCGCCAAAATCTAAGAGTCCCTCATTAATTTCCCACTGCCATTCCTGCTAACTCAGTTCTAGATTAAAGTCTGCAGCTAATGACTCATCTCGAATTAATATAAGTTGTTTCTTTAATAATGTGCAGGGAAGAACACTATCTCAAGGCTAATCAAAAATGTTCACGAGGGCTCTATCTTCTCCATATGTGCTCTGAAAGACGGCTACATTGTCACTGGTGGTGGCAAAGATGGCAGGATATTATATTTTGATGAGAGCCTCAACCCTACCGGAGAGGAAGCACAAGTAAGAGAAATTATAAATAAAATGTCACTGAAAAAATAGCAAATGTAGAATGATGTTGAGCATTATGGTATTGTATCTTTAGATCGAAGACCACTTTGGTGGAATCAGAACCCTTGCTGAAGGAAGAGGTTCCCAATTGCTAATTGGAACAACACGAAATTGCATATTGGTGGGAGATGTTGGTATGGGCTTTAATCCAGCAATGTTGGGCCATACAGAAGAAGTTTGGGGCCTTGCTGCACATCCTACATTACCTCAGTTTGCAACTGCTGGCCATGATAGACTGCTACAGATGTGGGATAGTCTTAGTCACACTGTTGTTTGGAGCAAAGACATTGGTGTAAGTAACAACCAGATTTGTACTTTGTATCTTAATGTTTCCAGATTCAAAATTTATGTGTTGTGTTCCTTGGTTTAGGAACAAGCACAAAGTATTGCTTTCTCACCAGATGGGAATGTAATAGTTGTTGGATGTTGCTCTGGAAAATGGTTGGCCATTGACAGTGAAACAAGAGAGCTTTACACACATCACACTGATGGATCTGAACCAATTCAGGTATGTTTTATAATTTTTTAAAATTTTTTTAATTATTTGTAATAGCTCTATTTTTATTTTTTGTCACATGTGCTTCCAGGTGGTCCAGTTTTCACGAGATAGTGGCCTTCTCGCCCTTGGTTCAAGGGATAATTATATTTATATTTACCAAGTTAATGCAGATGCAACCAAGTATAGTCGGGTTGGCCGGTGTATGGTAAGTTTCATTACTAAAACATCTATAAAGTATCACTGCTGATAAACTGTACAGTGTTGCTTTTGTAAATCATACATTTTCATGGATAGATTCATGTCATCATCAGGCATTCATGAAATAGAGATGAATAATCACTGTAAATAAATCATTAGCAGATTCCCAAAATAATGATACTCCAATGATAAAAGCAATAGTATTTATTCTGTAGACTTTTGCATGACATATTCAGCTTGAGTCAAAAGTTGTGATAGTGACTCAATTAAATTAGGAGTGACTAATTTCTACAATAGGGCAACTTATTAGAAACATATATCTAGAAGGTATAATATCTCTCTTTTATCCATTCCCAGCCAAAGCGGATTCGAAGGCATAGAGTAAGACAAGTGTTTCAGTCAGTGAAATGCAAACAGAGACATTATGTTGCATTTTCAATTTATCTATTAAAGCTTTGCTAATTTTAAATAAGTCTTGTTATTGCTATTGCTTATCAACTGCTTCCTCAAGGATGTAATGTCTCAGTCATGCATAGTAGAAGGCATAGAACAGAAAAGTTGGAAGATTTAGTGTAGATTATCACCAGTACACACATACTAGTTTCAGTAGCAGTCCAATTTGCACGAACGCGGCGCCAGCTTACGCAGTAAACCATCATTTGCAAAAAAGAATGTCACTTTGTAGGATGCTCCTGATAATAATTGTACTGATTGTGTTTAGGGACACTCGAGTTACATAACGCACTTGGATTGGGCAGTAGGCGGACAGTATTTACGAAGCAACAGTGGTGACTACGAAGTTCTTTATTGTAAGTGACTTACGCTGCTCTTACCATGCTTAACTGGTTGCTCCATAATGCGTGTATACAAAATATATATTGTTTAGGGAATCCTGGGGTGTGTCGGCAAATACCGCAACCTTCTATGCTGAAGGACGTGGAATGGGCGAGTCATACCTGTGTTATTTCCTTCGAAACAATTGGAGTGTGGCCGGAAGGTGCCGATGGCACGGATGTAAACAATTGCACGCGCAGTGGTGACTCAAAACTCCTGGCGACAGGTGACGATTTTGGGAAGGTCAAGCTCTTCTCTTACCCTGCATGCCAACCTAAGGTAAGCTTGGCTGAACACATCCAAACAATTGATTCTTGAACACAGTAGTCAAGTGATTCCTCAGCTAATCGTCATAATTTCTAATTTTTTACAGTCTTTATATCATACCTATGGTGGCCATTCCAGTCACGTCACGAACGTGTCATTCCTCCAAGATGACACCAGGCTAATTTCTACTGGCGGCGCCGATACAAGTGTGTTCCAGTGGATAGTAAATTATAATTATTAATTTAAACGCGGGTTTGATAAGCATGTACACGGCATAATCGATAGGACTATCACAGAACAAATGGTCGTCCAGATTCTATCATATCCTGAGAGATAGGAGGTACACAAAAAGCGATGCCAAAAAACCCTTTGATCGAATTCCCCCGATATTCTAAGGGACTATGTAAGAAAGTGAGACTAGTGCTCTTCGATGCAATGCAGATTCTAAAGCTAAATGAATAATCAAAATAAGGTATACACGAACTCTAGGGATAGGTTGTTGCACTGATTTAACTGTTAATTCTTCGAAGTGTCCTTCATGAACGATACTCTGGAAAGTGAACGAAAGAAATCGTAGGTTCGTGACAAGAAAAGGTTGAATTCATGAGCATGACTTAATGTACAATGCATTTAAGTTCGATGAAGAAGTGATTGAAAGATTGACGAGAACGTCGATGCCTATTACACATGACATTGATAAATTTTACCTGGACTTACAATTAACCAAGTAATAGGATTGTGTCTTCACCACATAATCAGTGTCCATTGAACGTCGAATGTTAGAAATATTTTTCCAGTATTGGGCTATTCACTCTTTCATATTATCATTTTGATTTATTAAAGTTTTTGTTACCTGTGCTCTCATCGCTGATAATCACTCGTCGAAAGTTGAATTTGAGTCTGCATTAGGCAGTACACAATCCAACAATGCAATTTTTCATAATTTCATGATTCCTAATATAACAATAAGGAGTTCTTAATGTATAAGAAGGTAGTAGATGAATTTTGAGTTCGATAAATCGTAATGATACATTCACGAAGAAGATGAAAGTCGAATTTTTGCGAGTGGTTTATTGTTTGAGATTTGTCGCACTATTCTCCACATTTAGTCAGTGTTTACAGCGTAGGCGAACAATGGTATAATAAGAAAATAAGAATGAAGGAGTGCCTCATTTAAAAATTTCGGAAAACGATCTCTCTCGAATAAAGAACCTTTGAGTCGAGAGGCGACAAGTATTGGGGTAGAAAAGCAGACCCACTCCGTACTATAAAATGCCGTCCAATAGGAAGTACATAACAGAGTGTACGATTGTTGCGAACACCACGTAGAGGCTCCAATTACCAAGACAATTAATGAAACTTAATTGAAAATCGTCGTTCACCTATCACATCAGAGTAACAGGGAGTCAGATAATTATTTACTAAATTATTGAGGATCATTTGAGAAATCGGAGCACGATCATTCTGTTCGCAATGAAGTGCACGGAGGACTGATTCACTGGCCGATCTGATTGTAATAAATCAGTTCTAACTTAAGGCACGTTTGGAGAGATCTTTTCGAGCGTTTACATAGAGTTTACATAGAGTGTGTAAATACAGGAAGGCTTCAGTGCCGAAGTAAAGTTTTCCTCGTGGCATTTCGTATCTTCTCTATTCTCTCTGTCTCTGTTCTTCAACACACATTCTCTGCCTGCCAATATCTCTTCCTGTCTGGTCTTTTTGGTATTGAACTGTCTTTTACCAAAGTCTAACACGAGAGCAAGGATGATCCGTCTATTTCCACTTGTGTCGTCACCGTGTAAAGTATAAATATAAATATAAATATATATATATATATATATACAATATACATATAGGCATATAGTACGTATATATTTTATTTATGTCACGCCGATGAACGTCCACGCATACATGTATCTTGAACGTTTAATAAATTCGTCTTTGTCAGAAGCTGCCTGCTGCAAAACAGCATTAAACGAAAAGCTGTTCCTGCTTAAATTTTTTAGGCTTTTACAAAGGAGCGGTAATGATGCCGTGCCGGTAGAGCAGAGAGCGGTTCAGTTTCGGAAGTGTTGGAGCTCGAGCGGAATTTCGAGGGCATCGAGCACGGAAGAAAGTGAATGAGGCACGTTTCGGAGCCAAGGCGTTAGAAAAAAAACGGTAAGAAACGTGCCGAGCGAGCGCGCGGGCTTCGAATCGAAAGCGGAGAAAGTGCCGCGAGCACTGACGACTCATTAAATTCAAGGTCGTAAGCAGTCAACAGGATTATGTTTTAAATGTGAATTAATAACAAATTTACGTCGCATTTCTCTCTCTAGAAGAGTTTTTCCTCTTCGCATAAATATACGAGGATGATCTGAGAAAATGTCGACATTCATTGTATTTTCTTTATTTTTTCCGGTGTTTTTCCAGTTGCCAATTACACAAGCGACCCTGCGAAGCTTCCACTTCGCCGCTCTTGCATCGGGAATCGTAAGTAAAGTGGGATTAACAAATAGATTGCAATCGAATGAATTACTTGCAACGTGACAGGTTCGCGTGGTGTATGAGGTTCATTCGCGGCAATTGGAGCAGGTCGAACAGACTGCAAATACATATATTACGGTCAGACAGATCAGTTAAAGTTCCGCTGCCACTTGGCACTGCTCGTACATACGATTGGTCGATGCATCGATTATAGTTTGTCACTGGTAGTTCACAATTTTATCATGAGTTTGTCACGTTGCTGGTACATTCTAGTCTCGGTTGTACTTGCATGCTTTTATGTATCTACTGTGTTTCGTTCAGCGTTGATTTTCTAATCGCGAAAGAAATTAGACCGAAAATAGGAGGGGCATCTCACCAGGGAAAGTCGTAACCCACTTACTCATAGATCGCTATCGCGTAAAGAAGTCCCATAATGACAGTCGGCGTTTTATTAAATTAGGTGCGAACGTTGAGTGAAGTGGCCGTGAATAATTCGAAAATCGTGAGAAATGGATAGTTAAATAGAGAGGAACGCTTGAAAGAAAGAAAGTAGCATGTACCGCAAAGGGATCATGGCATTAGCAATGCCGAGACCATCGCGCCAACAGACTACTATACGTTGAAGGCTCGCATTTATGTAATCGAGCATGTCGCAACCATTCATGAATGAATCTCACCGCGCGTCGTTCTCCTTCTCCCTCTCCCTTGCCGTCTCTCTTTCTTTCCCTCCGTGTCCTCGAAACCGATTGATGCCCGGCCCGTAATGGCTACGATTCCTGGAAAGAAAGTTTTATTGCCGACTAGACTGCCGATTCTAATGAGTCCTCGCCAACGATACTTGGGAAGAAAACTTTGAGCCTTTTTCGGTGAATCTTCCACTAGACAAACTGTGCAAAACAGCGGGCATAAAGTGGAAGTTAAAATGACGAAGTTTATATGATCGTAATATCAAGTAAAGTTGTGGAGAAGAAGGATCGAGGCTTTCGCAAGTCAGACAGTTCAAAATTAAGCTTACGCCAGTTGAAACGAGCCGGCGGCGGCGGCGGCGGCGACGGCGACGGCGACGGCGGCTGAATGCGCATTCATTACACCCGGCGAACTTGCCTCATGCATTAATTCATAAAAAGTATTTTTTGCAGTCCGCTCGATTGGAGAGATTACATGAGTCAGAGTCACCTACGATTAGAGCCGCGATAATCATTGAACCCTGACCGCCGAAGGGGCCGTACTTTGTAATAGAGAAATCGCCTGTCTCCTTCAAGGAGCGCCTCCATCAATTACATCGCTTAATGATCATTAAGGATGACTCCGGCATGCGTGACAGGGATTTCGGATCGATACAATATTTTCGTATCCCCTCCAATCGTTCTGAACGGTTGCACTTGAATTGCTTGAACCGTAGACAATTTGCGAGGACGCAAAGTAGACGCAGAATTGCTAATAAATGTCCGTGGCATGAAGTTGTAAAGGAGTCAGAATGGCAAATCAATTCGACACCTTTGGAGGAAGAGAACTTTCAGACTTGGAGAATTTATATTATCGCGAGATATCGAAATTACTGTCGGCTATGAAATTGTTGGCTGCGCCAGCCAGAATTACCGTAGCCCGGCGCGGTAATGGGCCACTGAAGTAATGGATCCTTCAACGTTACAGTATTATTTATTGCAATATCGAATGCGGAAACTTTGGCGCATAAATTAGAGAAGAGATGCTCACTCGCTCGGAGTGACTCGGCTGTAGCATAGATGAGGGCCTGCGACATCCAGCATGCGCATACGAGATTACAGGAACGCAAAGCCATTAATTTAGCAGGCGAGGCTATCAACATTTCCCGCGAGAAAATGAGCGGCGATTGCGACGATGCACTTTCATCCCGGCTACTTTCTTCTGCGCCTCGTACATTCTCCGGGCGACGCCAAGCGCATTCTCCGCTTACGTAACACCGCCAGAAAGTCGAATCTCTCGTGCGATTTATGGCGACGATCGTAGCGTCAGCGCTTGCTGACGTCACACATAGCATCCTATTTGACTGAATAAGTTGCCACGAGAATGTGGAAGTTATCTTGCAAGGTCGCCGATCGGATTTCGTGTCTACGCCGCCGAGTATCAAACGATATTCATTCAATGAAGGCGATTCATTAAATGAAAGCATAATATCAGAAACAGCCGCGCTCGAAAACGCGTCGTTCAGTAAAATGCTTTTATAATACTTTCCATTAGGATTTAAATCTCCGGCAGTTCAGTGAGGATTATAGTTAAAGGCGTGCTGAGAACAATGCAGACTGCATCGAGGCCGTACGAAAGCGATAGTATTTTTCGGTGTATGTGCTTGGCCCTCCGCCTCTCTTTCATAACAGCTCGAGGAGAGGAGAGGAGTGGTGGTTCCATAGGTTGAGATCGAGCGAGGAAACTTATCGAGGAGTGAATCGCAGTACAAAGGGTTAAGGGAGGACCGGAGGATAGGGCGTGCAGGATCGGTGAGATGGGGCCGAGGCGGAGAAAGGGCGAGAAAAGGAGGGATGAGGAGGGGAGGCCCTGGTGGTGGATAAAAATGGGAGAAAAAGAAAAAGGACACTCTTGGCTTCGAATCAAGGACCAGACGAACCGGTCTACCCCTCCGCGCCCTAGACGGACGGAGAGACAGAGTCCGAGCAAGAGAAAAAGGGAGAAGGCGATGCCTCCAATTTTTTTCACCGTTCCTTTTTTCCACCGGCAGGAGCCTTCCTTTTTCATGCTGGCCCTCCCGCCCCACCCCGACCCGCCTCACTCCTCTCTTCTGCCTCCTCACCGCGCCGGCTTTCAGACCCTCTTTTCGTCCTCTGCCGAGATACTCGCAGGTGTACGAGGGCTGGCCAAGTATCTTCTTGATTCCCGACCCCTGCGTCGTTGTCCTCCGTCCGATTGCCAAACAGCCTCCTCCTCCTCGTACATTTCACCTTAACACTATACGCCCAGCAGTCTGGCTCTCCGAATATTTTCAAGGAATCCCCTTAATCCTATAGGCTACTGACAATACTAGGATATTTACTAATAGGCCAAGTATCGTGCTTACGAAATTGAGCCAATCGATTATTTAAGGTAAAAGTTGTAGGCTGGTTTGACTCGTGTGGCAATGTCCAAGGTGACCGATGCCTCTCGAAGGATCGATGACCCCCAGGATCCACGGGGATTCGTTTAGAAAACACTGGCTGGAAGGAAACTCAGACGGGTGCATAGGACTCACGATGGGAATACTTAAGGAGTCGCATTGCTGCACGGCTCTCCGACGCGAATGTTAAGTCCCGTCGCGAAAGGCGTAGCTCAATGGCTCTTAAGTTCATCGCTCGTGTGCCCAGAGAGTTCTCTCGAATTTTAAGAAGCTTAGCCATAAACTTTATCCAACTTCTCCGCGCTATTGCAATTCTAGATTGACCATTGCTCCCTGCCCATTTGAACAGTGCATTTGCCTTATTCCAATAAACTCTTTAGTTTATGTTCGAGTAATCTCCATTGCAATGTTTAGTGAATAACTTTTTTCCCTTCGTTCCTTCTTCCGCTTAGTGTAACTTAGAGCGCGTGTTTTAGAAGATATACAGTATTAGCAGTATTGGATATAAAAGTAAAAGCAGAAATGTGTGATTAAATTGTTGAGTCGGGGGCAATTTAAGGGCCCGTATCTTCCGAGCACTTGGTCTGGCCAGCTTGATCTAATGGACGAGGGTGGCAGAATCCTCTCGTTCTCCCTTTACCGATCAACTAACTTCCAGGCCGTTCCGACTGGATGCGGGCTCCAATTGTAGGAACCTCCCAATAATAACAAAGGTTCCAACCTTTTTCAATCAGTCCGCCTCGTGTCCCACATCCGCAGAGAAGTGTTCTTCTCGCGTGAAATAGATTTTCCCATTTCCACATTCCCACGGCTCTTTCAATCATCATGCCTGATACTTACAAACATCCCCAAAAAGTCAGTGGTCGTTACAGGGAATTTTTTTTCTAATATATCAGTTAAAAGTGCGAGTGATCAGGTGCTCGATGATTCTCTGTCATTTTCGGGCGACATAGCTTTATAATCGCGCGAGCTCGTGCACACAAACACCGGGGCAGGCTGTTATGCAAGAAGAAGGTCCGGCTCGCCGGTCGGCCTGCTCGAAATTGCAGTAGCGAATTCCCGACCGGTCCACCATCGAAAATGTCCGGCCGTAACGAAAGCCGAAATAAAGAAAGAGGAGAAAAAGCAGAGGGGGGTTCAGACTCGACCGCAGTGCAGAACCGTATAAGGCTCACCCCACACAGGACAACTCCCTTTTGTTTCTCGAGGAGAACATGTCATTCCAACGAATACTTAATGCCGGCACATAATAAATGATAAGCCTTCTAAAGAACAAGAGTTGTAATTGCCGGAAGACGGTCGTTCCCTCAGATTTAAAGGAATACTTTTTACATCAATCTTTAAGCTACTTTGTTAGTCTGGCATTAAAGAGGAATTTACGAATCGAAAGAGGGAAAGATTTTGAAGAGATTTCGGATGAACGAGTGATAAGCATATTTGAATTTCATGGGAAGATTATCGTATGACGGGGAATTCTCTTTAACGAGTAATTAAACAGTGGGAAATAGATTTTGTTTTCGGTATGAGGTGGACTTAAGAGCCGTAAAACGGGTTCCCGGTGGCCCCGGGGGTCACTTCTTCTTCCTCCTTTTGGGGCACGCCGGTGCTTCGATCTTTCGCGTTAAACGCCGCGCAACGTTTTAACCCTCACCACCACCAATAACAGCGCGCTCCGTATTTTTAATACGTGCACTGTCGCTCGCCACTCAAGGACTACAGGTGAGTTTTAAACACGTGTCCAGGAAATTCATACGGTGAACGCTCGCATGAGAAATCGTGATCTTGTCATTTCAAGCGAGGATTTCCTTCATTTAATAATTGGCCCGAATTCCAACGAATTTATCCAATGAAAGACACTTATTTCGAACAAAGAACATCATTTTTATTCCTGATATTTTCAGTGCTCTCGATTCATTCAATCTCGTTCTATTAAAAATAAATAATCGTCGGACATTAGTCGAATCAATTAATGGAGAAGCCATTACCGAGCACTTAACGCATCTCGTGCTGGTAAATTAATTAATTTCGATAATGTGTTATGGTGAAGTTGAACTTTGTTGGTCAGGTGCGATGTAGGAGGTGAGCATTCATCTACCTGGTGTCAAATGGAATTCTAGGGCGAACATTTTGTGCGGTTAAAAGGCTGATTAAAAGTAATGAAAGGCCTTGATTGATTATCCGACGAAGCATCACGGTGCATGGTTCGCGGCGATGCCAAGAACATATACGTACGAAAGATAGGATGCTGAATTTTCCCTGGTGCGGGCTTGCACCAGTTGATCGAGTAATTAATGATACGTTACAAAATCAGTTTTCGTTGATTAATCATCGACTGTGAAGCATAGCCGATCGAGAACGCATACGATCCACTTGAGAGATTCGTCGGTACGTGCTCTTCGTTTTTTCCTCGGCGTTTGCCTCGCTCCTCTCTCTCCCCCTCTCGTCCCGTTGGACAAATAATTAAGAGCCCGCTGGAATCCTTATTATTCGCGCCGGCAAGGTTAAGTGCGCGTGGCGCACCGTGAAAATAATGAAAGCCTTGGCCGGCTAATGTACCGCCTAGCTAATGAGGTCACCATTAAAAAGGGAAAAAGTCCGGCTGCGTATATTCTTATTACGTCGAGAGAAGAGAAGCGGTAAGGCCGAGCGAGCGCGCTTGGAGGGCGCTCGCTCCGCAAACGGGCAAGCGTGAAAAGTGTCGGGGAAAAAGGCCTGCGGTTTTCATCGCATTCCTTCCTTTTTCCTAACCGCGCCGGAGCAGAACTAGTTTACTTCATTGGCACACTTTCCGGGAAAATGAAGTTTCATTGACTAAAGCCAGACTGACACACGCACACGTACACGCGCTCGCGATAAACCACGCTCTCGGTTGTCACCACTTGGAACCTTGAACCAGTCTCGTGAATGCTCTCATTTCCACCTGGCATTCGACAACAGGACTTCACTCATAAAAGAGCGCTTCCTTGAAATACCGCCGTTAAGATTAAACTAATGACTAATTTTGTCGAGTCAGATTGCGAAGCTGTTAACCACTCACGAAATTAAGAGTCACAAGAATCCAGTGAGGACTGGATCCTTGAATCCATTTTGAAATTCCTGCCACTCGTATTCCCAAATGATTAGTTCTATTTACGATCATTTATAGAGCGTGGCAATTTCGTGGCAATTAGGTTGGGATGATAGTGTCTCGGAGGGAAAGGTATATAATCGGTAGGAGTAATAGTTAGTAAAGTGTCTACTATCTGGATGAGAGCGGCTTGCGCGGGTGGGTGGGTGTGCGAGTAAAGTGGTATTCTAAATATAACAATTAAATCCGGATCCACAATATCCTGGCCTTTATCTGATCGACGTTTCTCCGTGCGCGGCGTGCACCACGCCACTTAGTAATCGCGGCTCTCCTTATGGAACCGGTTCCGCTTAATCGCCGACTTGTTAATTACTATTCATAAGGCGCATTTGTCAGGCGCATACCACCAAACTGCAGAGCGTGTCTACGATTCATAATTCGTCGGATTAGGGGGAAGCCTGAATAGAGCGGCGCGTTCGACGCTTCCACATTTACCAAGCAAGGAACTGCAGTAAGAGTAGTTGGTAGTTGGAGGAAGTTGGAGTTCTGGCAACAAAGCGATCGCTTAAATTAAGTACTTAAGGGGGCTATTGGGATAGCAAGAGAAAGAGAAAGAGAAAGGGAGGAGGAGGTGGAGAGTGTCTCTTGAAGTCATAATTGCTGCTTCGATCTGGCTTGCTCTGGTTTTGCAGGGGTGGGGTAGAAGCGGGCAGCCCTTAACGATCAGGTGCAGGGCTAGTAGGACTGGTTCGTTTAATCGGATCCTGTTATTCATTTAGACTTATCGGAGGCCTGCATATCATTACAGTGGCGCGATCAGATAGTGCTGTCGTACTCTCGTAAGAATGATTGAGTAAACAGCCTCGTGCTTTAATAAGCGTTTCGTAGCCCGTTCCACGAGTGGGCTGCTCGCTCGCTCGCTCGCCTTGGATCCGGACTCTGCCATTCCTTAATTTCCCTGTACAAACTTATGGAAGACAGGCCGACTCTTTACTAGCGAAACTGGACCATTTCCATTGCATTTATATCGGCTATTTTCAAGGGCAAACAATATGTTTTGCGCGTATTGAAAATGACAGTATAGGTCATGGGAAAAAATAGCGGGTGATAGGTCGATGGTTGCGGTCTCGAGAAAGAGAGCGTACTTGCTCTCGATTGGCCAAGTGGTTGATGTATGTAATGCGCCGAGGTGAACTTTGTAAGCATCAGGCAGTTGTTGCCCGGCAATTTTCAGCAGCCGTAGCAGGAGCAGGCGCTTGTCATTAAGCGTCAGCGTCACTCTCGCCCACTTAAGGCCATCACGCACAAAGTGAATCGACCAATCACCGGCCATAAATATGATCATCCTAGTAAGTCTCTATAGTCGGTGCGAGAGTTATTCTGGCATCGGGCTATCAGTAAGGCACCTTGTCTGATGTCCCATTTATTTTGGTTCGAGCGAATCCATGAAAATCGATGGGGAAAAGGGTTGTTAATGAGCAAGGTTGAGGAACAAGGTTGACTGGCCAAGGTCGTTATTGCCAGCCACGCACATTACGCTTATCATTTCCGGTGATGCGCGTGATAAGGCCACTTTGACAATGAAGGCATAGATTTATGTCTGCAGCGCCGAATTCGGTGGCAAAGTTTAGCAGGGGTCACCTTGCGACTTGCCAGTCAGTCTGTAGAGTTGAGCGCGTGCGAAAATCATCGTCTGTCCCAGTGCCGCGCGCGCGCCACTGTCTTCGTGCGTGACTTTGGTGCGCGCTCAAGTATCACAATAAATACAGAAGAGCCAACAAAAGATTCGGCTTCTCCAAAGCACTCGGTAACAAACTTCTATCTAGAATTCTCATTGATCTGTAAATAACTTGGCGAATCCAGCAGTTGTTTTCCGCGAGGCGTCACACTGAAAACGTGTCATGCTATCTCCGCCAAGTTTGCAACGCTGCTAGTCTAACTACTGATAAATTAGTATTTGCGAAGTGGCTGTTTTTCCTCGATAAGGGGTTATCAGTAGTATTTTCACAGTGATCTGATCCCGGCGACGTAAACAGCTTATTTATTGGCAGACTCTCATTAGTGATGCATCGCCACCGAGATGAACTTTTTCGTACGATCTTTTTATCCTAATATTTTAAAGCGCAGGACATTTTTTTTTCTACGAAATAAATCGTATTGGGCAGTCCTCCCACGAGGGAATAGCTGTCCTCGAGGAAGAAATGGGAAAGAAGTGCGGCCGATTCCGAAATGTTGGTATCTCGGGCTGCCGATCAGTTAGAAAGGGGTGGATAGGCTGGCCGGTGATTGTGGTGGGGGCTTTAGGTATTCAAGAAAGCAGACGCGGGGCTCCGTAGGAAGTCTGCTACGTGACGGCGATGTCAACGTGGACCAAAGAGACGAGGCACGATAATAAAAAGGAGCGGGAGCCCCTCTGAAATAGTAGGGGAAAGAGAGGAGAACAAAGCTGGAAGGAGAGAGTATAAACGAGTGGCTCAACGCTTCGCCTCTCGCATATGTAATGACCATTGTTGTTACATGTGTCCCAGCCTTTTCTCTCACTCTTTCTCTCTGCGCCTCTCTCACCTCTCCAGTCTCGCGCAATTTCCACGGGAAGGAAATTCTTTCTCGTGGGGACTCCTGCCGCATTAATTCCTGAGCGTGCTTGATGAGTTAATCACGGACTTTGTCACGACATCGAGTCACTGCCTCGTTTTCCTCGCCAGGACAAGACAGACCTTGCTCCTTTCGCCTTCTTACTGACCAGCGACAACGCCATTGTCAGACCATCTAGAATTACACAGCCCGGCAAGATTTAGTCCTTCTGTCGAACAAGTTAGTGTTGTCACCTTAGCAGAATCTGTAGAGCGGCGGAATGAGTTTTCAAGAGGATGAAGGGAAATTCTCGGGAACTCGGTTGGGTTAGTCAGATGCTTAAGAGAACGTGGAGAACAAAGCTGAGAAAGAGACGGGCCGCCTTATGCGCCGGACTGTACGTAAATTTGTATCAATTGCCAGTACAGCTGCTTCAATTTATTGTGGGATTAGAAACAATGAGTGGGGTCAAATGGTCCCTTCTCGTCATAATGTAGCAACCCTCCTGCCTCGTTGGCGTCTACCGTGACGTCACTCCGGCGTATGGACCCAAATTATCAGGCGTCCATTCCTCTTTTTTTCTCGCCTCTCCCCTACCAGCATCTCTCCATTTAATCCCATAAGGGAAATGTCCAGTCACTGTTTACCATTCCCAACATTCACAATCATCCCATTTCATTTCGGCCATTATTATACAGATTATTGGATTTTCATGAGAAATTTATACAGGAATGATTTTGAAATTGTTAAATAATGATTATGAACGCGTAGGAAAGCTAGGCTTTGATGGACGCGTGTCCCAATCTAATTGTATGCGACGTCAAGTTGGTCACGTATGTTTTTGCCCTGATGTAATTACCGCTTGGTCACAGACTGTTTTGAGGTAGTAAACGCGTAATGTCCCGCTGGCTTAGAGCGTGTCTCGTTTGAGGCAGCTTTGAGCCTCCGGCTTTTTGTGCAAGCGCCTGGACCTATCTTAGCTCCAAGAGGAGAATCGAAGGTAGCAATAGAGCGTAATAACAGTCATTAAGATATCGGAAGAAGTCACGCCACTTCTTGTGATTAATCAATTTATCGGGACTGCTAATCAATTCCGACAGTAATACTCTTTTTACAAATCAAACTGGCCTTTCTTGTACGATGCCGTTTGGTTCGAGCTGAATCTGATAAAGACGATATCATGGATTCCGCTTTGATAGATCAATTTATTGATAATCGGTGGCAAGTAGACAGCCGTGTTTGTTGATTGGTATTGTTTGAGACACACCTTTCATTGAACTCGGTGCACTTGGATTGGATAGGAGGCATTATAAACAGAACTGGGAGAGAATGATTTCATAGGATAGCGAGATTCCTTGGTGTCTGTCGAAAGAAACAAATGACCAAGGTCTCGAATGGGTGAGCCTCCTCGCTCTCCATCCGAAACAGGCATTAAGGAACGCCGCGCGGTAATTAGTGCTCGGTCTTCGGGCACCTGTCACCCTAGCAAGAACCGATTTGATCCTCTCTCCTGCCAAGCCCACGTTCTTCCTCACTAATTACCCTGACCCCCAGCTTAGGATCGTACTAGTTTTAATTAGTACAACACATTTCCATTCCCCTCACGACTTCTTGCTAAACTTTCACATAATATCTCAGTCTCCTAGCAATCATTTCATTGGCCGTTTAATTTCTCGTCCAGATTTCAGGAGGAATACTCGCAGAATTTCTGAAAGGGTGTGGAAACAAACGGACTCATTGATAGAATGAAAGTTTCGAGTGGGAACTGGAGAATGAAATCGATCTCATGGCTGTTATCTGGGCCCTGATAATGGCCTGTCTGTTGTGTTTTATGAATGCGAGCTTTGGGATTCGGGCGACAACACTTGGTACGTCTGGGCCTCTTCTCTCCCCTAGATCGGTTCTGGTCTATCTGCATGGCAGATAACGGGATTGAAGAGGCCGAGCCGAGCCGAGCCGAGCCACTGATAAGGAGGCAGCGATTTTTTCCGCCGACTCAGTTAAAAGTTATCGGGCAGCCTCCGTAGGTCAGAGCAACCAGCGTCAAGCAGTGTCACTTCTC
Organism: Ectemnius continuus; assembly: GCA_910591665.1. Classification (NCBI taxonomy): domain Eukaryota; kingdom Metazoa; phylum Arthropoda; class Insecta; order Hymenoptera; family Crabronidae; genus Ectemnius; species Ectemnius continuus. Next base: position 15,127,947 of record OU342861.1, read on the forward strand.
TCCCGCTTTTCTTACAGCATCCGCGAGTATTCCGCTCCACTTGTCAAACACAGCCACTCTAGACGAATTATCTTTCACGCTTTTTCTTACTCCTGATAGCGAGTTATAAAGATAACTCCTGTGTACGCTGCGAACGCGCACATATGCCTTTCTCGTTTCGTCAGCTGTTTCGATGTACTAAATCTTTCAAACTCATTTCTCGAGAATTAATGCCTTTGCCGCGCTTCTTCCTGAGCCGAGGAATTTTCTAGCTCTTTATCGCGGCATATCGATGCCTTGGAAGAGAGTAGGGCCGTTACGAAATTCAGTTAAAAGCCGGCAATATTGAGTCAACCATATGCGGACTGCTCGAAATGTAAAACTATTCTGCATAAGCGCGTCTCTTCCAGTTTCCTTCTCACTCTGTGCGAGCTGCCACAATTCATGTGGCGAAGGTAAAGCCGTGCGGTTCAACGAATCCTGTGTATCGGATCGACTTAATTGGCATTGGGCATCGTCGGGCGGAAGTTTGAATTTTAAATTGGTGAAGCCAGTGAAAATAATGCCGGCCCGACAAAGAACGATTTCACAGCGAAACACCGTTAACCTTTCCCTTTTACGAGTCGCGCCCTTCGCGACCTGCTCTGCTTTCGCCGTCCGAAGCTCCGCTGCTTCTGAATTCCCTTCGCTCCTTTTCCTCCACTACCAAACCTCCAAGTAACCCATGCCCCATTTTAAATATGCATTGTTCTCCCGACAGATTAGAAATCGACTAAATTAGCCTCGGATGCATTTTTGTAAATATATGAAAATGAGATTCAACAGCGAATCACATTAAATTGTACATGTAGCAAAAGTATAATACTCTAATACTAGCAAGTATCATGAAAGGAACACGTGGCTTGTCGAACTGAACATGCCAATTAAAACTAATCGGAACTTAACAATGGCCAACACCTACTGTTTACCCGAGGAGAATGGAGGATGGGCAAGGCAGAGGGCAGAGTCTCATGAAACGCATCAGGACGATTTATGTCCAATGAGGAGGCCGGTTAAATTGATCTGTTTGGTTCATAGTGCGGAGACATTGGTACGGGAGAGAGTGTGCTGGGAGCCATTGCGCTCGTTTAACCGAGCGATTAACCTACTAATTGCCGAACCGCAAAGTTTTCAGAGGCTCTCGAGAGCGCGGGAAGATTAAAGCCGATTGCTCTAATGCGAGAGCCTCCAGTGATCTTGGCTCGATCCTCACTTTCACAGTATTCTCAATCGTACCAGCCACGCGTACTCCATTTCCTACGATACTTATAAACCTGCAAGTCCCAACGAAATGCAGTAGAGTCGTGGGAAAAAGAGCAACAAGTCGAGAGGGTCACACGCGTTTTCCGCGCGCGAAAATTCATTAAGTCGCGTTAACCGGTCGCGCGCGGAAAGGCGTCAATCAGCTGCTTATCTGCGAGAACCACCGCCACGTTTGCACCGTAATGTTAAGTTTCTCCTTCAGCTTCCTTATTTTACTGAGTTCCGACAGCGAGTGAAATCGTCATTTCCCTTCGAGTACCGACTTCCGCTCTCGAGCGTGGTTGCACGTGCACTCGAGACAATATGGGTTTTCTCTTCTGCTCTCGGCTAGTCGAGATCACGATATATATCGTGCATGGAATATCTTTTCCTAAACATACAATGATCTGCAAATGATCCACCATTTACATGATCGGTTCCTTTCGAGTTCACCATTTGTAGCTCGAGTACAAGTGGCAAGATTTTTTCCACGAGCTTTAGAATGCATTTGAAAGGCGATTTGATTGCGGGCGGCGTTCATCCTGTGGCATGGAAATTTCCCGAGAATCACTGTAAGAGTTGGAGAGCAGTACAGGATGGAAATTCAAATGTTGGATCGTTATCAAGTCCCCCACGGAAACTCTCTTCGTGACGCGAGTCTAAAAGTCAAGAGGAGAGATTATCTTTGTCGGCAGTGAACGTCGAAACCTTTGACCGAACTAGTGTTCTTAAGTCGAATGCTGCGATTAGGAGGTAGAACTGGATTCCGCTGTGGCAATGTTCTTATCTGCCGAATTACTCCGATAAATCCACGAGTTTAGAGCGGGCGTTTCACGAAATTCGCTCGAAAAGCCTTCTGCCCTCGGAGTTATCTTGTTCTCCGGGCGGTGAAACATGCTGCCACACAAATCTGTCAATTAAGGGAGGAAATGTGGCCGAATATCGGTGATACATTGGCCGTGACGAGAGGAGGGCAATAATTCTCGGCGTCCTCGGGCGGAGAAGAGCGTCTTGGGAACCACTGTCGAGGGTAAGCGATGATCCACTGCCTGGCGATGCACGCGGTGCACGCACGCGAGGAGCTGCACGCACGGGATTGCAGAGTGGAGCAGTGGAGAACGAGAGAGAAACCAGCCGGACTGATGCTGGTGTCCGGAGGCTCAAGAGCGTGCTGGAGGAGGATGCAACGAGATGCAAGGAGAAAGAGCGCGTCACAGACGCAAGATCGCAGTCGGTAGAAGAGAAGTCCGGCGGGGATGAAGTAGCTCGGCGAAGTCAGCGTGCGGTAAGAAGAGGAGCAAGCAGCGTGGATGTGGATGCTCGAGAGAGGAAGAATGAGATGAGAAATAGGGGGCGATTGGGAGAGAGAGAAAGAGAGCGGAGTTGCGCGGGAGATGGAGCGATCCAGTGAAAAGGAAAGGAGACGAGAGGAGAGGATTCTCGTACAGAGAGGGCCCCACGTAATTCCGAGAAGAGTACAGTCGTCCGAAGAAGTGGAGGGTTGGCCGGTTCCCCAAGCAGAAAGCAGAAGGTCGCTGGAAATGTGCACATTACCAGTCGAGCATATTCATGAAAGTTCCTTGACATCACCGCCCGCCCCGCCATATAGACCAACGAGTAAACCGACTTGCGGAGCTCGACGCCGCACACAGCCGGACTCCTGACCTCCTGGTAACCCCTCGCGGACCACAGCTGTAGCCCGTTGACTTCTGTCGATGCCCCATGCATCATCATTCCCACATCCGACCATTACAAATTTCAGTTTCTTTCCATTCCACTCGACTCCAATTTTAATCTACCCATTTTTCAAGCCGCTCTATTTATTGGCCGCTTCTCCCATCATTTAACTATCCTTGACGTTAAAAATTAAGGCCTGTCCTTTATGTTCGTGTCAAACGATCATCCCTCGAGATACAGACGCGACATTAATAACCAATCCAAAATGATTTCCGGCAAAGTATACTATCATCTTAAATAAAAGGTCTCGTGAAAGGGGCGATCCTTGGATATTTTTTTGCAATAAACAGAAGATACTGTTAACAATAAATTGCCGATTCTTTTTACGGCAACTTTCCTCTTATCTCGAACGAGTCAGCAAGGATGCAGGACGTGGTCCAAAGTGGGGCCTGTTTTCCCTCGGTTTGCTCGGTGCACCTATTGGCCAGTGGGCCTCGATCTTCTTTTTCTTCCTTTTGCTTTATTCCCCCGATGCGATCCCATGAAAGAGGGATATTCATGAAAGGTTTTTATGCTTTCGCTGCCAGAGGGAGAAAAGGAGAGAGGCTTATCTCGCTTCTCTTTTACTCCACGGGAGACAAGGGTCCGCTTATACGCTCTTGGTGACGCGTTTCGATTGCTCCTTCTTGAAGGGGTGCCTGCAGCTATCATTACACTTTGTTTACCCTTTGATAAATTACCTAGGAGCCCTGACAGTTCCTTGTTATTCCAGTTTATGCGCGGAGAAGAGAAAACTTGTTGAGAAAGGCAGAGAAGATAATGGAGGAGAATTTCTATTAAATAGCAAGGGAGTAAAAGTATATGCTGATTGGAGCACAGGGTTACACTGTCCTTGTCCGAGGTACAGAGAGAACTGCTGTTGTTATTTTGAGGCCTATTTCGGTGCGGAGCAATTTCGTAGCAGGTTTCAGTTCGTCAACAAGTTTCGCGGAGGAAACACGTGCGATCGGCTCACGTGCGAACGTAAACTAGAGCAGTTCTACCACCGCACCGCGTTGTATACATCGGGCTAGGTAATCTCCGAACCGAAGGATACACGCCACTTGGCAAATACGGCGCAAATCTTCGATTCGTACCTCGTAGCTCGCCATTACCCATCGTGAATCTCACTAACCTCTGCTATCATTCATTAGCAATGCGATAAGTGAATAGTGCTAAGTGCGGTGGGGTTAAAGTTCGACCTGATTTCATCGTTACATTTCTTCGAGTCACAATAGATTTGCCATTAAAGTGGAAAGATTTTTCAATGCTCGGACAGCACAATCTTTAACTAATTCAAGACTTTCCAGTGACCTCGAAATAGTTTAAACGTCAAGAATTATTATTTCTCTTTTTGAAAATTTGACCCGAATAATTTGCATTTGAGAAGTTTGACTAACGAAGAGAAGTTTAATAGTATTAAAGCTTGGAAATCAAGGGGAATTTCTGGTTGGGCCGAAGAGTGTGCGCGTTGTGTGTATGGAACAGTGTCCTTCACTAAACTTCCGACATGTTTTCTCTGTTGAACAACAACATTGCTGTACACAGTCAGCACAGGGTCGGCCAAGGTGAGACATAGATAAAGGTGTTCCTGTTTGATATATAATCAATATTCGATCTACGTGCTATGACACCTCTCAATATAGTGGCCGACAGCTTGCTAGAAATACAAAGATCGTCCGCCACTGCGAGAGTGTGTTCCTCGTCAAGTTGAATGCGAGGCTCAGGGTCACAGAGTTATACAAGCCCGTTCTAGTGGAAATAAGTCCAAGTTCAATCGATTATTTCATAGAATAAGGTGAATGATATCTTAAATGAAACTTGGATTTAAGAGAATCTATTGATTGCGAAAAGTAAATTCCTAAAACGTTAGGATTCTCCTGTCTGGTTCAAATGTCTTTCCTTGAATGGTCTTTTGCGAGTGCTTGACAAATCGTTACAACTAAAATGACACGGAGCGGGGCAGCGTGTATAGCCGCGAGCGAGGAGTCGAGCAGGCGTTGTTAGTGGGAATTCGTGACCAACGGATTGATTCGCGAGCAAGCGGCGTTCCCATAAATAAGAGCTGTAACGAGAGAGGAAGAAACGGGCTCGAGCAACGTGTGACACCAGCTCTCCCGGATAGCGCCGCCGCCGCCGCCTCCCTGCTAAACGCGATACGGCACATTTTCTGAATCCGAGCCATTTCTGCCACGGCTATATCTTAATTTCATTAATAAAATGAACCTGAGTCAAAAGGGAATTCAGATCCAAGGCAGATAAAGTCTTCAAGATTTAATAGATCGTTTGAATTTACGAGGCGTTCCTTCCTAAGTTTACGGAATATCGAAAGACGTGTGGCGCGCGTGGAGGGAACGTATGCTATAATTGCATTTCGCCAGATGAATGTCGGAAGGCTGGCTTTATTTCCGATGACTCGGCCCGGGAAAAACACATTCGACATCAGTATCACGCAAACGGATCGGGGGACCGACTTGACAGGAAGCCAAAATTCGCGCGCTAAAATAGGCGCGGAAAGATAATAATTTTTTCACCGCTTTTTTTCCTCCGACTCGCTCGCGCCTCACTCGCGCCTCACTCCCAACTCCAATGGCAACTTGTCGGATGTAATTTCGACCTATAATTATACAATCAATGCCAACTAGCTTTTTGTCATCGAAAACACGTTCGTTCTCGAGTACTCGTGTGCAGCAGAGACTGTGCAAGCGGACTTTCGGCCGCGGGATATAAAAGATTTAGATAAAGATTTACAATCTCGCAAGGAGATTAAATGTTAACAGCGGGCGGGCAGCGTTGCAACAAAAAATCCACTGGGCACATAATTACCGAGGCGCCGCACGTGTATTATCGACGCAAAAGAAAAAAAAGACTTTCGGCGCTGCGATGTTGAGAGCGGCGATGTCGACGTCTGTTGAAAATAAGTTGTTTCTCTGGCTTTTTGCGAGAGATGAAGTAACACGCCCAGCACTGATCTTTTGCAGCTGACAACATTCTAGGCGCACCTTTCCTACAACTTTGCAACTACAATTAATGATGTAAACTGCCTCGCAGTTTCTTTGTTAATTATTGTCGAGTACCTTTAAAGTCATCAGTGCTACAGCAGTTTGAAAAAATTTATTATCCAATTAAATTTATGATTACAGTTGAGTAGAGCGAGCAATGATGAACTTAACTGTGGAATTTAAATTTCGAAATGACTACTTGCAAATGGCAGCCAAGTAGATTCTTGATTAGCGGTCGTGGATTAGTGCAAATTTTTCAACTACCTGCTAATTAACCCACTAGTTACAGCAGGCTTGATTTTTGTCAAACCGGTCTCACTCGAGCGATCGGCATCGCTACAGTCACTTACAAGTATGAACAAATTACGAGTACGAAAGACGGCCGGTTTTTCGCCTCACCTTGGCCACGTTTCATGAAATACTTTTGTTTATTCTCTTTCATAACACGTCGCACTGCGACAAGCAACATAGTGGTAGTTGTACCGCGTTCTCACTTAGCACCAGTCTTTTATTTTACTCTTCCTTCAACATCTGTTGCTTTAACCGGATAACAAGATTAGAGTAGGAATTTAAATTCTGCAATCACCGATTCCCATTCTAATTGATTCACCTTATCGTCTTCAATCTATTCCGGCCCAAATATGTGTAACTAATTATATGTATCTGGAACTTTATTACTTGGTTAAAGCGTGAAATTATCAATACAGCGCAGAACTAGGAAAGTAGGAAATGGGATAGAAGGAGGGCACGAAATGGCGATTTAGGACTTAAGGTTGAGAACACCGTTGGCGGATCGGTGGAAGTCACGAACGTAAAAGGAAGGCGAGCCGAGGCAAAGACTTTTGTTTGGACAGAGAGAAGGAAAAAAGGAAACGACTTCAGAAGCCGTGCGGATCCGGCCGTGGCTGCTTCGTCGTTCCCCCTGGTAAATTTTCGAGCTCGAGTTTGTCCAGCAATTATGGCATCGCCTTTTTAAATTATACTCCAGCCATCTCAGGGAAACATCTTTGCTACTCTCATTTTTCTCACACATCGGAATATCGACGAGGCGTGACTGAAAAAATCTCATCTAGCCTTCATTCGTTACTTTTGACAGGCGACTTTCCAGTTTCCCAGCCATTCGACTGGAACTGCATCGTTCCGACAGCTGACGGCTGTTAAAATCTATATTTGAAAACTATTAAAAATTTCAAGTCAAAACTTCATGGCAAAGTAAGACTCGCAAGATAGATTCTGTGGTACAGGAAATTCCCTGGTCTTAAAGTTGCAAGGATAATAAATTGATCTTCCTGATGGAGATGGAAGATATCGAAAAGTGATTGTCCGCAAGAGTAGAAGTAGGCGAACAATAACTCCAACTGGCGGACAGGTGACAAACAATCCATAGTTATCTGCATCTCATGCATTATTCAGGAAGAAAATTCGAAGCAGTCGATGCAAGGAATGGCAGAGAAGTAGTTTGAATTCAATGATCAGGTAGTGGAGTCCCCAGTGACAGGTCGAGGTAGTTTCTGACCTGCTAAAACAAACCCCGGACCTATCTCTGGGGGCCGCTTCTTATCCTGGACCAAACGTGCCTATCTTCTTCGAAAAGGTGATGCCACCCCAAAGTGTTGTCTTAGTCCCCGGCTAAGCCAGTCTCTCACTCTCCTCCTCTTCCTCGGGATGCACTCGATTAGCCAGTTTTACGCCCAAAAATATTGTGCTTTCCTGAGAACCGCGCGCAAATATCCAGATAAACGAACGGCCAGATGCTTCTCGCTAAAGATTGCCAATTCCCCGAATAATTTCATCAGAATTTTAATAGTTCACAGCTGAATCGTCAACTGCTCGACGAGATACTGTTCCCATGAAAATTGGAGCACTTATCGCATCGAGTTACTGTTATTTGGCGCGCACTTAGTCGAGGCCTGCTCGTGACGGCAATGTTAATCGCTCGTTATCGAAATCTCTTGTTTGTATTTTGACGGTTCATTAATGGGCACGGCAGTAGTGTGCTCGCAACATTACCAGATCCCTCGAATTGGATCGCCAGTCGTGATTCTCGTCACGTATCACATCGACTTCATAAATATATCAGACGTTGAGTAACTGAATTCAGTATTCACTTCTCTGCATGAATATGCAATATCGTTGCAATTGCAAATTAAGCAGCCCAAAGTTTACGAGCCAAGGAAACCTGGGAAAATGGTGAGAAATAGTTGAGCTACCTTTAGGAGTAAAGTTGGCGGGAATCTGTACTGGCTTGACGAACAAAATTCGATGCAACATTAGTATGGACACCTCACCAGTAGGATCGCAAACCCAATCGTATTGTTCGCGCAATTAGATTTATGGTATTCGCATCACGGAACGATGCTTTCGCTTATCAGATAATGGCACTCCAGTCGATCGTGCCAAAAGTATCAATACAGATCACTTTTTGATCGGTGCAATTATTGAAGCATTCGTTACACCAACTTTCTCATTGTGAATACTTCACAATTGGTTCGGGAGTTGGGAATGAACTCGAATTGAGAATGTTCGTCGATCATTATCTAACGTATCGAGTAAATATCGTATCGAGGGAAGATCGACACGTGTCTAGGAATGAATTAACATTAATTTCCACTTTGAAACCTGTGCCTCGTGTTCTCCACCGTTATGTTAAAGCGAGGGAGTAAAAAAGCTTCAAAGCATTGTCGAATAATTCATCTGGTTTCGAGTGGGCGAGTAGACGTAAATAGAATATCCGTCTCAGGCTGGCTCTTTTTTTTTATTAACACAGCCGGCATGCTGCGCAGCGTGCACTTGCCGCTCAGCATGGGGCTGGTAAAAATGTTGATCTCTCGAACGTAGACGTAGCTTCACTCTCCTTCACGCTTCTTCTTTCCAGCACATTTATAAAGTATTAGAGCCGCGAGTTCTTAACGGCTCGATGGATCTAGAATATCTACGATCCGGCATTCTAATTCCTCGCACACATAGCCAACAACTGGACGCTGCTCGTTCTGGTAACGATCTAATTATTGGTGCAAACCACGCGAACCGAGTGGCAAGTGGGCTGGCAGAGAGGATTGCCAGTGCCAGAAGTCTGTTAAAAGCGTGCGCGCGGCAGTGCGGGGCAAGAGGTCGCTCGATTGTTAGCAAAAGCTGTTAGAGAGCGAGAAGAGGGAGTTAACGTTAACGCAGAGGGAATTAGCATGTGGTGTCGGTGTGTTTTCGAAGCGAAGAAGAGGCCAGTGTCTAGCGTGACTGCTCTTTAGTGTGCAGACTGCGAGAGACCTCGAAATCCTCGTCCTAAGCTCGCGCACCTATCACTTTCCATTGGGCTGGCTGGCTGTATGCTGTATGCTGTATGCTGTATGCTGTATGCGGCCTGGTGTAAGGGTGGAAGAAGAAAACAAAGCCGCTCCGACCCAAGGGAGAGCGAGATGTTTGCTTAGGCGAACACACTCGGTCCTGCCCTGCCCAGCCCTGCCCTGCCGCCTCCAAAACTCCTCTCCCTTCATCCTTTCACTGCCTCGTCTAAGCTAACAGCTCTGCGAAAACTCGGCTTGCTGGTACCGGCTGGCTTTTCGGGGGATAAGCGCTCTATGGTATCAAATTTTTGGGACCGCCTTCATCCCACTTCTTTGATCGAACCCCTTTCGTGCCGATGATATTAGATCCGAAACTCTAAAGTCTAATATTTCAAAAGTCCTTTCAAAAGTACTTTGTACTCTTGGCTGTATTATAAATACTCCCTCCCTTAATTGTTAAACACCTGTCTATCTGGCATTTATCGTGGAGAATTGGGAAGGTGTCGATGGTGGTTTCACGGGCAAATCCACCTGCGATCGACGTCGGTCCTCGCAGATCGTTCTTCAGCCGGGAAGAGAATAGAAAGTGAGAAGGGCTAAAAGAGCGGCGAGAGAATAGGCGTGAGTTCTAGTCGATTGTTCGGCATGAATGGCGCACCTTGCCGCGACGACCTTTTTTCCCAATGGCGTGCAGGTGAGCCGAAATTTCAACGACAATGAGCCGGAATAACGACTTTCCAAGAGGGTCCGGACAATGCTGACTCTGGCATCGCAGAGGTCCCGTGAATTTTCCATAAGGACAATATATCCGGGGGGCTCAGGCCCGGCCCCACCTAACCCCTCTCAAAAGATACATAATCCTTGTGGCAGAGCGATGGATCTCGCTGCGTCGTGTTTTCGGGGAGTGACGCCTGACTTTGAAATCGCCCTTTCTACCCCCGTGGACCCCCCTCTGTGCCACACTTTTCATTTCCCGGAGCGTTCCACTCCGATTGGCCGCCAGACAGGTGGATTCCCCTAGGTTCGCCCTTGTTTTACCTAATCACGCAATTTCCCTTTCCACTGCGCCACATGTACCCACCCATCTTCTTGGAATCTTCCATAAACTTCATTGTCAATATTATTGCTTTTAGCTAGCTTTTAATTGGACAATGTATTTCGTGTTAGACGAGCATAATTAACTCTGATCGATCCTATGATTACGAGTGACGCTGATATAGAAGCATAAATATAGCATAGCCGAAAAAAATCCTAGAGTCACGTTTGCAAGTTTCTCGCGAGCAGACACAAGAGTGTTAGCGATAGTGCGAAGAGACTCTTTATCGGCTGCGTATCTCCGCTCACGTGTCTGCAATCATTAAATTCCTCATGGAAACAGCGTGACTGCTTAAACAAAGCAGTATTGTTAAACGCTACCGTGAACTGCGAATTGCGACGTTCGCCGAGGATAAATAGATGGTATGAATAATGGAATGAATCTAATGGGGAAAAAAAGAATGCATTTCTCGGCCGATTCTCGGCGTAGCGAGAAGGGATTTGCGTGCAATCGTGCCAATCGTCGGAGGAGAAAGCGCGAGGCGAAATCATATCCAAATAAACGAAGAGTCCTCCGGAGGAAAAAGAAGGAAAATGTGTCGCAATCGGTTTGCGAGTGTTGTGTGGCGCGCGCGTTGGGTAAGGATGCCGGTAGGTCGAGCCGATTGCCGAGCGAAATGGCAGTCGCTGACATTAAGTCCCAGCAGTTCCTCTCTCGAGAGAGGGACAGGAAAAAAATCGGCAAAGAAGACGGTACTCGGTGTCTTCTTCAACAACAATTATCGTAATATTCACTCTCGCTTTTCTCTCGCGGAGAGAATTCCCCTTGGCGTGGAACTTCCCACTGTTATGAACCACTCTAATTAGCAGTTCTAGCAGAAATGTTTAATTGCCTCAAAGGAAACTAGTTTTTGCGATTTAATATCGCCTATTTTTGGCTAGTGGAACTACGCCCATTTCCCATTCTCGTCTACACCGCGGCTGCAGTCTCTCGAAATTATATAATCCATTCCGGCATAACGTAAACGCATATCCCGATGGAAATCTCAGAACGAAACCTATCAGGCCGCGCGCAGTTACTATTACAGTGTACGCCAGGCTCTGCTACATTCACTAGAAACAATTACATAACGCGAAAATGTTTACCGGAATCGCGCCAGGATTAAAACTTGGAAATCTAATGTTGCGCCTGGCGAAAGGTGAATAGCTGTGTGCTACCGCGAAACCGGATTACGTTCCTGAACGTCTTTATTAATCGGTTTGCTGCTGAAAACAAAAAGTTTATTGCGCACTCGTGGAAAATATGAAGGAACTGCCCATTAAGATCGCCGCCGCGCAAAACGTGATCAAGGATAAGAGAAGCTATTGATAGGTTTATCGCTGTTTACCGGTCAATATTGAAAATAGAAAATGGTAAACAGCGCACAAGGATTACGTTGGTGTTGCCAATGAGATAAAGACGAGACCGAGAGATATTTCCCTGATAAATCTTAGGTACGATCTTTGCTCGAGAATTTTCTTCAAAAGGTAGATAAAGAACTAGAATATTTATCAGTAGATAGGAGCAAGGTCCTGCGCATCTGAACCATCCTAGAGGAATTAGGTGAACCCTTGGGAAAAAAAATGTTGGGATAACTGTTGGAATAATATTAATTTTTACACGTGCACAGACTATTAAAAAACAATGTCCTCTTGTTTTGGCAGTTCTGCATAAGTGTAGATACTCGGCTTCGAGAAACCAAGACTCGACGGTCGATAAGTAGAAAGTCGAAAAATGAAAACTCGCTCGGGCGCACTTAGCTTTCTCTTATTATACGCTTTTCTCATTTGGCGATATGTATGTACTTCTTCTATGAGAGCGCGAGTGCTCGTAGAACACGCCAGTGCTGTAACCGTTCTTGCATCATAATTACAAGTCAATATCCGATGGAGAGAATAGTACCCGATAGCATGTCATCAAGTTCATTCTCATTTAATTAATTTTACGCAATGCACAAGCAGCGTGTGAGTAAAAATCAGCAGTAGCCAATCATGAAAAAGATTCGCGTGCTGTCAGAGGTTTTTCTACGACGTGACAAATGTTCGAGGAAGGTGCTTCAAAGGTCATTCTTTTTGGAAAAATGCGGCGGCGCAGTGCGCGGTGAAGGGGTTTTCGTTGGGCGACAAAAGCGACGAGCACGCGCGAGCATAAAAGCAGCAGCAGGAGCGCCCGGGGCGGAGAGGGTTAGAGGAAGCTCGAGCGAGCGGAGAGGAAGAGCAGCAGCGCCGGCAATAGCAATAGCAGCGTGCTTATGCAGACCAGCAGCGACGAAGAAGCACACGGTGCATGCATTTACGAGCGTTTTATGCGCCACTGTGAGGTGCATAAAGCGAAATGCAGTCGGCTCTGTGCTGTGTTAAAAATCCCCCGCGTTCTCTCTGGCTTCGTTTTGCGCTGCACCGCCACCGCCGCCACCACCGCCGCCGCCGCTGCCTTGTCTTTTTAACATTCGAAAGAAAAACACTCGCTCGCTCTCTCGCTTAGCCTGTACGAGTGTGTGTTACGCTCCGCTGGATGAATAAAACCTGATCCCTCCGTACAAAAGGGCCCATAGTGCGTAAGGATATCTACGAAGAGTTTAACAGCTCCCAATATCCTTGAAAGTGATATCGCGCAGCAACCTGTTAGAACCTCTTACTAATTTACCACTAACAAGACGCATAATAGTTAGTTGGAAAAAGGTAGCCATTGACTCTCGCGGTTTTCCCAGCGCTAGAATAATTAGCAGTGACGCTTTTTAATTGGAGCAGCAGACAAGTGAATCTTGTGGGATCTCTGGCTGTTGTTATTTTTTCGCTCGAGTATACGTATAATCACGAGGCAGTGCTGCTCATGTCCTGTTCACCCATTTTCGAAGGACCTTAACCAACCATGACCGAGCGTGGCTCGCGTGGTGCACTTAACTTAATGCCAGCATTTTCCTTGTGCATTTGCGTCGTTCCTTATTCCACTTGCAAGTTACGCTTCGTGATCGGAGAATTAACTTTACACTGCGTGATTTCTTGCTCGCTCCAAGCCACCCGAACCAGCGTAGAACTTACATAGTCCAAGGAAATATGGCTGCTGTGATATGGATTATTCATTGAGAGTCTCGAACTTGCAGCTGCCTCGAACACTCTCTGCTTCCAATTTATATTAAGATCCGCACCAACTCCTTTATAGTCTTGCAAAAACAGGATTCTTTTAACTATTAGTGTAAAGTTCGACTTTCTTTCTTAGTTGTACTCATCATCAACTGTTAGATGCGCTCTTCAACCAATTAACACCTAATAGAAATTAATTCGTCATACTAATGTCCTGTTGATGGGGAGCCGCGACTGGATTTGCGTTTCTCTTGCATTTTACCAGCCGCGGATTCACGGATGTTGAGCACTGAACGCCGGAAATCCTTGAACATCGTTGACGCGGACATCGAGATGACTGAGCTAAGACCAGGTGAACGCATAATTGCATCGTTACGGGATCCCCTCGATTTTACACGCCGATTAATGCACCTCTTCAAGTTTATTAATACCACGAATCTCAGGCTCGACTATCTACAATCCTCAGAAAGCTAAATGTAACTTGAAAGGAGATCCTTAAGGATGGTATGGGGCTTTAATTATAAATCTGCTATGGAAGGACGATCCCTTAAAACTCATTAGCTGGAAACGTTGGGCTCGAGTTGCCGTGTTAGCTTGTCGTCGTGTTCTGGCGATATCGCTGCGGGCACCTCGAACCTCCGACGTTTCGGGTTAAGGGTTCCTCTTCCAGCAAGTGACAGCGCTCGTAAGGGGAGCCGGATACGATAAGAAGTTATCATTCGGGGGCACGGATGACGGGCCCACACAGGGGGCCCTTTATCGCCCCCTCTAGACTAATATATCTCGAGCCAGCAGCGATACACTTGGGAAACTCTCCGACAGACCGGAGGAAACCCAGCTCCATTTAGAAACGCCGAACCTCTACATATATTACGCCCACATTCAATTATTTATTTGCCATGAATCGAGCTTTCCCCGCCCAAAATCACTGGCTAGTTTTATTCCCGTAATATAATTCGACCTCATTGCAAAGAAATTTCGAAGAATTCTCGTGTTTGATATGATGCAAGAAAGTTTGCTATTATTGTGTGTTATAAGAGGATGCTGGAGAGGCTGGCACAATGGGTGCGGAGTGCAGTTTTTCAGAGGTTAACCGCGAGCAGGGGGTTCGAGGGTATTTTCGTGGCGGTTTTTCGGTTTTGTTGCTGGCGCGCGTGCGAGCGTTAAAATATCTTTGCAAGTTAGAAAGTGTTTGCGGCCGGCGGGATATTTTAGGCCTCGGCGAAAATGTTTCCACGAGAAGCGCAGGCAGCAGCAGCAGCAGCAGCGGCGGCGGCTGCTGCTGCCTTAGCGGAGTACGGGCGCCCGGTTGCTTTCGACGAGAAGACAAAAACAGCAGGTCAGCCGGAATAAGAAGGAGAAAGAGCGAGAGATGATGGGATCAAGGGAACCCCGCACCGTAAAACAGTGAGGCAGCGACGATAAAAAGCTCGTAATGCGCCCTTGCGCCAGGGAAATCTTGTGGACGATAATAAACAAGCCACAAGGGCGACGTTTTTTACCGAAAAGAACTTGCGAGTTGCCACCATCTACCAAAATAGTTCAAACTAAACTTTATAATCCAATACACAAGGTGTTACTTCGAGTAACCATCATGCGAAAAAATGAATTTTGAGCTAGGGCTCTGGAATTTATATCACTTCTTCCTTGATGCAAGAAAATATTTCCCACCAAATTTCAACCCCGGAAAATGTCGGGATGTGATGAAAACATGAAAAATACCGTCAAAATTAGATGAAATCAATTATTCAGGATCGGTTTTCCATGTGTTTTCGGTCGAAATCTGCTATTTCCCCCACAACATTTATGTTTTTTATCCGTTTTGAGACACGAGCAATCGAAAAATCAAGCGTTCGTTCCAGTCCCAGAACTTTCGAAAAATCGAAAATTTTTGAAGGGGTATGCCTTAAAAAATTTGCGAAAAAATGAATTTTGAGCTAGGGCTCTGGAATTTTTTCTACTTTCTCCTCGATGCAAAAAAACATTCCCCACCAAGTTTCAGCCCCGGGAAAGGTCGGGAAGTGATGAAAACATATGAAAAACCGTTGAGATCAAATATTCAAGATCGGTTTTCCATGTGTTTTCGGTCGAAATCTGCTATTTCCCCCACAACATTTATGTTTTTTATCCGTTTTGAGACACGAGCAATCGAAAAATCAAGCGTTCGTTGCGGTCCCAGAACCTTCGAAAAATCGAAAATTTTTGAAGGGGTATGCCTTAAAAAATTTGCGAAAAAATGAATTTTGAGCTAGGGCTCTGGAATTTTTTCTACTTTCTCCTCGATGCAAAAAAACATTCCCCACCAAGTTTCAGCCCCGGGAAAGGTCGGGAAGTGATGAAAACATATGAAAAACCGTTGAGATCAAATATTCAAGATCGGTTTTCCATGTGTTTTCGGTCGAAATCCGGCATTTCCCCCACAACATTTATGTTTTTTATTCGTTTTGAGACACGAGGAATCGAAAAATCAAGCGTTCGTCCCGGTCCCAGAACCTTCGAAAAATCGAAAATTTTTGAAGGGGTATGCCTTAAAAAATTTGCGAAAAAATGAATTTTGAGCTAGGGCTCTGGAATTTTTTCTACTTCTTCCTCGATGCAAACAAACACTTCCCACCAAGTTTCAGCCCCGGGAAAGGTCGGGAAGATAAAAAAACATGGCATAAACCGCGAAAATGAAATATTTCACATCGGTTTTCCACCTGTTTTAGGTAGAATTCCGGCATTTCCCCCACAACATTTATGTTTTTTATCCGTTTTGAGACACGAGCAATCGAAAAATCAAGCATTCGTCCCGGTCCCAGAACCTTCGAAAAATCGAAAATTTTTGAAGGGGTAATTGATGGAGGACTCTTGCTGCGAACAGGTTCGTGGATCCGGCAACGTCGCCGTTCGTTAAAATGTAAACAAGTCCGAGAGAACGTGGTACAGACGCGAGGAGAAGTCGAATCCCGGCAGAGATCGGCCAGCGAAGAGAGTTTTCGCTCGCGGAGCCAGCTATCTCGAAATTGAATCTTGATCGACGGGGAGCGAGGTACCCGGGATGATTTTCTAATTTGAATGCGCGCGTCTTCGCCTTCTTATTGCCTAATAAGAAGACTGCTCCTCTTCATCCGCTTCTTTCGCCCGTCGGTATTCGTCTTCTTCTTAGGTAGCCAGACATGAGCGCGATCTTCTTCCGATCTTCAAGATCTCCCTCCTTCTTCTTGTACAACTGGTGCGCGCACGTCATGCTTGAAAATGACCGACGTCACACTTTCCTTATAGTCACTTTTGCCGCGGGTGAGATCTTACCCGTCGTAATGGATTTTTCCTACAAGAATCTGCCCCCCTCCCAAGAATTACCCCTCGGATGAGTGATGACCTCTTGTTCGATCCAAGATTCTTCCAATGTTAAATGGGAAATTTCCAACTTTTCACCGGCCGGGCCGCCATCTTTGCCTAGAATATCTCGTTCAAGGTCAGGTTAAGGTGGATCAGTCGGTGAGAGGAGACAGGTATACATATGAAAGAGCACAATATATTTCTGGGATGCTGCGCGCAGGCAACAGTAATAAAGGCGGTTTGGTCGAGGGCCGGCAGTAGAGGAGAGGAAAGGACGAAGAGAGAAATACGAGAAGAAAGAGAGGGTAGGAGATTGTCGGCTGTGGAGAGGGCCTCGTCGTCCAAGAAGCCATTCCCGGGAGGGGAGGAGTGAGGTAGGGGAGAGTGGACGAGCAGGTCCTTAGATCCCTTGAAAAATGAATCTCCCACAGGTTCAGGGCCATTTTCGGTCGGGCCGACCACGAAAAAGCATCCCTAACCTGCGTCAAAAGTGCTGGAGTGGGGCAGATTTTTGGTTTCGTAAATGGAGCCTCGGCTTGCCCCGATACCGATCTAAGAAATATGACGTGTATCCCTTTTAACGTCTTGAGATAGGGTAAGCCGATGCCTCCTGGCTTAAAAGCCTCCTCGTAAACTCTTCCTCTTACTCACAATTTGCTACTGGTATTTACGAGAAACGTCATAGGAACACTCATCGGGCTTTCAAAGGAAATGTCCCATCGATAAACTCCATTTCATTTCATTAACTAACCCGTTATAATTATTCCACTACCACTTAGATTACGAATAATTCTTTAATGAAGGAGGATTTTAATAACGTACTTGATAGGAAGCTTATTATAAAATAAAACTCCTTGGTAATCAGGAGCGTGCAGGATGCTGGATAAACTCTGTCCAAAACAGGCGAGCCTATCAGGAGCGTATGGCTAATTAACTTTACTGGCGGACGTATACGGCTGTTTCGGGACGAGTGTTTTCCATTGAGTACGCAGCGCGATGACAAGAGTCAATGACACTATTACGCCGGCAAACAGAGGGATTTCGCAATTGGCCGCGCCGATATCTGACATCCGCGACGAGAAAAATACATACGGCTGGGCGCACACGAGCGCTGCTCGCACGCACCAACGCACGCACGCACGCACGCTCTTGTCCCGAGCGTATTTCGTCACCGTCATCAACATCGGCAGGGTTTCGCGTACTCGGTAGGCCGATCGGCTGCTCCTAGACTCGTCGAACTTTGGGGAGGATGCCTGCTGTCCCTCGTCACTCCCCACCGACTCGAAGAAACGAGTTTTTCGTGACACACATACCGGCTCCACACGTTCGTTCGTCTTGGTGACGTAATCCACGGCAATTGCAATGATGAAGCAATTCCAGAAAGCCACGCGAGCCACTTTTGGCATTCCGCGCCACTCTTCGTCCGCTCATTCATATCGGCTAGATTTCGCCATAGACCAATGACTGTTTAACCCTTGGGACATCGAGGGTCACTCGGGTCGGAGATAAACAGCAACGCTCGGGCCTTTAATTGCCAGTTTTCATAGTAAACCTATACACAAGACTGGTATGATAAATACCACGTACTAAAGAGCAGACTTACTGGAATGGCCGGTGCTATAATACACGCCCGAACATCCCACTTACATCCTTTTAATGACACACTCCTTCAACATGCACTCCTTCAAACAATCGGTCCAATAACTCGCAGGATTTCCCATCGGGGACGCTCGAGGGGCTTTAATCAATTTCGGTCAGGTATTACGGAAGATAATTCAATGAGTGTAGGAGGGCGCATTGCAGATTGGAGTCTGAGTGGAAGGTAGAGACAATGCTGGAGCCGGGAAGGTTTCCATTTCCAAGAGGTCAACGTTAACTACCGTGGCGCGCCGAGTGATACGTGACCATTATCTATAATTTAATATCGCACCCCCCGGCTTCTTGGTGTGGCATCGTCTCTGTTGTGTTATCTCGAGTACTGGGAAGCCGGCTAACGCGAAATCAGTCCGAGTGGAACGTGAGTGCCGTAGAGGAGATTGGGCTTGAGTTTGAAAGTTCCCGAGCAAATTCGCCCGCCGAGATCTCAATGGTACGTAAGTGCTTAGTAGTTGGTTGGCTCGGTTGATTCAGGCCTCGGCTTCAACGACCAGGAAAATCCATTACCGACCATGACACTTCACGGATCCTACACGAGAAGTGTCATTGTCGTACCAGTGGAGAGAGGCACTTGCTGTTCCTCGGTAACATTTACTTCATATGCTCGCTTGATTTCTCTATCTCCCTTCATCTCTCGGGAAAGAGCACAGAAATGGCACTTGTGTCACCGGCGATACATGCGTTCATAGTTAGAGTTGCAGCTGTGTCTTTCGGAAACAGGTCTGCCGCGCGAAAGAGTAGAATGGCAGGCGGGACCGTGCATCGTGAGAATGAGAAATTGGATTACCGGAATTTCGAAACCCATGCAACGCTTGTGAGAGAAAGATGGTGACAAGGACGTTATTGTGTGTGCCCGTTGCAGCTTCATTATGCGCTTCTTTCCATGAAGCGTTGCGCAAACAGGAGAATAATTATTACGCCTGGTGAAGTAGACACTTCTCTCGCGCTCGTAATAATTCGATTTCTCTTAATTATATTCGGTAATGATCGATCCAATTGGGGATTGGCGCGGCAGCAGTTCTAATTAGCAATAGTCGATAAAAGTGGGGCAAGCCTCGGATCATTTCACCTTCTATCCTAAGAATGGACGGAAGTGTCGGCAGATAGTCGTTTCCTGGACGTCTGCTGGCAGTGGCAGGTCGGCTATGAGTTGTGCCGGTTGGTTCGACTCGGAGGAAAAACGGCAAGAGTCCAATCGGGCCCGGGAAATAATTGGCATGGAAAGGACATCGTGAGAAACTGGAAGTCCGATTTACCGGATCTGCGAGCACTCCAGTTGCACGTGCACGTGTACCTCGTTCCCTCCTATCCAAGTACACGTACACCCTCCAACACTAATCGGATAGACGTCGACTTTTCCTTCGATTCTCCACTCAGGCTAATGAAGCATTTCGTGCCGCTGTTGCTGCAACTGGTTCGTTGGACTTACGTTTACTGACCTAGACCAACGAAACTGGAAATGTGAAGTGTACACGAGTCCAGGGTACACGTGCACGCGTATACGCACACCAACACACCGACAGACACGATGTGTGCTAGGTTGATCTGGAACTGGAAACACTCATGAACTTCGTGGTGACTCAAGCACCGCTGCCACTATTTCAATAGTGGCATAGCAGCTTGTTTCCTAAGGAGAACTTTTTAGAATTCGAATTTTTCATTAGCTCTTAGTCGATTCGAACGGTTTAATCTTTGCTCTGAAAATGTACATACATTTTCACTCGAGATACCTGCCTTTTATCCATGAAAATGATGAAAAGATGTACATATGTCTAGATACACGTATTTATACAGTTGTACAGATGTACAGATGTACAAGAACTTGACTACTTGAAGCAACAATGGGACAGCTAGCCTCGGAGAGTCGGCTGCTCGAGCAAACTGGAATGGCGCACTCAAAGTCGCGTGAATCAATGATGAAACGAGACTGGAATATCAATCATACCGGTGGATCGAGACTTTTACCTCTAACGAACGTGCGTTAGGGCTATTGGCGTGTTTTCACTGGGGAGAAAGTGCCACTTCCTGTCTCGGGCAAGCTCCGAGCTTGCACTATCCGCCGTGCGTTAATGATACTCGGTGCAGCAAAATTATAGAGCCACCGACAACTTTGTACTAATGGCTCAACCGAGTTGTGTATTAAGCCGGCAATCCTCGCGAGGAGCAATCGCGAGAAATCTCACTCCCGCTATGGTCGATTGGCCTTTTTATAATAGCCAGAAAGAATCTCCTAATCGCAGCGCGCTCTAAGTGACATTAACGAAAGTGAACTGGAGAAAGTCCGCTCGCTGGCTTATCATTTGCCGAGTTAACAAGTCACTGACATCTCATGGCATCCCGTGTCAAAGAGGCCAACTGACTTTGACCTTCTACTTGCCTTATTTCTCGCATGACTCCAGTGTAATATTAACATTCGATATTTCATACGTTCGCTCGCCAATTACAACTTAATCTCCCTCTTGAAAGTAGAACTGCAGCAGCGTGAAATGCAAAACTCTTGGCAAAAGGTTGCTGCCCGTGCCGGTGTAACACCGAGGGCGTTAATTTTAATTGGAGATCGTTAGTACACAATATCAACAACTGGTTCCGCTCTCCGCGAGACTCCCTCTCAGTTTCCCACTAATCTCAGCCAGTGCGAACACGCTCCAGGATTCTTGTGAATTGGAAGGTGCGCCAGGTGATTCTTCGAGAGCAGGAAAATTGATTCGGACTAGCCTCTGCTCCGGTAATAGTGATCTGCGCCTACAGCAAGTCAATACCTCGTGCAAACAGCTCTTTGCTAATCCATCTTATCATCTGTCGACCTTAATTACGAGCTTAATGTACACTCGGAGTACATTATACCCTCCTCTCTTTTAAACTAGTTATCCAACGATCAAACTACTCCAACTTTTTCTCCTGTTTCCTTGATTGCCCTCGGCCTGTTAATTACCGAATACTGTCCTTAATCACCACTGCATCTTCCTCCAAATAAATCTATTCATTCCGAGGATATCCAAGGTAGAATCTCCTTTTATTCCGAAATTCATCTTCCTGGACAATTAGGCTTCAAGGAATTTTTTAATGATCGTCCTTCAAACGCAGAGGTTTATATATTAAGTGAAGAAGCGGGTGCGTTCGTGATTAGGAGCGGTGACGGAAGCGTGATTCGAGCGAGGAGAGTGAGGGGGAAAGGGCTATTTTTCACGCGACGCCATGAGTTGGGGAAAAAATGAATGGCAAAGCCTATTCCCCATTTCCTACGCTGGCCAATCGAGAAACCAGTTTGATAGAGCCAGTGGAGAACGGGCGGCCGCTCGCTCGCTCGCCGAGAGTCCTCGTACTCGCCGCTGTAATTTTGGTGCCAGCTGTACCCGCTCGTATCGTTCTGTTATTGCAGAGAAATTGATATAATCCTACGCACACCGAGCCACAGCCGCACACGCATGTTGCTGGCGGTGCTGGTGGTGGTGGTGCTGCTGCGAGAAAGAGCGGAGTGGCTGTCGCCGTGTGTGCTTCTTCTCATCCGACTGGGTTCGCCCGCTGAGAAGGAGCAACAGAGAGAGAGAGAGAGAGCAAAAGAGATCTGGCTGTGGCCGCGCGGCAGAGAGAAAGACCGAGGGAGAACGGACTATCCATCCTGGCGAGGGAGACAGGGGACCATCGTGAACACACTTGAGGAACCACGAAGGAAGAAAACAGAGGTTCTACGAGCAGGACTCCGAGAGACCATGAGGAGAAGAGAGAAACCTGAAGGAGCGAGAAGAAGAAAAATCGTTAGGCCAGATACACACATGCCTCATTGATAGTTGATCAGGTGTCCCATTCTATAACGATAATATTCCCCTGAGTCGAAAGGAGAACTGATCTGAATGCTATCGAATTTTTCTAGAACAACTAGAGAAAGGTCTGTTCGTCGAAAGGGAAACGTACTTGTTACACGATAAGGTAGTTGGGATAGGTAGTTTTAAGGAGGAGATCGAGGTATAAAGATAACTTGGTAGCAGAGAGAGGGAAAAGGGGGAGATGGGTGCTATTGTGTAAAGGTGAAGGCAGTAAGGAATCAGTGCAGGCAGAAAGTCACATCAGATAGGAGTGGACGTCTGACTCGACTGCACTCTTCTTCAATCCGAAGCAGACGAAAGGAAACGCTGTCGAGCGACTCCACTCCCCATAGGAATTAAGTTAATCATACTCCCCAAGCGTATATAGAGACACTCGTACCAGTTCTGAGACAAAGGCTTCGCATGAAAAGCTCGCAGCAGCTAGTATAATATTATCCCTAATTGATCCTTCCAATTGCCCGAACATACGTGCGCCCCTCACCTCACCTCGCCTATATTAAACTATGGAAGAATCTCGAAAGCACCTTGTTGATACACAATGCACGCGCAATAAGTCCTTAAAAAGTGGCCGTCAATCGAGCCGGTCAACAGTCGGGCGAAAAGTAAAGCGAGCGTCCACTTGAGCCTTTGGCTCCACTGTACCCTTGACAAATTGCGCTCTGAGTGATCCGGCCGGGCATGTGTGGATCGAACTTAATGGCTGCGGTAGCGGGAGAAAGAGGAAGAAGTCGGGCTTCGGTCGAGGTTCAAGCGAGGCCGGCACTCCTTCTTCATATATGCGAGGAGGAGGGAGATGGAGAACAAGAGTGAGAGAGAGTGAGAGAGAGAGTGGAGAGAGAAAACGGGCTGTTCGAGTGGTGGAAGGAAGAAAGTATGGACTGGAAGGCAAGATTCGTCGAAGAGAGTAACAAGAGGCAGAAGAGGAGCAAGAAGGATTCGGTTGGCCGAGGAGGAAAGGACGGAGGTAGCTCGGGAGAGTCGAGAGAGTCCTAGAAGAGTGGAAGGAAGGACGAGAGAGCGAGTGTATAGATCGGAAGGTGGTGAAGGAGGGAGTCGCGAGGAGGTTGAGACGTCGAAAAAGAAGGCGGAGGAGAAGGAAGTGACTAATTGAGGGAGTGGAAAGCCTCGAAAGGAAGGAGGAAAGAGGATACCGAGGGCATCGAATGGATGGTTGGCCAGTACGCCGGACGAAGAGGGAAAGTGCCTTGGAGGCCCTCGAGACATCTCAGGGAAGATTTTTTATCCCTTCAAGGTCAGGCCTTCAATATGGCCGACGCTGGACCAGGGCTCTTGGCCTCTCCGTCCGTTGCTCGGCTCGAGCGGAGCCAGAGAAAGAGAGAGGGAGAGAGAGACCAAACGAATCGAGAGTCAAGAACATCCAGGACACACGGTGACACCAGCAGCCTCTCTCTGCGGTTGCTCTTTGCTCTCTATTGACACTGATCAATAGGACGTGAAACTCACTCAGCTACTGTTATCGAGGAATCTTTGCTTTTTATTGATCCTGATCAATGGAACGCGAGGCGTATTGGAGTAAATGTCCCAGTAATCGGATACGCAGCGGCGATCGAGCATTTATTGATCCTTGAAATAGGAGACGTGCCGATCACTCGACATCGGCATCCAGGACTCTTTGAGAGCCAGCGACGCTTTAAGTGTCCTATTTTTTCACCTTTATTGCGTGTAGTCTATTTTCATCGACGCGTTCAAGTGCCGTTTGCGGTTACTTCGCACGATTACAGTTCGTATTGCGCTTCTCATTCTTTTTACTCGATTACGCAGCTTCGCTTTGTGGAGAGAGGGAGAGGGAGAGGCACTAATTGGTCTCGGTCGATTTCTAGCGCCAGCTAAATCCAATCCGCTAGTATGCCAGCTGCCTCTTCTTTTTTATTCCTTTTCAATGCGTGTAATTGAATGTGCCGGGCGTACGCGTAACATTAACTGGTTCCCATTTCCGCTGCATTCGCTTCTCAGATTTCTCCGCGCTGTTGCTTCGGGCTGTGCTTCGGCCCGATGAAAATCAGATTTCCGCAAGGGATTCCAGACGGATTGCATTTCCTCGTCCAATTTCTTCGATGAAACATGTCGAAACTCGAGGCTGCCAACCTCTCCATTTCGCGTACCAGTTGAAATTCTCGAATTTGACTTGAACGAGCACTCGGTGACAGTGAGGATGCGTGCGAGTGTGTGTGGCGCGTAGGTGCGCGGCTGTAACTTGGCAAAAGGGCCGCGCGAATTCCGTGTTTCCGTGACGGCGCGGCGTCGGCGTCCGTCCTGGCGTGGTGGCGTGGAGAAAAGGTACGACGGCCATAGGTACTTGATAAAGTTTCTCTTCCGGCATGAGTACAAGTGTGTTAAGACGGGCCCGCAGACCCACCGTATACCGTTGCACTCGCATTATACTGTCGCGCGATTGAATTCGTCGCACGCCAGCCAAAGAGTTCCTCCTGCGAGCGGCTGCGAGCGGTTGCGATCCGCCCGCAAAAATCCCCACCTACCTGCATACGTGTATTCCCAATCCGAGCAGAGTATTGTTCGAACACGCTTCACGAATTAACGGTCACCGTCCGATATCTCCGCGAGTATCGGCCTATCGCCCTTGAATATCGAGTGCAGCCCTGAATTCGATAAATCCTGATTGTTCTCGAGTTGCCAACACTCGATTCCCCTGCCACGGCATTACTCAGCCCCATAAATATACTATCAAAGGTAACTTACACGCCCATGTAATATAGTTAGAATTATGTTATAGTGGAATCTGTACTATTGTCAGACTTGTCGAGTGAAGATAGTTAAGATTTCACATTGGCATCCACCCCCCTAACGATAAAGTTGGCAGGGCGACGCTACTCCTTCAGAGGACAAGCGTTAACACGCGTGTACCTATGCACTTATCTTGACAATGTGGTGTGATAATTCAGTGGACCTATTGTCGTAAAGAGAAGAGGAATCTCTGCGTAAGGGATGATGGGGAGTAGCGGGCGCGTTGAAATACAGCTTCGGCTGTATTTCAATCCTTGGAGAGCTTTCCATGGAAAAGTGGGAGGGAAGATGGGCCAGATTTATTGTGTCCTAAATCTGTCCTCGTTAGAGGAGTGAGAGGAGTCGCGAGAGAGGAGAGCGCCTTGCCACCGCCGCCACCGCCGCCACCGAACTGTTTCTGCATCGAATTAAACAGAACTCGGCGAGAGAAGAGCGCGCGCGCTGTTGCTCACGTGCCGCACCGCTGAACTCGTAAAGGCGGACCTCGTAAACAAAGCGGACAACGCGTGATTGAGGGACTCACGTGCCCACGCCAACTTGGAATCATTACTGCCTCGCGAACCTCGGCCGACTTCCCTTAATGACAGGACGTATCTCCTCACCTGTCCTCCGCTTTAATTGCCCCCACGTAAAACGGGAGTAATACCAAAGCTCTAGTTATTTACTCCTTTAGTTTCCAACGACTCACTAACATGCACGATCCATTTACCGTATTTCCAAGAGTCAATCACCTGAAAAATAGTATTAATTCGATAATATTAACAGTTTTAATCTATACGTATTTAATCTGAATGAAAACCAGGCAAATTTATAGTTGGACGTTAAAGAATTTAGTGTGGCGAGTACAATATTAGACGGTTGGCCTATGAAAGCAGTAGGACCGGAGCTAGAATTGCCGGGCATTGTTTGAATAAAGCGAGAGCACGCGAGTCTGGCCAAGTCAGAAAGAGGTAAGCGCCGTAAACAAACGCGCGGTGTCTACGTGCGATTAAGAAACTCACGTGTCGACGACGTAGAGGGACTGAGATGGCTTTTATCAAGGCTCACTATCTTTATACGGGCAACTGGTGTGCTCACGGCGCGGCGCGGCGCGGCGCACCACGGATAAGCGAGTGCGAGGGATCATTTGCCCAGGGAGATTACGTTGAAGAAGACGTAGATTTCACTGTCGAATCCGGCTTGAGAAAGCCTCTCGCTCAAACTGTCTCGCTTTCAACTTCTTCCTCCATTGATTCTACTGGCATTTATAACCCATTCATTACTCCTCGACTTCACCTTACTTGATAAAAGAGCAATTATCAGGGAAGTCCACTCTTTGGAGAATTAATTAAATGGATCTTGATTACTATTAATTCCCTTTTAGGAAAATGGGGAAATGGGAGTCGTGAGATAATTCAACAATGCTGTCTTAAGTGTTATTAGCGTGTGATTGGCGAAAGAGTGTCAGAAGACTAGCGGAAGTAGTGCGTAGGGTATGGGAGGCTCGTCGCGCGTTATGATTTAACCCACTTCTCGAAGGTCAAGTCGAAATTAGAAACTCCTACGATTCGCTTCCGACTTTCGTTGTCGGGCGATCGCGAGCGAGAATTCAAGGTGGAGAAAGTGCTCCGGCTCCTTTGGTGTGTGCACGCGTGTTCCTTTACCTGGCTGGAGTCGAGTGCCGTAGACCGAGAAGGGAAAACGAACTCCTCGCTTCTCCATCGCCTTCTCCGATTGTCCGACAGAATGAAATGTATATAATTTCCGGAACCATAGAACTGGCTCTTCTGGAACTCAAGGCATCGTACACGTATCCTCGAAAACACAGACCGGTTCCTCCGCCGCCGCCGTCGCCACATCTCCCAGCATAATTTCCCGCTCAAACTGCCGGCGGGCCGGGGAAACGTAATTTCGAATTTGTAAAAAAAAGTATCATCTAACGGCCGACTCTACCTGAGCCCCCGTCTGCCTTCATCCTCCACCTGAATCTCTGATTTCAGATAGAATCCTGTTTCGGGATCCAACCACTGTCCTTCCATAGCTTTTTCTCCAGAGACATCTTATATATTACGAACCTAATTTAATGAAACATTTAACGAAATTTCCTTGAGAAAGAAAATGCTAGGTAGGCTACGCTGGAGACTAATTGGTTCAATCGGTGGGGTCGATGTGCAATGCATCTCAAAATATTTACATCTTCAGATCATGATCGCAGACAGGTCGCGAACTCTGAATGGGATAGCAGTCGTGTGATGCGCATTGATTAATTTTCGATGGGGCAGAATCGCGCAGAGCGTGCGGTGTGCGATTCAATTGGAGCTGGGAGCGAGACGGGACTGAAATGGTCGCCGGGAATGCTCACTGCTTATCTGCCGTTTATTTTTGCTCTTTTTATCTTATCCGCCGACAATATTTCTCCCGGCTGTTTGAGCATGATTGATAAGGCTGCTTGACACCACTGCTGACCAAGGGGATACCAGTTCCCCACCAATCTCAATCGACTTTCTCGATCCTCCCCACTCCCGTCTATGCTCCGCTATAGCTAGAATTATAAAACAGTATTTACAGTGTGGAGCAGCCCCTTTTAAAGCCGACTAAAAATCCACCCCATTTCTCAATCCACTCGAATTGTACGGGAAGGTGCTGTAATATTTCAGAGGTAATCCAGCGTGGCGTTGTCATTCATTTGAATGGGACACCTGTGCAACCTGTGCACCGGTCGTGTGCATAGTTATTCGGGGGTGAGAGTGAAATCGCGGTCGATCAGCATTACGGAACTTTTGGAGGGTCGCCAGGGGGAAAGTGTGGGACCATAGGGGTGGAAAAATTGATACCTGTCCCTGCCAACGGCCCTTTCAATCACCCCTCCACCTCTTATCCCATCACAAAGCTAGCTTTCACCCAAGAATGCCATCCATTCGATGCTTCAGTTTGCAGGGCCACGCATATCCACTCAAACCACGTGGCATTTGGATATTTGCTCTTCTCAGGGATCCAAGTAAATAAAAGTTCCTTCCAAAGTGTCAGCTATCCGAGAACGCATTCCAAGTTTCATTCTTGCGAGGCTAATGAAAAATTATCGCAAGATGCGACATGCACAAGCGAGGCCTTCAATCGTTCTTTCCGTGACATTAAAAGCATATGAGGAACGCATGGTTGTTAAGTCCCATAAGTTAAGTGTCAGGACGAGAGGGAGCGGTGAAAGAATCCCCGAAGAATAATCACAAGCAGCAGTGGACTGGCTGGTTGGCTGGTTGGCTGATTTTGTGAGAGAGTTACACGTCGCTACACCCGAGAGACGTTTTCACCCCTGCACGCTCCACGATTTTCTTCGCTCGAAGGGGCATTCATAAATTTCGTCACGCCGTTCGGCGGCATCAATTTTAAAGCCCGGAAAAGTGGAGGTGCATGCGTTCACACGTGCACGCGTGGTTGACTCATTAAGCCACGAGAAAGTACAATTCATTTGCGGTCGAGAATGCTGTGCTTACATTGACGAACTAGGATTGTAGGCAGGTCGCCTGTCTCTGCTCCAAGTTCCAACCCCCTCGGGATAAATAAATAGAGTGGTGTGTGCGCTGTGCGTGGTAGCGTCGGGGGAACAGGTCTCGTGCACACAGGTGTCTGAAAGAAAACTGGGGGACTGGATTTTAGGCGCGTCATCGAGGATGCGTGTTCTGCCCCTTGGAAATGGGATTTTCTCGGGGTCCTGACCCCCTCTCGAATGCGACCCTCCCTTTTCAAGGGCCCTAGCAGGCCGGCGTGTGTGTGTATCGCACTATCTCCCTTCTCGAATGGAAGGGCTCCTCTCCCTCGCGTCTATCTCTCAGACTTTTTTGTCGTAGGCCGCACCCCCGGCCACCCGCCCCTGATCCCGCGACCAAAGACGCAGGTGGTGGCTCCTACGAACCCTCACTGGGCCCGCACACTGGCGTAAAAGGCCCTGGAATTCTATACTCTGATTTAGAAGACGATTGTCCCTTCGGGGTAGTCTGTGGGAGCAGTTCCAGTTGGAACGACCATTTCTCTCCCAGCCCTTCCTATCCTTCTTCCAACATCCACTCCTCCATCAGCCAATTCTATAATGACAGATACGATATTACGCTCCTGAATTATTATTCTCCTCACTTTGTGATAGATCCATATGATCCGGTAAGGAAAATCCAAATTATTGCTCGACGATAAGATAATTAGATAAATGAATCTAGTGATATTTCTCTCGATCTTTATTGATAGCGATATAATCGATTACGTAAAGTTGAGTAATACCAGTTGAACAAGTGTAGAAAAAAACAGACATGAATAATGTGTTAGCCTCTACGCCCATGTGGTGGTCCGAAGCCGAAGCTTCTTGGGGATGCGACGCACATGTACAGAAGTTAGCCGAGAAATGATTGAGCAACGTTTCTGAGTGTATTGTTGATGGAAATTGGGCAGGAATCTGGCGGGAAATAAACGTGGAGCGGAGGAAAGAAGATCTGGGTAGGGGAGTGTGATTGGGAAGTATAAAAATCGTGTGGAACTCGGGAGATTCAGTGTCCTTTGGCGGTGACGGGTGTACAGCAGCTCCTACAAAAGATTCCAAGGCTCCGAGCGTCTTTCCCACGACCGCAACGTACCCTGCCCGACCGTTGGAGGAGCTGCAACGTCTACGGGGGTGTGCAGGCCTGTTTTCACATGTGCTTCGCGAAAAAAAGGACCCTTGGAAGGCCGTTATGGGGTCACAGGTCGGCGCGATCCCTGACTTATAGCGGTGGTACATTAAATACGCCTTCAATTACAGCTCAGACTCATCGACAGATCGAACTCGCTAGAAGTACAGTTTGAAAATGCTTGAAATAATAGGTCATTATTACTCTCAACGGCTTTACTGTTGACAGTAAACCTTAATACAATGTCTCGACAGACAATAGTCTCTTCCGTCTAATAAGCAGCAGTAATCGAATCAGTAGTTCCATTATTCCTCCGGTCAGCGAGCAGTAAATATCGTCGCTTGACACTTCGTGAAATGAGAAACTCATAAAATCAAAAGCCTAGTAACCCTGAGGGGCATTTTGGAAGAAGGGCTCGATTGCGCCAGCAACCGATGCGTGACAACTCCGAGGCCGAAAACCCTCGTTAATTGCCGTACCCGGGAAATCCGAGTTTCGGGAATGGTTAACGGGAAAACAGTTGGGTCTCCTATTTCCAGCTGGATTCACTTGAGAAGGGCGCGCGGGCAACGGCAACAAGAGAGCTCGATCCGATGCTCCAGTGGAGAGGAAAAACTTTAGGACACCATTAGCCCCTACCCGATAATGCAACACTTTAATACCTGCATGTATTCTGCTGCAGGATGTTTTGGTACTCGCTGCTCTTTGGAAGGCCGCAATTTATCGAGAGGAAAGTAGCTATAGTTAATCGTAGACTGGATCCGAGATAATGGGGTGTTCGAAGGGGTCCCCGATAAAGATCTTATTACGGGAGTGTGAAATTAGCGAGGAAACAGGTCAGGTGGACCTTACCCCAAGGTGAAGAGGTGTAATCGCACCGGAATTTCACCCTTCACCACTTAACGTTAGATTGTTTTAATCATTAATTACACTCGCACCTACATCTCACTTTACCAACTGGAAAAGATAGGATACGCAATGTTTGAGCGAAACTCTCGGCTACTATTTGAATAATTAGAATATTTTCAAGGGGAGATAACGACCCATTGATATTGCGAGTGGTAAAAGATTCTATCATTAAAAATTTGCATTTTTTCCAACTGTTTCAGAGTACGCCCGGATGTGTTCGCTGACAATTGAGACGTTACGCTATTACAAAACAGAGGATGAACAGACGGCAAGTACACACACACATACACAGTAATTACTCTCGGCTTTGATGGCCTGCTGCTGCTGCTTCTTTTCCGCACAGCGAGCCTTAGTTTCCCATTCATTTCCACCTCCCAAGCCGCCGCAGTTTTCCGGCTCGCTGAGGAAGTCCTATCGGCCTCCATCGAAAAGGATTTCCTTCGGCATCCTTGTCGGCATTCGGCTTCATTATTACAGTGCATGCTACCCCTGCTATCGGTAGACCACAGCATATCCTTCTTCAGTTAATGAGTTAAATTAGATATTTGGAGAGGTTGAATATCTTATAATAACAAACTTTTTCGAACTTCCCAAAATCGTGCATAAATCGATTATTTAAATATCAAAACGGATAAAAAACATGAAACCAATGGCAGAAATGCCGGAATTGTGTCAAAAACACATGGAAACAGTCCCCCGAATAATTAATTTCGTCTAATTCTGACGGTTTTCCCCATGTTTTTTTATCTTCCCGACCTTTCCCGGGGCTGAAATTTGGTAGAAAGTGTTTTTTTATATCAAGGAAGAAGTAGAAAAAATTCCAGAGCCCTAGCTCAAAATTCATTTTTTCGCAAATTTTTTAAGGCATACCCCTTCAAAAATTTTCGATTTTTCGAAGGTTCTGGGACCGGGACGAACGCTTGATTTTTCGATTGCTCGTGTCTCAAAACGGATAAAAAACATAAATGTTGTGGGGGAAATGCCGGATTTCGACCTAAAACACATGGAAAACCGATCTGGAATATTTGATTTCAACGGTTTTTCATATGTTTTCATGACTTCCCGACCTTTCCCGGGGCTGAAACTTGGTAGAAAGTGTTTTTTTATATCAAGGAAGAAGTAGAAAAAATTCCAGAGCCCTAGCTCAAAATTCATTTTTTCGCAAATTTTTTAAGGCATACCCCTTCAAAAATTTTCGATTTTTCGAAGGTTCTGGGACTGGAACGAAAGCTTGATTTTTCAATTCCTCGTGTCTCAAAACGGATAAAAAACATAAATGTTGTGGGGGAAATGCCGGATTTCGACCTAAAACACATGGAAAACCGATCTTGAATATTTGATTTCAACGGTTTCCCCCATGTTTTTTTATCTTCCCGACCTTTCCCGGGGCTGAAATTTTGTAGAAAGTGTTTTTTTGCATCGAGGAAGAAGTAGAAAAAATTCCAGAGCCCTAGCTCAAAATTCATTTTTTCGCAAATTTTTTAAGGTATACCCCTTCAAAAATTTTCGATTTTTCGAAGGTTCTGGGACTGGAACGAACGCTTGATTTTTCGATTGCTCGTGTCTCAAAACGGATAAAAAACATAAATGTTGTGGGGGAAATGCCGGAATTGTGCCGAAAACATGAGGGAACAGCCTCCTGAATAATGAATTTCGTCTAATTCTGACGGTTTCTCCCCTGTTTTCCATACTTCCCGACATTTTCCGGGGCTGAAATTTGGTGGGGAATGTGTTCTTGCATCGAGGAAGAAGTGATAAAAATTCTAAAGCCCTATCTCAAAATTACAAGTGGTGTGCTGCAGTCAGATTAGGAATGACCGGTATACTACATGCATTTAGGAAAGCGTCCTCTTGTTCTGAGTGTTGATATTGTTCTGTAACCCCTTGCACTCTGATATGCAAGCCATATATGCCTAGCAGCACGTAGTCTCGGCCTGTTTATATTTTCGCCTTGCGATAACTTCAATATCAAGCGGGAGGCACGATGCTTCTGACGGATTGATTTACAGTGACGTCAACTGGTAAGGCTATTTATTCGTTCTCAGAAGATCACTGCAAACAAGCGAGCAATACTCGCTTCGTCAAAATAATCGAACCCCCCACATACACAGCAGCAAGTAAATTTGTCGAAACGATCTTCTCAAAAGTGAATGCAAATGGCATTGTTTTTTCACCGCGTTTTAAGTACATACTTTCTGTACAGCTTTTGATCTCAAGGCGGCGAGGAGTTGATAATCCGTTGAGTTGCAAGAGAATACGGTGAAAAAATTCCGAGGGCAAGGCAGTACGAATGCAGGGGGATAAACGATGAATGAAATGCGTTGGATTGATCGGTCGTTTACCCCCGGCTTTCATCCATATGTAATTTCCGCGGCGTTAACCCATATCCTTCGAGCACGCATCATTCAGCTTTGTATAAAGGCGCGCTTCTCGGCTTTTTCTACTCCAAATTCGTGGCACACA
This sequence comes from Ectemnius continuus, assembly GCA_910591665.1. Lineage (NCBI taxonomy): Eukaryota > Metazoa > Arthropoda > Insecta > Hymenoptera > Crabronidae > Ectemnius > Ectemnius continuus. The sequence continues at coordinate 15,160,931 of OU342861.1, forward strand.
TTTGACTTTTTAAAGAGCGAAAGTCGCCGCAGCGGCAGTCGCTTGCAGACGTGGTTCTGTTGCTGCTGCTGCTTGGTGCTTGGTGCAAGGAGTAGGTGAGCGGTGAGGGCTCCCAATGAAAAAGGGAAGGAACGGCTGCCCGGTGACGGAGGTGTCCCGTCAGTGCCCGCCCGATAACAGACGCCATCGACGGTATAATTTTATTGTAATCCGATGCAGAGACCGCAGTGGCGTAACAGCCAGTGAAACTCCGCGACACTTTGAACTGGAAGCTACGAGAAATATGCCACTGACCATTCTTCCTCGGATGATAGTTCAAAGTTTCTATGAAATATCCAAAGTTTAAGGATCTTATGAAATTAACACTGAATCAGTCAAACCTCGCGAGATATACTGGAGGTATCTTCTTACTAGAACCTATAGAAAACCTTTTCTGCGAAGCATAGACTCAGGTGGAGTGCTTGTACAAAATTGCTTCCCCTCGAGCAAGAAGGTTTACAGGTTTAACTATCGGCATCAAATTTCGAGGTCGAAGACTGGGATAAAATCATAGCTGGAGGATGAGGAGGATGAGGAGAGTGGTCGCTCGCCGTTGTAATTGAAGTCAGAGCGCGGCGGAGGATGTATGCAAGGTGAAGCTCGCGAAGGAGAGGAGTAAAAAAAGAGGTCGAGAGGAGAACGATCGGGCCCGATACCAAGGGTCTTCTCGACTTGAATGTCGCATAAGAACAAGGCCCCCTCCCCTCACCGATCTCGTTCTGCAGGCTTTCTTCATCGGCCGTACCCAGAAAGTACGCGCGAGTGGACATCGTACCTCCGAGGCATGCACCGCCAACCATAACATTCAGCAGTCACAACCATAAGGGTCTTAACCTTCCTCAAGGACCCAGACCTCGTTGCTTGCTTTCACGATCCCAGTACTCCTTCTTCACAGAATTCCACGCCTTTACTCACAAACTCTTACACGTCTTCAGAAATCATTCAGCACGCTTTTTCACCCCGCCAACTATATTAGGAGCTTGAATTCTTGTGTAAGTTTAGCGCGCACAAAAATCGGCTGGCCGCTAGTGCGTTAAACGACTCGAAGCCCAAGTGAATTACGAACGTCGAGACAGAGAGCGATTAAAATTTGCTATGCTTGAGTGCGCACGCTGAGAATTGGAGCGAAGGCTGGAATATCGGTGCGAGCTAGATAGTTATCGTTCAAGACACTGCCTTACCAACTTTTCTTCCTCGCGCTAACATACCATCCAGTGAGTGCCACTAAAGAAAATTCACTTGACAATCCTGCAGACCCTTTTAAATTCGAAGGATCTGCACTCCAGTGAAATTCAAAGTGTGTACAGGTTTGAATGAAGAGTCGCACGGACTCACAAGGATATGACTTCATCACAAGTTGAATGCCTGTGTCTGGCATTATCCACGAGACCTTTAGATCTCGCGATTGCTCGCACGGGAATCTAATAAAGCGAGATATAATAGTGTCATGATGATTGCATCCCAGCGCGGAACCAGGTAAACGGCCAGCAGCACGTATCTACGCGCGGGCGCACACACCTTGCACATCGAGAGTGCTGCAATGTACATAATGTTGTTGCAAAACGGATGGCGATAAAATCGCTCGAAGGCCTGAGAAACGATTTGTGTTAATAAGGAACGTCTACCGAGCTAACATCATCGCCCGATTAGTAAGTACTCGTAGTGTTTAGGTCAATGTCGCTCCTAGCCAGACGAAACTCCCACGAAAAACAACACAGTTCCTACCAGTAGCAATAAAAACGAACTTTCATTTCATCATAAAATCTTGGGGAATCTAGAAAATACGAGAGTGAAAGTAGTTTAATAAAATCACCGAGTGAACCATAATGCGGCGCTCGATATGAAAGAACGCTTTCATCGAAGCTAATCATTCAAGATAATGCGCCCACCGTCATAGTTATACTTAACACTGAAATAGGAATGCTTTCCCGTCATAATGGGCGGTACCGAGTCAAGCTTAATTAGGAGTTCGCTCTCGTAACGCGTGCCCGGATTTACGAGCCGCCTAATAATCATCGGGAAGCGATTGAAAGAGGATTCTTTCGAGCGGAGTGTCGTTAAGAGGGCGAGCGATTATGAAGCCCCGTGGAAAATGGTTTCGATTGGCTCGGAAGCTATGAAGGCAGGCTTCGATATCGCTCGAGTCATTAATCTTCCATACGCGCTGCAAAACAATGAGTGCGTGTGCGCAGGGACTCGCTCGCATCAGACCACTATTAAATCGAACGGGTGTAACTGTGTAGGTACAGTCGTTTGCTTAGATGCACTTGCAGCTGCGAAGCAGACCCGTTGCTCCCCCGCTGCTCCCCCGCTGCTCCCCCGCTCCTGGACCGCTCCTTTCCACCGGATGTTGCCCCACCTTCCGAATTTGTCTTGGCACCCGCAGCGCCCTGCGTCTTTCTCTTTCAAAATGCACGCTATACTGCCAAAAGACACCTAATAACCAGCTCTCCCTGAATAACCACTGTCAGATACCTTGAAATTACATTAACACTGAAAAAATCAACATTGTCTTGATGTATTAAGCTGTGGTAGAAATCTGGAATCGATCATTCCGACGGGTTTGGTTGTTCTAGTGTTAATTATGGGTTGGCCAAGGGTTCAGTTAGACATCGAAGAAAAAGTAAGAGTTGATGTTTAACCGAGTTTATTTCTTTAAAGCCCCTGGAATCAAATCTTTATAATTACTGCTGGATCTTAATGGTACAAATACAAACCTAGAAAAAGATGTGTTGCTTCCAATACGCGGAGAAGTATAAGTAGGCAGAATGACTCAGAGGAAGTTGAGTAGTAACGAGTTCTTTTCGTTAAGTAGATCAATATTCTATTTTTAGAAACTGGCCTTTCGCTAAGTAGGCTCCAACGGGGATTAATCGTGAATGGGAAAGCGAGAGATAGAAAAATTAATTCTAAAGAAATATGTAATTTACATGATAGAGTAGGCATGGTTGGCGAGTTTTTCATGGGGCGTAGTTCCCGGTATTTGGAAGTGGTGGCCGCAGCAGCGGGAGGCTGGCGTGCACTTGGTCAAACAACAAGGCCTCTGTGGAGGGCCCTCGTTTATTGGCGCTTCTAATTCAGGAGCGGAAGTGGTCGAAAAGCAGCGGCGAAAACAGACCTCCCGGATTAAAATAGGCCGCCATAACCGCCTCACTACTCGATCCTTTGTATTAATAATTAACGCGTCGCTCCAACAGCTCATTCTAATCCTTTCTTCCTATTAAATTCCCTCCCTTTACGGATGCCAACTGTTTTTATTATCATTGTCTGATGCGACCATCATCCCTCCCCAGCGACGCCTTCAATTTTCGGAACTCTCCCTTCAAATTAGGAATAAATCATCCAACAATTAAGCCGGGCGACTGGAAATTGCCGTAACGCGAACATAGTGAAGAATATAGTAAATTAGAGTTTAACTCGAAACCAGAAGATTTAGATAGGAGAATGGGAATTTTACCGGATGTAAGTACTCGAATGGAGGAAGTCTGGGCGTAAAGTGTTCTTCTTACACAATTAGTGCCTTATCACAGACTTAATTAGACCCCACCGCAGACAAGCTAAACCTGGTCCGATGACTTCGTATTTCCGACTTGCTCGCATCGTCATCCAAGCCAACGTGGCTTCTTCAAGTCATATAGATATACTGCCCGCGATAAATGCTGTCACACAACGCGACTGATATCCGTGGAAATTTCCAGGAAAGCCTTACAGAACTCGGCAACATTACAACGCAAATGAGGGAAAGAACTTTCTTGAATTCTTCATAATTCTCTTCGCAACAGATCTATGGCACTCATTAAAGCACTTCCTTACCAACAGGCGAGTGTTGCTTCGTCCACTAGCCCGATAAGCTAACTAGTGCGAGTACCAATAACAGCAAGTGTCTCATTAACAGCGAAAGAACGCGTCCACTTGCACGTACCCGTTCGATAAAGCCCGAGGAACATACTCGTACTTTGCCAGCTAACCCGTGTTATCTTCGTAAGGTGTTCCGCCAGCTTGTGACGAACCAACTTTTCAACTGACTCACAACATTCTTTCATGCTAATTGAAAACAGACCGTTTTTTTCTTCGCCCATATAAATTGGATACAAACAGCCTAATGAGTATCTGGCATAATTCTGGATATGATCGATCTTCCGATGTTCCAAATGATTCACGATTGGCTGGTGGAAAATCTTGGCGTGTAAACGATTGCCGGGTGATAAGGTGCGGAGTAAACACTGGCGAAGAAAGAGAGAGGCCGATGTGCGTATAACGCATGGAAAACTGGCATGACGATGATCCAGCGACTAGTGTATGCACACTCCAGGACGAATGTGTGCGTTTCTCCTCTCTCTCTCTCAGTGCATGACTCCGAACGGGCGCGAGTCATTGCACTTTGAACGTGCCGGCGCGACTATCATTGCGTTATCCACGCATGTGCGTGACCCTTTCAGTCTACAGACTGCTTCACCATCAACACACAATGCGATCCTGTTGCTCCTCGAGTTCGAACGCCCAGCTACTTGCTCAGCCAAACTCAGACTGCCACCGTTCGATGCTTCACTCATATTTTAACACAACGTTTTACAATTATACCAGCCTCCCGGAATTCTCACTATCTCATCTATGAATCGTCCTGATCATGTCGATTGCAATTAGCAGCAGGATCGAAAGATTTCCAAGGAAGATCTCTCTCGTTCCTCGAGTTCCGTGGAAAAAGTGGCGAGCGCCTTACGTAACGGAGCCACGCTGTTAATACGAAATTAATGCGAAATGTGAAAGTTGTGTGATCGACGTGGCGCCGGACGTCGAAAGAAATGCTTGGCAGATGGAGAAAGAGTGAGAGAGTGAGAGAGGGCAAAGAGGGAAGAAAGTGATAGTCCCTTGTGTACAGGCCACTTACGCGTAACGATCAGCAATATCGTGCGTCACCGGCACACTCAGCAAGAAGAGAGAAATAAAAAATTGATGCACCATCGACTAAGAACTTGAAGTACACACAGCTTGGCAGTCGTTCTCTTACTAATGAGATGACGATTCCGCGAAAATTTCTTGCGATAACTTACTCATCAGTTGCACGAATACATACTCCACTCTGCTTTTGCCGATATTATAATAATCGCGCTTGCTAATTTGCCACGTTTCACATTAGTCACCAGCCTCACTATTCTTTGTCTCATTGATTCTTTATGTTACTGAGGCGAAGGAAAATTTAAATCCTCCAACAATACACAATAATTTTTAATAGCTGTTAGAAAGCAAGGTATTCTCTCCAGTTTTCGCTGGGACAAACATGTTCCAGGTAATATCTTCTTGTGTGAATCGCATGGAAGAAGTACTCTGATGATAACGATGACTTTTTCAAATGTGAGGCCACGGAACCACCTTATGTCTCCGTTACCTCCGGGGCTCCGTTCGTCCGGTTTACCTGCGTGCATTTACCCGTATCGCTATATACCTGGCTCCTTGGCTGGCTCCTCGGCTGGCTGGCTGGCTGACTGGCTGGCTGCATGTCGTTGCCTTGGCCTTTACGATTCCTGGAACGATCTCCGCTTCGAATCTATCGATTTCTGATCCTCGATATCAGTCGGCCACTACCTGCCTCGAACCTGCACCCGCAACCTTCTGCTAATTTCTGTCCTCGCGACCTCCTTATTACCCACCTTACTCCTCGAACCACTTGAAAATCGAATATGTTCCGCCGTAATCACCATAACTACTGCTAGCACGCCTCTTTACCGCCGGAAACCACCACTCGTCGCGATACCGATTAACCCAATGGACGAGTTTGTCCTGCAAACTAGTAATTGGACTCCCTCTGCTAATGCACATATATGTATTTACCTTTCCTTTAATTTAATAATATTTTTTTATGTATTTTTTGTATTTGAAGCGTAGAATCCGTTAACATGCCTGTGGCGTTGTTATTAGGTAAATACTAATAGGTAATTTCTCGCCTAGTATAATTTGTGACGTTTGGCTAATTACGTAGCTAGTGAAGGGGAGCAGAAATTTATTGAATTGGGAGTTGTACGGTTCGACGACACTTTACAGCCCATTACCGGAAAGGAAGAGGCTTCGGTGGGTGATTCCGCCTTTTAAATTTGAACTCGGGTTACTTGGCGATCCGACCCAACACTCAACACGTGTCTCTTGCCGACTTGACTTCGTGTGGTCCATAAAGTCTGTTCGTTTCATCGAAAGTCCGAGGATTTCCAGATGTCCTTTGCGAAAGTTCCACCCCCCCGAGAAAAGTGAACTTCTTCAAGGTCTTGTGGGACAAAAGTCATTTAGTGAGGAGAGTTGGCAAGTCGAAGCCCGCAAGTCACACGGTCAGAAAACGACAATGCGTGGAAAAGTGAGCGCCAAGTGTCCAGCAGATGTACGCACTTACACACGGTGGGCTGTTCGCTCATTATTATGGGAGTACACGGAGAGAGAAGGAGAGAGAGAGGAGGGGCACGGGCGTACACGTGTCGAGCAGAACCCCATGCACCGCGGAGGCCTGCTCTCTCTTCGGAGCCCACGTTTTTCGCCGGGCCCAGCCTCTCTTCTCCGCGTGCCTTTCAAGTTTCAAGCCTCTGGCCAGCATCAGGACCCACCAGCAGACAGACCAGCATGGGAGACAAGCCGGAGGACGAAGAGAGCGATGGCTAATAAGAAAATGCCACGCTCAAAATGTCACACGCTGAGCCGAGCCGAGCCGAGCGAGCCGAGCCTTCGAGCCAAGGGCCCTGACATCATACGCTGCTTCCAAAACTTCCCCTTTCCACCACCAGTCAAAACAAGCACCTCCATATGTTTACTCCGCCGGCCTTCCTCAGGCTTGCTTGCTTGCCATGCCATGCCATGCCATTCAAACGTCCCGCAGCAAAATAATACAGGCAAACTCTAATCAGCTCTCTGCTGACTAGAATTGTCGTTAATTTATCGGACATTTGCAAGTTGAACCAACAACTAATTCGGATTCAGCGCGGAGAGCACGGTGCGAAATTTTCGATGTGCGCCCGCTTGACGTGAATGGTATTTTTAAATCGTCATCCTCCCGAGCGCATAAATCAGCAGCTGTGAACAAATAATCGGGACTCTCGCACGCGCGAATTCCGATTAAGTAAGAGGACAAATACGAATTACCTCAGCGGCTTTACGTAAGACGCGCGAAATTCGCCCGATGCAAAATTCGACGCCAATTGCTGATGACTGTTTGGAGAAAGTATACCTGATATTTATTGGTATTGGGAAAGGAGCGTTTGGGTATGCGGCGTGGACGATCGTTTAGCAAAGGTCCAATACTTTCTTATTTAAGTTTTGATAAAAATATTTCTCAAGACTCTTCCACTTCCATTTCCGTAATTACCCACTTATTGAAAGTCAATAAACAAGATGCACATGACGTTCAAGTGTGCATCAGAGATTCTATCGTCAATAGCTAATCGGATTTTAATTAACAATACATTCATCGTGCAGAATCATTGGCAGCGTGTCCGAAGGAGGAAGTGGCATTTCGCAGAGGGAAAGCCGGAAGAGAGGTTGCGAGTAGGAAGAGCTCGAGGCTCATTTTGTGGAGGCGCAATGTCAAGTGCCAACGAAAAGGTCGAGCTGCCTTCGGAGACAGCCTTACACAAGTATCATCGTATCGAACCACTATTAAACCCACGCTGGTCATCACAATAATCACACTCCTCGCTCCTCGCAAATTCATTACCTCTTCAATACTGATTTCCGTCTTCGCAGGAGAGAAATTCTTCCTCGAGTTACCTGTTCAAATATCTCCGAGCAGGACTTATCGTTGAGCCTTTGGTGAAATGGATCGTCGCGATTGACGCGGGAACGTGTTATCGCGTAAACCGAGATACGTAACGAGTACCTACACGATTAATCGTCTGTTCGGCTCGTTTTTCATGCGAGGTGTCTTGTTCGAATGTCTTTCATTATTGAACACAGTAATTATTCCAATAACCACATCCCCCTTTAATGTCCGATCTGCTGAAGAGCCGATATTTTCCTTTATACCCTGGAGTTGCTGAAAGAATTGCGCAAAGACTGTAATATCAATTCGCAAGATTACAAGCAGTGCAATAGCGAGGCATTCCATTGGCCTGCCAGAAAACCACCTTAACGAGGTGGCCCAATTAAAGCAGCGGAGTTTCCGCATTGCAGTCTCACCAGGCATTTAACCCCGACGATCTGTGAAAGCTCTCTGGAGCGATCATCGGGCAAGAACTCTTTAAAATTATCGTGGCACGATGTGTCCCGGTTAATTCGAGCAATTGCAGTTATCAGTAGGAAGAGATAGGGAATTATCATCCTAATATTAAGGCCTAGTATCTCGGCTATGTTTGATTGCTAGGGGGAGAAGGGTGATCAATGACAAGCGATAATGACACGAGGCTCTCCAGGGGGAGAAGTACTTGAATTAGGGGGTTGTTATGGCTTTTCCAGTGACATACGGGCAGATGAGGGCCTATCGTGTTGGCGGCTGCTCTAATAGAGCGACGGCTTAATGTTTTCAACCCCCGAACAGATTCTCAGGCTAGGGTATAAGCGATGCCTATATATGGCGGCTAATGGGAGTCAGTTTTCGTCATGGTGGCCGGAGTTCTAGCATCTACCGATAGCAGAACGCCCCATGCGGGCTCCTTGTGCACCCACTACGAAAAGCCCTTTTTCTCCCGCCCCGGCCATCGCGCACACCATCGCTTCAAGTCGGATTTTAACTTCCCACTGTGTTTTCTAGCCCACTGCCACTATAATCTTTTAACGCGGTCAAGAACTGCTTGCCTGCCAAAGCATTCTATGATTTACCTTGATTTGAGCAAGTAGAAACGATGTTCTCCAAGCTGATAAGTTCGGATTTGGAGATTACTGTTATAGTAAGGACTTATCTCATCGCTGAGATCCGATATGGGAACTTGACGTTCTTAAAACTTGCTGGAATAGCGATGTTTCAATGGATTTGTGAATTGGTGGAGTCTATGGAATTGTACAGCTATTGGAGGATTGGTTGGAGGTCCTCGGGGACGGGTATGAATAGAAAGTGAATTTTTGCCATCTTATTACGGGACGGTCGAGTCGAATAATACGATCGAGCAGCGACAATGCACGGCTCGTGGTTGCCATTTGCGATCTGCGGCTTAGATCGCGTATGAATAGAAGCTCAATTTCATTCATGCGATGCGTCCACATCGGTACGTGCGTTTGACCGCTCACGTGCAAGATTCTCCGCCTCTTGTTATCGGATCGCAAAGTGGACACCCAATCCTTCCAGCATTTTACGATCGATCGATTGAAACTCGATGATTTAAATTAGAACTATGAATTGCTCATTTATGTGAAAGTGGTGGGAAAATTCTGGACCGCAAAGTAAATGTGCTTGGAATTCCCAGGCGCAACTGGCCGCCTGTGAAATTCGGGACTGGAGAGGGTGAGAAGGCGTAAACAGAAATAACTCGAAACTACCCTGGGTTTCCGCCAATAAGACTTCTCAAATGTAACGAGCGTGAAGACGTTCACAGAAGGGGGTTGATGGTAACGACGCGACAACGGAAATACAGCCTTTCAGGGCGAAGTTTCTCAGAATATGTTCTCACCGACAGTTTCTTTTTTCCCTTCCCCCTTTAGAAGCCCGTAACTCCTGACTTTATAATCAAGTTGAATTAAATCTATCCAATTAAAAATAACAACTTTCAAAAAACGTCGTAAACTATGAAGTCATAGTGGAGGATCCCTAAACCACACATATTTGCACCACCCAAAATCACCTTTAAACTACTGTCCAATAAGAGGACGTGGAAGAGGGTTGCAAGTGCGATTGAAAAGCGAAAGTGGCGTAGATCTCTGCCAATGGGAATGGAATGGAGGGGTACGAAAACTGGGGCTGTTGGAAGGGGGTTGTTCTTTCTGTTGAGAATGCCTGTTGGCTGTGCTGCTGTGTAGATGTGTTGGTGAGAGATCGGGTGCGTGCACGGTTGCCAACGGTGCTCGCTCGGCTACATATATCGCACACGATAGAGGCAGAGCTCGGCTCGATCCGCTTGCCGAGGCAGAGCGTACTCGCTCGAGCGCGCAAGCGGCTAAAGGAGTGAGGGAGCGAAGGAGAGTGTTGTGTGGTGGGGCGATTGGTTGAAGCGAGAGAGAGCGGGCGCCATTCGCTTATTGGTCGGGAGTGTAGGAGTCGTCGGTGCCGAGGGAGCCGAGGCACGGAGCGGCGGATTGAAGGCGCGCATCCTCAGTTCGCATTCGGAGGCCCTGCGAGCTACATCTCCTCGAGAGGGACACGCAAGAGAGAAAGAGAACACGCGCCAGTACACACGAGCGAGAGTGAGAGCGAGAGCAAGAGTTACTTGGAGAGTGAGCTTCCTCGGGTTTCGCTTCGACACACGCACCGGTCTCTACCTACCGAGATCGAACGCACGCACGCACGGACGCACGCACCACCAACCAACCAACTCCAGAGAGACTCGAAAGCGTCGGTGCGCAATCTCTCTCTCACTCGAATTCTCGTCGCAGAACTACGCCGAGTGCCGCCACCGCCGTCACCGCCGTTGCAGTCGCGCGCGCGCGTTCCTTCCTTACTCACTTCGAATCCTTCGGGTTCTCGCTTGTTGAGGCTTGTCATAGGCAGACCACGAGTTTTGCAAGCGCCTCTCCTTCGCGAGTGCACGCAGTCAGCCAACCCACGTGACACACCAGCCAGAGGGAACGAGAAGAGAGACACGCATATCCGGTTGCTTCTTCTTTCCTCTCTCGAGACACGACCAGCCATTTGATTGCCCTGCTCCCCCGCGCGCCGCCCTGCCCTCCCCGTCTCTCGCCGCCTCTCCGCCCGATGTAAACTCTCCCGCGCTACGGAAGTGGTGTGGTTGTTTTGTGCCGAACGCGGAGAACGAGGGAATCAGCCGGGGCAACGTGAGCGCGAGCAAGAGAGAAGAGTCTGCCAGCAGCAGCAGCAGCAACAGCAGAGAGATTAAAAGGGAGGTTCACCACGTAAGCCACGACGCGTCACCGCTTCTCCTCGACGCCTTTGTCCAAAGTGCTGGCGAAGGGTGCAAGAAGAAGAGGGTTGTCGCGAGTATACACGGCCAGCGTGAAAGAGAGAGAGCAATCTGAAACGGAAGGAAGCCGCGAGGAGGAAGAGGGTAGACGCCCAGAGTACCGACGACTGTGTGTTTGATTTTTTTGTGCGAAACTCAGGGAACATGTCGACTGCCGTCATGAGCACCCCTATGTTCGAGTGCAGCGAGCATCTCTTCAAGGTAAGCAGCCTCCGTCCATGCTAACCCTTTTGTTGCCGCTACCTACCATGTACCGGTCAACCTCCCCACTCTCCACCCTCTTGTTCCATCGTCGTACTGACGTTTGCTAATACCAAAAGACCGGTACACCAAACCTCTCATACTAATTGACTATGAGAACAATCCACCAAGTCAATCTTTCCTCTATTTTCGCCTGCTCCGAACTATCGGGCCACATAACCTAAGACCAAGAGTCTCGAGTGGTTCTCCTTGGATTCTTGGTCTCTCATGTAAACCTAGTGCGAATTATGTTTAGCGTAGTATAGCGACGTAAATGATGTTGGTGGGGATTAGGGGCGGGAAAGGGTGAGGGGAATATCGAGGCGCAGGGATTAAGGTGGTGCTGGCGGGCGGGAATGTTTACGAGTCGGATTCTCGAAGTATCGGGAATCGAGGCGAGTAATCTTATCTAGCGGTGGCGGCTGCGAGAGAACATGGCGGTCTCTCTAGGAGAGGAGCGCGCACCATGGTGCCCAACACGTGGTGTTGGTGCGTGCGTCTCTGTTTGGCGGCTTTCGCCATTTACTTGTAGTTTATGTCGGCAAAGCCTCTGCTCATCGCGGGACATTTCAGTCGACCGGCGTATAGGTTCTCTCGCACGCAGCCAGTTCTCGCATTTCGCTCGAACAGCCAATCTATACTCGGCTTGGTACTACGTGGTACCGTGGCACAAACACCACGGCAGACTTCGATCTCCCACTATCCTCTCGCTCGCACTCTCTCTCTGCTCTGTCCTCTGACTCCGCTTCTCTGTTGACCGGCACTCTGTGTCGGTACATGCGTCCACCTATGTAGACACACACTCTCTGTGTGCTGGCTTTACCGCCACGGTCTATTGCACCGGCGGACAAATATGGAATGGAACGAGGAGAAATGGAGGATCGATTCTGCCAGCCGGTTAGCTCGGCCTCGGCGGAATTTCGCCGATGGAAAAGCCGATGTGAATGAGGATCGCGGCCTGAGAGGGCCTCGTTCTAGAGCCTCGCTTCGCCTCGGGTAATTGGAGATTGGTATGGGGGGGACACTTGACTGATCGCCGATTAGAACTCCATTTCGGAGTACTTTAATGTCCCTTCTACTCGGATCAGTCAATGGTGTCTGACTTTTCCCGGCGATCTTCCTTCCTCTTGGGCTGCTACGATCTTGCTACGGGTTTATCTTGAATATTCTATAATTTCCAGTATCTAATTTATTGAATATTAATAAGAGTGTCTTCATTGAAACCCTTTTAATTCGATCAGAAAACGTATGATGTTTAAATATGGAAAAATGCGGGAGGGAAAGAGTGCTGGGAGGATCGATTTCTAAAACGCTTTTATTTTCAACTTTTTCTCTGAAGAATTTGTCGAAAGTCAGGCCTCGAAGGTCCAATGATGTCGTGAAAGTGCTCTAGCCGAGAGTGTTGTGTGGTCGACGTCGTCGTTACGCTCTCGGGCGTGTAGGCAGCTCGCCGAGGAGAGAATATCTCTCCTCGGCGAGTTGCGAGAGAGCGATCTTGTCACCGGCACAAAATGTCCGCTTGAAACGTGCTGCGAAGTCTACCAAAGCCACGTTTCTCTCTTCTTTTCAGATTGCCTGTCACTCTTCACTCGTATTTATTTTTATATGTTTGCGCTCCGCACATTCTGTTTCCAATATGAGTCAGAAAGCTTATCCATTCGGATGCACCGGGAAATCTCACTCGTGAATTTCAAATGTCATTTAATTGGGAACCGGTTTGTAAATTTCGACAATTTTATATTGTAAGCTGCATTGGAACGTGTTAGTTAGCAATTCTTTGCGCGGAAACGGTGCGCGATAACATTGTAGCGATATGCAATGGTGGGTTTGGCTCGGTGTCCGAACACGCTGAAAGATAGAGGGAGATGGAGTGACGGAAGAGAGTGAGAGTGAGAGTGAGGGGAATAGAGGAAGAGAGAAAGATGGATCGTTGCTTGTTAAACGGGCGACATTGTTATCCGTGGCTGGTGACTCGCTTGAACTTGCGATGACCCTCTGCCGGCCTCGCTTCACTTGGCAGTTTTTGCGTATTTATATTTTTTTCTCCCCCCCCCCTCCCTCCCGCACCGTCACGCATCGCAATGCAATCGAAGACCGCCTCTACTCGATCAGAACCGTATAATATCGTTTGACGATAGCCCCTTTATTTTTCTACCCTTTGAAAAACTTGTCTCGCATGTTTACACCTACCCAGTTGGCCCCGCTCAGCGAAAGGACGCTTTGCGCCACAGTTTTTCCTCCCTTTTTTCCAACTTGTCAGATGAGAGCCTCTGTTTTTCATGGGGCAATATGTGTGCTGGTCACACGAGTATATCTGGTCAGTGTTGGATACTGTAGTAACAAATGGCTCCTCATTGTTTTGACTAAGTGCCTTTCAATTTGTAGCTCGTAACGTATTACATTGTAAAATTATAATGTGAACATGTATATCAGTCGAGATGGAAGATTACAAGTAGTTCGAAGTGGAGAATTGAGATATATTGAGGTGTAACGGGAGGATATTACATTCATCTCCGTGTTTGCTCCTCCATCTGGTTTATCTCTCGCTCTTACATAAGGAACGTGAACTTTCCCGGACTTCCAGGTCTGTTAAAATCGAGAGAAACTCGATACATCGGCACATTGTACTGGAGCTCTAATATAAGTGGCCTGTTTTGACGTTGCCTCGCAGTTTTTCCGATAAACGAGGTGTTTACGTAACGCAGGCTGACTGTAAGTCACATTTGGTATACAGGCGCGCTTATTGTTCATAGGAGGACGAGGCTATCAGAACCACTTACTGCTTGGTGGATCATAATCTCAATATTTTTGACTTCGTAACAGCAAGGTCTCGGGGACGAAGCGGAAAATATGGATTATCGTGAGCGAGTCTGTTATATGCGGCTCGTTTCGCATGTAATGACTTTCGGTATTATTCCTGCGGCTGACCCGGTTTCGCCACATTTCCGTCATCGGGCATTAAACGTATCCTGCCTTCCTAATTCGTGACTGAAAGTGAATGAATGGGGAGAACGTGCCCAACAGCTTGCCGAACTTCATTCCCAGCCAATCAAGATAATATTAAAGCAATATTTTTCAGAATTATAATCATAGCTTGCAGTCTTGTAGTTTTTTCTCAAAGTATTCTATTTTTGAAGTTCCAAATCTTGTGGCTGGAAGTACGGGAAGTTCTTCCCGTTTGGAAAGCTGGCCAGACACTTTCCAAAATAAGCCCGCCCCCTTCGTACTTCCGTGAAACTTCAACCCCTCGTTAACTCCTGGAATCTTTACGCGCCGAACTTCTTTGAACCTCTTCCCCTCAGCATATATTCCATTGGGAATCGGCTGATGTTTTGAAAACATCCGGCCTGAGGTAGAACCTTCGGGCTCTCCTCCTTAAGGTGGGTATACATCTGCCGAAGCGAGCACGAGCGCGAACGTTCGACGAATGTTTGACGGTCCAAAGTTTTCTTCAGCGGAACACTAGAAAAGGTCCTATGGATCGTCTATGGATCCTCCGGCGAACTCACGGCGAATGCCTTAACACACGAAACCTTCTAGGTCCCTTAACGCATAGGTCCTTGAAGAGGGTCATCTAGCTTTCAACAATGCTACCGGGCAGCCAAACACGACCGCTTGAGAAAAGAGTAGGGGAAGAGAAGTGTTTCGAGGCAGTGTCGGGTGTCGGGTGTAGCAGAATAGATAGAGGGGCCACAAAGCCAGCTGTAGGTGTGGACTTCAATTTAGTTATAAATTCGATTAATGCGCGATCCGGATGATCGGTTCGCTGGTGGAAACGGTAGGTCATACTTCGGAAGACTGCTGGGCGCAATGGGGGGTGGGGGAGTCTGGCCTGCATGGCCTCTCTTCTTTCTCTATGCTATAAATATGTTATAAATGGAACAATGTACGGTTTTCACGCATCAGGTGGAAATTATAGTACAAAATGACCGTGTTCAGGATAAGAATATGTCAACTAGTCTGCGGATTCTCCTTGGTGCTCGGGGCAGGATCCGACTTCAGTGGATCGGCGGCGAACCTATCCCGAACCTCTTGAGAAAATGCTAATGTGATTGTTCGTGCGCGGCTCGCCAAGTGTATACCGGCGTTCGGCGCTTATGGTGGGCCGAACGCACTCGAAAACTGTTTTGAAAACCGTGCCCATGTGCCGCTTTCTATTGTCTAGCGTTCGTGCTCGTGCTCGCTTCGGCAGATGTATACCCACCTTTATACGTATATTTCAGGATACGTGAGATGGTGTAATGTTACACGAGATTTACAATATTCTCGGCCTCAGTTAGAGGAAATGAAGGCTTGGAATAATTACTCGTTTATGTTTCGAATTTCCTTTGGTAATAATCCGAGTTTGAACTGTCGATTGGATAGCTTGTAACTTTTCCTCCTATCGCCATACGAAATCTAGTGTTCCGCTGTCGGACTTCCTGAATGCGACTGCTGCCGAATGAAAATCACGTAAAGCTTCATAAAGCACGCGTGTTTCTATGGTTTCCGGTGTAGAGCGGAGGTCAATGGATGGGACACTAGAGCCACTCGTCATTTCCCGGCGTCTTGTTATTCAGTCAGTATAGTCCGTCTGCCGAGCACGGCTCATCAGGTATTCTGGGACAATTACCAAGTACAACAAGCTACACAACGTTCTACATATCGGCGACCCCTTGGAAAAAGCATTCCTTTTACTTTGTCATGGTCTTTTAATACATCTTCTTTAATAATACCTATTCAATTCGACTTGGTATATTTTAATTTTGAAGTAGTTCATTCAGACTGCTATTTTTTTTTATTAAATCGTGATTACTGATTGGCCAATACGTTTCGTGCTTGGTTGAATGAAATCCCCATTCATTTATGAGTATGTAGAAGGCCGATTAACCGATTTCAGAGTAGAGGCGAAGGTAGAGCGGCGCAGCATTGCTGCGCTCGACGCTTGTGAGGCAATTATTCCGTATTATCGAGTGGAACCAGAATCCAAGTGGAGTCTCGATTGTCACGGCGGGAAACAGCCGATGTGGACTGTTGTACACAAGGATCGCCTTTTACCGTGCTCTTCGTTTAAGATGGCCTTTCTTTCTCTCTCGCACGCACACACACCTCTCAGGTTGAGAAGAGCGGCGGCGGCGGCGGCGGCGGCGGCAGTGGCTCTCGTAACTTTCCTCGGCAATTTCTCCTCGGCGATTTCGAAACTCGTCCAATGGCGCGCGCGGCCTTTCGACTTTCGTTGTCGATGGGCTTCTTCCTTGGCGCCGCTCGACGCCCCGGGCCAATTCCAACTTTTATTTCAACCAGCCAACATCAGGAATCTCGCGCGATGCGTAACAATGACGTTCAACTTCAAAAATAATGCCACTAAAACGACGCCTGCCAGTCTCGATTTCTCTCGATTTAGTTCCAGATTCAGTAAATGCTTTTCTCACTTCCTGCATCCATAATGTCGCCAAGGTTGTTATCGATTTTCCATTTCGCTTATCATCGATCGTTCTTATAACCCCTTTATTTATCGCTGGCACATTTTTATTGTGCAGTCGTGTGCAGTTAGTCGCTCGAGGTTGCTTCGTAAATAGTTGAGTCAGAATTGCGCATATCGCTGCTGCCTGGCATTTGAATATGTAGTACTGGTAAAGGAAAAATGAGAGGACATATCTCTGTAACCCCTATCTCGTTATTATTCACAACCACTTTTTAAATTCTTTATTATTCTTCCCAAAAAAATTCCATATAATTAAATTGTTCCTAAATATTTTCTTCGAGAGAATAAAGTTACAAAGTAGCCACGAATCTCAAAGTTGTATAAGACTGAAGGGAAGGCTCTCGGGCAGAGCTCGGCGTAGCTCAGCGTCTCTGTCGGGTAAGCTCGTTGCCGTGATTTTTCTGAAAGTGGAAACCTCGCCCCACGAGAGATCGCTCGAGCTCGAGCTCGGGAACGTGTTCGGGCTGGCGGTGTGCAGTAGGTGGTGGTGTGTACGCATAGGCAGAGGTGAGCGAGCGCGTCGCCTTACTGCAGCAACAAAAAGCGGTTCGGTAAATGCAAGCCGGCAACGAACGAACGAACGAACGAACGAACGTACGAACGAAGGAACGGGCGAACGGGCGAACGGGCGAGCGAGTGAGCACGGAGGAACCTGTTGCATCGGGCGGTTCGATGCTGGCGCAGAGAAGGATCGCCAAGGAAAGGTACGCGTGAGCAAGAGAGACGCACTGAACGGGGCGAGAGTGACTGCAACGGAAATACCCATGCGTACATTATGCCAGTGCGCGAGTGTGCGTGCGTGCGTGCGTTCGTGCCCGCGCGCGCTGTGGAGGGAAGAGGGTGCTGGACCGAGGAGAGCGAGCGAGAGGAAGAAAGGGAGAGCAGTGGCACTCTCTTTGTGCCGGCGGAGCCAAGCCCAGAACCGTAGTGCGCCGCGCTGCACACTGCAATGCACTCTGCGGACACCGGTCATCCAAGTTACCTCCGCCTCTCTCTCTCTCCTTCTATCTCTCGCGCTTTCTGGATGCCTGCCTCTGCCTCTGCTTCTCCTCCTGCTACCTTTTATGGTAACCCAGCCGAATTTCCCTTATTCCTGAAAAGAAGCCTGCCGCACAAAAGAAGGTGCGACTGGAATGGGGATGATCCCTCAGCCCCGGCAGAGCCTCTCTTTCTCTCCCTAACTCTCTTGACACCTTGCGCACCTTGCTACTCATCCTCCCGAGGGCGAAATTACTCGCCACTCCGGCGATTTCCGGTATGTTCGACTGCCTTTCCCTGTCGCTAATTGCTAGCAGTGATGTTCAAATATTAGATCGAAATTTCCCCCGTTTGTCAGTTCTAGCTGACTGCTAGTTGGCTCTAATTTGAATGAACAATGGCCGGGTGTGCCTTGCAACGTTTTATTTTAAAACAACATGGATTATCGTAGTGCCGAGCGAGCGAGTCAGTAGTACTTTTAGCCGTTTTCACCTCGCGTCCGTTTGAAGTTCCAACCGGTTGCTTTTGGGGCAAAGTGCGGGAATCAAGCGAACTGTAACAGTAACCGTAGGAGCCGGCGATATTCTAGCTACCGGAACATTAGGGTGTATTTTTTTCACGCTTGCGGGATTCTGACAGACGAATTTCTCATATTCGTGAAAGCAGCTCATCAGACAGTCTAAATACTGTCAAAGTAGGACTTGTTTTCTGTTGGTTTGGTTTCGAATTTTCAAAATAGAATTTTAAGTGGAAATCTTTGAGGCGTAAATGGCTTACACCGATTGGGTTTCTCCATCAATGTCAACCGCCGGTAGCGGCGACGTTTTTGTTCACTTATCGGGCAGATTTCGCCGTGCACACTTTGTGGTCTTCGCCGTAACCGCTCGAAAATCTCTCGACGTCTTCTTTAGGAGAAAAAGAGAGAGGTGGCAGGCATCCACACACCCGAAAAGGCTTGAAGGAAGACATACAATTTCCTCGCAAGAACCTCGCTCGGTTTACCATCGCATAACACGATTCCCAACGATTCAACGAAACGATTCCTTTCAACAAAACCCCCGATATAGAAAGCATTTAATTATCACTTATTTATCCCCAAGATATTTTTTGAATTCGGACATTCTGGCGGTTCAGAAAAGTGCCACTTTCGACTGTCAGACAAATCCATCACGTGTCAGTCATCTCCAATTTCGAATCAAGCTGACCCACGAATCCCAGCCATAGAGAATCATACAAACGATTCTAGAGATGATTCTCAGCCTCCGAATTCCGGGATTGAATCGGCCGGTGGAGCAAGCTTCGAGCACGTTGTTCGACACGACATTAGAGGGTGCATTCTTCGCGCTAAAAGTACCGTACAGCCGGTGCTGAAAAATCAGTCCGGTTCACAGTGGCGTGTCCCTCTCGGCTGCCTGCTCTGCTCTCCTCTTCTCTCTTTTTTTTCCATGAGGCGTCGATATTCGGGTCTTCGTCCGGGACTAAAGAGTAGTCGGGAGGCGGCGCGGCGGCATCGTCGGCTCGTTCCCATATTTCTGAAAAGAAACTGGATACACAAAGAGTAGCGAGCCCCGGCGCGGCGGAGAGTGGGGTCGAGCGGGGGCCCACTGTTCTCTGGTGCACCTTGCTTCTCCGACATATAGCAGGCCGTCTTTCTCGCTTTTTCACGTGATCTCGAACATGCCGGGCTAAAGGCTCGCTGGCTGGCTCGCTGGCTGGCTGGCTCACGGGCGAGAAAGCGAGAGTGGTAGCCAGCCGCTCGCAGAAATACGTGTAACTCGTGTTGATGAGTATGTGTGATGCCCATCTTCCTCTTGTCCCATCTTCCCCTCCCTTCCTCGGAGATCCTCGCCATCTTTCTACCTTCTTCTCTCGACTTCCACTTTCACGCTTGATTTCCTCGCGTATCTGCGACGACGCCTTTCCAATCAAAAACCCGTAGACTTTCCATCACTCGGGGCCACATCATTGGCGATCCTCTGCGTCATTGAGATGGGTCGAGAGCGGCCCTTCCTTGAATCCAGCCACGTGATTTTAGTGGGCAAAGTTTCGGCAGGATATAATGATTATATAATGGCAGCCAGGTGGAGAGCCGAGATGCCTGATGGAAGCCGTGGTATTCGCCGAAGTAGAACGATCCTTTATGGGCTCGGGTGTAGGGATCGGTTCCTCATCAGATATTCCACTGATCTAACTCTCTCTCTCTCCTTCTCTCTATCTCTCTCCTCAGCCGTCGGCTCACGCATTCTAGTTGCCGTGATTGATTCTACCTTCTATCGAGATTTCGAGTAGAAAGTCTTGTAGTTTTGATACGCCGATTTCATTTCGTGTTGCTCTGTTTCTCAGAATTTTGATCGTGAAAGTCGTACTTGCACTGCTTCGAACCACAGCGCTATTTCTGTTGGAGCGTTTCTTAACGTGCGAGAAAATTGTTGGAGGTTCGTTGCAGTAAGAAACTTTAATGGAAGCCGAGAAAAGAAGGTGCAGCAAGAGCAAGCCATTCACTGGCGTGGCGTGGCGCAGCGCGGCGCGGTGGCGAGGAAAGTCTCGTGGACAGTGATACAGAGAGAGGTCTGGAGGAAAGGTGCGCGTCGATCGAGCGTGCAATTGTTGCATTACTGGGCAGAGAGCCGCACTCAGCATATGAATGAAGCTTAGGAAGGCGTGCGCGGGCGTGCAGCATACGCGGGGACATAGAGTATTCCGAGTGTAGGGGCTCATTGCTTAGAACTCACTCGATATTCAACTCGAGTCCATACGCGCTCGGAATGCCGCGCTCTTTTTATCTGCTTTTAATCGTTCACGATATTCACGCCTCCCCTGAATTCCCAATTAATTCGAGTGCCTCACCATTCGACAAGTTTCCATGAAATACTATAATACGAAAATCCTTCAACTGGCCATGGTCATTTTTTGACGGCCAGTTAATCCTTTGTTTCCAGTGGAGTGAGACTTGGAATTTTCTACTTTTTCAAGTAAAGCCAATCCGTCTTACGGGGGCCAGAATTTCTGCTCCGGTGAATCCGCTAGTTGCATTAGGCAAATCAAGTTGGCGTCTGTTATTATCTTTTCAGCGGTGTTGTGGCCTTCCGGTGCAATTGGTCGTCGTGCGCCTTGATTACCGGCTCAGTAGTTTTACCTTATTATGCGTATCCAGGTCGTCAGTCGCTCTTCGGCCTTTCTTCCGTGCTCGGCTCCCATTGTTCGCTTTATCAGCGTGGGCAATTTTCCAGCGAGGAGTTAATATTACCGGCACGAAGGAAAGCGTTTACCATTTAATTATAATCCTCCTCATTGACTTCCTAATTTGTCATAGTTTCGCACTTGCCACTAATAATGAATAGCAAAGCCGATTTCCTAAACGCATATGCACATTAAAATGTACAAGGCTCTCAGAATTTTCTTTCCCGCTCCACAGACTTCTTTTGTGCCTGCTCGCGCGGCCTCTGATAAATATTTATAGTCAAGTTCCCAACATTACTCTGGCACTTAACGAAGCGTGTATACGTATTAGGAAGTACAGTCTTGATACTAATCAGAATTAGTAGGAGAGTGGGACACTTGACATCGAATTCAAGCGAGTCAGCACTCAATGCTGCTGGCAGATTCTTTCAGAGAAGCGCAGTCCTCTTCCGTGAAGGCGTGCTCTCATGCCAATTCAGGGAAAATCCCCCATGCAATAATTACGGCCGAACAACAAAGGTGTGTGTTCTCGGCGGTAGGAGAAAAGCCACTCGAATCTCAGAATACCAAGCAGCGGAGGGCTGCTGCTTGTATGGAGAGTAGTGTGCGCGGTCCAGTCATTCGAGAGGCTGTTTTCCATGGAAAAGGGGTGCCGGTGAAAAGTAGCCACTCGTCGGAACGGGCTGCCGCGCTCTGCGCACAGGAGACAAAGCACAAACCGGACCGCCGATATGTGCGCGAAAACGAACATGTGGCCAACACTTGCTTCCTCTCCGCGCGCCAGAAACACGTGCTCGCTTACGCACGGAAATGTCCCCCCTCGAATCATCCGCCGCCTTTTTCGTCCTCGCTCTCCAACATTTTCCTGGAACAGTTCCATGCTGCGAAAACACTCCCTCTTTTATTCGCCATCGGAAACAAGGTGAATTGATAAAGCGATCATTATAATTCTCTTCTCTTTTGACACGATCTTTAAATAATCCAATCAGTGACTTACCCTCTATCGACGATTAATAATGCCGGCAAGACTACTCGCTCCAGAATGCTTCAATTATATTTCAATATGTTAAACGTTACTTTGAACTCTTTTTTAAGCTCCGTCATCAGACCCGCATGTGAGATTGAAATGCAGTCTGCTTTAATGCAGCACCTGTTGCTCCTCCTGTATAAACGGCTTATAACGAGTGACCTTTAATCGGAAACACCTTGAACAGAAACACGCGAAGCAGTCCTTCTCCCCCGTTCACCTTTCCGTGACACTGGCTAGAAACGGAATGACAATTTTAACGAATTCAGCAGACCAGTGATTCAGTACGATCGATATTCATGGGACGCGGAGTTCAATGGAGGTTGGAGAGGAGCGATCAAAAGTGAATTCCAGTCATAAAGCATGGCCTCTTTAAGCCAGTAACCATTCCTTCAGTTGGTTGAATCATGTTGTACTCTTAGTCATCGTCGAGCTTCACGTTCTTATGCACACGCACGAAGCCAGTGCGGAGAGCGGCTCGAAGGAAAAACCGTGCAACGAAAGGGGCGACACGCTCTTCTGCGCCGGAAAGCGAAACGTCCGTCCGTTGGGCTCTCCTTTCTTCCAGTCGCTTTTGTTCAGCGACTTACCAAGCCGGGTTCCGGTTTCCAGAGCAACGCTCGCTCCTTTCTCAATCGCTGCTGATCGATCTCGCCTGATAAATCGGCCTTAGCCGGCCAAATCGATCGGCCGCCGCTATCGATGACCATTAGCCCCTTCGCACTCGACTTTCGTCCGCCGCGACGCCTCTTAATCTTCCATGTTGACGTTTTTACCCCTCGCCCCTCCCTCTCCCAATTCACCCGATTATATCTCCCTGTCCACACTCAATTTCGCCCATTCCTTTCCCCTTATTCCGCCGCTCTACATACTTTTCCTCGGCCCTATTTATTTATTTTAATGTCTGTTCAAATGAGACAGGATTTTTTCTCTTTTCCGTTGTGCGAATTTTATTCGCGACATTATTCTTGGCTGCGGGATTCCACGGAGACGATCGATTGCAGTAATATCGCATTAAAGTGATCCATCACTGATCCGGCAACTGCGTCAAACGGGGACTCGCCCGCAAAAAGTGTCGAGCCTGTCGATAAACAGAGAAAAATGTCGATGCTATCGGAATGTTTCTGCGAAAGAGTATACCAGTTTCCTCGCTCTCGGTGTAATTGCCAGCTAGCGGAGGATCTCTGTAATACGTCCAATTTGTATTCACTTAAGCTTGCTATTATCAGTATTGCATACGCCACACAGCTGTTCTATCATCCCAACAAGTGTTACCTAATTCCAGTGGGAAATGCAAATTCCCTCGGTAATACTGTAAGATTGATTTTTTATTCGTTTTAATGCAAAGAATGAAGAGCGAGTGGGTTTTTAGGAAAACCTGGCGGGAAAACTTGTGCAATACAGGCAGGAACGCGATCGTTTCGTGATAGCTCGAGATACGTGCAAGCCTGCAACGAGAAGTGTATACACGCCACTTGTCATAAACACTTCGTAGAGGTCAATTCTGACGGAGTCCTCGTTACAGAAAGTGCTGTGTGAGTCTTTCGAGTTATATTATCGGGTCAACTTGGGTTCACGGGCCTTTTCCACTTGTAAATGCAAACTTTACTTCTCTACTATGCATTTTGCGCGACTATGCCATTGTCCAGCTCCATAGATTACAAACGTTCTTGCGTTTTACATTGTAGCGACAGTCTATTTTCACCTGATTAGCATTACGGGTTTCTTTATCATTGACTTGGAAGTCTGAATGGAGGAGCTGCGATAACAGGGGATTAGCCCTCCCTGTTAGTCGATCTTTCTAGCAATCGTTAACTGATATCGCGCTTGAATTATATCGCACCTCGATTGTGCCGACTATTTTTATAGTTTTCATGATAAGAAGCGGGTTGAGAACAGTGCCTACAAGTTGCTCAATCATTCCCTCTTAATCGTTCCTCTTAAAAAAGTTTCGATTTTTCAAAGGTTCTGGGACCGGGACGAACGCTTGATTTTTCGATTGCTCGTGTCTCAAAACGGATAAAAAACATAAATGTTGTGGGGGAAATGCCGGATTTCGACCTAAAACACATGGAAAACCGATCTTGAATATTTGATTTCAACGGTTTTTCATATGTTTTCATCACTTCCCGACCTTTCCCGGGGCTGAAACTTGGTGGGGAATGTTTTCTTGCATCGAGGAAGAAGTAGTAAAAATTCCAGAGCCCTAGCTCAAAATTCATTTTTTCGCAAATTTTTTAAGGCATACCCCTTCAAAAATTTTCGATTTTTCGAAGGTTCTGGGACCGGGACGAACGCTTGATTTTTCGATTCCTCGTGTCTCAAAACGGAAAAAAAACATAAATGTTGTGGGGGAAATGCCGGAATTCTACCTAAAATACGTGGAAAACCGATCTTGAATATTCGATTTCAACGGTTTTTCATATGTTTTCATCACTTCCCGACCTTTCCCGGGGCTGAAATTTGGTAGAAAGTGTTTTTTTGCATCGAGGAAGAAGTAGAAAAAATTCCAGGCCCCTAGCTCAAAATTCATTTTTTCGCAAATTTTTTAAGGCATACCCCTTCAAAAATTTTCGATTTTTCGAAGGTTCTGGGACCGGGACGAACGCTTGATTTTTCGATTCCTCGTGTCTCAAAACGGATAAAAAACATAAATGTTGTGGGGGAAATGCCGGAATTCGACCTAAAACACATGGAAAACCGATCTTGAATATTTGATTTCAACGGTTTTTCATATGTTTTCATCACTTCCCGACCTTTCCCGGGGCTGAAACTTGGTGGGGAATGTTTTCTTGCATCGAGGAAGAAGTAGAAAAAATTCCAGAGCCCTAGCTCAAAATTCATTTTTTCGCAAATTTTTTAAGGCATACCCCTTCAAAAATTTTCGATTTTTCGAAGGTTCTGGGACCGGGACGAACGCTTGATTTTTCGATTCCTCGTGTCTCAAAACGGATAAAAAACATAAATGTTGTGGGGGAAATGCCGGAATTCGACCTAAAACACATGGAAAACCGATCTTGAATATTTGATTTCAACGGTTTTTCATATGTTTTCATCACTTCCCGACCTTTCCCGGGGCTGAAACTTGGTGGGGAATGTTTTCTTGCATCGAGGAAGAAGTAGAAAAAATTCCAGAGCCCTAGCTCAAAATTCATTTTTTCGCAAATTTTTTAAGGCATACCCCTTCAAAAATTTTCGATTTTTCGAAGGTTCTGGGACGGGAACGAACGCTTGATTTTTCGATTCCTCGTGTCTCAAAACGGATAAAAAACATAAATGTTGTGGGGGAAATGCCGGAATTCGACCTAAAACACATGGAAAACCGATCTGGAATATTTGATTTCAACGGTTTTTCATATGTTTTCATCACTTCCCGACCTTTTCCGGGGCTGAAATTTGGTGGAGAGTGTTTTTTTGCATCGAGGAAGAAGTAGTAAAAATTCCAGAGCCCTAGCTCAAAATTCATTTTTTCGCAAATTTCCTAACACTTGTTTCATGCAACGGTTGACTTTTGGATGGTGCAGTACTTATAGAACTACCTTAAGGGAAGATTGACAAAAAGATAATATCCTCCCCAGGCATATCTCTGACATGAAAATTGTCATTTACCAATATCCTCGAGCAATCATCATCTTGGCTGAAGTGTTTCGTCCACCCCATCTCAGAACTCTGGCCGTAAAATCAGCCATGCAATCACGCACCTCGCCATTATTCCATTATATAATTTAGAGTGCAGATGTTGGCTGAGTTGCTTTGTTCCCCGCTGAGAGGACTCTAGATTGGTAACGATTTCGATTGGAGCGCGGTTTCTGGGCAGAAAGGAAGGAAGGACAGGACGATGGTGAATCGAGGGTGGGGAGGAGGGGCTGCTGTGGTGGCAGGGCAGCTGGCAATCGGGTTGAATATCTAAGATACGTGAGTCGCGTCCGGATCGCTCCTAAGAGCGGACAAGCGGCCAATTAGGGTAATTAGGGGGCCGCTGATTACGTAAGAATCAGTGCGTGAAGCGCCGTTCCATTCCATTCAACTGGCGCCTGAGAGAACACGCTCGTTTTCTCCGCTCTTGACTTGTACTCTTCGAACAGAGAAGGAAGAAAGAGAGGGAGGGAACACACAGCGTGTAGTTTTCTTCTCGTTTCTGCGCACCTCACTTTCACCTCTGACCCTCTTCGATCACCAGGCTATCGTGAATTCCATCGGCAATTCTTCAGTTTCACTTCATACACGCCTATTCCGTAACATTACAGCTTCACTAATTAAGATCACTTGCAGAAAAAGCTGACATTATTGGGATACCAATAGGAGGAGTGGCAAATGTGCCCAGTCCTTTTATAAACTTAATAGCCGTAATGACAACGGCATTTCTTTTGCTCCGCCTTAACATAGAAAAGCGTGACAAGTAGCACTCGCTTGGCATTGTTTCGCCGGCGATAAGAATGTGTGTCATTCGTAAAAATAATCGGCTCGTTTCTCTGTTGCGCCATTTATGAATCATTCGACACGAATTGCGCGCCACAGGTTTCTACCAGAAAGCAACACTTCCCTCCAATCATTTCTCTCCAATTAAGCGACAGATTTTCCAGTATATTACAGTATACTTAGTATACTTATCTATTGAAATGGTGCCGCTTCTCCATTCGGCCGCTTGTCACATTGTACTCAATCGACAGTGAATCGAAGAATGCGCGCGTGTCCCTCTGATGAGGTCTCTTGTGCAATCAGTGGATGTAATTGATTTCGAAACAATGAACGTCGCGTCTTGTATCTCACTGGGATTGCTTCGGAATTTCCATGTTCTTACCTGAGATATTGAATGCAATCCAATCAACACAAGTATTGCTTGGTCTTTGTTATCTATTCCACCAGATTTTCCTGTCTCACTTGATTCGAAACTTGTTTTAAGGACAGTGTAGGAGGTGTGTTCGAAAATAGCATCGCGGAGACGTGTTCCCACGCGCGCCGCCGTCCGATAAATAAAAGTTGCGGGGTCCGCTCAGGGTCGAGCAATTAATTCAAGTATATAATTCAATACACCATTAATTCAATCAAAGTACAAGTACATCCGCCTTAAATACTATAAATCACGTCATTCAGACGGGGCACATTCACCGGCAACGGCAAGTGCACTCGCTCGCCGCATCCCCTCCTCTCCCTCGCCCCTCTCCCTCTCCCCTTCGAGCCGCTCCACGGCCCATCACGTCTCGCTCGCCAATCTAAACGGGAATGAATGAAGGGAGGAGCGTCTATTCTCGCCGTGACTTCGGGGAAACCAACCCCTTTCGTAGAACGCCACTTTGGTCTAACGACAAATCCGAGGACGAGGGCACCCCGATTCTGAGAGGGGGCACCAGTCATTCAAACGCTTGGAAACACCTTTTTGGAAGCGCAAATCTTAGTGTGATTCGTTGAATTGCCGCCGATGACTCGGACGTTTCAACTTTAAGCAGAACTTGACTCAAATCCGCAGTAAGAAGGAAGAACAGAGGTGAGCCTCTGAGTCATAGTATTACAGGAAACGTGTTTATCGAAATTGAAAGGTTACCAGTTAATTGCATCAGCATTAGCATCAGTTGCTCGCATTCTTATAGAATTAAAAGACGGGTACAACACAGTTGGAAGTGTGTAATAAGTTGGTCTTTATAATAGAATACTTTGATAGAAGTTTGACATTTATTTGTCATCAGTTAAAGTGGAAAGAGTGAGAGAGTGGACGTCAAAGATGACGCAAATCGAGTGGAGGTTCACGTTCGTGAAGGTATCCCTCGTTTCGAGGAGTCGGACGTGCGATTAGTGGATCTCGACTGACGCACTTGCACGCCGATTTGGAAAGTGTTGATAGGCTTGCGACGAAAACGAGTAAGACAACTTTCCTTGGCACAGCAAGAAGATTTACACGCTTAATCTGAGAGCAGCAGTGCCATCGCACTGGTTGCGCAGGTGTTCGTCAGCGGGACTGGAATTTTCCTAGTCTCTGCTGCGCGAACCGATCATTACACGCTTCGTTCGCCAGCTCTGACATTTTCTCATTAAGAGGCTCAGAAAAATGGTGGCGGGAACGCGTTGCTTGGTTACATGGTCCGGCGCGAAGTCATTTCACGTAGAAATTGAGGAGTGCAATAAATTTGCGTAAAAACTCGCGATGAAATAGTGTTCTACTCTACTGGCTTGGTAGTGAAGTAATTTCAGCCTCCGAATATCCTTGTAACATCTAGAAAGGAACAAACTTTTCCTCCTATCCAATAGGTATGGTATAAAGAGTTGCAACTACGTTTCTAATTAGATTTCAAAGCTTGTTTTTTTTACTGGTAGAGCAACGTCGAGTAATATACTGAATTGAAAGAAGACAGGGCCGATGGTATTGAGATGTGTTTCTGAATAACGTCCGGAGGGAGCGTACGTGGTCGATCGCATGTGCTGTTGGCCACCTCGCCGCGCGTTTCATGCTCATTAACGCGATATTACAGGAGCGCACGTGACGCATTGCTGGAGCGGGCGAGTTGATAGTCAGTGAAGTATACCATACTTAGGTAGGAAGGAAAGGATACGGAGTCGGTAGTAATTCATATGTGAGGATAGGTCTGGCAGTGTCGTGTTTCCACCGGGGATTTTTACCTATAAACGCCGCTATTAAGTTCACGCGTCCCGCTTGCGTTACGCCGATCTCAATAAATTGGCGTCTACCACATGCAAATGAATTCCTCTGCAATAAATGAGGAGAGGAAGCATCCCAATGCACCACTCGCGTGACCACCAATTACATATCAGTAAACGTGGAAATTTCCAGGCGTATTCGCAGTTGCGCACGTGCACCGTTCGGTACTTGTGTTGGCGGTTTAATTCGATAAGACATTTTCGAGCGGGTTCTCTCATCGATCTGTTATTATTCGGGATTAGTAAAGGCGAAAACAATTGCTTCTTAACAAAAACACTTGGCAAATGTTGAATGAAGCTTGAAGAAAGATAGGAGAGAGGTAGTAGAGTAGATTGGAATGTGAGTAGGTCGTGAGGATGGTTGGAAAGTGGCTTGGCGTCGTCTCGGTGGTCCTGGAAATGGAAAAGCGTAGATAAATCCTGGTTTTGGTAAAGTGGCAGGGTCTATGGTTTTACAATCGAGGAAGATCGGAGGTTTCCTTGGAGTATTCCCTAGCGTTTAACGGTTCCCTGGGGCCCCATTGTTTCGGGGGTTCGTTTCCTCGAGTATCCTTGTCCTTTCGTCCAGGTATCTCCACGTTCCATGAATTTTCTCCTTTTCATTGACCGTCGGGTCACGACTGGCCTCCCTTTGTCTTCCGGACTTTGTACCTGAAGCACATACCGTCAGTCCCGCCAGTCTCTCTTCATCCCCCATCGCACCAACATCGATTTCGCCAAGGAATATCTTGCTAATTAAGCGCGCGCCTCCCATTTCCCCCAGCCACTTTCAAAACAATGCCGAGGTCGTAGATGACAAAGCTTCTTCATGAATCTCGACTAATGGACTGCCCTTACTGAACGCCCCTTTAAGTCTCGCTTCACGCAACATTGGCAACATTGTACATCTCGATTATCAACTTGAATCATCCTCAACGAATAGTTTTCATTGACCTATTTCTATTGAGCAGAGTATCCGAGCAGTAAAACTCTCGATTACATATCACTTTATCGAACCACTACACGGTCTTGCAAGCTTATCTGCAACTGTAAAAATCCGCTTGCGTCTGTATTTACAAGACAAAGTGTTCCTCGTGCAGTCGGGTCACGAAAATAATACGCCAATTCTCAGTCGAGTTTGGTGTGTGGGCTTCGCGATAATAGAACGTTGCTCGCATTATCGCGAATGGACTGCAATGATAACAAATACTTCGTCATTGTATGCTCCAATCCAGATTTCTTGAATCATGAAAATTGGAATTCAAAATTCTGTTGATTATTAAGGATTATGATTTATCTGAACCATTAAAATTTATCGAGGAAGCAAATAAGTTATTATGGCATTTTTGCCTACATAAAAATGTGCACTTAAAGGAATTTTTTGATGACGCGATGTCAGTCATCTGTATCATTGGCGTAATCGTTGATCCGCGACACTCGAATGACGGAGTGTATCCTCGGCCGAGCGACACGATGAAAACGTCGAGAATCAACCGCAATCGTGGTCTTGGAGCGCGTTATCAAGTGGCAACGATGAGATTGCGAAAACACGAAGACGTCTTCTGCCATCTTGAGTTCGTCAGCGTGCTCGATAGCACGTGTTATCTCAAGCGATTGCTCTTTCAGCCTTTCAATTCGAACGCCATCAGTTTCGTCCAAGTTTCATCGATTTAACTGACTCCCACTTGTATTTTGAATACCTGCTCATCATTCACACTGGCCGGAATAATATTTGGCCGGAGTGTGCTTGCTACATCCGTTCTGTATTTGCTCGGCCTCCATTCCCGAGGAAAAGCAGCAATCGATTGACCAATTAATATATCAGAGACAAGAATGTAAATGGTAAAGATTGTATTTGGCATGACTTTGCAAGATGGTATATTCCATGACCTCTATGGAGCTTGTTGGACTCTGTCCGCTCTGACAAGTCATATCCGCGAGAGTTTCCGTTGTATTTCGTCCTGTATATCGGGTGGCAATGACTAAGTAGGATGGTAATTTTTGTTTCAGAACGCGGCCTCCGCGAAGGCGAAGGAGTCATCGTCGCCAACGTCAACAGGCGCCTCGGGGAACGGCGGGAACGGCGGAAACGGCGGTCACGCGCCTCTCCGTCGCAGTTACACATCCCTGATGACCACTCTGATCGAGCAGCACCGGAAGTTGGATCGCAGCGCGAGCGAGCCGACCTCCCGCTACAAGACCGAGCTCTGTCGTCCTTTCGAAGAAAGTGGCACCTGCAAGTACGGCGACAAGTGCCAGTTCGCACACGGTTACACCGAGCTGCGCAATCTGGCGCGCCACCCCAAATACAAGACCGAGCTTTGCCGCACTTTCCACACCATCGGCTTCTGCCCTTATGGCCCGCGTTGCCACTTCATTCACAATTTCGAGGAGGCGCGCATTCACAATCAGAAAGTGAGCGCCCAACTGGGTTCGACGCAACCGAACATCATGGGACTGAGTCCACTGTTGAGCGCGGCGGCAGCGGCCGCAACCGCAGCGGCTGTCGGTGGCGCAGGCTGCAATGGAACGACGGTAAATGCTGCGACGGCCAGTGTCAGTCTGCTGGAGCAAATCGCAGTCTCACCTCAACAGGTCGTGGCCGCAGCTGCAGCCGCAGCAACCCCCAGCCTAATGAGAGCGAACTCCCTCAGTTTGTGCACTAGCGGCGCCAATGCCTACAACCCACCACCCCTGCTCAGGACAAACTCGTTGAGTCTGGCGAGTAGCCAGCAGCATCATAGCCTGCAGCAACATCACCATCACCATCATCACCAGCAGAACGGCTCTGGAGCGGCCGTGAGCTCAGTGATCGGAGCAACCAGGCCGAAACCGCTGAATCTCAGCCCGACCTTCTCCCTTGGAAGCACAGGGGACTCGATCTCGCCATCCTCCAGCTTGAGCCAATCGCCCACCAACTCGATGGCCAGCTTCTTCAGCGATGACTGCAGCCAGCAAGCCTCCGTTGCCAGTCTACCCACCACGCCGTTCAGCTTCGGCCAGGATTTTGGTCTTCTCGCCACCAGGCAGAGTCCTAGTCCGAGAACAAACAGTGTGTGCAGCCCACTCGGATCCGACGATCTATCACCCAGGACGCCCTCGCCCCTCTCGCCCAGTGCGGAGTCGAGGCTGCCTGTATTCAACAGGATCAGCAGCACCCTTAGTGACTTCGAGAATCTTAAGATCTAAGGAATGCCAGTTCCTTGTTCTCTCTCGGGCCGCTTGGGGTAAGCTTGAAAGCCTGAAAGCCTGAAGGAGGCCCGGGCCGGGACATCGAGATATGTGGATCGTATGCATCGGGGAAGCGCAGTGCAGAGAAACACTCGCGCGGGACTTGACCGTAATGACGCGTATCCACTGAAAAGACAACTCTGTGAAAGGGAGGGGAAAGAGAGAGAGAGAGAGGGAGGGAGATGGAGTGAGGGAAAGAGGGAGAGAGAAAGTGAACGGACTCTCCCGCACATCTTCCGTTGGAGAAAAGGTTTTTTTTAATATTTGAGTTGCATTTCTTGCGCGCGTGGCGGCTGGATCATTGCTGCCCCCCTTTTTCCGTCGGCACTCTCGGCTTTTTATTTAAGCGTTTCTCCTTCTGTTCACCTTGGATGCCGCGGCATCATTCTTATTCTCGTTCTTGAACGATCGTCTCTTCTTGTTTTTTAATCCTATTACTCGTCGCACTATATTATTCTTATATTATTCTATTATAACTATTATTAATATTGTTAATAACGATATATATATATCGTAGCACACTACCATCGGTGGGCGGTCGCGATCGTCGTCGCGATGACGATCGCGACTAGAAATCAATCAATCTCTCGCTGGATTGCCAGGCGTCAGTCACTTCCCGATGACTTCGACCACCAGGGACGCACATACGTTCTCTTCTTGTCTTTTTAACTTTAGGTTAACACGCTCATTTAGCGGAGAAGGTCGAGAGATTATATCAGCCCGGATGTCTCGACCCGCTCTCGTGGGAATCTCGGCAATATTATTCAGCGCAACCGCGGCGGCCGCGCCATGCCGGGAAATGAGTGGGAGAGAGGCGGGAAGAGGGACATGCTCGTGTCGGGGAATCGGGGGGAGAGAGAGGGGTTCCGGCCCGAGTTTCTTTTAAAATCGCGACTCTCCTAGTGCGACTTCTTTGATCTCTCTTGGGCCGGAGATCCCGAACGCTCCTCCTCCTCCTCCTCCTAGAAACGATTCCTCGACCGAGCGCCCTCGCCGTTCCTTCATTCATCTTCTGGCAGAGCTAAGCCTTTAACAATCAATTGCCCACGGGAGAGCGAGAGCGCGCACCATTAGCAGTGCCGTACCATACAATCCGGGGCAGGTGAAACGTTGCAATATTCCAAAACACACTTAGCTACGCGTTACGTACGTTTCTGCGAGTTTCTTCGGATCCGTATTCGCGCCCATGGGAGGGAGGGAGGGAGGGAGGGGGGGGCCTGATGGGGAAAGTTGTCTCGAGAGTGAAAGGAGGCGCGCGCGCGCGCGCGAGCGCGTCACCGCGATGAGAGAGAACACGTTTGGAGAGGTTGCACGCGTCGCGCTGCGACGTGTGTTGCTTGCTCTCCGGTGGTTTTGGACCAGCAGGATGATGGACGATTGCTCATCGCGGCGAGAGAAAGAAAGAGTCCTTGGGAGGGATGGGGGGGATGAAAGAAAGAGGACGCCGAGGAGCCGGGCATATCTCTTTGACTGGCGATCCGGCGTCCTGGCGGTCAATGCGATCATACGCTTGGCGAATATGGCTTTTAAAAGGATTGAACTCCGATTGTCTTCCAATGTTAGCGCGAGTGAGCGCTCGAGTGTGTGGTGGCATGAATGCGGGGACACCAGTGTGAATCTGTTCTGTTCAAATGGGAGTAGTCGCGCTCGCAGGAGAGATGGAGATAAAGGATGAAAAGAAGGAGCGTGTGAGTGAATGAGTGGGTGAATGTGGCCGCGATGGTGAGAGCAAGGCGACGTGGCAATGAGCAAAAGGCAGATAATGAGGGAAAGTGGTGCGCGCACATTATGTGTCGGCTCTATCTGGCCGCGTGTGTATGCGAGAGAGTCTCTCGATGTGTGTATGTGAAGAGTACGCATGGGAAACGGATGTGCGAGACCGCCGCGCCTGCCTGCCTGCCAAGAGCGAGTGCTCGTGTTTAACGACGATAGCTAAGCATAGAGATACGTCTATATACATATACATAACATATATATACATATATATATAAATATATATATATCTATATAAATATAAATATATATTTTATATAACGGGGGAAACCAGCACGATTTCCTTCGCCTTAAAACCGAAGAGTGCCTCTTGAGATGAAATTTCGGCGTGACAGGGAGTACGAGAGAGAGAGGATGATAGTGCGCGTGTGGACGGCGTGAATGAGAAAGTTTCTATAGACCCCGGAGGATCAGAGACGGAACACGAGAGGCAGTAGTTCTCGAGGGGATAGAGCGGGTACGAATGGTCACCGATTTCGTGGTATATTTATATATATACACACACATACATTGTTCTTTCCCGTAAAAAAATGTGATATGTAACTATTGCAATGGAAATATTTACTATTATTAAAGAATATTCTATTATAGGGGGTGCGAGAGAGTGCGAGCGTGTGAATGGGCCAGGAGGGAAAGGGAGAAAGAGGGTCGGGAGAGCAGGAGGAAAGTGGATGGACCGAGCGAGAGTGAGTTGCATATGAAAATATGGGGTACCGAAGATGACTTTTAGTCGGGCGCGAGTTTTCCCAATTTTTATTCGCCCTACCATTGACTTGAACTCGCGATCGAGTTGGGGGTGGCGTTTGGACAGGTGCCCCAATCGTGTGGGTGGATGGGACGGGGTTTTACTTGCTCGGGAACCAATATTCTTGACGTGAAACGCTTCGATTTCCGCCGCCTCGAACTGAGGAAGACGGGGGGGAAGTTGGGGCAAGGGAGAGAGAGCGAAGCAGAGTGAAAGATTGAGAGAGAGCTTGGAAAGAAAGTGCCTAAATGACGTGGTTTTCGAGAATCGAATCGACATTTTGTATATATGCACACGTACGACAAAACACGGGACACATACACACCTACACACACAAACACAGAAACACGCTAAACGCACACTTCTTACACTAAGGGGAAAAACACGAGAAATGTTTTCGTTTAATTTATACTTGAAAGGAAGATGTTATAGATTTAGTTTATTATCTATTATTATATTATTCTAATTATTTTTATTATTAATAATTATTAATTATTAACTATTATTTTTATTATTATTATTATCATCGTATTCACACGGAACATATACAGTACAGGCTCCTCCGATTGAAAGAGTGGGAAACAGAGAGATAGAGAGAGTGTGCATGGGAGATAGAGAGATAGAATTCGAGCAGCATGCTGTCCATTATTTCAGTGTTCTTCTCCATTATTTATCCGATCGCGATCGTTTGCCTTTAGTTTCCTTCATCTTCTTGATTGACACGGTATGTCTCATCTTCTCTTCTTCCGAGTTCGTGCCTTCTTCTTTTCTCTCGTAGCTGATATAGATAGGTAGGAGGGTGGCTGGACCCGCGCGCCCGCCGGGTGGTGGCCGGTCGGTCGCTCGCTCGTCGACGATCGCGTCCTTTTCAACTCCGAGCTAAAGTCAATTAATCCTGTGTCTTATATATAAATATATAAAGTAATATTATCGCTGTTAATGGCTATATGTATACATACTATATACTACTACCCTATTATTAATAATTATTCTATACCGCTAGAAACCCCCGCGACCGCAACTATCGCGCGCGCCGACACTAGATAGCGCGCTGCTTTTCTAGCGTTCGCAGCGGACCATCATCGAAAAACATATCGCCCGTTTCTATTGTTCATTATCACCGGCGTTATTCGGCTCGCCGCCCGCAGCTCACCTTTCGACACGCGCAACCCTTCCTTCGCCCGCCACCTGCATTATTTAAGCGACTTATTTCACACTTCTGCTCTCGAAGCCCCTTTTGCCCTACCTACGCCAGTCCCGAGCAATCAATGCTCCGCTGCTCTGGCTGGCCTTTCAGCCTCGACAAACAGCCCAATTTAATACACACACATACACAGATACTCCTGGCTATCGTTTCTGCTATCTCAAAGTGCACGCCCATATTTATTCGGTGACAGGAATTGCACGAGGGGAGTAGTCTCCCTATCAGAGAAGAATATTTTGATAAAATGTACACTCGAAACCTTGACGGTCCCTGGCCGATCGGATTTTAAATTGCAGTTTCATTCTAACGTTGTGTATCGCTCGTGCATCGGGCGATCGGGTGTGTTGCTCGAACTCATGCGAGCCCGGAACCCTAGAAAGGGGGCAAGGTCGGCCGATGCAGGATTATAGAGACATTACAAGGTAGTTTTGGGCACGTGCGCTTTTAGAAATCGGATCCTTGACCAGCGAGAGGGGAAGGGAGATGGAGAGGCTTACTAAACGCCCACAGTCGGGTTTCGTAGTTCCACGAGGCGCTCGTCGATTAGAAACCGGCCTCTCTTCTCCGCGACGTGAGATCGGAAGCAGCTCGGGAGCACGATCTCTCGAGAAACTCTCGGGAGATGGCTGAATCCCCGGCAGCGTAGAAAGATATCGCAGGCTTACGAACGCCAGAGAGTGAAAGTCCGCGCGAGAGTTTCTTCTTCGTCGTGGTCTCGGGGCGAGGAAGAGCGGCGGAATGAGAGGAGAGCTGAAAGCGAGGACAGGTGACGAGGGGTGAGAGAGAGAAATGCACAGATACACACAGACACAGAGACACGGAATTCCGGTTGCTCGCCACGCTGACATAGCGCACACTCTTAATAATTCATAAGTCATCGGGGACTTGTATGAGAAATGGGTGGCAGGGCAGTTCGCCCCTCTCAGATTTCGGAAAATTCAGCTTGAACCCGTCCGGTAGCCACTGTTCGACATCCAGCTTCGTTTACGGTCTACCTTCGACTTTGTTCCTTTTCTCTTATACCAGGAGCAACTCAGTATATATACACACATATATACATATTATATTTGTCAGTGAGAAATTGTATAATTTAAGCTTGTTTATTTATTTGCACGCAGCTGACCTTTAGTGATTGTACACGAGACATTGATGGGAAGTTTTGCCAAAAATGGGATGCGCACTACTTGTTTGGAAGGTTTTTAGGGTGTGATAAGCTATGGGGGCACTCGATCGACGAGCTGGATGTTAAAGTTTGAGTTACGAATCTTCTTGATTTCTGGGCGAGTGGGTGGGCCGCGTGCCGGTTTCTCTTTGTTCCGGCATATGACATGCACAAACCAAGATCGCATAAAGATCGAGAGCAGAAGTAGCGAGGAGGACGTGTCGCGTGCAGAGTTGTCGCTCCTCGTCAGGGAGAAAGAAAGAGCTCTTTTCTACGAGTCGTTTTTTCGTAATTTCCCGGTGCACGCGTGTCGCGGGCAGCACCACCACCAGCAGCAGCAGCGGCAATCCACTTTGACGTTGACTAATGTGCCGTGCTCTGGCGGCTGCGAGGAGGAGAGTAAAAGGATGCTCTTTTAGCGATTGGCCACCCTAGTACGAGTTCGTGCACACCCCGCCGGACCCGTTGCTCCAAATATCAACTGGTTTTCTTGCTTTTTCCCTGGTCGCGTTTCCCCGTTCCTCTCGCCCGGGAAGCTATCGGGCTGCTGTTTAGTTGAGGCGCCTAAAGCAGGGGCCACTGCACGTTTCCTTATGTTTCGAGAGGCCACGCCACACACACTCACACACAGACAGACAGACACAGGCACGTGTGGCTGCCTCTCGCGCACTTTGCACTGTATCATATATTATACGAAATATCGAATCTATTTAATTTATTTATTCTAATGAGAAGCGCACCCGACGAAAACCCCGCTTCAGGTTGCCGAGAAATCTGATACTCGGGCGATCAAGGGATCGCCTTGGGATCAAAATTGTCGAATGCTTTTTAGTTTGGTTTAAGTCGATTTGGAGCAAAGGTCGGGCGGTCCAAAGCTCTGCCGATTGCCTTTCCCTCAATGATTGTTCAGTGCATGGATCGTTTTGCGCAGTGATCTCTCCGACTTGTCACGAACCTTCTCTCCTCGTGGAGTGCGCGTGCCTGGAAGAAGGCTTAGTGGTAGAAAGAGCCGCGCCGAAGAAAGGGGGCAACTGGGCCGCGACTTAGGGGCGCCGCGACGCCGCTCGTACCCTCCTGTTATAGACTTGACAACTCTATGCATATAAAAATAATAATTAATAATAAAATAATAATATACTTTACGTTACGTCTCTTTTTTAATTTAATATATTTATTTTTTCAATCAAGTATTTATATATTTATACAATATTTTATACTGCGTTCTTCAAACAGATTTACTTGAAGTATGTAATTGCGCGTTACAGAGTAATGTGACGAAGTCGATCTCTTGGCTCTCAGAGGAAACCCGACCGTTCTGACTCTTTCCAGACACCGACACAATTCTTTAGGCAGATATATATATATGTACCGTTTGTTCTTCCACCAATTGTCCTCCGATTACCTTGTTGGTTAAACTGTAACTCTTTGCTTTGCGCCGATCGATCGGACCTCCGCACTAGGCGGGCCCGATTATCTCCGCAGTCCGATTCGTTTCGTTCTAAGTTTCCTCCTCTACGATTGTATCAGCGACCCGTTGCTCGCTAGAATGAACACGTACATGTCTGTATGTACACAAGCAGCGCTAGCACCAGACGAGACGAAAGCGCGCGTGATGCGAAAAAATGCGTATACTTAATTTCTCCTTGTGATACTCGGCGGCCGACGCAGCGGAAGAGCCGAGAGCGATTTGCGCGAGAAATTACTTTGCTCTCCTGCATGAAAAGAGGGGGAGGAGTAGGGAGAAAGAATGAGCGAGCGAGCGAGCGAGCAGAGCAGAGCAGAGCAAAGCAGCAGGGAGAGAGGGCGACAAAGCGTACTAAAAGCGAGAAAGCGAGAGGAAGAGCAATAGCGAGCGCAATGGGAGCCAATTGATAGGCTGGCGGAAGTCGTTCGAGCCGGAACTCAGTGCCTTACGAAGTCGCGAAGATTGCCTCTCGGTCAAGAATCCGCCTCCACTAAAGTAATTTCCAATTCTATCACATTCTTTTTCTCACGCAAACGCGTGCCGCATTTCGGTTGACTTATAGTCTCAGTTCTCTTGGAAAACAACTATTTATGTAGTCAGTTCTCAGTCTCTGGATGTTTGCTTTTTTTCTATTTCGAACTGTCAATGGATTGGCGGATCGACAAGACTGTTGGCGATCGCGCGCACAATTTTGCCGATTATTTCTGGACGATCCTCAGCGTTTACGGGTTCGAACGACTTCGGTCTAATCCACAATGGGACCACAAAAGTGATAAATACACATAGTTTCGTTATTAGAGAAATGGTGAGTCTTAGATGAACGACAGAGAAATTCGCACAGCGGGACCAACCTCGTTCGCCGAGTGAGTAGGAGAACTGTGGTGAAAGAGAGAAAAGAGAGAAAAGAGAGAGGGAGGGAAAGAGAAAGAGTGTTCTTTCTCGCAATTTGTTGCACCCGGCGAATGTCTCGAGGATGATTTTTGGTTTGCTAGATTTTTTTTTTGTTGGTCGAGTGTTTGTCGCAGGCTCGCAACGCGAACGATGATGGCAGGCCGCTGTGTGAGCCACTTTTTGTTTCATTACCCTGCAAAATTCACTGGATCCATAGTTGACAGTTGCGAACGAAGACACACGCACAGAAACATATCCACACAGGCAGACCGAACTTGCAAGTCTCATGTACCAGGAAACAAAACAATGTAGTTTAATAAGTATTGCAAACAATACACTATCTATTTAATACATTTTATTATTACAAAATACTCGTGTGTATGATTTTCTTGTTGAACTCTTCCAATTGTCCATCCTTCTCCATTTGTTCCACAACTTAATAGTGTTAAGTTTGGTCGTAATTTATACAATAGTCGAGGGCATAATAATATTTATGGATCGTAAATAGAGGACGGTACAGAGTGGAGTTTATGTCCATTGTTTCCAGTTCTGGGAAGTCCTACTTCTTACCTGCTCGGTTCTGTGAGTCAGTCATAAAGCAACCTCCGTGCAAGACGCACGAGGCCAACTCCTCCATTATAGTATTTGAAGGAAACGTCATTGACGTACAGGAAATTGAACGTATCAGGAGTCAGTACACGCGTCATTCCTTTCCTTCCTAGTCTGGCCGTGGAAATGTCATTAACCAGGAAGTTAGTGAAAGTGTTATTCCTGTTAATACGATAAATTCTATTGAACAGGCTTCTCTGCGTTCTTCGCTCGATTGTTACAGATATTTACAAAACACGCGGACGAAAATAAATGTGGCGCACGATGTTCTAAAAAAAAAGTCCCGAGGTGCTTTTGTTGGATTACGCTTGCCCGAGATAAAATATACTTTCCGGAGCTTTCGATGAAAGCGCACATGTCGATTACATGGCAGCAAGGACGTTGTGATTTATTTTTTCGATGAGGAATATATACGCGCAATATAATCATCGATTATTATGCCATAAGAATATTTGGTACACATTGGAAATTTGGGGAATGGTCAATTTCAAATCGAGACGACGAAACACCTTGAAGATGTACGTTCTCGGAACGCTTTTTTTAAGACTTCCGTCCTCTTTCATGTCGTCCGCTCCTTATTAATAGACTGGGAGGCTGTTTCAGTCCCACAATTTACTTCTTGACGATGGACCAGCAGCGCACGTTCGGAAGTACGGGCTCTCGAATGTATTCTTGTATCCAAGAGTAGTCGAGTTCTTTCATAATTACAGCCGCTTTTAGGCACGTCACTTTTGGAAGCTCTCCGATGATATTTTCATTCAAGGCGATTGTAATTAACTCTCGGTTTCACCGCTTCTGCTTTCCGGCAGGCATTATTCACGCTCGGATCGACAAGTAATTGAGTTTCTGGTGTTAAAATATCAAAGGTGAAGCCGGGACTTGGGGAATGTCGGAACGGCACTAACTTGAAGGCACTATCATTAGTAGTAGTGGGGAAAAAGAGGGTGATCTTGTCGGCGATTCGCGTGGCATTTTTAATCGAGCGTGTGCTACGGTGATCCGTCAGAGTCCAAGCGCCCATTGAGGCCCGTGCTCGCTGAGATTGGCCAGCTCTCGTTTGCGATAAGATTGCGAGTGAAACGGAACTCGGGCTGCCTGGCTTTCTGCCCGATATCTCAGCTCTTTGTAATAAACTGCATCGCAAACCGCATTCCTCCTCGGGATTTTTCACTCCCCGGCGAAGCAGGCCACCAACAGCAACAGCACAACTAGCAGGAGCCTGAATACATGGCAGCAGCGGCCCCTGCCCAGTGCCTAGTGCCCACGCCACCTAGAAAACTCACCGTTCTTTTCAAGGCGACTACTTCCCGCCCCGCTATCCGCCTTGCTAATGCGGAAAAATGAATGACAACGGCTCCGGATAATGCAACAATGACGTTGACACATGATTTACGCGCTGCCGACTTGAATCGAGATATCGCACTCGAATTTAGGGCTCATTGTTTCGCTCATCAGATTCCCCTCCGCTTGAGAGCTTCCCCGGACGATCCTCGATTGCAAATCCGCTAAAATAACGTGCTGTCGCCATCATTGATAAGTTCATTCGTCATTGATGAAGGTATTATTTATTGGGCGGTTCGAGAACGTTAGTCCGCGTGGTGTGAGCGTGTTATCCTGTCAATGATTACAAGTAATAACGGGTTATCCTCAATGATATCGGGTCCTTTCTCACCGGCCCTGACCGTTCCGGTCTCGTTGTTCCTTCCAGTGACGATTATGCAGAAAGGAGCCTAATTCGAGACCCTATCACGCGATCGTACATATTTCCCGCCAAGGTTATCGCGCACCAGCCCATCGCCTGCCTCCCATACATATGCAGGAAGCTACTCACTCCTCAGTCCAATGCATGACGTGCATTATGCCACTATGTTACACTAGTAATCATTTCTGCTGCCATGAAAGTCTAAAGTTGAGTCTTTTTTCGAGTCTTATAAAGTTGCCCGAACGATTGTTGGAAAGACGCATGGGAGAACTCGGATTTAAATGTACTTCTTGGGAAGAAAGGAGTCATAATTGATATTGAAAGAGGGGCAAGCTAATCCCAGTCGAATCAAGGATAAGAAGGAGGAGGGGCGGAGTCCTCGAAAGGAGAAGATGCGCGCGAGACGAGTCACGTTC
This sequence comes from Ectemnius continuus, assembly GCA_910591665.1. Taxonomy (NCBI): domain Eukaryota; kingdom Metazoa; phylum Arthropoda; class Insecta; order Hymenoptera; family Crabronidae; genus Ectemnius; species Ectemnius continuus. The sequence goes on from OU342861.1 coordinate 15,202,726, forward strand.
TGCGGGTGCACTGGACACATCCGGTTGGAGAGAAACGTGGGCGAGAGAGACGTGGATGAGAGAGGCTAGAACGAATTGGAGTGCGGTAGATCTCTATTAGGGCCTCCTCCCGCGCATATGCCACTACCGTGCTTCACCTCTCCTAGCCATCGCCGGCCCAGCAGCTTTTCCTTCCTTCGCTTTATTACCATAAATGAATCCTTGACCCTTCGAGCACACCGCAGCCAACACACAGTAGTGCTTCGTGATCGCTCCGAGTAACTCGTCCACGATACCATCTTTCCTCATTCATATCTCAAGGAATACAACTATTTCCAAGACCACGCCTTGATGCATCCTACTTTTACCAGGAGAGTTTTGAAATTCAAGTGTGTTTCGAAATTAAAACCAATTAAAACTTGAATGAAAATATATCCAATTGACTGGAGAAAGGTGCTCGTTAGAGAGAACATTATCCAGAAGCGCAGTAAGATTAATATTGCGTGCGCGTTGAGTGTTGAAGTCGAACTTGATTGAATATGAGGCGGTGCGCACAAAGGTTCGTTAGGGCGAGAGATAGTGGCTGGCTGCGGATGGTGTTGCATTCACTTTTTCAATGACACGCATTACTGAAGGCGTCAAAAAATAAATTGGAGCTGGCCGAGGCCCAGCGCTAAATTTAGCCGAAGTGCATGGGGTCAGTTTGCGGTGCAATGATCGTTCTCTCCATAACACCTTCCATTCTTCGCACGGGAGAGCCTGCTACCTAATTATAGAACGAATGAACCAACCATCCTCCTATGCTCTTCAACCTATCCTTCATTGTGACCTCGGAAATTATGCTCGGCTCTTTGAAAAAAAAACCTAGCACTCAATGCAATTGAAGAGCAATACTTTCTTTTCTTTAAGAAATATTAAAGATGATATCACAATGTCCCTGAGATTCCATTTCGTCCTAGCTGTCTCAAGAGAGTATGGCAGCAACCAATTTTCCGGTTTTCGTGAGTCCAATGTCCTCTGGCTACCCATTCGTCCATCTTTTTCCACTGCTTGTCTTTCTCTGTCGCGTGCATCTTCGAGAAGGTCAGTGACCTCGGTCGGAGGCTGATTGTGGACATTCGAAAAGGCAGCGGGCAAGATTGGCGAGGGCGAGAGCCCGAGGAGAACAAGGGAAGACGATCTCGCCTCTTTGTTAAGGCCTCTTCATACTGGACTCACTTGCACTTTACCCTCTTCTCTCTCGCATAATTCCTTTTCCTCTTTATCCATTTATTACTTTATGTTTATTGCCCCTTTAATCACTCTAATATCTGGTATACTTTATTGATACTTGGAAACCTACCGCCCATATAATTTTCTACGAAATTGATAATAGTTCATTACATAAAATGTTAACTTCAAACTGAAATGGATGACAGACAGGTGGAATGATTTGAAAATGGTATTGGGGAGAGAATGATGAGTGGGAGGATAAAATCTGGGTCTAGTTTGAAGAGAACTTTAGTCTTCGCTGGTTTGCCTGGCGTCGCTCTTGCCTATCGGGTTCGTTCTCGGTGTTCGCTCGCTCGCTCGCTCGCTCAGTCCTCCTCTCCGGCTTCTTCGTCCATTTCGTCACGTTGCCTCCTCGGCTCTCTATCCCGGAGCATCATTCAGAGTGAGGCCTAAAATTAGCGAGGGAGTATATGCCGTAAAGAAATTTGGCAGCAGCACGATCGGTGCGATCTACGCCTGCCCTCGCACTTCCCCTACGATTTTTACGAGCGTTTCCGGTTTCGGTGCACGCATCTCTCGAACGAACCGCTATAAGACAGAGGGGTTACGAGTTACAATGAATGCCACTCTTTGTTTTCAAACAGCTTTATTGCAGATGATTCTTTCTTTGAAAGCTCCAGCCTGTTACTTCAATTTAACCTACGTCATTCACAAATCTCGCGTTTATTTTTTAGTTTCATTCCTGTAAAAGTAAGACGAAAATATATAATAATATAATAAAAGAGTGGAGCGCGTCTGAATGATAGTTGGATCGCTTTGAAATAGGATTACATTAGGAATTGGATCAGATTAATTTGGTGGTATAAATTGGGTTGGGTATATTTGTTTGATGGGAGAGTTTGTTGGTAAGATGCAGTCGGCTTGGCTCCCAGGTGGCTTCATTCCGTGGCCGAGTCAGTCGTCATCCGGCATAATACGCAGTCGGTTCGGATTCTCTGCGGTTTCGCCTCCGCTACTTTGGCTCTTTATCACCACTGTGTCAGAGGCCATTAACCTCCGCTGCTCCTCTGCTGCCTCTTCTTTAGCATCCGCCTCATCTTCTTCTTCTTCATCTCGGTGGAGAGCTCTGCCCTCGTGCGCCGCAGCGCGCCTCCTCTCTTTCTTCGTGCTGTCGGAGATGCTCGCTCTCTCCTCTCCTCTCCTCCTGCTCTAGTCGACTCTTTCTCTTTCTCTGCCTCTTTCTCTTTCCCGGTTAGGCCTCTGCACTATGGAGGAGGAGAGGAGGCTCTCGCTTATCTGACCTCTTCTCCCCCTCGTTCATCTTGCGATTCCACGGCGGACGTGGTTACTTGGTCGCTTGGTTACTTGGTTACTCGGTTAGCGAGGTGCTGCCTGCTGGAAAAAGGAGCCGAGGTCCTACGGATATGCAGATATCCTGGCGTGATGTGGTCACGTATCTTGCGCAAGGATACACCCCGCCCTTCGAGGTCGTCCGACATCCAAATCCAAAGAACTCAATCCCTCGCTGATTCTCTTCCCTGAAACGCTATACCATTTTAGCGAGACGACCCTAGATTTAATAATAAATTAGCTAGGACATTCAAATAATTGCCAACGAAATTGATATAGCAATACCGTTGGACTTTCTGTTAGACTTTATCCTGTTGCCAGATTATCAAAGGGAATAACATTTTTAAGGGTTTAAGTTTCCCGAAATATGAGTTTGTAACCCGAGTATACCTGCGCAAAGATATTTACGACGTTTCCCTTCCAGGTTGCTGCCAGCCACTCGGGAGAGGAGGGGACGGACTTTAGGTCTTTCGAAGCCATACCTTATTTCGCCATAAGCGGTATAAGTAAGCAGTGGTCGAAGTTGTTTCGGCTTCGACAACGCACTGAAACAGGAGAGCCGACCGGTGATTTAACTTATAGCTTGACCTGCTCGTGATTTACGATCCACTTCCTAAATGACGCAAAATTTGTTATTCCCCTTCCCCGAGCGGGCAGGGTGCGAAATCCTCGAACAATGGCCTCCAAATTGGCGGGAACAATCAGTTATATATATATCCAATTGTCTCATTGACTTGCAAATTTATTCAACACAAGTAATTGCCCAGTTCTTTCGCATTCTCCACGTTCAAGTTAATTCGAACGAAATCAGAGGTAGCTGGATGTTTAATAAATTTAATGAGCCTTGTACTGCGCCACTCAAAGGAGTCAAGTGGACGTTGGACGAGTAAGTTACACGGTCATTTCCGTCGGCAATCTGTCCTCGCTGAAAATTCACCGGGCATACATTGCTCTCGAGTGCCGCCCGCTACTCTTTGGACTCTCAGTTCAATAATACGCAATCTGCAATCGTCTTATTGTAGCTGGCAATTTCGGGCTCAGTGTTAAGGGGAAGTGGTCGGTTGCGGGCAGCCAGCTTCTATCCCAGTTACGCAAAGAGGATTGCGCTTCCTGAGTAAACTGCACGTAAGGAACGTTAATCCGCGACAAATTGCCAGCTCCCGCGCGATGCCGAACGCAGCGTGGAATGATGATTTCATGCCTTCCAATGACGAGTCCCCACGTAACAGGAGAATTCGATGCGACGTCGATTTAAGGATTCTTCGTATTGCTAGTGGAGTTACGTAAACTCGGCATCGAAAATTATCTGCGCCGATGAAAAAAATCTCCCGGCAATACTCGGTATAAAGTTACTCTGTAATTTCAAAAGGGAAACTTGACGGAATTAACGATCGGCTGTATGACATTAACAGAGTTGCGTACCTGCCGTTCAGCAATGTGAAACTTATTCAATTACTTCGTCCACTAATTGAATACAAGTACGATTTACCAATTAAACTTTTTACTCTCGAATTTCTTGGGGAACGGTTATAATTTTAATTTAAATTCATCCTCGAGTTTATTTATTCTCGTTGGTCGAGTAGATTGTGGCGAGTCACGTCCGGCAAAGTAAATTTAAAGGCGAGTAGAGGCCTGTAATGAACTTTGGATGGATGTCTCATGTTCGGTGGAGGAGTGACAGGCGCAGCATATAACTCGAGATAGATCGGTAGTGAATGTACTCGCATGTGAGCAAACACGATGAGCAAACGTATGGTTGGGCGTATGCTCCTGAGGGTATAAGTGCTGAAAAAGCGAGGAAGCCTGGAGAGGGGATCCCATCCCGCCGGAATGACTTGATCCAATAGAGCAGCATGCGAGTGACGAGTGACGAGTGATTCGTCTGTTTGAACAAAATTTACCGAGGGTTACTCGATACCCTCTGATATCCAACTAACGAACCAGCCTTCGACATCTGCTGCGAATAAATAGATTCGGTGTCTCCTCAATCGAGCACGCACCAGCAATCCGACACTGCTTTTTATCAATGAAATTATTTGCATTGATTTTCGAAAATCGAGCGTATTTTCGAATATTGCCTGAACTGCTGGATCTTGAAGACTAGATGGGAGTAGTATATTGGCGGGAGATCGAGGAGGATTGGCGTTGTGTCCTTTGGAGGGCGAATTGGCCCGAAGCCGGAGGATCGTTGGCGGGAAAAAAGGTGGTGGAGGTTGGGCGGTGGGGAGGTGGAGAGGGCGGCGGAGAGAAAAATCACGGTTGCGCGGCTCTCGGGATGGCATGGTCGGTCGAACTGGTTGGCTGCGCGCGATGGGGTTTTTTGGTCGGCTCGAAAAATAGATAAAAATGCGCAAATAAACAGCGGTCGCGCGGCTCAGGGACAACCGGTTGCCATCTTGCTTTCTTATATAAGTCCCTCCTTGCCTCTTAAAGACGTTCCATCGGCCGTGCACTCGCGCGCGCGCTAGCATTTGACTCGCCTTCTCGCCGACCTCTCCTTCTCTCTTTCTCTCCTTCACCCTTGCCAGTCGAGCTTCGCCTTTCGTCTCTCTCTCTCTCTCTCTCTCTCTCTCTGATCGACCAGCCAACTTCTCGAGCTTCCTTCGGCTCACTGCCACCACTACTCACTCGCTCATTCCGACTTGGAACCTCTCGCTCTCTCCTCCCATCAATTTTTCCCGCCGTGCCAGCCTGCTTGCTTACTCCTTGCACTCACCTTCTTTCTCCTCTTCCCGACATCTACCACCCTCCCCCCTCGCCTCGCCTCGCCGCACCTTGCCTCACCACACCTCGCCACTCTTCTACTCTCTCCCTCTCGCCATTTTCAAGCTCATCCTCAATGGTATCTCTCTCTCAAACCAAGTGATCGCCGCCTCCCTTCCACCGCACCCAACTTCTTCGACTTCGTCGTAGTTGAGTACTCTGTTTCCTCTACTTCATTCGCTGCCTCCTCCTCTGTCCTTGTCGCTCCAACCTCAGTCGGCACTTTGTCCTCCGGCTTCTTCCAGTGACTCTGAGAAACGTGTCGCGAATGCAATTCACGATTCATCGCGAATCCCCCTCGTGCGAGTGAGACTAATCTGTGTAGTGTCTGGCTGAGAGTGTGGCTATGTGTGCGCGTGTACGAGAGAAAGAGAAAGAAAGATTAAGGTGGGCGAGGTTCGGGTTAATTGGGCATTGGATCATTGGTTTTGACCGTTCACCGATGGCACTTTGCATACTGGCCCCAGTTCCACACACTCTTAGGCCGCTTTCGTTTTAGTTTGTCTTGTCCCTGACGAAAGTTGAAATTCGACTTTTCTAGCGTGGCAACATTTCTTGCACTCAAATGTAGATGGGTCTGTTAACGTGCGTGAAGAACGAGCGGCGCGTTCCGGCTGTTTGGCGCGATAAGTGAGTACGCGCGCGCGAGGTAGTTCGGGAGGGAAAGACAAGAGGAGTGTGATAGGATAAGGAGCCGATGATAAGAAGTCATGAAAGGGGTGAACGAACGAGTGATATAATGAAAGCGTCGCCGCATACGTGTCCGTCCGTCTCTGCGTTTGCATCATGCACGAGCCTGCTATATTTGCATGAGAGACGTTTTCCTAACGCCTTCTTTCGTAATCAAGCCAACCCAGAGGGATTTCCACGGCCCCTTTCCTTCGCGTGTCTACGCGACGCGCTCCTCTCTCTCCTCTACGCACACACATCTCAGCCATTAACTCTCCACGGCGACGTAATTAACCCCCGCGCGCGCGCGCGCTTCCAGCTTCCAGCTTCCAGCTGAAAACAGTTTCTTACGGCCGGTTAGAACGTGAGCATAAAGTATCTAATCGCTTAATGACATCACTTTGATCGCGGATAATTTAGGTCAGCTGAGTTGAGGCGTCTTGCAAGTACGAACCAGTACGTGCGTCCACGTATCGGTGGAAACTTTAACTTTCATGCATATATTCCTCCAAATAGAAAAATCAGTGGCGGAAGTGCCGGAATTGTGCCGAAAACACAGGGAAACAGCCTCCTGAATGATTAATTTCGTCTAATTCCGACGGTTTTTCCCATGTTTTTTATACTTCCCGACCTTTCCCGGGGCTGAAACTTGGTAGAAAGTGTTTTTTTACATCGAGGAAGAAGTAGTAAAAATTCCAGAGCCCTAGCTCAAAATTCATTTTTTCGCAAATTTTTTAAGGCATACCCCTTCAAAAATTTTCGATTTTTCGAAGGTTCTGGGACCGGGACGAACGCTTGATTTTTCGATTGCTCGTGTCTCAAAACGGATAAAAAACATAAATGTTGTGGGGGAAATGCCGGATTTCGACCGAAAACAAGTGGAAAACCGATCTGGAATATTTAGTTTTCGAGGTTTTCCCCATGTTTTTTATACTTCCCGACCTTTTCCGGGGCTGAAATTTGGTGGGAAGTGTTTTTTTGCATCGAGGAAGAAGTAGAAAAAATTCCAGAGCCCTAGCTCAAAATTCATTTTTTCGCAAATTTTTTAAGGCATACCCCTTCAAAAATTTTCGATTTTTCGAAGGTTCTGGGACTGGGTCGAACGCTTGATTTTTCGATTCCTCGTGTCTCAAAACGGATAAAAAACATAAATGTTGTGGGGGAAATGCCGGATTTCGACCTGAAACACATGGAAAACCGATCTTGAATATTTGATTTCAACGGTTTTTCATATGTTTTCATCACTTCCCGACCTTCCCCGGGGCTGAAATTTTGTAGAAAGTGTTTTTTTGCATCGAGGAAAAAGTAGAAAAAATTCCAGAGCCCTAGCTCAAAATTCATTTTTTCGCAAATTTTTTAAGGCATACCCCTTCAAAAATTTTCGATTTTTCGAAGGTTCTGGGACCGGGACGAACGCTTGATTTTTCGATTGCTCGTGTCTCAAAACGGATAAAAAACATAAATGTTGTGGGGGAAATGCCGGAATTCTGCCTAAAACAAGTGGAAAACCGATCTGGAATATTTAGTTTTCGAGGTTTTCCCCATGTTTTTTATACTTCCCGACCTTTCCCGGGGCTGAAACTTGGTAGAAAGTGTTTTTTTACATCGAGGAAGAAGTAGTAAAAATTCCAGAGCCCTAGCTCAAAATTCATTTTTTCGCAAATTTTTTAAGGCATACCCCTTCAAAAATTTTCGATTTTTCGAAGGTTCTGGGACCGGGACGAACGCTTGATTTTTCGATTGCTCGTGTCTCAAAACGGATAAAAAACATAAATGTTGTGGGGGAAATGCCGGATTTCGACAGAAAACACATGGAAAACCGATCTTGAATATTTGATTTCAACGGTTTTTCATATGTTTTCATCACTTCCCGACCTTTCCCGGGGCTGAAATTTTGTAGAAAGTGTTTGTTTGCATCGAGGAAGAAGTAGAAAAAATTCCAGAGCCCTGGCTCAAAATTTATTTTTTCGTAAATTTTTGATGGGGCAGATCGTACAGAATCAGTGTGAGAAAAGCCGGGATTGTATTGTAAACGTAAGATTTTTGAGATTTTCTAAAGGGGAAGCCCTTCTTATTAAACGGTTGGAACATTGGCGCTCGATCCTGCGAAACCGGGTGCCGCCCGAGGGGAGAAAGAGCCGCGAAGGTCTCGAATCCTGGCGGAATCCTGTTTCACGAAGCTGGCCGGCCGGCAGGGCGATGGAGGGAGTACCGGAGGGAAAGAGAGAAAGAGAGAAAGAAGAAGGGTACATACTACTGCTTCCTTTGGGGGCAACGGGTGGGAGAGGCGGAAAAGGAGGGAGAGTAGGTGTGGGGGATCGCTTGGGAGGATAGTAGCGAGGTGGTGTATATTTTTCAGCGCTCTAGGTTACGGGGTAAGTTACTGTGGTTGGCAACACTCGACTCCGCGGTGCAAGGTTACTGCATCCCGATGCACCCACATACGTGCCGCAACTCTTATGCATCGTGGAGGAACCCCTCGCCTCCCGAGGGAGGAGGAGGGCGACGACGATGAAAACAGAAAAGAGAAAAGGAGGAGAGGGCGCATACATGCAGAAGGGCGAGGGCGAGAGCGAGGAGAATGGAAGGTGGAGTGCAGTAAAAAGAGCACGAGGGTGCAGGAGGATGAAAGAGTGCCGACGGAGTTGCGCCAGTCCACAGACAAAGGGAGAACTTTGGAAGATGGGTTGTGCATGTGTACACGCGTGCCCCGAATGCGTGAGTCGTGAAAAATTTGCGAGGGGGATGTTTTCTTAGTGCGCCATAGTCCGACAAAAGGGAAGCCTCCATTCTGAGATTAATAGGAAAGCTAGTATGTTCGTTTCCTCGTATTTCCAAGAGGAAGGAAAACTCAATGATAGTTGTACGCGGAAATAATGTGTGCACGGTCGTCGAGAAGTGCTGTCGTTGTTTGACGGCGTGGTGTTTGACGGGCAGCAAGACTAATGGTACATAATGAATATAAGTTATCGCCGACCTCTCCTGCATTAGCTAACTTTCTACTCCAACTATCTGCTCGAGGTATAATTAATTACTATGATTTATCAACGATCAGCCGAATTGTAACAAAGCTGTGCCCGATGCTTTCTCTTATTCTAATTGCAAGTGCCGAATATTTCCACTTCACTTGTGAAAGTGGTACGCCAAGCAAAGAATCTATCATCACTGAAAACTTAATCATCCAATTTTCTCTAGACAGTTAATCATTCGAATGTTTGCTTATATATCTTGCTACTTGTCGGATGTGTCTATCTCAGAGGATGACAATTGGATTATTGAATATTCAATCGATATAATTGTAAATGGAAATTGGAATTAGTATTACTAGTAGGATTGAATAGGCATAGTTGTCCAAGGTTGAATAGCCCGATAAGTTGTGAAAGAGGCTTTTCGTCTTAAGATTAGTGCGCCAGTCGTTTTTCGTGAAGGATGCGCGCGGTAGGCGTACCGCGGGACAGGCGCAAGTACGACAATTGACGTAACGGATTTCGCATAAAGGCGCCAATAAATCTTGGCGAAAAGTCATTAAGATTCCGATAGAAAGGAACGTCCGCGGGACATAGGTAAAACCGGCGGCGAAAAATCCACTCGGCTTGCGTGCCGTGGTAACGACGCCGATTAAACGACTGGTTTATACTGCGCCCGTACATGCTGAATTCCCCATCGGCACATTACTTGGCCAATTTCCAACTGTCGAATGGATTTCGACGCTTCTCGAAAAGGTAATATTTTCAACTGACATTAATTTCCCAAGGAATTTCGATATCAATTGTACTCGTAATTTATCTTTCAATCAGTCCTCCAAGCGTTTAAATATCATTCAAACAATTTTTGAATAAACCAATATTGAAGATTTCTTTCACAGAAGAAATCTGTCGGCCTCTTGAATGACTGACCTTTCGAAGAAACTGGAATTACAGTAATCTACTATTTTCGATTAGCAGTGGAGTACCGGCAAGTAATTGAAATCCACAAACAAAGCGACGCCGCTAATAAATTATCGGGGATCGCGATAGAACAAGATGGCAGGCAAATAGAGGACGGTATCTAATCAAATGGTAAGCCCGCTTAGGCGTCCCTGATGGGAATTAGGCGCGTTGGTGTAGCCGTTCTCAGTAAGAATAGAGTGTTTGCAATAGGGCAACAGATTTATTGATATGGCAGTGGAATCAGGTCACCGTATGAGTTCGACGTACTCGGGAAGGTCGCACACTTCTCGATAAATTAACTGCCAAACTAATCACTAGTACAGCAGTGTACACAACCGCTATCAAAGCGATGATTTTAAACCACTTGATATCCAGTGAAGAGTGAGGAATCAGGATTTTCTGTTCGACAGCGTCGGATCAAGCAAAATTCATGAATTGGATCGACGAAAATCCGCTTGGTCCGAGCAACAGTGTATTTAATCAGTTCAGTCGTTGGATATAATAGGCCGCTATGGTCTCGGAGCACCATGCACACACGTGTGCTTCACGATGTTTGCACCGTCACTTTAGAATTGAGTGGAAAGTGCGAGGCAAACATTTAAACAATTAATGGAAGGAGTTATCACCGAGTGGGTTAACAGTGATTTCCAGGAATTCCGATTGTTATCGTGCGTTCATTATTATCATATTACCAGGTGAGATATCGTGCACGACGAACAAACAAAGTCTCGCCTGCTTTGAAACTTGTTCGAAACCTAGAAATTATGAAGTATTTTATTTATAAGCTATCAGGAAACTTGTGATTGGTGGCCGGAAATGTCAAGTATAAATAGTATTGAATGCGTAGATTCTGTAGAGTTGGAAAGTCAATTGTGAGAGTCTGCGGAATGGGAATGACAATGGGAGAGGAGTCATCGTCGACTTGACTGGGCCGTCTCGCATTCGCGGGCATAATAATGAGATAATGAGCCTCGCCATATTAAACAAGAGGCGATAACGCTTGCGATAAGACGGGTCGATAAGTGTGGACCCCTTTCACATATGTGCCGTACTGTCGAGCGCAGCCAGACAGACTCGCAAACTGCCACTGGCTTATTCCTGTCAAGAGCGAATTCAACAGACGATGTCAGTGTACCTGATACTTCCTCCCGTGACTCATTTCGCTCGCGACTAGAAAGCAATTTACATTTTAATAGGTACTAAAATCATTTATTGATCGACACTTGGACTGACAAATACTAAGAAATTTCTAAAGGTAGGATTTTCGCCACGTGTTCCCTCTTCCGTGTCCTTTCTATCCTTTTCGGATAGCTGGAATGTTTAGAAAAGCGACAGCGAGTCTGGGGGATCGTAAAAGTGGCAGGTAACAATAGGCAACCGGGTGTATAATGAGGAGATGGGTGCGCGTGAGATGCGGAGTCGTTTCCGAGTGGTTTTCGAGCGATGAGTCGTCTCTTGGAGGAGAGAGGAAGAGGAGTAGGGCGATGAGGTCCGAGCAGGGGCAAGGTGTACTGTAAAAACGTGCGAAAACCCACAAGGACAGGCTGCGCCTGCACGATTCGCACACTCTGCCTTGCGGATTACACACGTGACACCTTGTTTACTAGTGGCTGGCGCACGTATGTACCTTGCGGATTTATGTGCAGCGGAATGGTAGACCTTGACAGGCCGATTCGCAGATATCCCCTCTCTCATTCCCTCACCCATTCTCGCTCTCGTTCTCTCTCTCAGTCACTCCGATTGGCTGGCGCCATTCTCTTTCATTAATTCGACGGTGCCACCGAGCACTCAGTGATACGTCCATCTTCTTTTAACTAGAATGAATACGGGAGCGAGTGCATTAGTATTGGTCTTCCTTCACTGGCTGGTTCACGTGCTGCCACTTATTCAGCTTGCTACTCTGTCACCGCTTCGTAATACTCCATTGCAATTGATGTACCATTAGTCGGCCTTTCGCAATACCTTTTAACAGTAGTGTCATATAGACCAAGATAGCCGTGCATAATGTTGAAAGTGTAGGTCAGTAATCGAGGAGCGTTTTGATGGTAGAATTTAGAAGAGGAACATTAGAAAATCGTGTGTGGGAAATGAATAGTATTTTTTTGCTGTGAAAGAGTGACAATGTATTTGATATGGCGCGGTGCAGGCGTCGTGAAATTCCGGGGATCTCGGTTTCAGCGCGAATCGCTAGGTCCGCTGTTTGGAGTCGACGGAAATCCGACTCGTTGGCGCGCGCAGGATGTTGTTTTCTTTGGGTTTCGGAGGGAACAAAGTCTTTTGCACGAGCAAATTCGTGCCGCAGGAAGATATTTCCGTCGGCCTGCCTGCTTTATAATCCCGCTGTTATTTGCTGCCCCTTATTTACCTTTATTACTCGTTATCGCGTCGCAGTCTGCCCGAGACAGGCTATATTTTCAGATATAATAAAAACAATGCGCTGCGAAATAAGCAATAGTGTTCTACCACAAGCAACCTTGTCGCCGAGCGAATAGAAGATGTGGAAATAAATGATCTGGGCAGAATGTACTTTTAAGCGGGGTTCCGCGTGAAGGAAGATATCTTGTCCGGAACTACGAAATTTCTTGCTAAAAGGAGAAGGCTAACGCGGTGGAACGGCATTCGAGTTGGTTATCGTGTGGGGAAGGATTACAGTACCAGTCAAGTAACATACATATTTTCTGAAATCATTAGCGGGACTGACGGTTGGCCGCGCGGACAGAGCGTGGACAGAGCGCGGACGGAACGTGGACGAGAGGCAGAAGAGAAGAAGGGCCTTGGGAGGTTGATTCGAGTCGTCGTGAAACAGCCGTCTCCGTGTTTGCTGCTATTCTTTGCTCGTTGACTCACGCATCCTTTATGATTTTTATTGTTCTCCCTCGAACGGGAGGACAGCCAGCTATAGTACAGCTGAGTGACAGGGGAGAGAGTAATTGATATCATTTATTATACTCTTACTCAGAACACTCTTTACACAGACTACCACTTACTCGTAGCAAACAATAATAGTCGTTTAATTATGCGGACAGAAATTGTTCTCTGCTCGAACGACGCACAACTTTAATAAATATTCAAGGTGATCGGGCAGAGTGTAGACTTTAGCTTCTCAGTTTATGCGCGGACACTTCCTTTGAAGCTCTGTGTATCTCTTTCCTCATATTCTTTTCCACATTTATACTAAGTGCTGGAGCAAACAGTAAATAATTTCGCAGCTCTGTAAGACTTCAGTTTTCGTATCGAACTCGTTTCTTAAGTGTTTCGCTTTTGCTTGGAAATTTTTAAGGGCGAGCACACCGATCGCTTTCATCATCGATAATACCTGGCGTCTTGACTGTCACAATATTCTGTCAGCTGGTGGTAGTCACGAGTCGGATCGGAGGAGTTGGTGGCCGGTGGATACGGGGCGCGCGACATTTTCCACCGGAGCGGAGGAGAGAAGCTCGTGCGGCTCGAAATACAACTTGTGCCGAGCGCGGCCGACGCCGCCGTTGCTTTCATTGACCCGCCAAGGTCTTCCCGCGGCTGCTTTGCTTTTCTTGTATGTAAATTAACGACTAACAATCGGGAATATGATCGTCTGATACAAAGAGGCGACGCGCCACTCCTTCCCGAACGCCAACCTTCGCCACGTCGCGCAACAACTTTTTTCGAAGATCATTCGCATCAAATTTTTCCTTCTCTTCGTTCTGTCACGATAGAATTCTTTAATTTGTTGCATTAACACAGTGTTTTGAAATTGATATTATAAGAATTTTTAGTGAGGCGTGCAAGAGAACTTGCAGGACTTTACTTTCCCTCTCGCTTAGGTTTCGTGTCCCGCCGAAATTAGTTCGGCGCAGCTGTGCTCAGCTATAGGACACCCCCGCGAGCAAATTGCGCCCGTCACCTGCACCGACGCAAATGTAAAAGCTCGAAAATACAGGCACGCAGGTGTCGCCGGCAAACGGTCTCCCGACGAACGTGCATTACGTATATTGGAGACCCGCATAATCGACAGGCAGGCAGGCAGGCAGGCAGGCAGGCAGCCGCGTGCCTATCGCCATTTTTTCTCGATTCGGCATTGCTCCTCGAGAACATGTATGTAGATACATGCGTGGAAAGTGGAGCGAATACTTATTACACAGTTGACAGGTGTCATCGTGGCAAATTATTTATCGGCGCGCGAAAGAATGGCCAGAAGAGAAGGTTCCATTCAGTAAGCGAACTCGCTCGATTTATTTTCTTTGCTCGTCGAAGACATAATAAACCGTTGCAGACGGTGTCGACTGAAACTTGATTTGTAGGGAGCAATTATGGAAAGAGGACATACTGCTATTGGAGAACTAGGTAGTCTTCAATCAAATTCTGTACTGGTCGTGTCGAATTTCAAAAGTTCCCCTTACAGGAAATATATTTTAACATAAGTATGATTGCATTTTATCTGTCGCGCGTCATTCGTTGGCGAAGGTGATCGCGTGTTAATGCTTTGGAAAACCAGTTTTTCCTAGGTCCAGCAATATGTGGTTTTCTGACATAATCCTTAGTTGTAGCGAGGCTCGGCTCGGCGCGGCTCGGCTCGGCTCAGCCGGTAGAATACAATTAGTCCAAGGAGAGTTTTCGTTGGGCGTAGCAGTACGATCTGAATTAGACTTTTAAATGCAGGATATTACAGCCTGACAGACGTGTCTCCTCCCATTGATATTCATAGTGTACGTGCATCGTGATTGCCGCGCATGGCACTTCGGTCGAGATGAACTATACCAGAGATACCGTGTCGAAAAGAAAGGATTATTCTATCCAACGTCAATTTTATTATTATACCTTCAAAATTCCAGACGTGGGTTAACCTCAGAAGCACTTGCTTATTTATTTATTTCTCCTATCGTTTATCTTAGTGTTTGTACGAAGTTCGACTTGTTCAATAAAGAACTTCAGTAAATTCTCGAACAATAATCCTCTTTTCTCCAAATGCAGACGCTCGTTCTTTTCCATTTACACCGAAGACACAGAGCGCTGCACTTTACCTTGGTCGATTAACTCTTGCGATGTTTTCTCAAATCGTCATGCTTGAAAACCAGTTTATGTTATTCGACTTCTTCAATATTTACTTGAAACACCCATTTTTTCTTGCTCCGCTCGCGCGCGAAGTTTGCATTTCAAATGAGACGCTAGTTAATTTTGGCTTCCGAATGATTCGCTTGACGTCACCACTGAAATTTCGACTTTATGCCCGTGTTTTTTCGAATCTCAACCAGGGACTTTTCAGGGGGAGCAAGGAATAAGAGTGAAAAGGGTATCGACTGTCTACAATCATTAATCATCGAGCGTCCAGTAGAATTTTACCATTTACAGTGCTCGTTTCGCCATAATGTGTGTTTATAGCTGAGGTTTATGCGTGATAATATTGCGCCAACACGTATCTGCCGATTGCGTCTCGTTGTTGCCATTTCGCGCGTGCATTTCTTTATCGAGCGGCATAAATCACGCATTGTTTAATGTCGCCTTCCTTTTATTCGAGCCAATGCAATTGTCGCTCCGTGATTCGTGTGATTTCAGCAAACAATTCCATTGAAATCGCAGCAATCATTCCGTTATACAGTCGAAAGGACTACTTTAAAGCGTATTCGTTTGTCCGTGGCATATGAGTAAATAGATTCTTCACTTTCACGATGTAGTCCACGAGGAGGAACAGTAGGCTCCCCGTTCTCAATCGATGACGGTGTTTTTCTACATCGAGAACGTGTAATATGAAACCGGACGCGCGGTGAAATTTCAATCAGAATCTACTCGAGGCGATATCATATTAGAAGTTGTCCGATGACAGAGTGACAAAATTAGTGATTGAAAGTGGGAAAGAAGAGAAAGGGAAATGATGCGGAAGGAGGGAGAACTGGAAATGGTGTGGATCGCTCGAGGAAGACACATAGTAGGAGAGAAAGAAAGAAAGTCAGGGGAATAAGTGGCGCGCGCGCGAGCGAGCTGCTTTCGAAAGCAAAAGTCCTCGTTGCGATAAAAACATTGGGCAACCGGATGCCGTAGCCCTGGCCACGAAAATCCCAGCGACCACCTCCTCGGCCTCCTGCCCGAGGCCTTGACGAGGTTTCGAGCACTCGATTCTATTTTCAAGTGTGCCCATTGCGCGCTCCGAGCTCGCAACACAAGGATCGCGCGCGCAGCGCCTTCAGCCCGTAGGCGAATTTTTTCACTCGCCCTCTCTCAGCCCTCATCCTCCATCTTCCCTCCTTTGTTCCCGCCGCTCCATTAAACACGATTTTACTTCTCTCTGACAAACTTTCTTCACTGTTACACGCCTATCAAACATTTCCTGTCGATTAATACTTCGCTCCAATTGCGCTGTCTTTTCACTAATTCCCCCAAAAGGCTTTCTTTGTGAAACAAGGTAGATAGACGAGTTTGATGTATGAAATGTAATTTTGAAGGGCCCGGTAAAGGAATCCTTGAATGAAGAAAAAAGGAGAACTGGTAAGCGGAGGGCAGACAGTAAGGAACCCGAGATGGAAAGTCGCGTGAGATGCAAGATTCGCTGGGGCGAGCGTGATACAATTGAAAGTGGGCAGTTCCCGCTTTACAAAGTAACTTTCAGTGTAATCCCCTTCACGAGGCTACGAGAAGAGACACGTTTGCAGTGCGCGAAAGTCGGCTTCGAACGCGTCTCGAACCCACACACGGCACCGCCGCGCCAGAGACACTCAGAGAGCTACACGTACACCGCTTTTTGAGTTTCTTTTCCGGTGATCTCTGCCAGACCAGTCGTCCGCTTGTCCCAAACCGAGTAACCAGTCTTAGTGCAAATGGAAGAAGATGTTCAACCGATTCAAGCTTCATTTTTTTCTACTGTCAGTAGAAGGAATCGACTTTGCCTCGTTCTACGAGAAAATGGAAAAAAGTATCCTGTTCGTTGATAGTTTATTTGTTCCCGATTTCGAAAGAAGGGGAAAAGGGCAGTGCACTTTTGTGAGGGGGTCGTTCCTATTCCACTGGCTGTTATAATAAGAATTGTGCTGGCTGACGTCATCTTAGAGAATGGAGAAAAGCTGTAAGACGCGTGGGCAAATAAGAGCTCGACTGTCTACATACATAAATACGTCGTAGTTGGATACGAAATTGCATGGCTCTCTTGAATTACTTTCATCCTCTTTTTTCCCCCTTGTTCCGTGTGGTTCTCATTTCCTGGATATCGCACGAAAGTTCTCGCGACGCAATTTAGCGGAGTGTTTCGCGTAGAAAGTCATTTCACTTGGCTCCTTTAATGACTGGCGTATGAAATCCTTCGACACGCAGACTTTCTTCGTGAATATCAGTCCTGGCTCTCGTCCATCAACCTGTATTTTTAACGGCTGGAAAACTTGCTAGCAGTGCCGATCATTTTTAATTGCCTGCCAAGTAATATTGAATTTCCAGAAGGAGAAGTATAAATTTCGCAATCAGTCTCGTATGTAGAGTAGTAGTTTGAGTGCAAGTGGTTAGCGGGATTGGTCTCTCGCCGGAAAAGAAAGTAGCGGCAGTAGTTTGGAGGCTCAATCACCGCTCGCCAGTCAAGGCAGCGATTTTTCCAGTTAGAAATACGAGCGTCCCCGTCAGATTACATTGTTCAGGAAGAGGAGGCACGTAAATTACAGCGTGCAGCCGATGTACCGTGCGCGCATTTACGAGCAGAGTGCTCGCTTGCTGCAAATGCTGCTGCACTGGACTCTCCATTGCGCGCAAACCGAGATACCTTCAAGGAACTCTTCACAGCATTATTTAGAATGCCATTACGTAATTGTCTTGCGAACTATGAGGAAACGAGCATCCAGCCAGGAATTCTATTCGGCAGAGGTAAAGGTGTGCGCCCCCACTTAAAAGGGATTCTATTTTTGTTCGGTGCATCGGTGATCTTGCATTTCCAAAGTACGCGCCTTCCACCATTCAAGCAGCGCACCGTTCCAAGTTAAACTGCAATCCACTGGAACAACCACTGATTTCGTGTTAAAATATCGTTTAGGGAGCTTTCCTAAATTGGCAAGAAACTGGATGGATAGTATTTTCTATGGGGAATCTTGGTGGAGAGTAGTCGCGTCGCCGTAATTCCCCGGGGGAGTAAAATGAAACGCGGAGTGTTTAACCTTTCGCGGCGGGGAGCGCGGGCCCCAAAGAAATGTTCATTAAGCCGGTGGCCCCGAGTAATGAACAATCGCGTAACAGCGTAATTGACTTTTGCCGCATTAACGTAACAGCGGGGCCTCGAATTTTCGCCATTGTTAATGACACGGCTCTCTTCGAGTGGCTCGTGACTCTCCGCGCGCTTCTCCATTCGAATGCAGGCTAAGCACTCAATTACACCGAGGTGTTGTCACGTATACTCCCTGTATTATGGTTCACTTTCACTCTCTCGTCGTGGAAAGCTGGATTGTCCCTCTCCTCACGTTGCAGGAACTCGGTCCACTTGATGAATCTAATTGACCGCCGCTGTAATCGATTCTACGCTACGGATGCGGTAACTCTCGGGCTCCCTTGCAATAACCTTATTATCCTTTATAGCCACCACTTATCTTCCAGCTTAAGAAATGAGATTTCACACCTCGGAAAACATCCAAACTTTAAATGATATTAAAGTTAGGCATCTGTACCGGCAATGTTACTGTGGCTTTTTAAGTGGTGTGTTGGAAATATAAGGGAAGAGCCAGCATTGAGTTCCGTGCCGAATACACGAAAGAAAGTCTCGAAACCTGAAGCAACTATATCAACATTGTGACTGGGCAACTTTCTGCGCAGGTATAGGCACCCACACACACATTGGTCAGCCAGACGTTTTCACTGAAAGTCGAAAGCTTGGTTCGCGTGGGTGGCTGGCATCTTCCTCGGCTGGCTCAGAAAAAAATAGATCGTACGCGTACGCACTCGTAGAATGCTATAAATAGGTCGGCTTCTTTCGAATGGGCTTCGCCGCCCGGCTTTTATCCCCGTTCGATTCTCCGAATGGAAGATAGTTCTTCGCTTCATTCTATTAATGAAGAATGGTGCTTGTTCGTTTTTATTGAGTGGCTCGGTGAAATTGAAAAGATTCAATGAGAGAGCGACAGTTCTGACAGGATTCAATAATGATAGGGAATGATAAAGAAAGAGAGTTTGATTGGAAGGGATCGGCTGGTAAGCCGTGACAGTATTTAAGTGGACGGGTGTGTCTACAATCGTAGTGCAATCTCTTCCGCATTGGTACACACTGACTCGGGACTCGATTCGACTGAGATTGTCAGCCATTTATCAAAATTACACTTTTTCCCAGCGAACAAGGAACCAAGAGTTACGTCCAGTATTTCATGCCTGCAAAAAATCCTGTTGGCCTTGATCGACCATCCGATGCAGAGAAATTCTCTCGAGCAATTATTTCCCAGCTGGCAAAAAAGGGATGTCTTTCTCGATTAATTTGTATTTCATAGGTTGCATTGTTTCGAGTGAACTATCGAATCTTCTTGGATACGATATTGAAGGCGTGCGCTTCCGGATCCGGCTCGCCTCGATAAATTTACAAGGCCCGAAAGCTTTGGTGGGATTTTTGCAACTTTGCGATGACCTCACTTATCAGAATGTAGTATTTCCAAATTGATGCCTTGGCACGTGTTGCAATAACAAGCGAGCGACTCATAATTAGCGGAAGCCCTGACAGTCAGTCGGAGAGTCGAGCCGTCAATCTGCGTGGTGGTATGGCGAAGATTTCGAAAATGGGAAAAAGGCGATCAATCAGCGAGTGAACCAATTTTAGAATGCGGAAGGGGGAAGTACGGCAGCAGCAAGGTCAGAAAGAAGGACAGCAAGCTTGTTCTTCTCGGTTGGAACGGTCTGGCAGTATAGAGTATAGTAGCATTTGGAGAGCGATCGAGGAACGTCCTTCTCGCAACTCTTATTATGTTGCTCGTGTCTTCGCGACCTCGCCTTAATCCCTTCCTGCGGGACGAGAGACGGGAGACGGGAGACGAGAGAGACGACGTTCTTCCGGGGTCTGGCCACCGCGCCGCGCCGCAGCGAGAGCACAGCAAAGCCGATTTCGCTCGGCGAAAGATGAGATTTACTACTTCCTAGGGCGCAATCCACCGGCCAAGAATTCTCCTCCGGCGTAACACCAACCTCTGCAATTAGTGCTATCGCGTAAATCGGGATTACAGCAGCTGTCTCGATCCTCTGATGGATGATACATTGACGTCTTACATAGTACTCAACTTCACAAAAGAAGCTTTATTATTTTCTTTAATTTTCCACTTTCCATTTTCTTCCACGGTCAATTCAGACAATTTGCCCGCTGGTCTGCAAGTGGATAGAACATGAGCAGGCTATCCTTTTAATTTATAAGTGACGTGGACGTACAGCCGTTCCTCAGTGTCTTCTTCTCAGTATTAATGGAGCTTTACTTGGAAACTGGCTGCGCTGTAACCACTGATACTTTACCGCCGGCATAAATATGCCTCGAGGAAAAGCGCCTCGAAGAATGCACAAGAGTTTTAACCCTTTAATCCGTGTAGATGGACATTTCTTGCGCGTTAACTTCACTTTCGACATACTCTTCGCGGGAGAAACACCGGAATCTCAAGCTTGCATGGAATGAAATTTCATGGAAAAGGGAAAAGATGATTGTCCCGTGTGATTTTGGTCGGGCGAAGGATGAGGTTTGTCGGTAGTAGGGGAAATTATGGGAGCGAAAGGAGTGGAGCCAGGTTTAAACCTGGCCGAACTGCAAAAGGAAGAGGATCCGATTTGCAAATTCCTCTGTGTTCCAGGATGATGCTCCCGGGAGAAAGAGGCGACTTTTACTCCTCTCATTGTCCCTGGACGGGCGCCAAGAATCTTGGGAATCTACTTCTGTGGCCCCGTGTAAACCCGTGCTCTCCTCGCGGCTCGCCGCCTTCTACAACGTGCTCTACGTCACGCCAGAATTCCGCCACCCTTTCTTTCCTACGTCATTCGATCACTTTTTCCACCAGCCCCCTCCCACTCACCGCTCCCCCCAATAAATCTATTAATATGCACACTTGATTCCTTTCCTGTATTGAGCAAAGTTGCAAATAATGTTTTCAGTGGCTCGCAATTGCGATAGCCTTTATCTCCGGGCTGCGCGCTAATGAACTCACATTACTTTTCGTGACGAAGCAATAAAGGTAAATCGAGAAGATAAATGCAGACTACTATGTGGCAGCTGTGACGCTCGAATTTCGACACTCTCCACCTCGTCCTCGTTGTTGTCATATGCAATTCATTGGAAGACTGGCTACATGTATGCGCGCGCGCGTACACACATTATTACCGAATTACCAGGTGTCTGGCAGTGCGCTTTCGTAATAGGGCTGTACGTCGCGCGGAATATTAAGCCGGCATTGCACGTTCGCACGCGCCATCACAGCTCACCATGCAAATGCCGACACCAATCGCATTCCGAGCCTCAACACCCCCAATATTGAGTCTATCCACAGTTTAAACCGCCGCCGCTAACATTCGCCCGACAGATTTGAACCTCGAAAGCTCAGTTGAGAGCGAGGGAATCGAGGTATTTCGGGATCTGATAAAAGGGAATTCTAAAGTTTTCGCAAATATTGAGTTAATCGCGTGACATAACTGTATCGGGCAGCCGGGCAAACAAGATAACGATTAAATGCGATACAGCGACGATAGCCGAGAGTTTTACCCGAGTCATGGAGTTTCGAATTTAAGTAGTTGGCGCGAAGAAAAATGTGTATTTCCATTAGTTGAATTCGTTCTCTGCGGCGGACGAGAAAGTATGTGTATAATGGCATTAAGAGTGATTAAGGGGATCGGTTTGTTGAATTAAAGCGGGTCGTGGCGTGAAGTGTGAAACGCGCTCCTAAGAGGCTGATGACTCATCGGACGAAAAATTCGGAGGATCAGTTGCACAAGGTGTCCGCGCTAGAAATCGTCTTGAAAGTCAGGTTAGACGACGATTCTTGCTCAATTGGAAATCACTCGGCTTCGAACACGAATGCGCGCCTGTTTGCTTAACCGGAAACAGTTGACCGATTCCTGTCAACGCACCTGCCTCTTGCTTCTCTTATTCGTCAGACTATTTCTTTAGCATATTTAGCTAACGAGTTATAGATTTCTTCGACTATTGGCGAAACACTTCGCGCTGAAATATAGCCGCACCTAATCCCCTCGGTTAGCTACGCCGTTCTCTTTCTTAGTTTTCTATCGCTTGATGTCTCATTCATTCACAGATATTAAGCTATCCTTGCCAATTAAATAGTGCCATTAATTATGAGATCTGATTAGGGGCTATTGAATTCGAATGATATAGTAGAGGAGAGATGTGTGGGCTGAGAGGAGGGGAGAGTGTTGGTTGACTCCAAAAGTGGCTGGGAAACAAGGAGATGAAAAAGACTTTCTACTCTGTCTAGGATTGGTGAGGAGCTTTCACGAGCTATCTTCTTACGGAATTGTTCCGGAATCGAATTGCGTCGGCGCACACACAGAGAGAAACGTACTAACGTGCCACACACAGTCCCGTAACCTTCATTTTTTCCTTTCTTCGACGATCGTCCTCGTCGCTGGAACGTGACTTCATTCTTCCAGATAGTTCAGATATTTCTCCGCTCCAGAAAAAGGCTAGCACCGATTTTCTCTTTCTAATTCGATACACAAAGTTACGCTGGCGCTCTATTTACTTTCCACCTGAGCTAGCATGCCTGCTTACTGTTTCATCAACTGTTCTCGAGTCATTCAAGTTAGATTTGGACAGCTCGTTAGATCTGAAAGTTCTTCTAATAGAGTTTCAACCAAGCATGCGTCTCCCACTGAAGTTATAGATTTCCCTTTGGAATTTATTACTGGTCTCGATATTTTTTTTAAAGGAGCCATGACCTTGATTTTCACTGTTCGTTCTTACATCAGGCAGGAGCTGAATGTAGAAGTTTAAAGTGGAGTGCTCGAATTTTTCTTGCATTGGTAATGATCGAGGCGTTGAAAAGTAGAACAGAGTGCAAAAATGCGTGGCTGTTTTCAAACAGAATGGGCGAAGTTCTACCTGACTCGCCTAGATCGCTGGCTTAACATTCAGCACGCCGAGCAGCAAGTTACAAAACACGTTACGATATCCCTGGCAGCAGGCGATAACATAATCTTTACACAACGTCGCCGTTGAAGAAACTCTTCTTGCGCACGTAAATGAGAGGATCGGGGCCAATCGGCGACAAGTGCCACCGATTTCTTTCGCTGGAATAGAAATTCGGCCGGCGCACCGTCTTTCCCTGCTTCATTAGAATTAGCGGGAGCCTCGCATTTGAACTCACTCTTACCGCAACGGGCACCTATCACTTTTCCATGTTCCTCATTCCTCATTCATAGCCGAGAAGTCTAGAATTAATTGGCGTAGCGAGTGATCCAATTTTGTGGCGGGACACGGAAAAGGTTGGACGGCGAGGAGGTAATGGGGAGTTGGGATTTCCAGGGAGTGAGCGCGCCAAAGCTAATCGCCCGGAGCCTGTATCTCGTTTCCAGCGCTGCGTGGCGCGGCGTGGTGCGGCGCAGCGTAGCCGCCGATTAGTGTCGAAGACATTAATGTCACCGTTATGTCACACCCGTTGGTTAATACACTGCCGGGAGAGGAGCGATGCGAGGCCTGCTTACGGGAGCCTCGTAATGCGTTTCCTTTTCACTTTTATCCACCGGCTTCGAGACCTCCGATTTACTTTCGATCCTTCCACCATTCGTAACTCGAAATGCCTCAGTCCATGCTCAGTTTGTCAGCGAACCAAGAATCGAACTCATAAGAAACTGATAGAGCAACTATAAGAAGCATGCCTGGTATAAAGTACACTCGGTGGCTAGCCAGTCGCAGCGCTCAGCCAATCTTAGATATCGATAGGTGACTCATTGCAAGTTAATTAACCGAACACGACAAGCACTGCTACGACCAGTTCCAGTGATTAGATGCATTGGCATCGAGCACTAGCAGCGCCCGGACAATGACGGGACAATACCGGACAAAGCTACTTAAACGAAATTTTTCTTAGTGACCGAGCGGTGCTCGCGGCCGCGCTCCTGCCTTGCTTTCACCGAGCACAACTCGTTTTCTAATGTCCCATCGACTGCTCCAATCGAACACACACTACGCACCACCTCACCACGTGTTCTTCAGCAACAATTTTCTCAGTTTTATTCCAAGCTAGGATTTTTTTCAAAGCTACGACTGGAACAAGTGCTTGTTATCCGTGGCAGGAATGAAAATGAAAAAAAATAGCATCTCTTCGGTTTGGAAACCTGTTTGCTCGAAGTCGCTCCAAATTTGTCAGAATCAAGAGGGGTTCTGTTTATGCTGGGCACTCATGATTAATTGGTCCCCTAATACCATTGACTTCTAATGAGGCGCCTAATGAGATACATGGTTTGTTAGGCTACCCTGTCCGGATTTCCAGCGCGTTTCACTTTCTTCGCCATACATAATCATAGGGCCGCGTACATGCATACACAAATCGGTCTTCTCCATTCGGTAGCGCTCCAACTGAACTCGTCACAGCAGGGGCAACCATCGATAGACTCCAGTGATTCTCGGCCAATCCTCTTCCGCAAACCCGTACGTGTACTTGATAGCCTCTCATTATTAGCATACGTACTTTCTCTAAATTGTTTTCTAATACTTTCGATTGACTTTTGATAACACAGGATAATCCACTGTCTAGGAAATTCACATGGAAAATATTTTGATCTCGTGTCATTATTTATAACAATTCATTTTAGATTCGTTACTCAGTTACCCGATGAACTAGATTGAAATTAATTATGAATTAAAATTCATGTTTGTGGTGTTATCTTGTGCACTTTGGTTGTACCATTCTCTTTCCAACAGTAGATACTGAACTCCGACAGGCGACTTTATCAACACCCAGAAACTTCAGTCCACATGTCTCTGGCTTTGCTTTCAATACTACTACTGCCATCTCTCCGAGTCTAAACCTCCTTCCCAATCTTTATTATTGTTGTTCAATTCTCTAATAAAATATTCTACACATTTTTTATTTGTCATTATTTACCCTGGAATATAAATTCTATTTTTTTCAAATTGTCTTGGAGAGACAGCGAAGATTTCAGTGGGAATTCTCGTGATGTTGCAGAGAGACTAGTGTTATCGGATGTGGTGTATCGGCCGAGTAACAAGTTCGATTCGAGGTAAGGCCGCTTTTTCTCTGGATTCCGGCAGTTCTAGGAGAGACAGCCTCGAAAGTGTTGGTGCGGCATGGCGCTCCTCGTGAGAATTGGCAAGTGCGAGGTACGAAATCCAGATTATCGCGTGAATATGTGTTCCCCATCGTTTGGCAGACATTTCTTTTCTCTCATGGGAGCTGTTATCAGTGATACGCGTCCTCTTTCCCCATCGCTCAAACCCCTCCACCACTCTCACTTCCAGTGGAAACTTCTCGCCGGAAGTTTCGCTTACCATCACGAATATCGATTGTGCTGGGAATTGCCTCGAGTGTTTCTGCTCTTCATTTTTAATTAATGTAAATATTTTAACACGCGCACTTTGGTTGTCATTTGTTGTAAATCTTGTTAAATATTAGTTTACGTTGGAATTACGTCAAGGTTTTATAGATCGACATTATGATAATTGTTGTAGATAGTATCGTAGATAATTGACCTTTTTCTGATCATCCTTGAAGTGCGCACGACTGAATCGCACTATCGCAGATGTTGTCAGAGCACACTGAGTTATCATCCGAAATTCGTAACATGTGCTTGCGTGGTTCGATATCAAAAGAAAAACATTATTAGGCAACATCAATCTCGATCGAATCTGATGTATATTTAGACTTTCGTATCGTTTATCAATTACCCTGACATTAATCCCTCTGGATATGAATCGAAACTATCCTTGATTCTGTATTTAATTATGAATTTTCCAAAAATAATAACAATTCAACGTGGTCCAAGACGAACGACGTTCACGGTCAGATTTACAGCAGCTGGGAACGGAAGATCGGAATTAAGTCGCCCGCATGGTGTCACGCGTGCTCTGTGACCTAGATTGCCGCGCTCTTCTAGGGAAGACACGTGTCTCCAGAATCAATTAACTTCTATATAAGATCTTCCACCAAAAGCACTTGTAAACCCGCGGAATGTCATTAATAATTTTTGGTCACAGAGCCGGGAGCGCGTCGTTACGTAACGATTAATTTTAGCGTTATCTTTAATGATCGTAAACACTGGTAGATTAACTTCTCACGCAATGTCAAGCAAGTGAATGCTCCTCGAAAGTGAGAAGACCCATCTTTCCGACTGTTATCAAACGCTGTCGAATTCGAAAGTGGGTCACTGAATCAAAATGACTATTCAAGTGCTGTTTGCATTATCACTTTAGATAAGTCCAATTGATGCGTCGTACTGGAATATTCATGCTCACGCCCGATGCAAATTGATTAATGAAAATCGATAGTTTAACAGAATAATATTATCATTCCAGGCGCGGTTCGCCGCGAGGTGTTACAGCGCGCCCGCTGTGAAGATGTACATTGATGGACAATTCGTAGGTAATTAATCTTGCAATTATTGATGAAGGGGCGCTTTAGTTAAGAGCTTTCCATTGAAAAGGCGGCTGATATTTAAAGGAGGGTGAGTCGAAGCCCTAAATGCGGTGAGGGAAGACAGCTGACTGGGCTGGGAATACTATAGATAGTATAGTTTGAGACTATTGGCGGCCGACTAAAAGCCAGCGCATAGTAGGCCAGAGCACTCAGTAAAATAGATACTTGCCGCTCTTCAAGTGCTCGCCAGTCGGCCTCCCGTGGGATGCCGCCCGTTATGAATATTTAGAGTGCACTTGCAGCGCGGCATTTATAATACGGAATCGTGACTCACGAGTACCGCCGGGTACTCCAGTGCGG
Organism: Ectemnius continuus; assembly: GCA_910591665.1. NCBI lineage: Eukaryota > Metazoa > Arthropoda > Insecta > Hymenoptera > Crabronidae > Ectemnius > Ectemnius continuus. The sequence goes on from OU342861.1 coordinate 15,229,484, forward strand.
CTGCAGGCTAAAGACCCCCTTATGAAGAAGTGAGACTGTAATTAAGTCCTCTTGTTTTTTTTTCGGAAGTGCAGTTTCAGCAAAGAAGCGTAATTATAATTAATGAATAGAGCAAGTGAAACTCAGGCACGGACGCGTTGAGAAAGTCGACTGTGATTTTTTTTTGAATTTCGGTGAACGTGATATATTTGTTTGATGCAGATTCGAAAACCACTGAATTCACGGATGTCCACAATCCAGCGACAAATGAAGTGCTGTGTCGCACGCCGAAAAGCACCAAGCAGGAGATGGAGAGTGCGGTGGAAAGTGCGAAAAACGCCTTCGCCAAGTGGAAGAACACGAGTGTGCTCACCAGGCAGACTTTACTGCTTAAGTACCAGGCACTCATCCGGGAACACTCGGTTAGTCCCTCATTACATTACTCTGGTCCCCTCTCTGAACCGCTACCTTGTCTCTATTACTATCACACCTGCGTTAAGACCATTCATAACGAACCGCTCATTTTCCGGCGAAATTGTAGAAAGAGATCGCGGCGAATATTGTGAAGGAAAATGGAAAAACGATGGCTGACGCCGAGGGAGATGTTCTCCGTGGACTTCGTGAGTAATTAATGGGCTAGTGATTAATATCGAATGGGAATTAACATTGTAAGGGTGTGTCAATTATTTTACACAGAGGTCGTCGATTTCTGCACATCAATCCCGTCGCTCATGATGGGCGAGACCAGCTCGAACATCGCAACTGATATGGACCTCCTCTCATTCAAAGTGCCAGTCGGTGTGACTGGTGCCATTTGTCCCTTTAACTTCCCTGCCATGATTCCCTTGTGGACGTTCCCGGTGGCAATCGCCTGCGGGAACACCACCATCCTCAAACCCTCGGAACGTGTGCCCGGTGCTTCGATGATGCTGGCTGATCTATTCGCAAAGGCCGGAGCACCTCCGGGTCTACTCAACATCATTCATGGCCAGCATGCCGCGGTAGATTTCATCTGTCAGAATCCTGATATCAAGGCTATCTCCTTTGTCGGATCTGATCAAGCAGTACGTCTAATTCATCGTATAAATAACGCGAAGCACTCGAATCTATATGAGAAAGATTGCAGGTGAAAGAAAGTTTTAGCTGGATTTAATCGATGTTGGTATTCCGACGTTCAAAGTCAAAGTGAGACGTGTTCGGGCCGCGCGGCGAGCTAAACTCTTTTGACCTTCTACATCCAGCAGTCCCTCTACTTGTTTACCTCGAGGAAGAGAGAGAGGCTTATGCAATCGAGGGTCAATGAATGTAAATGACTTTGGCAACTCCGTGCCTATTGAAACGAAACTTGCATACCGAAGTCTCTGCTCTCGAATCACCATAAATCGGCCCCGGTTATTGCTTCATTAATCAATGCCTCTTTCACCGGTGCAAGCTTTTTCTCGACACAAACTTTCTTCAGGTGGTTTTTCCACATTAATTGGATGCTTTTGCCAGGGGAAATACATTTACACACAAAGCAGCGCTCACGGAAAGCGTGTGCAGTGTAACATGGGGGCAAAGAACCACTGTGTCGTTTTGCCCGACGCCAATAAGAACAAGACTCTCTCGCAAATCGCTGGCGCGGCTTTCGGCGCTGCTGGCCAAAGGTGCATGGCTCTCTCGGTAGCCGTATTTGTTGGCAAAGCCAAGGATTGGATACCAGAATTGGTGGAGACCGCCAAGGGACTGAAGGTGAACGCTGGTCATGTGCCCGGCGCTGACCTTGGACCTGTCATCTCTCCACAATCGAAGCAGAGAATATGTGAATTGGTCGAATCTGGTGTAAAGGATGGAGCAACCCTGGCTCTCGATGGTAGAGGACTTGTCGTTCCCGGCTATGAGAACGGAAACTTCGTTGGACCTACCATTCTCACGAATGTCAAGGTAACTTCTACATTCCTTGGGAATAGTTCGATCGAGAGTCTAGCGAAATTGTGTGGTGCGATTGTCTGTGTGAGAGGCGGAGTGGCTGTTCGAGTGGATCTATTTGCAAAAAGGATTGGGCATCGGCTTCCTTCGGATTCCAGGGCAACATGAAGTGCTACACCGAAGAAATATTCGGGCCAGTACTCTCGTGCGTCTTTGTGGACACACTCGACCAGGCGATCGATTTTGTCAATAGCAGTCCATATGGAAATGGTACAGCCGTTTTCACGACAAACGGCGCGACCGCCAGGACATTCACCAATAGGATCGAGGCTGGCCAGATTGGCGTGAACGTACCCATTCCCGTGCCACTTCCCATGTTCAGCTTCACTGGGAATAAAGGATCGTTCTTGGGTGACAACCACTTCTATGGCAAATACGTAAGCAATCATCTATTTCAATTGAAAGCGAACTCAATTGATCTAATCCGGACGAAGTTACAATGTGCAAGGACTTGTTGTTTCAGGGCGTAAACTTCTACACACAAACCAAGACAATAACGCAACTCTGGAGGGCTGGTGATGCCACGGACATCTCCTCATCTACGGCAATGCCAACCATGCAATAAAGACTGTGATCCTTCTTTGCAACATTCAATTCCCTATCACCGGAGAGAAATTCTTTCCGGGGAAGTCTGTCAAATCGCAGTTAAGATACAACTCGTTAATCGGATGTGATTAATAGTCTTCCATTCGCATTTAAGTCTGCTCGCAATGCGAGCCTGTTCCTAAATGGCTTCCAACACCTCTATTACATTTCTCGAAGCATAGTTCTATTTTTTTATTGGAAAATAAAATACTCTGTACATATTGACGCAGTCCCTTTATTTCCTCCCATCGTTCCACAGGTGCCACTTTGAATATTCAATATTTGAAAACGATATAGTTCTCATTAGTAGGTATAATTGAACCAGATTTAATAGATCGAGGGGTAAAAAAAAGTAGTGGTATTGAAAAGGTTGCGAGATAGTGTGAGTGAGAGTCTTCGTGATTATTGATGGCTCGAAGCTACTTTCCATGGATAGTGAAGCCGGTGTTTCGAAAAGCGTGGTTGACAGAAGGCGACAAAACTTATCAGAGGTATTCAAATTGTCGAGATGTCCAGTCGGTGAAGAGCGGGGCGCTGGCTAAGTTCAAGGTTGCAGGCACCATCGACGTCCTTGAACCCAGGGTCATCAGTTAGCGTCATCTCGCGAGGATCGCGGAAGGGGACGCGCTGGTCGCGTCCCCGAGCCTCTCCGGAAGTAAGGCTCAGCGCATGTGCGAGCTTCCAACCCCTCCGAGACGGGGTTGAGTGCACTTGCGCACTTTTCCAGCTGGATTTTCCCTCACAGGCGAGGCTCTGCCTGGCCCTGATCGTCGCTTCGTTCGAGAGCGCACCAGCCTGCCGGATCCCAACGCCAGCAACACCTCTCGCACCGCACACCGATCACATATCGTGAGTACATTGACAATCTTTTCCATTTCTTACTCCCAACATTTCTCCCTTCATTATCCCTTCTGTTCTATGTCCTTGCAATCCCATCGGCGCAACACGCGTCCACCCACAAACTTCAATCCCAGATGCCTTCTGTTTTCGGTGCATGTCAGGGTTAGATATAGCCCCGATAACGATTGGGCATGTTTGGGGAGAAAAGCGGCTAGCCCGCTTTCCGGCTATATTTTTAGTCCCGATGTATTAGATCGATCAGATTCGAATATCCCGAAATGTATTCCTCGGCATTCTGGTAGCTCTGTTGTCTGGGGATTAAGTGATCGTTGGGGCGCCCGGAAAATAGATTGCACTCAGTGCTGCTGATGGGGTATTAATAGAAGGGGGGTGCTTTCGATATTATGCTGATTGATTTTCTATGAGGTTCCGGGTTAATGGTACCGAACGTCCTGTCCAATCTGCTTTTACTAGATTTAATGAGATCTTTGTCCTCACCAGACGAGAGATTCGCTATTTTCCTAAACCTATCTTCCATCTTTAGTTTCTCTCAAGCGGTTTAATTCGAGAATAGCTTTGCAAAGCTTTCCTATCAAAAGGTATCCCAAATTTCTATGGTGGAGGGGGGCTTGTGTGGCTGTACTGGCGTTGAATGACTGGGATATTGGCAAAAACTAGCAGTGGTCAAGTGCCCTTTCATTAATGGAGCGGGCATAATTAAGCGGTTTTCATTTCCACGGGGCGAAAGCGAGGACTTGAGTCCGTTAGCCGACGAGAACCCTCCAACAGGTTGCGCGCGATCATTAAACACGTACACAAAAACCGTTGGCAAGTGCAATGATGGAAAGCGATGCTTTTCCTCTCGCCAGCACCGGAATTCCCATCGGACCACTATCGCCAACGATGCACTCAAGCCTCTGCTCTCGATAATCTCCTGCTTCCTCCGGACCTTTTCGATTTCGGGGCGGAAAACAATTTTCCACGACAATCGACTGCCGTATTTGCACCAGTATCGTTTTATCGAGGGGCCGCGACCTCGGCACGTGCTACACTCCAGGATAACAAATTCGCTTCAACAGGTTGAATAATGCAGGACTTTTGTCTACCTTTTTTCACATCTCACACTTGCTACCCGCAATCGTTATTATTACATGTTTCTATATTAACTCGTGTGTCCTGCCCGTCCATCACGCTGCAGCTGGTAGACAGAATTTTTCGAACTTTCCTCAATACTTCATAAATCAATTGTTTCAATATCAGAACGGGTAGAGGACAAAGAATCAGCGGCAGAAGTGCCGGAATAGTGCCGAAAACACAGGGAAACAGCTTCCCAAATAATTAATTTCGCCTAATTTCGACGGTTTTCCCCATGTTTTTTATACTTCCCGACCATTTCCGGGGCTGAAATTTGGTGGGAAGTGTTTTCTTGCATCGAGGAAGAAGTAGTAAAAATTCCAGAGCCCTAGCTCAAAATTCATTTTTTCGCAAATTTTTTAAGGCATACCCCTTCAAAAATTTTCGATTTTTCGAAGGTCTCGGGACCGGGATGAACGCTTGATTTTTCAATTCCTCGTGTCTCAAAACGGAAAAAAAACATAAATGTTGTGGGGGAAATTCCGGAATTCTACCTAAAACACGTGGAAAACCGATCTGGAATATTTCATTTCGACGGTTTTTCATATGTTTTCAAGACTTCCCGACCTTTTCCTGGGCTGAAACTTGGTGGGGAATGTTTTTTTGCATCGAGGAAGAAGTAGTAAAAATTCCAGAGCCCTAGCTCAAAATTCATTTTTTCGCAAATTTTTTAAGGCATACCCCTTCAAAAATTTTCGATTTTTCGAAGGTTCTGGGACCGGGACGAACGCTTGATTTTTCGATTGCTCGTGTCTCAAAACGGATAAAAAACATAAATGTTGTGGGGGAAATGCCGGAATTCTGCCTAAAACAAGTGGAAAACCGATCTTGAATATTTCATTTCGATGGTTTTCCTCATGTTTTTTTATCTTCCCGACGGTTTCCGGGGCTGAAATTTTGCAGAAAGTGTTTTTTTGCATCAAGGAAGAAGTGGAAAAAATTCCAGGCCCCTAGCTCAAAATTCATTTTTTCGCAAATTTTTTAAGGCATACCCCTTCAAAAATTTTCGATTTTTCGAAGGTTCTGGGACGGGGACGAACGCTTGATTTTTCGATTCCTCGTGTCTCAAAACGGATAAAAAACATAAATGTTGTGGGGGAAATGCGGGATTTCGACCTAAAACACATGGAAAACCGATCTTGAATATTTGATTTCAACGGTTTTTCATATGTTTTCATCACTTCCCGACCTTTCCCGGGGCTGAAACTTGGTGGGGAATGTTTTTTTGCATCGAGGAAGAAGTAGTAAAAATTCCAGAGCCCTAGCTCAAAATTCATTTTTTCGCAAATTTTTTAAGGCATACCCCTTCAAAAATTTTCGATTTTTCGAAGGTTCTGGGACCGGGACGAACGCTTGATTTTTCGATTCCTCGTGTCTCAAAACGGATAAAAAACACAAATGTTATGGGGGAAATGCCGGATTTCGACCTAAAACAGATGGAAAACCGATCTGGAATATTTAGTTTTCAAGGTTTTCCCCATGTTTTTTATACTTCCCGACCTTTTCCGAGGCTGAAACTTGGTGGGAAGTGTTTTTTTGCATCGAGGAAGAAGTGGTAAAAATTCCAGAGCCCTAGCTCAAAATTCATTTTTTCGCGAATTTTGAAGGAGCTTTTTATTACCGGATAACTCGGCTGGCTTCTGATAAGCCGCGCTTATACCTCCCTTTACCCCTGCAGAGCGATACTATCCGGAACAGTAAGCCGCATATAAAAAAATTGCAAAAAAACCTATGCCTCGGCGTTCTGCCAATTCGGAGAGATTCCAATTGAATTCAAGTGTCTGCTCACAATTGTTCAGGTGCTATTAAAGCTAGTAGGTATTTAAAATAACATCAAATAACTCCAGTTATTTGTATAAAAGAATTGTCTTTTAGGTGGAGAAATGAGATAGTTGTGATAGGTAGTCAGAAGGGCATATATTAGCATATCACCGCCACTACTATTGTCGCAAGATATTCGAGATCCCGGTGTAATGCTCCCGCGAGCAAATTAATTTCCCACTGCCTCGGGCACGTTCGCAGATGAAACGGTTATTACGTTAAGTGTTACGAGCGGCTCCCGGACTTTAAACGTGAATTATAGCGCTGCGAAAGAAATCACACTTTCACGGGCAACTAACTGTCTTGAAACATTCCCCCAGGGTGCTTGTTCTGTGATAATAGGTGTAATTGTAACTTTAGATCTACAATGACAATTACACCTATTTTAAATCTTAGCATTTTATTACTAATTACTGGCAGGCTGTGCGCGTCACATATGCTGGGATGGTCTTTACGGCATAGTCAATGATGAGGAAGAAATGACCGAGGTATATTTGTCTGGACATGTTGGCAGGTTAGCAAAGGATGTACAAAACAGTTCGAAAGGGCGATGCCAGCCTTCAGTACACGATCCTCCCGCAAACGGACCAGTGTTCGTCGACCGGACTTCCCCAAGCATCGAGTAAACCGAGGCCTCGGATCATCAAGTACACGATGGCTGCCCTGATGGTCCTCATCATACTCTCGTGCGTCGCAACCCCCTTTCTCATGAATCAGAACGACCACAATCTCTTTGCGAGCACAGTGTTCGCGATGGGTCGCGTCGGACACAATAGTCTCGCGAGAAACAGCACGAGGAGTCAAACGGTGGATTTAGCCGCCGGAAAAGCTAGGAACAGGATAACGATCGGCATGGCGTCGACGACGGAAACTCCGAGGGAAAAGGAGCACCAGGACTCTGCCTCGTCGACTACGGGTCTCTTGAGGCAAGACAACCTTCACGAACTCACGTCACCTGGTATGAATGATTTCCTTATCAGTTTAAATTTTGCCTGCTAAGAACACGCGAATATTCCTGCAGGATAGAGGCTGCTTTAAGATGCCGGGAAATAGATCAGAATTAAGTGGCAAGCTCACTAATGCCATCCTTATTACTGTCTCTCATATTCTGCTAGAATTTATGTTGCGAATTTTCGAGTTTATTTGTCATCCCACAAACTGGCAGCCAAGTAACACTTGAAATTTTGATAGGGTTCGCCTGTTGTGCTTGGCGAAGGGGTTAATGTGTTGACAGTTCGTCAGTGATTTACAGCTGGTTCTGGCCGGGCCGGGCCGGGCCGGGCCGGTTGCGGTTGAGGGTGGGTTCATCATTTTGGTATTTCGGTTTTGGCCGCTCTCATGATTTATGAGAGGAGTCATTAAACTCTAGCTTGCCGGCTTCATCGATCGGCCTTAAGCATCAAGCATGTTTTATGGTGCCGGTTCTTCCGGCCGAAATGAGATTTCCGTTCGTTCCTCCCTTCGTCCGCTAATGTAATGAGTGCTGAGTAATTCCAGGGAATACATATACTATAAAATACTTTATCTCGTTGAGACAGGAATAATTCTAAAAAAAGTAGCTGGAATTATAGGAAATCGGAATTAGTTTTTTCGTTCGGGAGACAGTTGGAACTTTTTCCACTATTGCCATCAAACTTTCGCTATTTGAATTGTTCAACTCGTGTCACTTCTCGGAGAGAGTGTCGGCAATATCACACGAGGCAAATCTGATTGTAGTAATCGACGAGGATGATATAATGGAGAATTGCATTTTGCGTCGTTACAGCTCATAACTCCCGATAAATAAAGGGATGCATAAACGCGCGGGCGAGATCCCACTGGCGATTAGATAACCCTGCAAAATCAAAAGGGTCGAGTGCCCGCCAAAACGGATTTACGGGCGACGATGAAATCTATTATAAATACACAAATCCCAGGCGTGCAAGTACTAATTATCGATGCGACGAGCCGCCGATAATTGTAATCGAATTTATGGCAGGCATCTAATATTTATTGAGCGAATCATGAGAGCGTTTAATCGGTTGAAAGGTAGATAATTGGTGAGTGCTGGCTACGAGAAAGAAAGAGAGATTCTGATAGACACTTAGATTATCCTGGCTGGCTTGTGTAGGGGAGGAATTTCATTTCGAAGGACGATTGATTGATCGTGTGCCTTTCTTCGGGCAATGTCCTTATCCTCACCTTTCTTGCCAGCTCACCCCAACCCTCCACCTTCCAGACACACAATCTCTTACGATGCCCGACGCTATGCAATATTCTCGGCAGCGTCGCCACTCATCCACCAGCCGACGACAAACATCCACGCACTCGAGCCTTTCGCAATAGTCTCATTACTTCGCCTAATCATACGAGAACACCATTCTCACATCCATTTGCACATCATTTATCCCTGTTGAATTACTGCACCTGGCAGAATCAAATCAATTAATGCCTGCAATTGATTCCTTAATGATTCTGTCAGTGCTTTTGAATTTTAAACAGTTTAAATTGAACGATGATGAACTTAACGCCGCCTCGTATTTCTGCTTTGAAGTTTCCTCAAAGTTATTAGGCGCGTAGCAAGTAGGTATGTGTTTGGCGTCAAAGCTCAGTGGTTTGAACATGTGAAAGCTTTCGGAATCCTTGTACAAGAATTGCTGTGTGCACACGCTACCCACTTGATCTCTCCGACGGCTTCTTCAAGGTAGATAGCGTCCTTCTTGAGAGGCGTATGTATATGTAGCTTGATCGATAGTATCCAATATTTGTCTATTAAAGGGGAAGCTTGTATAGGAAGCGTGTAATACGGCAAATCGAGATAGAGTAGCACACATGCCCAACATCTTGCTTCTCGTTTTACTGCACCGCTAGTAAAAGAGTAGTCCTAGTATCGGTTCTTCCACGATGCTTCCTTCAAGATACACTTTATGCGCGTCAATCATTCGTTGGAAATTTATTCGGAAAATATCGGAGATGCCCTTTTTATTTATTCACTGTCTAAAGTGAAAAATACGGAGCAGAATTGATGCGGTGCTCATTAGAGGATCACTCACGATTAATTTCTATACAGCCAGCTGAGCGGCACGATAATCCTTCTCTTGCAGAGACGCCATCCAGTACAACGCAGCGTGCCGAGAACTCCATCGAGGCGTCTACGAAGTCTCGACAATTGCCGGCGACATCTTCCAGCAGCATCCCGACGAGTAGCACCGGTAGCCCGACGCCGGCGTCATTAGGAATCACAACGGGCGGTAGCGTGGAGGGTGAGAATGGGAGGGCGAGCACGGCATCGCAGAGAGTGAAGGCGAAGGCGAAGATGCCACGGGTGACGTTGAAGTTGAGGGAGAACCAAACGATACCGCAGATGTACATGAACGCTGGCATGACGTCATATAAGAAGGGTAACATCACGACGAGCGTCGTCGCGCACAATTTGAGCTTGGAAGGCTTGGTCATCAAGACGCCCGAGGGAGAAACGATAAAACCTTGGTACCTCACCGACCCGGCTTCAGAACTCCAGTGGAAGGTGAGTTATTACCATCACCTGCTCCCCAAAAATTCTTTTCTGTCACTTCTGATTTTCGCCAGTTAAGTCTAGTAATATTAGTCCAGTAAAAGAAGAATTAGTGCTGTTTTTAAATTAGCACAGCACATATTTTCATCGGTTTTCATTCGATCGATGTTGAACATGTTTTTTTAAAAAGAGATTTGTGATGATTTCATAAGGGCGGAAAAACAAGTTCCGCATTTTATAGAGAATACGCCATGTTTGTCTTTGGCAGCAGCGGCATATTTTTGAACGGTGAAAAAGGGGGCGGGTTTTCATTTGAGTCTGCCTTCCGAAGCGTGCGCGGCCGCGCGCGCTCGACCCCGATATATTATTATAGCGCGCGTCACATTCCCTGCGAACCGATTGAATTTATAGAATTCCCCTCCCTCTTAAAATAACTCCATTCAATTCATTATATCAACCTCGCGTGCCAGAGATTTCCGATTTGATTTTTTTCCCCTGTTTATAAAACGCACTGCGATCGAAGGGCGCACAACTTTTCACAACTTGTCCGGTCACTTGCGATCAAGCATTCCTTGACTCTTATCATTGCAAATTAACTTTATCCAATCCTGTATTCGATGCTTTCAGATACAACAATTTTCTTTACGTTTTATTCAATAAAGGAAGAGGGATTTTCTGAGAGAGCAGATGTTGGAAATATTTACAATAGGAAAGGGTGTACGCCTTTGTTCTTGGGGGATTTCCGGCGAAGTTATCTTTGAAAGAGCTTGGCGGTGCTTTGGAGCACAATCTTGGGAAAACGCTTCAAGTCGAGGAAGGGTCGATTTTTATTCTGCATAAATATTGATCGCGTTGCAGCAGTGATGTGGCCAAACCGAAAGCACATTGGGTGTTGGGATCGATAAGGAGAAGGCACGCTCGCGAGTCTAAAAGGAGTCGGGCGCGCCAATACTACCCGTCCGCCACCTTTATTTCCCTTGTCGCTCCCCCTATTTCTTATCCCACTTTATTTCTTTAAGTCCCACTTGCACCTTTTTCTACCTGTTTATCGCATCAGCCTTGGAAATCGCATGGCAGGCTGCCTTTTCAGTTGAAACAGGAAAGCCATAGTTCACTCTAAGCGGTAGCCAGAGCCCTTTCCACTCTATTCCACTCCCTTCCCAATACCACATGTGCACCTTACCATTCCTAAACCAACTTTCTCCATAAATTGGTACCGTTGTCGCAAGTTTGTCGACAGTAGAACCGGCCCGACGATTTATTACACTATATCTATTTATATTTTTAATGAATGTGCCTTTCATAGCCCGAAGCACTCGAGGCACAAAAGTCAATAGCTCACACCATTCTTTGAAAGTCCAAGCGTCCTTATTGACGCTCTAGAAAAACAGAATTAGAACACCTATTATTGTCAATTTTTCCAGAGAGCTCGCCAGACCGGCTATTGTTTCTCCACTGCCCTTCAGCGCGATAACAAAGAATCGTACTAATTACCAATTCCAATGGTATTCGATAAAATCAATATGTTCGTAACGGATGCTGTTGGACAATATAATTGTTTTACATAATAATTTTCCGTGTCAAGAAATATCAGTCGGTGTGATTTAATAACTAGAAACACATTCGAAACATTATTATGTTCAAGAAATTTAGATGATCTTTCCAGTGTAAATTGGCGCAACAGCACAAGCGATGATAAATACAGTTTTTTTTGCCTGTTTCGCGCGACAACTTCGATAATCACTGGTACATCTATCACGAGTGACGCGTATGTGTTTGAGTAATTAAAACTTGAGGGAATTCCTGGGGGGGAAAGCGGTAGGGAAATGTCAGTGGTATGACAAATATACATAGGAAATGTAGAAGTAATATCAGTAATTACGGATAGTGATAGATCGATGCGTCCAATTGGGATTTTCATTGGCGATAATTACGATAGCCGCGATGTATTTATGATAGGTGGGTGGGTGGTGAAGGGGAGGAGGTGGAGGAGGGAGGTAGGGAGGGCCGGGGGTTAATGTGTTTAATGGATGCGATGTTTAACGTAGTTATGTTGGAAGCCGGGATAGTCAACTGGGTCAGAGATTCCAATATTCCGTTTTATATCAACGGACAGTCTAATTAAGTTGGTGCCGTAAATGTTTTTAAAGCGACCCTTCCTCCAATAAAGGGGACCCCTTCGTGAGCCAGCCGCATATATAACGCATTCAGCCGAGCGGCCCTCGCAGATTAACTCTACTGCAGGAGTGAACCAGTTTCAGAAATAAAGATTAATTCAAGTAGAAAGAAGGTAAACGACGCCGGGCACGCAGAGCTCAGGATTTAATGGCGTTTATTTCCGAATGAAGTCCATCTGGCACGAGAAGCCGATTTAAAGTGCGAGGAAGAACTAATTCCCGTGAAACTCTTCAATTGAATTTAATCGACGACGGAATTATAAAATCATTAATTGAAAGGGAGGGATGCCTTTCGGATATGGACATTCTAATTGGATGACACGAATATGCAATTGTAGTTGTCAGTCAATGTCAGCATATGCCAGGTCCACTTTGCCCGAAGGAGAATGACGCGTTAATTTTGCAGCCCCTTCTGTTTCAGGGGACAGCTCAGATGCCGCTGACAATTTACGTGGTCCTGACTGGTCTGGCCTGCCTCGCGATTGTCAGTATCATTCTGACGCTGTACGTGCAGCGGAAAGCATCACGGAAACAACGTCAGAGCGTAGAGGAGCCCGAGTCAGGTAACCAAGAGGAGGACACCTCGACACTCCTCGGCAGTGAGAGCCAAGAAACCGAGGAGAAAGAGTAATCAAGTAGCCGTCATTAAGATGAATGTGTGGCAAGCACATCCCACGCGAGACTCGCCTATTTTTACAAGTCACAACCTTAGGTTTCTTTGGACCAACCACTTCAGTTTTGACTTGCAACAGTGAATAGCTGGGAGTTCTTCTTTACAGTAGTTGTTTCTCGTGTGCCATTCTTTCATTTAGTGGCCGAGGCAATCTTTCATTCCAAGGCCGCACTTGATCCTTCGACACCTAGGCATATCGACTACAAACGGGCTAGATTAGCGAGCCTTAACTTACCGTGAAGTTTCAATACTCTCGGTGACTCTGTACCGAGCGAAACTTTTATTTTTATACTCTTGGCAAAGAGCGACAGTCTGCGCCAACCGAGACGACTTCAGCAGAAAAATGTTTGAACTCCTTGAAGTTGGCGAAGTACACACACACCCTCACTCCTCCCATCTAAAAAGACTTCCTAAGTGATCGGCTATTGTAAGTCAGCACTGAAATGGGTGACTCTCTTTCCGTGTATTCGGACGAGCACTTTTCCATCCTCAGCTTTCCTACGAATTTGTTTAACGATCCGCTCTCGAATATTACTTTTCCAACTGCTAGAAACTGGTACTTTCAGCAGTTATTTTGAAAGTTTTGAATTAGTTCCTTTCCATTTGTTTGCGTAGTTTTCTTTCCTGGTGAATCTAGGCGATCTTGCATTCGAATCGCGATAAAGGAGCAAGGGGGTGGGGGGACGAACCGCAATCACTAGAAAGTAAATTCTGACTTTGAGGTCTTTCTGTGATTTAATCTAATTTAAACCGGTGCTATCTATGAGTGTGACTTCCGCGGCGTCGGGGCGCAGCAGAAACCGCTGGAGCTTTCGCATGTATGTAGCCTGTACGTACTTTAAGTCGATCCTAGCCACTCACCGAGTGGTGTCTACGCTCCACGCTCCATTCAATCGATGCCCATCTCTCACGACAAACTATTATAGATCGTACCGACCGCTCCTTCACTCGACAAGATTACAATATTCTCTTCTGCTGCGATCGAGCCTGAAGTGACGAGAAAACTGTAAAGATGTGCTTGACTATAATTAAAGGAACAATCGGAGTACCGTCGATCAATGTAATAGGCGTTTGGTCGCTCTACTTGGATCAAAGTTCTCTCGCAGCTTGCCCACACGCAGAACGTCGAGGTCCCTTAATCGTTAAGCAGACGAATCTACGACAATGTGTATGTACTAGTAGTTAGAGTTGTGTATATCACGTGTTCCGATCGCCGCGTTCAAACTGTTGGATTTTTCTACCACGATTTTATTAGTCTCTGTCTTTGTTGAGTTTCGACCAACTATTAATAGCCAGCAGTGTCTACGGCCACAATTATGTAGCGAGAGCAGAGGGAATTTTGAACAGCCGAGCTTTCCTTTGGTGGGCAGGCCGGTATTCCTATCAAATACATGTCATCGATAATCTTCTCGCGAAAACTCGTGGAATCGTGTCCCGGGATCTTTGCAGACCCATCGAACTTCTGATGTACATACATATAAAGGTACCGCCACAGGTAGTTGGCAGTTAGTTTCACAAGGAACTCAGGATCACCCGACGCGGGCAGAGTAGTTGACATTCCTCCTTTTAGTTTTTTCCCACCTTTCCTCTCCTGTCCTATGCCAGGAATGTTCAGGAATTCCAATTTAATTATATATTCATTTAATTATTAAATTCTTTAATTTTCCAATCATTTCCAATTACTTTAATTCCACCCAGTCTATTTCTACCATTGCAAAAGTAGTTGGTGTTAGTGAATTATGAAATAAGGCGAAGTGTTTTCGTGTTTCGAATTGGAGGATGGAAAGCGGTCTACACGCTTGGAGATGCGAGCGTTGTTGAGGTCGTTTGGCAGGGAGCGTAATAGGAGTCGGGAGATTACGGGGGCGTGTACATATGCAAGGGAGATTGAGAATCGCCGGGATAATCATGGCCGATAAATCCTCGGAGATTCTTGTGTAATGTCGGACGTGGTTTCAGCACGCTCGCATAAATACACTTGCGCAACGACGATAACAACTTGACCCATCTCTGCACGTTGTTTGTTTACCGCGCAAGAGAGACCTCTTTCAATTTCAGAGTCGATAAGGAATTGCTCCCGACGTATTCGGCACTGCTCTTCGAGCGATCAGGTGCTGGAAATCAATAGGAATGAATGGGAAAGGCTCGAGGAGTTACAGATGGGGTAATTCAATTGGAGAATAATTGCCAGTATTCATTTATTCGAGTGGTTCACTCGAATTGCGAGGATTCGTGTAAATTTCATTGATTTGCTCGTGTAAATTTGACTTTGCCCCATGCGAGACAGTATTAGCCTCGGCAATGATGTATTATTAAGAGACGGAATGGTGGAGAAACTGCGAATTAGCGTTTGTTCATGGGCAATCGACTAGGGAGATACTGAGCGAAGTATAGGCGGAGGCTGTGCAGCGGAAGTTGTACATTATTTGAGGGAGAGGGTGAGAGACCCACGTTAATTATATCTCCGAGGTATTATCATGAAACTGACGAGTCTGGTGACGAGTCGCACTAAGTACTGCTTAAATGTATTCGATTTAATTAAGGGCTGCAATAATCAGCAGCCGGGTGAAGGAGAAGGGAATGTTTCTCGCTGGCAGGCGAGTTTTCTGTCGCACATCTTTTTCCATTAGTCACGTTATGTCGTTATGAGTGAGACCACCTCATTTCTTAGAAGTCATCGCGCTCTTCATTCAGCTCAATCGGTGCGCGCAGAGTCCCTCAGGAAACCAGAAAAGTCTAGCACGCGTCACGAAATGTTCAAAATGAATCTCGCTCGACCATTCGTGTAAGAAGTTATAAATACCAGTTTCGGAATGAATTATACGCTTACAAGTAGATGAAAGTTTACGCCAACGTGAACACATAGTATTTACAAAGAATGTACCTTTTTGGTTGATCGATTTAGGGGGAAAATTCAAAATCGACCATGCTAGACAGCCTGACTGAGGGACTCTGCAGGAATATTTTTGAGAGACGTTTACAAATAGGCTTTCGTCGATGGCTGATGCTTCGTTTCCACCATTGGCTACCACGAATTAGAAGGTCTTGAGCCGATGAACCGCAACAGGTCTAATACCAATCACAGGTAGAGCGCAGACTACAATATGAAATTCCGTACAATGAATGAGAGAATTGAATTAACGCTTTTTCGGTGTAATAATAGAGAGAAACAAATGAAAACCGGTTCAAGCGAAAGAAAACCAAGGACACACAGGTGGCTAGAATGAGATAGGCAGGACTGAAAGAGGGAAAGCGAGAGAGAGATAGACAGACAGACAGACACACACACAATAGTGCTGTAGCTGAAAGAGAAAGACGGTTATAGTTTCTATTTTGAAGATTATATTTTCTTAACTTTATTAATTTTTCGACTTCCACATACATATATTTATATATATGCATATAACTGTATATACGTATTCACGTGCATATATACATATAAATATATATATATACATATAACACAAAGGATTATAAATATTGAGGTAAATTACTGTATATAAGTAAGGACACGTGCGATACTCAATACGAGACCCCGTGTAACGCATGAAATCGGCCGGGTCTCTTGCGATCTGAAGGTACAACACCGTCAGAATACAATCAGGATTAGAAACGGCCTTGCTACATCCTGGAGGCAATGATTCTCCTACGGTCTCAACCACGAGGTTCTCGCTTCAAAAGCAACTATTGCTCGTGAGTGTCTAGTCGTGAAACTAGAGTTTTTATATCATATAAGGCTAACGTTCTAGGAGTCATCGATCAATGTTATTGGGATTTGCAAGTTTCATCGGTGGTGTGTTGTTGTTTTCTTTTGTATTTGTTGAATATGCAGCCTGATGGGTATATCATTGATACTTTAAATTGGAAACTCGTGTATGGATCGACACACGCCGTGCACACTCGATTTCCCGTTACACGGCTTGCTCGTAACTTAGCTAGGGCTTTAGGTAGGCGACAAACAATTCTGTGTACATATATATATTATACGATACATTATTAATATACACCTGTATATCTATGTCCTCGGTAATATAAGGCCGCGCCGGACAAACCGCTGTCCGCTCGCGAGTCGTTTATTATAATTGAGAGTCGAATTGTTAATTGAAGTTGGACACTGGGATAGCTCCCGCCTAATTAGGGCCTATGAGTGTATACAGACGAAATAAAATGTTGAGAGTACGGCCTCCTCTGATTCCCCGGCGTTCACTCTTCCTTGATTTTATTTACGTAACTTGTCAACACCTGGCAAAAGTATTAATCCGACTCTGGGAGAAATAGTGGCACTAGTTAGTCGAGGAATCAGTCGGTATACCGGCTGCCGTCGTTTCCACACAGAGGATAACATCGTTCTAGGCTGTTACGTGGACAGTCAACAATAGGTGACAGCATTATCTGAAGACCAAGGCCTTGCCAGTCTTTTCAATCAACAATCATGAATCTATTGAATGATATTCATTGAATGGCGGTCGGTAGTAGCCGTAGATACTCGGAAAAAGCTTTCCCCACTATTGATCTCTCGCGATGGAGGGAGGAGCTCACTGGCTATTCATCTACGGTTAGTAAAAGGGAAAGGAAAGGAAAGGAAAAGCTGAATCCGTGGAGAGTCCGAGTGATTATCGACGAGGGGTCGCGGAGCAAGAGAATGATAAGAGGCGAGCGGAAGGCTGATAAGAGGAGTGATATCGAGGGAGCCACTAGGTGGCAATCCCTTCCTCCGGCTCGAGAGAATCGAGCAGCAGACCTCTATTTCCGTAGAGGAGGTCGAAGGCGCGGCGCGTGTGCACGGCGATTTTAGTGCGGCTCAGACTTCAGCCGGACGGGGTCTGGCCTACCTTGTCCCCGGCGAACGACATCGTAAGTACTCAACCTGCTGCTGCTGCTGCTGCTGACTGAAAGTCAACGCGCGACACACTCTCCAAACTCGTCTGGACGCCTCGACGCGTCCACTTGCCTTCGCTCGGACCTAGAGTTAGGCGCGAGCCCTCAACCACCGACACACCTAACTTACTCGTGCCGAGTCCGTTTAAAGAGCACTCTTGCCTGCCAGAAATCTCTCTGCCCATCGAGGACACCTTGAGCATGCGGATCCAGTGATTTTTGGATTCGTACGCTTCTCTTCTTAATTGTCCGATACTGTGATTCATGTGATTCGCGATAGTGAGCATTGACCGATCGGAGTTCTACTTTAATGTGAATGGGGAGGAGGGGGCTTCGAAGTATGTGCTACCGTACGCCGCATCCCCTAGTTAGTCCCATTTCTCTGGTTATCGTGCCCTATCTCATCTATTTCATGCACCTTTTATAGATTTATTTTTCGGTCTTGTACGTTTATCGATCCCACATGAGGAGCCCATGGCTCCTGCTTTCCTTCATTATTTATGTAATTATTTATGAGCGAACTCTACTCCGATCTACTGAATCTCCACTAGCTAGCGCCTAGTATGCTTTATCTTCATTCACGTAATTAACTCGTGCGTCGAATTATTATCGGCTAGCGCCGCGACCAATGTGCCCCGCCGACTGTCGATTCGAGTGCCTGCTAATTCCTTCCACGTTCTCTTTCAAAGTCAATATTAATTGCGTCGTGTTAAAAATAAGTCTGAAATGATTGGTGAACTTTCCTCGGAGGCGAGTGATTGCCGCAAAAATAAGTGCGAGCGCGCGCTTTAGCCTACATAATACGCGTCTCGAACGACTGCTGGCCGGCTGACGTTTCACTCGTTTACATAAGATCGCCGCGACGATCTTCGTAATCTACTCTTCGATCACGACACTCTTTCTCGTGCTACCGCCACCGCCACCGCCAACGCTTCCGTCCTCACGTTCAAAGACCTCTCGAAATAATCATCGACTCACCACACGCAACGGCTCATCGGCTTAGCCGATTAATGAAATCCTCTCGAGCTAATCGGTCCCTATACTTGAAATATTAATACAACCGCTACGCTTTGGGAGCGCGTGCAATCAATGGAACCTCTGTCGGCGATATAATGCGCATTATTTACATAACTTATTTCGCTCGGTCACTGCTTTCATTGTATATGTCACCCTCTCCTTTTATAATTCTCTGGAAAGTCCCGTCTCATCGATCTAATAATAGAAAGAACGAGGGATTGATTTGAAATCGAGTAATTCGGATTATTATTAATGTGCTAGTTGGAGCCACTTGGACTTTGCCGTTTTGCTTTCACTCGACGCGTGGACTTTGTCGCTCCAATTAAAAAGATCACAGTTCATTATTAATCGAAGTACAATTATTGAATCAGCCGCGACTCCGATGGCCCCGCGTCTCGCCTTGTACTGAATGACATCGTCATCTTCCGTCTTATCGGAATTGAATGAGATATTTCCAGTTCTAATTCCACCCGCTCTGCCAATCGTCCGCCGTCTTGTTTTGCTTTGTCTAACATTCTATCCTTCTAGATTGGGCGTTAATCGACTTGTAAATTAATTGACGCGTCGCTGATCAAGAGAACGTCGACGATAGAAGCACGTGTCCGTACCGAGGATGTACTCACCGGCGCGGCGACTGGGAGTGACGCATTGCTTTCCCAATGATTTTTCATCGTTGAATCTCGTACTGTTTTCCTATCGACTCACGTGTCGATTAATCTGTTGTATAACTTACTCATACTTGTGTATCGAATTTCTCGGCCAGCTTGGCTGTCTGCGGTCAAGATTGCCTATCGCACTCAAAGAGTTAAACGTCACTATTCCACTGCAGCAGTACACTTTCAACTACTTTTTGCTCTGCTCTAATAGCAGCATTTTCCTCGACTGGTTTCAGGGGGCAGGATTGTTGGAAGTAGTGTAACGTGTCTGCTGATATCGATTCAGCTTAGGCTCGGTTTAGGGCGGATGCTGAAGTTGCGTTCTTCTTCTACGATCTGTAATGGCCCCGTTCCATGGAAAAATGATACATCAGCCCTTTCTATCTGAACGATGCTTTTACCGCTCGTAATCTCACTTTGGCTAAGTGGAACCGATCGATGTGGAGTGCATTTTTTTGGCCCACATTTCCTACATCGAATTTTAACTTTTTCTTGTGGAATATTAACGATTTAACTTCATTAAATTCCATTGAAGTTATACTGTTCTCTTAAAATATACACTTCTTGGGCTGTTTACTTTTTCTTTATTGGTAAGAATCATTATCATCAAATGTCTCCCCCAGAAAGGGAGTTTAATCTGTCTGGAGACGGTTGCTTTCTACTCGTGCAGTGTTGAAAGCGATCGATAGGTGAAATTGTTTGAGCAGGCAGAATGGGATATTCAGCAGTGAATACCACCCGTTGTGAAATGGTGGCTTAGACAGTCTTCACTAATTTCCGGGCCAGCAAGGAAAGTTCTAATGAAATCCTTTTTATGGTAAAGCAGTGCTTAAAGTTGGCTTCGTCTAGCTCGATCTAGGCTATCAGTAGAATTCCAAAGGAAAGAATTAATCTACGCGTTGTAGACTAATTTCCAAGTGGGCCGCGCTATCAATGTTTGACGCAGAAACTGTCGTTTAAATTTCATCCATCACCATCGTGAGGTTAAAGCACAAGGTCATATTCACGTGCGACCAGCACAACAAATGTTACAGCAGCCGCTAGACGAATCCACCGATTGGTGTCAATTGCGCCTCGCTCGTTCAACAATCACTCTCGAAATTCAAACAGTCTACAGTAGTCGCTTTCACTCGGAAGTCTCCAGACCAATAAAACAGACTCGAGTAGTTGTCAAAATTTCAATATGAAGATTTATATTAATTGCTTTCAATGCTGCCTGAACTATTGTAATAAGCTTTTATTTTTAGTACCACTCATCCGAGTTTATCTTTGTGGCACAGTTCGGCATTCTCTGTTACTCGAGTTTCGTAAGCACGCGACTAGCAGTGCCGCATGCAGAGTGCGAAACCGATTTGCACACAAGATTTATGACTACCGCAAAAGGAATTCCTCGAAGTTCCAAAGTCCCTGCTGCAGAAGGAAAACCTGTGTCCGGGAAAGGCGAGCCAAACCTGAACGATTTCACGGAAATGAGAATTGCGGTGTGTCGTCCACTTGGTTTTCTCTCGTTTCGAGAGTGAGTGCTTCCTCCGCGAGAGGAGAATATCGGCTGTGCAGTTGGAGTCAGGAGTCAATAGTTCGCGAGATTAGCCGGTGGATCTTTCAGGATTGCGTAATCTTGGCTGAGCGTTTTACCTCAGGACGATTGAGACGTCTTACACGCAGATACACATAGACTTTTCCGTCTTTGACACATAAAATATAAAGTTTCAGTGGCACAAGGACGTCCGTAAATTTTCAATTACTTTGTGCCACGTTTAATAACACTTGTAGTTTGTACAGACGAATTTGCTATAATGGCTCCGGCAAACCGGCAAAATTGCCGCGAATAATGCTCTTGCGAATGACGTGATAACAGCATTATAGATGCTCAAGGCGTTTTTTCCAGCCTGTTTCATCTTTATTAATGAACAGCAAACCATACCCGTCGAATAGCACGAATAATCATCGTAATTAACATCACACGGATGAAACTTCAGTGCGTGAATAAGAAATGATATCGTACCGGCAATTTCCCTATTTGCTCATTTTTTCAAAATGGAATTTTGTAGCGATGCATTTCTAATTGCGAATTGTGACGCTATAATAGAATGAGACTCTTTCGCTGAAGACACTTATTTAGTAGATCTTATGTAATCGGAAATTGGTATGTTTCGACTCGACTGGAAATGTTTTCTCTTGACTACGATATCAGTAGCTTTATTAGGTGCCAGCTCAACAGTCTATTGATATGCGCAGACACGCGATAATCTATGTGGAAGAGTTATCAGACACAAATGGTTTTTCCCTAGCATTAGAAAATATTGTTGGAATTTGCTTTGAAGCAATTCGTTATCGCTGCGAGGCTTCCCTGTCGAAAATAGCCTAACAGGTTTTCACATTTCGTAGACTATAAGGCTCGAGAGGTTTTCCATTAAAATTTCCACCTTATCTTGTTTGATGAATGTTCTCTGTTTGTCAAGGCTTACACTCCTCTGCTTTCCATATCGCGATGAGATGCACGCAAGTGAAATGCCCGAGTTGTCGAATGGTCGTTGACCGATAAACACGTAGTTGCACAATACGCGCGGTCATCGCGACGAGCCCCCTTTACGTCGAGCGTCGTGGCCTCCCGATTCACCGGGACACTTCTTTTTCTCCTCCAACCCCTTTCACTTGCCGGCATTCCGATTCCAGAAGCGTAGTTTGCTCTTCACCATTCTCTATCGCCAGATATACAATCTCCAATGTCTCCGCATTTTTCGATCTACTTTCCGACAAGACACGCAAGCATGCACGCGCGCCTACCAACTTCTCTGGTTACTATTGTCACGCTCGTAGTGATTGGTTCTCACTTCCTGAGCGAATGACCGCGGGCTCCCTAACTTCATTCCTGTCATAGTGCCTTTTAGTGACTCTAGAGATCGTAGTGTTCCAGGATTTTTTAGAGAATTGGCTGGTAATGCCTGCTTCTAGGCCAAGATTCAAATTGAAATCCGCTTTAGGGAGCGTAGGCACTCAAAATGCAAATTTGCGCAACAAAAGAATAGGTCAGTTTCGTGCTGGCAAGCGAGAACTTGTGCAGAAGTATGCTGGCGTGTGTGTAGATGTGTGTAGACGTAGGCGAACTCTTGTTGGGTAGATGTAGGCAGGATATTGTGGAACTTGGACGTCCGCCCAAAAGTAGAAGTCAATATCGCCCTATGTTGAGGCCTATTGAGCCAGTTCTGCCTCCTCTACGTCGACGCTTATTTAAACCTGTTCACACCAGCGCACACTCTACTACTTGCTTGGCCATCCAGCGAGATTTACAGTCAAGGCCGGCTAACGACACGTTTCAATGGCTTGGTTTATTTAACAATATGAAATCACTCCCCCGCTCGCGTCAATTACTCATTATCCCATTTGAACGACACTCATCCATCCGACAGCAGGCGCAACCAAGCAGTTCTAGCAGTTCCTACTTAGCAAACCTGTTTAGGAGTTGAGCCTTCAATGAAATATATATCCCAAGTAATTGCAGCACCAAGGAAGAGAGTAATTAGAGGTAATCTTTTCTGGAGGTAGGAAGGGAATTGGCAAATGTGAACGTGCATTCCGCTCAAGAATGATTAGTTGGCTCATTGCATAATAATGTTATACTTCTGCATATTTGTCAGTGCCGGTATCACGCGATGTCGGAATATCTCGTCGGAGCACTACCGCAATTGAAACATGCCGATATTTCTTGCCAGTTAAGGATCTATTTTATTCTGGTATTCCGTTATGCTATCAGCGTCGATGGTTGTTAGGATCAACAGGATCTACATGCAATAAAGATACGCCAAGAGCCAGCACCAATCATTAATCCCTAGCAGGTATAATGACTCCCTCCGGGTATAATCCCTGACATCTGTCAGGCATAGCCATTTTCCGAAATGCCGCTGGGCAATTTCAGGCGAGGGCTATCGATTCTTTCACTACAGTTGGTAGTGAAAGAATCCAGGTTTAATAGAATCACGCCTTGCAGGCTAATTGACAAACGAAAGCAAGTTTTTTCTTGCACTCACTATTTACTAATCATGACGCGTAATGATAACGCGGTCAGTTGTCTCGAAAGGGGGACGATAAAATTGCTAATTACCCGCTGTCTCGACGCAGGTTCAGAGTCTAATGCTGTTGTGCAAGAGAAATACATAATGTGCGGGTACGTGCGAGTAGAATAAACCAACAGGTCGGAAGTCGTCATTGATAACTGCCATTGACCTCAAACAACGACTTTCAATACTCCGATTGGGGATTTTAAATTAGAATTATCGACTCCAATCAAATTTTATTTGTTTAATTTGACAGAATCATATTCTTTTCTCAATTTAAAAGTGGAATTCTGAATCACTGCTTCGCCTTTCAAATTCTTATCAGCGGACTTTAAAATTAAGACGGCAAAATCCCGAGGCGACAGGTGACGGGCCACGCTGGCTGTTCAAAGTATGTTTTATTGATATCTCCACGGAAGCGTAGGATCGTAATAAGCCACCTTTATCAGTTTCCGTTTCAATGTCCCATTCCTCTATCAATAATTTTCAATCGGCGAAGAAAGCACGTGGGGCTTTTTTATGATTACGAAGTTGCATCAGCAGTGTCGGGCCTTTAAAGTAATTGGCTGTGATTGGCTCGATAGGAAGGTACAGATAAGACTTTACGAAAAGTTTTTTGTCGGGGATTTACATTTCGGAACGGGTTCAATGTTCACCAAAACAAGTCTGGCCGGCAAAGTATTGTGTGCGAGCGCACGAAGTCGCTCGTGTCATCACAGGTTACACCAACTATCGGTTTTCCATTACATAATAAATTCAATGAGCATGAAAGCTCTCACATCGAGCAGACAAGGTCTCCCTCTAATTAGATGTCACGTCCACCGTCTGTTCCATAGTTACGTTTTCCGATGTATCGCTTGCCCACAGAACTGAATATTCTTGCATAAGTTGATCGTTATCTAATCGCCTGTTTTTAATATATCTTCGAGTACGCACAGTTTCTCCAGAGTTCAAATCAATTTTCGATTAAGTATATTGTGCAAACCTTCGCTTGAATCGGGACTTACGCAAATCGCGTGCCTACGCCTGTTTTTCAAAAGTGATTTCACACAAATCGTCGCCGCCTTACGCAACTGTTAAAAGATCCAGCCAACGATTTCATCTATACGCCTTTACTTTTCAAGTTTCTTCACAATATAACACAATGTAACAGTTCTTTATTTTTTCGCCCATTATTTCAGAAGTCAAACGATCACTCTGCGCCAGTTCAATAAAAGGAATCCACTGGGAAGACTGGAGCACAAGATTCCAACGAAAATACGAAGTCGCCTTGATGCTCTGAGGAAACGACCGATATAATCATCTAAAGAAGAGAGTGGAGAATCACTCAAGTACAATAGAGAGAAAGAGCAGTGTTGGTGCCAGCAGGAAAAGTGGTGGTTAGCTCCGATTCAACCAAATAAAGCGAAGCAACAGTCCTCCAAGCATTTCCCGAAAGATTCCTGGTTTTCCATTGGTAACTGTGACAAGTCAGCCGGGAAAATGAATTCGCCTCGTGTCAGGTGTGCTCTGGTGAAGCACAGGAATGTACTGCAGGTGTTCAAGTTGGCAAATACTAGACTGTTCGGCACCGATGTCCAGTATAAACCAATCAGGAGTGTCCTCGTGGCCAATCGAGGTGGGTATTTCTTTTGGTATTCGTATGGTTTTGAAAACTTTCTTGTTGATACGCAGCAGTTGCGTTTAGCTCCAATTCGCAACGAGTTCGCAGTGGTGTTTCAGGTTCTCGTCGCGAGATGGCTCCTTGGATTTCGCAATAGTGTAGCCGAAAATAGTGTGCGGTGGTTTGAAGGGGTCGGCCTTGACCCCGCTGCACTTATTCAGTCCACGACCTTTGGCAACGCGACTGCTAAACGCGACAGAGACGCGAGACATCGCGAAAACTTCGCGAGATAAGCGATAACTTGTGATGCACCACGTGCCCGAATGCACGCTCGCCTACAATAAGTCTCTGTACTTGTTGCCTTCTTGCGCGCTTCCATTTCCCATTGGAAATCAATTAATAGCCCACTTCATTCATCAGACTTAATATCTCGGGCATTGATTTGCCTCCGGCTTGATGATAGATGTGTTCGAGATCCGATGCCGTAAAGAATCCTTTCTAGAGCGAGGCCGTGTGATTAATTGTGATGCGAAAACTCGGGCTTTCCCAATTTGGAATGAACCCCATTCGTCTAATGAAGCACTTTGCTTAATAACTTCGTATTTCACAGCGAGTGCGTTCAGCCTAGATTGTTCGGACTTTCGTTCTCGCGCGAAGTCCAATTCACACCACTTGCATTCACTAAATGTTCCCTGTCTACCTGCCGGAACATTCCCCTTCCATAGGACAACTCTATTCCTTTTGAACCTTTATATCTTTACAGGAGAAATTGCCATCCGTGTGTTCCGGGCTTGTACCGAGCTCGGCATTCGTTCTGTGGCGATTTATTCGGAGCAGGACAAGATGCAGATGCATCGTCAGAAAGCCGACGAAGGTTACATTATTGGGAGAGGGTTGCCACCTGTTCAAGCATACTTAAACATTCCGGAAATCATCAAAGTGGCGAAAGAGAATGATGTCGATGCCATTCATCCGGGATACGGTTTCCTTTCGGAGCGATCGGACTTCGCTCAAGCGGTGATCGATGCTGGTATTCGATTCATTGGTCCCAGTCCGAAAGTTGTTCAACAAATGGGTGATAAGGTGAAGAATTCCTTCTTTAAATTGCATTAAGTGGCACAGCTCTCTACTATTCGCCCAATAAATTTTTTTATAATTATAGTGATAATGTTTATATGTTCGGATAATTAGGTGGCAGCCAGACAAGCTGCGATAGAGGCTGGAGTGCCGATCGTACCGGGGACAGATGGACCAGTCACCACGTCCGACGAAGCTATGGAGTTCTGCATGAAACACGGACTTCCAGTGATCTTCAAGGCCGCTTTCGGTGGCGGAGGAAGAGGTAGATACTCACAATGATGTATTAAAATAGAAGACAATTAAGTTCTCGTCGGAACATGGTTACCGAATGTATAGTTAACGAGGGCACGTAACGCTAACAATGAGTGTTTCATAGAAGTATCGCCTTTCAGGAAGATTTATAGCATTCTAGGCCTGATTACGAATGAGTAATCCATCATAAGCGACTTTGAATACTCTGGCATAATTCCTTCAACAAGTTCCAAGAGCACCGAGAATATATTTCTAATTTTTCAATGATAATTATTAATTATTAACTTGGGGGTTTCTCAGGTATGAGAGTCGTTAAGCAAATGGAAGAGGTGCGGGAAATGTTCGATCGTGCATCTTCCGAGGCGAAGGCTGCCTTCGGAAATGGAGCAATGTTCATCGAAAAGTTCATCGAAAGACCAAGGCATATCGAAGTCCAACTGCTCGGAGATAAGGCGGGCAATGTCGTACATCTTTATGAAAGAGATTGCTCGGTACAACGTCGTCATCAAAAGGTGAGTCTGATATTTTTTGACTACTCCGTTGGCTGTTTACAACATTGTACTAATTTTACTGATGGCCGTACAATGGTTAGGTGGTGGAAATTGCGCCCGCACCACGATTAGACCAGAAGGTCAGGGATAAAATGACAGAACATGCGGTAAGGCTGGCAAGACACGTCGGCTATTCGAATGCCGGTACCGTGGAGTTTCTGGCAGACGAGTCCGGAAATTTCTATTTCATCGAAGTCAATGCCAGACTTCAAGTGGAGCACACCGTTACTGAAGAAATTACTGGGTAATTGCAATCTTTGGCATCTTATAAATAATTTATGCTATTTGATTAAATCATAAGAAAAAAATGTAATTTTGTTCCAGAATTGATCTTGTGCAGTCCCAAATCCGCATTGCGGAAGGCATTACACTGCCGGAGTTAGGGATGACCCAGGAAAAAATTATTCCGCAAGGATTTGCCATTCAATGTCGCGTGACCACGGAAGATCCAGCCAAAAGCTTTCAGCCTGACACAGGAAGAATTGAAGTGTTCCGATCAGGCGAGGGTATGGGCATTCGACTTGATGGTGCCTCAGCATTTGCTGGCGCCATCATTTCCCCTTATTACGACTCGCTTCTCGTTAAGGTAAAGCTGCAAGCACTCTAATATTATAAATACATTTCTTTACATTATACATTATTCGGTAAATCAGGTAATCGCCCATGCTGGAGATCTCCAGTCGTCCTGTGCGAAAATGAACCGTGCCCTCCGGGAGTTCCGTGTTCGTGGGGTCAAGACAAACATCCCCTTCCTCCTGAACGTCTTGGAAAATCAAAAGTTCCTCAACGGAAACGTTGACACCTACTTTATCGACGAGAATCCTCAGCTATTCCAGTTCCAGCCGAGTCAGAACAGAGCACAGAAACTGCTCAACTATCTGGGCTCGGTTCTAGTAAATGGACCGAGCACTCCATTGGCTACTTCGCTGAAACCGGCAGATATCAAACCATCTGTTCCTCAAATCGCATTAGGTATTCTATCTCAGCTTGCTTTGAAGATTAATTTTATGCTTTCCAGTCAAAACGTATTGTACATTCAGTTTTCTTCCTCTCAATTCTTTTGATTCTTAGATGTTTGTTGTTGCAAGACTTTGTCGGTAGTAATCGTGTTTTTTTTATAATATTCTTTGCAAGTTCGAAAAAGAAAAATTGAATGGTCGAACACTTGAGGGTGTCTACTGGGTACTTTTTCTGATAGTAGTCAGTAGATAGGTAGGTTATCAAATGGCAAAGATATTTTTGTGTGTTCTTTTATCTTAACCCATCAGAACAATTAAAACAGGAACTAACGGGTTTTACTTTTACTAATATTCGTTTAACTTGCTCGAAATCTCCAAAATCATCCACGCACAATTGGCAGCTCACAAGGTAATCGTTCTCGGGTTCCTATTCGGCAAAATTGATCAAAATAATTCAAGAACATCCGTGGTAGACACCCTTACTAATTTTGTAGGAAAGCGAACACTTTTCTTTACAGGAAATGGTGAAATACTAAGAAATCGGCATAAGAAACACAGGGGGTGGAATATATGGGGTAAAACTTGCACCTCATGAAACACGATTGCACTCTCAGCACTCTCAGCACTCTCATACATATGATTCTCTTACCGAAAAGAGCACAATTTATGTGTCCGGTTAATTAACCAGGAATTGCAACATGCTGTCGGCAGTTGAATTCTGTGCTACGATTAATCCTTTGCTCGCACCAACCTCGGTGTCATTTTTTCTCAGTACAAACAATTCATTGGTGGCACATTGAATAATTAAAGATTAACGTAGCACGACATACGTGATACTTATACGTGCTAAGGAAATTTCATTCTGGTTCTTCGATCAAGAAACAAGTTGCCCCTTTCTTTTACTTCACTTAAGGTAGTTGTTTCAGTACTGTTCCATTCAAAATACAACTCTGTTGGCCGAAGAAACTATTAATTTCGTTTTACATACTGCCGGTGGGCTAAACTTCGGTCAATCTTACCTTAAAAAATTTACGAAAAAATGAATTTTGAGCTAGGGCTCTGGAATTTTTATCACGTCTTCCTCGATGTAAAAAAACATTCCCCACCAAGTTTCAGCCCCGGGTAAGGTCGGGAAGTGATGAAAACATATGAAAAACCGTTGAAATCAAATATTTCAGATCGGTTTTCCACCTGTTTTAGGTCGAATTCCGGCATTTCCCCCACAACATTTGTGTTTTTTATCCGTTTTGATACACGAGCAATCGAAAAATCAAGCGTTCGTTCCGGTCCCAGAACCTTCGAAAAATCGAAAATTTTTGAAGGGGTATGCCTTAAAAAATTTGCGAAAAAATGAATTTTGAGCTAGGGCTCTGGAATTTTTACTACTTCTTCCTCGATGCAAAAAAACATTCCCCACCAAGTTTCAGCCCCGGGAAAGGTCGGAAAGTGATGAAAACATATGAAAAACCGTTGAAATGAAATATTCCAGATCGGTTTTCCACCTGTTTTAGGTAGAATTCCGGCATTTCCCCCACAACATTTATGTTTTTTATCCGTTTTGAGACACGAGCAATCGAAAAATCACGCGTTCGTCCCGGTCCCAGAACCTTCGAAAAATCGAAAATTTTTGAAGGGGTATGCCTTAAAAAATTTGCGAAAAAATGAATTTTGAGCTAGGGCTCTGGAATTTTTACCACTTCTTCCTCGATGCAAAAAAACACTTTCTGCAAAATTTTAGCCCCGGGAAAGGTCGGGAAGATAAAAAAACATGGCATAAACTGTTGAAATGAAATATTCCAGATCGGTTTTCCACGTGTTTTAAATCGAATTCCGGCATTTCCCCCACAACATTTATGTTTTTTATCCGTTTTGAGACACGAGCAATCGAAAAATCAAGCGTTCGTCCCGGTCCCAGAACCTTCGAAAAATCGAAAATTTTTGAAGGGGTATGCCTTAAAAAATTTGCGAAAAAATGAATTTTGAGCTAGGGCTTTGGAATTTTTACTACTTCTTCCTCGATGCAAAAAAACACTTTCTACCAAGTTTCAACCCCGGGAAAGGTCGGGAAGATAAAAAAACATGGGGAAAACCGTCGGAATTAGACGAAATTAGTTACTCAGGATCGGTTTTCCATACGTTTTCGGTACAATTCCGCCATTTCTGCCACTAATTTTATATTTTTTTCGATATTTACTATCTCAGGAAGGATGTAGTTAAATCCAGTAACATTTGGCCAGCAGTTGCAGAACCTCATATAGATTGGTCTGTCGAAGTTTAAACAGAATCTATAGAAAACTGTTTCTTTATACAACTACCTTAACTGAACCAGTGTCTTTTTCCCCCTTGAAACTCGTTTACGACTACCTTCACCTAATGTATCATATCCGTTGTTTATCGCATGCTTTGATTTTTTTGTTTGCCAATTTTTTTAGACTTTGCTAAGCTTGCAGCTGCCGAAGAGAGCAATGATCCGGACGCACCAGGTACGCTTACAGCATTATCTCACGTTTTTCTGCTATAAGTTTTTTTATTTACGCTTGATATATTGCGAGAAAGGCGCTCGCAAGACCAGGATTATTGCGATGTTGTGCCGCGAGAAGAGAGGGTACGAGATCTTTTACTTCGTCGTTTGTTATTTGATTTTTTTATTTGATTTTTGTTTTTCAGAGTTTTTTCCTTCGCTTTTTCCTTCTTTTCGAAGGTACTTAATTTAACCGAGCTCAGTCCAAAGCAAATTACATTAATACCATTCATAATATGTATTGTAACTAGTAGCTGATACTTTCGTACTTACGATGACAGTGTTGATAAATGGTATTCATATTAACTAGTCTATAATAAATTCGGAAATATCAGCTGTACCATTCACACTTGGTATACATTCACGCACAACAATAATGTTCGGGCACTTTTACATCCATTCTCAAGATGTAACAAAGAGAATGCAATGAAACGCTTTTTCACCCAGTGCACCGGCTAACTAACAAAGCACGAAAGCGAGTTTTTCGCTAATTGGATTTTAAAATTCATTCTAATGTAATGTGTTGCCCGTTTTGTAGGTGTGTTGGACCCTCCAAAGGGATTCAGACATATTTTCAAGGAGCAGGGGCCAGAGGCCTTCGCCAAGGCCATCAGAAACCACAAGGGACTTCTCCTCATGGACACGACTTTCCGCGACGCCCATCAGTCCTTATTAGCTACACGAGTTCGATCCCATGATCTCCTGACAATCGCGCCGTTCGTCGCTCATAAATTCAACAATCTCTATGCCTTGGAGAATTGGGGCGGAGCTACATTTGACGTGGCACTCAGGTTCTTGCATGAGTGCCCGTGGGAAAGGCTCGAGGATATGAGAAAGGCCATCCCCAACATTCCCTTCCAAATGCTGCTGCGAGGTGCCAACGCTGTTGGCTACACTAATTATCCTGACAACGTGGTCTACAAATTCTGCGAACTGGCAGTTCAAACAGGAATGGATATTTTCAGGGTGTTTGACTCTCTGAACTATTTGCCAAACTTGATTGTCGGTACGTCAACTTTATTGTAAATTGTATCTCTCATATAAATGATTAGGATTTTATAGTAATTAAAAAATATTTTACCCAGGCATGGAAGCCGCTGGCAAGGCTGGTGGCATCGTCGAGGCTGCCATCTCGTACACCGGTGATGTCAGTGACCCCTCGCGAACGAAATATACTCTCAAGTATTACGTCGACCTAGCGGACGAACTTGTAAAAGCTGGCACACATGTTCTCTCAATTAAAGACATGGCTGGATTACTGAAGCCCGAAGCTTCGAGGATGCTCGTCGATGCCATTCGTCAGAAACATCCAGATGTGCCCCTCCATATACACACTCACGACACTGCCGGTGCTGGTGTCCTTTCCATGTTTACCTGCGCCCAATCAGGGGCCGATGTCGTCGATGTTGCTGTCGATAGCATGTCTGGAATGACCAGTCAACCTTCGATGGGTGCCATCGTCGCAGCAGTTCAAAGTCAGTATTATTCTTTCCGATAATCATTCTTATAAAACTATTTGCCACTATGAATCTATGTTTTGAATAATTGTACATTCTAGGGAGCGAGTTGGATACAGGATTCGATCTTCGTGATGTGTCGGAATATTCTGCCTATTGGGAACAAACGAGAACTCTCTACGCCCCCTTCGAATGCACGACAACCATGAAGTCAGGCAACGCGGACGTCTACAATAATGAAATTCCTGGTGGTCAATACACAAACCTGCAATTCCAAGCTTATTCTCTTGGCCTCAGTGAATTCTTTGAGGATGTTAAGAAGGCCTATCAAGAGGCCAACTTATTGCTGGGTGATATTATCAAAGTCACTCCGAGCTCGAAAGTTGTTGGCGACTTAGCACAATTTATGGTTCAAAATAAACTGACGTCAGAGGATGTTCTGAACAAGGCTGAAGATTTGTCTTTCCCCAAATCGGTTGTGGAATACCTGCAAGGTGCCATCGGTGAGCCCTACGGAGGATTCCCCGAACCTTTAAGGTGTGTCTTTTTTTTTTGCCTTCATTTTCAAATTCAACGCGGTTCAGTGGAGTTGTACAAAAGTATTTACCATATAATATTAAACCGTGATGATGTTATTTTCAGGTCGAAAGTCTTAAAGGACATGCCAAGAATTAAGGGAAGGCCAGGTGCAAGTTTACCACCACTGGACTTTGGTGCCCTTAAGGCTAAATTGCAGGAATCCCACCCCCACCTCACAGACAAGGACGTTATGTCGGCAGCCTTGTATCCTGAGGTCACGAACGATTATCTCAACTTCCGGGAACAGTACGGTCCTGTAGATAAGCTTGAGACTAGGATGTTCTTAACTGGACCAAAGGTTGGGGAGGAATTTGACGTGACCATCGAGAGGGGCAAAACTCTGGCCATCAAGACTTTAGCAGTTGCTGAAGATCTCACTAAGAATGGAGAGCGCGAAGTCTTCTTTGAAATGAACGGACAACTGAGATCCGTCTTCATTAAAGATAAGGAAGCCATCAAGGTAACATTGAATTCCTAATAAAAACTAAGATACAAATCAATGAAGAATAAATTATTGATCAAAGAATTATAAATGTAATTACAGGAGCTCCATGTGCACCCGAAAGCTGTCAAGGGAGACAAGAACCAAGTTGGAGCACCAATGCCAGGCACTGTGATCGATATTAGAGTGAAAGCTGGTGATACAGTTGAAAAGGGAGCACCACTGGTAGTACTATCAGCTATGAAAATGGAAATGGTCGTGCAAGCACCAAAGGCAGGAAAGATCAAGAGCCTTGAGATCACCCAGGGAATGAGATTAGAAGGAGACGACCTTGTCCTAACATTTGAGTAAATCCCTCTACTTTGCGGGACAGATAGATCTCGGAATTGTTACATTCTTCTAACGCTAGACGAACTATCTTTCACTTAATTAAATCCTAAACGATTACATGTTGCATTTACTTGAAACTGGAGCTCCTCATTTCATATTTCTGCAATGTTTTTATTCTCGTTCGACTATCATGCGATTATATCGTGTAATAACTATTTTAATTCGATCTCCTTAATAGATTTAACTAATTTTCTTCAATTCTAAGATCGTATCACGTAAGGATTTAATTAAGTAAGAGTAGATCGCCCGTCCAAAGTCCAGATAGCCTCGCCAGTTTCCTTACTCCACCAAAAACCTGGCGAGCCACGCGGAATTGTGCTAAGAATTTATTAATGCTGCCAACCACGCCCGACTAATGTACGTACATGTTTAAGCTTAAAAGCCTCGTGAACTTAAAGGCGTAACTTGAATTCCCGGAGAACTTTGCCACCTACAGGAAAGACTAGCTTACGAGAAGTTAGTGTCGAAAGTGTGGCGTTCAATAGCACAAAAGTTGTAAGTTTCTTTGAATACAAGTAAACGGATTAATCTCGTTTGCATTGCGCGAAGGGTGAGTCGGCTTAAGGTCCCTAAGAACTTAGGTTTAGCTCACCATAGCTTTTTATACTGCGGAAAACAGTGTCAATTAACGAGTTGAGAGCGCCGGACCTTTTGAACACACGATTTACATGTCTGTTTTATTCTAGCACTTAGTTGAAGGGTGATTTTAGAAAGGTTTATCCTCAGGGTTTCGAACACCAAGCCCATTGGACACGATAGTTCTCCTAGCGATCTGTCTCCACCTACTCTAAACAGTTTCCTAAGTTTAGAGTGGGTGGACTGACAGATGGGATCAGCAGGTGTTCGTATTGTTTTAATCGCATCGAGGCTCGAGGAACTTCCAAAGAAGTTTGCCGCGATCAGTTTAATATATCATTGGCTGTCTAATGTGTCGAGAGGAATCGCATCCAATCGGCACTTGTAAATACATATAGTTCTGTGTAAGTCGTATACGTGACAATGTTTGCCCTTTGCTCGGCTAATCAAAGGACAGTATGATTGATTTGATATAATAAAGAAGAAACGGAAAACAGTGATCCCGAAGGTGGCCGGATACGTTAGGCCCCGCAGCATCCGGTCGCCTGAATTATGCCTACCGAAATGTTGGTGATGTATTTATGTAGATAATAAAATGTTTACGAACGTTAGTGCAGTTCCATTATGAGATACCAAGTTCCCCTTGGTTACCAGTCATTCATATTCTATTATCTTGATATTATACATTTTCGATATGGCAAGGATGACGAGCCTCGAAAATTGAATGGAAATGTGGTCAGTGCGGTAGATTTAAATGGAGCATAACGAGCTGATCGATAAAGGAAGGGTGCAGGATCGTTTGGCATAGCATAGTATGATTAATGATGGATATAAGGGGTGAATCGATTGGGGGTTGTTGACCCTTCCATAAAGCGGGCCAGCCTGTACACAGAGAACTCCGGCAGTACATAGATTTCAGTCATTGGGAGGCCTCCGGCAGGTTAAATATTTTATTCCGGGCAAAGTGGTCGGTGCAGCAATGCTCCTATGTGCGGAGGTCGATATGAGCGCGCAAGAGAGTAGAAGGGAGTGCCGGAGTCTGGCACACGTCAACTAGACACAAGCGCACCATCGCAATTTCAAGCTGCCACCTCTCCGTTCATACTGACGATCAATCATCCATTTCGAGAGACAATTTACATGCCTACTCCCGCCCTATTCACTGCTCCACGTGCCAAAGATCATTCAATCTTCGACGCGTTACTGATTGAAGCAAAATATCCGATGGAAATTATCAGTTGAAAAATTGTCCTCTCGTGAAATACAATCTATTGAATAGCCAGAGTCTCCATTGGCAAAAGAATTAGTCATGATTTCGGCAATACGTGAAATCCAATCCTCCTACGGTCAGATAGAGCCAGGCGTTATTTGGACCAACAGTCTGGAAAAATTGGATGATACGCCCACCTGAATAAATCACGAGATTCATACCAGCGATGATTACGTCTGGGAGGCTGGATCGAATTTTATCGGAGAAGCGCGAATATTCCGGACTTTTCTCAGCCGGTCCTCGCTCGCTGGAAACAGATATCCAATTTATTGTATAATAATTACACTGTTTCATTAATCATATACTTGATTTCGACGAGGTTTCGAATTAAACGATTAAGCATACGATTGTTGCAAAACTTATGGTACTATTTAAATGCGCTGAGAAGTGATCAATGATCCCGTGCAAAGAAACCGAATACGCCGTTTCACAATGATCTGTGAGTGGTCTAATTTAGTTGAACTGAATATTACCTACATCTAATCAGGCATTACCGCCGACAAACTCGATGCCCGCCGCGCTCTGTAATCTCGTAATTCCGTAATCCTATCGACTATAATTTGATTCTCGGCTCGAATGACATCAGTTGGAAACTAGTCGGTGTTCTGGTTCGATGGTAACCTAAGGGCGCTTCGAAGTAGTCGCATTTAAGGATCCTACTAACTCAAACTCCTTTCATTATAGTCGGACCAGTTGCAAACTTTGAGTCCACTCCTAGATAGGAGTATCTGCTTCTCTCCGGATTATAATCACTTCTATTCTTAGTGATAAAGCAATTGAAGGATCGGTTAGAGAATCAATCATGAAGTGACAATCAGTGCAAGTGTGCAATCGCGTGTCAAGGAAATCCACTTGCTTTGCCACTCTAATACTAGACGATAAACGTCAGAGTTTCCTGCAATACCTTGATCTGGTTTCTGTCGATCTCTGAACTGATTAAATGCCACCGTAGCTACTTACTGTTCCCATGTGGCATACAAGCCCTGATCATGCTAATCGCTGCGAAAATCAATAACGTCTATCCTTGGAGTCTTACTTCATTAAGAAAAATTACAAAGAAGGCAGTAGTTGCTATATTTAGGCCTTCGGTGAAGAAAGTAAAAAGTTTGGAAAAAATGTCCAGAGGTCGCCATATGTAAAATTAATGATTTATAAAACAGATACGTTTAAAGGCCCGTGACGGAAATGAATCGTCAAGTGAACGAAGATAAAGCGGGAGAACAGATGTTTCGCGAACGACGATCAATATCACTTTGTGGTGGTGCATATCGATGCAGATTCGTGACTCATTGAGCTCGTGCAGTTCACGCGCGTATGTATTTCGAGTTTTATCGGAGGAACTTTTATCCGCCGTGGTTTCGCAGATAACAGGCCGAGGGGCGTTTTCCGCCGATATTAATGGAGCGCCCCTGTTTTAAGCCCACAATCCGCAGCATCAATATCCTAAGCATTGGTTATTACACACCCACTCTTCAAAATAATGGAGCCAATAATATTTAACATATTTACGTGCTTGAAGTCTCGATTATTTGTTAAATTCTTCAAGCATAATTTCAGTTAAAAGATCTGATAGGATTTACTTTGATTTCGATTGAAAAAGAGGGAATAATCTCCGATTGATTAATTAGCAAAGGTTTTCGAATCAAGTAACGCAATAGATTAGAGTGTACCGAGGAGAAGAGTTGCTGGAATGGCAAATGGAAGGACTCGAGAAGTTCCCTCTTTCAAGAGGCCGCGAAACATGGCGAGTCTTTTATTAGTGATGTACGTGGGACTCGAAACTTTTTCTCTGCGCGACCAACTGGCTTTCAACGTCGAGCGAGCGAGGAAATGTTGTTGAGAGCAGTGGAAACGGTTTCATTTAGTCGAATAAAATCACGATCATTCCGGAACTTTGAAGCAGTGGCTGGCCGAGCAAAGATGAGCGTATCTCAGCCGTTTGAAAGATGCCTAGCTCGTCGAACTTGAAGGCACCAACTGTGAAAACCACCCACCCAGCAACGACTAGAACCGGGAAAGCTTCCTGCATCAAGAGCGACCATGCATTCTCCTGGAAATTGGATTTCCAAGATTTATGGGAATATTCGATGGGATAAAGATTTTCAAGTCATTCGATGAACGGGCGGGGAAAACCGATAAACCAAACGAAAACTGTATCCTAGACTATCGGATGATCCTTTCAAAAAAATATAATGACCGTCGCCTAATGTTTACAGATGTTAACAGAAATTATTTGCATCCACAAATT
Source organism: Ectemnius continuus (assembly GCA_910591665.1). Taxonomy (NCBI): domain Eukaryota; kingdom Metazoa; phylum Arthropoda; class Insecta; order Hymenoptera; family Crabronidae; genus Ectemnius; species Ectemnius continuus. The sequence continues at coordinate 15,266,688 of OU342861.1, forward strand.
TTTACCATTACCTGATAAATGATAATGACGATCCGTTGGAGTAATAATTATATACGAGTTGCTCCGCCCCCTTGTTAAATATTTATTATTCGCTGAAACGTTTCCTTAATTTGCATCGCTATCACACGCGGAAATATGGGGAATTATTAATGCGAATTGTGTTTTTCACACACTGCAATCGTAGCGCATACGATCATTCGATAAATATTGTTCGTATCATAATTGTTAGTTATTGCGCGGAACATTTTACTGTTCAATGACCTTATGCCATCGGAACACATGTCGATATATCAAAATTGAGCACCATCACTGATCGAAAGAAAGAAGCTCTGTTTGTCTTGTAGCTGCTTCAATTTTTGCCTGTCTTTCAAACGGGTTTTGCGAAAGGAGCACTATGCAATAGAGCAAAAGCAGAGGGACGCACAAGAATCGCGAAACTTAGAAAGCCGGCCACGTCACAAGATTACAAATCACGTGGCTGATTTTTGTAGGATCCGTTTGGACAGAGAGCACTATGTTTACAAGAAGGTTGGTAGAAACAGTCTGCGCGCGGAGGTTTCTTGCCGCATAAATTAGGAAACGGAATTCCGTCACGATCAGCTGGCCGGTTTTTCCTTGAGAACCGCACTCCGGCTTTCGATGTCCTTGCAACACTGAATCCCAGGCTTTGAAAGGTGCGAGCCCCGAGGAGCGCACTGATCCACGCGGATATTTCATACTCAATAGCGATGTCGTGACACCGTGAAAGCGTGAAATACCCTCGACGCCAAATAAACATAGACAGGCCTGCTTTGTACCTCTTAAGTCTACTGTTTAAGTCTATTGTTCCTCTATCGAATACTACAGCAGACCCGCTCAAAGGATAATATGCTCTTGTCTTAATAAAATCCCCAGGATTTATGATGCGAGGAGCATTGTAGTCTTGCGATCAGACTACAACAAACCGGACGAACTATGCAAGTTCTCCCATTCAAAGGAGCTACTCCTATAAAATTCCGAGTAAAAAGCACATCAGGGGAAACTTCGCAGTGCGTCTGTATAGCACTGTGCTATGGAATATATTTATAACCCGCCGGAAACTAATAGCACTCGGACTTTCTTCGGAGGAAGACGTCCCTCGGCTGGGACACCAATGCCATCAGCAAAGGATCCTTTCGAGTTTAATGTAAAAGTGTACGCAGCGCAGGATGTCTTGAAACGTGGCTTACCTAAGAATTCTTTGGAGATGTCTCTTCTAAAATTGGCCAAGGATTGCATAATGACAACTCATCCTGTATGCCGGCAGTGTTAAAATGAAATTATGTTTCTCTGCAACCCGGATTTCCGATAGCGAGGCAACCTTCGCCAATATTTAACTTATTTATTCCTAGTAGTTTCTGTGCCAGGTGCACTGGGAAAGTATCAGGCAGCATACAATTTATCGAACATTGCACGAGCCAAAGAATAGCTTTCAAGGAAACAGAAAAATTCAATTCACCAAATTTAGTGAATACTAGTTTTCCGAATAAATCGATAGAGTTACCTAGGAAGCCGGTGCTTTAGTGATTCGAATGTATCGGGGCGACGAATAACTAGAGAAAAATTCAGCGTTGCAGAGTTGGCAGTCCGCTGAAAAAATCGGTCTGTCGCTGCAAATGGTGTTACACGCGGAATTGTCCGTGAGTAATAGAGGCCCGATTGAAATCTCTCGCAGGCAATGCCTGGTCGTCGCTGCACCGACTTCCGCTGTCGACGACAATCGCATCGCATACAAGATGATGTGCCGTTCCTTCGCGGAAGATGCACTTTGAATTCGCAAGCATCTCACGTACATATAATAGCAGTATAACAATTGGAATCGTTGTGTAATCTTGGCATTGTTTGACCAACAAATTCCTGTTATCCCATGGCATTTCAATATCTTTCTTTAGAGAAAAGTGAATGCCACTTTTCTTTGAGAACTGAATTCTAATGTGTGATTATTTGCACATGTATCCATAAAACATTGAAAGAATGGATAACGAGATATTTCCGGAAATTGCTAGGATATTGAGTTTTCCCGAGGAAGTTACCGCCAGCTAGCTACTATTCCTTGCCCGCGCATCCCACCTCTGCCTTTTTTTTGCATCCTGTCGTAAATAAAAATTGCTCTGTGCCAGTGGTGCGGCGCATCTCCCGTGAAACCTCCACTTTATTAGGCTGGAAAAAAGGAGAAGCTTGCGCAGCCACACTCACTGGAATTATTCGGGCCAGTAACAATATTCGACGAGTTTTCCGCCCGGTCATTTCCAAGCGGGCTTTATATAGAGGCGCGGGGATCCAGAGGTGCTTTTATGCCCTCGTTTCAGATAACACACCGACCATACTCTCGCCCAGAAAAGAATTATAAGTGACGTTGATGTTACAATGACGTGAAAAAGCAGAACGATTTACTACCCAACCGATAATGTCACCTTTTCTTCCTACAATTAGCAAATATTTTAAAATGCACCATTGGAGTTTTTCATTTAAATCTCGCGATAGTTGGACTTTTATAGGATTTCGAATTTCAAGGAAGAATTTACTTCCATTGCAATTTTTTCGTGGATAATCCCATTGTAGATTCAACCCGAAATTCCATGGACTTAGAATCACAAGTTTCCACTCAGCAAATATCGGCTATGAAAACCTTTAATCTCTTCGTCATACGGAAAGAATTTATCGCGCCGGTCGAAGTGAAATATTATCGGTCTAACAAAATTCCCCGGGCCAATGGAATAAGGAGGAAATTTTTGCCTGGACATTAATCTTACCAAATATATATTCACTATCATTTATCTGCATTGAAAGCCTTTCAACATACTTATCGTGGACGATCATGTCTTTGAATTATGATTTGAATTATGATCCTGAAATGCACGCATGCAAAAAAGCAATCGAATATTCGGATCGACGAATATTGGGACGAGAAAACAAACCGATCGTTGAAAGAACGACATAAATACAAGAAATATTCTATGATTCTTTCAATATAAAAATTAATCGAAGGAAGCGCGACCTAAATCGAAATCCGACGATGCAAGAATCACTCTGAAGTACTCGAGCAATTATCGCACGTATGAAAACCTTTCGGTCTTACGAATAACTGAAACATCCAACCACTAACAATCCACTGTGATCTTTCAGCGCTCCAGTTCCACAATTCCACCCGATTGTTCCCGCACTCTTTGTTACACTGGGATCATCAATCAATCGCAACACTTATATTCCAAATCTATGTCAGACTCGCAGACTTGTGGAAGTCAGCGATTTATCAGTATGGGTCAAATTTCTGTAACGACTTCGCCATCATTAAATCGAAAAAGTGCGTCAAGGTTTTCTACAACTTCAAGAGAAACTTGGAGTCCATCACTTCGATGGCTACGTTCATTATAAAAAGGGGATGGTAAAAACTTGGTAAATTAAGAAGCGGAGAATCGATTGGAATTAATGATCGAACATCGATGTCTTGAGGCTAAAGGGGTCCAGTAAAGAATACGTGAATAAACTATTATCGAACCTGGGATCCGGTTAAGTGGCTAGACAGACAGAGAGTCCATTGGGGCTTTATTTTTTGGCAGAAGATCTCTCGGAGAGTCGTTCCAATCGCTATCAGTCGTAGAAGCATCCTATCTTCGCAATCAGACGGCGGCTGGCGTTGGGCTGAGCGCTCGCGTGCGCACACACTCACTGAGCCACACAGACTGAGCCTTGGACGGCTGGCACAAACACTTGGAAGCAGGTAAATCCGTAGCAGTGATTGGCCGGCGAAGGAGTCACGGTGTGCAGGTCGTGTTGGGCGCGCGCGAGCGCCGTGGCTCCAAGCTTGAAAGAGACTCGTTCTGCCAGTCTCGCGCCGAGCGTCGTCGGGCGCGCTACACACTTTTTCCCGAGATTCCGTCGCTTTTGAAGGAGCGACGAGAGCACGCGCTAGTCAGCCCAGCTAGGGAGAGTGCGTGAGTCCAATAATAGAGTGCAATTATCGAAAAATCCACCAGCACAACTCCTGTTAATCCAACACCAAAAAAGATCGAGAGTGGATTGGAGAGTGTAGCTTGGCCTCAGCGGAACGCGCGCCACTTTTTCTCCTCGGCAGACCAGATTTCCGCCTGTAGTTCCCGATGCTGTGTTCGTCTCGAGCCAACTTCCTTCACACTTTCTCGTTACGACGCCTGTTCTCCTAAAATGATCTCTGAACCGGTGAATAGGTGGCTTGATGATTAGTCTTGAGGCAGGAGTTCGAGTGCAAAAACAGCATCGGCGCGTTTCCCATTGAGCCAAGCATCCTACACCGTCTCCAATTATCCCTTTCTTTCAGTGACGGCATCTGTTTACGACCGCTGCTAATAATAAATATACATATATCTCGGCGACCAATTGTGCAAGAACTGATTGAACAAGATTGACATTCACTGGTCAGGTTGATCGTCCAAGTATCCAAGAGGACTTTAGTGATTTCAAGTGAGGCTGCACACAGCCCGGAGAGAAGCCGGCTAACTTGGAGAAGGAGTCGTCATGGGTAGCGTGTTCTATGGGTGTAGTGTGAGAAGCGCGTAATCGTCCGCGTGTAGCAAGGATCCTTCGAGAAAAAGAGAGGGGAATCGGCTTTAGGCTAAAGCAGAGAAAAGGACGGACTGGCACAAGTTTTGAGCGTACGGACGGTCGAGAGGAAGGAGAAGGAAGAAGAAGAGGAGGAAGGTAGAGAGGATCTGGAGGATACAACGGGAGGAACGCGTGGTCCATCCTGATTTCGAAAGGCTGCTCTCCCTTGCCCGGAGAAAGAGAGATAATGTCGACCCGTTGCTTCCGCCAGGAACGACACTACGTTCGGATTCATTCGTAGTAAGTAGACGAAACTACTTGTTAATTATCCCTCCTCACTTCTTTTACTTACGTTCGCCTCTCAGCTACGTAATTTCAAGCTAGCAAAGTTAAGTGAACATAAGGCTGCTCTGCTCGTTCCATTGGGTGTGCTTGATTCATTAAACACATTAGCTTGGCTGACTAATGACATACACTCAGTCTGTTAAATTCATTATCATCGGACTTGGGAGTTTAATTCATACGTATCCCGTTCTACCAGCTGGATATAATATTGATTATACCACTTAATTCAGCGATAAACTTTTAAGAGGAATCGGAAACTAAAATTGAATGGTACTGGCACGTCCTCGAATAAACATTGGGCCTCTGTCAACAGTTGGCTCGAGTCTGCCCGAACTTATCTGTCAGATGAGAGATGCTAGAACACGCAGCTCTTTCTTTACTCGAAATTCCATTGGCCACCTTTGACTGTGCTCTTTCCGCGCAAAGAGAGAACGCGCGTCTCAACAGAAGGCTCTGTAAACAGGGAAATAAAACGGACATTAAAAGCCGAGAGTTCGCTTTCCCCTCGAGAAATTGCTTCAATTAGGAGAGTTTACGAGTTGGCGGCAAGTATGCTGAAATATTAGAGGATCAGAGGACGTTATCGTTTAGACTGCGGAATTCTTGGGTTACAAGTTGGCAGGCCTTTGTACCTTGGCTAGCCGGGAGGCCCTGATCCCTAGTTCCTTACCAAGCGCATACAACTATTGTTCGAGTATAACGACGTCGCGTTCAACCCTTTCACTCTGGGCATTTTTCGCCAAAGAGGCCAATTCACTATTTAAGAGCCGCGTCAGAGATTGCAGCCGACGCGACGCGACGTTACGATCGCGCGCCATATGAACTTGACTCGAAAACGCCACGGGGAATTTACCTTGTCGAGACTGAACCGACCGAATGAATGAAGTGTACCTCAGGGGGATATCCAACAGTCGACTCGCGAATTTACTCGGCTGAAACCCTATAAATAAATAGTCCAGCTTGTCTGGATCTACCAGCCACTGAGTACGTCCGACCCTTACAATACCACCTCCAAACAATAGACTATTGTTCTGCAAACAGTGAAAATGCCCTACAGATCATTCTCCAAGGAGTGAAATGTAATTTTCAGCATTCCCTTTAAAAAATGTATGACACCCGTATTTCTGCCGACGGGTCCAATTAAAATATGAGCATCGACGAGGCGCGAACCATTATAACGGTCATTTATTCAGCGAGACATTCACTTAGCTGTTCCGCCGAATCGATAATGATTACTAAAACACGCGATACGAGCCACGACACGACGATTCTGGAAATTACAGCTCAGCACGCCTACTACAATGACACTGGGAAAACTCGGCGAGTACCCTTGTCCTCTCTGAAAGCGTCTCCTTCAAGAAGCTGAAGCTTTTATGAAAGCCATAAAAGTTGCCACGAAAGGCCGTAGCCGGGTAAGCAGCCAAAAATTGCCCTTAGAGTTTTTTTAACGGCAATTTAAGGGGATGTTTGGACGATTAAAAGATAATTTTTCAGCAAGTTACAGCCTTGTTCATCCAAGGACATTCGAGAAAAAAAATGATGATTGAAAACTCGAAAAAAAAATATATCTCGCCATGAGAACATGCAATCGGCTTCGAAAAAACACCAAAATGTAGAGAATTTGAAGCACAATTAAAGAAAAAATAGTGTCATTTCCTCGCGCTCCGGATTCAATGATAAAAAAATGTTTTTTTGTTTTATTATTTTTTTTTACCGATACCGCTGCTTCGTACAATTACCAAACTTTTTTCCCTCTATCTTTAGACAGTCCCCTATCACCTCAATTTTTGTCAAAAGTCCCAGGAAGGTACGTCATAGTTAAAAAAAATAATATTTATTTGCTCATCCCATTTCTCGAATATTATATCATATACTATTACGAAACTTTTTTTCCTCTTTCTTTGTACAGTCCCCTATTACCTCCATTTATTTCACAATTTTCAAAAATGTACGCCATGGTTAAAAAATAATAATTACTAGTTTATTCGGTTTTTTTAATATCACACTAAATGCATTTGCGAAAATTATTTTCTGTATACTATTCCTGAACCTTATAATGACGTATTAATAAGATTTGCTGTAGCGATAAACAGTGCAATCGGTTTGGACGTTTTAAACGGACCGAAGCGCTCATGACGCTCGTGAGTATCTGAAGCAGATGATAGAAAACATGCGCGGGAGCGTCCGAGCGCTTGATGCACTGCTTGATGACATGCGTCTTAGTGGCGACATCTACTCCACTTAGTAGCGTCTCGGCGGCGTCCAGTGATATATATCCGATTTGTATTTACCATTGCTGTCTTACGTTCAGTTCATCATTGTACTGTACTGTTTGCAGCGTTTGTATGAGGTAACACGACAATATCCACATATAACATCATTTATAGACACATTTTTACCAAAGATTTGTTGAAACATCTCAGCATCATCCACTGTGTCTATTTTCTTCTTACTTCCCCGTACTTTCTTCACACTTCTTTCACAAATCACGCACTTGTCCGTCTTGACAGGATCCATGTTTTAACAAAAGTTAAGGAAAAACTTATGCAAACACTATTGAGACGCTGCAAACAGTACAGTACAATGATGAACTGAACGTAAGACAGCAATGGTAAATACAAATCGGATATATATCACTGGACGCCGCCGAGACGCTACTAAGTGGAGTAGATGTCGCCACTAAGACGCATGTCATCAAGCAGTGCATCAAGCGCTCGGACGCTCCCGCGCATGTTTTCTATCATCTGCTTCAGATACTCACGAGCGTCATGAGCGCTTCGGTCCGTTTAAAACGTCCAAACCGATTGCACTGTTTATCGCTACAGCAAATCTTATTAATACGTCATTATAAGGTTCAGGAATAGTATACAGAAAATAATTTTCGCAAATGCATTTAGTGTGATATTAAAAAAACCGAATAAACTAGTAAGTATTATTTTTTAACCATGGCGTACATTTTTGAAAATTGTGAAATAAATGGAGGTAATAGGGGACTGTACAAAGAAAGAGGAAAAAAAGTTTCGTAATAGTATATGATATAATATTCGAGAAATGGGATGAGCAAATAAATATTATTTTTTTTAACTATGACGTACCTTCCTGGGACTTTTGACAAAAATTGAGGTGATAGGGGACTGTCTAAAGATAGAGGGAAAAAAGTTTGGTAATTGTACGAACCAGCGGTATCGGTAAAAAAAATAATAAAACAAAAAAACATTTTTTTTATCATTGAATCCGGAGCGCGAGGAAATGACATTATTTTTTCTTTAATTGTGCTTCAAATTCTCTACATTTTGGTGTTTTTTCGAAGCCGATTGCATGTTCTCATGGCGAGATATATTTTTTTTTCGAGTTTTCAATCATCATTTTTTTTCTCGAATGTCCTTGGATGAACAAGGCTGTAACTTGCTGAAAAATTATCTTTTAATCGTCCAAACATCCCCTTAAATTGCCGTTAAAAAAACTCTAAGGGCAATTTTTGGCTGCTTACCCGGCTACGGCCTTTACAGCAAACTTCGCAAATGTAATTTTGATGTAACGCGCTGTCATAAATTGAAGCACCAAAGTATCACACAATGCGTAAATAAATAATCCTTTTTAAAAAGCGTGAAACCTTTTTTCCCTTTAAACCCCTTTGGAATAATAATCACATTGAAATATAACAATATTAAAATCTGCAAAAGTTGGAGGAGTGTCGCAGTTTATTGCAATCGATTAATAAATGTCAGTTCACCAATTCGAGTTGGGTTGTTATTTATTTAACCGAACGCCAGCGGCAGTAAAAAGCGGGAAGTTTTTCGCAAAAGCAGAACTCCGATTTTACCAATAACCAGTGCAGGCGATTCATCAAAAAAAGTAAGTGTGTTTAATTGGCATTGGAGGAGGTCGATAGATCGGTTTGAAAAAATGAAATAAAATGGGGAGGATTGGCCAACACAGAAAGAAAACAGTGTGTGGAAATATGTGAGAGTTTCTGTCGGCGGTTGTATGTGCGTGCAATTAACCGGGCAGTTTTGCCGGTCGATTGAAGGGTTGAGAGCGGAAAAAAGCGCTCGCCACAAAGGGAGGGTGGCGCGGCCCGAAATGTTTAGCGGCCAATTAAGCCCCCTATCGAACTGATAGCAATAACCCGGACAATTTTCGACCAGCAAACCGTGGACTCCCACGCGCAGAAAGATCGCCGAACTCTACTTGCTCAAGTGCTTCACCCGACAAATTATCCTAATTGGATCGGACGCTACTAGCCAGTCGCGACTCGCTGCAAGAAACCTCCAGAGATAAAATCGACCATAGAAAATTCCCTCCTCGCCGAGCCATTCGAGTTTGCCGAGCCTTCCACGGAGGAAAACGAATTACCTCGGACCACCGCTAATAAATGAATCGGATCCGAAATCAATCGGTTAATTATGAGGAAAAAGGAAAGGAAAACCGGCGAAGAAAATGAGAAGAAAGTAACCCAGTCAAACTGGAATTTATATTCTGACCTCTGACGTTATCAGTCCTTCGATTTTCGTAGCAGCGAATCCTTAGAGGACACCGGAAAACTTAGAGCCGCATAATCGCTTTATATAATCGTAATCCCAGGCTGAGCAAGAGCCAATCATGTCAGTGGCATTTCACAAGTGGTAAACTGAGCGAGGCATTGGCATGTCAAATTGATATCCCTTCAAAAGTTGTTCCACATTAAACAAGGAGTCGACAAAAATAGAGTTTAAATGAACTTCGAAGGTTCTCATCAAGGACACTGAGTGCAATTTCCTTTTTCAAGAAGCAGATGTCTAAATAAATATGGTGAACGATTAACAGCTGCGAAGGGCAATGTTAAATGGATCTTCCAAACAAAGCGGAATGAAATGTTTCCACTGTTTAAAGAAATCATTGGATTCGGGCTGATAAGGAGATTTCTCGATTGACCTGGTAAGATTAGAATCAAAGGTGAGAACGTTGCCATTCGAGTCATCCCCTCAGACAAGATTGCCTCCGGAATGGAAACCAGTTTGGTACGTCGGTCAAGATTCGAGACAGGAATGCTAATGCAACTTTATGCTAATAATTTTTATAAGCAAGAACGTGTGTGTTCTCTGCGCCGCGCCATCTTTCTCGCGGCGGGGAAACGAAATTTCGAGCGCGATACCAGTCACTTTCAAGGTAACATGAATCATAATCGCGTGAGCTCACCGCGAAGATATAAGCATTTTAAATAATATATCGCGCTTTATTATTACTCCCATCGATCTCCCGACAAGGCATTATCTAATAAATCCACTGTTTTCCTCGTAGCCTCGAGTAATTGATTTCTGAAAGGGGTGAAACCCAATCTAACTTCCGCCATACGCGAATCCTCAAACTTGGAGGAAGATAATCACGAAGGAAAATAATGTTATTATGCGCAAGAAGACTGGACTCCTAAAGAAAGATCCTTGAATAAGCGAATGGGAGTTTAAAAAAAGAGGATAGAAAAGATGCTGGGGATGTCCGAATCTGCGTAGTTGGAGGAGAGCGCCTCGAGTGAATTCGTAAACAGGTGAAATCCGAATGCTAGCATATGCAGCCACTGTCTAACAAAGTCCACTCGTCGAGAGAATCTGTAATGTAGAAAACCTGTATCCATGACCAGCGACCATACCTTCGCACACAACGCCGCCACCCGAACAAAAGAAACGAATCGCGCCTCATGACACGACTGCACTCAGTTTCCGATGCCCAAACCTATTGTCACTCCAATACGAAACTCCAGTTATCCTCTCTGTTTTTTCCACCTGAACCATCTCTCGCTTCGTCATACACAACTACAAAGGACAATACCAATTCTGTAACTCGAGTTTCATTCCATGCTCGACACGCTGATTAGGAGAGTAGTATTATTAGTGAAGTTAATTGGGAATGTGGGAGTCCGTAGGGGAATGCAAGAGTAGAATCTGACGGGCGGCAGTTTATATAATTGAGAGATATTGACATTGACACCATGGAATTCTAGGATTGTGAACTATGCGAGTTACTCTTTGAAAAAAAGGTGTTAAGAATTTTGAAATGGTTGAGGTAAAAATGAATAAAGCTGGTGAGGGTTTAAAAAGAGGTGTTATAAAAGAGAAAGAATAATTTGCTGGTTGGAGGTGATCGGTAGATGAAGTTAATGGCTGGGAGCAAGAAAAACTTGCGAACTACGAGGTAAACGATCCTAATGCGATGTCCAGCGACCGCAGAGTGTAAGGTAGAATGGCGTCGAGGGGACTAAATCTTACGGTATTCGAAGTCGCGTGCTACGTGCTCTCCGTCCAGCTCCCTCCAGCTCCCTCTGCGCTTGCTTCTCTGACTTTGGCTCTGCCGTGTGTCAGCCAGCTATACTGCAAAGGAAAGTCCCGTTTTAATCTCCGCAGATAAGTATCTTGGAGCGAGCCAACGGCCAGCAGCGCTCGGTCCTCGCTTCCGATGAGCATTATTATCCTCCCAGGATTCTCCTCGGACTCTACTCGCCAGTTTCTCTCATATCTCGAATATCCTTTTACGTAATCCCGGAAAATGCCCGGCAGAATAACAAGCCCGGGCTCTCTCAACGTCAAGACCGAATTACCCCCGCTAAATCATGCTTTGACTTGCAAATCCGGTATTATGTGTACTTGTAATTCTAATACTGCGAAATGCTGTTACTACCATATTTGTCAAGTTGGAGAGCCGTCTAATAGAATCAACATGTTGCCAGCGACGTCTTTAAGGAAACTCCAGTCCACTTATGCGAGACTCCATTCTCTAATTACATTTATAATAATTCCATTGTTATTCCCTGCTGATATCTAAAGCGATTGTTTTGTAACTAAAGCAATAAATATAATTGGACAGGGAAAGAGTAGGATTGATATTATTTTCGAGGCACTTCCGACATGCATACGCGTGTGTTTTCACCGGCACACATACCTCGGCGTACGCGCGCGCTCCCACGTCACGCAATGACACTCTCAATGGGCCACGCAATGCTCGTCCCATTAGAATTTTTAATTCCCCGGCTTGGATAAGTCGTTCACGTAGCACACGCGACCGGAAAACTCCTGTGTATACCATGCTCAACATTAAACAATAACTCATGCTCAATTCATTATTTTATGCAGATAACAATAATTCCCCGTGTTCCCTGAACAGGACAACTTTCGTAACTGTAGAGTACGTTGCTCACACTAATTTCTCTGCTATCCAATTGCAGGCTGGAATGGAGAAGGAGAGAAACATAATGCCTGCCTTACGTAGTGCATACGACGTTGAGAGAAGCATAACTTAAAACTAGTATATGTATGCCACAATACGAGATAGGCATACGAAATATCAGAGAAAGGCGCGCACCCTTCGACCCTCCGCGGCCAACTCAATCCCAGCAATTCCAATCAAACTTGCCACGTACAGCCGCACACATGTTACATGCTATGCATGCCAGACTCAGTTTTGTATTCGGCCCGTCATTTTCCCAGCGACTCTCCCCCAATCGGCTTAATCATTTCCGAGAATCATCGGGAAACGCCCCAGCGATAAATTGAATGCGAATTAATTTCCTTCCATCTAGTGAAATACCCCGGCGCCGCGCCGCGCCGCGCCGCGCCCCGTCAATCTCCCAGCAGCTCCCTTCTTGGTGAGTTGGCAAAAAGTTTAGACGAATCCTACTAAAATTAAGGAACAAACTTTAAAGCGGCCGGCTGGCCGAGCTATCGATGGAATTCCAATTTCAACTTGGTTTAACTTGATTTCCGGCAACTAGTTGAATTAACGAGCGAGGCTAATTAAATCTGATATGAATCTTGCGTTTTAATTGAGTTTTTCTCACTGCTGACACTCCCCCCCTTAATCATCCACTCCTCCATGTAATTCCACATGGTGTAGATACTTTCGAAGGTTTCCATTTGGTGGCATTTTCCCAATAGTATCGATCGAAGCTAGAGAAGGAAATGGTGGCGAGTCGAATTGAGGCTATCGATTTCGGATTCTGCGATAAGAGGAGACACGTGCGGTCGGATGGATAGTTGGAGATTGCTGGGAGGTGAGGAAGAGCGTTCTGGGAGAGTAAGGGATTCGTCGTCTCGGAGAGGCTGAGAGTCGTTCCGATAAACAGCACCATCTGAGAGTAACGCGGACACAAGGAGTAACGAGTGCCTAGTGCTTGTGTAATGGCATTAAATGTCAGGTCAAGAGACTGGCTCCGCTAACCAAGCCCCATGGGCCTTTAGCCTCTCTCTCTCCTTTTCCTCCGGCTTCTTCCACTCCCGAGCAGTTACTAACGGCGCACCTAGAATATCTCCCAGTTGCCCTTCTCCTCTCGCTACTCCCTCCAATTGCTCTGATACTAAAAGTTTCGAGCAGTTCCCTCCCATCCTCCAGACCTTCCCGCACATCTGCCTCACCATTCGATTAAATGTCCTTCATATTTTTACACTCAACTGCCAGGTGTGCCAATCTCTATTTTCTTTGCCAGTATTTTCACTATTTGTTCGCAATTGGACACGTTCTTCATCCAAATATAGCCACGTATTGTTGTTTGTTTGTTGTGATTCCACTTGAATAATAATGCTGAAAGGGTACGGATAAGCACATACACGTACTGCCGCGGGAATCATCATATGGTAAATGTCAGACACAGGCGCGGCTCAACAGCATGAAAAACAGTTCGTGCCCGGATTCTACAAAGTAAATGCCGCAGGCTTCGAGTGAAAAAGGAACAACCTATTGTAAATTTACATGCAACAATGAATTCTTTGCGGGTCATTAATTCGCCGAACGCTGAACAATTCAACTCGTGCACAATTAGATAGAGTTGAAATTAATTCGCCCTGTTGTTCCTTGTTGTTGTGCTGCAGCAATGCGTTCGAAAGATATAAAAATCATAATGAAGCGCCAGACGTGTGTTTGTACGGCCGCTTTCAATCCGGCGCGAATTCGCGTACATAGGAGCAGCTGCACAAATGTGAAGCCTGCAATCGTTTGAACGTAGACAATTGCGAACAGCAACAACAGCTGTCGCCTCTAAGTGCTATCGCGAAAGTGCTTCTTTGCAGAATTTTGCCGAATGCGCAAACATTTGTCATGTTGATGCCAAGCAGTCAATAATTTTCGTGATGCACCGTCGCACTGTATTTTATTTATGGGAACTGGCTTGTAGGATATTAATTTTGAATAAGTAGAGACACTTTGTAACTTGATCACTTCCGACCGGCGTGAAAGCAAAAGCAAAGCAAATCGTGCAAGAAATAGAGCGAGACCGTGAAAAAGGAACCTCGAGAGAGAGGCCAGGTAGGATAGAGGCGTTTCGTTTTCATGACAGACTTTACCGGACGACTGACTAATCGAACTTGACCTCAAAAACTGGCTCAACTTTAGAGGGACTGTGCGCGCGCGCGAGCCGAGCGAGCCGAGCGAGCAAATAAAGCGCGTGCGACTTTGTGTAGTCGCGGATAAACATCACTGAAATACAGACGCGCACACACACACACATATCTATACTTGAAACTAGCATCCACGGTCGTTTACTGGGGCAAAGTAAGCGCTCCACATCGTCAAGAAACGAAAGTAAATGGGAACTTTCCTGCCGCGAGGAGAAAATCCTACGGTCACGCGAAGTCTCCCGGTTAAATGCAGCGCAACCACTATTTGCATGTTTCACTTTAATTATCTTTCATTATGAATCAACACTGTATTATGACTTTTCCCGCTCGAGCTTCAATCGACACGAACTACAATTTTAAAGGAATTCTTCCTTCCGTTCCACAACTCAACGTCATTATTAAATAACTGTTGAATTGGTCAGTTTGTAATAGGTTCTATATTTTTGATTTAACCCTGTTCTATTTCTCTGGGATTAGGAGTGTTTGGTTGTAGGCCAAGGATTAGAGGTAATTATGAAGTTTGTAGAAAGTGAAGTGTCACATTGTTCCATCTGCTATCTCTGACTCATAAGTCCGAGCAATATCGCTGGTGGAGCACGCTCTCAAGGTACGGTCTCCTTTTGTAGAGATCGTCCTCGTTCCTTATTTGTATAGAAAGTGCGTGCACCGTGTCTAGCTCTTGTCCGCCTTCATTCTGATTTCGCAATTTTGCATTTTACTATTTCACACTCGTCTCACACGCACTATTCTTTCATTCACACGCACAGACATTTACGTACACATACTTGGCTCTCAGCAAATTACTATGCAAACTATGCTTGCCCCAGTTCTGTCCATAATAAACGAAACAAAAAATATTCTTGTAATGTAATGTAAGTAGACGTAATATAAAAGTGAAAGACAATACTTGCTAGATATTTACATATTTGGTAAGGTATTTATGGGTCAAGAGAACAAGTCACCTTGGCTTCGAAAAGCCGAGAGTCACGTGAGTCAAAAGAATGGTCAGTTTTATTGGAATTTAGTGCTCCCTGAATCAGAGGACGTTCGAGCAACTCTCAGTCGGCACGTGTGCTTTATGAGATTTCACGGGAGCACGTACGTCGCACAACGTCCTCCCGATAAGATAAGCATTGTTCGAAAATAAGTAAGCTGTAACACCAATGCCTCCAGCCATTTCCCAAATCGCGAGCGTCAATTTTCCCACTTTAGAATACTCCAATATATAAATTGTTTCAATGGAATTTTCCGTCCACCTGCCTCGTTACATGACCTTTACTTACCGATAATTACTGCTCACTGATATTGAGCTGGTAATCAGCGCTGATAATGGCGCTCTGGATATTGATCTGCAAGCAATTGTAAGCAAACTAACTGCTATAATGGCTTCCCTGATGAAAACTTTGATATTCGTTACGAAAATTTTAAACACCCCTCTTCATTTATGACCAATAAATAATTGCAGTCGGAAAATGAGACTGAATTTTTGAGCCTGGTCTCTGAAATTTTTATCACTTCTTTCTTGATGCAAAAAAACATTCCCTACAAAATTTCAGCCCCGAAAAAGGTCAGAAAGTATGAAAAACATGGGTAAAACCGCCAGAATTGGACGAAATTAACTATTCCGGATCGGTTTTCCATGTGCTTCCGATCGAAATCCGGCATTTCCCCCACAACATTTATGTTTTTTATCCGTTTTGAGATACGAGCAATCGAAAAATCAAGCGTTCGTCCCAGTCCCAGAACCTTCGAAAAATCGAAAATTTTTGAAGGGGTATGCCTTAAAAAATTTGCGAAAAAATGAATTTTGAGCTAGGGCTCTGGAATTTTTTCTACTTCTTCCTCGATGCAAAAAAACATTCCCCACCAAGTTTCAGCCCCGGGGAAGGTCGGGAAGTGATGAAAACATATGAAAAACCGTTGAAATGAAATATTCAAGATCGGTTTTCCATGTGTTTTAGGTCGAATTCCGGCATTTCCCCCACAACATTTATGTTTTTTATCCGTTTTGAGACACGAGGAATCGAAAAATCAAGCGTTCGTCCCAGTCCCAGAACCTTCGAAAAATCGAAAATTTTTGAAGGGGTATGCCTTAAAAAATTTGCGAAAAAATGAATTTTGAGCTAGGGCTCTGGAATTTTTTCTACTTCTTCCTCGATATAAAAAAACACTTTCTACCAAGTTTCAGCCCCGGGAAAGGTCGGGAAGATAAAAAAACATGGGGAAAACCGTTGAAATCAAATATTCCAGATCGGTTTTCCACCTGTTTTAGGTCGAATTCCGGCATTTCCCCCACAACATTTATGTTTTTTATCCGTTTTGAGACACGAGGAATCGAAAAATCAAGCGTTCGACCCAGTCCCAGAACCTTCGAAAAATCGAAAATTTTTGAAGGGGTATGCCTTAAAAAATTTGCGAAAAAATGAATTTTGAGCTAGGGCCCTGGAATTTTTTCTACTTCTTCCTCGATGCAAAAAAACATTCCCCACCAAGTTTCAGCCCCGGGAAAGGTCGGGAAGATAAAAAAACATGGGGAAAACCGTTGAAATCAAATATTCCAGATCGGTTTTCCACCTGTTTTAGGTCGAATTCCGGCATTTCCCCCACAACATTTATGTTTTTTATCCGTTTTGAGACACGAGGAATCGAAAAATCAAGCGTTCGTCCCAGTCCCAGAACCTTCGAAAAATCGAAAATTTTTGAAGGGGTATGCCTTAAAAAATTTGCGAAAAAATGAATTTTGAGCTAGGGCCCTGGAATTTTTTCTACTTCTTCCTCGATGCAAAAAAACATTCCCCACCAAGTTTCAGCCCCGGGAAAGGTCGGGAAGATAAAAAAACATGGGGAAAACCGTTGAAATCAAATATTCCAGATCGGTTTTCCACCTGTTTTAGGTCGAATTCCGGCATTTCCCCCACAACATTTGTGTTTTTTATCCGTTTTGAGACACGAGCAATCGAAAAATCAAGCGTTCGTTCCAGTGCCAGAACCTTCGAAAAATCGAAAATTTTTCATGGGAAAAACAGTCGGAATTAGACGAAATTAGTTATCCAGGAGGCTACAAATCCGGCATTTCTGTCAAAGTGTAAGGCAGATCTATAGAAAACTGTTTTTTGATACAACTGCGTTAAGATTAGTATGGGAACTAGGTTAAACGTCGGAGTAGATCCTAGGAGCGTAGTTGAAACTTGCAATAGATCGCTCAGTGCCTCCAGCCAAAGTATGCGCGGCAGTATTTATTATGGTAGTAGAGGATGCCTCGAGTGAAACGTACACTTCTACACGAGTCTCGTCATTTAGAATGCATTGCCAAACGCGTTAGCTGGAAAGGTAGGCTCCCTCTATCGTTGGAAATTTGCGTAACAATGATTTATACGCGATCTACATTGGAGCGCGATGCTCCGCCCTCGGTGTGCGAGCGAGGATCGACTTTACAGTTATGTTTTACGGTATCGATGCCGAACGGGCGTGTACCGAGCTCTACTCACCATGGTATCGCATGTGCAGTCAACGGGATTTACAGGGAGGATCAGGCTTGCAAATAGAGTGGAACGATTATGACAGCTAGGTATAAAGAGTCAATGAAAAGTTATGACTTGGCCGTACCCGCCTCTATGTGTCCTCTATCCAGGATAACTGGCACTAGGTTGCGGCTGCGATCAACTAAATGACTGAAACTAAACATCCCTCCGACACCAAGTAACTTGCACATCGCTATAAAATGTTATCTCGCAAATAAACTGGCCAACTTTATGTTGCTAGGGCTTACATTTAATACCAAAACGGTAGAATTTCCAGTGGGGCTCCAGCTTTCCCCATCTTGCCTGGAATCTGGAATGCTTTTGCCCTGGAAAAGCCTGTCTTTATGTACTTTGAAAGTGCTTTATTGCCTAGCAAGAATTTAGCGGCGAATTAGTGAATGAAGAGACGTAAATAGCTGGAAATATTTAGGAGGCTGCGTTCTTGAGAGGTAGCAATGGTGTTGGTGTCGAGTGATGGTAAGTGCCGGTAAATCACAGCGCTCAGGCATTCGCCAATTGAAGAGACAGACAATCGAACGCACACAGGCGCGAGTCCGGGACGAGTCCGTACGAGGTGTGTTCCGTGGCACAGATTACGTGCGCTGGTGTTTAAGGAGATGCCGGAAGCGTCTATTTTCAATCACGCGTCAAGCACGTCCGGCAATTCTCTATATTAGTGCGGCGAGCTACTATTCGAAGGATTTCACGGCGACGATTTGTCAGGCGAATACCTCCGCCCGGTTGGCATGACAATGCGAGCCTGAGGCCAGCCGGAAATTTGCACCACGCGACGCTCGACCCCTTTCACTTTCCACCTCGGCTCACCAATTTATCTCGCCCAATTCAATTCGACTCCACACCACCCCCTTCTTCTAAGTCGAATTTTCAAATTTTACCTCCAATAATTATATTTCCCTAGAGGATTCTATTGTACACGCGTAGCAGTTGCGAGACACGTTATGCTCGCCTGTAATAATGAATTTTCAGTGAAACAGGAGTTCCGATCCTTTCGCTGGCACCTATTGAATCCGTATTACGTCATGGCCCATTGTGTTCTGCTTTCGCGGCTTTCTCTCTGTTTACTAGGCAACACTAAATTCCATGCGAAAGTATTATCGCGCTAATTACACTCCGAAAACAGTGTTACACGGTTGACATAATTCCACGGCGAGTGAATTGCATAGTTCCCAACATGTTCCTACGCTACATTCACTACTGACTAATTGAGTAATTATCTATCGGACGACGTAAATCTTCTACCATTAGGAACATTTCCTTTACGGTTATTACTATTATCGACGCGCTAACCTCCAAGACAATTTGTGATCAATCAAAGTTTTAATGGTGGAAGATAGACATACTTTTTATTTATGGGGATAGAAACTCATCTGGTAAAAGAAAAGGGGCGGTAAGAAAGACTCGAGGTAAACGGGTCACGATGATCTCGGTCGTTCGGGCAATCCAATATCCCGCGACATTGACGCTCTGGCTGATCAAACGCTTTATTACATCGAGCAACAGGAAAATCCCCGTGGAAATCGATCTCGCCACCAACTGGAACCGAGAGACAAACGAGTTCTCATGCGGTTTTGATTTCAATGCGTATATACCGCTTCGAGTGCGGTTGGCTAGCCCGCTCATCCTACTCTCAAGGCGTTCCCGCACTCCAGAATTCACTTTTGGTCCAGAAACTTGTGATCTTTATATTGAATCGTTCAACCAGACAGGATTTATCAATGCAGCAATCTCGAATAATCTCGAATAGAAATCTGCAATGCATGAACATTCATTTACGTACCATAGAATTTTCCGGGAGGAATATGTTGCTTGTATATGAGTACGAATGTATAAATCGCTGACATTTTCGTCGACGACGAAGTAAAGCGAAATTTCTGACGCGACCTATATTTCCGGAGATTTCACCGACAAATAGCCAAAAATCGGGGGAAAGCGAGCAACGAAAAACGAAGGCGACTATGCGGTTTCTATTGAGAGTTCGAAGCCAAGACGGACTAGTGGGAAGGAGGGAGAGGGGTAGGCGAGGAGAAGAGTGGCAAGTGGAGTTCGTTAACTCCAATTGATCGCGCGTGTCAATTTTGTCAGGTTCTCTGTGTACATATGTGCATGTGGTAGGTATCGGGCGTTAGATGACGAAAGCTAATACTAGCAACCTTTATGTTACGCAGCTCTAATCCAATTTCGTTACCCGACACATCGGAATAATTGAATTTTACTTAATAGGCGCCATTATTCCCACGCGACGCCACTCCGATGTTGATGACGTCGCGGCCCGATGCTCATTCTCGTTATTGGCTTCACTGACACTTCGACAAATACGTATCATACCTCTCTTATCATAATCGACCGAGGACTGCGATTATTATCTATCAGTCGATACGCACACGCGAAAAGTTTCACACTTATCGGCGCTCATACGCTTCAGTAAATAATTACATCTGCAATTCGAACACATCCTGCTCACTGCTCGATAGGAGTCTTAAGAGGAAAATAAGTCTACATAAATAAGTCAGGCTCTGAAATGTCTAAATTATCGGATGAAAGAATTGCTCCCCGGTTTTCGTCCTTCAATTGGTAGCAAAGACAATTGCGCTTCTTCATTGTAAGCATCACCTGTCAACTTGTAACTTCCTCAGTGTAGCTTTCATTGAGAGTCTCGATCGATGAGATTAGCAGTCGATGGGTGGATTGGAGAAAGAGGAGAAGAGAATGACTGGGAAGGGAGGAGAGAAAAGAAAGAGCTCGAGCGAAGAGTCGTTGTGGACGAGGAGGAGTAACGCTCCATTGGTGGCAAACAAACCCGAAGAACATAATGGCACATCGTTCTCCAAGAAGGCAAGGCCGTACCTCGTCATTGAATAATTGGACGATGCCATTTGTATTCAACCCTCGGCTCCCACCCTCTCCCCACTATTATTCTATGATGAAAGCCAACCGGTCCAGCCTACTACATTCAAAATCTCGTTTCCCTCAACTTCACTTATTTCCCACTCTATTTTACAAAGAAAAATAGTCAAAGTTTAAGACTTCCTACTTTTAAAAATTGAGAAAAACACTAGTCACTTGTAATATCTGTTAGAATATTGAGACAAATATTAGGAATCAAAGTTTCTGACGATAAATGTGATCTACAACGCTGTGTGCAAGTGCAGGCAAAGGCAAACATGCCAAGATGACGTGATAGGAGTGTGAGAGGAGTCAGTATGATGCAACTCTCTTTATGGAATAATCGCTCCAAATCCTTTCAAGGGGCAGCTTAACTCAACTGGCCCGCTGATAAATAGTGGGCCAATTTGAAAATAAATAACGAGCTAATTTGACAAAACGGTTTATAGCAATGACAATAAATTAAGTCAGGCCTAGAAACCATACGCATTCACGGTGTAATAAATGGCTGCTCGACTACAAGTGTAGAGAATTGTATCGAGACGAATTCGCATTACGACAGCGGGCCGTCAACCACTCCTGGTTGCCATTAGGCTCGACTCATTGTGAAACCGAGTAGTCTCGCTCTCTCTTTGCTAGCTCTCGTAACCAGGCCGATCGATTGTACGTGACTGTAACTCTGATCGTCGAGATCTTTTGTCAAATTAATCGACAGGTCGTCGCGCATTGTCGCCCCAATGCTCACAGCTCATTGCATTCCTTACCGGTTCATGACTCACGCTCACTTCACTCCACTCTAACTAGTCATTATCTCCGCCTTACGAAATTCCTGCTCGATCCGGATTTACGAAAAGTTCACTTTCAAATAACTTGTCTTCTCTAAAATGAAATTAATGTAGTTGACTGTTATTGAAAAGGTATTTAAAATTGAAACGTTTGAAAGACGGTGAGTGGAACTTTCGATTTCTGAAGGTCTTTTCTTCACGGTCACGAAACGATGCACTAAGAATAGTCGCTGGCAAGCCAATGACGCCAATCGCACGTCACTATCGTAATGCTGTCCCGTATGGTTTCCAAACTATGGTTTCCCCGAACTTGGCACTCGTCGGACTTCCTGCCGAATCGAGCGCCCAATTGAAAGGCACGCTTTTGTCGCAATCTCATCCACTCCAGGGGCTCTGGATGTGTGCGTGTCAAGCAGTTACTTAGCCGGTGCAACATGCTTCTAACCGTCTTGAAGGCGAGAGAGACGGGAAAGTTAGTGGAGCATGTAGCGTAGCCTCATCCCGTATCCGGCCTGTAATACTACGCCACCGACAACAATGAACCGCTGGAACAGGTGGTCACGCATTGTTGACCTGCGCTATAACTATGTTGCTGGGAAGAACGTGACACTCTGCCCCCCCTAAATTCTCCCATAACCCTGAACCCCCTTCCTTCCTAAATCAACCCTCTCACCCGACTATTATTCAATCTAGACAAAAATATATAGCGGACTCTCACGACTGCTGACAGTAAAAATAGCAGGACTTCATCTCGGGCAAATAAACATGCAACATTTTATAAGAAGGCGAAGAACGATAGGGAAATATGATATAAGAGAATTTACGGTCCATTTGGCTTTAGAGTGCAGCGGATATCGGGCGAAAGTTCGCCGACGCTGGAGAATGCAGGAAAACTTACACGCTCGAGTTCGCAGCTCGCTTGGCCGGGCGGAGGAGTAACAATGGCTCTTTAATTACCAGCGATTCACTTCTAGCCTCTATTAGCATGCAAATTAAGGAAGTTGAGTAACCCGACTCCGATCTCCCGGGCCATGCGGCTAACGAAAGAACTTGGCCAACTCGGCGTCTAAAGGGTTTCGTAGACAAGATAAACAGTACTGCAACTTCCAGTACAAACAACACTTTATCGTAAAATGTTGAAATTGAAACCGTAGCCCCATTTGGCGAGGGATCAATTATATCAAATTAATTCTTTCTCAACATTACTGTACAGAAAATGAATTAAATAGTAGTTGTATTAATAAATCAGGAATTTTGAAATTGTATTCTATTTGTTATTTTTTTACGATGAAACGCGAGTCCATAAGAATGATTGAACTTGGAGGAGAGGAATGGCAGCTCGAGAAAATTTGAAAAAACAGGAATATTCCATACATGTCGAAGCCCGAGGAAAATATTGGAGAGAAAAGGTATGAGAATGCTCGGTCCGTTCATCGTGCAAGATGGATCGACACGTTTTCGATGCGGATGTGTCATCACCCGGGTAAATGCATCTCTCCCAAGTGCATCGTAAAAAACACGCACCACTGCGCGAGCGTGCGCGAGCGCACCCGTCGGCCTCGAAAGAAAGCCGAAGAAATGGAGATGAAATATGCGCTGCTTTCCTACTGGCGGAATAACTCTTCCAAGGAAGATGGCACCTTTGCGTATTGTTGCTGGCGTGAGCTGAATTTATATACCGCGCGCAGAGAATGCGGCAGCCATTAACGTACTGTGGTGTCTCCTACCTCGAAATGTTCCAGACATTGTTCCGAGGCAACAGGAATGTTCACGCTATTACAGCAGGACCCAAAAAAAAAATAGTTGGACCGTTGAAAATTGCTCACACTGGAGCTGGGCGAATTTCCGTTGGCAAATCCGCTTAAGGCAGTAATTAAATTAAGACTCGTGGCGTAATTTAGCCAATCGATGAGGAATAAAGCGGAAGGGAACAGAAATCCCGGAAGACCCTTATTTTTGCTCGCGCTAATCCAGGCCGCAAATTAATACTGCATCACGGCTGCGGAGAAGAGGCAACTGTGTCAAGAGTTACACGAGAATCCCGTTTAAGTGCAATGTCGTCCCTTTTTTTTCGCGGCTAGGAAGACTCCGGGGAAAGAAAAAAAAGAGCGTTGGAGAAACTGACGCAACCAGGTAAGCAGCGAAAGGAGGAGGTAGTGGCGGCAACTTATGACTCGGATGAAAATCCGCTTAATTAGGACGACTTTTACTGCGGACGCGTCATGGAAGGCTTGCTCACGAGGAACTGGAATCCACCGAGCATTTAATCACGGGAAAACTATACACCAACTGATCAGCTAATGTGCATAATTCATTTTTCACTTTAATCACTGAACTGTGGATAATGCAGAGATTTAGATGCAGCTAGGCTACATAGTTCCCCCATAATTCTCGTATAATTCCCCAGGTGCATTATGACTGCCTAATTATTCGATATTTCTAATTAGCATATATCCATAGCCTGGCAAGGTTGTTCGATGCGTGTTCGAGGACCAAATGGCGTGGCAGGGCCCGAGTTCACTAGAGTCTTGTTTATCCGAGCACGCTTGGTTGGAATGCAAACAAGCATCGTGTGTTCCGAAAACATTAGGTATATGCCAACTCGGCCTCAAGCAATACGCTTTGGTTCGCTTAGTTGAACCACCGCATTTCATGTTTGCGTGTAGTCACACATCCATTTACAATTACCAGATATTTCTCTGGGCAAATGTATGCGCTCTTCACTTTGCCAATCGAACGCTCCTTGTTTTAATAACCATAATTAGTGGTCTGGCCTCCTGCATACTCGATCCAACAATGCTAATGATAATGAACGGTTTTCACGAAAATTTTAATACTGATTAGCTTATGCTAAGCATCGGAGAATTAATTGCGTTCATCGCATCGAGACCGTAACACTTTTTCCCCGTTAATCCGAGCAGGACAAGGGAAAGCCGAATCTTTCCATTCAATGAAAGGCGAAAAATCCACTGCTTCCATGGCGAACCATTTTATGGCGATCAGTTACTTTTCGTTAAATAAATATCTCGGGGATCTTTTCACTCTATAGAGGAGATACAATTTATTGATGGCTTGGTGGACAGTGTCCCTCGTATTTTCTATCTCGACGTAAAAACATCGTATCCGGAGGAAAACACCGCTGGAAGCAGATATTTTCCTCGGGGAATAACGTCCAACTCATCTCTCCAGGATAAACGTATTAGAACTTTGCACCATTAATCGATTGCCAGTTTAAAGAAGAAGTAGAGGAGGGTGGAAAAGAAAAGAGGTGATAGTGGGTCACGATACACTCACGACGCTCTAAGTAATCCCATTTCCCCTGAGTTTATGCGAACCTTTTTAAAATTCTTATTAGCCACTGGCTAATGGTAGAGCTGCGCCAGTCGATTATCACAGCACGACCAACGGGAGAAAGTATCTGTTACCGTTGGACGGAAAAATGCCTTGTGCTACGAGAGCGTAAAGAGTGGAAGGATGTGTGTTCCAAACATGGCCGAGTTACCGAGAGCCATTATTTCTTGCGTCATTTTCCGGTACCCCTTTCCACTAGACAAACTTCTATTTATCATATTATTGAAGTCAGATTAAAATTCGACCAGACGCATAATGAAAAATCTTACACAATTAAAAGACCCCACTCTATTCTTGTTGGAGTAACTTTAGAGTCCGCGTTCCAGCCAACCAAACTCAGCCGATGACTATCGGAATCATCGAAGCGCGACTCCTGAAACCCAGTAGTCGATTTCTAGGAAAAATTGCGCGAAATATATGATAGCGGTGAAGCTAGAGTTACCATTGGAAAAAGGCTGGCAAAAAAAGAGCGGGACCGTCGAAGCAGAAGGAATGCGCGTGCACTTTTTCGTTGCTGGGGAGCGAGCAGTCCAATCAACGGGGACAAAGAGCGGAAAAGCGAAAGGACCGAGTGGCACCGGAAAACGCGCGGCTCGCTTTTGTCCTCCCTTCTCGGCGGGTTCTCACGATTAAACTGTTATCTGTCGGCTGGCAGCCTCGCACTCACGGAAAAAAGCGACCATGCTTTCCGTCCTCAGGAGAAAATGTGTGGCGCTCGCATACTTCCACCTGACGTAATGCCGTTCTTACTTTCATCGGACAATGAACACCGGGAATTACCAGCTCAGCCTTCCATACGCGCAACTGCGTCTCAGAATGCCACCAGCAGATTTTACAATTCTATCTTTCCCGCCACGATTTATTAAGGTACAACGTGTAATCGATAAAGTAAATCTTTTCCACTGCTTCAACAGTACTCCACTGAAAATGTACGAGAGGACTTAAAAGTGATTCGGCAGGGATGATATACCCAAATAACGCAAAGAACAATAGAGGATAAGGTGTCCGTGCTGTATCGTATTATACTACGCGACTCTTACTCACAGTACGCAGCAGTTACTCTCAGTCAGTCTTTTACGTGTTTAACAATTCCAATGACAACGGAGACGAGTACTTTGAAACGATCATTTCCGCAAAAATATCTAATTTCAGTAACTTAATAAACGTTCAACTTTCCCAACACTGCGCAACGTAGAACAATTCTACCGTGGACTTAAGAGAAATGTTTCACAACCATAACTAACTTTCGTATACTGGGACTCTGGCATTTATGCCTGGCAGTGTCCAGCAGAGGACTAAAACTAACTGTGAATATCCTGAAAGAGCACGCAGGAAGCTTTTTCGCGAGATAGCGTTAGCGCAGCGAAGCACATGGTGGGAGTGAAAAAAGGGCCAAGAGTGGGGCTCAGGTAAATACGACTGAATAACGAGCAGGTAGAAAGAGGGCAGTAAAAAAGAATGGTGCGGGTGTTAAGGAATTTCGACGAGATATTGTTCGAGGGAAACAAAGCGAGCGAGGGTTGAAAGCGGGATGGACGAGGGCAGATAGCGGAGGTGCAAGCTCATTACGGACGGCAGTGGCCCGCTTTTATGGAGCACCGCGCGTATTACAGCGCAGCTTGTACTCCTAAATTAAAGCACCTTAGGAGAGTGTGCGGAGAGAACCGCCGCGCCGAGGCAGCCAACCCACCGAGGACGGAACCAGGTCACGCCATCGCGTGTTAAATGTAACCCGGATCACTGTCGTGCCTACAAACCGCTGCTACATCCGCGCTGCCATTTCAGAAAGAGCATTTCTCATCACTCCTTTTTTCCACCCTCTCCCATCGCCAGCTATCTCAATGCATAATCGTACACCGCTCCGCTCAGCCTCACCCCACCCCGCCGATGCTCTTGTGGTCCATGCAAGAGCGACGCCGAGTCGGAGAACTCGGAATTCAGTGCCGTTCTCCCTCCCTATCTCTCACTCTTTGCGCACATGCATGTTCCCGCCGTGCCAACCACTCAAAACGGCGGAAACCTTTCAAAGAAACGTTGATGCGAAAGACTGACGCCTGCCAATGACAAAGCGTTGCTTTCCTGCATATACGACGCTTCTATTTACTAGTCCGTGTCCTTCCATAACTTAGTTAATTGTCTATCCTTCCTTTGCAGATTTCGTGCGGAGGTCTAGCCGACCGACGAGATGGCCCGGATGAGGCGATTACCTGTCAGCCTCGCCGTCTGTGCAGGTAAGAATAAGTAATAAAGTCTCCGCTTTAAGCGACAGCTTGCGCAACTGATTAGCATGCCCGGCAATGTTGTCAAAGTCAAAGTGACGACGCATTAGGATGCGCATAATCTTAACTGCTAAGACTACGTCGCAGTGATTTACGTACGAACAAATAAAAAATTGATAAAATTATAAGAAGGATAAATGATTGAGTGGTCTATTGTTCTTTGGGGGGAATTTTTATGAGTAAAAAATATTTCGAATTCCAACTGCATCGCGTTGAATATTTATTCTGATACATCTCTATGGGAAGAGAGGAGCTGGTGATGGGTAAAGGATGCCAAGAGATAAAATCACGAAAGGATCGCAGCGTGAGTTTCATCACAACTAGCTGAGAGGGATGAGTGCAACTCTATGGCTGTCTGAGCAATCATTAGATAGGTCCCGAGTGCATCCTGTTCTGCGATCTCACGAAGCCTAAACCTTAGCTATCGCTTGGAGAACGTGCACTGCACCAAGAGTGAGAGGGCAATCGAGTACTGTTAGGATTTCTGGTTCTCTGTGCCAAGTTGCAGGCTAACTGTATCCCAACATTGTAAATCTGCCGCTCCTTTCTTCCGAACGTGAACGAACCCCATTCATGGCCCAGAAACCGATTGCTTTTCAAATCCATCTCAGTTCATCCATCAAATGAAAATGAAACAGTCCAGTTAAATCACCGTGTAATTAAATTACAATTAGAGAAGTAGGAATGGCAGCATTAATTTCGAGAGTTGCAAATTATGCGTTTAGGAAATTGGACCAAATTTTACTTGAATAAAGCTACCTGTGAATAATGCGATTTGGCAGTTGCGCAATTAAGAGACGCGAAGCATTTTAAAAAGGCAGGAAAAATTCTGGTTTATTTTGCGCGAGCCGAGCCCCGTCAATGTTTGGCGCAGTGCAGAGAAAATTATAGAAATGCGAGTGCGAGAGATTTCGAGCGGCCGGGTAAATGTTTGAACGAACCCCGGAGGAAAATGCACGCCAGCGAGGGAACTAATTAAAAAGGGAGAAAATCCGGAGAATATCATTGAGTGATCGTGCGATTATTAGCGGCGGCGGGTGCATTATTTGTCGAGTGTTGCTGGGAGCCAAGGAATTTGCGTTTCATTTATATTATGCTGCCTGCCGGAATTAACGGGGGCGTACGCCAGAGCAAAACATGAAATCGTAATTACAGCGCGCTCTACTCCGCGCAGACTCTCGATTAATAATTCCAAGGGTTATTGTTTCGCTAAAGAACAGGTATTTCTGCAACAAAGCGAAGCACCGTCACGAGCACTTCCACCCTTGCGCAATTGCGTTCGCGGCAAATGTTCATTTCTGAACCTGACAGGTTATTACAC
Organism: Ectemnius continuus; assembly: GCA_910591665.1. Classification (NCBI taxonomy): domain Eukaryota; kingdom Metazoa; phylum Arthropoda; class Insecta; order Hymenoptera; family Crabronidae; genus Ectemnius; species Ectemnius continuus. Next base: position 15,295,092 of record OU342861.1, read on the forward strand.
GTCGAAACGTCGCCTAATTACAAATTTAATCTTGCGTGGAAATCGTGCTAGTTAAATATGTTTTCAAAATCCGTACCGGTAGGAGGTTCGAATGAATTAGGATTGAGATATGTGGGTTCGATTTATAGCTAGGAATATTTATGCATCCACTCGTACATCTCGCATGACGTCTCCGATCGAGCGAACCCGACGCATTTCCGTGTAATTCCGAGGACTGCTTAGCATTCGGTGACATCGCGACGTAATAAAGACTGGCGAACTGTATCATAGCGTCCGTCTCCCCCATCAAGAGCCATGGCATCCCAAGCCTCCCGGCAATTACTGGCCAACCGGTTTTTCGAACCATTAAAAGCTTCATCTACGTTCCGCTCATTTTTCTTACCCCGTCCGTCCTAGAAACCAGTTCTCTGCCTTCAACGCTACCCCGACTCTCATTTCCCTTACAGTCGATCGCTCCTAATTACCACCAACAAACTGCAAATTGACATTCACAATAGCCAGAATCCCTCTCAAGGATATTTCGAGCATAAGGAAAAGATCGGTGCTGGCATAGAAGGCTGAGACTTCACGGACGCAGACGATTCACTCAGACTCTTAAGTAGTTTTCCTATCATCCCAGCCAATTGATAAACTGTTTCGAAGTCAGCATGATAAATAAGACGACAATCTTAAGGTTGAAGTACAATAGATTTTAAAGAAGAAAAGGAAGTTGGCTATCAATTATCGCTTTATTGCACCAAGTTTTATCTTGATGGAACCGACCATTAAAATCTCGCGCATCCACAACCGCATCATCCCGCGCGTAGTCATTAACGTGCAAATGCATGATAATTGGCAAGCTCGGCAAACGCATTCGCCGAATCTATTACGTAAACATGCCTATATTGCTGCGCAACATTAGCGAATCAATATTCCGATAAAAGAAAGATATTTACTTCCTAGCAACGAGAACGTATCCATTGATAATTTCCACTGACAACATAATTGTAAAGTTACGTTTTGTTTCCCTTACTTTTCAGGCGTATTTCTGCTGCTTGGCGGCACGATCGCCGAAACAATCGAAACTTTACCGGAGCTGGACAAATTGCGTTCGGTTAGCCAATATTCTGAAGCAGGTGCGAATGACACGCGATTGGGCAAAGTGTCATCAGCGCAGGAAATCGTGGCGACAGTGTCGCCTTTGGCCGAGGATCGCAAGAGTAACGACGCACTCTCAGTCGAGGAGCTCGAGAACTTTGAGAGGAAGGAAATTAACGCTGCGGTGGAGAAAGCGCCAACGGCGGTGAATGATGCGTCAGAGCCAGAAGGATTAAAGCCAGCCGTTCATCTCGACGGATCATTGACACCGAGTCCTGCGAGGAATGCCTCGAAACCCGGCGAAATCCCAGAGGACAGCGTGAAAAAGGGTTTGAGCACGAAAGGCAAGACAGAAGGTAGTTTCAGGCTGAGTGGGACAAACGACCTGGCCAGTGTCACCGTGAAACCTTCTTCCGAGGAGTCGAGCGCTATCCAGGATGATTCGCAAACAAAAAGTAAGGATGGGGAAGCGAGAGATGCCGGTATAATGGTAACCGAGGCCGCAAGTACAAAATTAAATTCTGAGGATAAAACGCGTGAGGAAGAAGAGACAAGGACAAACAGCGAACGAAGCCTTCCTTTGAAATTAGAGTCCGCCAGCAGCTCGCTCGCCGATGCTGCGGAAAGCTTGAAGAGCTCCAAGCCAGCAGAGAATCTCAAGGAGGAGGCTGAGGTGGTTACTCGTGCAGGCAGCCCTCTCGAGAGTGCTCAAGAGACGGAAGAAGCTCCCGTCTTCGAGTCCAAGAATTCAGAGGTCCAGGACTTGGAAAAGGTTGAGAAGAAGGATGAATCCCGTACGATATCGTTGGTTAATGATACCAATGTCAACTATGCCCCTCGAAGTAACAGTTCGACAACGAGTGGCAGCGAGGCGGGACCGTCTGAGAATAGTACGAACTCTGTCTACGGGGACAGTGGCGTGAGTCATGGACGAGTGGGCCCCAAGGAGGAAGTGGAGGTCGTGAGGAACGTGACTCAGTCGCCGGGGCAGAAAATCATCGTGGCTGAACGAACTTCCGAAGAGACAGGAGAGACTGCTGGCCGAAATGAGAGCGAATCCAATCCTCGGGAGAAGAGTGGAGAAGCGATGGTCGAGGCAAATAAAGAGAAACTTGATGGGAGAATGGAGGAAGTGAAGAGCCGGCAAGAAATCACTGGGAAAGAGGAAGATGATCAATCGAAGACAGTCGACGTCGGAAGTAATCGGGGCAATCGGGAGGATGAGCAAACAGTATCGAGTGCAGAAAGCAACCAGAGTCCAATTCCTCGTGGCAGGACCATCGCATTTTCTCTGGTAAATGAATTCCCAAGTCTTGGGAGCAAGTCGACCGCAGCATCCAAGGAAATTGATCTGCCAAGCACCAAGAAGAACACTAGTACCGACAAGGGCCTCGAACAAAAGCCCTATCCCTATTTAAAATCCATAGCAACGCAAAGCACTTTGAAACCAAGCGATCATTATAACGAGTCTTTGCCGATTGACAATTCAACAACAGAAGAAAGTTCTCCCTTGGAAAATACAATCGTTCGAGGAGACACCGAGAAGAAGGTCATAGTGACGGAACCCTCGGTCGTAATAGAGAACAGCATTCAGCAATTCAAGCCTGATCACAGTGACAAGTCGGAGAATGACTCATTAAATAATTCAACGAGCTCAGAAGCGTTGTCTTCTTCGACTACGCAGCTCTTACCGGAAGCTGGACCAACGAATGGGACGTTGATCGAGCTCGGGGGTCCCAGCGAATCGAGAAGAATCGCTGGAAGCGCCGAGGTGAAATCGACGTCGACCGGCGGAAACGACATTCCCCAGGGGAGCGAAGTAATTACGACAAAGGACGAAGGCTTTGACGTGACTGGCAATGGAATAACGGAAGTCACCGCGAAGCCCGAGAGCCCCAATAAAGCCTCCTCCCGCGAACACCCTTCCGACATGACGAACGCGACAACCGACTCTCCTTTGATATCAACTTCTTCCTCGCAAGCTACTCGCGCCAAAGTTGCACCAAACGTCCAGATGCAGACAGACGCCGAGCAGTCCCTTTTGATCCGCTCGACTCTGAATGCTTCCGAGACATCGACCGAGTACCCATTGACTAGGGCTAGTCCCGACAACCAGCCAATCACTATCAGCACGTCCCCTATAAATCCCACCACCCCAGACCTACGGAATACCACGACATTCCCAGTGACTAATGCTAGTTCCGGCGAACATACCATTACTGAGGAGAAAAGCCTTGCCGTATCCGTTGACACTCGAGATATGAATGGGACTAATGAGATCCCCACGGGTTTAGAGACTATTACAGTGATGAATAAAGAGACATCCACCACTGCTGACGTCGAGTACAAGTTCGTAGGACTCACCGAAGCCACTACTATACTTACTGAGAATGTGACAGAAGGGATTCTTAGGGAGAATGGTACCGAGGTGGCTGTTACCGGCTTCCTAAGGACTACCGTTCCCGGAGTCCAGGAGATAAGCACTAAGGAATACACAACAATGGAGGATGCGCCCTCCACTATCGCTCCTCAAGTCACGGAGAACCCGGTGCCCAGTGAAATCGGCTCGACTATGACTTACGACACGACAACTGCGGTAACAACGGAGGAAACACAGATTGCCAGTACGATTCCACCGGCCACAACAGACTCTAAATTGGAGGAGCCGACTGCGCTGCCCACTTACGAGAACCAGACAGAAAGAGCCGCCATCACCAAGGATGAGCAGGAGTTTAAAGTGACCACGCTCACTGACTCCCCCGCTGGCACAACCGAGACACTTCCCACTGTGATCGACACCGGCAATCCACTAGCTTCCTCGGAAACTAAAGCGACGATTAATGTCACTGACCGACCCAATACCATGCTGGGAACCACGTGGATTCTAGACGCGACTACACTACTAACTACTCAGGATATTGAAACCACTACTCCCACCCCCGCGAGCCCCACCCTCCCGCCAACCCTCTTTCGATCAAGTACACCCGGGGATCTGGCCACTCAGGAGACTACCGGGGTCGTCCAGAATATGTCACTCGATGAGATTACCTCCCTGGTGCAGATTGTTATACAGGGCAGCTGGCACGAAGTCTGCCCGCAGATGAACGCCTTCAGAAGAATTCTCGCTGATATGCTCACATCCGGCACGAACAAGTGAGTAGAAAGCTCATATCATATTGATCAAAGTAATCTCATAGCTCAGCTTCTTGCCAGAATTCGATAATCGAGTAACGAGCCGTCTCAATTACTCCCAAGAGCTTTTTTCACTGTTACACTGATTCCTTCATTTTCCTCTCTAATGCATAGACTGAATAGATAAATTAGAACGGTCGACTTGATAATCCGACGATCCTCCTCAATTGCATGCAATTGAATCGCCCTGGGATACTCCTCGGAGACTATCAGCTGTCTGGTGTAACCAACGAGCCGACTTCATGCAAATCCTGTGTAATATCACGAATAATGCATGGCTGCTTTAAGACCGGGCGCGAGCCTGTAATTTCGGTTAATGTTCGCTCCCAATTTCTCCACCAGTGATTCTAAATCACCATTCTTCCTTCCCACCTGGCACGTTCAAATGGAAATTCAAGCTAACAAGTTCGCCACTACTGCTTCTATGTTAAATTCTCCAAATTTCGTCAACTTAGAGTTCCTCCAGCTAACAACAATTAGTTCCTAGTGTTGGAATTCCCTAATAGCGGAATTCAGAGCGAGAACACTGTATAATTTGACTTGTATCTTTACGTGCTTTTTGCGCTCTGAATAACTGAGTTATATAGTTGTTCAGTCTCGCAGGATTAAACTCTACTTGGTGAGTGTAACTTCAATAATCGGATTCATGCTGCTTAATGTTTAAGGACTTCTCGCAAGCTCTCTCAACTATTTGGAAACACTGTCAAAAGCTTATTACGAATAAATATAGCTTTCACGGCCTTTGTATTATTTACTGACAATCTTTCAGTCCTGTTCATGAGGAGCAAATTATCATACATCAAAACCCGTGTCGGGAGCCGCCGCCTGCAACACCGACGCCCACTGACACACCACTCATGTCAATTCTGGTCTACGTAGTCGACACGGACGGCAAATTTGACAGCACCATGACGAACATGCTTCCTAGACTGTACAACAATACTATACGTTTCCCTGTCACGGTAAGTCAAAATAATTCCTAACTTTTCTGTATTCTTTAGAAATCGATTGTTTGAACATTAAAAAGAATGACAAACAAAGAATCATTCTCAGAAATGCCGCAATTGTATCGGAAACACGCCTAAAGGCCATCCTAAATAATTAATTTCGTCTAATTCTGACGGTTTTTCCCATGTTTTTTATACTTCCCGACCTTTTCCGGGGCTGAAACTTGGTGGGGAATGTTTTTTTGCATCGAGGAAGAAGCAGTAAAAATTCCAGAGCCCCAGCTCAAAATTCATTTTTTCGCAAATTTTTTAAGGCATACCCCTTCAAAAATTTTCGATTTTTCGAAGGTTCTGGGACCGGGACGAACGCTCGATTTTTCGATTGCTCGAGTCTCAAAACGGATAAAAAACATAAATGTTGTGGGGGAAATGCCGGATTTCGACCAAAAACACATGGAAAACCGATCTGGAATATTTCATTTCAACGGTTTTTCATATGTTTTCATCACTTCCCGACCTTTCCCGGGGCTGAAACTTGGTGGGGAATGTTTTTTTGCATCGAGGAAGAAGCAGTAAAAATTCCAGAGCCCCAGCTCAAAATTCATTTTTTCGCAAATTTTTTAAGGCATACCCCTTCAAAAATTTTCGATTTTTCGAAGGTTCTGGGACCGGGACGAACGCTCGATTTTTCGATTGCTCGAGTCTCAAAACGGATAAAAAACATAAATGTTGTGGGGGAAATGCCGGATTTCGACCAAAAACACATGGAAAACCGATCTTGAATATTTGATTTCAACGGTTTTTCATATGTTTTCATCACTTCCCGACCTTTCCCGGGGCTGAAACTTGGTGGGGAATGTTTTTTTGCGTCGAGGAAGAAGCAGTAAAAATTCCAGAGCCCTAGCTCAAAATTCATTTTTTCGCAAATTTTTTAAGGCATACCCCTTCAAAAATTTTCGATTTTTCGAAGGTTCTGGGACTGGAACGAACGCTTGATTTTTCGATTCCTCGTGTCTCAAAACGGATAAAAAACACAAATGTTGTGGGGGAAATGCCGGAATTCGACCTAAAACAGGTGGAAAACCGATCTGGAATATTTGATTTCAACGGTTTTTCATATGTTTTCATCACTTCCCGACCTTTCCCGGGGCTGAAACTTGGTGGGGAATGTTTTTTTGCATCGAGGAAGAAGTAGTAAAAATTCCAGAGCCCTAGCTCAAAATTCATTTTTTCGCAAATTTTTTAAGGCATACCCCTTCAAAAATTTTCGATTTTTCGAAGGTTCTGGGACTGGAACGAACGCTTGATTTTTCGATTCCTCGTGTCTCAAAACGGATAAAAAACACAAATGTTGTGGGGGAAATGCCGGAATTCGACCTAAAACAGGTGGAAAACCGATCTGGAATATTTGATTTCAACGGTTTTTCATATGTTTTCATCACTTCCCGACCTTTCCCGGGGCTGAAACTTGGTGGGGAATGTTTTTTTGCATCGAGGAAGAAGTAGTAAAAATTCCAGAGCCCTAGCTCAAAATTCATTTTTTCGCAAATTTTTTAAGGCATACCCCTTCAAAAATTTTCGATTTTTCGAAGGTTCTGGGACTGGGACGAACGCTTGATTTTTCGATTGCTCGTGTCTCAAAATGGATAAAAAACATAAATGTTGTGGGGGAAATGCCGGAATTCGACCTAAAACAGGTGGAAAACCGATCTTGAATGTTTGATTTCAACGGTTTTTCATATGTTTTCATCACTTCCCGACCTTTTCCGGGGCTGAAACTTGGTGGGGAATGTTTTTTTGCATCGGGGAAAAAGTAGAAAAAATTCCAGGCCCCTAGCTCAAAATTCATTTTTTGCCTACAGTCTAGTGTATATAATATAGAACTAGACGTCTTCAGAGTAGGCAATACGGACACAATTACTCTCATTATATGCTTTTGATTGACCCACTCTTTTCAGATACACAGCTTTCTTCTGGTACAGGAAAAGGATTCCGGAAATGCGATCGCAGTCGTGGTGGTCTCATCAGTTGCTTTCATTTGCCTGGTCCTTTTGGCTGGTCTCCTGGTAAGATTCTTCATCACAATTCAATTGAAATAACGCCTAATTATTCGTTCCTTTGAATAATGAATATTGGGATAGAGTCTGTGTACTTTTTATCCATTATTCTGGGAGATATCAGGGGTTTAAGGCTCTCTGGTGGTATTCACAGGAGAGTGCACACTTTTATGAGACAGCTTTGCTACGTGCGCGAGTACCTAGTTTAATTCAATTTTTACTCTTCACTCTAGCAAGTCAGTCCTTCCCAACTTGCGTAACAAGTGCACTCAAATTAAGTGTTATGATGCAAAGTGTTCCTTCGCGATTGTACGCTTACGGAGCCACGTAACGCGTGACATAATTCATAACAGAATTACTAAACACCAAGAAGGTACACGTTCTATACTCTGAACTCCTACTTCTTTACTTTACTTCGGTTTACTTTGTTAGTCGAGGTTTTCTGCTACGCTCTGCAGTGTGTACGGGTTCAAAGATTATGCATAGTGTTGCCTTTATATAACTTTCGGAAGTAACGCGAAGACTTTTGAGATCGCCTTTGAAATTCGTAAAGATCTTACGTAAAGAACAACACATTAAAGTGGTAACAAATCTTCCTGTTAGCTGTGCGGAACGAATTTAATGTAACTTGAAGAAGCCGAGGAGAGAAATTTGAATGCAGAAGTTGCGCGCACTCGGCCATTTCTCACGGTGGAAAGCCACTGAAGTAGAAATCGAGAGTAATTTAGCTCTGCCCCTGATGGAGTGCTGGGAGGAAAATCAAGTTCCCTTTCTCTATGGAATGTATGTTTCTCGGGGGATCCCCCGCGGTCACGCTCCTCTTAATGGAGAAAAGAGAGACATACGCCTGTCCTTGAATGTGTAATTAGGCCGCGGGAACTATCAGCATGATGCAGTCGCATGCCGGAATGATAAAGTAATATTCATAAGAGTTCTTCCACTACAAAGAGCATAGACCGTGCAAAAGGTCTGCAATTTTCCACACATTTTTATCGTGAAATTATGGGAATCCCCATATTATAAAATTGCTGTTTAGCGCTCTAGTAAAAATAATATAATTCTCGAGGTGGCATCGTGCTGGTGTATGCGACGGCCAATTTTCATGCATAAACTAATCAAGGTTCAAAGTGGCAGGTTGCTTTCGGTGGAGCAGTGGAGGTTCTATAAAGTGAAACGTGGAACTGAATTTCCTTGGCGACTATTTGCAGTTCATCATGAGGAAAAGGCAAACGAGATTCAACTACGGCGAGCGCTGCCGTCCTGTATCGTTGGACGCCTTTAGCCTCGATAGCGTCTCCGCGTACAACAGCGTGAGACGAAAGGGTGCCGTCAGATCTTCTAAGAGAAGCTACGGAAATCCAACCTTCGAAGACTCGGTAAGCACCTCGTTAGATTCCTACTTTTCCCTCTGACGCAGACACGGACACATTGCCACATCCAAACGGATACACATACAGATAATAAACACTGCCGCATGTCTCGTCGAGCATGACAAGCTTCCACTGAGAATGGAAACCTGCCTCCTCCTTCGCTTGACCGATTGCACTCCAAGTCATTCGTGGAAAGTGCCTTTTTACATTAAACCTCGTCCGAGACCAATCACTAGCCAATATGAATTTCCGGTCTATTTTCTCTTATTTCTTCCTACCATTATTTGCTGATGAATAATTGCTCAAAGGACTTGAGAATAGTTTGAGTGCAAGGGTCATTGACCGCACGCCCCTACCAACCAACAATCATCCACAGTCTGATGTTAATGGGAAGTTTCATTTCAGGAGGCAGGCTCTAAAGAGCATTTCCGCGCCTCAATTTACAGCCTCTATCTCTAATGATAATACCTCGACACCTCCAACTTTTCGCGCACGACTGCGACAAACATTACCATTTTCCGACGAAACAACGCCAAAAATACACACATATGCAGACACAGAGACAGAAAGACAGGGCAGGCGAGAAAAGCGCGAAAGAAAAACCGTGGAGAAAAGCGGGCGAGATGGTCGTCTGATGAATGTAGGAGCACTCGGCGGAATGGCGAAAAATAATGTAGGGGGATCGAGGCAGTCCGGAGTGTGTGTACCACACCAAGAGCTATTATGAAAATAGAAATGCTGCGAGATCTGCGAGGAGATAAAGTTGCGATGTTTCGCCGCTGAGATTTATACGGTGCGCGTACCGTCTCGCCGGGAGAGTTTATGTTCCAGCAAGATGAGAAATGTTTCGCCTACTTCAGCCCGCTTGCAATTGCATACACACAGATACATACGAACACGCGGCACATACAGAGACAAGCGTACATACGCTCGCTGCACTCTATCCTCAAATTTTTCTTAGCTAATTGCGCGCTCGTCCTCGTCTCTCGAGGGTAAAAACCGCTCCCAAGCCTTTTCACCTTCATATCGTGAAATTACTTCCCGCAAAAAGCTCGGTTTAGCCAGGCTAAAAAGCAGCTGGCTGAGGAGACCTCGACTCTTTACTTAATTGAAAATCTATTCCAAGCTATTACCCAACTAGTGCGACACCCAACTGATTTTATCCATCGCGAGAAACTGTCGATGCGAGTAGACACTTCACCGAGTTTGATTTTTCTTGCCTATGTGTTCAATTTATTGACTGTCAAAGTATTAAGAATGCAGATCTATTAAAAAGATATGAAATCCATGTCAAAGTTCTATCCACCCTTCTCTAGAAAGTTGTTCGTTAAATGGTCTGCTGTTTGTAGTTAACATTGAATAGACCAGTTCTAGAAATAAGTCGTGAGAAGCTCGCGCAATACACACACGCGCCGACCAGTGTGCCTGTATTGTGAAGGATCGAACGTGAAATAAATGTTCTTTTTCACTTTGTGAAATGCTCTTTCTCTCTTGTCTGTCCCCCTCTTGTGTCCGCCCACCCCCCTGCAAACATTTCCTGTTTGCAGCCGGCATCGGCAACTACTCAAAGAATCTCTAATGGAATAAAGCAGGTAAAGCTCAATTTAACATGCCCGTAATCTGCTTGACGTCTTCATGCACCGCCCCATGACAAACGGAAACTAAGCGCAATTGCCTCTCCATCCATTCTCTCTCATTAGCTAGGTGGGAGTAGTAAGTGCGCACGCTTAGATTTTATTCCAACTGATTCAGACTGGTCCAATCAGTCTGAATAATCCAATCATCAGCCCTAAAATATTGGATCAGCGAGAAAATAATTCGATCTATTCAAAATCCACAGATAGTTCTGTCACTCATGGAATTTCTGTAATGATTAGAAATTCACAAGAGCCAGCCGCTTCTTTCACATAAGAGTTAGAGTGGCGTTGAAAATGTCGATTGGTTTTTGTCAGAGAAATTCGGTAGTTAAGGGAATAATGCATGTTTTCAGAGTGCGATTCCATCTCACCCGCTGAACTTTGCGAGCCTGTCCACCTTCTGCAACGACGTGAACGCCATCAACGAAGAGTTCGCCGGGATCCCGCAGGTGTCAGCGAAAATAGACGAATTGCCGGCGGGCGCCGAGGTGAAGAACCGGTACGCGAATGGGATACCGCTTCCGGAGACGCGAGTCCCACTTCAGAAGATAAACAACGACCCGCTTTCGGAGTATATCAATGCCAGCTACGTGAGGGTAAGCTACAATAGCTAATCAGCTTACAAGCTCTTAAAAAATAATAATCTTATCCAATTATATTCAAGTCAATGCGTCTCGACTTGAGTTTTCTTCTCTACAATTAAAATGACTGCCGTTCCAAAAAGCTTTTGTAATAAATCGAGAAGTCTCTCATTTTAAATAACAATTCGCCAGCAACGACGAGCTATATAAGACTGCAACTAGAGGAGGCGGTGGAAAATGCCAGACCGGTGGAAAATGCAGTTTTCTGCTCGACTTCGATGTGCTTTACTTCGTTACTTCGTTCGGGACCTATTACTCAGGGCGCGCTCGTCCACTTTTCCAAATAACTGCAAAAGCCATTAACTAAAATAGCGTTTCTTGAGAGCGATACAGGAGTTCCAATAAATGAATTTCTCGGCGGGGCTGGCACGATAATAAAGTTAAAGTTTTCCAATTCCTGGTCCTTGGGACAAAGAGTAAAAAAAACAGCTCGCAAAGTGACGTACTATATTTACCGTGACTCTGCTGAAATTCACTCTACTTTCCTGATGAATTTACAATAATTGTTTGGGCATTTGAGAACGTACAATTCACTGGAATGCATTTAGATAAGAAATCGTTTGAAAATCTCGGCAAGTCTAATTGCCTAATTATTCTCTAATTGACCCCGACTGCTAATTTAGATGGATGGCAGCAGGTCTTATGAGAAAAAGCGAACAAAGCGTTTTCCTCACGTATCCCATGCGATCTAAGTGTGCAAGGGTTAACGAAGCGTTTTGTCCGCGTGAGAAAGGAATATTACATAATGTCTGTACGCTGTAATATTGCGCAAACGACGCACTGCTCGCATGCAAACGCGGAAATCAAGAGGGCATTAACATGCGCGTTTACACTTCGCTCGAGATATACGTAATGTCTAGAATAGACATATAAAAGTATGAAAATGCCACTTTCAATACAATATTTCAATAGAATTCACAAAAGCATCCTAATTTTGCATGTGTCGATCGACGATAAGTACGCTTAGTTCGGATCGAATGGAATAAACGTGACTCCCGATGAAATCGATGAGTTGCGAAAGGTTCTTACGAAAATGGGATACCGCGAAGCTTCCATTAGGAGCGGACTGGTGCATACGATTATGTAGCTGGTCCAGAGAATTGCTAATGCTTCTGCTATGTATGTATGCCTACATAGCAATTACGAGCCGCGCAGGCATTAATGCATGCCGTATGCACCACATAGCCCCAACATCGAGCTTCTCCCTGGCACGTAATTAACGCGGGCAATGTCGCATTAAACTCCATAGCATCGATTAACCCAATCCCTGCAGCCTCTCACAAAAATAGGGTACCTTGATTGTACGAATATACTTGCGCGAGATTGCTAGGATCGAGAATATTCGTTTTTTCCCTTGGAAACCCTGATAAAATAATTTTCTCTTATATTTCGTTCCGAACTATACGAGAAACTGAAAAAATTCGATTCCCAATACGTAGAAATATTACTGTAGAAAGTTCTACTTCCTATATCTCCTATGTCCAATATTTCATTTTCATTTCACGGACATCCAACTATTAAATATTTGCTTTCAATCGAGCAATATCGAATTTCAATCAGAGTGACATTGTTCTGGCGCATTTTCCAGGGTCCCCGGAATGCAACTAGGTACTACATAGCGTGCCAAGCGCCAATGGAATCGACGGTGACCGATTTCTGGCGCATGATCTGGGAGCAGCAGAGCAAAGTGATAATCATGCTCACCGATCTTGTGGAAAACGACGTGGAAAAGTGTACCGAGTATATACCACCGTCGGAGGTGACCGACTGCCACCGCTTATACGGCGACTTTCAAGTCACACTCAAGAAAAGAGAGACCAAAGAGAAATACGCCATTTCAACACTTCACTTGAAGGTAAACTCTAGTTTCCACCATCAATCTAATTGTCTAAAGTTTCAAAAGCCAGTGCTGAAATTCCAAGAAAAATATTGTGTATCTTTGAGTGTGAATCTAAAGGAAGAACAAATTTGCAGAATCTCGAGAACAACACATTCCGGGAGGTGTACCACATATGGTATTTGTGGCCAGTGAATGGCGTGCAATCGGACGGAGCCGGATTAATAGCGGTAATCCTTGAAGCAAGGGCACTCCAGCGTGCGGGTCCTGGACCTATTGTGGTGCACTGCAGTCCTGGCACGGGCCGGACAGGAACGCTAATAGCACTTGACCTAGGTATTAGGCAATATGAGATTACCAGGACGGTCGACGTGCCCAGGGTCGTCTACACCATCAGGCGAGATCGTGCCGGTGCCGTCCAGACCAAAGAACAATACGTCTTCATTTACAAGGTAACGCCAATTGGAAAGCCTGCAGAGACACTTAGATACATTAGCAAATATAGAGTCTTAAACATAGTCTAATCTTCCTGTAATAATCTTCCAACTGTTGAATCATGAACAATTCGGAAAAGTTGAGGAAAGCAACAAGAAATCGTGAAAATCTCACTAGCATTCATGAATCGTATGAAAATTAATTATTATAAAACCTTACCTTTTGTTGTAGTCATCGTAGAGTAGTAGCTGTCGGTGGATGTAGCCAATACTCGCACAAAATCACTTTCGGTGTGGCACTGTATTAATTAAAAAAAAAAAAATTAAAGTCAACTCACAGTAAAATTTAAATTTAGAATTAATTGTCACTTGGTGTTAAATAAAAAGTAAAGCTAAGTACCGCGCGAGAAACTTTGTGGTAATGTTTTAAAATTCGCAAAACTACGATAATGATTATTAAGAGTATTTCCTTTCGGAAATGACGGAGCACGTGATGCATGCAACTGTACCGACCGAACAGTGCAGGCAGACTGAGGAGCGCTGGCGCTCTCTGCTGGCGTGAGGCCAGCCGGCGTCACAGCTGATCGGGTCGCTCACCTCGCACCACGAATCAACAACCGCTCCAGCTGATCGGCCGAGTGCACCGCCGCGACGCTCAGCCATGCTTACCCACGCCTTTCTACTACCTACTATTCAATGTTATTGTTCCACGAGGATTAACTGTGAGTTATTCTTCTTTCCAGGCACTCAATTTATACGCGACGAAACTTGCCGGTGGTGGTGGCCTCGAGTCAACCTAAATAAAGCGAACGAATCGATCCCCTGCTAATCTCCCATCGAAAGAGAGCAGATCAGAAGATCGAAGAGCCAAGCCAGACAGTACGGGAACCAAGGAGAACTGGATTTTTGTGATACCTGGACCATTCTTTTTACGAACCCCTTTCATTTCCTTTGACGGTTAGCAAATGTATTTATAATTAATGGATTATATTTAACGCGATCGATTGCGAGCCTTAGACGGCGTGCGTTCGCCACCCGAGCGAGATTAAGATCCACTGCAATCTCTCGCATTCCTTTTAATAATAATAACTGCGGACCACACGGAGAGAGCGTGAATCTAGTTGGAATCGTATCCTGCGTGAATCTAATTGATGCTGTATTTTGCGTGGATCTATTTAGAATTCTAAGTATAAGTATATTATGTAAATGTACGTTCAGTTGAGATTCTGCAATTTGTAAATATATACCGACGTGTGCTTGTTGCTGATGACCTATGAGTTTGTGTGTTAAGTTCTATGAAAGGTCTTTCGTGATTTATGGCGGAACGAGTGACGACTGAACTGTGGATGTTAAGAGAAAAAACTACATTCTCCCCATATGTTACCGTTAAGGAACCTTTGATCATTTATTAAGGATATTTGATCACATAGTCCGAAATTGATAAACTTGGTATCGAATTATCGTTAATTATAAATATCGAATGACTCTTTTCCGTAGAAGTCCGAAAAAGATCGATATCTTTTGCGGTTCTGCGTCAGTATGTGCAATCGAAAGGACAAAATCCTCTCTTGTGATAAACAGGTCGTGCGCGACCCTACTTTGCTTTATGTTCGCATGTAATTCTACAATTGAATTCTTAATGGGCCAAGAAATAAATTTTAAGTTTCATTGATCTGACTTTCTACTAGTAATCTGTACTGGCATTTATTGAGAAATGATTTCCTCGTGCAAATATCTATTTCTATGATGCTCCAAGCCTCTATTATTGTTGTTACTGTTAACTTTATTGTTATGAGTTATGAGTTGTGCAGTTTGTAATTACTCTCGTCGCTCTCTACGCCTCTACAGAATTGTGGTAAATGTACGCTGAGATACCCCGACGTTTTTCTTATGAAAATTTCTCCATCTTCGTTCAAGATTTGCTAAAAATCTACAGAAGTTCAATGACGATTCAAGAGAGATTGAATTTACGATCACCGAATAAATAAATAAAGGGTGGAAGTAATAGTACACTCCTAGAAAATAAGAACAAGTACTTCCAGTACCGTTTAAAAAATCGCTTGCTTTCTCAAAACTGCCCTCGTACAATCTTAAAAGAAATCAATAGGTAAAACGAATCGTGTTCACACGACGGTACGAACTACTAATATAATTTCAAAGAAGCCAAAGATTCTTTGTCGATAATACAAATGCCAATTCCTAAAATCAATCTTTAACGAAGTGACCATCCAACTACTGCTACTTAACTGTTTAAAATTTATATAAATTCGTACTAACAACATCCAGAAACTGGTTACTTCACATCTGCAAGACGATCCTGTAACTCAAAGGACGACTATCTTCTTCCAGGATAACGCGAGCATCGAAGTTATCAACTATCATTATGTCCAGAGTGGCCAAACAATATTTATACATTACAAAATAGCTAGTAATATTTGGATCAAAGTTGAGGGTGCTTAAGAAGCCCCCCATCAAGATAAATAGAATTAGTTCTCTAGGAAATAGTATTCATTATGATCTAATATCTCTCAACGGTTTACTATATTAATCAATAATTAGACGCATATTGTTCACTACCAAAATGAATGTGTCCATAACTGTAGAAGCATAGCCATGTGTGATAGTGACGAAAAGTGCGACTGGAATTAGAATGGAAGATTCAGGAGCCCTTCATATAAATGATAGCTAGACTTTAGATGGAAATTTAGATGTAAGGTAGACTTTAAATGTAAAGAGTAACTATAATCATGAATGGATCTCCTTTAAAAAAAAAAGAAGAAATAATAGAGGATGTCAACCTTGAATAGGAGCAATGCGATAGGATGCCTATATACTCTCAATTTGTATTACAAGGTCGGAAAGACTTTGGAAGTAGGAGATGAATCAGTTATCAGCGAACACCTGGTATACGTACATACATACATATCAACTTGGAGTCGCATGTATAATGATGTCATAGGTATTAAAGTGTACGGAAAAGGCATAATAATCGTGTTCACTCGGACGATAGTCAGACGACAGCTGGCCACCTTGCTGCGCATCTTATAGCTGGACCAAGGAAATAAATGTAATTGTTCGATACAAATCTGACTTCTCCTTTTATTTAGTAACCCACACTTTACTATTTTATGGAGGAATAAAAGATGAGATCGAAGTGGACTCAAGCAATTGAGAATTATTGAAAGTTTGTTGGTTGAGGCAGGTTGGAATGTCCTCGGAGATATGAAATTATTTTAATTAGAGTCATTCCACTTGAGATTAACAAGTAAAGAAGTGCGAGATAATAGTCGCTGCGTGTTAACAAACCGGCAAACAGGAAAGAGGTAGACACGCGTGTCGAGTATACGAAAATCGACAGGTCCAGCCAATGAGAACTTAAGAGAGGCGTTGGCAAATTAACTCCAGTGCTGGTGTCGTCAAAGTGTCTGGCGATCCTTCGTGAAAAATGCATAAACAAAGATTGCGGATGACGAAACGCTTCCTTGTTTTTTAGCCACACGCAGATAAACCGAACTTATCGGCTTATTTTTGAACGATGCTAATCTTTGCTCCAAATAATCGAGCCGACGTAAGAAGACTCCTCCATTCTACCACCCACAGCGATAATGTTGCCATGTACTACAAATCATTGAAAATCGTATTATAATCCACTGTAATACGGCTGAACAATTTTTTCAAGTCATTCTGCCGAGTGTCAGGTTCATATCCGTAAAAATGTCAAGAGAATGATTGGCTGACAGTCGAAATCGACCGGATGACAAACAGTTCTTAAGAAAACAACTTGGCAGGAAGATTGTTTAGGAACCTGATGATTTGTTTCTACTTTCATTAGCATTACGACTTCCCTAGTGGTTCCAACTTATTGCCAATTACAGAGAACTCCACTAAAAAGACAAAGATTTCTACTTCCATTAAAAGTGAGGTTTTCACGGACGTACGAGGCCCAGATGGCCGAACGGCCCGACTGGATCGCACTGGCTACAACTGGATCGTAGCTGTTCGTTCTCGAGAGGTCTGGTCCTGTTTTCTGCTCTCATGAAAGCAGAATCTACCGAAGGACTTAGGAGCATCTAATTGACAGTAAATAAAGCTTAAACAAGGATCACGAGGACCCTTTACAATAGTACTGGCGATACAAAGAATTAAAATTTACTTCTCTTTACCCATGTAGCTTATATCCAAGACGACATAAAAATTCTTACGAGTTAATTATTATAGTGTTATTAAACCAATATTTGAGCGCTTTAATTTTAAGAGCCACGGAGCCACGTTTACTGAAAGCCAGAGATTATTATCCCAATAAAGTGGACCAGAGGTGCGCGTGGCACTCTCGTAAAACCCTCAAATATACGCTAGCAAACTAAGAAGCTTTAGAAAAATACCACTCGCCAATGAAGCACACCCTCCTATCTTAATGGGGATGCGTGCGCGCACAAACTTTCTGACTTTGTCGAGCTCTGTTTACACGCCGGTCAAAAGGACTATATGCCAGTCTGTCATGGGGAAAGTGCGCACCAACAAAGCAATAGAAAGACTCCTATTTTCTCACTGGAATATGATTATACTCCCCCTTCAGCCAGTCACCCTCCTATTCCCTTGTGGATATCAATTTCGCCCAACCATTCTTCGCCGCTCTATGCAGCAAGACGCGCAATCCCTTTTTCTTATTATATTAATGAAATCCCACTGCGCACCATTGACTTTTATTGGCTTTGCGGTCCAGAAGAAATACTTGACACATCAGCCAACGATTTGTAACTTTGTAATATGTTAAATGCATTTCGCAAAAAGTCTGGAAGTCGTGGAATAATTGAGTTTCCTAGGCAAAGATCGATATTTCATGTTAATGGCAAATATTTAAGGAAGAAAAATCTGAATATCTAGAACCACGAAGGACTAATGATTCACGGGCTTCGAAGAAACGAGGGAATGATAATAAATGAGGGAAGGACGTGCTCTCTTTAACGGAGCACGGGAAGAACACTCTTTCATCACGAAGGGACGGTCCAGCACGACGCGAATTCCGCCCGCTTTATTTAGAATCCCCTCGAAAACGCATAAAACGCATATATAAAACGAACGGCCATGTGGACGCGGAAACTTTGAGCGCTCGCCTCAGCGAATGTAAACCTGAAGAGCCCTAACGTGACCTCCTGTCTCACCCGCTGCCTCTGCCGCTGCCTCTGCTTCCCATCCCTGTTGCACTCCTTTATATATATTCCTCCAAGAACACGCCCCGTGTCCCACCTCGTCATTAGACTTTCTTAACAATAGAACAAACAATGTTCACTAGTTCTGTATCATCTTATGGTTCGTCGAGTTTTATTACTCTTCTATTAAGAGTAGTGTCATTATGTTTATGAGCAGTGGTTCCAGTAGACTGAACGAATGATATCAAACCGAAAAGAATGTAGACATCGAGAGGACTAAATTTTCGCATCTTCCTATTTCATGCTAAGCCACCGTAATAAATAGCACTAATTCGTCATAGTTCCTGTAGATATCAGTCCGATTTATTGGCACTGTGTCAAAACTTTCCGGCCATCTTTCGTCCACTGGCACCGCTTTCATTTTGGGCCACCCGTCTCTTTCGGATATTACTAGATCGATTAATCGAACGCACATTACGCAAGGTCATGTATCATGTATTTTATGGAAGTGTGGAAGGCAACAATGTACGAGAGTTGTGATGAAGAGCGCACGCCCGATACTAAATGATACAAAGTACGATTAAAAACAGTGTCTCAAGTGAGTAAACGCAGACGAGAGTATGTGGTCTACGTGATTATAAAGATACCGAGCGGCAAATCTCCTGGCGATATGACGTAATAATACGGGGGGATAAGAAGGAAGGAAGATACAATGGTGGTTCTTTGCCGGGTGGTTTCATCCGGTAACACACCGACGCTCATCAGTTTGATCCGGTTGAACAATCGAGCGTCCGATTTCGAAATGCGACCATTCTTCTGCCAATGCCAGAGAATATGATAATACCATATTATATTGTGGTGCTCTATGCTGCTCGAACTTAGTTTCGATTGGGAACTTTTATTCTAGCTTTCAATGTCCGATAGTTGGTCGGTAGTGAAAGCAATCTCTACTAAAATCCTACAAAACACTGAGATAGAAAGGGAGCAACACTCGATGCAGGCATACCTGCCTCTTCCGACGATCGTTTATCAATTCTCGGCATCGTACGAAACTTTTATCGGAAAACGATAATACGCCGGTGATCTTTTATCCGCCTCACTGGAATCTAACACCGATTTCGCAAATCTTGCAATTGTATTGCAATGTAACAAAAGGCACACCAAATATTGGCCACTCTATGTAGAATTCTAATGTCCGGTGACTCCGTTAAATTATCTTATTTTTGCTTGAGGATGTTGAGTGCCTAAAATTTCAAGGCCCCAATCGAGCTATCATCTAATCTTTGTTTTTACCATTCACCACTAACCGATACACAATTATTCACACCAATTTCACTGGTACTCCTATCTGAAACCTCATACTCGAAATTTCTACCACGCATACATGAAATAGTAAGGTTGTTAGCACAAGTATGAGTAGCTGTCATTGCCTACCATTCGTCTGCACAAGTTATCGTTAGTATTGCTATAACTTCTGTCTAGTTTTATCTCCTTCGGCATAAAACTGTCTTCCAGAGTAGTTGAACGCAAACTAATTATCATTTTGTAGTTTACGCGATCTTCACTGTCAATTTCCAAATAATTCTCTCATGTGCTCGCGTCGCTGCTTCATTTACGGCGGCGCTCAGTTAATTGCCGTCAGCAAACTATCGTAATTAAAGTCTATGAATACCCCGGTAACGAAGTGGCGCTTTGAAAAAGGCCCTGCTTTTGAAAGAACACCGTTAATAGTTGGAAAGACTTTGCTACTGATTTAAGCAATAAAAGTGGACCAACCTGCTACCAGTTGGGCTTCCAGCTTTTGACCGAGTAAAAAAACGTCTCGCAAATCTATCCGCACCGATTCGCCCAGGCCGAGCGACCGTTCATTTGATTATCGTCTTGGGTACGCCTAGCAGTAAACTGTTGATAACGTAACGCTGCCTTTACGTCGAGCACTGAAATCCGAGAAAACCCACCAGCCTTCCAATGCCCTTCCAGCAATTGGCGAGACGCGAATGACGTCCTACTCACCGCAACGATATCTCACACATCAGCTATTAGAAATACTTTTCGATTTTCATCGACCAAACCATTTCGATCTTATACTAACATGGATTAACCAATCAACATTGATTCCGCCAAATTGAAATGTTTGCCAAGTTCGTCCTATTTTACCGTTTATTTCCAAAGACCGGTTCATCCCTTGCGTTCAATATTCACTGCACGTTGGCGTCGCGTGTGCCAGTGAAACCCGCGAATGAAATATAAAAATATGATGGCATTCATGCAATCGGTGGAACCGAGGGCGTAAATTACCGTTAAGTAACGCGAAACGACGTGCAAACCAACGATAAATCGACGAAGGAAAATCTGCGGTCGATCTAACAGGTAAGTCCACAATAGTATCTATTGACCGGCCTGCACCCAACGCTCCAATCCTATTCCGGATGCTGTGGAATAACTCTGGTTGCATCTCTCTTTCTCTCTCACTCTCTCTCGAGAGACAGATGAAATTATTTCGGGCCGAGGAAGTGCCTGCTCGTACGCACGAAGAGGGTAGGCACGAACCGCTCGCGAATTCCAGCTTTACGTCTCTTTTAATAACGAGCCTTTGGCATTCTGCCGTAATGAATTGCTACAAAGAGAACCGTCGAAAATTACTGTACGTTCTGTCTGTCTCGAAATGATTGACATCCAGCCTCGCGATTAATTGCAACAAGGTTCCAAGATACTACAATACACAGTAAACAAACCCGCATTATCTATGATATTGCATAATATTAAACGAAGAAGAACACGAGTAGCAATATCTGTTACGTTACTCTAGAGTATCTAGGAAAGAATCCGAGGCATTCAGAGGGCTTGTCGTACAAAAGATAAAGCTCGACTCCGACTATCTTTGCGAAAGACAATCATTGCAAAAATTACTTAATAGTATTAATTTTGCCCCTACTTATTTTATAATATACTTGAAAGTGAATTGAAAATCTAACTACTGAAAACTATGGCAAAGATAATAATACCATAAAGATCGAAAGTTTCTCGTGGCGGGAATTTGAGGATATAACTGGTTCGATAACATTATCGGAGAACACAAGTGTCTTCCGTCGTAAGGCTCGCAGCTATGTATCGTAGCGTGTGAAGTCAACGTCACCGTTCGCATTGACAGTTCGTCGGCAGACTCTATATAATGACGGCACCACTGACAAAGATTGCTAGTCGCCGGCAGGACCTGTCGCTTCAGTTTCCAAGAATCCGTTCGTCCAAACTGTATCGCGTTAGTGAATTGAACAAACTTCTGTATAAATCATAGTACGCCTAATGGTAATTAATTTATACTCGAAGAACGATATGATTGATCGAGAGTGCGCAAGGAAAGTTGGATGACAAATACACCACCCTGCTCGGAAAGTTAATGCGTGGTATGTGTTTGATTGGCATTGGAAAGTTCTATGGCTAAAGGAGCTTGGGAGCAATAAGCAAGAGTGCATCTAAGTGAAAAGCTTATCTCCAGAAGACATCACTCGATATTCATAAAAAAAATGGCTTGATTTGAAAGCGTTAAAATCTGGATGGCACATACCGTCCCTTTTCAAACTCCATCTTCTCTGGGGGCGGGCTGTGTGCTCTCCATCAGTCGTCGATAAATTTTTAGACATGACTAAAGCTCTCCAGCCAAGTTCGCGCGATGCAGGAGCTTTTGAAGCGCGAGTTCATCCGCCCCAAAGTTTACGTCTGCTTCACTTTCGCGCGGCCTTCTGTACACTGTACTTTCACACTGCCGATAGTCCCCGAGGTCCCACTTTAATTAACACGCCCTAGAAAAACACATGACTCCTCGAATATTAATAGGAACATAGAAATATCTTTTCCTGAATAATTCCGTTGCTTCTTTGCACATTAAAAAATTCTGCAACTATCAAATCAGTATCGAAACTCTTAATTTAAAAGACTAAATTACCATTTATAGTGAAAGACATTTATATTATTCGCGAGCAGTTGCGATTGAATATTCATTTATGAAAATTGATCGATTTGTTTAACAAAACGATTGTTGCGGCTGGTATCGCGTGGCATTGAGACATTGACGCAGTGCACATTGTATTTTATGAACCAATCCAATATTCACATTGATCACTGAGTAATAATATAAAATAAAGTGTATGATATTGGGAGGAGTGAGTTTCGATAAGAAAAAAGGAAAAGAGGGATTTAAGTTGAAGTGTTGGGGGCAAAGTAGTAGTGAGCTTTCGGAGAAGAGAGGCCGCAGGCGCGTGCGAGGCGAAGCTGGACGCGTGCGGCTCAGAGTAGGGAGAAAGAGACCGAGGGAAATTCGACGCATGCCTGCTTCCTTAATAACGCGCGATTCGGCCAGATCAGAGTTTCCGCGGCAGCTCTTCAGTGTTTCGCGCTCGTCCGTCGATGTCCGGCTCGTGTTTGCTATTCCCTTCCTCCAATTCAACTGGAAGCCCATCGAAATATTGAAGGGACCCTGTGCATCCTACACCAGGATCGGATGCGAGCACGTACGTGACTGTAAACCTCCATCGAAAAAGCTTTCTCCCCAAAAAATAGAAAGCTCCCATTTTTTACAATCGGCATTCCATCGGCCACTTGGTTCCAATCGGTTTTATAGTTGGGGATCGTTGGGGATCGTTGGGGATCGTGAAAAAGAGAATTGATTGACGAGACCGGGAGAGTGAAAGAAAGGGCGATCGATTGGTTCAAGTATTGGCGTCTTGGTGTACTTGTGGCCGATGTTTACACCGGTGATTAATACGCCGGCAAGCTGCGTATTGTGTGCGTTCCATTAAATAATTAGTCTAGACGGCAAATTTGCTGTGAGCAATATTGGGAGAGTATTCTCGGTATTTTGTTAGAGGGGTCCGCCGGTGGATGAAGGGCCAGGTGAAAGTGAACTCAGTTTTGTCGTGGTGAGAGCCGCTCGTCCTGGAGAACATGTACGCTCTCGAGAAGCATGCTTTTGCAGACCGGCCGACCAGCCGACCAGCCGACGGGGCCACTACCACTCAATCTCATATCCATTTCGTCCAGATCGAAGTCCATCCTATCTTCTCTACTTTCATTCCCGCGTTTACGCGCGCCTCCCTACGCGCCCCACGCACGCACCGAGAAAAAGCAATCACCCCTCGATATTTGTGTTGGATCGTCGTCGACAAACTTGCACCCTTAATACCATTAAATCCCTCTTTAAA
The DNA here is from genome assembly GCA_910591665.1 of Ectemnius continuus. Classification (NCBI taxonomy): domain Eukaryota; kingdom Metazoa; phylum Arthropoda; class Insecta; order Hymenoptera; family Crabronidae; genus Ectemnius; species Ectemnius continuus. The sequence goes on from OU342861.1 coordinate 15,318,632, forward strand.
CCCTGCCACTCCGGAATAGGATATTCTAGCATGCCTCCCTCAATATAGATAATCTTCCTATACATAGACAACTTTTCCTAAATCTCATCACATCTTGCTGTCGAAATAAAAATGAGTGATCCCCCCAAAAAAATAGATTTTAATTCCAAATGAAGATTGTGAATTCGAGCAGACGCGATAGGAATGTACACTTGACGTAACCCGTGACAGTACAATAAAGTGTGATAGTAATCCGCGTACGATAACTACTTCCTCCAAAAGGCAACTTCACAACGCCTCACCAAACTATCTTAACTAACAATCTGCCGCTGCAACCGGATGATAAATGATACGGGAATTATGGATTTCGCGGGACTTTACCAGGTTTCGAGGATTATTACATTAGGCAAGCCTTCTCTGCTTTTGTGGACTTGAAAACTCCTCATTGCTTTATTTATTTCCTTCCTTGTCCGAAGACATTTAATTAACATACGGGGCCAAGTACGCTCCGAGTGAAGCGGGCGGCCGGAATCTATTAACGGTTGAAGTATCAACCTTCCTCTCTCTATGCCAAATCTTCCTCGACTCTAGAATCATTCCCTGGCATCGTAAACAATTAATCCGGATGAATTACATCCTACGATTAACCAGTTTGATCTCAAAAAAGTGTAATTGCCTGCATTCCAAGCTTCCAGATCAAATTCGAAATAATTACATCGTGGGATGCTGGCATAATAATGTGGTTTTAATCGGCAGGAGAATATTCGTTGCTGCAGCGAACGCTAAAATAATTACCGATCTATCTTTCGAAGTTCAGATTAAACTAATGACAGTCGCAGTAAGGAACGGCTTCCTACCGGTAAAAATCCAGCGGGAAAGAAGAAGCTATTGTCCACGGGAGGATTAGCGGGCGATTGTTTACGAGTGCGAGATTTTCAGTGGTTAATCCTCTGGAAGAAGAGGTTGCCGGTTGGATCGTGATAAAGGGAAGCTATTGTCGCGCGGTTTATCTCGCGATCGATGATGAAAAACGCAAGATGCTTGCGTTATTTTGATTAGTTTTCGCAATGTGACGGGAAGGCTACTAGGAAGACTCGAGATAAATGGTCGGTCATCTTGGCGAAGATAAGGGAAACGACCGTCGTAGGGTAACACGTTCATGGTCACAGCCTTCACGGCTTTGCGCTCCCGCACGCATAACTCTGATGAATATAAGCGAGGGAGCGTGGAATTGCATTTTCCCTGCCATTTCACTGCCACCGCCAGCATTGTCCTCCTACCACCACCACCCTCACTCCCCATAAACACTATTTCCTGTCGACGAACTCTCCAAAATTGAATCTGCCCACTCCTACTTCCCTCCCAACTTTACCCATTTTCAATGTTTCCGCTATTCTTAATATTAAACTGCGTATCCAATAGTAACTATTACAACTTCCATAAAAACCGACGAAAAATATGTGAATAATAAATGGGCAACTCTTGAATTAGTTGATTATAGTAATAGTAATGTGTCATGGTTTGTATTTTAATGAAGTCTGACATCTATCTTCATTTAGACGTAGATTGATCGATGCTGAAATTACACCGGCCAGGTATAATTATACCATCTTTAGGTACTCGTCGCTCTACTAATCGGTTATCCAATAGCGCGATTAATAAAGATGGAATAAGGTTGCTGAATAGAGGAAATTTAAAACCTTGCATAAATCAAAGTGAGAAGACTTGTAGTTTCTTTTATGAGAGCACATGTTCGTGGTCGCATTTGTAACATAATCATCGCGTACAAAGTCAAAGTAGCAGATGCCGGTGTTGGAAATTTGTTTCTCTTGGCATTGAACGACGCGCACTCAGGCAAACGTCGATGCCATCCACGATAATGTAGAAACGAACGCTTAGTATGCAAAATACGCGGTGGTACTTTTGTCTTGCCAGTGATAAGGCAACCTGAAAGTTCTTGCAGTCTTCTACTACTATGGCGATTGGCACATTAACTCTTAACCCAGTGAATTTACTTTGGTCCTTTATGAAAACCTTAAATTGGACTACTATGAAACATGCAAAGATACTAATGCTAGTAGTAAGGTTGATGGTCAATGGCAAGCTGACTTTGGCGAGTCGACAGCAATTACGAGTTCCGGGAGAACTGCCAAACACTTTCGTTCGCGATGCCACACTGCGTGCAAACGGCAGTCATCGACCACTTATAAACATCCGAGGAAAACATTCACGAAAAAGGCCGGCTCAGCACGAAAGGTGTTCCCGCTCAAATTCAATCACAACAACGTAAATACAAGCTACTCGCGGGAATTCTATTTCTTCCTTCGATCCCCGAAAGTCGAATTTTCCGGTATTCGAAAAGTCTCACCCATTTCCAATGAAATCTTGACTCACCTCTCATTTTCGCGTAGAAGTGACTCACGAAATTCTTTAGCTAGAAATCAAGGTAACGTCGAAGCTGTGATAATTTGGTGTGCGAGGATCGACACCGAGTGCCAGAATGTGCAAATTAAAGAGGGGGGAACCTCTCATATTAACACTATGGTTACAATCATTTCTGCGGAAAATATTCGAGAAATCTGCGACTTGTGAAAACCTATTCTGACTATTTGAAAAGGAATGAATCGAGGAAGGGGTAACATTATAATGACTAGTGCTGTCTTATGTTGAAATTCAGATTGGAAGTATTGGGAAGTGAATCTTGAGACGAAAGCATGGAGGATGATGTGATTGGTAGTCTTCAGAGTAATAAGAGATCCCCAATGACTCTGAACGTGAGCGGATTATGGGACGTGGTCCCACGTCTCGACCATTACAGGTTCGTAACTGACCTATACTATACATATAATCAGGATGGCCGTTCATTTGACATTAACAAAGGGAATAAGTGAGCGAATAAGCATCATTTTATGTTAGGTTGAGCCGTCGTGCCAAGAGGCCATCACTCAGCACACTTCACGAAGGAAATCTGATAAAGGTAAGTCCACCACACCCCTTTTATACCATCCCCAACAGGTCACTAACCCACCCTACCGTTTCTGCAATTCCAATTGTGAAAAGCAATCGATTTGCCGAGACATTTTCCCCAACCACCCTCCACAAGAATGGTGTCAATAAGCACCCTCGCTTTCAATCAATTCGATACATGCACGATAATTGGAAGAAGCGTCACCGCGATTAATTGAGCCAATTGGTCTATACCACCTTATTCTATTCCATTAGGGGAAATCCAATTGATCGACGTCACTCGGAGCTGCTGCTAGCTGGCTAATCGAACCTGTAGTTTTATCGGATCTGAATCAAGTAGTAATTAAGAAGGCAAATATTTGATAGACACATGCCGGCGTTCCACGACCATTTCCCAGGGGAAATTTTTGCAATGCCTCGCGCCTGCGATTAAAGCCACCGGTGACATGAGAATACTTTTATCCCCAGCTTTCAACGACAACAAAAAAAAAAACGCATAGTTTTATGGCCTTCTGCCTACTACTAGAATAGCAAATAAATTCTTTTATGTTTCCGGGCTGGCGTTAGTTAGACTAGAATAGTATGGCGTCGCTTTTGGCGAACGGCGCGTGTTTTTCCATCTTGAACCACAAGTCCGATCGAAGCTGCAGCCCCGAAAGAGGCGCGCGGGCGCGCGCGCGCTCCTAGGCCAGCCGGTCTATTAAGTTTGCGCAGCAGTAAAAGAACCGCCAGTGAAATTGCAAGAACTATCACTGCTTTATAAATCTCACCCTCCTCTCCGCACCCTCGAGAGGAGATCGGCGATTCGCGTGGATTCACGAGGCGCAGGAATGCCTCGCATAAAATGCGAGGCCGGCCCCCTATTGGCGAATATCAAACCAGCAAACACGCTGACGCCGATCCGAAAGCCCCAACCTCCGCCGCGAGCAATTATCCGATGGTGAAGAATTACTTTGTTTGGAACGAGTTTCCCTAGATAAATGCTGCGTGAGTAGGATTCCACAGCGGCGTCTTATCGGCCTGGAGGGGAGATTTTTTAGGGTCCAGACACTAGTCAAGCCACGCAATCGCGTCTTCGAGATATCCCCCTCCCCTACCCGCTAATGAAAGAAAATGCTGCGATACGCGACCAGCATGATGAAATTTATTGGAGTCATAAATCATTTCCAAAACTGAGCGATATGCCAATCTTGCTGGTGTTTAATTATCGGAACACTATTAATTATAAGGCATTACAAGATAATTAATATGATTTAAGGAGATTAAACTGAGGAGGATGAACATAGATAAATGAATTTTAGGATCCGAACTTGGAGGCTGGACAAACGGGCAGTACGCAACAGGGTCATACTGGGATAAAATTGGGATGGATCCAGGGTGTTCTTATACCATGCCTCCTGAACATATGGGGTGTCATGCTGTTTCTACGGCTCTCGTGGGTGGTGGCACAAGCCGGCATACTGCAGACCATCGTCATTATCGGAATATCGGCGGTGGTCTGCGTCATCACGACACTTAGCCTCAGTGCAATTAGCACTAATGGGGAAGTAAAGGGAGGTGTGTTACAGTACCCGTATATTCGTTCTCCTTCCACCCTTCATACTTGAACGTGTCTCTTTTCTGCGCTTGTCGTACTCTAGTTTTCTGCCGGCCTCACTCTCCTCCCTAAGGAGTGGCCACACTTGCCCGATTCTCCGGCCTAACTGCCATCCCGATAATCGCAATGTTTCCTTCAACAATTTAATAGCACCGGCGTCGCTTGTTTACCCGCATTTTTCTCGCCCTTCCTACTCACACATCCCCATTTCGTAATCAATTTATTCGCTGCGCTTGTCTCTCCGCGCATCTTCTCCACAAAAAACCCCTATTGATTTCATTCCCTTATTCATGACTAATATATTGAGAAAACTCCCAAAGTGAATAGATTCCTCCATCAGATGTACCAAGTCTGATTTTACTTGCTTGGATGTATTCCTCCTATAGAAAGTGGGGGGACAAGGAAAGTTTTGATTGAACGCCAATTTTTCCCGTAGGTGGTATATATTTCATTATATCACGATCACTCGGACCAGGATTTGGAGCCTCCGTCGGCATAGTGTTCGCCTTTGCAAACGCTGTCGCGGCATCAATGAATACCATTGGTTTCTGCGATTCCCTCAACGAACTGCTTCGCGAGCACGGATTGAAAATCGTTGACAGTGGTGTGAACGATGTCAGAATTGTGGGAATTGTCGCTCTGATCGTTATGATTCTAATTTGTGCCGTTGGCATGGAATGGGAGTCAAAGGTATGCGAATTCATCGGACTCCCAATTTAATTTCCACGAATTCGAAACAATAATCTATCTCCGGGATTTTCAGGCGCAAAACATTCTCATTGCCGTAATTACTGGCGCAATTTTCGACTTCCTAATTGGAACAATCATTGGACCGAGAAGTACCGAACAGGTGGCAAAGGGATTCCGTGGATTTTCCTGTAGGTTCATCTAATTTTAATCATGCTGCATGTCGTTAATTTATTACTAGTGAATTTATTGATTAGCCGAGGTATTTGTGGACAACTTGGGCTCGGACTACCGCTTCTCGGAGAAGACCAATCAGACTTTCTTCTCGGTATTTGCCATCTTCTTTCCATCGGTGACCGGAATTCAAGCCGGTGCCAATATTTCCGGTGATCTGAAGGACCCCGCGAGCAGCATCCCTCTCGGCACACTTCTCGCACTGCTAATCTCGATGATTAGCTACGTTACCTTCGTGCTATTCGCTGGTGGTGCGGCTTTGAGGGACGCCAGCGGTCTTGTAGCCAATGGCACTGCAATCCTCGACTGCATCCCCGAAGTCAACTGCACTTTTGGCCTCCATCACAGCTACTCGGTAAAAATGACTCGTTCATTAGCTATCTCTGCCTTTGATTGTCGAAATGTGTATTATTCATGAATTTGCTTAATTGCAGGTGATGCAACTAATGTCAGTTTGGGGTCCGTTCATTTACGCTGGATGCTTCGCTGCTACACTGTCGACTGCGTTGACTAATTTGCTCTCAGTGCCCCGGTTGATTCAGGCACTGGGCCAAGATCGCATTTATCCCGGTCTGATTTATTTCAGCAAGGGTTATGGCAAGCATGGGGAACCCTACCGTGGATATGTCCTCACATTCGCCGTCGCCGCCCTTTTCCTCTTAATAGGTAATTCAAGCCTTCTTTACAATCTACTGGTACTTTTGGGGTAATGGAATCAGGAGGAAAAACTTGACCTTATCTTTCAGCCGACTTAAACGCAGTGGCTCCTCTGATATCGAACTTTTACTTGGCGTCCTACGCCCTAATTAATTTCTGCGCATTCCACGCCTCCCTCGTCCGACCGCTCGGCTGGCGTCCTACCTTCAGGGTAATTAATCCAACAATTAATCTTCTAAGAAGATATCCAACATTCCAGCGAAATTTCATTAGTCTTATATTCGCTTGAGGGGCGATAAGTGTAAAATTAACCAATGGAATTTTATTCAGTATTACAATACATGGCTCTCGTTGATCGGACTGATTCTCTGCGGTGTAATAATGTTCCTGATCGACTGGGTGATGTCTCTGGTGACGCTGGTGATAATTTTCGCGCTCTACCTGATAGTAGTCTACCGAAAGCCTGACGTGAATTGGGGCAGCAGCACGCAGGCGCAAACTTACAAGACGGCCCTCTCTATCGTCCACAGGTACGACTGCCTCGCCTCACCTCCTCTTCCTTTTTTTCAGGATTTAATATTTTCTTCTTCCCTGTTTCTTTTTACCATTCTTGAAGAATATGTCTTATCGATCTAGATTGAACTCGATTGACGAGCACGTGAAGAATTACGCGCCCCAAATTTTGGCCCTGGTCGGACCACCTGGCGCGAGGCCATCATTGCTTCATCTGGCAAATCTCATTACGAAGAACAACTCACTCTTGATTTCCGGCGAAGTATGCCCGGTAGGTATTCACTCCGAAACACGTTCAATTTCCGGCCTAACGTCACACTGCTCTATAATCATCGCGGACAATTACCTCGAACTAATAACTTTCCTCGTGAAAGCTCTAACTCGATCAATTCCCCGTATGTCGACGACACCCACCTCCTAACTCTCGCATCCCCTCGTCAATTATTATTTAATTAATCAAACTTCCGCCACCAGTCATTCCTTCGTTACAGCCAGTAAACCGACGAAATTCGAGGCGGCGCAAATTGGAAAGCACTTTCCAATAATTCATATTGATATAATAAATTTGCAGACGCGCCTCTCCTATCGTCTGCGATCGGTGCGCTTGAGGAATGGATACAACTGGTTGCATCAGCACCGTATCAAGTCTTTCTACAACATTGTCGAAGATCTTAGTTTCGAAAGAGGTGCATCCGCTCTAATGCAAGCGACGGGAGTTGGAAAACTGGCGCCGAATGTCGTCTTAATGGGATTCAAGACCCATTGGGCGACATGCAACCATAAAGATTTGCAAGAGTACTTTAACGTGCTTCAGTAAGTTCCCAATGTATTTTTCCCTCCAGCATTGCAAGTAAAATTTTATGACTCCGGAGTGATCGAATTGGAAAATTGCAGCAATGCGTTCGATCAGAAATTAGCGGTGGCGATGCTGCGGATTGCCGAAGGCCTCGATTGTTCCGAGGTTGTAATAGCCAATGGGGAGGAAGAACACGGTGCCTTGGCACAGAGCAGTTACGATCTAACAGGAAGCACCTTAATGCACGCAGATAGCAACTTATCTATGTCGAGTACCATACCGAGAGTACAGAGTGTACCAACAATAGGTAATTATCATATTTTCCATCGCATTTGATAATTATTCTAATTGCCCATTCAATTCGTTATTCTAGTAATATTAATGAGAATGTTTCTAATGAATAACACGCTGTAGGAACGCAATTCGTAAATGTTAATGAGCGGCAGGCGATCAAAGACTCGCCGACACATTGGAGCGCTCGGGAACATTTCCGACAGAAAAAGAAGTACGCCATTGATAAGTTGATGTAAGAATCGTAAGGGATTTACGCGAGAATTCCTATCAATATAATTTTCATGTTGAATTTTTAATGCAGGGATAAAAAACATGTGATGGCTACGATACCAGAGCACCTTGCCATTTTCCAGAAGAAACATAAGAATGGTGTTATCGATGTCTGGTGGTTGTACGACGATGGAGGTAATCTAGGGGATTATGCCTCTCTTGCACCGACGATCGATCTGCCAATTTAATTCTCCAATTCAGATAAAAAGTCACTGAAAAATTATTCGATTCTAACAGTTGAAAATTAATAGTTAATATTTTTCAAGCGTTCGCATTTTAACTATCAAAAATCAAGAACGCCTGGTAAATGGTTGCTCGATCGTCAGCAGGAAAGTTAGCGGGAACGTAGGTCAATTTGTAAGTGGCGGAAGTTTTAATTTGCCAGGTCTCACGATTCTCCTGCCCTACATTATCAGCACGCGCACTAATTGGGAGCACTGTAAAATGAGAATTTTTGCGCTGGCTAATCACAAGCAAGAACTAGCCGCCCAAGAAAAAGAGTGCGTAGAATAAAATAAATAGAAGGTGATTCCCATGATTAACATAATCAATGTATAACTTGTTGATTTTATTGTGTAGAATGGCGGAGATCATGGCAAAATTCCGGATAAAGTACACCAGCCTAAAAATGGTGGATGACATTAGCGTACAACCGCAACAAAAGACCGAGGACTTCTTCGATAAGTTGATATCGGACTTCCGGAAAAATGATTCAGCGGACTCAGGTGAGATAAAGAAGAGCGGCGACTCATACAGCTATACTGTACTGTCATAATCAAGCTAATATATGATAATTATGCTTAACTCATTAGAATGCTGCGTGACCGACTTTGAACTTCAATCTCTCAAGGACAAGACACACAGACAACTGAGGCTTCGTGAGCTATTGCTCGAGAACTCGAGTCAATCGACTTTAGTTGTCATGTAAGTCAGGAAAATTAGTAAATTATGCTCCATAAAGTTGCTTATATAATACTGTTATCTTTAGGTCCCTACCGATGCCACGGAAAGGTGCAGTTTCCGCGCCTTTATACATGGCATGGCTCGAAGCTCTCACAAGAGATATGCCACCGACGCTTCTTATACGCGGCAATCAGACCTCGGTACTCACATTTTATTCGTAATCGATCGCGCGGATCAATTAGCTTCTCGACTATTTACGTAATTAATTTATACGTACGCCGTGGGAGGTACGTCCTACCCGATGGCCGGCAGACAGTATTCTGGATATTTACCGCTGGCAAAAGAACAAAATCTCGCGCAAAGATGTTGTGCCACATACACATACACACGCACGTACACGTACACGTACACGTTCGTCGATCTGTTTTCTCTTCTTTTTATACAGTATTTATCGGCCGGCGTCCTGACGCTATCTATTTAATTTTAGGGGTAGCTTAGTGCTCCGTACCTCTTAGGAATATTCGGTACCAAGAATTAGTTTTATCGAGATAACTTTGTTACCTGTAATACACCGTACTGCGACGATATCGTGTAATGTAGAAATTAAGCTTTCAAGGATCGACATTGTTAAATACATTGTCCAATACTTATCCTGAATAATATTTAAATCATTTTCTAGTTAAACTAGTGGACAGAATTGTGCAAAAATGTATGTCATTTATTACATTAGACATCTTATTATTGTTATATGTGAAGCTAGAAATTACTCAAGCGCCAAGTTGCCGAAACCATTAGTGGCAGTAAGAGATCCGTAAACTAACTTTCAGGAATATGTAACACTGGCGACGATGACTCGATTCAAGGCTCGCCGAAGAGAGTTTATTTTTTGTACACTTGAAATATGCGAGTAGATTTAATTGACGAAAATAATACAATGCTGCGGCACTGTGCGTATACTCATTTGTCTATTATTTATATGTCACAGTGAATTCGTAAATGTGTTAGCTTAGCCAAGAATTCGAAATTATATTAATAGAAAACACCTGTACATCATTTGCATACCATTAGAAACCATCCATTGTAAATACACACTAGTATATCATGATTTAATTTGTGTACTCCCTCAAATTTTTTCGAACTTTGCCGAAAGGTTCATAAATCAATTGTTCGTATACCACAATGGATAGAAAACATAGAATCTGTTGCTGAAATACCGGAATTGTATCGAAAATAGGTGAAAAGATCCTCCAGAATAATTAACACCTTGTGGCTTAGACGAGTTTTTCTTATATTTTCCACACTTCCCGACCTTCCCCGGGGCTGAAATTTGGTGGGAAGTGTTTTTTTGCATCGAGGAAGAAGTAGTAAAAATTCCAGAGCCCTAGCTCAAAATTCATTTTTTCGCAAATTTTTTAAGGCATACCCCTTCAAAAATTTTCGATTTTTCGAAGGTTCTGGGACCGGGACGAACGCTTGATTTTTCGATTGCTCGTGTCTCAAAACGGATAAAAAACATAAATGTTGTGGGGGAAATGCCGGAATTCGACCTAAAACAGGTGGAAAACCGATCTGGAATATTTGATTTCAACGGTTTTTCATATGTTTTCATCAGTTCCCGACCTTTTCCGGGGCTGAAACTTGGTGGGAAGTGTTTTTTTGCATCGAGGAAGAAGTAGAAAAAATTCCAGAGCCCTAGCTGAAAATTCATTTTTTCGCAAATTTTTTAAGGCATACCCCTTCAAAAATTTTCGATTTTTCGAAGGTTCTGGGACCGGGACGAACGCTTGATTTTTCGATTACTCGTGTCTCAAAACGGATAAAAAACATAAATGTTGTGGGGGAAATGCCGGATTTCGACCTAAAACACATGGAAAACCGATCTTGAATATTTCATTTCAACGGTTTATGCCATGTTTTTTTATCTTCCCGACCTTCCCCGGGGCTGAAACTTGGTGGGGAATGTTTTTTTGCGTCGAGGAAGAAGTAGTAAAAATTCCAGAGCCCTAGCTGAAAATTCATTTTTTCGCAAATTTTTTAAGGCATACCCCTTCAAAAATTTTCGATTTTTCGAAGGTTCTACGACCGGGACGAACGCTTGATTTTTCGATTCCTCGTGTCTCAAAACGGATAAAAAACATAAATGTTGTGGGGGAAATGCCGGAATTCGACCTAAAACAGGTGGAAAACCGATCTTGAATATTTGATTTCAACGGTTTTTCATATGTTTTTATCACTTCCCGACCTTCCCCGGGGCTGAAACTTGGTGGGGAATGTTTTTTTGCGTCGAGGAAGAAGTAGTAAAAATTCCAGAGCCCTAGCTGAAAATTCATTTTTTCGCAAATTTTTTAAGGCATACCCCTTCAAAAATTTTCGATTTTTCGAAGGTTCTGGGACCGGGACGAACGCTTGATTTTTCGATTCCTCGTGTCTCAAAACGGATAAAAAACATAAATGTTGTGGGGGAAATGCCGGAATTCGACCTAAAACAGGTGGAAAACCGATCTGGAATATTTGATTTCAACGGTTTTTCATATGTTTTCATCAGTTCCCGACCTTTTCCGGGGCTGAAACTTGGTGGGAAGTGTTTTTTTGCATCGAGGAAGAAGTAGAAAAAATTCCAGAGCCCTAGCTGAAAATTCATTTTTTCGCAAATTTTTTAAGGCATACCCCTTCAAAAATTTTCGATTTTTCGAAGGTTCTGGGACCGGGACGAACGCTTGATTTTTCGATTACTCGTGTCTCAAAACGGATAAAAAACATAAATGTTGTGGGGGAAATGCCGGAATTCGACCTAAAACAGGTGGAAAACCGATCTTGAATATTTGATTTCAACGGTTTTTCATATGTTTTCATCACTTCCCGACCTTCCCCGGGGCTGAAACTTGGTGGGGAATGTTTTTTTGCGTCGAGGAAGAAGTAGTAAAAATTCCAGAGCCCTAGCTGAAAATTCATTTTTTCGCAAATTTTTTAAGGCATACCCCTTCAAAAATTTTCGATTTTTCGAAGGTTCTACGACCGGGACGAACGCTTGATTTTTCGATTCCTCGTGTCTCAAAACGGATAAAAAACATAAATGTTGTGGGGGAAATGCCGGAATTCGACCTAAAACAGGTGGAAAACCGATCTTGAATATTTGATTTCAACGGTTTTTCATATGTTTTCATCACTTCCCGACCTTTCCCGGGGCTGAAACTTGGTGGGGAATGTTTTTTTGCATCGAGGAAAAAGTAGAAAAAATTCCAGAGCCCTAGCTCAAAATTCATTTTTTCGCAAATTTTTTAAGGCATACCCCTTCAAAAATTTTCGATTTTTCGAAGGTTCTGGGACCGGGACGAACGCTTGATTTTTCGATTACTCGTGTCTCAAAACGGATAAAAAACATAAATGTTGTGGGGGAAATGCCGGATTTCGACCTAAAACACATGGAAAACCGATCTTGAATATTTCATTTCAACGGTTTATGCCATGTTTTTTTATCTTCCCGACCTTCCCCGGGGCTGAAACTTGGTGGGGAATGTTTTTTTGCGTCGAGGAAGAAGTAGTAAAAATTCCATGCCCCTAGCTCAAAATTCATTTTTTCGCAAATTTTTTTAAGGCTCTAATTCTCCCAAATTACTCGGAAAGGCTTCAAATATCTCAAGATCTAACCCAATTTGAAAAGATAAGTCATCAACGTCTGAGAATCCCAATGCAAGACTGTTGTGACTGTGCAGTTTCCATTAATTCTAGGAACTGATTATCATGTCATTCCGTGATAATGAGTTATCTAATGATAAGAGAGACTAGGATAAAAGAGAGACTTCAATTGAGTCGAAAGCTACCTTGACTTTAATCAAACTTCGAAGTATTACTAATCCCAGACTGAAAATATGGAAACTTGAGAATCATCGTGACTCATGTATTTTGTTAAGAAGGTTTGCGGCTATATACCTTGCCGTGTGTAGACGTATCGTGTAAACCGATGTCAGCTTAGAGCCAGAAGAGCAGTAAGCACGAGGTCGCTGCTACGGACGGGTAATTTTCCTCCGCTCATTATTATCACGCGCTGCAACGCAGTAGGAAAGTGTCCGCCTTTTAGTAACATGTGTCTATAACGCGAAAACTGTGTTCTCTCTGTTATCGTGATGTTATGTTATCCTCGTTGTCATCTAATCTACTGGATCTGAAAACTGATTCCAGAAGGATAACTAAATTGTGATACAAGTGGCCCATAACTCAACCAACTGCACGGACGAATAATTGTTCACATCGCATACACAGAGTGTCAACTTGATGACTATAAAATGCCCTAAATAGTCTTACAGTCTCAATATTCTTGCAGTTCGATAGTTTGTCAATACAGTTTACCCATGTACTACTTGTTTTACTAAGTGTCAGTTCGTACCTGCTATCGCTCGTTGACTCACTGTTACTGATTCGACGACTCAGAATTTATAGCTTTGATATCCGCCTGCCGTCAAACAGTCGTCAACTCCGAATAGTATTATCTAGATGCTTTAGGAAAAAATTCTGTAAAAGTGATAGAAAATAGTGATAACGAACGTCGAAACCTCATATGCTTGCCCAGCCAGCAGCAAGTCGACACTGCCTGCTAGAGTTTAGTACGGCGCTTAGCAACATCTAAATTGGATCATTCAGTGTGTTACAGGTAACGAAGTGTCCGGAAAGATGTGGGGATACTTCGAAACGGTGTGTGGCCTTGCCGCCTTACTTGTCGGCCTTTATTACTACTTGACAGCCAACTTTAATTTTTGGGAAGAGCGTGGAGTAAAAGGACCAAAACCAGTGCCGTTGTTAGGCAACTTTGCAGACATTATATTTCAACGTACTAGTATTGGTGATTATCTAAAGAAAATCTACGATGCATACCCGGGCGAGCCAATGTTGGGGATATATGTTAGGACAACCCCTCTCCTCATTCTTAATCATCCTGATCTTATCAAGGATGTTCTGATCAAGGACTTCTCGAATTTTGCAAACAGAGGAATCCCCATGCACGAAAAGGTGAGGAAATAAATCTAATAGAAATAGTGAAATTCAATCTCTTTTCTGTGACAATCTTCGAGTGTCCGTAGCCCGTGATTTCCAAGAATCTCTCAGCTATATTTCATAACTGTATTATTATGTTTTGCAGGCGGAACCGTTATCCATTAATTTGCTGGCATTAGAGCCAAAGAGATGGCGTCCTCTCAGATCAAAACTCTCGCCAGTATTCACCTCTGGAAAATTAAAGGATATGTTCGCAATGATTCTCGATTGCTCAGAGAATCTAGAGAAGCATCTTGAGAAAGTGGTAGCGAAAGATGAGCCAGTGGACATTCGCGATCTATCGGCTAAATTCACCACTGACGTAATCGGGACCTGCGCCTTCGGGATTGAGATCAATGCGCTCGACCAAGAGGATAACAAGTTTCGGGAAATGGGCAGACAGATTTTCAAACCGACCGGACTGGGTGTAGTGCGAGCGAGACTGCGCCAGGCAGCACCCGGCCTCTACGATCTGATAGGACCTTTCTTACCGGGCAGAGATGTCTCCGCTTTTTTCATAGCTCTCGTCAAAGACTCCATTAAGTTCAGAAAGGAAAACAATATCGTTAGGAATGATTTTATTGACACCCTCGTCGACCTTCACGACCACCCAGAAAAATTGGGAGATATGGGTGCGTGAATTCGTGATCGAGTATGGTTTTCATCAATTTTACTAACTTATTTTAAATGATTGAATTAAATTCGATCGTTTCTAGGCGTGACAATTCCCCTACTGGCATCCCAAGCCTTTCTCTTCTTTGCCGCCGGCTTTGAAACGTCATCGACGACGATTAGTAATGCTTTGTACGAATTGGCGATGCATCAAGATATGCAAGATAAATTGCGCAACGAGATTAGGGAAACTTTTGAGAAAAACAATGGTGATCTGCAGTACAATACTATAAAGGAAATGAAATATTTGGATATGATTTTTCGAGGTACGTTCACAATTTTCTTTCACGTGAACTCGAAGATCCAGATAATTTGGAACTCTTGCTTTTAGAAACTTTAAGGAAATATCCGCCTGCTACCTTCCTAAGTAGGAAAGCAATGGAAGACTACACCTTCGAAGGGACGAAAGTCAGTATACCAAAAGATCTACGACTATGGATTCCAGTCTACGGTATGCATCACGATCCCAAATTGTATCCAGACCCCGAAAAATTCGATCCCAATAGGTTCACCGAAGAACAGGTAGCCAAGAGGCATCCGATGACTTATCTACCATTCGGCGATGGACCTCGAAATTGCATTGGTTTGTACACAAGTTCCCATCGGAAAACTTAAAAGACTTATCAAATGTTCGCAATAATAGTTGATTGAACTTTCCTTCCAGGTGCAAGATTCGCAGTGTATCAAACGAAAATTGGCCTTATAAAAGTTCTGCATCATTATAGAGTGAGCATTTGTGAGGAGACTCCAATACCGTACAAACATGATCCTGCATTATTTCTTCTCGCGCCAATCGGTGGGATACCCCTGGTGATAACAAAAGTTGATGAGACGTCCTAAATCATCGTAACACTTATCGTATCGTTACCATTACCCTTTTCTGCCAGTCATCCACCGAGTCACCCTTTCTACGTTAATTATACGTTATAATATTATCACTACATTAAACACACACGCGCAGGCTTCTTTCGACGAATCTAGCACGTGGCTTACACAGCTTCCACTGATAAATTATCTTCTGTGCTAATATTATTCTACCGATCTGAGCAGCTCTACCTACTCGATTGTACATTGGTGTGTTCCTTGTAAGTAAGAACCTATGTATTATTATCATGCGATGTAAGAAAGTGAAGAAGATTTAGTAGTTGTATTATATTTTACAAATACATGTATGAAGATGTTAGGAGAAAGCAGAGTGTCTTCCATTAACCACTTCCCACATAATCACGCGTCACGTTTATTTACTGGCCCCTTGGAAGTAAATAAACAGAAATCGATCTAATGCGATATGGAAAGATGCTAGCCTAGAATACCTCCAAGGTCAGAAAACTAATGACCGATTTAATGAGCCGCACTATTTTCTGCAACTTTTTACGCTCTAATGAGGAGCATATAATTGGCTGGTAACGAATGCTGTTGTGATATGTATAATATCTTCTTAATCACGTGGGTTGCTGTCGCAAGTCATGGTGATATCTAGTCTGCCGTGCGATGACGGTGTAATAAACTTAATCGTCACTATATCTGGAACCTGTTACGAGACCTCCGTTCGAAAGTTGTCGAGTCATCCTGCAACCAGGACCCAGACTATCACTATACACAAACTCAGGAAACAATGTGCCTCTTTGCAACTAAATACCATTATCGCTTGTCAGTTGATGCATATGTATAGTTTCCTTTGGCTAATTTATCTTTACCCAAGCAAGGTCATTTTCCCGGACACCTAATGTCATTGCCAAAGATGTATGTATGTTTCGCGGAAATCTTTAAAAAATTATTGTGGCTAATTATGTCCAAAGATTGTTGCCGCAGGAACTTCTAATGGCCGACTGAGAATTTTGCGCGTCAAACGGTCGTGATAGACGAGAGAAAAGAGGCTGTTCAAACTGTTCGATAAGGACGGCACAGAGTTCCTCCAAAACAATGACTCTCAAGATTCTCCAGTGGTGTTCAGCAAATACTAGACAAAGACGGAGTAATGCTTGCTCAGCAAGATTCTGCAAGAGGAAGAATCATTCAGTAATCGAAAGAACTCATGAAAAACTTTTGATAACTGTAATTAGATTTGCTCCCTCGATCTTTATGTTGACGCTTCACTTTGTAGCAGCCGCGTTCCGCAAATGTATTCACTCTGCCACGTGTGTAAATTGACTTAAGTAAGTAAATTGACTTTTGCCAAGCTACAAAATTATGTTTGCTCCGATTTTTAAGTTTGATGGCGCATTGCTATTTTAACGTTACAATTTACTTCAGTTTTATTCCACTGAACAATGGTATTACGGATCCAATCGGCACGCCACCCACTCAACCTGCAAAATTCTAATCGGAGTATTGCGCAACCATGTTCATTCACTCACGGACTAATTATCTGATTGAAATATTAATTTCCCCAAATGAATCAAGTGTTTAAGTTGCGTCAAAAATGGTAACACTCTGCAACGGTCTGATAAAATTAGCCAAATAAATTGATCCGATTCGGCGAGATTTCTCCAAAATGAAACTGTGTGCGAGATGATTTTGCCTGTGTCAGGCTGACTGGCGCTTATTACGTGTGTGATTAAGACAGCGAGGGAAACGGGAATGTGGATATGGTGTGTTATAGTCGCGTGCGCCATATCAATCAAAAAGATTGCCTCGCCCCGCCACTCTACACAACTACAAGTAAATAGCTGGGACGGGAGCGAGGGAAGGGGCCTATTCACAGTTGTAATTTAGGAGTGACTTCTTGTCCCATCACTCGAACGCGGCATAAATAGTTGCCCGCGGGAACGATCCCGTTCAGTGAATCCATCGAACCGATCCCCGACCACGCACACGCCGAGAGTACACGCCTCCGACATACCTTCCCGGTTGTGGGCCTTTGCGCCAGTTTCCCAACTAGAAACTAGCCGATCACTTCTCTACCGTAACATATTCGCTCTTGGAAAGACCACCTCTAACCGTATGTATAACATAATCAAATAATATTTTGCTTTTCTCAGCTGTTAAAAGGCCAAACCCATTATGGTTTGAGTTGTCAAAATTTGTTTGGACTATTGATATAAAGGGCAACCCTCCTTACAGATTGAGAAAAATGGCAACATACATAGATATCGCTTGCGGTCTCGCAGTGATAGGGATTCTGCTCTATTACTACCTCATCAGTAGCTACAACTTTTGGAAGGCTCGAGGAGTAGTTGGCCCAAAGCCGATTCCAATATTTGGCAACATTAAGAGTGTACTAGTGGGAAACGAAGGATTTGGCGATCTTGTAAAGGTGTTTTACGACAAATACAAAGAGGAGGGCATGTTCGGAATATTCTTAAGAAGAAAGCCGTACCTCGTACTGACTGACCCCGAATTTATCAAGGATGTTCTTATTAAGGATTTTTCCAACTTTGCCGATAGAGGAATGAGCTTTTCCGAAGAGGTACGTAATCTGTCACTAGTATTGACGACTAGTATTAAGAAAAGCACACTATTCTAATATGCCTTTCCGGCTTTCAGGGAGAACCACTATCAGCGCATCTCTTCAACTTGGAGCCAAAGAGATGGCGACCACTTAGAACGCGTCTCTCACCGATCTTCACCTCGGGCAAGCTGAAGGACATGTTCGGAATGATTTGGGAGTGCTCCGAGCACTTCGAAAAAATGGTGGCGCAAGTCGCCGAAAAGGGGCAGCCCGTCGAAGTTCGGGATTTGACAGCAAGATTCACTACTGACGTGATCGGGACCTGTGCTTTCGGAATCGACGCCAAGGCACTCGCCGCAGAGGACAGTGAATTTCGACGAATGGGAGTCAAGATCTTCGAACCAACCGGAATAAACGTACTGAGATTTAGACTTCGGCAATTCTTGCCGGCCGTCTACAAATTATTGGGATGGATCCTGGCAGAAAGGGAACTCACCAACTTCTTTACAAAAGTCACCATCGATATGATGAAACATAGGAGAAAGCACAATATTTACAGGAATGATTTCATCAATACTCTCATGGAGCTTGAAGACCATCCTGAAAAGTTGGGCGACTTAAGTACGTACTACTTTATCGCACTAATCAAACATCTGTTAACGCTAAGGTTATCTTATTTTTGGGACCATTATCTCAAGTGCTAGGAAGTTTCGAAGGGCAGACGACAACTTAACTGTCATGTCATTCCAGTTAATTGGGAATACGACTATATTGACAAATCTTTGCAGAGCTAACCGAGAGACTCACGGCCGCACAAGCTTTCGTCTTCTTTGCTGCCGGTTTCGAAACATCATCAACAACAATGAGCAATGCACTTTACGAATTGGCTTTAAATCAAGACGTACAATCAAAGCTGCGAGAAGAGATCAAGGAGACCTACATGAATAAAGACGGCATCTTGGATTACGAAACTATCAAGAAGATGGAATACTTGGACGCTGTTTTCCGGGGTAAGCAGTGTCAAGATCGTCATTAGATATTTCAATGGTGCTGCATCCGAACGAAAATTCACCGTATTTCTCTTTCCAGAAACTTTAAGGAAATATCCACCAGTGACAAATTTAAATAGGAAGGCCGAAAATAGCTACACTTTCGAGGGAACGAAAGTCACCATCCCGAAAGGGCAGGACATATTGATCCCAGCATACGCGATACAACGTGATCCCGATATTTATCCGAATCCAGATGTATTTGATCCTGACCGCTTTAGAGACGGCAGTGCAGCAACTAGACATCCAATGTACTTTTTACCTTTCGGTGACGGACCGAGGAATTGCATAGGTATGTATGAGGAGGACCTTTCTAACTTTTTCTCTAACAAGGAATACAATTTTATGGTTATATCTAACAATAATCTAAAACGTGATCCCAGGTGCCCGATTCGCTGTTCATCAGACCAAAGTTGGTCTCATTAAAATGCTTCGTAATTACAAGGTCGATGTGTGCGAGAAAACACCCATTCCTTACGTCAATCACCCCAAGACATTCCTGTTGGCACCGTTGGATGGCATATATTTGCAAATTTCAAAGTATGAGGAGAGCTAATTCATGCGCAGAAAGATTGTGCTTCCTAATATAATCATTGCTGGGTACGTCTATGGCGATTCTTCATTCTTAAGTAGATAGGAAATACTGGCAGACTTGTACAGATTGTTCGATATGAATATTGTATATATTCGACTTACTACGACCTTCCGTATTCGTATCGGCGATTGTAAATATTGCACTTCTTTTATACGTTACTACAATAAAAGTATTCTTTAAACTTCTTAAACTTAATATGCATAGAACTATATTAGAACTATTGAACCCCGTCTTGTATGTACTAACCAATCATCGAGCAGATGTTTTTATCAAGAACTTAAAGAGAAAAAGAGAAAATAGCTACAGTCTCAGACGTATTCGATTCAGATTGCTTCAGAGATGATGGTGGGGGAATGAAACATCTAATGCACACATAATACAGATTATCTAACAGGAAATGCAATCGAGTATCGTAAGTAACAAGATTCTGAAATGTGTTGTCAATGGGCCCAGTTCGCCATCTATCAGACGAAAGTTGGCATCATCATGATCATTCACGATTATAAATTCGACGCGTGGGAGAAACCGCCAATTCCTTTTTTAAGAATGAGTCAATATATTTGAAGATTTCAAAGTGCGAAGAGAGCTAATTTATTTTCGAGGTTGTCGCCCCTGGTACAATCATTGCTGATTAAAGCTGGCCAATGAGGTTTATTTAGATTAGCGTAAACGGGAATATTACAACAATTATGGAACAATACCCTGTGACGTTTCTGGATGGTGCTAAATAGTGAGACAGGAAAGTAAAAAAAAGTGTCTATCAGTGCATGTTGCCGCACTTTTATCACTCTCTTTAACAAGTGTTTAAAATTCAGCACTTCCGGAATTTTACAAGACAAAGTTCGACTTTAGATTTTTCTAAATATACACACGACTTCAATCATTACTATGCAGAATAAGTCAGAAAATTTAAAATGACTATTTAAATGAATCCACCTGAGATTGTTGAGGAATTGCAGCCAGATATTCCTGTCGAAAGATTACTAAATCCGAGTCAATATTGATAAGCTTTGAATACATCGCGATGCAAGGATTTTTGCACCCATTTCCTGATCGATCTTTCTTATTATTGCGCCGCTGATAAGTGGAAGTTCCCGTGAACACCAACGCTGATGCTTTGCCCTCGAAAATATTAATATCTTGGATTCTGTACGGCCTAAGAAGTACTATTAAATTTACAATATAACACATTCGACTACCAAACATTGAATGCAGTTATATCAACTGCTTGGTACATTCAAATAAATGACATTCAAAATACGTTGCTCCCCAATTTATCGTCGAGATGACAATGATACTACTAATGATCTTCTCACTGAGGTCAACGTGTGTTGGGTACGTCGTACAATTTTAACCAGCTTATCATTATCTTGAATGTGAAAAACATTTGCGATACCGAGCACTCAACTGAAAGACCTGTCTGGTACATCTTTGAACAGCGTCATTTTTTGAGCATCTGCTGCTCAACAAGTGTCACTTGGATCTGCACGCGGAGAAGATCTCTTCTTTGCTCGAAGCTTGAGCACAAGTTATTGGTGACAAGTTAATTCTGTACAAATGAGGTACGTACAAATTAAGAATCTCTCGAATCCCATTGAATTGTGCGAACGGAATCATTTGACAGGTAAATTTCTGTATAGGTGAAATTATTGTGAGAATAGTTGAGAAGAAACCTAGCCAAGATGCTGCTGGAAATCGTCGGCGGGCTTCTCGTCCTGGGTTATTTATATTATCGATACTTGATTTACAATTACACATTCTGGGAAGAGCGGAATATAGTGGGTCCAAAACCAGAAGTGTTTTACGGAAATGCAAAAGTCATTTCGTCGGGAGAGATGGCGATCGGGCAACTGTTGAAAGTTTTCTACGAAAAGTACAAGAAGGAACGTATGGTCGGAATATACATGGGAAGGCAGCCAGCCTTGGTTCTTCACGATCCTGAACTCATTAAAACAGTACTCATCAGGGACTTCTCGAAATTCGGCGACCGTGGAATTCGTGTTAACGAAAAGGTTGGTTTTCCTATTTAAACAACAATATTGGCTTCAGCAAAAAAAAGATGATAAGATTGAGAAAATATCCGTGACGCATCACTTTCAATATTAAACGTACGGCTTCGGAGACAAATCAACCAGATAAAATAATCATCCAAAAAATTAATTTCACATTGATTGTTTCCCAAAAGAAAGAAGGACATTTTTTACTTGCCGCCTATTGCGCGATTATTTTACAGGCATGGAATTGATAAAGTTATAATGATAAATAAATGGTCTGCTTTCAGGTGAGCCCCTTCTCCGCGAATCTTTTCACACTGGATCGGGATAAATGGAGGCCCCTGAGAGCAAAGCTTACACCGATCTTCACGACCGGCAAACTGAAGGAAATGTGCGCGATGACCGTCGAGTGTGCCGATCTCTTAATGGACTACATTGAACTGTTGGCGTCGAAAAACGAGCCGATAGACGTACGCGAAACAGCAGCGCGATTCACTACCGATGTAATTGGCTGCTGTGCATTTGGCATTGACACGAAATCCATGGCAGTCGAAGAGAACGAATTTCGCCGAATGGGCAAAAGAATGTTCGATCCGAACTCCGTACGAATGATGAAGAGAAGAATCGAGCAAGTTTCACTGCCGCTTGCTCTTTTCTTAGACTACTTCTTCAAGGATTACAAGATCTACGAGTTCTTCACAAATCTCACCATGAGCACTATGGAACACAGGAAAAAGAGCAAGATTCCCAGGAACGACTTTATCGATATACTTATAGAACTCGAAGCGCAAGGGACTATAGGAAATCTAAGTATGTTGAGTATTAATGGGAAAAAAGTGAAGCAGCACCATGTATCGTATATTTAGATATCTGTCTCTACCTTTTACTCCGTACTTCCAGAAATGACCAAGGAACTGCTGGTCGCCCAAGCAATTTCCTTCTTCGCTGCCGGTTTTGAGACTACCTCTGCCACCATAACTCATGGTCTTTATGAGTTGGCTCTCAATCAAGATGTCCAAGATAAGCTGCGAGCGGAAATTAATGAACATTTTGAAAGGAATCACGGGGATTTGCTTTACGAGAACATAAAGGAGTTGAAGTACCTTGATAAAGTCTTTAAAGGTTAGCAAGCACTACTGTCGCGGAAGAAATGGGAAATGCCGAAGTTCACGATCACGAAGTTCTTTCCACTAATGACGATCACTCACTTCTTTCAGAAATTGTACGAAAGTTCCCATCAGGCACCAACTTAGTTAGGCACGCGTTGACAAATTATACTTTCGAAGGAACGAACTTTGAAATACCGGCAAAAACACTTGTGTTTGTTCCAACCTACGCGTTCCACTATGATCCCGATATCTACCCGGACCCCATGAAGTTCGATCCCGAGAGATTCGACGAGAAACTTGAACAGGCCAGGCATTCAATGCACTATTTACCATTTGGCGATGGACCGAGGAACTGCATAGGTAATCAAACGCAATTCACCAAATAGGTCACCGACAAAATCACTGCAGATAGATGGTAAGAGACAAAGAGTAAATAATACCAATTTTTCAGGTGCCCGGTTTGCCATTTATCAAACGAAGGTGGCGTTCACTAAGATCATACGCAACTTCAAGGTGGACGTGTGTGACAAGACTATGATACCATACGAGATGAACCCCAAAGCACTTGTGCTTACACCGAAGAGGGAAATATATTTGACCTTTACCAAAGTTGACACGAATTAATCAAGTGGAATATCGAAATATATTTTCTTCTCTCTACTATAATATACTTGTGTAATAGTACATCGTATTTTTAATAAAAAAAACTTACGAAGAAATGAACAAGTGACCGTGAAAGAGAACTGTCCAGTGCGGAAATTATCCAAATTACACAAAACTCATGTGTAAATTAACGTGAAATTTGGAAGAAGACTAACATCGCAATATCACTTTATTGAAAACCCCCTGTGTACAAAATTATACAATGTGAAATAAAAGTGTTACAATAATAACGTTCCTCTGGTGTTTCAATTAGAATTTCAATCAGTCATCAATTGCATGTGTTCTGCCATAAGTCTTAGTAAAATTGAATGTGAGTCAAGGTCCACTAGGTGTTTAAGATCTTCCATGAAATGAAGAAGTTCTAAAATCATTATGGTATTCTCAATATTGGATAAACAATGCAGACGCCACACCTCTATCTACACTCGATGTATATCAAAACAATTAATGGACAAAAAACATTACGAAATATAAAAAATGTATATTTTGTCCAGACACAGCCTTATCTTTATTTGTTTTGTTGCAGTGGCGGCTCACTTGTTGCTGTGAGTTTCGAAAGTTTTTGCAAATACTGGCTGTATTTGCTCCAGGATGTCAGAGGTGAGCATGCCTCTTTGTTTTTGTTTATAAGCAGATGCATTGCTCTCTCTCACGAGTCTTGATGCAGCATAAGAAGCTGCGATGGGAGGTGATATGAAGCTTTCACTGCTACCAGCCCTAATTGCCCACCACCAAAAAACAGAGAGAGCACCTACTAAAAGGTCACCCTGACCACCGCATCTGCGTCCCGAACCAGCTAACCCACAAAAAATTGTTTCTGTCGCCTTGTGCCCGTCAGTTATAACATCTTTGGCGCCTTTGTGAAGTATAACAACATTCTTTCCAAGAGCTTCTGCCACATGCTTAACATCACTTTGCTTGGCAACTGAAGCAGGCTGAATGGTTTTGTCAAGCACTCCCTTGACGAGCCTTGAAAACTCCATGGCATTTGGTGTCAGGATGACTCCAGGATAATCCCTTATTATGTCAGGCTTTTGGCTCACCAAAAAGAGGCCATCCGCATCTATCACAAGTGGTTTCTTTATGTCACGGCAGATAGATATCAATTCTACAATTGTTTTGAAAATCTTTTCTTCTCTGCCAAGGCCTGGCCCAATAATCAAGACCTGCAATCTGTCGAGCCAAGGTTTTATTTGCATTATAGCATCGGCGTGATCCAGAACAGGATGAACAATGGGCTCGGGACTAAAGGATTTTATTGGGATGCTGGCTTCCTTGGCACAGAATATGTGCACCAAGTCCGCTCCTGTTCTGAGAGCACTCATGGCTGCAAAGTAGGGTGCACCAGTATACTCTGTGCTACCACCAAAGATCCCAATTCTTCCATCCTGTCCCTTGTATTTCGTGCTGTTCAAGTTTGGCACTACTTTCCGAATTCCTTTGAGCATTCGCTCATCCGTTGAGATCGTTGTCGACATACTGGCAGCAGCAAGAATAGTGTTTACTTTACTCCTGCGAGCAAAACGGACAGGGCTGGCTGAGTGCCGGACTGCCAACATGTTGCAGTGACTTAATTACGAGTTTGAGGTCAGATGTGCGACCAACAATGATGTCATGATAATGATTGTTTTGATATCTAAGATACTAACGTCTTAGACGTGATCCCAGCCTGCTGGAAGATTCGTTAAGGACTCTCGCACTGCGACAACACAACCGGTAAGTTATGATATAACCTAACCACAGCACAGCTTCAACATGACTACACACTTTGCATTGCAAATAATTTTACGTATTTCACAACCGATGAGCCTGCATTTTTGATAAAATCAAAAGTTACGAGCGTCGAGGAAACTAAAGCGGACGAGAATTTCAATGTATGAAAAAGGGGGAATGGAGAAAATATGTGTCGGAATACTCAAAACAGAATTCAAGTGTTTTAAAAACGATCGGCATTTTAAAGCCCATATCTCACCCAATGAATATACCTTTCTAATTATACAAAAATAGTGAATAATACTTGAAGAAGTATGAAGAAAATCATAACGCGTGAACAACAATGTTTCATTACGAACCATGTATGCATAAACATATGTATATATGCATACATGATATTGCGCATTCCATATCAAATTAGCCAGTCATGCTTTAATCTTACAATTAATTGAGAGAATAAACATCGAAGACCAGAATAGAAAGGATTTATATGATTCTTATTGGAGACCCAATTTCTGTAGACTCAAAATAATTCCAAATAAATTATCATTAGAGGTGAACGCTGTCAAAAAATTTGTATTTTAGAATCACAACACAAATAACTGGTTCTTATCTTCACGCATTATCGCCGCATTCGATTTGCAAAAAAACGCCTGTTTTTGTGATAATAAGAGATATGTTTGCGAATGTGGAAGCAATTCTCAGAGCTATTCAGTGAGTTTGACAGCTTTTCAACAGGAGCTCGCTAAATTGTGTTAATGGGACACTTGTGCGTGATAACTAGTATAGTTAAATGACGGTGTATCTACGCATTACATCGCTGCATAACACTTCTATAAGGTGAAATAAATAATCTACTGACTCTGGCAATGTGAGTCCCATTTCTTTTAACAAAACCCTTGTACAAAAATATAAGGAATATTTTTATCTATTAATCAGAAAAAAGTTCAATTGCATATGAGATAATTTTCAGGAAATTTGGTCGAAATGGCATATTATATCGAAATAATTTGCTGCATCCTCGCGCTAATTATCTACGCTCACTATTATTTCAAATCGAAGTACAATTTTTGGAAAGAACAGGGAGTTGTCGGCCCCAAACCAGTGCCAGTATTGGGCAGCGTGTCATCTACAGTAATAGCCAGGATATCTATGGGTGATTATATAAAAAAACTTTATGATGACTTCAAGAATGTACCCCTGATTGGATTGTACCGTGGTACCACTCCCCTTCTTATTGTTCGCGATCCCGAATTAATTAAGAGCGTCCTGATAAAGAATTTCTCTAAGTTCGCCGACCGAGGGGTGCCAATCACAGATAAGGTGTGTTAACTAGCAACCGTGGTTATTAATTTGAATAAGGTTCTATTATATTTCGTAATTTCAGATAGAGCCCTTGACACAGAATCTTTTCGCCCTTGAACCAGAGAGATGGCGACCACTGAGAACACAGTTTTCCCCCATTTTCACCACAGGCAAATTAAAGGACATGTTTTTAATGATACTAGAGTGTTCGGAGAATCTAGAGAGATATATGGAGACAGTAGTTGCAAGGAATGAATGCGTAGATATTCGCGATCTCACTGCCAAATTTACTACTGACGTGATTGGCACCTGTGCCTTTGGTGTCGATACGAAATCTTTGGGAGACGAGGACAGTGAATTCCGCAGAATGGGTAAACTCCTTTTCCGCCCGACGATCCAGCGAATACTCAGATTTCGGTTGCGACAATTCATGCCTCGCTTTTATAACTTCTTGGGATATATTCTACCCGAACAGGAAGATACTAAATTTTTCATAAAACTCACCATGGATACTATAAAGCACCGAAAGGAAGAAAAAATTGTGCGAAACGACTTTATCAATGCTCTCATGGAACTTCACGAAAATCCTGACAAATTGGGAATAAGTGCGTTGTTTCGTAACTGCATTGGTTTGTGGTCTATCACAGACTGCTTAATTATTTACCCTTTGCAGAATTAACCGATGGTTTAATCGCCTCACAAAGTTTCGTTTTCTTTGTGGCGGGATTTGAGACTTCATCGAGCACAATGAGCAATGCACTCTACGAATTAGCTTTGAATACGAAACTCCAGGACAAACTACGAGAAGAAATTTTGGAGACATATGACAGAACTAATGGAGATTTACAGTACGAAACAATTAAAAAAATGCATCTTCTCGATCGAGTTTTTTGTGGTAGGAATTGTTATACTATATAAATGAAGTGAGAAACAGTTCAAGAAAAGAAAATGTTTCTTTTAGAGACTCTAAGGATGTATCCACCGCTGACAGTATTATTTAGACGAGCCGTCTCAGATTTCACTTTCGAAGGTACGAACGTCAGTATTCCCAAGGGAACGAGCATATGGATACCTGTCTACGGATTGCATCGCGATTCCAACATCTATCCAGATCCTGAAAAATTCGATCCCAGTAGATTCACTGAGGAAGAGATAGCTAAGAGGCACCCAATGACCTATCTACCATTTGGCGACGGGCCAAGGAATTGTATAGGTAATTAATACTTCACAAACTTGGACCTACTATAAAACATACTTCCACCTTAAGGCACAATTTAATACTTGATAATTAATTTTTCAGGTTCGAGGTTCGCTATTTATCAAACAAAGGTTGGTCTCATTAAAATCCTACGGAAGTATAGGGTTGAGGTATGTGAGAAAACACCAATCCCGTATATCAATGACCCGAAACAATTCTTACTGGTGCCGAAAGGAGGCATGCATTTAAAGATCGTAAAACTCCAAAGCCCCTGATGCTTTTTATTTTACTCTGTAAACATGTATATTTGCTACAATTATTAATTGAATAAATCGAACAAAATCATTGAGTCCTGAATTTACTATTACTTGCGATACTCCATCAATATTCCATATACATTATAAAAGAAGGAATTTGGGAAATGATGGGTTAACAAAGTATATTAATTGATCTTCGATCGGAGGCAGAAATTACTAATATTACTATCTGCATACGAACAGCGTGCGGGTGTCATTAGAAGGCGCGAACCCATCGTGAAATCACCGTGGGAACGGTGCATTGAAAATGCGATATAAAGGATTGAGGTCATCAAGTGGCAACGCCATTCGAAGCGTGCGATGTATACCTGACGCTAGCGTGCGGGATCTGTCACCGTCGGTCTCACCGAACCCGAGATTTCGCTCGCGCGTTTACGTGATTCTTTTGGCAATACATTAAAACGTGTGCAACCATCGGAGAGAGAGAGAGAGAAAGAGCGGTGAAATCAGCTGACATGGAGCACAAGAAAAATGGCACTGACTTTCCTCATGGCAGTGACGACCTCGAGCACTGGATGGCTCGACTTCCGGAACCACTGAGAAACATATCTCTAATTAATCTGGCAATACCCGGTACGTTCGAATATCCACTAGAGACAAAATTCGCGTCTTTTCGCATGAAATGAGCAACTACTAATTTTCATTGATGCCCTGCGCGCGCTCCCTCACTCTTTCTCTTTCTCCCTGTCCAATTGAATGTGGTCGCGCGCAGAATCAGGTCACTAATAGAAGCACTACGCGAACACTTGATTTGAGGCTGTTAGTTTAAACTTGACACAGATCGAAGCTTCATCAACGGGGCTTTAATAAGTAGCGTAATACGATGTAGAATATGTTAGAAAGAGAAGTGAAACGACAGTAGATGAAAGCACGTCAATGGGCAAAGTATGAATGTATAATTTTTAACAGGTTCTCACGATACGATGACTTACACTATAAATCGTCGTAATGATGTGGGGCCGGACGAACCGACTTATATCAGGGCTCTCGGTCGTTACTGCTCGTTCGTCTCGAAACCTGTTATTTTTAATTGGTCCATTACACAGTCCGATACTGTAAAGGAACAACTGGATGGTGGAATTCGGTATTTGGATTTACGTGTGGCAACTAATCCAACGGACCTGCACTTCTATTTTCTCCATGGGCTTTATGGTTCAAAAATCTACGAACCGCTGGACGAAATTGCCAACTGGCTGACTGCTCATCCCGATGAAGTTGTTATCTTAGACTTTCAGCATTTTTATCTTTTTACCGACGAAGATCATCGTCGTCTGATTGACACGATTAGGCAGATCTTTCATGGGAAGATATGCCCGATGTTTACCAAGTTCGACCATATTACCTTACACTGGCTTGCAGTTGAAAAATATCAGGTTTTCATTATCTACAGAAATGTCTTTGCTCAAAACTATTACAACTTGTGGCCTAGCGGTTTGTGGCGGACGCCCTGGCCCAATACTGTTCATGTTGATGATCTGATAGAATTCCTTAATATTGAACTACGAGTCCGTCAGCCTGAGATTGCCTTTATTTCTCAATGCATCCTGACACCTGATACATCATTTGTATTGAAGCATCTATGTGGAAATCTACATCGAAGCCTTGTACCTCTTTGTCGCAAGGCAATTTTATCTTGGATCAATCAAAAGCGAGCAGGTCCAGGAGGCTTAAATATTGTTATTACTGATTTTGTGGCTGACAACAACTTTCTCTTTTCTAAGACTGTTGTACAGAGCAATATCAAACTCCTAAGCACATATACTCAATGATGATTTCTTTGTTTTATGTTTCGCTCCTTCTCTTATGCATATATGTAAAGTAGAACATATATTTATGTAGTTTAGCCAAATCGTATTACTTATATTGGTAAGACAAACGTGATGTGCGGGACAACGCGGACGTTTATTATTATATACAGTAAATAATCTAGTATCACCGTGTACAATAAGTTACTCCAGTACAAATTTGAAAATTTGAGTACAAACGCAAGTCTCGCCAAAGGAGAACGAAGTCTCGAATTACTATGTATTACATGAACGACATAAAGATCGGTAAGTAAGCCTGGAATAGGTTACAAAGGGAGCGTTGGGAATAATTTTATTGTTTTCACTTGAAAGAGATCTTTCCTGCAATGAATTATGTAGAATTCTCTAATGTTCATTAACATTGCGATACGTTCTTCTAACGATATTCTATTAAATGTTACGTGTATTGCCACACCCGATTCATGAAAATGTAAGTTAATTGCAAGATAGTACACTTCGTACTCTGCACGTACGACAAGACTATTTAATGACTTGTCCACAAACATGTAGGGAAATGATCATGAATATGAATTAAAAGAGCATGACAGAGTGAAATCATTAGCCATAAATTAACATGGATGTTTGTATAATATGTATAATATATGTAAGTATAAAATTAACATCCCAGATTAAACTATTTTCGTGCTGTGAAGAAAGTAAAATAAAAGCATATTCATGGAGCAATATTTGAGTGTTTTCTTTGTTCAAAATCTTTTGTTACACGTTTACTTTTAAGGCAAAAAGAAAGTTTATGATTTATGTTATGGAATGACGACTGATGGATGCGTTATGGATACTGATGATGTTGTTTTCACCCTAGGTGAATAGTTTTCGACGAAAAAACATCTGGATAACAGTCTGTATCATGCATTAAATCTATTTATCACAACGATAATACCGAAGTATGGTACAACGCGCCGCGAAGTAAATCCACAGAAATTGAGACAACAATCAAAAAAGGGCAAACTCAGTGTACATATATAAGGAAGTGATAGAGAATTAATGATAATTCGAAACTTAAATAAACACTTCTTTACTTACCAAGTATTCTTGGTATTGGAACAAAATGTTGGGATTGGGAAAACCATCTTGGGAGTTGGCAAATTGCAATGGAAATACCGATTCAATATACGAATAGATGAGTTGATTGGACAGTTTCGTCGAACTCTATACTGATCGCTTAAAGCGCGGATCATAATGCTTTAACCTTCAGTTGTTTCATTCTAGGAGCACGTTTTTTTGCTTGTCTTCGTTGCTCCTTTTCCTCCCATTTTCGTTGTTTATCAGGATCCTCTTCAAGCAGAATTCGCTCTTTCTCTGCTCGACGACGTTCCTCCCGTCGTTGTGCAGCTGCTTCTGCTCTTGCAGCATGCATTGTTTTCAAAAAGGCCTCTTCGACCCTTAACCTATTCTTTTCAGCTTTGCTCTTTCCCTGAGGATAATTAATGCATATTTATATAGATTGCAATGCGAACATGACTTCCACCAAAATAGAATACCTACTTCTTTTGATAATTTAAACCGACGCAATTTATCAATCAAGTAAAAAGTAAGTTGGAGTAACATTTTCAATTTTTCCTGGGTCTCTGAGCTAGCAGTACGGCCTTTAATAGTTATATTCAAACCAACTAGCAATACTTTCTTCACCTCTGGCATATTTATAGGAGTAGTATCCCTGTAACACAGAAATTATTACCAACTATTAGAGTAAGATGGATAATTTAAAATTATATGTGACATGCAATATCAAACTGATCTTACTGTTGTTGCTTGGGTCCACTGTACTGATCACTAACTTGAATATAATCTATATATGGTGCAAATTTTGCAAAAGCTTGTAAAACTCTTGAATCCAACACTGCAGATACTGCTTCTGCAATTTCGGACATCACAAAAAATCCTGGAGGAAGACCAAACTTTTCACCCGGCCGCTTTTCCGGGCAATAAGAGCTAATATCTTGCATATTCCTTACTAACTGCATTGCAGTTCTCTTTGTTGCAACAGCAAAAACAAAACTGTCAACTTCGTCTTTTGCCAGTTCCACGTGTATGTGCGCTTGATCATTTTGAGGCCTAACAAGTTGAGCTAGCACTGACACTAAGTCTTGTCTGTTAATGAGCTTGAGCTCAATTAGCATTGAATCACATCCAATTCTACCAGAACAGTAGAGAGTATAATGAGAGACTCCTTCCTTAATTAAACCAGTTTCAGATGTATCTTCGGGAGATTTTCCTGTGTCTCCAACTAAGGAAAAGTTTTGCAGCAAAAGATCTTTGTGATCAGCCAGCCATTGGTCAGCCATGCGTGCATTTTTAGATCTTCCAACAGCATAATTGATGAAATATACAACCAAACCAGCAATCATAAGTATTTCTAAATAAAAGCTGTCCCATCTGGCACGTAAATGCAATGGCACTTTTGTAATGGTCAATGTAGATGGTTCTTCTCCTTTTGAGTCTAATCCCTCAAATTCCTCTTCATCTTGAAAGTGATCAAATTCATTATCACCATCCACTATCATAACATCATCTTCTTCAAAGTCTTGGTTGGACTCAGATTCTTTTTGCTGCTTCACGGGACTGTCAAGAGGAATTGCTGTTGGTTTCTCTTCTTCAAAATCTTCAAATTCGGCAAATTCATTATCCTCCGGATGCTCCTCATGAAAATGTGCTGTGACCCACACATTTGTTGCCACCAGTGCAATGTGGATCACCACCAGGTACAGCTTCATTTTATCTGAAAATTAAACCTTTCTGGTTAATAGAAAACTACATCTTTTAATACTTGGAAATATTTATATCATCGAATGCCGAACGACTAAATGAAACTTGTTTCATTTCATACCACAAAGAACAATCTACTCTGAAAGTAACTTTCTCGACTCCAGAAATATTATATCGAACAGTGATGATTTTTTCAGGTAACCCGAGTACGTTTTAATTAATTAGTAAATTCGCGTTTACACATTACACAGTGATATCCTTACGTAACGAAGTCTTCGAACGATGTACTTGCTAGTTTTCCGGCACACTTTTCAGTTATAAATTAAGAATTCACCACAAATCACACCAACACAATTCACTCGCCCGAAGGTGAGTGACTTGCACGCCATGAAAGCACCAGAAGGCCTGGATTCAATTCGATCGTAACGTCATATCCTTGATCGAAAACTCTCTCTTATAATCAGAAATACCTCTCTGTACTTTATAGCAATTTAGATTTAGAATGCTGACTACTCAAAGTACATCGTGGTTTTTTAATAGGACCCACTATATTCGTTGACTCCGTTAGTAATACGAAACATAATAAATCTATTCACACAACTGTAGGATTAATACGCTTATCGCACGAAGTATTAATTAAATTATATGCGATGTGTGTATCCTTATCTAGCGATGAGTGAAAACAGGCCTGGAGTCAACGTAGATTTTACTAGCACTACCTATCCAATAGTTGTACCAGTGAGGGATATTACCGAAACTCAATTTATTATTTATCTATCGTGAAAGCTTTGTCGAAGAAGCCTTTCCCGTATATTTCGTAATTCGTGTAACATGCGCAATTGGAATCAGCTGACTGCTCTGATTCGATTTCTTAAGACGTAATATGCGTATGTTCAGCCAAATACTGTTCTACGTGAACACACTTTTCGGCTGAAAACCCTGAAAACCATGAAGACGAGGAGCGAGAGTAATTATTACATCTTCGGCTGAAATCAGCTGAAATATTTGGTCTGAAAATGGAAAGTTGGATGGGCAAAGTAAATTTCTTCGACATCTCATGTCGGCCTAGCCTTTGAAGAAGGCCGTCTAATAGTTTGGTAGTCGATGCCTGCAAATGTGATCGATGCGGAGTGTGGAGGATTCATGGAGAGGGGTTTTCTATTGCGCAGTCTCAAATAGCCGCAATATTCCGCTGGACAGAACAGGCGACAAGGCAGACCTCGCTGTCAAAATACGAGAAGATGTAGTTGACTATCGAAACCGTGGTGTTACGCGGGCGAATGTCCTTTTAGCACGGCTGTAAAGGTATTGCGTTTATATCCAAGTGCCCTCGTGCACGACGTCTTGCTCGTCATTTGCGAGGAAGATCAATAATACGGGAAACGGGGCAACGGGAAAAGCGCTTGTTGACGGTGCGAGTCTTACAGAAGCAAACAATGGATCAATACCAACACTTTGTGATGAAGGGTAATTCGCAACCAAGGAAGCCGAAAGTCATTGCTTCGTTGCCTGTTTAACGTCTTGTCAGGCCTCTCCCATTCGCCAGTGGGTTTGAAATTTTTGTCTGGTAAGCACTCTTTCTTCGCGGTTTCAACCCGATGTAATACTAGCTCAAACCCACTCCCTGCCACAGCAATTCGCTTTTAATGCATTCGGAGAATCAGGAAATCTTCCCCTTTTTTATCGTACTACATTACGTTGAATTGACCGTTTAAAGACGAGCTTTCACTTCGACCCAATTAGAAAGGATAACGATTATCATAATATTTATAATTCGAGAATCCTACTCCAACTTGATTTTATTAAGTACGTCATATGTGTGTATTGGATATGAATCAGACTAACCATGTTGGTATCAGGCATAACAATTGTCTGGCAAGAATCTAACGAAAATAAGTTGGATTGTGTGTAATTTGTCCTAGGAGGTAAATCTTGAATTCCGCTGCCGGCATGGAGAAGTCCGACAATCAGGTGAAGGCGTGGAAACGTAAAAATATGAAGTCGAGCATTGTGGTCGATGTCGCGACGCAATGCGTGAAAGTGGTTGTACGATGCCGGCCAATGGATGAAAAGGAGAAGACCCGCGGATATTCGCGTGTCGTCGACGCCTTTCCCTCACGAGGTGTTGTCGAAGTTCGCCATCCACGAGAAGATCCCACTAGTGATAATGTAAAAGTTTTTACATTCGACGCTGTCTATGACTGGCAGTCCAGTCAGCAGGATCTGTACGAAGAAACTGTTAGGCCATTAGTATCCTCGGTCCTGGATGGTTTCAATGGCACTATTTTCGCTTATGGACAAACTGGTACTGGCAAGACTTACACAATGGAAGGATCTAAAGTTGAGCATGAGAAACGTGGGGTAATTCCACGCTCGTTCGAACACATCTTCAATCATATAGGCCGTTCAGAGAATATGCAGTATCTGGTACGAGCAAGTTACTTGGAAATCTATCAGGAAGAAATTCGGGACCTTCTGCAGGCTGATCAGAGCTTACGATTTGAATTAAAAGAGAAACCCGACACAGGTGTTTTCGTCAAAGATTTATCTAGTCAGGTGTGCAAGAACGCCGCCGAGATTCAACATCTTATGAATATTGGCAACCAAAATAGGACTATAGGTGCAACCAACATGAACGAGCACAGTTCCAGATCACATGCGATCTTCTTGGTAACTATTGAAATGGGCTCTATGGGTGATACTGGCGGTATTAGGGTGGGTCGATTAAATTTAGTTGATCTTGCTGGAAGTGAGAGACAGAGTAAAACAGGTTCATCAGGAGAAAGGCTTAAGGAAGCGAGTAAAATAAACTTAAGCCTATCTGCCTTAGGAAATGTCATTTCGGCACTGGTAGATGGCAAAACTACACATGTGCCTTACAGAGATTCTAAGTTAACACGACTTTTACAAGATTCCTTGGGTGGGAACTCGAAGACTATCATGGTCGCTAATATCGGGCCCGCGAGTTACAATTATGAAGAAACACTCACAACTCTACGGTATGCCAATCGTGCGAAGAATATTAAGAACAAGCCGAGAATTAACGAAGATCCAAAAGATGCATTGCTCAGACAGTACCAAGAAGAAATTGGCCGACTGAAAGAAAAGTTGGCCCAAAAGGGGACAGTTCAACGTCGAAAGAAAAAGACGAAAAGGAAGAAAGAAGATGAAACTGTAGAATCGGATTCTGAAGCTGAAGATAGCCGAGGGGAGGACAATAAATCTGCAGAGGCAGACAAAAAGATGATTGCCGAGCAACTTAAAGCAGAAAAGCAGGAAACTGAGAATTTAATAATGCGAATTAAAGACTTGGAGAGTAAAAT
Source organism: Ectemnius continuus (assembly GCA_910591665.1). Taxonomy (NCBI): domain Eukaryota; kingdom Metazoa; phylum Arthropoda; class Insecta; order Hymenoptera; family Crabronidae; genus Ectemnius; species Ectemnius continuus. Next base: position 15,354,415 of record OU342861.1, read on the forward strand.
GCTTTGTGGTGGGAAAAATATTATTGATCACACGAATGAACAGCAACGGGCACTTGAACAAAAGGCGGCTGAAATTGCGGAGCGTAAAAAGCGTGAAGTCGAAATGCAACAGAAACTGGAAGACGAAGAACTAACAATGCTTGGTGTAAAAGAGACTTATACGACGCTGCAGCAGGAAGTAGATGTAAAATCGCGAAAACTGAGGAAATGTTTTACAAAACTTCAAGTGCTAAAACAAGAACTCGAGGACGTAACAAATGATTTCAATAGAGATCGAAGGGATTTGGAGCAAACACAGCATGAATTGATGAAAGAATTAAAATTAAAATACCTCATCATTGAAAACTTTATTCCAGAAGAAGAAAAAAATAAGATTTTGTCCAGAATTCATTTGGATGAAGAGGAAGACTGTTGGGTCGTAAAAGATCCTGAGCCATCTAGTATAGAAGCAATAAAGCGGCCAACGTCAATTCCTGGAGCAAGAAGACCTGTTTCTGAATATGCCAGAATCGCACAAGCTATGGGTAAAGGCAGTCGATATGCTGGCGAAAATATTCTGAATTTGGACTTAGATATGCCTGCGAGAACAACATTAGATTACCAGGGACCAGCCATCGCACCTACGATTCAAGCTGTTCTTGAAGAGGCCCTGCGGGACGGGGGAGACATCGATGTGGATGCATCCAGTGTGCGCCTGCGATCCAAATCCCGCTTGCAGTCTGCGCGTGTGCGACCTAAAAGCGTTGGTAAAGTTCAACAGATTCCAGCACCCGTTTATCCAAAGACGAGAGGCCTAGTGCCGAAATAGATGATTTTGCCCAATGTTCCCCATTCCGAGCTGTAAAGAAACGTGTAAATAATGATGTGCAAAATGCGGTCTCGTGCTTTACTTAATGCCGCGCGTATACTACGATGAATAGCAGCGAAATGAATGTGGACGGGCCACGTCCTTTCTTTTATTTCTTTGTGATACGCTCGTACACTACTTTGAGTATTGAGTGCTAATTATGCGGAGTTGTAGAAGTCTTTATAATTCTCTAGTCACTGTGCGTTGTGCAGCCACGTGGTATTAATACATCGATTCTCTCATTATTGCATCAATAAAGCACAAAGTAATAATTGTCCCAATTTCGTCTCGTTATCAAAGGTGAGAATGTATTATGTGGATGTCAGTTCAAAGTCTAGTGAAGTTAATTCTTTAATTTCATCAGAGTGATAGTTCAAACGGATTATTCTTTACAATGACTTTAATGCGTTTCTAATGTTTACTGGGTTATGAGTAGCGAGAAATGTCTTTGTTTACGTGCTCTTCATGATTTATAGACATAGGCAACTGTTTTAGTAAATATCGTTTGATTTTTATTCAAAAATTACAACTAATTGTTCCTGCAATCGTATGTCTTCTCGAAGATTAAAATGCGCTTCTAAAAATAATCTTATTATTTCGGACAGCTCTTATGACACGTAAATAATTAAGGGCATGGATGTGCCATGGATTGAAAATCAAGTAAAATTTATTTTACAACGACGAAGTTAAAAGTACATACACTTTTTCTTCTCTCACTATTCTTTTACTTACTTTGCGGTGGACACGTACCATTTAACACTGCAATAATCAAATACACCTTCACTTCACAGCTGCAGAAGTTCGATCATTCGAACTCACATACTCTATGAAAATTGCAGTCTCGATGCATGGCGAGCAAGAAATATACCTGATTATAAACGTAAAAAATCATACGCAGCGAATGAGTTCCACTCGGAAACCACGTGAAGTACGGATGAAATTCATTCGGTAACAATGTAACGCTGGAAAGTATTTCCGCGTAGATTCCTCGATAGAAGTGACCAGGATATGCATCAAATCATGTGAGCTGATGTTGAGTTATGTTACCATAAAAACAGTAATGGTATTCATACACTAACAACTAATACCGTTCTACTTACACTTCGGAATAAAAATGTTGCTCACTCAAATTTATTTGAATCCTGATCATTCCAACGCGAAAATCGGGCATACCTCTAATTCGTGAATGCGATCATTTCTATTCTCTTCCTTTCTCCGGAATGCTTTCACCGGTAGCTGCAAGCTAGTTGCTCTTAGAAGTTTACATTTAATGGTACGTGTACCTAAACGCTCAGGGCAACGCAACATAGTCTTTTTTTTTATGTATATTGCCCTTTTAATAGAAACGTTGCTGTGGCATGTAATTGTTGTATTGTTGCTGTGGTTGTTGCGGAGGATATCCCGAAGGATGACCTGCTGGTGGCCCTCCGTATGGAGGCGCACCAAAACTCTGTTGATTCGGATACTGATTGGGTGGAACTGAAGGTCCACCATACTGATTTTGATTTGGCATATTACCATAGCCACGATAATTATTATAGCCATTGTCCATGTAACCCTGATTAGCACCATATACTTGCTGTTGTGGGTAACTTTGAAATTGTTGTGGTGCCATGTTTGGATAAGTGAGCGGAGGTCCTTGTGGATTGGGGCAAGGTTGTGGATTATTCTGAATATAATTTTGGTTGTAAAAGTCTGCCATTTGTGGAACAGGTGCAGTATTCATTGGGTCTATCGGCTTAGGTGTTGTCACGTTGGGATCTGGGTTGTCATTATTGTGGGTCAAATGGGACTTTGGCACGTATTTGTTCGGTAGGTCACCCATAATATTTGCTATCAGGCGCTTGGTTTCATTTAATATCGCATTTGGATCATTGGTCTTTGTTATGTCCTTCGATCTATTCACTGGTGACCGAGACCTCGAGCGCGAACGTGAACGACTCCACGACACTGGTGAACTGGATCTCGACTTGGAATATGCTTTCGAGCTTTTCCTCGCCTTTTCACTTTCACTGACATTCTTGTCTGCCGCTTTGTATATATCTTCGAAGGAATAATCGTCATCATCGTCAGACAAATCTATTTTTGTTTTTGCCTTATCTTCATTCTCAGTTTTCTTTGGCTCGTCCTCCTCATCGTCGTTTGCAAACATATCGAGCTTCGGCTTCCATTTGTCTTCGTCCTCCACTGTCTGATTATTCTTCCTTATCCCAAAAGGCGAATTTCTCCCTACCTTACTCTCCGAGCATTCTGGTGTTGGAGATTTTCCTTTTCCTGTTGTTAATGAGGGCGTTGTACCTAAATTAACAAATGCTCTAAGCTTTTCTACTCTAATTGGATCTGAAGCTTCCAATTTTTTCAAAAAGTTTATCAAGCCGTGCTGTTCATTTGTACTCAGGTCTTTGAAGTTTTGTAATAATGCTTTCAAATCTGAATCCGACAGGCTCTCCATCCTTGCACTTTGTCGTTCTATTGGATCGAGTACTGGCGTAACTACAGCTGTCGATGTACTTGTTTGAGAAAGGGAGCTATGACCACTTGCCAACCCTTTCACAAAATCGGCTGTAGTTACTGGTTTATCAGAATTTTTTGACGCTTCTGCCATTCCGACAACGGCGTTAATAAGAGTTTCTAGTTCCTCTTGAGAGACATTTGACCTGCCTTGTGCAACAAGCGCAGCTGCGATTTGTTGAGCAATAGCAACTTTATCAACAGTGCCAATTCCAGGAACACTAACAGGCTCGGACTTGATAGTAGGTGTGGCAACTTCTACAGGTCTTGGATATACTGTTCGGGGTACATAAGTAGTCGCTTTAGCTGCTTCTAATTCACGTTGTTTCTTTTTCTCCTCTTCCATTTTTTTCTTCTTCTCAGCAGCTTTGTGAAGTAATTGGGCAATGTTCTGGATGGCTGTCTTTGTTGGAGTGATGGCCAATTTTTCTATCATACCAGCGAACAATTGGCCTTTTAATTTCTCCTTCACAGTCTCGAAAAGTACGTTGACTTCCTCATCGTAAAGTAGCTCGTCCGCAGAATTAGGTTTCGCTTTCTCTGCAGCCAAGGCTTTCGACAATAGTGACACTATTTTCGGCCCAAGAGAGCCTAATTGACCTTCTAATGCTGTGAGTAACCGTAATAACCCGACGATTTCCAAATCTTCTGCCATCACTTCCTCTGCAGTAGGACTTAAAGATTTTTCTTTCACCGGATATGCTGCTGGATAATGAACTGATCTCGGACGCGAAGTACTGGGGGGATAATACGTACTTTTGTATGCTGTACCTCTTCCCCGAACATAGGAAACGTAAGGATAATCCCTATCTCTGATATCATGCCTTTCGTAATAGTCTGGTTTGATTGTTTTTGTGCCAACATACTCTACTTCATCGTCGCTTTCTACGCGATGTCTACTACGTTTTGATGGAGATCTTTCTCTTCGTGGAGGTACCCATTTTTCGGGGGGTTTATCCTCTGGTAATTCCAGTCTTTTTCGAATTTCTTCTTTTCTTTGCTGTAGCTGCTCATTATGGATCTCACGCATACGTTTATTCCAGAATTCAATCCACTCCGGCTTAAAGTCGTGCTTACTGGGATCTTTACCTTCAGCCTGGAGCTCCTTATACCGCCTGTTCCAGAATTTCTTCCACTCGTCGGGGTAAGATGGGTGTTTCTCAGGGTTCTTCTCGTGGAATTTCAATGCACGATCGAGAGTTTCCTCCGCTCGCCTAATTTGCTCCCTGTATTTATCCCACTTATCACGCTCTCTCCATGGTTCTAAAGAGCGCGAGCGCGAACGGGAACGGGAACGCGAATGATCGCGGGAATATCGTGTCCTACCTCGGTATCTACTACTACTACTTTTATCCAATGCACTTGGTTTACGACTTCGTGTTGGTGATCGCGATCGAGAACGTGAAGGCGATGGACTACTAGATATACTCGATAATGAGGAAACAGATTTAGTCTCGTCCGAAGGACGCTTGGGTGATTTTTTAACATTGTCTTCATCTTTATCTAGTGGCTTACGAATATTCATTTTATCCCTCGTAAGAATACGAATCTTGAAGCCCCTAGAAAATAGAGAAAATACTTTTTCAGAGTATGACTCCATACTTCTGAAGAAGCAGATCAAGAGTAGCATAGGAATGCAAATAGCTTTGGTTAGTTTTTATCATTTTTGATATTCTATGATGGATAAAAATTCTGGGTTTTTAATAGTGCCATTGTTAAAAGAAGTTTTATTGCTTGTTACGAAAACGCTGAAGCTATCAAGATAAAGTTTAAAATTAGAGAAATGTGGGAGCAAGATGGAGCAAAGCAAGAAAGGTTTGCAGAAATGTGGGCATTTTACAGGATGTAATACTTATAGTTTATACTTACGATTTTGTAGTCTCTGGTTTCATGTCCTGTTTCTTAGGTGGTGTTTTCTCCCTTTTCTTATCTTCTTTTGAATGCTTATCGTCGGCTTTCTCGTCAACATTTTGAGAATCTTAATAGGAAATGGTGTTTACACATTTTATATGTATAGTTATGAATTACACTTTTTCAAGTGTAACATACTCACCTTTTTTCGAACTACTACCAGCCATTTCAGCCATCTTCTCATCGAAGTGGGTTACCCATCGCACATCGTAAACATCCATAAACGTTAACTCTGGCGTTTCCCTGTACGTAGGAAACACCATGTTGAATTGCCGATGAAATCTCAATGTAAACTACCAGAACTTTAGTTTCACATTTTGTTACATCACTTTCCACGAGCACATAAACCGAAACTTGCAAATTTAGGAAGTTATTCCTTATATAAAACTCAAATAGAGATATCATATTAAACTTACCTAAAATGAACGTCCTGGTAAACCCTCTTAATGTACTGCATCTTATTCTTCTCGAATTGATTCTTCTCCACAAGCTGCGGCTGCAGCCTACCGAAGTGCTCTTCAATCTTCTTCGCCACTAACACCGATATTTCGTTGGCTCCGCGTTTATAATTTGGGGTGCGCGGTAGCTCCGTGATGGCTCGGGATATTGTTGGAAAGTGTCTATTTAGGTATGTAATACGGTGATTGTAACTGGTGATATGAGCCATCACGGTTCGCGGATCGCCTCGTTTGTCGCACAAAACACATGTGTAGCTTGGCTCACAGGAATCATTGTCAACCAATTCGAGGAGATACTCGAGGCCAACAAGTGGAGAACTGCGATGCCGATCCAGACTCATTTGTATTGTCGTTGTTCTGGTCATCTGATCTTCCATACCTGGCGGCACGGGCTCGCCGGGCGCCAGAGCATCACTGATCGCAGTCGACTGCACTGGCTGCGTTGATTTCACAATGTCCGAGCGTTTTGACCATAGTAAAACGGGATATGGCCATTCGTCTAACTTGATTTTATGCCGGTTGCAACTATTATGGCTGAGTAGTTTGTGAGCACCAAAAAGCGCAATGTTACATATGTGACACCATATGTCACCATCTTCAGTTTCTGAATACACTGGTCTGAGCGTTCCATCCTCCGCAGTGACACTGCTTCTCATTAAACGCTTTCGGTCATATTCCTCCTGTGGAATATAAACAGCCGTGAAAAGCAACAGCCAGTCATTATACACCAGTGACACATCAACATTAGTATTTAGAAGTATTTTGGGGAATAAGGACTATAGTTGTCTTCCTTGATGAAGAGCTTGTACTAAGAAAAATATTGGTATGATTAAACTTTAATTGACCCAACCACAGTTTTATGGATAACATGTCTAACAAACAATATCAATTCTTTTTTACAGTGTTTCTTGCCAGAATTATTACCTTTTCTTTGTCCAGTTCAGATAAATGCGAGGGATTGCGACCCTCTATATCTAGATCATCAAAGTTTTGCATGATTGTTGAATTTATATGGAAAGGGTCACCAAAACATCTGAAAACATGAAAGTCTTGTAAGCATTTCGTATGATCAAATGATAATAATAGAATTTCTATACTGTTAGAAGGAAAACTGATAAGATATTAAGTCAATTGCCCAAAGCACTGAGAAATATGTTCATTCATCTGAACATATGTAATTACATGTTAAATTTTAGTCATATTCCATGTTTATTCTATCATTCTTATAGTAGATGTGCTTGGCATTCCTACAATTCTTGATAGACTTAATCCATAATTTTTAAAGAACCATACTTACCCAACCAATGCCGAGCATGCTATTATGCTCAAACAATTTAACATTCACATCTACGTACATTGCGGGAACACAAGAGTTTACTTAACTCTATCTTAAATTTATCATTAAAAACTAAGATAAAACAGAATATTGCTTGCAACAGTGCTCCTGAATTATTCAGTGTGCGTATCTCTCAAAAAAGAATCTCTGAGCTTCAAGAGACCAACAAAGCACCGCAAGAACAGATGTGAATTGCCCCAATTAATTAATATCAGAGACCCTTCGCATACTGGTTGCATTTTGTACTTACGCAATCCCGCTATTCAAGATTTCTATTAAATGCAACCAACTTTCAAGATAGCACAGACATAAAAACAAACATTGGGATCACTGTCAAGTAAAATTCAACTTTACACAAGTCATACGATCTCAGTGTGCGTCTAACACTGAGAGTACAGAGAAATGTATAAGTTTTAAATGTGTGCTCACAGGTTCCTGGTTGCATATCGTTGCTCCAGGAATCAACAGTGTACGCAAATCACAAGAACAGGTAGCACTAATCAGCGTGAAGTTGCACGACCGCTCGAAAGAATGCAATTTTAATCGGAACGCGCAAGCCAGTCTTCCAGTGAACTTTTCAGCTGGTGTGAACAATCAGTCGCAAGCTGTATGTGGACCGCAAAGCTTGCACGTAGAAACGCGCACAATTCGCACCGGACATCGAGGAAAGAAAACTGATGAACGGCGCGAAAAGAAAATGCTCTAAAACGGACATTATCCTACTAATTTCTAGTTCACATAAAGGTGCAAATCACAGCCAACTGTGATCGTTGCGAAACGATAGTTATTCTGTAGTGTTCATTAGTCTACTAGAGGTGGCGGTGATCAATGATTGATTCGTTAGTCTTTCACGGCTGTAACCTAGCTTGGACCAAAGAATCGTAAAATTTCACCGTCTGAGATGCGATGAACGCGAACCTTGACTTACCCAGTTACCCTGCCCAATTTCTGTCACTGGATTGTTCGCTTCTCTCGCTGGTGATTATAGCTGGCTATTGGTAGCCATATCCGATGAAAGTAAAATAAAGCTCCGGCTCGATCTTGCTTGCTTGCTGCGCGTGCGTCTCACTAGCCATTCGCCCGAACTCTGCCGCCAGTTCCCGCGATATTCTAAATCTAAACTGTAGACATTCAGGGAAAACCTCGCCGGAGAGTAACCGATCGTCGGTACACCTCCACCGTCGGCAGGCACCTCCTCATTTTCATTCATCGCTCATCTCCTACCTCGCCTATTAGTCTTTCCTACTAATGAACAAGGCAAGTATCTAGTCTGTGCACGAATTCATATATTGTACATCTTGATAAAAATACAGATTTCTACAAAATATCTAAAGCCCAGCCATTCGCCCGGAGGTAGTTGCGACAATACACTCTTTCTAGTACCAGCTATCGTGTTTCCATGAAACATGAACTTATCGATATTGTATTCCATTCAGGACTGCACGCGATTTTCACTGAAATATTCGTGAAAACCTGTATGAATTTGAATAGTTTCATTGGCGCGTACGATAACAATCGGCCGAGCATGTAATCCGACCTGGCATACTCTGGTTTCCACCACTTCATTTTTGCCTTTGCGTGACAGGACCCTGGTAGTAAGCTGCGTCCCAAGATCATTTGAAATGAGTGATGTATTAGGGCACAAGCATTAATAAAAACTCGAAGAATAGAGTATCCCTGTGACGGTGGTATGGGAAAATAGTGATGTCAAGAGGAGAATTGGCATTCGAGGTGCCACTTCCAACAAGCCTATCAGGTGGTCAAGAGTCGGTGACTCTGGGAGTGACAGTGGTAGCGGTGATGATGACGGGAGGCAGCAAAGGCAAGAGAGTAACTGTAGCAGTAGGGGCCCAGCATGTGTTGGCTCTCGGTCACTAGTCCGTTGGCACGTCACTCGGTCATCGTGTTTTCGCGCTCGGGCCCTTCCTGACTCCTAAGAAAGGCTCGGATGTATCATCACCGCAGCCCAACTACCCTCAATCACCAATCACCATGATCTCCAAGCCAGCGAGCCCAGCCCTCTTTCGCCTACTCCTAATACCTATCTCCAACTACTTGACACGAGTGCGCTGGTGCCTTTTCGCCTGGATTTCCATTCAGACTGCACTTCTCACGTTAATGCCTGTGAATAGTTACGACTGGTCCTTGTCCGATCTGAGCTCGCTGTCCACTCCAAGAGGGCAGAGTGCTCTGCCTCAAGGGAGCACTGATTTCGAGGAGAACCGGATATCTAGGGGTGAGTCTCCTGCCGGACTGAATACTTCTCTCCAATCAACTCTTCGTACACGTCTTAACGGAGGGCTGTAACCCTTAGCTTCATTCTCACTGGCTGACTGACAATTATAGGAAAAGTTTTATAATGGAGACGTATCCCGATTTGGGGAACAATCAAAGATAACCGGGATATTGGTAATGATCGGAGGATTAGCGTAATAATCCATTATTGCTTTGTCGTGTGGTAGTGGCCGAGCGTGACGTTCGATCCTTCCTAAAAGGATTCACGAAAGTGCGACCGCCTCGCCGACTAACTTCTCTCCCGCGAAACTTCCCAACTTCCTCTTTATTCCTTTCAACTTTTTAATCCTCCGCGGAAACTCGAACGGAGTTTTCAAGTACGCCCCGCCGCCTTCTCTGATTTCCTACGGAGCTGCACTCTTTCGATATTGTTCCTTCCTGGTATGAGAGCTTTATTAAAAACTTGCCGGCGAGCGGTCTATCGGGCGAAAGCCACGCGCACCAAGACCACCTTTTAAGTAACCGATACTACTTCTCATATTCGGTGAAGGGGAATCTCGACTTACGTAAGATAGAGTTATCAATATCCATCCTCCCGATTTACAGACTCTCTAAATCAAATATCCAATAGTATGTTGAATTCACTCGAAGGCAAATTTTAAAGAAGTTCAGGAGAACAATTTAAAAGTCGTTACACAAAATGTCCTCGCAAGAGAAGCACTAGTTTCGCCGAGCTGAATTCTTCTATAGAACTCCGGAAGAACGTGATCTACATACTACTATCATTGCCAATGTGAATTTGAAAGGATCACGGGTTAGAGCCGCCGGCTGCTCCACAAACACCAGAGGGAAATGGCTATTTTATGTGTCCTTGTGAAAGTCGTCCCCGGCAAATTAGCATAAATCGGAACGATTGCGCTTTTTTTCCAGTGTTGAACTTCTTCCCTGTGCCAGTGGCAGTCGAGTGTTTATCGCAGGACAAACGTCGAAGTGGAATATGCATGAACACATACGAGTGTCGGATCCAGCGCGGCAAATCCCATGGACCGTGCGCCCTTGGATTCGGCGTCTGCTGCATATGTAAGTACCTATCGCATCACTAATGCTCTTGGTATCCCACTTCCATCTCGCTCTATTTGCGCATTCCATCTATACTCTCCAACTCTATCTACACTCTTCAAATATTACATTGGCTCATGGTCCGAGAACTGAAATTTATGTAGGATGAGGAACACCACGCTTTGATTGTACTAGCTTTCGAATACTGGAAAATAAAAATTAGATAGTAAAGTAGCAGATGCTGGCACTTCAAAAATGCCAGAGAAAAAGTATGTAGACCGTATTCCCAGGGTTCAATGGCCAATCGAATGTTAATACATAAAAAGCGCAGGAGCGCAGACTACCATTCTTTGTGGACGAGCTGTGCGAATCACACGATATGGAAAGAACACGAGCAATTCGCTCGGGCAGTGTCGATTTTAGCTAACGGTATTCAGGTGGTCGGCCTGGCAAGATCTGAACGCAAGATCGCGGGCGTTCTCCTTGGAAGCGGAAAAGGAACATTGAAAAGAGAGTACGAGGTGCGCTCCAGCCGAGAAGAGAGGTGGACGAGCTGCGAGCCAGTTGGGATCGGACCATGTGTGCGCCAGCCTTTATACAGTTATTTAATTGCCTTTTCGGCGGCTACCTGACCCAGATTTAGGTGGGGGAAGGGTATTGTACCTATAGTGCTGTTTGAAAATGCCTTTTCATGATTGTAATGAGAAGAGATATCAGAAAATCCTTCAGAAAACCTCGAAAGTCCGACGTTTTTAGCACGTTACCGGTTATCGTGATCAATGAATTTTGAGCTAGGGCTCTGAAATTTATATCACTTCTTCCTTGATATAGGAAGATATTCTCCATCAAATTTCAGCCCCGGGAAAGGTCGGAGAGTATCGAAAACATTGGAAAAACCGTCAGAATTAGATGAAATTAATTATTCAGGATCGGTTTTCCATGTGTTTTCGGTCGAAATCCGGCATTTCCCCCACAAGTTTTATGTTTTCTATCCGTTTTGAGACATGAACAATCGAAAAATCAAGCGTTCGTCCCGGTCCCAGAACCTTCGAAAAATCGAAAATTTTTGAAGGGGTATGCCTTAAAAAATTTGCGAAAAAATGAATTTTGAGCTAGGGCTCTGGAATTTTTACTACTTCTTCCTCGATGTAAAAAAACACTTTCTACCAAGTTTCAGCCCCGGGAAAGGTCGGGAAGATAAAAAAACATGGGGAAAATCGTTAAAATGAAATATTCCAGATTGGTTTTCCATGTGTTTTAGGTAGAATTCCGGCATTTCCCCCACAACATTGATGTTTTTTATCCGTTTTGAGACACGAGCAATCGAAAAATCAAGCGTTCGTTCCAGTCCCAGAACCTTCGAAAAATCGAAAATTTTTGAAGGGGTATGCCTTAAAAAATTTGCGAAAAAATGAATTTTGAGCTAGGGCTCTGGAATTTTTACTACTTCTTCCTCGATGTAAAAAAACACTTTCTACCAAGTTTCAGCCCCGGGAAAGGTCGGGAAGATAAAAAAACATGGGGAAAACCGTTAAAATGAAATATTCCAGATTGGTTTTCCATGTGTTTTAGGTAGAATTCCGGCATTTCCCCCACAACATTGATGTTTTTTATCCGTTTTGAGACACGAGCAATCGAAAAATCAAGCGTTCGTTCCAGTCCCAGAACCTTCGAAAAATCGAAAATTTTTGAAGGGGTATGCCTTAAAAAATTTGCGAAAAAATGAATTTTGAGCTAGGGTTCTGGAATTTTTACTACTTCTTCCTCGATGCAAAAAAACACTTTCTACAAAGTTTCAGCCCCGGGAAAGGTCGGGAAGATAAAAAAACATAGGGAAAACCGTCGAAATGAAATATTCAAGATTGGTTTTCCATGTGTTTTAGGTAGAATTCCGGCATTTCCCCCACAACATTGATGTTTTTTATCCGTTTTGAGACACGAGCAATCGAAAAATCAAGCGTTCGTCCCGGTCCCAGAACCTTCGAAAAATCGAAAATTTTTGAAGGGGTATGCCTTAAAAAATTTGCGAAAAAATGAATTTTGAGCTAGGGCTTTGGAATTTTTTCTACTTTTTCCTCGATGCAAAAAAACACTTTCTACAAAATTTCAGCCCCGGGGGAGGTCGGGAAGTGATGAAAACATATGAAAAACCGTTGAAATCAAATATTCAAGATCGGTTTTCCATGTGTTTTAGGTCGAAATCCGACATTTCCCCCACAACATTTATGTTTTTTATCCGTTTTGAGACACGAGCAATCGAAAAATCAAGCGTTCGTCCCGGTCCCAGAACCTTCGAAAAATCGAAAATTTTTGAAGGGGTATGCCTTAAAAAATTTGCGAAAAAATGAATTTTGGGCTAGGGCTCTGGAATTTTTACCACTTCTTCCTCGATGCAAAAAAACACTCCCCACCAAATTTCAGCCCCGGAAAAGGTCGGAAAGTATGAAAAACACGGGGAAAACCATCAGAATTAGACGAAATTAATTATTCAGGATGGCCTTTCCAGCTGTTTTTGACACAATTCCGGCATTTCTGCTACAGGTTTCATGTTTTCTATCTGTTTTGATACTCAAATAATCGATTTATGAACAGTCCAAGACCATGGTTTTAAAAAAATTTAGTATTGGAATATCATTGTCTGTTGGTCTCGGCATTTGATTAGTTTTTTCCATGAATAAACGCGTGCCAAGCAGCGCGTTTCTCAATAATAAAATAAAAAGAGTTAATGACTGCCTATTTGCTCAGGCACGATTTGTAGATCTGGCAAATAAACGAGTAGCGTGACATATTCTCGTATAAATGAAACGAACGCGGCGCACAATTTATTTCTGTTTTAAACCCGTTCCTGATGGAGCAATTAGCGATACAAAATGAGTAGGACACGATTTTTTCTGATGAACGAATGATAGAATGAGGAAAAGAATTCCGGCCACATTGATGTGTACGACGAGTGAAACCAGCCGCCTAATGGATATGATCTGTTCATTCCGCTCGATGTGAAGGCAAAAATTCGAACTGATGGAGGAGAGTGCAGTCCTGGCAAAGATCCAGAGAGTATAGTGACAAGCATCAGGTGCGCACGAGTGGCTCGGGCCCACTAAGAGGGTCAAAAGTGCATGGAATCTGGAGGCGGAAATCAGAGATTCTAGGAAGGGATGAACGCTCTTCTTACTTAAGGTTGCGCCACGCTCTCGCAGCGATTTCCCTCAATTTTTAAGGTTGCCCCTCGAGTTCTTTTGACGCGTGGTCGAGGTGTATGTCCGCTTTGAATAGAGCCGTCGAGACTGCTGGCTCCTCACCCCCTGAATGCCTGAATGAAAAGTCATTATCGGAACTTGGGGTTACTTGCCCGAGACGTCGGCACGCGATTAGTGAGTCCCTCTGACGGGACACTGTCGTCCGAAACGAAGCTCCCTTTCTGCCAACAGTATTTTCATCGGGCGACAGACTTTGGTAATCGGCTTTGGATCGCGCCGAACCTTTTCACGCGAGAACTTTATCCAATGTACTGATTCTCAAGTGATCTTAAATCGAGGAGCTTGAAGAATCACTGGAGAAAGATAGAGGACACCATACCGTGCCAAGAATATCCTGGAGAACAGATTAAAGTTTCGGCTGGCTACTAAGTATGCCTCTACATGTGGTTAATGAGGATCCACTGATATTCCGTGTTCCTGGCAGCCCGCTAACGGGAAAAGAAATTGCCGTACTCCTACAACAACGGTACACGTGAATTATGACGCGGATGCATACGTTTCTTGGTATGCGTCCTTGGTTTGGTAAAGCGGCGAATCTGTGTTCCGTGGGTTGCATGATTGCTAAGGTGTCATTAGCCGGTAAATCCATAAACGCAGACTCCGTCACACTTTCCAGAAATAAATGAAGTTACGAACCTCGTAAAACCTGTGTGTACGGTTGTATGTATTTGCACGTTCGTGGTGGTGTTTATATTTAAATCTGACGACTTCTATCATTTCAAGTTCTATTTATGAATTCATGTTTACTTGTCACTCACTGTTAAGACAAATAATTAGAAATATTAAGTGTAATACACTTTATCCAGGTTGGTAAAAGATGGTACACGCGAACCTTTTTTCGATGATGAAGGGCTGTATCTGGGGCACGCCGTTCGATTACATGCTGCAGTGCTCGTTAAATCACAATGAATTCTACATAAACCAACCATTTGTATTCACTTTCGTGGCTCGCGTAATGTTACAGACAGAAGTCAGGCAGGAATACAAAGTGTCCCTTGAGAGAGTACGTTGCCCTTCGGTCGTCAAGGATTTTTTCTAGCCATTATATACGGATTATTCTCAATGTGATTGTTTTATGGCTTCTGGGAAAAATTAAAGAATGATTTCCGTGCTAATTGGTGCACCAATTTTGTATGATACTCGCGCCATTCATTTTGTTCCATCATTCCCAATATTTGGCACTTCCAATCCAATTTTATTTTTCGCACGCAAGCCAATAATCTAATTGTCGCACGATGAAATAGAGCATAACGAGGACGCCGATCCAGCGCTAAGTACATTAAAATATCTCCAATGAAATTCTCGCCGCCTTTGTGGCCGACACATTTTCATCAATTTCTCAGTAGCGTCGGTGAGGTTCGTGTTGACGTCCTGAATATTCAGTTATAAACCAACGAATGTCAGTTCTGTATTATTTGCTTTGTCTTGGAAAATGTTGCACGCAAATTTTGAACTACCAACTCGGGGCTCTCGACAACTTCAAGTAAACTTGCGGAGAGTTTATAATTTAAAGTAAAGACAAACTCTGCAAGATGTTTATTTTGATAGTATTAGGAGTTGTCAGGTGAGGAGAGAAAAGAACAGGTGTTCAGAACAACAGATCCAGTGTGGATAGTTTAACAACAGAGTGTTATGCCTTCTGTTTTAGTCACGGCTAGTTGCGACGATGAAGTACACAATAACCTGACCTACGTGACGAGTCCCGGCTTCCCAAACCTCATTGACTGGTCGATGAATTGCTCGCTCCTTATACGTAAGGTCGATAGGCAGGTCACCCAGCTCAGGATCGATTTCGTTCACTTCAACATCGTAAGCTCTACCCACATTTCTTTTATCTATAGAATATATTTGGGGAAATAGTGGATATTGTGTTTTTCCTTTCATTTGAAGAAGAGGTTTTGCTGGTATTACCGAAATTCTTTTGGGGGATTGTTAATTAAAATATTAGCCGGATTGTGAAAGAGGAAGGGAAGCTTGAGGGCTGAATGCTTATTGGAGGTACTTGCCTCTCAAAGATTAAGGAAGGAGGAGGGGGCGTGCTCGAGCGGCAAGCAATCTTAATTCATTTGGAGTGATTAACTTTGCTCGCACGAGCTTTCACGGGAGAACAGGTATAAAGCGAGCTTCCTCCGGGCTGGCTGCCATCGTATGTCCGTCTTAAGCTTAAGGGAGAGTAATTATTTTACGTGGCTGATTCGTGATTTCCGCGAGCGACAGTCTTGTGTACTTTGCCGTTCGCGTCCGCCGCTTCACCAGCACCAACAGCACATCCTGTTAACTGAGTTTTGCGATACTTGGCTTAACCATTAAATGAATTATCCCAAAGCGGCTCGGAGCATCTACGGGGGGATTAGAGGGCAAGTCGAGTTGAAAGTTAACTGGCGCTCTGAGTCAGTCATCTCCTACATAATGTCGAGCGAGCTGACTTTTGGCCGCTCTATGGAAGCTCGTGGAAAATTTCATGAACCTATTGATTCCCTTCTCAGGGACAACCTAATATAAGGACAGGCAATTGTGACGGCGACTTCATGGAAATTATCAACGGGAGACGCAACTTTCGTTTGTGCGGCTGGAACAGCGGTCAACATTGTAAATAAATTTCAACCAATATTAGAATTGTCGCCTGTTAGTACTGTATGCGATATTCCTGTGTTCAGTATACATCGACATGGACGAGGAGGATAAACCAGTGAGACTGAACTTCCGGCTACCTCGAGGTTTACAAGCTCGAATGTGGGAAATGCGGGTGGTGCAATTGGGTTTCGAGGATCGCGCCCCCACTGGCTGCCTGCAATACTTCCGTTCGCCGAACGGCACTCTGAGGAGTTTCAACTACTTGCCGAACGGCCGCTTCCTAGCCAACCAGGATTACCTGATCTGCGCGCGCCAGGAGCGAGGCATGTGCGGCATTGTCTACACCCCCTGTACCTCCGACTCCTTCCGAATCGGGCCTTCCGATCCTCAGAATCTCTCCTCTACCCCCAATCCAACCACCAACACCACCACCACCACCACCACCAATAATTCCAGCAATTCCAACATGCAAATGACCAACGCACAGACCGTCAATAACACGGATGTTGGCGATACTCTCGAGGGCTCGGGGACCGAACCTGAGCAGGACATGTCTGTCACCTCGAATGTCAGCTCGAATTCATCACCCAACAGCAACCTGGCCAGGCGCTGCAGAGACAGAGTTCTCATTCCCTGTGACTTCGAGGAGTTTATCACGGTACTTACCCACAATGCTTTTATTCATTGAACTACTTATGATCATGTACAAAGATTCACGGGTCTTAAAAGAGAATAGTCGGATTAACCAAAGGGCGAAATTAAAATCGATTTTACCCGGCTAAGTTGGAATGAAGGAGTCGAGGGCAAATATGAGAGATTCAGTGAGGCCCCTTTGTCAATGTCAGTGTATATTAACGTTACGGATAGACGGTGAGTCTGCAAGAAAGCGTGTAATCCATTGCCCCGTAATACGATATTATACGCCTATACCCTGTCTTTTCGGCCTTTCATCAATCTTGATTGATTACTGTCACACTCAATGGGGGAAAGCCGATTTTCCATCATTGCTTTTCCTTTTCGCCACAGCTCTGCTAGCTACGAGAGCCAATAGGTTTGTAATAAATCTTACATTGAGTTTGACTTACATGCTTCAATGATTGATTTTATTATATTCTGATTTCACGATAGTCCCGAGCACATAAATCACCTTTAAATATTTAATGTTTGCTGGCTACAGTCTTACTTGAGTGCCAAGCCCCAAGAATAATGTATTCTATCGGAAGGCAATCTGATATTGATTGATGATGTCATGCACTATCCCTTGTCTTACACGAGTCTGCCAGTAGAAATTGTTCAAACACATCACTTCATCTCAAACCATAAAAGAAATTTAATTCATAAATTTCTATCCGAGTTTATTGTAAAAAATGTGAAGTGCGGTGGAAGTTTGATGTAACGAAGATTTCAACGTTGGAGTAAAGGGAGTATTCCGTTATGAATTAGTTGCAATAGAAATTGGAGGGAGCATTTCCCCGATAGGTTGCCCGAGGGGTGAGAGCATCCCTAGACAAGAGTGTTAATCCAAGCATCTCTATGTTCCAGCCGGGGAACCAGGGTGCAGGAATTTGTAACTTGGAGCACTGTGGTAGCTCGCTGTGTGATCAAAATGAGATCGACGAAGAGGGAAATTGTCGCGTGGAGACTTGGGCGACGCCCTTTCGCATCAGAGTGGCCTTTGGCCCAGGTATGGATACAGGCACAACCCTCGAGGACAATGTCGGCATGTGCCTCCACTACGAACAATTGCCCTGCGTCTAATCAACCCTCAACTGTCCAATCGCATCACATTATCGCTCAGTCATCTATGAAACTTACCTACGTCAAATTTATTTGTAAATATGTTATGTGTAAATACCTCACCCTCCATTTTCGAAAGGTCTGATAGTAATAAGCAGTGTTTTACCAGCAAGATTAATTTATTTCACGCAACTATTTATTAATTTAAGCATTTTGTAAAATAAACCGATAAAAAGTGTTAGCATTCCCTCTCCCATTATTCCTCGGCCTTTAAGGGAGATTCTTTAGAATCGAATTTGAATTAGGACAGAGAAGAAGGTTAATTACATCTGTCGGGAAGTGTGGGGAGAAGAAAAAAAAAATGGGATTCCAGGAGATGGAGCGAACCAAGAGTACGATAATCAAGGATTCGTCTAAAGAAGCTAATTGACTATGAGCCTGAAGTCTCTATTTTTTTTAGTTGACTCTCGCGCTGCCCTAATTACGTGGGCAACCAGAGAGCGTCCGAAATTATCGGGCGCCAAGCTGCAGCCTGCGAAAATAAGCAATTAAATTTTCTCAATTCGCTGGAACTTCCGCCTCGGCTAATTCGAATGGTCCTCTGGCGGCGCGGCGCTTCCCTGCAGAATGTTATCGACTTACCATTTATGTGTCAGCCTCGGTAAGCTGAGTCCTGATGCGAATGTAAGCGGCTGCTTTTCATACTAGCCGAGTAGCCTTAACCACATGAAGTTTAATCTACATTGGAAGAGTGCTTTCCATGCGAATGTTACAACAGGATGTCTGTTGAATTCGCTCGTCTATGAGATAGTTACACAAGAGAGTTGTCTCTCAGGACAGTGAGAATTGCACAGTTTTCAATGGCGTACTATTGAATCTATCCAGGCATCGAGTAAACTGACGCCAGTTGTTAAAGAGTTAAATAGTTTTTATTTACAAACGAACTAGCTTAAATCGCAAACGCAGCGCACAACTCTCGTTACAATATTAGATCTATAATCCGCCGTCCGACTGTACTCTCGTATCTCGATGCTCTCGTCTGTACCTTCCACGATCACTCGTTATCATCATTCGGTGCACCCTGCACCGCACTTTCTTGCCCCCTTTCAAATTGCTCTTTCCACCAATATCATTTACCCGCCACGATTTCTTTGCATGTAGAGAAATGAAAACGGAAATCGTATGTTTTCGGGATTAATGAACGATTTTCGATTGAGCCCTCGCGATATCGGATAAACTAAGCACTACAATCGAGTGGAATGTTCTTAAATACTGCAATGCTTATTGGGGGACTATTATTCTGCCTCGATTTCAACCTAAGTCAATATTATTACGATGTGATCTCTAATTGCAAGCCGGCCATTCTCACGCGGAAATCGTTCATTCGTCGTTAACTGTTTTTCGTCCGTGCCAAATTCTTTCTGCAACAAAGTTGAGGCCCTTTGCTCTTTAAATACTGAATTTTTAATGATGCCCAACACGGCACGTTCCCCATTAACTTTATCTTTCTTTCACACATTGTAGTAAAGCAGAGTGGTGAGCCATCATCAGCAACATGACTAAGAAGACATGGGAGCTTGTTCGTGGAAAGTGCGGACGAGGTTCGCGGGACAAAACTCAGCACGTGATAACGGGTGTGTAGTGTGACGCTTCTTACAAGAATAAATTATAGTAAACGCTATTATCCGACACAATGGCCGCCACACGACTGGCAAAACGCGTGTCTCTGAGTGTGTCAGTGTCCGCCTCTCTCTCTCTCTCCTTTTGTTGTGTACGTGTGTGCATGCTCGCGAGCACTTTCCCCCTTAAATTATCATTTACGTATTCGTAAATGGTATTGTAGGGTAATAATCATAACGAGATTAGCGATAAGTAATCGATGATCGAGAACGAGCCCAGTAAAGATCGTTGCTCCGTGAATCACTCGACTTGACTCGAGTCTGTTGGTGTATGCCGTGTGAATGAGTGTGTAAGAAAACTCGTACATGACTATCTACAAAGTCAAAAGGACCGATAAAACGTGTAAAAGGGCGGTGGTCAACGAACGTCATTTCACGGTAACGATACGCAATCGTCATCGTCACACAACTCTCTCTTTCTCTCCCTCCCTTTCTCTCTCTCCCTCTCATTCGCTCTTTCTCTCATATTAGCTTACTTCTCGTAGTAATTTTCGTGATTGTGGTACATTGTGATACTCTCTTGCCTGTGAGCTTTCTCCCTTTAACCCTTTGCGGCTTTCTTTGGTGCGGCATTGGGCCCATTTCTCTAGGACCCTGGAAATCCGATTTTCCTAGTGGTAATTCGCAAATGATATCTGGACCCGATTATTTCGAGTCTAAGGAGGGTGGTCAATGTAATCACAACCATTTACAGTTACAAAGTGGGTGGGAGTATATGCTTCGGGTGCTAGTCATAGCCGGATAGATATGAATCGTTTGATTTCTCCTTCTTCACTGAACAGACGCCAAAGTGGAGTCTAGGGAACGAGGAGCCAGTGAGAAAGAATCTATATTATTAATATTTATGAAATCCGAATGGCGTTTGTTCAGTACTGGAGGTTACTTTGCCAGCGTGCACAATACATACATATGTATATCTAAATCTTGGTCCTAAACCCTGCCGAAAGAATAGGGCGGGCGAAGAAGGTAAGGTAGGAAGGTAAGGGCGAGGGGATTGGAGAGGAGGAGGGCTGGTGGCCTCGCCAAGTTGTGGTGGAGCTTTCATTATCGGGTGCATCCGAGTTCAACGGGTTCACTGTACCGGATCGCGTGTATGCCACGATAGGCGTATTCTTATCACAAATCTGCCTAACGATTTCCCCGAACGTAAATTGTTAAGATCTCTAACAAGCTGTATTCGGGTCACCGGATTCCACTGGCTAAATGCTCCACCCATTAACCATCGATATCCTTCATCAGTCTCTATTGAACGTCCAATCAGTAAAATGTCTATTGTCGGAGGGCTCGTGCCAACCGCAATTTACTACGGATCAAAGAAAATTTATAATCGACCCTGCGTCCAAAGTGCACCAATTAATTTCGTCCTCCAAAGAGGAAACTGGCTTCCGGCGCACACTAATAAGAGGAACCGCACTTTTGTAGAGGGAGGGGGAGGGGATTGCTTTCGCTCCCCAAAGAGAGTATTGCATCGCTCTCCCGAGACAATATTCTCTGTGCTTACGCAAGTTTCGGTTGGTTGAAAGGGACATAGAGGCAGCAGACACGCGATCACCTGACGGTCAGGCAGACAAATGCAGGCATGGGCCGCCCAGGGAACGCAAGCGCGTTTCAGTAAACGTTAATTAATCCGTTGACTCATCAGTGGGAGGGAAGGGGTGGGGCGGGGCGGCTGGGGCGAAGGTCCCATTCGAGCGGGAAGCGGGAGGAATCCCATGTTAAAATTACGGTACTTCGATTGCCGCAGTTGCAACATTCTGCTCTGTGGCAGAGAGCCGCAAAGGGTTAAATGGCATTCACTGCGAATACCTACACCAGAGATTTGTCCCTTGTCTCAAGTATCTGTGTGCGTAGCTCGCGTGCATATATGTATACGTGCGTACGCATTTGTGCTCTCGTGTGTGTGTCTGTGCATTTGTTCTGGCCCTCTGCTCCAGAGAGTCCTTGATGCAGCACATCCACCGTCCGCACTACACCATCCCCCGTCACCCCACCCCCTATCTTCCCCATCTTCCCTCCACCCTCGGACAAATCAAGCGTTCTTTCTCGAGAAAGTTACCTTCTCCGGGTTGCCAAAATATTGCAGGGAAAATCGTGAGAATTTGTCCCTTACACGTGAGAAAGTACGACTATAGATATCGGGGATATTCTCGTTGTTTTGGAATATTTTTCCGGGGCGAATTGAATTGGGTCTGGCAGGCACGATATGGAAACTAGTGGAAGTTGTTTGATGCACTGAGATTATTGATTGAGAGGATGGGGAATTTGGACAGGCTTTCGCGAATCTGGAATAGAGAAGAAAAGTTAATTGGCAACCGTAGGTATTTCTGGAGCGCCGGGGTGATCGCAGGCATTAGTGAAGAAGCCGCGCTTCCTCCTGTTAATAATCCTCTCGAAAGGCTTACGTCGTGATATGTATTTCTGACATCTGTATGCCGGTTCTCATCCAGATACTCCTCTCACCTCTTACACATTTTTCATAATGATCTCCAGTACTACTCCGGACTAAAAGTTGCTCGCTTCTCCTAGTTGGAGAGGCTACTCGGAAAGTCTCTGCCGATAATAATCGTTGGAACAAGTGCGGAGCACGTGTTCGCGTGCGCCGGATACGTCGAACGATTGCTCGGCTTATTGAATATTCAGATGGGAAGCGGGTGAACCGGCGCGGCGCGGCGCGGCGTATTACTCACGCGCCCTGTATTATATTCAGAGTGAGGATCGATCGCGGAATATATTCGGGGTGTTCGCACGTGTTCCCCGCGATGACGCCGATGGCCGGCGCTCGCAACGGCTGCCGCAATTTATTTGCGATGCCCGATTTCGTAGGTACGTATGAATGCCTACTATTTCTGTATTCGCGCACGGATGCTTGCTTTACTCGTCGATCAATAGCGCCCAGCTTGGTCCGCATTATCCCCGTGTGCTCGCTCGCTCGCTCGCTCTACAGACACGTGAATATTCATACTCGCCCCGATATCCTCCTTGTAAGCGCACATACACGTACTCTATCCAGCCACTGTCAATAGTTCCTTCGCAACTGCTCTCCGATGCGTGCCCCGCCTTCCTTTTTCCTACCTACACACTTTGATCTCTCTTCCGATCGCCTCATATTCTTCTTTCCCAACTCTCAAGAAACCCAAGCAATTTCGGCCAGTATTACACTGCTGCCAGCAACGATCAACTTCTGGGCGCGAGTCTGCTCTACTCGATATCAGCACGTGCCACTGAGTTTTCCGCGACTTCCACGAATATATATAAACTGTTGCATTTTTCATCCGGCGAGTCCCGAGGACTCGCCAAACTTTGGAAAGGTCGCAGTATCGTGCTAATCCCGTTAAAGGTCATCCTGAATGACGTTTGCCTGGGGAAAAGTGGCCGAGAGATTGGAAATGGAGTGGGCAAAATTGGAGAAACTGTTCGCCCAGCTGCGAAATACCTTTTCGAAAGCTTATGGACAAAAAATCATTCGAGGTTTTCGAGCAACATGGCCAGTGGTTTACGAGGTTCTTTGCGTCACAGGCGAGAAAAAAGGACTGGCTCGACCCACTTACACCGAGAAATTACATTTACATCGATCCATTTACTCCGGGCGCGCGCACT
Source organism: Ectemnius continuus (assembly GCA_910591665.1). NCBI lineage: Eukaryota > Metazoa > Arthropoda > Insecta > Hymenoptera > Crabronidae > Ectemnius > Ectemnius continuus. The sequence goes on from OU342861.1 coordinate 15,377,616, forward strand.
TATCAATTCCTTCGAACTCCGGGGCGAGTGTACATGCTATCGCCGCTTCTATCTCTATTCGCCTTCCATTTTCTTTCCCACAATAAAACTAACAATCAGCGGGGAAAGCCATTTGGGTCCGAACTTATCAACAACTTCCATCACTTTAATTCAGAGTTGCGTCAGGACTCCGCTATCAGCCAAGTTAATTACAAAATGCAGATGAAACGCGGATAGTATCACGAATTGTATTTATCTGCTTCTGCGTCTTGGTGTTGCACGTGTAACAAGTCATGCGCGTTCACGGACTCGCTTCGTCCGTGTGCGGGAAACATAGGAGCATTGATACCCTCGGATTAATTACCGGTGATGTTGACGAAACGTAAACGGCATTACCCTGCCGAGCTCCGATCTATTATACTTCGACACTTCACAGCACGTTCGAGCATAATTAACTCTTTACACGCTTCGGTCTGCCGTATGATGTGTCTCTTCCGATAGTTACGTGGTACGCACTCGGGATTTATACCACTGTCAACAGATGTGCGTGCCTGTCGCGTATTGCTTGCTCACTCAAATGAATATGTTCGCTTCGTTTACCTGTCCGCCACGCCATCGCTGCCATCAACGTTCACTATCTATTTCAGTAATGGCTCGTGAAAATTAGACCTATCCCAGACATAAGGCAGACTCCCTCACAATGTTCTCGATTTAAAATTCTTCCCATTATTAAATCCTATCTTTAAGTCCCCAATTAAATTTGCTCAACATTTATTTAAGCTTCATCTAATGTTTGTATCTCCTCAGTTCTTAATGAGGGAGATTTGAGGATGCAGGATAGCTTCGAAAAATGAACACGCCTGTAAATCGGAAAACCGATAATATCGTACGTGCAGAAAGCACCGGAGCGGATTTTGCATTCCGCACGATAATTTCCAATAATTTCATTTGTCGCTGATCGAATAGCTAGTGACCTAAAAGGATTAGGGGAAATGTGCATCGAAGTCTGAAAATAATGGAGCATGCGGTTACGGAAATCCGCCGGTAGAAAGCAGTTAGAAGGTTAGAATGGGATTGGCGGTGTTCGGTGAGTTTTCTAACTGGTTAGTTATACAGTCGGTATGCGGAGATGGAAGTGAAATCGGCCGAGAACTCGCGCGACACGATTAACTTATGCGGTTTTGAATCGCCGATCGGATTTGCAAGCGAAATGTTCTGTCGACACCGGTGGTGTCCGGCTTACTGTATTGTACAATCCCAGCTAAACTCTGCCAGGATTGTAAAGGTTCGGCCAAGGGAGTTCTCTGTGTTTGTGTGTCGGAGATAAAACGTGTCGCACATCGCCAAGAGATAACGGAAACTCCTAACAAAGAAAAATTGTCCTCCGTGATTTACGTTCCCCGAATAGCCTGTTTGTTGATGCCGACTACTCTACTAGTATTGCTCAACTGTAAATCATGTGAAATGTTAGCAATAGTCTTTTTAATTATTAGGTAAACTTTCGCTTCCTGACCGACGAAGCTTACCAGACACATGCGGTTTTATTTTGGAACGCACCATCATCCAACTCACGTAACACGTTCTCCTGCAAACGGTCTCGCGGATTTCCTGGGAATATCGTAACGCTCCCGGCAAATTTAGAAGCCAGGCAGATGGTTGTGTTTATAGCTCGTGTAAACCATCGACAGTTAACTGTAGAACGTCTGAATCCGAGGAGAAATTCCAAGTAAGAGTGGTAGGAGTATTGGAGGGGTGGGATTAAAAAGTTGGAAGGTTCGAGATCGAGTGAAGGATGGCTGGTGCGTGAATGAAAGTTGAGAAATGACGGATACTTGACTGGCACCGGGAAGAATCGGAGCCAGTGTCGATGACAATAGCGGGATGTCGATACGACACCCGGGGATTTGAAAGTTAGAAGCGACAACAGAGAGGCGAAGGACGGAGAGGGGGATATAAAGGGTGCCTTTCCATTTAAACGACGGCGACGCGACGGCACGAAATTCGGTTCACTTTGACGTCAGCCGGCACAATGAGGCCGTACTGTTCTTTAGCTGCCGGGGCGTAAAATGATCAGCCGCAACTTGGACTTCAAACGATCGGGCGACGGCTTGAATCGTCATCACTTTAAGCGGACTCTTCGCACGAATTTCGTCGCGCCATCTGAACCGAGAAATGTCCTCAGACTCCATTGAGATCTCACCCGGAAAATGTGCCATTCAGAACTAATACGCCACCGGAGATGGCACTTACAATTAGGGCCTAGAAAAGAGGGAATGACTGACTCTGAGATTCTGAGAGAATCCCTTCGGTTTCCATAGGATACCCTAAACCGACTTGACTTTTAAGACTTCTCCAATAAAAAGGAATCCAGCATTCCTCGCGCTTCTAGAAGAATGCAGACAGTAAAACCAGATCATTAAACTCGAGTGAGTATCGACAATTAGTAAAATCCAAAGGAATCTGCCAGATCAGAGAGTTACCGCGGCCTGAAACCGAATGAGAATCGGAATCACTCGATACTGATTTCAAAGAGACTAGTTAACCGAAAACGAGGCGAATCGCACGCACCGGCGTATTTCAGGCGTCGAGTGATTCCATTGGAGAGAACGGAGCGCGAGGCTGATTTTTCTATTGAAGCAGCGGGCGGGCGGGCGGGCGAATGCAAGAAAATGGGAGAAAGAGGAGCTGGCGATGAAAGGCAGTCGAGGGTGGAAATCAAAGGAAGGGAGGAATGAGGTCGCCGCCGTATGACTTCCACGCCGCGATGGGATCGCGATCGATTCGATCACTTCGGCTCCCGCTAAATGCATTGCACCTTACACCCTCTCCCTCTTTCGCTCCACCCTTCTGCATACCCTTCTACTCTTCTTCCATATGTTACTTCAACTCTTTAATCCCTTTACGATTGAACCTATCCCATCCCAACGGTGAATCTTTAATGGGACTTCATGAAGCAGCGAAAAAGAAATGGTGACAGGTTCTCCATGCCAATTTGGTGGACGGGCGATAACGCTGTTCGGAATGATTTAGCAGTGGGCAACTGATGGATGTCGATCCATCGAGGAGGTTGCCTCCTTCAGGATGAGTATGCAAAGCGCAACAATGACGATCGGGGCTCAAGAACTCGCTGTTATCTCCGATCTCGCTGAAACCCTCGGGGAACGGATAACAAGAATCCTGATAGGGAATCGAAGATATATACGGCTGATAAGAGAGCCCTCGGGCTCCAGCTTCCAAGATCCACTTTGAGCGGCTAAAGGAGGATTTAGATAATTCTATTACCGAGCTGAGTAATCCTTCCATTATTTAAATCATAATAATACGAAGAATTAATCTAACACTCGGAGAATTATTCAGGAATGAAGAGAGTGTCTTTGTCTTTGGAGGAAGTATATATTTAGGAGAGAGTCTCTAAGACTTGCAACTCCTTGTACTTTCAAGCACCTCATAGAAATCGAAGTTTAGGTCGTTGACGAACCGTCACCAACTCAAACGAGCGAGTAATCACACACTCAGCGGATTTCAACGATGTCGAGGCCGTGTAACAGCAGTAACACGCTGCTCCCCACATCAGCCTCTGAAAGCTAGCATTCCCGACGGCTGTAAATTGAGATACACCCTTCGTTCGCGGCGGCACGTGTTCTTCGAGCTGGTGGCAGGGAATGACTCGGTCCGAGAGTGGCGTCGCGTCCCAGTAGAACGAGGGAGAGACAGGAGCGGAAGGCGAGAGGAGGCTTTTCCCGACGTAAATGTGATAAACGAGTCGAGTCGAGCAAGCGGCGAGGAGAGGAGGAGTGGGGCGGCGGGGCTGGTGAGACTGGGAGGAAAACAGATGGAAGTCAGGGAGGAAAGTAGGGAAGCGAGCTCTGAGAAAGCAAGGGGATGGAAATGCGCGACTCTTGATCATCGAATTAGGGCCACTTCCGTATACGTGCACCCATCACTTCACTCCCTAGCTCGCGGCCCCTCTCTCTCCGCTTCAAAGTCAGCCAGTCTCTGCCACCTATGCTGATGGGGAATTTGAGCGAAGCTATCCTTCCCCGAGGGCGCACTGCCGGACGCCTGATGCCCTGCCTGACCAGACGGAGTTAGTAGTTGGGAAACTCGTGTAAGCGGCGATTTCCCCGCGACAGCCTCAACTCGAAGCGTTAACGGAGGTCAGCCCCTGCTAATCCTTTCCTCTCGAGCTAAACTAACCGGATGGTGTCGGACTCGGGATCCAGCCATGTCGTGCGAGCAACTTTTAGCCGGCGAGAGTCCGTACGCAGGGATAACGAGGCCGTGAAACCAGCCTGAATAACTTCGTCTCTCTCACCAAGAGTCACAGACTCATTCTTCGGGATCATGAGTTAGTAATCTCTATATTTAACATGGAGAGCGCGCGCGCATTAGAGGATTAGGCAGCAAGTGTCGAAGGGATGAATGGTATTAGAGGGTTGTTTAGTAGCAAAAACAGGAGGACGGGGAGGAGGTGGGAAAGTGGTCCTAGATTCGGCGAGGCTCGTGTCCTAGAAATCGAGATATATCGGGGAGAGTGGCGGTGGGAGCGGGGCTGGGAGAAGAGAGGGGCGCCAGGAGATTGATAATGAGAGGAAAAATTGGGTGATATAATATGTATATCCATTTGTGGATCTCGCGACCTGACCTCCACGTTGACCTCTTTCCTGTCCCTCCTTCGACTGGATTGGGTCCAGTCGCAGTGCGTCTCGGCAGTGCAGAGTGTAGTGTCTCGATTTTCATCCTTCAGCCCAAGCCTCCGGCTGTCTTGGTCCCGTTGGTCAGCAGGTTAGAGAACGTCCGGTCTTCCTCTGGAACCCACCGTACCAGAAAAGAAAGGAAAACAAAGATACTAATTGGTGCTCCACGGAATAACGAAAAGTTTTAATCTCTGCTTCAATTAAGATGGACTGCCCTCAATATTCATCTGTCATTTGTAACAAACAAAAAACAGCTGACTTCTTGCTCGAGGAGTGGAGAAAGTCGAGAGGAATAAGAAGAAAGCTCAGATGAACTTACCTGTCTTGGCGAAGGGGTCTCTAGGGCGGTTGGTCTTGATAGCGTTCACCCTGTGTGCTAACTGTCCCCCTGCTGGAAAGCCTCCGAAGGGAGGTCCTGCTGGACCAGCTCCTCTGCCTCCGGCGGGTGGGCCACCTGTCAGTAAATGATAAATTTCTTGTTTACCTTCGAGGAAGCGGGGAGCCGCTTTATCATGTTTTAACAGAGGCCTATCAATTTCAAAGGATCTCCCCGAGTTCAATAGACATTTCAAGGAGATATGTAAAATAGTGGGGAGAAAGGGAATAATTTTGTCCAGTTAACTAGAAGAGGGTAAATAATATTTAAAGAAGAAGTTGTTGAGAATACCTGTCGGTGCGCCCGGCGCTCGCACCCTCGGCTGCTCGATCGGCAGTACTTTACGTCTCTTCTTGGGCAGTTTGGCGCGCGCTTGCGTGTGGCTATAGTACATGGCGAAGTTGCTGACGATGACGGGGACCGGGAGTGCAATGGTGAGTACACCGGCGAGGGCGCAGAGGGCACCGACGAACATGCCAGCGTAGGTCTTGGGCACCATGTCTCCGTAGCCGACGGTGGTCATCGTGACCAGGGCCCACCAGAGACCGAGTGGTATGCTCTTGAAGTCATTCTTCGGATTGTACTGGGTACGCTCGGCATAGTAGACAAGACTGGCGAAGATGACGATGCCCAGTACAAGGAAGAAGACGAGGAGGGTGAGCTCCTTGGCGGATGCGCGGAAGGTCTGCATTAAGATCTTGAGACCGGACGAGTGGCGTGTCAGCTTGAACAGCCTCATGATACGAATGATGCTCAAGAACTCGAGGAAGTCGGCGTTCTCGAGGTAGGAGGCGAACCGCTGGAGCGCTAAGTCCAGGTAGAAGCTCAGATTGGCCACCATGTCGATCAGGTTGACCGAACTCTTGATGAAGAGGCAGCGGTTCGGACTCGCGGTGATTCGGATTAGGAACTCCAGCGTGAACCAGGCGTTGCAGATGCACTCGATGTAGAAGAACACGTCGTGAACGTTCGTGCGCGTCTTGTCCACTGCCCAGGCGGACTCGTTGCCCGTGTTCAACGAACGATTCACGATCACCGGCACTCGCATATCCGGATGAGTTTTTAAGCAGAACGACATGATCGACACGCAGATAAAGAAGACCGACACTATGCTGATTATCTGCAACGAGCAAGCGGTTCCTTTTGTACATCCTTACACCCTCCAATTTTTATCTCCTATTTCTTTTTAAACCCCCTCCCTTCAATTCAGATACTCCAACTCCGCAGTGCAGATTGGGGCGCTTGGGCAAGCCAGTCGCCCGCCACTTTGGCTAAAGTAAAGCTGGGCTCAGCTTTACTTTAGGCAGGGGAGTAATAAAGGGAAAAAAACGAAAAGGAAAACGAAAAGGAAATTAGAGTGGCAGATGTGCGAACCTTAGCTGCAACGGAGGAATAGGGCTCGTCGAAAAGCGACCAGATTTGGGGCTTGAGCTTCTGCCACCAGGAGAGATTGCCTTCGCGATACGCCTCCTCGAAGCCGAACTTCCTCGCGAGTTCCTCGTCGGTTGGCTTCTCGGTGTCCAGGTCCAACCTGTCGAGGACCGTCAGCGTTTCCTGCGTGTTCCGATGCTACAGGATGCGCGGTTCGTGGGCGAAGATAGAGGGATGCAACAACGATCAGTTATTCGTAACCTGCGAAACTCTTGCATCCTCTCTCGCACTCTCGCACTTCCCGACCCTGCCCTTCCCTGCCCTTCCCTTCCCCCTCCTCCCACCACCGCCGAAATCTCATTCATTCGAGATCCCTCTCGCTCTTACACTCGCTCGCATTCATTCGGGCTCCGGCCAACTTGGATGGATTCGTGCAGTCCATAGAGGATGTATGAAGCGCATGCAAAAGCTTTCGTTCTTTCTCTCTCGCTTTCTCTCTCAGTGTCGGGCCAGTGGGGAATGTCATTCACACAATGCACTGCACTGACACTGTCGAACAGCGTGCGAGTGATGCGAGGCAACGGCAGCTTGGGCTCTTGATTATCGAGCAGGCATACGGCCGAGAGGTGTTTCAAAGCCGGAATCGAATTTGTGTCGTACTGTCCAACGGAGTAGCGATGTTTATGGAAATAAGGCGTGTCGATCCTAGTGGAGAGGGCCCGCACTTCCACTCTACCACTTCCAATCGACTGTTTACATTTTCAATAGCCAGTAGAACAATTGTTAGCACACTTGATTCTTTTGTTATTTCAAAAGAATCGTCCATACATTAGCACGCCCAAGTTATTTCTCTCGGATTTCCCCAGCCAAATAAATGATTGCCAGACCATTCAGTACAATGAAATTAAACAGCCATTAACTCTCTAGAATAAAAGCCAATTCCTGTAAACAGTGTATCGTGATTTCTGCCAAAGTAGTGTGTACTGCTTTCTTGTGCTAAAGGATCGGCCAATATTTGATCTGGTTGAAAATGTGAGAGAACTTGATTGCTGATTAATCATTGAACGGCGAATACATATTGGAATTTGCGAGACACACGAAGCGAGGAAAGTACAGCACATGAACGGGACATGCATTGAATTGTTGTACGAGAGGTGTGTCAGCGTGGACGGACGGAAATAATTCGACAGTATATTTAACCCGGAGGTGGAATGAGGGGGTTCTGTGGGAGCGAGATCGGGGCGGGGAGGCGGGGTTGGAACTGGGAGCTGGAGCTCGCATAACACTCTAATGGGATATTGATCGGTCTCGCGTACACGATAACGAGAGAGCCCTAATTAATTCCCGGCTTCGCGTGTGTAGTGTGTGACATGGTTATTGCGTACATGCGTGTACGTGGAGCACAATAATAATAAGCCGCGGGACAATATATTATGTGAGCGGGGCAGAAAAGTGCTGTGGGACGGTGGAATTGCATGAATCTATGTCATGGGATATCCAGAATTTTTTGCGCTCGCCCTGATCATTTCTTGGAGGAAAGAACGCGTCGGAAAATTCGACGATGGGACGGTAATGTTTAGTGTGCTAATTTACACGGAATAATTCAGAAAAGGTGAATCCGTTTCGTGAAGAATTAGGTGGCAGTGGAGGGGGAGATAGACCGGCTGCAATTAACAAAGTCTATATTTCTCGCGAGCGGAATCCACCGATTGTAGTTGCAATTAACGAACCGGGTCACTTTCATCGACCTCGATTCGGATATTCTGTAATTTAACTACCTGCTGGACCACTGAAATATTGATTGATATACAACCATTGTTGAGCGTGGACGGCCGATCAATGGAGCCAATTGAAATTCCATGCCGCAGTGCTTGGGGGCAAAATGAGGGAGACATATTTTCCGAAATGGAGAGTCTGTGAAGGTAGAGGGACGAGGAAGCAAAGCAAACGAAAGGTTTAGAGGGGATAGTTTGCCAGACTTCTCAATGCTTCGATATGGAAGCACGAAAAGCACACTTGAAAAGTGTGCTTGGCCGCAAATAACAGATGACCCTGAGCCCGGAGCAATCCGGCTGGGCTACACGCGAAAATCAACGCAAGACCGATTCACCGGAGATCGATCATACCGCAACCGATCGGACCTGTCCATGGAAAATTGGCTGGGCAAATATTTGCGGCGGCTATGCAATCGAAGTCTGCTCGTCTGCGTATCTGTACTTTGTTACGATAACTGAGCCCGTTGGGGATGCTGCGCTTTTCCCAGTCAGCAACATTTCAATTATCCTCGTCCTACCGTCGCGTATCGATCTCTATCGATTTAGAATTTCCCTCTATACCAGCCCTATCTAACAAATATACGTCTGGGCGAGTCTTGGCTGGCCTTGAATTAAAAGGTAATAAGGCTGGCAAAAAGCCCACGGCTGTACATCGACCGCCTTTAAGGCTCATTAAAATTGGAAAGCTTCCTTTAAGTCGCTCTCTGCCTCAAAAAGAAAGCAGCTCTCCTTCACTTTTCGAAGGGATCGGAACCCTCTGCTTCTTGAGTTTATCTTGGAGCCTCGGGAGCAGCAGCGCACCAGCCGGAGTTGGGCAAAAGTTGAAAAGGTCAAAAATAAGAGGGTGGCCCCGTGAAATCAGGACTGCTCGATCCTAGAATGGCGAGGAGTTCGAACAAGAGGAAGTAAACAGTGATATGAAGGAACTTTAGTAACTCGTAAATAAAGCTGGCTAACTTTTCTCTCCACCTTCCGGTTTCCGTGCTTTTTACCCCAGTCTTGCCCGTCCTCCCTCTGCTTCCCGGCAGAAATAAACTTGTGAAATCCAGCTAATATACTCGGCTTGAACGTGTATTCCGCCCAACTTATACACTGTACATACCTTCGGCCAGAAACTTTGTTGGCAAAATAACGAATACGGAAACTTATTAGCTCTGCCCTGACACAATACGCTGTCAGTATCGACCAGCAAAATACAGGAGAAGAATGTGAACGCGGTTGGATAATGGTCAATCAAATCCGATATAGTTGGAGCAAGTCAGTTGAAAATCAAATGCAAATTGCAGGCAAGATGGGATAGCGTGGGGTATTGGAATATTACGGGGAGTGAGCGGCTGCTCATTACCGGACTCCGGTGAATCCGATGTGCGCGCCAGGTACCGGAAACTGGAAAGGAGGGGGGCATCTCCCTATGATCGGATGGCGATACGACAGAGCCGATTATAGAGTCAATCGCTTGGAAGGCTACCGAGGAACGATCAGAAACAATGCTGCTCTAATCGCCGCGATCTCTCTACTATTGGCCCGGCCAGACATTTTCCAATATGCCTCGCATGTCAATCAGGCTAATTGGCAAACGTCACAAGTTCATGCCAAGGGATTCCGGCGTCGATGAGTTTCACCGTTCTATGATTGATCTCTCTTATCGGCAGGATATAGTTGCACAGGGTAACTCGGCATGTTTATCCTTCCTCGCACATCAAACACGAGAATGACGCGAACAAAGAACGATCTTGCATAATTTTTGTCCATTTAATGCTATTTCGATATTATCCCTACGGCTACGGGGAAAACTGTTGCGAAGGCATCTTCTTAAGGCGTCGGTGCCGGGACTAAGAAGATTAGACCTTTAAATATTTACAACTGGCGATAGAGCAGGTATGCCTGAGGCCTCCTCCGTCCTTTCTGCCCTTCAGGGCCGCTCTCCTCTGACTTGTTCAAGGTACTCCCTTCGGTCTACTCGAAGGCGAGCTTCTATTTCGTAATTGCTGTTTGTAGCCGTGTCCCCGCGCGCGATCGATAGTGACGAGAGAACCTTTTGCCCGATTAAAGTGGAATTTCATTCCGAGAACATGAGAACCACCCTTCCAATCTCTTTCTCTCTTTTTTAGCTCCAACTAACGCACTCCTGCCCCTCTTACGTCCACGGAAGTAGAGTTGGTCGCGCGCCTCTCAGAACCAAGCGGTTGCCCAAGGCGAATCAAGATTTTCCGCAATTCTTCCCTTCACTGCAAGTAATGGTAAGTTCGAAATGTTCCTGTGCAAATACTCGCCGAGCGACAAGATAACATGATAACATAAGCTTGTAACGGTGGTGGGCTTCCTGTTAGGGAGCGGGGGAGGCGAGGGTTTCGGTGTTATTTAGGGTGGCTATAGTTTCGGGTTAAGGGTGGCAGGGTGTTGGCGTGCGCTGTATAATTCATCGGGTATTACTACGGAATGTAGACAGCGCTTTCGAAAATGTTTGAGTCTTCTTTGGTAGATCATCAAATATCCTGTCATTCATTTTATTATTAATGATCAAAAAAATCTGATCATCCTATTAATAGGCATGACTTCATTCTTGTAAATTCGAATATCTCAGTGGAGAAACGTGAAAAACAAATCACAGCGGATTGAGTGTTCGATAAAAAAAATAAGACAGCAACTCTTGGCGAAAACATGCTTGGCGATTCAAGAGACAATTTTCTGCCACATTAATATCATCAAGAATGCAACTGGGGTAGAAATAACGACTTGTCTGTGGAAAAGAAAGGGAGAGAACATCCTCCAATATCCATCTAATATACCCGAGTGACCGTAATATGCCAAAAACAATCAGCCAAGTCTAATGATATTGATCTATTTATAATGTTCTATCGAAGTGCGATGATCGAGCTTCATCAACAGCATCAATTTTTCCTGCCGCGATGAACACGAAAGAGGCATATATATATATGTCTGCGGGGGAATAAATGGAGGAATGAATCGTGGTAGACGCGAGGAGAGGGAGGGTGGAGAACCCTTGTCGAGGAATCAGCGCTATTTAATCAAGGGCCAAGGGGGAGATTCGGGACAGAAGTATCCCCGATCCGTGTAAGCCATAGCCTTATCATAAATTTGCCATTTATCGCCGCTGTCGAAAAGCAATCGCTGCAAATAATGGTCGACTTCTTATGAAAAACGCTTGGAGGCCGACATTACGGGGCATGCACGTTTCAAGAAGCGATCGATCGCGGATGCTTGTTAATTATAGCTGAAAGTTCAGAATAACTTCACTGTCAGCTGAGTGTTCATGTTTGTCTGAGGCAATCAATTGCTAAGTCTAATGGAAGGACCTTGTTCGTTCAAACAGCGCACTTTGCAACTTCGATACTCCATGGTACATTTTAATCAAGCTTCATATTAATTCATACCTTCCTCCTACCTTTACAACAACAACAAATATTTTTCTATTAGAAAAAGAGGTTGATCTGTTGAATTTTTGGTGTAGCACGGTGACGAGTATAACTGGGTAATAGCGAACAAGGCGGATAAATTTCTGATGAGGCTCGGCTTACATTGGCCGTTCCATTGGCAGAGAGTGAGAGAGCGGGTGAGGGACGAGTAGAGGGCAAGACTGTAGCAAAGTAGATTCGCATGTCCGCTTCGCAGCGTGCCACTTTCTCTAAATCAATAGTCCTGCGTGCATTGTAGAGGGCTAAGTGCACCTTTGCAAAGAATCCGCTTATAAATGCTCCGATGAGCCAATTCGTTTCACTCATTAATTTTAAAGCGTTAAACCAGCATGTCGAGGATGTTTGAAAAGCAAATGATAAACCGGGGCCCATTTTTAATGCGATTCTTTAATACCGAGAAATGTAGAATGATTATTTTAGTGCTCAAACAGGTAGATAGAATGATGTGAGAAATCGTCCAGTTATCATAAGCGAAAACTGGCAGTATCCAGTCTAGGAGGCAAAATAGCAGCACCGCAAGCAAACCATTTCGGATTCGTAACGGCGAGGCGATGTTAATGCCGCCATAAATGAGCGGGAGCAAACACATTTAGATTAAATCTGGCACTCGTAATTGCGCACTGTTCATCCTTCGTGAATGGGGATTAAGCGCCGGTGAATAATTTAACGAGATGGGGCCATCCATCCCCCAAAATGACTGGCATTCCTTTTTTCCCACCAAATCGCCACAATATTACGAAATAATATTCGCGTTCTCGAAACAAACAACATTTTTACACGATTGTTCCACCAATAAATCTGCCTGAATACAGCTTTCATTCCATTTTGAGAGCGCTGTTCGACAGTATTTCAGTGAGCGCTCGCGAGCTTCTGTTGCTCCTTACTTAAGCACTTTTTTCCATTAAATTGCAAGCAAACAGAACGGGCACACGGGCAACAAATAACCAAATGTTTCGAGCGCACACATACGCCAGCATGCAAGCAATCTTTCAGAATGGGTGTAGATGCAAATTGTACTGGAGTGAAATATATTTTTTTGAGTGGCTGAAGCAATGGTGCAGGAATTCAGTGTGCGAATTCGCTGGATCGATCCAGAGGCGCTTAACAGCCGTGAGAGTGAGCGATTGCGGAATAAAATCAAGAAGAAAGATATATGTGTAGTTAAGTACCTGGGTATAAGTCATCCAGCAGCATGGCTCGACCTGGTTGGAGTCGAGTCCCCAGAAGTCGAGCTCCTCCTCGAAGAGAGGGCCGCAAACGTCGGTGGGGTAGTGGAGCTTGCCGGTCCGGTAGTAATTGAGCACCTGTGCAAAGACCCCCGGGTGCCGGTCGAAGAAGAACTCATTGAGGAGGGGATCGTAATTCGAGAGTGCATCCGTAAGTCGCGATAGCCTTGTCGCCGGTATCTTTTTCAGGGTCGCTCGATAAGTTTCGTGCCGGACACCACCCACGTTCAGTATAACACGCTTCTCCATTTCCGGATTCATGACGCTCATTTTGCACCACGGCTCTGCTACCGCCGGTGCCGACTCACTGAAACCCACGCGGCCTGAAACACAACACACAACCATCGTCACTTCTCTCTATACATATATATCTCTAGATTTACTCCAATATTTTTCTCTAGATATATATATATATATATATATGCGACACTGTTACTTCCAAACGTACGCAACAGAAACACCAGTTCCTGGACTGGCTTTCCTATGGCATACCATTTGCATGGTGCGCGCACGTCACACGTCCACTACGAAAGTGACACAAGTCAGAATTTTTCCTGTTCGTATCATGTTAGCAAAATGAATGGTTGAAATGTCCTATTCGGTGAAAGTTAACTTGCCTTCCAAATTGCCGCGGACAATTTATTTTCCAGCAATATTTTCTCCTGTTCTTTGAGCAACTCTGTCGTTTTAAATAGTGCCGCGTTGGACAACTGATTCTGATGACAAACTGATTGAAAATCTTCAACCAGCCAGTTACCTCTTTGCTCATTGAAGGTCTGATTAAATTCTGGGAAGGAAATTCAAGAGTGACCTATTTCTACAGCAACAAGCCGTGCACACGAACAACTGCCTAATAAAAAAACCGTGCATAAATCGATTGTTGGAGTATCAAAACGGATAGAAAACATGAAACCTGTAGCAGAAATGCCGGAATTGTGTCAAAAACAGCTGGAAAGGCCATCCTGAATAATTAATTTCGTCTAATTCTGATGGTTTTCCCCGTGTTTTTCATACTTTCCGACCTTTTCCGGAGCTGAAATTTGGTGGGGAGTGTTTTTTTGCATCGAGGAAGAAGTAGTAAAAATTCCAGAGCCCTAGCTCAAAATTCATTTTTTCGCAAATTTTTTAAGGCATACCCCTTCAAAAATTTTCGATTTTTCGAAGGTTCTGGGACCGGGACGAACGCTTGATTTTTCGATTCCTCATGTCTCAAAACGGATAAAAAACATAAATGTTGTGGGGGAAATGCCGGAATTCGACCTAAAACAGGTGGAAAACCGATCTGGAATATTTGATTTCAACGGTTTTTCATATGTTTTCATCACTTCCCGACCTTTTCCGGGGCTGAAACTTGGTGGGAAGTGTTTTTTTGCATCGAGGAAGAAGTAGAAAAAATTCCAGAGCCCTAGCTCAAAATTCATTTTTTCGCAAATTTTTTAAGGCATACCCCTTCAAAAATTTTCGATTTTTCGAAGGTTCTGGGACCGGGACGAACGCTTGATTTTTCGATTGCTCGTGTCTCAAAACGGATAAAAAACATAAATGTTGTGGGGGAAATGCCGGATTTCGACCGAAAACACATGGAAAACCGATCTTGAATAATGAATTTCTTCTAATTCTAACGATTTTTCCGATGTTTTCCATACTTGCCGACTATTTCTGGGTCTGAAATTTGGCGGAGAATGTTTTCTGGCATGAAGAAAGAAGTGATAAAAATTCCAGAGCCATAGCTCACAATATAGTTGAGATACAACTACCATGAGAGGGTTTTTCAACTGGCTAAAATGGAACAAAGGAAGCGTTGACAATAATATTGTGGTGATCGCGAGGTGAGAGGAGGCGATGCGAAAAGGTAGGGTAGTGGCGAGAGGTTTAATGGATAGGATGGCCGGGAGGGAGGCCTTTGTGACCTAACTGGGTTAATTTCTGCGAAGTGATTTGTGAAACATGAGGTCGGGGCTGCCAGGCTGTGGTACGATTCAACTTTTCTCGGCCATTTTCACAAGCGGTTACAAGAATCGATACCGCCTGCTCTGCCATTTGTTCCCCCATTGTCACCAGTAATACTACGATCGCCGTGTTCGAATCTATTTCCTGCCAGTACCGGAGAGATTAATAGGAAGATTCGCCAGTACACATTCATTGAAAAGGCAAACTTGTGGGAACTAGAAGATTATGTATGAAGATCGAGATAGACACATGTTGGGAGGCATATGGGGATCCGACGGTCCCAATATTTAAACTCTCTGGCGGAAACGTAGAGGAGGAGGCAGGGTTGGTTTCGATTCCCGCAGGGATTCGTGGAAAAGGAGCGGCGTTCTTTTTGTTTGACTATCGCGAATCGCTGAATTCAGAGTGGAGTAGCTTGGGCTCGCTGGCTCTGGTATGGCCGTGCGCCAAGTCTGCCGTACTTCCGACCGAAATTAGCCTACTGCCCGATGCGACCGACCACCACCACTACCACCTTCCCGTACCTCTGCTCCTCCTGCTTCTACCATTTTCCAATGGAAAGTGCAACAAAAGAGACAACGCCAACTGCGAGCTTCGTTCCTTCATTTTACTAATTAGACAATGAGCACAAGCTGTGTTTAGACGCCAGCTAAAAGCATTGCTCGACTAGCACAACTGGTACACTGCTCACAAGAGGATCCTTGCGAGCTAAAATTTATTTTTATAAATCTCTGTTTCTATCATTTATATAGAGTAGGCTCGAATAATGGCATTGTATAATATTCTACCGAAATGACGTATCTACAGTGGGGTACTGTATGATCCCATTTGATCCCGATGACACTTCCATTACCTGGTAATTGCAGTGCACTATAATCATAGCTATAAATCACGAGTAGCAATCAGACTGGTCCCAAATCCAGCACGCTCCAGTTACCGATCTAGTGACGAATTACCGTCGAACGAAACAACAATTGCGTATCTTCGCATCGATAATTAATTAAGTGATGCCTGCTCGGATTAATGTCAATTATTCAAAAAGAGAGGGGGTGTCCTGGTAATTATAGGGATGACCCCGGACAAATTCAAGCCGGTGCCATTGATGAATGCAATACGCTCTAAATCAAACAAATCAATGCCGAGGAGGTTTCCGCTGTGCCATTTTTGGATGCACATCCACCTCTGCGGGTTTAGTTCTTTTTGGCCGGTGCTTTTGTCTCGGGAGACTTTTTTCCTTCTTATTCTGGCGCTCTCTTTTTCTGCTTTTCTTTCGGCCTGGCAAAGCGCTCGCGTGTGAATCCGTGAATAGTGGGCCGCGCCATTACTTACTCCCCGCGGTACCCTTCTCCTAAAACTGTCCAGGGACTTGGAAAACGTCCGCGAGCACCTTTCATACTCACTCAGGTGGAATCTTTATCCAGCCCACCGTGATACCACCACTCCTCCAATCCTCCAACCAATACAAACCACTGAATTTATCGTTTCTTGTCATATCGATTGAAATCCCTCGCCAATCCTACAGAGTTTTATTAATTCTGAGATATGGATGCAATTTTTTGTAGAAAGTGATTTTTCAAGATGTGGTTTTATGTCAGAAGTGTTTATCCAAGCATGTGCGAAAAAAGAATTGAAGGGGAAATGTGGGAAAGGGATGGGAGACAAGTGTTGGCGAAACGTCACTCTCATCTCAAAGCTGCTTTCAGTTCTTAATACCAAAAGACGACTGAACGTCATTGTTCCCAGGGAAGATGGAACTTTACCCGCAACAATTGCAAAAGATTCCTAGTTCCTGTTTTAAACTTCCTTGGCGAAGCTCCGAGTGAAAGGGGTGGAGTTTCTGAATAGAGACGAAATAATAAGTTAAGTAGTTAGTCGCGAACGAAAAGCCCCACCGGCGATATTCCATAATGCTATTATTCATCAAAACGGTTTATTCGCCATCTCTTATTCGGTTTCTAGATTCTTTCTTCTCCAGCGGCGTTTTATGTTCTACCGTCGGATGATTATTATTCCGATGTGTTAGCATCGCTCCTCCTACTTTCACAGTTCTTATTTGCTCGTTTCTTCGACGCGAGTAGAACTTGGAATGCCATGAAACTCTTATTCTCACCACATAGCTATACGTTTGCTCACCAACATTTTCTTTGGCATTGGTTTGCCCTTCGAAACTTTCTCTCCGACCCAACCGTCTGGCATGGTCCGACCGTATTTCAACCCCACTTATTCACCCTTCGCGCCGCATCCCTTATCTATCGTGAAAGCCCACCCTTTTCACTCGGCATACTTTACATGTCATCAGTGACATCCAGGATGGCAATTCTCACGTAGAAATCTCCTTGAGGTTTTTAACACTTTTTGTTCTTGAAGGATTGTACCCTTCATGAGACTTTATTCCCAACATTCTCCCTGATTATATTGTTGGTTGAGGGCCGTCCAGGAATGTTAATAACCAGGGATAATCCTGGTTGGCAGGCAGAGGGGCTGTCACTGCAGGAGATAAGTTTTCGAGCGAGCGGCACGGATGAAGAAGACTAGGTGGTTGTTTATTCTGTGGATACACAACTGTTGGCCCCGACAAGTGCTGGCAAATTAAGGGTAAACAAACTGTTGAATCTATCCGAAAGGATGTGTCCGCTGGGAGGGGACGAGGGCCCTTGAACGTCGAGACGTACGTGACTCGAAATAACACGCGAGTTAAGATCTCGCCACTTCCGCAACTTCCTCAGATTCCACATTCCATCCTACGTATTCTCCTCAGAATCACTGGCATTCCCCCTCTCACTTTATCGTTTATCTATTCTCCGGAGCGTACCATGATTTATCACATTATTCCGTAGGTGAACGGTAGGAAATGATGATTTCGTGCATAAGCAATGAATTAAAAGAATGGAAGTAAGTCCTGTTAAAATAAAAATCGGATAAAACAAAAAGCCTGGGATAAGAAAGAAAAGGTATGAGTAGGCGGACTATTAGAAGACCACCAGTGGAAGTTCCCGTGCTAGATCCCTATCAGAACTGTTCCGCCCGAGTAATTATCCTTAACGATAGAGATATTAGAGCGGAGCAGTGTAATCAAGAAAGAAGATAATTCTGATCTGAGCCAGTGGTGGCCATTTTTGTTGGCACGCCATACAAATTAGTGGCTGAGATTACAGACGTTTGTCTATGCAATTAATCTGTTTGTGTCCCCCCGATAATCCTGTTTGATATCGTAGCCGATCGTGTCAGCTAGCTTGCTACCGCGTGTTAAGGCTTTATCAGCTTGTACTAGGATTTGCAGTCTCCTCCCCCTCGTCCAACATCTAATAGTCATTGATTAACTAGAATCTTTGCTGGTTATGATGAAAATTCAACATTTATTTGAGGTCGAACGCTCGGGAAAGTGGGAGCGATCGAGCTGTCGTAGTAGATTTGGGATTTCGAGTGGGATGAGAGATGGAGAGTTATTTGATCGTTGGACTATTAGCTCTCGCGCCACGTACACACTCGGTAATGTAGTCCCCGACGTTTAATCTGCACTTAATCCAGGTGTAATCTAGGTCTGGGCGATACCACCGCACGTCTACGTCTCAGTTCCGAGTTAATTCTATGCCTATACATATGTATAGGAGGCGAGGAGGAGTTAGTAGATTGCGCCTGACACACTTGGCGTGAATGTACGAGTCTCACAATAAAAGTAGTCACTCATGCTGAAAGTGGCTGAAAGTGGCTGTAACAGTATTGCTGGGAGAATGTCGAAATATCGAGTAGCGGAGGAGCCAGCGATCCCATTCCTCTCTATGGAGAGGGACTAAACGGAATCGGAAGTGAGAAACAGTGGCACGATGGGAGAACACGGAGACCAATTGGATTGGACATTTCGGATAGGACCCGCATGGGACTAATCACTATCCAACGGTGATTCTTTGCCGGATGCGCCGAGCAATCACTACCTCAGATCCGTTTAACCGCTTTCGAAATAGTTCGGCCACTAGTCCTCCTCTCTGCCCTCAATATCGATCCCTCTCAATCCCCATTAAAACTATACTCCCATTTCCCCACTCTCCCACCAACATTCATAAACATTCATTTACTTGTATCATATTAATTATAATTAATTCGGCTGGTATTCATTATGCTTGGTGTTGATTCATTTATTACGAATTCAACGAATTGGAATGCAAATCGAAATAAAAGTGCGATAGTGAATTAATAGGACAAATTGGTTGGCCGCATTATTCTAATAAGAGAGCCGCTTATCCGAATTGAGAGGGCTTATACAAATAAGCCCACTCAGCGAACAATGCCCATTGAAATCAGCTTTATTATTATTTCAAGCAAAGGCCGCATTATATCTCGCAGCCGTGGAAACCTCGCAAGCTGATTAATCGTTTAAATAGGCCCCTCGTGATAGTAGAGATTATGCGAGATTCAATTTCTCTCGCTCTCTCCTAAATGCTCTGCTCTTGGCCGGCGCACCAGGAGAGGGAAAGCATTTAAACGGATCCTAGAAAAGAGTAATCCCGGCATTAATGAATTAACCCGGGCCGAGAATTCAAATTGGAGCGCTATTTCGGGAACGAATCAACTTCCAGCGAAGACTGTAGACAATTTGAAATTGGCCAACCGATATTCCAAGAGGTGGAATGATTTGGGCAAGCATTTAGAGTTGTGAAACAACTGTGCACTGGTTAAAAGTACCTGGAGGCAATGGGGGCTAAGAAAACTAGCAGCGGCGCGTGAGTCGAGAGCAATTCAAACTTCAAACAAGGTGAATATAGATCCTTGGAAGTTAAAGTTAGCGTACAAATGTAATATTTCTCGGCGCAACGGGAGAGGAAAATGGGATTTTCCAAGTTGCCGGCATCCGAAACGCAAGCCCATCACCAAGCCACGCCAGTTTCACTAGCCGTAAACTTTCGTGCCTTGCATCACAGACCATCCCGCATCCACCTTTATATACATACACACACAGCCGCACCTAATAAGGAGGAGGATTCATTGAAAACTTTTGGGAATTGCTGTGATTAGTAGTGGTCCTGGCATGCCCAAGTAACTAGTTCTGATATGAAAATCATAAAAGAGAAGACACGGGAGCTTTGGAATCATTTCTCTGTGGACAATAATTATCACAGAGAGGTTGCCACGCCCTTCTCTTTTGCCGCCTCGCATTATCATACGCCTTTGACTGCGTAGCACTGCCACTGTTTTCCCACGAAAATTATGCCGTGCCAAGTTTCAACTGCCTTTAAACCCGCGATTTACTGTGTTACGAGCCTTTCTTCCGGATTCTACTCTAGTAATTATTTATCTTAATTCTCCCTACTTCCAGTCTCCTCCATTATTAATTAAAGTTACAATTAATATGCACGGCTATCGCTAATATTCCCAGTTAGCCACTTTCTAAAAGTTCTGTTTGAAGACTGAAACGATAAGTGTCAATCCTTTTCGAAATCTCATTGAAAAAAGTGGGCGGCAGTTGGTAACATATGTATGTAGCTCTCCATAGAGCTTTCTCGGCTGGAGGCATCCTCTTTTTCTCATCCGTTCCTCGATGAAGTGAGCTTTCAGCCGCGATTCCATTACGCCAAGAATTAGAGGGCGAGACTTTTACTTTAGTTGAGCAAGAGCGGAATTATTCTCTGACGTGGATGCAACGCTTTTGATCGTACGCTCATACGACATAGCCAGGAGCACATATTACATGCTATCAAGGCTGCTGCTGCTGCTGCTGCTGCTGCTGGTAGTACATATGCACTATGTACCAAGAGGCCCTTTTCAGCTCTAATTCACCGGGGTTGATTTTTATTTCGCGCGTACGTCAGCTTTAAACTTTTAATTACGCCACCCTCATTTCCATTGGCCACTACATCGGCATCTGTTTGGACTCCTAATTTGACTCGGCAGATCCGAAAAGAGTATATTTGCGTAGGTGGGAAATGCGGGCTTCGAGTTACTTTTCGGAGAAATTAAGGTAACTCCACCTGGTACTCTCGTTCCAAGACAGCCGTTTACTTTGCTCCCATCTTTCCCGCTGCTCTGTTAATTAACGCATGGTCATCCTTTATTCAATTTTCTACTTTAAAATCTGTCTACTAAAGGGCAAAGAGCATTCCCTGTATCTAATTATAATTCACTTATTTTATTTCAAGTGTGAGGGCAATTGAAAAAATTCTGCCAGGAAAGGATTCGCCCAAGATTCAAGCGTTTACCAGTCCCGACACTATGTTCACTAGGGCGAGCTCCTCAAGTACTAATGACCTCTAAATTTTGCAGAAACGGGCGAAGGGATTGGTTGGCCCACGTGTCGACGGCAAAAGTTATCCCCTCGCGTCGTTAAGTACCGGCTCGTCTCTACTCGAGTCGAGGCATCCGTCGAGATACTTTTGTTGGCAAAAACGCGTGGTGAGTGGTAGTAGTCGCGTTAACCGAGCACTAATTAAAAAGGGGCGCGAGGTGACTGCAAAATTTGTCGAGTTACTGCGACTCCCAGCTCTGTCCTCCCTCTAATGAGCCGCTGCTCAAAGTTTGCATTAAATTATCTCTGCGGTTTTTGCTTGTTGCGCCACCCACGAAACTTTCCTCTCCGCCCACTTTCCACTCATCTATTTTTCAACCAGCTCTTCCGTTCTACCTTCTCGTTAAGTGATAAGGAATTATTAAGAGCGACCTATTGCCCCTCCCACTCCTCCTTCCTATCCTTTTCTACAATTACCGCATGGCTAGTTTAACTCTACCGAAACTCCAGATGCCACGGGAATAAAGGCGCAATGCCAACGGGTTTCGAGCGTTCAAAGAAATTAAAAGAATTGCCATAAATGCTTGGCAACAAGAGAACCAAACTACCAATGAAGACCCAGTTGAACTGAACTGCGGCTTTAAAAGCCGAATTGCGCCAGAAATGGCAGCAGTGCTGCTCGCAGCCTGCATTACCAATAGTTCGTGGTTGAATGTGGATGGAGAGCACGTCCTTCCCGCGCCCTCCATTACTGAGATCTACAATTATCACTGGCAGTGGGTTAGCGATCTCGAATGTCCGCCGTTTCGAATTTGGCAAGCAGCAATTACCGCGCGGCACACTCCAGATCTATCGTCGAATTATTTCTGCCTCATTAGTCTATGGCTATCCTCATCTCGAGTGCGCAGGACCACCGCCGCGCCGTACCGTGCCGCTCTCCCATTCTCTATCCAGGACATTCATGCTTCCTAAACTGCCTTTGAATCATCTAACACGCAGACAGCTCTCGGCTAATGATCTGAAAGTACCTCGCACCATTGAACGGCACGTTCTATGTCATTTCAGTACAAATCCGTTAAGAGCGATTAACAAATTTTCCACTATATTATTTATATTCTTCGTGTTTTTCCGAGAACCTGTTATTTCTCCTGCCCCTGACATGACAACGCTTTATTTTTGAACTCGTACCGATATATTTACAGTCGAGATAAAATGGATGAAATAGAATTGACGTTTAAATCACTACTGTTTCGATATCAGCCCTGTAATTCATGAGAGTTCACCTGCGAGAGTACTGAGCGAGTACAACATGCACTTTATAGGAGCTATAAATATAAACGATGAATTTCCATTGTCGGTGGGCTCTCCTGATAACAGGAGTAAATGATGGATAGATAGAAAGAAGTCTCTGGTGAAACAGGCAGGTTTTCAGGATTTCCCAATACACCTCTCCAAGACAGGAGGAGTCTTTACATTTAAATGGAAGACTAGCAGGTCCTCGAGCAATAAGTAAAAAAGGATTTTATCATTCTACAGATATCGGTCGTTGAAAATGGAGCAGCCCAGTAATAAGGGTCCTCAAACCGATATCGGCGAAAATTGATTACGTAAAAGCGTCACTTGCGGCTTCGTTATATCGACTACTATGGAAATCAAGTCTTCTAGGATAATTGCGCAGTTCCAGGATAAGAATGTTGCACGCGTTAAATAAGTTTTGAAAAATCGGAGAGCTAGAGTCTTTCAACTGAGTGAGGGAAAGATCGCTCACTCTTCGAAGAAGTTCATAGGCTACTTCTAAAGTAGTCGAGCACTAACACAAACGCTAAGAAAGTTCTGCCGGCGGAGCTCGTATTAGT
Source organism: Ectemnius continuus (assembly GCA_910591665.1). Taxonomy (NCBI): domain Eukaryota; kingdom Metazoa; phylum Arthropoda; class Insecta; order Hymenoptera; family Crabronidae; genus Ectemnius; species Ectemnius continuus. The sequence goes on from OU342861.1 coordinate 15,400,500, forward strand.
TAGTCGCCGAAAGTGTATCGGAAGTGATCCAATCATGATTGAGTTTCTATCAGGCTGCAATCGAGCGTCCCGACGAGAACTCTCGACTAGAACTTTTCACCGGTTCAACTATCGCGCGTGAACCCCTATCCTTATTTTGACACAAGCTGCCTCCCTCCTTCATGGAAAACCGGGCAAAAAGTCAGCGAAAGCTGAACAATGCTTCTTGTAAGAAAGCCAGTTTCTTAGGAGGTTTCTCGTGAAAGCTCCGAAGTGAAAGGTCGACTGAGGGAAAAATAATCTACAAGTGGTTTCGGATGATAGAAAGCCCGGATGACCGAAGGGTGAACTACTTGCTAACAACGGGACTTCCTGGCTCAACTGCCACTAAATTCGGTGATCGAATTTCATACAAGGTTCAAGTTACTTTACAGCCATCATAGCAGAAGAAATAGTTTTGATTTGGATATGATTCTATTTTTATGTTGCCACTGATCAATTGCTAAATCCTACTTGTAAGCCCTCAAGGATTACTGTTTGATTCTCCCGTAACAACTGGGTTCAATGTGGCTTTTAATGCAAGATCTGTGCCGCGCGATGTGGCGAAGCAACGAGCTGAGTTGGAGTTTTATGATATCGTTGCCATAAAGTCTCCGATCGATTTTAATGCAGCCGATACATTTGTTAGGTCCAATTCCTCAGTACTGCTTGACCAAGTGACAATAGTCTATGTACACGGATAAAAGAACTTTAAATTGAGGACCTTCCCACAACTCTTACTACTCTACCACATACATAGCTTCCAATTTCAACCATTCTCATCTACGTTCTACACGTGACAATTGAAAAATATTCATATAAAACAAGTGGAGCTCTTCTAGGACTAGGGAAGCGGAAATTAGTACGGTCACCCATCTTTCGACTCTACCACATCAACTATTCTATTCATCGACTACTCGGAATCAGAGTTTCGCTCTTAAATAATGAGAATATTGAGAAAAAGGGAAGAAAGAATTGGAACTCGTTAGAATATTATTGGTAAGCCTGTCGATTCTACCACACAGGCTATTCCTGGGCTAGGTTAGCACGTGCGAAAATCAAGATTAAGTTGATTTACTCATGAGAAATGCGAGACCGTTGTATCACAGCGGGATGCAGCGTGGCTCGCCGCTCGCCGCTCGCCGAGTGGAAGGCGCGCGATCGAACCTGGCCTCTCTGTTACCTCGCTTCGCCTCGCTTCGCCTCACTTCGCCTCGCCACGCCTCGCCTCGCCTCGCGCCACTCAGCCTCCTCTACTCCACCTTTTCGGGCCCGTATGTCTCTCCAGTGACGTCACTGGTGGCGAAACTTTTCCCTCCTCTCTGGCTGCATGCGCAAAGTATACAGTAGTTGTGTATCTGGTTGGTTGTTGGGTTGGTTGGTTGGTCTGTGAGTCTGGGTGGGTCAATGCTTGCTACCAGGGCTAGGGTTACTAATCTCACTTGGTTATGGAATTCGGGATCTACCTCCCTTTCTTCCTGTATCTGTCGTAGGATTGCTAGCAACACTGGGTTAAGGATCAAGGGCGTATTGCAGAGCGTGCCTCTCCCACTGAAACACCAATGCATGAGAAAACCGAGGTCGAAGGGTGCGATGTGTATCATGTTGACGCGTGAGTTTTTCACATGGAGTAACGTGGCGCGTCAAAGGGGTGGCCGATCCGTCCTGTGACATTTTCGAGGGCTGCTCGATACATCCGGGTTCGCTTGTAATTATAATATGAACACGTTTGTCTTCCGGATGGCGGGCGCGCGAGAGAGCAACATGGATTTATGTGCGTCCAATAATCCGCCCGGCAGCGTGACATGACATCGGGGCGTGACGATGACGCCCATCGCAGAATATAATAAGTGACTGCTGTGACAGGCTCTTCTGTCAGCTCCCGTCACTTTTTCCCCTGCCAATATTACAGAGTTTCTCGCAACCATGCAAAAATACGAGTTTAAATTGTTTCCCCAAATTCATCCTCGCTTTATCAAAAACTATGAGATTTCTTTTCTCGCGAAAGCTCATCCCCTGGAATGGGGAAAAATTGCAACAGAGCATTGTTGTCCCTTGTCTCTGGAGGCAACAACGTTTAACTGTCAATTAGTGAGGCGTTGTCCCACTAGCAATATTGCCATCATAATGAACACACACCCGACGAAGAGTGTATCCGGCATTTGCTTGGACTATGTTGCCACAATTTGTGGAGTCCAGCGATACAAACAGCCCGACGCACACAACAGAGAGTCTGCCTTTGTGTTTGCAGTGATCACGGCAGTGCTAATAGTGGAGGCCGGTGCCACCGGCATATTAGCAAACAACGCGCGATCTCAATAGATAGGATCGTCAACGATAAAATTTAGCTAGCGCACACTGTCTGCCTACACAGCACTACGTTTGTATCATGCCCTCTCAACCCCTCAACCCCTCAACCCCTCGCTATCCAACCAAGCATTCGCAGGACTTTACGATCCGATAAAAGTCCTGCAAAACTCGTTCCTCGCATTTACCGGACCTACTGCTTCCCTCCGAAGCAACCCACTCTACACTTCTCGATGTCTTTCTTTTTACAACTGATACTTTCATCTGCTCGAATTACAGCTAGCCTTCAAACTCCTGAATGCTTCCACCCCGAGCACAAGTCCCCGTCAACAACTTTTACTTCTTTTTAGTCGTTAGAAAGAACTCGCAATCCAATTAGTGTAGAGGATAGACACGCAACATTTTGAGGTTTGCTTTTATTTTAGAGTCAGTGATTACGTTCGGCAGAATTGTAAAAGAGAGGGAACGCGAGCTCGTAATAAGAGGAGCAGTGAAACGTCACTAGTAGTACTTGGGATGAATGACGGTTAAACAAGTTGACTAACGATTGGTATATAGCGCGTCAGCTCTGAGCAAGTGCCAATAAAGTAGACGCACGTTTAAGGGGGGTCGGACTTATCTGAACGAGGAGAGATCGCACTTATTAACCGGTGAACTTACTTTCACGGATTCGAGACAAGTTTAGATTGGCGAGGATGCACGCTACTACCGATTCAACGGCAGTTAAATCTTTCGTACGATTTCTATACCGAATGAATTGGCCAGCAGTATTCTGGCATGTCTTCTACTGGCAATGAATTGATAATTAGATAGGAGAGTGAGGTAGCGAGTGAAAATTAGAGGGCAATCGCTCGTGGGGGTTGCTGACCAAGCTCGGCATGTAGGCCGTGCGTGTAAGGACAGGCTCTACAAGCAGCAGCGAAGAGGCGCAACCGCGCTGGGAGGGAGGCGGAGAAAGGAAGCGAGAACAAGTACGCTCGTACCTGTAGGCCGTACTAGCCTCCGGTTTACAAGGCTGCGAGCCTTAACGGCGGCGGCAGTGGCGGCCGGCCCTTGTCGCGAAGAATCGATAGTCTGCGTGCACGAGCCACCGATAAGCGAGCGCACCGTACGCCCAGCGACCAGTCCTCGCCTAGATCATCAAGATTCAGGCCATAAAACAATCCAACCAACAATTCCACTCCCTCCCCTCTCACCCATTAAAGAGTAAGCCCCGGCCAATATTCTAAATACGCCTCACTCCATCGGAAGATGATCCGATCCGAAAAACTGCCAATCAGACGAAATGACTGGGGATAAGGAGATTGAGGGAGGAAGGCCAGATTCATCTGACGATCGATGGAATGAGGAATGCGAGCGATTCGCTTGGAAATCGATGCGCGACCACTATGTGTCTGTCGGCTTAGGGAGGCGGGTGATGGTGGTGGTGGTAGTGGTGGTGGTGGTGGTGCGAGTAAGCGCTGCTGGGGGTACGAGTGTACCCGGAAAAGGGTGCCGCGCACTAAAGCGAGGGGATGAAGCGTGACCCGGAAGAGGGCAGGCACCAGATGAGCGAGTGCAGATCCGAAGGGTAGAGAGAGGGTGAGAGGGAGCGAAATTGAGAGAGAGAGAGAGAAAGAGAGATAGTTGGGGAGTGTTGGAGTGTGTCGGAGAAGTAGAGAGACAAAGAGAAAGAGAGAAATAGAAAGAGAGAGAGAGAGGGAGCGCGAGGTCGAGCGAGGAGGACAGAGCTAGCGTCCTTCTTGCCAGTACTCACCCGTGGTCGCCCTCTCTTCATGTCTCGATGATCCTTCGTGGCATCTCAACGAGTCTGCTTGGCTGCATCCGTGTCCTCCATGTCGATGCTCTGCTTCGACGATGGCGCTGGTCGAGAAGCTCTCTCAGGCCGGGACAGCCTGCCCTAGAATGGACACCACTACTGCACGACTGCGTCCGCTCGCCGGCCAGCCCGAATCCTCTGCCACCCCCGAGCCGACCAGCCGACCACCAGCCGACCACCAGCCGACTCGCCACTCTCGCTCGGCTACTCTCTCGCCGAGCGATTAACAGCACTGCGTACCGCACCAGCACGCTTTCGTCTTCCAACTAACTAAGCCTTAGAGCACCGGGTGGGATGGCAAGGAGGGAGGCAGGGAGGGAAGAAGGCTGCGAGGAGGTGGAGGAGGCAGAGGGAGCGGAGCAGAGGTGGGCAGGGGAAGAGGGAGGGATCGGAGGCGGTGGGCCTCCGGGAGTCCTCGGACTCCCGCACTCCTCGTGGACACTGGCTGGCTCAGTTGTACCAGTTGATCATCATCGCGCCAACACCCGATACCAGCAATCCTCGCGGGCTCATTATTTTTCCACCAGAATTACACTCGATCCCTTGTAGGTGAGGCGGGGGGGTGCGTCTACGGGGAAGAGCGTGTGCCTATGTGTATGAGGTGCGTGTGTGCTTCCGTCTGTCACGAGCTGACGGGGAGCTCGAGAGGACGGAGAGGAGACTGGTGCCGGACTCGTGCGCGAACCGAACTGACCCCCAAGACGCTGCTTTCCCCCTAGAAAGACGGAGACTCTCCGCGGAGGCATGGTGGGGTCGCTCTGGGGTGGAAATACGCAAGGTGGGGAGGCTCTCGTCCCTCAGCCACGTAGGCGCGCGCAAGCTCGGCTTTGCGGGTGCGTGGCAGCTCGCTCGCGCCCCCGCGCCAACTTTTCTACACGCGCAGGAAATCTTGAACCAGATCTCTCGACTTCGCCATGAATAAAATCGCGAGCGCGCTACCGAGCGAGCTCGCGCCGCTCGATGATTAATTCAATCATCAATCATTCCGGTGCAACGGGAATTCTTGGCCCATTTGCGCGCCGCTCTCTATAAAGGGCGTCGAATAAATTGCTTTCGTAGCGTCGCCAGTTTTTTTCCTTCTCGATCAAGCCGAGACCAAGCCGCGTTACACTACCACTCGAATAAACACTCCACACTTTTTAACCTCATCAGCCTGGTCCCGTCTAAATGAGGCGGGAACCAGATTTTTTGGGGCAGAATTTATTAAAATGCAATATAGAAAAATGAAATAAAAAGCTGCTCGATGTTCGAAAGCCAACCGCGAAAAAGATTACCCAGTGTTATAACGCGGGACAATTAAACTGATCGGAAATCTATTTGCCGATAATTTCATGAACACCGCCTCACCTCACCACATCCTACACCAACATGGTCATTAATGCGGTGAATTGATTCCCTACAGATAAATATAAGCAAGTAATCCGAATGATTTGTTGGCCAAATTATTCTGTTAACTCGCTATAATTTGTGGTTGGACTTCTCCCCTCTTTATCCCATTCTTCTCATGCCGAGGAGTAAATTATGCCTGAAACTCGCAAGCCCACAGTTACTCGGAGCTTTTTAACCGAGTCATGTCCCGTCGACCTTCCTCCTCTTCCTATTCCGACACATTCCCGCCGAGTCCTCGCATCGTCTACTTTTCATCGCTCGAATTTCTTCGAAAACGCGATCGCGCTTTCGAATGAATCGAGCCGTGCCGAGTGGAAGCTTGAATTTCTAAGTTGACTCCCGCAGGGTAACCTTAATCATCGCGGATTGCTGAATGGTGCTCGTGCTTTCCAGCTGCTCGCACTAAATTGCTACATTAGAGAAATGTATACAGTGTAGGGAATATAGCGTGAGGGAGGGATGCCAAGTGAACGTAGCCTTATACAGTAACGTTCGTCTATCACATTTTATACCCACGAGGCTGGCTAATTCTCAATCCAATTTTACTGAAAAGTACAGCAGATGTAATTAATTGTTTAAGGACCACTTTTAGCATAGACCGCTATGCATCCCAACGAAAATTCGAAGGCATTATCGACCATGTGACTATCTGGCACAATGTAGTACACGCGAACCAACAATTCCATGAAGCAGACTATGAATAGAACTCCGCATCTGATTCCCGCGACACTAGTGAACCCGGTAGTCCACAGGAAATAAGATTTCTGCACGCACGGAAAGTCCTAAGCCGGCTAAACGCACGCCTAATTAAATTCCCTTAGCTCGCTCTTGACCAGACCGTGACTCTCAAAATGAAGATATTCTCCTCCATGCCATCATCCGGGCAAATGGGATCAAAAGGGTGGCAATGTTCGAGGGTTGGAAAAGCTAAAAGCAGCCGAGCTCTCATAAATAAGCTTGGCAGGCCCTTTACCTTTCATTTTTCCCAATTACATTTCCCACCCTCTCTCGTCATACTATTATTTATTGCCCTCCGTCCTCTACCACCCTCCTTCTGCCCTTATTGAATTATCGAGACAATCGCTTATGCTCATTTTCACCCTTTCGCTTCAGCACAATCGCTTCAGGTGGTTTTTGCGATGAAGTGATTTAAGAACACATCCCATTGCAAGGACAATTGATTTAGATCAATTTAGAGTGGAGAAGAGTTAACTGAAATTAGATTTAAGGGACAACGACAGCGACAGGCGGCGAATAAGAATTGTACACTGAAAGCACGTACGACAGCATCATCGCAAAGCCACTCTTTTCTGTGCTAGCATCATTACGAGGATGAACCAGTTTCCATGGATTTTTCGAGAAGAGTTCGTTACATACGTTCAGCAATTCTAAAGGAAGATCTGCGAGAAGGCCGGCAGGCCAGCGCGGATTCAATAAAACTTCGAATAGCCCGCACGTTCCATGTGCACTTCCTATCCTCCTGTTACAGTATTATCTCAGTCGTTACTCAGCTTTACTCGCCCTCCTCGCCGCTTTCTCACCAACGGCCTTCTCTATCTGCCTTAAAGGGACCCTGACGCGCGAACAAACAACCTCCCGTGTGCACTCTGATGAGAGAGCAACACCCCCCTAAACGATCGATTCACCCAACAATGCCCAGACGAGAGCCTGAGAAAAATCAGCACCAAAAACAAAGCCAACATCTGCAAACTCACTTCTACTCCAACAATTCGTACATTCCTTTTAGCCCGTTTAAATAATACTGCCATCCTATTTGTGGTCATGATCCGCTCCTCGACAGGATGTTCTTTGGGCACAGATTTTTTGCGAAAAAAAAAATTTTGAGCTAGGGCTCTGGAATTTTTACTACTTCTTCCTCGATGCAAAAAAACATTCACCACCAAATTTCAGCCCCGGAAAAGGTCGGGAAGTCATGAAAACATAGGAAAAACCTTGAAAACTAAATATTCAAGATCGGTTTTCCACATGTTTTAGGCAGAATTCCGGCATTTCCCCCACAACATTTATGTTTTTTATCCGTTTTGAGACGCGAGGAATCGAAAAATCAAGCGTTCGTCCCGGTCCCAGAACCTTCGAAAAATCGAAAATTTTTGAAGGGGTATGCCTTAAAAAATTTGCGAAAAAATGAATTTTGAGCTAGGGCTCTGGAATTTTTACTACTTCTTCCTCGATGTAAAAAAACACTTTCTACAAAATTTCAGCCCCGGGAAAGGTCGGGAAGATAAAAAAACATGGCATAAACCGTTGAAATGAAATATTCAAGATCGGTTTTCCATGTGTTTTAGGTCGAAATCCGGCATTTCCCCCACAACATTTATGTTTTTTATCCGTTTTGAGACGCGAGGAATCGAAAAATCAAGCGTTCGTCCCGGTCCCAGAACCTTCGAAAAATCGAAAATTTTTGAAGGGGTATGCCTTAAAAAATTTGCGAAAAAATGAATTTTGAGCTAGGGGCCTGGAATTTTTTCCACTTCTTCCTTGATGCAAAAAAACACTTTCTGCAAAATTTCAGCCCCGGAAACCGTCGGGAAGATAAAAAAACATGAGGAAAACCATCGAAATGAAATATTCAAGATCGGTTTTCCACTTGTTTTAGGCAGAATTCTGGCATTTCCCCCACAACATTTATGTTTTTTATCCGTTTTGAGACACGAGCAATCGAAAAATCAAGCGTTCGTCCCGGTCCCAGAACCTTCGAAAAATCGAAAATTTTTGAAGGGGTATGCCTTAAAAAATTTGCGAAAAAATGAATTTTGAGCTAGGGCTCTGGAATTTTTTCTACTTCTTTCTCGATGCAAAAAAACACTTCCCACCAAATTTCAGCCCTGGCAAAGGTCGGGAAGTTATAAAAACATGGGGAAAACCGTCAAAATTAGACGAAATTAATTATTCAGGATGGCCTTTTCTTGTATTTTCGGCACAATTCCGGCATTTCTGCTATTGGTTTCGTATTTTCTATCCGTTGTGATACTTAAACAATGGATTTCTGAATATATCGGAAAAGGTGACTTTGAGCAGTAGTATAAGTCCGCGCTGTGTCAGACATTAACGGCTGGACGTGGCTGGACGTGGTAAGAAGGCACTCTAGAAGATACGAAAAATGATGCACTGACAAGCTCGGAGCTTGGATAGTATCACTTTGATCTAATTACATGAAAGAAACGGAAACTGTAGAAACCTATGCGTACTCCATAAACCTGTCAAGCTCAATGTGCGAGCGCACGGTCGACAACACACTCGGCGAGACTTACGAAAATGAAAATGTGACGAATTCACAAGTAAGTGAATGTATAAGTAAAGCAATAAGAGAAGAGTGAGCATAAATGAAATTAGGAATAACGAAAGTGCACAGTTCCTCTTGTTCTGGATAATAATATATTACTAGAGGAGTAGAGAATGGACTACTACCGGGAACTGATGTGTCATGCGAATGATACATAGTGTGATGTTACGAAAATGATTTGGAATGGGATACAATTTAAAAAGGAAAGCTGAAATTATGATAAATTGCAACGCAATGAGAAAGTATGAGGATAGACTGCTTTGGGAAAGCCAAAATCCGGAAGAACTGGAAGCGGCGCGGCGGCCAGCCGTTTTGAAAAGGCATTCGGACAAAAGAGAAATTAGCCATGGTTTCCTGTTGGATCTGAGCTAGCAATTTCTTGGGGATCTGGTGCGGTGCCTTGGAGCTATTCAAATCGTTCATGATAAGTTTGCGCTGGTGGCGCGGCGCGGCGCATCACCGAAAGAGAGCCAAGAAGAGGGCTCGGATTTCCGCAAATAGACCGGGCAAAGCGGAACTGGGAAGAATAGCATCGCTATCCTCCCGAGAGAAATCTCTTTCTGGTATACAAGCGAATTATTTCTCCTCTCAATACCAACCTAGTTTAATGACGATGTACTAACAATCTACCGAGAGCACTCCTTATCATCATGAAAAGAGTACTTGAAGAGATCCAATCGAATACGTTTCTAATTGCACTCTAGTCATTTCCCACTTCAAAAATTCAATTAAAATCATACGGCAGTCGAACTGCGCGACTACTATTGTCCGAGCTTAATAGTTTGGCGGTGCATTTTCTGAAAATGGGAATTGCTGAAATCAATGTTTCTAGCTAACTTTGTAATTCAGTGGTAGTCAGCGAAGCAGGTAACCATGAATGGCACTAGGATAACCGCATTTACTTATACAATACAAACAGTAGTGACGTGCGCCGGCGAATAACACAAATAATTAGTTCGCCGGGAAGTTGGGCGCTTCCTGGCGGCGAGCGACGTAGCAGAGTCGGCTAGCTGTATCAATTAAGGAGGCGGAAGATAGAGCGAGAGAGTGTATATACCTTGGGAAGTCGCGCGTTGGCGAATGGTGGGCGCACACCACATATAACCCGCTACTTTACCTTCCCAATTTCCATGTGAGCCATTCGCTCAAAGCGGACTCGTTGAATTAATAAGGACCTTTCGCCCGAGAGATAACAAGCCGCCGGATCAAGAGAGTCTGCGTGACGAAAAGAGGGGGTCAAAGAGGGTTCTTACTTGAGGAGGGATCACGCCTTGAGATCTCAGGATGACTTGCCCTCTGCCCGTCCCCCAACAGAGAAACGGCACGTCTACCTCCCATCCAACTTCATCTTCCAAATTAACAAGTCGATCTTAATTCCTCTCTGGAGGCTCCAGTAGAGCACCATTCCAATTCCATGGATGACAGCTAGTCAACCTTTCCTTTCTAATAAGCGCTCATTTATTTTTGAGCCCTGGCGCACTAATTGCAAGTATTAAACAATGTCGAGAGATTGCAGTTTGCAGCGATTGAACGATTTCTAGGAAGTAGTGGTCGAGTCGTTGGAAAGAGGAGGGAGTGAGGGAGGCCGAGGAAGATTCATAGGGTGAAAGGGCCTGAGTTGAAACGTGGTGTGATGAAAGGGCCGGGGAAGAAAAGAGACGGGAGATAGCATCTCTTGATGCTGGATTCTCTAATCCATCTAGAGGCCGTAAGGCCGTGCGACACAAGGAGCGAGTCTTCGCGTTTAGAGAAACCCTGGTGAGCGGTTACCTCCTATCTACCTACCAGACACTAGATACATTGAACTCTCTAAAGCTTCCCAGTACCTGCTAAAGTGGGCTTGAGACTCGCCGCAAGCGCAACAACACAACCCTTTGCCAGACGACCTTTAGAGGCCATTAAATTTCTTGAAACCTCATCCTCGATACTCTCTCCAATAAAATGAAAGGAAAATATCCAAAATTAATAAGGTAGAGTCTAGAAAAAAGAAGAAGAAGAAGCAGAAGAAGCAGGAGGGTGTGTTTAGCGAGGCAGGTAGCGGCTAGGAAGGTGTTGAAACGCTCCAGGGTAAAAACGTTATATTTCTCTCGATCTGTGCTCGTAAGCGAAGCGAGTAAAAGCGGTCGATGACTGGCGCTTGCGCTTTCACCCTTCGCCAAACACAAACCGCCGTGGACTTCGCATTCGGCTTTCCACAAATGTGGCATTCCCGGAGATCCCTTTGTCACTGCAATCGATCCCAATTTTCCCTCTCGAGCGACCTGTCTATCCTATCCAGCCCAACTTTCCCCCCCGCTCCGCCACACCAGCACAAACCAAAACCGAATCCGATGTTTTCTCTGCCGGCTTTTCCCCAGTCCCGGAGGAAATGCCGCGCAAACTCTGATACCTATGCACGCAAGCTGTGGTGAGCGGGGCATTATGCCGATATGTCAACCACGTGCACCCGTCGCGCCGCGCCGCTTCTCTCCTCCCACCAGCGAACCCTCGCCTCGTTGGCAAGCTGCTCATCTTTTCCTAGATAGCTCCACTGCTTTCACAGGATTTTACCTGCTCTCTTCTCGATTCACTTCAGCAAATCGCTTGGAATCGCGCGAAGGCTATGCCTCTTTAGAGAGCATCGCTTGAATTCTGGCCTTGATTCTTCCAATGCTACTATTCAGGTGGAACTAACGTTGCTATGAAACATTAACGAGCATTACACTGATGGTTCTTTAATGATCAACTGATTTAGCAATGGGTACTTGACGCTAAATTTGCTCCTGATGTGAAATAAATACTTGTTTTCGTTGGCTGTTAGGTTTATCACCGGGACCAGATCTACCAACGAACATTTCAACTAGTTTCTCGGTAGATCTCGTTTAAACTTGCTAAGTGTCTTCTATATTTCTATGCCATTAGTTTCTCATTAAATATAACGAAGCAGATATACAGGCGTAAAAGCGAAGGTGAAATTCAACGATGGCTCTACCTCGAATAAACTCAAGTCAGGCATAAGAAAATTTGTGCACTTAACCCGTATGAGAAACAAGTTTTCGAGGGCAAATACTTCAATCTTAGCGCACGACTCGTAAACCTTCTGACAGTAATACGCGATTATAAAAATTCGTGCAGCTAACTTTGAAAATGTAAGGTGTCACATCAGAGTCTCGACCTAGTTGGAGCGAGGGCCTGCAGAAAACTTTGGAAATTTTCAAATGCCAAGTTCAAAGGGAAGTCGAGTGGGGATAATTTCAGGATTATTAGCTGTATCCTCGAGAGAGGATCCCGGCTTCCTGGTTCACGCGTATTACTTGGAGAGATCAAGTGTGGAATCGCGAAGGAGAACCAATCTGCGAGAAGAGTGGGGTGAAGCTACTTATTGAACGCTCGCTAAAAGATTCAATTTGCTAGGTTCGTTGTGGCTCAATTGGATTCCGTTATACCTTCCTTTTTCACCTTCAAAGATTTGAAATTCTTTCTTCCTATATACGGATATTTGAGCTCCTTTCTTTTACAATTATTACAATCTCGAAACAATTGATATAATAATTAATTCGCCAGCCGTTAATTAAAATTCTGAATCCGATATATATTCATTGTGTCGAGCAACTAAACAGATATCTAGACTTCCCTGCGAGGGACACTTACGAGCTGTGTGATCTGGATGATCGATGGTGGAGGACTCTCCCATTGTTCTTTCCTGTCGACTTTTGGCCCCATTTACTTTTTGTCACTTGCATTCTGCATCGATACCACTCCCTCTTCACGCTTTTAATGATCACAGCCGTTTCATACAGGCGATCTATCATCTTTTTCCTTTCTTTAATGAGTCATCTGGTTTGCTTTGAAACTTGTGGACTATATCCGGCGAAGAAGTTATTTATTTAATAAATTCTGAATTGAGTGGGTTTGGCAAATGTGAAAGTATTATTTCCCGTTTTTGTCAGTGGTATCTGATGTTTTCTATGCCAGTGCTAATAGACAGAGAGCAATCGATGACATGCGAACTCGTTCGCACGGCTTTCCATGATCGATGAACCACTTTTCGCCCGGGTGCTCGTCGGCCCCTTGACTTTTTCATTGAAATATTTAATGCGGTGCACCTGTACTAGTGGAACGTTAAGCGACGCTCTCACGACTAATGACATTGCAACTTGATGATTATTTTCGGTCTCTCTACACTATGACATCGTGTCGACTATCCGGCAAACTCGAAACTGGGTCAATTGTGAGAGAAACCTTCCCTAACTTCCTGTCTCTTTTGTACTCAAATCTGTTGCACTTTGTTGTTTCGCACGCCGAGAGATCTTCAAGGCACTCAGTGCTTCTACGAGAGTACTTTTCAACCTTTTTTATTGCACGTTCTCGCGTACTTCGACTATCTCCATTTCTACCGAACAAGCCACACTTCTTGCCGATCCGGTTGTTATTGGCAATTTTCTGCCGGAAGAGAGACGATACAAATATTGGGAAATGTTCGGAAATCAAGCAATTTAAGTGATTTCTCCTTTGCTTTTACCGCAGTTATTTTATCCTACGCTGTGCGTGATATTAAATTTTGGCGATTTCGAATGGATTTCATAGACCGTTTCAAATGCCACCGTGTTTTCCATTAGACCTTCTGTGCGACCTTCTCTGCGCTGTGATAGCACTGCGTCGTGATCGACTTCCGGCCAGCACGGCTAATCAACAGCCAATTAATTAAAAACGAGTGATGCAGGGCGCGCGCGCGCGCGCACGCGAGCAAGTTTGTGCCAGTGCGCGTATCCAACGATATCGCTTCCCACGGGGGATTCAATTAGTCTTCGCTTTCCTGCCAAAATAATCAATGCCACTGGCTTTCGTTGCCTGCCGCTTAATAACTCCAAATCAAACAAGTTTTCCCGACGACTGTTCCATTTAAAAATATTGTCGACAGTGTGCAGGTTGCTCGAAAAGGTCGTGCCAGTCAAAGTGTTAATTATTCGCATATTAATAGACTGCAGACTGCGTGCGTCCAATCATTTCTCGGGACAATTCTTCTATCAGCGCATGTTTGCTAGCAGTTAGCTGAGTTTGCTTCGGGCGAGAATGGGGCATGACGTATGTACAACGTGTACTCGTCAAAACAAGCACAGAAACTAAGTTTCATGACACAATGTCTGATGCAATATTGTATAGAATAAAAGAGGTATGTAGCGTCACTCTTTTATCACGTTTTTACTATCCGTTAACATATACTGCGAGTGTATTAATGTTATTATAATTTATTGCCATTATTAATTTACTCAGGCTATATTTACGAGTCCACAAATTTGTTCTCCTGGGAACGAACAAACCCGCAACAAGAATTTATGACCATAACATGTTGCAGAAGAAAGATCAAGCCCCAACCACCAGTTAACGGCTCTTTATGAGAAGCATTACTGCGAAAGAGTTGCAAAGGGGGCCGTAAATATCGTGAGGATTAAACCGGCAGCGCTTGCGGGTACTTCCCTTTTTATGTCGAGGAATTTAGTATTGTTAAACGATATTCTCTGCAGATTAAAGCAGCAATATCCTGTCGGTGCTCTCTAACGGTATTAGATTAATAAAAACGCGAAAAAACAGAACTCCACTCTGCTGGGAGAAAGGAAAAATTTATTTAATGATCTCACACGACATTGTCCGCTAACTAAAATTTGGTGTAAGGAAGAAAGAACTGCCTGTTGAGAGAATCTAGCGGAATTGCCGGTGAGAAAAGATATTTGGGAGGGAATACGATTTATAATAGACATGGGTTCGCCGTTAGCTTTACCGGTTTTGGGGGCTGTAGTGAAAAGCGGGCGACAAGAGTGTGAGTTGCCGCGAGCTAGTTAGATCTTGATTAAACTGGAGGTTCAGGTAGACTTGGAGTGCGCGCCACTCCGCCGAAGAATAATTCCCGCTATCATTCGGCCGACTATTCATGAAGTGTTCAAATATGTGGAGGGTCAGAACCCTATTCAGAAGCTGTTCCCGTGCCAAATATAGGTATTATGATAATTCGGAGCGCACGCCAAAGCCCCCTACTTCTTGCTCGTTAAGCGCTAACTACAGAACGGTCCGCGGACTCCATGCCAAGCTTGCCCGGAATTATCGCGTTAGAATTTTTGCCGAGCCACCAGCCGGCTAATAGGAGGGAAACGTTAGTGGCGAGAACGCCGCTATTGTCAGAGTCCCGGAGGATCAGTTTAACAATGCTCACTGAAAAGCGCGCCCCGTTCGATCCGCAAAAACCACCAGTATTTGTACGCCCTCGCCGCAAAAGCGAATATTTATTTAAAGAACGATTTTTTTCAAATATTTGCCTATCGAACAGATGTACTATTAGAGAAAGATTAGTGAAATAAAGGGCAAATCATGAGTGGCTTGCTCTTTTAAAGAGGAATATGAAATTAATGCAGGAATTAACATTAGAAGAAGCGTGGAAAATACAATGTGGTTACAATGAAATCAGTGGATAGTTCATTGCTGGCGGTAATGGCAGAAGATGGGGCATTAATCATCGTCACAAATGCGTGATCGTAAATTCGTGGGCAATATGACGTTAATTCGGACGTAAATGCCACCCACCTTCTCCCTGACTGGTGACACCATCTATATGGATGCTGGGGGCGCGCTCGCTTTACTACGGCGTTCCAATCTGGTAATTAATCCTTCGCAGAATTAGTTATTTGTCAAGCTCGCGGCTAGTTCGTGACTTCGCTGCGACTCGACCGAGAGAAATTAATTCTGTAGCCGGTCTCTGCTTCCCTGCCCGCCTGCCTCCTTTTATTGGAGCTAACGTAATATCCCGGTGAGGCTAATTGGCTTACACAAACGCAGGTCTTTTTTAACGAGGACAAGTATGAATCCAAATTTTATTAAATAACATTTTATCCATGAATTTAAAATTCTCACACAAGCTAACGACCAATTTACATAAGCGAAGGCCACAAAAGATCCGGTGGAAATGAGAGTTCTTTGTTTCCATTGAAAATATCAGGGGTTTCGAAGCGTAGAGCGAGTATTGACCAAGTGCCGGTCTCGATTTGCAATTCGAGGACAATGTGCAAGTGTTTTGCCGGCTGGAACTGGAACTCTCGGAGGCTGGGAAGAGAGACTGCGGCACCCTCTCATATTCCGCGTGATGCTTGAAAAATGCGGCTCGCAGGGCATTGATTTCCCGAAGCCCGAGCGACGGCAACGACGGCGGCGTCGGCGTCGGCGGGCAAAGTGCTTACGTAAAGCGATTTGCGCGCGAAAAATTCTGGCGAGTGACCCAGATAGCCTTGTCAGCCCCACCCTCCTACCCCACCGCCGATCCCCCGAACCCCCGCTCGCCCGCTCGGCTAAGAAGTCCGCGCGCGCCCGCCCGCCCGCTTGTTTTTCACCATTTCTCCCCTATCAACCACAGCCGCCTCGCCGCTCCCGCCACCATGCAAAGCGGAGAGATCATTTCCCACTTAATTACTTTCTACCGACAGCAGTCACTGTCAACGTCCATCGAAAGCAGTATCTATCAGCTGGATTGGCCAATTAAAGCGCGCCGCCCGTGTAATTTGGAACTTTGTAAATAACCTACGCTGCTTTATTCTGATGGAGCTGTGCCGCACTTTATCCACCTGCATTGTATATAACTGTGTCCAACTGGTAATCGCCAGAGCAGGGCTAATTTCCCTCCTCCGAAGAATCAAAATTCCGGGGTTCTGCGTAGCAATTAGGATTTCTATATTTTTGATCATTAGGAAAGTATTCAGGGCAATAGTAATTTCGCCGAGTTGCCGAATTACACGCTTGAATAAGCCAATCGACTTCATGTTCATGCTAATCGGATGCAATGGGAGTAAAAGTAGTCTCGGAAGTCTTGGAAGTCCGGTCGCGACTTTTGATAAGATTTCTATGGTGGATGCGCCACGGGGAATTGGCAATTCTCGTCATGCTCGATCAATAAAGGGCTACCCGGACACGCAGCATACGAGAACACCGGAAAGCGCTTTTTCCCGGTGCTTCCTGTACCGCGGCTTCCAATTTATCCTGCGGGGATAAAACCGCGCGCACGGAAGCGTGATTGTGTTCGGCGAAAGTTTCACCAGCCCCGGTATAAACGGTTACACTCGAGGAGAGAAAAGTGCTGCTTCTCGCTCGAACGAGGAGGTGGGCCTGCTGCTTCTTGACCTCGTGTCATTCCAACCACCTCCCGAACTATTCCCTCCTTCCTATTATACGAACGCTCTTCTAGAAAAGAAGAGAGCCAAGAATTTTTCCAAATCTACACACATAGGATGATTGTATACATAAATGTCCCCCAACGAATAAGAGTTCCTTATTGAAATACATTTGCCAGCCAATATGTTTCAACATCAATGATTTCCCGTGAATAAATTCCTCGATAACGAGTAATTATCACTTCTGCCACTTTAATGCTACTTTTTCCATTCGTTTTTGCTTGATATTTACGGCCAGCTTCCTGCAATAATGAGGGTACGTAGCTAGCATTGCTAGGGTTTGCATGCGACGCTTTAGAGAAAGAGGCGAGCAAGAAAGCACTGGTGAAATATTGCTGAAACAGTTCCCTATTCCATTGTGAAGCTCGGGTTAACGTACCAGATGTGGGTGAGAGGTAAATCTTAATAGATCGAGTGCATGCTAGAAATTCACACTATTTACTTCTAGCCACGTTACTCGACATCTACCAATCTACAGCGGAAGCAGATTATAGAAATTACTGGGCAGTATAAAGGGATGAAACAGGAGGAGGGGATTTATAGGCGCGGCGTGGCGCGGCGGTATGTTTGTGTATGGGGCAGGGTGCCAGAGGAGTGGTGCATGTTCAGGGCAGAGTGTTATCGCAAGCGCAACGCAATTTGGCCCTTTCGTGACACGTGAAATTTGCCAGTGGAAAGTAGCAAAGGCTTGGACAGTATCTGCCCCATTCATCGGCATATTTGGGTCGCTCTAGAACGGCAAGTTCACTCGCGTGGAACTCTTTTTTTGTCCTCCACTCTCCTTTGCCTGCGTGTTATCGGGTGTATTAAAAAAATGAGGTAAATGAGCTCTAGGTTCGTGGCTGCGTTATGGCGATTAACAACTTCTAGTATTGAGAGTAGTATCATGTAATGTGAGAGTTACTTCTGATAATCGATATTCGTGTACTTTGTAAAGAAATCCTTTAAGAGGATCCCCTTTACCCTGGCCTTTCTTCCCGGACTTCGGCATTATTTGTATTAACCCGGCCAGAAAAAGTATTATAAAAAAGCAGCAGGGTACGCCGGGATCGATTCACAGTACCTCACAACCGTGATTCATCTCTTTTGGGTTCAGAGTTTTATATAAAAGAATATTAGCAGCCAAGAATGATAGATTCAAGCCACCTGAAAATCCATTTCCAACTGTGGGAGTATGACATTGGAATTTGGGAAATGACAACTTAATTTCTTGACCGATCTATGAAATGTCGATGTAAATACAGTTTCCCATTTTAGCTTAAGCGAAACGAGAAATGTTTAACTTGCAAGTTACGCGGGATTTTGCTGCGGTTGATAAGAAACTCGGCCGGTAGCGCGAAACGGGGAAAGCTTTCATGATAAAACCCGCGACTGGGTCACTTAGCCTCGGTCGTAACCTCTGCACTAGCAAGTTTCTAGCTTGTATCAAAACACTTAGCTCAGCAGAAGCGCGCAGGCCCCTTCTTGCATGACTTATCCACTGCCGCTTCCAGGTGTCAACAAATCCAGCAAATTTCCAGCAATAGAATTGGTCATGCAGGACTAAGGCCAAAGGCATCTTTCCTCACAATATTACCACTTCACTGATATCACTCAGATCTGAAATTCAAGGAAATTTCCAACATAAACATAAATACGTTCAATGAATTGAGGATAATATTAGTGAAGAGCACTAGTAAATTAGTATTTAATTGGTAAACAAAAGAAAGCCCTGAGCAGTGAAATAAACTGTGTTCTGCGTACCTGGCGCGCTCCTCTCGAGCCACCGTCAGCGCCACACTGTACCGGCCGACCGATGCGAACATATTCTACTGAACGGAGCAACTGTATTGCCGACTATACGCTCGTGAGATTTAACATCTCTTAGAGTCATTAACACTCATCAACATTATGTTTTTGCGACATACCATTCGCGCCGACACATTCTGGAATTTTAATGCATTAAATTTAATTGTTATTGAAAGTTTTGTATTTAATCAATGGTTAGCAGTGTATTATTAGAGCGCGGGTATCATTCGTCGGGCAGCAATTGCTGCGGATTGCGGGAGCTGAATTAAATTCCCAGGAGCATTTTCTCCCAACGATCCTGGATTTTGTAAATGGGGCAGGCCACCCTCGTCAACGACGAGGCGCGTGGGCTTTTGCCGAGCCATCAACTAAGGAGCTTCCAAGATCGACGAAGAATATCAGACGCAATTCGCTGGAAACCGTGAGAAAGAGCCAATTGCGCTTTTTCTTCGTACTTATTTTTAGCCACCATTAACGAAGAAACTACGTGGAATCAGAGGAGGCAATTGCGTTGGTAGATGTTGGTCCATTCAGCCTCCATAAAAATCTAAAAAGAAACTGACAAATCCAAGGGAAGAGTAATAAAGAGTGCGCGAGTCGATCGAATTGAACGTAACCAACGAACCCTAGCACTCTGCACCAGTTTCCAACTGTTAATGAGACTGCGTCATTAAAGCTTGAACTTCCCAATGAGTTGACAGTAGGGTGGAAGTTGGCAATCATCTATCGAAGGATTGAATTGGGAAGAATGGTGGAGCGACGAGGAGTTGTATTGGTTATCTTGTGGAGGGTGCAGTCGATTCTGGCATTCATCTGAGAAGAGTAGCAAGCAGGCTGGTTGGAGGAATGGTCGAGGAAGATTCAGCCAGGCTGAATTGGGCAAGGTATGAGGAGGAGTAGTTGGGAGGATGTGGAGTGGAGGCAGCCGTGTGGTGTGTGGTGTGTGGTGTGTGGCGTGTCAGTGTGAGAGGGTCGGAGAAGGAAGACGAGGAGGAGGAGGGAGGAGATATGTAGGTGTGGGATGGAGCCGAGTGGCGTCGCGACGATCGCGGCCGGATCGCTCGGCTTTATCTCGTGGGGGCTCGCTGATGGAGGAGGGTTGGTTGGGGGCTGGTGCGCGTGCACCAGCAGCACCAGCAGCAGCAGCAGCAGCAGCAGCAGCAGAGCCCGAGCGAAAGGGTGGCTCTCGGGAGCGCACACTCGCACAGCCGCACACCCTGTGGCGCCTTCTGCCTCGACGGGATCCGCAGTCGGCAGCTCGGTTCCTCGGTCCAGTGTCGGCTGGCTGGCTCTCGGGTCGGGTCGGGTCGGGTAGGGTCGCTCTCTCCTCGCTGTGAATCGCAGCGGGCCCACGGGGATCTTGCCGTGCTTGCTCGGGGGGTGGCGGCGCGTGCCGCTCTGGCGCTGGTGTCGAGGCTCGTGTGTGTCCAGAACGAGTACGAGAAGGAGCGAGCAAGCGAGCGAGCAAGGGTGGACGGCTGCAGGAGAAGAAGACGCGGACGGCGATGCGGTGCGATATGAGCGTCGTTCGCAGCAGCCTGCTGAGGGAGGCGATAGTCGACGAGGACGCTGGGTGGTGGTGAGTGCCACCTCATCGAGTCCTCCCAGGGTGCCCTACACCGCCAGGGAGCCGTCGCCGCCGCGGGCTTCCTTCTCACTATCCTCCTCTTCTACTTCTCTTCCACTTCTTGCCCTCTCGAGAGCGGCACAGAGGATCATCATCATCGTCGGGCAGCAGTGGAACACGCAGATCGATAGGCCGGCCAGCGTGCGTGGCCTCCGTTGCAACCAGGAACTCGAGGGACACGACGAGACAGCTCTCACCAGGAGATCAACAGTATAAGCGCGCGCGCGCGCTCGCGCTCGACAAAGGGAGACAGGGAGGGGAGAAAGTGAGAGCGAGAGCGAGAGAACGGCGGCGCGGGGAGGAGAGAGGAGGATAGATCGACAGGCAGCGGGCGCAAGGGTGTGTGGGAAGAAAGACGAAGAGGGAGCATCGAAACACACACGGGGTGCGGCCGACCATGGTGAAGGCCCCGATCATGGGACCACCCGAAGGAGCCCAGGGTGCGAGGAAGATCCACCCGGGCCCCGAAATCGCGATGAACCCGAGGGACCTGCCATCGGCAAACCTGACTACACCCCCGAGCAATTCTCTCGGCAGGTCGACTCCTGTTTTTCAGCCCCAGGTACTCGCACGCCAGGATCACGCGGTCTTGTCACCTATCCTAGATTGATGAACCACCCAACATCCCCCTCTCTCTCGCTCTCTCCTACACCAATACAATGCATGCCCGATCCTTCAGCTGCGTAACGATGTACGACAATCTCTCACACACATGCATACGCTTTCTAAAGGGAGAGAGAGAGAGAGAGAGATCGTAGTATTTATGGCTAACCTTCTTCATCCCTCCTGCTCTTTTTACAACTGCTCCTGTTCTTTGCCCCAATGACACGGCAGCCCTTCTGCAAGAGCAGCTTGTTCCCTGACAGTGGACTGGTTCTAGGAGGGCTAGCGACGGCAAGCAGTGCACGGGGGCGGCAGCAGTTCGTTCGTTCATGAATGAGTGGGAGCGTGCCGCCCGCACTCCTTCCCAGTGTGTAATCTCTTCGTGCCCGCTCTCCCATCCATTCTTTTCTCTGTCTCTTGCACTCGCCATGCCGATCTATCGTCCGCCCTCTCAGCCCCTCGCCCTTTCGCCCTTTCACCCTTTCGCCCTCCCAGCCCACACTCTTTCTTTTCATTAACTGTAACCCACTATCGGCCTCTGGTCACTTTGATTCGCCGAGTTCTGCCTGTGATTAGAACACTGGCAGACAGGAATCCGACTTGCTAACTATGAATTGAAATTCTTAAATTCGGATCCTTTCATTGGTAGTATAAATCGTCATCCCGAGCCACCCAGGCTGCCCCCGTCATCCCACGATCTAGGTACGGAATTCATGAATGAATCACCGGCTGGCTTCATCGAAAACTTGCATGTTGATTTAGAGGCGTGTAGCAGCTGCTTTATTTATCCTCGGGCCGGCGAGGTCGAAAGTTTCATGACCTTAGTGGTGCGGCTGCGGGGATGAGCGTAAAAATTGAAACGAACTCTCGTTGCTGGTGAATGGCAGAGTTTGGCGGGCGGGATGCTTTCCTACTGGTTGTCAGTTGATGTATTTTCAAGGGGAGATAATCGGGGCACGCACTGTTGATCAAACTTAAACATAAATTGCCTCATCTATATGAAAACAACGGTCTCGCCCCTTTGTTAGCACTTTCACCGGAACGCACGATCCGCTAATTTGAGTATGATTCATCACTGTAATTATCTGCTGGTCGATTTTCAAAAACCTTGACGAAAT
The DNA here is from genome assembly GCA_910591665.1 of Ectemnius continuus. Classification (NCBI taxonomy): domain Eukaryota; kingdom Metazoa; phylum Arthropoda; class Insecta; order Hymenoptera; family Crabronidae; genus Ectemnius; species Ectemnius continuus. The sequence goes on from OU342861.1 coordinate 15,422,662, forward strand.
ACGCTTGGTTCTCCCAATCTAACTGTAAGCTCATGATTATGTTGATCACACCCCAATTATTATCGTCACTGAGGAACGAATGTAATTCGGAGATTTTTTTGGGGGCTGGGCGCGGGGGGAAAGAAACAAGCAAAGAAGCGGGTAAACCGCGAGACTGCATTAAAACTGGGGTGGCGATTGCAGTCGGTGGCGGCGCCGGCTACGAACTTAATAAAGAATAATACGTAGACTAGGGAGAGCGACGGAGACCAGCGGTCGTTGCCGTGGCACCGTAAGGCGAACCTATTCAAACTGTCATAAAAGGTTTAGAAAGCGTGAGGAGCACGGCAGCTTTAAAGCCTCTAATTAATCGCGACTGCCATCACCGCCACCACCACCACCACCACCACACTTGTGAGCACTCAGGCCGCTTTGCTTTCCTTCCCTCTCGCTCTTTCTGCTCTCTTTCTCTCTTTCTCGCCAATGCCGCCTCTCCCCATCTCTCTCAATCTTTCGGCCGCGCGTGAACGAACGGCGAACTCGTGCGCGACCTCGCTTGCAAGCTACTAGCTCAGCGTGTCATCCTCTTGTCTTGGAACAAGTGCTCGTGTGCCTGAATGATGTACTCGAAGACTCGTTTCCCGCGATCGAATGTGGGTCAGTTTTATCGTGACTGAAGGGGCGACGGGCACGGAGGCAACCGGAGAGAGAAAAGTGAGAGACTTGAGGCGAGAACCGACGAGAGAAAGGGAGATAAACCACGCGAGGGATCGACAGGGAGGCGGAATCAGGAGAGAAAGAGAGAGAAAAAGGGTTGGAAGGTGGTGGAAGAAGCCCGCTGCTCCATTTTTCCTGGGCGAGCGGCTCTTTCTGTAGATCTTTTCACGGTTCACCTACGACAAATGGAATAACTGGAAAATGTATTTTTGCCATCCACTTGCTATTAGAAAATGTCCAGCGCGGCTGCCTCCCTTGCCTCTTCCATTGCCGAATAACAACGCCGTTGACGCTTTCCCTCCCTGCACTCTCATTCCGTTTTTCTGCCTATTCCCCCAGCCCCTTTCTCAAGCCCTCTTTTCCCTGGCGAGCTTTTCATCCGTCGCTTTCCCAACGATCGAATTAACCGCCAAGAATTTCACGATGATCCTCCCTGATGAGGAATTTTCCGCGCTGGACCTCCGGGAATGCTCCTATCGCCACGGCCAACGGCGAATTTAATGTTCGGAGAAGTTGGCATTGTACGAGAATGACGCATGAAATTACTTTTTAACTAACTTCGAAAAGGGGGAGGTTCCCACCTTATAGAGAATCGACAGAATTAAATCTTCCAAATATCGGGGTATTTCGTATTTATTTTACATCGGCAAGAATGTTTTTTTTACGGATCATTTGTCATTGTTTGCTCGACGATGGGCTATTACGTAACGAATTTATTGTCTCATAAGCTGGCGATAGTCATGGCCGTATTTGTCACGGGTACGCCCAACACTGCTGCTTGTTTCCATCTGGTTATTATTACCGCTGTGTCTCTCATTACATCGAATGTCCCGGCTATTATTACACCCAGCACGAACCGCCGACGTACCACAATTATTTTCGTTGGCATACATCCGCCTAATAGAGTTACCTACGTTTGCCAGTTAAATCGAAAGAAGTGCCACCACGATTACCGTCTTTTGTGATCAGCTATAATCAAGTATATCAATAGAATGCAAATAGTAGAAAGAAAACTAATTAAAGAACTCCAACAAGCGGGAAAAATGCAGCAACAATGCTTCGGTTCTTGATTAAACCATTTCCTGGTAACCGCGGTCTTTGATTAATCGCGACAAATCAAACGGATTAACGCGACACTTGGGGAAAAGCAATTTGGAGCATTGAGGGCAAGCGTATTTCCGAGCTGCTCTTGCAGGGCCACACTTGGGTGGTTTGCCCTGGACCATGCTTTCCCAGCGAAACCCCCTTTCCCCCAGATTTCATTGGGAAAAACGTCGAATTCCCGGGTCAGAAAACTAGATAACAAGATCGGGGCTCGCGTGCAAGCCCGAGAGTGCAATTGCCGGTTGTTTCTCCTGCAGCGGCATATTATGTAAGGTATCGGCCCTCTAATTGCCGGGAGCGAGAGGCTTGTGTGTCTACTATCGCAGAGACAGATAGCTAGATTTATATCTGGCGGTTAATTCTCAAATTGCTCCTACCGGCTGAAGCGTCGTGAAACGTTTTAATTACGCCCCCAAGAGCCCTCCTCTTTTATTTGTCGCATTAAGACACCGCAACGCCAGCTAACGAAGTACACCCAGCGCTCTTGTTTACGTCCTCCCCCCCTCCCCCAAATCATCCCGCCCAATTAACTTTCAACCTATCTGCTATTGTCCGCTTTAAATAAAATATCGAGTTGGACTGTGAAATAGCCTAGCTGCTTAAATGTCTATCTTTACTGTCCAATTTGGTCGAGCAAACTTTCTTGTCATCGTGAAAGAGTAAGGCAGAAACGCGGACAAGTGGATGACAGAGTCCACGATTCAAGAGGAGAGGGTTGCCCCTGTCGAGGAAATATGCTAGCACGATAAAGCTTTCGGAGGCAGGAAGCCGAGCTTCTACTGGCGAACTTGGTGACTCAAGTGTCAGGATATATCGGGTCGCAAAGTAACAGGGAAGAAAGCACCTCCCTGTCCCTCTCTATGTACATCCGAAATTCCCTGATGATCCAGCTGTCCGGCACAAACAGCTGCCGTCATCCTTAGGAATTGCAGGGCTTGTATAGCAGCTTAATTAAACGTAAACATCAATGTTTCAAACGGCTCAACTCGCTTTAAAGCCGATTTCCCACAAGATCGAAACTTTCCCCCTGAAAAGGGGAGGGAGGGAGGGACATGGGTCTGCGATTTTATTTGTTACTGCTCCACCGGTTGTCATGCCTGTCCATTTCCTCTTCTTCCTCTTGCTAGAACCAGGAAAGCCGTATTACGGCCGAGTAATCGGGGAAGTACGCTCCTCATTCGTTGGCTGTGACGGCGGACGTATTTGCCGCGAGTGCCGGCGACTGTAACTGGTACGAATCCATTTGCGGTAGTGGATTATTTCCCCGTACACCTGTATATTCCGATCAAAGCACACTCCCCCTCCCTTTCCGAACCTACCTACGCCCACCGATACATTTCCCTCCGTTCCTATGCACCAATGCACGCGCATCCAACCAATCCGGCCTCCCTCTACCAAATAATAACTGCGCGCCTCCTTCCTTTCATGGCAATCTATTTTGCCACAAAACGACCCTCTATCTTGTTTTTCCGTCCAACAGAAATCTCCATCGGTTTTCCAACCGAATAAAAAAGCGCGTATCCGTGAATATGGTATTTTTAGTCCAGTAAGACATGTGAGAGCATGTACTGGCAGCAATATCGCCAAACCATTAATCGAGAGGCTTGTTATTACATTCGGAGAGATCGAGATCGCTTGGAATGGCTTGTAAAAAGAGCTTTCCAGATGATGCGAATCTCGCACATCTATCCATATCTCTGGATAGCAGGAACGGACGTGGCCAACCAATATGTATATCGAAACCTAGCCTCTTCTCAACCGTGTGTACCGTATATCAAATATTCCGATTGACGCTGATAGTATTGCGATTTCCGTTTGACAGTCAGCGGCGATCTATTCCAAAAATGGAAACCTCTCGTTCGGAGCAACCACCGAGTATAAAACCCCCAGTTACGTCTTCACTATTGATTAAACCGTACTGCAACAAGTATGACGAGTTTCACGCAAGATTAAAATATCCTAGAATCTCATCTACTCGACTCCCTCCTCCAAATGAAATCGATATTCATCGAGAAATCTGTTGAACACAGGTGGACGTATCGACGCAGGTGGATCTCCATGGTAGTTTCGGTTCGCCGGCACCGATCCTCGACCCGGATCGGCGTATCACGCCGCTCTACTCGCGCGAGGACATCAAGGAACAATATTGTATAACCAGCAGGCAGCTGGATGCTGTGGAGAAGACGGGCGGTGGGTTCTTCGGGTGCCTGTCGACGAGAGGGCCCTCCCCATGCAGCTCGACCAAGGCTTCCATACTCTCAGCTTGCGTGAGGAGTGCGCCCAGCGAGGAGAACCTCTGTGACGCTCCTTATCCTAGAGAGCCCATGGGGATCATGTACAGGCAACCTTATTCCAAGGGCCTCGCGCGTTACGAAGCCGATGAGGATGCAGACTGGATCAGAAGCTCTTATTCCCGAAGACGACCGAGGTCCTTCTGCACTGTGCCTGATCCCAAAAGGTAAGATTCAAAAGTAGACGCGAAAGATTTCCCAGGAATTTTCAGGGCAGCTCTTAATAAAGGCATAGCAACAAGTATGATTAGAGTGCGCGCGCCTGAATTTCCAGCTGGAATAATTGAACGGCCGGTAACAGGATAAACAGCCGGACTTGGTCGTACCTGCTGGCATAATTAATTTCGTGCGTTTAATGCTAATCCGGGAATAGGGCAGGCGGTTCCTGTCATTACCATCAAAATTGGTTGTCACACGGGTACTGTGCATCTTCGGTGAACGCCACTCACTATTCACGTTCAATTCTATGCACAACTATAATGCGCACTATAATGTCAATCAGTAACAGTTATGAAGTATATTGAAATTTGGCGTTAGTGGGTCCTGAAAATGTCATGATCGATGAACAGTTGGAATTGATTTTAGAAGGAAGGTGTGCACTCCGTTCTCGGCTCGTACGTCATTCTCAGAGTAGAGCAGAAGCTGCTAGGCAATCCAGGATCACACATTACCCGAGGAACCCTTAAAAATAATTTTCCTCCGGCGCTCTTATCCTCTCCCGCCATATATTTCTCCCGTTATCACTAACTTCCTCGGTGCCGGCTGATGAGAAGAAATGGAACTACTCTTTCTGTAACGAGTTTCCATACCATTGGCACGAGCACAGTTCCTTCTGGCTTAATGATCTCGGTGCTTAACCCTCCGAGCTTCCCACCAAGTAGAATCTAAGGTAATAGCAATAATTGGTTGGCCAGTATCTTTCACTTAATTATACATCTGTCAAAAGAAAATATGCTCCTGCGGTAAAGGCCGTTTAAAAGTCAAAGAATAATTAAGAATTTCACAAAAGTAACTGGGAAAGAATGAAATAAACGCATGAAAAGACTACTTGATTCTCCCGCGCACGGTAAGAGTAGTAATTGTCCGGTGAGTGGTACAAAGAAATGTCGGACAAGAGATCTCACAATTAGTTATTCCATTGCCTTCGAAATCACGTCCGCTAAATAATTAGCGGAGGGCTTATTCCCTGCGAAACTGGAGCGCGCAGGGCCTCAAAGATGGGAAGCCAAGGTAAAAGCAAATGCAAACCGTGGAATCTCGACATGAGGCGGAAGTTAACAAGTCTCGGTGGCTTTCCGAGCATCGAACAAAGAGTGCCGCTAATGAGGAGTGCTTAGGAAACCGCAGAGTTATCGGTCCCGTTCAGATTTCATTTCGCTGGCAAGTGCACGGCCAAAGAACAGCTTATACCCCCTTTTCCCATATTCATAGCAAGTGCAAGTGCGCCTACATATGGCATGCATGGCGTTGCGCGTTGCTCCGTCATGTGATGCACACTCGGTGTAACACGCCTAATTAGATAGTGAGATTGGACGTTGCGTGTAGCAGCTAATTTCGGGCTTCCGTGGTGGATTCTGAACACCGGGTGGACCGGTAGGACAGTAGAATTTCGCGTGACTTATGCTGATTAGGTTGCCTCCGAGTTAACCAGCCGCGTTTCGACACCTTGCTCGCCAACTAGCCTGTGAATCGTATTATTCAAATTGCCCGTTAAAAAATCGTCCGTGTAAAAGGATGTTGCATTAAAGAGTAAAGCAGAGGCTATTAAATATCGAGATATTTAGTTCTGGCTCCGTTCATAAAAATGTCGAAATGGAGAAGTTTGCGAGGTAAATAGTTTGAAAGAGCGGGCGGCCTTAACAGGGATAGCGGTACTCTTGAAGTTCTCTCTCGGACAGCCTTATCTACCGGGCAGTGGAGCAGCCAAGGATTAGCGAAGCGCACTCAGGAATAAAGAGTGTTCCGGCCAGGGTGGAATCGAAAAACGAGCAAGAAAAGGCACGCGAGCTTTTATTGCGGGGTGAATTTAAGTCGCTCGTGAAACGCACCTGGCGATGGACTCTCCGTTAACTACTTTAACTTAGTGCTGCCGCGCTCTCTCCTCTCCTTCAACGCAGCCCCGGATTACTTTTACACTCGGCACTAGCCAGAAGTGGCAACGCGACGGAAGAGCGTTCCAGTCTCTAACTCTCCCTCACAAACGCCCCATAAAGCCACTTCAATGAAAGAGTGCATTCTTGATGATAGCGCGATGACTTTGAGAGATCCTTTTCATTCTAATGAATACATTGCAGTGAGTTATCACGAGAATGGAACAATAATTTCATTGTGTAATGGCCAAAAAAATATTGACGCTCTTGTACCGATCGGAATTGACAATGAAACGGGGCGTCTGACTAGTGGCTGACTTATACTACTTGTCGCCTACCGTTGAGTTATACTACTGGCCCGCCTCCTTCACTCATACTACTTGTTACATTTTTTTGCCCTGATTTTCTTATGAATTATAAGATGCAGATAACAGTAAGAATAGATATAGGGTAATAATGGTTAGCGAACGCTTAAGACTTGGCAGACTGTGAGATGAAAGCAGTTTCTGGAAGTGGCACGAGCGTGCTTTGACTGTCGTCCTACAATTGCTCTCTCTAATCAGGGATTTGCATAGAGGGCTGCTCGGAGACTGCGGAGGAAAATAAAGTGTGGAAAATTACCGTACTAATCCAGAGAGTGAATGTTAATCCGGCGAGAAACGCTCCGCCATTCACTAACCGAATCGAAAAGAAACCGAATTTACCGATTGTTCGATTTCTCTTATTATTTCCACTTTAATTGGAGAATGGTTCTCGGCCCTCAGATGCGACTATTAATGCAGTCAATTAAATCGCAATACAGCGGCGCCGATCTCCATTAATTCAGATCTTTATCAGCATCAGAGATTTCCGGGGTTTACGAGAATTTGTGTAATCAGGCTTGATTCGCATATATTAGCGTCTGCGAACAGGGAATAATAAACACTTGTAGTAAGACCGTCTATAAATACACCGATGGATAATTACCGATGAGCGCGCATTAAAAAACATTACTGAAATCGATAAGCAACCCGTTCCAAGCGCAGAATGAGCGTATGCGCGCGCGTGTTTATGCACGTGATACTTGCCTCTGTAGATACTTCTTTTTTTTACACGTCGAGGTCATTCGAAACTCGAGGCGCCTTATTATTAAATGACTTTCACGCGCTCGAGCAACCAAAGGTTATAGGCGAGAGAATGCTTCCCGGACAGAGTGTGGAAGGGGTTGTTTGTTCAAGGGGTTTAATTCTAATTTAATTCTCAAGGTCGCGAGTGATCGGTCGATGGGAAGCTATTGTTCCGTTGAAAATCGCTTTATTAATATTACAGAAGCATATGATCGACTTTAATGTACTTCACCAGAAAGTTCATACCCTTACCAACTATTCCCCACACTTTTCCTATAAAATACTCTCTCTCTCTCTCCTCTATGAAAAGCAGTGCATCCAATTGCCGTTCCTCCTGGACAACATGTCAACTCGTGTCTCTTTCCAGAAGGAAATACGAAAAGTTAGATTTGAAAAGTGGATTCATCAGGTAGAAAGAGATGGGGTGTGCGTAGAGGAAGGAGGATCGCGGGGATATGAGATATGTTATGTGGGTAGTGGAGGCGCGCAAGCGCGCAATCTAAATGCGATGTATTTAGGTCATTGTTGGTCGCGCCGGTGAGACAACGGGCTGTCACCCACTTTTCCAGTTGAATAATAATGCCTGTCGCACGTGAAATCAGCTTGTATGTGTCGCTCCGCCTGCACCGGTAAATGCCTGGAGGGGCGTGTCTTGTCTCGAGCGTGGTTGGCGCCTATTAATAAGTGAGACCGAGGCAGATATAAACGTCCATCGACTAACTGGTTAATTAAGCTCCATCGCCTCCGCCTGAAACAATGCGAAGTAACGGCACATGCGTCTTTCAAGCGGGACCGCGCGCGTTATCGGATATCGGCGCTTGCCTTCGCTCTTCCTTTTTTCCCACTCCTTCCACCCCTCATTCCATCATTCCTTTTTATCATCGAGAAACCTAACCAGCAGCAAGAGGAGCAGAGAGAAATTGCAGAAGAATGTGCCGATATTAGGTAACCAGCTGGAAAACGCCCATGCGTTCCTGCCCCTCGTTAAAAAACCGCCACTCATCAAGTTTATTCCGAGCGTGCTTTAATATGGAAAATAGTATTCAATAATTTATAGACTAGTAACATTACAAGACTGCTAATATTTTTGGTTATTGGAGTTTATCAGTTGGTTAAATTTGGATGGAAAAACTGAGAGTTAGCAGCTCTGAAACAAAAACAAGTATGGTCGAGTAGAGGTGGTGAGTCAGCACATGCGGGCCAACATTTTACTCGGGCAAGAAGAAAAAGTGATGAGAAGGTTGAAAAGTAAAATAGCGCATCGTGTTGCAAGGGGGAAAAAATGCAGAGTCGGTGGGAGAGCTGTTGGGTATTCAGGCTGGTTCTTTGGATGCGCCGCTCTCGAAGGAGCAAGGGTTCTTGGGGAAAGTGGCTCTGAAAATGGTGCGCGCCCCCTGCCTCGACAGAGATCAGGAAAACTCACTTTGCAACTCGGGGGGAAAGCGCTGCTGGAAATTTTCACGGGCCAGGAATACCCTGCGACATGTTGGATAGATTGCACTCGTGCCGGCAAGACGGCGCAGTTGCATCAAAATAAGTGCACTACTCACCAAGTGCAATCCTTGACAGACGACTCATTCAAGCGGCGGCGGTGTTGCGCTGCTACCTTAATTATGACGGAAAAGCGTGAACACTCCCACAACTGGCTCCACTTTTATCTTCTTCTAACGTCTGACCTCAACATTAATGCTTTCCGAGCTTTTAATTTGAGGCAGAGTGTGCTGTTAGTGGACTCTATTAAAATTTCACCGGACGTTGACAATGCTAACCAACAATATATCTGACCACCTGAATAGGACTATCAGAAATTCATATAAAATATTAAAAATTCATATAACTGGGCAGTGCTATTACTCCGCACAGAATTTTCACAATATAGCTGCTACTATTATGATAGCGGGGAAGCGTGAGCGGAATGCCTGAAAATGACGAAATGAAATTACGGGCGTTATTGCACTTGCAAAGGCGAAATGAAGAATATCCCATTAAAACCGTGAAAAAGCGAAAACCAACTGGCTGTGTACCATGTGAAGCGTTCCCTGCTCGCAAAATATCGAATTCTACCGCATGCCATTCAGCCGCGCAACTGCCCAATGAACATATGCCACGGACAAAGCCGAACCACTGAATAATCCAAGGAACTGGAAATGAAGGAAGCTTTATTTTCGTACGGTGAACGTGGCGCAGTTCCCATCGATATCGTACTCTTCATTCGGCACGCTACTTCAGTTAATATGCAACGGGACTTATGCTCTTTCCACGGACGATCTATCCTTCATCAAGAATTCGTCAAATGGGTGCCCGGAATTCCCTTATGAAAATTCGATAGTAATACCAATATCTGCTCCTATCTCTCAATTTCCTTCGTCTACGTATACCAAACGTTAGGTCACCTCTATTATGACCGACCGCTGTGAAATACAAAATTTACAAACCTATCGTAGCTAATCGATAATAAGAGAAGCTAGAAAGTTTGAATATGTTTTAGGTATACATGGCTTCCGGAGGATGAGGAATCATCGAAAATGGAAGGACCACGGCCAGTACCGGTGGCGATACCGGTTCCGCCACCGGTGGTCCCGAGCACGCATCCTACGGAACAGACACCTAAGACGAAGCACGTGAGTTTCGCGCGATCGCACACGCTCACTTCGTTCCACGTGTCACGAAGCATGAGTCCGCCGAGGCCGCAAAATCAGGAGCGTCTCATTGACTCGCAGCCGACCATGCAGAACACCATTCCACCCTCCACATTACCCATCGGCCACCCCTACGCTACTGGCGAGCCCCGCGTTCTCGTCCTCGGTAAGTACTCTCTTCCACCTCGCTTTTAATCCACCACCCACACACCCAATTTACCCACCTTCTACTTCCTCCCAGACCTTTTTCTCTTCAGCAAAAACCACCGATATACATATACATACTCTCACCCTTTCCTTCAGACAATCGCCAGCTTACATTCCACCAATAAAAACCTGATCGATGCTAAAGGCTTTTGCCCATCAAAACCCATTTCGCACTTAGCTTTTTATAACTATTTTGCTGTCTCACCGACCCCTCATATATGAATATGAATCGTTCAATTAGATCGTAAACAATGAGTATTGTTAAGGAATAAAGAACGAATTGGCAGTCAATCAGATTGTGTCGCTTAAGAGAGGCAAAGGATCTCTGCTGTATTATAAATCGCTATTTGCAGACCACTGGCGAGTCTTTCTTAGAATGGTCTCAAGGAAGTCTTACGAATTCAGAGAGTATTGAAGAGGAAAGGGAGGAGACCAAGCATCGCCCTCGTGGGTGAATTTTCCATTGCCGTGGAAAACTAGCTCCAAATAGAAAAAAATTAATCGTTCTCGAGACTACCAGCAATAAATCGGCTTTATTACGGTCCCGAGCATCACAAGGACACGACAGTGTGAAAATACCAGCGAAAATATAATCCTTTCATATATGCAGTCTAATACAGTTACCCCTCGAATCGAATAGGAAAGTGAGAGACGGAGAGGGAAAAAAGTTTCCAATCGACGTTGTATAATTCAAACTCGAGCCACTCGATACATCCTTTCTCGTTGCTTTACAATCAACCTGAGAAGCCGTCTTCCTACAATCGAAGCAACGAGAGTGGAATATATTTTCCACACTTGAAGCTCTGCATTCCTATTCATTAGCCACGTGCTCCGCTAAACATTACAAAAGGCAGGGTGTTATGGCTGTGGCAACTGCTGCTCTATTCAGGAGCCTGCTTCTTAGAAAGAGAAAGCCATCCTTCGAAATTACAAATGCTGTTTTAGCATGCCTACCGTTATCCAGCATATTAGCCAAGAAATCTACAGTAATCCTTAGCGAAGGAACCTCGATACCGAAATTATTACGAAGATGATTGCAACGCCCATTAGTCCCGTGATACCAGATGGACTGCTCTGATTACTCGGGCTCCATCAGCAGGATTGCGGAGTTGCATCAGTTGATATCTAATTATTTATTAATTGAAAGCTTCAACTCCAGAGCAAATCGTATACGCCTAGAATCTAGATCCCAGTATGAGAATCACTCTTAAAAAATTTGCGAAAAAATGAATTTTGACCTAGGGCTCTGGAATTTTTTCTACTTCTTCCTTGATGCAAAAAAATACTCTCCACCAAATTTCAGCCCCGGAAAAGGTCGGGAAGTCATGAAAACATAGGGAAAACCATTGAAATCAAATATTCCAGATCCGTTTTCCACCTGTTTTAGGTCGAATTCCGGCATTTCCCCCACAACATTTATGTTTTTTATCCGTTTTGAGACACGAGCAATCGAAAAATCAAGCGTTCGTCCCGGTCCCAGAACCTTCGAAAAATCGAAAATTTTTGAAGGGGTATGCCTTAAAAAATTTGCGAAAAAATGAATTTTGAGCTAGGGCTCTGGAATTTTTTCTACTTTCTCCTCGATGCAAAAAAACATTCCCCACCAAGTTTCAGCCCCGGGAAAGACCGGGAAGTGATGAAAACATATGAAAAACCGTTGAAATCAAATATTCAAGATTGGTTTTCCATGTGTTTTAGGTAGAATTCCGGCATTTCCCCCACAACATTGATGTTTTTTATCCGTTTTGAGACACGAGGAATCGAAAAATCAAGCGTTCGTCCCGGTCCCAGAACCTTCGAAAAATCGAAAATTTTTGAAGGGGTATGCCTTAAAAAATTTGCGAAAAAATGAATTTTGAGCTAGGGCTCTGGAATTTTTTCTACTTTCTCCTCGATGCAAAAAAACATTCCCCACCAAGTTTCAGCCCCGGGAAAGACCGGGAAGTGATGAAAACATATAAAAAACCATCGAAACTAAATATTCAAGATCGGTTTTCCATGTGTTTTAGGTCGAATTCCGGCATTTCCCCCACAACATTTATGTTTTTTATCCGTTTTGAGACACGAGGAATCGAGAAATCAAGCGTTCGTCCCGGTCCCGAGACCTTCGAAAAATCGAAAATTTTTGAAGGGGTATGCCTTAAAAAATTTGCGAAAAAATGAATTTTGGGCTAGGGCTCTGGAATTTTTACTACTTCTTCCTCGATGCAAAAAAACACTTTCTACAAAATTTCAGCCCCGGAAAAGGTCGGGAAGTCATAAAAACATGGGAAAAACCGTCAGAATTAGACGAAATTAATTATTCAGGATGGTTTTTTCTTGTATTTCCGGCACAATTCCGGCACTTTCCCCACTGATTTTTGATTTTCTATCCGTTTCGATGCTTAAACAATCGAATTATATATTGTTCGAGAAAGTTTCAAAATCTTGGAAAAATCACGAAAATCTCACCTGGAATGACATGGAAAAGTGTTGAAATTACACTTATAACACTCTTGCTAATTTCATCGTACATTCTAATAATTACTTTTTAACATATTTATCATATTTCAAAGCTCTAAATTGTTTTAACAAGCTTAAGGTCGGTTTTATCCAGTTCTTTTTTAAGCGGATCGCCATGCCATTTAGCTTTCAATGCTTTATATTAAATTTAAGCTCGGGTGTGAAGTTGGCCGTGATAGCGCGTCAGAAAAGTAGCGTATCAAATATGAAAGGAGACAGCTGGCAAGCGCTTCAAAGGCCGGAGTAATAATGCAGCGAAGCACCAAAAGACAATGACGTTTATTCCCGCTGAATTCGACCTGTACCTTTCTGCCTTTGTCTCGGCAGTCGTACGCATTCGTTACCTTAACAAAGAGGTCAATGAAACCAATCGCAAGCGACTGTAATTTGGTTGTCGGCGGGTAGGCGAGTGAGGCTGCGTCGCCTATTGCTCGACTGCTTATTTCGTAATGACACATCCTCCTTTAATATGCCACTCGTTCCACGGATGGAAATTAAATGGGCAGATTAAATCCGGCCTTCGAGGAGCGGGTGAGGGTGCGGGTAAGCGTGCGGGTGAGCGGGCGCGGTTATTTCACGTGGAACATTAATCCGTGTGTTTATGTACTTGGAGTGTCATGAGGTGGAGAGAACGCCCTCGTGACCTAGTGACCTGGCCATCGGGGTTATCGGCATTTTCCGTGCCACAACACGGCGTTTGCAGACCTTACGTAATGCCGGCCGAGTTATTAGTGCACTGCTTAGTTGAGAATTACGCCCGGACAAAGCAATTCCCGCGTGATTGATTATTCAGCGCCTTTTGGACGGATGGGAACAATAACAGGATGTGGAACGAACAGAATTACTCCTTTGGACATTATTTAGCCTTGTGATCGGGAATTCTACACCGTCTTCATAAATTTGCAAGAGTGGTAATTGTTCGATAGAGCGTTGAAAAGAAGTTAAATCGAGATTCAATATGAATGTTGCAGAGAAAGCGCCAAAGCGGGGTGCAATGAAAACTCAAGCGACCCAGACCGAATTGCCTGGAGTGTTTCGAGGGCGATTCCCAGTCACTTTGAGCCCACGCACAATCCACAGGGTGAAGATGGTGTCGCAGGGTGCCCAGACGAACGGTCTCTTTAACGGACGCGCCTTAACTAAAAGCTACTCGGAGGCAGGTCAACTGGGCACACCATTGGGCGGTGGAAGCCAAGTAACAACGCCGGGGAAAGAAAAGTCGGAGCACGAACCCCTTCATCGTACCCAAAGCGAGGAGCCGCCCAGGTCACCTTTTCTCGTTGACACCACACCGCCCAAACTTCCAAGCCCATCTGCCCGCGGAGCCAAGATCCTCACTAACGGCGACATTGCTGCTTCTCTCACCAGTGTTGTAAGTACCGTTCACCCTTTCCTTTTACCTCTCTCCAATGGGTATCCCTCCCTCTACAATCGACACAACTATAGACCAACGCAAATTTCTCGATAAAAGCCTGTTGCACAGCAAGCCATACGAAAAAATTCACTCATGCTTCTAATCGAATTAGGCGGGGTAATTAAATGAGAGAAATTATTGCCGCCCGGCTGAAAGAAGTGGGGATTGCTTTTTCTGTAAAAACTCGGTCCGCCTTTAATCCGATTGATCAATCGCGGAGCGCAAGCTTTGCGTAGCTGGAAAAGTGTCGCGCGATAATAAATAATGCATCCACGAGAAGAGCGAAGGGAAGAATATTCCACGATCCGCATTTATAATTGAGGGACGGGTAGTCGATGCGCCAGGGAGGCAAATTAATCTCTAATAGAAACAGAATCCCCCCAGTTGTGTGCACGGCGTCCGATGCCTTTGATCTCATAAGTTGTCCGGATTAAATTACAATTCTATTACCGGTCTCACCATCGCCAGACACATCATACGCCGTAACCTGAATTCCCCACCACCCAATATACACCGCCCTTTATATCGAAGAACGGTTTACTGTCATTAAAACACTCCATACTCGGTGTGTCACACACTTTCCCCTCAAAATAAAGGTCCGCCCTTTCGAGTTAACAACTTTTCGCTGGAAAAAAATCTGTACCTAGTTGATCGAGTTCGCGGGAATATATCTATCCTCTGTATGGTATAAAGAGCATTCTGTCATCGTCGAATAAAATATCATGTTGTTTGTGCGGCATATAGTGGCTCGTAGAACTATGCTGGCACATCGTTCCCGTCACAAGATTGATGATCGGGATGCCCCTCACTTTTTCTGTTGGTCTTCGATAATGTACGAGCAGCAGCCCTCCTATTATTGCCACAGGGATATTTCACTGGACAACATCGCAATTTTTCCCCCAAACATCATCGAAGGACAGAAGCTCAAATAGCGAAGAAATTTATGAGAATTGGCCGTGCTAGAATTAGCGGGAACGAACCGAGTGTTAGTCGGGTGACGATCACTCGTTCAATGAGAGTCAACATGTCCTCATCAGTGTTCCTAGAGGCGCGATAATCGATGTCCCTTGCCACGCCTTTCTCTTTCGATAACCATCAATGATTGAACCATTCGAAAGACGTAGCCCGATGCACTCACGTTTCTTGATTTATTAAATTAGTTTCGACTTAAAGGAATGTTGGCTATTGGGTGTGAATTTGTTTGCCAACAGCCTGAAGATCAACGAAAGTCTGTGGACTTGGAGGACCAAGAAATTCTGATAGACTTTAAACCGGCGCCGGTGTCGCCGGATGCGCGCGCCCTCCTGAGCAGCATGTCCCAGCCAGTAAGAAGGTTCCTACCGCTTCAGAAAACATTATCGGACGGTGAGATCCGCGTGGAGAGACGAGAACTGATCGGCGAGAATGGGGACTCGAGTTACCCGCACTCCTGCAGGCGGAATCACCAGGATCCCTGGGGGAGGAACAGGGGTGTCCGAGCAGCCGTCCAATTTTCCTCGACCCCCGACGACCTCTCCTTGCTCAGGGTTCCCTCTCTCCACGAAGACCACTTCGAAGAGGTACCCCTATGCTACTCCAATTACTATTATCCGAAACTATTGCTATTCCAGCGAGTCTCGAGCATTTGGTACTCGAGGTTTTTCGTGTTCGGCCCTCTCCTCTCACTCACGAAATTGCCAGCGCCCTCGAGAGCCACCGCCAACTCCCTGCTGGCGCGCGTTACCTGCCTGCTCCGCAATTTCTACCAAATAATAATCGCCAAGTTCGAAACAGCCGCCCTACTACCAAACTCCTTGGGTTGGGTAACGAGGGAGTCCACTGGCTAGGAGAGACCAGCTCCTCTAAAAATGACTTTCAGCGCATTTGCTCCAGCAGTTTCGGCCTCGCGCTACCGGAACCACCTTTCCGTCTCCGTCTCCGTCTCCGTTCGCCCGCGCAACCAGACTATCTAACGACCAACAAAAGTGCAAATTGTATCAGAGTGAAGACCTGTCTCTTACTGTCAATGTACCTGTCCTAGTCACTAGGAAATTAATCCCTATTTTTATAAGCAACACAATAAAACGTGACAATAATTCGGCGTGCATTTAATTGTCGACACACGTGCTTTCACAGCCCGTCCTCCCCAGTTGGCATACTTCGATATTTTAGTGCGGGCCTTTTATAAAAAGACAAGTCACTCAAATGGAAAGTCGATATGGATGTTACAGGCCGGCCAGGACACGGAAAGTGATCTCTTCGGTGTAGGATGTTTGTCCCGCACGCGAAGAACGAGAATAGCTGGTAGGTGGCACGATGCTAGTCGGTGTTGGCGTGCCCAGTGAAAGTAATAGGGATGCGGCGGACGGAGCATCGTTGAAATTAGGATCGATCGCCAGTGTGATCAGGAGTGAGGGGCGTATATGTAGTGTAGAAGTGGTCGAGGAGCAGCGAGAGGAGGTTGCGCGGAGGAAAAATCGATCGGCCACTAGCTTAATAACATAAAAGGGGAAGAAGAAGAGACCGCGAGGTCGTTTGGCGCTTTTGACTGGCCGAGTGGCGCATTACGCTTCGATTTCGTTTTCCAGGAGTTCCACGAGAATCTCATTCGTCGAGGGCTTTTCCGGAAGAGGAGCGTCTCGCTGGAGGATGGCGTGCAAGGCCCGACGTCCGACGACTTTACGCTGCCGAGATCACTACCCACCTCACCCACATCGCCCACCGCAGTCCCAGGTACCAGTTTTATCCACCTCAGCATATACATTCAATTATACAGGAATTCTTCACTTCTGCACACTTTATAAGAGTGGCTCGGCTAGCAAATGTTTTCGCTGAATTTGTAAATGGACAGATTTTGAAAACTTTCAAGATTTCCGCGCGTAATATCCCAGAAAAATACATATGGCCATCAATCTTCATTTATCTCAAATACGAGTACACACAGACGTCACTGTACAATTTTGAAAAATTCACCTGACCCTATTTCCGAGCAGACGTAAATTTAACAACGCAAGCACTTCCGTACCATCGTGTTTTTTGTGACGCACCGGCGCAGTCGAAAAAGTTTATTTATACCAAGAGTTGGAAATTGTACCTCTTTCGAAACTCTGCTACATGATATTAATTAAACGCGTCGCAATTTTAGATTACTCCGCGAGTATACCAAATTTATGGGAAACTGACTGCTCGCGGGGAAAATTGAATCTAAACATGTTCCTGCGAGTCACTCGTTGACACTGCATTCCGTTTCAATGCGTTGGCAACGCGCAATTTCGATGGTGAGATATTTCTCACGGCATTGGTTGTCTTTCAGAAATGCCGTGCTGCGGAATAGCTTTTCGTATCGGCGCACATACTTTATAGGATTCTGTGAGTCTGCGAGGGTTCTCTTACAAGAGAGTGCATTCCTTGCATGGTCGACGCCCAATCGCGACTACATACGCCTATCGAATGACGCTGCCTTCTTTTTGCGGCGTCGATCGAGCAATGCAATTTTTCTATCACCTCGACAAAGAAATACCTCTCGCGCCTCACCAACCCTCCATACATGCCATTCACTCTAACCGAACTACAAGTCAAAATATAAGTACTTTATTTTAATGATTATGGATTGAGTGTATAAAGAAATTCAAGTGAATTTATAAGGTTTTCTAACAGTCTTCATATCGGAACTTTGAACTTTACCAATGAGATTAAGCTTGGCTTATAATAAACTGAAGTCTGTATACTCTAGTTGAAACGTACTGTTAATTAGACGGCTCCTGTAAGAATGTGAACATTTAGCAGTGGGAAAGGTCTTTCGGGATAATATTGAAGTTTCACTGGGGCGGTTGGGGAGCATAAAATGTTTTGCTCGGCATCGATGTATACGATGCGCAACCAAGAGGTTCGCGCACCGTTTTCGGAGGAGCTCGTAGCAAATTACGTTTAAATTGTGAAACTTTCCAGGCATAAAAGTTCTCGGCCGCGCACCATCGCGGTCACAGAATTCGAAATTAATCTCGCAGCGCCTCAAAGAGCTGCTCTTCCTCCCTTTCTCAGTGAGTTGCCGCCTGTGCAGCCCCCGCGGGGCTAAAAGAATACCGTAAGCTTCCCGAGGAAAGTGTAAGCGGCAGTCTCCATAATTCAATTAAGCCTCCTGCTGCTTCTTTCCTTAAAGAAATCTACGCCCAATTGTAAATATCCATAAGTCCCTCGGGATTATTGCTAGAAATTGGAATAGGAGGGCTTTCTCGATATTGCGCAGGCGGCCGCTTTCGGGTGTGAGGGAGTGTCAAGGAAATTAAGCCGGTTACGTAAGTGAGGCCAAGCTACATAGCATAGTAGATGCATCTCTCTCGATTCCAGCACCGCGAAGGCTGTTGGAGGAGCCGAAGGACGACTCTCCGACGCGACCACTGCGCCAGTTCTGCCCAACGGCAGTCTTCACTCCTGGCACGGCAATAACTGGCAAGATCACGTCCCCGTTCGCGTCGAGCGACTCTCTCACCAACGACGTGACGCGGGATCACAGCGACGGTATTTGGAACGAGTCCCAGGCGACGGTTCTCCACGCGGAAACCCTCGCTCTCCTCACGCCGTCCTCGCGGCGACGCCATCTCCTTCTACTCCAGCACCAGCAGCGATCCTCCATGGACACCGAGGCGCTCGACGCCGAGGAGGAAATGGAGCCACGTCCACCGAGTCCGAGGATAAGGCTCGAGCCTGCTACCCCCATCCAACCCCTCACACCAAGGTCAGTACAAATTATCTCCCAATTTTCAACAAACTTAACCACACTGCCTCTTACTGCAAATCGTACTGTTCCGTTAAAACCCTCCACCCGGTAATCTGATCGATATCCTCGATAGTTCAAAGCCCTTTGCCTCGAAACGAGATATGGAACCGAGCAAAAGATAATGAGAGCAGACCAGTGATAAAAAAAGATTTATTTTGCTGGAAATTGTGCTCCCAATTACATAGCTATCAGCTGGCTCTGCTTTACACGGCAAAGGATTCCCTTTGATTGTATGGAACGACTGGCGATGACTAAATTCCCGGCTTATCGAAATTAACCGAGAAAGAAAGCTCTTGAAAGAGTAGTCGATGAAGGCGGTATTCGTTTTGCGTTTAATTGCGGCGTTCCAAGTTCGGGCCATTTGCTCGAAGGAACACATTATGTTTGAGTTAATGGGAAGAAACGCAGTGCCGCTTTTACATGAGAATGTCTATGGAGTGCGGAAAGAGAGAGGCAATAAAAGGGATGGATATACTAAAGGGTAAGGGGGGATTTTTAAAGGCAATTCCTGTTCAGCATCGATACTACTACTACGTCGACGACGACGACGACGAGCATGAGATCTCGGGGGCCGTTTAGAAGAGCAAGTCCAGCGCCGCCACTCTCGCAGCCGCAGTCGCAGTCGTCAAGCGAGTTCGGTTTGAGCTTGGCGCGAACGGACTCCGGCGGGCGGACCAACACCGACCTCTCCGAAACTTCGACGACCGAGGATTATGTCACTGCCAACACCTCTACGGAGACCGGGACCACGACCGGCACCTCAGCCACGACCAGTTCCTGGTCGAGGCCACCGCAGACCTCCAGTGCTGCGGCTGCGGCGTCCGCGCCGGCCTCGACAACCGCCACTGCCGCCGATGGCAGCTCCTTCGAGAGCGCCAGCTCGATCTACAGTCTCGCCCGTAGCGAGGTCAGACCACTAACTTCTCACCGCCTTTACCAATCCAATCTCTACCCCTCTCCCTCTAGTCCTCATCCAATCAAATCCTTTATTAACACTCCCATTTTCCAAGTCAACCCGAAACAGAAATATTACCGCGTTCACTCCTGATATCCTCTAGTTTAGTCGAAAGGAGAATAGTGCCGGGAGAGGAGCGCGTTGCTGTAGTATTCCAGTAAATATTGGGCCGTGATAATCGATCGGCAAACGGATATTGAGGGAGTTCACGCGCTCAATACTCCATAATTCGGGAGGAATTCAAGATAATATCGCGAACATAGCGCATAGGATCGCGCACGTTAACTCGAAGAATACGTTCCGGTCGAGTCTTCCGAAAATATTTGCACAATGGGGAAGATACGCGTAGAATAACTCTGGGGATAGTTGGGTTAACGGGTGCTCTAAAAGGGCAATCTCCCGCAACGAATTTCCAATGAATTGCCAATGATATACGGTGCATAATGCGTGATTCGCGCCGGTGCATTTATTGACCTAGACCACTGAGTACCGGGCAAGTAAATTTGATTGGGATCCATTTACCCTCGGTTTAACGCACAGTCGACCGCGAATCTCGACGCGAGATACAATTTAACGCAAAATGCTGCTCCGATAATTTCACTCGCCGGCTATCCCAATTCTCATCGAAACCCCATTTAGAGTTAGATGTGAAAGAGCCTTTTCAAGTTAGAATTTCGCCGCAAAGAACTATTTTGTACAATTAGCAAACAACAGATTCGTATCGATCGATGCCCAATTACAATTAACAATGGGCTAGTGAAAGAACCGGGGCGAGATGAATGGGAAAATGAGAATCGGATGCAGAGGGAGTTTTATTTTATTCGACTCCAGGCCGTCATCGAGGAACCCTGCAGTCCGCCGCCTATTCTTGAGGAGGCGGAAATCTCATTTGGATTGGATGTACCGCCATCACCGGCGCGCTCCAGCAGCAGCAGTAGTTCCGGTAGTTATGACCTGAAAGATGCGATGGTCGATCTTGCACAAGAACACGATCAAACCGCACCACCGAGCGGACATGCCTCGGAAACCGAGTTAGATCGTGAGGCAAGTTAAACCACTCCCCATTTCATAATCTACCATCCTGCCAATATCGTTTTTCCTATGCCAATCGAGCAATCATTTGAATTCTGAATCAAGGCTGACTTCAATATTTCAACTCACTAATTCACTAATTCACTAGTGATTCACGAAAATTCGGGCAAAAATGGGGTGAATCTGTTTTTCAGGAAGGACATCGTTCTTCATCCGGAGGGTACGCAGAGTCCCCACCAGATCTTGGAGCGTGGACCGACGACGAGCGTCGGAGAAGACGCAAGACCTTTACTCTCGACTTCCTCGGTGGAACAGCGAGCACAGAATCCGAGCAAGCATTGGAAGCCCATTACCCCGAGAACGTAGATGTTAGTCCCAGCCCGAGTTACCGGCAAAGACCACGGGGAAAAGCTACGCCAGTCAAAAGTCCTCATAGGAATAATCGGAAACAACAGCAATCGATACAGATCCAACAACAGCAGCAACAACAGATTACGAGAAGTCCTCAGAAGGAGGAGTGGAGGGTAGAACAGGGCGAAGATGGGGGCCACGTTCCTACGTCCGATGATTCGAGCTGCAGCCATCACTATCACATGTACCACCATCATCACCAT
This sequence comes from Ectemnius continuus, assembly GCA_910591665.1. Taxonomy (NCBI): domain Eukaryota; kingdom Metazoa; phylum Arthropoda; class Insecta; order Hymenoptera; family Crabronidae; genus Ectemnius; species Ectemnius continuus. The sequence continues at coordinate 15,444,068 of OU342861.1, forward strand.
CACGTTCACAGGGATGCGAGTGAAGGTGGCCGCCATAAAAGAGCGCGGGACAGTCTTCGGAGGAAGACTACTGGCTACATTTCCACCAGAAGGCGAAGTAACGAGGTATGTCATTAAAAACATACTTTTTCCACAACTCAATTGAATTCTCTGCAAAATATAAATGACGGTAATTTAATTCGATCTTTCGAATATTCATCTAGAATCAGGTAAAAAAGCGAATACTCCAGCAATAGTTAAGTACTGTACTTGAGAATGCGAAGTACCAGGCTTGTAATGCTTTGAAATGCTAGAGATATAGCTGGCTCGTCGGTATTTCATTTGCTGGAATTCGTGGTGTTCATTGCAATATAGATACATATGCTCGCTCGGCTGCCGTTCTCCTATACCTATATACCTATATACCTATCGCTCGCTTATTTTTATATCTCTATGATTCAGAGCGCTCTGCATAGCAAAGCGTAGTAAGCAGCCGCAAAAATACATTGAAAAACAAGTAGGTCTGTGTCATGAATTTTTACAAAGTGTCTATAACATATCTCTGAAGCTAGCATATCATTTCGTAGAATACTATAAATACAAGAGAGAAACAGGCATGCCTCTAATTTATGTGCTGTTGGAAATAAGAGTGGTATCGACAACAATAATACAATAAATTCGTATTCGATCGGAATGTGTTGAAAGTAGAGTGGAAGTGAGAAATATTCGTTAAATTTCTACTGACGCATCGATGACCGGGCAATTCTTTAGGACAAGAACGCTGCGATCACGGGAAGTCTACCACGTCGAAGATCTCGAGCAGCGGACGACATACTGTGCGCGAGCCGACTGAGTCCCGCGAGATATCCCCGGAGTCCCGGACACAATGGCCAACGAGCGGTAATTGTCGAATCGCAGAGTCCCGAGACCCGCTTGAAAGCACTGTCGGTGGAATCGCTGCGTTCGGTTAGTCCCGGAAGCGACAGTGTCTTCTACAGCGAGGGCGCCGATCAGAGTCTGAACATCGCTGCGTTTGACGCCCCGCATTGCCACAGCTGCGGCCGAGAGGTAAATCTTCTCGATGCTAACTCTAACTTCTCTTGTATTAGTCTTGCGATCTCGTAGCCTAGCCTCTCTCCATTCTCCACTTTGAACGTCGCTCTAACTACTAGATATACTAGATAACTAGATAGATACTGCTTTTGCTTGGCAACACCAGTCTCGGTGAGATGAACTCTCCTATCTGTCCTTCAGTAGATCTCGACGCTACATGCTCAGACGCATTCTCGCTGCTGGACTCGATCCTCTTTACTGACGAGAGTTCACTCGTCAAAGATTTACTCTTAGTTAGACTCTTGGTTGATGTAGAGTGACTAGCTACCGGAGCGACGCGACGGTACATCATTCGATTCGCAGCAAGGATCTGTAACAACGCTCGGTAACAAAACTACCCGGACGCATCTTACTTCTAATTCTAATATGAGAAAGTTATGCCTTGTTAAAAACAAAAAAAGGTCCGAATAGTTTTGCTACTTGGCAAGTATGTCTGGCAGTCTGTCTACCTCTTTTCTCTATCGTGCGTGCCCTCGTGTTGCTCCACCCTGAGGTCTCGGAAGAGATCGTTCGACCACCGGCAGGTTTTGCGGACTCCCCGGAGGGGCACAGGTCCACGCCAAAGCACACGCCCGGTCACAGGCTTTACAAGAAGTTCGACAAGAGATTTCGCTCGGAAGATCGCAGTGACCGGCGGCATCGGCGATCGAGCATCGGCAGGTCGGACGTCCGGGCGAAGTCGGAGGAGAGAGCGGCGCCGAGATCGGGCGGCAGGGGCTCCATCGACGACACTGCTTCTGGGAGGAAGAGGATGCACGCGAGGAGCACGGCTGCCAGTATGGAAATTCTCACAGGTGAAATGAAACTCCATGGAATATTTATAGTCAGGTTGGTGGGAATATGAAGTGTGAATTCTGACGAGGAGAAGATTCATTTCGTTGTTGGCACTATTAAACAGTTAATTTGTCACTGGTTCGTTGCGATTTTACGGCCTGCTAAATAAACAAAATATTCACGGGGCAAGGTAAAAGGATGGCAGAGGTGTGGAAGAGGTGTGGGAGACTGTGGCCTGCAAGAATGCCAATTACGCACGAGTTCGTGTTCCTCTCGTCAGCAGCGGAATATCACGCGCCATGTAGCAGGTCCTCTAATAAAAAGGGAGCAGAAACTACAGCATCGCGGCACACTTTACACCTGCTCTCCTATGTCAGGATAGGAGCGGAGGTGCTTTTCGAGCAGCGGCTCCATGCTGTGTTATACTTGCAATCTATCTTCTCAACCAACTTCCATTAACGCTATTAATTCCACGCGCAAGAAGGCCTTAACTCACCTGATACTTAGGAACGACCAAGCACCCACGAAAAACTTTAATCACTCTGGCCACTTTAATGACATGGCCAGAATAAAAGTACTTTGATGTTAGTGTCGAAGTATGAATTAGTTTAGCAGCAGACTATATTCTTTTATGCTCTGGCAAATTCCTTAGACAGCCTGTTTGAATATAGAATGACGAAGATATTGTTTTGATGGGGTGTGTCGAAGGCCGTGAGGACGAGGACACGTATGTCGAGCCGTACACAAGTAGCGAGTGGATCTACATCGGCGACGTCGAGGAAAGCCACGTGTGGCGACGTCGCGACAGCAGAGACGAATTGCCCGACATCGATGACTTACCAGAAAGCTTTGGCAAGGAGCGCCGGAGTTCTCAAGACTCCACCGGCAGTGAGAGGAACTTCCGGAGGAAGTACGAGGCTGCCACGCACAGAATGGTTCACAGGAAGACCAGTGGCGAAATGTACAAGAGGATACAGACTAGGAGTTTGGGTGAGTCATTTTATACAAGTCACCTTTAGCCTTCTTTCCTATTTCGGAATTCCCTTACACGTGTTTTGCATTAGACAAATGCACTGTGTATATGGAATTTCAAGAATTGGTGGGTTCAAGCATGGGATGTCAATGTTCTTTACTGTGCTTTACCGCATTTCATTGGGAGCTTCGCGCAGCTAACTTCCGGCGGCCGTAAAGCCGATATTAAAGGGGACTGAATAAACCAGTGCATAAAATTAGGTCCCTTTGAAGTCTCTGGGAGCAGGCGAGGCAACAATGCTTCCAAGAAAATTGGCCCTGCGCTGCGCGTTCATAGATAAACAGATTAAAACTCGAGCAACCCGTGCAAAATCCTGACTTCTATTAGAGCTACTTGGAATTGCAAGTCGATTCAGTGGCGTGTCAGTGTATATTTTTAAATAACCGTAACGCTGCCAATGGATGAGAGAGAAAATGGATATTTCCTGTTCTTACACGAACTGGCATGACAAAGCTGCCAATAAGCGTGCTGCCTATCAAGCGCGACCTACTCCTCTCTCAATGAAAAAGGACTAGGCATATGGCATACCGAGGCTCGAGATCATAAAAGAAAAAATCCAACGATCCTTTGCTTGAAATGTCTTACATTTAAGCGGTGGCTTGCAAAAGTTTAGCAAGCCACCTTTAAAGCACCGTTTTGCCTTCGTTCCGGCACCCCTAATAAAACTTGGCTTTGACGGGAAAGAAGCGACGACAAAGGAGATGAGAATTTCACCGCGATCCAGAAGGGCGACGAGGCGAGTAAGCGAAAAAAGTAAACGAGTGCAGGAAGAAAAGGTGAGAAAAGAGAAGAAAGGAAGACGCGAGAGGCGCGAAGCCATCGGAATTCCATTGGCAGGGAGGTGCGAAAAACGTGGTTGGTGCACCTAGAACTGGACGGCGCGGCGATCGTGCCGGACGGAGGACACATCATCGCGGAGGAATGCCCCTAAAAGCGTCCGGCGATCGAGAGCGGGGCACTCCATCGGGAAAAACGATCGAACGGGATCTGCCAGTCTCTCGGATTCGAGTGGCATCCCGTTCGAATTGTCGGAAGGCACGCGATCCTCCACTGCCCTAAGAAGCTTGCAGGAGGCTTCGGTCGAAATTGATCTGGCAAAAAAGGAAGAAAAAGAGAAAGCGGACAAGGCAGATTGATGGTCGGGAAGTCTGGGGAGGGGCGGGATTGAGTAGAATTGGAGGGAAAGAGGCGAGTTCGAAAGCGACTCTTCCCGTTTCTTTAAATAAGCGGCGCGTAATACGGCGCTCTAAATATAATCGCGGTGCCGAGCGTCGGCTGGTACCGACGCAGAGGCGTCGGCGACCGGCCGAAAGCACTGCCGGGGAAAAGCAAGCGGGCGGGCAGGCAGGCAACAGCAGCAGCACACGCCAGCGAGAAGAGGGGGGGGAGGAACGAAGAAGGAACGGTTGATGGGAAAGGTTTCCTAGCCAGACGGAGGAAGGGAGGAAGGGAGTGGTAAGGTGCGTTGACCAGACAAAGAAGAGCGAGGAGGAAGCGCATAAGCTTGGGGGTCGAGCGGGTGCGTGTCCCGGTGCGAAAGCTCGGCGCTCGGCGCTCGGCGCTCGGCGATGGAGAAGGAGAGCTTATGAAGTCTGGCAGGGAAAGAGCGGACGGTAGGAGGGGGTGGAGAAGCCCGAGTGGAAGAAGAAGCGTCGTGCTGGCCGGCAGTCAGTGGGTCAGGGCGCCGAGTCGCATTCCAAGTATCCATCCACTGAAAGCTATACCAAGAGAAACTGTACGGTCTCGCGCGCACCTCCGCTTGTTCTCGCAATACGCCTGATATTTACTCGACGACCAAGTTGTCGATGCTCGCCGCCTCAATTGCACCGAGGGTCCTGCTTCGAGAGGCGGAAAGTGCTTAACGGGAGTTCCGGTGATTGAGGGTCGTCCTCGGGGACACCTCAAGCTTTCGAGGTCGAGTTCCCGTGCTTGCGATAGGAGGATGGTGTGCGATTGCCCGGCTACCGAGTGCTCCGCCGAGCTCGGAGTCGACGTGTCTTTGAAAAGGGCCCTGGAGGAACTGTTGAAGGGCATGCTGAGGGTCTGGTGCCGCGAGGGCCAGGCCCTTTCCAGGCTTGGCGTCCCCACCCACGGTAATACAAATTATCAATCTAAACAACGCCCTACCATCTCTCCTCTCCACTAATCTTTCACCTACCATTTCTTTGTTTACTAGTCTTTGACATTATGTTTGGCAAAGTCGAAGTAGATTCCAAATTGTACAATTCAATCCCGCTACGGTATCGAATCATTTATGGTCAAACTAAATATTTTGATGCAACGGGTTGCCGAGTTGAAATAAGCCAGATCTCCTGGCGCACAGATAGTCGGGTGTATTTGCTGTTAATAATCTAGTGGTTTTCTAATCTCCAAGATTAGCCCTCCGCGTACACGCAAGTCAATTCTACACTAATGTACCGCAAACATTTATTGCCGGCGTTTCTCGGTCCCGGATATTGTGAGCTTTTCAAATGGGATTCGAGCTTCCCTCTTCTGGTATTTGCTTTCCCTCTTCAGGCTGCCTATCCGTAATCCCATAGAGTCCGACGTTGCCGCCCAGATAGGAAGGGGTGCAATTAATTTTGTCCTATTCCCTTTACGGGTATGCAAATCTCTACGAGTTAATAACGCGCTTTCTAGCATAATTCAAAACCCATCGGGCGAATGAGTGGCCATCTCTTCCAGAAGGAGCATCTACCTTGCGCGGGAAACTCCATTAAAATATGTTGCTAACGGAGTGCGTGTTCTTGTTCCCTCCTTTGCTCTCCTTTCCTTTCTGACACCAACAACACCTAAATGCCACAAAGCCCGCCACTTCGCCCTCAGTGCTTTCCACGCAGTACTGCATTCTCAAAAGCTGATAAATCATCAGAAAAATTAACATTGAGCGTTGCACTTGGAATGAAATAGCAACTGGTATTAAATCAGAAGCTTATTCACTCCTCTAGAGTTTGCGCAAGTGCTTTGGTAGCATTGAACTCTTTTCAGAAAAGGGATTGGCCCGTCAAGTTGGAATTAGGAGTAGCCAACCATGGCCAAATCACACTTTAGAGTTTCTTCTATAAGTAGTTTGCACCTGACCTTGCAAAATCAAGCCGAATATACGCGTGGCCTCGATTATGGTTGCCGGGTCGGGTGGGGCCGGGTTGGGCCGACGTTATCCTATAATTCGGGGCTGCCCAGCAAAGGGTCCTCCCCCATCTGTTGATATGAAATTTATATTCGAATTTCCAGTCATTTTCAGTATTTTCATAATTTAATTCGAGTGTTATTGTTCGAGTTGGGCAGCCACGTTTGAAGTTAATATCGTTTTATGGGACAAGCGCTACACTAATAATTTTTTCATCCTTCCCTTTGTGTTCTTTGACTCGATCAAGGTCGTGATTGTAGGACCATGCCACACAAAGGGTTAATATGCACCCCTTTCATGCGCAATACCCATCCCCATCCCCATCCCCATCCACACAAGCAGTCTCCTTTTTCCGAGGCACAGTCGAAAATTCGATATGCACTTCAAAGAACAAAACGGGACACACTGGTGACACTGGTCTATCGGTATCTGTGGATGTGTAGGCGAAAGCTCATTCGTAGCGGGCAAAATTTACGGACGGCTCGAGATTGTCGTCGGGACAAGATAATCGAGAGTTTGCCAAGTAGAGTAGCGAGCGGAGGCTTTGGTCATCATTAATCGGGGATATCTGCCACGTACGTGCCATTGCCAGCCATGTCTCCCTCCTCGACCAGGGTCACCAATCTACTCAAATGCACACATACATACATACATACATCCCACTAATGGATTCTATTCCCGAGAGCAAGTCGCTCTCGTTAGCATTGTAAATCGTACGCGGAAAAACCATTCCCTTCTTTGCCAATAAGAGGTGCCCTTCCTCTCTTATTATTCGGATTCTCCAACTACATGCAGTGATTGACTGATTTTATGTTTGGTTGTCAAGGATGTAGATTCTCTTGTTTCTTCTAAAGACTGATGGGAGATAGAATAAGAGAAATGGGAGGAGGGCGCGTACGATGTTTTGGCAGGATGAAAAGGCGGATATAGTTAGAGGAGATGCGAGAAAAGCTGGGAAAGTTTCGGCATACTCGATTGCGTTTCTACGAGAGCGTGACGTAAGGTCCCATTTATTTTTGCGCGGTGATGTATTCACGACCCGATTGCGGTTCGACCTGCTTTTTTCCATCGTCACCGCTACTCCCATCACCCGGACGCTCACATTCCAGACCGCATAATTGTCTATTTAGGTCGTGAGTCACGTGCTCAAGAGTGTTTTAAAGCTTTCGACTCCTCTACATCCGAGAACTATTTTGTCACGCGCGGCCAATTCACGTTTCTTTGGTATCGCCCTCTTCCCTCATAATAATTCCAATAAACTCCAAAGGGACGAGGCGAAATTAATAATTAAAGTCGAGATTGCACAGTGAATGATTAAGATCCTGTAATCATTACATCGTCTTAGCAGTAAGAAATCTGGAAGGAGGCGAAATAATTTGTGCTCGGCCGGCAATGAGCTCATCACCCCTTAAAATTGGATTTATCGCGGCGAGGGTGAAGTTTACCGTACCGCTATCCATTTCAGGAGAGAGAGGGAGAGAGAGACGCAGACGTATACTCGTGCACGCAGCCTCCTCTCGCATCTTGAAAGCGGGGGGTGAAAAATAATGAAGTGGAAGTGCATTTATTTGTGCAACTCCGGCGACGGCCGACGCGTCCTGCTTTCATTTTATTTCTGCCGCCCTCTACCAACACTCTGCTCTGCCTTTCTATTTGTGCTCTCTCTGCCCTGCCATGCGCCCCCGCGTCCTCCTCACACACACACACACACACACGCCTCCCCACAAGAGTCACACGAATTACCAGAATATCTCATTTACACTGAATATACCGGCATCCCATCTGCTTGTTTTTTCAAACCTCCCTCTATATTGTCATTAAACTATCTGTTGCGTAATTTCAAGAAGCTCCAAATGCTTAGTTTGTGAAGGGCTCGCGTCCAATATATTATATAACCTGCAGATAGAACAGCTGCCAGTACAGATAGAGAAATAATACGGCTATCCAATTATTTGCTATAAAGTTTGTTTACATCCACATTGTTTTCTTTGTGCGGCCGATTTATATAGCCACATTTTTTAAATGACTTGCACGCGCTTGCCTTTAGATTCATTCCAAGTCCTGGTGTTTATGAAGGGACGCAAACCCGTGCTTTTATGAGGTTTTGAAATATCAAGCACGACTCTCAGATTAATTTTGAATGATCCTTTGGAAATTGTCGGCGGCCCAACATTTCTCTCAGTGTGTAAGACGCAACGTCAGTTCTGGTGGAAGGGAAGGGGGGGCGACCGACTGAATGAAGTGGTGACCAGGAGCAGGGGCGGGAAGGAACGGGAAGTCTCTCACTGAATACGACCTTCGCGGCAAACTTTTACTAAGTTTGTTTCAGCGGGTCTATTGGAGTCATCCAAAGTAATGCCAACTGGACTTTAATTACAAGAGAAGTGGAAAAGTGTGATAGAAACTGGTTCGATTGTGATTGGAGGATTCGTCGGCTCGATATCTCGTTGAAATAGCCGCGCTGCAGTAATCTAATGATTCGGATTAAAATGAGATTGTCTGGCGGAGGCAAAGGGAGAGACTGACTTGATTCTGCCGGATTACCTCCGGCTGCTGGGGAAAACAGGATGTGGAAAGAAATACGGTCAGCAGCATGCAATGCAAGAGAATGCTGGGCGATATATAAATCTGGAGAGTAATCGGCGGAAGTTAAAACGCTGAGACTGGCGCGATAAATTTTGCACGGGCGGTCCCCGATGATGATTTATATCGAGGGTGGACGTATTTTGCTGGGAAAATATTCGCGAAATCGGCGAGTGCTCGTTGGAGTAGAATGTCATCGCTTATCGCAGAAATGGGGGCTACGATTTCGCGTGGATATAGACGGCTCGTGTTACCATGAAACTGGGCCACTCGGAGTGTCAGCCACTCGCTGAACATACCTGACATTCCTTTATCCGTCCCCGTGGCAATTAATGCGAAAAATTAGTTTCGAATGATCCGGCCAAATTAATCTAAATTCCCGGCCGACCCAGTTTACTTGGGAAAGAGAATTTGCCAGCCGGAATTGAATTAAAGACTAGCTATTGTGCGTCAGCCGTAAAAGAGTCGCTTCTCTCCTTTTAGAAAAATGCTTAAAACAAAGCGAACCAAGCCCCTTTTCAAGCGACCCCGGTAATTCAGGCCAGACGAGAATCATCCATTTTGAAGCCTCCCATAGACCGACCAAGTTATTTCTTTGCGGGTGGACTGCCAAAGAAATGGGTGATAGTCTCAATCTAAAATGTAAACTAGCTGCTGTGACGGATCTGATTACAGAGAGCGACAAGAGGGTAATAGTGAAGCGCGAGGCAGGCGGGGAGTTCGGCTTCCGGATCCACGGATCGAAGCCGGTAGTTGTGTCAGCGATCGAGCCGGACACACCAGCGGAGAGCTCTGGCTTGGAGATCGGCGACATCATAATGTCGGTGAACGGGCGAAACGTGATGGATGCGATGCACTCGGAGGTCGTGAGGCTCGCTCATTCCGGCACGGATGTTCTCGAGCTCGAAGTCGTTAGGACCTGCAATGTCCTCGCGCCCAGAGTCGGTAGGCCGGGAATGAAGGAAGCCGGCGACGAAGCACCTCTTTACACAGGATACCTTTGGAGGAAGTCCACTACCACCTCCAATACCGACAAATGGGTGCGACGGTGGTTCGCTCTTCGTCGTGACAATTGCCTCTATTACTACAAGACTGATACGGTTCGTAGAATATCTTCTCGACTCGATTCAATATCATTAAGACCTCCCTACTCCTCACCCATCAATCTTTTCAATTTCTATTGCTACCCTCTCCTAATAACTCTTTGAGACATCAAATTCAGGCTGGATTGGATAAGTTTCTAGTCGCGTGCAAGAATTGAGAGAAGAACTAGTCGTAAATTATGAATATTAGTGGATGGTAGATCGAACGATCGTTGGCTAATTGAAAGGGAGGACGCATTAAGATGTCTCATCAGGAATCCGCTTGCGCGTCGGGCCGTTAATCCAGGAATAGGCTGCCGCCTTGGCCAGGGTCGCAATTTGCCGTGCCATTAGTCGCGATTAAAAGCGACAGGACACACCCAGCCGCACTGGGACGATATTAACCGAGGGAACCCCGGCTGCTTTTCCTGCGGATTGCATCCATTCCCAATTACGCAGCTTGCTTCGAAAGGCGACTCGACTCGCATTCGCCCTCGCTCTTGCCCTCGCCAACGCCCACCTACCAAGTCTACCTTCGCCAACGAGGCACCCCCTTTTCTTTTTCTCCCAGGACTCTCAGCCAGTAGGCGCGGTAATGCTCATTAAGTACGATGTCGAGCAAACGCCAGAACTCCGGTTACACAGTTTCGCTATCAAAAAACACGGCGCACCCACCCTTCGACTTGCCGCTGACACCGAGGAATCAGCCGCGAGATGGACCACCGTCATCAAGGAGGCAATCGAGAGAAACGATAAGGTTGGACAAGGACGTTCTCGTTAAATTATTGTTTAATCAATCATCGTGAGAAGGTTGCAATGTTTGCACTATCCTCAGTTCTATTGGGATGTTCGATTGTAATGAATGAATTTGCTCGGGTCAGGTGGATACTTGGTTGGAGGCATCATTGAGAATGCGTGACACAGCGGCGTGCGCGATCCAGAGGCCGGATTGCTTTGGGTACCTGAGCAAGCAACAAGAGCACGCGAGAAAGACCTCCTCCCCTACCGGCTGGTCTAGACGGTACTGCGTACTCAAGGATGCTGCGCTCTACTTTTATGACGACGCCAATGCTGAGAAAGCGTTCGGTGTTGCTTGTCTCCACGGTTTCAGAGTTCTCAGCAGCGCGCAAACTTCCGGCGGAAGGAAGCACGCCTTCGAACTCCAGCCACCCGATCCCACCCAACGAAGCTATATCTTCGCCACAGAATCCGAAATGGACAAGAAACGGTAAGCTGGTAAAATCTTCAATCCTAATGAAAATAGAGTGAAAAAGCAGAAATAGCCTGTGAATTGTTGGAGTTGGCGAAAGTTATGCCAGAATTGATGTGTGCGGTGGTTTGCTGGATTCTGGAGAGGGTGGATTCATGGGAGGCATTCGTTCCGTGTTTCAGATGGCTGGCAGCGCTCGAATACTCGATCGATCGGTGGATAAAGATAGGTTGATATCGGCCGCGTCGTCGGCCGGCGAAGCAAAGAAGTCGAAGCTGCGAAGATCCTTTGAGGAGTCCCTCGCCTCTTCCTGTTTTCGGTTCCTAAAGAGTGCCGCCGCGAAATTTACCGGCTCGCCATTAGTACCACCAGACCAATATTTCCCATCCATCATCCCCCCTCGAACTAATCACCGCACGAGAGTTGCCACATCTCATCCAACTCATGAAGCCGAAGCAAGCAACCTCTCTTCCTCTCTCTCTCTCTCTCTCTGTCCAACCACCGGCAGCCCAGCCACTACCAATTAGCTCTAGCCATTCAATCCACCACCGACTCATACTGATCCCATGCGAATCGATCGCTTTTTTAATCCAGACGCATTTCGCCCGACTTTCCGAACAGTTACCTAAGAAAACACTCGGAATCGCACGTTCCGCTGACCAAATGTCTGCCGCCAAAAGACGACTCAACCGGGAGCCAAGTAAAAAAGCACTGTGCCTGAAAGAAGATCTTACTTTTAACGCCGGGAAAAAACGAAAGAGACTCGCCACCTTTTCCTAAAATGTCCTGCACCGAAGACTTGATGGGACACCTCGAAAAAAGCAGCGACTTCCTCGTCGGGTGACGACCCGTGCGGAAACTCCGCACTTCTACGTGGAATTGCCATATTAATTGCCGGTGTTTTCTGCCACCGAATGTTTCTACCGGAAACAGCATGAGCCTGTGTGCGCGTGAGTGTCGTCTACGCGGGCGCGCGTATGTGTGTGTGTGTATCTGTGTGTCCACTAGGACTCGAACTGCGAAGACGTACGAATGAATCATGATTGGATAGCGGAGCGATTGGGGACTCGCTCGAGATCGTTCAGAATGCGAAGGGTTGAAGCAGTCGCAACTCGGAAATCGATAAAGAAGAGAGGAAAAGAAGGGTTAATGATCGTGCGTCGGGGCCGACAATGAGCCAATCCGCAGCTCAAACCTACGCCAGGTCGTCATGAAAAACGAGCCTTCCAAACTGACATTTTTCATTAAACGTCGAGCAGAAACTTGCGTTTTCGAAATATTCAAAGAATGAATTAAATTGATTATTATAAGATTTGTTGGGCAAGAACTCCTGGACCCCTATGCATGATCCAAATAACCCGAAGAAGCACTAGTCTGGCAAAGATAGAAGAGAGCACGAACAAAGCGAGACGAAGAGTGAACCGCTCAAAGAACAAGCACAGATAATAAACTAGGAGGTTTAATACAATTGTAGAATGGAGTGCGTCAATTATTTTACCTGTCACCCCTCGGACAAGATCGTTCCGAAACCTTGTAAGATTCATCAGTGTACAAAAATGCGAGTCTAGTGTTTATTGTCTTACTGCTCGTTGCTGGCGGGCATCATCCAATCGTTGGGACTTAAACTCGTCATTGCCTGATCGGGCAAAACCGGCGCGGCCTGACGCCTCCTCTTCCCTCCCCTTTCTAACAATCTTTTATAGTGTCTCACGCAAATTGTACTCGATGTTTGTAGATAATTATGCCAAGTTATATCGTAGCGGCACGCTGTGAGATTATAGCGGGTATGGATGCGGCAATAAGTCATAGTCTCTCTCTCTCCAAAGTACTCGACCCCTCCAATCTTTTGTCCCTGCGAGGACGAAACTTGAAGAAATCTATATTACTTGAATAGAAGAGATCGATCCTCGTGGCTTCATCCCGCAGTTTCTCAACTGCAGAGAGACCCTCTTTCTTCTTAACAAAATGTATAACGAACTACAAAACATCTTTCAGTAACTCTGGACACTTTGGTGCCAATTGCTCAACCGAACAGACATCGAGAAGACATCGAAAATCCCCGCTCAGCCAGAGAAACATACTAATTTTCTAGGGGTAAGAGGAACCTGAGTACCAGGAACTCTTAGGACTTATTGCCCCCCATGCCCACTCTAAGAAAGTATCTAGCTAGCAAACTCTACCTGAGAGACGCAGAGGGGGAGAGAGAGAGAGAGAAGTGTGTAAAGAAAGTAATTGAATCGCACAAAACTAGGACCGGGGAACCAATTTCTACGGAAGTAAGAGTAGGAGGATGCTACGGGAGAGTAAGGGGAAGGAGTAGCGCTGGTGTCCGGCAGAGTAGTCTAGGTCCCAACGAGAGCATGCTCGGCGCATCGACGTCGTTCAAATTAAACTATGCCGCAGATGCAGATTACTATAATAGAAGAAGTTAATATAAATGTTAATGTTACTTATGGAGGCGAGGGAGGAGAGGGATATTGTTCGGTGAGAGGTAGAGTTAGAGAATGAGAATGAGAGAATGGGTGATCGAGAGATAGGATGGGAATTCGGCGAAGGCTTTATATTTCGTTAGTTATCGACCGCTTCCGCTCGCGGGCAAATCTGTCCCGAGCGAATGACGGACGAGTCTGGTTGTTTCTCCGCCACCAAAGACGAATTTCCCAGTTCAATTTGAATTTTGAATGCGTGTAACTACTCGCGATCGAGGCTTGCGAGAAAAATTCGCCCCGTTCGTTCCCGTGCACGGCCACGTGCACTCGTCGTTTCGTGAACAGTTTACATACATACACACCTACATTTCTCTGTGCATATAGTGACTTACCATTTATATCGGTCTCACACGTACGCACATACACCGAAGCAACAAACACTTTATAATCCGGCCGTGGGCATTATTTAGGGAATTCGTACATTGTGACGGTGCTTTATTCTACTTTGTCAGAAAATACGAAACTGGAGCGCTCATCATGATTATTCTGAATAAACAATGTGATCAAACCAAAACAAAGGAGACTGTTTTATTAAGGCGTGTTCCGCGAAACTGGTATACTCCTTATTTTCCTGGTGTTGCTAAACACGAACGTCCTATTTAGTTCCAATTCCCGCCGACAAATTCCAGTCTTTTCCATAAAATTCCCGGTACACCTCAATCAGACGTAACAAAGTGGCATTTTGTGCTGATTACAAATTCACGTCGCTCATCAAATATTCATCAGTGCGATGAAGCCGTACAGTCGTATAATTAGCAGCAAGAAATGCGAATAAAATGTCTTCTCTTGGTTAATTCCCGAGATACGGGAAGAGGGCCGTTGATTTTTATTACTGGGGAATAACATTAAAGGATGAGTTATGGCAACGCGAATCCGGTGATCCTTCGCTATTAAAGATCTCTTTGCTAAAGGCGCTAATGCGCGGAATTGCGCAATCCTATTTAAGTCAAATAGCAGAAGCTCTCCTTTACGGGAGGTCCACGATTTTATAATATGCTGGACGATTCCCAATAAATTACAATCATATTCAAGCGTAGATCTGAGCGCGAAATTCGGAGGCTGAAATACTTGAATCTGAAGAATACTTATATATTATTTTCAATGTCATTGAATGATGGCAAGAAAAAAATTCCCGCGCTTAGAATGGAACGAAAGGCTTCAAGGTTGACTTACTTTTTCCCTGCGTCCGATCTATAGGATTCCCCATGTATTCCAAGGAATCGAGGAGGCATCGAGACATATAATTTCGCAATGGAATCCGAAGGGTTCTGGAAATTATTGATCGCTATGAGAAGCCCCATTCTCTGGGAGCAGTGAGTTCAGCTTGCGTGATGATCGACACGAAGCGGCTGAAGGATTCTTCACCGATTCGATTTACGCAACAGGCGAAAACCGGTGGTTTGGTAGAGTGTGGTGACCATCATTTCGTCAGGAAGCAGTCTGCGGAATAATGAGCGCGGACAGGGAATCCTGTTCGCGGGAGCGTACACGCGGCAACCGAGCGGGATTAAGCTAATTGATCATTACCTGGGCCATAAAAGTGTGACGGGAGCCAGGAGTAGGCAGGTGTAGGTGCAGCTCTCGAAAAATATGAATGAGCCGGGAGACAAATTGGCCCGCTTTTATTGGAATCTCGCCCGATCCCTATCTGCCGTTTATCCGGCAACAGAACCAGCACCTGGACCGATTTCCATACGCAGAGAGAGAGAGAGAGAGAGAGAGAGAGAGAGGCCTCCTTTCGTAGTCGGACCCGATTTTGTATTATACAACTAGCCAATCAACGGCTATTCATTCGGATCTCTTTCGTAAAAGAGATCGAGGAATCCAACGCTCGTTAAGCTCAACATTGCATTTCTTACATGAATAGGGACGCGTGTATGTAGGCCTGTCGAGCGGATCGAGAGCAAGATGGATCGACGATCGCTGAAGAATCGGCTGCACTATTTACGTCCCTTAAAACACGCATTCACTCCAACTCGACGCAATAAATGCTCCCAATGAATCTAACCATTTACCGAGTAATGAACGGGAAATTGAACGGGCGATCCAACCCTCAGACTTTGATTGCCTATTACCAAGTAAATAAGGGAGAGACAGTGTCAACATTTTAAGGGGATTTCGAACGTTTCGACATATCTCCTCGAGGAGCCCATAACCTTCGATGCCTCAAAGTATGCCTTAAAAAATTTGCGAAAAAATGAATTTTGAGCTAGGGGCCTGGAATTTTTACTACTTCTTCCTCGACGCAAAAAAACATTCCCCACCAAGTTTCAGCCCCGGAAAAGGTCGGGAAGTGATAAAAACATATGAAAAACCGTTGAAATCAAATATTCAAGATCGGTTTTCCATGTGTTTTAGGTCGAAATCCCGCATTTCCCCCACAACATTTATGTTTTTTATCCGTTTTGAGACACGAGCAATCGAAAAATCAAGCGTTCGTCCCGGTCCCAGAACCTTCGAAAAATCGAAAATTTTTGAAGGGGTATGCCTTAAAAAATTTGCGAAAAAATGAATTTTGAGTTAGGGCTCTGGAATTTTTACCACTTCTTCCTCGATGCAAAAAAACACTTTCTGCAAAATTTCAGCCCCGGGAAAGGTCGGGAAGATAAAAAAACATGAGGAAAACCGTGAAAATGAAATATTCCAGATCGGTTTTCCACGTGTTTTAGGTAGAATTCCGGCATTTCCCCCACAACATTTATGTTTTTTTTCCGTTTTGAGACACGAGGAATCGAAAAATCAAGCGTTCGTCCCGGTCCCAGAACCTTCGAAAAATCGAAAATTTTTGAAGGGGTATGCCTTAAAAAATTTGCGAAAAAATGAATTTTGAGCTAGGGCTCTGGAATTTTTACTACTTCTTCCTCGATGCAAAAAAACACTTCCCACCAAATTTCAGCCCCGGAAAAGGTCGGGAAGCATGGAAAACATGGGGAAAACAGTCAGAATTAGACGAAATTAAGTATTCAGGATCGGTTTTCCACGTGTTTCAGGTACAAATCCGGGACTTTGGCTACTGGTTTTATGTTTTCTATCCATTTTGAGACATAAACAATCGAAAAATCAAGCGTTCGTTGCAGTTCCAGAACCTTTGATGTCTTAAAGGAGCATCGCAAATCCGTCGTCCACAAAGAGACCTGAAATGTCCATTGGATTTTTTTATATTATACTTATCAGAGAAGAAGGGAGTTTATCGGAGAGAACGTGCGAGGAAGCTCAATCGCTCAAGAATGAAGGAGGAAAATCAGCAGTCCTATTTTGAGCGGTGGAAAGAGGAGCATTACGGCTCGACTAGTTCACGGGAGCGTACATGAAGCCGAGGCCAATTAGCGGGGCCGGTCTGGAAAGCCGGTGAGTGAAGTTTGCTTGGGGCCTGGATGGGGCCCCCAAGCACGGTTTATCCGCGGCTGGACCGGTGGTATCCGTTTGATAGGAGATAGCAGGCCGAGCGACGCTGGTATGTTCTCATTACGCGTCGTGTAGGTATGCGCCGCTCTGCGGCCTGTTCTCCTCTCGACCGGCGCGCAGTCCTGGTGTGAGACCGTCCCGCTTCGCTCTGGCTCCACTCTCCTTATTCCTCGACAGCAGCCCTCTCCCTTCCTCCTACCTTTTCCTCTTCCTCTTCCTCTTCCCCTTCCACGCACTGCCCGTCCCTTTCTTCCAGTCTCTCGCGCGCGCCCCAAGTCCTTTATAAACTCTCTTCCTTGCCAGCCAGTACCTTCGGGCTGGCATCAGGCACTCTTCACAATGCCCTCCTCGCCAGACACACTGGCAGCCCACCAGCTTCCATCCTGCCGCGCCGTTGCGTAAACGAAAACATCCTCCAAACACCCCATGTTTTTCCGCCCTGAACCTGCCACCCTTTTCTTAGCCTGCCTGGCCATGGATCTCGCCATATCTTTCCACACGATGATTCAGAACCGCATTCCACTATTCCGTACTCGTATATGTATGATCGTGTTTCTGCGTGGTTTGATCAGCAACCAGACGGTATTGGATCCCGGGAGACCGGTTCGATGGGGTTCAAAACTAGGATTCGCTTTCTAGGATTTTTAAAAAAAATCTTAATCTGGTAGCGTACTTGGTTGGCGTCCTGTAGTATAAATACAAACGTTAAAAAATCCCTAATTTACACGTGTTTCTTTGGCGTTCAAGTTAGTGATACTTTGTCACAAGCTTTTGCTAGGGTATGTACACTTAATTATAACGTCCGAAGGTACAAACGGGGCTGCCAATGCGGCGGCGAAGTACAACGTGGAAATAAATTCCTTTTGCAACTTGCGACTGTGGCTCCAGCAGCACGTCCAATTAAACTGGCCGATAAAAATGTATTTTTAACCGCCGCAATTCCGCCGCGTTCACAACACTCTTGCAGTACCGTAAGCGAACGCTCACCGCTCGCACGTGGCCTGCTTGCAATGTGATCGGCCTGCCTGATCGGCGTTCTACTATGTATCAAATTCGATGAACATGCCGCATTCCGTGTTTTAAGGTGCTTTCACATCTCGCACCACTCCCGGTTCGCTCTGCCTTTTGTATCGGTCGGCAGAGAAATGCATTCCCACCATAATGAACTAGTACAAGGTAAAACATCCTAGCAAAACCAGTGCAAATTTCCAAGGTTCCCGCATTTTGGCTAACGCTTGACAAATCGATTGTTTAAGCATCAAACCATATAGAAAACATGAAACCAGTGGCAGAAATGCCGGAATTGTGCCAAAAACACAAGGAAAGGCCATCTTGAATAATTAATTTCGTCTAATTCTGACTGTTTTCCGCATGTTTTCCATGCTTCCCGACCTTTCCCGGGGCTGAAATTTTGCAGAAAGTGTTTTTTTGCATCGAGGAAGAAGTGGTAAAAATTCCAGAGCCCTAGCTCAAAATTCATTTTTTCGCAAATTTTTTAAGGCTGTAATTTGGTGAAGAATGGCAAATAAATACTGAGGCTGTTTCAAGAATGATTTACTAAAGGTGTGAGACGAGCTTAACCGACGGATTCCATCAAACTTACCGACATAGAGAGAGGTTGACGTGCGCCCGTGAAACTTTAAACGGGCAAGCGCACACTCTGGTGAAGCATGGTCTGCTCGGTGGGCCGGTGCCGGGATTTCGAGTTGGTCATCTTGACTCTGGACCATCCTACCATTTCCCGGCGAGCGGAATTCGCGCTGGAAGCCGAGGGAGCGAGAGGTGGCTCTCGATTCAGTGGGACGCCCGTTTAAACAGTCCGCTCTTCCTTCTCCGGGCAGCCCGCTCTCCCTCCTCCTCGCCCTCTCACTCTCGCTCCGGCTTCCAGCACGGTGGTGATCTTGATAACGTGGCCTGCCGCTCGTTCTGGCGTAGAAGTGCCCAGCGCCCAGCGCCCAGTCTCCAATCCTGCCGGTCCTGGTGATGGTGACTCGGCGAAGGTGGTAGTGCCGGATCGAACACAGGGCGAAAGAGAAAGAGAGAATGCGGGCGACAGGGAGCGAGGGCCGAGGGCCGAGGGCCTGAGAGGGCGAGATACAGATAGAGAGAGAGAGAGAGGGAATTGTGGATGGACGGTCGGGGTAAGGGGCACGGGAACTAGTTCAGTGAACAAAACGACGAGAGAGAGGCCAGTTGCACGCTGTAGCAACGCCTTGGATGCTGTCACGGGCCTAAAAGCTTGTACCAGCAAACAGAGAGGACGAGGGAACGAGATAAAGAAGGAGAGTAACCTACCGAAAGTGCGCCGGGACTTCTCGTGCGCCTCTCCCCTCATCCTCCGAGTCGAGCGAACCCGCCTAACCCATTGAAAAAGTAGGACCGATGTCGTATCTCCCCGTGAAAACGTTCCAGGCTTCCTCCTTCGCCCGTCAACTCACCTGGACTCGGTGCTTCCAGTCTTCCTGCATGGCTCATTGCTACCTCGTCGACTAATGTATGCGCTGCTCCGTCGCTCCGTGAAAGATGAATGATCCTCGAGTTTAGCATGGTAAACGCAGCCCACTCTAATTCGATTTGCTGGCTGGCAGCGAACCGGCACTGTCGGGAGCTTGTACTTGATTCACGCATGGATACACTTGTTTATGGCGACACGCACGCGCCACTTGTAACGCTAGTGTTGTATGCCATGCATCTTGGCTAAGTTTGCCTGCTTGGAGCAATAAATATCCATCAATTCTAAATCATCATTCCTAAAGACATTGAGAGGGATGCGATTTAAATGTTTGCCAAGTTAAACTTTAAGTCCTGTGAGTTATCTCGATTAAAGTTGGATAGCACGATCAACGACCATAAAGAAATGCACTAAACTCATCCTGTCTCGGGCAGGATCCTCGGATGAACAAGAGAGAAGTTGCTCGGTGACCTAATGGTACCACTTTTTCAGCCGCTCGAAAAAGTACGAGCCGTGAAGGAGAGGAGCGTCTCTGAGAAAGAGAGAGAGAGAGAGAGAGAGAGAGAAGTGAAAGCCGAGGACGGCGCATACCGACAAACAGCGTGACACTTTGCATCGTACCGCCAATGGAGCATCCCGATATTTAGATGTAAAGTACCTGCCATTGAGAGCTTCCCTTTCTTTTTGCGCAGAAACCGGCCTGACCTTCCGACACAAGTACTCGGCTCTTTTCGGAAAAGATTCACACGTCAATCTGTACCGTTACTACAATGTTGAGCCAAGCCAGGATTCGTCAACGAGCCGGCGTCTTTCAAAGGCATCGCGCACAATCCAAAGAGTAATGATCAGCAAAATAAAGTCCCTCGAGAACGTTGTTTTTCAAACTTGCGCAAGACAAATAAATATGAGTATACGTAGACTCGGAGAGTTGGACGATACTGGGTTGAATAACTATCCTTATCAAATAAGAGCGTTGATTCGCTCGGTTCCGCTGTGTTTTACGAGAGTTTGGTGTTGAAAATTTGGCCTCCTCAGGGGTATTAATGTGTCCCAAAGTACGTAACTAGTGCTGTGTATTCGGGCGACTCGAATTCCCTAATTTCAAGCTTGCTCGGGTCGCCCAAGTTAAACTGGAGTGACCCCCCTAATGAATTGAAGTTCGCGTACACCCGTCGTCCTATTCCCCTGCTACTCCCAACGATATTCGGGCTATTTGAAAATGGAAACCTCCCAATCTATTACTTGCAACTTAACCAGGCAGCGGTTCAAACTCCAACTTTCTCGTTACTACCAATGGAAATTCTATACTTATTATAATTGCTGTGTATCCTTGGTAACTCGGTTGATTAATCAGTTGGAAAGAGATGGCAAGGTAATTGGTAGAAATGCGTCGCGACTGGTGGTAAGCAGAAGTAGAGGAAAGGATCGGCGTAGCTCCTGAAGCGGCGCGGTGCGGCGCGGTGCGGCGTGTTGCGTATGGGGAAGGTAGCCATTGGCAGGCAGGTACCTGGGAGGTTTAGACGGCGCCGTGGCCGACTGCGTGTCGCCGAGGAAGCGAGCAATAGAAATGCACGTGCACAGGTAGAGAGTCGAGAGGAGGTGCGTCTAGATGTATAGTGGCAGGCGTATGCACAAAGGGGAGAAAAATGTCCAGGTGCGCGCTTGCGTTCGGAAGCGCTCGGCAATCAGGAATGGTTTGGCCAACACTCGATACTATCTGCGCTCATGCATGCTCTGTCGCCCATCCGACTCACTCTGCCCGGTTGGCTGACTGGCTGGCTGGCTGGCTGGCTGGCTGGGTGCCTACCTACTTCTAATCTACATACAAACGGAGGATGCGGAATTAACTTGATAAACCTCGCGGCTTCTGGGAATACGGTGGTGAACGCGCGCCCGGATACCCGCATGCTTGACTGACACTGCGACTTCTGGTCTTTTTCTCTCTCCCGCTTTAACTTAACATCCTGCCTGCCATTCTTCGCTCAATTATGCAAGACAACTCATCGGATGACCTTTTTCTCCGCGCTGCCACCGCACAATGCCACTCCATAAACATGTTTGCATATTCTCGGAAGATTTATCTCAACGTTAAAGATCCTGCAAGGGCAATTGTTCACTGATGTATTTTGTTCAGTCATTATCATTCCTGGTGTCATTTGAAGCGTGCAGGAGTTGGCGGTTTCGACAGCCTCGAGTGTGAGATTGATCCAACAGCTCGGGGGTTAACTTCCAAATATTTATCGGCCATAATCTTTTATTACTGTGCGTCGCTTTTATTGCTGCGCGTGCTTACGAAAAAGCAATGAAGTTGGAGGAGAACCGCGAGAACGAAAGTGGATTAAGTGGAATCAGTCGTCTACTTGTTAGTCAGACCGCCATCTGCACGCGAAAAGCAGAGGTCTAGCAGCAATAGAGCTTTTATCCGCTTAACTGTAAATATAGGCTCGCAAACTCTATGAAGCGTCATCGACATGCTGTCAATAAGGCGCTTGTTCTCGCCAAGATAAATGGAAGTGATTCCGGAAACGTTTGGAATCCCCTGCCACCAGCACGCTGCCACTTGACGTCGGCGCTGCTTAAAGAGATCTGTCTGGCTATTCGTGCCAGGAGGTCGATCGGCTAACCGATCTATCCATCGATGCTCACACTCCTCTACTCCTCTTCGTACCTTCTCATTTGCCAACTGGTTTTCTACCAATCTTTCCCATAAATAAGAAAACAACCAAGACATCTTGTCTCATTATTCCAAGATCTCACTACTGTCTCGCCCCGAGACAAATGCATCATGTCCAAGAAAAGAAGACGGGGACAGTCAAGTGCACAACAGATTCGCCACGAGGCCATAATAAAGAGTAATTAAGGGGGATGCCCGGTGATTATCAATGGAGCCATGTAATATTCCAAATCCAGCGTCCCGCCCGGTAGAGGTGAATTTTCGGGGCGTTATCGCGGCTTTGATAGAGCGAATGCCCTCGACAAACAGTGTTATTCTGAAAAACGCGTGAGCTAATAGGAAGCATAAGCCGCAAAGACGGGCGGCGGGTCGCGCCACAAAGAGCGGAGCGCGACGGTGCTGATTGGCTTGGAGTGCCAGTCTCCCTATATCATAAGTCCTTCCTCGGTGGATGTCGCGATTAGATAAACAAGTTCCACGAGCCGTGGAAAAAGAGTGAGCACAAGCGGATGTGCGCGATCCGAGGGAGCTGCATCGGCATAGCTGAGCGATAACTGAGACTACCTTGCGCCGCATCCCGCATCCCGCATACGCCTACTACGCGACAGCCCGATCATCCCAGTAATCGTCGGGCCAAACACCGCTCCCTTATCTCCAGAACGACCAATCTTCTTTAGGGAGCCGGCCATTACGCCAACTGTCTTAGTTCGAAAAGTGCGAGAGCGCTCGAGAGAAGTGTGCTGCCGGCTAGATCGGCGGGAGGACCAAGGCGAGCGAGGAAGAAGAAGCGCCGGCAGGTCTGCAGGAACAATTACGCCGGTTCTGGGCAAGTGGAGCGAAGTCCAGCGCTCAGGACTAGAGGCTGGCTGGCTGGCTGGCTGGCTGGCTAGCTGGCTGGCTGGCTTGGCCGTGTTCTCGTTCCTGACTCCGAGACACACTCGATTGAATCGATTCGCCGGTGTAAAACCGGCTGGGCGTCGGCGGTCGGCGGCCGGCGGTCGGCGGCTGCCGCCGCGCCGAAGAAAAGGAGACCGAACCGACGCCAACCGAGGCATAGAGGAAGGGAGTAAGAAAGTACACACGAAGAAGGAGCGAGGACTGTTTGTCCAAGTGAGAGAGAGGACAGGTGAGGTCCTCGCGGAAGAAAGAGTACGTTGGTATGAAATGAGTGAGACCGAGAGGTCCGTCGGGACGCCGCTCGGGACCGTGGCTCGATCTCCTCGTGTGCCTCTGGCCCCTGGACTCTCCACGGTTCCCTCCTCACGCCTCGCCCCGCCGCGCCGCACCACGCCGCACCACGCCGCACCTACCAACACAGAACCGATCTCCCGAGTCCCAAGTGCCCAGTCAGTGCCGGAGCTCAACCACTCTCCCGCAGGTGAACTTACAACCTGTCTCACCATCTTTCGACTTCCAGTTCCCCAAA
This sequence comes from Ectemnius continuus, assembly GCA_910591665.1. Classification (NCBI taxonomy): domain Eukaryota; kingdom Metazoa; phylum Arthropoda; class Insecta; order Hymenoptera; family Crabronidae; genus Ectemnius; species Ectemnius continuus. Next base: position 15,467,418 of record OU342861.1, read on the forward strand.
CTACATTCAACTATATGCTACCGAACTTTTCCCTCCGAACTTCTACTTCAATACAAAGAATTCCCTTCATCCCATCTTATTCCATTATTTTGTTAGGCTTGTAACAACTAAATAACACTGTTCAGAGAGAAAACAATTAAACTGTGTGATTACACGAAAATAATCTCCAGAAATAACCTGCTTATCTGATTTAATGATCGAGATGTCGAGTTGAAATAGCTTGGGGGTCGTTTTGAATTGCGAGTGAACGCGAATTGAAGGTGGATCGTTGTTTATCGGAGGAGGGGGCACCGAACCATGGTATTACGCACCTGTTCCTCATACCACGTCCCTACCTAAGCCTCCTGCGTTCAACCTGCACGGCATCGTGCTGTAGGTAGGTAGGATACTCATGGACCTCTCTCTTGTTCATGGTCTACCTTGCTCTACGTCTTCGCTAGCGATGGCTCTGAACTCAGCTAGAGCACGCAACTTCCCACCAACTTCTCTCTACTCTGGCTCTCTGGCTCTCTGTCTTTCTGCCGCAATATTGCGCAAATGGCTCGGCGAGCCTCGGGATTCCGCGGTGGGCAGCCTCCTCACAACGAAATTGGTCATTTCGCCCGGCCATCGGGCCAACATCGTCTTCTCAGTGGGGCCTTATTGCCAAATCGTTGGCTAGTATCACGTATTAGTTCCGAGACTTATATAATGTCTTTCTGTCTAACGCGAGGCTGCCGCACGGTTTTAACGGAGTTTTACGAACCTATATTTTACTGGAAAGGAATCCCGGGAGCATTAGGTTAGCGTATATAGAGGTTTATTAAATCTAAAGGCGTAAGGCGATATAAGATTATGTATGAATCAACGTTGAAGTTGTACAAGGCCGCGCTAAAGAATGAAAGCACTGTCTGCGCGGTACCGAGAAATCCGTGATCCAGTACATGATCTATTTACTCTGGCTTACTCTATTGGAGTCTGATCGAATAGGGGAAGAGAGAGCAGATGTCGATAAAAATCCCTTCCGGATGGCTCAACAAAATTCTTCGAGTCTCACTAAAACAGCACCTCGTGTACAACTAAGATAGATCCATCACTGTTTATCTTTCCAAGTGGATTCCCCTGTATGCCTCGACTCCACACAGTACACTCCTCACAATAACGTAATCGAAGAGTCGCTTCGAAATCAAGCGATGCATCACACCGGCTGGATGATGTATAGGTCATCGCTCACCCCTTTTGTACTCGGCGACCCTTTTCCATAAGGCTGCTATTCTTTATTATTTCTCCGAGTAGAGAGATGGGAATGACCCCCAAATTGAATTGGCCCACCAGAAAACAAGCCCGACCAACTAACAGGTATTCTCGGAGAAATTCCTCGATTTTTTTGGACGGTTTTCTGGTAAGATTGAAGATGCGAGATTGGTTGCGAAAGAAAGCGGGTGCTCATTCTATCGGAGGTTGGGAGCTGCAGGGATGGGGGTAGTAGCTACCAGTATGAGTATTCTAGGAGGCTGAGGAAGGAGGGCGAGTGGGAGCCATTCATGGCGTAAGAGTGAGGTGGAAGTTGTGGCTGGTGTGGTAGGGCTGCTCGGGTGCGAGAGGGTATCGGTCCCATCACTAGTCTCTGTTCTGGGTCCTCCTGGTCTCGGCTGGACTTGTGAGATCGGGCCGCCTGATCTCGAGCTCTGTCGCACTCTGGGTGCGGGAGCGAGGCAGTCGCAGCGCAGCATCCAGCAGCAGCGCTACTAGCGGCAGCCCAACTGAAAGACTCCCAGGTAAGCCGCCCGTCTTACCTGGGGTACCTGTAGGTGTTTGTGTGTCTGCGTGCCGAGACCAAGTGTGTTGCTGTGCGCTGGCTGCGTGGGTGTGCGCCGAGGTAGCCTACCTGGCCGCGTCCGACACGCAGTAAACCGCGCGCTCCTCCGTGTGTCGACGATCCAGCCGCGCCAGAAAGCACGCAGCCTCGCCTGCTGTCCTCTTCCGATCTTGTTTGCCTCGCTTGCTCCCATCCTCGCCGCGTCGAGAATTACGCTCTTTGCGCTCTTTGCGCTCTTTGCGCTCTTTGCGCTGTTTACACCGCGACCTAGTGGGACCTACCAGAGTGCTACCAGTACGAGGAGAGCAGGATAACGTCGACCCATCTTTACACGGACGCCCCGCGATCCCAGCTAAATGGGTGACCCTAGTGAATCTCTCCGATGTGTGTTTTGAGAAGTGAGAATCGTGAAGCTGGCAATAGTGAATGCTGATCGCGCTAGTAGGAGCGATCGAGGATTTCCACGCTGGCCTCGCTGCGGGCCGATGTAGCCTCGAATGGTTCCGCCTGCGATCAGGAGATCCGAGGATAAGGTGTCTCGGGCGGAGATGCGACGGTGGATCGTCTACGAGGAGTAAAAGCGCGATCGGGAACCTTCCTCGATCTCTCGTGTGCAGGTGAGGCAATTTTGCTGGGAGCCCATCCTGCCACTCGGAGTCCGCTCTATCTCGGCCTGGAACTGGTCAAGCGTGTCCACGTTCGCCGCGTTCCTATGGGCATTTGCGCGAGTCCAACATGGCCGTTGGGACTAGCCGTGACCGCTGGGTCCGCGGAAGCCATGTTGGCAGGTGTGCTCGCTCGCCTCAAGATAACCAGTCCACATTCCCCTCGGGAGTACGCACACCGCCCGACAAACGGCAGCAACACACTTCCACTCATTATCGTCGAATAAATCGGACCTGTCTCTCACATGTTTGTGCGCACCGATAACTCCTTCAATTTTCCTCGCGCCTCCTCGCGCCTCCTCCTCCCCCCCGCCAACCCTGCCAGAACAACGCTTTCCTCATTTTGCTATTACTACCTATTCCTCCCCCTCCGTCTATGCCCTCTTTAATCCCCGATAATTACCGCCGAATTTCATCAACTAACAATCTTAATCCATGGGCTTTCGCCTCGGGACACGGAAGACTGATTGCTCATTCTGGCGTTTTTGCTCTGACAGCATGGCTCCGTGGAAAAAGACGCTTTTGCTTTAAAAAGGTGTAGTATTGTCTGGCGGAATTAGCGTTATCGCGCGAACGGCTGCGGAAGAATGATAATATCTGCCAAATGGAGCTGATACTTATCGACGTTTAATAGGCGACATGGTGGAGTGGCAAGATGGCGGAGCTGTTTAACGTGGTGTACGTTTTGTCTTGTCACGTGGAATCAGTCTTTCAGTATCGAGAAATATCTTGGAGGAAATCTTGCTGGTAGAGCATCTTTTGCACGTTTTCCACAACAACTATCACCATGTGAATTTCGTTCTAACAATCTGCGCACAAGCACATTGAATGATCCAGCTGCGCTACCAAAGCAGGAGAAATATCGCTCGCGTCCTTGAATTATATCTCTAAGAAATTTCGTAACACATACACCAACTACCATTTTGAAAGAGCATGTAGAACTTTTATAAGCACAGCCTATGAACTTAGTTTTCTGCTTCTTCGCCACGAAAAGGATAATGAGTGACATAAACACAGTGCCAACTACCCTTTTTTATGAATTCTATTAGAGACGCGTGTTGCCAAATTTTTGAAAAAGGTGAACACTAAAAGAAGAAAGGCAATTGTTATTCCGAGTGGCAGGGAGATTCATAAAGCGATTAGTAGAGGTTGGACTAGCCATAAATCAAGAAATTTGTATGCTTCTTTTTCAGGTGTCATCGAAATGCCGACGGACATTGTGGTAACGTCGGCATCGGCCTCGGCTACCGTCTCCGAGGAGACGAGCAGAGGTCGAGACCTGGGCCTTGGACCATCGCCAAGGTCAGGCCCCTCTTCCGCAGGCGGATCATCATCGAGCTCTGCCGGACAATCAACCTCTAGGGGTTTTGACCCTTCGAGTGCCCTGGCTGCTTATCACCACCATCGGCATAGCCTCGTTGCTGGTCTTGGTCATCCCCATCATCGAGAATCTTCGGCCTTTGTGCCCGTAGTACCCTCCAGGTTACACCTGGCCCCCTATCCCGGCGAAATGCACCCTCATCTTTCTGGACCACCACCCTCCTCCTCGGCCACATCGAGCGGGGAGCACGAAGTCGGCGCCGAATCGACTGTCCCAAGAAAGGGCTCAACCAGCTACGAGATCATGGCAATGATGGCTGATAAGAGAAAAGAATTGGCAGCCAGAGCTTTACTCCTTCCTCCACCACCACTTCTCGAACCTCCCCCAGGATATCCTGTCTTTGCTGGACCATTCCCTGGTAGTTCTGCCCTCTACCCTCCCGGAGGACCCCTTGCCCATCAACATTTAGATCGTAGACTACTCAGAGCACCCGGAAGGGCCTCCAGGCCCAAGAAACAATTTATCTGTAAATTCTGTAATCGCCAATTCACCAAGTCCTACAATTTGCTCATTCACGAGAGAACCCATACGGATGAGAGGCCATACTCGTGCGATATTTGCGGCAAGGCTTTCAGGAGGCAGGATCACCTTCGCGATCATAGGTAAATATAGCTCGTAAACCTAACACCGAACACCAGACAAGCCGATCAACTATTATTCACGACTGGACTCAACCAATTTAATCAAATTCAAGACAGACTACCAACAGACCAGCCTTTCTTATGAATTGTTCACCCTAAAAGAAGGGTTGCTTCTTCCCAGGAAATTCACCACAAATCTCATTAGCACCTAATTCGATGTTCCAGGTACATCCACAGCAAGGAGAAGCCGTTCAAATGCGGCGAATGTGGCAAGGGTTTCTGCCAAAGCCGCACCCTAGCCGTCCACAAAATACTCCACATGGAGGAGTCGCCCCACAAGTGTCCGGTCTGTGCGAGGAGTTTCAACCAGCGAAGTAACCTGAAGACGCATCTCCTCACCCACACAGACCACAAACCGTACGAGTGTACGTCATGTGGCAAGGTCTTCCGACGGAATTGCGACCTCAGGAGACACGCCCTGACCCACGCTGTTGGTGACGTGCCACCGGAAGCATTGGAGGAGGCCTTGAGGGACGACGACAGTCCCGAAGAAGACTGCGGCCCAGAGCCAGGCACATCGGCCTCCTCCTCCTCGACCTCTGGAAGCATGACACCTTCCAATTCGGCCGCTTCATCGGGTTATCCTGCACAAGGCTCATCCGCACCTCCACAGCCACCCTCGGCACCCAACTCCAATTCATCTGCCAGCCTCCCTCAAAGACCGCAACTACAGATCAGACGAGATTTACTGCCACCGGTTAAACCATCGACTGTGACGAGCGCCAGTTCAGCAAACCATAACGTTCCTCAAAATCCACCGGCCGCATTGCCGCCGCCACCTCCCTTAATTCTCACTTCGTACAGGCGGAGACTAGGATCTCCAGGCCCGTCGAGGGTACTTCTCGAGCTCCAGGAGAGAGAAAGGGAACGGGAACGGGAACGAGAACGAGAACGAGAACGAGAACGGGAGCGCGAGAGGGAGCGAGACAGGGACAGAGAGAGGGAGAGGGATAGGGATAGAGATAGAGATAGAGATAGAGACAGAGATAGAGACAGAGATAGGGACAGAGATAGGGATAGAGAATTGGCACAAAGTAGAGAGAGGGAGCGTGAAAGAGAGCGTGAGGAGGAAGTTCAGCGGCCACCGAGGGCACCCACACCTCAACCTCCACCTCCACCGCGGCCCGCTCCTGTCAGACAGGGATTTACCATCGCGGATATCATGCGCCGCTAGAGGAGATCGTCATTGAAAATGTGATCTGCAAGAAGAAGGGACTTAATGAGCTGTATGAAATGGCACTGAATCCGGAAGATCCTGCATCGACTTTTTGCGCCGGCACATCATATTTTCCCTCGTCGAAAAGACTAGATTCTTTCCAATCTCTGCTAGCAAAGTCCGACAACTAGCGGGGGTGTATAAATCTCGCGAGGATGAAAAAGTACAATGTGAAGAAGCAATAGATTAACTACATTTATCGTTTCCCGATTGAGATTAAGTCCATTCGGGGATCGCGGAGGAATTGTCGACTGAGTAGAGTCGTGTCCAGGATCCCTTGGTTTCGTTCCAAGGAAAGAGCACGCGACTTGAGGAACTAGCTAGAGTGGTTAGACCTTTGAGAAAGGGATTTCCAGCAGGAGGACGATGAGGGGAGGCTTATATAGGGGCGATCGAAAAAAAGAAGGATGGCAAGAGAAGATCCTTTGTGGAGGATAGCCGCGGTTCTAGGAGGAATGGGCCAATGCAAATTTGGTGGCCACAGAAGCAACCAGTGCGAGGGTAGCCACAGTGACAGGTGCAATACGGCGTAGCAGCTACTTGGTTCAGGGGTACCTGCTACCTTCTCAAAATATTCGACCTCCTCTAGAGTCTAGAGTCTAGACGAATGCCGGATCGCGTCCTTTTTTTCCTTGGCGGCGGCGGCGTCGCTTGCGACACGGACTGCCCGCTGAAGAGAGGGGAATCGGAGGGAATAGGAATCATTAAGGATCCTTTTGTGAAGAGTGCTAGGCGGTTCAACCGCAAGGATTACCTCTCGATTCCTTGCCTGGCAGGAACAAGTGTTTCCCTTTCGACTAGATCTGAAAAAGGGGACGCACCTCGGAGCCCGAGACACTGACACCTTATCCACTCTATTCTCAGACTGACAATACACAAGAGGGCGCATCGCACAGGTCTTTTCTCCTGCTTTACGTACTCGCCGCTCTGGGAAAGTGTGCTCCTGAGTGTTTACCGCGTGCTATTGACCACGTGTTCATGCGTAGCTAGTGCGAGTGGCTCTATACGTACTCTAATTCATATGGACAGACATGGACGTACTGGGAGAGTGCGCGTCAGCTTAGGATAGCAGTCGAGATGAACTTCGTGCCGTCCCAATTAGTGACGGCGTCAAGTATACAAGTATACTACGAGAGATGATACGAAGGAATGAAATTCCTGTGTGTGCCTGGAGGTAAATGTGTGAGTGAATGTGCGAGCGACAGAGAAAGAGATAAAAAGATGGAGCTACATATTTTGTACTATTTTTTAATCTACCTTAATGTATAGTGATACACAGAATGTACAATGTACCATGTACAAGGAGCAACGCGGTGCCGCGGGATGAATTGCAAATTCGCGTGGCGCACGCGCCGCTCGAAACTCTCCTGTTATTTTCTACGTTATCAGTTTACGTCCTGTACGAGTATCTATATTTTTAGATTTATACGAGAGTTAAGCAAGATTTGTAAATTATATTAAGACAGACGAAATAAATTACTCGAAAAAAGGAGTTACTCGAAGTCCCCTATTGCATTTAAGTTTCCTGATAACCACGCCTCGAACAGTCCTATTTCCTTTTTTGCCTTCTGTCTCATTTTCACAAGCTCGGAATTTTTCGGCTTTTATTGTTAACGTAACTGTTTTGATGAAATGTTTGAAGACTAGAAAGCTAGCCAATTTTTTCCTGCTAGTAGAGAACGTTTTTCTTTATGATTCGCAGTTGGCAAAAATTAAATTGACTGACGAAAATGAGAAAGACATTTTTATCGCTTGTTCATAAAAAACTAAAGCAGTTAACATCAGAAGGAAACACTCACAGTAGCTAAGGAACCGACCGAGCAGCAACTACCAGCAGCCAATACCTCCAAGTGTCTGGTCCAGCAAGTTACCCAAGACTGATATTCTGTCGACAGAAGGTAGCGTGGTAAACAAATAGTTATAGAATCCGAATTCAACGTGTAATCAACAAAAGATAAGCCAGCGGCAATTAGTAGGTTCGCATTAGAAGTTTCCTGTGACTGGTACGTAAACAGTATTTTACAAATTCAGACAATAAATTCTTGAAAACAGTAATAGGGCAGAAACGACAATTATGATGAATTATTAAAGAAAATATCAGACAAGTTATAATTTTCGACCGTTGGTGTGAAACGTGATACTTAAAAAATCACTGTTCTTAATTGAAAAAAGGAGGGCCGAAAGTAGCATTGAGAGCAGTCAATGATCGAGCCATCCAACAACCCGAGGAATGGCCAGTTCGGTTTCTTTCAAGTCCCACTATAATAATCGCCAGTTAATGGCCTCGTATTATACGTAACACTGCGTATAATAAAAGCTTTACGGCCTGCAATAAACTTGATTGTAGGAGGTCCGACACATTTATTTATTCAAGAGCGTAGAGCCGTTCCGCGTTCACGGAACAACTGCTCACTTCACAAGCAGTCAAGGGAATCCGAACTGATAAAGGATAGGAAATCGTTATCACACAATGTTTAAGAATTATTTCAATTGAAAGGGCTAATTAAGAGACAGCCCGTTATTCTAGAAATGGAAACAGTAGTTGGAGGGAGTGTGGATGGTAAAATATGTGTGCTAAAAATTCGTCTGTTTTAATTGAAGGGTTTTCACGAGGAGGCCTTGACTAATCGTGATGTTGGAGGGAAATCACTTGGCAGGCCTAATCGGATGCAACAGCGTGTCCCTGGTGTCTTTTACGAGCGGGCGGCATCAGCGCGGCAAGGTGCTTTACGACGCGGCGCATTGCAGGATGGTGACTAAAAATCGACAAACACCAATCTATTCTACGGCGGCTGCTCGGTTCGTGTGTGTTAGAGGCATAGCACGCACGATAAGTTCCCGTAGCGTGCTGTCACCGTGCACACCGGGCCGCTCCTCTGTGCGCGCCGACCGCACGCCTGGGGGGCCTTTCCTCAGCCAGTTCCTCTGAAAATTTCGGCGCAACTCAAAAGCCAACTCAAACATGGGCGTGTTTCACGAGGTGTCTCGGTAAATCCGGTAAAGCGCCCAAGGCAAATCTCTGGTCGTCGCTCGGGGACCAGCTCGATGCACGAGCGTACACACATGTCTTTCAGAGAGAAAGGGAGAGCCAACTCTTTTCTGGTTTAGTTAACCCTTCCACATTGGATAGCCTCTCTTTCTCCCGGTGACTGCCTTTTTTTTTCTACAGTCGATTTCATCTTCCAACTACATGACAGTTCATATTTAATTGGACTATTCGTTTACGCTATCCGATTAATAAATAGCGTGATTCCCTTGCGGGAGAAGATTACGATGTCTCGGAATTTTTACGTTCGAGCCAATCAATCTATAGTGGTTCGCTGGGCAGCGAGCAGAGCTCTCCCGAAATGCCGATCATACCAAAGCCGATGGCTGCTGATGGCAGCATTATTCATAAGTCGAAAGTTTTGAATGAACATCAGTGACACGCGCCGCATGCCCTCTGTACCTTCATATTTCGAAGCGCCCCGCTGAAGTTTCCCTTGTCCAGCTCGGAATGCAGCCACAACGGAGAACACTGCGGCCTTCGGATAAATACGTCAACTCCTACTGATAGCTACATATTCATTTCGGCTTTCTTTAAAACGTTACAATTGAAGGCTCAATGGCTTCGATCAACACACCAAGGGGACAGCTGGCGGTTCCCTTATCTACCCCTAAAGAAGTTCGCCGAAATTTGCAAACCTTAATCCACCGGTCTGCGGACGCAAAGTGTCTAAGATAAGGGCGGTCCGATAGAGTTCATCCTGTCAACCCCTTGCCTTATCCTCTTAGGCTAATATCATTGTCAATTGAGAGTCTCTCTGCATTGGCAAAAGGCCGTCAAGGTATCGGATCGAATAGATTTTTTCTGGGTTTAAAATGTGTGTGAATACGAGTGATGGGATTGAAGGAAGTAGTATGATGTGCGGAACAGTTGGACGGGGCATTAGAGTGGTCGCGATACTCGACGTTAGTGCGAGCGTTTGCGGGCGTAGAATTATAATACGTGCACGTCGCATAGTTACATGGCCGGCATAAGGTGCGGCTTCAGTCCACGATTCCTCTTGGGTTCATCCTGTGCCCATTATGCGAGTGAACCTCACTTCGCACTGCCTCTCTCTGGCGACACGCCTAAAGCGCCTTCCACATCAAGCCCTTCCACCCATCAATCATAGTCATTCTTTTATGCCAAAGTTCTACCGAAATTGTAGAGGAAGAGCTTGCAAAGATTTCTAGTCACTCCTCCAAGAGGCGTCCCTAACATCAAGTTCATTTGATGAGGTGCAAAGTGACGCCATCTGGTCATATTGGCAAGGAACTATGTGGGTGGTGGTGGTTCGATAGAAAGGAAGTCTTTGATAGGAGTAATGCGAGAGGAAAGAAGGTGGAAAGGATGAGAAATGAGACTAAGAGGAAAAGGAGCGATCGAGCATAAGATTGATAGAGGGTGACGCAAGAGGGTCAGTTGTGAAGGGAGCATTAAAAGAGAGGGACGCGTGCGTACGCACACGTTCCCATTGGGTGCGTCGGCGCGCGCACTATCTGCGCGAGAGTCGCGAGACTCGCGCCCGTGATGCTGCGCTTTGATGTAGCCGCCATTCCGGAGGACACTTATTATCCCCATGCCAGACGACGTCTCGCGTCGCCGTGCCATGCCGGCGCGGCGCGGCGCGGTGCGGCGCGGCGCACCGGGCCGTTCTGTTGGCTGGCCACCTCCTACGAGCCACGAGAAATCTGCTCGCGGCTCGCGGCTCGCGGCTCGCGACCATGGTCACGGCGCGGCGACCGGCCAAAAAGAGAAGCCCTCGCAAAAAATGAATCGGCATCGTGTTCGATCGCACTCGATCGAGTGCGCGAAACGCGTGCCGAGACCAGCCAACGGTATTTCGACTGGCGAGCTCCGCTCTCCCCATTTGCATGCATTTGAATACTTTGTCCCTCTCGTCTCCCATTCGACCAGGTGAATCTCAGGCGCGCCTTTATTTCGGGCAATAAAAAGCGACTCTCGATCGGAATGCTCGAGGGACCTTCAACGCGGACGTTACTCATGCATGCCTCCATACTAGGCTAGCCCTGATCAAACTTTCATCTATCTTCGCCTGAGTTCGCATCTCCAGAAAGAAGATTTCTCAGCGAATCGCCGAGTGAAATCGATCGGAAAAAGAGGAGACGTCGGCACGACCAATCTAATAGAAGGCCGGACCCACTTTATTTCATTCCATCAGGCAAAATAACATTATTACAGCAGAGCCGATCGATATCTACTGGCACTAAACGATCGTAGCGCATAATCATACGGCGGGCGCCGAACTACGCTCGTTGATGATTATATGTTATCACTAACATCCGTGTTCGCGGAGTGCGCCCGCCAAGTTTCGGGTCGGCGGCCGTGGGCCTCAGCCGACTGGGCCCTACCTGCTAATTCGTCGTGGACCTGTCTCGATCGTGAGCTCGTTATCTGCTCTGTGCACGGTGTGCCGTCGATCCGACTAATCTATTGGAGAGGCCCGCTTTCGGACCCCTGGGCCCAGAGACACCATCAGCCAGAGGCAGGGGCCCTTGCCTCGCCTCGCCTCGCCTCGCCTCGCTACGCCACGCCTCGCTTCCACGCACAGAGGACGTGACAATATTTGTCGCGGCTCGAGAGCGATAGCGCAGGGCGCGCGCTATTTACCCTCGTAACATTCCCTCTGGGATATACGCCGCCTGCTGTTTGTCCGGGCTTTGTTTCCGTCAGTTTCCGTTTCCTGCGCCAACACGGCGGCCTCTCTGTGATCCATCCGGTCAGCGGGTGTGCGCACACCCAACCGGACAGGATACTCTCCATCTACCGGGACCTCCTCGGATTTTCTTCCACGTCCACTCAGACCCCGTTTTCCTTACCGACAAGCGCCTACCACGTTCTCGAATAAATGGCCTGTCGATTGACGACGGCCTATTTCCTACTTACGCGGTAGTTCCCTATCTAATTTTATAAAGTTTTTTATGCAATCAAGAATTGGGTGCCGATATATGCTTAAATAATAAGGGAACAACTGCATCATTAAATTATCAGGCGTTCCTTTTATCTGCAGCGCTCAAACACTGTTGGAGCCTGAAAGGTTTTCGTAGGTTGTGTCTTTAAAATCAGTATTTGAATAGTTTCGGGTAATGCGTCCTCGGCAAACTCACTTATCAACATCCCCGTCCGTGTCAATTCTGTCGGGTTCGTCAACTTTTGCTTAAGTTTTTAATTAAACTATCACCGGTGTTCCCTCACGAACAGCCGCCTTTATCTTATCGAGATCGTCTACCATCTTTCGTCCTAAATTCCGAAAGCGTGTTCGCTAGTCAAACTTTACATTCTAGTTGCGTTTCGCCGAATTCACTGCATTCCATTTCTCTCTGGGCCCTGGTAATTTAGTGGCGGAACTTTCTTTTGACATCGAGCACCAACGAATTCACCCAAGAAATACAAATGAGAAAATCGGTAACGCGGCCTTATTAATACGAGATTGGAGCAACCTTCCTCACCAAAACTCATGCAAACCTTTTATCGGATCGGCCAATTATTTGAATTCCAGCGGAAAAATGGCAGCTAAATAAGCATTGCCACGATGATCGTCTTGAAAACGTATGATTGAGCAACAATTGACTCGATTGACCAGTGGCTATATCCTCAAGTTGGAGGGAATTTGTGGCGGCGTGCCCTTTGCGGGCTGAGACCGCGGACGCTTACTCGGCTCTTCCTCTCTCGGGGCCTCATCTTCGCGGTCCACCACCATCCAGCGGGGCCCTAAGAATTTTTCCACCACTCGATCATCGCGTTGCTCGACGAAGGAGGTGATGTTCCCGAGCGCATTGAACCGTCCAATGAAGCGATACCGCGAGATCTCAATGGGCGGTACCTCAAGTCGCGGCGATGGTTCTCTCGCGTGTTCGCTCGGGCTGCGGCGTAGTGGGGCCCTGCGGCCGGGGCGACAGGCCCCGACAGGCTCCGACGCGCCTCGACGGCCCCGAACGAACGTTCGACGGCGGGGGCCTCGCCAGCGCGACCCTGGTGGGGGGATTGACATCGACTACTGTGCATTTCCCACGTGCCCTGGGAACCCCTGCGGCATCGTGTCAGCCCCCGCTCTTCACTGTTGCACGCTCCTTCCACCTCCGCCGCCTCCTACATCGGCTCTGCTCTCTGCTTGCTTCGCATCGTCAGCGTCCACTCTCTCCCTCTCCCTCTCCCTCTCCCTCTATCCCACTCTACGTCATTCCTCGCCAGACTCGACTCTCACTCTTTCTCTCTCTTACTCGGGCATGCACTGAGCTCCTTCCGTGATAGATACTCGTTCGCTCTTCCTCTCGCTCGACCAGTGACAGGCCCCGATAAAGACAAAGAGATCACCTCGCTCCCGCGGGGCCGCGGATCCTCTCCAGAGAAGCGATTGGCCACCTTTTCCGGGCTGCCACACCGCTTTCTGAATGATGCCGGAGCTGCGACGCGTGGGCCGCGAGATTGACACCGCCTCGGGCGATCGTCAGCAAAAACGACCTTTCCTCGAGAACCGGACCCCGAATGATGTTCCCGGGGCCTACTCTGGGAACCCGTGTTGAGTCACGTCTCGCGGGAGTAGCGCAAGTAGGTTGACCGCTGGACCCCGTGAGAGTTGAAGCGAGCGTAACATAGTTTCGGCGAGGAGGAAGGAAGGTGGAATTGGTGGGCGAGGGAGAGAGAGAGAGGCTGGTTGAGGGCCAGCGGGGCGGGCTGGGAGGGGAGAGGAGCGGCTGGCACAGTGGTCTTGAGTTTTTCGGGACTAGGAGCGCTACCTCTGCAGGCTTGGGCCTCGGTGTTGGCTACCGCGGCTGCGGGGGGTAGCCGTCGAGAGGGTTGCAGCAGTGGAAAGGGAGCGAGTGAGAGAGGAGGTACCCGGATCACGCTAGAACTTCCCCAGGCTACTGGGAGCGAGGGGATAGGGGAAAATCTCTCTTTCTCCGAGTTGATGATCTTTGCGTGGGTGAAGGGGGATGATGCTCTTGCGAGGGCGGTCCCTCGGAGATGGTAGGGAAGGGATCGGGCAAGTGGGAGAGAGAAAGGGGAGAAGGTGGACGAGTGCGTTTACGACGAAGGGACAGTGGATGACGGCAGGGTAGGGCGGAGGCAAAGCGCGCAGGAGCTCAGGAAGCCGCGACGCCGAAGGATTTGTGAATAACCGCCCTGCTATTCGGCGACTGGTCAGACAAGGACGTAACGTGTTTCGAGCCTGGGATAAAGAGCACTACTACCACTTCTTCTCCTTGGATTCGGACCTCTCCTGTCGCACTTCTTCCTCCTCCTCTGCCACCGCCACCTCTCATACCACCACCTCCTCCTCCTTCTTATCCCCCTTGTCCTCCTCATTCTCACGCAGCTTCCCTTCCCAGCTTCTTCTTCTTCTTCCTTCTCCTCTTCCTCTCTGCTCCCGTTGTTCCTCCTTCGGTGGGTTTCACCTCCACCACCGTCGGTGACCACCGCCTCCTCTTCATTGCTTCTCTTCACCACCACCACCACCACCACCACCACCACTGCCACCACTGCCACCACCACCACCACCGCCACTGCCGCCACCGGAGAAACCGCGAGCAAGGAAGATCCTGGAGCTTTTCTGGTGGAATCGAGAGGAGCCTGCCTCGGTGGTACACGAGAGCACGGGACAACTGGTGGGCATCGGTGAGTTGGTTCGGTAGGGAGGTGTCTCCCTGTCCTCCAACCAGAAGAAGCGAGAGACGACGACGAGGACGACGAGGGAGACCTTTGCCGGTTACACACCGCGTCCTACCGTCTTCTGGTGTGCCTACCTATTCGGGCTACCAGCCGGTCGAGCGGCCAAACCGAGCTTCAGTCGACGCCGCGCACCCAAACGGTCCAGACCTGTCAGCCCTGCTGAAGACACCCGCGCACTCATCACGTAACCATCCAGTCATCGCGAGATTCATCATTCGCACCCGCTTGCCAACCACCCGTTGCACTTGCCGATTCTACAGAGCATCATTTCTTCCCGCTCACTCTCTTTCACTCACTGATACACACACGCGCTCTCGCACACTCCCTCCTTCCCTACCTCACTCACTCACTCACTCACTCATTCACTCCCTCTCTCTCTCTCTCTCTCCCTTTCGCTGACGCACTGTGCGCCACGCGACATCTTTCACCTCTGCGAGTTGGGTGTTTCGTGAGGCGAACCCTTGAAGATCGCAAACAAAAATTACTTGGACCTAGGGACAATCCTGGCAATCCACCAGTTCAAGCAGACCTTTACTGGTAAGTAGCTAGTTTGCTTTATACACTCAAGATTATCCCGCTTTGTTCATAATCGTGCTATTGTCACTAATAGCTGTTATAAATAGAATGATTGCCGGCTCTGAGCCGCCTACATGTTGATCGGCTGTGTTGCGAATATTCCGATAACGCAAGCTTATACGGTTCTGCCAAATGAGCGAGTTTGACCTCTGGCACCGCGTGAAAGCGCCTGCAATCTTGAATGAGCGTCTCGGATGACGACTGTGTTACACTTTCACATTTCCCTCCTCCAGCCTACGTTTTGTTCTTTTGAATGGTGGCGATTATCGCGTGGGAGGGATTGCTTATCAGTCGATCTGACCGATTGCACCTTCGAGCGCGAGCCAACCTACTTCCGTTCACCATTTCATTGTGCTTCGATAGGAGCAAACGCTCCAGAAGGTGTGGTTCACGTTTGTAGTGGTACCTCGAGAGTGGCCCAAAACCGGTAGCCAGCTATAGGGCGGTGCACGGCAGCCGCTTTCATTGGCTACCGGTCTTCATCGCGAGCGAAAAACTTCCATCACATCTTCCCCATTTTTTTGCCTCTCAGAACTACCAGCAATATCAATATTTCTAGTAATATATCTGACTCTCGATGGACGAATATCCACTCTCAATTATTAGAGTCATCAATACGTTGAAAATCGTATGAGCGTCGGTAAGAAAATAATATCATAGAAGACTTTTAACGTGTTTCACTCGAGTCTCTTTCCAAAGGCTATCATTCTAATCCGCAGAATTCTTTCTACAAATATTAGCTATTTCTCATACAACCTGTTGATAAGAAAACTTATGACAGGCTTGAATACAGTTTGAACTGACATCTCGTTATTTTATATTGCACCCGGTTTCATAATCCTCGTACAGTTTCCCAGGCATTATTCATTCCAATCGTCGATAATTACTACATGCCAGTTGCTCCGAGAGAAAGGACTATCTTCGGTACATAAGTTCTGCCCGATACAACTAATTCTTCTGAAAGTTCAACCGCAATATTTAATCACGCACCTTCGGAGAAGCGTTATTCGCATTTATTATTAGCTGGTGTCTTACAAATTCAAAGTTGATGAGTTCTTATAAAAATGAATCAAGTAGCAGGGGACGCGTGGCCCCTCGGGCAAGGGGTGATTGGTGCCCTTTTCTGGATGAGGGATCCCTCGGGAGTTTGGTGGAGCGTTGACTATTCTCGATTAGGATTGGTGCGCGTTGAGCATGTGGTAGAGGGTGTGGTTCGCCGAGTGGAGTTCTTTGGTGGCTCGGTAGCCGAGTGGCCAAAACCGGTAGCCGGCGGTAGGGCGGTGCACAGTAGCAACTCCGCTTTGGTTGGCTACCGGAGAACGAACCAAGGAACGAACGAACGAACCAAGGCTACTGCTCCCTTCTTTATTCTACCATACAGGCGAGAACGGGTGCACGCACGTCTCCTCCAAGCTCACCTTGGTTGGCTACACACACCGTTCTCCTTTCATTGGCTGACTTGTGCCTCCTTCGTCCTCCGTGCCCTTCCCGGCCCTCGCGGGTAACACCGGCTGCTACTCTCTTTCTACTTCCCTCGATTCTTCCCCAGTCGCCTATTCTACTTAACCGGCCAATGGCTATTCGTTCGATTAAAACAGTATCCACGTGTTTCATGGTGTGCTAGCTGAAATGAGAATTTCAAAGAGGAAGGAAAGACGGCAGGGAGTGGATTTTCGCATTTTGTACGCGTGCCATTCGTGCCAGTGAAATCCATCTTTTAGCTCGCTCGTTTCTGCTTCTCTGTTAGAAGCTAAAAGTGCCTGACAACCCGATCGGATTGCGAGACGCGCGTCTCTAACAGGATTAAGAAATGCCGCTGCTCGCAGTCGCTCGACTTAATTCCATAATTGTATTCGTCTCACATCACGCGCGTAACAACTTGATCATTCAGTGGAGAGAACGATTCGCGAAGCTCTTCAGTCACCGTGTACGTGTTTTCTGGTTTTAGCTCTCTCGAATTCAAATAGAAGATTTTCTATGGGATTTTGTGTCCCATTTCCAAATAAACAGAATTTTTGGAATATTGGACAATAGTGACAGTGTCATTCGCTAATTTTGACAAGCAAAACATTGAAGATGCATAACCGACTGGCTTGAAGATCGCATTAAGAGCACTAACGAGGTACAAGGTGGTGCGCTTGCCGTTGCACCGGGTCATAAGTGTGCGATTCCACATCCATTACATTATCATACATTATCATACATTAGCTTTGACCTCTTGATCGCTAGTCGGCGAGTAGGTGAAATGAAGTCGGTTGTAACTGCTCTCGTCAGGCGTCCACAAACTTAGCTCAACCTAACTTTAAGTTGAACAGGCAAATTTTACGAAATTCGTCCAAGTGTTTGAATAGAAAGGATAGAGGAATATTTCTGTGTGGTGGCCGAAAACGTCGTAAAATAATTTGCAACTCCCGCTGGAGCTTTCCTGGTAGCTTCGTTTATTCGCCAATGATGATAATAAAGTTAATGGAGGTCCGGGAATCACGAGGTAAACGAAAGCATTAGTCGACGTGATTTCCTCGCGGACCACACAAGGAGAAATACGTATAAAATGATTCCTCAATCGCGTCGGATTTTAATTAGTGAACTGGTGGACGTTGAATTAATAAGTGGTCGGCAGGATTTTAGATAATATACGGAATGACAGCTGCGCGTCTAGTACATTCTTGGTAGTGGAATAGCGAAGGTTTGGTCTGGCATTTCATGACGATTGCTTCCATTATAAGAGGATGACTAATTGGAACCCACGTCCAGCGCTAAGGCAACACGTTTCTTTTCGGAAGAAACAGAGGCGGTTTTGCATGGGAATTGATTGAAACGCGACGAATATTAAAGTGGCCAATACTTTTTGCGTTGAACATGAGATTTATTTGACGAAGGCTTCGCTTCCTTCTCACTGGAATAGAATCTGGTTCTATCTTTTTTGGCAGCTCCGATAGCCCACGATTTTAAAATTTCCTCTGACCTCATGTCCCACCTTTCCAAAGTGGGCTGTCCTGTCTTATCTGACACACATTGCTTTTGTCTAATTTCGCAGTAAAAGTCGAAGTAGAATGAGCGTTTTTAAATAAGCGAAAGAGTAAATGAAGAGTCGTTTCTTCGGTTGCTCCGATTAAGGCCGTGAGTTGGGAGAGTGCGGGAACGAGGCTACGCCCAGCCACGCTTATTACTCATTCGGACACGCCACTTTATTCGAACCTAGTATATTGGAGACCGGTAGCAGAAAGGTCCGTACAATGGCTGGCTACCATCACTCCCCGGAGGCCTTTTTTTACCAGAGCCCTTACCATTAGACTACTTAGTCACGCAGCAAGATGAACCATATAATTAATATTACTTTATTGGGTGAAATGGTATTTGATGTTAGAGCCGATAGGGCGGGGCATTGTTGCTACCGATCGTCCATTGGTCTGATTCCAAGCGAAGGCATTCCTTATCTACTTCCAATCGCGCCCGTCGGACTTCACGGTTCTCTACAAACTGGAGACTGCTAAACTGGCAGGTGGAATGGCAGATCGGTTCTGTTTGTCACCATTCTTAAAGAAACTTTCATGCAGATTGATTGGGGATATTAATTTTCCTTATCGCCTGGTGTTAACAAGGAGGGAAATGTAAATGTCGAAATGTCCAATGTTGCCAGTGGTATGTAACGATGATTTTATTGGGCACAGGTAAAAGAAGAGTGTTCGCACTCATAACCAGAAGCGGCTCAACCAGTCCGAAGGAGGCTCCACTCTCTGCAGAGAAGCCCGTAGCTCGTAGAAGCTCCTCGCAAGTGCTCGAAAAGAGCGAGCAGATAAAGTAGTCGCTCGGTGGTCGGCAGAGATCAAGTGCGAAGAAGAGCGCAGGGAGGAAGGAAGGCGAGAAGAAGTAGGTTTGGTCGGGCTTTAGCCAGACGCGTGAGCGAGCTAGTGAGCGAGTGAGCGAGCGAGCGAGCGATCGAGCGAGGGAGGAAGAGAAGGTAGAAGGTAGAAGGTAGAAGGTAGAAGGCAGAAGGCGCACAAGCGAGCAGTGGGAGGGATCCGAGAGCGAGAAGTCTCGAGGACGAGGAGCCGAGCGAGCCGAGGCGCAAAGAGGGAACGGAGGTGCAGAGAGTCGACCAAGAGAAGGAGCGGTGGGAATTTATAAGGATGTTCGCGATAATGCCGATGGAGACAGAGGGGCACGGCAGGGAGTTCGGCCGCCGGCAGAAGATGCGCGCCAAGTGCACCGTCGAGTTCGTCTGCAAGTACTGCCAGCGGCGCTTCACCAAGCCCTACAACCTCATGATCCACGAGCGCAGCCACAAGGACGACGTGACCTTCACCTGCGAGGTCTGCGGCAAGTCCTTCAAGCGGCAGGACAACCTCAAGCAGCACAGGTAACTAGCACTACCAATATATCCTCCTTTTATGCAAGCACCCCTCTCCCTCTCAACCGAGAAACCGGAACAGTTTTTCCAGCATCCGAAAGCTCGAACGACTTGTCCTTTCTCTATCTCTATCTTTCTCTCTCACTCACTCTCTCTTTCTCTCTCTCCCTGTCTCTTGGTAGTCCTGATTAGCTCTTGATCCGGTCATCCGTCCCCTTTGACACTTCGAACCCTTACATATATTCAAGCCACTTTCCTTTTTGACACTTTACCGATTCAAGGCAAACCTGTGCTCGAGAAAAGTGTGTTTCGTCGGGAATTCATGTTTATGTGAAAAGAAGAAAGTGTTCCAATGGTGCTCGAACTCGGATTCGCAATTGCTCTTCTCAATCTGGACCAGAAAAACCAAGATATTGATAATAACTTGGGAAGAGTTGATAAAGTGTTAATTTGTGAATTATATCGAAGCAAAGTTAGGTGTCGCAGATTTCCTATTGAATGCAGTGCCGAACCGAATTCGTGAACGATTCCTTAAGGTTTCGAGGAGATTACCAAATCAATTTCTAATCAGACTACCAAAACTTTACTCGTAGATGCTCGCTCGAGAAAGCGTTCGGTTTTCGTCGGCATGCTTACGTTTGATTCGCGTTCCGTCGCGAGCGTGCTCGCACGACAGCTGAGAAGTTTGCCGTCGTGCAGGTCCGCGTGGAAGAAGGAAGTTCTATACCGTTTACATGAAATAATCTACTAAGTTCTAATACTTTCTCAGCGAATCGTCGGAATCACCCATCTTATTCGAATCGACAGTCAGTTTATCGTTTCTTGTGAAGCAGATACTGTGGCAAACCCTGGTGAAAGTTATTCTTGTGTTACACTACGTTTCTTTGCACTGTTTCACCGCACTTGAGGCATTTCAATGAGAAGGTCATTTCGAAAAGTTTGTTAAATGTAATCGGAGTAAATCGAAAGGGATGCTGGAAGGCCTGACCAGCCTGAAATGAATCTGTGCCCTGGCACCACTGCGCTCGAGAGTGTCGCGGGTCTGATTTAAAGCGAACAAGCCACATGTATCTCGACCCAAGAAATGGAAGAAGAGCGAGCAGCGCAAAGCAGCTCCTAAAACCGGTCGGGTCACCGGATCGACCTTTTCGGAAAAAGAAAGAAGACTAATCAGCCGAAGACAGTACTTCATTTGGTGACTCATCTCGCCATCTCGTACAGGGTGATTCCTTCCGACGATTCGCAGTTTCTTCTTCCGCGATCGCGATCATCCAATTACATCAATTGGAATCAGTCATGAATTAATTCCAGTTAAAGGTAAATCGTCGATAATGGACGAAAAATATTTTATAATTATTAAGTGTAAAGTTTTACACACCGCAAACGATAGAGAAAGATAATACGAGCTCTGGCATGATCGACGCTTGATCTAATCGCACGTTCCATGCAAAAACCAGGTTAACTGGCTATACTCATTAGCCGCTCTCCCCTCTTTTCGAGTCAGCCAACATTAAGGAACACAATAGGAAATCCAGGCAGACCTTTCCTTAATACTAGGCCCCTTGTCAATTTACCAGGCAGACACAACAACTTTTTGCAGAGTTGGCATCATTGTAGAAACAAAAGGACCAAGCAGCTCCGCTCGTCTTGCATTGCTCGAGTTCTCTCAATACGTTGATCGTCGAACGTTATCAATTCCCGCGGAATTACTTGAGAAAAGGTGACACGAAATCTGACAGGAAACGATGCTGGAAAAATTGCCTTGTTTTGCCGTGTTGTGGCGACGTCGCGTGGTGAATTAGGAGCGCGAACGAGCTCATTTTCGAGTTAGCAAGATGGTGAGGAGTTGGCGGTCCGTCGGCCGACGCAAAAGGCAGATAGAGAGCCGAAAGGCCGGCTGCGATGCCGCAAGAGGCGCGAGGGGACGCGAGGGGACGCGAGGGGACGCGAGGGGACGAGAGGGGCGGGCAGACATCATGTCGATTAGATGCCGCGAAACTTAATATGCCCTGTGTAAACGCAGCGAACGACACTATAAACGGCCGGGAAAAAGGCGGGCGTGCCTGTAGACACGGATTATCATCAGCGTACGCACTTTTATTCATTTACAGCATAATCGACTTAGATTCGCGGCGTGCGCGGCCGCTCCACTTGGCTTGGCCCGACCGCGGAATCGGTGAGACTGCCGGCACCTCAGACACCTGCTTTATACACCTCGTGTCAATAGAGCTCTCTTGGAAGTATTAGCCTCTCCCTCGCAGCTCTCTCAGCCTAACTCAGCCAGGCTGAGCTAAGAGAGCCTTACGCTTTGTTGACGCGGCCAACTCACTCGAGTACAAAGCGAGCGCTTCTCTCTCACTCGTAACTCTGATTAATCCTGACTGAATGGAAGCGTACCCATTCGGAGAAGAACTCGAGTGTTTACGAGCTTGCGTCAACTTCCCCGAAGGGAGCAATCGCGTGTTGAAGGAGCGGCCGTCTAAATTTCCCGCGCGCCTCAATTGATCCTTGAGTGCGGCAATCCCTCGCGGCGCAACAGACATAAATTAGAGTCGGAGATGCGACAAATTGATCGCGCCTGGTAGCGGCTAATAAAAGCCTGATTCATCGGGACGATTGATGAGACGGCTGCGTCAAGTTAGAAAGGTGCCAGGTCCATTTTGACGCGTGAATCGAGTCACGGGCGCGCCACCGCAGCCAACTGCAACTCTTCGAGCTTTTAAGGTCACTGTATCGGCGACGTTCAGCGAGGAGGTGCGCTACCGCGCTGACCTTTTCGTACCATTGGCCTTGCCAGCGATTCCGTGTCACCTTCACCGGGCTTCGAGCAATGCGCGGCGCGAATGCGAGGTTAGAGAGGGGGATGGGCCCACCGAAGATGATGAGGGCAGCCGATAAGAAAAGAGACGGAGACACGGAGATGAGTGGCGGAGAGTGCGAAGATCGGCAAAGTTCGCGGCCCTTCTCTCCGGGCGCAGCGCGGCGCAGCGCGGCGCGGAGCGGCAGTAGTTTGAGGCTGAGCTCTCTCGCTCAGTCGTAAATCAGCCTGAAATAATGCACAGCCCCCGCATGGAACGCGCGCGCGAGAGAGAGCGAGCGAGATCGCGAGCGCTCGAACGAGCGAGCGATAAAATAAATCTTCAATACTGGTGGATACTAATGGATACCTTGTATGTAACGGCGGTGGTCTTGTTTTCTGTTCTGTTGTAGATGTGGGTGGCGGTGAGCGGGAGCTCTGAACCTCCTGCACCTTGACACACACATACTCACACCTCAAGACACTGGCAAGCACACATGCACGGAGACGTGCGCACAGAGCTACATGGATACGCAAATACGCAAATACGCAACACGCAGGTACCCCCACACAGGCACAGGCACAGGCACGCACACACACACACAGCACACAGAGCGACACGGACACGTGCATACAGAAACGCCGATGCACCGACAGAGATAAAGACAGAATACAACGAGGACGGTAGAACTAACGTGCGAGCGATATGTACACGGTAACCCTAACTGCACATTGATGACAATCGGCTGAATGACAGCCGAAGCGACTGAGACAGGAACGGCGACGCGATGTGACATCGGCACAAGAACAGATATTAATAAGCCATGCACTCTTCCTTCACCCGCACTCTCTTCTCTTTCTTTCAACTCTTTTTGTCTCTCTGAATTCTCCGAGAAGCACAAGAACAGCAATAAGAAGATAAAAGAAAGAGAGCGCGAGCAACTTAAGTACCGCCACCACGCGCCTCCCCTTCCCCAGCATGAACATGTACTACTTCTTCTTGTTAGTCTTCTGCTACAAGCTACTCTACGGCTACTCTTCTACCTCGACGCTGTCTCGCCTTCTTCTTCTGGTACTAACACCGACAACACATTAAAGACGGCACGCGGTCCTCTCGCTTTCTTAGCGGCGTCACGGCCCAGGAGGCGCCGAGTTGAGTCGAGTCGAGTCGAGTCGAGTCGAGATAAAGAGAGAAAGTTGAAGACGCCCGAGAGCGAGAGGAGGAAGTAAGGAAAAGTGTTTGTTTCCTTGGAGAGTGCTTTCCTCACCTCCCGTATTCGACCATCTTTGTTCCAGGAACATACACTCTGTTCCGTACAAGGGCTCCAACGGCTACTCGAATGGCTATTCGAACGGCTACTCTAGGTACTAGAGGCCATACGCGACCCCATCAGCTAGCTACCACTCCCCCTTAACAACACCTTTCCCCTTCGACTTCACAGCCGCGTCTCTCTTTCTCTGGTTAGGCTTTCTCTCAATAACGCACCGCGACCAACATCAATCCACCATCCACCGATCGACTATGTCCCACCACGCTTCTACCTTAATCCCCAACCCCGACCACCCACTCCTCCCCTACAGACCATCACACCCAGACGCCTCCAGAGTCTTTAGACCCTCACAAAGACCGTCACACCGAGAACGAGCTTCTCCCGGAAGCAAAACAGCTGCCACCGACAACCTCATTCCAAAGTCAAACTCATTTTGACAACGACACTTTGAGCTTCACCGGGAGAACTGATATCCGAGCTGGTGAGAGCATTGGGTGCAGGTGATAGAAGCCCCTTGACAAGTATCGCGTGATGCAATGATCGCTTTCCATGGAAGAGAACATTGCCGGGGAGCAATCGGTCATCCAAGGAGACACCACTATTGAAATTCCTCGATAACCTCAAGGATGCGCGGCACCTACCCAACACGGAGCGCGTCAATTACCATGAAAGAATAGAGCGCACGAAATTACCCGGTTATTAATCGAGAAGAGGCCGCGCGCTCGGACCTAGCGAGATCGGGGCCCTTTCAGACAAATTACCTCTTTGATTGGCTTGCACAATTCTTCGCATCCCACGCTAACCTAGTGTCCGTAGCATCGTGGGGTTAAGAGGTCGAGCGGGGGAAGGACCGAGTGTCACTGACATCACGTTGTCATTGGATTCTCATTACATTGTCCAATTCAACGGCGTCGGGATTAATAAGGATGGTTGGTCATGCGGAGGAAAGCCGAGGCTGAAAGAAGGTGGTGGTCTAGCAGTTGATGTTGCTGCCTAGCGACACTGAGAAAGCTGGCGAGTGGCTGGATCTAGACTGGATCGGCCTAGCATGGGGCAGGATTGAAAAGACGGGAACGAGGCTAATAGGAAGAGAAGATTGGAGGAAGATCGCGTGCAGTAGTGTACACCCGAGGCCAGCCTCCCCAATTGGACAGCATAATAAGCAGCTGCGTGTCTGGCTGGCAGCAGCAGGTGGAGAGGAGCGAGGGATGCTGGGGACTTCTGGGAGGCAAGTTGCTCACCCGGTGCTACCGTGCAACCACGCCCAACCCCGAGGCGACGTCTTCCTGACCTACCACCATCCGGATGATCGAATGCAGTCTGCCGGCTCTCTAGCAGCGGGTTATGCAGCCCCGGGCCGCACGCTAGCCACCATCCCGGGATGAAAATTGGGTCACCGCGCGAGTCGCGCTCCAACTCGAGAGCGGCGTGAGGCCCACTGATAGGATAGGTGTGCGCCGCACGCCGCACGCCGCAAGCCGCGCGCGAGGTATCCTGTGGAGACGCAACCAGCCGACCTTGGCTATAGGTGAAACAAGGTGCGGGTCCGACGGCGCTGCGGAGCCGCCGCTGACGCAAACACCAGTCAGCCGGGATCGGTTTCCACTGGATGAACCGTCGCCGATGTGTCTCTTCAATTGCGTGCGCTTGCTCGATTAGAACACGCGTGATCGATCGATTCGTGGATCTCTCTTAGGTGCGACATCCTATCTTCGGGATCGATCTCACCGACCCTTCGCCGACGAATCTGCCTCTGGAGAATCATCTCGCTCTGCGTTCTTGCCATCCATAGAAAAATCCTGTTCACCGTGCGGTGGCATCCATTGCTCGCTACTATTTTCTTTCACCGTATGTGAGTTTCTTTTTAAAGTCATACAATTCTCCTGTCAATTGATACAAAAAGTCATTTTTCAATCGTATACTTGAAATAGCACTGTAAGCTTTTTAAAGAAATAGATTAGTGGGGAAAGAGCACTGGAATCGGTGAGCGGGTGGGCAAGAATAATTGTTAGTTGGACGCGCGTGCGATGGGCTCCTATCTGAGGCGCCTCGAGTTCCCTCGAGGCGAGCAAGCCAAATCAGCGGGGGCCCACATTGATCAGTGGTGGCAGGCTCAAGATGCCAGAGGGGACGATTTCGGGAGGCTCTCCAATCCTCCTCGGTATACCTATGTGCTTCGACTTAACACCAGAGCCTCCCTCGGAGCGCCCCCTCCACCGGCGCCAACGTTCCGCGCGCGCCGGGCCACCACTCGAGGAGAAGGAGACCGTAGTCCTGCTTTGTACATAGCTTAAATTACTTATTGCTCAGTCCTTTACTAGTGTTCCGCGGTCAATCGCGATCGCCCCATCCCAGTGTGCATGTGTGGTCGCGCTTCAATAACGATAATGACTATTATTAATATTATTATTATTAATTATTTTACGAATGTTATCGGAAGAGGCGAAGAGACGGTAGACGTCATTGTCAACGTCCTCCGTAACCCTGCGACGGGCCCCAGCTGCCCCCTGACGCGCATCAGGCACTAAAACTTTGTACCGACAAACGATAGGAGTGATAATAATGTTATTATATTATATTATATTATAATTATATTATATATTATATATTATTATTATTATTATTATTATTATTATTATTATTATTATTATTATTATTATTATTATTATATATTATTTTATCACCGTGTATCTACATCCACGCCTGTATCGCGCTAGCTTTATCCGAGAACCGGGGCGCACGGGCCAGCCCGGTGAAGAGGGCCCGTCGTCTCCCTCCTCTTTCTGTCTCTCTCCCTGCCCTGCGACGAGAGACATAACATACCTGTGTGTGTATATATGTATTCCACACGCAGGCGCACATTCATGTGTGTGGCTGTGTGTGTATGTGTGGAAGACGACGCGCGCGTGACACCTCTTTCTCTCCCCGTGCGCTTTCGGGGAATCGCAATGTACTTTTGTGGGCCATGGACCCACCCTAGCGGCCTACCAATAAATTCTCTGCCAACTCGTAAAACACGCACGCGTACACGCTATCTCTTTGGATACCTTCCAACATCGCCCACCGCCCCGCCATCCCTTCCTCCGTCTTCTCTATCTTTCTCCGGAGTTACGCACTTCTTCCTGGATGCGCCAACATGAATGCACCGATCTGCGATGGGATGACACTCCTTCTGGACCGAATATTCCTTTGCTTGCTGAAAGGCTAGGAGCCGAACACTACTGAACAAGTGCGTGTCCTAAAGGGCGATTTATCGCCGGCGCACGCGCCTGAATAATGCCAGAGGTCCCTTCTCCTTCCCGAGTGCCGGTCGCTGAGAGCATCGATGGTTTTTCAAATTTCGAGAACGACCTGGCTGGACTTCCTAATCCCTCGGCAACTTGTCATCGGGCATGAGCCTACCACGTCGGCTACAACATCGGCATGACTCAATCTCACCGCCTCGGATTAGGATCTTTGGTATTCAACAGTCGGAAAAGTGAAACGACCAAGTCCTTTTGACAACACATAATAGCAATGTGTTAAATTGCCAACAAGGATGCATATCTGCTGTGGTAATTGCCAGGCATTTAACGCCCATGCTACTAGGAAGTGTATCATTAGCCGCGTAATTTACGGTAGATAAGCTTATTTTCACTGGTGCAATTATCCACTGGTAACAACCTCGCCGCAGAAATAACTATTAATAATATCCTTATAATTGAAAGCCCATCGGACTCTTCGAAAGGAAGTTGCTGTAGTGGCGTTATTTGCAAGAAATAGTGAAAGAACATTGGTGAGGTTGTGTGGCAAAAGCAGGCAGCTCGGATTGAATTTGGAGAGAGGCTCTGTTGATGGTTCGAGGAGTGATTCAAGTGGTGTTAAGCGGTGAGAAATTGCGAGGTCGCGGTACATTTAAAACGAGTTCCCGATGAGGCGTGCACGGAAGGACCACTCGCGGCGGATCGTCACGCAAATCGCAGCGTGCTGAACTTGGAGGAACACACACACCGCACGATATACCTGGCCGGCCTCCCGCGGGCGTGAAATAGCCATGTGTTTGCACAGAATTATCGTTCCTGTCACAATACCTCCTGCGCCCGGCGAACGGCTTTTAAGTCCCCGCTCGAATTGAGTCCTTCTACTAGCACAGTCACAGTGCAAGCCGGCCTTTCCACATACCACTCACTTCTCTATCCAATAAACAATTCCTCAATCCTTCAAGTTACGATGTTTTGATTTCGAGCGAGTCAATTAGCCATCGATAGTCATTTAAAATGCGAGCACATCCGCGGCGGAACAGGTCAAAGGATCGGGATCAGCAAACACCGAATTAGTCGAGCCTCGGAAGTGAGAGTTCTCGCTTTTTCCTGTTTGACTTTGCCGTGGACAAACTTCCCGAGAGTTTAAGAATCGCTCTTTGACGAAAGGCACGTAAAAAATACTTTTGTTTGACGGAATGAGACACGAAGGCGCGCTTATGTTTCTCGCACATTAGTGGACGAGAATTTTAATAACCTCTGGAAACACCCTTGCATTGGCGAAGAACACAAAGAGCAGCGAGAACATACATTTTCCAATTGCATTGCCTTCCCCTAGATTCCCTTTTCGAGGACGAATAAATGCAAGTACGTGTTCGGTGAGAGAATTCACATGCAACCAAGACTTTTCCATTGTGCAATGGACTTTAGAAACGCTGCTGCTGCCGTGAAGAGTGTGGGCCAGCAAGATTGCAGAAGGTGCATATCCTGATGGCACCAGACTTCTCCAGGTTGCTGCTCTCACCTCCCGGGGCAACAGTCGTGAGCTGAATGTCATAGTGATTGAATACGAAGCCGGCGTGTGATGCACTCGGCGAGATGAGCACGCCAATCCTCGGGCCTCGGGCCTCGGCCCTCTTTCCTCGATTTATAGCCATGTCGAGCATAACTATGGCACTACTGTTACCATAGCCTACTGCAGTAACTTGCGAAAAAATGAATTTTCAGCTAGGGGCCTGGAATTTTTTCTACTTCTTCCTCGATGCAAAAAAACACTTTCTACCAAATTTCAGCCCCGGGAAAGGTCGGGAAGTAATGAAAACATATGAAAAACCGTCGAAATCAAATATTCAAGATCGGTTTTCCATGTGTTTTAGGTCGAATTCCGGCATTTCCCCCACAACATTTATGTTTTTTATCCGTTTTGAGACACGAGCAATCGAAAAATCAAGCGTTCGTCCCGGTCCCAGAACCTTCGAAAAATCGAAAATTTTTGAAGGGGTATGCCTTAAAAAATTTGCGAAAAAATGAATTTTGAGCTAGGGCCCTGGAATTTTTTCTACTTCTTCCTCGATGCAAAAAAACACTTCCCACCAAATTTCAGCCCCGGAAAAGGTCGGGAAGATAAAAAAACATGAGGAAAACCATCGAAATGAAATATTCAAGATCGGTTTTCCATGTGTTTTAGGTCGAATTCCGGCATTTCCCCCACAACATTTATGTTTTTTTTCCGTTTTGAGACACGAGCAATCGAAAAATCAAGCGTTCGTCCCGGTCCCAGAACCTTCGAAAAATCGAAAATTTTTGAAGGGGTATGCTTTAAAAAATTTGCGAAAAAATGAATTTTGAGCTAGGGCTCTGGAATTTTTACTACTTCTTCCTCGATGTAAAAAAACACTTTCTACCAAGTTTCAGCCCCGGGAAAGGTCGGGAAGATAAAAAAACATGGGGAAAACCGTCAAAATTAGATGAAATTAATTATTCGGAGGACTGTTTCCATGTGTTTGTGGCACAATGCCGGCATTTCTGCCACTGGTTTTATATTTTCTATCCGTTTTGATACTTAAACAATCGAATTATGAACCGTTCGGCAAAGTTAAAAAATTGAACATTTTGAAGGTCCTTCTTTCAGAGTACCACGAATGGATTTTGAAGAAGGATGTTTAAGACCATACTTTTAACAAGTGTAAGTTAATTGTGTTCTTCTCGCAGAAGCGTAAGTGTAAATAACAGATTCCTATTAATACCAAGTCGGCGTGTATCTCGCATATTTCACACGGATGCTAAGCCTTCTTGGTAAACCTGACGTTTAACGGGGGAAACCGTAAGCACATTAAACGTCCACGCGTGCATTCGTGATAAGAAGCTTACTGGTTTTCCTTACTCCGTTGACTGGTAAGCGGTCCAATAGTCTTACAATACCTGATCGCACGAACCGTTTTATTTCCGCAATCTAATGCTACTTTATGTGCGAATATCACAGCTTCGCTTTCGCTATAAAGCATGGTCTTATACATAATTAATTGAATGCAGCAATTGTTGAAGGCGAGTTGTAAAGGTGAAAGACTTTATTTAGTAAAGCGACTGCCCGAATTTTGGGTGGGTATATCTAGTAGTAGAGAGTGGTCTTTTTCGACTGAAAACGTGAATCCTATTAAATGTCTCATTGCGAATTGGATACAAGTCGGGTGTTAATGTAATAGAAAAAGTGGACTGGAATAGATATCTGCGAGGAAGTGAGAGGTATGTAGGTGGTAGGAGGAAAATGAGAGAGGTGAGTGCTGCCGATGGGAATGAGTGAGGCATAGATATGTATGTGTGAAAGTGGGGGCTGGGCGGGCAGGTAGCGCGGGCAGGTAGCGCGGGCAGAAGCTTCCCATGGAACTCTCACCTCCGCGGGCGGAAAGTGAACTTCGCGGGCGCGTAGCTACGGCACCACGTTCCTTTTTGGGGGGAAAGGTCGGCGAAAAACGGCCAGCGATCGGTGCTTCCATAATCCCGCCAATGCCACACTGCCATACAGCTCGCTTTCACCTCACCGGGAAGCGAAGCGCGCCTGCCTCTTTGCCTACGTCCACGCAATTTCTGTCGAGCCGACCTTGCAATCATCAGCGGGCGTGGGCATCTCTAATGAGAAAGAAAGAATAATGTTTCTATTTGACCAGCCCCCCAAATATCCAAATCTCCATATGCCCTGAGTTTCTATACGCCTACGTATACTGACTTCCATTTTGCAAATGTTCTTTACTCTTTCATTATGTGTATTTATTCATCTGCCAATTTATTGATTCACGAAGATAAAGGGGGATCGCTTAGATTAATTTTCCAAGCAGTGAAGATTGGCAAGTCACTTATAAATCGAGCGCAGTCGAGTCGGGAGTAATTGGCGAACCGCTCTGGCACAAGTGTAGGTATCAGAGGCAGGAGGGAAAGCAGGCGAGCAGGCGAGCAGGCAAAGAGGCAAAGAGGCAGGTAGGCAGTGAAGCAGCGCGGAAGCTAACTTACGTGAGAAAGCGTGTGCGCCGTGGCGATAGTAGCTAAAGGTGAGCGCATCGGGGGTCAGGGAGGTCAGTATCGCGTTATCATCGGCATGTCAAAATACAGCGAGCGGGGAGCGCAAGCGATGCATGCGAGCGAGCCGCTGGCTAAGTAAGTAGATAGGTATGGGGAACCATCTAGGTAGGTGAGGGCATGGGCAGAAACGGTGCGCCTAGGAGCAAAAACTGAAGCTGCGTACGGTGGAGATTTATCTCGGCTGGCAGGCCACGTTACGACACGCGAGTAGCGGCGGTGGCGGTGGCGGTGGCGGTGGCGGTGGCGGTGGCAGCGGCGTCGGTCCCTCAACAAACGTGAACCTCCACTATCTATCCGGCTGGGGATCTCCGCTCAACGCTCAGGACATAATTACTTCATCGGCCGGCGCGCATAATTAATTCATTAATTATACCGGTTATCGTTTCATTCATCCGGCTAAGTCCTTTTCCCCAGAGGGATCGAACTCGGGGAATACTGGAAGTTTCTGCTACCGACATGTGCCAGAATCTAGCTAAGTAATTGTAAAATTGACGTTTACTGCCACCATTAAATTGCTCCTCATCAACCTTCTGGCATACTTGCGGGAGAAACCAGTGCCCTCCGGCTGGCACTACTATTCCTGGGATTTCCATGAGATGGGAGCCACGCTTCGATATAGATAGGTAGAACCTTCTTCTCAAAATGTGACAACGAAAGGAACTAAGAAAAATAATTGATGCTTCCTATTAACGTATTTGGGTGCGCCGATAGGCCTAATAGTGCCAGGTTAAGTAAAAGCTGAGCATGTAGGCAGCTCGGGTCAGTGGAAAAGCTAAATCGGAAGGTAGAAAGCGAGAAGAGAGAGGTAATGGTGGACGGGTGTGG
This sequence comes from Ectemnius continuus, assembly GCA_910591665.1. Lineage (NCBI taxonomy): Eukaryota > Metazoa > Arthropoda > Insecta > Hymenoptera > Crabronidae > Ectemnius > Ectemnius continuus. The sequence goes on from OU342861.1 coordinate 15,498,968, forward strand.
GTAGGTCTACTCTGCGGGTTCCAGAGTCAGTAGTTAAAGGTTACTACCGCGTCATCCTCGCGTCAAACCACCAGGTACATATGCCCCGGGCCAATTCTCCACTGGCATCATGTCGCACGATGAGATTTTCTAAAAAATCATTTGAGATCAGACTAGGGCTTTTTTTAGTAAGCACGGCATATGAATAAGGTTGTTAATTGGAGTGGTGTGCTGTGGAGTGTTAGGAGGTGGGAGGGGCGACGTGTCAGGATCGGAGCTCCAAAGATAGAGGAAGGTAATAATTGTCTGAAGTGTGTTGGGGTCTCTTCTAGGCTGGACGTAATTACCAAGTATGTAGTGAGAGGAAAGCGAGTTATCATCCCGTGTAGAAACTAAGAGGATCTCGGTGAGCGATCGGCCAGTGAGCTCTCTCGGCTGGTAGCCGTGAAATTAATGCGGCTGCTAGGAGCGCACACGCGCGCCAGTTACCAAACAAGACTGGTAGCAGCGGTCATTAAGCGGGGTTAATGACTAAATCGAATCGCCAATTAAGAAGCGGATGAGACCCCCGGGAGAAGCGAGGAGAAGCGAGGAGAAGCGAAGAGAGAAGCGGGCCGGCAACTATGGTGGGTGTGGTTTTGGATATCGGCGCAGATAAAAGAAGGAACGAAAGTGGCCACGGGTGAAGATCGTGTCAGCACTTTCTACAACTAACTAATCCGATTCTTTCCTAATTCGACTATGATTAATAGCAGTGGATACCCCTTGGAATGCTGATGCACTACGACTGAATGATTAGATAAATGATAAAGGGCCGCTTCCTTGAAGAAAGGAGGCTGACTTCTTGAGAAGTTAACTAAGGAAACTTGAAATATAAACTCGCGTCGTATTATAGAGTAATGAAAGTTGTCTGCTGGTTAAGCGGAGTCTGGCAGCAATGGAAACTAATTAAGTAGAGCCGGGAGTAAGGCGCGCCGCGTGAACTCTGACTCGAGTTACCAACAGACTCATCACTGCTCAGGTGGCTGATAGAGAAAAGTTGTAATGTCGATTAGAGGCGGTGCGGTGGTAGGACGTACAGCCGCCCCCGACTTGCCTCTCGAATTAATTCGCGTGAGAGCGCACTATGAATCGGGAGGAAGGAGGCTATCGTCGTCGCAGTAACTCGTTGGAGCGAGTTAATGGCCAAATGAAGCCGCAAATTAAGAAGCGATCTAAGCAGGATAGCTGGCCGCACTAAGAAGCGCCCGTGAGATATCGCCGATTGATAGGAGCGTCGACCGGGCGAAATCCTTCCCAAAAGGTCACAGAGAGTTCCCCATGATCGCCCGTCAAATTGTCAGACGGCTGCTCGATAAAACCACCAAGCCAATAATCATTACGATTCAGCTTAATTAAGATTGTGCAAGAACCCACCCACCTGGGAACCTACACACTTACCGAGTGTTGGGGCCGCCCCCGTGTGAAATCAAATATATTGGAATGGTGAGGCTGGCCGATCGGTAATATCTTACTTCGCTTTAGAAATACGCCAGTTGGAAACGTGCCATATCTCGGAATGTGCTCCACTCGACAGGAAATACATCTTATTTCGAGCTAGAGTTTACTTTCAGAAGGCATCATCTTGGGCAAGCAGAAGGTGTGTCTATCTCTCTTTCTAAGAGTCTGTTTGTGAGCCTGGCTCTGTACAGGACGAGGTAACTAGCTATGTACATTGGGAGGGCAGAGTAGGTCGGTTGGTCGCTCGGTAGAGTATATTAAACGTCCCCCCCCCTCCCCCCCACCCCTTCTCGCCCCTCGAGAATCCTGGCGAGCAATCTCCTCTCCTCTCCGCTCCTCACCTCTTTCTCTGACCTTCTGCCACCCTAGAGCGATGCCAACAGTCTTTCCTTTTCGCGCCACTATCAGCCAACTACTATTCAGTCGCTTTCGTTGGCGCGCGCGCGCGAGCGCTCGGGCGCAACAACCACGGTATAGCGCTCCTGGGCTCTGTGGGAGCGCCTTTCACCTAATTGTTGGCACAATATGTGAAGAGCGAGCCACCACGGTTCCCATCGACTTCTGGAGATGGTTCGCTTGTGGCTCGTGGCGCCCGCCTTCCTCGCCACGAGGAAGCCAGGTCGATCGGGAAGTGGCCGACCTCGATATCAGCCACACCGCCGCACCGCCACTCCAAGATAATCCTCAATCGCTCTACTGGCTTACTCTCTGCCAGGTTGTTACAATGATTGCTTAACTGTGGATGTCGCTCTCCTAGCCACCGACGGTAGCTACTCGCTCAATCACACTCCGAACGCTTCGGGGTCTACTTGATAGGATGGGATTGCCAGTCTTCATCCTGTTGCCACTCCAACGACCGTCCCGAGTTCTTCATCGCCCAGTTTCTTTCCCTTTTCCCATTCGCACCACAACTCTCGCTGTCGCTCTCAACACCTTCTCTCTTCCTAATTTCGTCCCAACCATTCTCATTTAAATTGTCTGCCCGCGACTTTGTAATCGGTTGTCATGAAACTGTTACATTGTACTCCAATCTTTCAAAGTTCAATCCTCTAGTTTGCCGGCACTGAATTCTCGTGAGAAACCTACTGACCTCTCGGTCAACCCTCGAACTGTAACGGTACCCTTTCACCTTATTATATCCGTCGTGTCAGTTTCTCCACTAGAATATTGTAGCATGACGTGTTCCTAACTTGACAAGCAAATCCACGAGCCGACACACTCTGAACATCCACTGAGAGAGTTGGTACGGTAAAACTTTCAGCTTCCTGACGCAGCCAAAGAATCCTTAATGATCGAGCATGATCGACTGTCTGCTTGTATGAGTATGCTACACCCTTGAGATTGACAAGATCTAATGATGACAAGATTCTCCCTACAGAAGATTCAAGAACTTTGTTGACTCAATTAAAAAGGACAGTTGAAATTCGATTATAAGTCGAATGCGAATTCCTGGTTGGGCCTCCTGTAGCTGGGATCGCGCGCGACCCATAAATTACGGTGCAGGAGCCACCGGCCGGCCGACGCGGCGTGGCGCGGCGCGGCGCGGTGCGGCGCCCCGGCTCGACGAGGTTGTGACTCACCAGTCACAACTGCAGAACTCGACGAGCGACGAAGAAGTCCGCGTGGAGGTGCCGTAAAGGAAGACGCGACTCCGTTGGAGAAAGGTGGGAAAGATGCGAGCGGCTCGGTACCAAGAGCCAGAGAGCGAGGAAAGCGCAGATCGTATGATGAACGAGGCGGGAAAGACTCGAAGGGAGACGAAGACGATCGAGAATGTTGCTGCTGTGCGAGCTTCAACAATAATGATTATTTACGCTCGGCGAGCATCGACGATGACGTTTAAAGTCCCCCACCCACTGAGGCCGATCGGTAAGAGCCGGCTTTCACGCAGGAATTACGGCCGCTTTTGCAAAAAATCACTCCTAGCCACGGAATCGCTCGCGCCAGCTGTATTTCAGCAATGACTTTATAGTTGCGCGAGTCTAATTGAAATTCTGGAGGCCACACAGACGGTAGTGCGCGTGATTTACGCCGGCTGAAGATAGCTGCGCACCGGGACATCGGGCTCACTGGTACCTCACGAGGTAGCATCATCTAATGACTGCTCTTCAAAATATTCCCCTTTGACCGAGCGTGCCCGCCACCGCCCTCGGCCGCCTTCCAAACCAACACCTGTTATTAGCATTACTTTGATTTAAATCGACTTAAATCTTCGCGGAATCTACGCTTCTTCTTCCTTCTTGCACACTTCCTTCGACGAGCAGTATTTCTGAAGAGCCCGCTCAATTCCAGATTGCATCCTGTGCGATTCTCAAATGCATTCTCAAATGAACTGCCTTACTTGTGTGATTAGTGGCGAGTGCATGCTATCCGATTTTTATTCTTAGCACTGACATTAAGGTAGCCTTGACACACTAGGAGCGTGGCAATGGGCCATTGGATGTTGGTCTGTTGTGCGTCGGTGGAGACACGATTGAAGGAAGATCCGAGGATATATCGACTCTGGCGTTCCTTGGCCAATACGTATTACTCTAGGTAGCTTGGGGGCCTAGGTCCTTCCTTTCTCTGGCTTTTGCCTGGTTTCTCGCACTCTCCATCGCCCACGCTCCTAACTATAGTGCGTTCAAAGTGCATGCATGCAAGGCCTCTTGCAACGCAAACTCACTCAATCCTCACCAGTCTCGATTTCACTGTTCGATACAATACTCCTCGTATCGTATGCACACATTTTGGAACAATCTCTCAACGAATCAAATATTTCTCTATTTCTCGTCAGTCTTGTTGCTTTTCAAGAACTCTCATTTATAGTTGTGTTGTAAATTGACGTTGCTCCGACTTGACATCGAACGTCGATGTGACATGTAGTTGTAGCAGTGTTGCCCAAAGATATTGAGCAACCTCGAGGCCTGGGGTTGTACTCGCCGATGGATTTCAAGAGAGTCTCGCCGAGGTGAGATGCGGTCCAGATGCTGAATTATCGAAGGATGCGATCTAGCCGCGTCATTGGAGAATGTGGGAGTGTCGTCGGAGGATCATCCGCGTCTTGAACGAGAGGGAAAGATCGGCGACAGCCTCGCCAGCGTGAGGTGTCACGAAGGGGCGTGAGGAATCCTCTTCTTCTGCTGCGAGATCTTCCTTTTGATCCTCGCCTTTTATCAGAGAAGCACCCAGAGCTCGATGTAATTTAATTATCGTATTTCAAATAATATTTGTGAATGACAGCAATCTATGATGAGTTGCTCCAAAACGGTCTTGGAAGACGTATCAATTACGCGAGAAATAGAAAGTACGTGGAGAATCGTTGATTTTTCAAGGGTTGACTGTTGGACTGAAAGAGTATCGAGATATTGCCGATTGAAGGGTTGGAGGGGCCGCGATCCTTCCCGTTTCCAGGCGTTCCATCGCGAGCGACGGTGGTGTGGCTGCTCATTGGGCCCGGCGGGGCTACGGGACCCGAAACGCGTTCCATTATCCCATGCTAATTCCCTGGCTACGGCTGTCATTGCCTCGAGGCGAGGACTGACAAGTAACACCTCTTGGCTCGTGTTCCCCTCAACTGTAGGAGTGTCTCCTCTCCTCGCTGACCCCTTCCACTCTTCCTTCTTTCCTCCAGTCATCGGTCCCTCTTTCAGCTAGACCCCGGACCACTCGCTCGCCTCCTCGATTCCTCCTCTCTCTTCTAATAGTCCCTACTGAGCTCGGACACTATTATTCTAGTCACGCCAATCTTCAGAAAACTTGTCAATAAAACCACGTGTTCGCACAAACATGTATTTATCCCAGATATTTATTCCCCGCTTGGGCTAACATTTCCCCACAACATCTCTCGCCAATTTTAACCAATTTCCTTAAGAAATTATTTATTTATTTTTGCATTGTTGCAGCAAACCGTCTCCCCAACTTAGTCTGTTCTGTATTTGATTAGATTAAATTTGGACAATTGATAATGAGACTTTATTTGACGGAATAATTCATGAACGCGATGCCCCGGAGGAATCAGCCCTTAGAGTAATCATGGTATCCTGGTAGTGGATCCTGGGGGCTACAGCTCCTTCCAGCCGGCTTCTCCTCTCTCGCCGAAAATCAACTCGTCATGCTCGCTTCATTTTCTGGCCGATGTAAAGCAGCCATTTGTTAACTCGCGACGGGCATCGCAAGCGAGCAAGCGAGCAAGCGAGCAAGCGCGCACGGGCGCGCTCGACCACAGGGGGTGTCCTACGAATGGCATATCGATTGGCGATTCATGCGATCGACGCCTGATAATAAATATCCGAGGGCGAGAGCCCTGTAACCGGCGAGAGGCCTTTCGCCTGCCCGCCTCGTCGGTCCCACCTCGACTTCTTCACTTCTGGTGTTAATGCTCCTTCGATGCCCTCCCGCTACGCCCTCACCCCACCACACCCCATCTTTTGTATTTTCACCAACTGAGAGTGAGTCCCTGCGGTTTCGGGGGTGGAGTAGCACCTACGGGACCTCGCATTTTATTAATCTTCCAATTCTTTCGGAGACTCAACCGACGCGCAAGATGCATCTCTTTCGACAGTGAACAAACAGAGACAACGGCTCGTACCCCTTGAAAGGTGACGCGGCAATTGCATCAGATGCTCGAAATTTCACCGACTCCGCCCCAAAGAAGAGATTGGTGTCGTCGCAACTTAGTGGCGTCCGTTGGCCCCGCGGCGCTCGTTACACCGCGTCGCTGTCTCGTAAATAACTGCCTTATATTCCCGCCCTCTCCCTCCCTCATCCTCCGAGACTCACGCCAACAGAGCCTCTGCCTCTCTTGATCGACCTAACTCTTTCGCTTTGCCGCCGCGTTTTCTCCCGTTTCGGTTGTCGCCGTTTACATCGGCTGACTCACCGAAAATCGCCGGCAATCATCTGCCAAGATGAAGTTATTCGGTGTAATTGGCCACTCTTGCGCCCATAACCACGGATGAGCATGACATTTAATAATTTGATCTTACTTTATTAAGCGACTGTTGGCCCAGCGCCAAGGGGACAACGGGACATCGTTTTTTCGGGAAGCCTATTGAAATGTCAAACAATTCGCCACTCTCATGTTTTCCGTACTTGATAAATCGTTGTTTGATTATCAAAACGGATAGGAAACATTAAACTAGTGGCAGAAATGCCGGAATTGTGCCGAAAATACAAGGAAAGGCCATCTTGAATAATTAATTTCGTCTAATTCTGACTGTTTTCCGCATGTTTTCCATGCTTCCCGACCTTTTCCGGGGCTGAAATTTGGTGGGGAATGTTTTTTTGCATCGAGGAAGAAGTAGTAAAAATTCCAGGCCCCTAGCTCAAAATTCATTTTTTCGCAAATTTTTTAAGGCATACCCCTTCAAAAATTTTCGATTTTTCGAAGGTTCTGGGACCGGGACGAACGCTTGATTTTTCGATTGCTCGTGTCTCAAAACGGATAAAAAACATAAATGTTGTGGGGGAAATGCCGGATTTCGACCTAAAACACATGGAAAACCGATCTGGAATATTTCGTTTTCACGGTTTTCCCCATGTTTTTTTATCTTCCCGACCTTTCCCGGGGCTGAAACTTTGTAGAAAGTGTTTTTTTGCATCGAGGAAAACGTAAAAAAAATTCCAGGCCCCTAGCTCAAAATTCATTTTTTCGCAAATTTTTTAAGGCATACCCCTTCAAAAATTTTCGATTTTTCGAAGGTTCTGGGACCGGGACGAACGCTTGATTTTTCGATTGCTCGTGTCTCAAAACGGATAAAAAACATAAATGTTGTGGGGGAAATGCCGGATTTCGACCAAAAACACATGGAAACAGACCCCTGAATAAGTAATTTCATCTAACTCTGACGGTTTTCTCCATGAGTTCCATACTTCACGGTATTTTCCGGAGCTGAAATTTGGTGGGGAATGTTTTCTTGCATCAAGATGCCTTTCACCAATGATGGACAAATAATTATATTATTACTCATCTTTCTGATATACCTTTCAAATGAAAAGAAAGCGCTACTCCTTGGCAGGGCTGAGTAAATGGAATAGTCTTCGAATTGGTACTCGCTTGAAAGGGGGAAAAGAGAAGACAAGGTGCGTGAGCGCCGCGCCGGGCGGTGTCATTTTGTCATGCTAGGGAGGACGGATGGAGAAGACGCAAAATTGTCGATGCGTATCGGCAAGTTACGAAGGACAATGGCACAAGTTGATGGTGGAGGGAGAAGGGCTTCTTGCCTCTCGCCTCTGGCTTTGTTTACGATGGCGAACACGAAACGCGAGCGCTTTCGTATGCGCGACCTCACTGTCTTTACACCGACTTGAACCAGATTTATGAGGCACCGGGAGCAGAGGGTGTGCATTTGAATCCGGGATGAGAGACATCCAGATTTCGTGAGCATTTCGACGATGAAGTGGGGAACTGCATGCCAAAGTGGTAAGTCGAAACTTTGCCTATGATATAACGTGTATTATAATATAGGAGTAACAGATATAAGTGCTTGAGGAGTGAAGGCAAGCGGGTAGGCAGGCAGGCAGGCAGGCAGGCAGGCAGGCAGGCAGGCAGGCAGGCAGGCGCTTATATTCCGGGAAGGGATGAGGTTGAGAAATCTCGGTGGATTGGAAGAGGGTGTATCAAGAGGCGCGTTGACAGATGAGCGAGGGCCCGCTGTCAACAAGTTGCACACGCACCGCACCAGCGCGCACCTTGTCTCGCTGAAGCAGCAGCCGCGCAAATCTACGGCCGGCTGTCACAATCTTTCGCCGGATTCAGGAACACTCTGGGGACTCCCGAGGGCCCTGGAATCCCGTCCTCCCTTGCCAACGTTTAAAATCGATCTTTCTTCTGGACGGCGAAGCGAGCGGCCGGTAGAACGAGAAGGTGAGGGAGAACGAGAACGAGAACGAGAGCGAGAAAGAGAAAGAGAAAGGGAATACGGAAAGGGAAAGGGAATGGGAAAGGGAAAGACGGAGACACTGGACGGTGTCGAGGGGTCTCCACTCGAATCTCGTTACCGGGCGCAGCGGGACTCCGATTACCATTTCTCGGACAAATCGTCGCCTTAGAATCGCCGCGTTTATCCCCGAGCAACCCCCATAGGAATACCGCCGGCCCTATGTATATGCGCTCCTAGCAGCCTTACTAATAGCGCTGGCACTTCCAACAAAGTGGCTCGAGTGGATACCCTCAATGCGGCCCTTGTCCAGAGTTCCTCGGTTATTGTACGCTTGACGTGAATCCTGAATGATGATGTAATCAACGATTCCATTAACTTTATCCTTGAGAGCTCTCCACCAGCATAAAACCACTCTGATGCACTGGTTTCTTAGTTTCATCGCATCAGCCCCTCATCCCTCCCACGTCTTATAGATTCACTTAAGAACGTATACTATAATCTTCACCGCAACGCAGCTGCCTCTTTAAATTTGCAGCAACAATTGGTTTGGTTTCGGGAGTACATAATTGGTTTTTCTCCGGGATTCAGTTTGCAGAGTTTGCCCTCCCCGATCAAAGGACACATACTGTGGGAGGCGAGGAAGAGTGGTAGGTATTCTCGGTGGAGAGAGGCAAAGGAGTCGAGCGCGCCGTTCTCCGCTATATTCTCTCGTTCTCGCTGGTCTCGCTCGAGTGCGACATAACGCGCGGTCGGCCACACGCGTCGACAAGTAGATAAACCGATTGATATACGGCCTACATCCTACCTACCTACCTCTCTAGATACCTCCGGCAGCGAACTTACTCCCTTGTCGATTCGCCGATTCACCCATTCACCGATTCACCGATTCACCGATTCACCGAATCTTCTCTTGCTGGAACACGATCACTACCGCTGGACAACTCACCCATTTCTTTCTCTACCCTCCAGACTCAAAGATTAACTCAGATAATTCAATCTAGTATTTTTCCCATTATTATCTAATGACAGATGTCTGTCACTCATCTGTTAATACGCATAAAAAGCAATTGAATTTACTGCCAATATTTTCTGTGTGCAAGTGAGATTCGGAATGGAATCCCCAAGCAACGAGAGATTCATAATTTAGCGGTGATGCTGTTCGCCAGCGTAGCCGTTTGCCTCTTATTTATGTGTTTTTAAAGACTTGGCCTCGCGGCTCCTAGGGGATTCAATTTTCGAGGGATTCAGCATCGCTCTCGGTGGCTCGCCGCTCTTCCTCCGGAGTATCCGAGAGGCTGCTTTCTCCGTCTCGCGTTCTCTTCCAACGAGCTAATTTGCTCCTGACTCACTTCCGCTACTTTTATTCCCGAGTTCTATCGGCTCCGAGTAGATTCGAGTAAGTGCATTCGCGAATAAATAGCTTCCCTCGATCGTGGAATTCTCCCTCTCTTTCTCCCTCTCTGTCCTTCTTCTCTCTATCCTGCTTGGTTGTACGCGAGTAGTATTGTGCGGCCGCAAATCGATGAGGCTGTGACCGCCTTAAATCCGCATAAATTATTGCGCGCACATTTGCATAGCAAGGTAGACCGCTGATCCGTTGAAGGAACACCTGGTGCATAACACTGCTCTGCGGTACACAGGCCGATGCAAATGCAGCGCACTCCTTGGGAGAACGCCGAAACAATGGCTTGGTCGGGCCCACGCCCTGAACTTGCCAATGCCGACGCTTCGGCGCTTGTGAAATATCGCCAATCATCCTTCTTCTCTCTGAGTCTCTCCTTCAATGAGAAACCTTGCGACAATATTTTCCTACCGTCTGTCCAGAGTAACATTATTATCGCAAGATAGTCCTTCTTTCATTGTTCGATCTGTTCCTGCTCTGAATCCGCCCGCTACTTTTTTCTGACTGGTCGAATCACTGGACTTGTCGGAGTGAAGTTCCAAGTGCTACATGGGGGCCAGTCAAGCCCCCGAAAAAATCGAGCGGTCAGGCCCCTAATCCATAAGGAACAGGAAAGATCGGAGGACCGCCAGATCGCATCAAAGTAGCGAGGCATGAAATGGATCCGTTAGACAGGCAGAAAGTGTGGAGCAAGAGGAGGGCTGGGATGCGGTGGGGTGGGGGATCCGGGTCCGATCTCTATAAATGCCCGATACGGCCCGAAAAGTCTCTATATAACCATGCCACTAATTATCTCCTTAAATCCGCTTCTCGCGCATAGTATGTGTTCTAGCGCGGCGCCTATTAAAAGTTCGTTTTCCTAGACAAGGTACGAAGGCGGACTGGGGCACCCGTGCCCCTTAATTAAGGGTGTGCCGGCGCTACAGAACTTTACAGCGAGCGGACCGTCCAACTTAAGCGGTATTTAATAACGTAACAATTATATGGTAGACACTGCTCTTTCGAAACGCGCGTCTTCCTATCCTCGCCCTCGCCCTCGCCCTCGCCCTCGCTCTCACCCTGAACGGCTTCTTCTCCGCCCTCGCCTACCTTCCGTCGACCGTTTCGGATTCTCCTCCAGCTCAGGAAAGCCTGGAAACTCCCGTAAACCGCGAACGAGGCCGGCCAATTCTTGGGAATCGCTCCCACTAAATGGTACATTGGCTGCCTCTTAATAATCCCGGCCCCAAATGCTAATCATTTCCTGGCCCTCCACTACCGATCATTTGCATAATTTGTCTTTATGCCAGAACTAAACTATTAGGAGCTGCTGTTCTATCCCATAAAAGTGCTGTCTAATAAATCATTATTACATTAAGTAATTGGAGGAGCGATTTCTCAGATTTTTACACATAGCGCAATCTCTAACAGATAGAGATTCGGCGCCCCATATTAGAGGTTAATTACACCCGAAATATCTTGAATCTGGCCCAATGGAAACTGGTAGATTCATTAGCTTGTAACAGGCTAGATTCCAAGATTGGTATAATCTTCTTCGAACGAGAGTCTTTAACCGTCGAGTCATTTGTCATCCCTTATCGTAGTTGATGCCACCCTCGACCACTTTCCACTTGTCGTTTTCTCACCACTGGCCGGGCAGGGTCGGGCGGAGTGGTGCCGCGGGGTTGAAGGGAGGTGCAGGGAGTTAAGGGATCGATTTCGAAAATTATTAGTGGGTCCCTGGGCGCGCGTATATAATTGGCCATTGATCGAAGCCGGCAGGTCCACCGCTCGTAAAAGGCGCGAGCCTTCCGTTTTTCGAATGGCAGTTTGCGTCGGAAGAACGAGGCCAGTTTTGGGGTCCGACCATCGGACGCCCCGAAAAATTTCGATCTCACCGCTAGCGCACCGTTTACAACGCAACAGAGTATAACACTTAACAACTGGGGCCCGAGCCATTGTGTTGGCCAATTAAAACTCCAAACGTCCAATTATCCGCGGGTTTGCGCAGCACTATGACTCGCCCAAGGCTAGTCGGCTACTCCTTTTGGCTTCTTTTAAAGAATACCTGCGATCTCTTTCATCTTCCTAGTAGGGAATCCGTTTCATTGTGGATTTTTATATCTGACCTTATGAACAGATCTTCTCAGTTGTCAGGACTAATCTTACACCGAGAACACGCTCATTTCTAACTAGGAAATTATAGGATTAACTAAATTCTTTCGACAAAATGGAATAGGTCGCTTCAGTTTTTTAACAAGTAGCAGAATTATCGCTTACTGCCAATACTAAATAGGACAATTGTTATGAAATTCTTTCTATAGTTTGTTTAAGTTGGCAAGGGCTAGTTTGTGGCAAAATCTAGAGATAGTGGGCGAATGTATCTTTGTGTTTCGGGATGCCTTCGGGCGAAGAGAGTCCTTTACGGTGAAAATGCGGTTGCTGTGGACCGGTGGAATGGTTGGGCGTACCTGGTTTTTAGAGATGTTGCTCCCGTCGGGACGTAAACACAGGGCGCCGGGTTACGAGCGAAGAAGTGGGCTCCTTTTTTCGAGAACGATACGTTCCTTCCGCGGAAGCCACTCGATTCCTCATGAGGGGATTGACCAGTACGCCTTCTCCCTTTCCTTCTTCTTCTTCCGAAACCTGAAACCATAACGAAGCCTCGAATAATACCTGCTCTTTCTTCACTCGTGCAGAGGCGGAACTCAATCGAAATTGAATACCAGAATCACTTTTTCTCATTAAAATAAAATTCCTTGTTTTCGAGTAGTCGAAGGAGAAGCGCGCCAGAAGAATGCCTCGAGTGGAAGTGAAATGCCGTCCTGATTTCTCAGGAATAGCGAAGAACGCGCAGCTCGAATGACGCCTCCATAAATCCCACGTAATCCCCGCCTGATTTCAGGGGCCCTGTGCAGCGCCCGCGATATATTGCATCGAATTCCGATTAGCTGTCGGTCGAAATTGCCTTCAATTTAGCAATTAGCGAGGGGAGAGAAGACTAATGCGAGGGTAGCTAGACACGTCGGAACGTTTGAGTGACAGCTCTGACCTCTCCCACAAGTTTACGCGCCCCCCAACTCACCCCTTCATCGACTCTCCAACTTGCTCCTCACAAATCTGCCTCCGTTTCATTGAAATCATCTCGATTCTCGTGAAACGTAAACGCCTCTCTCTCTATCAGAGCCGCGGGCAATACACCTACGCCCGCACTTGGCAATCCAATCCTATTTCTTATGTGAAACGAGCATCGGAAACTTCAGCCTCGCTCCAAGAGGTCCAAGAGGTCCAAGAGGAGCAAGAGTAGAAGAGAAATGAATTCTGTTTGTTTTCTACCTCAGGTGGGCCAAGTCTGAATAGGCTTTGAAAATGGATAGGCGTGAAGTACAAGTGCACTGGTGGATAATGCCAGGTGCACTGTTTAACAGACGGTGGCAGTTCGATTCAAGGGCGAGAAACGAGGCTTTTCAACTTTTGAAGGCCACCGTGACCGTGCGACAGGGAAGCCTGCAAATTGTCCTATAAGAGTGGCACAAAGTGACGCGCAACCATCTATTCTCTGCTCGGTGACAATGCTGACAAAAGCAGAATAGGCCAGGGGATGATCGCTTCCCGAAACAGACCAAGCCGAAGCTATGACTAGATGCGCAGAAAGGAAAAAGCTCGGTCGAATGGAAGCTTCTTTTTTCACCGCAAATCACTTAGCACGAAAGCAGAATTTCAAACTACTTATTAACTGGCTACAATATCAATTCTAATAGGGACACCAAAATATGTTCTCTTGCATTTCGACAGCTGGAACATTCATAAGTAATTAGAGTATCGGTTCAATAGTATTACTTCTCGTCAGTTGACATAGAACGAACCTCAGAAAATGAGAGGGCTGGTATTTTGGTTTGGGTTTCCATTGCGACGCAACGAAGCATCAAAAGGTGCCGATCTTGTAGGTTGCTTCTGGCACGAGGAGCAGTGGGTAGTCTAGGCTCTATTGATAGTCTAGGTTGGAGTCGAGTGCAAAAGAGCAGAGTCAAAGCAACAGGACCCTTTTTTCCGGTCGCCTTGTTCCGCGTATTATTTCGCCGGCTCGTTTCGAGAGGGTCGCGGTCAAATCCGGCAAAGAGAGGAAACGTCAACGGTGGTCCCAAGGCGGAGACACTCTCGACGGCTACCGTACAGCTTTAGGCCCCAGGGGGTCCGTCATTTTGTCTCCTCCTTGCCGCTTGCCACTTTTGATCGCCTCTCTTCGCCTGCATTCCACCACAAAAGGTCGTTAACGGCGGCAACGTTCAGATCTGTCGCATTAGAATAGACTCCAGATCGCTCTTTCTATGCTCTTGGTTCAGCTCGATTCTCGGCGAAAGCGTGAAGATTCCCTCTTGTTGACTCCCGTGAATATCAAGCTAATTTCGCACCTCAAAGGACACGCGCTTCTTCAGACTTTGTACTATTTTACCTATATCCACAACTCTTTTGTCCCTTCGAAATTATCAAACCCCGCAACAAGATATGTCTTCTCATTCAACTCTACTTTTCTTCTTGAAGAAAGAAAAATGCATGCCGGAGGGTCTCGGGGCATCAAGGGAAAGGCGCAGCGAAGGATTCTAAGTGTCAATAACCAAGTTCCAATAAAACGAGGCATCAATAATCAAGCGAGTAGAAAGAAAGGTCTCTCGCGATGCCGGGCCGGAGAAAAGGAAGGAGGAAAGGAAGGTAGGGTGGATGGGTGGAGGGGCTCTGAGGATTCGACGGCGCTTCAAAGGCGCCCATAGGGAAATAAGACCCGCCCGCGTCTCCTCGGGGGAGCCCAATGAAGCCGCGTGGACACGCCGCTATAATAGGCGGCGTCTTTACGATTAGCATTGTGGAGGGCCCTCGATGAATGTGATTGTTGTCTAAGCGGAGCCTGTCGTGCCGCATAGCGCACGGCGCGCTCGTTCTGCCCCACTGTGTCTTGTGCGCGAAGGAGGAGAGGGCACGGGTCCCGAAACCAACAGAGAAAGAGAGAGAGGGAGACCGCGTGCTGGGTCCACAATGCGCGCAGCTATGCTAAGCACGCGTCCCTTGTGTTGCGTGAGCGAGGGCCGCGTGCAACCTCCCTTTTCCTCGTCGCCCTCCCCGATCTTTGACTGCGTGCCTATATTTATAATGCATTATTTACAACTACATGCTCACCCTAACCTTCTCCGCTCCATCTTCCCTCGCTGGCGACGCCGACGCCGACGTCGATGCCGATGCCGACGCCGATGGCAACGGTGACGGGGTGAGGGGACACATCGTGCACAGTCTACATCTACACCAAGTGCACTGGTCCTGTCCTCTGCGGGCTGCGTGCACTCTTCCTCCGGAACAGGGTGATCCATGTCGGCGCTCGCTCTTCGCCGACACTTTTGTCTGCAGGCACAGCTCGCTGCGCCTCACTCTCTGAATAGGCTTCATACTTGTTCAGTATTACTATACACTTTCATCGAATGCCAGTCGTCCTCTTGGCTAGACCATCTCAACAGTTATTTAATGATGTATTCTTCTATTGACTTGGAAGGGCCGAGGTTGGGGTGACGCTGTGTATTGTTGTACACCGACTATGCGCCACTCCATCTAGGTTTACACTGCGTTATTTTTCTCAATATGAGACCATGAAAGTACAAATATCTGTATGATCGGCAGACAGGGGAGGTGCTGCCGCCTATTGCAAGAAAGTAAGACACAGTCATCTTTCTCACTCGTAGGCGTCCCTCCAACAAGTGTCACGATCGTGCCTGCTCTAACCGTTTTACTTTGTTCTTGTGCTGTGTCTAATAAGTAAATCAACACCCTGCTCACACGAATATCGTCTTACGGAACTGCCGAACCTGCCGAACCTGCCGAAGCTGCCGAGGAAGTAGAAAGTATTGTTCGATCGAGTAAAGAAATTTCTGGAGAAATGCTGGTCGCAGAACAGCACAGCACTCGTACTTGCTCTCCACAGTGAGTGTTCACGCATGCTATCTTACTGCGATCTAATGTATATTAACTATTAGCAATGTTGTCGAAGAGAGCATATCGTGCAGAGGCGGGTTTTCTAATTTGTGATTCGCCTAAGCAATTTTGCTCACTGACTGCGGAGCGATGTCTTAACCTTCATCCTCTCGATGCTTTAACCTCAATGCTTTCTTTCACGCAATCTTCGATTACGCATGATGCGTTGGAGCATTTTCTGCGGCAGAAAGATCCTTGTTCGTCAGTCTTTCGACAAATCCAGTTGGAAACGGATCGATTGAGACAACGAGTCTCAGTGATCGATCGATCTCTGGGAAATCTTATCCGACGACCGATCCTACCACCGACACCTTTCAGCTCACTCCTTGCCAAAGGGAAAGCTCGGGAAATATAGTATTACCTGGGCACTAAGCCCTCCGCTGGCTCTAGATTATCAGCAGATAAGCGTAATAGGCTTTTAAAATGTTTATCCCTGCTGGGAGACTTTCGCCGTTGTTTCGCCAATAATGGTCAGGCTCGTCGAGAGCATGACACTTTGGGCGCTCGCCCGAGAATTCCGGAACCTGTAACGTGAGCCCTCGAGCTTTAATTGCCTGTCAGTAATATTGCCCTGTCCCTTCCTGGCGTCAGATACGGCATAATGTTACCAGTCAGTTAATACATTGACTAGGATACTTTTATAAAGGGAGGACCTTACTGAATAGAGAGATTAGGGTTAGATATTATCGTAAGGCCATTTAGTATTCGCAGTTGGTCGGGAGGCGAGGCTCACTAAATTTCCTCGATTCGGCCATTAGTAAAGGAACGTGCGGGCATGAAAACAGAGACTCCTAGTCACTCGTGAGATCTATCGTAAAGTAAAGAGATCATGCAGACAGGAGGTTGGTTTTACATGTGGAAAGATACCGCGAATATGGGACCACCAACCAAATGGCCCTCACCAAATGCTTCATTCCAATCTCAGCCAATTTCTCTGTATTCCCAGACTGCTAAACTGCATAAATTATGCCCCCAGTAAAGTCTGCGCCAAAGCTATCGGCCGAATTCCGAAATTCATGCCTTTCAATCTGACGGGAGTATTACAATTAGATTTCTATTCGTAAATTGAACTAGCAACAGACTGGCGTAATCGGACGGAAGTTCTGTATTAGGAAAGTACACGCCCAAGTGGAGACAGCTAACTCAATCCATTAAGACTAATATTTCTTCTGCTTTATTTTACGAAAGTATTGTAAAACCGCGAGTGTCGCAATTGTCCATTTTAATACGTCGTTTGCCGTGTTGATTTTGAGTGAAACGCTGTGACGAGGCTAGGCCTTTTCTAGAGCAGTGCTGTATTTAGAGACGTTTCCGCTTGCCTAGTGTCTGGCGAAGTGTGGTGCGGTGTGTGTCGTGGTCTAGGGGATCGCTCCGGGAAATAAATCAGTTTGTAGACGTTTTACGCTTAATTATCACTGGCCGGGACAGACAGTTTCACGTGACTGACCGGCAAGAGGAACACGAGAATGTCCGGGAACTGGGGAGCATAGCAGAAGGAGAAAGAGGGAATAAGCGAGACGAACTTTCGGAGTGGGTGGCCGTCGCCTCAGATCCTAATCTTCTGGTTTACGGGGTCTTGTCCTTCCTTCCTTCCCAGGCGACCTTACTACGTCCACGTGCGCATCCCTCTCACGACATCATCCCTCGCTCTCGCATCTTTTCACTTCATCCACTGAGAAATCAATCGGCTGGGGGGCCTTCCCGCCCCAGTACAACTAACGATAAGTGTAGCTGACACCGGACCAAAGTCTGTAAAAAGTGAAGTGAATGGAAAAGAGAGGTAAAATGGGTGGAGGTTGAGTGTTTGCGAAGGTGGTCCAGGGTCGCGGAAACAGTGGGCGAGCTGGAACGCGAGCGCAGCCACCCTTGTTCGCCTTCGGTTGAGTTAGGCATGGGATAACGTGCGAGCGTAGCGTGGCGCGGGGCGATCGCGGTGGCGCGCGCGCACGTGGGGACCAGGATGGGGCCCATTAGGTGCGTCGCACGCGGCGAAAGGAGGCAGAAGAAAAAAAGCAGAGCGGCAGGAAAGGAAAGGAAAAGAAAAGAAAAGAAAAGAGGCACGGTGCGTGTGTGAGGGAGAGAGAGGAGTGCGAGTGAGTGAACGGCCAAAGAGGGAGGACCCAGTACATCCTCGGAGGATATTTGCGCCGAAAGCGGCATGAGCAGCAGATTGACGGGCGACCACCCGGACCAGAATGGGTCTTGCGTGGTCCTTAAACGGCGACAACCACTTCTCCCCGTCTTTCTCTTTGCCGTCTCTCCGGCTGAGCTTCCCTCTCTCACTGCCCATGTCTTTCCAACAGATTTCTACTCTTTCCTCGGTCCGCGCGCGCGATCTCTTCTTCGGACGGAGACTGCCTGGAAATGGCAGAACGCAGAGTGTATTGCGGCTCTCGCGAGGGAGTTAACGATGCTCTCTCGCGACTTCGGTAGGTCTCGTTTCTGCATAAACGTGCCTTTTATTGGCTCTACCGCGTCCTACACATCCAGCCATATTCCGATATGCGGAGCACTGTACTCTATCGCCGATTCACTCGTTTTACGCCACTACATTGATAGCCCACGGCGAGGATCGAATACCAAGAGATTTCTGGTCCCATTGCTCTCGAGTTTCTCCTCAGTTCTCGACTCAATCAGCACTCAGATATATATATATAGAGAGAGAGAATCTTGGAAATTGCGAGATCCCAGTGGAATGGTCAGGTAGAGTGATAGCTCTGAATAAGTAGTGATAGGTTGGAAGGTTCGACATTATGTATTGGTGTGACGAACTAATAGGAAATCGAAGCCGGGATTAAGTGAGTTGGCGCGGGATAATGGGAAGGCGAATTCTCACGATTCTCGTGGCGAGTAAGCCGGTATCATCGGATGGCTCTCCCGTAATAGGAGCACCAGTCCCAAACATGCGAGCCATCTATCCGGATTTATGGCCCGCGCGACGTGTCCGTTGTTACCGAAGCGAGAAGAGGAGAGCGAGAGAGCGCGCGCGGAACCAGTTCGTCAAATTTTCAGCCCGATCGACTGCATAACAATAAAACGACAAGAATGGACACGGTGGACCACCGTTCTCGGCCGGTCTTTCCGACTCTCTCCCCGGTTCTTTCTCCGGCCTGTAACCCTTCCCCTTGTATCCTCACTTCGGCACGAACCACGTCCCCTCGGCGATCTCCTGCCAGCATGAACATCAGATCGACACGCGGCCCAATGAGAATCCTGTTAAATAATACGCTTTGCAAGCGACATCTCCTGCGTTTCCTTTTTATGCGCCGAAATAGAGGGTGTTTAGCTTGAGATGGTTCGGTAGGATTAAAGCAGACTAAAGAGATGATAGGCTCGAGCAGACACGTCGCCCTCCTGGCTAGTAAGACTAATTTGTCGTTCAACTCAGCCAAACTCCTTAATCCCATATTTTCACGCTGGCATTAGTGAAGATTCGACCTTCATCTCGCAGCCTGCAAATACGCTTTTTAATTCACGTTCATCTTTCGAAATATGAAACGTCTCCAGTCTCAGGCTTGAATACGTGTCAATTATGCGTCGATTAGTAGTAATCGTCGTAGTAATTAATGGGCGCTGTTCCCCTTATTGTTTCCAATTTTTTTGGCTTCCCCAACTTTCCCCAAGTCTTGATCGAATGACAGTTTGTCCGTTACTATTAGCATACTTTGAAGAATTTTGCAGGACCCACGGGAGACATAGCAAGGCAAAGAAAGATGTTGGTAGTGGTGGAAGAGGCGGTACGGCCGAAAATCCCGAGGAGAGAGGGCCAAGAAAGCGCACTTTGGTCTGCGGATCGTGTCGCACGTGTGGTCCGAGCCGCGCGGATCTAGTCTCTTGTCACGGATACGCGTTCCTCACTTTCTCTCTCCTCCATATGCTCGCATCTCTCGCATCAGCCTCGCTCTCCCTCTTGCTCTCGGGCCCGCTCGCTCGCCCGCTCGCCCGCTCACGTTATCTCGTATTCTTCCGATGTTCCTACCCCGTGTTTCGTCCTGACGCTCGCTCGGGTTAGCTTCGAGAAATCGCGTGGGCAGGTAATCGAGTAGGGCCCTCGCGAGAATTTAAGATCCCCGTATCCAGGTTCTTGCGCTTAGCTCCTCCGCCACGTTATGTCGCGAGATTAAGCCTCGTAGTCACAGCCTGCCCGCCTGCTGCCCGCCTACCCTCCTACACCCTCTATCTACTTCTCCATTTGCTCCGGGCCTCGCTTCTACCGGGATTCTTCAGTTTCCATTTCAACACTTTTTCTAATTAAACTTTCAATTTCTTTTCATTGAAACTTCAAGATCTCCTCGTCACAGTCTTCCAGGATATAGATACATACTCAGATTTTATAAGTTCTTGTGAAAATGTGTCGTAATCGTCAAGATCTTTGTCAAGGCAGCCAAGTCGAATTACACGGGCGCGTATCGGCACGGCAATCGCAATCCTCTTAATGCCGAGGATAAAGCCCCTAAGTAGGAAGTGTCAAAACCACTTTGGTTTCGGCCCGAAATCGAACCGTTTTCCCCTCGACCAGCAGCCGCTCCCGAAAAGGCTGATCCTAATTCCAGAAGTAGAGTCACTGGCCCAGCGCCCAGCTGGAAAGCCAGTCAGCCAGCTAGCCATTCCTTGGGCCATTTTCCAAAGGTGATGCGGCGCGGTGTAGAGTGCCTGCCGGATGTAGGTACTGATCTCGCTGGAATCACCACTATCTCTCAATCGGAGAGCTGACAAAACGTCAGGTGGAGCGCGGCCGGGTGTCCTCGATCGGTTGCAAAAAGCCGCGGTTTTGACGAGGGTGACACCGGCCGCATTGGCTCTCATCGAATATACATAATACGCGTATTTCCGTCTCGTCTCCCCGGGAACGGCCGGTCTCGTTCCGTGCTTTCGAGATCTCTTTCTCCTTCAACGAGAGGAGAGAACAGAATCCCCCCCATCCCCCCTTCTCCCCGGCCCTCCAGCAATCTTTCTCTCTCCGACTCTCCTCGCCTCTCTGTCCTGCGCTCGCCTTTTGGCTTGGCCCTCTCGCCCTCTGTGTCTATCTTCGGGGCTCGCTCTTCCGTCCAGGAGGATTACAGGTTTGCGGAGAGATCAAGATCTGAGCTTTCGGTGCTGATCGGATGGACGTACGGACGGCTCGACGAGAGCGAAGCCGACGGTTCCCACACGCCGCTTAATTGATCGATTCGAAAATCTTGGTGATCACTCGGAGGATCTGCTCGAGCATTTACCGTAGATCGTGTCCAGATCTCGTCCGGCCGGTGCCCCTCTCAGCCTCTCGACCACCACTCGTGCGCTCTCCAATTCTCAGGAGTATAATAAATTTCACCGCCTCCTCCTTTTCTTCGGCGCAGACAGATTTTTCGCTCTTTCGCTGTTTTGGCTTGCGCCCTCCGATACTTGTTCCTCTTTCCTACATTTCATCCTGTCGATCTAGAAGTGCGCGTACTCTTCGAGTATTATGGAGTTGATTCGAAAATGGAAAAGCGGAGAGGAGAGGCAGGTTCAGTTGGAGAAAAGATGAAAAGGTGGTGGTACAGAGGGTCGGCCGAATATTTCCAGAGATTATGACGTCAGGCTGCCAGTTAGTCGCGGCTTACTGGTGTAATCCCTGGTAATACTTGCCAGGCCCTTTAGCCAAGCGGTTGTCCTCCTTTTCGACATCGAGTATCACCGAGTCCGCTTGTTCTCACGCCTCAGATAAAGAGTTACTTGGTTCATTTCGCCCGGATCCTGCCCACACTTCCAAGTGCTTCTTCTTCCTGTACTGACGAGTCTTTAACAACCTCCACTGGCTCATCCTAACAGCCTTTTATTTTTATTTCATCCTTTAAATGGCCAGGACTCGAAAAGTTATTTTGACAGTGCCACTCATTCGGTCAAGAGATATCTTGATAAACTAATTTTATGCCAATCCTTGGCTAAAATAAAGATACTGCTTTCTATTAAATAAGTCTCTTCTCGGAAGCACAGTGAAGCGGTGGAATTAATTGTAGGAGTATCATTATTTATTCACTCAGGCATGTATTCGTGTCCCACTTGAAACCAAGCGACCAATTCAAGCTGCTGCTTTGAAAGGCCTTCTAACAAACATATTGGAGACGTTGGGCATTATAATAGCCTACGTCGAAATTTACAATTTAATTCACTTAGCCCTGGCTTCTGATAGCGTTCGGGTTCGGGCTGTCGACGCTCGGCTAGCCCGAGCTAGTCATCCGGGTACCTAAGTGGACCTCCAAAAAGCAGCTTGAATAAAAAGCGACCTGTCATCGGCTTGGAAGGCGATGTCGGTGACAAATAGCGGAGGATACCCAGCATATTTTAATATCAAGCGTCGTAACTGGATTTATCGTGTTTTAACGAGTCAACGCGTGTCTCATTCGTCCTGCCGTGGAACGTCTTGATCAGAGCGGCAAAGCCAACTGTTAATAATAGTACTGTTGGTGGTCTACTCCTCTTATCGGCGCCCAAGGCAAGCCTGCTTACTGTCATACGTGTAATTGACAATGTTCGAACTGAAGGGTGTTTGTATCGAGAGAGTAATAAAAGGGAGGGCGAGCGAGAGTATGTATCAGGGTAGCAAGTAGTGTCGGCTGGTTGAAAATAAGTCGAGCAGAAGTGCGCTTGCGGTGGAAGAGGAAGTGCGCGCGGCGCGACGCGACGCGGCGTGGTTCGGCGGAGTTCGGTGGAGGGAGTTGAGGGGAGCCGCAGTAGAGAAGGATTTTCGCGTGGGTGTCGCTCGGTGGGCGTCGCGTCTGCCTCGTCGAGAGTACGGCTGACCCCTGACCTCTTGCTCGAGCACTTCCACTCCTTGGAGGCCGAGGTGAAGAGCGCCGCGATGCGCTGCACTGCGATGCGATGCGATGTGATGCGATGCGATGCGATGCGATGCAATGCGATGCGATGCGATGCGATGCGATGCGAAGCGAAGCGGCTAGCCCGCGCCAGCTTCTCTCGCATGCATGCAGATGTTAACTGGCGTACACACGCGGGCCGGCCGGCCGGCCGGCCCCAGCACGATGCAACGCAAAAGAGAGCCCGCACCGAGGGAGAATCACGCGTGCAATTATCCTACGCGTGCGTGGGCGACCCTTTTCCACCTCCACCTCCACCTCCACCTCGACTGCCTGTTTGCTTGCCTGCCTGCTTGCCTGCCTGCCTGCCTGCTTGCCTCCTCGTGGCTAGAGCCTCCCTTCCTGTATATCCTTCGTCTACCACATCGGCCCATAAGCAACCCTCCCCCTCAGCATCATCCACGCGCACCTAACCATGCACGTACACGCCGGAGAACTTGGTAGGTGAAGTTCGACTTGTGCCGATCACTCGCGGGGCCGCGCGCTCATTCCACTTTCTTTTGAGTCTATCGCCCTCTTCATCGAAGAGCCGCGCTCGCCCGGCATTGTGCCCGTTGCATAATCGGATTTTTCGTGGTTAGCTCGACCCCGCGACCCCACGCTCCAGCACTGTGTGAAAGTACGCACAGCTCCTTTCCTCACTGCTATTCTTTTCACTGCTCGACAAGACTGACTCTTCTACGGCTGGCTACTTTAGCCTGGCTATTTCATCCCCCCACTATTCTAATATAACTCTGCTCTTGAAAATTGGCGAAAGGAAAGAAGAAATATCCGAAGGAATGTTAGACTGGTATTATCCAGTGGGATGCCAGTCTCGAGGAAATGTTCGAAAGCATTATGATGATTTCAGTTAGTGGTGTGAAAAGTCCCGATTATAATGAGTATCCTCGAGGAGTTGCAACTTAGTTGGCGACATTGGCGATAAACTCGCAACGCCGGAGGCGGCTCCGTGGTTTCTCTCTTGGTACGCTTGGTGCTCTTGGTGCTCTTGGTGCTCTCTTCTTCGAGGTGGGGCAGCCCGAGCCGTCCCCCCGTAATTAACGTCTTGGCGCACCCACGTACGTGCACCCTCGGCTGTGTACGATCACCTATGCTCGTGTCCTCTCACTTGTGTACACCAACGGGCGAGCACCGGCCACCTGAAATTATCGATTCCTTCCTGCACTACGGAAACTTCTTCGGCAACCACCTCCAACTTCCTCCTAGCCAACATATTCGTTGGCATTTCCTGCTTTTTCTTCTTTCTAGTTTGTCTATTCTACTTGGTTTGCAAAAAATGGATGCGTTCTTCGTCCAATGAAACAGTAAGCATCCCATTCGAATGGAATGTTTTAATTGCCCGCGAAGATTTTCTATTGGACAGCGGACAGTCTTACGTGATAAGGCTTGTGTCACGATTTTTAGAGTTTACTTTCACTAATTTAATGATCTAGTATAGGGGAAAGGGCTCGGATTACTAAACAGTACTTGCAACATATTTATAATCCGGATAATGGTGCGGCAATTTGGGCCCGCTGCTTCGGAATAACCATGCGAAGTCAAGGATTATTGCAAGGAAGCACGCTTGCCCTCGCACGACCCCCGAGCGTATTCTTCTTCGTGAAATTGCAACAATTACCCGGAACAAAATTGCATTACGTGGACTATCTTCACGTGCATTACTTCCCACTTAATAGTCAAATTGGTAACAGTCCTCGGGCAGCCGGTTCATCGTGCACGTAGAGTATCCTGTACTTCCGAGATATCGAAGCAGCTTCTTCGAGAAAGGTGGGAGAATATCGATGTAACATCCAGTTCTCAAAGCAGAGCCGCAAGAATGGCTGGCGTAATGTCGAGTTACAGGGCTGAAAAGTGGATTCCGCCAGGAAATGAATTTGTTAGGATTAATCAGTAGTAGCGGAGAGGTGTGATTCCTCTCGGGGCCTTTTATATACATCGAGCGGCAAGCTCGTGAATTTAACGAGGACGCTTCTGATATCTTTGATCGAGAGTGGCCAAGAGAGTGTAAGAGGGTGCGCGGATTCATTGTCGTGGGCAGGGTGAAAGGGGTCATGGGCTCGAGGGCGAAATCACGCATTCCATGGCTGTGTAGAGCATTGAGAGGAATCCCAAAAGAAGTCGGAGCTGTCAAGACGAATCGGATACACGGCCGGCATGGTGCGAGGCTGCGCTCCGAGTCAATTAACCGGCGACCTGAGATATATTAGCCACCCTGCGGTCCGTTCGGCGCGGATCGCGAGACTTTATTTACGACGGGGATGCAGCAGCCTCGGACCGCAGAGCTCGGAGCGTGGAGGGCGGAGGGCGGAGGGCGGAGGGCGGAGGGCGACGCACCACGGAGACAGGGGAGCAGTCTCTCCAATCTCGAGCAGTGGATCTCCACGCTTCCGGAAGCAGTCTGTATCCAGGCCAGACGAGGATGGTACCGTCCCGGTGACACGACACGACCTTCCAGGACGCCAAACACCGGGGTTCCTGCCAAATTCTACCCCGATAAACATCTACCTGAACGCACGATCCCCAGCATGCATCGCTTGCCTTTCACGTCTCCTGTCAAGAGGTACACTACATTTTCCCATTCGGGAAACTCGCCACTCACCACTCGGCACTCGGCACTCGGCACTCGGCACTCGGCACTTGGGACTGAGGACGCAGACCCCGAGGGCTGCGACACGATTATTCAATTTCCTGGCCGCGCTACCCACGATGTTCTAATCAGGGGAAGGCTAGGGCTCCACTCGTTCCAACCACCGATTGAGTTATGATCACATTAGATTCGACATTGCGACTTGGGTGTTTTCGGGCGTGAAAGCCAGCGTTGACTTGACTTTTCTGGGACTCACTTAAGTAGGGTGGCCCTTGCCCTTGATGGTCAATTTGTCTGCCTCGAGCAGACGGTAAATGTTACGACTTACTTTCCACACCAAGGCCTACATGGTAGGTGTAACTTATAAAAGACTGCTTTCGATCTTTCAGCGTGACGTAAATTAGTTGGATAGTCAGTACAGAGAAAGAAAGGCAAGTAGTCTGTAATGGTAGGAACCTAGGGAAATCATATCGGGAAACGAAAGGCGCACGCATCGCGATAAGATCCCACCTCATGGATGCCGATGGCGGGAGTGAGTGAGGTGAGGTGAGGTGAGGTGAGGGGGTAAGGGCCCGCTTGTTGCCAGTTGCCAGTTGCCAGTTGCCAGCTCGTGCCCGAGAAGGTGCTGCTTAAGAAGGGTGAGAAGTGTCACCAGGTTTTATGGGGGGGCGAGGGGGAGGAAACGCCGATGGAGAGAAGGCTGCGCGAGATCCGAGCGGCCGAAGGAGGAAGCGAGATAAGGGCCGAGGCGACTATTCGGTTGAAACGAGAGGGAGGAGGACGGAGATCTCTCAATGGAGATAGGAGCCACGCGGTCCCGACGGAGCTTTTGGCTGTCGTGCGAAGGTTTCGTGAGAGTAATTTGTCGTGCGACCACCTCCGGGAATGTTTAAATGAATTGCTCGGGGTGGGCCCCTCCACGAGCCTCTTCGGCCACTTTTATCGGCGCGACATCTTGTATGGGAATGCGGGCCCCAACAGGAATAACAGAGGCGAACCGAAAGCAACGCGGGAACGAGTGAACACCAAACAGACTCGCCTTCTCTCCTACCCTCTGGTGGCCCCTTGATACTACTCCTCCTTCACTTCGACGAGGATGGCAATGGAGTTGACTTACCTCCCAGTTGGTTTATTGCTCAATCCAAGCTCAAGCCTAATGGATTCGTCTTCCCTGGACCGATGCATCCTCTCTGTACCTCTGACATACACCCACCGCCCATCATCACATTTATCCAACCGGTGATACTCCCATTCTCCAACGCTCCAACTATTCTTCCACCCAAATTTTCTATTTCTATCTGAAGAAAATCTTAAACAATTGAATAGTTAAAGAAACCCGAGGACAATACAATTCCCAGGACACCGAGACTAACCGGCATATTAACAATAGCCGTTCACATTGAAAAGAATAATGGTTATTCCATGATCAGTCTTATGACGCAGACTGGAAAGTACAGTACAGCTTGTGTTACAAGAGTCTTACGACGTCAGAATCCTTATCGAATAATCAGCGATATTAGGCGATAGCAGCAACTCCATTGCTTTACACCGGGACGATTTGCATGAATTCAGCGGCAAGCAGTGCGACGCCATGCATTCTCTACTTTCCAACAATCGCTGCATCATGTGGTTGTAGTGTTTATCGCTGGGCAATAGTACGAGTTCGGATTATTAAGATAATATGTACGGCTCGCAGAGCGTATGCCTGCCATGAATCACTCGCGTGAATTATGCGATCGTAAAAAGTTGTACACGTGTTACTGATTAGAGTGTGCAACAGGGGGAATGGTTAGAAGGCATTAACGCTATGCACGCCGCGGAAATATTTACATACTCGCCGGGTTCGCTTGATGTGTGGGCTGCACGCGTAATCCCCCCTATTTATTCCCTATAGCTTAATTTCCTGCGACACCGATCACACTTATCAAGGTTATTTGCTACTTGAAGCAATTCGTAATATCTTAGTAGACATGTCGAAATAACGCGAGAGAAGGATCAAATCGAGAAGGATGAAATAGAATATCTTATTTGATTGTGAAAGATAAGAAGAGTAATGTTTGACGTGCAATAATCGAGGGATGAGAATCGTTTTGACACTCAGTGAAATCCGGTAGGTATTTACTAGTATATCCTGTCGGGGAGAGGCAGCAATTGCGCAGGAGAGGCACTCTCGATCGTCGGATTGCTTAGGGTGTGGACGTTGCGAATCATCGTCCCGATAAAGGACGAGGGTCCTGCCGCTCTCGGGACCCTTGTACCTACCTGTACGTGTTACCTGTACGCAGTAAACTTTATCTCGCTGCTTCGCGCCACCGACCACCATGGCTTTTACCTGCGCGGCTCAGGATACCTGCCGACATACGTTTATACGCCCAGCCAAGACACTCGAGTGCAATAGTGTGCGCCACTTGGGAGAGTGAGAGAGCGAGAGCTTCCTCTTCCTCTCTCGTAGGATATGAGTGGAGCGCTCGCGGTTAGCGCGAGCCTGCGGGCCAATGATTTAGCCAATTTTACAGCGCCCGACCAGTCTTCCTGAACGGGACCCGCACTATTAGTCGATGAATCCTTCTCCCACCGAAGCCCTTCTTACTAAACTCTTCACTTTACGATCGATCTCCACGGTAGCTACCTTACACATACCGATTTCACCCTCTCCCCAACCCATCTGCATTTATTATTCGACCCGCCTATTGCCATCCTCCAAACTTCACAATACGCTAAAGCATCAACTTCTACAATAGCCAAGTTCCACTGTTCAAGTTCCAGAATGGAATTTTCGAGTTGTATAGATCTTTGGAGAAGTAGAAATGGGTTTTAAGGGAGGAAAGTACCTCTTTCTCGAATGCTCCATTTAATATCTAGTTAGGGGGAGTGCCAAGTGTCGCGCTATTCCGGCCCGAGCTCGAGTGTCCCGTTGAAAGACGATGACATCGCTCCGCCCGTAAAGCAGCTCATCAGTGCGGCCTGAGCGGGTCGAAAATGCGCCTGGACGATTATCGTGAATCGTCATTCGGGCAATTACTGGCGGGCGTAGCCGAGGACTCGACTGCGGAACGTGGGGCGGCCTTTAAAACGTCGTCAATGAACGTAGGAAGGAAGATATTGAACCGGTTGGGAGCTAAAATAGAGGATGATTTCTTCGTTTGCCGGTGCGCACACGGCTCCTTTTCTCTTTCTCTTTCCGAATGTGGCTCGCTCTCGCTCGGTTCCGCCGTCGCCTACGGATGGGTAGGTGGGTAGGTTCACATGTGTACTCGCTCGGTTCCTCGGAACCTCCGGAGGATGCATAACGGCGGCTGGGGCGGCGAGAGCTCGCGGCGAGCTCGCGGCGCGGCGCGGCGCGGCGCGGCGTGCGGTGTTGTGACGACGCGACCGGTACCTATATGGTAATAATGTGACATGGTTGTCGGTCGCGCGTCGTCGGCTCGCACCAGGAGGCCTTATCTTACGGTGAAGGGACCCCCTGTGAAGCCCATACCCAGAGAGGACCTCGGGCCTGGCACGCGGCACACCCCCGTATCTACGCCACTCCGCGCCACGGGACTCCTCCGGGATTCCTCCTCGTCTCCTTCCTTCCCCCGCTCGCCACCCTACTCTCTACCCATCCACCTCGCCACTCCCCCCCCCCCTACCCTCCTCCTCTTCCTCCTCGCGCTCCTCGACCTTTTTCTCCGTGCCTCCGCACCGAGACACGCTGCCGTGCCGTGCCGTGCCATACCGTGCCATACCGTGCCATGCCTTCGACGCCCGAAATCCCTACGGACGAATCGACAGCCGATCAACTCCTTACGAAATCCTTCTCCGACCTCCTCCACCTTTTGTCCACTTCTAACAGAGCCCCATCTTTTTCAAGTACTTGTGTATACCACACAAACAAGTTGGCCAGTCTTCACAATTCCAAGTTACATCTGTTTCCAATTGCATTGAAAGTCTGACTCTTGATAGAATTGAAATTGGTCAGGCAGAGAGTATATTAAATGGTAATTGTAGCATATGAGGAATCTTGAAGGTTCTTTGAAAGAAGGTTTTCTGCTCCCGTTTCAAGGCGGTCAGTTATCATGCGGAGAGGATGATGATATCTGCTCGGTTAAGATTGTTGAAGGGGGGAGGTAGAGGGAGAGGAAGCGAGGCGACGAGGGCTCTCTTGCCGCGGTACACCCACGAGACGAGGCAAGAGCTCGCCATTAAGGGACACGGATATTTCATCTGCGCAGTCATCGCATATTTCGATTTCTTCCCTGTCATCCGGCCGCGGCTCGTACGGGTCACTTCAAAGGACCTACCTTCGAGAGTTTGTACAATATACCAATGTACAGGTACCCTTCTCCTCTTTCTCCGGGGTGTTCTTCTCCGTTTCTTCCTTTTTCTCCGCCCTGCTGTTTCGATGACTTTTCTAGCCGTGCTCTGACATTGTGCCGGCTTCCACCAATCGACGTCGACGCTCTTTCTTTTCAAGCAAAAGTCCTCCACTGCAACTCCTTTCTTCTTTTATACTGAGAGAGTCACGGCTCGCGCACCGGCTAGGGGGGTGAAGGCTAAATAGACTGGTTTCACTCCGCCACACAACGCAAATCAATGACTCACGAGCATTCGCTACTTCTTAATTACAATATTAATTCTTTGCAAGTATGCCCTTTCCCATAAAGAAAAACCTTGGAATTCGCCCCGTAAACCAACCTGTCAAACTAGTAAAAAATTCCCGGTGCATGGAAATTCCAAGTTGGCTGAATAGCAATAGACAATTTAAAGGTAATAACTTGAGACACAATTGCCAATCATTATCCTCTCTCGATTTAGCATGAAGTAGTTTAGTTCCAATGAAATAGTTATGGCAATAATGCTAGGATCTGTAAGTAAAAAGCAGAAAGGGGAACTAATAGATCTAACGTCTGAGCAGCGAACGGAACATTCCACTGATCGGTGCTCCGCAGGAATTATGAAATACCCTGGCAGAATGGGCGTCCAGGCGATAATAACTCTCGAGTCTGATTAGGCATGCCTTCAAGTACAGTTTATTATTGCCGGCATCGGTGGGATCCGCGCGAAAGCAATCACTCCGGTGAGTTAAAGGCGCCTACGAACACCACTTGATTGATTGGAGTGCGTGAATATTAAGCGGACGAAAAGCAAGCTGCCCGGTTCACGCTGGCTGAGTGGACGTAGGCGCGTCTCGATTCAGTTGTAGCGACGGCCAGAGATTTACAATAACGGCCGTGGGAAGATCGCATTGAGTCTGCTCGGGCCAAGTGTTAGCGAGAATTGTAAATAGGCGCCGTTACTCTATTACAAGGCCACCGCGACATTGAAAGTTCCGCATCTGCTGCCGGACAGAGGAAATCAAGCAAGCGCTTCTAAGGAATTGGTACACAGGCTCTTTACAGTTAAGTGGCCTCAAGTTTTGTCTACTTGTAAGCCACGCAAGTACGACGGACAAAAATTAAGCTACGGCCAACAACCTCCTATCGTGACAGTGAAAATCCTTCACTATCTCATTTGTTTACCTCTACGAACAACTTTTTCCATTGAAATAGTTTAAGAAACATTCGAAATGACCCGTTGTCTACATGATGCTGTACAGTGGCTTAAGCGTGGCACGGATGACTGGTAATTAATATAAGAAGTTGTCCTCGATGGTGCGCCCACCAGTTGGCTAGCAGTCGTTAACACTTTCCCCCCTTTCCGAAACGTAGGTGTCAGTCTGTCGGAGGCTTGAAAATTCCACGGGGGATTTAATCGGTGCGGTGCGGCGCGGTGCGGCGCGGTGCGGCGCGGTGCGGCACGACACGAAGCATCTCGGAATCCGAGGGGCAGGACAATGTCACGGGACGCCATCGAAGAAATGAAGAGAGAAACTGCCCGCGTATCGGGTTTCAGGTGGTTCTTAAGTCGATCTAAGAGTTCGCCTGGCATCTACACCGGTAGACGTATTTTTTCACGAAGCGATCGCGCTTAGCCTCTACCCCGCCACCATCCTCCGCTTCCCCCTTCTTCTTATTCTTCCTCTTATTCTCCCCCACCGCTCCCCACGGCGACTCAGTAGGGCCCTCGTTAATTATAGTTTAAGCGGAATCGCCGACGGAGATAACGTTATCGTTATATCACTCCGAAGGGCTCCATTAGATTTTACGGCGGATAATAGACTGAACACACTTCTTCAGAGGCCGCTCTTCATACTAATTTCATACGCGTACACACACATTAACTTCGCTCCTGTATATCGCTGAGTCAGTTTAACCCTTCACAACTATAACTAACACTTCTTAATATCAAGTCCTCTCTAATCACTCTATACTTTGTACACTCCAACCACATTTTCACACCTCTTTTGCAAAACACAGCAAGTGGAAAAGGGACGCAAAAAAAAAATTTTGAACTGGGGCTCTGGAATTTTTTCTACTTCTTCCTCGATGCAAAAAAACACTCCCCACCAAATTTCAGCCCCGGAAAAGGTCGGAAAGATAAAAAAACATGAGAAAAACCATCGAAATCAAATATTCCAGATCGGTTTTCCACGTGTTTTAGGCAGAATTCCGGCATTTCCCCCACAACATTTATGTTTTTTATCCGTTTTGAGGCACGAGTAATCGAAAAATCAAGCGTTCGTCCCAGTCCCAGAACCTTCGAAAAATCGAAAATTTTTGAAGGGGTATGCCTTAAAAAATTTGCGAAAAAATGAATTTTGAGCTAGGGCTCTGGAATTTTTTCTACTTCTTCCTCGATGCAAAAAAACATTCCCCACCAAGTTTCAGCCCCGGGAAAGGTCGGGAAGTCATGAAAACATATGAAAAACCGTTGAAATCAAATATTCCAGATCGGTTTTCCATGTGTTTTAGGTCGAAATCCGGCATTTCCCCCACAACATTTATGTTTTTTATCCGTTTTGAGACACGAGGAATCGAGAAATCAAGCTTTCGTTCCAGTACCAGAACCTTCGAAAAATCGAAAATTTTTGAAGGGGTATGCCTTAAAAAATTTGCGAAAAAATGAATTTTGAGCTGGGGCTCTGGAATTTTTACTACTTCTTCCTCGATATCAAAAAACACTTTCTGCAAAATTTCAGCCCCGGGAAAGGTCGGAAAGATAAAAAAACATGGCAGAAACCATTGAAATGAAATATTCAAGATCGGTTTTCCACGTGTTTTAGGCAGAATTCCGGCATTTCCCCCACAACATTTATGTTTTTTATCCGTTTTGAGACACGAGGAATCGAGAAATCAAGCTTTCGTTCCGGTCCCAGAACCTTCGAAAAATCGAAAATTTTTGAAGGGGTATGCCTTAAAAAATTTGCGAAAAAATGAATTTTGAGCTGGGGCTCTGGAATTTTTACTACTTCTTCCTCGATGCAAACAAACACTCCCCACCAAGTTTCAGCCCCGGGAAAGGTCGGGAAGTCATGAAAACATAGGGAAAACCGTCAGAATTGGACGAAATGAATTATTGAGGATAGCCTTTCCTTGTATTTTCGGCACAATTCTAGCATTTCTGCCACTGGTTTCGTGTTTTCTATTCGTTTTGATACTCAAACAATTGATTTTTGAATAATTTGGGAAAGTTTGAAAACGTTTCAAATCATAGGTGTATATGAAGCGTAGCGTATTGAAATGTTGAAAAATCTAGCCACCGGAAGCAGCGTGACAGTCGGACAAGGAACAGGAGTTAATATAAAAGCATATAGAGAAGCATAAAATAAATATAATAAATAATAAATAGAGGTCCCCTGGAATTGAAGTTAGTGTCATGAGAGTGTCCATTGTCCATTGTCAGGCAGCGGCAATTTACGGTAGGCGATGGCATGAAGTACGTAAAATTTTCATTCTTACGCCAGGCGGAGCTTTCAATAATCGTAAAACTGTAAGTAAGCCTCCGGATATCGGCGAAGGGTGCAGCCAGAGAGAGAGAGAGAGAGTGCGAGAGAGTGTGTGTGTCTGAGGGAGGGTGGGAGAGAGACATCGAAATGTTTACGAGGGTGTAGTCTTTAACGTGGTGCTAAATGACTCGTAATCAGAGCGTGTTTATGTACTGGCGGGAGGCTCTCGCGGACGGTCTGCGTAAGTGCATGGAGACTACGTAGAAGATAGAGGGTGGATACTTAAAAATTTGCTGGAGGAAGTTTATGTGCTGTGCAAAGCCAATGCTTTTTCAGGTGTACGGGGGCTTCTGTTACATAATAGTGTGCATGTGTAAATGTAGCAGGTCAAATAAATAATAAAGAGATGATCTTTTCGCTTGGAGGAACGATCCAAACACGAATTTCTTTGGAGCATTCGAAAAGAATAAAAGATGCGGAGTCGCGGGCGCCAGGCTGGAATTTCCCCGGCAGGTTTTACGAAGTGAGGACGCGCCGGAACATCTATAATGGTGGCCGGTGGTCGCTTCCCTCCACCTCATGGGAAGTCGTGCGCGCACCTCGATTATAATATAAATAAGAATTTATTGGCGGCTGAGTGGCGTTAGGTTAAAAGGTTTACGTTTATTAAATACGCTAATCCCGCAGCGAACGCGCAAAAAGGAGGAACGCCCGTCGACGAAAAGGCCCTCTCGTCTCGACACGGAGTGCTCGCCTTATTCCCTCGCCAGAAGACAACTTCTTCTTCAGCCAAAGCCCTCCTTCCTGCAAGAGAGCTCACCCTTTCTCCATCTGGCTTTTATGAGACGTTAGTACCGTTCGAGTTCGAGGGTAGCTTGATGAGAAATAAAAGAGGAGCGTCCGACTGCGCAGTACGTGCCGTACACTTCTCCGTTCTAGAGGAACATTCATAACTGATGGTAAATAGGTAATAGGAGAGTAATAGCTGAGAACTAGGAAAGGAAGAAGAGTGGCAAGTAAAGGAGGAATTGCCATAGGAGAAAGAGATTAAGAGGTGAGCGGAAAGATCCGGCGGCCGGAGTGTCTTTCAATTGAGAGAGGCATGAGTTTAAAGTGGAAAGAGACGTCAAAGGTGTGAGGGGTTGGTGGTGTGGTGGGCCGGACAGGCCATGCCAGTCCGAACTTACCGGCACGAGGATTTTAATTAATAAGGGCATATATAGGAGACCGCAAGATAGGTCCACGAGATGAATCAGCTCTGTAAATTATCGAGCAGTCTTATCTCGAGCGTGCTATTGGGTGCCCAGGTACCTGTTCCTTTTCTCCCCGGTATCTCCGTCCCACCGTCCGAGCGTGTCTCACTCTCTTGCTCTCCGTCTCGCCTCGGCATCCGCACGCCCCGAAGCATTCACACGTAAAATTACGTTATCTCCTCGTTTCTTGGGAGGCGAAAGATACGTCCCGGAGTAGTACCTACTCCGAGTAGGATACAGGTAGATAGATCGTCGTACGGGGTATGTAGAGGCGCGCGTAAAACGATCGAGAGAACCGGCAGGATCGCATAAACTCTCGAGATTTAAGCGGCCCGAGGGCTCTCAGACACGGGAAACCATCTTCCACTTCGACCACCATGGGTACCGATTCCACCGGTCTCTCTTTCTATTCCACCTAGCCGGCCCTCTCCTTCTATCGAGGATCACTTCGACTATGTGTCTGCACCTATACCTACATCCTAACAATGTCTCACTGAAAGGTGAGCTAAATGTCACGCCCGTACGCCCGCTCTTTTTAGACCGAGCGATATTGGGAATGGAAACTCGGAAATACTGTTTCAATTAGGCGGACGCTCGGCCGGCTCGCTGCCTCGCTGGCATACCACCTTATTCTAGATAGCACGGACTAACAGATTTAAACCCAGAAAAGCTATTCCAAAGCTCGTAAACATCATTCAGTGCAATAAAGTTTCACAATTTCAGTAAAGTAGCTTGTCACGCATGCCGAAGGAAATCTCATCGGCTGCGTAATCCGAGAGTCAGCGCTGCCCTTTCCCTTACTTTATACTTTATAGCAGTATTGTACCGGGCTGATGATTTCCCAATAATAATATGTGTTAACTGATAGAGTCTAGCGGCAGGATCAGTAGAGCCGCGATGCTAAACGATCACACGAAGCCTTTTCATTGATTTAACCGTCGTGCTAACTATGATCTGTTAAAGGTGAAACAAATGTCATAGTGAAGGTGTGGGATCGTCTGGACGCTATTATAGAATGACTAGCTTATGACCTGTTAAAAAGTCAACGGTGCTAGAAGAATTGAGTAAAGGATCAAAGCGCACCAGAATCCAATAAGCCTCGAACTTCCTCAACGTCGATGGACTGCTCGGGCGGACTCACATTCACCAGAACGACTCAACATCTCAGGCGACTTTATGTCGCGATATTCGCGCACTTACGTCTCACGGGGAATATAGTTAGGCCCGGTGAGTTAAGAGGTTGAACTACGCCCGGCGATATTTCAATGCCCGGCGAAGCAAATATCATGTTCCAGTCCAATCTTTCTCTCTCGGTCCACCGAGCGTGCAGACTTCTCTCCGGCGAGGCGCAGTCCACTGCAAATAAAGCATAAACGGTGTAAATCAATGGCATAAACGAAACGAGAGGAGAGCGCGCGAGCAATATCGCCGGTAACGTAATAAGTAGTCGGCTCGTATTTACTCCGGTGTAGCACTCTCGAAGGAAAGGGAGAACCAATAAGGCTCGGGGAGAAAGAGGAAGAAAGACTCCAAGGAGCATATGTATGCACCAATACGTGCGTTGGAACAATAAAATAATGAAGGCGCGCAGATGCGCCGCGCCGGTAATATAGTAAGTAGTCGGATCGTAAGGGGAATTATAAAAAGAGGAGAGGTTGGGATCAGAGCTCGAGGAGTGCTGGTACCTCGCCGGGCCTTTGTACAGATATTACGACAGGGAGTCCTGTTACTGTGGAGGTGTCATGTGGCAATGATCCTGGCGCGCGCGATTCCAGGCTACTCCTGATCGCCGTATCAGCTTGCCTGATTTAGCCCACGCTTCGCCTGGTAGTCAGGATCATTACTAGACTCCACTTATTTCAAGGGGAACCTCCATCCCCGACTCTTTCATTCAACAATCGCGCCCCTTCCTCCAACTTAACTAACAAAGGCCAACTCGGTCCAAGTTCAGTGTAGCTGAATGTATTAACTCGTTTCCCCGATTTAAATGCGCGTCACATTCAACTATGCTGCTTGGAAAAAATGATTACAATGTATTTCGTGGAGAGACACGTACTTCCGCAGCCTCCATCCCTACTAACATTCACCTTTTGCTTGAGTTATCGCAAGCTCGTTATTCACGGTTCATATATTCCACGTTTACTTCTCATTCTACGTAGTAACTCGCTCGTTTTGCCAGGGAAAAGAGTCGCGGCTAACGAGAACAGTGCGAGAACGGTCGAAGAGTAGGCAGAGGCAATTAGAAGTAAGTGCGGAATGTCTGCTTTCGACTCTTTCGAATAACTTAACTTGCCCTCTGTTTCGTTCACTTCACCATGCTGTCTGCTCCTCGTATAAATAGTCTTTCTGCTTGGGTTCCTTCATAATTTCAAATCCGCGGAAGGGAATTTCATTCTCTCGCCGAACAAGAAAGCAAACTCACAGGGAACTCATTATTTACTAGAGTATTCAGTGATGCGGCAAGACTGGGATAGGACTTTATACAGAACCGAATAAATAGAGCCGGGCACTCTAAAATCTTGTCCTTAACTTGGGCGTCCTTGAATTTCTGGCAGTGAGTAGCGAGGCAAGATATACCTTGTTGTCGTACGAAGGTCTGACAAATTTGTAATGCGCCTGAATTCGTCCCGATTGGTCACGGCCACGGGCGAAAGCCCGAGCAGCCGGACGAAATGCCGCACCGCGCCGCACCGCGCCGCACCGCACCGCACCGCGCCGGCTCTCAGAAAGAAAGAGTAGTCGGGGGGAAGTGAGCCTGGCAAGGAACAACCACAGTTTATGAGATATTGCGAGAGATCGCTGGCGCGCTCGCCGCCATGATCTCTCTTCACTTACTTTACGAATAAATATCTCGCTAGACAACGAGTGCGAGCGAGATGCGGACAGGATGCCGATGGTTACACGTTTGGAGGGAGCACCTATGTGTACGTTCTTCTTGCGGCTCGCCGCAAGAGGAACACTATTCAAAGAAGAGGCCATCGTGCTAAGAGGAAAGTCGCTCCCCATCCAGGACCACTCAAAACAGAACAAGAGGGAGCTCTCTATGTCGTAAATAAAATCCTGGCGATTTTTAGTTTCTTTCTCCTCGCTCGGCGACTTTCTCTCTTGTGATAGGTTTCATTCCCTAGCTTTGAAAGTATTACTATTATTTTCAGGACTATCTCTATCCAGCCCCTCGATGTACTATGCATGAATAACTACGATCTGATTGTAATTAAAAAATCATTGCCGTCGGTTAACTTAAACGTTGAAATCTACAACACCTGCCAATGAGGAGCTTTATCTCGCTCAAGCGGGGATAATAAAGTCGGTGGCTTGCATTCTCACACCTGCTCATTCTTCTACCGTCTTTCAACGCCAGGACATCATTCTCATCTTTGTTTCACTGACTCTTATCGCTCTTCTCAATTCATTCATATCTATCTCTCCCTCTCACCCTCCCGATCCTTCTCTCAACGCTCTCGCTCTCCGAAAGCTCGCATCTCTCGCATTCCTTTTTCGTTCGTTGACGCACGCTATTCCCTAGATGATTCATATGTTCCGGTGTAGTGACATATCGCCTTTCCACGCCTTTGGACTCGCTTGGCAGGACGCTCCTAGAGAATTCGTGATCCCCTTTCTTACAATAAGCGATCAAATTTTTTCAAGTTTTATTCAGGGTATAATTGATTAAGGGGATTTGTGAACTGTTGTACAGGACCAATTTATTGGTAATTGTACGGTTTAATCGTACGCCCAATGACTTTAGAATAGCAAGATCTCGGTTGTCATCATTTCAATTTCCCTTGCGCCCAGCCAAACTCATGAGGCGGAAGTGATGAGTGTTGGAAAGAGTGGCGAGAGAGAAAGAGAGAGAGTGAGGGGGGGGGCGAGGGAAGGGATGGAAAGGAGGATGAGGATAAGGACGAGGACGAGGACGAGGATGAGGGGGAGGAAGTGTGGAAAGGGGTAGAGAGAGAGAGAGAGAGTGAGAGAGTAAGGTGAAGGTAAAAGTCGGAGGAGGTCTTGAGAGGACGTGTGCGTGGGCGAATGTGTGAGCTTGTGTCGCGCGAGTCACCACTCGGTTGCCCAGTGCCCAGAGCGTCCTGCCGTCCGTCATCCTGTCCGCCCGTCCGTATTTCGTGGCCTCCAACGGGCACACACAGAGAGGAAAGCCCATCCAGAGGACCACACCGCCACCTTCCACGTACACTCGTTCCGCCAATCACCGGAGCGCGATGATTTTTGCTCCATTCACACTGTCACAGTCAGGGACAGGCGGTATTGTTATTTATTCCCTCATTCTCTCGCGAGCCGCTAAATCAGCGCTCCATTATCCCCGGATTCTAATTGTTCCTTCTTCGACGCTCGCACTCCTAAAAGAGGGTGCCATCTGCTCTCAAGATTCTCCGATTTCCACTTTCCTCTGATACATGTAGAAAAGGTACATAGATGTAGTTGTTTGTTGAAGGGCGAGGCGAGGGAGGACCGACTGCTTACTACTCGTGCGGCACGCATCGCGCGAGAAGACATTAATTCCGCCAGCACACATCGGCTTTATCTCGCGCGAGAAGCCAAATTATCGCGTGCGTCGTGTAAATCGCGACCGGTATCGCCAGGATTCGACGGGAAACGAGCGTGGCTCGTTCGTCCTGGCGGCGCAACACGCCTGCAGAATTGCGGGTGGCCGTGCGCCCGATCGTATATCGGCAACTACAACTTCGTTCGTGCGCCTATGGAGACGTTAGTCGCCAATCGCCGACACCGATTTACGCACACACTCGCCGTGGCCCTCCGTCGCGAAGGACATTTTGCAGACTCACCTCTCATAATGCCAACTAACGAATTTTTCATCTTTCTTTCGATCTTCCTAATTAAATGTGCTGCTGGCTGTAAAATCTGAAGGGGTGGTATGCCTTAAAAAATTTGCGAAAAAATGAATTTTGAGCTAGGGCCCTGGAATTTTTTCTACTTCTTCCTCGATGTAAAAAAACATTCCCCACCAAGTTTCAGCCCCGGGAAAGGTCGGGAAGTGATGAAAACATATGAAAAACCGTTGAAATCAAATATTCCAGATCGGTTTTCCATGTGTTTTAGGTCGAAATCCGGCATTTCCCCCACAACATTTATGTTTTTTATCCGTTTTGAGACACGAGGAATCGAAAAATCAAGCGTTCGTCCCGGTCCCAGAACCTTCGAAAAATCGAAAATTTTTGAAGGGGTATGCCTTAAAAAATTTGCGAAAAAATGAATTTTGAGCTAGGGGCCTGGAATTTTTTCTACTTCTTCCTCGATGCAAAAAAACATTCCCCACCAAGTTTCAGCCCCGGGAAAGGTCGGGAAGTGATGAAAACATATGAAAAACCGTTGAAATCAAATATTCCAGATCGGTTTTCCATGTGTTTTAGGTCGAAATCCGGCATTTCCCCCACAACATTTATGTTTTTTATCCGTTTTGAGACACGAGGAATCGAAAAATCAAGCGTTCGTCCCGGTCCCAGAACCTTCGAAAAATCGAAAATTTTTGAAGGGGTATGCCTTAAAAAATTTGCGAAAAAATGAATTTTGAGCTAGGGGCCTGGAATTTTTTCTACTTCTTCCTCGATGCAAAAAAACATTCCCCACCAAGTTTCAGCCCCGGGAAAGGTCGGGAAGTGATAAAAACATATGAAAAACCGTTGAAATCAAATATTCCAGATCGGTTTTCCATGTGTTTTAGGTCGAAATCCGGCATTTCCCCCACAACATTTATGTTTTTTATCCGTTTTGAGACACGAGGAATCGAAAAATCAAGCGTTCGTCCCGGTCCCAGAACCTTCGAAAAATCGAAAATTTTTGAAGGGGTATGCCTTAAAAAATTTGCGAAAAAATGAATTTTGAGCTAGGGGCCTGGAATTTTTTCTACTTCTTCCTCGATGCAAAAAAACATTCCCCACCAAGTTTCAGCCCCGGGAAAGGTCGGGAAGTGATAAAAACATATGAAAAACCGTCGAAATCAAATATTCAAGATCGGTTTTCCATGTGTTTTAGGTCGAAATCCGGCATTTCCCCCACAACATTTATGTTTTTTTTCCGTTTTGAGACATGGACAATCGAAAAATCGAGCGTTCGTCCCAGTCCTAGAACCTTCGAAAAATCGAATATTTTTGAAGGGGTATGCCTTAAAAAATTTGCGAAAAAATGAATTTTGAGCTAGGGATTATCGAGAGCTCATCTTGATTGCACAAGCTGCCGCCGATGAACTTTGATAAATGACGGATCGCAGGGAGGCGCCGTTAAACATTGGATTATAGAAATAATTGCGACACCCGCGCACGAGCGCCTGTACGTACACGTGCGATTAACGCTGCCAATTTCGCAATCACGCTTTATCTAGAGTTGGAATCGGCGCCTCGATGGAAATCATCATCGGCAGTCGAGGCAGCCCCGATAATGGCG
Organism: Ectemnius continuus; assembly: GCA_910591665.1. NCBI lineage: Eukaryota > Metazoa > Arthropoda > Insecta > Hymenoptera > Crabronidae > Ectemnius > Ectemnius continuus. Next base: position 15,539,609 of record OU342861.1, read on the forward strand.
CTCGAGCTTAAAAACTTTCTCACTTACATTGTATTTCAGCGACAGGCGGAGTAATAAAATTAGCATAGTAATGGGATTCCGACCATTTCTCGTCCGCGATTATTGTGATCACGTGTCAGCCAGGCAATTACATACTTACGCGCGCATCGCACTTTTTTCTTTCACGCGTTAGAACACGCACAAAGCGGCGCAGCGCACTATTCATTAGCCCGTTTGTGCAGGTGTTACATCGCACCTTTGTTGCGAAGATTTAATTGATCGTGGCGCGATTAGCTTCATCCTAGAATTCCGGAATGACTTCATTTTTGAAAGTACTTGAAGCATCATTACTGCGCAAGTGGATCGAGTGGAGGAGAAGGCAGCCCATGAAATCAGAACTGTGAAAGAAGCATCAGAAGTTCCGTAGTACATAGTTGTGAAGTAGGGTCGAGGGGACGTGTTATCGACGCAAGCCAACCCTTTAAATCGGTGAGGGCAGTGAGGGCAGTGAGCAGTCGGCAGGGGTGAAGGAAGGGAAGAAGAAGAAGAAGAAGTAGGAGGAGAAACGCAAGAAGAGGAAGCAGAAGAGGTAGGGGAAGAAGGTGAGAGAGGAAGAGGCACCTTTCCCTTTAGCGAGGCGCTGGCCCTTTTTTCTCGAGTTTCTGACGAAGAGAGGACATGCGCATGCAGATCACGTCGGTTGTAGCCAAGTGATAGCGTATCTGTGGGCGGCGCGTGCGTGTGGTCCTTCTATGTCCCCTTTAACTCGCATCCTTTCCATCGTTCCTTCTTCTCTTCCACCATACACTGCTCCGCGGAGAGCGGCTATCTCGCCCCCTGTCCTCCGGATCTACTTATTCCTCTCTCCCTCCCCCGCCTTCTCGCCACACTGCCCGAGTACACTCACCCCTCTTTCTCTACTAGATTTGCCCTGCTTCCTACCGGTTTAGCACGGGACACTAAATGGATAAATCACAGATTTAATACAAGATCTCATCCGATTCATCTGGATTTTGCTCTCGCCATACCACCTCGCGTCACCTCACCTCACCTCACCTCACCTCACCCAATGGGATCCTAGAGGCTTTGGGTACGATAAATTAGGTTAACCGGCTGATAGGGACTTGTTCATTGATATCCCGAGAATTGACAAAGGAAGACAAGTTTCGGTTATGCTATATCCGCCGTGAGTATTAGGCTTTTTATTGGAGATGGTGGGCCTTGGATTGGAGTTGGGAAGCCGTTGACGCGGGATCCGGGTGGTAGGATGTTGGAAGTCAACTGGTCATACGAGGTTCTTCTTATTGACGCGAAGGAACCCCGAAATAGCGCGAAGCGAGGCTGCGCGCCCGGGCTCACCGCTCACCGCTCACCGCTCACCGCTACCCAGCACCCATCTTCGAAAAAGAAACGTAACCCTAGACGTATCGCGGTGTCATGTCCATGCGCACCTGGCGGCCTCGTTCTTTGTAATACGATACACACAGGTCTCTTCTTCTTGTTCCAGTGTCGTCCCTTCCTCGCGTTCGTCTTCTTCTTCTTCTTCTTCTTCTTCTTCTTCTTCTTCTTCTTCTTCTTCTTCTTCTTCTTCTTCTTCCTTTAGTGCCCCCCGCCCTCCTTCTTTTTCTACGCGCCTTGCCTCTTCGGCCCTTTGGTACCTGTCGCGAGCCAGAATCGCGAAATCCCCGACGAGATTCGAGCTCGTGGAACGAGAATAGGAGCAAAACCACCTTGACACCCGATTAGAACAGTCCGCCAAGAAAGACTGTTATGTTATGCGAGAATGCTTCCTTTCTTTTTGAAATGATCGGTGTTGCTTGTGTTCCTTGTCTCCTCAAGATTTTCTGGAGACTGGGAATTGGTGAGAGAAATGGAGACGACTATTTAAAAAATAATATAATAGGAGTTTATTTTACACATACAGGCAGAGCACAACGCAAGTCAAAGTCAAGGTACACTGTAAGCGGACGCCGGAGTTCCGCTCGGCGCGGCGCCTCGATACTCTATCGTAGAACGTACATATCCCTAACTTACATAATAACAGTGCTAAGGCGCCTTAATCCGTACGATAACATCGTCGTGGAATACACAACGATAATCATCCTTTATTATTAAGAGCTAGCGGCGGCACGTCCGCGTGCGCGCACATTAGTCCTTCCAAGGGCAGCCAGCTCTGGGCCCTCCTGCCCACCAACAATTGGTTGGAGTGATTCGAAATGATGGAGAAGTGAGAAGTCTGGCTGTGGGTCTGGCCAGTGTCGCAAACTGGCAGGAATGGTTGGGACTTGGAGCTTCTTTTCGTGGAAGATAGTGGAGATCGTGATTCCGGCGAGGTCGCGGCTCGCAGTTCGCGGCTCGCGCTCGCCATTTAGGAGGTCTCTTGGAGGACCACGCTGCTGGAACCAGGTACAGCTATTCCAGGCGACGGCGGGGACGCCGCGACGCCCAAATTGTGGGTGAGAGAGTGCCGGCGCAGGTCGCAATTTCTGCGGAAGACCTTGCCGCAGGAGGCGCAGTGGTACGGTTTGATATCCGTGTGCGTGAGGAGATGCGTTTTTAGATTGCTCCTCTGATTAAAGCTTCTCGCGCAGACCGGGCATTTGTGCGGGGATTCCTCCATGTGCAGGATCTTGTGAACCGCTAACGTTCTGCTCTGGCAGAATCCTTTGCCGCACTCGGCACACTTGAATGGCTTTTCTTTGCTGTGGATATACCTGCCAACAGAATGTCAGAGATTCGTAGAAAGGAATGTCGGAAATAGCAAGCTCTTGAATCCCCCGATCAATCAGTTTTCTAATTATTCCAACACTTGCTAATTTGGATATGTCGTTTGCTCATATTCTCGTTAAAGATTAGCAACTCTTGGATGTAAAATAGCCTGTTAGGAATCATTGGTGACTGGAATGACGTTTGAAAAATGCGAGTATTAGGTAAATTGTGGGGAGGCGATTAAGGAGACCTGAGATGCGCCAAGCAAGGGATATGGTACGGGTGGCCGAGAATGAGTAATGTAGTACAAATTCGGTACGCGTGTTGTCCGGCGATATTAATGACTTGATTCCTTAAGTTCAATTAGCCGGCGCTCCACGCAGACGTCGATTAGGCCGGCCAAGATTAACGATCAAGATTCGTGGCCCTCGATAAATTGTCACGCATTGATCACCGTAAATTAATACAGCCGCGCTAATTACATACCGTACTAAGATCCTCGCGGAGATTGTAAGCGATTTTGCCGCTGTAACAGTACGTGTTCGCGCGATGAAACCGCTTTCCCGGCGTGCCTGCCAGCAATACCTAATAGCATACTTAACACTACCATTTGTCTGGCGAAAGCATCGACCGAATTATCTGAGGGATCGCTTAATCAATCAAGCAGATGTTTTAAAAAAGTGTTCTACAATGTTCTACAATGAAATCAGACAAATGAGAGAGGCGAATTAAAGAAAATCTTGAAAGGGACTGTTCAACTATGAACAATGGTTAAGCTAAATAAGCGGTAGTTGAAGAAAAGTTGGAAGAATGAGGGAAGCGTGAAGAAGGGGCAGATAGTGGCTGAGTGAGGGAGTCTTACCTATGATCCCGCAAGTGGTCCTGCCGTCGGAAGGCTTTGCCGCATATATCGCAGGAATAGGGTCGCTCATCGGTGTGCGTCCTCTCGTGTATCAAGAGATTGTAGCTCTTGGTGAACTGCCTGCTGCAGAACTTGCAGATAAATTGCTTTTTCGGCCGCGAAGCTCGGCAGGTCTTCGGTATGCTGGACTCGGCGGACGTCGAAGTGGCCTGCAGCGACAAGGATGAGGAGGACAACGAGGAGGAGGAGGTCGAGGAGGAGGAGGAGCACGCGGAAGAGGGTGTCGAGGATGGGAAGGGTGAACCAGTGATATGGGGGAGCGAACTTCCTTGACTCAAGTTTGCCAGGGCACCGCTGTTTCCCCGAGTGCCCTCGGATATCCGGCGCAAGAGGATCTCATGATTCACCGACGAAGTAGTGGCGACAGAAGTGTCCCTCAATAGGACTTCCTGTTCTTCGAGAAGGGCAAGATCCTCCTCGGTGTCTACGATAAAGTCCAACCTGCCCTCGTCATCCTCATCCGCTTGTACGCTCGCTTGCAGAAGACGTTCGGCGGCGAGGTGATCGTTCTTCGAGGTCGAAGCCAACGGGTTCTCCAAGCTGGCGCTTATCGGGGAACACCTCTGGCTGCCTCCCACACCGACCGAACTCTGATTGACACCGCCGGCAGCACCACTCGCGTGCAAACGATGCAGCGTCAAATAAGTCTCTAGTGCTTGAAGATTCAAAGCGGCAGCGGCCGCGTGTCCGGGTGGAAGGAGGGCAGCTCTCTGCAGAGCGGCCAGAAGAGCACCTTGAAGACCGAGCGCAACACTCTGAAGTGTCAAATTGGACAATCCATTATCACTTGTGACATTCGTAAGAGTGACGTCGCGAAGCTCGGGGTTGGTGGGCGAGGATCCGGGCCCGGAGGTTGCACTCGGCACCATCACGGCACCGCGATCCTGCTCGCGGTCCTGCTGCTGCTGCTGCTGCTGCTGCTGCTGTTGCATCCTCCTCCGTACTCGGCCCCGGAAAGCCTTGGTAAGAACGGGCTACTCTGCCGACGTACTCTCGGTACCATTGGCGAGGATGATCTCTCGAGGTCCCAAGGATCCGCGCAATATTATCCTGGCTCGTGTGATCAGCCTGCGAGTACGATCCACCTACTTCCGGAAGAGGGCCGGGTTTTCCCAGCAACTTCCTTTTGATTTCCCAAGTGAACCTTGAACTCGCGCAGGGTAAACCTGCTGTGTGAGCACTTGACAAGGAGGACACATACGCGCGCGATGCTGGCGGTGCGAAGGCGCCCCGAAGACTGCTCCTGCCTCTCTCTGATGGGCACTGTTCGTGGAGACACCTGGTGGCAGGTATCTCAGGTGAGACGGGACCTTCCACGAGAAAACGGGGCCCGGGCTTCGGGTCTTGGGCCTCGGGCGGCTCTCGGGCCTCGGGCCTCGGGCCTCGGGCCCCGGGCTCTTCGGTCCCGTGCGCGGAGGCCCTGCAACGCAACAGCTGGGCCCCGACCGACGTCCGGCCCGCATCGTAATCCCACGTGCGTGACTGCGATGCGCGCTAGCGCACGCCATCCACCACGGATTACCTACGACTGCCCTTTCCCTCCCCTCCCCTCCCCTCCCCCCTGCCATCCCCCCGAAGCCCAGCACCATTCGACCCTACCCTACCATACTCTACCCTACCATACCCTATCCCACCCCACCCCACCCCACCCTATCCTATCCTACTCGATCCTCGCACGCGACACCTTATGATTTAATTATTTCGATAAGCCCATCTTATGCTTATCATCCTATCAATCCTACCTGTCGCAACTCAGCAGTAGACTGATAATCTAGTGTCGGTACATCACTGGACACGAGCTCCCAAAGTCAACATATCTTCGCATCAACTTATCTCGTTTAATTTCCGATAACCCTAGGCATGCCCCTTTTCGGAGATTATTTCAAAGCACCCAATAATATAGTATGTTATTGTCATGACACGTATTGAGGGATGAATTTGATTAGTATCGAAGATGGGACTTCCAGTAGAAGTCAACACATATTAGACTCCGGTCAAGCCTTAGCTAACGCGCACGATGAAAATTTATGTACTTCGGATAAGTTTTGAAGCATAGTTGCCGCTTATTTCGCGACATATCGGTAAATCTCCGCGCTTCTGTGTCCGCGGCTATCATTAAAACGTCGCGAATTAAGAATTACGAGGCACTTACGTAACGTACTGTGGGACGTGAAAGTAATGAACTGCAAATTCAGCCGCGCTCTCTGTCACCGGCGCGATACGTGCGCCGGGCAATAAACAATATAAATGAGACAGTACACCTTCCATTCAGGCGTACGTGGCTCAAATCACAGACGAGCGTGCGCTGTCAGGGCTCTGAAAGTGAAATAGTTTAGAGAGACATAGTGCCCGGGCTCGTATACCATTCTCACGATCGCTGGCAATTTCCTTACTGATTCACCGCAGTCGCGCCGCGCCGCGTCTCCCATTGTCAGGGAATTCGCCTCGCTATTTTCTTTCCTATTTTATAGCGCCGGGACAATGCTCGCCTCTTGCTAAACTTCTTCCCTCCAATATTCTTCTAACGATCCGTATAACAAGCTGCACCAATGATCGCGCCAGCCTTTCAGGATGTCAAGGAACGTAGTATCAATTCCTTGTGAAAGGGAAAAACGGTGGAGGAAGACGGGTCTAGCAGTCGCAGGCTGATGTTCCTTGAGCAAAAGCGGCAACAATTTACGGCGGTAATTAATGCGGCCGAGTAAAGCGTGTCTAGCGCCTATAGTTAGTTAGCTCTCCGAGCCGGCAAACGAGAGCCTGGAAAGAAGACGTGTGCGGCGTACACGCGCTAGGGCCGATCGGGCTCAGGTGAGCGAGGGAGATAGTGGAGCAGGCCGGACACCACCAGCCGCGCACCTAGAGGAGGACCTTCACTACCAAGCTAACGAGAGAAGCGAGCGGCTCCACTCACTCGGCTCGAGTGAGAGAGCAGTAGGCGAGACTCGGAGTTGGCGAGCGAGAGAGGATATGTGTGGGAGAAGGATGCTTGCTGAAAGAGAGGAGAGAAAGTGAGGATGAAGGATAGCATGGCGGGGAATGGTGGGAGGGAGAGAGAGAGAGAAAGGAGAGGTGAGCGAAGGCATCGGGCAGACTAAATAATATTATAGGTGGTGTTCTCACGGTCTCGGGACGCCCGCGGGCCAACTCGTCACCCCCTCCGCCGATGCCTCCTCTCCTCGTCTTCTTATTCTGGCTTCTCCCGCTTCAACGGCCCACCTCGGATGGGCTCTCTCGCTCTCACTCCCCCGCTAACGCGCACTTCGCCCACGCCGGGCCCCACATACCCGTCCGAAGCCATAAGAGGGAGAAGGAGGGCCCCGCTCTTCGGGCCGAGTATGGACGGCGACCGACCAAGGGTCAGAGTTCACCTCGCGCTCGCTGACCGTCACCGTCCACAGTTCCTTTTCCATCTTCTCTCACTCTCTACTCCTTTCCTTCCTTCTTCCTTCCTTCCTTCCTGCCTCCCTGCCTCCCTTCCTGCCTTCCTGCTTCCCTTCCTGCCGTCTTTTCTTCACTCGTTCGCTCGTTCGTTCGTTCGTTCGTTCGTACATGCTCGGCCTCCCGCTTTGGGCCTTTTTGATAGCACAGCCTCGATATGCGAAACCTTCGTTCGCTACTCCCACACCTCCTCGGCCTCTCACAAAGACCGGATGGACTTTCGGCGGTGCACTTACTCGTGCGAGCACGCGCTTCTTTAGTCAAACCGTTGCCGGAGAGGTGCGAGGCCCACTGATTGAGATGTCGATCGTCATTCCTTACTTCCGAGTGGCTCCTGCTAACGAATAAGTTGTAATCGACATCGGGGTGGCCATTTGTTTCTGAATAGATTAGACAAAAAACTAACTTGACAGAGTTGGGGCAATCGATTTATCAAGGATCAGCTTACACAAGAACTGGAATAATCGCAGGATCATGTCGCTACATAAATAATCAGTCAATGGCCGAGGATCGGGTATGTAGGGGGGAATTCAATAAGCTGCCAGTCAGGCGGAATTTACGCCGACACGTAGCCAGCTCAATTACGGCCTGAGTATAGGACTGCTGTACGGGCAACGACTAAATGGTTAGAGAGGTGTTGGGAAAGAATGGCAAAAAGTGCTCGGAGCTAAGAGTGTGTGTATCGGTTGAATGGGCGAGTGAGCCCATGATGAGATGGGCCGATATCTTTTCTTCTCGGAGCTCGGCATTTCTTTTCAAGCGTCGCGACCATCCGGTATCGAGTATGCTCGCGCCGCTATTCGGAATTCCATTGCGTCACCTCCGCTGGAATTTCATTCGGCCAATTTGGCCGCTCGACCTCGACAACTATATTTGGTTGGTGCGAACCAACGAGTATTCCAGCAGCGATCGAGTTCCTTCTCGAGATACCACCGACACTCTCTCGACCACCCGGATCAGCCAAATCTTATTTTCACCTCCCACTAGTTATTGCACCGATGGCATTGGCTCTCCCAGATGGTAGCACGCTCTAGTAGACCGTGGTCCGGTTGTTGTGAATATCGCGGGGGAAGGACTCTCCAACTATTGCGGGGGACTCTCTTCCCTCGCGGCCGGATAATGCGATCCCGACGCTTAAGATTATTTATGCCGTACAATGGAACATCAGTATGTCAGCCGAGACATTTTTACGCGATGGTTACGGCGAAGGAAGTAATCGAGTGCTGGCTACCCGATAAACAGGCTCCGCCGCGCCGCGCCGCGCCGCGCGCCGGCTTCGACTTGGAAGGATTAGCATACACCCGCCTCAGCTTTCCATCCACTCGCTCGCTTATTCCCTCGCGCCGCGCCGGGCCGCGCCGGGCCGCGCCAACCGGCCGCTCGGCTTGCTCGAGAGCCGAGCAATAAATTGTTATAAAATATTGGTAACCTGTTATTTAGCCTCGGCTACGAGCTCAACTACGATAATGGCTAGCTCGTAGGAGTGTCTTCTCTCCCCGCAATCGTACCCTATCGCTTCTACGATCCGGCGATCGAGTTCGCCGTAGCCGCCGCTCAGCGAAAGAAGCGGGCGAGCGTACACGCCGGAAAAGCATCGGCTCCACGCGACTCGCCCTTTCAACTTGCCGAGGCAAAAGGTCGTGAGGCCCTCACCCTCGATAAATAATGTAACGCGTCGTGGCACACATATATACTCATGTGCACGCTGAGGGAGACATTCCAAAAGGATCGCCGCCGACCTGCGTTGAATCAGAAAGAAGGACCTCGCGGGATGAAAGACGCACGACAACTTTCCTCTGCGATCCTCCAACACTATTTGTCTAACGGTGAACCGCACGGGACACGCGTACGTGACCGATCGTAAATAAAGTTTCCGGCCCATTTTCAGCCGAGCCAGCGAGCCCCCTCATTTATTAGATCTTAGCGCTTTAAGGCGCCTCACGACCTCCTCTCCTGCCCAGGATCTGCCGGCGATCTCTCTTCCTTCTTCCTTCATCCGAGCATTTTTTCTATACTCCACTGCTTCATCAACTGACAGGGGGCTTTTCATTAAAGTGAGATTTCTGTTAGTTTATGGATTATTGAGAAAATCGAGAGCAGGGCCTGATTGAGTGACAGGGGAACATTAGGAGTGACGTTTGCGAGCAGGTTGTTGTGCGGGCGCGGCTGCGGGCGCGGGTGCTTGCGCCAGTACACACGAGCCAATTCAATTTGCTCTTGTTTCCTGAATGCAGTGAGGCGCAGAGGGTGGCCGCGACTTCCCGCCGCGTAGATAATTAGATCGCTACTAACCACCACCACCACCACCACTACCACCACAAGGTTTCACGCATCTTTACCACCGCGTGCTCACGCTTCACGTATTCGGCGTCCGACCACTCCTTTCTTCGTTCTCCCGTCGTTTCTTTCTTCGCTTCGCTCCTGCACCGCCTCGCAGCGTGATGCCGTGAAACATCCTTCGAGTAACGAGAGACCTGCCACCGATCGGAAGAAAGTGTAACACTTCGTGTATCATGCCGGCGGTACATTCATTATCGCGCCAGAGGAAGATCCCGACGCCCTGCCCTCCGTTCAATTCCGTCCAGTAGAGGCGTTTCAATTTCAGTAGACATTTAAACACTTAGTAAAGCCGACATTAGAGAAGGCATCAATGCTTATTGACTAATCAACTATAGATAAATATAGTTAGATAAAATATCTTTTGAAAGAAATCATTGGCTGCTTCGTCGAGATGTGAAGGTACAAGTTAGAAAAATATCCAAGATGGTAAAGAAGAGAAATGGGGATGTTGTGGCTTTGGTGGGCCCACGAGATTAATTCGTTCAATTACATTAAACAATCCACGCAATCACTCATCGAGATTCTCTTCTCAGCACTTCCTGTAATCAGTGGACTCTCGTCGTTTGAGCGGGCAAGCCGCGAATCAATCGCGAGTGCCCACGAGAACGAATCATTAGCACTGCCAAGGCTGACTAATGACTTAGCCACGCCTCTTTAAGGAGGCGCTGTTAGATAAGATTGATGTGTCACCCACGGTGCGCCTTTTCCGTTTGCGCGACGCTACTTGCCGTTTATACGTATCGCTTGCCGCAAATTTCTTCTCTACCGACACACCAGTCTTGATACAACCCAATTTTCATCGAGTTAAGAACGAGCAACTTTGATTCGATCGTTCGATCCAAGCTAATTCGAGGAAAACGGCTGAAGAGTGTTTGTGTAATTTGAGATGAGTGAAAAGGAGTGGCTATTTCCTTAGGAAGAGGAAGGGTCGGAGACATTTCAGTAGAAAGAAGTTTCACAGGTCGAACTGACAGTAGAGCAAACAAATCGGAGTACATAATTTATTAATTAAGAGAAAGGGATGACAGGAGATGGAGAAATTGGTGGTATCGGAGCGTCTCCATGGCAGTGCTCGGTAAGGGGTTAATAGCGCTCTTTACGAATGTCATCTCATTCTCGAAATTAATGCCTCCGTTGTCGTCGGGTATGCCGGTGATTTATAGGCAGCTCCTTTTTCCACGGCGAGGCTTTGCCGCGCTGACTACCCACTCGAATAAAAATGACTTTGATAGATCAACGAACTTGTTCTCTTCAGCCTCACCTAACGAGGACGCGCATCTCCTGGAACGCCTCCAACTTCTCTTGGTCTGTACTCTCGACTCATTTTACCTGATTCCGTGCTGTTTCTCGCTCTCAGCCAAATATCAAGCTCAATCAGTTAGAAATGGTGGCACGATGCTTTCTGTTGGTTCACGGCATGCTACTAGCACGCCCGATGAAAAATCGCTCGAGTTGCCAGTCTGCCGCCGTTTGTTGTCTTCTCCCGAGATATAACGGGCGATAGTCCGCTGGCGCATAACTACAAATTCCTGCTGGTCTTTCGGTCGGGCAAACTTATGGTCCTTCGGATAATTTACGGCCTGCTGCTCCTGCTGCTCCTGCTATCCGCAATCGCAGTCCATTTCAGTGCTTTTACAGCTTGGCTCGTGGCTTGCCCTTTATTAAAAACTAACATCCTGCATTAGAAAGTTGATCGAGGCTGAAGCGCCAGAGTAAATCGGCTTGAATTTAAGAGTGGAGTTTCCTGGCAATGGTTCCGGATGAAATGGACGAGAGATATGATGGGCCATCAAGTGGTAGGATTGTGCACATTAACACCATAACGCCAAGCGAGTGGTGCCTCGCGCAAGGAAGGAGCTCGAGGATGCATCAACAGGCGTTGACCGCATGCGGTGTAAACTCGCCTTCGGGGTACCTGGAGTTACCCTCGAAACCCCTGGCGGGGGGTCCGTACACACCGGCTTCTCCTTCCTCTTTTTTAAAAGTAAGGATGCCTGTCACCGATAGTGATTTGTTGAGTGTATTTGCATTTTAGATTTAGGCTGCCGCGCCTGCCGCTCCTTCTTTCTCTGCGTTTCTCATTTGCCCGACTCTTCCCCTCCTCGCCGCTCGCCGCTCGCTTCTCGCTTCTCGCTTCTTCATCCAGCGGACGGCCGGACTTCTTTTCCCGGTCAGCGCGGCCACCCCCTCCCTCCTGGCCTGCCGCGCCGCGCCGCGCCGCCTTTTTTCTCGACCCCTAGGGCTCCTGCCTGCCCCTCCACCCCCACCCCCTCCCTTTCGACTTTCGACCTCTCGCTGCCAACCTACAACCGCGCCTAACATGTCGCAGCCGAAAAAGTACAGTTCGCTACTTCTCACTTCTTTTTTGGCAGAATCGCAAATTGCGATTAATTGTCTTACGCGTCCTGATAGGCCCGAAATAATCCAGACGGCACACATACTCAAAAAGAGCAGGGTTACACTAGTTGAAAATAATGTACTGGCGAGGAGAAGTTTTGGGGGTGGACGCGGAGGCGTCCAAGGGATGCGGCAGGGGAATTCGGTCGGTGGAGGAATGACATTAGTCATACAGCTTCCCTCGAGTTGCCGGCGAGACTTGTTTATGCACGTTTAAAGAATGATTAGGCGACGGACTCGCTACGGGGGGTGTGCTCACACTGCTCACGGCTTTTGGCGTCCTCCTCCCTCGTCCGCATCTCTATGCTCTGCCCTGCCCTGCCCTGCCCTGCCCTTCATCCTCTGGGACTCCCCCGCTCCACGTCATTCCATTTTTTGCTTGTGATGGCCCTTTCCGAAGCCGCGCGCTCCCTCGGCCAGACTGCGCGACCAGAGCACAGCCATCAACTGAAAATGACCGCACAGTTTTCCCTCTTGGGACACCCGTCACGTCCTCTTTCCGAACTAGCCTTGATTAATCGATCCTCCAGCCCCCCGCGGATCGACCATTTCCCTCCTATCTTCAAGTCCTCGCCCAACAATAATTGTCTGATCTTACCGATCAACCGATCAACCGATCAACCGATCAACTGATCAACTTATTCAACTTCTTTGTGGTACATTTAAAGCTATTTCTGAAATAATTAACAGCCTGTATAGAAAATATAAACTTTGGTTGAATGTTCACTGAAGGAATTGGTTGATGATGTTGGAAGTTTCTGCTTGGAATGGGGTGGCAGCTTGATCCGATAACTAGGAGCGGTGCTTCCAGCAAGCAATCAGCCCTCATTCCTTCTGCACACTCGCATCGAACATTCGTCAACATTACGCGACACGACAACCGACAGATCCGATCCTGATCAACGAGGGCCCACCTCACTTCGTATTAGATCTCCTGTTGGCGCGCGCTCGCGCGCGCCCATCTACCAAAGAATCCCGACCACCTCTTTTTCCTACAAAGCCGCTCATTCGGAGCTAAATTCAACTTAACGTGGAATTAGATCTACCCACTCGTCGTCATTAAATCTTTCTCCATACAGTCATAAAAGGATCAGTGATTAAGAAAACTGGTATTTCCAGCAAGGTCTGGTGGTAACGAGAAACTAATAAGTGATAAGTAAGACAGCCGATAGATAGTTAATAAGATCTTGTGGAGAAATTGATCACTTTCGGGTTAGTCAGGTGTCCGGGAGGAATGGATAGGGGCAAAAGGGGCGGTGCTGGGCGTTCGATTTTCGAGGAAGGAATGCGCGACACTCGCGGCGGGAGTTCAAGTGTTACCGAGTGACCCTTTGACCCGGGACGGGCGGTGCCGCGTGGAGAGGGTGCACCATTCGGAGAGGCCGAAGGGATACGGCCGATATGGAGGTCGAGGAGTGGCGAGACCGAGGCAAAGCCAAAGTCAAAGCTGCCTTGACAATAGGTACGACAATAATGATCAATTATCGATCTGTCATTCAAGCGCGCCGTTACGAGAGAATGCAGGACGAATCGGACTTCTCCTCTCCCTCTCTACCTCTTCCATTTGTTCGAATATTGTCTGATATCGTCTGAGGCCCCCGCGATCGAGCACACGGATAATGGAAAGAAACGGCGAAAGAAAGATACTGCCAATGACAATTAGTTGGAGGAGGGCTAAGTTGTATATGTAGGTTGATTGGAGGGACGTCTTACCGAGTTGGCGAAAGATTGGTTGGAATTCTTGTGGCAGATTGAGTCGGAAAGTGGGTCTCGCAGCAATGAAGAGAATGAGGAAGGCGGGCATATTAGTTAAAGGGAGAGGCGAAGCGGAGGTGGTAGTTTGTTTATGGGTGTCCGAGACGCGGACAAGGCGAGCTTCCCGGAATGCCTGGGCCGTGTAAGCGAGCGACGGATCCGGGCACGACCCTCTGCGACTCGCTGGACCGATATCTCCGTGGAAGGAACATCGAAACGCAGGACGTATTGCTCTGTCACCGAGGGACCGGCGATCTATTAGTTATGAATATTGTTGCCTACGGCGGTACATGACCGGGCCGAACGCGCGCTCGCGCTCCCGCTCCTCTTCTCCCAAAATATGTACGGGGGCTGCTCGCACACCCACCACCATCCTTTCCGTCTTACCACCTGCTCGCGCGCACACCGCATATCTCTGCCATATTCATTTCGGAGTGTCACGTAAACTATCGGGAGGAAAGAGCGCGCCTAGTGGACACCCGTGACTTCGGGAACCCGGGGTATCTCCGCTTACAAGCTACTTGGAAACTGAACGAGGATTTAGTGCCTCGCATTACGCCACCGACTGACCGTAGAAAAACCGGATAAAGCACTTTGCTCACATTAACGGGCTTTGACTGTTTGGCATCGTTTTACCGTCACCTTTCTTCTTACCGTTCAACTACGCGCACTCTGCCTAGATATAAAGCCTCCACTCCCTTTACAACTCACTTTTTCCTTTACGCTTTTAACTGTTGAAAATCACTTGTGCGTACCTTGTTAATATTCATTTAATAGCATTAGTTTCATCCCGATTATAATAGTGTACTCCAAAGATGGAAGGTTGATACAACTAATTTCTTAGGAAGTCTTTGTTAAATGACAATCTAGACAGCGGCATTAGTCACATCGATATCAAGTTTAATCGCCCTACCGTACAGTTTGCGTTAAAGTCATGAGCACTACTGTTGCGAGTCAGGTAGCTATTACACCGTCACCGTGACAAGATAAATTAACATTGTACCATGTAGCCCAGTCAACCTCCTGGCGTTGATGCGGATTACCACTAACTTATAGCCATTCCGTTTTTACCTTGCATGCTAATGCAGGAGTTACGCATTACTAACGAGCGAGTAGACATAGCCTGCTATTTTCGACGTCTACCTGCAGCTCTAGATTTGTCGACTTTTGCCAAGTCCAATTTCTCATAAATGAGGACAATTGTTTCAATCGACAATTACTTAGATATGAATTGTGTGGGCCATATCGAAAACAAGCAATATTTCGATATATAGCATGCAGTCTTCAATTTCTGTATGCTGTCGTGTCATTTAAATAGAATTTCGTTGGCCCTGCGTTCCTGCATCGGTATGGATGATTGCCTGATTTGTGTGCAGAGCAATGAATATTCATGGCGGGTATCCGAGAACACAGTCTATTTTTATGGTACTTATGTAGATGCAGAGAAAATTACGTGCATTTTAATGGAGCCATGCCTAAAACCATATAGGCGCCTGTCTTGACCACTAATTTTAATTGAACTCGATCAATTCTTTGAGATATTTCTTGTAAAGAGGACGAACTAACATTAATAAGTCAAGAGGGCTTCGGGAGCCGATATAAATTTACAGCTCCCTCAGAGCTTTCTACGTTTTGCTTAATATATGTATTCGCTGTCAGTCACAGCGCGGCGACCTATTAATTATGAATATTATTGCCTATGGGACTACACGAGCGGCGACCGCATGGAGTTCTGCCCGAAATATGAAGGCAGCCCGATTATGTCCGTCTTCCCCCTACGCACATGACCGCCTGTGTGTTCCCAAATCGCTCGGGCCCCCAAATACTTCCTCCACTCACTTCATCCAAACCCCACGCTCCATTTTCCTTTACTGCATCCTAGCCTTCCTTTTTTAGAAACTATTCTCTATTGCACATACTAATGGTTTTGTGGAATAATAATAATTGAATAGCAACAAACACACTGATAACACAGAAACTACGTAGGTCTGTTGTCACTCCAAGTAATTTGTGCTTTTCCAACTGTCCGCAACGCAATAGAACCCAGCCTCCAAACCGCAAAGAACAAACTGACGCGAGATTATGTCTAAACGACCGCGAAGCCCTGTAAATTTGAGGACTGCGGTTTTCGTCACACTACTCTTCATGTTTTGTCGTTCCAACGTCCATTAGGAAACAAGGGCGCTCACGTTTTTACAGAAATCAAAACGATTGACTTCGCGTAAAAGGATTGTCTGCATTTTTTGATTGGGAGGTAGGCGAGAAGTTTCAAGTATGTACTGGCTATACGAGTAGCAGAAGGTTACGGGTCAGGTCAAGGGTCATCGGTACAAGCGGGACCGTAATTTAACTGGCCGTTAAGTCGATTGTAAAGGACCCCTCGGAATCTGTCGTCAAGCAATCCAGTTCGTGCTTTTGGTGGCTCTCAGCTAGCTATTCGAGGAAAAGAGGTACCACAAAACCAACAAGGGAGGTTTCGCGCAGCTTTCACTTGGAGTCAGATATGTAACTACTGAAAAAAATGCGGAGAAATCCGTAAGGATTTGTCATGAGTGGTCGGTATTCATATTGCGCTGCAAAAACTTGTCGAGCACCATTGACATCGATGGATCAACGGTGCGGAATATGCGC
Organism: Ectemnius continuus; assembly: GCA_910591665.1. NCBI lineage: Eukaryota > Metazoa > Arthropoda > Insecta > Hymenoptera > Crabronidae > Ectemnius > Ectemnius continuus. The sequence continues at coordinate 15,555,780 of OU342861.1, forward strand.
TATCGCATTTCAGGCCCGAAGAGGTCGGGCGCTGGGCGCCGGGCCCCTACATCCCGGGCTAACGGTGCGACCAGACGCACGAAAACCGAACGACCCGATGATCGATACCGGGCACACACTGAGCGTGTCACCAGTGCCCATCAATTCTTTGCGGGGAAGGCAGGAAGATGCTCAGGAGGATGTAGAAGGGAATACGGAGGAGAATATGGAGGAGGTGGTGGTGGCTCAGTCGGGAGAAAAAGAATAGGGCGCTGGCGGCGTCGGCGGACCCAGAGAACCCTGTGCTCGAACGAAGGCGGGGGCCCAGAGATCACTGGAAGAGCAAGAAGTAGAAGAGGAAGAGGAGGACGAGGACGACGACGACGACGACGACGTCGCCGACGAAGACGACGTCGACTACGACGGCGGGGGAGAAGTGAAGGTGGTGGCGGCGGCGGCGGAGGCGGAGGCGGAGGAGAAGGAGGATTGTGCAACGGAGCCGAGGAAGAGTCGGAGGTGGAGCGGCGAGCGCGGGTCGCCATTAAGCGGACCCCCTGCCGTGTGGCCCGCGGCAACCCTTCACAAAAAACTGTAATTGGAAATACTTTTCCTCCTTTTTTCCTGAAATAATTTATGAATCTTCCACCGGCACCGGCTGGACCGGGCTGCGGCTTCCAAGCTCGATCCTCCTCGACTTCACCGGCCGGTCAAACCGTTCGAACAACTGTCCAGGAAATCTGTCTCTTCTGATTTCACTACTGCTTCTGCTGCTATTGCTTCTGATCCAGCATATATCTATTATGCACACTCCTACCACCAGCCAGCTATTAGTCTTTGACTAGCGAGGACTACCGGATTTCAGTGGAAAAGGTGGTGGAGTACATCTGAACATTTGAAAAGACGGAATTGAGGAACGCTTCCCACTTGGTTTAATAGGGATACCCTGCCGTGGGCCAGAGACAGCGGGGTATCCGCTCCAGACATATTTCAGATACAAGTTTATGGGTGGTTAATAGCTTTCTAGGTTCCAGTTGCCCTGCTTCAAGAGAATCACCACTATTGTTCCATCTTCTATTTTGCTTGTAGGGTTCCTCGATGACAATAATGCATAATATGTAATACCAGTTTCAAATTGTTCGCTTTATTCATTCTATAGCTAAATTCATAACACTCTAAGGCAAAATGTGTAAGATACATACATACGTCGGAAGTTAGGCAATCTTCAAGTGATGTTACCCCTTCGTGTTCTGTAGGTTCTATCTCCTTGAGAACAATCATTCCCTATTGGCCGGAATAAAGGCTGTCAAAGCATTCCGACTATGAGATGCCTCACTTGGTTCGAGCGGCCAACTGGCACGGCAGCCATAACTCTCCGGTGGCCGATCACAGTTACGAAGAAAGGAAGGGAAGGAGCTGCCGCGCCGGTGGCTCGAAAAATGTCTCGGCGGGGTCGGCTGCAGCGACGGCGACGGCGACGTCGACGGCATCGGCATCGGTGGGAGGATGTGGTATACGAGGCAGCATAGCCGCGGTAGGAGGAGAAGCGAGTGAAGGTGGCCTCTTCTTATTTCGTGGAGGCTGGGGACACCCCGCTGAGCAAGGGTGGAGGTGAGCCCTCTTTAGGGCTCTTGCGCGCTCGCTTACGGCAGCCTTCGGATGCCGTTATCAATTTGGGTGATTCTCAGGATTTATAATGAAGACGCAATGCTCCCGCGCGCCACACCACCACCACCACCACCACCACCCCCTCCCTCCGGGCCCATCGCCGGTGCTCGCTTTTATTTTCCACTCTTGCACACGCCTCCCTCTTGTCCTCTGCTCCACTGGCTCGCCGGTTCCATCCAGCAGAACCTCGTTATCCCGCCAACAGACGTAACAGCCCAATCACTGGATCGATCGCTGATATTTCGAGATCGTAATTACTTGCTCGCCACCCAGGATGAGGGATTCGCCAAGGGAAGGCGGATGCCACGCGTTTGACCCTCCCGATCGCCTTCCACACGAAACCGGCTATAACGATAGATTCCTTCTTACAATCGACCCTCACTTACAATTAATCTCCTCGTTACTTAATAATGACAGAGCAAGTCGAAATCATTTATCATTGTTTGCAAACATTTTTTGAATTAACTAATATATCTATCGTGCACTGTCCAGTTCGGTTACGGTTAGGATAGACTAGTTCTCTTGGCCATCGAGGAGCGCAGCATCTTCCCTTTTGGGATTCTTGAGTTGGACGGCAGTCTGGCTGGCAATGGTAGTAGCGCGGCTGGCAGTTCATTAGGAGGCGATTTCACGTCAAATGTCAAGTAGTGAAGAGGAGCCGTACACCCCTCCTGATAATGAGCCGGACGGAAGGAGGAAGGGGTGGAGTTGCATAGTGACAGGATCGTCCTCGTTACGGCGAAGTCGAAGTGTTGGAAGGCCCACCACCTCCAACCACCGCGAGAATGAGACACGACAGGTCGGCCCGGACGACCCGACCCGACAACGCGACCTCTATGCATCTAAATTGGCTGCGCTCCCATTCGTCATGCAGCGGCCCCGCTTCCACCATTGATCGCTCTCGCACACTTCGTGGGAAGCGCTCTGCTCGATCCTTGGGTATTTTTTCCCATCGGACGACGCGACGCCCGCAATATCCTTCAGGCACTTTCGAACGGTACACCCTCGGTGAGATCACGCTTCACGATCGATCGCTTCTGTCCTCGTTCCTGTTGCATTTCGCCTACTTTGCACTTCTCATCAGCCTCGAGAGTACCTATTCCGATCGTCCCTACGATTACGGTGAAATTTTCCAAAGTGGAACCAATAGATCTTCAGTGATATGAATTTCGATCGCTTCCTGGAGTTACTGGCTTACTCTCGAGACCGTTTCTACACTGGGTGTATTATGTTCCTAGTTGCTAGTGTGCGCGAGAGTAACAATAGAAGGGAGAATGCCGGCAGTCGCGACGATGAAAGGGGAATAGGTATGAAAGAGGAGGTAAAGCCCGTTCGAGCTGGAACACAGGTTCAGTGTCATTCTCCATAATTATTAGAATCGGCACACGTTCTCCTAATAGCACGTAGCGGTGCGAGTGCGGAAGAATAGGCCGAGAGGGAGGGAGCTCATCGCGTCGACTGTCAGCTCTGCCCTCGTCTCCATTCCGGATTATTATATAGACACGGCTTATCGTGCGGGCCATTGTGTTACGCGTGACCTAAGACAAGGTGTTTCGTTTCTCGCCCGTCTGACAAAGGGCAGAGCGCCGCCAGAAACACAAAGGAGTTCCGCGGCCTGCAGCACGACAACGAAAAGGATGATCGGCAAAGAAGAAGACAACCAAGAAGAAAAAGCAACAGCAACAGCAGTAGTAGTGGCCAAGCTGAAAGAAAAAGATGGATAAAGGGAAGGGGATCGTTGTCGATGCGTCTTCCTTTTCCCTTCCTTTTTCTTGGACTTGAAGGCGCGCGCGCGCGCGCGCGCACGTTCGCACGCCATCGAGCCGCAAAGCCTTTTCTTCCTGAGATGTCACTTATTAATTTTCCCATTCTCTCGGAGGCAGCAGAATGAATAGCGCGGGAGCTGCTCGCGGCCCAGCTCGACCCCGCCCCTTACCAATCTACCGTCGCGCACCCTGCCCCTTGGCACCGTCGAATTCCGCCGCCACCACAGAAAAGACAGAAGGTCGACCTCTCGACAGGAACCCCACCAAACCTATCCCCCAGGACAGCCGGTCGATAGGTCAAAGGATCCCCTGGCTACCTGAGTATCCTTCTTACTCTCCTCCTCCTCCTCCATCTCCACCAACCTCTCCTCTCCTCTCCTCTCCTCTCCTCTCATCTTTAGTTTCTTTTCACTGGACCGCGCGTCGATTAATAACATTTTTTCTTGTGAAAAGGGGTTAACCTGCCACGAGGGAGCTGCCGTTTAAGGGAAACCACGAATTCCCTCTGCCTCTCTTTGCTCTTGGAGATGAACTATTATGACTGCCGCTCGGCTGTCGTAGAGCGTAGGCGCGCATCCTCCGCCGCTCAGGACCCCCGCTGATTACCTTTGAACACTCCTCGGCCCTGCTACTCATCGTCTCACCGATCCATCCCCTGAATTTTGATATATGGAATTTCGCAGGTTCACGTCAATCTCCAGCTAGGACATTTTTCGGAAATTCTTCATCAAAAATCAAAATTTCTTAACAGAAATACCCCCTCACATATCATATCTTCCTGTTAAGATATTTCAATTTTTGGCCGAAAAATGTTCAACTTTCTAACAGGATTATAGAATATGCGAGGAGGTATTTTCATAGTGTGGCGTCATTTAAATTCCAGGAATTTTCGTGGATCAAGGATTGGAATGCTTCCGCATTGGCCCGCCGTAGCATCAGACTTTCCCAATCTTCAGATCCAAAAGCTTCAGTATTTAAAAAGGAAACAGTGGTATAAAATTCAGAAGCGTGGCGCAAAATGTACTTTTTGGGCCGTGATATGTTTCTTGGTGTTTCCTGACTGGATGCAAAGTTTGCGAAATCACTTGTCAGTGAGGAAAGATGGTAGGGTGGTGGCGAGAGAGGATTGGGGTGGTGGGCGGTTGTGCGGTTGTGCGGCGGTGCGGCGGTGCGGCAGGGTCATAGGTGGGCACCAGTATATCACTGTAACCGGCGGAGCTTCCTTGTACGCTCCGAAAATAAAGGAGCTAGGTGACGCGGGGCCCGGTCCAGGAGATTTACGATATTATTCATTACTTATTTCGAGAAAGAATGAACGGCCGAGAAAACGAAGCAGAAGGGGTCCAAATATATCTCTTTCGCCACTTTCGACGCGATGCCGCGCGGGTAGCGCGCGGCTGCGGCTGGCGCATATAATCGAGAAGCAGGTAGTCGTATATCGGAGTCGGGCGATCGTGTACGGCCGAGAGAGTGGAAGACTCGTCTGCCGAGTGGTTAGGCTGGGCCGAGCTGGAGCATGCTGGACCCGGTACCTGGCCTGTCGCGATATCCCGCTGTGCACTGATGGAGCCCTGGGTCCTAGGGGTCCCGGGTGCACGATTTCGGTAATTAGCTTTTTCGTTCAGTGCCAATTACGCCGCGACTGATTTACATAAGCCCGACGCGCCGACCTGGTACCGTTTCGCCCTCTAGAATCGACTAATGAACACTCTACGCGTCCTCCTCCCGGCCTGACTGATGTCTCTCGCATACCACCACACTCCGCGTTGCCCGTTCTGCGTCCATGATCGCCTACCGGAATGCCTGGACCTGCACTCTTGGAATGCCTCCGTCTCAACGGTGTGACCAACAATTTCTCTCCCATCACCCACAAAAGTATGGCCATCTGCTCTCACTAGAAATTCTCTACTTTTCTTCTCAAGGGATCTTCTTTCCTTTGCGTTTTGGCAAATTCGCCGAGTAACAGCTAAGAGTGCTTTGTAAGCCGATAGGGTGATAAAACGATTCGGTCGATAATAGTAGGTTAGTGTGGCCCGATGGTGGAGCCTGTCGATTTTCTGGGCCAAATAGTTGCCGTTCGAACGAAGGTTGCCACCGGGTCGCCAGGGACGTGGGTGCCCCGCTGCGTAAAATTGTCTTTTGCCTTCCGCGCTGACCACGAGTCTCCTTCGGCCCCAGTTCCAAAAGCGTGTAATTATTCGAACGCTCGTAACTTATATCCACGTCATCTGGCTAGTGAACGCTCTTTCCTTCCTTTGGCACAGAAATTGTTTAGCACCTAACTTCTGCCGTTTCGCTCTTGGTTCACAGGTCCACACGTCGAAAGATTAAAAACAGATAGATTTCATCGCAGCTCACGGAAGACTGCGTTGGCAAACAAGAGATTGACCTCTAACAAACATTTGTACCCAACCAAAAATGATTAAAAATTAGTTTGTGCAGTCTGCGCGTCAGAGCTTAATCGCTGGATCTTGAATGGAAAGGGGGGTTGGGGGGTGGGGGAGGCACGTCTATCGGGCGGCGGATAAATTCGCGGGATGATTATGGGGCGGTTGGCGCGCGAGACACCTCGGCACTCGGCAGCGGCGCATAGCTACGAAACGTTAAGAGGCCTTTACTCGCGCCGACGCACAATCAGCTGCGCCAGGAAACCTGGTCGTCGCCGTTGGCCCCATGGAACAGGTAATTACCGTTGAATTCCCGTGGTCTCCTAGGCTAGATGAGGCCATCAATGCACAGCAGGGAATCGCGACACCCTCGTCTGGCTGTGCCCAACGCCCGACGCCCGACGCCCGACGTCCCCGCGAGGGTAGCCGGGAACCCATATTACTCATCCGTATCTCTCGCCCACTCCCACGAACTCCTTCACCTTATCCGCGCGTCCACCCCTTCCTTCGCCCCGACCCGACCCGACCCGACCCGACCCGACCCACTCCACTCAACGCAGCCACTCTTCTTATTTCGGTGACACTTGCTCTGCTCCTCTTTTTTCTCCCTCAATTGTTAACAGACCGTTCGCCGCGACCCTCGCCTACATAAACCAAGTAACTACATACGAGCTATACATGCTAGATGGCATTTACTTTTCTAATTGCGGGGTTTTATTACTTTGAGAACAAATTAACAGAGTTCAGCACCCCCTTATGTCTAGCGAAGTCAGCATTTGGAGACGTTTTATCCCAAGATTTGCGCATGCAATATGCACGATTACGGCGGGCTGCTCTCGATGTAAATTAGACTTTATGTATCGCGGATGGCCCTTATGAGGTCGAGAAGGAGTGCCGTCCTAATTCTCGGACGTCGTCGTACGCTTTTATGATACCGACATAAAATTTGGATTCCAGCGAGCCGAGACACGAAGATGCGGAGGATGATCGCCTCCTTAATTATATCGACCGGGCCCTCCCTCGATATCGCTCGTAATTCAGCGCGCATCTTCGTAGGATGTACCGGGACCCATCTCTCACTGGACCATTCATCTCCCACCTCGTATCAATCCTTCCGTCATTTTTCACTTATTCGCAAGATCCGATTAATCTTTCCAACAGTTATTATTTAGGGAAAGCCAATGCAATCCTTAAGCGAATACTTTGTATTCGTTGATTTTATTTCGTAGCAAGTTCAACAGACAAGATTTGCTCCGGAGAACAGTTGACTGCCTTCATAGAAGCGTTTTCACTGGCTGGGATAGAGGGGCCTCTATGTAAGTATGTATAAAGTTTGGCGCGCGTTTAAAAGGGGAGCGAGCGCTACGGCGCCGGCGCGGCGCGCGTGTCGCCAACGATGCGAGTAATCCATTTGGTTCGGACTCTGTCTCGAGTGGAGCTATACAGAACTTGAAGAGAAAATGATAGAGAGCGAGAGAGCCCAAGAAAAATGTAGCACGGCGTGAATAGGTTTACTTGAATGAGCTTGCCCATACACGTGGCTCTGACACTTGACTGATGCCTTCGGCCAGTTGCACCCCTTTCCTTGGGGAATTTCTTGGTGGCCAGCCGGTATACTCTCTATACCAGCCCCTTATTATCCTTGGATCCTTCTATGACTTACAAAAGCCTGCTGACTAAAGAAGTCTGTGCAAATAGGGGCATTCTAATAGGGGGTTAATAGCACAATATAGTTCACTCTTGCCTACTATAGAAAATGGGAGTCGCATTCGAGCAGTGACTTTTACTAATATGCTTAGTTAGAACAATGAGAGTCATGTGTTTCGCAATCGATCAAGCCAACAGTTCCTGATTTCTTGGACTTGTAAAAGTTCACACAATTTAAGGAGAAATTCCTGCGGAATCCATTGGCGGGTGTGGTACCTACTCTTGAATGAAAGAGTGAAAGAAATGGATGGATAATCAGGAAAGAAAAGGGACCGAAAGCGGTGAGTATTTTACATCGATCGTCAGGACCTTTTCTCCATCTGGTGAGGACGGGACGGCTCTAATAATTGGCTTCGTTGAAAACCGCACTCCGCGACGAATCCTTCCGCCGCTAGGTCCTTGCCTCGCGCTTTCCCCCTTTCTCCTTTCCTCTTCCGACAGTAAATCCCCCCTTAGACTCTTTCTCGCTCGTGCCGAGGCAGCCCGTCTCTTGCCTCTCAAGGATTCTTCTCTTTTTCCTCTCTCCTTCCCCCCGCCTCGCCTCGCCTCGCCTCGCCTCGCCTAGCCTCGCTCTGGCTCTCCACTGCCGAGAGCCGGGACGGGACGCGTCCTGGCATCTGGCATCCCCACCCCCGCGCCCTGCTCTCGCTCCATTGACTTGGCCACGTGGGAACACCGGCGTATTTTTACGTTTCGCCATTCACCAGGAGAACTATAACAGATTGTTTCTCGGAAAACGAGCCGAGAGCGCTGCCAGAGCCCTCCTCTACCACCCATTTCGTCGGTGATACCTAATGTACTACTTATCTACATACATACGGATCTTGAGCGTGTACCAGGTGGTCTACGTGTTCGATGCATCTATTTCCTACAAACCCCCTGCAACTTGCAAATCCACCATCCCTCTCGGTGGAAGGTAACCGCTCCTTCTACTGTGAACTCGAAGCTGCATGCCGGGAGAAATCAATGACTCGCACGTTTAAATGAAATACGTGAACTCGTTTACTGCAGCAGTCTACGCGAGCATCGACCTACCAACGGTGCTAATGATGCGAGGGTTGGAGGGGCGTAGCGAATGAGAGTGAGAGAGAGAGAGAGAGAGAGAGAGAGAGGGAGGGAGGGAGGGTGGAGTGGGGTGGAAGGAAGGAGAGCGTGGAGAATGGTGGTAAAAGGGTTCAGAAGTGGTTCGTTTTGTCTCCAGGCTGTCTCCCGATGCCCTTCTGCGGAGAGCGGCATCTCTTGCTCAGTTTCCACCTTCCAATCGGCCTATCTCCTTCTCCCTCTCTTTCGAGATGCCGTTCTCCCGATGGCGTTGTCGGTGTATTCGCGGCCGTAAAAGAGGGCTCGCGTGCGCGCGTGCGGCCAGCCGACTCTAGGACTTTAAGAGAGAGTGTGTTTCGACTGCCATTGTCATGATGATGCGGGAATTAGTTTGAGTTTCGTGCACCGGAACGATCGTGCTTTCAATGGGTCTCGTCATTGGGCCTTGATACCGCCCCCTCCCGTTCGGTGACGAACGGGCTCGATTATGGGCACGTAATGCCCTGCCGTATTCCTCAATAGCAAAAGTAGAAAGCAGTCGCGTGGGAGCGCCGCGCGCGCGCCGCCTGAAATGATTCGTGGTTGCCGTTTAATAGCGCGAAGATGAAACCTCTCGACGGCCAGACTCTGTCTCGCCGTAGAAACCTATTACGTTCAGGCAGTCAAACATATTTCACATGAAGCTCTACAAGCTTCACATATACATCTGCTCTTTTCTACTATTCGCGCCTCGACAGGCTCTGAGAGGGTAGGAAAAAGGAAGTAGCATGCGATAAGTGTTTGAGAAGTAGAACTGAAGTAGCGGGCAACTGTGCCTAAGGCCCTAGTTAAGGAGCGCGCCCAGCGATCCGATCGGTGGCGATCAGCGGTCCAGCAAAATAATGATTGATCGAGCAATTAAATTCCGTTGTCATGTGCGAGTGCTTTCGAGGTTGGCGATGCGGTGCGGTGCGGTGCGGTGCGGTGCGGTGCGGCGCGGCGCGGCGGGTTCGTGGGTTGTGGGGCGGTGTGGGGCGGTGTGGGGCAGCGTGGGGGATGTCCGGAGTCGGCGGGGGCCGGTGCAGCCGTGTACCACACTGCGGGGTGCCGTTCGGCCACAATTGCTGGTAATGAGCCGGCTCGGGGCCTGCCGACCGATACCGGCCCTACCGCTCTCCTCCCCTTTTCCCTACCAATTCGCATTCTCACGTCCATCTCCCCGCCACGATGACAACAGAAATCGACCAAATCGCTGTCCATCGCCGCTTCCAAGGAATCCCCCTTCATTTCGAGGAATCTTCCGCACCCGCAAATTTTTCCTACGGAGTCCGCAGCCTCTGGGAAAGATCGATTCTCCAATTGGCAATGTGCAAACACTGTCAAATTACAATGACCCAATTGGTTCGTGATATTTCGAATCGTCGGCATCTTCCCAATCCGAGTTTATAACAGGCGATCAGAGTCAGATGATGTATACTCAGTATGTGTGTCAGTGTGTGCATGCCGAGAGCGTCATCTGCCCTCGAAGGAACTCTTAACAATGGTCAAAGCAAACTAACATTACGCAACGATCGGAGGGCAAACATTATACGTATCTGGATGAGTCAGCGAGAAGTTGGAAAGGAGGAGAGAGAGGGAGTGGGAAAGGGAGAGGGAGAGGGATAGGCAGGTCGGTGGAGAGGCTGCGAGGGCCGAGAGACAAAGGGGGTGAGGGGGTCCGTCACCTGACAATAAGTGGCATCGGTGGAAGGTGGTAAAGGGGTGTGTGGGTCCCGACCGAGAGGCTGAGAGCAATATTTTCGTGGCGCTTACCCCGCCACGACGGCTCCCATCCGCGCAGCACGACGCTTTATTTCCGACTGTATTTCGCCGCACTGCGAGACGCGAACACGCGCGCGCGCGCGCGCGCGCACCAGCTGCCCCATACACATCCTGCTCCGCGGTCTCCCTCCTATGTGTCGAAAGTGCGCCTTTCTACATATACATGTCTGCTGCATGAATGTACGTACGTCGAAGATTAATCGAGTCAAAAGGCCGCGGTCGTTACAAAGTGTGCCGCCCGCCGCGACACAAAACCCATGCATTACCGAGCTGGAAGTTGGAGCCGAGCGTTGCCCGAGAGGAAGGAGAAGAGAACGCAGCTTTGCGCATCGTGTTCTAGCGTTCATCTTGTCCCCGTCGATACACCCACGCCACGAAGGCCACCGCAGACAAACCGAGGAGGCTTCGAACCAACCTGGTGTACTGGTGCAGCTCCACTTTTAGCCAGCCCGGCCCGCTCCGACCCACCAAAGTACCGCCAACGCTTTATTGCGATGACTTTAGAGCCCCGTGCGTGTATCGCCCGGATTTATTCCCCTTTTGCTCTCTTGCGGTGCTCGCCCCCCCCCCCTAACCACCCCCAACTACCCACCCACCCTCTTTCTCTATCAATGAAATGTTCATCTCGATCATCCGCATCGTCGATATTGAAGACTTGCTGAAATAGGGAGAAAGGAATAAAATCTTCATAACTTTATCCCCTATGAAATGGCTTCAAGATGAACGCACTCCATGTAACCATGTTTAATGTTGGTGCAGTGTCAGTTGTTGCAAATCAGGGGATTGAAGCATCTTCTGAAATCAGTGGTTGAGTGCAGCGATTGGACGCAGGAGAGAAAGCGAAGGAGCGACGCGACGGCTGGTAGGAAAGAGTGATAGATGATCGAGCGGGGCCGAAATTTCTCTGGGTGGGGGTTTAATCTTGCGATAAAGACTACAAATTGCCGCGGCGGACCGGTGGATATTGGCTCGATTATTCACGGAGCGCGTTCGATAGTGAGAGCCCGATAAAAACCCCGATAACCGGGCAGCTCCCGGGTGCGTGAAAAATGGCACGCGCACTGCCCACCTAAAGCCGGCAAATGAGGTGTATATGCGCGAATGCGCACTGCCCTTTAATGCCCGCAGTCCTCTTACCATAATCTAATATCCACTGATATATCGGGTGAGCCAGTGGGGCGCCCAAGCCGCGCAAAGGTCGTAACACCGGGGGTCGCCCGTGGATATTTACAATTTTAATCATCGGCTCTGCGTGGAACATACTCCCTACCATTGACTTGCCGGCCCAGCCAAACAGAGAGGGAGATACGGCCAGAGAGAAAACAGTCCGATCTTACGTACCGACAGTTTTCATTTCGAATGACGTATCACGTGTCAGCCAATTATTGAAAGTTATGGTGAGGCTCCCTCCCAGCATCGTCGGGACGTTCGTAGCCAGCATTACAATTCCCCGTGAATGAAGAATTTCGCAGCACATTGTACCAGGATCATTTGGCAGGTTTCACCGAATCATCCAAAGGAGTATAACTTGAAAGGAGAAACTTGGGGGAAGATCTAGCTAAATGTCTACTGGTCCTATAGAATCATTCTTTATTCTCACCTTTTCTTACTCTTTCAATAAGCCGAGAGGTTGGCTCGCCTCATTCTGCCTCGTCTTCTGTCTCAGTGGCCATTGTGTCTGCTTCTTTTCAACCTTCTGGAACACGAGCGGTAACGCCCACTTCGTTATTCATTGACAAAGGACGGCGGTGGTAGCTTTGACCACCTGTTGCCACTCTTCTGTCACCCTTCCTTCGAGGGTTGCTCCCTATTGCCTGATAGCGAGCGCCCCGTCTCTACCAACCTCTCTCCCCTGACACGCCAATTCCAATCGAAACCTGCATATCTGCTCTCCATTCTATTTCAAGGACTTTGACCAGCATTACTTCAATCAATTCTTTGACCATCAAAGCGAATAGAAAACTTGAAATCAGTGGCAGAGATGCCAGAATTGTATGAAAAACTCATAGAAACAGTCTCCTAAACAATTAGTTTCGTCTAATTTCGATGGTTTTTCCCATATTGTTCATACTTCCCGATCTTTTCCGGGGCTGAGACTTGGTGGATAATGTTTTTTTGCATCGAGGAAAACGTAGAAAAAATTCCAGAGCCCTAGCTCAAAATTCATTTTTTCGCAAATTTTTTAAGGCATACCCCTTCAAAAATTTTCGATTTTTCGAAGGTTCTGGGACCGGGACGAACGCTTGATTTTTCGATTCCTCGTGTCTCAAAACGGATAAAAAACACGAACTTAGTGGGGGAAATGCCGGATTTCGACCTAAAACACGTTGAAAACCGATCTTGAATATTTGATTTCAACGGTTTTTTATATGTTTTCATCACTTCCCGACCTCCCCCGGGGCTGAAATTTTGTAGAAAGTGTTTTTTTGCATCGAGGAAAAAGTAGAAAAAATTCCAAAGCCCTAGCTCAAAATTCATTTTTTCGCAATTTTTTTAAGGCATACCCCTTCAAAAATTTTCGATTTTTCGAAGGTTCTGGGACCGGGACGAACGCTTGATTTTTCGATTGCTCGTGTCTCAAAACGGAAAAAAAACATAAATATTGTGGGGGAAATGCCGGAATTCTACCTAAAACACGTGAAAAACCGATCTTGAATATTTCATTTCGATGGTTTTCCTCATGTTTTTTTATCTTCCCGACGGTTTCCGGGGCTGAAATTTTGCAGAAAGTGTTTTTTTGCATCAAGGAAGAAGTGGAAAAAATTCCAGGCCCCTAGCTCAAAATTCATTTTTTCGCAAATTTTTTAAGGCATACCCCTTCAAAAATTTTCGATTTTTCGAAGGTTCTGGGACCGGGACGAACGCTTGATTTTTCGATTGCTCGTGTCTCAAAACGGATAAAAAACATAAATGTTGTGGGGGAAATGCCGGAATTCTGCCTAAAGCACGTGGAGCTTCGATCTTGAATATTTCATTTCGATGGTTTTCCTCATGTTTTTTTATCTTCCCGACCTTTCCCGGGGCTGAAATTTGGTGGGAAGTGTTTTTTTGCATCGAGGAAGAAGTGGTAAAAATTCCAGAGCCCTAGCTCAAAATTCATTTTTTCACAAATTTGTCACTGTGCAGCTTCGATTGCAACTCGAGTGATTTCGACGAGCTCGAATAAGGTTAAGGCGAAGAAAATTTTATTGAATGCTAACAAGGGATTCAAAGGAACCATGAGAAGATAGGAAGCGCGTTGGTCGAATGGAGTAGCAAGAACATGTTAGTATACCTAATTAAACGTCAGAGGAGAGTTCCGAGGAGTTGACGCGGCGCTGGTTTAACGCGTTAATTATCTCGTTCTTACGAGTACAGAGAGTAGCTAATGAGTCTCTCGCTTGTAACTCGCCTCCTACGTGCAGAGCGCGCAATCAGCGCGCGCAGTGCCGCCGTCGCCTTTTATTTTCCATTTCCGCACACCATTTCGCTTTTGAGCATTATTTACGCGCTCGTAAATCCGACGGCAACTACTACTCCTTCCAGCTTTATGAGAAACCGGCTGTGGCGCAACCCTAGCAAACTTCATTACCAATGTATCGACCATCAATTTCCTCCTCGAAACAGCGTACTAACTGCTCGTATGTTTGAAGAACGTCCTTTCTTTTGCGCGTGATTGTTCATTTCAGCCTTATTGGGAGATTTCTCGAGGATATCATTTGCAGTACTACAAGTGATGAAGATGTAGTTGGCCTATGTGAAGACCGGATCGCAAGGCAGCTGAAGTGGAATAACAAGTATTCGCAGCAGTGTAACTCGGTGGTTATACAAGCCGATTACGAGGCGGTGCCCGGAACGATCGTTTAGTCGAGTTTGTAGATCAGAAGGTATTGAGCGCAGGTGATCGATCCACGATCGGGCTAAGGAAAGCGCCGATAATACATCGCGCGCTTTCGTTCAACCTCCCACTCTAGATCGCCGGTACAAAGTCAATCGGCAGATTTATGCCCGTGGTCCCTTGTAGTTCAGCAATGTTGCATACTTGAGCTTCTTTTTCTTGGTTGTAAGCACAAAGAGACCGAGAAGCGTTGAAACGAATACTGCTCGGATAGAAGGACGACTGGATTGGTTATTAGGCAGAAACTTTGATAAGAGAATGTGTCAGGGCTTCTAAACGGTTTAGAAAGAATGATTAACATTGATGGGCTAATATATGATTTGATGGAGAGTTGCTCTGGCCTTGAGGAAGAGCTGGACCATTGGGACCTCTAGTACTCTGGGACGCGGCAACATGAGGTTTTGTTTCTCATTGCAGGTTGCCGGTTCCCGGGCAGGCCGACGGGGGAGGCAACGCGGCGCCTGGAGGTCCTCCCACGAGGAGGAGTGACCTCCGTGCCAGGCTTTCGTTCTTGGGAAGATCTGCGAACGCGTCCTTTTCTTCGCCACGACGACGCGACGGTTGCTGCACGACCGAGGCCGAGCCTGAGCCGAGCCTGAGCCGAGCCTGAGCCGAGCCTGAGCCGAGCCTGAGCCGAGCTTGAGCCGAGCTTGAGCCGAGCCCCCAGCAGACACTCCGATCTTCTTTCCTGCTTTAATACCTTCTGTCCGTGAAGCTTAAACGCCTAACGCCTCACATTCTCAGCCGAGGTAGGTTCTGCTCTCTTCCATTCTGCGCGTGAACCAAGTGAATCTTACCTTTCCACGAATATGTAGTCAGCAAGCGAAACAATTGGTTTATCATCGTACACTAAATTCTTTTCTTCAATCGAATGAATCACTTAGCCCAGCAAAGCAGGCGAGGAAACGAGGAAGGCGCGTTCACCGTTTATAGAATGCGGAAGTGGCTGAGAGTGGCAAAGAGTATTCGAGCGGTATTCCCGCCGTATGAATGGAATGGTATTCCACAAGACACGTATTCCACCCCACACACTGACTCTTGAGACTTCTAAGCCCAAAACATATAATCCTCCGGTGCAGCTAAATACAAGGTGCGCACTGAAGGGGGTGCTAAGGAATCTCAGTGGTTCTGGCGAGTTTTACGATTTTCAAACGTGCAATCATCCTCGGCGTCGATCGCGCCTGCTCGCGTTAAGTTGTGCTTGGTGGAATTATGCCTGGATTATTAATCAGGGTTCAGTGAATCATTGGAGTGTTTAGAAGATTCGGTATGCCAGAGTAGCGGCCTTCCGTTTCGGTGGAACGCGAAGCACAAGCAGAAGAGGTGGAAGAAGGAGCAGTCGCGTCGTTAACACGAGAGATACGATCCTTCCGCGACGTTACCCGCTGTAACGCCCCTTTTGCCTCCGAGAAATCCGCCTAATGGATTCGCCGGCCTACTTCAAATTGCCGAGGGAACCGTCGCCCCTTTTCTCTCAAGCCATTTTCTTAATGACACTGAATTGCCCGAAACCAACCAGCTCGCGCAACTTCAGATTTCAATCCACCGCCGAGCTTAATTAAACAGCCCTCCGTACCGTCGAGCCGATCATCCCATCTTCGGCTGCGGCTCCTCACTCACTATAATAGAGACTTTTTCATTCTTTCTTGAGCGACGACCTCGCAAGTCTAAATCAACCAATCCTTAATAAATTCCCTAGCGAAGAACAGACCACATCTATCCTTTCTGTCCGCTTGAAAATGGTCGATGGAATATTGGAGGCCGGTATCAGGAAGCCCTAGAAAATGAAGGCACCACTCAGAGGTTTGAAGTATCAAAATGGTATGGACGTTGGACCACATAGGGAGAGAAGGCCGAGCGAGGCATACGACCGTCAAAATTGAGCCGTGAAGCTGGAACGCGGGTACGTCTATATTCGTGGCCGCGGCTCTGCATGTGCGAAGGAGTCGAGTCGCCGCGCCGCTCGGCCGAGCCGGTAATGGGAGGGCAGAGGTCAGCGCGCCGCCAACGCTAGCAAGGAATAAAGACTGGGCACTGGGGACGGTGGTACGCGGGCGTCGGGGGTGTATGGGTGCCCGCGTGCCTCGGGCCATCTCCGAGAGGGTGCTAGTGCCCTAGGTATTCTTCTCTCTCTCCAGCCCTCCCTCCTCCCCCCCCCCCCCCAGACCCTCCTCCGCGCCACGCACACACACACACCAGCCCGTGCCCCCGTGCGCCACCAGCCCTCGGTCGCACTCAGTCTCTCGCACACCAAAGCTGTGGGTGTCTGCATACACTTAAAGCCGTACATAATGTTGTATAAGCATCGAGAGTCGTCTTCCTCCTCCTCCCGGCTGGCGGAACGTGGAGCGAGGAGAAAAGCGCGAGGTAAGGTAAGGTAAGGGAAGGGAAGGGAGAGAAGCGAAACGGAGGGCTGGTGCGATATGCCTCTCGAAACCGTGGGAACGCACGTGGACCCACGCGCCTAACTAACCCCTTTTGCCGTACCTTTAACTTCGCCCTCGCTTCTCCTCCTTTGGCTCGCTAGCTGGCTGGCTCTCTCGGCGTAAGAGGGCATCCAGCTCTCCTTGCAGGCAGATCCCAAGGCCTTATCGCCACCACCTTCTTCCGCGCGGCCTTAACTCACCTATGTACTCCAGTCAGTGTCTTGGTGGCTTTATCTCAAAGTGGAGTACGTCCGCATCCTAGTCCCCCCAACCCCACCCATCGCTTCTTCGCTTCTCCCGTGGTCACTCTTCCGTTCGGACACACGCACACACACTCGCACCAGCGCTGCGTGTGTTCCATCGGCGTAACCCTTGCACCTTCTTGTTCTTCCTTCATTCCTGGAGCCGATCCCTGCCTCTTCCGTGACACGGCGCGCAGCACCGCACCAGCTCCCTGCCCGTTTCGCGTGCAGCTCTCCTCGCAGCTCTCCTCGCAAACCAGCTGTCCCCTTCTTCCCCGAGCCGAGAGCGAGCAACCTCTTCTCTTGAGTATGTACACATACCTTTGGGGCCCTTCTCCGACGCTCCTTCCCCTACCTCCTCTCTCTCATGGACCATCCTCTCGCGAACTGGCCACCGCCTCCTCCACCTCCACGGCTTTCCCCTGGCAGGCGGCGCCGCCGAATCGCGGATACGCGCTTCTGCTGCCCTTTCATTACCCTCGACTCTCCACTCTCCACTCGCCACTCGCCACTCGCCACTCTTGCCACTCTACCTCCTCTGCCTAGTCGCGATCGCGACCGCAGCCGCAACTGCACGCTCCTCTAGTTTCTAAGTGTTCCCAACTAAAGATCGAACGCTTGCTTTCCCACTGGCGGCCCAGTCGGCGCACTGATACGCACGTCCTCCTGCCGCATCTATAATACGCGCCCCTTTTAGCAAGTGTGGCGAAAGTCTTGGCTATTCTCATACTATTTCACTTTGGATCAATCCCTTGAAAATTACACCTGCATTCAAGACTGAATAAAAATCATACTCGAGTCCCGCCAAAATAAGCTGAGGAGCTTTTTTAGCTCGCTGAGTTCGGGCTAGTTAAGAGGACGGCGCGGCGCGGCGCGAGCTTTAACACTCCTTTTGAGAGGAACTCGGCCCCCACCAGTCAAAGGACTCGAGAATTGATTATCACCCGGCACGTAATGAACCATTACTCGAATTCGAAGCGGCCTCGGCTGGATATGTAATGCTGCAGCAAACTGACAATCACTGTCTTGGCTGGCGATGAATTATGAGCCGATAATCCGCGGGTATCGGCACCGTCTGTTCAGGATTTACGCGTTTATAACCCGCCGCCGAAACTGTTTCCATTGCGCAAAAGCACGCCCACGGACGTTTAGCGTCGACAGATCGTCTGCGGGAACCGGTCATTCGTCGGACCGATTTCTCATTTGCATATGAATGTCCACCGAGAAGTGTCTTCCAAACCAGAGACGGCAGAATGATCTCGATCCCATACCACAGAAATTTGCAGATAGTCAGAAAAATGCCACTCTATCTCAAAGAAACCCAATTTTCGCTCATATCTTTATTTTGAACTTAACTATACTTATACTTACAGGGCTAATAAATAGCGTAACAATTGTAATGTTTTGAATTTGAGATTGTTTTTCGAGAATGGCGCAATTTAATATTGGCCAATTTGATTTTTACTCGAGTTATGAGAATGGTATTGGATCGTTGGTGTTTGCTAGGAGACTAGCCTCTAGATGGCAGCATCTAGCAGGAGGCCATGAGAAAAGGGGCGCAGGACGTGGCGTGAGGAGGCACGTGAGAGCCGTAGGAAGAAGACGGGAGATGCGCTCGGGATGGGGCATGACACCGGCGACATTACGGAGGGAGGCCTGAGACACTACATGCTGCCCGAACGCCAAGCGCCGTCGATAACGAAGCTAACACCGTACCGATCGCAGTCAACCGCGAAACTACGTCTGCCGCGGGGGATACACCGGAACAGTGAGAAGCAACCCCTACCCAAACCGAAACCACCACCCCCAGCAACGATTCCTCTTTTCTCAACACCGTAAACGCACAACCCCCAGTTCCAAGGGCCGGCCAACTCCAAAGTTGGCTCGACTTCTCCCATTCAAGAGATACGATATATGTAATAAGAAGGGGTGGGAATGGTGATCTGGCGCCTGGGACGCTCGCGAATTAGCGGCGTTTAAAAGGGCTGGGTGGGTCGGGGGGGGGGGTCCATCCTTTTCTTTTCGATGTGCCTTGGTCCCCTGGCGCGTCCTAACTTTAAACTATACTACTAACTAATAGCAGGCCTACAGTGTATTTCGAGAGTGTGGGCACACCGCCAACGCCGCGGCCAGACAGTTTACCTAATCGCCGACCCGCAAAAAAGAGCGGGCCGCGCACCGCCCTAACCACAGGCCATCAGCTCGCGGCCGACTCTTCTTCCTCTATCTCTCTATACGCTCTCTATTGTCCCTTCCAAACTTACTCTTTCTTCAACCATCCCCTTCGCGCCACTCGCGCCACTCCCCCTACCCTACCCTACCCTACCCTACCCTACTGCCTCTGTCAGTAGTAACCAATAATACCCCCGATTGAGTCCAAGGGTTGTCTTGCATGCCATTGGCCTATAAAGAAAATGTGAGGGTGGTAAGACCCTAGGAAAGCTCTAGTGTATTATAGGAAATTGGGATAGGGTGGATTTGGAGTGCGCGTGAGGCTGCGAGTGCGTAGAGGTGACCGGGGACTCCTGGAATTCTCTTGTACTACCATAGGACCTGTGGGATTTTTGGGGTCGCTTGGGCCCGGTGACCCTTAGATAAGGCTCACGCCCTAATAAGAGGGTACACGCGCGCAGAACCATGAGGGCACCGTGGCAGCATCTCTTCTTCCTTCAACTTGGCTGCTGCTCTCCTTCCTCTTGGCCGCAAATCGTAGCTCGGGGCTTCGTCCGAGAGCGGCCGATCTAATCCACCGCGAAATCTGTGGTTAACGTTTTAGTGGCCGAAGGGTGGACCCGAGCGCCCCGAGCGCCCCGAGCGCTTCCACGACATTCCACTGTCTCTACCGACTCGTACAATCCCGCGATCCCCATGGTGCCGCTTTCCTCAAATCGTCATCTTACACTTTTCTTCTTTTTCCTCTTCGCCACAAAATCGCAAGGCTTCAAGTACGGTCCACACTGCTGCTAATCAACAGATATCAAAGACCAAACCTCGCCTGTGCATTTTCTCTGTATTCAACACAACGACGGAGTTACACAGCTAGAATTGTTATTTGTTGAACTGGCCACAAGAAATCTGGGCAGAATTAGAGAGACCGTAATATTTTGGTGAATGAGCAAAAACGAGTGCAGGGCTGATTGAAGTTATTGTGGGTCTGCGGTCAGATGTCGGGGCTTCGGAGTCGGAGTTTCGAGTTGGAAATTCGGTGCGGCCGATTCTCACAATTGCGGGATTGGGACGCAATAAAACTGCTACTTCTAAATCGGTACAAAAGCTTCGAATCCGGTCGTCGACGTACCATTTTTCTCCTTCCCTTGGGGTCCTCTGCTTTCATTAGGGCAGTTCGCTTGCCCGCCTCTTCCTCCATGCTCCCATTCCTCATCGTTTTCTCAATTCTTTCTCTCTCTACCTCCCTCGCTCCCCCGCTCCCCCGCTCCCTCGCTTTCTGCCCGGAATTCATCGTTATTAGAGGCTCTCGCTGCAATTATGAGCTGCCGACGGAGCGAGCGACTTTCCGGCAACCTCGCAACCGTAAACGAATAAACGACACTGTTTTCGGTCGAGTGTACCTGAGGAGCAGCTAGTGCTCGAAAGAATAGCTAGGTTTATGAGGAGGCGGCAAAATAAGGGCGGCAATACCCCCTTACCAGCGAAGCCCTCGTTGGAATGAACCTGATTTACAACAGCAGCCGCGCAAATGTGTAACAATTACTGGAAAATGCTCCCTAGAAAATTCGAGTTTACAACACAACCTCGCTGTAAAGGTAAATCCCGATTTCTCCGAGTTTACCGCCTTTCTAACAAACGAAAACCTCGGGACCCTCCGCTCAGCCATCGTTAATCCCTAAATACCCAATTTTTATATCCTTATTAGCCCTTCCCAGTCAGAGGCCCTCATTTAGCGTGACCAACGCATCTGTGCTTCTTCTAATATTAACCGTCAACTGAATAATGTACAAAAAGTTGAAAGGTTACGTGAGAAATTCTTAGCGTGGGAGAAGTTGGTTAGAAAACTTGCCAGTCTGATTAAAAGAGTGTATCGGGGGATGATACGGGGGATTGGAGAGGGATCAGATGATTTTTCATCGTATTGAAAAAGGGGTGTGCGACGCGACATGTTGCCGAATCTAATCTCATTAAGACTGGCAAGGTCCGCGCCCATAATCGACAGCGATTCAATGGCAATCAACGATCGCAGATCGCGATACGAGCGGCTCGGATAAGTGGGCGTTCACTAGCCAGAGCAGCAATCTGTTGGGTACGATGCCGCATCAAAAGGAGTAATATTTTCTACATATAAATGCCAAAGTTACATCAACTAAGGTACAACAAAAGTCTTTTCGAGCTACAGACGATAACCATGTCCCTCGTATGAACAATTGAATTGAGTTCTAATTTAAGGAAGCTTCGAGTATGATGAATATTGCAATAGAATGTTGTGCCCAATTTGTGTGTTGACGGCGCGCCGTGAGACACCTCCTAGAGAAAGAGAAGGCAGCTCACGTGATACCAGGAACTATAACGCTGTGATTATTGTAATTAAATCGTACCTGCCGGCATCGGGTAAAGGGTACAAAACGGAGTCCTTCTCTCGTTCAGTCCCCACCTACTACATACCTCTACCTCCTTTCCTTCGCTCCCCCACTCCACCATCCTCTTCACCTCTTCACAGTCTCAATCGCAGCTTCAGCCTCAGTCTCAGCCTCAGTCGATGGACATGGCTGGGGCTGGGGCTGGGGCTGGGACTGGCTTGCCGTCGCGCTCCACCGATCTTTTTCTTTTGCATCGGCTACCTGCATCCTTCGGCCAACAGTATCTCTTTCTATTCTCTCAGTGGCGCGGCCGCCTTATCGACGATTTCGAGAAGACCGCAATTATCCTTGCCACTCCCGAATCCCGACATATCCACGATAAATCCTCCGGCTCACGGAATTGTTGGAAAGCCGGAATCCTCTGGCAGACGGATCGAGTGCAATAACTTTGATCGCTTTCTAATGAAATTATAGCGTAGCTATAAAATATGAGGCCATGAAATGACCAACTTCCAAAGGCTCGAAATCTTTTCAAAACTAGTATTAAAGCATATAAAACCTAACTTACATCCTCTCCATTTCTGGCTCAGCTCCCAGCCTGTAACGTGCTTTCTCGCGTTCCAATAGCCGCTGGGATCGCACTCTTTTTTTCACTTCGACTTTACTTATTAGACAGTCCACTCAAGGGAAGAATAGAGAGGTTGTTAGTAGCGCGGCATGGCAGTAACTAAGCAAGACCAGAAAGCAATTTCCCGGAACCAGGTTCGCTCAATCTCGGAGGAAGACAATGGAATCCGTAGCGAAAAGGGTGTTAGTCAGGGATTGGAGGGCTCCCCAGGCACGTTGGCGCTGGCCTGTTTACCCTCTTTTTCATTATACTTTATTGTCACGGTGGGGAATCGCCCGGGCGAATTAATGAAAGTTAAACAACGTTAACTGCACGGCAAGCAGGTTAACGGCCGGCCATTGTTGGTAGTACGTGGCCAATGCAGGAGGAGCGAGAGGACAATGTTGCCTGCACAATTGAGCAAGTTCCTATTGAAAAGGGATCGAAGGGCCGGCATTGGCCTAACCCTGCCGAGAATCCGGTACCTCCCTTCGCCGCCAATCTCTACCACCCACCTTATGAAAGACTTTACCTTTCACACAAAACTACAGTTCTGCAATAATAAGCTTTAGTGCTTCAGCCGAACTCGCTCCGCTTTTATTCTGCCTCCTTAGACCTCCACTCTTAATTGCCTCCCCCTTGGAAATTCCGACGACTAGAGCTGGTTCTATTTACCTGTCGCGTCTCTTGCTTCAGCAACTGTTTAAAGTAGTTGAACACCTCCCCGTTTGTACTGGCCTGCAATTCCATTGATTGTCCGACGGAAAGTGGATTACGCAGATAGCGATTAAGTAAACTGATTACTAAAATGCTAGAAATTCATTCAACTTAATCAAGGCAGATTGATGGAGCTGATGAATGATAGTGGAGCCAGCTAGTAATAAGTGGGCTGTCTGGCAAAAGCGTAATTTCCCAAATACAAGTATTGGCTATTGCGAGGAATGGTAATCGGGAGTGGAAGTGGCACAGAGAGGCAGGATTTGTTTCCATTGAATAGGTCTCTATTTCCAATCAATAACAACAATACTTAAATTACAGTGCAGTCGCGACTAGGACCATGTTTTTCTCCAGACCCGTCATATTCTTTTTGGTATGTCTTAAGTTTTAAAGTCCACATATTCGAGCTCGTTTCTATAAATACATTATAATACACCGTGGATAAGTGGAAACAACTCGCTGACAAGCACAAGTACAAACCTTAAAGAGACTTATCGAAAGCCTAACCCTAGTAGAAATCACGCCAAGAAACCTTATCCTACATTGCACTCGATCTTAACATCTAGAAACAGAATAATAACATTTAACGCACCTTAAAAGAGCTATTTAATACTGCTCGAATACTCTCAGTTGCAAATACTGGAAACTCCACTTTAAAAGAGACTTAAAAGACGCAACGTAAACGAAACTACTATCTGGAATGGTGCCGTTGTCCCGTGTGGAATCCGTGCTGGCTTCGCAGTAGAGTACATCGATCTTAGTTCTAAAGGACAACACAACCAGCGCGTTATGAAAGATCGCGATAGATGAAGGGAATGGGGAAAAGCTCGGGAAAGGGAACAAGTGCAGAAGGGACGACAGACTGCTGGAAGAGCGTGTATCAAAGGAGGGAAAAAGAGGCACGCTCTCGGTAAAGCAGGTATACGGCCAGGCACAGATTGGAGGGAGAGGGAGGACGTGGGTGGTCTCGAGTAGCAGACTCGTTGGTAGATTAAAAGAGAAGGAGGCTAGGGGTGTAAGTGGCATATAGATAGATAGCTCGAGAGGAAAGAGCTATTTAGAGGTCGCTGTTGAGAGAGAAGAAGGAAAAGATGGCATAGGTAACTACTACCAGAAAGTGTCCCTTTCCTCGCGCTTATCTGATCGAGAATTCCTAATTTCGGGAGGAAAGAGAAACGGAGGGAGGAGGCCCGGGACGTAGCACACTCGATTTACGTCCCGATATGGAAACACCTTGTGGCGTGGCTGCTTCCTGGGGACAGGAGGACCCACGATCCTTGTCTACCTTGGGCGAGAGTGACCAATTATTTTGACGCCTCGAGAGATAGCCTGACGCCTCGTTATTCACGCGGAGGATCATCCCAGGATACCGACATTTACATGACACAGCCGGGCACCAGCCGTCTCTCGCCTCTCCTCGCGCCTTTCCTCGCGCCTTTCCTCGCACCTCTATCGATCCTAAGATCCACCTATTAAGGCTCTCCTCGGCCGCGCCATACCCTTCCTTCCAACCACTCTCAAGCCTCTCAAGTCTCTGCTGCCCTCGGAAGGTACAACATATAGTAGTAGAGTGTGAAAGAGAAGGAATCGCCCGGTAGGAAGCATCTTACAGCGACGTCAGTCCGAGCGAGAAGAGGGATAAAGAAAAGATACTTTGGCAAAAAGTTGCGACCGGCAGCGAGTACGATCGAATAACTTAAGTATCGAGGCCAATATATACAGTATGATACAGGCTGTCTTCTCTCTTGGCGACTTGCTACGAGTCTGACTTGAGCAGAGGGCCGCCGGCCGGGACGGAATTCCAGCAGGGCGAGATTTTAACGCCTCATGATTTCTTCTATACTGAAACCAAGTTTCGGTGTGGTGGCGTTGTTCCTCTGAA
This sequence comes from Ectemnius continuus, assembly GCA_910591665.1. Lineage (NCBI taxonomy): Eukaryota > Metazoa > Arthropoda > Insecta > Hymenoptera > Crabronidae > Ectemnius > Ectemnius continuus. The sequence continues at coordinate 15,580,408 of OU342861.1, forward strand.
TCGGTACAAGATCGCCCACTGCATCGGACATCTGTTTCACGCTGGTCGAAGTGGCAATCCTCGAGTCGGCAGCCACGGGAACTTCAATGCGAAGGTCCTGCGGGACGTCGGTGTGCGTCAACAGATGCGTCTTCAGATTGCTCCTCTGGTTGAAACTCCTCGCACAAACCGGGCATTTGTGCGGGGATTCCTCCATGTGCAAGATCTTGTGAACTGCCAAGGTTCGGCTCTGGCAGAATCCTTTACCGCACTCACTACACTTGAACGGCTTCTCCTTGCTATGAATGTATCTGTAAGGCAAAGGGCAACTGTCATTTTCAGATTATTCACTACAAGTCATTAGAAGAGAATTTGATCGGAAGAATTCAATAGACACAAGCTTTTTCTGGCACTTGATCGACATTATCCAGCAATCCGCGTGAGAAAACAACCTTCGGGCGACATTCAATTATCCATCAACAGAGATAATCGAGAGTGCAAACAAAGTAAGCGCAAGTCATCGCGAGAACGATTAAGCGGCACCCAGCTGGTTAGTTTCTAGGAAAGAGCCATCGGAGGCCCCTGCTACCAGTATAACGATAGAAATTGCAGTAGTCAATTGGTAATGAAGCTTACCGATGATCTCTAAGATGATCCTGCCTGCGGAAAGCCTTGCCGCAAATGTCACAAGAGTAAGGCCTCTCGTCAGTATGAGTCCTCTCGTGAATTAGAAGGTTGTAGCTCTTGGTGAACTGACGATTGCAGAACTTGCAAATAAACTGCTTCTTCGGCCGCTGCCCAGGTAGTCTTCTCGCGACGAAAGATGCTGGCGGAGGCACCGGAAGTGCCGAATAAAGAGCCTGATGACTGGCATGGTGATAAGGGTGGGGCGATGTTTGCGGGCAACAGCCCCTCACTGCGAGAAGTGCAGCACCTCTTAGCCAATTATCCAAAACTGCAGCTTGATATCCACCAACGTTCTGCGGGTGCTGGTGCTGCTGCTGCTGTTGTTGCTGCTGCTGCTGCTGCTGCTGCTGTTGCTGGATAAATCTCCCGGTGACTTGCTGTGACCTGATCCATCTCGGTGACATGCTCGCGCTGGTCATCTGCTGATGGATCACATGCTGATGGATCTGCCTGTCGATGGAGGGTGGTGTGTGCGGTGGTGTCAGCGGTTCCATCTTAGTTTCCATACTTGCTGCCGAGAGATGAATCTCAATATCACACGGTGGCCGCACTCACAACAACCTCCTACACAATCTCACAAAGGATGCTAGACGGTCACACGTCACCGTCACACTATCTCGATAGCGATCCAACCAAGTGTTCGCGGGGCTCATGCGTGTTCCTGGAGAGCGGGGAGCGAACAAGTGAGCAACACACAAGACACGAGGCACAACTCGAGTGAGAGAGACTGTTTGTTTTTAGGTTGCTCCCTCTCTTTCTCTCTCTGTCTCACAGGCTACGTAAAGAAACGGCAAGCGGAGAGTGAGTGAGAGTAGGCTCGCTATACGTTCGTCTGGAAGGTGACCAAGGAAATAAGAGCAAGACGATGTCAGCGAGCAAAAGCCAGTGCTGTACTAAAGAGCAGAAAGCAAAAGCAAAGGTTCCAGGACTGCTTTTACCTGGCGCCAGGGGGACACACGGCGGCTCCTCCTACCGTGTCCCAGACGGTTGATACGCCGGTTGGCGGCTCGACTTCCACGGGGGCGGAGCTTCCGGGTCACCCTGAAGCCTGCGGCGTCCCGACGCTGGCGTCCCGCCGGTCTACTACCGCTCCCAGAGAGCTCCTGGGATACCGGGACACCCGGCTGACTTGTCGGCTACTCCCTCCACTTGCGACGCACCCTACGCTTTACCCCACTTTACTCCATTCGACGATGCGCCCGTCTCCACTCATCCCGACTACCCCTCTATCCATCCATGTCTATCTACACATCTACACTTGCTTATACACCCACCCCACACTCTCACCACTCTCCACTAACTTGCCTTCGGCCTTTCCAATTTGTATCACTTCTTCCTTCGTGTTAGAAAACATTCCCCATCAAGTTTCAGCACCAGAAATAGTCGGAAAGTATGGAAAACATGGCAAAAACCGTCACAACTAGACGAAATTCATTATTCTGCTTGGCGTTTCCTTGTATTTTCGGTACAATCCTGGCATTTCCCCCACAAGTTTCATGTTTTCTATCCGTTTTGAGACTCGAGGAATCGAAAAATCAAGCGTTCGTCCCGGTCCCAGAACCTTCGAAAAATCGAAAATTTTTGAAGGGGTATGCCTTAAAAAATTTGCGAAAAAATGAATTTTGAGCTAGGGGCCTGGAATTTTTACTACTTCTTCCTCGATGCAAAAAAACATTCCCCACCAAGTTTCAGCCCCGGAAAAGGTCGGGAAGTGATAAAAACATATGAAAAACCGTTGAAATCAAATATTCAAGATCGGTTTTCCATGTGTTTTAGGTCGAAATCCCGCATTTCCCCCACAACATTTATGTTTTCTATCCGTTTTGAGACATGAGGAATCGAAAAATCAAGCGTTCGTCCCGGTCCCAGAACCTTCGAAAAATCGAAAATTTTTGAAGGGGTATGCCTTAAAAAATTTGCGAAAAAATGAATTTTGAGCTAGGGGCCTGGAATTTTTTCCACTTCTTCCTTGATGCAAAAAAACACTTTCTGCAAAATTTCAGCCCCGGAAACCGTCGGGAAGATAAAAAAACATGAGGAAAACCATCGAAATGAAATATTCAAGATCGGTTTTCCACTTGTTTTAGGCAGAATTCCGGCATTTCCCCCACAACATTTATGTTTTTTATCCGTTTTGAGACACGAGCAATCGAAAAATCAAGCGTTCGTCCCGGTCCCAGAACCTTCGAAAAATCGAAAATTTTTGAAGGGGTATGCCTTAAAAAATTTGCGAAAAAATGAATTTTCAGCTAGAGCTCTGGAATTTTTACTACTTCTTCCTCGATGCAAAGAAACACTTTCTACAAAATTTCAGCCCCGGAAACGTTCGGGAAGTATGAATAAAACGTGTGAGAGACCAGAGAAATTAATTATTCAGGTGGCCTTTTATTGTGTTTTCAGAAGGATTCCGGCTTTTCTGGCGTATGCCACCGAGACTGAGTTGTCTAATGGAGATTAATTCGGAGCTTGTCAATTCAAAGACTGAGTAGTGTTATCTGAAGTATGTACTAGTTGGACAAAGTCTAAATCAATTAGGAAGAGATTAGAGGGCCAACAGTTATTGGGAAGTCGTGTAACCAGTTACAAATGAAATGAGTGAACTGCGTGGCGAATCGAACTCATTAATCGAGAGTTAACGAGAATTGGTGAAGCGTTCGGTTCGGCCGCGGAAATCAATTAGAAGGTCGTGTGCTTCTTTTGCCATCTGTTCGGCCGCAGACAGACTACCTTAATCATCTTGTTGCGCGTCTCTCTCTGGCATAAAGGGTGCCCTTCTTCGCAGTCCGAAGGTCTCCCCGGTAATCTCATTATGCGCTAAAGGTGTTGCGCAGCGTGATATTTCGAATGGCCGTGCTACCAATGTATTTACATAGCGGACACGGCCTTACACGTCGATAAAGCTTTAGTGAAGAAGGCATCATTATTTGAAGGGAACGAGGCGTAAAAGTGAGATGTTGGCTTCTGCGCTCGACGATTTTTGCTGCTCACTACGACTTGGTTCCCTTGCTACGGACTTGTGTGAATTTGTTACGCTTGTTTGCCCACTATATTCCACTCTTCGAGGCAGCGTCAGTCGCTCCTGTTTCTTCTCACTCAAATCTCTCGCCATTAATTAATTAGACACGAATTCGGGAAAAGAGGAATAAACTTATTCGAGTAAGTGAAGTAAGAATAGTCCATTTGATTGGAGTAAAATGAGTATAGATCGAAAGAGGAGATAGAATACTATTCGTTGGCAAAATGTGGCATGGCTGGGAGGAATTGAAAGAGCAGAGCGGTGCGAGAGAGGGAGGAGGGAGGCGGTCTGTATAGGCTTAATCCGTTGCCGAGTGTGAATTGAGCGATACGATTTTCCTCGAAGAAGCAACAAGCAGGCTTCACTTGGCTGGTGGATTGAGGTGGCGAGAGCGTGCGCGATACCGCAGAGGCGGTGTGCGCTCGTTATCGATAAGAATACGCGGTATAAGGCCGGCTTATCGATTTATGACGCGACAGACAGCGTGACACCGACGGCGCAAATCCTGCGACTGACATTCGCCAGATTATAACGAACCTTTTGATAGTCGCTCGCCGCTCGCCGCTCGCCGCTCGAGCGAGCTGCTTCTCATCTCCCTCCCTTCTCCTCCCGTTCGCGTCGCCTTCGCCGTCGCCGTCGCCTTCGCCGTCGCCCTCGCACACATCGTCTCTGCCATTTGTTTGAGGTATCTCCCCCGAATTGAGTACAGCCCGGCCCGCAACTATTACTCGCTTACATATTTCGAGAAAGAAAAGCCGCGCTGTAGAAGCGAATGATTGCGCAGCAGATAAAATAATTGCATTATCAGTAGTTATAAACGGGGGATTATCGATGTAGCCCACGCGTCGAAGCTTTCTATCCTGCCTTTCGTATCAATATCAAAGTCACGCAAGCGTAGTTGAGGCTGCATTTTTCGAAACCTGTAATTACAGTAGCTGGGGAAAAATTGCCTGTATCGGATCATGTATTTCTAGATATCCAGGATTTAGTTTTAATTATCTCGTGTGAGTGCGATAACACATGGAAGTGATAGAAATACGCGGAATATTGGTAACATGGAGGAGAAAAGGGTTATTTCCTCTACTCCGCGTTCCAGCTTGCGTAGACTTGATTTTGAGTCACTGAAAGTATCCATTGAATATGTACTAGGTCGTGAAATGATTATTGTTATTGATTGACAGTAAAATAAAGGTCTATTGAAAATCTATTGGGATAGCCTGTCCATTCAGCTGTCCTTTTAATCGTCTTTCAATAGATAGTTAGGGCTCTAGAGATCCTCTAAATTGTATTGGATCCGTAATGCGGGTGAATTTTTCACTCAGCAGGAAGAGAGGGAAAATGAAAAGACAAAGGTAAAGGTAGAGGTAAAGGAAACTCTTGGAATCTCATGCTCTATAATAGAGGACAATGTTTAGCATACAAAGACAGAGATAATGGTGAGGGAGATGAAGTTACAACGAGATCAGGGGCCCCGAGCGGCCTCGGTTAATTCAGTTTTCAGCCCCATCAGCCAGACACATCCCCTCGCTTATCCCAGCAACAACCCCTTCCTGCTCTCCCATACTCCCCCAACGTCTTTCTACGATCCTATCATTGCTTCCTCTCTCCTCACTCTGTTCCTGCAATTCAGTCTTTTTTGCGCTCCTTTCAAAATGCATAGGATTCTCATTAAAAACCTGGTAGATTACTCTCTTAGTTTCTGATTCGAAATCGGCATACCTGCCTCCCCTCGCCCCCTCGCCCCCTCGCCCCCTCGTCCCCTCGTTTCTGACAAAGATCATTTTTATCCTTAAGGAGGCTATGGTTTCGCTCAAAGAATCTTGAAGAATGTTCAAGTTCGATAAGGATGAGAGTCCGGCAAGAGTGCGTGACTCCGAGGGAGAGGCAGCAAGAGAGATAGACTCTCGGATCGGTAAATCTTCTTCGCAGCCTCTTCTCTGCGGGTTAAGGAGCATTGGAAACTCGACTCGAGTGGCCCTGCCCGAGGGTGACAGACTGTTTGTATTATAACTTTCGAAGCTAATCGCCGACCTCGCGCTACAACCGACAGACTTATCGCTCTTCATCTAATCGAAGGGGCAGCCACTCTTCTCATTCGAGCGGACCCAGCCAAATCCACTCCCTATATCGAACGTATTATCATTATCAAAGGAACTTTGTTAAACATTGAGGATAGTCTGGGCCAAGCGGGAAGAAGGCTGATTTCACGGTATTCCACGTTGTCTTTTAAGGATCTGTCGACCAGGACAAGCTCCACTCGAACAGCAGGGATCCGACAGATTTTCAGATTTCTGCTTTCTGGCTCGCATCGTACAGATGTCCCGTGCCAATGGAATCGAATTACAACCGAAGCATCCAACATACGGCCTTTTTACCTTGACCTTTTCACCCTGCTGGTTGATTTCTCCCGGTCCGCAATGCAACTTATTTTCCCACCACTAATTATATGGAAGTTCCCGTACACAACTCACTTGGACCACACAAGCTCCGCTGTAACCCCGAATAAATTAGCCCCGAAAGCGGCTTCGTAAAATGGAGAATCGACGGGCAGAAAAAGGAGGCCCACTCGAAGAATGCCTGCAGAATCTGGAAAGTTTCATCCAGTCAACCTATAATTCACCGGATCGAGGCAGGCCAAATCATTGCACAAAATCGTAGAGGATTTTCTTCGCGACTCTGATATCGTAAGGTCTCTTAGCTGGTAGGGATCGGTGGTCGTGAAAGGTGAGTGGGTAGGTGGGTGGGTGGGTGGGGGATGTGTAAAAGAAAGGATTGGCACGGTTTCGCACAAACGGGGTTTTCCCGCGTCCCTATATTTGGGGAGAGAGGATGAGGGAGAGGTAGAGGCAGAGGCAGAGGTAGAAGAGCTGAGGGAACGGTTAAGCCGAACTGAGAGAAAGAAGCGATGTTTGCCGGTAAAATATTGGATATTATCTTAGCGCAGCGGAGTTTCCATGGAAGGAATCGCGCCGTTCTCCGCCGCCTCGATGCAAAATCAAATTTGTCTAGGCCAGCCGGATATCCGGCAGTCAATTTCCACCTTCTCTCCTATCGGTGAGAGAGTGTGTCTCCTTCCTTTCGATGCTCTTTCACGATCGTTCTCCTCTCTCATTTATACCTCTTGCTGCCGCCTCGATGACGGACCAAGCCTGGAACTGCAGGAAGCAGGCGCGGCACGAGCCGATCTTACTCGTTTTTGCTGCTCCTCCTCACCGACGAGCGACGAGTTTTATGCCTTTATTGACGGCAACTATTAGTCGGCCGAACGAGTAAGAGGAAAGGGCTTCTAGGTCTTTGGGTCACAAAGTCTCTGACAGACGCAAGTGAAATGCCGTGGACACTTTTTTTAGGGCTAATTCTTCATTAGGAGGGTGGGAGGGAGCATTAATGGCAGCGTTTACCTATAGCTTTACGATACGACAGGACACGAGCCCGGCCGAAGCAGACTACGAAGGGGCACAAGAACTCGTAGTTTTGTTGAACCACTCATTTTTTCCATGTTGTTCTTGTATGGCTTAGCAAGTAGTTTGCTAGCTCCTGTCAAATCATCGAGAATGTCAGATATTTAATAGAGGTTTAGTGACAAGTAATGAACTTGTAAGCTCCTGCTAATTTGAAATAGACGTATGCAATCGGAAAATCTAAAAGTGTCCTTGAGCGTGAAAGGGACGCTCAGGGTAAGAGAGAGAGAGAGAGAGAGAGAGAGCGAGAGGGGGGTGGGGGGAGAATATCTCGAGGAAGAAGAGGCAATATTACAATTGCAGTTTCTCGGCGAGGAGTCCGTTACCCGTGCACTAGAGCCCTAAAAATAATAAACATAAATGCATAAAGCATTGTTTGCGGATTAGAGAGTAAAAGCGAGGCTTCTAGCCAGGCAGGCTAGAGACATGGGACCATTGCGGCAAAAGGAACTACCGGTCCACCCAAAATATTGCCTTCTTAGGTGGCCCTGTGCTTTCGTCCTGTTATTGTACTAGTCTACCGAAAATAAAACTCCTCGTCGCACGAAATGGCCCTCCGTCTACCAAAAATTGGCCCTAGCTTACATCCACCCGGACGATACTTGAACACATTTCGCACTTTCGAGCAGCGAGAATCCAGGTCAAAGAAAGCAGCTGTCAGTAAGAGCGGCACGCGAATCCTCACCCTCTCCAAACTTACAATATACAATATTTCCTCTCTCACTATTGCACGGCGGACTCCTTTTCTAACGTTCTAGAAAATCAGTTGACACTTGCTCGTGAATCATTTGTTGCATTCCCTTCCCTCGCGGAGAAAGCGTTGGCCGCGCAATTCTTCGAGAGGAAGAAATATGTCAAGTATTTGAAAAAGGCTTGCTGCACCGAGGATCAAGATGCACTCTTCAAATAAGCGAGCTTCTGTCCACAGGTTTCGTCAGGCTCTTTGTCAGCTGTTTCTCGGAACATTGATATCATTTGTATTCCCCGGTGGAACGTCACCAGCCACAGCTAAACCATCTTACAGCAACGAATCTGCAAATATGAAAGTACAAAGGGGAAAGTACAGAATTGGAACAAGAGGATATAAAAACACTAGGAATTTCATGAGCCTTTCTGCTCCCCTGTTTTCTCCTGAAAGAACAAACGATTTTAGCGGATTTCAGCGGATTTTAGCGGACCAAATGTTTGCATATGTATGTAGAGCTAATCGTCGAAAATATCCTCGAATTCCACTAATTAGGAACCAGTTTTCATAAGGAAAGTCCTGCATCGCGGGATGGAAGTGTCGCTGTCAGTTTGAGGAAATAATAAATAGTATCCAATTAGCGGTGCGCTCGAGAACCGGGCGAGTTTATTGCAGCAAAGGCCGGCAAGAAAATTGCAAGAGTTTTCAATAGGTGGTCGAGTGAAAGATGGAGCGAAGGGTAGCCCATGCGAGAGGTAGCTGCAATGCTGTTGGTGGGGAGGTGGGGGGGAGGGCACACCGTTATGCCATAGGCACGTCGTGCTTGAAGGCACGCTTTCCCGTTTTCTGGAAAAACAATATTGGCCACGGTCGCCCGGGCCAGATACCTGACTCAAGAAAAATTGGGTCAGCCAGAGTTTATTGGGCGCCATTAACCTTTACGATAGGGCCTCGGATTGGAAGGGCTCGGGAGCAGTGGCAGGGGCAGTGGCAGGGGCAGTGGCAGGGGCAGAGGTGCGCGGCGCGCGTCCGCGCGCACGCCGACAATATTCCCGCTTGGCGACCGTCACCCTCTTTCCCTCTCAGTCTCATAGGCCTATCCCAAAAGCTACGCCGTCGCCTCCGTCGAAATGCATAATAATAAGCCGCTTGTGCTTACAAACGGCGTGAATTGTCTTGGAGATTAACCCATTTGGAGTACTGGCCTGCGTCCGACGCTGCGTGAAAGAAGGGTAAGAGTCGGCACCGAGCCAAATGCCGGAGAGATTGCTACCTGAACTCTTCATAATACCAACCGAATCCTCTCAAAGTATGTAGAACGCTCTCAATCATTTTCAACTCATATTAAAAACAAAACAGAGTTCTCAACCATTATTTCAAGTACTTGGATGAATTTGTTTTGGGGATAGAAAAGATGTAGTAATTATTGCAATTCTTAGTGCTATCCCATTTTGTTCCTTGTATCGCATTTTATTATATCTAACAGTGTCAGCATTTCAAGGATCCTTGAATGGAAACGCACTTTGCCGACGACTCGGCCGGATTCCTAGTTCTGAGCTTGGGTCGCGCTGAGTAGCAATTCATTATTGGTAGGCTCGAGGCGTTTGTTCAAGTGGCCGAATGAAATCGGTGGAAGGAGGAGTAGCGTAAAGCGGCGACATTGGGAAAGAGGGAGTGGGGAAGTCAGGGTGGATAAGTGGAGAGGCCATAAGGGGTGTAATATTTTCCTTAGCATTTCACACGACACTGAGATAGAAGAAGGGAGGACTGGAGCTACACTCCTCGACATAGTCTTCTTGCCGCGGCATATTTTCTCTCACTCTGCTTAGTCTGCTTAGTCTCAACAGCAGGAAGAGAGCTGGGACAGAAGGCCGGCCGGCCGGCCACTGCTTCTGCTCGCTCGGGGTGTCATATGCCTCGGCTCCGAGGGTCAGATAATGCCTGTGTGGCCCTGGCCCTGGCCCTCCTCTTCGGACACACGTAACGCCGCGCCGCCCTCGACTTTTGCCCCTCCAAATCATCGCCATCAACAACTCCCGCTGCATTTCTCCAGTACCGGGACGTATGCCTTTTCCTCAGAAAATCCCGGCAATACATAGAAATTTAGCCTGTTGCCACAAATAAATACCCTCGCTGAAATTCAAATTTGCTGATTCCTATGTACTATTGATAGATGCAGAATATAGGTATGCCCCTCTTCCGTTAGGAATATGAGAGGCATCTCGCTTGGCTGACCTCTAAACAAGAGGTATTCCTCTCTGATTAGTCGAACGTTTCTCCTGAGCGACATAAACAGTGTGAGGCGGTGAGGTTGGTGAGGTTGGTGAAGCAAGCGTTTCAAACATAGAGATGCCTCCGCTCACTTCCGCGCTCCTCTTAACGCGAGTGCTTGCGCTTGCCCTTGGATTCCCAATCAAGCCTTTATTAGCGACACAGAGGGCAGGGCGCATGGCACTCGACTGTCGGATCCAATTAACAAAGTTTGTTTTCCGTCGGTGGAGTGGTGCGGCGCGGCGGGGCGCGGCGGGGCGCGGCGGGGCTCTGGTCATTCATGGTAGGATCGTTCTGCTCGGTTGTCGGCCACTTTACAACGTGACTTTATCTTGCCGGGCAAGCTTACACTTGGCAGCCGATGCTACACCTCCGCGCCCTTTTTTCTCTGCTCTCTTTCACTTGCCGGCCGGCTGATAAAGCTGCCTGCTAGCTTCCAGTCGGCCTGCCACGCCCTCGCCATTAAATCGGCTATCAATATCCGGCTGACATATCGCACCACCACCTTATCGGATCAACCAGCTGATTCACTGATCGCAGTGCGCATCCCTGCTACCGGTCTACACTTTCTTTCCCACCTTCCACCACATTTTTCAATTATTAAACCCCGCCACCCGCCAACATCCGCACAGCCCACATTCCCATTCCTCCTGCCTTCTCTCCTTTTTCAGGATAGATATATTTGATGAGGCCACTGTGAGCACTGCCATTTCCGTCGTTCCTCGATTAGGCTTCGGGGAATCATATCAATAAGAAGCACGGCATACCGTACGGCCCGTGATTCACACTGTGCGCTGGCTAGTTGTTCTATCTTTAGTCATTCTCATTTAAAAGCTACAGTCTTATCAACTAGAATCATTGAGATTTTTCCAAGGCTTTCAACCGATTAAGAATATTGATGCAGTAAGAAGTTTATCCGGCGGGGATAGTTGGCCGGTAGGGGTCGGGTGGGGTCGGCCTACTCTCCATAAATCCATAGGACTGTAACTTGGTGAGGATCAAGGGCCGAGGTGGTAGGTGGTAGGTGGTAGGTGGTAGGTGGGTCGGGCGATATGCCGGTACTAGGACGGGAGGTAGGACACCTTGTCGATGTGTGTTTCAGGATTTTATACCGCGGAGAAGGTAGTTCCGAGCACCGAGCTAAAGAACATCAAAGGCCGTGCCGCTATCTCCACGGAAAGCCTGGCCTTATGCCGTCTCGGCCGCTCTCTCACTCCGTCCGTCGACCGCGCGCCATCCCACCCCCTTGAGAAAATGCGCGTGTCATCTCTCTACATGTGCACAAGCTCCATTTCTACATGGAGAGAGCCCGACCAGAGCATACGCTGATACATCGCTCCGCCAGATATTGGATCCTATAAATTCTTGCGCCTTTTCAATGTGCATCTACCCTTCGAACACACATAGACTGATGCAAACGCCGCACCGCTCCGCACCGCTCCGCACCGCCGCCTTTACTCATCGGTGAATTACTCGTGCTGGTGTTCCGATAGGATAGCGATAGAGGCCAGATGATCGGGCGACTTCTACCGCCAGTAACAAATGCTCTAGTTCCTTGATATAGCCTTTGTCGGAAATCTGGAGATTATACCTAAATGAATAAGTGCCAGTTGGAGTTTTTACGTTGAAAGACACTGGTCCGCGGGAGAATGTAGGCGCGGAGGAAGGAAAGATGTTGTTCGAGTTGAAGAGAGAAAAGAAGTCAAGTCTCGATGAAGGGATTAGCCTGCCCGATCGAGTAGTTAGTTGGAAGGTAGAGCCGTAGAGCCGTAGAGCCGTAGGAAGTGGTTATGCCTGGTTGCAATTGTAGCCCCGTGCTTATTACCACCGATAAATCTCGAGTTTATTGGGGCTGAACGACGCAGAGAACATGCTCGATAAAGGGAGAGAGGAGTGCGGTAAGTAGATAGGCGCATGGCTGTTTAGCCGAACTCTAGCCTGCTCGGCAAATCCGCTCGACCGCTGCTGTCGCTCCACACATTCTAACAGAAGAGATTTTCATTGATTGGAGTGTTCAACGTTCAATTGAACCCTTTGCACTTTGTGCCTTATACCTCGCTGTGTAGTATAGTACCGATTCTGGTTAGTTCTAATATCATCATGTTCGGTGTCCTATTATAATTCAATGTCGATTGGAAATCTATCGGTTATTATCGTTTAGTTGGCAAAGGGAAAGAAGCGAGCCAGTTCTAGGTACAAACTTGAGTCGCAGTAACCAAATCTTATCGTGGTTCAATGTCGATACATGCGTGTCGGAAAGGCATGCTACAGGTGTCACTAATTAAATATTTCCCTTCGATCGATCTTTTTTGCGTCGCCTCCTCTTTTATCTAACGTCTCCATCTCCCAGGCATTCACTCGCCTCCCTTTTCAAATACACTTTCCGCGTGCACTTTCAAAGTCTCCTTAGTCTGACTTTCTAGTAGCCTAGTATAAATTTGCTTTGGTAATCTTTCGCGATACTCGACTGGCTAGCAACTGCGTACATACATGTCTATAGAAAAATGCCAGGGGAAAAATTCCTTGCCGAGTGCTGGCTTTTGTGCACCATTGATTTGTCAGAACTCCAATAGAACGCTTCTCAAAGATCCTTCGTTCCAGAGAATTCCGACTATGAAAAGTGAGTTTGACATTTGGAGAAGAGTTGTCAGTTTTGCTAAATCAAAGGAAGCAGAAGGGAGCGATTTGGCCTTCGGCAAATAAAGGACGAATTCGGCGCGATGCGACAGTGTGATAGTTGACCTGTTGGTGTTGACGTTGCAGACTGTTGGTGTGGGGTGTGGGGAATATGGTCAAGTCGTATCGAGGAAATCTTATCGCTGTGCAAAGCGCACGAGGACCGGCTCATGTGCCGAGCTCCTCTTCGGCACTTTGATGTGGGTGTGCTCACTGCGATATTGCGCTAACACGGATTCCTGGAAGGCCCTTGGGCCACGCTCACACCGAAAAAGACGCCCGACCATCCTTTATTTCCTTAGATAACCACCACTCGGCTCACTCGACACCGATGATCTCACTGCTCCCGTTCTACTCCCACCAATTCCACCATTCTCTGATAATTGCTCGCCTCACCAATTCACTCGCTCGAGCACCTCTTCCTCGAGATTAGTTTGATTTTATATCATACCACTACTCTATGTACTATCTATACCAGCCGTCCCAAGCATCCGCTTCTACTTTCTCATATGTTCTTCCTCCCAAAACAACAATGATCCTGCTTCTCATCTTTATACTCAATTATGTTACGCTTGCTTGCTTGCTTGCTTCTTCTTCTTTGGCTCTTTAATCATCAAGAGACGTTATAATAATGAGAACTACTTGAGCACACTGAAAGTAATAGTACATCAGCTACGAGTGTACCATATGCCCCCATTATCACCGTTCACATGCCACCAAACAGAAACCAGGTTTTCAGCGCCTTTTTTTTATTAACACTGTTTATCGAGAGAGCTCCAATATTGGTAGGCTGTGTTAAAAGCTTTATATCGAACCGTGATCGTGCTCCCGCACGTCTGCGTGCAATCATTTAATGATCCTGATGAGTGTTTCATGGATCGCACGCTGCCATACGGCCCAGGAGTTGAACAAAAAATGTATTCAGTAGGGCTTTCACACTACTTTCTGCCGAACCTCGTTTAACTATGTGATGTTACGCGTCCTCCCATTTTCCATGAAAAACCATTAATGCCAACATACGCACGGGGATATTCACTGTAACGCCACCGATTCAATTAATTACTCGTATAATAGTCAACTTGGACAGAGCCTCCGAATTCGCTTGACGGAATGTAACTCTTTTTCGTCGGATAATCATTAACTAAACTACATATTATACAAGCATAATCCAACTGAGGAACATGACACATGTAACAGAACAATTGGCAAAGTTGGGGAAGGCAGACTAGTAGCAATCATTAAAGAGAGACTTGAGTTTCGATGGTAAAGAGAATTGTTTGTTAGGTGAGTATAAGCTGGTATTGTGTCCGCGCTCGTCCTTTACCAGTTTGCCCATCATCATCCCTGCAGACAAAGAGCAGCCATTGGCCAAGAGCGTTGCGCACAATCAGTACAAAGGCAGCAGAATCGCGCGCGCGCCGACAGTCGCAATAGAAGGACAACCCTTCTCGGTACCCTTAACAGGGGCCGAAACTCAATTAGAAGATTTAGGCGAAGTGCCACGCGTTCGGTGCAAGAAGCAGGCTGGCCTAACAGTGGCGACAGTGGCGACAGTGGCGGCAGTGGGGCCAGTGGGGCCAGTGGGGCCAGTGGGGCCCGTCATAGTTGTGAGAATGGCCAAGGGTGTCATTAGGGTGGATGAGCGACCGAAGGAGGGAGGTAGCGCGCGCGCGCCTCGGCTACCTTACGGGCCCCGACCTTGGGGTCCCATTCGGACCCAGGCCTGCAAGCCACCCACCGGCAACCGTTTTAATGAAAATAAGTAATCTCGCAAACACGAATTGTACCATCGTAAACGGCCGCGCAATGACCTCGTAAATATGAAAGTTTCCGAGTCCGACACGGGCCCCTTTACCATTGCCACCCTCGTAACGCAGCCATCCCCATCGTCCCTCTAAACCGCTCTCCGTGCCGAGAAAGTTGAGATGGAGCTATGCCGACGAAAGCTCGCTAGACCAGGACAGCACCAGGAGTGAAAGAGGGGCAAGGTACCAGAGCATAAAGAAATGGAATGGGTATTCTGGGCCCCATTATAGGGCCCATAAAATACCGTCCATGGTGCAGCCTCCGGGCGCGTGGCCCCAAGGCCGCCCTAGCACTTGGTACCCCTGTCCCTTTTATGCCGATCTGTCCTCCTCCCTCCCTACTGCACAGCCAAACCAACTCTGACCTGCCATTACCAACTTGATTGAGAGTCGTTGATTTCCTCTTATGACATTTAGTCCCGTCCCCTTTCGATTCATTCTTACGCATACTTTCCGTCAATACAGCAGAACATTGAAGTTGAAAGTGCCTACTCGCATTCAGGTATAGAATACGAACATTCCACGGTCCTATTCAAGTGAATCCCTTGGCAAAGTTAGTCGGCTACGACTTGAAATTTGTGGGAGAAATAGCCAAGTGTCAGCGGCGTAAGTTGATTGAGTGGCAGGTAGCCGCCAATGGAGAATGCGGGAGGATGAGGTGGATTTTTTCAAGACGGCACGCGACACGGTGCCCAGGAGCTTGGAGCCGCCGCGCCGCGCCGCGCCGCGCCGTGCCGGGGGCTTCTAAACAAACGAGCACAGTAGTTGCTCTTTGAGCGAGTGATCTCCGGCTCTCTCTCTCTCTCTCTCCCTCTCCCTCTCCCTCAGCAGTGTCAGCATGAATCCATAGAATCGGATCCAAGGAATTCTCGAAGGGCATCTCCCGTGCGACAGAGCCTCGTCGTTGTCTGCCGGGTATTATGACGGCACTAAACAGATTCGTCAACGCCACGCGACCGTGGCAGTGGCCCTGAGCTCAGGGCTGCTCAGGTCTGCTCAGGGCCACTGTCGAGCAGTGAAACGTTCAACCTGGGACACGAGACGCGAGACGCGAGACGGCCCTTCCAGCACCAACTTCAACCATCTCATCCCCTCGAGGACGTCTTCCGTTCGCGTGCCACCCATTATTCCCGTCAACCCGAACCTGCTCGAAGCAGATTTAATCGCACGGCTTCTTCCCACTTACAAGGACACGATGTCCCAATCCCCAAGAAAAGACTGCTCTGGTTTCTACGTTTGCTGATGGTGCGCTGTGAGCCCAAGAGGTAGGCCTCGTCGCAACTGACATT
Source organism: Ectemnius continuus (assembly GCA_910591665.1). NCBI lineage: Eukaryota > Metazoa > Arthropoda > Insecta > Hymenoptera > Crabronidae > Ectemnius > Ectemnius continuus. The sequence continues at coordinate 15,596,277 of OU342861.1, forward strand.
GCAACAGGAGTGCTGCTCGTAGCAGGGAAAATAGGGCTAGGAACTCTAGATGGATTAAAGATGAATGGAAAGATGAATTTATAGCGATGAGAAAAGAGAGTCGGTGAGGAGGAGCAGGGTGGGGCACGGGCGAGGCGAGGCGAGGCGAGGCGAGGCGAGGCGAGGCGAGGCGGGGCGTTGCGCGGTGCTAGGGAGGCATGTCATACCGAATTCTCTGATCTCTGCGATTCCATCATCAGCGACTCGGTGCCCGGGACGGCGGATAAAAGGCAATTGCATTTAAATCATGAATACGAACGAAGCCAGCCAGCCAGCCAGCCAGCCAGCCAGCCAGGAGGAGGGAGAAAGAGGCGCGCGAGAGACCGAGAGGCAGAACCAAAGCCCGACGGCAATCTGGTGGTAGCTTTGTGCCGGTAATAGCTTCCACCCGTGGACCCCCAACCACTACCACTCCACCACCCCAGGCCCAGACTCGATGCATCCCTTCCAACCACTCGCGCAAACTTTCCTTCAAATCGCTTTATCCACTCTCACCAAACACTTGATGCGAGTTGTTGTAAAACGTTCTTTTGCCACTGCTAATTAAGCAACAGTATAAATTGGCCTTTAGAAGAAAGAGCCTCTTCCTCTATTCTCCTTAGAGAACTATGCTACTCTTTTGGACAAAATATGAACTGTCGAATAAAAGTAGTCGGACATTTGGAAATGATGCAAGGAATGTGAGAGTGTTGCAGCGACAGCGTGTCTCCTTGGAAATGAGGGAATCGATCCCAGTTCCCATGTAGCCTATCTATACATATACCTATGGAAGCCCGGACAGCGACGTCGCGACGCCTACTCGAGCTCCACCCACGTCCCCGTACATGCGCACCGAAAGATAGCGGACCGACATGTCAGCGAAAATGTCGTAAAAGCAGCCGCTTCTTAATCAGCTCTGTCATAATTAAGCCGCCTCCATTTGTTGACTGTAACTCGGCCTCGTAAACCGATATTGCTGCAACCATTCTTCCTGATATTACTGTCGGCGGAACTGTAATGGCCGCATCCACACAATTGTGCTATTGTGAAAAACAGCAGGATTGTGTTGAGAAGTGAGCAGAAAATTGAATTGAAAAGTGAGTAAAGTCCAAAATGTAGAATAGCCAGATATAATTAGAGTATGAAAGTTTCTCGGGGTGGGATGCAGGTGAGTGAGGGAAGAGGGAACGGCGCGGCGCCGGCGGCACAAGTATTTCCTTAAGTATTAAGTATTAAGTATATGTATATCTCGGAATGCCCTTAGCTGCAGGTGACGGTGGGAATGCCGTGGGGTGCCGAAATGTGTCGAAGGGCGTCGAAGGGTGGACAAAGGAGTGCTTGTACAGGAGCGAAGGGCAATAGAAGACGAGGACAATGGGTGCTCGCGATACGGTGCAATTTTACGAGGAGTAAGGTCAAGTCGAACGAGCTGCCCTCAAGTTCCCCCTCTCAGGGTGGGCCTCGTGGCCCATGATTTAGGGTATGTTTACCTGCAGTTAAGTAGCTTGACGCGTCCCCGTCACGCCGTGCCGGAGGACGCACGCACCAATTTGAGGAGAATGAGGCGAACGGTCCAGGGTGGCTAGTTGAGACTCTGAAATTCAGCCCTGCTTCTAACAGTTTTCGTAAACACGCACGCTCATACTCATCTGGCCGTTGGCCGTTGGCTGTTGGCCGCTGGCAAGCTCGGCGCGTAATTGCCTCTAATTGGCCAGCCGGCACCGATCAAATTGGAACGACATTCAACCAGTATGGTATGATAGGTAGTATGTATCGAAGTAGTGCAAGTTGGTGAAGTGGTTGCTACGGTTCTGGTAGGGATTGATGCGCAGCCCGCAGCTTGGGGGACATATGCATAGATATACAATATGCAGATATTGCGTACTTTGAGAAAATGTTTTATTATATCCAGGAGTATACAGGTTTCTTGCCAAACATTTATTCCCTATTAGTTGAACATGTACTTTCAGTGAGTGGTTCACTTTGATAGGTACACTCGCGACTCGGCCGTCCTTGATCGGCCTCACTTGATTTCGATGGAGAATCGTCATCCTCCCCTCCCCGCAACTATCAATAATATGACTGAGGGGAGTATGCAAAATTGCTTTAGGTAAACAGAAAGCTGCACGAACAACACTTCTGGCACGATCGAATAACCGATTATAAATAATCATTGAGCGGCGAGGCCCGCAATAGAAAAACAGCTCGCCGCCCGATTTAAAACAAGCAAAAGTCCTCGTAGAAACAACGGCTTCTCCTATTTTGGCAGCATATCGTTCGTAGACTTAAATATGTGTATCGCGCTAGCTAACTACAGAATAACAGTTAATCGAGGCTATAGGAATAGCACAGATTCGTTGCATTGTTCCAAGAGAATTCTTCGAAGTCATCGTTATCCTCCCGACACGCCTCGGCAATTACTAAATCAGCTCTTCCATCCACACCTGATTACAAAACGATCGAGCGAATCCACACTGTTGTCGACGATAAAAAAATAGTAACAATATTACACTTTAAATTAGATTGCCCACAAAAGCTCGAGTGGAAAGTCATAAAACAATTGGGTGGCTACAAGAAGAATTGGGCCACGCCGCGCCGGGAGACGTGGGCACATAACTTTCGTAAACGTACACAACACGCAAGCGCAGGTGCGGTTTCAAAACACTCCCTAAACTTCGACTCGCTTAGATCCCTTTGCGCAAAAATCAAGAAGTAACGTTTAGCTGTAAACCTAAAAGGAACCACTTTGTAGGGAATTACATAACAAAGAACAGCAACATATACTGCTTATTTATTACCATTTATCATTAATGTCATTATACTTAATCGTAGCTTATATATTTATAGTATTATTTGGACAATGCATATGTATGTACACGATATGCTGTACGTTAGGATATAACCGAACTATCCTTAAAAAGATATTTGCAAGAACAAATCTGTACCAATTAAAATCGAACTCAATAAAACGTGGTATTAGTTAAGAAATCTCTTCTATTGCCAATGGCGATAAGGTCATAGGACTATATAGATTTTTCTGTCGATAAAGAACCACCATCCTTTTTCCCTCCGGTTGTACCATCCTTTACAGAATACCCTGTAAATGCGTATGCACCAATGTTCTGCACGAACATGTATCTCGAGTGTATGTTTTTCCTTCCTCTTTTCAATCGTGCTTCATCAAGTTTGTCTAAAGGGGACTGGTTCAATTTATAATTTATAATTTATAATTTATAATTTATAATTTATAATTTATAACTTATAATTTATAACTTATAACTTATAATTTAAAAAAGCGTGATAGCACATGTATATTAATGTATCTCGTCTATTTCTCTCTGCTGTATGAATTCTATGACCTACATCGATCCAACATTGGCAAACAACAGTCCCGCGTAAGGAAATTATTAACATCAGCCAGAGTTGATTTAGTAGACACATTCCCGGTAGCGTACTGCTGTAGTACTGCATTCGCACATGCCGCATGCTCAAACGCGCTTCAATTTATTAAAACAAACCCGAACAATAAAGCGTAATTTCCTCGATCATTCGGGCAAACGTTTAAAAATGATTTACGCGCTTCCGAAACATCGATAGTCGGCGCATTTGTAAATCTTGTGATTTTCAACGTTAAAATACATCCTGAAAATTCGCTTGAGAAAACCATTAAATGTTTTGGATGTCTGTTCAGTCAAAAGCCGTGATGCACAGAACATGATTTATCTCTATGTTGACATGCGCATCCTGGAACCCACACAAGTTAGCCCATATTTGGCGGTGTCCTGGAATGTCAGAGACATTTGCAAGCAATGTAAATACATTAACAATGTAAAAGTGTTTACTCGAAGTCGGAAGATCGTTGTAGCAAGCACCCCAAACATATTGATCGCTTGATCGTCAGTTCGACCCGAAATCTATTGATAATAGTGCCGCATGCAGTACAATCAGAACGACAGGTACCAATGCCGCTTCTCATAACGGTAAGGTATATGTTTAAAAATCTTTACTGAAACGATCATGCTTCAAGGCAGGGATAAAAAGAATCATTATTTACAGCTCATACCCGGCAGCCTGCGATTCATTTTCGTAAATTCGGATCGGCCAATGTTAGAACGATCGAATTACCTTCCCTATAATCATTACTATCATGAAGAAGAACACACAAGGCAGCGACTCGTGCTAGCCCATTATTCGAGAATGGCGCGATTCGTACTCGCTACTTAAAAGGCTGAATCGGCTTTAGCGTTGTTAGTTCTGCTTGAGTTTTGCGAAGTCTATCTCGGCATAGTTGAAGCCCTCTTGTGAGGCCGGTGAAACCGGTGCCGCATTGCCTTTTTCTGGTAAATCGAGTCTAGCGTAATGTAAAATCGATGCGCCCGGCTGTAATTTCTCGTAGCCTTGATTTTCCAAAGGACTTGACGTAACTGTAGGTGTCGGTGTTGGCGTCTCCTCGGCTACTTTGGGCGGGAACGGCTGCGTCGACACGCTCGGCTTGAACCCCGATAAAGTGGGACTGGTATTCGGAGACGGTGTGACCAGTCGTGGCTTTGAAACCAGCAGATCGGGAAACCGTTTTATCAATGTGGTCAATGTCTTTTCCTCCGGGGCTGCAGCCGTTGACCGGTCACTATCCTTATCTTTCTCCCCGGAACTTGGTGGCTCGTCATTGGCGACATTCGAGTAGGTATCACTTACCTCAGTCACGGGTGCGATATTCAGTGTTGGGAGTCGGTTCGCCGATTCCGCGAGCCCGCTGTCTTTGCTTTTGGTGTTTGCCTCAATTCCAGAAGAGTCCTCTGTATTCTTTTGGTGTGCAAAGGACTTTTCCGGTGACTGAGGACTGTTTAAACTAAAGGGGAATATCGTTGCTGCGGAACCAGTCGGTGTTGCGTGCGGTGGCGATGCAGGCGTACTTGCTAAACTCTCCGACTCTGGACTCCCACTTAGGGGTAGGAAGCTTGGGGTTTTCACCGGTTTATTCCCGGCTAGAATCGCGATAGGTTTCGAGCGCGATTTGTCTTTACAACTAGCGATTCTCGTTGTTTTACGATTATTACGGTTGCTCATATTCATATTCATATAGTCCTGCTCTAGGTTTGTTCTTGCTTTGAAGTTCATTTCGACATAATCAACCGAAGGTCGTCGCGGAAGATCTACCGGAGCAGTCCTCATACCTCCGGGTGGTCCGTTAGTTTGCAACGAATCTTCTTGCATAGGTGAAGATGTTTGTTTAGGGCTAGGCTCGATCCGTGACCAATCTTCTATCCCGCGGTCCATTCTCATATAGGATCCTTCCGCTTCTTCCACAGGTTTCAGAGTTGTGATAACCGGCTTGTGAGTCGAGCCAGAAGACAGTACGTGAATGTGACTATGATTCTGATTGGCAGCGATTGTATTGTTATTATTATTATTACGATTGATCTGCAACAGTGAATAGAAGGAATGTTGGGTAATCAGTTGATAATCAGTTGATAATAACGTAACAAGTTGGTTATATCAGGGAGAACTCATAAGGTGTCTCCTGCTCACCTTATTCATGCGGCTCATATCGACATATGGGGCAGTGGTCGATGTGGGCGGTAGTCCAGGGGACATGTCGACATAGGAACTGGTATCGGTGGCAGTAGAGTAAGATTGTGAGTGTGAGTGTGATTGTGTGTACGATGAAGGCGGCGAGTTAAACGTTGTTGCAATACTGGGTCTAGTGAAATCCAATTCCATAAGGTCTTCCATACGTTCAGAAGCTGCCGAGCACCCTGAATTATGACCCCAAGAACTAGATAGCAATGGCGCTGAATTCGACTTGGTAGAATTCGAACTTTCCGAACCAGCTGGTAAAGGAGCTGTAATCACGCTCGGTAGTCTCCCAATATCAGGCCTTTTCGATCGACTGCCCACAGAAAACGCTCTTACTCTGCTAGATTCTTGTTGGGCAATATCCAACCTGTTAGATAAGTCATATAAATAGCAACAGATGTCATAGATTTATTATCCTTCGGAAGGAACTGTTTACAGCGTAAAGACGAAAAAGTCGTACCTGTTTTTTCGCTGCCGATTTACTGGCTCCGGCCGAGATCCGATAGAGTAAGCTCTAACCGGTCTCGCAGGCAGATCGTCCCCACTGGGTGTTCCAGAAGTAACAGAACAACTGCTACCACCGTGAGACATGTCATCGGGAAAGTGGCCATTGTGATTATGTATGGGATCCATGTCGACGTAACCATTAATGCCCACAGGAGCCATCGGTACATACCCCTCTGATAGAGCGTTTGCCTCTTCTACAAGAGACGAACCTCTAGAGTGGGAATGCACCGTAGCTGAACTCATTTGCATGTAAGCTCCAGCATGGCCAGGACTCGACCCACATGGACTGTTTTCTATATAGGAACTCTGCTGTCGATACAAACATTCTGCACGTTACTAACATACTCTTTAATATCATGAGAAAAGTAACCGAGTAATACTCGAATGAAATGCGTAATTGCAACGGATTCACAAAAATCTGTGATGCAGCATGGACTCGGATCTAGTGTCCCCCGATTATAAAAGTTGCTGAATTGCAATCACCTGGGAAGGAGAATGAGATTTGAAGTTTGGCGAATATTTGTGATGCGAATGCGACGTAGACCACGGCGCGTAGTCGTCGCCATTTTCCTCTGGGATAACCGGCTCTTCTGGAGTCAACGAGTGTCCATATCGCGACACTGTGCCTTCCTCCAACATATTTTCGCCCCCATCATCCATAGACAACGAGGAACCGGCAGAATCTGTGGAGCAGGCTCCAGAGGCAGGGCTAATCGGCATTGAAGTAACCGGTGGAGAATACGAGAGACCTCGCCCATGCATAGAATGAGGTCTTGGTACGTGAGGTATAAAATGAGTACTTCTGGGATGTCCAAGTATGCTTGACGGATGACCTTCACTAGTTGTACGAGCTCTCGATGGCAAACTATCGCACCTATCCCGTCCATTTGCACCTGAAACAGTGCTTGTCAGTAATGTCGCCATAGAGCTCCTTATTTTTATTGAGGAAACAATAGTAAAGCAAGTAACCGTTTTCCCAGCGCAGCAGCGGTTAGTCAAGTTTGCATATACACGTGTTACCCTATTCGCTCCTTTATATGCATAATTATATAAACGTATATATATGTACGTGTACAACACAATGTATACAATATGTGTATGTAGGTGTAGGCTTTCTCCAGTTAATATGTCGGGTTAAGCGGTGTTAGCACATTTTGAACCAAATGGATAGAGCTTATTTATGTGTCAATAAATGGGGCAGGATCATATTATGTAAATAAATATATAAATAAATGTTTGCTGCACGTAAAGTTGTCTGATTAAAGTTACGATGACACATGAAGCGTATTTTCTGTACAGAGATGTCTTACAATACATTGCATGCAGGGGAGAAAAAGACAAGCCTTTCTTGACGAAGCCGCGAATATGGGATGCATGGGGAATATTTTACTTCAGCTTTGAAACAGCCGCGGGCAGAACATGTGAGATAAGGAAGAATAACGAGACGATAGATGGAACAGCGTGGCAAACACTGAGAGAACGAAAACAAAGAAAGTCGTTTGACGATTCGTCGTTGGATGGAACGAAAATACATACAGCGTAAAATTGATCTTTTGGATGATTGCGTTTGATTGATAGTGACAGCGGCTAAGGGCAGCGACAGAGTTCTCTGATGGGTTATTGTCGCGGTTGTAGTTGTAGCGGTCACGGTAGCGGTCATGGTGACGGTGATAGTGGTAGTAGTTGTTGTTGCTGTTGTACTTGTCGTTGCTGTGACATGAGAGGATTGGGAATTATTGGGCTGGGAATGACTCGCTACCGAATGGCGACGTCTAGTAGCAATGGCACAGTTGGTATTAGTCGAGGCAATCCCAGCAATCCCAGCCCTAGTACCAGCAACCGCTGTAAACCACACAGCTCTCACTCTTCTACGGCTGTCTGCCTTCTGTGTGCTTATCGCAAAATTCGCTAGAGAAACTCAGCATCCAATTGTCACGTGCTCATTATCAAAGAACCCCAAAAGTATTGCACTGTAAGAACGTTTCGAGGAAAAGGCACACTTGTGTGTATATGTTTCAAATGACATTCACGTTGAAACAAAAGACCAATTACGTCGATCTATGAGCAATCCACGACGAATACCACCAAATTAATCTTTCGGAGATGTTAGACCTGCCCTGCTCGCAGTGTGGCTTGTGTTAGCCAATTATATCAAATGAGTAGTCTGTAACCGGCACGCCGTTCTCTGAAAACGCGCGAAACTTCCTGTGGCTTACGAAATCGGCAAATCGCAGGATCAGAAAAGCATACAATTATTATGACAGAAAACAGACCCGTGACTGTATTGCTAGAAGTACTTTGACTCTGACTATACTGCTCCTGTGCCTGCAGTGGGTCCATCTTCTCCTTGTACGTCCTGTGCTCCTCTGTAATACCCGCAACCCACTCCTGTTATTTCTAAAGCTCACTTCTTATATATATGTACCGCAATTTCGATTTCTACTTTAAAGCAGCTGTATAGTCGAGGTCCCATTCCCATCCCCTTCCAAGTTGCAACAATTTAGATACAAACAACTCTTCCCACTGAGAGTTATACAACAAATCTAGAGCAACTTGATCAATTGGAGAAGCTTGTATAAAGCAAATTTGGTTTTTAATGCTAAACCATTCTATTACCGCTATATCTATGGTGCGCAACACAATAAAGACACAATGAATAATATGTATCCATATATGTACATGAATGAAGTGGTGCTCGATACAGTAGTCAGTGACTGTTGCAGAAACACTGCAATGATCTATAACTCGTATTGCAGTCGAGATTACATGATCTCCAAGATATAAGCAAACTTTGGAGACTCCCAAACTTACCCAATGGTGAGAAATTGTGAAACTTCTGGCCAGTGTGTCTTTTTTGCAAGACAAAAATTGGCTTGCTCGCTTCAGTGGCGGATGAACTACGCATTCTCTGACGTGGTCCCACGTCATCCTTACTGCTGCTGGAATTACTCATTGCATTCATGATTGCAGCGTTCATATTTCGTGCAATATTGTTGTCCTCTGCCTCCATCCACAGTTCTCCACCACCGGTAACTGCTAATCGGCCAACTTCCATATAAAAGATATTGTCGATGCACCCACATCTTCTGATGCAACTCAGCTGTAACAAAACAAGCGCATTCCTCCTTACGTTGTGCGCCTTGCATAATAATCCAACTCATCATTCGTTTCATACAAATCGCCTTACTGGAAATTCTATGCAGTCGGAATTGTCCTTTGCCTCCATTTTAACTAGGCTCAGTGTCTGGTCTGTGAGACATAGCCTATAAAGACCATGGATTCCTTTCCGTTCACCCAGCCCTTTCTTCTGCATTGTCACCCCCCAGACATGTTCTAGAAATAGACAGTAAAACTTTGTTTGTACAAACTCAAAACAATACAAGATAAACATTAAGAGTGAAGAGCGAGCAAGTCGACTGCATTGTATCGGATAACATTACACAGTAACGCAAAATCTTATAAATCCCACTATGTTAGTAAAGAATCATCAAAAGTCTACAAGCATCAAGAAAGTGGGAAGTAGTAAAGCTCCCAACAAGAGGGTGGTCAAATTTTGATCTGCAAGCTCTTCATTGTCATTGCAGCAAATCTTCCATTTAGAGCAGCAACATGCGTTGTTTTGGTTAACATATGCCCATAAAGCGACCAGTATCTTCTCAGACATGCACCATCTATAGAAATATTCCACAGAATAATCATGCTCGGTTTATGTCACTCGCAAAATGCTCTCCAGGCAATTTGAAATAAATTAAATGTCATGTCGCATAACGCGTAGGTAAACAAACACGATGGCAACCCAATAGAATGAGCGAGAGGGAGAGAAAAAGTGTCGAGTGTTAGATAGTGGATCGATCATTGGAAAAGCGCAAATGGCATCCTAGCTCCAAAAAGTTGGCCGACGACGCCAGGCGCGTTTGTTTTCGGTCGGCGTTCTAATTCGAATAGAATGTGCGAGGAGAGACAGAGAGAGAGAGAGAGAGAGAGGGGGGGGGGGGGTGGCGAGGGGAGTGATAGGGAGAGAGAGAAGTGTGGCGCATTACCAAATATAGGTCGAGGTTGTTCCCCATCGGCCACATCTCCGCTTTGGAGTAGAAGCATAGCCTTGAGCCACTCGTCGAGTTCCTTTTCATTGTCGAGGATGAGGCAAAAGCACTCGTCTTTCGTGAAAAGGGCGATCACATGCTTGTGTTTGGTATCGACGCGCTTATTGATATTGAAGCAGCTGTCGAGAAGGATGCTGCGCTTCGGCGGCTGCCTATTCTCAAACTTCTTCTTGCTGTCATAATACTCGAGGCAAGCGGGATAGCCGGGTGCTTCGCCACGCAGCACGAAGAACTTTTTCCTTTGAGTCTTTAGCTTCTTAACTTCGCCGCTGCGGACGATTGGTCCGGCCGAGGGCGATACTGGACCCCTGCCCGACGACATCGTCGCGCTGACGTTCGAAAAGAGCGTCGTTGCGAAGAAAGCCACCACGGCTGCTGGAACGACGTGCGTCACGTCGTTCTACCATTTACAGGGAAGTAGTTCGCTCGCGCGAGAATGCGTTCTCCGTTTTGGAGACGCGCCGCGATACTACCCAATATCGAGCAGAGCAGAGAGACAGACAGAAGATCTTTTAGCAGAGCTCCAGCAGCATCTTCGCGGAAGGAAAGCTCCCTCGACCGGAGAGCCTAGTAGCCAACACCACACGCGCAGGCATGACAGAAGCCTCCAAAAGTGTATTTTTAAAGCTCGCGTAATCGGACTATTGTTGTTTTCGCGAACAGGCCGAGACACCCGAACAGTCGTGTTTCTCTCTGCTCTTTTATCGCGAAAAGGTCGCCTCGCGTTCTCGTCAATATTGTCTCGTTCCTCCTCGGTGGCGGTGGCGGTGGCGGTCGCGGGCTCGGCCTCGGGTTCGGGCTCGAGCTCGGCCTCCGGCCTCCAGCCAGCCTAGGACGCTAACCGTCGAGCAGCACGTGTCCAGGGTAAATAAGCAAGAGCAGCACGCCACCACAGTGCATGTGCACTGTGATGTACATCCAGCACGCGTACTAAGGGCGTCGTAGCCTCCAATTCAACCCCGTACCTTCCTTCGGTATGGTCCGGTTCAGTTAGTCCCCGACACTAACACCACTACTGCCAACCACCACGAAAGAGTATCACCAACACACAGACACGAGAGAGAGAGAGAGAGAGAGAGGGGGGGGGGAGGGGGGGTGCGGGATGGGATGAACCGCGGCCGTTTTTCCAATGCTTCACAACTACGCCGAACGCTGGTTGCACTCTGCTTCGCTACCGAGGTTAGGCAACAGACAGCGCGAGCCTGCACTGCACTGCACTGCACTGCACTGCACCACGCACTCCCCTGCACGGGACAAACAAGAGACGGAAGGCTACGCTGGTGTAAACTGCCCGATACAGGAAGTCCGTGTGCTTTGAGGCTCGGCGTTCCTCGGGCCCCGCGATGGCGGTTTTCGCTAGGCTTGGCTTCCACCTGTCACGCGATTTCCTTCAACTTCACCCTCTGCCTTCGAACAGGAGGAATCGCGACACACAGTCCAAGTACAGGCTCGTCCTCGACGTCGTCCTCGCCCTCGCCCTCGCCCTCGCCCTCACTCTCGGCTTCACCCGTACCCGCACCACTTACGTCCTCGTTTCTTCGCCTTCCGCACTCGTCCTTGCCCGGGACTCACAGCTTACGGCTTACGACTCAAGGTTCACGACTCACGACATGCGCGCCCGACACTACTCCGAGCTGTTTTCTACAGGCAGGCTGTGCACCTGTTTATCGCGTCGAATAACACAATTTACTGCGTGCTCTACAATGGTTGGCGCGTACACGCACACGCCTGTTTCTGTTCTGCCTGCCTCGGTATCTCTATACGAACATACGCATATATATACACATGATCAGTTTATATGCGATATAAATATGCAGGCATAGACATCGGTCGCTCGTGCGGCAGCGCAGCAGAGCCACACGAGAATGTGTGCATGCACACTAATATACACGCAGCAACACTGCGAGAAGGAACACGCGGGCGTGTTCACGTGTACACAAACACACGGTGGATTGCGACATACGCTTGCTCACTCGTCCGCTCGTCACTCCGTTTCGAGTTTGGAGGAAATACGTCGGGCAAGAGAGAAAGAGACATAGGGAGCGAAAAGAGGGATAGCTGCTACACACGCAGGTGGGTGGTTGAACCCCTCTTATCGCTGGTTGGCGCGGTACAACAGCGGCCAGCTTCAAGTAAATGGGCTACTGTCAAGGGCAGGACTTTTTTCATGCGCAATAGATAGCCAATGCGAAAACACAGCAAGGCCTTGCAGACCGTGAGAATGCACTGACTCTCCTGCTGCTAGCTCGCTCACTTCCTTCCTGCGCCCTGTCTGCCACGGCGTGGAGTGTGTGAACGGTGTGAACCGACAGCAGTACAACTAGGGTCGCGCGGATCCACGCTGCCTTGCCTATCAATCTGCCTCTCGTCTTTCGACTCTTAATCTTGGCTTCTCTCGGTTGCGGTACCACCAGTGGTCATCCGACACTCCTCTGCTCTTCTGTGCCAACGACGTGTATATGCACGACAGCTCACGATGACGCGGCCGCGAATGGTAAACGGCGAACTCGCGCGAGTTGCCCGGAAAGCCGAAGGTTTCCCAAGCCGCGCGCCCTCATATCTACTCGACTGAAAGGAGCTGAAAATTTCGGCGCTACACAGTTAGCTTGCGCGCACCCCTCGCCGAGCTCCGTTCCGCCTGCGTGTGTGGTGATGATGCGAGCAGAGCAAGCACCACAGCGAGCACAAATATCGCGTCACTCGTGGGAGATCGCGGACGGGCGACTCTCACTCCCCTTTTCCGAGGTGGCAGAGAGTGAGAGAGTGAGAGAGTGAGAGAGCGGCGGGGGGGTGGGGCAGGGCACAAGACACGCAGAGTGACGCAGAGACGAGACGCCTGCTACCACTGTCACAGCAGGTACATACTTGTCGAGTACATGTCGACGTTTACGAATGACACGCGCGAATATCTCGAATGTTTTCCGGTCATACGCCTAGACAGCTGAATAGACGGCCATGCCCGTACTGTAAAGGTCATGTGTATGCTAAGCTCCGCAAGTCCGCAGTTGTAAACAAGTTGTACGCAGGCGCCGAGCACGTTCGAATGGCGGCACCGACCGCGGCGACTCGATACGCGATACCCCGGCGCACGGCCACAGACAGACCGCAAATACACTAGCCGCGCGTACATACGTATTTACGTATAAATGCCCAGTCGATTCTCTTTCTCTTCTCCTCCCTTTCTTTCTTTCGCTTCTAGGCCTCCTTGGCTAACAATGGCGTAACCACCACAGCTATTGTACGCCGCAATGCGGTGAATCCTTCTCGAGGTCACCTCGATCGCACTGCCTCATCCTGAAGAGAGAGAATTTCTCTTTCCAGTGATTTCACTTTGCTTATCGCTACCCAACATCTTTGTAGAACTTTTGATTGGTCACTCTGACGAATACTTATAGTACATGTTTAACATACATCTTATTACGATGCATCCCGTTGATTTCAGTATGGATGGATGAATTCAGCTACGCCGCGAAATACATACAACGGTGTGGTTCAATGACTCATAGCGTCTTTTTGCTACGACCATGTTTCTTGCATATTCTTCTTAGCATAGGGGGATGATGTAATCGGTAGAAAACATGTAGATGGATGTAAGTGGTACTGCGAGCGAAAACACGACTCTTCATGCTTTACTGATAGATTGTATTTATTACGCCAATGCTTGCTTCTAATCATGTACATTCTCAATGAACATCACGATGGAAGCACGCACTTGAGGACGTGCTAGAGAGAGAAATAAACGATGATTGTCTCTGTGTATTTTCTGCATGATTGCCTGCCTTCTCGCTGACTGCTCTTTATCAATAAGGCTATTGGCAAATATATGATACTCAGGGTTGTTCGTACCTAATGGTAGGTTTCGGTATGAATATTAGCAGTTCTTATAACCAGACGACTGTTGAAGCTGTATTAATTAAACAGCACAACACTAGGTACATTTTGTTGGAAATGCAATTTGTTTCCCTGTGTCATCTTAAAAAACAGGTTTCCGTTTATGGAAGTTCCTTAGTCCATGTATAAATTATACCTTTATTGAAGGCAGTACTTGGCCCAATAATTCGAAGTACAAAGTCAAATACAAAAATATGAAGTTTGCAAGTAATACTGTAACAATTAGTATATGTAGTACTAATATACTATAATATACACGCTACCTGCTTTAATCACTAAAAGAATCTATTTATACTCGGCGTCATTCTACAGGCAAATCGATGGTTGGTTCAATTAATTTTACATCTTTTTTATGATATTGCACTACAAAATTAGGAACACCGTATTTCGAGTACGTAGAGTGGGCTTACAAAGGAATGCTCAATTCTAAAAGATAATCTTAGCTTGATCTGTCGTCCTTGTAACATCAAATTGCTCAATATCTTGATATTAAATTCAATAGAAACACAACGAAAAGATAAAGATCTTCTCCGATTCAGTCAATAATTGACTTTTAAGACATAGAAAAAAATCCCCTTCAATAGAGTTCGACAGCATATACCATTGTCAATAACAAAGAAACAGAACTGTTTCGCATAATACTTGAACATAAACTGCTTGAAGACCAAACAAACTTCTTTGTTTCTTAACTTTTGACTGTACCTCTTGCAGTCAATGTCTTATTCATTTGCTAATAATACTATACCGAATCTTGACACACTTCGGCGGTATTCTTTGGTTAGTTAATATAAACATAAGGCACTAATATAAACCTGAGATAATTATCAATTGCTTAACAAAAAATACTGCATTATATAAGTATAGATCTCTCTACACAGCCGGCATGAAGAATATAACAAATAAACGAGATGGTCAATGTATATGGATGTGAACTAACTTGTTGGAGAATAATAACTTAGAATATAATTATAAATAAAACAAGGTATCCTGCAAGGATGCATGCGGCTCTAGGCAGAAACTTTGGCCTACAAGATAGACGAGTTTGTGCGCATACTGGCATGGCGCAGGAACCTTTACGGTTCCAGGCCAATTGTAATACAAGTGACAGAGTTTGTAAGTCAGTTTCTGAATGTGGTCTGCCTTCATATTTGCTCCATCATGTATTACAATATAATGTGTCGGCGAAACAGTACCATTCCTAACATTTTGCGACACTAAGAAGAAATCGTAAAGATTGGCGTTTGTGATCACAGTATCAACAACCGTGCCAGGGGCAGGATTTGCGAGTTCATTTTGCTGCATGAAAAAATAAAAGCAGATGTTTAAATCCCGCGAAATACTTACTTGTAGCTATGGCTGGTTTGATTGTATGGTAAAACACTTACGAATTTGAAGAACAAGCGTGTGTTGATGCGTTTTTGAACAACAATCACGCTGAGCTTTGGCCTGTAATTGGGCTCAATTCTGCTCAGAGCAGCTATCAGTTGTTTCACTTCGTATTTTGTTACTGTTTCTAGCTGCCCTAATCCAACACCATCTCGATAAACGATTATACGATCGGGGTATCTTGTGTTCCTCTGCAATACAGTGTCCAGGTTTAAAGTGCTGTACGTTCATCCTGTATGATTTGAGTATAATAATGTTATCATATCTTTACCTTGTGGTATGCTTTTATGGCCGATATGAAACAATTTTGAAGTAAATCTATAATTTCTTGATGTGGCCCCTGCAAGCAAACTCGGCTATGCCATGTAGTGAGCGCTTTGTCCAAGCTTGCTACAAAGCCTGCAACACTCGCTTTTGAAGGATTTCCGGTCGGTCCATGGAACACGTCTATTCCACATATCATAAAATTGTCCTAATACACGAACAGACACAGATTTTCATACACTGCATATAGAATTCTTTAATAACGCCACTTACCATTGGCACTGCTAAAGACCAAAGTGCTCCGCCTAACTTGCAATTGATTTGCAAAGCAATTTTCTCGGTAATACTTTTCAGCTTATCTGGGCGTCCAATGGTTCGTGACATAATAACTTGTGACGGAATTGGCATCTCAACGCAGCATATTCTGTGGAGATATGTGTGCATGTTGATCGAAATTGATATTAAACGTTGCAGATTTCCGTTGATCAGTCTTACCGTTTAACTGCAGTATATCGGTCGGTTCTGTTCGTTGGGAAAATAATAACAGCTAAGTCGACATTATGTTGAATATTTTTTTGTAATTCCCGTAAATACGAGTCAATTCTGTCATCTTGAAGAGTGACTGCACGCGGTTCATTCACATTCATTCCCATTGTTTCCGAAACTTTTCGCAACATAACAACGAATTCTCGTGCATTTCTCGTGTCTTTATGGCAAAACAGCACAAACCAATTCCGCAAATGTGGCTATAGCAGAAGATCAACATATGTGCAATTAGGCAATGTGTATATTAATTACAATATGTTGAGCTAATATTGTACAGGAGATGCGGAAAGATTCTATTTACCGTTCGCAACATTGGGTTAGTACAAACTGCGCGACTCCAATCTGCCGGTCTTTGAGCAGAAAGCTTGCAAGTCCGATTACTTCCGAATATGATTTCTTCGGGGTCGAGAAGACGACCAGGAAACTCATTAATATCATCACTCAACATTAATCCCCACTCGGCAAATATTTCACGAGCGATTTCACATTTTTTCACATTACGAATGAAATCTTTTATAACACTCCGTCGTTCATTCGGAGCTGCTTTTGTTATTACATCAAGATCTTTCATGACTTTGTAGTCTGATCGAATATCATCCGTAAGACCCGAAATGAAGCATAATTCCGGAACTAACAATATCGTCACTTCCTCGGTCTGCAATTACATTAGCATCAATATTAGTAATGGATTTTTCTTTGGAGTGCTACAGAAAACCTAACAATAATGTACGAACTTCACCAGTTGTTGTTTTTCGTTTAGCGCGATGAATGAGCAGCGGTTGCCGAGTATCCTGTATCTGCAGGTTCCAGTGAGTTTTATAGTACTCGACGAGAGACATCTCTGTATCATTTTTCATGAAAGTACTTAACGGATTACGTTGCCAATCGATATCATCGACACGATAAGTTGCATTATTATAACGGGTTAGTACAGTGATGTTCTGTATTGCTTGCTGCACAGCAGTTTTAAAGTTCGGTTTACTCCTTTGGGTGATTCTGTTGAATTATATCATATCATGGTTAGTGATCTTGGAGAACAAGATTAGGGCTATTCATATTGGCAAGAATTCATCTTACATCAGGTCGCGCACTGTCTCAGTTCTCATAACGCGGTGGCGCGAATCAATACATAGTTTCAAGCCTCCCTCAAATTCACTGATCGCTGTTACATAACCTGGCCAGACTTCCAGTTTATGTTGTGGAACACTTTTAATACCATTTGGATTGAAACTGTGTTGACCAATTCGGATTAACTTCAATGCCCTCATAGCACGGCCAAGTAAAACATTGAAGAAGGGAATGTTTTCGGACAGTGTTTGCTCTTTTTTGTACACAAGTGTCAACGTCACAGTTGTGCCATCAATTGGATGTAGAGATTGAAACGAGCCCTACAGATTTCAGAAGACATAAAACATGTATGCCCTACCACAATTTATAATCCATACTTACATATTCTCCTTTCTGTGGTAGATACAGTAATGCGCCATCAAATATTCTTGTTCTCCCAAGTGCTTCCGAGTGTTGATTTAATAATTTCCGCCGAAGGGCTATTGAATCAATGTTGGGATTGAATTTAATTTCATACATGAATAACCCCTTCTTAGGATCACGAGTAATATTAATATAATTTGCAGCCAACGTAACCCTACAACATATAGATGTGATTCGTGTAGCCAATAATTCCCTATCTATACCAGTCTGCATAATATCTATCTGGGTACAAGTAAATATCAACCTTTTGCCAGAAGTGCCTTGTTTTTGCATCATAGGTCTTTGAGGCTGAACAGAGCCAGTGCTAACTGACATTTCGGATAATCTTCCGACTACACCATCTCCATCATCCGATATACCTTGAATGCTTTTGTGTTCTGATGATCGTTCTAGATGTTGCTGAAGTCTATAATGAGTCATAAACATTATTAATACAAACTATATTTTGATAATATACATCAATGTTAACACACCGAACAAACTTGCCCTGGTTTCATCGGACTAAGAGGAGAATCGTGGCTCGAGCTGGCAGAGGGTATTGGTGATAAAATGCTTGGCGTGGTTGGTACTTGGCTACTACTGCTAACACTTTCTCGTTTCTTCTTCAATAAATCCAGTAAATTTCCTCTACCACGGCTGCTACTCGTGGAAGGAGGAGAAGTCACTTGTAAAGTTTCCACCATGGGTGTAATAACAGGCGCATTTGATGATTCTTCTTCTGCCTTTTTTTTAAGCATCATGAGGATGTGGCCTCGGCCACCACCCATCTTCTTCTCTCCTGTGCCCCTATCCATTTCTTCTTTTCTTCCTTATTGAAACGAACATCAATTGAACATAATCCCTATTATCCTTTCAAGATACAAGAACACAGTAAATGTTAGGCTCGAATCAGAAAACACAATTGTAAACGAGCAATGTTCACCATTGGACGAAATGAAAATCACGCGGCGGGATTAGGCTATCGTGATTCTTTGTATGAATAGAGCCAAGTGCGGATAAGTAATTTCGACTTGAGACATCCGCCACAAAGACTTTTGGAGAAAAATGATAGGAACCGGGTTAATTTAGGCTTAATAGTAATATACCAGGTGCCTGATTCTTTGTGCGGCCTGTGTTTTTTCCTATAAAAATTTAATCGCACAAGAAATTCCGACTGGCTCCTTTCTCTCTACTTAAAATCTACTATGGTATGCCCAATCGAAACAGTTTATTTCATTTGGGTATGAAGCAGCCCCATGGCAGAACAATGCTTTACAGCCTCAGTATTTCTAATCTAATATATTTACCTGATATATTTTATATTCCTTGATAACGACAACACGAGGCGGTGGCGTACCTATAGCTTGCTGCACCTCATGTGTTGTGTATCCGGTGTATCCTAGTGAATCCTAGTGAATCCCAGTCCCTGGATTAAGTCTCGCTGTGGTGCAACTGGTGCACCCGGTGTAGTCCTACCGGTCCTACCGCTTCTGCCCGTTACGAGTTCAGCGAGGCTTTGCAATGATAAAGTTGGTGTTATTCGTTTGGAATTGAACCGGAAGTGGATTCCAGACTGTCGGCCAAAAAAGGGACAGGATCGAAATGTTCCCCGCAACAAATTAGCAAATTAGCAGATGTACTTATGTGTATCTATCATACGGAATAGTTGCCCACAATCGCCAGCCAAGGTGCTCCAGCATTGTGGTATATTTATTATATTAATAATATATTTTGCTATCACCCGATTTGCACTATTTTTCTGCTCCTGATTATTTTTGGGCTAACTTTACCCATAACTCTTGCGATACGCTCTACGTACAACCATAATCATGATATTAAAAATTGTTTGAACAATAGATTTATTATTGAGAATGAATCGAATTCTTGTCTATATTCAAATTTGCATTGCTTCGCGTCTTTTCGTGAAGTGGGGGCGAAACAAAGCAATTGAAATTGGCTTGAAAGTTGAAGCATCAATGTTGGCCCGTGATTGGCTCGAGTTCGCGGGCAAGTTAGAGCGGCGTATAGCGCGTAGTACCACCGCCTTCTGCATAGGGATGCCGAGAGTGGCACTGCTTTTTTGTCAGTTAGACAAAGGAAGGGCTGCCAGGGCTGCCGTTTACTGCGCGCGCGCTCGATTTCCTCCTTCATATTACATAAGCTTTCGAATAGACCGGTAAGTTTAACTCTCTTCTACATAATTGGGCAGTGTCGGCAGTATTTAGTTAAGCGTGAGAAATCCGTGAAGGATTACTAGGCCTGTCTGAATTGGAGGATGTTTGCTTCTTGTCAGGTATACCAAATCCCATAACGTTTCCGCGATATTGTAGGCTGTCTCTTTCTCGTAAGTAACGACGCGACGGCAAGCTTCGCGTACATAGCTGGGCCATCGCCGAGCCGGTTGTAAAGTCAGTGTTGAAACATCGATTTGGAGTGAGTTAAACCTCGTCCGCGTATCAGGTCAAGTATTTGGCCGTGCGCGAATCTAGATTCTTCTTTCTTGCTAGATATATGTATATTAGAGTCAGTGTTCTGTTAGAGTAGGAGGGGAGCTTCAACGACAACTTGGTGTATGTACAAGATAAAATCAACACATTTTTGGCAGTAATTGTGCAGAAAATAGTATAATGCTCGAAAAATAGAGATTTTTTGGGCAAGATTATAGCATAAGAGAATTGACAGTCCAATACAGTAGAGTGGTAGTCAGAACTCGAGCATACCACTAGAATAGAAAACTATTGGAGTTTGGAATATTGAACTCGGATGAGGTCAGATTCTAGATTGTTCCCAGTGGAATACTGTAGATATGAAAAGGTGTAGATAGCTTGAGTGAGAGGAATGGTTGGTTGGATGTGTACTTACATAGAAAATGCGTGAGTGAGACAAGCAGTTGAGGACATTAGTATTAATAAAACTTTATTTAATGTCGATACACATTTGCCTGCATTAAGTATGTATAATATTTATAATTAATTTATTTACAAGGGTCATTTCTTTATATGTATAATTAATTACAATAGACCTATTACAATAAACTATAAAGTGAATCAAACAACAAGGAAGCGAGTGCGCGTGTCCCCTCGGCAGAGTCACGGGCACTCGTGCACGAACGCCGATGAAAAGAAAACCGGTGATAAAAATTGATCGCGGTTCGATTCGCAGCGCGGATGGCAAGGTGGTGAGCCCCTGGAGAGCTCCGAAGGGAGCCCCACCCAAAACAGATACAAGCTTTACCAATCTCTATTCATGTTAGGGAAATTACTCTTTCCACATCTCGTTTGAATTGAGCCATGACTCTCTATCTCTTCTTGCCCGTTGATTTTCTCCTTTATTGTGTATGGCACTGAACGTGTTCGAATGCGCACAGGAATACTCGTGAGTTGCATCCACGCTGATCTAAACGCAAAATTGAAGTGTGCCGAATTACTCTCTGAGATTTGTTTGGCTAAGCTCGAGCGACTTGCCCCCTTGCTTCGTCTTCCTTCCCAAACATTCTGATTGCCAATGTTATCGCGAATTTTCTATTGCCGGAATTGCACTCTCCGTTTATCACGCGAAGTTGCATGAGGAATAAATAGTGTGGACGGTTAAGGATTCCTTGGTAAGTTTATCCCGATTCCCCGATTGTTCCACGATTCTCTAGCGAGCTCTCGGACGCAAATATTAAATAGAATTTGTGTAAGATAAATTAAAAGTCGGCGTCCCATCCGGATACGTCGTCGGGTGGTGGTGGATCCGAATCCGGGGGATATTCATCAAAGTTCGTAGTGTCAGTGGCACTTTGAACGCGTGGCATGATAGGTGGTTCCAGCGTTCTCGTCCTCAGGCCTTCCCAATTAAAGCCATCGAACCACCTGCAAAACAATGAATTCATTCATTCTCTTCCAATTCTTCCGCCACCTTGCCTGCGCTTCTTCTCAAGAGAGATACATACTTGTGTTTTTGAATCTCACTGATGCTTCCTTTTTGGTAACCAAGTCGTTCCACTGGATTATCCCTGAAATAATGAGAAAATAGTTGATATCGCGCAAGTTCCAAGTGTGGATTTCTTGGGCTGCGTAAAATTACCTGCAGAGTTTTTTTATAAGAGCAGTTGCGTTTCTCGTAATGGTTCTCGGGAAGTCGATAGCATCGATTCCCTTCAAAATAATATTATACGTCTTCATGGGGTCGGCACCAGTAAATGGCGGGGTGCCGGTCAATAATTCAAACATTAAAACACCCAGGGACCAATAATCTGCACTAATATCGTGTCCTTTGTTCAATATCACTTCTGGTGCGACATACTCTGGTGTACCGCAGAAGGTCCAAGTCTTCCTACCATGTTCCAAACGCTTTGCAAATCCAAAATCGACGAGCTTTACGTATCTGCAGTGAGAATGGCAATTACACTATTGATACAGTATCAATCAGGTGGTTTATCCGAGAATAAAGCGTACTATCGGAGTTTAGAGTTCCTTGTCAATATTCAAGCAATTCAACAGAATGCAGCAACTTTTGTCTAGATAGAGAGGGTGGGTCAAAGCTTTTTGTGACATTGATTACTGACTCGGGCAATGGAGCATGATTCTTCCTTAGAGTTCATAGCGAGATTTTGCTTGAGATTTGAAATTGTTATTGTTAAAAAGTCGGGTTTCCTTACCCTTGGCTATCGAGGAGCAGGTTTTCCGGCTTGAGATCCCTGTATATGATATTCCTCGAGTGCAGATAGTCAAATGCCTCGACAACGCAGGCCGTATAGAACCTAGTGGTGCTATCATCGAAGTGTCCCTTATCCCTGAGTACGGTCCATAGCTCACCACCTAAGCAAGCCTCCATCAGCATGTAGAGATACTTCCTATCTTTGAAGGTCTTAAAGAGCTTGACAACGAAGTCGCAATCGGCCTCGCTCATGATTCTTTTCTCGGACATGATGTGCTGTTGCTGCCTCGTCTCGACGATCTGCGCCTTCTTCATCTGTTTCAGGGCAAACGATCTTGAATTGTCGCCAGCGATTTGCACCAACTCAACTCTTCCGAAACCGCCCACGCCCAGGGTGGCCAGAGGTCGGAGATCTTTCAGCCTTAGGTCTCTGAACTCTTCATTCAACCTGCTCCACCATAAACAATCATTGAAACCCTCGACTCACTCTCTCTCTCCCTCTCTCATATGGTTTAATCAATTTAGAAATATTTCTACTCGAATTAAAATTCACTCCAAAGTTCATTCAAGGAAAGGAATGCAAAATTGAATGAGCAATGAACAACCTACGTTCATTATGAGTGAAGTTAGTGTTAGTGTGGGCCAGCCCTCTAATTAGACTTACGTAAAGCTTTATCCTTTGCTGGTAGGGGTAAGCGTGAAACATGACAAACGTAATACATAGTTGGGCGACGGCTCACTGGCAAGCTGTAGTGGATAGTTAGGGTTAACGATCGCCGGTACGATCGGATTCGTAATACCGAAATTAGCTGGGCCCGTTCACGACTGGCTGGTAATTAACCGGTTAGGAAGAAAGTCAAGCTGAGTCGCTCACCTTCTGCGTCCGACCAGCTCGTCCTTGTATCGTGTTCGGATTTCAT
Source organism: Ectemnius continuus (assembly GCA_910591665.1). Taxonomy (NCBI): domain Eukaryota; kingdom Metazoa; phylum Arthropoda; class Insecta; order Hymenoptera; family Crabronidae; genus Ectemnius; species Ectemnius continuus. The sequence continues at coordinate 15,619,600 of OU342861.1, forward strand.
CGAGTGACGAGATGAGCTGGTTGAACGTCTCGCGATCTATCACCAGGCAGGTCACTCCGTCCGGATCGTCGGCAATGATGTTTGCTGTTCTGAGATCGTCCCTATTTCAAACGGGCAATCAATCATCAGTTCAGTCTCCGAGATCTTCCTCGGATCTCACATGAATTACTCCACCAATTGCGGGATTTGTTGGCAAAGCTTTATCCTTACTCACCCTTGGAGTGCTTTTTCCCCGAAGAAGTCACCTTTACTCAGGGTCCTGATATATTTTTCCTCGGTGGTGTCGGGCTGCTTAATCGTTACTCGGACTTGGCCCCTGCTAATGATAAAGAAGGTGTCGCCCCGCGCTCCCTGCCTAATTATGTAATCGCCGTTGTTGTGGAAGGACTGAAAATGTTTGCAAAGTTTGCGGTGGTAATTATTGTAGACGCCGATTTCGCTAGTTCTAATCAATTGGGCGAAATACTAAACGCTCAATGAACAGGGTGCTCACCTCCTCCAGGACATCCGAGATCTTGATTAAGGTCTCTTCCGGCAGGTTCTTGAAAATAGGAACACTGAAAGAATATCCAACCCAATTACTGTCTCTCACCATTTCTCAATTTAAGGATCCCTGCTCTATCTTGCAATACGCAATACGCTAACAATCAAGTTATTTCCAAGTTGGACAAACATTATCAATCACTTGTAGTACCTTTTTAAGAAATCGGTGTATTCTGCCTGCTTGGAGAGGCCTGTCCTCATCATGATCGTTTGGAAGCATTGCCGATCGATGGCCCATAGCTGACAGTCGGTTGCGGCAGTGATTGTCGCCGTCCTTTTGCAATTATAAAGGAACGCTAGTTCGCCCAACACCTTTCCGGGCGCCAGGGTGCTCAGATACTTTCCGTTTCGCGATACTTCCACCTTGCCCTCTGAAAACCCCATTCAAATATACTATACGCATTTCTTCGCACGATAATTTGACATACTAGCTACTATCTAGGCCCAACAGCCCACCCATTCCATTTTCCCACTTTCGCCAATATTCAATTAATCTTCCGCGATAGAAATACAATATCAGCCATAGTTGATTTACATAGGACAGAGATTTCCTCTAAGATGAAAGAGCTTGGTAACTGCTGTTTGTAACTGCTGCCTTCTCAGATAGATATCAGAGTGAGGTTTCACCAGTGCAATTAGCATTCTTTTCAGCAGGAGTCAGTGAGTATACATCTGCTGGTCGATGTGGGCCGGAAGTAATGAACCTGTACACTTATCAGAACGCTGATCGTTCGCCCGGCTCTACACACAATGACTCTATTCTTGGAATGGCATATCCGGTACTATGTACCTCTACACTTTTCCGCCCACTTACCCTCACACTACTCTCTGCTTCTAAGTACCTAGTAGTACATAGACAGACTATCCGACCAATTCTCTTGCTATTTCGGTTTCCATGAATCCAATAGTGTTTCCACTGGAAACACTTACGCGAGGTCAGCAACACACTACACGCCGTCTTCATCTCTCATGTAACACGCCGCCCTTACTTCCTTACTTGCTTGGTAATAGATCAATGATCCCTTAGAGTGAACTTAGAACGCCGCCAGCAGCACACTTTCATTTATTGCCCTATTCTCGATGGAACAGCGCCCTTCGGCCTCCTTCAATAACTCATTACCAAGCTCTCATTCCACCGCTTACTCAACAGATATCCTAGGCTTGAACCTGATTAGGTATCTCTAATACGAAATCGAGCGATCCCATCCTCATCCTCTGATCTTAATAGGCCTAAGATTATCTGCGAACCATCGAATTCCCAGGCGTACTCGTCCCGTTCCTCGAGTCTCCATCGATTCCATCCCGGTCTACATTTCTACTTAGAGCAAGCGGACAGCCTGCTGGCATATCTTTCCACTGGAGGCGTGATTTTCTCGCTTAAATGAGGCCACTGAGCGCCGCGCCGCCCCCACAACTCCATCATTTCTAGTCTCTCCTCTCCTCTCCTCTCCTTCTTCAAGAACCAGATTTGCGGCCGACTCCCACTCGCCGTCAGATGAAACACTTACTTGGAGAACGCACGCACACTCTCGAAAATCAAAACCCTCGCTAGTCCACCCATTTAAATGACGAGAGCGAATCAATATCCAAAGATTCCTTTTAAACTGAGTAGAATTGTTTGAATGACAGAGCATCTCACTATTAATCCCCGAGTTTGATAATATGCTGTAGTATTCTTTCTGCGCCAATATTTTTCATTGCTCCCGTGTCGCGAATGGAAATCTCTCGCTCTAAGTCTAAACAATGACATCGGCCGGGCAGTACGAAAGGCAATCGATACGATATTTCGATCTGCCGTTCAATATAACAGCACCTGACATTTGCTACTGACATTTACGAGCGAGGTTTACGTTACAGTATCCCCAGTGATGCTCCATTAACAACCATTCACCTTATTACTAACAATATTTCTTTAAAATGAAAAACCACTCAGATTCGACAAATTGGTAATCATTACTCACCAAGTTGGTCAAGTAAAAAGTTAAACGCACATAGATTCCAAGAGTTTCACCGTATTTACATGTATAATTAATCTCATTAAATACGCATCGAATGTGGCATAGAAAGCGGCGGTTTAATTAGTTCGTGCTATCCTACTTACTCGTTTCTTCGATTCGCCAACCAATAATAACTGCCCCACGGCTTTCTATTCGAGTCACGCAAAACACTTTTTCAAATGTTCGATACGAATTTACACGGTTGCGCGATTCATACGAGGATTTGCTGAACAATACATATTTCTTTACACAGTCCGTATTTTATTCATATTTTGCGTCTGCAGCACATATTGTACACTAAAAATTATGAATCTCTTGCGCAAGAAATGTTACTCATACTATTGCGAATTGAACACTGCTTTTCTCCAAATAGAACTTGAACGTAGACATGGTAGCAATCAGATCAACTGACCCACAGCTATTCCAGAGGATAAGATGAAGACAAAGAAGGCTGAAGGCTGCGCTATACATGTATGTATACGCCACCCGCTATACCTGACCCGGCAGAGACCTTACAGTTCCTCCTGCCAAACAGTCAGACAGAGACAGTATAGCTATAGGGGATCCTTCTTCGAGCACAGCTTCCTCAACTCGTCAACTATCTATTCTGACTACGAGATACGTGATCTCTACAAGTTATCCCCGCCCATCTCACAGGGATTTCGATTGAATTTTGATGTACTTTACTAGTTCAAAATAGGCCAAAGGTTTCTCTTTAATAATTTAACAGAACAAAGATTTTATCTATTGCACACACTACGTTGATTATAAGACGACCATGACGGCAAAGGCGAAATGTTCCCAGATTTTATTACGGAAAGAAAGAGTAAATTCCGGCGGTTACTCGGTTAAGCTGTTTGCCGACTCGCCAGTCTGCTTTACAGACACGTCCGCCAGAAAGAGAAACGGTGACCCGCTGACATTAAGTAGCTTAACATTAACTAGCCGTAGGGGAAAAGGCCTTCCTTGCCTTTCTTCATTTTCTCTTGCTCAGTCTCGCACAAAACTGAATTAAAAAAGTTGCTACACTTCATTTCTCCATGATATTGGCAAAATATACCATTTCAAAAAATTGCGAAAAAATGAATGTTGAGCCAGGGCTCTGGAATTTTTACTACTTCTTCCTCGATGCAAAAAAACATTCCCCGCCAAATTTCAGCCCCGGAAAAGGTCGGGAAGTATAAAAAACATGTGATAAACCTTGAAAACTAAATATTCCAGATCGGTTTTCCATGTGTTTTCGGTCGAAATCCAGCATTTCCCCCACAACATTTATGTTTTTTATCCGTTTTGAGACACGAGCAATCGAAAAATCAAGCGTTCGTCCCGGTCCCAGAACCTTCGAAAAATCGAAAATTTTTGAAGGGGTATGCCTTAAAAAATTGGCGAAAAAATGAATTTTGGGCTAGGGGCCTGGAATTTTTTCTACTTCTTCCTCGATGCAAAAAAACACTTTCTACAAAGTTTCAGCCCCGGGAAAGGTCGGGAAGATAAAAAAACATGAGGAAAACCATCGAAATGAAATATTCGAGATCGGTTTTCCATGTGTTTTAGGCAGAATTCCGGCACTTCCCCCACAACATTTATGTTTTTTATCCGTTTTGAGACACGAGCAATCGAAAAATCAAGCGTTCGTCCCGGTCCCAGAACCTTCGAAAAATCGAAAATTTTTGAAGGGGTATGCCTTAAAAAATTTGCGAAAAAATGAATTTTGAGCTAGGGCTCTGGAATTTTTACTACTTCTTCCTCGATGCAAAAAAACATTCCCCACCAAGTTTCAGCCCCGGGAAAGGTCGGGAAGATAAAAAAACATGAGGAAAACCATCGAAATGAAATATTCGAGATCGGTTTTCCATGTGTTTTAGGTAGAAATCCGGCAATTCCCCCACAACATTTATGTTTTTTATCCGTTTTGAGACACGAGCAATCGAAAAATCAAGCGTTCGTCCCGGTCCCAGAACCTTCGAAAAATCGAAAATTTTTGAAGGGGTATGCCTTAAAAAATTTGCGAAAAAATGAATTTTGAGCTAGGGGCCTGGAATTTTTACTACTTCTTCCTCGATGCAAAAAAACATTCCCCACCAAGTTTCAGCCCCGGAAAAGGTCGGGAAGTGATAAAAACATATGAAAAACCGTTGAAATCAAATATTCAAGATCGGTTTTCCATGTGTTTTAGGTCGAAATCCCGCATTTCCCCCACAACATTTATGTTTTTTATCCGTTTTGAGACACGAGGAATCGAAAAATCAAGCGTTCGTCCCGGTCCCAGAACCTTCGAAAAATCGAAAATTTTTGAAGGGGTATGCCTTAAAAAATTTGCGAAAAAATGAATTTTGAGCTAGGGGCCTGGAATTTTTTCCACTTCTTCCTCGATGCAAAAAAACACTTTCTACAAAGTTTCAGCCCCGGGAAAGGTCGGGAAGATAAAAAAACATGAGGAAAACCATCGAAATGAAATATTCGAGATCGGTTTTCCATGTGTTTTAGGCAGAATTCCGGCACTTCCCCCACAACATTTATGTTTTTTATCCGTTTTGAGACACGAGCAATCGAAAAATCAAGCGTTCGTCCCGGTCCCAGAACCTTCGAAAAATCGAAAATTTTTGAAGGGGTATGCCTTAAAAAATTTGCGAAAAAATGAATTTTGAGCTAGGGCTCTGGAATTTTTACTACTTCTTCCTCGATGCAAAAAAACATTCCCCACCAAGTTTCAGCCCCGGGAAAGGTCGGGAAGATAAAAAAACATGAGGAAAACCATCGAAATGAAATATTCGAGATCGGTTTTCCATGTGTTTTAGGTAGAAATCCGGCAATTCCCCCACAACATTTATGTTTTTTATCCGTTTTGAGACACGAGCAATCGAAAAATCAAGCGTTCGTCCCGGTCCCAGAACCTTCGAAAAATCGAAAATTTTTGAAGGGGTATGCCTTAAAAAATTTGCGAAAAAATGAATTTTGAGCTAGGGGCCTGGAATTTTTTCTACCTTTTCCTCGATGCAAACAAACACTTTCTACAAAATTTCAGCCCCGGGAAAGGTCGGGAAGATAAAAAAACATAGGAAAAACCGTTGAAACGAAATATTCAAGATCGGTTTTCCACCTGTTTTAGGTACAATTCCGGCATTTCCCCCACAACATTTATGTTTTTTATCCGTTTTGAGACACGAGCAATCGAAAAATCAAGCTTTTGTCCCGGTCCCAGAACCTTCGAAAAATTGAAAATTTTGTAATGCTCCAACCATTCACTGCTCTTTCCTTTAACACCCGTAATGCTCCAGCTTGATCTTTGTAGAATGATGTTCGTCAAGGAAACAGAACTTGAAGCCTTTAAAGTTTAATTTCCTACTTCGAGTTTTGATTTGATTAGAGTATTAGGTATAAGACGTTGAAGCCTTGCGTATTTCTGACTAATCTATAGAGAAATGAAAACAAGTTACTTTGGACTTTGGGAGTGGAAGAGGCTAATGAAATATGAAGGTAGAGGGGAGTGAGACTGTGCCCGACACTAGGAAATTGTTCTTCATCCTCCAAAGCAGCACTTAGCTCCGAGTTTTAATCTATCATTAAGGCAAAGCCTGTCTGCGGGCTTTCCATTATCGTTGATCGACGATCGTGAGACTTTCTCCGTGTTGTGCCGGTTGCCGGTTGCCGGTTGCCGGTTGCCGAGGAGACTGTCAGTAAAAAGCAGAGTCCAATTGGCATCGCGAAACTCGAATAGCATTGCCAATCGATGTCGTTCGTGTAAACGTTTGAGAGATCAAGACGATCGGGCCAATTAGTTGGAAGCTGGCCGAGGATAGAAAGATGAGGAGTGCGCTCGGAAAAAAGCCGACATCTCTCAATAATGGGGTTCCGATTATGGGGTAATTGTGATTATTGCGTCAACAAATATTGACAATGAAATGATAGCTTATATTTATGGCACCTCCGATGAATTGATCTGTGCGAATTAGTAAAGATTTCGTAGTAAGTAGTCTATTAAAATGTAGTCGTTGAGTGTTTTGATTAGCCGGATTAATAAGAAGGAAAGAAAAGAAGCAGTAGCAGGCAAGAGACTAGGAATTACGGGCGTGAGATTTGACCCGGATCCGGGCCCCACAAATGGCAGCAAACCAGTCTTCACGGATACGCGTGTAGCTTGGAATTGACGTGTCTCCTGGCTAGATGCGTGTGTATTGTATCCCGTTTCGCTAGTACTAGACAACTTCCTTAGAGGGCCGCCTGGACAGTGCTCCGCCGCGCCGCGCCGCGCCGCGTCACCCGTAGAAATTGGCGCATCCTCATTATCTCTCGCCAACGCGCTTTCATCCCCAAGAAAGAACCGGATGGAAGTAGAAATAGGTAGAACTAAAAAGTGATAATCGGGCAATTGATCTTATCTTGTCGATTGGTGTTTATTAGCTGGTTAATTGTCGGGTTGCCAGCCTATTCGGTATTTTCAATCGACAAGCATATATGTATTGTGTGGATAGTTGGGAAATAATTGGGGGCATACCCGAGAAGAAACGGAGTTCTGCTATTGTAATCTATTATGGTACTAGTTTCTTTTTCCTGCGGAAGGCCCCAGCTATATTATATAAAGGATTGGTTAATGGATTTCATAAGCAACATTTGATTTCTAAGTCAGGGGAAGCAGAAATAGGAGGCGATAGGCGTAGGTGAAGACTCGCTCGTTAGAATGTGTACTAGGAAGAGAGCTTTTCTCTATCTAATATCTGATCTGATTCGAGATTGGAAGGACTCGCTCAGAAAGAATGAGAAGTGCTCCATGATTGAGAAATTGATTTGGAGCGCTACGTCAGATGGGAGAAGAATGTTGGAGGTTCTGTAGTACCAGTCAGTCTGTACCTTCTCGTATTTGGCGTCTGCGTCCGGGCGGAGGCGCGCCGGTCCTTCTTCTGCGGGCGTAGGTGTGAACCGGTACGATCAGCCTTGGCCGCGGTATAAGGAATCCACTTTGGTTATTGCTTCCCTGATTGGCCTCGGAGGACTCGCTGTCGGTGGTGGCGGTGCTACTCGACCGTCTTGATTCACTCTCATCCCGTTCGTAGCCGAGCCGATTCTCTCCCAATACACCTTCTAATTGCGATATCACCTCGGCGTAGGGCTGCCTATACTCGCTCGGTTCGCTCTCTCTCGAGGAAGCTTCACTCTGGCGAGGTGTGCTCGCCCAGTTGACGCCACATTCCCGCCAACTTGCTTCATACAAAAGCTCCATTGCCCTGCCCCGCGTAGCGTCCGGATCCAGGATGAGCTCCGAGTCCTCAAGAACCGCCCTCCCAGGATAACTTCGCACTTTCATCATTCTACCTTTCTATCGCCCTTTCGAATCCTCCTCTTTTACCGATAACGATGAAGCCTGATCAGGGCTAGCTTCCCGAGTCCTTCTTACTCCCGTTCAAACGGTCATTCTTCGTGGGTGCTTTGCTCGCGAGAGTACACTCGCGCGACAACAGCCCTCGCACTTTCGTCCCCGCTGGCCTTGGCTGTGATTTACTAGCTTCTTTCCACCTCACCCACCTCACCCCCCCCCCCTCTCTCTCTCTCTCTCTCTCTCTCTCTCACCCCACCGTTCGCTGCTTCCCACTTTGCCCTGCAAATTTATTGGGAGCCTGGAATATATGCTATTTGAGAGGCTGCTCGAACCAAGTGGCCTTTTGCGCCTGGTGTACCATCGATATGGCCGCGGGGACCAAGCGACCAAGCGGAGCGGCGACTGGTGCAGGCTGGTGTAGTTACTCCCTTTGTCACCACTCACTGCAAGCTATTACCGTCACCGAGTTGGGGGTCGATCAGGCTCGAGGGGATACAATCTTTTGGACACGCCTGCCAAATGCATCTAGGATCAAGATCCATTAAGCCTCCTCATCCTACTTTCCTCTTTCACTTTATTCGTGGACATCCTTGCAATTCTTGGAATGTCTTTTGGTTAGCTTCAGTTAAGCCCTCCGTCGATCACTATGGTGGAGCCTTTGTTTGACAAGGTCATTCAGCAATTTTCGGCCTAGACTTTATAAGTGATAATCCGATTTCGGAGATAATAAGTCTTCGGGGATTGTTATCTGTGAAAGATGTGTGATCCGATCAAAACACGTGGAGATGGAATTCAGTTCCTTAGGCTTAGACAGCGTGTCGCGCGCGGCTCTTGGTGACTTTGAATCGAAAGAAGAGTACAGAGTATGTAGTACATAGGTAGAAGAGCGTCGATGGCGTTCGCATCGCACGTGTTCCTCACACGTCCTCTTCCTCCTCGTGGCTCTGCTTCACTAACCCTTTAGCTAACAGCTAACAGCTTGTAGCGCGTTACTCCAGATTATACCGATGCGGAACGCCAGCGAGCAGATAGACTCGCGCATCTTAATAAAGGAGAGTCCGCACGAAACCCTAGGCAAAGCTTAGATGCGCCACTCGAATTTTCAGCAATAATTTCGAGAGCAACCGAATCCGAATAGTAGTTTCTGCAGGGATGTTTAACCACTCTTCGACACGTGACCCCTCCACACACCCCCGCTCCGCCCCGCCCCGCTCCGCCCCGACTACTTTCACTGCGCTCTTCACCTTCGTGAAAATGCAGCCTGGTCCGCTCATCGGTATTCCATTGCAGCCTTGACGAAACAGGATGTAATGTTGTAATGATGTCAGTGCACTCAGCTGTCCACAATGAACTATTGAAATTCCAATAATTAGTCACTTCACTTTTCTGTCACGCGTCTCTTACTTTCGAATGATTGGACGAACTCTGTCTCGCGGTGGTGCACAATAGTCAAGTCGAATGCGGATGAGGAACTAATCGTTGATGAAATTAGTTCCGGCGAGCAGAAAACGGACCTCCACTGGCACTCCCTGTATCCTTATAGGCTTTTCTTCCCAATTGGAAATAGTTGCCGATCAGGCAAGTTCTGCCTATGAGAAACAAAGGATCGAGGAAGGACGGGCTCGCGGAAAGTACGCCGCTGCCGCTGCTGCTGATCTTGGCGCACCACAAGAGAAGCCGAACCACTCCTTGAACGGTAGACGCTCACTGACAGCGTTTGCGACTGGTGAAAAGAGTGTACGCTCTCAGCGAGGAGCGTGCACCCTCGGTGCGACTGGTGCGAGAGACAGAGAAGCAGTGAGAGGAGCCGAGCGTCAGCTCGCTCTCCTCCCTTCCAACTTCCTCCAACTTCCAACGGTGGAACGTTCTGCCCAACTCTCAACTCTCTGGAGTCCCCACTTTGACAGCGACTTGCCAGAGAAAGGAGACAGTGGTGCTCACTGCTCACTGCTCACTGCTCACTGCTCACTGCTCACTGCTCACTCCGGGCAACCACCCCCACCTACACTCCTATACCGGGTGTCGCACAACTCCATCAGCTCCCTTGGTAATCCTCTCCATAAGAGCGTTGCTCTTATGTCGACTGGCCCACTCATCTCCTCACATCTAGACTGGTTTTCAACTTTCAAGTAACCTCTCAAACTTCTTCTCATTTGGATGACGCATTCGTCTATTTCTAAAACTTGAGACACTTGGTGGGAAGAGAGAGAAGGTTGGGGCCATTCGTTGTATGGGTTTAAAATGGGTTTGGTTCTGCTGACAGTAACGTCTGGATCGGTCTCGAGGCTGTTGAGATATGTCCTCTCCGAGGCGATAGATAGTACTTTACTTGTTGCAGCACTTTACCATTACGAGAAAATCTCATGAAATTTTTACAAAGATTGAATAAGTTAATGGGTCGATGATATTCTGTACTATGTTTATTTAGTGGAATAATTACATTTCTGACGAGATCAGTAATGGTCAGTTTATCGGGATAAAATAATGGGATTCTTTAATGATTTCTATAGTCTTTTTCGCCCCACATTCTGCACTCAACATGCATATGTATAGTAAAAAGCTTGCGCTTCTCAAGGCAGAATTTGTAAAAGATATTTCGCGCAAATCTTCTCTCATTATCACTTTGAATCCGTGGTAGTTGGAGGATGTTGACTCTGTCAAAGTCACAGGCCATTGTTGTTTGTAACAATCTGAATCCGTCATCTCTTAATCAGAACCGTAAGTGGATGTAAACTATTTTTGCCTGACTATTCGAAAAAGGTTTACCAGCAGCTGAGATTAAAGAAAGTTGGCTGAGATTAGGAAGAGATCTTATCTGGAATGAATTAAGAGGGCAGGGCCTACCACTCGGAGATTGGTCGTAAAATAGTTGACCCCAGCGCCAGCGGCTCGCGATGCTGTAGTAATGTATTATATGTACATAGTTGGTGTTGCGACTTACAATTGCTCGATCGTCGATCGACGACGGAAAGAACAGCCGTCGCTTGAATAGCAACGGCATACTTATTATAGTGCGAATCTGTTCACAATCGAATAGCCGCTTGATTAATGATGATCCCTCGAGCGTCGCGGTCTCTATAACAGGCTCCAGCAAACTTTCCAGTGCCTCGAATTACTCGATCGCATTACCAGTGAAATAATACATTCAATGAAAGATAATTTGATTCTTTGGCATTGGTGAGTTGGAGGGAGGGACAAAGGGAAACTCTATCGCGAAATGATTGGAGAAGTACGAATTCCTACCGCACCGCGCAGCGCCGCGCTGCACCACGCAGTTCGCTTAGTGTGTTAGGTCTTATTATTGTGCAAGTATAGGAGGGGCTTACGTAGAGCCGAGTACAAAGTTGAGCGGCACGGCACGGCACGGCACGGGACGGCGCGTGCGGAGAGTTCAGGGCTCTTCCTGCTCCAATTGAACGGGAAACAACGACTCCTTACTCTAGAAGATTTCGGCCGACATCGATAATCGAAACACGCCGAGTTTGTGAGTTGGCACACTGATTTACGTAATTCTTACGCGAGAACGTATTAGCTCAGTTGTCTGTAACCCATTCTGTTTATGTAAAACTCAAAGTTTTTTTCGCGCGGCACGTGATATCCCTCCGGATTTTAAATCTATTATCTGGCGCTCTTACGTAAAAGCGAGGAGTAATGGTGTCGCATCAACATCGGACACATGCGGCCAATGTACGTGACACAGCAAACAACTGTAACGATGATTGTGTTTAGAAACTAGAGGATAGCGGCCCAATCATTGTGGCAATTGCTCATTCATCCAACTTTAACATTCATACTGCTACTTCTGATATGAAAGTTTCGCTAGAGAATGCTGCAAGAACTGTGCTCTCATAGAACTTCTCATTTATAAAGTTAGAGGATTGAAGAACAATATATAGTCCTAATAAAGTTGGTTTCTAGTACACCGAGAACGATTTCTCAAAGATTATTTATATAATGTACTGTTTCGAAACTGTTGGCTGTTTTAAGAGCCCTCTAGAGCAATCCGAATCCGCTAAACAAGAGTGATTTGGTCACTGCAATAAAAAGTTCAATTTCACAGTAACTACACAGTTAATCGAAAGTTTCATTGGGTTTTTATAACTTCTCGAAGACTGCCGAACTCCGTTAAAGACAATTGCAGCAAGCACGCAAGTGGTATTTTTAACGATCAATTTTTTGCAAAGGAGCGCGTAATTCCCACCTGTACATACATATACTACGTCTATTTGAAGATGGCGGTGTCTCGTATCCGTCGAACTGATTGGGATCTCAATAATGGCATACTAGAGGAGGGAGGCAGGTCTAGGCATACGCTTACAGCATATATGTATCTATCTATGTATGTATGTAGGTTGTAGAAAGTTGCCCGCGCTCGCGCTCGCGCTCTTCGCCCACCTTCAACACCGGTCCGGTCCGGTCCGGCCGGCCAATGGGAAACCAGTGGGAAAAAAGCAGCAGGATAAAGAGGAGTGAGTCACCTTGGCCGTGTCATTATTCGCGCGGACATCGAACGAAGGGAAATTTCAAGAGTGAGTGATGAAACGGCAGGAGCTCTAGCATTTGCTTGATAGATTTGGTTCGGGCAGTAAGTTAATAGGCTATTAAAGAATGGTCAAGTACTAAAGAGCTGTCGCGCATACGGCCAGCCCAAGGAGAGCAGTGGAGAAGTCGCAAAAAAGGACGAGATCAGTTACAAAAGCAGACTCTACTGATTGTGAAAGCTCTGTTAGCCTAACGCGATAGTCGGAGAAAAACAGAAAGGAACATTAAGTCCTTGGTAGCTGTTACCTCGAATTGTACGATTCACCCTAGCTGTTGTAAAAATAGAGAATGACTGCTGACACCTAATAAGATTATGTAAAGTACGCCGGCGGCGATCTTGGCTACCTTGGGCTTTTTCAATTGGGATTCTTAGTTGGTGGAATTCCAAGTAGAATTTCAAGGAAGGAGAGTTGAAAATATTAAAGCAAATACGTTACGCGAGACGGAAAGGAGAACGGTTGCTTACCCTCCATGACGAAGACAATGGAGCCGACATCGCCCTCACGTATGATTGTCGAGCCGGCAGGAAACGTAACGGGATACATGCAGTCCACGATCTCCCGGATCTGCGTCAGCTCCAAATACTTCATGAAATCATTGTCGAGAATCGCCGCTCTTATCAGCTCTCGTGACCTTGAAACAAAAACGTTGACCATTCATAAAATGTGTGTTTACCCTTCAGTTCTCTAGAGATCATTCGCCCGGTTAAACAAGTTAGACTGATTGTGAGTATAGAGAATCTTCTCGCAGGATTGGCAGGTCAACGTCTTTCGACGTTGCCTCTCGAATTCCACTCTCATTAGAATGATTCGAGTGCCATCATTGGACTTTTTTAGAACAGAGTATTCCAACGCGGAATCTAGGAAATCGGGCCTGTTCGAAAGTAGGACGTGCGAGGATGTTGATAAATACGAGAGACTTTCTATTTCCGCTTAACATGCATTATGGATGATGTTCGCTCGAAATCGAAAGTGTTCCCTCGGTCAGAGTGGGCACAGTTTTCAACCTGTCGTCTCACCTATCTTACTGCCACTACTCGTCCCACTTTTGCCTCCCACTCACAGACCCCCAGCGAAAGTAGACACCTCCATATCGTCGCATCTCTGCTTATCCTGCTCTAGCTCTACAACTAAAGAAATATGTAGAGCTAGGAAAGCCCCCGTCCTCTTCGATATTTCCCCTTAACATCTTCTTATTCACCACTCACACTCCAGTTATACGCACCGCCTTTATCCCCTTATGCCCAATCTCACTCACCTCGATACAATAGTCAATTAAACCAGCCTTTTCACCTCTCTCTCATTTAATCCCTACTTCCCACTCCATACTCCCCACTCCCCACTGCTATTGCGTCACCCCAACGGCTCCCGAGTAACTGATCACTTCCCAACAATATGCTATTCCTGCTTTTATATAACAATCTCTTATATAGTTCAGTGACATTTTATCTAATGAAAAGTAGATGTCCCACAGTTATACTGGACTTGAATCGTTTATGGAGAAGAGGAAATCCTAAAACTCTTATGTAGATCATGTAGACAAGTAAGTGCCGATATCAGATTAAATCTAATCAGTTGAATTCAATGCTGGCTGGCGCGAGTATGAAAACAGTAGATCATAATGTTGCTTGGCTTTTTAATTACGCTGCCAAGTGTTTAGTATTGCCCGTTATCAGCCCCCCCCCCCCCCCTCCCGCTCGCTCTCTCTCATCGGGACAAAAGGCGGCCATTATGAAATCGTACTATAAACTCAGCTTTTACCATTCAATAATCTTGAAAAGTTGTCGAAATAGTAGCTCTCGGTCAAGAGGAAATAATCGAAATTCAATTCTTCCCGATATTGATAGATATATCGAAAGGAGAGATAGTGGGTTAAGTTGACCTCTTCTTAATTGTAGAGGCACACTGGATTAGCTATTAAAAGAGCGCCGCGGTGTTGACTGCCATAAATAATCTCGCAGATGAAAGGTGCCGACTCAAGAGAGTGTTAGTCGCCTAACACGTGCAGGAATAAACTGAGTCCATTAACGGGGAAGCCAGTTGGACAAATTCTACATTCTGCATATTCGGTCGAATTCTGTTATTGGGATTGCGTGACTGCTCGAGATGTTGTTTACTCGGCCTTTCAATTTCTTCTCACTTCTTTTCATAGTCGGCCCTAGTAGCCGAGGCGAGGCGAGGCGAGAGGCGAAATCGTACACAGATATAGAGCTCGGCCGGCCTGTGGTTGCGTAACTGCCAACCAAATTTCACTTTCAATAATAGGTAGGCGTCGCGTCGCGTCGTGTCATCGATCTCGCCGCTCGGCCTCGAATTGGCGATCAAATTGAGAATGAGACGGCCAAAACGGCCGAGGCTAGAGTCGAACAAGGAAGTTAGTAGGAGAAAGGAGGGCCTCTCTCTGGCCCCGCAACCACTACATAGATAGTGTTGGCAGCGGGTTCTCTCGCTCTAGGGGATATAGAATAGATTGTCTGAGCACTCTCGCAGGTACCCTCGGTAGTTGGATGTTGTGTTGGATGAGGGTAGGAATTGAGCTTTGACAGACATATGTACTTATCTAAGAATCAGTGGTACGAAGAGAGTATTACATCGGAGTATCGCGAAGGCGAAAGCATAAACCGTAGCGTAGCGGGTAAACTGTGGAGCGTAAATCGGTGGGCAAATAGAAGGATTTATCAGTAGTGTACCTTTGCGGCTTCTTGAACTTGACGATAACGCGGCCGTCTTTGGTGAGAGGTTCGGCGGATATCGCCTGGCGTTTCGAGCGTTGACCAGGTCCAATAGCACCGGACGCCAGGCTGAGATCGACGATCTGCCGGAACTTGTCAATTTCATTCTGAAGGTAACGAATCGTAGCGTCCCGCTCTTCCAGTGCTTTTTCGAGAGCCTCCACCGTCTCGTCACGGCGACGGAGTGCCTCTGTCCTCTCGTAGAGCAGCCGACGGAGATCTCGTACCGAGTCCATCTTCTTAAGTCCAAGTTTACACTACTTTTTACTAACTTTCTCCGGCACTTCCTTTTCTCCCCCACCCCCTCCCCCTCGCCCTATCTTCTTCTTTTCTATCCAGTGCCAGCTAATTCATCGAGCAGTTGGACACTTTTCCCGTTCACAGATTCATAAAGAAAGGGCCACTAATTGTAACCACTTGAGTTTGAGGAGACTCTTGGCGAGCGTATGAGAATCCTCTTTAGAGAGATTAAAAAGTCAAGATTACTTAAAATTAAGATAATAGAAATGTTCGATTGTTTGGGGATAATTTCCTAGGGAGAGAATTTGGCTATCTGCTAGTTAGAGACAAGTTTTCATAAGAAGAGAAGTGCGGGTAGGGTGGGAATATTTACCTACTGGAATTACTAGATTAATTGTGAGATTGAGTTGGAATCTGATCGAGAACGAGATATCTCTGGGGGAGTGACATTGACTTTAATAAAGGTTTTACGTAATACGCGCGGCTATCACCGACTTCTCTCTATATTTGGCTATCTAGCAGACCTTTCATATTAGAACCCGTTTGCCAACAGCTAACAGCCCCTTCTTCCCACATTTCTTATGAGATTTTCTTGAGGGCTTGTTAAATTTTAGTACGCCGGTACTTGACACTAGCACTTGCTCATTGCTTGCTGAGTCTTGGAAAAGATGCAGGAGGATCTATACAGGCTGGTAATCACATTAATTCTCGGCTCGATTTGCCCAAGTGGCGATCCAACTTATTGTTGGTGTTATTACGTAAGGTTTTCCTCGGAGAGTGGGCGTACGAGCGAGACTCCTTCGAAAGAGTATCTAAGGCAAGGCAAGAGTATGTAGACTGCCTTCAAAAACTGCCTCTCTAGAATAACAATGACCGAGAGCGGCATACACCCAATCCGTAGGATCGATTGCTGTCTTTCGGAGAGAAAACGGCCCGGTTCGGCACTGGCTCGGCACTGGCCCGCTCCTATTTCTTATTGGAGGAGAGCAATCATTTAAAATTCCAGTTATTTGATATGCAGTTTAATACTGCTTTAGAGATCAGACAAAGGAAGGATTGAAGGGAATTGCAGATAATGATTCTATTAATAGCTGGACTATCTAGCGATTACGGAGAATCGTTTTATAGAAAATCGAGTGTGATTCCCCTTGGACACTGTTAACCAGTCTCATTAATTTAGTATTGGCCCCATGTTTTTTAAAATGTCATAGAATATTTTGAGTACCTATTGCTCTGGAAATCAGTGGGAAATAACGGCACGTAGTGTGACAAAGGCGTGAAATGTGTCCTTTCTCTATCCCGAATTGCCAACACACTTTTTTCACATGGCGCGAACCGAGTCAGCAGTCATCACTTATCATTGCTGGTAGAAAATGACAGGCCAATTGATAATGGAGGGGAAGGACGGCTCGTGTTTATGGCTGGGTAGAGAGTGCTGCCTCGGAGAACCGTCACTTGGTGGTGCTTCGGCCGAACTGAGGTGTATTCGGTGGTGAGCGGGCGGCCAGCCAGCCGGTGTTTCTGATTGTGGGAAAGAGTTCTACGCTACGTCCACTTAATTGCACGCCTCACTCACTCGCGACCACGGTAATCCTTTCGCGTGTATGGTGCTGCTTGATTTCTCAAGTTAGGCTGAGCGTAATGAGAAAACTAGCTGCCGACTAACATCGCCGGTAATTCTACTTGGCAGGGCAGACACTCAAAGTTACCACTCACTTTCATCGCAATTATCCTTCAAGTTTCAAGCGATCTCCTTTTCTTGGATGATCTTACTCTACGGATTATTTAGCAGAAGAGTATCTACCAGTTGGCGCATGTAGTAGGGTCACTGCGCCAGCACGTTTCAGTCGAAAGGAATTCTCGGTCAGAATGATGCTCGAACTGTCAAAGGATATTTATCGCACCGAACTGATGGGGGCAAGTCGAAAGGGCGCGGTGGCGGTTTGATGGTCTAGGAGGGAGTTTTGCTGAGCCAAAGAGAAGTCTCGAGTCACGACTCACGAGTCATGAGGCACGAGGCACGAGTCACGAGTCACGAGGCACGGCTCGGTTCAACGACTAACGACTAGCGACTAACGACTAACCAGCTCTCGGACTCCCTTCGTTCGTACACTATTCTATTTTTACCATTACCAATCCCTCCGGTATTTGTCCAAGCGCCTCCTACCTTTTGGCCAAAAGGTCGAACCCACCGAATCAAGAAGAAGAAACGCACTCCCTTTCACCCAACTAGCTTTGTCCGTACCCGTTCGACTTCTTTACCTTGCTCTCCTCCTCCACTCGGCCGCTCTTGAATGCTCGCACGTGACTCGCATCCTTACTAATCTATGCTCCCGCTCTCATGATACACTCTGCCAAGATATTGCGCGATCCAGCCGGAATATTGATGAATCGTCGGCTTGCCGCCGCCGCTTTCTCGAGGAGTGAGCTCGACACGTGCAAGGATAAATAAGTCTGGGGATTACCGTGACCAGATAAGTGTGTCGAGATCTGCGACACTTGCATGTCACGAGAGCAGCGCCTTTTCAATTCAACCAACTCACTTTTCTCTCCATCTGAAATTATTCGACGCTTCTTTCTTCAAGTAGAACTCCGCCGATTCTAGTGGAACATAAGCCAAGCTTCGTTTATGGTGGTTTTTAATTAGCTGGTGCTTTAGAAAATAGAATGCCGACGCTATGCCGTTTTTGGCGAGAGTGTTTGCCCAACTTGAGTGACGAGATATAAGTTTGTGCTCGGTCGGCCCAACCGCAGCGATCTCTTACCGATTGGCTGGATGCGGCCTAGATTCGAAAGTCTAGAGCTCTCTTTGCAGTGTTGTTGCGGGAGCCCCGAGTGACGGTGGGTCGCGGCTTCCTTGACTTTGGTAGCGCGCCCGAGACCCCAGAGAAACGTTTAGAGCCGCCACTGCCACGTATCTCACAATCAGTCAGAGAGCGGAGGCAATACCTTCCTTTCACATGTCGAAAGTAGACATCACCCGAGCGACTCCGATTTATTTAATCCAGAAATTATAACTCGAGAGGAAGTTTATTCTAATACTCAAGATGGCACCGCATCAACGCAATAAAAGACTTATAGTTGGGCAAATTGGTGCAAGTGGTAGAAATTTCTATTGTTCAGTGGAGGCTCCAAAGGTGGCAGAATAATGTTTAACGGTTTACGATTAGTCGAAAAGGAAAGGTGGTCAAGAGGGAGATATGGAAGATGATAGTTGATTTTCTTAGTTTTGACGTCACATGATGGCCGGTTCTCAATCGAATCGGCCCTCCCAGGCTGGACAAGTGCGCGCGCTCCATGAATCAGAATGATTATTTATTAGGTCGGATAAGCGGCAATCGATTGCTCATGTCCGATGAAAGAAAGGGACAGGCGACGCTCATCCGAGAGGAGGAGATGATCGAGAACGGCAAGTTATGGGAATGGAACTGTTAATGGGTGCGCGCTGCCGCCGGGAGGCAGAGCGGGCCTTGCCTCACTTTCAAAGGTTCTGACAGAAAGCCGGAGAGAAAGGACAGGACGCGACTTATCCTTCGCCGGCCGGAGCGAGTATCAGCTCCGTTCAATTATTTCATTCGCGCGCACTCTGGCAACCTCGAATTTCCCTTTCGTAATTCCCGGCCGGCCGGCCACCTTCACTACCAATAATTTCAGGCAAATTTCATGAAATTGAAATATTACTCACACATACTAATATAGTGGAAGTCTAGCGAACAAGCCGGATTTTTAATTGGCAATACGCGGATGCTAAAGCCGCTCTTCTGGCAACATTGTCAGCCAAGGGAATTTTCGTGTGCCACTAATCGAGCAATGAACCCGAGGCCCGCACCCGCACGCCTTACAAAAATAGACAAAAGAGCAAAGAGCACTCTATACGTATGTATCTATCTATCTACTACTAGCCTGCTCTAGATAGTAGCTGACTTCCGCGATAAGAGAACCTCTAGAAATAGGGGAGACGCGATGCTCCCGATGAAAAGACTTTTCTTTTGTTGGCCTCTTGATTCCCGACACTCACTCGATGGCTTTGCAAGTTTTGGTTGAATCCTTGCGTACTTTTGGCTCGCACTCATTGAAACTTTCAGTGGAGGAATATAGTAAACGAGTGACTAGCACAATAAGTTGCTTTCCTCGATAGTCTAGGAGGCCATGGCCGGAATTGAGCGATAACAGCAGTCCGCGATGATTAGCCGATGTGGGGCGGGCGCGCTTGTCGTTCGCGCTTGTCGTTCGCGCTTGTCGTTCGCGCCTGTCGTTCGCGCGGCCTTCCTTCTCGATGCTTTTTCGCTTGTCGAGCGACTGATATGAAACGCGGCTGCTGCCCGCTGACTCCTCTCGATTTACGTCTTGGAGCACTGAAACGAGGAGGCGTGGTCCATCAATATAAACCGGTTAAAGATCTGGCAGGCGCGATATAGAATATCCCTCGAGGTTTCAAGCATAGCGACAGTTATGTCGCTAGAGGTTAGATGGATTGATCGGGAAATTATGTCATCCCCTCTTTAGAAATCGTTCAAACTCAACCTCACACTTAGAAGAGAGCTTTGATCAAAGGACCAAGTTCAGCTTTCCTCTTCTAAACGTTACATGTTCCAAGGCAGCCTACACAATAGATTATTTTCGAATCGCAAATGCCTCGGACTATTAATCGATAGCGCTTCTTTTCAATTCTCGCGGAACATTTCAACTGTCGCACTATTCAATATTATTAACAATCGTTTCAATTGGCCCGAAGAAGAAATGAAAGGGCGTGTCATGCGTCGATATCACGTAGCCTCCCTCAGTGCGTGAACGCGAGGAGGAGAATTAATTGAGTCCCAAGGCTAAATTGACTGGTTCGATCGGCCGAAGAAAGAATGTTCTCTGCGTCAGAGTTTCGAGACTTATTTAGCGATCGCCGCGCCGCGCCGCGCCGCGCCGGACGGCGGCTCCGACATCGACAGCCAGACAATTATAAATCGGAGAATCTTACAACCAAGAGAGAGCTTCTAGGCATTGTTACCTGACAATATGTTTATCTCACTTTTCTGCCGAGCTGACGATAATGCGGCTAGTATCGCCCTACTTATCTAGAATACGCAGGTTTCGTTCGACCGCCGTTATTCTATCTATCTATCTACTGCTATTCTCCAAATAAAGTTGCATCGGCAGCCAGCCGTACGCTCTAACATAGAATCGGCCCGCGATAACCAATATATAATATAATAGCATTTCTCCCTTTTCCACCCGTACTTCATTCTCTTAACTAAATCCCAATTTCGATTATTCTCCCGTGTGGAATTTGCCAGTCCTATTTCGAGATATTCTTCGTGCGGTTTCGCTCTTGACATTGGCCTTCCATCAATTTCCACTGCTCGGAATACTAGCCAATGTGCAATTCAATATCTAGTTCAAATGTAATTCTACATTTCCAAAAGGAAAGTTCAATGACTGCGAAGAGTGCGCACTGATATGGTCGGCCCTGGACATACGTGTACAAGTCGGAAAGTGTCAGAAAGACGAAGGACGGCCCGCCCTTGCTGGCCACCTAACTCGGGAGAAATCATTTTCTCGTTATCGTAAGGTAGGTCGCGTGCTCCAGGCAAATAACTCAGTCTCATAACGACACATAGTGCTTTCTGCTCCGTTTATTTTCAACCTTTAGCAATCTCCCAACTGATTCACTTCTGATATGATATGCAATACAGCTGTCAAAGAAATTGTAGGCCCCCTTTATAACGTCACTTTCTCAATCATCCAATTGCTCCAATTGGAATCGGTCGAATTTCATAGAGATTTGTGCATTATTGAGCAGATCCTCTCTAGGTTTCAGACAATTCCTTGGCTATTGTCGACGGCCATAGAAATTCTTCTCATCGACATTCGTTCGAAGCAACTTGTAGTAAGGGCACCGCTACCGACGGAGAAGACGACCGTTGCGTTGCGTGGCGTCGCGTCGCGTCGGTCGTGCTGTTCGGTGGTACACGTGAAACCGGTTGCGTCCGTGCAGGTGGAATCACGTCGGAAGGTCACACGAGAGAAGGCGCCACCAAGCAAGCAGCCAACTCGACATGACTCATAGATAGACACACACATATGCCGACACCCTCCACATTGCATGCAACTACTCAGTGTAGGACAGTTACAGAGTCCTTCAAAAGAATCGGAAAACAGATATTGGGGAGGAGCGGCATTATTAGTTTGTCCATCTTTCAAATTGCGGCTTCAAGCTATATTTCACATTAAACAAGTGTGTAGCCGTAGAAATTGAATTCACCATTATTGAAAGCAAGTTATTCCTATTAATTTCAGAAGCCCCTTGTTGCTCAGATAGTGACTTCTTGTTGGAGTCTTACTTCCAGCGTGCAAACCTCTTGATGAAAACTCTGCTCAACAATTCAATCAGACGTTGCATCACACATTGGGCAAATTATGAGTAAACGGTACTAGGAATTGGCACAAAATTGATACAGTGTTAATGAATCAATCATTCTCGAGAACGTATTTCCATTTCTCACATTAAAGTGAGAGACTCGAAAAATCCAAATGTTTTGCGTATGCAAATCTCAGCTGGCCTTTTCCATTAAAAACCATCCTTTGGTTTTACATCTTTCTCGGAATTGCGTACACACTGTTTGAGGGAGCCTGTAGAGAGCCGTCCCCTGCCCCCTCCCTCTTCCCTCGCGAGGCGCTAATTCCTGCCCGAGCCCGAGCCCGAGCCTCGACCATTCCCCCTCTCGCGGTCACGCGCTCCTCTCTCTCTCTCTCTCTCTCTCTCTCTCTTGCTTACTTGCCGCTTTAACTTTTTAAAATGTCGCCGATGGCCGTGACAAGATCTATTTTTAGCCGAGCCGAGATAAGCACGGCACGGACGACAGGCGGGAGTTGGGAGCCAGGAGCCAGGAGGCAGAAGGCAGGAAGCGGGGACGAAAGAGCAGCACAGTGTGTGTGTGTGCGCGCGCGAAAGAGAGAGAGATGAACACGAGTGCTGTGCCGGTCGATGAAGGAGAGTGAAGGCGCGACGAGTACGAAGGAGAGTAGTATAAGAGGAACGATCGCAGCCTGCGAAGGCTCGAGCGAGAACGAATTATCTAGTAGAATGGGGTCGTCGTGGAGCAGACAGTAGCGTACGCACGGCCAGTCTTTCATTTGAGTAGGCGCGCACGGAAAAACACCTGTTTAATTAAGATCGAGTTTACTATGTATTCACTCTATCAGCGATATACTTTCTGCAGAATCATTAGAAGAGAATTCAGGATTTTCACCGAGCGTTACACTTACACAGCAGGTATCTCTATGCATGACCACTTTGATATTAGTGTATTGATGGGTGCTAGTAGTCTAGTGCGCTGGTAGAGAGAATCAGCGACTCGCGTGAAGAGAAAAACAGGGTCATTCGCCAGTGGTCAAGCTACGCAGTACGGGTAGTATGTATGTATAGATGCATCTCTTCATCTACGAAGGAGAGGAATCGGGAGCGAATCGCAGCCACCAGAAAGGAGGATACAAGGAATTCTAGCGAGTGAGCGTAACAGCAGCATTGCACGTCCGCTTGAAGGAGAAATGGAGACGGGTATATGATTTGAGATGGAGAGCGAGATGGGTAGCGTGGAACAGGAGAATCAAACAACTAATTATACGTGACGTCACTCGACTGGTTTCAAGGCACGGACAGGGACGGGCGCAGACGAGTAGCGAATGGAGCGCTCAGAACAGTTGACTCGAGTCGGAGTGACGGCAAGCGAGCCAGTGGCAGTTTAGCCTAAACTCTCTCACTGTTGCATCTCCACCAGACCCGTGGACCATCACCATCCTTGTCCTCGCCCACCCTTCACCTCTCACCATCACCACCGCCCTCCGCGCGCTCAGATGGGAGTCGGTGAGAAGAGAGGATCGCCGGACACAAATAGAAGCGCCGAAAGTTTATGGCCGGTAAATCAGAGGCGCGTTAGAAGTGCTGCTGCTACTGCCGGCCCGCCCTGCCCCCCGCATCCTAACACCCTCACACTTCCCGCTCCCAGCCCCAGCCACCACACCACACCACTGATGGCCTCATTCCAGATTCAATGGCATCTTAATTATTAATTGACAATTCGGCGTACTATATTACGGATCTATTTTTGTGGAATATTTATCTTGGATGCCGCGGCCTAATAGTAGCAGATGTCGGAGATATTGCTTTCATTGAATTAAATGTCTTGCAGTTTGGATTACATTTCACTTTCTTTTGATAAATTTTGTTACTATTATTGTTAATATACAGGACAATTATTGTTAACGGCACATTAACGACAAGTTAATCTTCTACTGATTGTCAGTGAAATGAAGTTATGCCGTCATGTAAAAGACAGTAATCTGCTGTGCAGATGTGGTTATTTAAACATTTCTTTTTTCATTTTCGTCATTGACAGAGCGCCTTTGGCAGGAGGACTCGTCAGTTAACACGTTATTAAGAATCGGCAAGGGTACTTTGCGCTCCCCTAACTTATCTCAGCGTTGCAGGCGAAAGTATATTCGGCAAATTGGCCAGATGGTGCTGAATCAGCGATATTGCTTTAACCGGCCGGCCGGCGCGGCGGCGCCTTCCTCGATTGCCTTGGCCGCAGCTTATAATGAGTCTTGTCAAAGGTTTGCCAAGTTTTTGACATACCTACCGAGTTGCGCCAAGCCGAGCCGAGCCGAGCCGAGCCGAGCCGAGCCGGCCGAACTGAACCGGATCGGATCGAAGCAGCTTCGGAGAGCCCTTAAGAATCGAATGCATTCCTCAATACCGACGTGATTATTTTATCATACAGCAATCCTAAAACGTCTGATCGCTATCGAACTACCTGCGCGAGTAATCACATCTTAACATTAGCTGTGCAGGCGGGCCGTCGCGCGCGCCTCTGGTCGATCGACTGACTTTACATGTGCAAATGGCCAGTTCCATATCAATTCCGTAGCGGCACCTACGTCAAAGGATATATGCAGCTATGCCGAAGGAAGAACACCGCCGGCATACAAATCTTCGTGGACCTTCTTCGGCGCGTTCCTATCCCCTGATGTGCTAGTCAATGTCAATACCCACCTCTATCTCCCAAGGCACCGTCGCCCAATCTTTACCCCCTTCTTTCCCATAACTCTCCCAATGGAATCTACCCACCTGAATTTCTCACCAATAAATCTGTCTATGCCAGGCCGACATTCTACCGCTTCGTCGGCGACATACTATTATTTGACCGTGCGTATGCTTCCATTCTGCTTCTGCTCATCTCCGTAATTGTTAGCGGTAGAGATGGCCGCACGGACGCAGGCGCATGCGGATAACCAGCTCCACGGATGAGAGAGACCTGTGTTGCGAGTCGCGAGTCCAAGTGGCCGTTACACTCACGCAAAGAATGTATGGCTAGATAGTCGCGAGGCTCCTATCTTACTTATTTATTTATAGTAGCAGCGTGAGCGCGCAAATTCTCTTTCGAAAGAGTGCCGCGACGACCTCGCAACGGTTGCGCCGCCTTCCAGCACCACGTGAACGATAAGCGCAGAGAGTAACTATGTGCAGCGGCGTCGCCTCCAGCCTTCGCTCCTCCTTCATTCTTTTTTTATTTCTTCTTTTTATATTAACTCAAGTTATCTCTCCGTCTGCCACCCTGCTACTGCTGGGCAGTGGGCAGTTTCCTCTAAAGTTTTACTAAGCTATAGAAGTTAGTTTTCAGGACTTAATGTCCCGAATTATTCATCAGCCACCTCTCGGAATTGTATCGAAAACAGGCGAAGAAGCTCAGCGGTACATAAATCCATTGTTCGTGTCTCAAAACGGATAGAAAACCCGAAACCAGTGGGAGAAATGCCGGATTTCGACCAGAAACACATGGAAAACCGATCTGGAATATTTAGTTTTCACGGTTTTTCCCATGTTTTTTATATTTCCCGACCTTTCCCGGGGCGGAAATTTGGTAGAAAGTGTTTTTTTATATCGAGGAAGAAGTAGAAAAAATTCCAGAGCCCTAGCTCAAAATTCATTTTTTCGCAAATTTTTTAAGGCATACCCCTTCAAAAATTTTCGATTTTTCGAAGGTTCTGGGACCGGGACGAGCGCTTGATTTTTCGATTGCTCGTGTCTCAAAACGGATAAAAAACATAAATGTTGTGGGCGAAATGCCGGAATTCTGCCTAAAACACATGGAAAACCGATCTGGAATATTTCATTTCAACGGTTTTCCTCATGTTTTTTGATCTTCCCGACCTTTCCCGGGGCTGAAATTTCGTAGAAAGTGTTTTTTTGCATCGAGGAAGAAGTAGTAAAAATTCCAGAGCCCTAGCTCAAAATTCATTTTTTCGCATATTTTTTAAGGCATACCCCTTCAAAAATTTTCGATTTTTCGAAGGTTCTGGGACCGGGACGAACGCTTGATTTTTCGATTCCTCGTGTCTCAAAACGGAAAAAAAACATGATACTTGTGGAGGAATTGCCGGATTTCTACCTAAAACACATGGAAAACCGATCTCGAATATTTCATTTCGATGGTTTTCCTCATGTTTTTTTATCTTCCCGACCTTTCCCGGGGCTGAAACTTTGTAGAAAGTGTTTTTTTGCATCGAGGAAGAAGTAGAAAAAATTCCAGGCCCCTAGTCCAAAATTCATTTTTTCGCAAATTTTTTAAGGCATACCCCTTCAAAAATTTTCGATTTTTCGAAGGTTCTGGGACCGGGACGAACGCTTGATTTTTCGATTGCTCGTGTCTCAAAACGGATAAAAAACATAAATGTTGTGGGGGAAATGCCGGAATTCGACCTAAAACACATGGAAAACCGATCTGGAATATTTCATTTCAATGGTTTTCCCCATGTTTTTTGTACTTCCCGACCTTTTCCGCGGCTGAAACTTGGTGGGGAATGTTTTTTTGCATCGAGGAAGAAGTAGTAAAAATTCCAGAGCCCTAGCTCAAAATTCATTTTTTCGCAAATTTTTTAAGGCATACCCCTTCAAAAATTTTCGATTTTTCGAAGGTTCTGGGACCGGGACGAACGCTTGATTTTTCGATTCCTCGTGTCTCAAAACGGAAAAAAAACATGATACTTGTGGAGGAATTGCCGGATTTCTACCTAAAACACATGGAAAACCGATCTTGAATTTTTAGTTTTCAAGGTTTTTCTTATGTTTTCATGACTTCCCGACCGTTCCCGGGGCTGAAACTTGGCGGGGAATGTTTTTTTGCATCGAAGATGAAGTAGTAAAAATTCCAGAGCCCTAGCTCAAAATTCATTTTTTCGCAAATTTTGTAAGGGACTTACTACCCATCTTATTTGCAGATTCAGTGGCTTTCTGCTTCTCCTGTCCTCGTCAATCGCAGCAGTGAGCGCATTTATCTAAGATTCATTGCTGATAGAACGGGTACACGTGTCGCAGATTATCTGCGTTCCGCGAACGATGGTAGTGCAGTGCCATCCAAGTTAATGGCAGTCTTCAGGAGATATGTTTTGGGTGATTGGTGATATGACGATCGACAAATAAATCTTGATAGATTTTTGATCGGGAAGAGTTGTAAGCTAGTGAGTTTGCTCAGGGTGAAATTGGATTGGGTTGGATTTGGCTTTGGAATAATGTTAGACCGACTCGATGCGGATTCAATGGAAGATGAAGAGAGTAGTGGGATGGAGGCGTGTTACATGGATTGGGATGTTTATTGATCTCTGGTGGGATAGTGTGGGATAGGGGGGAGTCTGTCGATGTTCTAGGAAGGCGAATGAGGCCATTAAAGATCTGGCTGCTTTATCGAGAAACGGGTTTGGAGCGTGTCTTGCTGGAGAAATAGAACCTCGGAACTTGACGGTAGCAACTAGCTGGGGATCGGTCCAAGAGCAGATCTCGGGACGGCTCGGCAGGTGTTTGGATTGCCATCGACTTAATCCCGCCTATCCGTAAACATGAGACAGTATTATCAGCTCGACATACCTCCGAGTAAGAGTGTGGCCTCACATCGAATATCTTGCTTCTCTTTTTCACGAGAAAAATTGTTTCCCTAACTTTACTTTGGAAGACTAAAAAACAGATAAACTTGAGAGCTCAAACTTGATTTCACGACTGACCTGGCGCCGCCGCCTCCTCCCCCACTTCATCCCTCAACGATTAGGAATGGCTAAACTGAGTGAATTTTGTGTAATTAATAATGAAGCATCAGGCAGAAATTTGTGGTGGGTTTTCATGAAAGTGCGGCGGTGACGGCGGCGGTGACGGCGGCGGTGGCGGTGGCGGTGGCAAGAATACTTGTGCCCTACGGTAATTTGAAGGCTTGGCGCGTTTCGAAAGTAGTTTGCCGAATGCAACGGCTGCAACGTAGAATCAGAGGAGGCAGCATGCGACGACGCGACGGATCGAAAAACTGTTGGATGGTGAGAGGCCTTGAGTGGCCAGGACCGGACTCTAATTGGGTCACTGCTGGAAGTTGAAACACTGCTTGCGTTGAACACGATATGTCGAGAGTGCATTTAAGACTTTGGTGCGTCACTTTGAACAGTATCCATCTGAAGATTAGAAGGGTAAAGGCAAGTTGGGAAGTTGCGTGCAATTGGGAGCGGAGTAAGATGCTTTTTCATGGCAATGTTATCGAAAAAGAAAAGTGTTTATCGTGAAGAAATTCGGAAAAATAGTCTAATCTTCTTGGGAGGAGGAGCTCGCGGTGCGGTGCGGTGCGATGATTAGTTGGCACAGTTGCTATCTACTGAGCCGATTGCCCTTCCCGGAAGTGGTAAATTTCAGCTGTTCGTCAGGTACGCTTGTTGAAATATTTGTCAAGGCTTTAATTGAACGTCATCGCTTGGCTTCCGTGGAGTGTCGCGTGAGAGATAGGGCTCTCAATGGAAAAGAGTGAGTGAATGGCAAGCGCGATATACATCAGGCATTGAGTCGTCACTCGAGACTTTCGATACGTAGGCCAAGTTTTATCAGGCAGCTCTCTTTAATCAGCGCTCGGGAGTTGCGTGCCAAGCCGTCGAGCGGGACAACTATCTTATTGTCAGCCTTCTTCGATGCGACGTTGCCCGCTCGACCCACCACGCTTTTCTGTTTCTCACGCAACGACTATTTATCCATTCCAATAATTGTCTTGGTAATATATTCGATTTTGGTAGGCTGAAAATACATAGTCCTCCGATAGGGAAGCCAACGGGCGCGACATCTCTCTCCTAATTAATAATGAAGCTGCTCGATCATCGAATTGATATAGATATATCTAGAAGCAGTGGTACAGACTGCAAGACGAAGCGAGATAGTATCCAGAAGGGTATAGTAATAGTACCGGATAGTATTATCGTAGAAAATGGTGAAGGCAAAAAGGTCTTGACTGCCTGGTAACCCGAGCCCACACAGATAGATCATGTAACAGAGAATAATATTTGCAGTAGCACGTGAGAATTAATAGAATGAGGTACGCGACGCGACAAAAAAGCTACCCGACACCACCACCACCACCACCACTGAGAGGCTTTTGCTCTTACTACTTCTGGTACTCGACGGGCAGCATCTTCCCTCCTGTTGCATTCCTTTCAAAACTAGCTGTTATCCAATTTATTGCGTGGATATCTCAATAGAGAGTTTCTCCGTTTTAAACAGAGAAATCTTTGCCTACGTGAAACTGCTCTTCAAGGCAAAGTGACAAAGGAATGGGACAACTAACTGGGATAATTGTGGTTTACTAGTATGTATATCGGCTGGAAGTTTTGATTGCACCATATGGAACAATAGGAAAGAGCTAGGAAGGGATAATGGGGAAAGCTTATCGTTTATCATTCGCCTCTGGAAGACTCCATTCTAATTATCCCTATGTTAGCTCAATTGGAGGAGCATTATCATTCTCTCTGGGTTCTAAACTACATCCGACCAGCATAGAGTCGGTAATCGCAGCTTATTTAACAGAGAACTCGGATTAAGCACGCGTTTGTTGGCTTCGTGATTGGCTATGTAGTAACGTTAACGCTCTATTGCTCTGATTCTATACTAGCTAGGATTTTCGATTCTGGCCAAGTTGAATTGAGTAGCAGTAGGTAGATAGGATAGGTTGGTTGGCGAATAAGTGGTTTCGATGATTCGGTGAGGTGCGGAGAGAGGTATCGCGCGGTAAATAGGCCTAGCATGGGCGCCGCCAGTTTAGAAAGTGGAATGCAATGCATTACCTTCTCAGTCTTCTGACTAGGGTCCAAGTCTATCGGCAGAATATCTACTTACTCAGCTTAAGATACCGCACTGGAAGCCGTCCTCTCACGGCATTAAACTCCTCAGTCAGTCAAAGTTTCATTTCTCGCTCCTGGTTAATGGCCATCGAGGAAGAAATCCATCCGGAATCGACAGTTATAAATAGCCTAGTTACCCTAGCTCGAGAAATAAATCGTTCAAGCCTCATTCTCGGCTATACGAGAGATGAAAGTATACGGTCCAACCCGCATCGCGCCGCATCGCGCCGCATCGCGCCGCATCGCGCCCCTTCTCCCTCAAGGCTCAACCAATCCACCCAACGACACTAACCTTAATACTTGCACTCTTATTTTTAACTAGAATGTCAAAAATGGAGTAAACAGGGTTGCGAAAGCTAATGCCGGCTTTGATTGTTGAGCAAAGATCTCAAGTGTCGCTGCGAATTGCAGGGGGAGAGTTGACGAAGATAAGCGGGGTGCGCCTAAATGGAGTGAGGGGGCCGCATACATCTTTAGTTTATGCGATGTCGTTTCGGTACTTGTATGGACAGATAGAGTGGTACATGCCTAACGCACATGCCTACCACCGCTCAACAATCGTATGCTCTGGTACAGGCGGAATCCATGTAAAGTACATCTTGTGACGAGCCGAATCGCTGCTATCTAGCGCCAGCCTGGCCCAAGGCCCAAGACCCAAGGCCCAAGGCCCAAGCCGCACACGTCGATGGTCGTTGGCTTCACGCCTACGCGAACGCAAGAGCGTTCTCCTCGAGAAACTTAATCATGCATACTATAAAAGCGCTCGGCGCTTTTTTCCATCGCTTGGCGAATCAGTGCGAGTTTTCCGGCTGGGAAACCTTCACTTGGACAGGTCACGAAGTATGCGCGTTGCCGTTGCGGAAACGTGAAAATTTGAATATCTAATTCGAAAAGAGCGGGCCTGTTCTACCAGCGAGAGCCTCTGCGTATATTCTTAGTTACACTGTCCTCGCTTTGGTCGACAAATATGGGACAAATATCACACTCAGATTCGAGAATGCTACTATTATCGAAACTTTGATGAAGAATTGCTAGAATAACATAACGATTGAGATTACGCTCTTACACATCTCGGAGAGAATCCAGACTAAACGTCCACCTCTAACTGGTAGGCGCCGATGTGGAAAAGATACTTTTGTCGATTGCATTCAGACGGATGCTTTCTCAACGCTCTATACAATTGAATGGAATAACGGAGCGCACGCGCGCACAAAACGTTAACGTCCTTTCATTATTCGTATAAAAGCAAGGCTTAGAATGGTGGGCGACAAAACCGGTGGTTGGCGTATTGAGAGACGCGCCCAGGGAACACACTGCGAGCTGACAATCATCTTCTGCCTTTAACGCGTTCTACCCGTCTATTTTTACCAGCTTGCAAATCTTAGATCATCTCCTGAATAATAAGGGATTTTCCAGCTCTCCCTCCAAGTGGCTAGAACAAGTTTTCCGTCGGAAAACAGTTTCGTGGGCATCATCTATAGATTTGGATAGACGGACTTCTCGAGGCTGCACGAGTCAAGTATACTTGATCGGCCAGCAGGCCAAGATTCCGATCTGGCCGCTGGTTAATTTTAACCGGTATCGTACTGGTAACAAGTGTTTGTTCCGTAATCGCGGCTGTCCCAGTCCCAGATACGCACACGGTGCGCCTTGCAAACCTCCCGCAGCCCGTGGCAGGCACGTGGACGCCCGTAAAATCTAAATGCGGCGAGAGAAACGTTGCATACAGCTGAGCAAAAGGATCCATTCTGGCAGAACTACGCCACTCTTCGTGGAAGTTCGTCTCTGGCCGATCCAAGATAAATCTCACATCTTCCCAAATGTCACGGTGCAGGCTGCTACCTGCCACCCGTCGGCTACCCAGTGCCACGTGTAAACGCGTGGAAAAGCACCACGCGCCGTTCAGAGATAAGGAGGGCACATAACTGCCTGCAAAACTGCACCAGCAGAATGGACGCTTAATCCCCGAGTGACGCCAGCCTCGAATAAGGCCGAGCTCCTTTTCCAGTGAGATCAACGAGAAATGAGTGAGATGCGATAGGCGGTACGGAGTAGACATCCACAGTGTCCCGGTGCTCGCTTTGCCACGCCACTCTCAAATGACCAATTAAAGAGCAAAGCATTTCTCGGCGACCGGCGAGCACTCGAGTATACATTCATATCTATACATATAGCGGCGCATCCAGTCACAATCGTGTCGTGGTTATGCAGCGCAGCGAAGCCGCAGAGCCAAGGAGACCACGATCGGTCGCGGCCGCGGCCGCGGTGGCGGTGGCGGTGGCGGCTGCTCTGCACCGATACAGCTCTCGAGGAACCAAGCCGAGATTTGCGCGAGCGTGCGGCAGAGAGGGAAGAGAGAGAGAGAGAGAGAGAGAGAGAGAGAGAGAGAGAGAGAGAGAGAGAGAGAGAGAGAGAGAGAGAGAGAGAGAGAGAGAGAGAGAGAGAGAGTGAGAATGGCTTGCGGGGTGGGGGTGTGCGTGTGTGGCGGTGCTGCCTATGGAAAAGCACTGGTGTCCGCAGTCACATGGTACACTGGCAGGCGCAATACGTGTGCACGCGGCGACCGTAATAATAAACACATGGACGATCGGAAGAGATGCGAGGGAAAAAAGTGAGAAAAATTCAATTGGTTCATTGGTCGAAATGGTCGCTGAGAGTTGGCAGGAGCAGACTGAGACTCGAGGGATGGTGGAGTGATTGAAAAGTCTTCCCGGAGGAAGAGGAGCGGGTGACCAGTAATGAATAAGTAGGATAGGGAAGCGCGTGGAGATTAGAAATGGTGGTACCGACCTGTCGCTCTTATCGATGACCTCGAGCTGCGCAAGTTCCTGGAGCGGTGGCTCCGCAGAGATGCCCTGTGCCCTCTGCTTCCTGGGCCTGGGCTTGGTGGGTGTGAGGGGCGACTTAAAGGGCAGAACGCTGAGGAACTTGTCAAGGTGGCTGCGGAGCTCCTGGATCTCGGCATCCCGGCGATAGAGGAGCTCTTCGAGGGCGGTAATCCGCTCGTCTTTGATACGCAGCAACTCCTGGAGCTCGCGCAGCGTGCCCATGGTGCTGACACTGTTGGTAAGGCTCGCCGTGGGCCCCTGTCCGCCCGTACGGACCACCGCCGCCGCCGCCTGCGTCGGCAGCTGTGACGATGCGTCCTCCTCGTCGGCGAGCCGCTGCTGCGTCGACGAGAAGCACAGCGAGTCGAAGCACACGCGCATAGACACGCAGGCGTCGCCGCCGATCGGCACTCTGCACTTGGTACCCTCGTCCATTCAACTCGAGCGCGCGCGCGCGCGCCCGCACCCGCGACCGTCCGACCGTCCGATCGCCCGCCGCCGCGACGCCCTGCGCCGCACCTCACCACACCGCACCGCACCGCACCGCACTGCACCGCACCGCACCGCACCGAAGACAGTCAGAGAACCGTGCCCTGCTCGGCACCGTTACCAACCAAGACTCAGCGGCTACGAGTTATGAGGAACGAGGAACCGGCAGAATGGTGATTCGCGAGAAGAGATTCGCAGGAAAGGGAGAGGAAAGGAAAGGAGCGTCCTCCTCGTGTAAAGAAAACGGCTGACTCTGCTTCCAATGGGAAGAGAGCCGAAGATCGGAGAAGCAGAGTGCGTCTATGTATGTTTGTAAGACAGAGAGAAACAGAGGCCTCCTCCTCTCCTCGATGAGAGAGAGTTTGCTCTCTCGGCTAGCGCAGCGCTCCCTCGACTCGGCTCGCTCTGACTACGCTGGGAGCGCGCTGGAAACCATGGTGAACCGGGGGTCCAAAGCCTCGCGTCTCTCGTCTCTCGTCTCTCGTCTCTCGTCTCTCCACGCCCGTCTTGCCACCACCGTGCCGATGAGCCTTCCTCACTCCCCTCACCCCACCCCGACCCGCCACGACCGGCCAAAGCCTCCCGCCACCCGCACCACCACCAGATAATCCCTCTCAGACTTATACAACCAGCGCCTCCCTCGAGTCCTCTCTCACTCTCCTTATCTCTCTATCGTCCACTTCAATATCCACCTTTCTTTCTTTCTTTCTTTCTTTCTTCCCTTTCTCTGAGGGGCAAGGAAACAGCTGCTTTCTGAGCTTTATTCTTTCTTCGACATGTATCTCTCAGTGGAATGTTGATATCATCATTGGTAGAGCCATTTCTCGACTGACGGTGCTCTGTGCAACTAAGAATCACACTGTTCTGGAATTGGTACGATGCGCCATCATCCGATTTGAGTCAATACGAATATGAATCGTGTTGTGTTAAGCTTATCGTCAGAGTTTCCTCGCTTCTCGTTGCTTTTCTTTGATTTTGAGAAATCTACTATTACATATAGTAGATATGTACCGTACATATAACGTTGTCCTGCGTCACATCGAGGATTTTTTAAATCTATCGAATTATTAGTATGACAAAGTATTGATTTTTTATCGAAATTTATTTGAAACAATCGTTGCAGTTGCGTCTACAGTTAGCATCACGCAAGTTTCATATTATTTTGCAGCTATTATCATTGCTTTATCAGAGTCTAAATAGCTTGGATAGTGCCTCTGTATCAGTCCGTTGATAAATACTTTCCTGTTGATAAGGCATTTTAATTGGAGACGGTTCAAGGCATTGCGTCGTTCTATATTCTTCGACTATAGTTCACACTAATTCCTTACAATTGCAACTTCTACCCTTCTTGCAGTATCTATTCTCCGTAATCCGTAATGATGCCACGTAGTCTGGTAAGCTTGTCAAATCATTCACCTATTATTATTGCTATTCCTTCCGCCGCCCATTACTATTACTTATTACTTTAAGTAACTTTACCAAGTACCGAGAAATTGACCTTCCGCGGGGCGGCGTCGAAAACTATCCGTGGATGGCCATTGTCTCTGGCATGCCGTCTTTCGATGACTATACATATAGTATGTATGTACAGACAATTACCGAGTTATCCCGAATCGAATGCCTGAAGGGAGTCCGATTCTCTCTCACTCTCTATCTCGCCGTCTGACAAACCGTCGCGCGTGTCTCTATTCTCTATCCGGTAGTGCTGCTGCTAATAGGCAGACTCTACTGCTCAGGGGAGCGTAATGTCATAATGGAATAGCGATGTTAGTAATACCATCGCAATGCAGCGGAGCACTGCTCTCTAGGCAACCGGCCGATTGACTAGGTAGTGCGCGCGCCCTCATCGCACCGCACCGCACCACATCGCACCACATCGCACCACATCGCACCGCACTCAGTCCGGCCAATTTGCATTCCATTGTGTACTCGTTACGCTTCCATCCGCGACGCGTATGCCGCTCTTGCTACCAGACGGCCATACCATCCCCATCCCCATTCCCATTCCCATTCCCATTCCCAGTCCCATTCCCATTCCCATTCCCAGTCCCATTCCCATTCGCGTTCCATCGATATCACTTTTACCACGCACATTTATCTCTACCATGATTTATCGGAGCATCGTATCTGCCCTCCTTGCATGCCATCTACTTAAAAGTGCTTTCGGTGGACAAACATTCTCACGGGTTCCAAGTATGCTGCCTGAGGAATACTACCTGTTTGCGCTTCTCTCTAATAAATTGTGAGGGACAAAATAGAGGAAAGAGATGTTTAATGATAATAAGAGATAGTGACGGGAGCTCTGTCAATCTTCAATGCCGCGTGTTTGTTCATTCGGGTACTTTAATGAAATAATACTCCATACTGCCGGTCGATGTCATTCGCAGATAAACGTATAACTTACTCGCGGCAATTGATAATCGCGTAACGTTCTAATAAAGTGACAAGACTTTTCTTATTGGGTGGATGGAATGATTGAGCGAAACCAGTCTAACAGTATTAGAGATGGGCATCGAAGTCGGAGCAAGTGGAAGTGGGTGGTGCGGCGCAGCATGGCACGGTGCGGAGCCGAGGACAGGTGGACTGATGGGTGGAAGCACGCAGAGTGCGTGTCCTGGCGTAGCGAGGCACCCTGACGCCGAAACCACCCGCGTTCCAGCAATCAGCGCCCTGGGAGAACCGTGGAAACCGCAGAAACCCCTAACTCAATTATCGTTTCTGGCATCGTTATCGTTATTAGCCGCTCCATCGCCCGGCTAACAGCGCCAGAGAACGCGCGCACCGACTACATCCCCTCTGCCTCAGCTTTTCCAAGCCCCCGCCATCCCAGTTTTGCCACTCTCCCACCTTCCCACCTTCCCACCATTCTCCACTCTCATTTCTCTTACAATTAGTTTCATCCCGCTTTCTTACTTATCTCGCCAGTCTCATCCTCTACCAGACCTAGCAATCTTCCGAAACAAACATTTTCCCACTAAGTTTAGCAGGTTCAATGTTGAATGTTGTGATGGTAACCGGCAGTGCTGGTGCCAACAGACGCGCGCCGCCGCGCCGCGCTTACTTACATTAGCCACGCGTATTATGCAATGTAGGTCTATACTGGATCCTTCATTGAGAATGCCATCTTAGTCACGAAAAGTAGTCCACGAGGATAGATTTTTGAATTAAAAGATTAAAAGGAAGAAAAAGTTTCGTCCTTGTCAAAGTCTCTTGATTTAAGGAAGAATATCAGTATTGTAGTCTTGTTGAGTTAGATCATTTGAGAAATCTTGAGCAACTTGCTTTAATACCTAAATTATTATACTAACAATCGTCTACTTTCACTACTGATGGATGGTAACTTGTTCTTCATAATTCAAAGGTATGAATTCGGGCAGATTGCTGGCTCGTTGTACGGCTTTCTTCAACTCGAAAGTAGGCTTGAGCTTACTCGAGAGAGTGGCAGTATTGCATGCCAGAGAGAGAGAGAGAGAGAGAGAGAGAGAGAGAGATCGATTAAATGGTAAGTTCGTTTGGCGCGTCTGCGATTGTGTTTCCCTGAAATCTAAGGGCCCCAGGGTACACCGTGCTACCTCGAATCAATAGAATAACCCCTTTCTGCGTCGGCAGTGAAGTGAAAGCGGGATAGGAGCGGGTGGTGCGACGCGTCGCGACCCCAATGCTACGGCTCACTGCTAAGCGATATTGAATGTGATCCGTTAGAGAAATGATGTTACATTTCAATGACGCATTTCAGTCTGGATTGCGGTGGTAGCCGGCTAACAGTAGAGCGTTGAAATTCGCCGAGGAAAGTTCGGGGTGAAATTAAACTGGGCTCCCAGTGCGCCACCTCGGGCCGGGCTCTCGCCTCACTTTCGAGTATTTTTGGTGAGCGCAAAAAAATATCATTTGCCTGCTTAACACATCCATTCCGGTGTCCCGATGTTCTCTCGCAATAAATTCGGTATTCAGCGGAACTGGCACCAACAGAGAATGGCGTAATTGGAGTTGGCTAAATCCGCTCAAAGTGTTCCGCTAAATAGTCATGTATCTTTTAGTTTTTGAGACTTGCCTTTCCTTGTCATCCGAGAACATGATATTTCACACTGTTGCACCCCCACCCACTCCATATTACATACATGAGTAATTGTTCTTTCTATTTGGAAAACTAGTAGTTACCAGTTTCACCGTTCGGTTACTCGATGAGAAAGGGGGCAGGGCTAGAAATATACGTACTATAGCGGAACGAAACAGCCTTATACATATAGATCTATGTATAGAAGTGGAGGGTAGAAGCGTTACTTTGATCTTTTTCGCTGGCATTCTTCGTTTCACCTTCGGTTTCAGTTGGTGCAAGACCGAGGTGATCCTTCGATCCCGACCTCGTCTGTCCGCGCCCCTCCAAATATCAACTTAACGATAACCCTATTTATTATTCATTCGACCGGCTCGCTCCGCTCCCAGCGCGGCCAATTCAATTCTGCAAAGTAGTTTTTTCAGGAATTCTACGGGAGAAACAGCTCGTTGGCCCTTTCGAATCGAGTACCAGTATGAAATATTTTGAAAGCGTTCCACTTTCCGTGTCTCGATTCATTCTCAATTACGTGTAAAACGATTTCAACGACCAAACTCCATTTTTCGAATCTGTCTGAGAATTCTTAGAATTCATTTCCTTTCTCTTCGCTCGAGGTTTCGCTTGGCTACGACGCGACGGGACTCTTGGCAGCCTTCCGTTAAAGAAAGCCGCGCTGCGCTGCGCTACGCTGTGCTGGATCGTTCCTTCTTTCCTCCGCTCCCTGAGGATAGAGGGATTCCCGACGAGAAAGATATGGATTATTGACACTCGAATTCCGAAGGTAAAGGATCCTTCTTCGGGGCCGCTCATTTTTCTCCTTCGCCTGGTTGCGCTTTAACAAACGAGATTCATCAAATTTGACGTCGATCATCCATTCACGCTCGCTTGGTTCCCCTGTCTCGATTCGGGCGCACCCTCAAATCGATTTACACCTTATCCCCGTCAGACTTTACCTTATCCCTCCTATCTATCACCAGATTCCTAGTCACGAAATATCAAGAATAATTTCACTTTTGCCACTTCTATCACCTCTTCTTACACATACTACAATACATCCCTATCTACATAATATACATAATATATTTTATACATACATCTATATCTATCTATATGTATATTCGTCAAGTTATGAAAGCATATTTTCTTATACGGCCAGAACATACGCTAAAAGCTCGTCTGCTCCTAGAATGACATCCCTGATAAGCTTAGCTATTAGACCGTTCTTACTTCGTTGGACCGTTTACCCTTCCGTTGTTCCTCTCGTCTTCTTAACTTCTTCGAGCAGAGGATCTCCCACTGCCCCCTCTCTCTGTCATGGACTGATTCGGAGCCGCTGCGCTGTTTCTCCGATACGTCTTCTACTTCAACTCTTTCCCTTTCTGCCCGTTCTGCCTCTTCGTTCTCATTTGCGGCACAATCAATCCAACCTGAGCGCGAGGAGCGTTCTCTTTTGTATGACGGTGAGAGAGCATGGGGCCTTCCCTACATTGTACATACATATAGGCAAGTATACATTACATAGATGGATAGTAGAAGGGAATGTCGTGCGGATAGGGCTGGGAGGAGGGGGGCGTGCGTGCTACGACTAGAGATGGCTCGGTGGTTGGTGGTTGGTGGTTGGTGGTTGGCGGCTGGCGGAGGAGTGGAGGGCTCTTGGATCACGAGGCAGCTCGTGCTAGAGCTAGACGCTAGATGGATCGAGAGCGCTCTGCGCCGGGATGGGTGGGAAGCCGGATAAACCGTGATGTCGTTGATTAATACGGTTTACCAGTAAGTGTAACGGAGTGTGCGGAACGCGTCTCCGCAATAGCAGCCCTCTCCTCTCGTTCGTATAGGAGACTCGCGCGTCGCGCGTCGCGCGCCACCCAACATCTCACCCTCCTCCTTCCCCATACCATCGTACCCGCGCTCCTCCACCAGACACATACACACACGGACACATCTAGACTAACACACTCTCGGCTCTCGCATCCCAACATCCCGAGTAGAAGCAGCAGAACCAGCAACCGCTCTCCCTCCAGTGGCGCACGCTCCTGGAATACGCCGAACCAACCCCCGGAGCCACGTGCCGATCAATGGCGTCTTGTCTCTGGTTGGTCGAGCTGGGACAACCCTCTCGCACTTCCTACAACTGCGGCTCACCCTCCCATCCTATCCACCACCACCCCCCCTCTGCACCCTCTGCACCCCCTCCCACCCTCTCTCTCTCGCGCGCACGCACGCACGCACGCACGCACACTCACCCACTCTCGCTCTCTTGCCCTCCATCTGCCCGCTGCTCCCACCCACTTGCTCTTCCTCTTGTCCTTCTGTCTCGGCTCCTTTCACCCTCCCACCCACTCTCTCCCTCTCTCCCTCTCTCCCTCTCTCCCTCTCTCCCTCTCTCTTCCCCCTCTCCCTTCGAACCTGTTCCGTTGCTCCGCCAAAATACAAGTGGATGCCCTGACACCCGCCACCTCGGCTTATCAACGTCTTCGTCCGACTCCCGACTTTCTTCCGGGAAAATCTCCGGCTACGCGAGGGAGTTCGACCTCTCCTCCCGATGTCGGGACGGAGAGCGTTCTTGGTGGGAAGGAAATACTTCCTTGAGAACCCCTCTCGTAGAGAGTTGATCCTATAAGGGAGGACGAGCTTTTCTTATGAGGAGCATTGATTGCCAACAACCCCTATCGCTCCGCCCAACCCCAACCCCAGTTTCAGCTCCAGCTCCAGCTCCAGCTCGAGCCCCACCCCATCCCAGTTCAGCCACCGCTGACAAGAAACCCAGAACTATCGTCGCGTCGTTGGAATACGCTTTCTTCTGAAACGCCTTGAGCGAGATTTCGGTTCTTTCGACGATTTGAGCGTCGATGACGATTCTTTATCGTCTTGCGTAGGGTTCCAGGTTGACATTGCAACTTCTGCCCGGCAATATCTTTTCCGCTTGGCTTGGCAATGTGCCAAAGGAATTCAGAAATTCTTGATACATTTGATGGTTGGTCGGCTATAATGAGCAACCGAGTTGAATCATGGGTTGCTCCTAATGAGTCATCTTTCTGGAGAATTGGAGAGAGGATTAGTTTGAAGGTAAGGAAGCAAATTGAATAAGCGAAAGGAATTGGATTTTAAACGGAGGGATTGGCAATCGCCGCGTCGCGCCGCGCCGCGCCGCGCCGCGCCGCCGGGGCTTTTACGTTCGACCCGATTGCAAACAGATTAGTAATTGCGGGAGCCGGGTGTTAAAGCGAGCAATTTCACCCTTTGTACATCACGCGGGCGCGTGCTCGGTTGAGCGTCCAATTGCTATTAGATGGTGCTAGCCCAGTAAATCTCTCTGATAGGTTCAATGTAGCGTTTGATCACCCTCTGTTCGGCTGATTCCGGGGAATTCCCTAAATGAACACCCGATCCTCTCGGATCAGCCGATCCATATACCGAAATTGCGACATTTGAAAAAACAGTCTCTCATGCGATCGGTTTAGAGATGGCGACTTTACCAATTGACAAGCCAACAGTCTCCTTGAGGAAGATATTCTACCAAACAGGAGTTTGCCAGTAAGAAGTAGAAAACAGAGTTTCTCGAGGAGGAGTAATTGCTCAATTGTCGTTACTGCCCAGAGAAAATGAAAGTTGGAAAAATCCATTCATTAAAACTTGGGATGCTTTCAGATTGGGCAGTGAACTTTTCAACTAAGATAGTTAGGAGTAACTTTGAAATCACACGCGTCCATGGTAATAAGTAAACTAGAACTGGTAAGAAGTAATTGGAGTAAGAATGGATCGGGGAGGAAAGAGGATTTGGAAGATGGAGGAAAGAGGCTCAGCCAGACTCCGTTTATCACGGGGGAACAAGTTTATTCGATATTTCCACTACCCACAGTTTCAGGCTACATAATAATCGCTAGTTCGTAACATAGTGTTATTAGATTATCTTTGGAATAGCACTGACAGTACCATCGGCATGTAATATACAGGTCTCTACTAGTTATGTATCTACGATTCCTTCCTGCCGGCTTGCGCAGCATTTCCCATTCTCGCAGCCGCCCGCATCGGAGTCCTTTCGCCGCAAGAACATCCTTACTCGGCTATCCTAACCAACCAAATCATCCTGGCCTTATAGCGGCAACGTAATCGCAGACACCCAAGTAACTTTCTTTAATAGTATCGGCCACTGGCCACCAGGCTGCGCCTCACCTCTCCTCCACCTCCACCTCCATCTCCAGCCTGCGCGGCCCTCTTTGTATACTTTGCTCCTCAAATTTACGTAGCTACGGAAGTTGGAAATTACTTTTAAGGCATGTACGAGTAGCCCCCGACTCATCATTCATCGGGGGCCATCCCTTTAAAACTGAGCCAGTTTGTTGGTCTCACTTGGCATCGAGCTGGCAGATCCTGTCAATCTGGCCGAGGATCCATGAAATTCGGTGATTTCATTCTGCTAGCAGCTACTGATCAGACGCGAGATTCCCATCCGATAATGAAAGAAAGAGCGATTCGCAGATCGCAAGTTTATCATAATTAGTAGAGAACTTTGTGAAAATGATACCATTTTCTGGACGAATAAATGGTACAGGACAACTGCCGGTAATGATGTGGCCAGTTTGACAAGTTAGCCAGCTCTATTAAGATATTCTCTAGAGCGACGTTCAAATAGCCGAATGCTAGGATCCTTTTTCATTTTTGAATTAGTCTGCAGTTTGGAGAATTCGACTAAATGATTCCGAGCGAGATAGGTATATACAGAGCAGCGCAATGTTGCATATCAGAAAGGCGGACGTCCGCGTTACTCGAATAATACGGACATCCGCTTGGTTCGTTTGCCACCATGAGGATCTAATCACATAATTCGAGCATAATTTCAAATATAATTCTCGACGGGGGCTCAAATCACATCTTCTGCAATCGAGCTGCCTCTCCACTTGCATCGAGTTAAGTGTCTCTCTTTCTCCCCTTCTCTCTCTCTCTCTCTCTCTCTCTGTCGGAAGAACAAAGTAGGAAGACTGAAATGGACGGGGAAGCGGAGAGAATAAAGTGTGCAAACCTCTCACTTGTATAAAGGTGAACTTTGAAAAGATTAGAATGGTTGAGGATACACAACGAGTAAACAGACTGAAGGACAGTGTTCAACTAAGCCGCGCTCTGTGAATAAATGATGGATGGAGATGTTAAAGATGAATTTCGGCAATTTGAATGTCACTAAAAGGGCAGGGCTGAGATTGGACTGGTTCTAGAGTGCCAAAGACGCGTTGGCCCTTCCCTATCGATTGCGAAAGAAGCGCAACAGCCCATAGAGAGACTTAAAAACGATCGATGATTGGCACAATTATCGCAGACGACATGATCCACGGCTCCTCCTATTATTTACACTAGTCTGCGTGATTTATTCAGGTTACTCTTGCGTATACTTTATGCTCAGCTTACCAGCTTGCGCAGATCGTTCGCTCTGAACTCTTCTACTACTGCCGTCTAAGGGTTACTTTCACAAGTTTCTCTTTCCTATTATATTCGTCTTGCCCGGCGACAGGAGTCGAAATGAAAATGTAGAAAGCTAAATGAAGAAACGTAACTAGAGTGTGCCGGCCGATTCTCCAAAGTTTCACCAGCCACCATAGATGTTCAGTATCTGGCTAATTATGAAAGAAAAGAATTTGACGATGCTTGATCGAAAGTGGCTCGGAATAGGAATGGGTGGGCCAGGCGCGCTCTCAGCAAGTGGGAGAGCGGTGGGAATCTGGATTCGAAATGAATTTGAATAGCGGTGTAAAGGAAAAAGGTAAAATGTTACTACGGGTCCTCTTTGGTGGTGGGTTGTATCTGCTGGACGACAGTGGGGAGGTGGTGATGGTGGTTCTCGGGCCTTCTGGAGAATCCAAGTAGAGGCGGTAGCAGCGGGAGTGGTAGTGGCAGTGGCAGTCCTCCAGGAAAGCCAGCGAGGCCACCCAATAGAGCCGAGGCAGTAGAGTGTTCTTGGGCTTTTCTTCGTAGCTCTGCAAGGCTGCTGTTCCTGTGAAGATCGCCGGTACCAGGCTTACAGCATCCGCAGAGGGAACCGGCCCAACCTGCCGGCGACCAGGACAGCATATCGTGCAAACTTCCTGAGCGATGCTCGCTCGCCGTCCAAAGAGACGGGCTGCTCGAGGTGAGTGAGGTCGGCCCACTACTTGCCACCTTGTTGCCGAACAGCGGCGGGGAGAACTGGGCGGCTAAGTGTGGTGAGAAGAAAAGCGATGTCGGTGGTTCGACTGGCCTGAAACCCGTCGGCAACCCAGGTGAACTGCAATCATAACCAGCCGGCAATCCATCAACTTCAATTCACATTTACACTGCCGACTCCCGAGGCTCGAAAAGTCATTCGGACCAACAAATTATCAAATGATTTCACATCTTCAAAATTAGCTTGACAAGAGACATTCCAACCAATGGAGGTC
Source organism: Ectemnius continuus (assembly GCA_910591665.1). Taxonomy (NCBI): domain Eukaryota; kingdom Metazoa; phylum Arthropoda; class Insecta; order Hymenoptera; family Crabronidae; genus Ectemnius; species Ectemnius continuus. The sequence goes on from OU342861.1 coordinate 15,662,932, forward strand.
TCAAGTGGCGCTGGAGTTAGATTCGTCGAAAGAAAGATGATAAGAAATGGGGGCTGCGAGCTTGAAGACGATTGAGGATGAAAAGGAGGCGAAACTTGATCATTTGAATTAGTGGGGTGAGTAGTGGCTAGTGGATGTTGAGGGGAGGTTGGGGTTGGTAGAAGGCGGGAGGGAGATCCCGGAGGGCTAAACCGATTAGCACGCGCGATGTTTCGCATCCTCCGACGGGTTCCCTGCAGCGAGAGGCGCTGATGATTATCTCAAATATTAATCGCAAATATTGTTTAATTAATGTAACGAGGCCGCAAGTGCAGCGGAGTAGTAGTTGGAGCTGGTCTCGAGCGACGATTAACCGGATAACGGGCGGCAGTGCCAGCAGCTCCGCCAGCGCAAACACTCGGAAAGGAAATGAAGATCATGAGAGATCAACCAGCAAGACCTTATAAGCAGACGTGAAACTTGATGGTGGTGCAACATCGAGGCGCTGCCGAGTGTTATACCAAGAGATTAGTAAATGGAAAAAGTTAAATGCATTACTCCATTTACCTAGAGCGCTCCTCAAACGCAATTCAAAAGTTTGGGACAGCTTTAATTACTTCACATTACGCTCCCTCTGCACTCCTTTAACGTAATACTTCATCCCAATTGACTTAATGTAATATTAAAAAATCATGCCTCCACCTTGTTCAACTAGGGTTTGCTAGTTAAGTTGATTCCAAGTCCCGCTCAGAGAAAGGGTATCCTTCAATCTGATAATCTAGGAATGTTAGTCGTTCGTGCGGAACGTACCTCCAATCTGGTTAATGAAAGCTAAACTCCTATTAATTGGAATGAATCAAATTAATGGGTTGTTGACTGAGCAGCCCCGAAAATCATAAGAAGAAGATTGTTGGTAAGGGAAATGGTGTGTGTGTGTGTTGCGTGAAAGTAAGTAGGTAGAAGCGGTGGTGAAGTCGGGCGAAGGGGTTAGTTGGCCGAGTGGGCTCGGGATTGAAGAGAGACGCGAGCCCGAACTGCGGTAAGTGCGATAATTAGTGGCAATTAGCCGCGCAGCCTAGCATGTGCAAGCTTGCCTTCCTTCATGTATGTAGACTGTGCCGCTGTTACTCTAGCCATCCTAGACTATCTTTGCACGCCCAACTACCAACTACCAACTACACTCCTACATTGGAGCTATGATACATAAATACATATCTATATGCATAATGTATAAGTATTAGGCGGAATTTTCTTTAAATGCCAACGGCATCGCGTTATACTCGTCTTGTTGGGAGCTCGGCTGCTCAACAACCCTTTTAGACGGCAAGTCTCTACTAAGTTTTGTGCAAACATTTTCTTGTCACAGTTGGGAGAGAGACTGCTCGCTTCAGCTGTAAGACTGATGAAACCCCCTCGGACCAACTACCTTCATCCGACTATCGAATTCCCCGCGAGATTTTTTAATTCCAGATCGATTGGCCAGGACAGGCCGGCCTACATCTATCTAACTATAGCATAACGTCGAGCCGACTGCGACGGCGGCGGGGCTGAGGGCGACGGCGATGGCGACGACGCCGGCGACGCCGAGACTAGCTCCCTTCGCCTAATAAGAATCCATTAAAATCTTGATTTAAAATTCAATGACGTTAAACTGGCACATCATCGCCGTTACTGGGCGCGCTGTCGAGTTAAAACTCTCCTATAGACGCGTGCGCTACTAACTCGAGAGAGCAGCGCGTACCTCGAGGATTACGACTGAAATATCCTCAAGATTATGAATACTCCCAGGATACTGAGATCCCTTCCTTCTTACGGAGATCCCGTAAAATGCTAATGACTGCGGAGTAATAAATATCAGCTACATCGAGTTATAAGTAGAGGGTCGCACAATTTTCGGCCGGCTCGGATTCCTCCTGGCTTTCTCCTAGCAATAAACATTTCGCGCTCATATTCATACAATTTGACAGGTGAAACTTTGACACCAGGAATTCATTAAAGTTGCCGAAATGTATAACTCATTTTCTCTCTATCCCCAACAGAAAGCGTAGTATTCTAATAACAGTTGCTTAATGACCCACTCAAAGAGTGATGAATAGTAATTTGTCTCTTTCAATATACTCATTAGTTTTCATACTTATTTATTGAGTAGAGCGCTCCGTAACTTCCCATGATTCACCAGTCAGAGAAAATGGGTGAAGATGAATGAGAGAAGAAGCGAGTTGATACTGTTGGGTTGTGGCTCCCCCAAAGAAAATGTCTTTCTCCCAGAATTTGATCAGTGAACAGTAACAAAGGCCGATCGCTGAATAATAAAGCCGATGCGTCTAATTTGAGTGAGGAAGTCGAGTTGTCTGGTGAAGTTGCGCCTATAAGGATATTACATCGGGGCGAGCAACATATCAGGAAGAAAGAAGTGAAAGAAGAAGAAAAGATGGGAGGGCAGAGGAAAGGCAGAGTCGAGAATCGACTTGCACCCTGCCAAGAGAGGGAATCTACCCTCTCTCTTCATTGCTCTGCCACTCCGCTCAGCCTCGAGTTGGCAGCTACGTAAGGAGGAACGCGAAGCATAGAGCCCCGCAGACTCGAGAACCTGCCGAGGACTTGAATAAATGATGAGGATATATTTACGGCGAGCGGTTTTAAATAAATTACAACTGTGGAGACGGCGAAGGAGTAGCAAACCTTTGCCCCCTCGCCTCCTCTGCGGCCTCCGCACCCACCCGCCGCTCGCCGCTCGCCGCTCGCCGCTCGCCGCCTACATTTCCAGCATCCATCCAGCGTATCGCGAAAACGCCGCGCCCGTGCCTACCTACTTACGTCTCCCTCTATCATTTCGCTATTGTCCCCGTCAGTTGATCCTTCCCGATTATAAAACTGCCAACTCTACTTCACCATCGGATACACACATTTTTCCCTCCGTACTTGTTTCTATTCCAAGAGTCCTATCTCGCGTACCACTTCAATTCAATCAGGAAAATCTTTATAGTGTCAAGCCAAGGCCAGAATCCTCCGGAGATTTTGTCAATCTCACCAACCACTCGACCATCCCAACAGGCTCATTAACTTCTAAACAATTTACCGGCAATAATTGATTCGACTGACAAATGAAAAGACGCTTGTCCTCGGCTTGCGCGCTTGCGTGTGTGTCTTGTCGGTAAATAATAGAAGGCCTCGACGCTGACAGTGCATCTTTCGGCCGCTTACGCTTTTGATAAATTATAAATGGCGGAGTCATATTTGCTCTGACTCGCGAATGGAAGGTAGACAGTAGACAAAGGTTTACCGGTGACGGGGCGTCCCCCTCCCCCTTGCCACACACGCGCATACACGCGCATACACGCGCACACAGGCGCACACGAGGACGCAGAGGGAGAGCATATTCCAATCGGAGCTGCGCCAATGTTTCTTTCTCCTTTTGTAAAAGTGATATCCTGGGCTAAGGGCACGCCAAGCTGCGGGTAAGAATAAACAAAAGAGCAGGTTCGAGTGTAAAACAGTATGAAGAGAAGAAGGAAGAAAAGAGAATGGATGGAGTAGCCTGGTCTGTTTAGGATGGTTTCGCCGTGTCGGAGGGGTTAACGGAGGATCAGCGGAGTAGAGGGATAGTGGACGAATGCAGGCCCGTAGATTGGCATTAGATTGGCGTTTATAGGAAGGGTTCCGGGAGGAGGTAAAGCTAGGAGGTAGATCGACGCACCAAGTGAAAGAGTAGAAGAGTAGTGGCGGAGGAAAAGCGACTAGGGACTAGGGATAGGGATAGGGATAGGGATAGGGGGAGAAGTGGTGTGGAAGTGCGGTGGTTTAATGGCGCGTATCGGGCGCATCCGGATCCGGACGATGTGTTGATCGCGCCGAGTTTATAAGGAAAAGACGCCACTCGCCAGGAAGATATTTCCTAAGGACGTAAATACAAACGAAGCTAAAAGAGAGCTTACCTCTCGGCGGGTGGTGCGATGCCACCCGCGGTGCTTGGTGGCGGCGGTGGCGGCGGCGGGGGCGGTGGCGGCGGCGGCAGTGGCGGCGCCCGTTTCGAGGTCGGTGGTGGCGTCGAGACGCCACCGAGGGACGGCTGAATTTGCTGGGGCCGCGGACTGACCGAGGCGGAAGTGGTGCTCGGGCTCCTGGACCCTCCAGCTCCATCTGCTCCCGCATCATCCGCCTCCGCAACGCTGCTCGTCGTACCTAGAATGGTAAAAGAAACCACCGTCCGCCGCCAATAAGAGTTACGCCCCCATAGACGCAACCCCTAACGAATAGGAAGCGCGCCACCGATTCCCAGATACATATTAAGTACCGCTCAGATTCACCATCTCGAGCTTCAACTTTTTTACTAAAGTAGACGGAGGGCCAATCGCGGCAACTCCTCCTGCTGCGCGCCGATTCTACCCGATACATTTTAACTGCTTCTAGCAGAGTGAAACCATATGTATCATATACTGATAAAATTGGGGCTTTAAGCTATTTTCAATGATGACATCTAGTTTTCCCTTAGATGCTGCTAAGAGGCATCTATTGCGAAAAATCACAAGATTCTTTACAATTTGATGTATGTATGTATGTAGTACTTTTACTAAGTACCTTCTGGATCGTGGCTTGTAGGGCTCGGTCCTCCTGAACAACTGGTAGGCGCCACCAGGCCCGAACTCTCCAAGGTACCATCGCCACCCTCCCGTTTTGTCTGCTTTTCTTGTAAACGCTCGCTCTTTCGCCACTTGGCTCGCCGATTTTGAAACCACACCTGAAACAAATAGTTCACGGCTTCCTTTACATAGCTAGAAATTAGGAACTCTCAAAATGTTCTATATTAAATAATGTTGCCATTTTTAATCCGCGTTAAGGCAGATCTTAACGATATAGCGAAACAGTGTTTGCGAAGACGAGAACGTGAGAGGGTTGGAGATGTGGGGGAGCTTCGGAATGGAGTTAAGAAGGGTGTTCCTGGTAGTTTCCAGGGCTCGGTAGGCAACTGGTGCGAGCGCGGGCGCGGGCGCGGGCGCGGGCCAGAGTGTGGATGGATAATGGCGTGTACGTGTACGGCGGGGGAGGCATTCCGAGTGTGGGCTAGCGAGGTGCGGCTACTCCTGGATGGAGTCCGAGGGCTTCTCTTGCCGGCGTGCATGTTCAACGAGCTGCCAGCAACCACGGCTGCCGAGTGTTTCTTAAAAAGCTCGAGTTCCGCTAACGAGGCTAACTTGACATAATACCAACTGAAATAGACTTTATTACACGCGGCAGCCAGTCTGCTTTCTTCTCTCTGCCCCCTCTGCCACCAAAGCTACCATTTCCTTTCTTTTTGCTTGCAACACCAGTGTCACGAGACACGAATCAACTTCTGCCTGGTTATTCCCCCGGAAATACTTTCCATTCTCCTCAACAATCCTTTTCACACCCCCGACAGACCTTGTGCATTTGAATTCAGTGACAGTCGAGATTCATTATGATTCATTATGATTGTAGGCCAGAGGCATCATCTTACAATTAAAAATGAATTGGTGATTGCAACAGTTTAAAATGACAAATCTCTGCTAATGAAAGACATGTGTGACAATCACGCTCCCTTTGTCACCCTCATTCCCAGTGGCTCTTTAATTAGTAATATAACATTCCCTAGAAAATAAAGGGGGACTGTCAGTGATATTTGAACAGGAAAACCCTACATTCCTTTGGCAGGGAGATTCCATTAGCACAGGCAATGAGAGAAAGGGCGGCATTTTCTTCGCGTCTGCAAACAATTATTGGAAATAAAATGGGGAGGATAAGGTGGTGTTCGTGTGAGCTGCTTCTTTTAGGAGGTGGCTGCGCCGGCGGAGGTGGAGAGGTATAATAATATCCTAAGGGTTTTGGGAGCGAGTAATAGCTGAGAACAAAGCCGTGGTTCCGTCGGGACCAGCAAGCACTCCTTCCTTCATCCCTCTCCCTTTCAATATAAATTTATCCGGGATATCATGTTCATGACGTTCCAACTGATCCAGATTACCGATGACCCACCGACAGTTCCCCGACACCTATGCTCTCACTTCACTTAGTAAAATCTAATATTTAAGTAACTTGACCGCAATCAGAATTATAATTCACTTATAATTGACCTAAACCAGAGTGTTCAAACAGAGAACTCATGAAACACATAATTATAATTGACTATTATAAACTTCCGTCAGTGCCTGTCCCCTTCAAAAATTTGCGAAAAATTGAATTTTGACATAGGGCTCTGGAATTTTTTCTACTTCTTCCTCGATGCAAAACAATACTCCCCACCAAGTTTCAGCCCCGGGAAAGGTCGGGAAGATAAAAAAACATGGCATAAACCGTTAAAATGAATTTTTCAAGATCGGTTTTCCATGTGTTTTAGGTCGAAATCCGGCATTTCCCCCACAACATTTATGTTTTTTATCCGTTTTGAGACACGAGCAATCGAAAAATCAAGCGTTCGTCCCGGTCCCAGAACCTTCGAAAAATCGAAAATTTTTGAAGGGGTATGCCTTAAAAAATTTGCGAAAAAATGAATTTTGAGCTAGGGCTCTGGAATTTTTACTACTTCTTCCTCGATGCCAAAAAACATTCCCCATCAAGTTTCAGCCCCGGGAAAGGTCGGGAAGATAAAAAAACATGGCATAAACCGTTAAAATGAATTTTTCAAGATCGGTTTTCCATGTGTTTTAGGTCGAAATCCGGCATTTCCCCCACAACATTTATGTTTTTTATCCGTTTTGAGACATGAGCAATCGAAAAATCAAGCGTTCGTCCCGGTCCCGAGACCTTCGAAAAATCGAAAATTTTTGAAGGGGTATGCCTTAAAAAAATTGCGAAAAAATGAAGTTTGAGCTACGGCTCTGGAATTTTTACTACTTCTTCCTCGATGCAAAAAAACATTCCCCACCAAGTTTCAGCCCCGGGAAAGGTCGGGAAGTGATGAAAACATATGAAAAACCATTGAAATGAAATATTCCAGATCGGTTTTCCACGTGTTTTAGGCAGAATTCCGGCATTTCCTCCACAAGTATCATGTTTTTTTTCCGTTTTGAGACACGAGGAATCGAAAAATCAAGCGTTCGTCCCGGTCCCAGAACCTTCGAAAAATCGAAAATTTTTGAAGGGGTATGCCTTAAAAAATTTGCGAAAAAATGAATTTTGAGCTAGGGCTTTGGAATTTTTTCTACTTTTTCCTCGATGCAAAAAAACACTTTCTACAAAATTTCAGCCCCGGGGGAGGTCGGGAAGTGATGAAAACATATAAAAAACCGTTGAAATCAAATATTCAAGATCGGTTTTCAACATGTTTTAGGCAGAATTCCGGCATTTCCCCCACAACATTTATGTTTTTTATCCGTTTTGAGACACAAGCAATCGAAAAATCAAGCGTTCGTCCCGGTCCCGAGACCTTCGAAAAATCGAAAATTTTTGAAGGGGTATGCCTTAAAAAATTTGCGAAAAAATGAAGTTTGAGCTACGGCTCTGGAATTTTTATTACTTCTTCCTCGATGCAAAAAAACATTCCCCACCAAGTTTCAGCCCCGGGAAAGGTCGGGAAGTGATGAAAACATATGAAAAACCATTGAAATGAAATATTCCAGATCGGTTTTCCACGTGTTTTAGGCAGAATTCCGGCATTTCCTCCACAAGTATCATGTTTTTTTTCCGTTTTGAGACACGAGGAATCGAAAAATCAAGCGTTCGTCCCGGTCCCAGAACCTTCGAAAAATCGAAAATTTTTGAAGGGGTATGCCTTAAAAAATTTGCGAAAAAATGAATTTTGAGCTAGGGCTCTGGAATTTTTACTACTTCTTCCTCGATGCAAGAAAACATTTCCCACCAAGTTTCAGCCCCGGGAAAGGTCGGGAAGTCATGAAAACATAGGAAAAACCTTGAAAACTAAATATTCAAGATCGGTTTTCCATGTGTTTCCGGTCGAAATCTGGCATTTCCCCCACTGGTTTCGTGTTTTCTATCCGTTTTGAGACTCGAGCAATCGAAACATCAAGCGTTCGCCCAATCGGAGAACCTTCGAAGAATCCAAAATGTTTTCCCTCCAAGAGATACATACACCTTCAAAAATATATTTGGTTTCTAATAATCATCATGGATAATTGACGAACAATGACAAGAAATCCGCATGAGAAGAGTGCAATTGGAGTGAAGATAATTGCGAGCTCGACCCAATGGGAAGACCCGATAGTTGGAAGGAAAGAATGCCCGACAATGGGATGGAAAATGAAAGCTAAACGGATTCTAGGCCAATTAGAAGCTTGCTTGGGAAAATTCGACGTTGGCGGGTTGGCTTGCAAGGCGGACTTATCCCGGCAAATCTCTTTATGTTCGCCGGGGTTCTTGCACTCCCGGTAGTGGAAAGGGAACATTTTCATGGAAAAGTTGGTAAGCGCATTAGCGCGATACCGAATGTAATGGAATGGTGTGGCGTGTGGCGTGTGGGGGTCAGCGACTCAACGCTCGGATACTACTCAGGCGACCGATTTTTTCCCGCTCGTCAAATTCCTCTTGGCCCCAAGTTTTCCATGCCAACTGGTACAATAGTTAATGGCGTAAGCTCGACTTTCCTACCGGCTTAGTGCTCTTAATCCCTCGAAACCTCGGCTCTTTAATGCCTTTAATTATGTCCGTCAACAAAGCTTCTTCTTGACGCTTGCAATTCCAATAATAAAATTACAGCTGATATTCGAAAGCTTTCTCGCTCGACTTTTCGCCCGATAGAATCGGTCTTAAGATTTTAGAAGTTGTGGATACTATCTGGAATGGAAGGAAAGAGAATTTCAAAGAAGCAGAAAGACTGCTTCCTCTCAAAAATGAGATGAAGGAGGCAGACTACTCTCAAGATTGAACGAGGCCGGCGGCCTTGTTTGGGAATAATTAGACTTTCGAGCAACTTTGTGTTTGACCAATTGTCACTATCGCAAGAAACATATAGGTAGAGATGTATAGGTATAGCTGCCCTCCTACATAGCATAGCATAGTATTGATAAGAGGAGATCTTCTTCAATGAATCGAGCTGCTTGTCAGTATGGAAAGGAGGCTCTAATTGTAAGAGGGTGCGCGGGAGGGTGGGAATTTGTAGGGTGAAGTGGTTTAACACGAGGCACTGAGATTGCAGTCGCGCCAGACACGTGGAAATATGTATGGGCGCAGTATAATTGCCAGCCGTATCAGATGTGTGGAGCGTAAATGTGAGAGAGTCGGGTGGAAAGATCACAGCATGCCGAGGAAGGCCCCTCTCGCCAGTACCAGGAGGGTCTAATTGGAGTAGTAGAAGAGGACAGGCACTACATAAACGCGCCTATTTGTCCATTATTTCAGATTCCCTTTGTCTTCGCTAATGAAACAATGAGTCTGCGCCGTAATTGCGTCATAGCCGTCCTGGAGCCCCCCCCTGCCCCCCCTGCCCCGGCTCCCCCGGCTCGCCGGCATTGTAGATATACCCCCGACTCTGCCGAGCTGCTTCTACCGAGGTTCCAGCCTCCTCGTCTTATAATCCGGACAATACACCGAGATAATGCCATGTACACTAGACGACTTTCTTTTCTGCCTGGAGGACCCTTCTCCCCCTTCCATCCCGTCTAACTTTTAGATTCACCCTCGCAGCACACGAGTGGACACTTCGGACGGGCTGCTGATCGAGAGTCCCGCTAGACTAGAATCTCGACTATTTCATTTGCATTGCCAGCTCACATAAACCCAGAAGCTCGTTATTAATCTTTCTCCTTCTATGATAGCCTCGATTGATGAAGCTTAGCAAGTGGAATAGCATCTTAAAGCTCGAACGTATCCTATTTGATGGGCAGGATTTGATCCGGTTGATAAATGATAGTAGGATAGAGGGAGCCGGGATGAGAAAATCAGCAATGAACATTTTGGGAAATACTGGTGGATGCTGCATGGAGGAATCAAGCCCTACTGGAGGGATTCCCGTCATGAATTACAACGGTGCGAGTAAATATGGCTAGGAGGACGCAGTCAGGAGTACAAAGTAATCCCGGAGATTACCGGCTTACTCTGTCAGAAGATTACGTCAGGTTGAGGGTGTCAGCGCCACCCTTGGGAGCCGGATGCACTCCAAAGGGTACCCGGTGTCTCGTCCTAGCAGAGCCACTCTTACCGCGCCGCTCGGCCGACAACCCACCACCGCGCACCCTGCCGCCTTCGTCTTCTCTCCCATCTCCGATTTTATCTCTCGCTTTCCAATACATTTCAGTCCCGATAAACCAAACAGTCTCAAGAATCAAACTGACCTCACGTGGCCCTCACGTGGCCCTCACGTTCACCAGACCTTTCCCGCTCTCATTCAAAGAGAAATGAAAGAAAAACTGGCTCATTGTCAGATCGGGCAGTTAGTGGCTTATGAAGATGACGATGAAGATGGTTAACTCACCTGGACCCGTGCTTCGGTAAGATTGATCTTCATTGCGAGGTCCTCCCTGGTGTAGACATCGGGATAGTGAGTCTCAGCAAAGGCTGCTTCGAGCTGCTCGATTTGCTGATGAGTAAAGGTTGTCCTGTTTCGTCGTTGCTTCCGCCTCACGAAAGAACCATCTCCCACCCCATGCAATGCAGGATGGTATGCCGAATAACTTGTGTCTGCGACAGAGCGAGTGAAAAAATCATCAAATTAACGAAAGAGTGGTCAGGAAGAAATATCGATATCACTGTATCGTTTAGCTGTGCTTGGGCAGCCAAATCAAATCCTCAAAAGAAAAGAATTGCACGAGCAAGAGTGAATGACATTGGCCAGCAACACCAACCAGCCCACCTACATAGATATATATATATCTATCTATACGTTGGCATACGTGCCAACGCGCCGGCTCTCGGGCCAGCAGGCGGGGGTGGTTGTTACGAAGCCGAGGACCGCTTATCAATGATGCAGAGCAATCAGTGCAATTAATTACCGCGGCGCTAAGCCCGGCTTAGCGAAAAACACAAATTAATTTCCTAGCCTCATAAAAATTCATGCGCTCTTCCTCCTGCTGCTACGTTCCCCGCTTCACCGCCTGCCCGCTCGCCCACCCGCTCGCCCACCTCCCCCTTCACAGCCTCCTCTCCAATGCCCAGTCGCCCCTTCCTCCCGGATTACGGGAAAAACTGGTCCTGAGCAGTCTAGAACAACGGGATTGCTCAACACACCAGCGCACCGCTCAGCTTACCTCTCAAGGCGGCTGTGATTGCCTGATTATCGGCTGTTATTTCCTCTTAGTTCGAGAGGTGGAAAAGGAGAGTACGGGCATTTTTGCCTCCCTCCCACGAGTACCTGCATTTTCCTGCAAAATTAATGACGATGTCCGCGAGGATTTTCCCCTCCAACCTCCTGCAGCACGTATAACTAGCCAATTAAGTTTCGCTCCTTCAATCCCCCATCCTCGCGGCTTAGTAGCGGCAACTTCCATCGAGCCAATGTCAATCTGAAATCTTGTTGGCTCCCACGGATTTAGCAAGTGCAAGTGCAAGTGCAAAGTCGGTCCTTTGCTCCTACCATCCGATTGCCTCGTACACACGTGTTCGAGTGCATCGAACTCGGACGAAGCAAATTATTAGCCCATTTTCATCCAAGGTCTACGCGGATCAGATGTGAGGGCGGCGAGGGCGGCGCGGCGGGGGCAGCTAAATAAATTGATCGGTGGCCGGAGCTATAATCCACTCAAGATCTCGGCTGAAAGTAAAGCCGGGCCTGAAGACAACTCGTGCAACTCATCGGGATTCGGCCTGATCCAATTTATTAGTGTATTCCAGTGCCAGAGTTGTGTGTACCGAGGAATACGTAGACGTAGCTGGAGCCGAATGGAATCGAGGAGGCCCCAGGCTCTCTCACTCTCTCACTCCCTCACTGAACGCGCGCCGTGCCGCGCCGTGCCGCGCCGTGCCGCACGTTGTCGTTGAGCCAGCTTTGTTTTCCTGACGGCCGAAAACAATGGGGGATTAAATTCGCACGTGCCAGCCGTCACCGGGACTCCTCGATCTGATATACGTGCCTTTATTGCCGAGGAACTTTGGGCCTGTAGCACTCTTTAAATCTGCCTCACCACGCCACCATCCTCCGTATTTCAGCCCTGAAACCTTCAGAATAGCCCGGCTCTCCTCAACCAGTACTCTACCTAGTATCCGCTTTCCAGTACTGACTCCTTAAACTCAATTGCAGTATACTGCCCTAACTTGCATTCGAGGTACAGCTTTCACTAATATTAGCAACACTGGCTTATTCACGTCTGACTTCCTAAAGACCCAAAGCAATAAAGTGGTTGCGAAGAAAACTAAGAAAGACTAGAAAAGCGACGAGTTTCAATCACTCGATATTGAATTTCGGAAGCATAGGCTTATCGCATATGTACGAAGGGAAGAAGAGCTTGTAATGTGAAAGAGAGGATGGCTTGGGCTTGAGCCGGAGCTCGAGCCCGAGCCCGAGCCCGAGCCCGAGCCCGAGCCCGGGCCCGGGCCGTCGCACCCGGTCAATAAGGTGTGTAAGGTTCTGTGGAAAAACTAGCCCGACGAGCCAACGAAATCTAATGACACCCCGACAGTTACTAATGAGACTAACGAGGTAGTTAGATGTTAGAGCGAATGTCGGTGGCTCCGCAGGCGGACCGTCGGCCGGGTGAACCCACTTACCGACTTATCACGTAGTTACCTAATCTGTTTATCCCAATGGGGGGCGAAGGGGAGCCAGCTAGCATCGGCTGGAGGGGTCTACCGACGTCCCCGAGGACACCCCTTCTCTGGCTCGTACACCTCTAGCACACACACACCCACCCCTCTCTACGTATCATCTGCTACTTACTCCACGGTACACATGTGCTCCGCTCACACTCGCACTCCTCTCCGCACGATGCACTTTAACCAGCCTACCCTATAGTACTTGAAGATCATCCATCGGAGAGAGTGGCTTCATCAGCAAAGTATTACTTCAATAAAGGTTTACCCTCCTCGGCCGAAAGAACATGCCGAAAGAATAGGCAAGTCTTTTTATTTCGCTCTCCTTAACTTGTTTCCATTGATCTTTTTAGGGAAATTATTCGAATCAGTGCGCATTTACGTATATGTATATCAACGATCAAATTCAGACAATGATCGCGACCAAACTCTAATGGGAATTCTCGGAAAGAATGAATGTGCAGCGAAAAGGCATTTTATCGGGATCGATAAACTGTCAAGAGAAATGCAATTATGCTATTATTGTTTAATGGAGATTCTCGACGAGATCGATTGACAAGGGATGTTAATAATAGACAGGTTAGCGCACCCCGCGTTTTAATCGACCATCTGGATTCTAATGGCAGTAATTATCTCATGAATCTAATATTTGGAAAGAATAATGCTATTCCCCCGGGGGCGCCAGGCCGCCGGGCCGCCGGGCCGCCGCGCCGATGTGCAGGTGACACGGGTTCGGGGTCTATGGTAGAGGCAGGTATCATATGAAAAGCATCCCCCCTTGCACCATAAACGGAATGATAAATGCACATTAAAAAGATAATTTTACTTTGTGGCTGGCAAGTGGATGTTTTATTTAAAGTATATTTTGGACCTCGATGGGAGGGCACTTACACGTCCCCGAGGATGGCTCGTACCTCGTACCCTAACCCCCAGCCCCCAGCCCCCAGCCCCCGGCTACGCGCCCCATTCGATTATCTCTGCCTACGTCTATTCCATTGAGGCTCGTAATATGCAATAAACGCGAATCCACATACATCAACCAACTATAAGCCCTATCTTAGCAGAGTGAAACATTCAAGCCAATTATTCCTTCCTAGCCTTCAATGCCAATTGGGTGGAGTGACAAATTCGTCAGCATCGAAAAAGTGATATATCGTAATGATTTCTGAGACTACCCTCATCGCTCGCCTACTTTGCTGGCCAAGTTGAAGACTTGCTAAAGTATTGACGAGTTAAATATTTATACATAAGATCATTGGATCATTCCTCACTTTTGATAAATGATGTGTATTCCAACCACAAGACTAATAACAATCTGCTCTACGTTTGGAGGTGGGATGGAGCGACATCGATGAAAATTTCACGGTTCACCGGCAGCACGAGTGGGATTCGACTTGGAAAACGATCGGTGAATAGGCAAACTGTCGCCCAAGTTGAGCAAAGAGCGAGGCAGACTAGCGGATCGCCGTCGGGACGCGGTTTAGCCGGAAGTTGGCTCCAAGTGCAAATCAAGTTTAGCGGCCGTCCAGTTTGTAGCGTCCACTTTGCGTAACTCGGTCTACTCCGTAATGTAACTTCATCGATGTGTTCCGCCAGAGCAAGTGCCGGCACAATCAATCTTCCCCCCTCTCCCTCTCACATTCTAGTGATTCTATTCGCACCGCTTTACTTCTCACCGCAACATCCTATTATTCGCCAGCTTTCTCTTATGATCCCGCGAATTCCCTACAACTCGAATCCCCATGAATCCCAACTAGAATCACTTTGATAGTCGATCAAGCACCTCCGAAACTGAAAACGACTAGCCATGAGAGGTCCGGCCTAATAAACCATCCTCGAACTCCACTTGTTCCAACTGTCCTTCCCGCGCCCCCACTTCCCCTTTAAAATAGGCCTTTTACCCTCCTGAATATTGTAAAGAATGAAGCCACGGGGCTGCTGGTTTTGTCGGGATGGAGAGTGCGGGCGAAACAGATGAGGAAAAATGTAAGATTATGCGCCGCATCGAATTTTTTCTTGCGGGACGTAAATCGGGGTGGAACGCTTCCCATGGGAGGTACGGTAATCGCCTAGCCCGGAGCGACCGATCCTTACCGACACACTCAAACTTATCCTAGCTGCACAACTCGTCTATCAATCGGCACAATATTTCCCCAAGTATCTATGCCACTGTTGTTGCGAAAGATAAACAAACCTCAGAATTAAGGAAATTATTGCCGACTAAATTCTTTTGCAAGCGCAAAAGAATCGGCATGCCGCTGTTGAAAAACAATGGTGGAGACCGCGCTCAAATTATACGAAACTTTAACAAACAACTCAATCTATAGCTATGAAAGTGGGTGGCTGAAAATACGGTTGTTCAAAATGAATATTGGAATGGGTACTTACAAGGGTGGGTCGGTGCAAAGGGGTACTCGAGGGAGGGTGGCAGTCGTGGTGTCGGCAGGCCCGGGGGGCAGTGGTAGCAGAACATGCCTCCAGCCCTAGCCACCGTGCCGCCCCCCGGCCCCGCACTCCCGCCTCCGCCTCCTCCGCCTCCTCCGCCCCCTCCTCCGCCGCCGCCGCCGCCGCTGCCGCCGCCGCCTCCTGCAGCAGGCGCTTGGCTCTGACTAGCTGGTTGTTGCTGGTGCTGTGGCTGCTGCAGCTGCTGTTGGTGGTGCGGGTGGTGGTGGTTATTATTGGGCTGGTGAGTGTGGACTGAGCCAATCTGAAAAAGGATCGATATTAAATGTAAAGTTTCGCAAAGATGCAACTCCCTTTCAACCAGCGACTAATTCGAGATCTTATTTGCCATCGGATGTAGAGAAAGTGAAGCTATAACATATGTAGAGGGTCCTATGCAAATATGATAGTGACAACGCGATATTACATTTATATGTATATGTATGATTATGGTATACGTATACTGGTATGAGATGAAATTAATAAATGGCAGATTCAATATGCACTTCTATTCTCGGCGGGTTTCGTCCCATTTCGGCAGGCCGATCCCATACGAATTATTATTCTCTCCCTAGTGGATACGTCAGCCTGAGATCCCAACAGAGAAATCTTTTTCCAGGTAAAGCCCGGGAATCTGGTACGGCCCCGCGTCATATCCCGTGTCATGGGAGGGCATGCGGATTTCTGCCAGCTTGCCGGGGTTGGCGGGTGGTGGGTCGGGGGTGAAGCGTGATTAAGAGGTAGGCTCTCGCCCGTTGAAGGAGGGGTTGCGCGTCCCGACGCCACCGCTGTTGCCGTTGCCGTTGCCGTTGCCGTTGCCGCCGCTGCTGTAGAGTATGGGTGGCCGATTACGCCGATCCCCATTAGAGGGATTGTAAACTCGTGTAAATAAGTAATGGCCGCGGGTTGGCATAGGGCGCGCCGAGCGCCACCATAGAGCGGGAGCTTCTGGCCTCGGCTGGCTCCGCTCCCGCGTCTAAGCAGCCAGGCATCGGTCCTGGAACTTAATAAACGACGGACTCATCAATTTATAATATGGCACGCGTCGTCGCGCGCATGCCCCGGCTGCAGTTACGGCTACGGGCCTTCGTATCTCTCCTTATACCTACTAATACATACTAGTACATACATACATAGTACAACCGCCTGCACGCCTGAGCCTTTACACCCGACGCTATACGCATACTATACCAACCAAGCCCACACCCCCTACCGCCTACCGCCACCCTCCTTCTGATGTCTCTCTAGCTCGAGCCTCTAACGCCAACTCCTCACCCTCTCTCTCTCTCTCTCTCTCTCTGTACCTGACAGTCAGCCGCGACCAAACAGTCGTTCACTGTTTCCCTCTCACTGAAAAGGTGGTGAACCCGTCTCTCTCCGCTTCAATTACTCTTTCAAGTGCGCACGCTCGTCTCCGACTCTCTCCTTTTCTCTCTGGCTCCTGCTCATCTCGTGGATGCCGCCGCGCCGCGCCGCGCCGCGCCGCGCCGGTCGGTGTGCGGCTCCGGTACAAGGGACAAATTGAATTTTAGATCATGGCGTGCTCCTGTGAAGGGGGCTCCGCGTCTGCCGCCGAGAAAGAGGGAGCCTGGGAGGGTTCGAGAAAGGAAAAAGCGAGACGGCCAAGAAGAACTAGAGCAGAGACTGGAGGGAGAGAAGGAGATGCCGAAGCCCGTAGAGTGGATGAGGGGTGGGTGGGTGCGCTCACTGGCAGACGTTGAGATGATACTAATTGAAATTTGAAATTGATATTAGCGAATTATTACCCCTACCTCCCTTTTGCTTGGCACAATGCAATTACTGGCGCGTGTCGGGTATCAAAAGTAATTGCTGCCAAACTTAACGAAATTCCGCCAATTTTCGTTTCGCCCGGCTGACCTTCGAGGACGTTGAGTTACCAGCTCGGGTTTCCCTTTGCCTAATAATCAGACGCGCGAACGTATATCTCTAATAGATTGGAGGGCCCCTCCTCCAGCGCCCCCTGCCCCTATCTCTTGGCCGCTCTAGATCTAGATGCTGACTTTTCTCTTGCCACCGCCACGCCGGAATCGAGTTAGCTGCGGCTGATTTTGAAGCCGGGCGGACGCCCGTCGCGGCGCAGCGCGGCGCGGCGCGGCGCATGCTTTCAAAGTGCGCCCCGGATCCTAACTGGTTTTGTTCAGCCGAAGGAGAGAGCTATCGAGTAGAACTCGTAACGAGCTTTACCCTACTCACTTTCAAAGAGTTGATAACGCGTTGCGAGATTTTGTTAGAGGAAATTTTTACTACACGATTTTCCCAGGTGAAGGAATGTATTATCTCGCGATTTAACTTGGATCCCTCCAGGTTATACGGTGAAATGTGTCGGAATTTTGCCCCGCCGCGGTCGGAGCAGAGTCAGACTTGGATTTGGAGGGTGAATTTTCCAGAATGCCGGCAAACCGGCCGGGAGTCAAGGTCAGACCATTTTTCTATCACCGATTATATGCCGTAGATGGGGGGATTTTGTTGAATGCACTAGAAACTGCTGAGAGAGTATAAAGTTGAACAAAGAATCGGGTTTAGATTGCCACAAATGAACCAGCAATGTAACAATGTAGTGTCATGTTTGGTGTCATAGTTGACTGCGAGAAAGTGAGCTGATTGCGAGTTGCGAGGAGTGAAGAGTTGCGGATGAAACGTGTCCGATCGGGCGGAAGTAAGAGAAGCTCTCTTCTTTCCTTCCTGCCGGTCCCCAAGGCATTGAAATTGGGGGTAGAATGAGGCGAACATACGCGGTGGCATAAGGGGCGAGATGTAGCGGGACTAATCCGTGAGGGGTTTGAACTGAACCCTCTGGTGAAATGCATGTCGGCCCGGGGCTGGAGCCCATCACCATCATCATCATCATCATCATCATCATCATCATCTCTTGGTGCGCGGCAGGTCGTCGCGTCGGCCAAGCATCCGTCGGGCGCCCCCGAACCATGCGCCCCTCAAAACTAAAGCTGCGTGTGCGTGGTGGTCGATCTCCCGCTTCCGGACTGTGTTTGCACTGCTCAACCAACTGGGCGCAACATTATGCCACTGTTTTATTGTGCGCGCCACCCCAGGCCGAAAGGGATTGCGGCTTTCGAGGCTCAGTCTGTTTACACGTCGACGAAACCGCTTGGATTTGTACCGGCGAGTTATATCTATATGTATACGTCTTCCTTGAATGAAAATAAATCTGCGTACGTGTATCAAGCTAGCTCGAACATATCGGTAAGAAAGATTGCGCTACCGGCGCTTGAAAGGGCTTAAACAACCTAAATATTATCGGTGAGAGATTGGTCTGTGCAATTATGGTTAATGTAGATTGCAACTCATTGCTCTGGAGAGGTTTCGCTAATGTTCAAATAACAGGATTATGGGCGGCCAATAGCCTGACTCTATTCGATTATGTATTTGCGCTTGATACGCGCTAGTCGCGCACGCTCTGCTCTCTCATGGCGACCCTGCTTCCAGTAGTTCCATTTGTAAAGCTAGACGTTATGGGATTACGAGTTTCTCCTGAAATTGCTAATTAGATTCGTGCAATCTGTTTCCTGACCACGTTGCTAAAGCTTCGGAAAGTTCAGGTTCGGGTTAAGGTTAAAGCCGAGAAAGAACACGTTATTTCTATTTTGAAGGGATAGAATTCTGTTAGCCAGTGAGATCGCCAGAAAGAAAGGGCAAGTGAGGCCGGCTGCATCAAGGAAACTTATTCCTTCGGACTTGATTGAAGGAAGAGACTGAGGAAGAGCTGAAAGCCTATGAGAAATGAGGTAATTCGAAGTCGGCATTCCTCGCGATTCTTGGTTCAGGATGATTTTATGGTAGAAGATGGTGGAATAACATGCGCGTTGAAAATGTGGAGGCGGGCAGAGATCGGACTCGCACTCGCACTCGCACTCGCACTCGGCTGAACTCGGGCGGGCGATTAACCAAGATTTCATTAGGGACAATATTGCTGTGGCATCGACGCTCGTTGACCGGCGGACCCCAGTTTCTTTATTGGCCGGTCTCGGGCCATAAATTGAAGGGAATTAATTAAGCGGCACAAATTGGATGCAGCGCGTTAGCCCTTATTCCTCGATGACACAATTCAATAAGCATCTACTCCGTCGTGCTCCGTCGTGCTCCGTCGTGCTCCGTCGTGCTCCATCGTGCTCCATCGTGCTCCGCGCGTTCAGCACCCTTTTCCTGATATCGCGCAAGCCAGAATGCGAGCATATCTGGACCTTTCTCACATTGAAACATTAAAGAGTGATACACTAAACCTTGTCCCAAATTGTAATTCCCTCACGCAATGGTAACGGCCTGTCTCTCTGTTCTGTTGATGACGAAACATCCAAACTCCTCAGGGCTAATTCATCATTCACTAACAAAGAGATTGGCTACTTCTATTGCTTCTAGTGCTGGTATACCCTACCCTATCCCTTCTGCAATTCTGCAATTCTGCAATTCTGCAATTCTGCACTTCCTATTGGTGCGGCGCGGCGGCTTCAGAGAAGCGTATCAAGGTCTCCCCAACAAATAATTACGCGCCACCAGTCTACTAAGTGGCACTAATGCAATTTCCCTCTAACTGAATTCCACGAAGATAGCTAACAGCCGGGCGCATTCCAGATCCGCGGGTGTTACCAAGTCAGATTAAACACTTTCGCCATTAAGGATGACTGCATCCGTGCGCTACTCGATTAATCTAGCTCCTACAAAGGATTAACTTTGCCCGAGGGACTCTGCCCACAAGATCAGACATCCTCTCCGGATGAGATCAAGAAAAAAACAGGGAAGATTTTCTGATTCCTCGAGAATATCTGCTTCTTCAATTATGAAACGAGATTCTTTCCAAATCCAACTAGTTGAAGATTAATGCTTGGCAACTTCATACAAACCTCGAATCTAACCTCGCGCACTATTTTCTGCGAATGACACGCCTACTTCACCTATCGACTAATCCGATTCTTCCGCGCTGCCAAGTGGGAAATTCTAGATAGGATCTAGCCACAAGTCTTTTTAGAAAGAGACGTCTTCTCCAGCGAACTACTGACTGGAGATAGCAGCAGGTATGAGAGAATTATCCTGCTTTCTCTCTGGTGAAAAAGAGTAAGGGGCAGAGCCCCGTCAAGCAAGCCATAAGGGAAAAGCACGGCTGAGACTATAATATTGTGTCGGGCCAGAATAGAATAGTCGATCAGCCAACTCGATACTATTACGCTATGGCATGGATGGTCAAGGGGTTAAGAGCGCAGCCACTCCTCCTTCATAAAGAAATCGAGGACGGCACGCAAACTCTAGATAAATATATGAAATATCCATCTGTCAGCCTCGCAACCAACTGCTGCATGTTCGACGAGTGTCCTCCTCGTCTTCTCGGCCCCGGCACCGGCACCGTCAGCGGTGGAATCGTAGCAAGCTAAAGTCGACATGGTCCGATGATCGAGAGGAGGAATTAGATGGCGCGCTATACGCTATAGCCCATTTATACTATAGCTTTACTAGATAGAGGTGGGGAGAGGTGGGGCGTGCAGCGACAGCATCGAGTGCGGTGTAATGTACTTTGGTTAAGCGCATCGGAGAGCATGCTCGTCGCCGAGTTAACGCATTTAATGGAGGTTAACTTTGCATATGGTATCGCTCCCCCGTGCCTTAACCGCTTTACTCGAATCGCGCACCGCCCGGCCCCAGCCAAACTACCCCGAAATTATGCGCCACCGCCACTCTCTTCCTCCTCGACAAAGAGTCAGTCCCCTAAAAGCCAGCATCCTAACGCAAAAAGGTCAGATTTTCGGCGTAAATTGGCTAAGTAAGAATAAAGAAAATACTTGGCTCGGCTCACGGCGAAGAGGAATCCTTTCCTCAAAGCTAACAGCCTAAAGTTATAGCTAGAAACTCGAGTGCTGTGTTGAAGAGGGTGTGCACTTATGGGGAGGGCTGATCAAGCATGATATTAGATTTCATGCATATGAAATAATGATGCAATCGTCACTTCACACAGTTCAACTCACCATTAATTCCTAAGGAGACACTTATATCTAACTGAACACTCCAACACTGGTGGGGAGCCACGTAGACTGTGATGGGCTTGTTGAGTAGCATTCACTTCGCTATCCACTTCAGCCCAATATGTAAATGGAAATTCCACTCGTTCCAAGCATAGCCATTGAGAGTTTGAGATAGAGGATAGAGATGACAGCCTCGGGATTCCGCGCGTGAATCTGCCTGCTTTCTCAGTGGGCAGAACGAAGGGGAGGACTCGCATTTAAGGGCCATAAATGCATGCCAAAAGCCAAATGGAACGGTATCCGGAAGCGGAACTGCTTGCTCCATCGACCGGAACGAAATCGTGCGGGAGATCTCTTCTCCAACCAGAGGGTCCACCCCCTCCCACTACCATTAACTAAGAGCCGGCACATCGCCCGCCTGACAAATCTACCAAAAAAGATGCTCCCTCACGCCAAACTATTCATTCCCACAGCAAAAACTACACCAAAGAACTTTTCTACTACGAAAAGAGAATATAGTTTCTTTCTCGGCCAAATAAGGCCAATCTTCATCAAAACTACGACCCAAAACCAGTGAAGATCAACAAGATCAAAAACGTACACTTTCCAACGGGACAAATGGTATACATGTTATTCACACGATTAACTCGGCAAGAGGTTTCATTGTCAGGGCGGCACGAGTCGCCCGACGAGACAGGGCTGGCTCTCCCAGTGTGTAGCGCAGCACAAGATTGACAGAGTCGAAACGCGTTGGATGCTGGGAGCGAGGGGGTTGCCAGTGGCAAGCGGGCGAGGATAATAAACACTTGATTCAACAGCACTCATCTTCCTCTTGTCTCTCTTCGCAGTTCACTACGCACCAGAACCAGATATACATAGTATGCATAGCCAACACCATCTCACCACCACCCTCCACTCGATTCTCCCACATTTGCCAACCCCCCATTCCTCCCTCGCCCAGCCCTGCCCCGCATTTCTCCTTTTACTCCTCCTATCTCCTTTACGACATCACCACTGCCAACCTCCGCTATTATCCTCTCTTTACTCCCTCAGTTCGCTCACTCGCAGTAAGAGCGCCTATGCCTGAAAGGGCCGGGCCATCCTTCCAGGCCCAGTGCGAAAACAAATTTTCAGCCAGACCTCTAGAATTTCTATCACTTCTTCCTCGACGCAAGAAAACATTCTCCACCAAATTTCAGCCCCGGAAAAGGTCGGGAAGTATAAAAAACATAGGGAAAACCATCGAAATCAATTTTTCACCATCGCTTTTCCATCTGTTATCGGTCGAATTCCGCCATTTCCCCCACTAGTTTCATGTTTTTTATCCGTTTTGAGACACGAGGAATCGAAAAATCAAGCGTTCGTCCCGGTCCCAGAACTTTCGAAAAATCGAAATTTTTTGAAGGGGTATGCCTTAAAAAATTTGCGAAAAAATGAATTTTCAGCTAGGGCTCTGGAATTTTTACCACTTCTTCCTCGATGCAAAAAAACACTTTCTACAAAATTTCAGCCCCGGAAACGGTCGGGAAGATAAAAAAACATGAGGAAAACCATCGAAATGAAATATTCAAGATCGGTTTTCCATGTGTTTTAGGCAGAATTCCGGCATTTCCCCCACAACATTTATGTTTTTTATCCGTTTTGAGAGACGAGCAATCGAAAAATCAAGCGTTCGTCCCGGTCCCAGAACCTTCGAAAAATCGAAAATTTTTGAAGGGGTATGCCTTAAAAAATTTGCGAAAAAATGAATTTTCAGCTAGGGCTCTGGAATTTTTTCTACTTCTTCCTCGATGCAAAAAAACATTCCCCACCAAGTTTCAGCCCCGGGAAAGGTCGGGAAGTGATGGAAACATATGAAAAACCATCGAAATGAAATATTCAAGATCGGTTTTCCATGTGTTTTAGGCAGAATTCCGGCACTTCCCCCACAACATTTATGTTTTTTATCCGTTTTGAGACACGAGCAATCGAAAAATCAAGCGTTCGTCCCGGTCCCAGAACCTTCGAAAAATCGAAAATTTTTGAAGGGGTATGCCTTAAAAAATTTGCGAAAAAATGAATTTTGAGCTAGGGCTCTGGAATTTTTACTACTTCTTCCTCGATGCAAAAAAACACTTTCTACAAAATTTCAGCCCCGGAAACGGTCGGGAAGATAAAAAAACATGAGGAAAACCATCGAAATGAAATATTCAAGATCAGTTTTTCACGTGTTTTAGGCAGAATTCCGGCATTTCCCCCACAACATTTATGTTTTTTATCCGTTTTGAGAGACGAGCAATCGAAATATCAAGCGCTCACGAAAATCCGAAAAGCTTTGAAAAGTCGAGAATTTTTGAAGGGGTATTCGCTTATTCAAGCCGGCTTATTCAAGTGGGCTGGCATTGTTGGCCCATTTATTTCTCTCATTCAGAGCAACTGTGAGCTCCCCTCGTGTAGTTTTTCACGCGGCCGATTTGCCGCGTGGGACCGCGTGCGGCGCGGTGGTTGCTTTTCGGTCCATTTCCCACTCCACCAACATTTACATTCGATTTATCCCGGCTGACGCGCACGTCAATTACGGGGTACCGATCCTCGTCCAGATTGTTATCGACACTTCCAATTACACTTGGCGAAAAGGAATGCGTTCGATTGTGCGATGATTTCGCTGTCGAGGCTTTCTCGTGCAACCGAGCTTTTCAAATGATGCCATCCAACTTGATAATATTCTCTTTGGTAGGAATAGATATGTATATTAGAACGCGGGTCTGAGGAGAGTGTTCTTTTGGGACTAGAGTGCCAAAGCTTCTTCGAATTGAAGTTTGAAGTTATAGAGGAATAAGTAGGATGGTGAAGCGATTGGTAAACTATGAGCTGGAATGATGATGCCAGTACTGGAAGGAAGAGAGGAGTGGAAAATGAAGGGGAGGATAAGGAGCTGGCGTAAGTGATCGATTGAGTGTGGAAGAGGAGGCGGTATAGCCACTAGGAGAGTAGGAGGCTACGCGGAAGAAGTACTGGCAGTGATTGAATTAATCTGTCAATTTACCAATTACACGGATGAGTTTGTTTGCTGGCTCGGGTACACGCGTTACATCTCTCCGTTCTCGGTTTGCGCTGATCGATCGCAAGTGGATCGTAGGTGGGTGTGCGTGTTGCGTGAAATTACACGTTGCTTACGCGTGTTCACCGACACACGCCAGCCATAATCGACTGGGATGTGTGTGCGCGGTTGGCACAGACCTACAAGCGAGAAGAGAGCAAGAGCACATACATACGTAACCGCGTGGCTCGGGGCACAGATTCAACGAGCTCAATTGGCGCGCACCGAACGAGGAGGAGGATCGTATTGATTCTCCGGTTACACAGCCGGCACACTGCGCTATCCAGCAAACGTTGTGCGGAATGACCACTATTTGCCGCGAGCTACGGCCGATCATTGGATTATTTGTGAATTATGTCCTTAGCCGATCGAGCCCGGCTTTGACTCGGCGAATCCTGCTACTGCTACTGCTACTGCTGCTAGTATTACTTTGACGCTTCCCATCTGCCTCGGCAATCTCGAGGAAATTGAAACCGTCTAACAGTCTAACTGAACAAAGCAACGCTCATCCCCAACGATAACTCTGTTCGAGAAGAGTGGCACTCCAACGGACAAGGAATAGTCGAAAGAATGCGCGATTACCTTAGCGAAAACGCTAACGGCTTTGGAAATCCCTCTGCCAGAGAAGAATAGGATCCTCGATTGGCTTGACGAAGCGGCTGATGGTGCATTGCTTGGCGCATAATACTCCTAATCTCTTTGCGGAGGGCGCGTTCCAACCTAAACAACGAGGAAACGCGAGCGACTCGTGTGGCTTAACCAATCGGGCGCAAAGTAGTTCTGGCGTTAGCCTGTTTACACATTGGCTGGAGAATGGAAGGTGATTGTCTAGCTGCGGCGAGCTCGGCAACCAGCCAGACTTGGCAGCCAACTAATTTTAAGTTTGCCCCGAGTCTCGAGACTCCCGAGAGTTCGACTTGGGGGTGGCGTGGCGCGGCAGAGAGTGAAGGGGCCAGGCCAGGTGAGGCCGGACCGGCGGCCCGGTAGAGAATGAGATCGAGGCAAGTGAATCGTAGGAATAAGGGAGAATCAACACTAGACTCTACTCCTCTTCGATCCTCTCTCGGAGAAGCAGAGAAGTCATCCAACGGGATAGAGGAAAGTTATCCCGAGAGAAGGTTAGAAGGGTAGCTGTGATCCAGCGAGACAATGACTGAAAGAGAATGCGAGAGTGAAAAGTGATCCGGTTTGAGAATAGGAGGGTGGCGGGGTGAGTGAGAGAGGCAGAAGTGATAGAATCGAATGCAGTAGCTGGCTAGATAGGCGACGGTGATGCCGGTGATGCCGGTGACGCCGGAGGCTGCGAGATAGGGGTGGCGTATGCCCCGTGTGATAGGGGATGATGCGCAGTCGAGGGTTCCGCTTGGTGGGTGCTCGCGCCCTGGCCCGAGGGCACCATTTCCACGGAACCAGCGAACGCGCCACTCGACTCTCGATCCGACTATATTCCAATTGCTTCCCCCGTTTGATGTGCGCCAATTTCGTCCAATATGTCGCACCCCTCCACCCCACTCACACTCACACTCACACTCACACGCACACCCACACGCGCACAGCATTAGCCCGATGCTCTGGCCTCCTCCTCAAATCCACCGCCGGCAAAGAAAGGGTTGCGCACACTCTCAAACCTTCCTTTTGTTCGAGCAATTGTCGCGCTTCCACGTGATTAAACCTTGACGACTTCACTGACTCTTCCACTGATAGCACATGGAATTCTGCGGAATCCTTCATTTGAAGAAATTCAAAGTGGCGCCATTCCATTAATTCCTGTCGGTTGTCGCCCATCCGAGTTTCCAAATTTCATTGAAGCGCACAGTTGATTCGACCGCATAATAAATACCAAGGGAATTGAATTGGTATATTTGTGAAGTTGTAAGGGACAATAGGCGAGAACGTTCCGTCCAACTGGGGAAAGATTGCAGATAAGCGGCAAAATGAATGGATCGAAGAAAAGTGGATGAAGACTTTGGAGGGGCAGAAGGGAAATGAAATATAGTCGGGCAACCGATAAATTCAGATTTGAGGACAGGCCGGTTTTCCCCGCAGGAATGATCTTTTTATTTGACCAGCAGTAAATCCGCATCCCTCGTGCTCGATTCAATCTAGCAACACATTTTCACTCCAAGCCCGATAGCGGTGCTCACTGTCACTGGTCAGTGCCGCCACGTGCTCCTCTCGCTACTGAGCAGAGTCAGAACTGAAGCCGGACCACCACTCATTGTCAGCCGGTTGCCACGTTAATTCCCGTCGACAAGCTCCTTTCTGCATTATTTATTGACCTGTTGTACTCGACAATCGAGAGACATCTGATATTCGTTGCTATATCGAAGGGAAATGCTGGCATGTCAGTTTGGGGCTCGAGGTTCGATAGGCTCCGAGACTGGCAAAGCAACTGGCCGTCGCGCATTGTTCATCCTGGAAAATAGTCACTCACCTAGAGAAAAGAGGTTAGAAACGTGCTGCGAATGTACTTGTGTAAGCCCACTCAAGCGTCTATACACCTTCCACCGAGTACATTCCTCCCTTAGGAGGAACTCCTGTATTATTGCCCGCTCGTAAATTTGGCCGGAAAAGCGATTTAGCGAGGAAGCGGCACGGATAAATCTTGAAAAAGTCGAAAAGCGTAAAACAGGAGTTCGCTCTTCCTGCTTCTCACTCTTGCTCGATGCTCGCGAGCATTTCAGAAGAGCTGTTTCTCCAACTCTCCAAGCTTAGAAAGGTTCCCTCCACCGCCCAACCACCCCCCAACCATCTAAGCAACTCCGCCCACTCTCTTCTACCCCCTGCCACTCTTCCTACTGCTGGCGCCGCACCCTTCTTATTCTACACTACACCTTCACACCTCACATCTAAGCGAACCTAACCAAGCCACTGCCGCACCCGCACCCGCACCCATCTCCTCACTCTTCGCTACGATGCCAAAAGTAGCTCTCGCCGTCTCGAAGGTATACGAAGGCAGTAGCTCTCTCTCTCTCTCTCTCTCTCTGGGCCGCGAACACTGCGCTCTCTAAATCTCCCAAATCTCAGGAAAATACATTGAAAATCACCCTTACATCCAGACCATTTGAGGAAAAAGATTTCGCTAGTTTCAGTAAAGCGCATCGTAGTACTTGGATCTAGAATTCTAGAAGAAAGTATTTTAGCGAGCGGCGACGGATGTCAGCCCAGGCTAATGCGAACAGCCCGTAATGATTGCTACCTCAGCTCCGTAAAACTATGAAAAATCGCCGGGGCCGCCAAAGCACATGAATAATTCGGCCTGATAAAAAAGCGCGCCGCCGCCGCCGCCGCCGCCGTCGCGGAGCTTTTATTCAAAGTGCTCTTTTGCTTGCTCTCTCTCACTCGCCCTTGTTTACATATGTTTACGTTACACATTTCGAAATGAGTGCTCCTATCTGATTAACTTATTCGAGACTGCGCGCTTGCCATACCGGGAAACGCGAGCCCTGAATCCGATAGCAAAGCGCAACTAATGCGCCTACCACCTGCTTCATAACGTAAAACAATGAATTCCGCTGGCAAATTTGATGGGCGGCACGCGAGGGAGAGGACAAGGGTGAGGGCGAACGCTATCAGAAAGTGGGAAATGGTTATCAACGAATTCAGCTCTTTAAACGAATATATCAGGCGGCCGTGTATGTTGCACCGCATTTGCCGGAATGCAAAATATCTCATGCCCGCACGGATTTAAATCCCTGCCAAAATTCCCGTTCTCCACGGTGAAAAGTGAATCGGAGCTGCGGCCCGTCCTTTCGATTCCTATGGAACGGGACAGATAATCGCGAAATAATCTATAAAAATCTAGTGAAAGACCAATCCGCAATAGTAGTTTCCTTGTTTCATCGTCTACCTCTACGTCTACGGAATACAACAGCTGATGAGAGCGGCTGCCAGTGGCGCATCGTTGATTTTTGTAAATTGCGAGAAAGACAATCGATTGCTCCGATTACTAAATTACTACTGTATTGCGCTTGATAGAGTATGTAAATCGAAAAGCTAGGATCCCGGAACTATCAGTTCCACATTAGCAGTCGGTTCATCCGCACATGTGCGCCTGTTATTTCGATAGAATTGAGGATGATATGGGCGCGCTTTAATAATCGAGGCCATAAAAGAGAGACAAAGCAACGGGCAACGGGCAACGGGCAACGGGCAACGGGCAACTTGACGAGCATCCTGCGATATTAATGGCAACTAATACGAGCGGCTGAATAATCCATCGATTTAATAACGCGCATAACAAGCGGTAAGATCTTTATCGGCGGATTATGAAATGCAATGTTCGAGGGCCGAGAGTGATGTTGGAGAGCAGTAGGTTAACTCGTATGAAGATGGCCCGATGTTGCGCCGATACAATATTTTAGTCGCACATTTTTCACTCCTGATTCAATTTCGCTAACGCAGCAAGACAAAACTCCCGGAAGCTCGACGATGTCGATGAGATTAACTGGCAACTCGGGATAAATTGTAATTGCTCCATTAACCGTGGAGAAGCATGAATCTCTTTATCCCGGCGAATCTCTTCAAGCACGTGTAGGTGAGTTAATACGATTTACAAATCCTCGGCTCGCCACGATTCTCTTGCTAAGTTCGCGTGAATAAATGATATTCGCCGATTGGGCGGGATCGCCGGCATTATCCGTCGTCGAACTTGTTCCTCACGGAACAGCCCCAATTATTGATGCCCGGCTGCAGCTGGTTACGGCGGCAGCGTCGCCACCATCGTCCCCGACTAACTCCCGATCTCCCCATCTCTCCCGATCTTTCCCGGTCTCCGCGACACTGACTAGTTTGCCCGCTTTAAATTGCCGGATTAATTGCCGCCATTCAACTCTGTTATGCTGCCGCCGCGACGCGCCGCGCCGCGCCGCGCCGAACAGCCCTACTTAGCACCGTTAATACGTACGTTGCGCCGCAAATAACTCTATCACTTGAAATGGAGGACCGCCCCGCCCCGCCCCGCCACGCCACGCCACGCCACGCCGCCGCGACGCCGCCCAGCCCGAGTCCATTCAATTTGCAATTAGACCGATAGCATCTTCTGCGGAGTACACTAGAAATTCCACAATTGGTCTCACAAATATTTTCGAGAAATACTTTTCTCCAAAACATTGCCAATCGTGCAACTTCCTTTATTATATTTCAATACTATCAATCGTCGAAGCAGCGGAGAATTCCGATAGAAAATTTCATTAAGCAGCATTGATCGTGATTTAATGCGTATCGCCGGACGGCGCGAGCCCATTATTTAAAGTAACAGATAGTATTGAAACGGCATCGATAATCAACTTGGCACAATTCAAATGAATATTGCATTTAGGTATCTACCTAGGCTGTTGGTAAATATTGGCGCGCCAACCCGATAATCTTATGCGAATATCTTTATCTATCGATAGAAATGGGCGAGCGGGAGAGCACGGGAGAGCACGGGAGAGCACGGGAGGGACCGATCAAACAGCAATTTGCCAGCTATAATTATGTAAGACCTAAAAGTAATCCACTCATAAGGGAACGGTGGAAACGGTGGAACTAACCAACGATTAGCTCTCTATCGCAATAGCTCCTAGTGGAAATCGCGGACGATCAATCGACAATGATATCGATTGGATAAATTGCCAACCTTTAGAGTCTGCAATAACCGATGTATCTGCTCGGTATTCCAGGGATTAAAAACGAAATTAAATGAACGGAAATTAGATGGGAAGGATGGAAAGGATGGGAAGGTCCCAACGGTAATAGAGCACTGCTTCGTAAAAGGGGGAAATCTACTGGGAAAAATTCCAACTCTCCTACGGAATATTCACATCTCTAGATTCGACGAATAAACCAATAGACATCGTTGAAAGGAATCGATTATACATATGTGTCGGATGAGAAAGCGCCAGTACAGTTCTAATGTGATTTCCTAATTTTGGTCAGCTGCCGCACCAACAAAAGCCTCCTTTCCAGTCATTGCCACTCAGGACGTTACTTTGTCGAGGATAAACATCATCTACAGCAGCAGCAGGAATTAGAAACGAAAATTGCTCGGAAAAAGCAAACATTGGCTGGACCCGGCTCGCGTACGATTTGCTTCGCCGGCCGCTGTTAAACAGTGCCAGCGCAAACCAACTGATTTAATTAGAGACGCCAATTTTCCCCAGGTTTTATCCCAATATTTGTTGCGATCGCTCCGAAACAGCTCGATAATTTGCGCTAAAGTTATTGACCCTAGTTCTCCCAAAGTAACAAACAAGTAACCTCAGCGGCCTCTCCGCAGCTATGTTCATCACTTATTTGACCAACAGTTTTGAAACGCCTACTATTGCCAAGTAATGATCAGAGTCTATTAGTGAACCGGCCGGTCAACCAATCAATAGAAATGGAGGGAAAAGTAAGGAAGGTAGTGGAAGTGGTGGCGGAGGACCAAGTCTGCTCTAACGAAAGATTTCAGAGCGTGCTGCTCGACCTCGGGAATGTCCTCATCCTCCGGTTATGTAGGCAACACACGCGTCTAGAGGAAGTCACCACACCGTCCACGGCGTAGAATAAACGGTCAGTGACGCGCGGTAATGGCCGACATCCTAATCCTGGCCCCCTACAGCTTAATGCCATACACTCCGCAATGATAATGCTGCATGTGCTTTTGGTCATTACCAGTCGCCATCCTACCCCCGTAATGAGTGCTGGCCGCATAGCCATACCCACTGCCAACTCCCTCCCTCTAGCATACATACACTTCTCTAGATTTAGAGCGCATCTACTCCTAAAGATGCCAACCTTCCGCTTCCCGCTTCCTCGGCCGAATCATCTCGAATCTCACTATCCAACCGAGCGATAGTGGATAGTGGATAGAATTATTGGCGAGAATTCCTCGAGCGTAGCCGAGTAGCGACTCGGGTCTGCGCGCGCATCAAGCTAATCGAAAATGACACGCTCGAATGTGCTTGTGGTCTACAGTATTTGTAAGTAAGGAAGGCACGCTCGAGCACGACTAGGTGCTCGGAGGAATTGTCGCGCGCTCCTCATGAGCATCCTTTCAATTGAGCCGCTTCATCTTTTTTATCATCGTCAATCAGTTTGGAATTGCTGTTTGGATGCCGCCGAGCGCTTGCTCGGATTAATCAGCAACCCCGTTCGTGATCTTATTAGCGCGGCCGCGGCAAAGTGCCTCGCTGAGCCTCGGCTCGGCTCTGCTCGGCTCGGCTCGCCTCGGCTCTTCCCACCCATCTTGTTAGCCTACCATTCCTCCAATCAGTCCCAGGAATACCAGACATTTTCCTATACATACGTTTCAACATCTTAAGTCAAACTAAAGTCGAGTCGAGGAAATCCAAGTTCTCTGGAAAGCTCTGTGAATGAATGAAATGAAAACTTATCCCTCCACCCAATATCTTTCGGCTAAAATGAAACTCGAAGGAGATCAAGCGTTTATGAAGCTCTCTGAAAGAGTTTGCGGCTTATAGGGCAGACGATCACGTGAAAGTCGGGAAGAACGTGCGCTCAGAGTGGCAGTGCTGGACGCATCGTCATCTCCGCGCGGGTGACATCACGGGTCTCGACCCCTCTCGCTTGAGAGCGAGGGCGAGAGCGAAGACGAGTGCCACTTCTGACGATGGTGTATTTCGTATCTGCGTCCGGATACGGTTGTTCGCGCGCGGCCCCCAAATCAACCAACAATATCGTGACACGAGGGAGGAAAAGAGAGCGTGAATGCGTGAATGCGTGAATGCGCGAGGACACGACGCCGCGCCGAGGGAAAAGGAGCACAAGGAGAGAGGAGGAGCGGCGCGGCGCGGCGCGGCGCGGCGCCGCGCTACGACCCGCAGCTGCCGCCCTGCCTGCCAACACAATAATATCTAATTAATTTATTAATGAGGTTAACTTGGCAGGATTGGTCGGCAGACAGCGCGAGCCGCTGCTAGCAAGGCCCAATTTGCTGACCAGCGTCTTTTACTTGCCCTCTCTCTCTCTCTCTCTCTCTCTCTCTCCGGCTCTTCCCCCGTCTCACGTTTGTCTCTCCATTGCCCTCCCTCTCGCCGCTTGGTCGTCGGGAGAGAATGAATTAAGCTTAATCAAAGCGAAAGTGTCGGGCGCGTGTACGAGCGTATTACCAGGGCCGCAGGCTCTTTCCTCCCATGCTTTCGCGTTCTACCGTTTTCTTAGTTGCTATCAAAACTTAACAATTGAGAAATCCTAATGGGGTGTTGAAATGAATCGATATTGAAAATGAATTGTACCACAGGCTAAACACGCGATTTTCTGCCATTTGCCAAATTAGAGGAGTCTCTAATGGACGACACCGTTAAAGTAATAATAATTAACATGGAGGAAGAACGAATGCCTTTCATTAAACAGCTTTGTACTGGTAAGAAACAAACAAAGGGGAGAGTGGGAGTTTTAATGATGATTGACAAGCTGAGCCGAGGCTCCTCACAAATCCTGAAAATCCTACATTACCAGAGAGCCCGTCGAAAATGCGAAATACAGGGGTAAGAATTGGGACGGGGAGGTAGGGGGCAGGAATCATTCGTCAGAAATGATGCCGCATTAAGTTTCGAAGGTTTCTCTCTCGTTTCATCCGTGGAGACAGCTGGCGCACCTCCCCGGGGAACTGACGATGCGTGCTTGACGAGAAATGGCATGGACAGCAGCCCTTATACCTTAAACCTTCTAGCCATCATGGTTGGCCCACGCTCTTTTTCCTTTCCCTCCCACCTCCCACCTCCCCTGGGCCACCCCCCAACCCCAAAACACCATGCCACCGTCAACTCTCCTCATTTCGAGTGAGCTTACAACGATAGTCGATTTGCAATCATTAATTCTACAAACTTAGAAGCAATCAGAATCGGTCAGAATCCCGGCTGCGGCAACAGTTCGATTCCAGGAGATTCCGAAATCTAGTAATCCTACCTTCCGCCGGTATTTCCTATGTATCATGATAATAGTTCTTTTTCTCGAGCAATATATCTATTTCCCTTTAACTTTCACTCTCAACGAAAGCGAGCATGTTCCTCCAATCTGCTCGTATCTGACATCATTTGCACTAGAGAACTAAGTGGTTGATTCCTTGACAGTTAGTACTTTCTTTCTCCAAGGAATCGAGGGAAATGCAATAGGGGCAAGTTCGGTTTAAGCGAATGATAGGCAGGCAGGCAGGCAGGCAGGCAGGCAGGCAAGCAAGCAAGCAGGTTATCAAGAGTCAGTGGTAGCGGGAGCGGGAGTGGGAGACGGCAGAGCATGCGAATTGTCGGTGTCTAGCCGAGTGACAGCAATAATTTGATTGATTGAAGGACGCGCGGATAACTGCTCGTCGCGGATGCTCTTGAGAGGGACATGCCATACTAGACCTTCTATTCTGAAAAGGAAGTCGAGAAGATGAGCCCTTTGCCCGTGTGAAGCTGTACATACGTATACGTAGATATGCTATCCAACTAAGAAAATAGTCGAAAATTCGAGAGCATTTCAAGAAAAATAAAGCTACGGTCGAGTTTGAACCAAAGAGAAAGAATTCACGCTGGATACCGATTGCCGCTCTTTCACTCTTCTGCGACGTCATAGGAAGTGTTCGCGAACTATAATGGCATTGCAAGCAAGGAAAGACACTTGACATTACTATTAAACAAATTAGGAACTGAGAGGGTTAATTGGAACCCGCAGTGAGTGCGGCAATCTAGCGAATTGGACAATGGTGCTCGCCGAGACTGCTATATTGCTCGC
The DNA here is from genome assembly GCA_910591665.1 of Ectemnius continuus. NCBI lineage: Eukaryota > Metazoa > Arthropoda > Insecta > Hymenoptera > Crabronidae > Ectemnius > Ectemnius continuus. The sequence continues at coordinate 15,696,766 of OU342861.1, forward strand.
ACTCCTCTCTGCATCGCGATTTTAAAAGCCGGCTTCTAAAAGTCTCTGCAGACTACGGCGTACAATTGGTCTTCTACTGAAATTCAGTTTTTTTTAGCTACGTTGCATAAAGTTTTCCTAATCCAGCAATTTTTCCTGAAAATACATCGACGCAAAGGTTAACATACTTTATTTGAGCAGAAAGTGACACGCCTCCGCCAGTGAATGTAACAGAGAGCCCTTCTTTCTGATCTTGCAAAGTAAACAAGGGAATAGCGACGAATATTAAATCAACGGAACGCAAGCCGCAAGAAATGCCGGCTGAACGATATTTGAATTAAGAATTACCAACTATTACTTGGATGGCGCCGTGGACAAAAAAACACTATGAACTTCGAAGCCGCACATCGTCACTGAGAAGATTGAAGGAGATCGCGAGTGGAACCGCGACCGATAATCAGGGAGAGAGATGACCAAAGTAAAGATTTCAATTGATTTCGCTGATTCGAGAGACCCCACTTCTTTTGGCAGCTTATACTCTTGCTCAATCGAATAAACTAATGTTACTCGATCGAAACGAATCACATCCAGTATGTACATACATATGTATGTATAGAAGCCGACGGATGATAGAACAGAGAACCGGTACAACGTAAAGCAAGCAAGTGGTTAGGAGCGATAAAAGAAAGGAATCGCTGTCCGTCTTCCCTTAAGCGGCACTATTTAGAAAGAATGAAAGAGCGAGAGTGAGAGAGAGAGAGAGGGGGGGGAGAGATTTTGCTAGCGCAGGCTAATGAATTGCACGAGATTGAGAAAGCTCGAGTTGAAGATAAACTGGCTGGACATTCGCGAGGATGCACGCGGACTTTCTCTGGATTAACATACCTTGACCAAGGGTGGACTTTGGGAGGGTGGATGATAATGGGCCGAAGGAGGGCTGGCAGGTGGGCCCGCACCCCCGGGCGAGACGCTGCCGCCGCCGCTACCGCCGCCGCCGCCGCCGCCGGGAGTGAGAATCCTGGACTCGTGGCTGAACAACACTTTGCCGACTTCCTCCGGCACCTTCGGCACCCCCGCCGAATCCTCACTCTCCCGAAATCTCCGCTTCCCGCTTCACTAGACAGGCTTCAGTCTCTTCAGGAGAGAATCTTTGGCGTGCGCGCTTGAGCGGCCAACCGGAGGGCCGGGGCGCTCCTTCGAACTCTCTTTCTCCTTTCTCTCAGAGAGCGCCGCCAATGCGTCCTTTCATCAAGGCGTCGAGCATCAGTATTGAGGTTTCGGCCGCTGGCTACTCTAGTCACACGTTCCACTACACGTCTCGCGACAGACTGGCTCACTGGCCTCCACTGCTGGGCCACCTCGCCCTCCAATGCCTCCAGATCACCGACTCCCAGCCACAGTATTTGTTGACCTTTCGTTGCCTCACTATCAATCGGCGACCACCGACTGGCAAGCACCCTCTCTACCAGGAAATCAACTCTGATCCCTGAAGCTGCCGACGCCTCTCCCTTTCATACATATATCACCGAGTCTCTTCCTCTTTTCTCCTTCTCCTTCAGTCACTTTCCAGTTAAAGGTCTCGGCATCTCGGCATCTCGGTAATCCGAGGTTCCCTCGAGCAGTTCGAGCAGTTCGAGCAGGCCCTTCCACCGGGCAAGAACACTTGTTCCGCGATGACTCGACCTTGTTGAACAAGACGTATCCAGCAAGGTGCGTTCAACCAAGATTTCGCCGGACCAGACTAATTCAACAGAGGATTCTTGCTCCCGGGCCAGGCCGGGCCAGTGTGTCCGGCGTGGATGCTGCAACGCGGATCCTATCCTCTCCTCTCCCTGCGGATCATGTCCGCGGAAAGCGTGCTCGATAGGCGGAACCACGCAAGCGTCGAGGTACTCGCGAGGCGTGGTCTCACCATCGAGCCTCTCTCCCTCTCTCTCCCTCTCTCTCCCCCTCGGTTTATTCGCCAGCCACCCGATCATGCCGACTTCTTCCTCGCTGCGGGGGTGGCGAAGCCACCACGTGGTTTTATTGGCCAAATAACGCGTACGACAAACACATCCCCTACCACCTCTCTCTCTCTCTCTCTCTCTCTCTCCCTCCCTCCCTCCCTCACCCATCCATCCATCCACCCACCCACCCACTCACTCGACCATGCTCTCCCACTCGCCGACTCTTCCTCGCTGCCTCCCTCTCTCTCTCTCCGTCCCTCGCCCTCCCGAGCATCTCCGCGAGTGTCTCGCTGTCTACCACCCCTTGTGTTGTAACTCAACCCCCGCATAGCACTCTGCGCAACGAGGTGGGCCGAGGCCGAGAGCCGAGAGCCGAAAGCCGAGCGTTGACGAGCGACAACGAGCGATAGGAAAGAGACAGGGACAATAGACGTCATGGTGTAAATCGTGTTTACCCCTCGTCCATAGTGATTCTCGTGTGTGTCAGCTTGCCAGCCGCGCCAGCTCAGTCCTCCACGCGCCCCGCACCCGCACCCGCACCCGCACCCGTCCAAATCTTCGTTGTCCTTCGCTTCTCTCTCCCCTCTGCCTGCCTTCTATCCCTGGTCCACGAATTCCGGAGCTTTCCTTCCACGAGTTGCGAGCGTCCCTCCGATGCAGGCCCTACCGCTCCGTCCATCTTCCTCTGGACAAGACGCCTTGCTCCGATTTCCGTTTCACGTCCTCGGCCAGCCTCACTCACCACGGAGGACAGATGCATCCTAACTTTCCTATATCCGGCTACTGATTCTCCTCCCAATGCTCTTTCCTTAATATCAATTGTATTTCACTAGGCCGCGCATTCAGTCGCTCCTTAATGGTCAGCCTCCTCTTTATCCAAATCTTTCATGCCACAATAATCTGGCATCCGGTCACGTTTTACGCAAAGCAGTTTTACATTGCCAACCAGTCGACCTTTGGAATCTCTGTCCAATTGCGAGAAATTCCAAAAACCATGCACATGTACTTAAGTACATAGAATCCGCGAGAGAAATGTAAAATTCCGAAAAGGAGATGAAAGTAGAATAAAAGCGGAATATCCTGAGGATGGAGATTGGAGAGAAAGGTTGAAGATGGCAGGGAGGGCGAGAATGTTGGGCTTGGGCTGCTGGCCGGGATAGAAAGAGCAAGAGGCCGAGTTAGGCGGATAATCGCGTTAGGGTGACTGGATTACACCACGCCACGCTTTCCAACTACATGCCGCGCGTACCGAGCAGTCACACCGCACCTAACTAGTATACACTACATACATACATATGTATGTAGCTATCTATCTGACTGCTCGAGCTTCTCAACCCTCCTTCCGCCCGATCTTCTGCCCCTCGGCACTCGGCCTACACGCTCCACGATCCAGGAGCTATTACATACACACTCCTAGCTATCCCATCGAGAAACATTTTCCTTCCGGCATATCGCTGCGGCTGCGGCTGCGGCTGCGGCTGCGGCCGTACATTCGCACTGATCAAGTAGATTGACTGGCTTTCCAGCCTGAGTTGCCGCCTCGGAAGAAATAAGCAGTTGCAGTGAAAAAGGGCAAAGATCGCAAAGGTCGCTTTTAAGCTTCTAGTTAGGAGGTTGCGATAGGCAGGTGTCGGGATAGAAATGCACAATGACGTAAAAAGACAAGGCAAGAGAAAACCAGCAGAAGGAGAAGAAGACTGGGAAGTTGAAGTAGTGCTTGGGGCCAATGGTGGAAGAGGAGCCCGGCGAAAGAAGAGGGCAGAGAGGAGAGGGTGAGTGAGCGAGTGGCGTTGGGTGGGCGGGGGGAGCCGGGCAGAGGGGAAGGATAGGGAGGCGAGAGCGGTGCCGGCGGGGCACTAATACATAAAGTAGCTTAAAGTAGAAAATTGTGGAAGCGTCGTGATGCCTGGTGATTGCGTTACCTCCGGGGCTTTGATTTAAAATGCAACGAGGGGCCAAGCAGCGGGTGCCGCCGCCGTCGCCGCCGTCGCCGCCGCCACACTTCCCCGGCCGGCAGCCGGGAGGCCGAGAGGCCGAGAATGCCATAGAAAACGGGCAAGCTAGGAGGACTGCGGGACGGATGAGAGTAGTAGGGTGGTAGGTGGACGGCCGCCTGATCCTGCCTGCCCGGGAGCCATCTTCCTTCTGCTAGAAGGCGCCAGCCAATCTTCTATCTACCCTTCTCGCACCAGCAGCACTGTCAGGGAGACAGTGCCACCGACACCGACAGGCTGCATCGGCGCGTGGCGTCGCACAGGCTAAAAGAGGTTGCCGATGGCCAGCGCCAAAAAGAAAGGAGAAGGAAGAAGGGGAGCGCGGTGCCAGTGGTGGTAAGATGCCGGAACGTTAGTGGCTCCTGTGCCTCCACGATTATAGAAAGCGTAGGAGGCTCGCGGCCTGTTGAGAGAGCAGGCCCTCGATGAAATTCTTTCATGAAAGATCCTGCCCCATCGACAACCGGGCCTCGCCGAACATGCTGTCAATGCTGGTTCGCGCATGCAAAGAACTGCTGGCCGAATCTCTAACACCAATCTCTGAATGATAAACACTGCTTTGGCAATGTATTTTTAACACGACTGCACAATACACCCACTTAATAACAGTGAGGACTGCTTTTGGATTTCTTGGGAATCCGTTAAGAAATAATAGAACCCCAAAGCAATCGACAAGTATACGTAGTCTATTTGATAAATTGGTTCCTCGAAATACGATTAGTTGTAAAGAGTGGTTTGAAGGGAGGAAAGTCATAAGAGCGAGAGCAAGAGCGAGAGGGAGCGGTGGCGCGGTGGCGCAGCGACCGTAAGTGACACGAGGTAGACAAGCAAAGACTTAAGGTTCCCGAGCGGTGGTGTCATGAGGGCTGAACACGAGGGCGACAGATGATTTAACGCGCTGCTCCTCCTGTCACTGTATCAAACATCCCCCGAAGTTGGCAGCCCGACGAGGGACCTCGATCTACCTTAACTTATTGCGCTTAAACCACCACTTTGCCAATTTTTCTCACATTCTTCTCATTCTTCTCATTCTTCTCATTCTTTTCATATAGAAATATTGCTTTGGCCAGAAAGTACAAGAGAATTTCACCGAAAAACAAACGTTCTTTCTGCTGCTCAGAGCAATCAGAGCTTAACAACGTCTGTTGCAGCTCTAACTGACTAGGTATCCGCCGGCTAACTATAATACTTGACGGTATGTAATGACCCAAGAGAAATGGGATTGATTCAATTGGAAGGACTGTTTCTAAGAGAGTCTTTTAGCTATATTATAGCAATGGAGACGGTGAGGTATTCGATGGCCCGGTACACTTGGAGCGGGCCATGTCCTGGAACCGTTGGCACTCGCAAAGGGAAGGGAAGGGAAGCGAAGTAGTATGTACCTCTTTGAAGCCGACCCGCCGCTGCCGCCGCTGCCGCCGTGCCGCGCCGCGCCGCGCCGGAGTGAATTCAGCCCGAACTTTCGCCCAATTCCGGCCCTCACGGAATTATGGAAAATGCATACGCCGCGATAATTTCGTTTGCCTCTCGCGCTTTTCTCCCTGCCGGAAATATTGACGGTCTGGCTGGACCGTGGCTGCACCTAATTGAATTTTCCAAGACTCGAAATGAGCTCTCGCCTCTTTCGGCAAATGTATTTTGGAACTTGGCCTTGCCCTTCACCGGCCGGGATAGTGCGAGGAAGCCATACTCTGCGTACCCCCTCGGTAATCAGAATTAGTCAAGTGTTGCACATCGAATTAGATAGTTCTCCAAGTTTAGCTATCAAGTGTACGAGTTGCAGTGGCGCGAGTAGGAAGAATATCTAGCAGAAAATCGGTTGGAAACTAGACCGGTAATAATACATTTTATCTCGATAGATAGTTAGCATTTCTCTCGGCACTGGTTTTTTTATTGACAATATAGTGTTGAGAGGGCGATGAATGAAACAGTAATGGTACAGTAGAGCTCAATTAGTCGAAAGAGAAAATGGAAGGAGGAGACAATTTTCCAAAGCGATAGCTGGTTTGTCAAGGAAAATAAAGGGCGATCGCATGAAAGAAAGATTGGATCGGAGGAGACACGTCTTCTTCGCGTGCTCGGGAAGGATTGTGAAGCGATTAGGCAAGGTTGACGTTCATATTAATCACGATCGGGGCGGGCGCACGATGAGCTTGCGAATCACGAGACCGCTAACTGATTTTCGAGGATAGTAGGAAGGATCGGGATCCTTGCCGTGGCGGTCGACGTAGCGAAAGCCCGGATGCCTCCGCTGAAGCTTGATTCCGGCAGACAGTGATTAATACGCTCGACGTCGTCTGGCGTCTTGCCTCTCCGTGCTTTGGCCCGCGCGCGAGAACGTTTCTCATCCGCGCCCCTTCCTTCTCATCCTCCTCGCAACCCCTCTCGCTCGCTCGCTCGCTCCATCGCTCGCACTCTCTGTGTGTCGGGGCGCACTTCGCGGTAAAAGGTTTTACGAAATTCATTGTCAGGCAATTTGCATGTCAAAGCCACCAGGGCAACACGCTCTAGAAGCGGCGCTCTAGGCGCCGAGAAAGCGGGGATGATGGGTCTGCGCTGCGCAAAGATCGGCCGGCCCATCATCTCTTGCCGCGACTTACGCGCGCGCCCCCCTCACCACCTCTCACTCTCCAACTAGCGAGTCTCTCGAGCGTACTATGCTAATGGGATTAGTGGAAAAATGGCACGACATCCTAAGCGCAGCACAGCTCCCTCCTAACTCTCCGATTCACCGACTCTCTAGTTATCCCTCTTAGGGACAACAACTATTTCAATGGAGGAAACGTTGCTCACTTCTTCGACTAGCATTAGCAATTTTGGCAATTCTTTGAAAAAATGGTGGATCTGCGTAATAGGTCTGGCGGGGTACAGTCTGGCCAAGTAGTCCCGATCCTTTCTCCACTCTATTTCCACTGGATTCAACAGTGCGGAAGCTTGAAAGACCTAGTGGCTAAAGTCTATCGAGGTGGACGTGATTGCATAGCCGATATTCCGGCTATATATTAGAATAAATCGAGGGTTCAACAAAGGGCCTATCGAGGAGGAGCTGGGAGGAGGCTTCCCCGCTGGATCTTCGGTATACGTATAGCTTACTTACGCCCTCTTATAAAGAGAGGGAGAGTAAGTAAAGGCTGGCGAGGGTAGCCCGTAGCTCCACTGGCGGCGGTGAATTTATCGCGGTTGTCTGCTACGACTAAGGGGATCAGAGGCCGCAATGATTTTCAATTTTCGAATCCACTTCGGCTTCTACCGAGCATCTCCTCCCACGCTCCGATATCGGAATCGACGTGCCTCCCCTCCAGCCACAGCCACCACAGCCACTCTCCATACCTGAAATTCCAGACTCTTCCACTTCTTGCCCAGCCCAGAGATCTTGCCAGAGCTTCTTTTCTCATATCATCGAATATTATCGCCCCTTTATATTGAACTTGCTTGTCAGTCGTTTCATTGGGCGATTGGGCGATTGGGCGATTGGGCACCAATCGATTGGACTCCGAATAGTATACTGTCTACATTTATCGTGGCGCATTTCAGTTACGATGTATTCGTACAGTGAAAAAGTTCACGCGGTAAAATCGTAGCCGAGGTTGCGATGCAAAAGCTTCGCCCAAGAAATCTCGTTTAGGTGCTCTATTTTTTCCGATACAAGTAACACACACCGTTCCGAGGAAGCGGAAGCGGAAGCGGAAGCGGAAGCGCAAGTGAATGAAGCTGACCAAAAACAGCAGCAGGAGCAGCAGAATCCACAGCAACGTCGGTGGTTGCTGCTCGAAGGTAACGAAGTTTTCCTCGGTTGGTTAATTCGCCGCGGATTGGATCGCGCGAAAACACGCGCACTAACGTGGTTTTCGTGGACCTGGCATCCTCTCTGCCCCTCTGCCTCTCTAGCTCCCCACCGCCCCTCTAGCCCTCCCTTCCTCCCTTCCTCGCTCTCTCTCTCTCACTCCGCAGTGGGCCTCTGGTTGGCCTCCTCCTGTCGAGCTTACGCTTCGCTTCTCGGCTCTCTTTCTCGCTCTCGACTCCTCGATCGGTCGCTTCTCCGCTCGGTGGGCTGAGGGCTGAGGGCTGAGGGCTGAGGGCTGGGGGCCGAGGGTTGGCCGAGGGTTGGCCGAGGGAGGAAGAGAGTGAGCGGTGTCAGTGACATTCTGCACTTTGATCATCGTCCCAGCCGATGGCAAAATGCAGCAACGGCCAACCCAATTATCGAACGCGGACCGTTTGCTCTGAACCCGTCTCTTTTTTGCCCAAGTGTCCCCCCTACACACCTAGCTTACCCAGCCCGACCGACCAAGCTTCATCGAGCGCGCGAAACACATTTAAGCCGCCAATCTCCGGGAAGCTTAATCGTTAGCTGCGATACCTATCGGTTCACCCGGATTTCCTAGATCCCAGCGTCCCTCTATTCACCTCCCGGCAACTCGCTTTCCCAGCATATTTTCTCATAACGCTGCCACGATTTTTCCCAATCCATTCCCTTCCGATCTTCTTGGCACCGCGTCCTCATCGTTGCTAGATCTATGTAGAGAGCGACCCGACACCCGCCAAATCCTACTTAAACAATCCTTCCCGAAGAGACCAATTCTCTGATCGATTCTCTCCTGCGAATTTCTTCGAGATATCCAACAATTATAGCAGCTATGTGATTCCCAATGTCAAGTATTTTAAATGCCATAGCATTTCATAATTTGCAACGAGGAGGATTGGATAGGCAGGCAGGCAGGCAGGCAGGCAGGCAGGCATGGAGAGAATGGGGTAAGAGGCTTCATTAAAAATTCCATTGATTCGAGCTGCTGTAATGGCCCGTTCTCGGGGGGCTAGTGGAAATAAAGCGGGAATCGGGAATGAAACTGGTCTCTCGCAAGTTTTGATTTAAACGCTTTGGCTATGGGTAACTCATTGGGCAAATAAAATTTTATGCTCGTCGCATCGGCCGGCGTGGCGCGGCGCGCGGCGCGGCGCGGCGCGGCATGGCGTTTTGTCGGGCGGGCCGTGCCGCTTGGCCGCTCGCGCACTTTGATCAGCGCTGATGGAAAAATGCAGCCCGCCTAACTCGCTTACGGCGTACATTCGCCTGGCTTCGCCGTCGTTTTTACGCATCCCTCTGCAAAAGCGCCCCACAACCCGACAGCGTACACAGCGCATTATGGCGCCAGAATTTTACGAGTAAAAACCTGCCCTCCGCCCGGTAGCATAAAGAATTAACGAAATGTGTCATTCAATAGAGTGGAGAAAATTGACGGCGTGCACCGCACCGTACGCCTACACATACTATAGGTAGAGGCCGATGCCGCTCTGCATTTATTAGAAGGATTCGCCGGAGAAAAAAGTAGTTAACGAGTATTGAAATATTGATGGCAACAGCCGAGGCCGGAAAGCATCTGAAAGGTTAAAACCCAATGAAAAAATGTCCCGGACCTTTCTCTATTACACGCTGCTGGACCCACTGCTGGACCCGCTGCTGCCCATTAATTTCCACCGGCCAAACACATTTTTCCCTATCGACGCGACGCGACGTAGCCGCGCACGCCTCTCTACGCCACACTGAAATACTCAATGTCCCCTATGGAATTGTCCCAGTTTCATCAGGTTATCCGAACCATTTACCTCTTGTACTCCGCCAGTACCGATTTAGTCGCGGCTACACAATGCCGCTACACTGCTCATAAGCCTATCAGTAGGACAAAATGGGACCCTCTTTGAGAAAAACCGAGAGCTTTCTATCTGTCTGACACACAACATTCTCTCTGAGCAATCTCAGCATCCAATATCAATTGGAGCACCTGCTCGTTCAGCATCGAGTAAGTATCAAGTGTCCGAAAGATCCATTTGATGGATAGATGGATCGGGGTAAAGAGACGTCTCTCGATACCGGGACAGTAGAGGGAGCGGCCCAACCGAACGGCCCAACCGAGCGGCCCAACCTACAGGATCGGTAGGCGCAGCCAAGCGTCCGCCAATTATTCAGCAAATGTTATAATTGGCACATTCCATTACGCGTAATGGATCGCACTTAGTGGCTGCTGGTGTGATTGGGTCTGTATGCGGCGAGAGAGGAGCCAGCAATGGCGAGGGAAGCTGCGAACGGGGGCAGCAGACAGCCAGAGAGAGAGAGTGAGAGGGAGGGCGAGGGAGGAGGGATTTTCAAGAGAAGGAGAGAGGAGAATGAGGGGTGGAACGTTAAGCGAAGGTTGCATGCTTCAATTCGAGAGGGAAAAGGAGGTGAGACCCATCTCGATAATACGATCGTAGGGAAGGATACGACCTGACGCCTATGTATTTCCGCACGCCTCAACTCTTGCAATCGCAATTTCGCCCTCCCTCACCCGCCGCGCCACGCCGCGCCACGCCGCGCCACGCCGCGACAGCTAAATGCACCGAAACTTCAGCCTCTAGTCTGCTTATTTCGCTTCCCACTATTTGCAGTCTGACCAGCAATTTTCTCTACCCATGTACACGATTGTTTCAAAGCAATAACTTATCTGAATTTCTACCAATTGCAATTTTCCCGAGCCTTCGCATCTCATAACTATTTCCGAATTGATAGATATCCAAGTATTGACATATGTATACCGTTGCTGGGCGTTCGAAGGGAAACTAGCATAGCCAAATCTCAGATCGGGACAAAAAGCATTTTAGATTTGAAATATAAATTCCATTTCTCTAGTTTTCTTGTACTACCATCAAAGGAGTTTAGAGTCATCGGTACGTATCTACATATGTATAGTATGATGCATTGACAATCGGCATCGACAATGGGACGCAGGACGTGGTGTGAATGAAGGGATGAGAACAATGAGCAGAAGCTGCCGCATTCGATAGTGGGAGAGATCGGAGGTGTAATTTCGCAGCCGCGTCGAAAGTGATTTGTGCCGGTAATTTATTTTCCCACCAGCCAGCCCCGTACATCGCGAACATCCTCCGCCCCAATCGCCCCAATCGCCCCAATCGCCCCATCAGGAAATTTCGGTGAATCGCCCATCATCCTTCTACTCCGCTACTGGCGCGCTCGCCCGAACCAATCCCAACCAAATCCCTAGTCACCCTCCGTTTACCTATAAAGAACTACCAATCGCATTCTCACTAACAAGTAATATTGAGAAGCACTCATTCTCAAAATTACCCATAGTGTTCCATCGGGAGCTCCTCGTACTACTAGAAAATCTCTTTTCTCCCAAGCGACATTTTGCCAGGCTTTCCCATTTCATGAGGGATATATGTACTCCGAGTCCTCCAAGATTAGTCTAATTAAACATTACAAAGCAAGTTCTTTGCAATAAAGCTGAATCCAACAAACCAAAGTCTAGAAATCCGAATGACCAGTCGATCATTAAGCTAAACTTGGTGCGATTAAAGCGATACTCCTCAATCGGCGGATTATCCAACATTGAAGGGTGCTTCTTCCAAGGGATGGAGAAAAATTGGTTTTGTGAAATCTTGACGGGCTCTCGCACTCAATTCTCGTGGATTGGATCGGTCGTGGATTGGATTGCTCGGTCACAGATCGGGGAATGGGAAGGTGCTCGACAAGAGAGGGGGCCTAATAATTTGTAGCCGAACGGCGCATATGGCCCGCGACAATTATTACGATAGCAATTAGCGAGTAGGCACGGCAGACTCCCCTCTACAGTTACGCGTGGCGTTTCTGCTCGGGAAAATCTAGCGGACATCCTGCGAAATAGACTCAGGTGTGCCTGCCTGCCTGCCTGACTGCTTGCCTGCTTGCCTGCTTGCCTGCTTGCCTGCTTGCCTGCTTGCCTACTTGACTGCCTACCTGCCAGCTCTAACACTGGTGCTGCTGAATTCATAATTCTGTTAGGGCCGCCGCGCCGCCGTGCGTAATACATACTCCTGTCTCACCGGCATGCACTATGACCTGCCAGGGCACGTGTTCGGGCTCTGCAACACTCCTTCCGAGACTTCTACTCACGCTCGCTTGATTACAGATTTCTTAGTTAACTTTGTCTCGCTTCAAGTGAACCTTGAGCGAAGCCGCTCCTGATTAAGTACCACAGATTGATCCACAGAGGACTCAGACAAGATTAACCTTATTACGGCAACACTTCTCAACATACATATATGAAATTATTGATTCATAATTATCCATCGCTTTTGCTATCATCTGCTCTAAATGCTATTTAGAGAGAGTGGAGGATCTTCCACTCGATAAAAGAATGGGCTGCTAAAGCGAGGGAGTGAATGCAGTTAATGATGTCGTTTTCCTGTCAGCACCAAAATGGTAGCATACGTTCGAGGGTGAGCAAGGAAGGAACAGAACGCAATAATGGCCAGGCACGTGCCTGTCCACTCTCGCTAGATTTGACAAAGCAGGCGGTAATGCCGAGAACGACATCGATGCTTTACGGAGGTTCCATAAACATTTCCGGCCACTCGACATCCTCGCCTATCCCGACCGAACTCCCAAAAGAACCCTGCCATCGTGCTTCCTATCCCTTACCTAACTCCCATAATCACCGAACCCCGAGTACAATGCGAGTGCCAATCTCGCAAAACAGCCAAATCCCTACCAAATGAAAACATTATCGACAAGAGAGAGATTTCGTTTGCATTGACATTGAAATTCATTGGAAAGAGGCCTGTCAGGCAATGGACATCTCGAATTATTCCCAAAGTAATTGTAATTCTTTTTATGAATATAACAAATTTGACGTGCCGTGCCTACTCTTCAGAATTTCTCCATCTTTCAATGTTTCGATGTTTCGATGTTTCGAAAGTTCGGAGACTTCGGCAAACGGCGCTTAAATCGATTGTTTGAGTCTCAAAACGGATAGAAAACACGCAACCAGTGGGAGAAATGCCGGATTTCGACCGAAAACACATGGAAAACCGATCTGGAATATTTAGTTTTCACGGTTTTTCCCATGTTTTTTATATTTCCCGACCTTTCCCGGGGCTGAAATTTTGTAGAAAGTGTTTTTTTGCATCGAGGAAGAAGTGGTAAAAATTCCAGACCCCTAGCTCAAAATTCATTTTTTCGCAAATTTTTTAAGGCATACCCCTTCAAAAATTTTCGATTTTTCGAAGGTCTCGGGACCGGGACGAACGCTTGATTTTTCGATTGCTCGTGTCTCAAAACGTATAAAAAACATAAATGTTGTGGGGGAAATGCCGGATTTCGACCTAAAACACATGGAAAACCGATCTGGAATATTTCATTTCAATGGTTTTTCATATGTTTTCATCACTTCCCGACCTTTCCCGGGGCTGAAACTTGGTGGGGAATGTTTTTTTGCATCGAGGAAGAAGTAGTAAAAATTCCAGAGCCCTAGCTCAAAATTCATTTTTTCGCAAATTTTTTAAGGCATACCCCTTCAAAAATTTTCGATTTTTCGAAGGTTCTGGGACTGGAACGAAAGCTTGATTTTTCAATTCCTTGTGTCTCAAAACGGATAAAAAACATAAATGTTGTGGAGGAAATGCCGGAATTCTGCCTAAAACACGTGGAAAACCGATCTGGAATATTTCATTTCAATGGTTTTTCATATGATTTCATCACTTCCCGACCTTTCCCGGGGCTGAAACTTGGTGGGGAATGTTTTTTTGCATCGAGGAAGAAGTAGAAAAAATTCCAGAGCCCTAGCTCAAAATTTATTTTTTCGCAAATTTTTTAAGGCATACCCCTTCAAAAATTTTCGATTTTTCGAAGGTTCTGGGACTGGAACGAAAGCTTGATTTTTCAATTCCTTGTGTCTCAAAACGGATAAAAAACATAAATGTTGTGGAGGAAATGCCGGAATTCTGCCTAAAACACGTGGAAAACCGATCTGGAATATTTCATTTCAATGGTTTTTCATATGATTTCATCACTTCCCGACCTTTCCCGGGGCTGAAACTTGGTGGGGAATGTTTTTTTGCATCGAGGAAGAAGTAGAAAAAATTCCAGAGCCCTAGCTCAAAATTTATTTTTTCGCAAATTTTTTAAGGCATACCCCTTCAAAAATTTTCGATTTTTCGAAGGTTCTGGGACCGGGACGAACGCTTGATTTTTCGATTCCTCGTGTCTCAAAACGGAAAAAAAACATGATACTTGTGGAGGAAATGCCGGAATTCTGCCTAAAACACGTGGAAAACCGATCTGGAATATTTCATTTCAATGGTTTTTCATATGATTTCATCACTTCCCGACCTTTCCCGGGGCTGAAACTTGGTGGGGAATGTTTTTTTGCATCGAGGAAGAAGTAGTAAAAATTCCAGAGCCCTAGCTCAAAATTCATTTTTTCGCAAATTTTTTAAGGCATACCCCTTCAAAAATTTTCGATTTTTCGAAGGTTCTGGGACTAGAACGAAAGCTTGATTTTTCAATTCCTTGTGTCTCAAAACGGATAAAAAACATAAATGTTGTGGAGGAAATGCCGGAATTCTGCCTAAAACACGTGGAAAACCGATCTGGAATATTTCATTTCAATGGTTTTTCATATGATTTCATCACTTCCCGACCTTTCCCGGGGCTGAAACTTGGTGGGGAATGTTTTTTTGCATCGAGGAAGAAGTAGTAAAAATTCCAGAGCCCTAGCTCAAAATTCATTTTTTCGCAAATTTTTTAAGGCATACCCCTTCAAAAATTTTCGATTTTTCGAAGGTTCTGGGACCGGGACGAATGCTTGATTTTTCGATTGCTCGTGTCTCAAAACGGAAAAAAAACATAAATGTTGTGGGGGAAATGCCGGAATTCGACCTAAAACACATGGAAAACCGATCTGGAATATTTCATTTCGATGGTTTTCCCTCTGTTTTTTTATCTTCCCGACCTTTCCCGGGGCTGAAATTTTGTAGAAAGTGTTTTTTTGCATCGAGGAAGAAGTAGTAAAAATTCCAGAGCCCTAGCTCAAAATTCATTTCTTCGCAAATTTTTTAAGGAGACAAGCACTAACAAAAGCTTAGCCCACCGGCAGTATGGAGAGCAAAGTTAACACTTCCTTCGGGCAATGGTTGGCTTTGGAATATTACAGTACTGATACAACTAGCTTAAGTGTAGAGACAGTGTTCGATAGGAGTGGCTGATAGCAGGAGAGGGTGAGGGAGGGATGGATGGATGGATGGAGGGAGGGAGGTTCCAGCAGGAGAGCAGAGCTGATGAGCTGGAAGGCACCTAAAGGAATAAAGCGGTGAAATGGAGGGATGAGTGGAGAGTGGAGAGTCGAGAGTCGAGACGAGACAGAGAGGGATAGCGAGCGGAGCTAAGGAGTGAAGGAAGGGTGAATGTGGGATGTGGGGTAGGGCTCGTTCGCTGGCTCGTTCGCTGGCTCGTTCGCTGGCTCGTTCGCTGGCTCGTTCACGGAGGGGCCAGCGGAGAAACGAGAGGTAAGAGAAATCAACTTTTATTTGCCCGGAACGTCGTTAGGGGTAAGTGGAGGGCCGAAGGGTGGCTGGACGTAATGGCGCCCTCAACCGAACCTCGGCTCTTCTTCCCTTCCGGTATATCCATAGCGTGTCTATCGTGCCTCTTCATCGTTCCCTCTTCACCGTACCTCCGAGTCGCCTCACTTGCCTCTAAGTTACATATGTGCGTCGCTTTCATGGGAGCAGCTACCTACCGCCTACTGCCTAGCGCGCACCGCGCACCGCCTACCGCACTTGCAAGACGAAGCAGCTGACAGCGGGGAACTGGAAAAATCTGCTAATCCCTTAATTCCTCCGCGATACACGATGAGCTTGCTCAATTTCACATTTAGGAAGGCAACTTGCATGAATTCATTATCAGAATACGAACAAGTGAGACTACCGATTGAAAGAAAAAACTGCGATAGAATCTCAATTGTTCATACATATATGTATATCGAGAAGAAATGGTGAAATGTAATTTTGAAGTGTTCGCCCCGCGCTATTATTGAACGCTGTCTCTTTTCCTTTAGATTAGTAAAGTGGGTTGCGGGTAGGCAGAGGCAGGCTGGAGTCTCGTGGAGATAGAAGCGTTCAATGAAGGAGAGCAGGGTAAAATAAATCCGTGGCTTAATCGGACGGGAGGATAGGAACATTAGGGAAGTGTGTTTGCGTGAGAGTTGAGGTTGGGGGGAGAGACTGGAAAAGAAGAGAATACTGGGCGGATCGCCGAGATTGCAACGTCCGGCATCCCGATACTGCCGAAAACGCCGCCATACACTAGAGAGGAGAAGCCATCGTTTCCGCGACGCCCACACGATTACGTGCCACTAAAAGGTGCGTGTTTGGTGTTCCGCTCCTTCTGACTCTTAGTCGGAGGAGAGTGAGGCCCGTATCTAGAAAAGGATGCGAACGTCCTATCTATGCTCACGTGCCATTTGCCCGGCTGACTCGCCTGTTGATGGAAGGGTAATGTGCCAAGGAATCCAGTACAAGTACACGCTTACATACGTCCATCCATATGTCCCTCATTTCCAGTTTCGCTGGATTCTTTCGCCATTATATCTATTGTTCCATTCATTGAAAACTAGGGCCTTCTAAGAGAATGGAACATTTCCTGAAGAACCGGCTGCCTTTGAAAATCAATAGCTGTACTCGATGACTAACAATAAGTTGCGTAATAGAGTGCTAGTGCGTATTTAACGGGCGATGGATATTGAATTCGTCCGATCCTCTGTTGAGAACAATGGGCAACGGGCTGACTCCTGAGTTTCTGGAGTCACGTGTCTGGCAGCGATCCATGCAGGCCGGAAGATTAGCCGAGAGTACCCCCGAACGTTTAGCGCTATCATGGGCTTTGTATATAAAATAGAGCACTTCCATCATCCGGAAGTAAGAAGGAAGGAAGGAAGAGGGCGGAACGCCCGGAGGAAGGTAGGGCTGCTATTATGCGACGACTAACTCGAACCCTCGACTTTCTTGGTGATAAATTAACAGAAACGCGCGACACTTGGAGGCCCCTTGACAAGAGCACAGACTCAGCAGACAATATCAAGGGGGCGTTTAGTCGGCAGAAGTAATAATCACAATAAACCTCCACCTCCACCTCCTCCTCCACCCTACTAATGACTTACGGAGGCGGACGCGGACGCGGACGCACTCCGTTGGAAATTAAAGTCACGTTCATTTCTCAAGCAACATCATTATTTCGCAATAAGCAGAAGCAGCCGTTAATGTGTCGGAGGGAAAAACTGTGCTTATGCGGCTCCCTCGGTACAGAACAGTAGTCATAATTTATTCATTATATTGGAAGCCCTAGGCACAACTCCTTGCCTCGATTACAGGCTGTCAGTGGAACACATGTGCGAATAGGTGGCAGGCTAATCCCGTTAGGGACCACTATAACCTTATACACCTATCCCCCCGCTCACCTAACCTCCATCCAAGAAAATAACACGTGCTCGATATCTCTTTGAGATAGCAGCGACCCCCAAAACCACTCAACTCTCTCACTCAATTCAAGAGAAACTGGACAATCGATTTAAGACCCAAGAAAAGACAACTACTGCACGAGACTAAGCAAATAGTATTGCTATGTGCATTAAAGTTCCTTACCAAGCTTTCCCAAGCAGTTCATATCAACTGGATAGGCCTAACGCAAGGCCTATCAGAAGTATCAGTTGTATTAGTGCGATTTGTAGATAGGTAATAAAGGTGGGTTAGGGTAAAAGTAGGAGGGGGATGCCGCGATAGTGGGATAGTGGTAGTTTAGAGGGGCGGGGGGGGTCCAGCAGCGGTAGGTGGATAGTGGGTTGCGTCGGGCGAAGGAAAGCAGATAAGCAGCGATAGGGGTGAAAGAAGAGCGAAGGCCGAAGGCCGAATGCTGATGGTGGGATATATCCCCGCGGGTCGGGCTATCATAATATAGATTAGCTCATATGGCTCTCCCCTTATGTTAGCTTGGATCTGGCTCATAGCCTCGAGTGCTCCGGGATTCACTATTCATACACGCGACAATTAGATAGGCATTACTCCAAGCATACGCGGCTCCCTCCCGCCCGGCCGCCCGGCCGGCCCTCTACCTCTCCCTCTACGGCTGTGTGCATGTGCGTGTAGCGCGGCGCGCCTCAGCACGCCAGCGCAAACAGGGTGGCACCGAACGGAGTTGGCTCGAGCTCGAACCAAGGACTAGGAGGGGTGGCCTGAGTCAACCCCTAAGCCAGTGTAAACACGTTTTAATAGAGATTCGCTCGAGCGGTTATAATAGCTTTGCGGATGTAGCGGCCCGTCCGCCTTTCGTCCTCTTGCTACTCCCTACCTCCGCCCTCTCGCCTACTTCTTCTTCTCCACCGCCGCCAATCCCCGACTCCTCCATCATTATCCATGCGATGAGACAGAAATTTCATAAATCACGCTCTGCTTCGCTTGAATTCTGATCCCACTACTGCCCGACGCACGCCTCAAGTATAGTTGAGCCAA
Source organism: Ectemnius continuus (assembly GCA_910591665.1). Lineage (NCBI taxonomy): Eukaryota > Metazoa > Arthropoda > Insecta > Hymenoptera > Crabronidae > Ectemnius > Ectemnius continuus. Next base: position 15,715,004 of record OU342861.1, read on the forward strand.
AATTCCTTTCTCCTGGGAGGCGGCGATACATATTGCTCGCCAAGTGTCCCAGGCTGCCCCTCAAGAGAGTGACGCTCCAGTAAACATCATCTGGCTAAACCGTTTTCCTCGCCATTGCTCAAGCACAATGTTTCCTATTGGCCTCAAGCACTCACTGTCCCAAGTCGCTTGAACAATACTTGTTACCATTACAGGCAATAATACGCCTAGTGATCAACTTGACAAGCCTCGAATTAGAACTGCTCTGACCGTAGCAAGAGGCCGAGGTAAAGGTAAAATGAGGGAGTGAGAGTGTATGCCGGTGGTGGTGGAGAGGGAGGAGGAAGAGGCGGAGGTCAGGTGAAAATCTGGAGCGAGCGAGCTTGCCCGAGCGGCGTGCAGTTACCGCAAAGTTTATCGACTTAGACGAAGTAGTTTTACGCGGTGAGCGGTCAAGCAGGATAAAAGTACTGGGCCAGAGTACTGAGCGCGAGCACGAGCGCGAGCACGAGCAGGCGGTCAGAGTGCGCGAAGAAGTTTAATAAAGGCGAGCCTACCTCTCGCCCGTAGAGGAAAGGCAGCGGGATAGATAGACCAGGTAAGATAAAGTCTGTAGAGGGGAGGTCTTCTTTCTCGGGCTTCCGTTTCGCCTCGAAAAAGGATGAGCAGGGCGATATCACAGTGCAATTATCTCGGAGGAAATGAGCTTTGCATAGGGCGGGCGCATGAGGGAAACTTGTAGCCGTGGCGGGTGCGGCGGGCGCGGCGGGCGCGCACGGGCTCCTCTGTATGAAAGAGGTCGCGCGAAAGAGTAAAAGCTCGTATTTATACGAGCCTTCACGAGCTAAAACGATGTCCATGTCTTAGGGCCGTTCAAGCATTTATGGTACGCGCGCGCTCCACTTTTGAAAAGGACGCGGCCGCGTTCGCTTGAATCGAGCCTCTCCCTTTGCCGGTGATTTTAAAATTCCCGAGAAATTAGTTGACAGACGAGTCGACGATGATGACGACGATGAGCGCCAGCTGAAGGAGGATGGTACGAGATTGCAGATAGCCAGTGAAAAAACTCTTCGTTAAATTTAATAGCCATTCGACCTCCCGTGCAAATCTTCTTCCGGGAAACTCACAGAATCCCTTCCACTCTTTCGACGCCATATTTCTCTCTGCCTGCCTGCCTGCCTGCCTGCCTACCTGCTCCTCACCAGCGCACATACACGCCCACACTCTTTGGCCTTCTACTTTTTATTATGAGATTTAATGTGTCCTCTTCAAGGGGGGGGGGGGGGGCAACGACAAATTTCAAACTTTATTGACGAGTTAAGTTGGAATTCCTTGCGTCTTCTGTAAGCACACAGTCGGCCGCTCAACTTTTATACCACTTGCCGGTTTAACGCCCTCCCCTCTGCAAAAAGGATTATTATTTTTCCAGATGATCCTTCCATGCTAAACAATATGTACGCATGAAATCTTTGTTGGTTTAGTTTCCGACAGCTAATAATAACATTAAGTAGATCGAGTGGAAAACCGTTTGGAAATTCAACTGGCCCAAATGGAAGATGAGCCTTCGGGTAATGGGTGTTGGAGATTGCCGAGAGTAAACGTGCAATCCGGCAAATTTGATATCGAATTGTTACTTACTCGATTCTAGGGAGGAGGAACTGATACGGCCGGGCGGCTCTTGGCCTTGCTCTCGGTTTGGGTCCGGGTGTGGGTCCGGGTGTGGGTCCGGGTGTGGGTCCGGGTCCGGGCGGCTCTGTAGGCGGACTAGCACCGCGAGGGGCTGCGTTCCTAAGCTGAATAATTCACGCTCTCATTAGAGCGACAAAAGCACCCTGATGGATAGCTGGCTGGCTGGGCGGCTGGCCTAGACTCTCTATCGCCCCCGCACACCCACCGCCTTTCCGCGCTTGGTTCCCACTCGCTCGTCTCCACATTCCGTAGATCGGTACTTCAAGTATTAATATTCATCCGATAGATGAACGTGTCTATTTGAATGGTGAGAAGGAGGAATTCGCAAAGTTACATGCACCCTTCAATTTGGCATCTATGATATTTTGTTGTGTGATAGCTTTGCCGAGGCAGAGAGGGCTACCGAGAACATTTTTTTCTGCCTGCCTGCCTTCTATTTATCGTCGTGGGCGGATTCCTCGGGTGAGCGGCTGTAAATAGCCGCAGTAGTAGTCTTGTCGGTATGCTTGCCGTCCAGCAAGCTTTCTCTCTGTTTTATTTCGAATGTTCTTTCATTTCTTAAAAGGTTCTCCGGTGATAATTAGCACAATGCGCGGCCACATTAATTATTACCGGTGCTAATTACCCGAGGATAAATCGCTCGGCAAGGGGTGGCTGAGCAGCCGCCACTGCCACTGCCACCGCCACCACCACCGCATCCGCACCCGCACCCGCCTTTCTCTCACTCGCTCCTGCTCTCGCTCCTGCTCTCGCTCCTGCTCTCGCTCCTGCTCTCGCACCTGCTCTCGCTCCCTTTCGAGAGGGAGAACGGAGGTTGGGTGAGCTAGCTTGCCAGCCGGGGTGGTCCCATTACCGTTATTGCTGCAACAAACCGTCCAACAACAGCGATAAATACGAGCGAGAGGCTGGCGTTACAAATGTCTCTCTGAGTTATGATTATTTAGCGCCGCTGTCCGCTGTTGGATCGTTCGCGTTGCGGCTCCTCCACACAGGCTCTAGTCTACACTCTATAGCACAGTTATTATTGTTCCACTGGACCGCCCGATCGACAGAGCATGCCCACCTCCGCACACTTGCTTTTCCTTTTGCTTTTGCTTTTGCTTTTGCTTTTGCTTTTTGACCACTGTATTTAGTATGGAATTCTTTCATCTTATCGGGTCTAATGAGTTTTTGTTCCGATCAACGAGCAAGTGGATAGTAAGCAGTTTGTAAATTCTTGCGGAGCACTTGACCTTCACTGGGAGTCTTGTGGAAACAAGTACGCAGCTAAACTTTCATGGAATTAGTGCCTAATACCTTTTCCACCAGCTTTTTGTCAGGGCTTACCCATTTTTTTATACCATACTTGTCAGTATAATTACAACCAGTAAATCAATTAGTCTCAAATGGAGAAAATGTTCTATAGCAGTTTTAACGGAAGTAGATAGCCAGAAAATTAGGTGCAGTGGAATAGATCCATTCCCACTTGGATAGTGCGAGCCAGGATCGAACGAGTCATGCTTCGAATTCAACCTTGGTACCATCTATTAGCATTGCGCTGCACTAAAGTTAGCTTTCGCCACTAGAATTCCTTAAAATCCTTATGGTATAAGGGTCAATCTTTATAAAGCTTCGGTCTAGTAACTTTCACGCAAAACTCACTTTTCACTCAAACTTTTCAATATAAACGACGGGCTTGGATAGGACAGATGCAAACAACTAGCCACACAACTGTATTACCGATGCGGCTCAACTTTTGGCTTATAGTGGCGTGCTCTACACACATCAATACAAACAAAATATCCAATGGATGTAAAAAGCACTGGTAAAGAAAGAGATGCCCTTACCGGCGGCAGTTACTTCACTTACTAGCCCCGCCTATACAATTTGGCAAGCTTTTCCACTATTTATTTATTCCCAGCACAGCAACAATAGGCATTACTCGCCGGTTATACCTTTAAAATTCCAGAAGATCCGTACATACCTCATAGTGCCATTTAACTCATTGTCAGTATTGCTCATGCTTGTTTCCGAAAGAAGGCCAATGGGACTGGATAAATATTCTGTGTAGCATGTAAGAGTCGATAGGGTCAGACTCAAGTCGAAAGGTCATTCTCAGCGATAAGCCTATTTTACTCTTTTCTTTTCCCGCTGCCGGCTTTAACAGGCAAGCTATTTCCATTAACGTGATTACATTCTCACTGCCATAATAGTCTCATTCCGGTTCCGGTATTACCATGCCGAAATATCATAATCTACATATCTTGGTGACTCTGAAAGAGCTTGATCATCATGAAAAGTGGCGCACCCCACCATTCGATAGAGATACGAATAACCCTCGCTTCAATTAATTCATTAATTCATTAATTCACCCTTTGCCGTATGCTTCATTTAGAATAATTTGTTCGAATTGTCCAACTCTCTTTAAACGAGAGAAACCTTTTTAGTCCAGTGCTAATCTAATAGCACTATAAAGATATATCTACATACTATCTATGTACATATGTATTGTACATATCTATAATACATCTGTACAGTCACCGAAAGAGGCTGCGAAAGAAATTATATCTAGTATAGTTCTGCTGTCCCTGACAAGCCTAGAGAATAATCTTTTGGCATTGTTGCAGCCCTGAGATCGATGTATCGCAGCCCGGACATTCCATTTCTGAACCTATCTCACATACTGGGTGACCTCAGTAAAACTTGAAAGCAATTTACAACTTTCCTATCGACTAACTGACATCAACATCACTTGGAAATCTAGCTGCCAGATGAATCGACATTGATCTTTCTAGAATGCCGTTCGATTAAGGCAATAAAAAAAGAACGTTTCTTTATGACTATCGGTTAGAAATGGATGGGGTTTTCTGTGTTGCTGGGTAGCGAGCAGCTGGGTTAACGGGACCGCTCGGGCCTCGGGCTTCGGAGCATCCAGTGGAAAGGCAGCTGGTCAACCTGACGATGAATGATGTCTAGGTGGAGCAAGGTGGGGAGAGCACGAAGAAGTTTGCTCCGAATGCGACATTTCCCCTATATGATGGGATGGCAAGGATAAGATAGGAAAAGGCAGCGCGCTCCGCGCTCTCTGCGGTAGTAAGGGTCCGGAGTCGGTGGTGATCAGACGGCTAGAGCTAGCGGAACTGGAGCAGAAACGGGTTCGGGATCGGGATCGGGATCGGGATCGGGATCGGGATAGGGATCGGTATCGGGAACGGGAACGGAGGGGATGAGGGCAGGATTCGACAACGAGCAAGTAGGAGCAGGGGGAATGCTGGTAACTCTAATTATTCGTGTTTACTCGCAGAACGGGAGTAAGCTCGACTAGAAGTGGAGAGACTAATCGAGCAGCGGGTATGTGGATGCCTTCTGGTCTTGGGAGAATAGTGTGTAAACGAGAAGAAGACGAAGGAGCGCGCCGGCCGGGAAGTATGACCTGGCCGGGCAGGCCGGTCATGGCTCTCGCCATCTCCCTGCTCTACCTTCTAGCACTCTTCGGTAAGGAACGATCGGGTGCATCTTTATTCTTCTCTCAGGCCTGCCTGCCTGCCTGCCTGCCTGCCTATCCTATCCTATCCATTTCCTATTTATCAAATGATTCGAATCACCCTTTTTTTATCTATCTCTGCCCCTCTCCTCCCGCATTTACAATCAAGAATTCCGCTTTCGAATAGTACCTTCGTGCATCATCTTCGAAATTGACACTCCAATTATTGAAATCCCCTCTCTTTCCGAATCCCCGTAAGCTTCGTAATCCTCCCTTACTGAGTAATTGAGCTCGCGCCGCGCCTCGCCACGCCGCGCCGCGCCGCGCCGCACCACTTGAAACTGGAAGAGACACATTTCCCTACAGTCGCCCTCTTTCATTTATCGTTAATGCTTCTATGACACAGGTAACTCATCCAGTCACTGTTATCGCACTCTTTATTTTTCTGCCTTCAGGTTCCCACTGCCAAATGGCGCCAGGTAACTTTTACAAACTTTTGCAACACATCTCAGATCTGACCTAACGCTAATCGTAGAACAAACTTGGCCGTGATCGAGTGGATAATCCCTTTCGATCGATGTTACATTTTGGAAAGGTCGATTAAAGCCGGTAATAATAGAAGAAAAGCAGCGGGCCGCCGAGCCTCTGTCGTTGAAATGATGAGAACTTTCTTCGCTACGTAATCCTCTCTGCTTAGCTCGGCGGACGCCGATTTTCTTGTAGCACTTGTGTAGCAGGGACTCGATAAGTTAACGGTGTCCATTGCAGGCGCATGTGTCTGTTTCGTACATAGGAGAAGGGTGGGTGAGGTGCGGTGAGGTGGGGCGCCGTCGCGGGCGCGGGCACGGGCGTCGGTACGGCTGCGTCTCGTATCACTCAGAGGAAGAATAATTCGAAAGGTTTTCTTTTGAGTTTAACTTGAATCTCCGATTCTCAATTTGAACCAGTATTTTTCTGAATAACTCGGTTTCCTCCTAATAAAACTGGAGGACTGTGCATTCCTGGACTGACGGGTCTTGAAACCAAGATGGAAGAAGCAGCCGATAGCTTCTCCATTTATTAGAAAGGGCCAGCCGATAATCAGGCTGAATTGCTCTCGAGAATCATGTGGTCCTGTAGAGATGGGGAGCGAGCACCGGTTCCCCGTGTTTGAAACCAGTCGGAACCTAACCCAGGCCCCAGTCAGTTCTGCTCCGACATGTATTCACTCTACCAAAGCAAGTTGGTGAAGAAGCGGTAGATGCAGGAACTAAGTATGCTCTTATGGTCGTATGGTATGAGTACCGCGCCAATGGAGGCACGTAGTAGATGCGTCTGTCTGTCTGTCTGTGCACGTGTTTCCGTCCTGGTGGCAAGCAGGCAGGCAGGCAGTCAGGGAGGGAGAGAACGCGGTAGATTCCGTCGCAGCAGAGTTGTCAGTGGCCTGGTGCCCGTGCGCCGACTCACATTCCGAAATCGGAGCTCTCTGGCAGAGCCAAGAGAGCTCGAACTCGAACTCGAACTCGAACTCGAGCTCTCTTCTTTGATGGTGGTTGGTCGCGCTTTGCGCAGTCGACCAGAAGCTAGCCGACAATGAGGAGAGGATTTTGGAGCGTGCTGCTGGTACTTGCAGCGGTCGCCGGTACCACCAAAGGATGGCAACTGGGAAGTGGATCCAAGTACAGCTTGACCACCACATTACTCTTCAGCGAGGCTAAGCCGTCCAAAAGTAGCGGAGCCGTCGGTTTCAGGCTTACCGGGGAACTGGATGTTACCGCGGTCTGGCAGGACCCGCAGGATCCTGACACTATTCTTCTCAAGATCCAGGTAATCTCATCCTTTAACTAACCGACGATCGAGCCTGAATTTCAACTGTTCAATATTCACTTTCCACCAGAATCCTCCTTCCATTCACTTAGCACATTAGAGTGCAACATGTCCTTTCTCGTTGGCACAATCTGCCACGTGGAACTCGAAACTCAAAGAGTACAGCATTGTTCCCCCAAGAAATTTCCCCTCGAGCTGCTGCTTTGAACCATCGTCATTCGAGAGTAGAAGATCATTTCACCATCTACTTTGCGCTAGCAGCCGCGTTAGGCTCCTCTTATTTCTGCCGATTTCTGCCGATTTCTACCGCTTTCTCAGCTCAGAGTTTCAATAATTTCTAGAGATTTTTATACATATACACATAGAGCGATAATAAGTGGAATTAGAGTAATGGCGCTGCAAGGTAGCAAAGCCGGGACTACCAATATAGGATGTTCTCACTTTAGATCGTTTACTGTCGAGGCAAGAAGAAGCGCCATAAAAAGCGCCCAGTACACGTCACCGAGCCGCGGGCAAACACAAATGAGAACTTGGCCGAGAAGACAAAGAATGCATGAGAGAAGAAATTCTGCCTACAGAGTGATTCTCGGTGATTCGGACAAAGCGTAGCTGGCGGCAAAATATATATGAGTTGCTAGTAGTGAGCACGTGACACCTTTCTATTGAGCAAGCCGATCGCATCTATGTCTGTGAAATTCTACTCGAATCGCATCTTTCAAATCGTCACGTGCTTCGGCCCTACCAAGGCCCATCGCATGATCCAGTGGTGTGCTTTGCCAGCATAACTGTTCGAGAGGCTAGCCAGAGAGAGCGGCGGACGCGGCGGACGCGGCGGTCGCGGCAGGGGGGAGGCTGAGGCAACGGCGGCGACGCGCATACGATAACCTTCCGAATGCCGATTAAAAATCATCTGTGTTGCCTTCGTGCAGAATACACTGCCAGATAACGATTGAATGATGTAGTAATTGTAAGCCGGGCGGGGATTGCTAACATCTAGATCCTCTACTAATACATAGGGCTAAATTGCTTTTCCAGTGGCAGCCGTTCCAAGCCGACCCCCGCCCCATCCCGCCCCATCCCGCCCCATCCCGCTCACTCCAGTTTCAAGTCTTTCGTTTCCTTTGATTTTCTTTCTATTAAAAGGAAGTATTTTGAATTGTATAATGCTCGCAGTTAGTTTCACCGCAATTATGGATCAAGTCCCGAAGGGCCCCGGAACCAGAGGGCTTCGTCGAGCATTCCTCCCAGGTAGATTCTTTAGCGAAGAAGGCTCTACTGGTAGTTTGGAAACACGGTCAAATCGGCGGAATGTACGCGGACAAGAATGAGAGGGTTTCTTCACTGAATGTGAAACGGGGCCTGGCGAGTTTGCTGCAGTACCGAGTGCTCGATGGCGAGGTCGAAGAGAGGGACGCGTCAGGGCTCTGCAAGGCGACGTACCACTCCCTGGGGCCAAGGACCATTCGGAAGCGGAAGACCTTCTGCGAGCAAGGGAGCTCCTTCCCAGGAGGAAGGCAGCGTCCCAGTGGAGTTTTCGGGGTCGATCTTGAGAGCAGCCGCAATTCGACCTATCAACTCACCCAGAATCTGCTACCTAGTTCGATTGAGGAGGAAGAGCAGCACAAGATGAGGCTAAGCTTGGAAGCGGGATTCGGGACGGTGGTGAGTTCCGAGAGAGAGCTAAGATTGATGGCTGGTACTCTAAGTGAAAGGAGAGTAGAGGCGAGCACTCTGCAGAATGCTATTGCTCTGGTCGAGCCTGGATATCGAGAGAAGAGTATCGAATTGGAAGTGGAGCCAGCTGCCGGCTGGCCGGACAATGAATATCCTACGGTTAGTGGAAATGCTTGATTAAAAGTTCAAACGCAAAACACAATCCCTTTTTCTTTAAACGTTGGGTTGGGTTGGGTTGGGTTGGGTTGGCGCGGCGGCTAATTAAATGGGGAAATGTGCTTTCCAGTTGGAGCAGGCGATCGAAGAGAACCGAAATGCCCTGGAGAGCAAAGCCCTCGGTACAGGGAAATCTGCTTCTGCTTTCTTGAAGTTGCTGCCTCTGGTGAAGTCTGCTAAACCGGAAGAGTTGCTGAAAGTAATGAAAAGCCCGCGGTATCGTAGCATAAAGGCTCAACTGCTCGATATCTACGGTTCAGCGTCGAGTTTAGCGGCGCATCAAGCTGCTATGAAGGTGCTTCGCCAAGACGAGATGGGTGAGGACACGGAGCGATACCTTTGGGCTTTGTCCTTCTCGGCGACTCCTCAGGCAGACGTAGCTAAAGATATTCTAAAGCGTTCCGAGGAGACAATGCAGAATGACAAAGTATCGGAGACACTGGCACTGAGCGCAGCGGCGATGGCGCGGCACGAGGGCAGTTCTCCGATGATCGAACGTGCTCGAATCAGTTTGGAGCTCGGCCTGGAGAGTTGCAGCGGTGAGGAGTGCAAAGTCAAGTTCCTCAGGGCGCTGAGGAACTTGAGGAGCAAGGCTGCTATTCCCAGCTTGCTGAAGCAAGCATCGAGTGAGAATAAAGCGATTAGTTTAGCCGCCTGGCGTGCACTGGCAGCGCTGCCGAAAGTGGCACGCGCCACTAACAAGGAGATCAAGAATGCCGCGCGACGGATATTCTACCAAATAGGTGGACCGAAGCGTGACAGCAGCACGAGAACAGTTGCCCTAAACGTCATTCTCGAATCGGAGCCGAGCACCGAGGAATTGGAAGATTTGCTGAGGTACCTAGCCAGCGGACGGGAGAGCGGCTACGAGATGCGCAAGTATCTCAGCCAGAGGATCGAGCAACTCTCCGAGAAGGATCGGCCATTCGCCGAGAAGCTCGAAGAAGCTTTTAGCAGGATAGGGAGGAAGATTAGGAACTATAATGTCCTCGCTCAAAAAGGGATGAGCACCGCATTTAGCAGGGCTTTCTTCAAATCAGCGGAGAGCAACGGCTCCCTAGTAACAATCCAGGAAGTGAAGGCCGGCTTACTTAAGCGCGGCGTGGTCGATGTCGTTTTGGAAGCCGGCGGCGACCAGCAGGCGGTATTCTCACTGGGTTTGTTCGCCGGTGGTTTGGCCAGCTTCGTCGCATCGGAGAATCAAGAGGAGGAGAGTGGCGAGCAGCAGCAGCAGCAGCAGCCCGAGGAGGATGAGCCGACACTGGCCACGGCTGGTATGGAGCTCGACTTTCTCGGGGTTGGCATTCGACCATTCGTCTTCTTCGCGGGTCAGGGCGAACTAATGGGCCACGTATGGTCGGGAACCGCCTCGGAAAGAACGCCAGCCTTCCAGTCGGTAGCCCCGCTTCACAGCTACCGGGAGTACGTGCCGCTCGCTTCCGGGATCGTCGCCGAGATCGAGGTAGAGGGTGCTGTCAGCTTCGACCTCGCCGGACAAATCCAACTAAGCCTCTGGTCCCGCAATGCCCACTCGATGGTCGACCTCAAGTCAGCGCTGGTCATCCACGGCGGAACCAAAGTCCGCTCGGACTTGGTCCAGAGTATGGCCCAATTCTCGATGACGCTCGAGCCAAAATTAGAGCTCTCGACCGACGTTGATTTCTCAGGGCCCGTCTCTCTCTGCATGAGGCTCAGCCAGCCGCAATCCACCCTCAAGTATCAAGTCTACAAAGTCGAGAGAATAGCCGGCAGCAGGCACAAGCTCCGCAAGACTCGGCGCACCACCTACTACAGCCCAGGCCGATCCTACCTCTTGAACCGCAAAAACAACGAGATGTGCGCCAGGCTCTTCAGTTAACATTCCAAGAATGTCGGCCGACTTTTTCTCCTCCTCCTTCAAGCCGCACACTATTTTTCTACGCTTTCTCGAGTGGGTGTACTGTTACACGCTACACTCCTTGAATTACAACAAGTTTCTATTAATAAAAGCGCTCTATCGAGCTCTACCAAAAGATCCCCTATAAAAGATCTTGATTGAGACCGCCACCAGGTGAGCTGTCGAGAAAAACGGATCTAGAAAGGCAGAGAGGAGGGGCTAGTTTATTCACAGGCGGAATAGTACTATTAGAATGGTACATGATAGATGCTAGATGCTAGATGGTCCGAGATCCGAGATCCGATTCTCTTTCTCCTTCTGCGGGCTTATCTGCATCCGCATTCGAGGACAACCATGTCTTCGTAGCCGTACTGGTAAGTTAGAGTGCCACTGCCGTCCACGTAGAGGAGACTAGTTGGCGCCAGTCTCGTAGGGACGCAACACGCTCTGCCGACTGCTTTCCTCCCACTTGCTCCTCCGATCCCTTCAAGAGCACCGTGGATCAAAGTTTGAACGATGGCGTGCTTTGTTGGACTAAGGTGCTCCCCGAACGGATAAAAGCACTTGCCGACACACTGGTAGGCCTGGTATCCGGGGGGCGCGACAACCCACTCGTCGTAAGCGATCAGTGAAAAGTCCACGTAGAGAGGACGGCGCCGGCAGGAGTTTCTGCGTCGCCGGCGTGGAATCTCCTCCTTCTCCAGCTTTCCCTCCAGCTCCTGCTCCTGCTCCTGCTCCTCCTCCTCCTCTTCCTGCTCCTGGCGTCGGCCCTCTTGCCCCGAGCTCGATCGACGCGCTCGCCTCTCTTTCTCTGCCGTTTTTCCTTTGGTATAACTCAACAGAAGGATCGGTCCATCCCCGCAAGGACGATAGCCCACTCGACCGTAGACATAGACTTTCACCATATTACCGCACCTGCCTGCAACAGCTGAGCTCACGTCAAACGCCCTCCAACTCGCCTCTCTTCTCGACTTAAAACTGCTCCCTTCTTCGGCGTTGCCCTTCCCATCGGAGAACGAGCGCACTCGCAAGATCGTCCCTGCTGTAGCGAGTAATTCGGCCATTTCTAGAATCTCCTCGGAGTCAACTGGAGCCACGGAGAAGAGCAGAATTCTGCCGGCATCGTTCCCTGGCAGGGAAACGTGGAGGGGCGCGAGGGCCCTGATGATGTCAGCATCCGGTTTTCTCCGATAGAGCTCGTGCATGTACTTGGACACAGTCCCTTGATACTTCCTGTAGCTGTAGGCTCTCTCAGCAGGCCCTTTATTCCTTTTGTTCTCTTGAGGCTTTTGCCTGTGCGGCGTGGCGGACGATGAGATCGGAATCGAGAGATCAAACTCGATCGACGCCTTTGCTCTGACGCTCGAGTTCTGCCAGGAGAGCGAGGCCGTCCTCCAGAGACCACACAAGCCAACCACTCCGGCGCTAAGCAAGAGCAAGTATTGCCAGGCAGACATAATGCACAGAACAACCTTCACCGGACCATCGGAAACAGGATTTCTCTTGACTTTGAGTTGGAAGGCGCCGATCGATCCCGACCACTACTCAACTCTCCATCAAACTGATCCAAGAGCCGCTCTGATCAGGACGATCCAGCCTGTGAACGCTCGTTCGTAAATAGCTGCCAATGGGTGAACGCTCGTTCGAAATTGCCGCTGGAATCCCCTTATCAGAAGCAGGCTGGCACTCGAGCCGTCGAACCACCCACTCACCCACTCACCCACCCCCTTCTAGAACCTGATGCTTTCAGCATGCCAGCCTGGGAGCAGACGCCTGCGTGCCAGGGCCAGGCAGGGTGGCGCGGACGCTGCCGCCACCAGCAGAGTGACAGGAACCAACTAGCCCGAGCATCAAGAGATCCGAGGGGTTGTTCTGCTCGTTACTTGCCTTGCTTTCGCTTTGCCCATCGCTTCCTCTCCTTTCACACGCTCCTCCGTTCACTTACTCACTCTCACTCTCACTCTCACTCTCAGCCAGCTTCGACCGGGCCTGCCTTTCGAAGGGTCGTTCCAGAGCAACCGGCATCGATTTCTTCCACGTCCGCGAGGCGCCTCTCTGTATATGTGTAGAACACGCCAGTCCGATCGGAGCTCTCCACGGCCGAGCGTAGTCGGGGGCAGAACATCGCGTGTACGCTCGTTGTCGTCGCGCCACGTCGCGCCGCCGGGGTAAAAGAGTGCAATTACGATGCCGTGCCTCTGACCGAAATTTCCCTCTGGCGCGTTGCGCCCTCGGTCTCATCATCATCTCCCACCTTCGTTACATTTCCGTTACGCTTTCGTTCTCCCGGCGCCCTACTCAGCGAACCAACCATCTTTAAGCCTCCTTGCAGCCTCGTGTCTCCCAGCAGGGATCCATCGCGGCGCCAAGCCAAGCCTGCCTCACTCACTCACTGACTGACTGCCTCCTACCTGCCTCCTCGCTGCCAGTTCGCACATTTATCATCGCCTCTCTCCACTGGACACAGCTACCATTGCGCTGCCAGCTTGCGAGCTGCGAGTGAGTATTATGTACTACTTACAAACTGTATTCTCTACCTCTCCCTCAATTCCACCCCCGCCACTCCACTCGCCGCTCCACTCGCCGCTCCACTCGCCGCTCCCTCCTCTACCTGCTTCGTTGGCCCGTCGTTGGCCGTACTGCCGGCATCCCCCTTTACCTCATACATACTATTTACATAGATACCTTCCATCGATCCAGACATTTCCTTTTCACCAGCGCATATTCAAGCAGATTGATTGAGTCGCTAGATCGATTGAAAGTTCTCGTCCCACCGAGCCCACCCCTTCATCACTTGGACCTTCGACGTAGTTTTGCGCGGCAATCTCTTAATCTGCCTCGGGGCGCACGTTTCCCGACCTCTTTACTCCCTCTTGATTCTTCATTATGCCCGGCCTCGCGCCACCTGACACCTTCCAGGCTTCAACGGCCTATAACACTATAAGCAAGAAGGAAAGAGGACACGTGATAAAAAAGAGGAGGGCGACGATCAGACCGATCTCGAAATAAGACTAATCTTCGATTCGTTAAGAAAATTGCGATTGCGGAATCTCGATCCCGTTGAAGGCTTTCCGCTGCTAGTAGTACTATCGCAGTTGGTTACCGCAACAGTGCAAATCAGTACTGCCCGATTTCACCCGACAATTGGAAGTTTGAGCGGTGAGTGGGCGCAGTGCCGAACGCGGCCAAGCATCGCTGATAGGGTAAGTCGGCCGTGGGCACTCTTCTATTTATGTACCAAGCAGGACGCATCGGTAATGATCCGGGTGAGTCTGGGAGATCGGTGCAATGCAGAAGAGTGCGATGCTTGACGCAGGTACTTTGAGGAGAGGAGAGGAGAGGAGAGGAGAGGCAGGCGTCCATTCTAGGCTGTTTGAAGCTGTGCGCTCCTCCTCCGGGGAGCGTGCGGCTGCTAATCGCCCGCTCGAATAGTTTAAATCGTTTCAAACCAAGTGTTGCAGTCCCAGATTGAGGAATACTTACCGTATGTCGGCGGTGCGGCTGGTGTGCTGGTGGTGAGTGGTGTCGCAGCTTACCTCGCCTCGAGGCCATCGCCGGAGAGGCCGCTCTGGCCCCTCGATGCCCAGTCCATCCTTCTCCCGGTAAGTCACATCGCTCAAACACACCAGACCACCCACTCACCAACCCCTTCTCCAATACACCTTCTCAACCAGAATCAACATTCCTCCTTCCCTTATCCTCTTCTACACCTTCTTTCTTTCTTCAATTCCCCCCGGGGACCGCTTGCCACCGTGAGCACGCGAACACGCGGCACGCGGCACGCGGCCACAGCCGCCGATCGTTAGTCGGCTCGGAGCAAATTCCATCGATTTACTCGGCGCAACCCAATCTAGAGGCTAACATGGTAAACATATCGAGGAATCTCGCCACCTCGCCACCTCGCCAGCTGAGAGACAGGCACGCGTGAAAGGGGGTGTATTTCTGTCGCGCGCGCGTTGGCAAGTCGGTCCCAATAGTTTGAAAGGGTAAGTAAAAGGTGAAGGCACCCGGCACGGCTGGCACGGCTGGCACGGCTGGCACACACTTTATTGGAGAAAAGTGCGATCGTTTCTCCGATGACAATTTCTAATAGCCTTGCGTGACAGACAATATTCCCTGAATTGGGAAATCTGAAAGACGTATAGCAGAGTTGCATTCACGTAGGAAATTCACCCTCTCAGCGATGTGTGTCCGAAACATTTCTTTGGTCTCTTTCTACTGGCTTCACTGCTTCCCTCGAGAGCTATGATATTTATAAGAAATGTGGCAAGGTTTAAAGGATAATAATAACTCGGGGCCAATAATAATTGGGCATCAATAGAGAACCTCCTGGATGTGGACGCGCACCAGCGAGGCAAAATAGTCTTTTACATTAGCACTGCCAACTGACAACAGCAGAATGATCAACTTATCAGAATTGAAATGTTGATAACCTGTTGAGATCTGTTGGCAGTTGGCGCTAACCAGCTGCGGGAAGGATGCTGGTACTTGTAAGAATATTCTTGTTGTCAGTGGGCTCTTTGTAGAGTGGGCTTGATAGTTTGATGAAATGCGAAAATCTAAGGAATAGTTGGCCTCGATTAGTTGGTCCATTGGTTCCTAGGAAAAACTCGAGCCGATGCATTCGTATTTCATTAATACGGCATCAGTTGTCTCTCTGATTAGCTGAGAGCGCCTAGCCACTCGGCACCGACGCCTCATCATTTAAGATGGCAGAATCGGTGAAGCCTACTCTCTTTTTCCGGCTGGCAGTTCTCCAAGGAGTTGGCTGTCTAGCGCGAGGATGACGCTCGCTCCACCGGAGCACCGGCCCCACTATATTTAAATATAGTGGAAGATGTGCCATGCCGCACCGTTCTCAACAGAAGAGCAGCTAGTCTTATGTTCCTAGCGGTGATAGGAGCTCCTCGCGAGTGCAGAGTGCTCGCAATCAGTCGGGAGCAGGCTCAGTGATCGCGCGCTACCACCTCACTGAGAAGGGGTCGACGAGCTTCTCACATCAGGAGACTCGTGACGGCCGACAGAGAAAGGAAGGACGGACGGAAGCGGCTCGGCTCGGCTCGGCTCGGCTCGGCTCGGCCAGGGTGGTCGCGGGTGGTTGCGGCTGCTGGGTAAGAGACAGAGGAGCTGAGAAGTTGAGAAACTGAGAAGCTGAGAAGCTGAGGTGGCGAGGAGGTGAGCGCGACTAAGAGAGAGAGAGAGAGAGAGAGAGCAAGCCAGCTCTCCCCAGCTGGGCCGAAACCGAAGGAAGATCGGCCTCGGCGTGTCTAGCAGTGTCTAGTACGCGATTGCCCGCTCGGCCGCTCGCCCGGCTCGGCAGCATTTTGTGTCGTGCTGCTGGTGCTGCGTGGACCCGCGCGCCTTCGAGATATGCCGTCGAGCTGCTTCTTCCACGAGCCCGTTCGACCACCGATCGACCTCACCGACCAGTCCGAGAGTATCAAGGTGCGAGAGAGATCCCGAGTACCCTGTTGTACACTCGTGTGCTCAAGTTTGGAGGGAAATAATCAAGGGAAAATAGCTTGTCGGTGAAGCTGATGATCTAGCAATCCCCACTAAGCAGAGCTGCTGACGCGTTAAATGATACCTGGCAGTGATGGGCCAAATCATCTGGCACTTTTCATCCCCGGCTATCCTCACTAGATCATCCCCTCATTCGATGGACAATTCGAGATTCTAAAGCGCGTGGCTGGGTGCATCGCTGCTTTCGGGAGCAAGTTACACTTTGCTCCCCAATAGCCGCCCAATACCGCGACAATAAGATATAGGAATGATTCGGACGCATCACCGCATCATCGCACTCTCCCAGCCAACTCTTCCGTGACTCGTGGCTCGTGGCTCGTGGCTCGTGGCTCGTGACTCGTGACTCGTGACTCGTGACTCGTGACTCGTGACTCGTGACTCGTGACACGTGACACGTGACCCCTATGAAAGAGGCTGCTTTTTCAAAACGAAAAATCACCTGATTCTCTCGAACGCGCCAATATAAATCGCGACCGCACGCCCCGTGTGTCCAAATTTAGCTTTGCACTTGGCATTCCGTTACGTAAACCGGAAAGCGAATAGACCAAATTTTCACGTTCGCTCGCGCGTTTTCCAGGGTACCGACCTGATCAGGGTCTCGAGGTTCTACAAGGAGGGCAAGGAGGGCAAGTTCGTCAGTTACATCAACGAGGACACCAAGACTCTCTACGACTCCTTTCGCAGGGGTGCCAAAGAATCCAGTAAGTCTCCGTAAAAATAACGATCGCCCATTCCTCTCGAATAGCATGCCCGTGCATAGACTGTATACACTGAGAGACGTGTCAGTCTTTTTAACCCGGGCCCACTCTCATTTCCCCATTCGCTTGGTAATATCTACACATACTATCTATCTAGAGCTAGAGAAGAGTATTCTATCTAAATATCCACTTAATCATTATTAATTACTTAGCGGCAAAAGGTGTGGATCTCTCTAATCCCTAACAGAGTACAAATTATTAGAAAATTTAGCACACCCAACTATACAATAGCGAGACTCCAATTAGATTCAACAAGCAAGTATCCGGGATAACCATTCAATTACCCAAATAAACAGCGACCAGTTGGATATCGGCAAAATAATACTGTGACGGCTCTCCAATGAGATCGCAGTTACCAGTTAACGCTTCAGTAGCCACCGCTTCCCTACGATTTATTGTAATTCTGGCGATTCGAGGACCAACCAGAAGGTTGTCATCTATTTCAGTACGCTTTTTATTTTTACCGCGCGAAAAGCCCGCACCACGCCATGCCACGCTGCATAGACCCCGAAACCGAGACACCTGTCCTCCTCTAGCACCGACTAATATCTTAGCTCATTCAACTGCCGAAACCCGAAACCCGAAACCCGAAACCCGAAACCCCCGCCTACCCCTCGCACCCTTCCTCCCAAGAAGCAGGACGACAAGTACTTGGAACTCTTATCCAGAAGGATGTCTCGATAAACAACAATACACAAGTCTCTGCTATTTTAATATCCCCTAAACTTATCAAAGCACGAAGTCAGAGCTAAGACAGTACCCCCCCCCCCCACTATCAGTGTTCTATCAAAAAGATACAAGGGCGAAAAAGAGAAAGTGTTGGATCTCGTTTATGGAATCAGACCAATTTCAGCGGTCACAACAAACGTAGGTTCGATCTATATCTACAAGAGGTTAGCAGGGGCTGATGTATTTATCGGCTGGCAGGCGCGCTACAAGTGGAAGACGCGTCTGAGTAAATCATCGGATAACTTGGTGATGTACGTTTTCCTTTGATTGCTCCTATATCGATACCAGTAAACAGCGCATCCAAACATTCAGGCCCATTCGTTCTTCACGAAAACATTTCAAATCCAAACAGCCCTATCTCCACGCTTCTCTCTCGTCTCGTCTCGTCTCGTCGCGGCGTAGCGTTCACCCTTCATTTGGCAAAAGTAATGTTTGAGTGTAACAAACAAAAGCACCCGATGAGGTCATCACGACAGCGATCGCATTTCCGGAATCCTTTTCTTCTGTCAGAAGAAACCTCTCTCTCTCTCTGAAAACAGTCGGTCTGCCTACACCGAATATCTCTTTTATAGTTGTATATTAAGTAGTATACAACTAGAGCCCAGGCAAAACCTGCTGCCAGTGGCAACGGCCTTTGCAAAATTACCTTACCCTTTAAAGACCAGATAACCCTTAAAAAATTTGTGAAAAAATGAATTTTGAGCTAGGGCTCTGGAAATTTTACTACTTCTTCCTCGATGCAAAAAAACACTTTCTACAAAATTTCAGCCCCGGAAACGGTCGGGAAGATAAAAAAACACGAGGAAAACCATCGAAATGAAATATTCAAGATCGGTTTTCCACGTGTTTTAGGCAGAATTCCGGCATTTCCCCCACAACAGTTATGTTTTTTATCCGTTTTGAGAGACGAGCAATCGAAAAATCAAGCGTTCGTCCCGGTCCCAGAACCTTCGAAAAATCGAAAATTTTTGAAGGGGTATGCCTTAAAAAATTTGCGAAAAAATGAATTTTGGGCTAGGGCTCTGGAATTTTTTCTACTTCTTCCTCGATGCAAAAAAACATTCCCCACCAAGTTTCAGCCCCGGAAAAGGTCGGGAAGTCATGAAAACATATGAAAAACCATCGAAATGAAATATTCAAGATCGGTTTTCCATGTGTTTTAGGTCGAATTCCGGCATTTCCCCCACAACATTTATGTTTTTTATCCGTTTTGAGACACGAGCAATCGAAAAATCAAGCGTTCGTCCCGGTCCCAGAACCTTCGAAAAATCGAAAATTTTTGAAGGGGTATGCCTTAAAAAATTTGCGAAAAAATGAATTTTGGGCTAGGGGGCTGGAATTTTTTCTACTTCTTCCTCGATGCAAAAAAACACTTTCTACTAAGTTTCAGCCCCGGGAAAGGTCGGGAAGATAAAAAAACATGAGGAAAACCATCGAAATGAAATATTCGAGATCGGTTTTCCATGTGTTTTAGGCAGAATTCCGGCACTTCCCCCACAACAGTTATGTTTTTTATCCGTTTTGAGAGACGAGCAATCGAAAAATCAAGCGTTCGTCCCGGTCCCAGAACCTTCGAAAAATCGAAATTTTTTGAAGGGGTATGCCTTAAAAAATTTGCGAAAAAATGAATTTTGGGCTAGGGCTCTGGAATTTTTTCTACTTCTTCCTCGATGCAAAAAAACATTCCCCACCAAGTTTCAGCCCCGGAAAAGGTCGGGAAGTCATGAAAACATATGAAAAACCATCGAAATGAAATATTCAAGATCGGTTTTCCATGTGTTTTAGGTCGAATTCCGGCATTTCCCCCACAACATTTATGTTTTTTATCCGTTTTGAGACACGAGCAATCGAAAAATCAAGCGTTCGTCCCGGTCCCAGAACCTTCGAAAAATCGAAAATTTTTGAAGGGGTATGCCTTAAAAAATTTGCGAAAAAATGAATTTTCAGCTAGGGCTCTGGAATTTTTTCTACTTCTTCCTCGATGCAAAAAAACATTCCCCACCAAGTTTCAGCCCCGGAAACGGTCGGGAAGATAAAAAAACACGAGGAAAACCATCGAAATGAAATATTCAAGATCGGTTTTCCATGTGTTTTAGGTCGAATTCCGGCATTTCCCCCACAACATTTATGTTTTTTATCCGTTTTGAGACACGAGCAATCGAAAAATCAAGCGTTCGTCCCGGTCCCAGAACCTTCGAAAAATCGAAAATTTTTGAAGGGGTATGCCTTAAAAAATTTGCGAAAAAATGAATTTTGGGCTAGGGGGCTGGAATTTTTTCTACTTCTTCCTCGATGCAAAAAAACACTTTCTACTAAGTTTCAGCCCCGGGAAAGGTCGGGAAGATAAAAAAACATGAGGAAAACCATCGAAATGAAATATTCGAGATCGGTTTTCCATGTGTTTTAGGCAGAATTCCGGCACTTCCCCCACAACATTTATGTTTTTTATCCGTTTTGAGAGACGAGCAATCGAAAAATCAAGCGTTCGTCCCGGTCCCAGAACCTTCGAAAAATCGAAATTTTTTGAAGGGGTATGCCTTAAAAAATTTGCGAAAAAATGAATTTTGGGCTAGGGCTCTGGAATTTTTTCTACTTCTTCCTCGATATAAAAAAACACTTTCTACCAAATTTCAGCCCCGGGAAAGGTCGGGAAGATAAAAAAACATGGGGAAAACCGTTGAAATGAAATATTCCAGATCGGTTTTCCACGTGTTTTAGGTCAAATTCCGGCATTTCCCCCACAAGTTTTATGTTTTTTATCCGTTTTGAGACACGAGCAATCGAAAAATCAAGCGTTCGTCCCGGTCCCAGAACCTTCGAAAAATCGAAAATTTTTGAAGGGGTATGCCTTAAAAAAATTGCGAAAAAATGAATTTTCAGCTAGGGCTCTGGAATTTTTTCTACTTCTTCCTCGATATAAAAAGCAACTTTCTACAAAATTTCAGCCCCAGAAATAGTCGGGTAGTAGGGAAAACATGGGGAGAACCGTCAGGATTAGACGAAATGAATTATTGAGGGTGGTGTTTCCTTCTGCTTTCGGTATAATTCTGGCATTTCTGCTACTGGTTTCGTGTTTTTGATCTGTTTTCATAGTGAAATAGTGGATTTATCAAGGATTCGTGAAAGTCGGAGGAGCTTGGACACTCTGGCAGACCTTTTGAATATTGAAAGAGGGAGGGAGGTCCCTTTAGAGCTGAGGGTGTAGGTGTTTTTGCGCTGGAATTTGCTTTGCCGACTAAATAGAATAGAATGAGAAATAGAAGTGTAGGAATTGTGATGGTCAGGCTAATGCTAATACTAGTACTGATATTAATACTAATCCTAATACTAATGAGAAGGATGACTTATTGATTAAGGGTGGTTGGATGACTTATTCCGGCAGACAATGGCCCCTGTCTGGGTTGGAGAGATGGTCCGAACAAGCCGTATCAATGGCTGCATTACAACGAGACCCTACTGAGGGCGAAGAATTTTGGTTCAGGCCTGGTTTCACTAGGGCTGGCCCCTGGAGCACAAACTTTAATAGGGCTCTACAGTCAAAACTGTCCTGAGTGGGTGCTGACTGAGCAAGCCTGTTACTCGTACTCCCTGGTGGTAGTGCCGCTCTACGACACCCTCGGCCCGGACGCTTGCGCCTACATCATCAACCAGGCGGATATCAACCTGGTGGTCTGCGAGGACGACAAAAAGTGCAATTCACTTCTAGACAAAGCTCCAAGGTATGTGGCATAAATAGCTATACGACTTTTGGAATCTCTAGGTCTCGAGCTGCTACCTATCTTTCCTAGGAGACTTTCCCAAACCCAAACTCACTGATTTCTCAGGTAGCCGAGGGCAGTCGTTGAGACTAATCAGGCGCCGTAAAGCTTAAACTAACAAGAGTTAATATTTGCACATACGTAGAGGTTGATAAGCTTGATGTTTAAAAGATGTAGAGAATGAGTGGACCAGATGGAAATTGGATGCGGGCGCAGGGAAGGAAGTATAACTTATAGTTAGGAGCTCGCGGCCATGAATAATCCTTGCCGACAGAAGTAACGACGTTGAATATCCAATGAAAAGGGGAAAATGTTTCGGTCGGTGTTTTGCTAAAAGTAATGCTTAGAAGGAAAAATCGTAGAGACGGACGGAAATGAAGCGAACGGAATCGGTGCCGGAGATTTATGATAAAGTGTTGGTTAACAGAAATGCCGCGTGTAGGAATGGCCGTAGGCCGGGCAGTTGCTCAAAATGAAATTCTGGCAGATGATCAATGCGCACCGCCAACTCCGCAAGCAGTGTATCCTTGCAAAGTTGCCCAGATTAATAAGGAGCAGTCAAGCGTAGAAAGTGGTATACTGTTAAACAATTGTTGGGATTTCAATGGCACCACTTATTAATAAGGTGGTGAGCGCTCCGTCTTTTGTGCAGATGCCTAAGGAAATTAGTGGTGGTAAAGGAAACGCGGCCGGCGACGATCCAGCGGGCAAAGAACCGTGGCGTCGAGATCTTCAAGTTCGAAGAGGTGGAGCGATTAGGGGCTCAAAAGAATCAGCCGGAGATGCCACCAAGGGTGACGGATCTCTGCACGATCTGCTACACATCCGGGACCACTGGCAATCCGAAGGGGGTCATGTTGACACACCAGAACGTAATGGCTGGTGTCTGTGCGGTCATCCTACAGCTGGGTGATTACAAGCCCACCAGCAAGGACGTCATGATCAGTTTTCTACCGTTGGCCCACATGCTCGAACGGTGCTGCGAGAATGGTATCTATATGGTGGGAGGCTCCGTCGGCTTCTACACCGGCGAGATCAAGAGGCTACCCGAAGACATGAAGGCACTCAAACCCACCGTCATGCCTGCTGTACCGAGGCTCTTGAATCGCATGTACGATAAGGTAAATCAAGTGTTTCGATCTAGCTTTGAGAAGGGATTAGTTTGCCATTGCGCAGACCGATCGGCCATTTCGGCACCTTTAACATTTTTAACCACTTTGCCAACCAGGCTATAATATTGTTCGGTTGGCTTGGACAGGTCCAAGCAGAGCTCCAGAGTTCCTTTCTCAAGCGCATCCTATTCAATATGGCAATGCGAGCAAAGGAGGCTGAGATAAAGAAGGGCATCGTGCGGAACAATAGTATATGGGACAAGATCGTATTCAAAAAGATCCAGGAATCGATGGGTGGACGGCTAAGGCTGATGGTCGTAGGTTCTGCACCACTCGCGGGCAACGTCCTCACCTTCGCCAGGTCTTCCCTCGGATGTCTGATCGTCGAGGGTTATGGACAAACCGAATGCTGCGCACCAATTACCCTCACTATTCAGGTATCCACCTTTTTTCGATTGCCGAGTAATGCGACCAATATACCCTTTCAAATTTTCCTTAACCCACTCTCTCTCACTCTTCATCGTCTATCCCGTATTTCTAACTGAAAGAGTGGGCGGAAAATCTTGCAGGGCGACATTCAATTTTCGCCCATGCCTCATGTCCGTCCTTGCACAACATATGCGCAGGTAGAAATAGAGAGGGGAGCAATATGGTTGGTACATGCACCAAATGCAAAATGGCAATACCAAAAATACACCGTGTTCAGGGTCAGGTCGACTGCATTGTCAACAAGGCAGGCGTGTACGCGTGCATTTCCTTCCAAAATTCCATCTGGCTGATAGTGGTGACGTCTCTCGCAAACAAGCTCCTATTAATTTCGTTAACTATAATCATATGGACAATTTTGATCTAGAAATCCCTTGTACTACACTAAACTGGCAAAGTTGTGTCGAGAGTGTCGTTATTAGAAAGAAATTTGCTCGGCAAGGCGACAATCCGTAAAGAGATTGGTCTAGTGGCCGCGAACCTCTTTAGCTCGCAGTCTTCATCGTCTTGAAAGAACAAACGAGCGGCCGCACGGTCGAGAATAAGCATCGAAACTGCTAACTAAATGAAGCAGGTTTCGTGTAGAAACTCTCAGTTTTGGGAAAGTCTCAGAGAAATGTTGGTTTCTGGAAGGAAAAGGTTTGTTATGGAGGTATAATGTTAAAAGATTGGAGAGTCATCGAGCAAGTGTGAATAGTTTGATCTCGAAAGCGCGCCTTCCCTGACTGATGGTCAAATGACACGCAGGCAGCCTCTCTCTATTCTTGGCATATTCTCCTGCTCGATCGATGTATCTGGTAGAGGGTAGAGCATCCACGAGCTTAGCAGTTATATGCGGGTATAGAGAAAGATATTTGCGTCGATGAGAGCAAGAAAAAAGGTGTGCAAGCACGCGCCGAAGCTCGTGGCGACGCGTCATCAAATTCGCTTTGCCAGGCGCGACTGGTGAGCTCGTGAGGCCATTATACAAGGTTTCCCTCGAATTGATTTGCCGTTTTAACGCCGATTTACCAGCCGAATAACCGTTCTTAGGAGAACCTTGCTGTAAAGTAAAGTTGGTGACAGAGTCAATTCAGACGAGATCAGATCGAATGGAGTGGACTAGATGCGAAAAGAGCTTTAGTTCTGTTCTAGTATCTGTAATTATACGGCTCGATGTACTGCACAGTGTATATTCTCGACTATATTAAATGTGATTTCTCGGGACAGCCGTCTTCCTACTGCTAAGTTGAGCTTCTGTTTAATATGGTCGTAGGGTGACCATGTGCCGGAGCACGTCGGACCGCCAGTAGCTTGCTGTTGCGTTAAGCTGGTGGACGTACCAGAAATGGAATACTTCGCCAAGAAGAGCCAAGGCGAGGTGTGCGTGAAGGGCACTAACGTATTTATGGGTTACTATAAGGACCCTGAAAAAACTGCTGAAGTGATCGACGAGTTTGGCTGGCATCACACGGGCGACATCGGCATGTGGCTACCTGTAAGATCATAAAACATCTCCAACTACCCTCATATCTACGTACACATACTGTACATAGATATACACGTATCTATCTATACATAGATACCGATACCCCAGCCGCCTCTTCACCAACCTTTGTTCGCATCCTTCGATGCTTATTCTGCGCGAGAGCATTTCGCCACGACCAATCTTCCTATTATGTATAATTTGGCAGCCATCACTTGGCCAATCTGCTAAGGTGGATGGGGTAATCGGATTAAAATTCCGACGTGACTGGGGATCATTGAACTTTCAGAACGGAACACTGAAAATAATCGACAGGAAGAAACATATCTTCAAATTGTCGCAAGGAGAGTACATCGTTCCAGAGAAAATCGAGAGCATTTACTTGCGTAGTCAATATGTACATCAAGTATTCGTCCACGGGGAATCGTTAAAGTCGTGCGTAGTAGGAATAGTAGTACCAGACGTAGATGTGGTCAAGTGCTGGGCAGTGGAGAACGGCATACCGGGTACACTAAGTGTCTTATGTGCCAATTCAGAGGTGAAGAAGCTAATCCTGGATGACATGCTCTCATGGGGTAAAGAGGCCGGCCTTAAATCTTTCGAGCAGGTAAACCAATTGGCTTATTAATAAAATACGAGGATAGAAGAGATCACACAAGGCTGGTGGCAGTCTCTCCCAGAAATGGTATATACTACTTTACTTTCGAACGTTTACTGCCATCAGGTAAAGGATATTTATCTCCACCCAGACCCGTTCTCCGTGCAGAACGGACTTCTCACGCCAACGCTAAAGACGAAACGGCCTCAATTAAAAGCGTACTTCAAGCCACAGATAGAGGATCTCTATCAACATTTGGACTGACCAGACTGAACAACCCTCACCACCCTCACACCTCGGTTGTTTAAGAGTTTCATTTTCCATCCGACACCAGCACCATCAACATCAATACCATGGAAAGGGAAGAGAATCTATGCCTTTGTGTCGCCTCCACGCCGCAATCACAATCTTCATTGAATGATCGTTAACCCTCAATACTTTTATTATGTCATTTTCACAGAAATACATAGCGACGAGAAAGAAAGATGAAGCACCGTTTTAGGCTAATTAAGGTAATTGCTAAACTATTATAAGTAATAAAAGGAAGTTATTATTAGGCGCGTTTGATTTCCTCCTACATACCGACCGTAATCATCAGTTGAGATACTCTGGATACTCTTTCACTAGTCTATCTTGTACATCTCTAACATATACGTATTTACACTTGCTTCATTTCCGTTTCTCGCTCACCCCTCACCTACTATTTTCTTTGGGACTTTTCTTTATCAGAATTCATCCGTTTCTTTGTCCCACAACTTGCACAAGCTATTCTCGCGAGCTCACACCACGAGTAGAAGATCGAATGACCGATGGAAATACGCCATGTAAAGAAGAAAGCAGCTGTCAAAAATGATAGAAACTCTTAAGGGTACGCCGGCCGAGTTGAGGAGAAATATTTCTACCGGCCAATATTCTCACCGGGCAGACTCGAGTCTTTTTATACCACCAACACTTTGCTCGTCGTTGGTCTCCTTTCTTTGCCGGCATATCCACTCAGGCGAGAGTACACTGTAGCACTCTGTCACGCATAAATAGGCATACTGACGTTGCTTCGCTCCCTCGGTACAATAAGATGAGATCGGGTGGGCGTAACAGCTCCACTCAATGTAGAAATAACGATGGGAAATATGCTTGGATTATACTTGGACACAATACTCCAAACGACAAGCCGTGAAAAGTGACACGGTAGAGGAGGGTAGGGCATTCCTCCGAGTTTAAAATTCAATTATGCAACTAACGAACGGTCTGCGCGACAACGACAATAGCATTGAAAACCTCACGGATAATACATATATATATATATATATATATATGATTTCCAAGCTGATACAACAACAGGCAGGCAGGCAGGCAGGCAATCCTCCTTAACATATACCATTAACTCTTCGTTTTAAAGCTATAATAGACGACAAAGCAGCCGACCATGATGAGAGTTAACACGACCGCTGCCAAAACAATTCTTTGCTGAACACTTCTCAGGATCATACCCGTTAACAGCCGTGATCCACGTCCTAATTCTGCATCAGTATCTCGTAACTACAACAGATATCATGTTCCATTAAATCCAAAAGTCGAGTTTGGTTGAAATAAACGTAACGACATCACTTTATTTAGCTCTACTAAATGAGTAGGGACACTTACCCTTCCCCTCCCTCTTTGAATGGTTTCTCTTTGGTCATGGAGGTCTTTGAGTACTTGGGTACCAATGTCTTCGGTTTCTAAAACCATGCGGTATCCATTCTGCAATGTCCTGCCAGACCTCTCCATCCTCTCGGAGGAGTCCAGTAACCTTCTCTTTTGGTCCTCCGTCACACTGTTATCCCACGAGTCTTCTCTGTTTATATCGAGGCTCTCATCTCTTGGATTTTTCGCCAGTTGAAACTCTTGCGCCAGCCTCTTCAGTTCTGCACGGTGACTTTCGACTCGACCTCGAAATCGCTCCCGTGCAGAACCATTCACCCCACGAACTTCCAGCTCCATTTGCTCCAACTGTGAGTAATGAATGACAGCACAACCACACCCATTAGCGTCCAGTCGTCACTACGTTATCACAGACTGCTTGAAGATAGTTTTTTGCAGTGTCAGCAAATAGGAATGATTGATTCTAACCCTAGCTGCTAACAACCAGCAGTCCCTCTATCCCCTTCGGCTCATTCTTATGCTTGCTGCTAAATCGGAGAAGAATCAACATTCTCTTACCAGTTCTTGGGCCTCCTCGACCTGGCGGTCCACATCCTGAACAAAAGCTCGTTTCTCGCCTGTAAATTACGTCACGTGTATCGATTATTGCCGAATTCAATAACAGTACGAGCATAAGCTCGACCGGCCACCCCCATACAAACTGATAAGACGTGCATAAGGCCGGGCTTGCCGGTAAAAAATCTGGCAAGCACTTACTGCCGTTCTGCGTACGTATTCGACCGATTTTTGCGGTGATGTCAGCTGTCAAAACGGCGTATTGTTGCTCATAGTTGTCAATGAGCGACGCCATGTTGAGCGTACCGAGCGTACGTGCTCCATTGAGCACGCAGAGTAAAGCGTGAACGGACCGGAGAAACAGCGCTTACCGCCACCAACCTAACATATGTATGACTACGCAATGTATCCACGCAATCCTCGAGCTGCGTTCGAAAAGCAGCTGGGCCTTTGGGAATGTTGGAAATATGTACATATGTATAGTATGCAGCAGCAGCGTCATTAAAAGGATTAAAAGCAACGCACCAATCAAACTATAGAAATTCCAAGTGAAAAGCATGAAAAATGATGAAAAGCATGAAAACACACAGCGCGTAGCCACGGTAGCCACAGTAGCCACGGTAGCCACGGTAGCAGCGCGGTTGGTTAGGCAGGGAGGGAGTGGGAGAAAAGCAGTGGTGTTGCAAACGATAGCTCGAGAGCTCGACAGTGCACGACAGTCGAAATAATGAAGATGGCTGCCGAGGTGAGGTGGCTTTTGCTTCTTCAAATAATTTCGGTGCTAAGCGTGTGCTATGGAGAGGTACCTCATCGCAAGTTTGAGTACAAGTACTCGTTTAAGCCGCCGTACCTCGCGCAAAAAGACGGCAGCGTGCCCTTCTGGGAATACGGAGGAAGTGAGTACCGCTCCGATTCTAACCAAACCCGCGACAGTTCCGTATGTTATTTTCTATCGCTCGGATTTCGACTGGTTTGAATAAAATCGGCCTTCCCAACGCTTTCTAACCAAGTTCCTGCCTTGCTCTCGACTGGCCGGCCACAGGCAACACCCTATCTCCTTGGCAGCGTTACTTGGCCACTCTGCGGCGAAACCTATCCTGCCGTTGCCTGCCGTTGCCTGCCGCTGCCTGCTGTCTACCTGCCCTTCCGACCTTATTCAATAACTAAGATACTGATAGTTGACCTGCTAAAGTAGAAATGAATCGCTCCCCTTTCTTAGTATAATTCACTCTCCATTGCCTGGCAATCAGCAGAGTAATAGTGATATCCCTCAGAGCCGACTAACTAGTAGTATACATGTGCACACCATAACAGAGTATCTACATACTTTCCTCTCTGAGCAGATCATGCAATCTCTATTGTCCTTAGACTCGCCGATCTATTTGGATCAACAAAATTCCTATGATTGCCTGAACCGAAATAACATGACATTCTATATATTACAGATGCTATTGCCAGTGGCGATAATGTAAGGGTAGCACCATCACTGAGGAGTCAGAAGGGTAAGTGAATACAGTTGTTTAGTAAACTTGGCTGATTCTTTGACTTTCGATAGTTTTTTAATACATCAGTTGCAACATGTTTCAATTTTATGTTTCAATTCACGCGTAGGTGCAATATGGGTCAAGCAGCCAGTTAATTTTGACTGGTGGGAGGTAGAGATAATCTTTAGAATAACAGGAAGGGGTAGAATTGGTGCGGATGGTTTAGCTTTTTGGTACACCAGTTCCAAGGGTGCTTATAACGGAACTGTCTTTGGTAGTTCCGATCAATGGAACGGACTTGGAATCTTCTTTGATTCATTCGACAATGACAATAAGCACAATAATCCTTATGTCATGGCAGTCCTGAATGATGGGAGCAAAATTTTCGATCATACAAAGTATTTAGCATTTTCTTGCGATTTCATTCGGTTTTTCCTTGAAAAACCTCGTGCTGATCTGTTTCGATCTGTTTTCGATTTAGCGACGGGACTACGCAAGCGGCGGCAGGTTGCTTGCGGGACTTCCGCAACAAGCCATTCCCAACCAGAGCAAAAATCGAGTATTATCAAAATAAGCTGACGGTACTGTTCCACAATGGTATGACTAACAACGAGCAAGATTATGAGATGTGTTTCCGTGTGGAGAATGTCGCGCTTCCGAGCGCGGGCTACTTCGGCATTTCGGCAGCTACCGGTACTTATAATTGTTGGCGCGCAAATGTTCAACACTGAATGGACACAAACTGAAATGAACATTTTAATTGGCAAAATTGCAGGGGGTCTGGCTGACGATCATGACGTTTCCCACCTTTTGACAACCTCGTTACATCCACCTGGTCAGATGAGCCTTGATCAACAAAAGCTCTCATTGGAGGAGCAGCAAAAACTTAGTCAAGAGTACATGGACTATCAAAAGAAATTGGAACAGCAAAAGGAAGAGTACAGAAGGTAGAATTGCGATCCATGCACTGTTGGAGATATTGAGACGGATAGTCTAGTAATGGTCATTCATAACAGGGAGCACCCTGATGAACATCGCGAGAAGGAAGAATTTGAGGAGTACTTTGAAACTGACAATCAAAGAGAATTGCGCCAAATCTTCCAAGGGCAAAGTCAGATGTTTGATGCGTTACGCGAACTTAACCGAAAGTTGGATGAAGTTGTAGGCAGGCAGGAGCGTTCCCTCAGTTTAATATCACAACTTCAAGTGGGTGGTAAGTGATGTGAGATTTAAAATATTCACCTTTATTTCGCTGAAATTTGTTTTTCAAACGACTATTGATGCCGTCCATTTCACGTAGGTATACAGGGAACAGGAGGCCAATCGGGGCAACAGGTTCAGCTAATAGATACGATACGTCGACAAGAAGTTGACACGTTGTTGAATAATCAAAATGCTATTATAAAGACCGCGAGGGAGATACAATCTTTCGTTGGTGAAGTTTACAACAAGGCCGATACCATCCTCAACAATCAAGCTCGAGCTCCAACAGCACAGGTGTGTTTCTTTATCAACCGCTGTCGGCAAAAAGTCAATGCATCCTAAATTAGGTAAACCCCGTATTTAGGTTCAACCAATGGGCTATGATTATCATTCTCTCATATCTGAAATGAGAGACGGTCTTAACGCCTTGAAGCGTGACGTAGGACAAGCCAATGCGAAATTGGCTAGTGGTAATACAGATTGCCCGACTACAAATTGCTTAACAACAACAATGTTCTTATTGTTTGTAGCAATACAAATGGTGATCCTGCTAGCATACAGCATGTACCGGTAATTAATTAATCCACAAATCCATCCTCACAAAATAAGTTGTCAAATCCTTGAAATATTTGGTTCATTTCCGTCTTGTTTTCCAGGGATAATAAGGAAGCGCAGGCGAAGAAATTGTACTAGAATTCCTAACAAGTTTAAAGGTAGAAAAAGAAATTGGTACATGCGTACAGATCTAATTTTTGTTCGTCACTTGTTTACTCAAAACTGTTTACCATGCATTTGCTAAACATCTGTACCATAAATGCATCCGTCATCCATGGGATTGACCTACTTCTGTCTGGGCTATCGGAGGACTATTCTCGCGAGGTATAGCAAGAAGGAAGACCATTACATTTACGCTGATGGCCTTGTTTAACAAAATAATATCCTCAACTTTGTTACACTTTCAAGTAACTGTCCTTCTGATCGTGATGCTGAAAACTTATCGCATGGAGGATAAAGAATTTGCACTGACTTTGCGCCTACATGCCGGCCGTACTCGTGATCCAGTTTCGGAACACGGTACTTTCGACTCGATTCCATAACTAGTTCTCTACCATTCCCACAGTCTCTTTTACCTTGGATAAGTCTTAGCGCTACTCGCGCACAATATTTACCTCCTATTGTTTTCAACGTACCTTTTATGATGGAATGCCGTCAGTGATTCGGTTTCAGTCTCCCGCCCACTTCTATACCTAGCTGTTGATTTTCCCTGCTGAGTTTAAGTAGATATCTATCAAAAGAGATTGACGGCTCTTTTCCATTTGTTCACGCCGCAACATGACCATTGAGCAAGCATTGCATTCCTCCAGACTGCATAGGTATACTAGATTTTCTTTCGTTGAAACGGCTATCATATATTTAAGAAAATGGAGACACGTCAGTGATCGAGTTTATTGATCGAATTTATTGCTGTCGCGAGTTTCTACTCTGCGTACATTCAACCATTTCTAAGAGCAACATTGAGCTGTTACTATGTTCTCAAATCGATTGTAAGAACTTTGTTAAGTAACATAATTACATATATAAGATATATCGAATAGTAAATATTAGAGGAGACAGAGAGAGAGAGAGAGAGAGAGAGAGAGAGAGAGAGAGAGAGAGAGAGGGGGGGGGGCGAAAAGAGTGAAATTGAGGTATCCGAAAATTCGGTATTCTCATTGAACGCGCTGCATTTGTAAAAGTTTATTGATGAATATACGCGTATAATGAAATATATCTCATAATAAAAACACAAATGTTGAAAGACACAGTGTGGGGTAACCGTGAATGTTAGAATCATGCATTTTATAATGAATTTTTACTAAATGTTACGTTTAGTTGAAATAAGGCAAGTGTTTATTTTATTCCTACCCTGCTCACTATATCCTTTCCTATCGTAGAAAACATGCACTATCGCAATTTTCTCTTGTCAAAATGTAGCTTAATGCTGAAACTTCCGAAAATCTCGTATTTGTCACATAATCGCGAACGTTATGAATTTCACTAGCTGATAAGATTAAACGCGCGGCCCTACTCCATCGAAGTATATCTGTTGTGTGTCATTAAAGATACGTAATCAATCTCCGACAGTAAAAGTACTATCTTCCGCTTTCGAAACCGTTCAACTAAATCGTTGTCCTTTGCTTTATACATTTCATTAGAATAACTTGTATGGGCTACTCTTTCTGGTGCCCGTGAACCATCATCATTGCCGCGGCGCGGCACGGCGTGTACTTTCAGGTGGTGTACGTGTCGTTCATCTCGCGCGCACATGAGAAATACGTGACGAAGGTCACGCACAGCAACCGTGTGAAATTCAAAGAATAATGGGAGGACCATGAGTAATGAAAGCAACTATTACATTACTATATGAACATACTTATATGCGACTAGTATATTAGTGACTGCTCTAGTCTGTAACACAAGAGCTAGAAAAATACATCAATGGCTCGCTGAATTAGGGCAGTTTTGAATCGTATCTTCAATTGTGTCTTCAATTGTTTTTAAATGGGAGACTGTGACACTATTGACAGCTTATAATTACCAACTGGTAAAATCAAATCAAAAATATTAACTGCGCGGTACCTGAGCAAGGAAAGTTAATATACCTTCAAATGACAAAATTACCTTTTTTCTCATTATTATTGAAATATGAAAGTAATATCCAGGCGATTATATCTCACACTGCTGCGGTGACAATGGGGACAAATGGGGGTCAGTAGTGAGACTTATTCTGTCAGAGTGGCGGAAAGGGAAAGGGACGCAGAAGGACGGGAAGGGTCAGCGGCAGCCGGCTTGAACACTGCCTATATAAGCCGGTGAATCATTTTCCAGGGCACAGTTAGTTAGTGAAAGCCCTGCGGCAATGGACGAGCTGTGAAAGCCTGGATAAAATACTCATTAAAGATATACGCATATATATGTGTACGCGCGCGTACGTGTATGTATGTATGTATGCATCTATACATATAATACACAGTAAGACGCGTCAGACGGTAAACTGCAAAGGAGACCAGCAGGAAGAACGACGATCTGTGCGCTGTAAATCGGAAGTTGCTCGTAGTTGCGTCATGACATTCAAAGGAGTCGGCTCCGTTGGTTGGTGATATACACTCGAGGAACGTCCGCCAAAAAGAATAATCGTAGTCTGATATTTTGCCCGACAAGGCGAGAAGGTGAGATTGGAAAGCGATCAATTCGTGTGACATTACAGTGCAACATTGCGCATACCCTGCATATCATCACCTTCGTAGCAATGAAACTGTTTATGGTTACACAGTGTGTCCCCCGATGGTTAAATTCGAGGCACTCGAATCAGCGAATTTTTGTGTAATTTTGTTCGTCTACCGTTCTACTTGTTTCTCTAGTAGATTAGATTATACTGCAAAATATGTAGTATGATGTTAGTAGAGATTAAGCGGAAAACGTGCTGTTGGCAAACAGCAGATGAAATTTTCAGTTTACTAAGGTTGCCCTTGAATCGGGCAGGCGCGAGTCCTCTTATAGAATCAATCTAGCCGGTGTATGTAACATAATGGTGGGGGCGGGGGAGCACACCTTGCCCAAGATATCTACAAGGACTCCGATTCGCAATGACCCTAATATAATCATGTATGAGACAGTATTAAAAGAAATCGCCGTCGACGGTCAAGGTACTGTACTACTGAGAAAGAAGTCCTAATGAATGAGTGACGAAACAGCCATGTGATGTAACTAGTGCAAGGTTAATTTCTCGCCCCCACGTATTTGGTTCTTTCACACCAACAGTCAACCTTGTTAAACTTTTGCCCAAACAGGAGCTACTACCATCGTAAATACAATCTCACTCGAAAATAGTAATGCATTTATAAAAGCATCGAAAGACAGACTGATCTGCTATTACACTAACCAAACAC
The DNA here is from genome assembly GCA_910591665.1 of Ectemnius continuus. Lineage (NCBI taxonomy): Eukaryota > Metazoa > Arthropoda > Insecta > Hymenoptera > Crabronidae > Ectemnius > Ectemnius continuus. The sequence goes on from OU342861.1 coordinate 15,748,948, forward strand.
AGTTGACATGAAAAATGTCTGTTGCAGACTAACACGCGGAAATGTTGCCAGAAGACCAGTTTGAAGCTGAAAAGCTCGAGCTGCAGGCGATTGATGCTGAGCCTCCATTCTATGTATCGCTCTTAGATAAAACAAAAAAGCAACCCTTCTTAATAGGAAGTAAATATCTGCGTGCAAAAATACTACATAGCCCAAAGTACAAAGAATTGAAAATGCTAAAGAAAAATCTTTTTGTTCTCAGGTATATTAGCATTCACAACAATTGCCGGAGTAGGGGCTTATAGATGGAAGACTAGAAAAACTAAGGATCCTGCTCTTTACCTCGTACAACTTAGAGTAGCTGCACAAGGAACAGCAGTAGGTCTCCTAGGTTTGGGCATGATCTATCAGATGCTCAATGACTTTGTTTTTACTGATAAGAAAACTCAAGCAGAAAAGAAGGTATGATGCTGGCCGTCACCTTTAGTAACTGTAAGCTAAGCAAACATGTTCTTGCTTTGCTAGGTCATTTCATTATAAGTGTATTTTTTATATAAGCTGATGTGTATAATTTATTTCGTCACCAGCCATCAGTAGCATCAGGTTCTTGCAATTTGTAAGATTGTAAGAACTTGCGGCAGTTTCATGCAATAAGTATCATTATCCTTAAGAATAATCCATCTTGTTGTACAGAATAAAGAATTGTTGCACACACGAAAGGCAATACATGTATCTCCTCTTTCTCCCCTTGACAACTTGGCAACGATTTCAGGCATTCTTCCCAAGTGTTGCTTTTGGGACAAGTTGCACCAAGAAAAGTCACTGATGCGATTTTTGATCGCACCCATAAGTTGCGTTCGTGCTGACGTGTATGTCATGTTACGTTCGCATGTAATTGGATAAAATTTGCATTCCACTGCGAGATCGGTTCTCGGTGTAGTGAGGGGCTGTGAGGGGCGAATAAGGGAGGAATTATAAGAAATCGGATCAAGTGTAAACTCTGCGCAATACATACAGGCTTGCACGAAAATAGTCGCATCAATCAATTATCTTGGGGATCAAATGGAAGTGCAGTGGCGGCTGGTTGCGCCGTTGTAGATTGCTAGATGCTATGCTAGGTGGTCGCGATTGCGGGAAGAAGCCGGTCGTAGTGGTGTAGTTCACCATAGTCTAATCGTCTAATTTGTTGGCTGACATACACGGAGTGTGTGGCGAGCACAGTGACAGTGTGTGCTGCTGGGCAGGGGCTGAGGGGCAGTGGTGGGTGTGGGTGCAGGTTGATGCAGGTTGGTGCGCACACCGACGCACACGAGTTCGGATTAAACCGTCGGCAGGATCGGCAGGAGCAGAGTGCGGAGCTCTGTGCTCTCTTTGTCGCCGTGGTCTCCGTCTACTCGAATTCGTTCGAATTGTCAAAATACGCAAAGATGGCGGAGCAAAGTGATAGGAGTGAATTACCACCTGGTTGGGAATGCAGATATGACATTCGTAGCGGTCGTCCGTACGTAAATTCCTCCCTATATCAATTCGATTCTCATTAGTTTAGAAGACCAAATGAAAATCTTGGACCAAAAAATTGGTTTCTAACAATCGCACCGTGAACGGTCAGATCTGCGAGTTCCCGACTTTTTTTTGTATCAAACGTATTACGCTTGGGAAACTGAGAAAACCTTGACTTAAAACTGGAATAAGATTAGAGAATTTCTGTATGGCATAACGCATAGGAAGATAGAAATGATTTTCGTCGTAGTACTTTATGAGCACGATGTTAAAATCATTAGTTGGGGCGTGTGGGTATGAATTATAGGTATGGATCACGCTGTCAATACAATCGAAATAAGACGCCACTTGCTGTGAATTTTCAGGTATTTCATAAATCATTTCAATCGTACAACAACATGGGATGATCCGAGAATCAGGTTTTGGCAGTATCCTCCTCAGTATATGCAATCACAAAATTCAATGGCACTGAGTTCTGCCACTACAATTACCTCCCAAGATATACCAATGCAGGTCAGTAGATTAGTCTGCCTTTGTGTTGGACTCATAGCTGTAAAGGGAATCTGTATCCGTTCTTTTTTGCTTGTAATATTACTGTCTGTATAAGAGTGGCTCAGGAGTTCCACTTACGCTATCCAATCCCCCCCCACACACCTCTACCTATCTATCTATCTATCTATCTCTCCCCCTCTCATCCATCATTCGTAATTGCACTGAAAATATATGTACTTTTCCCATACACACACATGCTGCCTTTGGATAAACTCGTAACATATGCAACAAACACTAGACCGGAGGAAGCGGAGGTGGTGGGCATCTAGGTTATGCTGGAGCTCACAGAGCACCACAAATCTATCCATCACCGTCTCCCTATAATAACCCACAGCTTGCATTTTTACCTCCTAGTCTGCAGGTAGGTACGACTCACAGTTGTAAATGGAATGCACGTTCTCACCATTGACTCACTATGTACTTTATGTTACTGACCTCAGAAATGAATGCAATATAAATACACATCTCGCAGATAGCCAAGTTCAAATGGTACAACTGTCTTTTAGTATAGCATGTGATAAGGATAGTTATGAATGTGTAATTTATGTTTATACAGGATTTGAAGACGCCAATGTCTATGAAGACAGTTAGTGCAATGACAAACAGGCTTGGAGATATGACATTAGGATCACCAACACCAATGAGGAACATGGAAACCAGTTTAACACAAAATACAGATTTTGAGTTGCAAGTTGCAAAAATTAATGCCATGTTTCCTACGGTCGACGACATTCATATCCGCCTTCTCTTGAAAAAGTAAGTACCGAGCCAGAGCTTACTAATTTCGTCGTAGTGGAGTTATTAAAAGTCGTTTTCGTCGAAATGAAAATGAAACTTTGATATTTCTTGTTTTCCTAATGCTAGATATATATAATGATTATCCCACAAGTACTAATACAGTTGGGACGGTTGAATATTGTTTCCTTTTCGGAGGATTATCGCAGCACTCTAGTAGGCATAGTGCTAAGGCGGTAGCCGATGTCTTTCAGATACCATAACAGAGCAGCTTTGGTGGTCAGTGCTCTCCAAGTGGAAAAGAATCCTCTTTGTGCTCCAGGACCTTGCACATCTGTGGGAGTACATTCAAACTATGCGTTACCGAGATGGCGACTATCGGGTTTTCACGCGGCTCTAACATTGAGTCCACCTCGCGGGGCTCGGCCTGCCCCTAACTCCCCAAAAATGAAACTTAGGTTTATCCCATACTTACAATATCAGTCTCACCCAATATGGATGCTAGATGTTAATATTGTACTCATGACCTTGTGACAGTACCGAGAAATGTATCAAATGTCGAGGAAAACGCTTGTATTCTCCTCTCCCTCACTTGTCGAACGCCTGATATATTATTTCGCACGTGTATTTCACTCCCGTCAATACAGTCTATTATGTAGTAGTGGCATGTGTCGGTCCTCCCAATATACAGACAAGATACAATACTTTTTGTCCCACTACTGTAATCAGTGGGGATTGTAACAGTGCATAGAACAGTCGCCTTAGGATAATCTTTTTCATTCTTTGAGTCACTCTTACTTCTACCTCTAGTCGGGATCGAGCGCTACGTAGTCTACGCAGAACAGGCAATTGACATAATCGCACGTATTTTATGCCACTCCTTCAACAATTTCGATTTATCCTGAATTTTCACGTAATTCCCTACTTTTATTTCATCGAGTTCTTGTCTGTTCGTTTCTGTTTCAAGTACTCCTCATTTAGATCGCATTTTTCTTTTCAGTTTCACCCTGGTTTACAGTAACGCTCACGCTCTGGCTAGTGTACAAATTACACTAAACTCTGGATAGGTTGGTTTCAGTTCTACCTCATCCAAGTATCTTTGGTTTGATATTGATGGCACAAAGTAAAGCTTTATGTCATCTATTAGTACATCCTTTTGTGTCGCTTGGTGGTATATACAGTCTTGTAGGAATAAATGAGTGTCGGCCTCTCCCTCTCTCACACACACACACACAGATTTTTGAGGACGTTGAAAGGAACGGTTGCTATTATTTACAAGGAACATGTGCATGCGGTAGGACAACTCATTTATTCGTAATACAGCTGGTCCAAGCATGACAGTATGTGCATGTGCATTGTGGTCTTGAGTAATAATACAGTTCAAACGTAATTATTGGCAGCGCAATTCACGTGCTTGAAGCACTATATGTCTTTCTGCTTATTTGATGAGTCAAACTATCAATCACATGTGCATACCATGGAAAATGTCTGATTACTTTATGTTCCGAATCGGCAAGTTTTGTGTATTACTACTCAACCTTTTCCGTCCAACACTTTTCCCGTATTTATCTATTTTTGTTGCGACATAAGACAAGAATTGCAACTGAACGTACGATAGGCAATCCAGTATCAGTAGATTATATTTGTATGTGCACTCCGTGATAATGGGGGTGATTGCAATCAGACTTTAGAAATCCCGAACATTTGCCTAGGTACCTGAAAAATGTATTCCCCAAAGTGGATGAAACCATGTTGCTCGATATATTGGAACAAAGTGATAATAACGTCCAGAAAGCCTCCGAGAAACTATTAGACTTGGGCTACGAGAAACGAAATCCGACCGCTCCGTCTAGAATCTTAGCCAGAAAGAAAGAAGAAGAGCAAGTACGATTACTGTACCATCTCCTCGTTTTCACTACCTATCCGAATTATAATCACAGCTAATACTTTTATGTTATAATGTTCCAAAAGGCGAGAAATGAACGGGCTACACCAACACCGCCACCGCGGATGAAAAGTTTGGAAGAAAAAAACCAGAGTAGGTAGTCGTTTCTAGGGTATTGCGTGTAGAAAACAGATGCTTGGACTATCTCCAATGTTACAGTGAAAGGCCGCCTCATGGAAAAGTATAAGTCTGTACCGGAAAGAGTGATAATCCTCGCCATGGATAGTGTTGATTATGATGAAGAGAGAGCTATACATATACTGGATATTATGGTTACTGAAGAAGCCACAAGGCCGTTATGTACATCCAGCAGTCAAAGGTACATACTTTATCATAAGGCTTCATTTACGACTATATATCGCTAGCAAATATAGAATAGGCAAACACTGAATGATTTGCCCTATTCATTTCCGCAGTAGTAGAAGTGACGACAGAAAGGATAGTCCACCGGTTACCGAAGCTATCAAATTGACTGCATCCCCAGTAAAGAAAGCTCTGAAGGAAGGAGACACGGAGAAATGCAAGCGATCAAAGAACAAGGCAGATATACCGAAGTATGTCGCTGTTTGCGATCGCGGCTGGTCTAACAGAATTTAATGAGAGGATCGGTACAGACATACCATGTATACTGTCCATTTGTTACAGAGTATCACGAGGGACAAGCACTGCAGAAGACAACGAATACAAATCGCCGCTGTTAATTAAACCTTCCGGGCCAAATCGAGACTTAGCCAAAGGCGCAAATAACGATTTGCTTTTGTATGTGATTTTTATTGCTCTGAATCTGTGATTTGATAGATACTGCTCATGCTAAATCGAAACACCCATTTGCCTTTTCAGACCAGACTATGCACCATGGTCGGGCCCAGATCCGGCTTTACTAACAAAAGAGAGCTGCACAAGAACGATAGCAGTAGGCCGCGACTCCAGCTTGATTTCTGGCCATCGTTCTCTGGCCAAAGGCCCCAATCCAGAACTGCGCAAGGGGCCACTAAGGGAGTTAGCCGAGGGTTCAATTTATTCGCAGCGAAATGCCGCCAATATGGAAAGTCGTGGTAAATGAAACATGTGCAACTGTTTCTTTCTTAATTTTTATGTTTGTTGAGTAACGCCAAGTGCTCTTTTGTGTTCCTGATAGTTTTACATGCAGGTTCATCTGGTAAGATGAGTTTCGTGTTGAGTACGTTTCCTTTACTTGATGGCTACTCCCGGCCAATCGAGCCAAAAATGACTATGTGTACATTTCGTATTCACTATGAATGCTTGTGAGCTTCCACTACAAAGGAGCATTTAGTTATGCAGGGAACAGTCAAGCCTTGGTTTTCACAAGTTGAATTTCCATTAAGAATCTTTGCTGTTTTTCTTTGATCGTTGGTTGCGAGTCAATAGATATTTATGTTTCGTTATGAGTCCGCTCTTTCTATTAATGTCTCAGTTGACAGAAAGAAGTCATATACACAGAAGGTAATGATGGGCGAGCGTGTCCACGAGCTGATAAAGCTATAACGTTGTTGGAGTACTGCGTTTAAACGAATGGCTAGATTTAAAGAAAATATCGGTGCCGCAAATCGTGTAAAAAAGAGAGGATTCAGACACGCGCAGCAGAGGCGTGCTGACTTGATTTTGGGAGGTTACTAACGCAGTGTTAGTTTAATCGTAATCTGTTGGGTTCCATGTGAGATTACTGGAAAGCTTCCATCTCCGACATATCTTGCCAACTTGCATGTGTACACAAAAAATGTCCAAATTTGGAATAATCGACCGTGTAACTTTCGATCAAACATTTTTGTCCAATGGATCTTTTTACCGGATTTTCATACCAATAGGGTTTAGCAGTTGCTACTATTTTATTGATAGCCATATGACAGGCATCGTATTTCTTTTGATATCTGTGAGTTAGTCTCTTTGGTAATCTCTAATACCAAATTATTGTAGCTCAGTGTTATCTTAAGGACACTTTAATGTTGAAGTCTGTATGACATTCCATTCAATAGATGAATGTAACGATAGACCTCTTTTATAGAGTTAACTGCAGACTGAATGACGAAACCTCGTGTGCCAATTAAAAATGAAAATCCGTCGACGATAGTTGTCAGTCCAAAAGTCGTAGCAAAAGACGAGCTCACGCGTGTGTTCTATATACATGTTATATATACCCATACGCATTCCGCCCGATCTCAGTGTTGGAAGGGTTTCTTGCGGGTTACTACCACCGGGGTAGCTTCACCCTGAAATTGAGAATGAGCACTGAATCATATTCCAACATTGTCAAACGCTCCTTAAGATTGGAGGGAGTACCGCGTCGTACGACTATTACCGCAATTCTCAACTAGTCTGCAGATTTACAGGCAACTAGCGCCAAGATATTCAGTATTATAGAATAGTTAATCTAAGCATAGATCTTTAAGGGGATTCACTTATGCGACAAGTATTGGCAAAATAGTTTTTATAAACCGTGTACATTCCAAAACACGACATATAGGGGCGACGAGATACACAATACCTACACACATTTGCATATCCTCAATGCAAACTCCAGTCGATTAGCATAACGTACGTACGGGCCGTAACCGAACTAGGGTTTCTAATAACTGAACCAACAAATCTTAATGTTTATACACGCTATAGGAAAATTCATGTACAGAAGTATTTTCATAGCTTAATCCAAGAGTAATCCTGCCTTTAAGAAAACCTAATATGTGAATAAAGAGAAAATTAATAACCGACGGGCTGTGGATGAAACGTTAGTTGAGAGCTATTTTTATAGCTTTTTGACTCTTGCAGAAACTAGAAGGGAGAAAATAATATATTTTGACTATATTTTGAGTATTGCCGCGAATGCTGAAGGATATTACCGGAGTTAGAGTGAGTGAACCCTTGGGTTAGATTGAGGGAGGAGAAATGTAAAGCACCTTTCATCATGTTTATTTAGAAATTTCATTCTCCAAGATGGTACTCAAATGGTTCGGAGTTTGTGTGCGGGATCTGTCCCCGAGAGAGCAAGTGTCAACCAATTATATAGTTGTCGATCCAATTGCTGCGATTGGGATTCTCGTCCATACTACCACACCCGCCTCATCCAGAAACACTCTCGTGCCTAGAGGCAGCACGGCAAGCAGTTCTCCAATTAGATGTAGTTTCTTTGTCGCATAGTGGTCAATTTCTCTTTCGATGGAGAGTTACGTGCAATAAATGTCAGTGTGAGCTGTACTACCGCCCGAACAGTGCATCTATTTCACCACCTATAATGCATTTGTCCACTGGGGATTCCCTTTTCTGTTAACGATACTAGCATATTCTTTCTATGTTTGACAAACTAATGTTAACAATTAATGGTGTTGTCCTGCTCGCTAATCAGCATTGCAAGTTCCATCTACCCAACTACCCTCACGTAACAGAATATCATTTTATTCGCAGAAGTAAAACAACTATTTTTAACAGACTTTACGCAATACTACAGTACGAAAGAAAACCACTAACTATTACATTTAGATATTTTTCCGAAATACGTCTGAATTAGCATAGTCATTGAAATCTTGGTATGGATCACACTCACCCCCTTATTAGGGGAATTAATCATGCTACTGGAGGGATGCATTCCTAATCATTTATAGAATAAATAATCCACACTCACGGCAGCAAGTAAAGGACAGCCAGTAATGTAATCGCGATGTAAATGAGGACAGTGTACTACGATGTGTATATTTGCAAATAATGCAAAAACTGTATTTCGTTGTACCAACACGTATCTGTGCAATAAAGAGTCATCTGTAATCGCTTTGAGAGTGAACGGCGGTTTATTGTTGCAATATCAGACATTTTCTTTATTTCCATAGAATTTATTCTATGATGCGTATGAGCCTACAATATTGAGTCATTCGGGGCATCGATGTCAGAGAGATTGCAATTTCTACTCGATATTTGGATGGGAAGAGTGGCAACGCTCCATACGTTACCACCCGCAAACTCCACTATATAAACTGTGCTAGCACTAGAAATGATTAGATCGCCAAATGCGGTGTGCACCAGTTCTTATCTCGTATATGGCCACTCGCACTTACACTACCCAAGTAAGTCACTGGCTTTACGATATTACTATACAGTATACGTTTACTATCTAATCCTTGCATAATTCAAAGAAGAAGGAGGAAATTGCCCAATTATGCAGATCTAACTTGGAGGTGAAATGATTGCGACCCTATCCTACTATGTATATGTACAGTGGATAATTTGACATCAACCAAGAAACGAATAATAAGCTTAGAATTTAAGTCGTATATTTATACTTCGTCTTCCTTCAGTAACATGTTTGGTATGCCATCGATAATGGGGAACTTTCTGCCAGACTCTGGGCACAGCAAATCCCCATTGATCACTTCAACCTCCAATAAGACATGATGGACTTTTTTCAGAAAATCTTCATTTGTCTCGAAATCATCGACTAATGTCTGTGGCAATTCTCCAGCATGTCCTATCTGTTTCAATATTATTATAGAGCCGTTAGTTTCAACAGATTGCGATGATATTCATTTCTATCCCACATTATGTATGTATATTGTTCTTTCGCTCGTGCTCTACTATTGAATCTTGTAAGGAGTTAACGCTTTGGCAGTGAGAGAGGATTTTAATTGCTTACGCTTTCGGCAGCCTTCCAGAGGGTATCCCAGTCCAACTTCGGTATTATTCTAGCCACGAATTCCGAATTGAAATCGACTTCCGAAACTTTGATGTCTTTTGCCTGTAAACACCGAAGGGGCATGGGCTATCGCAGTCTGCATAGAGTAGCTACATTTCAATTGTCACCACGATAATCACTGTCTTTATCAAAATGCTGTAACATTCCCGAAAAGTGGTACGGCTCGTAGCTTTTTTTCATGCTTTTCAACGGTAATCCAGTACAAGTAGTAACCTAGAAACTTTAGGAAGAAGGACAAACAATGAACTTACGACAATTCCTAAGGGGTAGCCTACTGTAACGCCTTTCAAGCATTTGGACGTTAGCATATTGTGTGTCAACAGCTTCATTCTGAACAATCACCGATTTACTCTGATTAACTGAGATTTCAAATAGCCGACAATGTGACTTTCCTGAACAAATATCCGCGCCGTGACTTCGATTACCACATCTATATCTCTGTACACACTCCCCACCATCCGCACAACTGGCCGCGTTCACTCCATTCACTCCCTCCACACCACACACACCACACTTATCCACACTTATCTGCTGGCACCGCTGCTCTTCACCTCGACTCAAACTTTACATCTTTATATATATATATTTATATATATATATATATATGCATAAGCATCGTTTAACTTACTACACTGCACAAACTGAGAGATTGATGACGGACGTAACGCTTTCGGTACTCACTACCATTTGAATTGCGAGCCCTACGAATTTATGAACACACAGAGATTTGCTTTCTCCGACTGCATCCGATTCTAGTGATGTGGGTGTGGATCAGTGCGGATGGCGTGGATGGCGTGGATGGCGTGGATGGCGTGGATACTACATTGTATACAGACATTTAATCACTGTGAGAGCTGGTGCGAACAAGGCATACATTTTTCTCCCGTGTCTGTTCGTAAACGTTTTAACATATTGTCGAAATTCAGCCGCATAAACCGCACATCGGGTTGCAGTTTCAAAAGTTTATTATCACAGTTCTTACCAAAAGTGTTTGCGAGTGATTCGGAATAATCGACATTCGTCTCCTTCAAAGAACAAATATACGTATAATTATAAAATACAACATTACTGAACAATTTTGCTTTTATTTGTAAAACTTGCAAAGATTGCACCAACATTTAAAAGATGGATATGGTACCGGGAACAGCCACACTTCTCGAAGAACTCGATAGTACGTCTTTGTTTCTTTAAAACGATTTGTTCCGATAATCTATCTGTTAGGTTATACCGGTAGATTTTCATTGACACGTAGTAATATGAGCAGTATATACTTGCTTTCCCGACCAACCAAACTTCGCAAGCGTTGTACCAATTTTCTACGTTGAATCAAACAACTCTCCGGGCAAGCCGCACGAAATGACGCCTTAACTCCTATTGAAATAGTAAATAGCTCTGCGAGACAAATAAAAACTTGTCCATCAATCGAATATACTTTATCCAAAAACACTGGTACAAACGATTGTTTTTCATCAATGAAATGTGCCTTGTGTGATTTTCGTTTAGAAAAACTAATGGTTTTACTGAGAGACGGCAGAACATTAATTGGGTATCTTAGAAGTGTCGATCAGTTTGCCAACATAGTCCTACACCGTACGATTGAGAGAATACACGTTGGTAAAGAGTATGGAGACATACCGAGAGGCATATTTATAGTAAGAGGAGAGAATGTTGTACTGCTAGGAGAAATTGTAAGAGTAAAGGGAGTTCCTAACAACTCGAAACGTTCATCCAACCTTTGATGTTCCTAAGGGAGAACTTTGACTCTGTTATAGGACAGGGAAAAAGAAAAAGACCTACCACTCACCGAAGTATCGGTGGATGATATTCTAGATGCACAGAGAAGAGAGCAAGAACTGAAGCAAGATCAGAAAAGGCTGATGAACAAGGCATTGAAGGAGCGTGGCCTCTCGTGTAATCCCGACTTGGGCCATGACGATATGTTCTGAGGCCGGGTAATGCTTTATGCCTGTCATGTACGCTGTGCTGTGCGTGACTATCGTTGCGAAACCTAATTTATAAATCTAAATATGTTGATACTGGCTATGGAGCTAGGATTATTTGCCTCGAGTATAAATTATTCCATCAACCTTATCGTATACATACTCCATTCCTATGTGGTCAAAGTACTGTGGCTGTGCAGCTAAGCGTGTCTCTGTAATGTTATCCGGAATCTCGTTAATTCAAATACAGGAATTTTCTACCTTCATGGCGCTTTGTTAAATCTTCTTTTATTGGTATACAGATTCCAGTGCCATTCCTTTTTTTTTGCCACGTATTCCTGGATAAGCCTCTGGGAAAAGCTGTTACCAAAAAAAAAAGACAAGCAAAGCTACATTCTCCTGATCAATAGCTATGCAGTACATGCACAGAGTTTTTCTAGCACTTTTTGCAGTCGGTTTGTTTTCTTCGTAAAGCGTACCAAAATGTCCATTTCTTGGTAGATAGTTCACCAATGGCATAGTACGTATCGTGCCACTTGTTGGGGCCTAGAATGGTTCCGCTGTATTTCATAACTTAGTACAAAGTTATTCGTTAGTTGAGCAATACAAATTTAGGTATCCATACACAGACAGCCGCGCACGCATGATCTATGCTCTCCGCTACTGTATCATACGGTTCATTCATCATTATAACAATTAACAAAGGATATTCATATCGCCATGCGATTTCGCAGTCGTGATGATTTATTTTAACAAAAGAAAATAAACATGATGAAACATAAAATGCTTTTGGCAGTAATTTAAATGGAGTAGGTAACACGTTTGTTCCTCGTGTAGTACTTTCCAGTAGGCGGCTTCTTTACTTATGTATCCTAAGTAAGTCATCCCCATAACTAGAATGACGTCTCCTGGAACGCATCTTTCACTTTCACAGGGTTCAAGGTGGATTCGCTTAATTGCTTGTGCCTGAAACCATGAGCCTGTGAATTATTTGTTGATCTATGGATAGCCTTGATAGATCGCTTCGAGTCGTTCCGTTGCAAACTTGTTCCACGCTTCCTTAGTGCTGTGGCTGCGTCTTCGAGCTTTTCTGTCGAGTTATTCGCGCTGTTGGTACTTCCCGAAGCGATACCGGACGTATCTGATTCTGGTTGATTTCCATCCAAACAATGGAGCAGACTCTCGGACAGTCCATCTTCGTTCAGAATATTTAATTCCTCGGACTCGGACTGTTCGAAGTCGCCCGTACGGGATGTAAAACTGAGATCAACCGGACTAGCAGTTAACACACTTCTTGACAATAAATATTCCTTGAATGTGCTTGTTATAGACATCGAGCTCTGCTGCTGCTGCTGCTGCTGCTGCAGCTGCTGTTGATTAGCTCCGTGAATGTCCGCTGGTTGCGGAACAACAAAATCTTCCTTCTCTATACTATCTCTACCCCTGTTTTCCTTGTCTTCTGGATCCACGCGTTCGCTGTATATCATTTCACTATCGATACTATTGGGCTTATGAGACTCTTCTAGTATAGAAGTGCAGTTTATCGATCCGTACACATCGAGATTCCAAGTTCGAAAATTGTTTGTATCGACATTCGCAAGATTGCACAAGTTTGAACCAGATATCATCATGACTGGCTTTCGGGATCTCGGTGTCATCATTGACTCCTGCAATTCATAAGCTCAAATTAAGCTGAAAGACGTAGATTCCATATCGTTGTGCTACTGCCTCGCACTGCGAACTTGTATGAGAATAGATGGACGAGATATGAATATGCGAATAAATGGTATACCTGCATAGCCTTCGTCATTTTAGTGGCACTTTGTGTGATTGGACTCATGCTTTTGTCATTGTTAGTGATGGGAGTTAACATGTCGTTGGAAACTAAGCTTCGACGCAACAGATTCGAAGGCGTGGACGTATGGGTGGCGTACAGATTCCAGCGTCTGCTTTTTACGATTGGAGACAAGTGAGCCGTGGTAGATGCGGCATCGTCAGCAAATTCGTCCAATTTTGCGCATTCGGCTTGCTTCGAAGCAATCGGCCAACTTTTTGGAGGAGAAATTGAGCCGCTGTCGGTCATCCCTGTTACTGGAAAGACGGGTTCCGAATTCTGCCTAATTAATCCCGTCTGATGATGATTCATCGCGTCGTGCAAAGCCGTCTGGGAAGAATAAGTATCGGGAGGCTCGCTCAGTTGCCTCGGCAGTCTAATAGTATTATTAGTTACGGTATTGTCGTGCGGTGGTAGGTCCCCAGTACTCAACGATTCCTCTTGCGCTACCATACTTCCATCGCTCATTTTCCAACTTACACAGTTGTTTATATACGATTCGTCGTAAATTCGAATTGACGAATTTGTGTTCACACCATCCTCCTTGACCGCATTTTCTCTACCGGTAGTTTCTTCTTCCTTTATATTCACAAAGCTTCTAAGCATTGCCTTTCGTTTACCCTTGTAATTGCGCATTATCGGTGTATTGAGGCTACCGGTGCTGCTACTAATATGCTTGCTATGCAGAAAGCTGTCGGCGCTCGCATCACACTTTTCCACGCCAAGTTCGTCGTCCGACTTGCTGTAGAGCGCTTTCTCCGGAAGCAAGGAATTTTCCAAATTCTGAGAAACGCGCATGCAAAAGGGCAGGTATATTGGCATTAGAATTGGGTAAATATTTCATGCTGTTACTCGCAATTCACAAACAATGTGGTCTGGGATACGAATGAAAGGAATATGGAACAAGCTCCCAGCTATACTTACGGACGACAGCACATTTTCTTCGCTGCTCGATCTTGTAATATTACACCCTATATTAATGTCCATAAATTTCTTATTTCCTAGGATCTTCTTTTGAAATATATGCTTCTTTATGGAGTCTCCAAGACTCTTTGTTTTGCAATGTTTCACTTGTCTAGGTGTACCTTGGCCATTTTCCTTGTTAAATTGTTTTACAAGCCTGCGCTTTTTAGCTGACTCTGGCATTGCCTGTATGTGAGCATAAAGTTGAGCCAAAGCTGCCTGAGTGTCTTGAGTAGAATTTGCCTTTGCCGATAACTTCTGATCTACAAAACTGAACACAGTGTGTGCTGTACCTGTTGTGTCTGGTATAGATTCGTTGAGCTGCAATACAGAAATCCTCCATGTAATACACGATTCGTCGGATGACATAGTTGTTAGCTATTTATGTATTTGGACCTGATGCACGTACATCGGGAGTCTTTGGACTGAGTAATTTTCTCTCTTGTTCTACCCAGTATGCTCTTATATCGGTAGCTAGCTTTGGTGGAATTTCAAACAATTCAGTTCCCTTCTTAATCATGAAAGCTACTAAGCAAGACAAGTTCTGAGAGTTGACATGCAAAGCTTCGGGGGACAATCTTCTTGGGCACATCAGATGTGGTGTGAAAAGTGTGGCCAGACTATCGCAATTCATTTTGTTCTTGTGCTCCAAAGTGGCCGTTTTATGCAGCAATGTCAGTATATGTTTCAAAAGTATTCTATTCGCGGATGGTAAAAGCAACAAAAGCAATTGTAAAGACCTCAGCAATCTCGCGTCGTTTGTGCTTGCGTTCGCACTACATAATTCTGAAATAAAAGTAGGAACGTATTCAACCAAATTCCTATAAGGACCAATCATGTGCTAAAGTCCATTGATACAATTATTTACCAGCTATTTGGCAATGCGCGGGATAATGTGAGTCTGATAACAATGGTTCTGGTAATTCAGCTAAAAATCCCTTTAATACGGATGCACAGTCATGCACACTAAACTTGCCCTCCTCGAGGTTTAAAGGGACGCTATGATACAGTTCGCTCTTTAACTCTTGCTGCCTAGTCAACTTGCCTGTTCTTCTGAATATCCCCTCTTGGATGATACCTATTATCAGGACGACAACACCCGCTCACTGGTTAATCAAACATCATGTTCCAGCGAACCAAGCTCTTTTAATCGGATTTCCCTTACTTTCTTCTTTGTATAGAAATTCCACCAATTGCTTCATTTGAGTTATTCCTTCCTCGGAGAGGCAAGCGCTTTCCACTCCTTTCTGGAGATTAATCGTAGACTTGGGCTTCTTGGAGAAGCTCGGTAAACCCCATTTCTTCAACTTGGCCTTCTCAGTAAGGCAGTCACTGCTATTGGACGAATGCATACATAGCTTAACTCCCAATCGCAGTTTCAACTAGAGACTGCTTGTTCGCTAATAAAAAAACTTACTCCTCTGTATTCAGGTCGAGCTCGAAAGAGAGATGCATCCTGACGAGGGTATGAAATTGTTCGGGATTGACTTTCCGCATTCGGAAGGCCAGCTTCCCGTCCACGCCTTCGTTAAAATCCTCCATGATCTCGGAGCTCATTATCACCGGTCTCTCGCTCTTTCTAAATCTTCATTTGAACGAGCCTCTCGGACTCTAGAACCACCACCAACGTTCGTCTCGATGACCCCTTTCTCAACGGCGCGGCGGTTACTTCCATCGCACTAACTCAATCTCCCCGTTCTCCTCATAATACCCGCTCTCATCGATATCATCGCGCAGGTCATACTTTCCTACTCGCTACACCAATGAATGAAGAAACGAGCTCTCGCTCTCGCTCTCGCTCTCGCTCTCCTCTATGTACTACGGTATTGTACGTACCGTATGTACTAGCTGCTAGTGACTAGTACTATACGCGTATCGATATTACCACAAAACTTCGATATACTTTCATTCAATATTATATCAACTATTTAACGTATTACGGCTTGCGGGCCGAAGCCATTGACTGACAGATATGTGCTTCCTACCGCGTCTGTTTTCTGCATAGAATGCTGCATTGAATGGTGCAGTGGTGCAGTGCAGTTTGGTGCAGTATATCCGTTGCACCCGGTGTGCGATCGGAGTGTGTTGTATACGCTGGTATATACACACAACACACCACTATGGAAGGGTGGAGCGGGTGCAGCAGGCCAACAAGCTAGCGGACGTAGACGGGACGGGTGGACCAGGGTGGACGGGGACGGGGTTCGGGCACTTCGGGCCTCGGGCCTCGGGCCTCAGAATTCAGATAGTCACAGACGCCGGGCGCCGGCTCTCGCTAACGGCGACGGTCATACGAATTGAGAATGCGCGTCTTGAACAAAACCACGTGAACGCCGAACCAACGAACCAACGAACCAACGAACCAGCGTACCATATACCTCGCGCAATATCTGTCACGTGATTTCTGCTTTAAAAGGGGATGCTCATTGGCTCCAATAGTTTTCAAAGCGACCGTAACCTGTTACAATTTCGTGGCGCGCAAGTTATGACAGTTCTGCTGGGCTCCTCCTCTATTATTTCATAGCTCCCACGAAAGTAATCGGTGGAGAATGTCAGTCAACAATCTTTGTTAAAGAGAATTTTTGTCATTTTCACAGTCACCTGCTCTTCATTTTGCCCATTTTGCCACTCCTAGACTCTAACGCCATTGACTATGTAATATATAGATTAAGTATACCAACCCGCCTCCAGTGTATCCAGTGCATAGCAATGCACAGCAATGCGCAGTAGGGCACAGTAGTGCACAGCAGTGCACATAGCAGTGCACAATGTAAGTAAGTTGGTGGAAGGTGGTGTGGTGTAATAAGCAGCAATAAGTGGTGTAAGTGTAAGTGTAAGAGTTAGTAAATGATGGTATAGATGATAGATAATGGTGGAGATGAACATAAAGCCGACATAGCCTATGGGCTGGAGGAAGCTGGAGCAGAGTGGAGTGGTGCAGGAGGGCTCTTGGGTTTGCCGCCGCCGCTGGGAGCGCGAAAGACACCTGTGTGACGAGTGGCAGACCTTCCCCAGCTTCCCCAGAGCCAGAGTGTCGTGGAAGGGATAACATGGCCACCACCAGCCACCACTACACTGTGATGGCCACCGCCTGATGACGTTCGTTCGTGTCGTGCTCTCGCGATATCAAATGCTCCGAAAAACATCTGGTGTGTGCTCCCCGGTGTGATACGCCCAATTTTGCCGAGCAGAACGCGCTTTCTTTTCCGCCAAGAGTGCCCGAGTGCAATGATGAACATGTGGAAGGTGCGCGAGTTCATGGATAAGGCGTAAGTATCGGGACAAGTTTCGCACGCGATATAACCTTGTTCTACGTTTCCCGATGGACTCGTTGGGCCCCGCAAGCCATCCACCAGACTCGTTCAAACTCCTCCTTGCGACCTGAAAGCCAGGCAATTGGGTTTGGCACTCTTTCCAGCGCCAACATCGCACGTGCGCGACCCACTTGGCGAAAATCCCTTTTCCTCGCGCTCTGCCCCAACTCATCCAAGGTCTCTCACTTAGTTGACCACTCTTCCAACCACAGATTGCCCGATATCCTTAAACCAACTTTCATCCTTACGCCGCGCCGCCTCGTTCCCCGCCTCGTTCCCCGCCTCGCAAAAAATGCCAGTCTACTTCTTTTCGGACTTGCCTACGAAAATCCAGTCCTCCTGCTGGCCCTCCAATGTTTATCGGCCGCCTGAAATTGCAGTCCAAGCTGCGAGCGCGCACCATCTCCTTCAGCTCCTCACTCAATAGATTGACCTTTTTGCAGCAGTAGCAGCAACACGATATACTCGCGCCTAATTAACAAGACAGACGATCGTCGGGAATGTTTTAAACACGAGACACTCGCTGCTGTCTGACAAACATAGGGGAAGTGGCCGGTTTACAGACACACGCTTTTCTTGTGTCGACCCGTCGCCGGTGCGGCTATTCTTGTCGCCCTGTCGAATTACTCTATCATCGCAAAGCCAGCTATCGAATCGCACTACGCTGGTCTTGCCAGGTTTTTTTTGTTTGTTGTTGTGTAAGAATACGCCGCGTCGCCGCAGCGGGCTGCAATGGGTTTGGCCATTCATCGAATTCCTTTCAATCGCTGGCGGTCCTCCGTTACATCCAACTAGACACGCTGCCGATGTATCGGATGATTTCACGCATACATGTAGATACATATGTTTCCCTATTCCGCTTGGCATACCTCGTTTCATCATTGCTCGGCGGAACCTTCAAACGATTGTACACTCATATGTCCATATACACATTACGAGTGCAAAGAAGGACTTTCTCACTGGCTTCGTGCAAATGCTTGAATAAGTTTCTGGCCTTATTAAATCGTTTTTATAGGCAATAGCGTGGCGGCGGTGGCGGTGGCGGTGGCGGTGGCAGCATCCGTTTTTTCCAGAAAACCGGCATGATTAAAAAGGCAACGGGCACTGGAATTAATAGCAGATCGGCCGGCCTTAACAGGCCTCACGAACAGGTTGTTCTCCATGATAAGTAAAGCTGCCGTCGCCGCTGCCGTCGCCGCTGCCGTCGCCGCTGCCGGTTGGGAAAGTGCTTGTGTCTGTCTCGACGAAAGAAAATCAGCTATGTATATATCGATCAAATGTACCAGTTTCTCAAAACAAAAATCGCACCGGCGCATAACGGGCAACAAGTACTAATCAGCAGGTGGCTGATTGGCTAACTAGTATTTGCCAAACTTGCATCATCCCTGAAAATGGGTTTTCATCACAAGCGAAATAATAATCATTTCAAATTACAGTAAGTACAGTAAGTCATCGTGGGCGCGTTTAACTGCGAGGCCCACCCTTATTATTTTATATGCGATCGCAACGAAAAGCGAATTTTTTCCTTTCACTTCCTCTCGTCACGGCGCAGCGGTGCAACGCACTTTCGATGCCATAGTTCTCACGCAAGGCGAAGCATGCTCCGTGTTCACCGGCAGGAACCGTAAAGTAGCTCTCCGAAATAATCTGGTATAGAGGTACCAGCTACCTGTCGTAATACCAATGGTTGTTCAAGCTTCCATTGGTTCAATGCATTGGCACTAGGAATATCAAATCACCGTCCCCATTAAAAGCTACATGAATGGTTCATTTCCTGTTAGTGCTTACTACCACTGTGTAACACACAGCCCCAAGATACAGCCCTCTTTTATTTTATACATATCATAGTTGAAGTTCTACCGGCTCTTCTAATTAGTATACTTTTTCATGCAATTTCTGTAACTACGTTGCGGCAGCCTCGTAATTCGTATAGCAAACTTCACCGAATACTGTGCGCACACTCTTACACACTGAACATCACGTAGCGTGGCCTAGCGGTTCTCAATCGGGCTGTCTTTCTGGCTCATTCCTTTCCAATCTGCCGTTGCTCTCTCTCCTTTCGTCCAACAATATAGTATATATGTATGCATTAACCATGATATCGAATGCCAGCGCGTCCTACTACGTTTAGCCCGATAGTGCGTGTGCTGTTAAACCTGTCGGGAATACTCTCGTAGAATATATTTTAGCTATACTTGTACGCATCTCAGTAATTGGAATTGGACTTGGAGTACCCTAAAAGAATGCAATAACGTTCATAGGGATGTGTGCTGCTATCTGTTTATGTTTATGGCATCTGGTATGGGCTGAGGCGTTCCTTTAATATGGAAAAATCGTGAGGCGGAAGGACATCATTACAACCGACACTGCTGCCTCCCCAATACAAAAGCAGACGTGGCACTCAAGTGCGGATGTAGGAGCGCGCTCGTGAGCGGCTCTCTTTTCACTCGCGGAGCAGCACCTGTTAGTTTCTTTCACGGCACTCTGCCTACCTGCTCATAGATAGCCGTATACTATCTATGTCTATCTGTCTGTCTCTGTACTATAGGATCATACATGGTATTCAACTTAAGTGTAGCCTTCCTTCGGTGCCCCCCCCCCCCCCCCCCCAATAGACTCATCAGTTATATTTCGATAGAAAACTTTCGTCGCCCAACGAATTTCGACTAGATTGCAACTTTCTTTTGAATCTCCAATCTACTTTATCGCTTGCTCGAGACTCTAGAGTAAAAGGGCACGGGTAGCACGGCAGACACCGCGGTTGTTTAATGGTTCGTTTGCCTATATGTTTTCCCTATGGATCTCGAAGGCTATAACAAGGGGCGATTTCTTCTATATCGTTCCTTATCGAAGAGGCCTCAGAGAAAGTAAACAAATACCCAGCGTGCCATGCACGTAATTTTACTGAGGAGGCCAACCGGATTTTCCTGAAAAATCCCCTCTATTGACAACGTCGCACAACCTACGGTGCGTAATCAACAGGTGCTAATAGAAGACGTACAATCGCTCACGAGGATATCAATTGGGCTCTTATTTAAAAATAAATCGCACTTCCATTGAAGTTACAGAGATTTGTTGTAATTGCCAATAAGTCCTGAAAGCTCTTTTTCATGGTTGCACTTTAAATTTCCAGGACCAATGTAGTGATGAACTACACGGAAACGGAAGCCAAGGTCCGAGAGGCTACGAATGACGATGCATGGGGCCCAACAGGTATTGCTACGACAAATTTTAATCTATACCGAGATTCTACGCCAGCTAGAATAGCAGAGACGATTCTATGTTAACAGCGACTTTGTATGAGCGTGATTAAAGCGAGAGGTGTCAGTGTGCCCCTTCAAAAATTTCCGATTTTTCGAAGGTTCTGGGACCGGGACAAACGCTTGATTTTTCGATTGCTCGTGTCTCAAAACGGATAAAAAACATAAATGTTGTGGGGGAAATGCCGGAATTCGACCTAAAACACATGGAAAACCGATCTTGAATATTTCATTTCAACGGTTTCTGCCATGTTTTTTTATCTTCCCGACCTTTCCCGGGGCTGAAACTTTGTAGAAATTGTTTTTTTGCATCGAGGAAGAAGTAGAAAAAATTCCAGGCCCCTAGCCCAAAATTCATTTTTTCGCAAATTTTTTAAGGCATACCCCTTCAAAAATTTTCGATTTTTCGAAGGTTCTGGGACCGGGACAAACGCTTGATTTTTCGATTGCTCGTGTCTCAAAACGGATAAAAAACATAAATGTTGTGGGGGAAATGCCGGAATTCGACCTAAAACACATGGAAAACCGATCTTGAATATTTGGTTTCAACGGTTTTCCCCATGTTTTTTTATCTTCCCGACCTTTCCCGGGGCTGAAATTTGGTAGAAAGTGTTTTTTCATATCGAGGAAGAAGTAGAAAAAATTCCAGAGCCCTAGCTCAAAATTCATTTTTTCGCAAATTTTTTAAGGCATACCCCTTCAAAAATTTTCGATTTTTCGAAGGTTCTGGGACCGGGACAAACGCTTGATTTTTCGATTGCTCGTGTCTCAAAACGGAAAAAAAACATGATACTTGTGGGGGAAATGCCGGAATTCGACCTAAAACACATGGAAAACCGATCTTGAATATTTCATTTCAACGGTTTCTGCCATGTTTTTTTATCTTCCCGACCTTTCCCGGGGCTGAAACTTTGTAGAAAGTGTTTTTTTGCATCGAGGAAGAAGTAGAAAAAATTCCAGGCCCCTAGCCCACAATTCATTTTTTCGCAAATTTTTTAAGGCATACCCCTTCAAAAATTTTCGATTTTTCGAAGGTTCTGGGACCGGGACGAACGCTTGATTTTTCGATTGCTCGTGTCTCAAAACGGAAAAAAAACATGATACTTGTGGGGGAAATGCCGGAATTCGACCGAAAACATATGGAAAACCGATCTTGAATATTTCATTTCAACGGTTTCTGCCATGTTTTTTTATCTTCCCGACCTTTCCCGGGGCTGAAACTTTGTAGAAAGTGTTTTTTTGCATCGAGGAAGAAGTAGAAAAAATTCCAGGCCCCTAGCCCAAAATTCATTTTTTCGCAAATTTTTTAAGGCATACCCCTTCAAAAATTTTCGATTTTTCGAAGGTTCTGGGACCGGGACGAACGCTTGATTTTTCGATTGCTCGTGTCTCAAAACGGATAAAAAACATAAATGTTGTGGGGGAAATGCCGGAATTCGACGTAAAACACATGGAAAACCGATCTGGAATATTTCATTTCAACGGTTTTCCTCATGTTTTCTGATCTTCCCGACCTTTCCCGGGGCTGAAATTTCGTAGAAAGTGTTTTTTTGCATCGAGGAAGAAGTAGAAAAAATTCCAGGCCCCTAGCCCAAAATTCATTTTTTCGCAAATTTTTAAGAGGACGCGCTGACAAAAGTTTAGTCGACCGGCAGCATGGAAAGCGAAGTTAGAAGTTCCTTTGAGCAAGGATTGACTTTCAGATGGTACAGACTTTTCTACAACTATCGTAAACTGAACAACATCGACAGAGATTGTACTACATAGGTGCTTGCTCTATTGATATGTTCGGGGTGTGAGAGTGGAAGAGATATGAAGCTGCAATTGTATTGAAAAGGCGATTAATGTTATAAGAAGGGTATTACTACGGAGTAGAAATAATTAATATTCTTTGTTGTTAAGCAATTGTCCCTTGCATATTTTCGATGCAGCATTGCCCGTGGTATCGGTATCTTGGGAATGCGGTCTTTCATGGCAAATCGATGTAGGGCGAAGTTAATTGTACCCTGTGTTGTCTGTTACTTCAGGAGCAATGATGCAAGAACTGGCTCAGGCCACATTCACGTACGAGCAGTTTCCTGAGGTGATGTCAATGCTGTGGAAGAGGATGTTACAAGAAAACAAACGGAACTGGCGTCGGACTTACAAGGTATCATCCAATTCCTTTTATCCAGGCGTTCGTCTATCAGCTTGAAATATTGAACAATTCTGTTAGACTTGAACACTTGATTTCACTATTCTCGAGGCATGTACTGTCGGTTGAATGAAATGGTGTCGGATATAATTGCATTATTTGCGTAGTAGTGCCAACAACAGGAATAGATACCATCTTTATTATATTTATCAACCGTTACTATCTCCCTTCTTTAGTCACTCCTGCTCCTCAACTATTTAGTGCGTAATGGCTCAGAGCGAGTAGTTTCGTCCTCGAGGGAGCACATTTACGATCTCAGGTCGTTGGAGAATTATACCTGCATCGACGAATTTGGTAAAGACCAGGGAATAAATATCAGGCACAAGGTTCGAGAATTGATCGATTTCATTCAGGACGACGACAAGTTGCGAGAAGAGAGAAAGAAGGCAAAAAAGAACAAGGACAAATACGTCGGCTTATCAAGCGAGGCGATGGGAATGCGATTCGGCGGTGGAGACAGATGGAGCGATAGTCCCAAATGGGGCAAGAGCGGCGGTGTTGAGTCATACAACGACTGGGACAGGGATAGTCGAAGTAAAGGATTTGAAGACGCAAATAACAGGTAATGCGGATGGGGTGGCAAAACCCCTCGTTTTGCTTTATTCGTAAAGCATTGATTGAGTGCTGCGATACGAAGAAGCAACGAAGAGCACGCTTTTACTTTATTCCAGTGACGATGGCGAAAGGGAGGATTCGGACAATGACGCTCACCCCAGTCCCAAGAGAGGGGGACGCGAGTACAGGGACACGATGGAAAGTGTAGATCGGGTTGGCAAAGCCACACCTATGTCAGCGTCTGCTGCATCTGTAAATCCGTCGCCAGCACGAGCGCCAAGAACAATTAAGAAAGTCGATTTGGGCGCTGCCGCCAACTATGGGAAAGATCTGGCAATCGTGAGTAATCCTTAGTGCAGTCCCGTTACCAATTAAGTCTGAGACTCCCACGAATTGACTAATTTCTCCGTTTTCTATTAAATTTCAGAGCAGCACAATCGGTTCCCCGAACAACAACACATCGACATCGCCCAGCAAGCAGCAAAGAAGTAAAAACGATATATTGAATGATATTTTCGAGTCACAAGCTGAGAGCAGCAGCGTCAAACCGATGGGGGACGAGGATGATGACTTTAATCCGCGTGCGAACACACAGCCTTCAACGCCATCGCAAAGTGTAAACGCGGACTTTGGCGATTTCACGAGTGCTTTCGGTAGTCCTACTGTGAAAACGAAAGAGAGTAATGATGAGTTCGCCGACTTCACATCGGCTTTCAATAACTCTGTGACAATATCAAACTCATCGCTACAGCAACCGGCACAAATCAATCTAATGGGGCAGACTGTACCCAACATGAATAATCCAGTGACAGACAATGTGAATAGTGCAATGCTTTTAAATTCGCCGACTTCCAGCGCACCCGTGTTCCCGGCTATGACTGCGGGTAATACCATCACGCAAAATCAGCCGAGTACGAACCTGTTCGACTCCCTCAGCCCCCCGGTGCTCAATAATCAACCGATACTCAACAACAATAACACAAGTATGTTACCCCGTGGTACAACTTTCCGAGATCTT
Source organism: Ectemnius continuus (assembly GCA_910591665.1). Classification (NCBI taxonomy): domain Eukaryota; kingdom Metazoa; phylum Arthropoda; class Insecta; order Hymenoptera; family Crabronidae; genus Ectemnius; species Ectemnius continuus. Next base: position 15,773,433 of record OU342861.1, read on the forward strand.
CAATTGCTCGCGGTCTTCAAGACAGTTAAGCTTCATTGGTGATTTTACATCTGTTACAGCAGCCCTGAGTACGGATTTGTTGTCGGATTTAGATAGTTTTAACTCAACAACTGTACTGCAACAACTGCCCGACAACGGTACGAACAACAGCAACAATGCAAACCTCTTCATGAACGTGAGCTCACCGCCCGCAGCCAATGCTGTACAAGGAGGTAAAGCCAGTCAATTGTTTGTCATTCAATCTGTACTGTCCAAGCCGTTGGAATGCCTTATTATGTGGAATGTTCGAAATCATTAGCCAAGTAGCATACGGCATAATTCGCAGATCGACGGTGTCTGTAGAGACAATGTAATGCCCCCAAGAAAGCCTTTCCTTCCAGCCTCAGCTAAGGAAGAGAACATGGCTGCGGCTGAAAATCGCCCAATAGATGCAGCTAATCGACTTTTGGAAGGACTGTGCTCCAAGGGCAAAATCAAAGCAGACCGCGAACTGATTGCATTGAGATCAAGCATATCGGAATACGTTAACTTTTTGCCCGGCCCTCTTACACCGCAGAAATACGCTGGCATTGACGCCGATCCTAAAATTGATCCAGTCACATATGGACGAATCTTAGAAGAAGTGATTGACAAGTTTGATGAGAATTGGCCCCTAGAAGAAAATGAGTGGGACTCGATAGTGGTAGATCTCTTCGTGATTAACGGCGCATCGGTACCAATTTTCACTGAATCGTTGACAGCCATGGTGTCAGCTTTAAAATCATCCACCCAGGAAAGATTGACATTTACCATTGGCAAACTTCTCGAGTTAGTAATAACAGAGGACTGCCTGTTTTCTGCAATCGTTGATGCGTGTAGGGTTAAACCTCGGAATCCAGTGCAGCAAGAAGAGCACGATGACATTTGGCAAAAAGCAATCCAAATACTGATTTCTCTACCCAATCGAATAGCTAATAAATTAAAAACGAAAATCCTTGATACATTTTTACCGCAGAATTATGCCAAAAATGTGAGTTTCCATGTCGCTCGATCGATTGCTTTCCTTAATGACAGTCTCAATAACAGCGACGTTCAACTGGACTTGAAGCCACTGGGCTTGTTGATCAGCAAATTGGTAATTGCAACAGATGCGGAGAATCTTGCTCCCCTAATTGCGATCTTATCAGAATGGTGCATCGAAAACAAAAGTAACGAACGCCATCTGGTAAAGAGCGTCTTGAAAGGATTGGACAGTCGGAGTTTGGAGTCAGTGGCGGTATTAATTCTGAAAAATTGTGCTCCAAAGTTCGGAGTGCATCACATTTTTGGAGATTTGATTTCGCAGCCCAATTGGAAGTACGCACTGACAACGAAAATCCCATTTATGCGCTATTACAGTGATGAAAACTTAATTATCAATTTAGTCGCATATCTGTCACGCTCTTTGAGCGATAATCACATTCTGATTGAGTTGTTGATCAAACTATTGGATATCTGGGGGGACAAAACTGCCTTGAGCCACACGTCTTTGGATCAGCACAAGTACGTAACTAAATTTATCATTCTAGCCGTTACTAAGTCGAAGGAGCGGCTGAGTGACAACGACAGGAATACAATTCATAATTTAGTTTTCTCGGGAGTCTCACGGCATCTCGAGTCTACGCACATTGTCCAGCGAGCAATCGGGATGGCTGTAGGGGAGATTTTCTGTGAAGCCCTACTCACGTCCAGCGATACGCCCAAACTGAAATTTGAGTACAATGGTATGCCATTAGAAGTACAAGAGTTTGTTGACAGCCTGAAGACTCTAGGTGAAAGAAACGATCAACAAACGCAAGATAAAGGAGAAAGTGAAATCGAAAAGTTAGTTCTCGATACGAGCGACATCGTTTTCAATTCAATCGGTGATGAAAAGTTGTACAAATTGGGGGTCGAATGCAAAATCTTACCCAGACATATTGAGACGCGATTGGTAACTGACAAGAAAAAGGACGAAGCCCTATCGAGAGAATCTCTTTTGCGCAAATCCGCAAGGCTGAGAGCTGTCGAGAATAAGGACATCGGGGAAAGTGGACCGGAATTGGACAGCGACGACGATCTAGTGCCATATGACATGTCCAACGATATAAGAGGCTCTGTGAAAGTACGTCCAGCGTACTTGCGCGATCTTAGGGATAATTTGGTGGACGAGAAAACATTAAGCAATCCAGACATATTTTCGGCATCCATAGAAGATTGCGAGGACTTGGTATTATCACAGCTGCCAGCGGACGACGTGTCTTTCGCCCTGGAACTGTTAGAAATTCTTGTCAGTCTTAAAGAAAGTTGTTACGTGGAAAACTTTGAATTACTGAGATTCAGATCTTGTGTGGCTATAGTAACGATATACCCGAAAGAATGCGCCGAATATCTTTGCCACCAATTCTACTTGCCAATAGAGAGATATTCCGTCAGTCAGCGGCTGTTCTTCTTGGAGACTTTAGCCGAATCTGCCAGAAAACTCTCGGCAATGCCAATTAACAAGTCTAATGATAGTGAGATTATTCCAGTTGTACCAAAAAGGAAAGGAGACGTTCGTAAGAGGGTGTCGTTATACATTAACACAGACAAATGTAAGGAGTACAATGTACTCTGCTGCGATCACTTTAATGAATTCGAGAAACCGGAAGAACGTGCTATTGATTGGAAGGATATCGTTAACGAACGAATCCGGAGGAACACAAAAATATACGCGCATACCTCTAAGCCCATCAAGACATTCGAGAACAAGTTTGCAAATGTCGCTTCTTCATTCTTCTACCCTCTTCTGTATGGCTTCGGGAAGCAAGGCACATGCTTTACTAGCGGCTTGCAAATATTCCCCGATCAGCAAAACATTCTTCTCATAAGATTCTTGAAGACACTGTCAGCTATTATTCTCGCGGCACAGAATTGTTTAACGGCGCCAAAAATGGGTAGGGAATTATTGGAATTATCGTGGACTTTGCGTTATCATGATCAAGCAAAAGTTCGGCTGGCCATGATAGAAAATATTGCTGCTGTCCTAATCGCTCTACCTAAAGAAACCATTGCCAGCGAGATGTTTCATACAGTCGTCGAGATTAGAATGTGGCTACTTGATGTTTCGCAGAACGTAATTAGCGGCGATTACGATCAAGACTGTGGGAGTTTAGGCTTAAGAGTAGTAAATTTGATCGACTCTGTGTTAGGGGCGGCATTTCCGAAGAATTGAATGTATGACGGTACGCTAGATCCAACAGGAATTTTCCTACCTATGTTCTCGCAAGGCTACGCTTACTGCTACTTCATTGTTATTCCACATATGTTCAGAGTAAATTGTACGTACCGTCCATGTATTGTTGTTGAGATATGCGCCATGTACAACCGCGTAAGGAAATAAACTTTCATCTTCTGCATATTTCACCCACTACACATTATTACTAAGAACATAGTTTTCATTGTATTTGAACATATGTGTTTAAGCTACATTGAAGAATTACAATGCGAGCAATGAATGGAATTTTCCTCTCTAGGTCCAATCGGTTTGTCCTCTGTTACGAGTCTTCTTACGCCAACCTCTGTCAACGCGACGAATCAAGCGATAATAAATAGCACAACTTCCGTGCCAGTTGGCTCTACCTGGGCCGGCTCGGGATTAAACATAGATCTTGACAACATTATGGGGAGTAAGGGTAAACAATCTGGACCAGCACCGACCATGAATCAATTGGCCTGCAATAGTCCGCAACATCAAGTCAATCTTATGTGTAAGTTCATTCACGAAATCAGTTTTACGGTGTCGTCATTGATTGCAGCATCTTGCGTGTCTACTTGATTACTGCAATATTTTCAGCAACACCAGCAATGGCATACTCACCCTCGACCATGATTCAACCGCCGCAGCAGTCGCAACAACAAGCGAATACAGCATTCTTCCCTGCATTTCAGTGAGCGGTTCTTCAGCAAGCCGCAAATAATACGAGTGAGTGATATCGAAACGTAAACGGGACAGTTCGAAGAGAGTGGAGGGCTTGTCGCGAAAGATCTATTTATTTAACACAGAAACCAAGAAGATATCTCTATTTTCCAGGCTGAGTTTAGTCTTTCCAATATACAGTGGGGGAGTGGGGGGATTAAAGATGATATTGAAAATTAGATGACATAGACGCGAAAAAGGGGGGGGGGGCGATAAAGAAGGTCTTCTAGAAATTTGTATTTGCCAAAGGCTACTGGTTTTTCACGTGAAGGGTTTAGTATTGCTACGATTCATCAGTATCCTGCTCTGTTATTAAGTAAAACGCGAACGTACTGAATTTAAGGTCGCCAGCATTACGTTATTAGTTCTAGTAAGTAATTCGAGGCAGCAATATTAATGTTTGTATATTCACATACACCTTTTCGTCACGGCGCGACGGCGGTATGTACGGTATGAAAGTTTCCTCCAACATTCCGCAGTATAAATGTAAGCACACTCTTGTAACATGCGTTATGTTACTTGGATATGGTGTGGGAGCAAATCTAGAAGGACGTGTACTAATCTTTTATATATGATTGTAAATTGAACATCTCGACGAATCAAGATTTTGCCTTAGACGGGCAGAGTGATGAAGGAATCTGCGCAGGCATCACGACAAGAGAGGGTCGTTCGAGAAGAGCATACGGGCACTATGCGGGCAAAAGTTGAGAAACGGCACGTACGTAGTAATTCGCCATGAGGAGTTTTGGAGAACTTGGAGCGGTTGTAAGAGAACGGCTAGGCACATCGCATCACACAAGAAGCCAACGTCGATCATATTAATTTAGCGCGGCCCAGTCGTGAATGTTATTGATAGGCGTTTCTCCGTTAAAATTAGATTTTCACGATGCGTGTACTATTGCAGGATTAGAATTATTTAAGGAGACTTGCAGTATAACTAATGAGTAGATGCAGGATACATTGTACTCCTGTTGCCTCATCGAGAGGCAGGTATGCACAAAGTCAGCGCAACCGAACGCTTTTGCGCTTGAGCAACGTGCTCCATTCAGTAAGGTGATTAAACAATAATACATTGCGCATTTACGGTCCGCTGTACATTAATTAAGGACACGATAATTGCGTAACTCAGATAGGTGTAATAAACTTAATTATCCTTGTGATTGAGTGGTATTTTAGAATTCTTTGTCAAGATAACAAGGCAAGCCGCAGAATGCGGTGTCGATGGCATTTCTTTAGTTTCTCGTCACTAATAATGGGACACCATGCATATCTTTCCAGATGAGAGTTCCGCGGTTGTCAAGGCAAGAGACCGATAATTATTACTGGTTCGGCACTAACTATCGGACTTATCTTTCATATGTATGCCGCTGGTTCATTGGCAATGATTTTACACATCTTTGCTGCATGATACTGAAAGATATCGCGGGGAAATTTCTTTTCGGACATGCTCGAAGATTTATTACTATAGAAACTTGAAAGTGACATGTGTTGCATGCAAGTATCGTTTCATTATGATTCTCCAATGGCTGATTTTAAATGTAGCCCGTACTTGTTTCTTACACGTGTAGAAATTACTCAATTACTATATAACGTCAGAACGTTGCCGACACATTATTTCAGAATTTGCAGCAAAAGACGATATTCTCTGTTTTCCAAGTGAATGATATTTTTAACTCTGTTTGTTGCTTTTGTGAAGTATGTAAACTACTGTTATTATAGTGTCTCTTGGAAAAAAGTGCTCCGTACAACAGGAAATATTAGTCGTTAAAAGTGTCTGGCGATTATCGAAATGATTCTATATGATATTAAGTTGTTGTATTTCTACATTCAAGTGTCCTCATCGACCACAATGCGAATGTAAGATATGGGGTTTTCACGCGAGTCAGAGACTGATTCTTGTAAAGGAGGAGGTGGTACTTTACATTTTCCATGATTTGAACATTTTGTATAAACAGAATGTTTAACGTAGATGGGAATATATATTTTTTAAGTGTTAAATAATATTCACGTGTATAAACACGCGCGCGCATACATGCATTCATACGGTGCGTGTGCGTGTGTGTGCGTGTGTGTGCGCGTGTGTACAGCTAATTGTACAAATCTAATGAAAATAATTAGGAATAATATAGTCGACACCCGGACCACCTAAAAAGCACTGTATATGTACAGGCACGACTATACTCTATACTCTATACGATCATTGAAGCCTTTTTTAAATCGCAATCGATGATTTCCGAGGCGCGGAAGACCGAAATAATCTTCTTTCATCGAACACACCAGTGGTCAACACCAGAACGCGCGACATATGGTGATATAATGACACTATATGTCAACAGACTATAATATATAGCGTATCAGTATGCACGGCAATGCACTTTCGCGATGAGTGACCCACCGCCTTCACAGTGTCTTCTCGAAGAAATGGCGGCAGTCTTTCATTCCAGTTCCAGAGAGCTCTGGAATAGGCGCTCATTTTCCCCCCTCCATCCTCCTCGCAAGATGGAGGTGATGCCATTGTCTTTTAATTAACTTTCCCCATTTTAGCTTCAACTTTTTCGCAACTTATGCGCGACTATATCTTGTCAGTATGTATACACATATAGTCGCACGCGCAACTCTTGTGCATATCAATACAAATTGGGCGTTTCAAGAAAGAATTCGAGCACTGTACGCGTACAGCCTTTCCGATGGGATCTGTGTATGCGAGATAAATTAATGGAATACAAAAATATTATCGTTCCTCTAGGAAGAAACAATGATATGTCGCATAGTACATATATATGTGTGTATGCCACTGTCAGACTAACAGAATAGCTCTGATTTGTCGACCGGTACTTGGCCGAAATATTGTTTACGGTGGACTCGATGATTATTGTAATTATTCATTCAGAATGTTATAGTGAAAACACACGGTTTGGTCGTTATTAAATGCTCATTGGTGCTGGTGTTAATATATATATATGTATTCTTCATTATTGCTGATGTGCTTCTTTCTCTGTCTCAAACTTACACTCGCCTCTTAGTTTCTTTATTGATCAGCATTAATCATCACGATAGCCAAACAATGCAGTATGCTTTTGATCTGACTTTGATTGTGTTACGAGTGAAATTTCAGGCTGATGCCGACTGATCTTGGCATCATTGACCGCACTGTACTGTATAGTGCGTAATACACAATAGGAGGACGAGTAGGGATATGCGGGATAATGGTAGTACAAACTAACTAGGTTTATATAAATTAGAAAATCATTATATTTTACAGATGTTTCTTTGTAAAACGACATGTATACCGCGTGGGAGTCTGAAGTCAATAGTACATGTAGCGTATGGAGAGGTCTGGATTCGTGATGTGTTGTCAAGTCTGATTGCTAAAGTGGCTTAAATATACAAATTTACAGTCATAACATCGCAGTGTCAAGTGGCTCATCGAGCCGGAGGTTTGTATCGATTTTAATTGCAACTATTTTCAAGAAAGAAACTTACAACGAACTTACAGCTAACGATACCCGTTGTACATCGGAGTTGCATGATGGGTCAAAATAATATGCAGTGACGTTCAACGATAGATATAAAAAAAAGAATAACATTTCACTCGTCTTCCAGGCCTCCTTTCGACTTCTTCTTCTTCTTCTTCTTCTTTACGGGACCCTCGGCTTCCTCTGCATCGCCATTCTCGGCGACCCCATTCTCTTTCCCATTCTCCAGAATGCCGTCGCTCTTCCTCTTCTTCTCCTTCTTCTTCTTCTTTTTCGGCGATTCTTCTTCCACGGATGCTACTATTTGAGCGGCCTCCTCTAATGCTTCTTTCATGACGTCTATATTCTTCTTTGGCACCTCGCCGGTCTCGTAGAACTTGAGTCTGTCTTCTACTTGCTGGCGTAACTTCTCACCAAATATGTTGGTGGGTGTGTCTGCAAAACAGTCGATTCTTGAAGCGATCGAACACTTGTTTGCCAGATAGCGTGAGATGCGGCCCTTATTCTTGGTGCCAGCACGTCCAATGAACGTCGAGTGGAAGAGCAATCCGTATTTCGGCGTGTTACCCCGAGTCTTGAGCGCTCGGAAGAGAGCCTTCTCTGCTCCTAATATCTGCACCGTGGACGCAGGGTATTTCGCTAGGTTTGTCAGGCTGCCGGCATGCGCGATTAGTCTAGCTCCAACTTGATCGCCTATTAGTGTCGCCAAGTTGGGTGCCACTCCTGCCATTTTTGACCGCAGATACTCTGCCAACTGTTTTCTGTAGTCGGCCAAAGCTATCACGCGTCCAGCAAACATTTCGATGTTCAAGAGGTCCACGGGGCTAATATCCATTCCCATCGATGATTTGGAAGCGTCAATGATCGCTCGTGCTTTCGCAGTATCCATTACGATTTCTTCGAGAGCTTCCAATTTCTCCTCCGTAAGTTCTTTCCTATTCTTTATTGCCTGCGCCACTTTCGCGTACATGTAATTCTCCGGCACTATTTTGACAAGTTCCGGGAAATGATAGCTGTACCACTCTCTGCAATGAGATAAGGAAATGATGATTGACATTGGTATGAATTTTCTTGACGATTCGTCAATTGGGATATCTGTACCTTATCCTCATACTAAATGTGTTGACATCCTTGTCGAGCTGATCCAGCAAAGCGATGCTCTGTATGATCATATTGTCCACCCGGTGAACATTGAACTTTACCTTAGCCCTGGAATAGCTATGTCCAAGGCCAAGCTGCGCTATACCGGAACTCTTGGAGGTAAAACCCTTGACTAATTTGTGAAAGTGGAATCTTATTCCTCTAATAATTTCAGGAATGGCACCGGTATGATCGCATTTCACATTCAATTGCTCCGTTATACTGGCACCCAGCTTGGGGTCACCAACTCCGAGCACTATCTTTTCTTTCTTTCCTGCTTTGGGCACGCACGAGTCTAAGAATAACAATAGATCTTCGGGCACTACCCCCTCTGAAATACTGTTTATGTTTTCCAACGCCGCAAAAGCAGTTTTGAACGGTGCGAATCCAACTAGTCTGACGACAGAGTTGAATCTTGCTAGGTCGCTCACAGATTCTTCCACCTGAGGCAGGAGCATCCCTACCTCCTCGAATTCCTTGATCGAGAAGAGAGCATAGCCGGCGGCGTGCTCGTACAGGACGAAGAGTTTAGACTGTGAGAAAACATTGAAATTATCCGCTGGTTCGTGCTGGCGTAGTTTAGTTCGGCGAGATTCTACTGCACTGATCAATTTCAGTTAGAGAGTTGTTCGCGCACCGGAGCGACCGTACAAACAAGCACTCCCATTCAGAGCGGAACAGCATGCTTTTTACACGTGCTTTTGCGCGTTCTGCGACAGCCAATACCTATACTATAGGTACCGCTCTTTTCATATAGGTCGGACGAGGAGGAGGAGAGAACATTTTCCATTATGAGCTACTCTACTCCAGTCATATATAAGCGTACCGCGCCTACAAGAACCCAACTGTTCGAGCAATTTTACCAATAATTATACTGAAGAGAAACGCTACTCGTCACGCTACTATCTCTCACTGCGTATAGCAGCTAATTTCCCTCTCGCACCATTTACCGAATATACCCCTTTTCTTCTCTTGAAACCAGGCAAAACCTTATTTCGACTCACCATCGTTCTCGTATTCTATGTTCCATTCGGTGCCCAAGAGATTTGATCAGCCAGCTTGCCGAGGCATTACCACCGAGGATCAGAGAAGGATCGTGTCGCCCATGTGGTGCTGGCCGTGCTGGCCGTGTTGGCGGTGCTGGCTCTCTTCTTCCTCTTCCGGATGTAGTATGTATGTATGTGTGCATGTCCTAACTACACAGCTACACCGTGTCGTACGTACATATACATAAGCGTCACGAAAGATGGAGATGTCAATGTTTCCTGTGACTCGAATTCGGTTTGCGCGGCCGCGCGATACTCGACCGCTCGCTATATGTATACTATATGTAGATACATATATATGTTTAACTTATAGACAATAGCTGGTATGCTATCTAATACACGCACTTATATATTAATTATTCTCCATAATAATTGTAAAATGATATCCTCTGCGCTGGTTGCATGAAGGTGTCGCGGACTGGCGCAGAGGGCGCAGAGCAGCAGCAGAGCTTCTGATTGCCTTTCGTTCGGTTGCACGGTTTGCACGGTTTGCACCAGTTTGGACTTTTCCCTCCGAAAGCATGGAGTCTCGGACACAATTCAAAATAAAGTCGCCACCGAGCGACGCGATCTCCGCGGTCGAGTTTGGCCCGAATTCCACGCAATTTCTCCTGGTTTCCTCGTGGGACAGCACAGTGCGGCTGTACGATATCCATGCGAATACAATGCGCCTCAAGTACAATCACGACTTACCGGTGTTGGATGTCGCATTTCAGGTGATGGTCCAATCATCTTAGTCGCTTATTTCCCTGTATTCGGTAACGGTAAAGATCTCCTCCGCAGGACGCCGTCCATGCGTACAGCGGTGGTTTAGGCTGCGAACTCAAGATGTACGATATTAACAGCAACACAGGTATCCCCCCGAGATTGGAGCTCAGTGCAATTTGAGTGTGCTGACACGCGAGAATAAGGCGGGATCTCTTCTTCCAGAATCTGTGATGGGCACTCATGAGAATGCAATTAGAAAAATAGAGTATTGCGGAGCTGTTAATGCCATATTAACCGGTGGATGGGATGCTGCCGTTAAGCTATGGGATCCCAGGACGCCAACCTGTGTAGGCACCTACTTGCAGCCTGACGTCGTGCTAGCTCTGTCTGTCTGCAGGGATAAATTCATTGTCGGCACTGCCAAGAGGAAAGTTTGCATTTGGGATCTTAGGAACATGGCTGGTATGTTCCAAAGGCGCGAGAGCAGCTTGAAGTACCAAACGAGATGTATCAAGGGCTTTCCCAACGAACAGGTATTGTTGCTTAACTTGGACATGCCTGCAAGGGCAAACGAGAATTTATATTCTACACGTGACTTATCTTTCGCGATACAGGGATATGTACTTAGTAGTATAGAAGGCCGCGTGGCTGTCGAATATCTGGACACGACACCAGAGGCCCAGAAGAAGAAGTATGCATTTAAATGTCACAGGATAAAGGAGAATAATGTGGAACACATTTATTCAGTGAATGCCATTAGTTTCCATTCGACGTACAATACCTTCGCCACCGGCGGTTCCGACGGATATGTGAATATTTGGGATGGTTTCAACAAAAAGCGTTTATGCCAATTTCACAAATATAATGCCGGAGTGACCGCACTGAGTTTTAGCCACGATGGCTCTGTGTTAGCTATAGGTGTTTCATATTTGCACGAAGCAGAAATACCCTTGGGTGGAGTGGAAGAGAATGAAGTTTACATAAGATACGTGAATGATCAAGAAACTAAGCCAAAGTAATACTAGTAGCGATCTTGTGAGATTTTGGCCCGAGTCAACTAGGAAATGGTACTCCGGAGGTTGAAGCATATGTTGCTACGGCAATGTCAAGCCGATCTTACTACCGATTTACATAGACATGGACAGATAGACACGCCCTACTGTCAATCGGTTGCATAGTGTAGATACGGCCGGTATTTTACATTTTTATATCATATCATATTGACCGACTCTCCAAGCAGCAGGTTGACCTCTTTAGGATTATTAGGCTAATCAATTCTGAATAAAGTATTCTTTTCTATAACATCTACTGGTGCCAGTAATGATATACGTATGCACGTACATAGACGACCTAACGAGCAAACAAAACTCAACTATGTACAGGGTGATTCACTTGCCTTTGAATCAGAACTCTCCTAGCCCTTATTTTTTTGGTGCACTTCCCGACCTTTCCCGGGCCTGAAATTTGGTAGAAATTGTTTTTTTATATCGAGGAAGAAGTAGAAAAAATTCCAGAGCCCTAGCTCAAAATTCATTTTTTCGCATATTTTTTAAGGCATACCCCTTCAAAAATTTTCGATTTTTCGAAGGTTCTGGGACCGGGACGAACGCTTGATTTTTCGATTGCTCGTGTCCCAAAACGGAAAAAAAACATGATACTTGTGGGGGAAATGCCGGAATTCGACCGAAAACATATGGAAAACCGATCTTGAATATTTAGTTTCAATGGTTTTTCCCATGTTTTTCATACTTCCCGACCTTTCCCGGGGCTGAAATTTGGTGGGGAGTGTTTCTTTGCATCGAGGAAGAAGTAGAAAAAATTCCAGAGCCCTAGCTCAAAATTCATTTTTTCGCAAATTTTTTAAGGCATACCCCTTCAAAAATTTTCGATTTTTCGAAGGTTCTGGGACCGGGACGAACGCTTGATTTTTCGATTGCTCGTGTCTCAAAACGGATAAAAAACATAAATGTTGTGGGGGAAATGCCGGAATTCGACCTAAAACACATGGAAAACCGATCTTGAATATTTCATTTCAACGGTTTCTGCCATGTTTTTTTATCTTCCCGACCTTTCCCGGGGCTGAAACTTTGTAGAAATTGTTTTTTTATATCGAGGAAGAAGTAGAAAAAATTCCAGAGCCCTAGCTCAAAATTCATTTTTTCGCATATTTTTTAAGGCATACCCCTTCAAAAATTTTCGATTTTTCGAAGGTTCTGGGACCGGGACGAACGCTTGATTTTTCGATTGCTCGTGTCTCAAAACGGAAAAAAAACATGATACTTGTGGGGGAAATGCCGGAATTCGACCGAAAACATATGGAAAACTGATCTTGAATATTTAGTTTCAATGGTTTTTCCCATGTTTTTCATACTTCCCGACCTTTCCCGGGGCTGAAATTTGGTAGGTAATGTTTTTTTGCGCCAAGGAAGATACTATAAAAATTCCAGAGCCCTAGCTCAAAATTTTTTTTTCCCCATATTTTTGGCCACCGAAAATATCCCATTTTTGGTCGTGATTCAAAGGCAAGTGACTCACCCTGTACATACATACTTGTCTTTCAGGAATGGAGTATATATTTGGGTATGAATTGAACAAGTTGTGTCTTAGAAAAATGTATATTTGCTCAAACTTCTCGAGTAACTAAATATAGATCTTTACAAACAATGCATGGTTCATAGAAAAGAAATCTGAAAGCAAGGTCTACTTTTGCAATGCTAAATTGGTAATTGACAGGTTTCTCCAGGTACAACTGGAGAATTGATCTGCGTCTGATAGTTCACTAGAAAGAAACGTGTAAGAAAAGCAGACCTTACGAGGGGACTATTCTCTATATCCAGGCATGCTCCGCGCGCGCGTGTGTGTGTGTGTGTGTGTGTGTGCGCGTGATCTCACATGTCGCATATAAAAGTATTGTCAGGATCAGTTAGTCGTTGAAAGAAGGCGATTACAGATGAAAAATCTTCTCGTGTCAGGATTGTCGGAAGACCGTGTTGCCAAGAACTGAAAGCTCTGACCTTCAGATAGAGAGAGACAACTCTTTCAAGCATATATTTGTATCAGAAACGAAAAGTAACTGGAAAACACGAATAGCTTAGTTGTAGAGAGAGTATACGGTGGATCGCGTCAAGATTTGAGCAGCCTTCCAGTTTAGATAACCAATGCTGCGACATGCACTGTTAGCAATTTAACAATTTTTATAGTTTCTTTTTGGAATAACAATATATACATAATATTTAACAATTTGTACTAGAAATTCCCTGTTGCGAGGCGTGCCCCTAGAAAACTTGAAACATCGTAACGTATATGCAATATGTCAGCTTGGAACTTTTACGCTTTCCCGCTCTAACTTTCTATCCGGCTGTTGAATTAATGATTTCTCGCATATGGTGCTCCCTCATCTCTTGTGTAATTGCAACTGTATTACGAAAAGCTGCGTCAACTGCCGGCTTCACAGTTTCACGCTTCTTTATGAGCGATGAACTTCCTCAGAGTATTACGAATCCAATCGTGGGTGGCGAAGCTAATTCCTACCGCAATCGGGCCTTTCACCCAATTCATGCTCAAACCTTTGTAGAAGGCCATTACGCCCTCTTCCCTGAGAACCCGGCGGGAAAAATGATTTATTACTCTCTCGGCAGTGTCAGTTATAATAGTTATCTATATTAGTAGATTTGGAATATTCCCCATCAGTCTTACCTGTAAATCTTGACGATCGTTGAACGTATGGTACGGTAATGTGAACCCTTCACTGCCGAGGTCTGCATTCTTCTCCTGACGATGTCCAAGGGATAGCTGCTAGTTTGAGCAACCACTCCGGCGATCGCGCCACAAATCAGTGACGTCGAGAACCCAGGAATTGCCACCGTGTGCACTGTTCATCGACATGTAGCCATCATCGAACATGAAGCACGCACTTGATAAACGCCGCCATCAGACTTTTCTCGACAAGCGTCGCTATTAAAGTAAGTACAGTCCCAATACCGGGAAACAGCCCCGCCGTGCCCCACGGGTACCCTGCTTTGCGATCATAGACGAGCCACTCTCGTTCGTATAAATCACGGTTTCGTATCGTGTAAGGGTCGCCTCGGCGTCGGGTAGATGAATCAAGTAGCGGACTCACCGGTTAAAAAGTTGCTCAGCATGTCATACGTGAAGAAACTGCACCCGGCGTATGGGATCACACCGAGAAGTGTCGCAATGAAGCCACGATAGTACGCCAGGATACCCTCCTCCATGTAGATTCTCGAAAACACCTGTCGCAACGTTTTGTACTCGGCCTTCTGCGTTACGGCCATCCTTGCTCTCATTAAGTCCAAAGGATATGTCGCGCCCTGTGACGTTACTCCCGCTAAGGCACCAGCGAGGAAGTTTAGCCCTGGTTTCTTCGTACTGGCAAAGAAAATGATTAATTACTTTGAATTATTTACTTCATTCGCCTTTGGGCGGTATGATTCTTCATTCTTCCGAGCTTTAAAACAGTTCCAAATAAAATATCTCTTACGCCTCAGTTCCATCTACATTCAAAATTCGCTTCCACTGTTCATACGCAGTGAACTGAACTGCTGAGTATGGCACTATTCTGACCATTGTCGCACTATTCCCCCGCCACAAGCTAAGTAAACCCTCTTTTTTGACAGTGTTTATTAAAAATTCGATGGCTGCCCTTCCGGAATAGAGTTGCTTGGAAATTTGGAAATTGATCTTTGTACGATCCAACGGTGCTATCGTCGTCTTCGCCAAGGCTCCAGCGATTGCACCGGCCACCAAGCTGGTCCATACCCGCTGTGTGTTTGAGATACCATTCCTTCCACAATGTTTTCCATGCTTGCTCTGGAATTGATTAATATCTTGTTACAGGATAAGTGCGAGAGCGAGCACGGGCGCGCTCCCGCGAAAAAGTCGTCTGGTCGTTTTTAGCCAGCGCAACCTACCACAGACTCGTCACCCTTATTTTCCATTGACACAGAACCGGCAGGTTGTATCATCGACTGTTGTTTCAACGCTCCCGCCGATGCCACGGAGGCCTGAATTCTCTCAATAACTATTTGACTGCTTTCGGCAGGACGTGTCCCAACGTAACCACCCATAACTATTCTATAGCAATTCAGCCTGTGAGTTTTCTATACTCATAGAGCAAACTCCTCAGCGGTCCAACCCCACATGTTCAAAGAATCACCTGAAAGTACACGAGGTTTTCACTTCTTTCTGCTACAGAAAAATCTGGTGTGTTCTGTTACGTACAAAAAGGCAAATCAAATTGGAGGATGAGCCTGACAAATGGTAGCGTGGTTGTGATTCAGTGATCTGGCGGTGTATTAATGAACCCTATTAATATGTCCCAGTCCATGTTTCCCAATGATCTTTCCCCATGCACTGTAACGACAGAAATGTATAGATGACAGTAGTACTTAATGATAGCGCGTCATCTTCCATCACTCTCGCTCTAGATTCAAATGCAAGTCCATCTTGGAGCGATTTCCAACGGATTGTTGAATGAATTGGTACGTAAGTTTGTTTCTTAGCAAGTACAGGAACATTGGCTCGGTGAATCATAGTGGCTAGCACGTACCATCTACGCAAGCTAGCTAAACAACTCTGAAATCTCCATTCTCCTAGTTGTTTATGTAGACAAATTCTAGATAAGGATCGATTGTCCAAAACAGTCTATGACCAACATAACTGTAGAGTGAAAAATCGATGGTCGAACTGCGACTTGAAAAAATAGCAAATATCTCGGCGCACGATTGTCAGATTTATTTCTAGAGTGCTCTTGCTCTCCACTTTGCTGAACGTAAGGCTTTGAAGCAAGCTGGTTTATTAGTCGAACCCGTTTATTCTTTATCGTAATATTTAAGGGGGTTAGTGGGACAGGGGTTTGACTGAGAAAATCTAGTCTGCGTATCGCAGATAGTAAAGTGAAAGGGCGTCATCGATTATCGGCCAATATTTCATTATCATTATCATTATCATTATCATGAGGTATGTGTACTCTGTATGCCTATATAAAGTATAAGCGACAAGTAACCACTAGTGGCGCTGTTACGAAAGTTAATCTCCGAAAGAGTAGTTCTGTTTATAATTCACGGCCTATCACTAACGTAAACGCTTATCATTAAAGATAAGATTCCAAGTGCAAAGATAATTGAAGCACTCTTGCACCAAGTTGCGATGCGAGTCTTGGGGACCTTTTGGATCCTGAAAGTCATACCACTAGGCAACTAGACCACCGCGCTATTATTTATGCGTTAATGATGTCACGCGAAGAAGCAGCAGAAGAAGACGGCAGCTGGCAATTTCTGTAGACTCGTTGGAGGAAAATGATGGGCTTACGTAATGAGTGTATTGGCGATAAAATCTCGATAGAGCAGCACGAATAAGGTTGCGAGATTAAAGCGAACCGGTCGTTCTCTCGCACCTCATCCGCATTTCTCTGCTGCACTGTGCATCTCAGGCGAGCGCAAGAATGTCGGGCGAGTAGTTGCTGATCAATGTCTGGTGACTTAAAGAATCGTGGACGCAGACCGTCCTGGCAAATGCAACAAACACATCGCGGTGAAATTGGCCGAGAATCACTCTACTTTGAGCACTCGATCACGCCTTCCTTCGAATACAAACCGAGAATGGGCGTAGTACATACATATGTTGTTTTAAGTTGGATCTCGCACATCTCTCGATGAAAGTGAATAAACCTACCGTTCTTGATTCTTCAGCGAACCGCGATTTCTTCCTTAGAGGCGAATTGATTGGAATCAAATTTGAAACACTATTCTTTCTTGGGAGTGCAGGGGACGGCAAGAAGTCGCGAGCAGTCGCGAGCAGTCGCGAGCAGTCGCGAGTTCGACTACTTTGTTTGCGAGAGCAGTCACATTTATCTAAATGAAAGATATACAGCCCTCCCGCGTATCCGTGTCCTCCCACTATCTGCTACTATCTACTGCTCACCCTGCTCACTGCTGCTGTGTCTACTGCTGCCGCTGCTGCCTACCACCACCACTGCTTGTCTACTGCCACCTACACAACTATAGTCCGTACGGTCCGTACACCGTAGTCCGCCACGGTGCACCACAGTGCAGCGCAATCTGCCAATGATCTGTCCGACTCCGAGCCTGGCTTCTTCTTCTGCTTCTGCCAAGTGCATATCCTAGTATTGGTGTGGGTGTATGTACATATACTGACATATACTAAACTGGAAGAATGGAATAGGAATAAGGATCTAGATCTAGATAGCCGACAATCTAGTTTCATTTACCCAAGTGTCACGTGACCGCTTCCTGATCCAGAGCACTCCGAAGCACTCCAAAGCATCCAAAGTGCTCCAAAGCTCCCACTGAATGGTGATCCGTGAATCGTAATCCGTGAATTGTGAACGATGAATCGCATACTCTCACTGAGCAGGTTGGCCGGGAGGTTAGCTGTTTGATAAAAGCGGCATCGGTCTATTGGCTATTGGCGTATGGATGGTAACGATAGCGAGTCGTATGCGTAGTGCGTAGTGCTAGTGCGATTGGTTTTATCAGAGGTGGCTCGCCACCGTGGAACCGCTGGAGGCTGAAGGCTGAAGTAGGCTGAATAAGGCTGAGCAGGCTCGAGGTGACGTGACCGAGGCGACCGAGGCTCCGTGTGATGTTTTCCGAGATTGCAGGAGGAAACATACGGTGAATCAGGTGGAGGTGTGTACGTCATCGTAGTATCAGGTTTCAGGGCGGAGAATCCTTCGAGCCAAGTGACGGCGCAGGCACGTAACATCGGCCGGACTTGGTGCAAAACATGTAGTCAGCTGTCTGGCATCGCTCTCCCTCTCTACTTTACTCTTAGTCCCCGTGAGCTCAGTACAGTTGGGCTTGTGTATCTTGTTGAAGGTACTCTCGGTCGATCGGCGGCCTTCCTCAAGCAGTCAAGTCTTGGCTCTCGAGTTTTAGTTGCGCGAATTTTCCACGTGCCAACCTTACCAGTTTAACAGAAACTGATAGCCACGTTCTGGCTTGATGTCCCGTGTATTCCCGTAGCAAACTTGGCGACAGCAGTGGCAGCGGCGGCAGCGGCGGCAGACGTGTTCGTGAAAAATGCCGCACGCCGCTAACTATGAGAGATAATAATAGTTAGGGGCATGAGAGGAAGGAAAAGTTAAAGAGGCAAAACTCTTGGAAGAAGAAACTAGTGCCCGTCATGAAGACCTTCTGATAAAGGCACAGGATTCCCGCCCTTGACATTTCTGAGGACGATGCGTACCATCGCCAGAGTGAGATCTTGACAACACTGGCGCTTGATACATTAGGCGATGGGCAAAATGGCTTATAACTTCTGTTTGTGGGAACTGCTTATACTTGGATGCAGCTTACTCGTGCTATCTGCCACATCCGAGGATGATCCACCAGAGTATATGAGCAAGGAGGAACGCGAAGCTATCAAGTTTGTATTGGCAGCTAGTCCATACGCGAACAATCTCGTTTCCTTGAGTAAGCGACAAATGGTCATGGCTACTGTTTTATTTTAGGGAAGAAGCAAGGGACATGTTCTACCATGCGTATAATGCATACATGGTAAATATATATACTTGGCGTGTTAACTTATTAATCCTGCTATGTTAAATTCGCGAGGGTAGTAAGGAATGTCTACCATCTGTTACAGGATAATGCTTATCCCGCCGATGAACTAATGCCATTAAGCTGTAAAGGAAGGTACCGGGGCTCAGAACCAAATAGAGGAGATATAGATTCTACTCTGGGAAAGTAAGAATCGTTGGCTCCTATCGTCATTCAAAACTTTTAAGGCTGATGATATAACATTGCGTATACGTCGTCCATGCTTGCAGCTTTTCCTTAACACTGGTCGATACTCTAGACACTTTGGTCGTACTAGGTGACTTAGAAGAGTTTGAAAATGCGGTCAAACTTGTCGCAAGGGACGTTACCTTCGACACTGATGTCATTGTGTCCCTATTTGAGACAAATATCAGAATGCTCGGGTAAAGGCAGCACCAAAGTATAGCCTCGTCGCGGTAGAGAGTGGTGGTATAGGATAACTGTACCGAACAATCATTCTATTTACAGGGGGCTCCTGAGTGGTCATATTCTAGCTGAATACTTGCAACAAAGGGCGGACATAATGCCATGGTACAGAGGGGAACTTTTAAGTTTAGCCAAAGATTTAGGATACAGATTCTTACCAGCATTTAATACTACTACCGGGATACCATATGGCAGGGTAATAAAATTCGGTACATTGTCCTGAGGAATGCTGCATTAATACTAGCTTACATGGATTTCTTAGATCAATCTCAAGTATGGTATGAAAGGTGTACCTATGGAAGTATCAAGGGAAACCTGTACTGCATGTGCAGGTAGTATGATCTTAGAAATGGCTGCTTTGTCAAGACTAACGGGAGAATCAATTTTTGAAGTAAATAATTCAGTAAATCGTGAAAAAACCAACAACACCTTAGACAAAAATTCCATCTAAAGCCAAATGACTCCACATAGGAAAAAGCACAAAAAGCAATGGACGTTTTATGGAGAATGCGGCACCGTGGAACAGATCTCATGGGTTCTGTGTTAAATGTGAATTCCGGCGATTGGGTCAGAAGAGACTCTGGGGTCGGTGCCGGTATTGACTCCTACTATGAATATTGTCTTAAGGCATATATCCTACTGGGCGATGAAAAGTATCTTGGACGATTCAATAAGCATTATCAAGCAGTAATGAAGTATGTGAGTCAAGGTCCGATGCTATTGGATGTACACATGCACAGGCCCAACACAAACTCTAAGAACTTTATGGATGCTTTATTAGCTTTTTGGCCAGGCCTACAGGTGGGCTTTATATCCTGATACTGCTCTACATTCTTCCTACAGATTTTCTCTAAACACTTGATTCGACTCGCCTATATTGGAATGCATTAATTTAAGGTGCTCAAGGGTGATATCAAGCCAGCTGTAGAAACGCACGAAATGTTGTACCAGGTGATGCAGAGACACAACTTTATACCAGAAGCATTTACGACTGACTTCCAAGTACATATACAGTTTTGTCAATAGAGATATTGCCAAGTGAGAAGATTGAATTTATCGGCGATTGTTGTGAACAGGTGCATTGGGGACATCATCCACTGAGACCGGAATTCTTAGAATCTACTTATTTCCTTTACCGTGCTACTGGCGACCATTATTACTTGGGAGTTGGTAGGAAAGTGCTGAAAAGTTTACAGACTTATGCAAGAGTACCCTGCGGATACGCTGCTGTTTCTGATGTTAGAACTAATAAGCACGATGATACAATGGATAGCTTTGTATTATCGGAGACCTTTAAGTATCTATTCCTGTTATTCGCCGAACCCAGCGAACTCGTTTTGGATTTGGATGAATTTATTTTCACTACCGAGGGCCATCTACTGCCATTAACATTGGCTTCTATACGCACTAATATTTCTTCCGTAAGCGCAGACAATTAGTGTAATACACGTACTTTGACTTAATCACTAATGCTTGTACAACAACTACGTGTTTCTTCGCATCAGGAGTTCGAACGGGATGTCGTGCATGTCGATGAAATGGATAGAACGTGCCCCAACAGCTTACACTTATTCCCAGCGTCTGTTAGACAACCTCTGCGCAATATGGTGGAGGATGTATGCCCGCGGCGAACAATTAAGAGAAGGCTGAGTGCTGCGCAATTTCAAGTATGTCGCCCTCATAAGGCTGTCCTTTCTCAGAGATTACTTCCCTCGGCATTCTTCTCTAATTCTTGATTTTCTTAACCAGGCAAATAATTTGGAGCATTTAAAGATGTTAAGTGACATGGGCATAACGACACTTACACTGGCAGACGGGCATGTTCGATTGCTGCACACCTTTTCAAACGTAACTTGATTTCACTTGAATCTGTCTAAGTCCGCGTGTCTCGGATTAGCGAGGAGCATACTATAGAATCGTTTTAATGTAGGCGAAAACTCCGCGAGATTCTGAGGAAGGCCTTTTGTTTATGCAAGAAATGGTGGAGATAAGCAAAATGCAAGCGCAACAAGCTGAAACGAAACCGCAAATAGTTACATTCATTAAAACGAAAACTAATCCATCACAGAAGGTGACACTACTGGCTGGGCCTGCAGATTTTGGATTGGATCTGCGAACACTAAACGAGATCACGGCGAAAGTCGTGTTTGCCTTTCCCCCGACTGCATGCACCGATCTTGGAAATGCGAATCAAATAGCTGGCAAGATAGCAATTATGTTGCGCGGTAATTGCATGTTTATAGAGAAGGTAGTTAGAAAGGCCAATGTCAACCTTGTTGTTACTATGCTGATAACAACATGACACGTCGACTATTGTCAATTACAGGCGAGACGAATTCAACAAGCGGGTGCTGTCGCCGGTGTCGTTCTAGACAATGTCGAGGGATCCAGTGCAGCGAATTCGCCCATGTTTGTAATGTCGGGCGACGGAAATGCCGCCGACGATGTGATGATACCTGTCGTCTTCCTTTTCAGTACGGAGGCTATTGAACTGGTGAAAGCTTATCTCGACTCGAGTGGCGATCTTACAGTCAGTCTTGGTAAGAATAATGGTCCCACCAAATGAAATGTGCCAACTGCACGATATCATCACGTGCATGTCACGCAAAGATCAGCCAATAAAGAGTTATGGTACGAATTTTTTATACGAATTTTATACGAATTTTAGGAAACTTTATCTCAAAAGAGGAGATACAATTAAAGGCACCCACTGACTCATCAATGTTCGAACGCCTTCAAGGATCCCTCAATTCGTTCCTATCTCGACAGGCGTCACCGCAGGTCTGTATCCCTTGGTGCTTGGCTATTATTTTCATTGAGTACTCTATACTTTGGATTGTACTGCGCATTAAACGTTACTGAGGATCTTCATCGTGACCGTGTATCGTATCGTATCGTATCGTATCGTATCGTATCGTATCGTATCGTATCGCATTGCTTACGTTATAGGCCACATGATGTGGCATGTTCTCAACAAAAACCACCAATACCACCTCCTCTTATGCTAGAAATACCTGCCTTTTTATATTCCATTTAATAACTAGGAGTCGGTTCTTTACAACTGTTGTTCCATGAATCTCTTTATTTCAATAGACTTATCCTGCCCATGCAAATTTGTAATACTTCTTTCCTTTCTTAAGTTATATAGAATAATTAAGTAAGCAATCCTCTGCACTCAGATTTAATTGCCATTGCTTTCTCGCATCCTCGACCGTCTGCCATTGTCATCTTCTATCATCGTAGCATATAAGATGACTGATTCATATGTATTTGCCGAATACAGACCACCTTTACTTTACTGCCTTTACTCGCTCCACTCGAGTTACTTTAATCTTTTTGTACCTTCGCAATCCCACGCAGTGTATGTGAAAACTCCTTTGATAGCCCATTTACGGATGTGCAATTGGATAGTCTTATTTTTTATAACAGACATCCCCAAGCACCGGGACTAATGTGGACTCTGTCACGACTCCTGAGAGTAAGAGTGGCGATGCAAAGAAGAACGTTGTGGACTATTACAATCTGCGTGCGGAAGTTCTTGAAGATCCGTTAGATGGGGAAGTGAGAATCACGTCATCGTGTGTACCGCCGCGAAATACCGACAAGTCGAAGGCCCCGAATCTTATTGAAAAACGGTGGTACGAATTGAGGGAAATCTTTGCCAATTCTGTATATTCGGAGGCAGAGCAGAAGGCGGGCTTGCAAATGCGAACCTACATATTGGAGAGCTATTACAACTGGATATCGAAAGAGCGCGGTATCAGCGATCAATCATTTAAAGTATCCCTGCGCGAGAAAATCTTGTGGTTCCTCAAGGAACTATCGGAGGTTCCACCAAATCCCACCATCTCGAAGATGGACCAGCTTGATGAGGCGAATAGAGTTAGACTGTGGCGCGAGATCTTCTTTACGCGACTGGACACCACAACATTAAAAAGTAAAGCTATCGCTACACTCCTTAAAAGTCAATTATCTGAAAACGGTGCCCTTCGCCGATTAAGATCCATTGTCGATCGTATCAATACCGCTCATAGCAAGCAGGTGAATATGCTTCTGCGTCAGGTGCATTCCGTTTCAAATAATCCGTCGCCAGCAGATGACCTCTTCTTCGAGCACCTTAAGAAAGTCCTACGGTTCAAAGAAGCTCTTGATGAGGAATACGATGAAATATTGCAACAGTTGTCATCTTCGAGTCAAACAGCGACGGACGAGGATCAGGAGGATCTCAGCCGTTCAGCGCAAAATGTTGGAAAGGTTTCGGATTTGGAAAATGCCGATCAAGTTCCTAGTGCAATTCTAGTGGAAAATTTGCAGAAGAGCATTCAGAGTTATAAGGTCCTGGATTCCTTGAAGAAAGTGCTCGATGATGAGTTGTCGGGATTTATGGCTGACATGAGTGATCACAGCAAGAGTGGAAGTAAAAGCCGGGAAGCTGGGAAGATCAAACCTGTTAAACTCTACGAGAGAAACGTAGAAAAATTGGAAGAGCACGAACAGTTCCTCTTCGAAGTACTTAATGCCGCGAGAGCCTATGTGGACGGATTCGATTACACGCGGAACAATCATGAGAATTACCTGGACATTTTCGATACAGCAAAGATTTCTGCTGAGCAGGTCAACGACGAGAATGCTGACTCGAAAAAAGTGGTTATTAATGCTTCACCAAAGAATCAGAGCGAACGTGAGAAGTTTATGAGTCGGTTAAATAGATTAAAGTATAACATTGAATTTCTGAAGAAGTTCCAAGACGTTTTAAAGAATATGGAGTCCTTAACCGATTTACGTAAGAATGCAGACACATTGCTGGATTTAGCAATTGATAACTTAAAGATCAAAGATTCAATTCAAAGCAATACAAAGCAACAGCTGGGCAGGCAAACATCCGAGGGGATCGCAATAGCCGCAATAGGCGACACTGAGAATAATGAAGCATCACACAGAGTCGCACTAAAAGAAGGTGGAATTATGCACGATCAGGTTTTGCTCGACCAGGAACAAAGCATTGGAAGGGCTGCAGAGAGTGATCATGTTATTTTAGAGAGAGACCAAAGTCGGCTGCCCGGCGAATTAGCAAAAGAACTCGGCCCAGCACTTGGAGTCGCGGAAAAGGAAAGGGAAAAACGCTCGTCGGGATTTCGTGGGGACATGGGAGTACCCGACGGCGATCACAAAGTCGTAGAAAACAATGAAGTAGATAGGCAACGAAAGTATGTAGCGAAAGACGGAAATGTCGAGGCAATTATGAATTCAGTTAAAAAAAGGAAAACTGTCATCGACGAGGTATTTGACCACATTTCCAAAATTGAAAGTATCGAAACAATTATGAACTCACGAAAGAAACGAAAACATATCGCCGACGAATTATAATAGAGGCTTCCCCGTTTTAGTTCCAATTCTATTAATTAAGACGAAACTGAATAGACCTCCAGTAGTCACAGGCCTGGCGAACCTATTAGCTCGGCATTTCATATTTTTTCACTGTAACTCAAGTAACAAAGGTGTGCAGTAAGCTTTAATCATTTTATATACAATAAATCAGTTAGGAAATACCAAATACTTAATGACGCCAGTTCACAAGACCGCATCACGGTAGTACACTCCTACGAGTATGCCAAATACCTCGGGATCTAGATTGGTGCTCGTGGATCGATTACACCCATCCACACTACTTTCACTACACCTACATAAACATATTGAACTGCGGCTACAACTTGTGCCAGGCGTTTCTTGAAACGTGAGTGCGAAAATGAATGCTGCACGAACGGCTCTAACTGCTGCACAATTCGAATCTATGAAGCAATGTACCATTTGTTTTCTCTGCACGGCTCAACACAGTACATACATATGTACACTTGAGACAAACGTTTCTTTCCGGTTTCCACAAAGCTTTCGCCCTTCATTTGCCTCTGATGCCACCCATGCTCCTCAATCTGTGCCATTATGACTACTGTAAATCGGGAAGAAGCATAGTTGACTAAGCTCCATCATATTTTGTACTAATTGATACGTGTTAACACAGTGTGAGTTATCGAACATCCATCTTAGGAATGTAAGATCTCGTAAATGCTCTGTCTGGCTCGGTGCAGTAACTATACATATACTTGCCCTTTTATATATGGATTTACATTGCTTATTACACATGATATTTTGTGATATGACAGTCGGAAATCCATTAGGTCATGTCGACACTATATTTAGAGCTTATGTACATAAACGGAAGGTCTTAGAAGTAATGTGTTTGTCTTCGCATTGATTTATTGCCACTGTTCATCGACGACTTACTTAATTGCGGATGCATGTCATCGTCATGTATATAAAAATGTACAAACCCCAATGTATACATACGAGAACTTATCTCAGCGCAATACCCTTCAAAAGCAAAAGTGTGTCAACCATGCAGTACTTCCGTTACTCGCGCAGTCAGTTCTAATATAGCTTGCAACATATTCAACTTGAGTTCTTCTTGTGCTTTATGGCTGAGACATAAAGAGTTATTCGTTAATTTTCAAACCGCGACATGCAAGATGCACAAGAAACCAACTTGGAGTGCTGTCGGCATTCATCCGACAAGTATATAAATAGTACATTAGAGACGAATCAGCAGTCCGCAAGTGTAAATAATAATTGCGTGTATAAGTAAGTGTCTGCGTTGTATCTACGGTCGTTGTGTAAAACTTTATTGTACATTGAACACGTTGCAATTTTATGCGGGTTGATTATATGTATACATACGCGTCTATAGATACATGCATACATGCGTACATACATTACAATAACATACTATATGTATATTTGTTTATATATATAGTTCATTCTGGTAGACGAATATGTAACTGTGACATGTATGAGTACAACATACAGTGACAGAGCGGTGAATTTTTGGTACAGGAATGGAAGCTGAAATTGAACGATAAGAAATAAATTCTTTGTTGCAATTAACTTCATTCGGCATCACCCTTTATACTTTATTACCATTTAGCAAATCGGAAATACAGTTACACAAGTAAGGATCGAATAATGTCAAGGTAGGCAAAATTTCAAATGTGCCAGAGCGTTCAATGCGCAGTGCAATTTAAACTATGTACTTTGTTCTGGCGCCTCAAGACTCAAAACTTAAAGTTAGGGCTTGCGCATTCGCCTACGATACACGGCAACCTGTCGTCAGATGTGGTCAGATGTTGGCTCTGCGTCAATGCAACAGAGCTATTTTAATTTCGAGTATCGGGCGACCCTGATGTACCCTATCAAGAATTCGGAGCAGGCTGGTATCTTGATGAGAGAGTCGAGCAGGAGAAGAGTAAATTCTTGAAGGAGCGTAAAACCCGTTAAAGGTGTGTATGTTTGTGTACATATTCGCCAACTTGACTTCCCCCTCCCCGCCCTCCCGGGCACGCTCTCGCTCCCTCCGCGGCTTACAGAGAAGGTTTGAGGTAGTGTGGGTAATATCTAACACGCACGGATCATCACCATGTGTTATTGACCGCACAATCAATCCCAAGTTGCAAGGAATATATCGTAATGTTAGCAATGGGCGCAACCGATGATTGCTTAGAGACAGGGAGATTTGTGTAAAGGCAGCGCTCATAACAGTTGTAATTTTTGTCACTGGAGACTACCTGATTGAGAGCCCTGACAGGAGTGTGAAGGTTATTTATGAGTTTACTTTTCAGATGGCCGATGGGCCGAAATATTATGGCAAGAGACGGAGTATCGTACGCCGAATCGGCTCGTTTTTGCCCCTAAAACCACCGCCGAAGGTCTATGTTAGTGTGACACCTCTCCATTCGATGACGAGCTCGATGATCATCGAAGAGAATAGTGGGGATCATGCCGACACGAATGGTTTTGGCCCATCGAGGTTGGTAAAGATTTTCAGAAAGATGCTTCACTTTTCAGCACTTTGAGCCCTTTAGATCGACACTGATATTTAACAGTAGCCTCTCTAACCTTAGGCTCGACCTATTGGAACCCATTAGTTTTGGATCCGAGGTGAGACTGTTAGCTCTGGAGCAAGAGCTTCAAGAACTTCGAGAACAGGTGGCTCAAATAGTAAAAAATAATAAGCAATCAAGATGTAAGCAAGATTTCCTTTAGATCGTGAAGTCTACCATGGAAAAGGATATGTGAATAGTGATCGACTGTTATAGACGCATCTTCGGCTTCACTGGCAAATGGCAGTGGGAGCACGAAACCCATTGAGGTACCAGCACCACCGCCACTGCCACCGTTCCCTCCTCCCTCGACACCTCATATCGCGAGAAGGGCGAGTCTGCAGGAACACACTGTTATCGATAGAAGGAAGCCACCGTTGAATTCGCAAAAGTCCTTGGGGGATGTACTCAAAGACATCGATAAAATAAAGCTCAAGCCTGTCGAGAGGTAATTGCGGAGATAATCTTTCAATATCGTTGAAAGTTTCCACAAATCTGATAGCAGAGGTATTGCTTCTGGTTTCTTATTTCAGATCACCGGGAGGGCGTCCGCTCCGAGTGAGACGCGAGAACAGTCCATGCAATGATCTGCAAGAGATTCTACGAAGGCGGTTCATTGCAATGCAATCACCCGACAGCAGAAACTCTTCCACCTTGACGGTGGACGACAGCTTCTGAGGAGGAAGTACTGACATACTTTTCGGACGTTCTGCAAAATCGGGGTGGTTGAAATTGCATGACACAAGTGTTGTACACGGGGGGGGGGGGGGGACACTTGCTCTTCCCGTTACCGATTCCAGTCTTGATTTCTGATCTGATTAGAGCCTCGTTCATCGTCTATCGAACTCCTCGTACACGCGCGATACGGTATGACAGAAATATGCAACAGGCCCTTAGCTTGATGATCCTAGATTTGGAGCGACGCAGACACACAGATACACGCCTTTAATACTGGTTGGCAACGTTGATATGCAAGGAATCGGTACTGAATATGTACTTTGCCCGAAAGTACTAGATATTGCTGCCATTAAACTATACTTATAGACGTAACAACCAAAGATTTGACCCACCATTCTACTTACACGGAGACAGAACCGTCACTGAGGTAGCAGTTTTGTTTTCCACGTGAGGGTTTCCAGCACTCGGGATTTCTCCCGTTTTTAGTTAGAGCAACAGGATTTTTGTTATATTATTGGGAGAAAATGATGCATCCCAAATAAAGTATAGTGCAACGTAATTATGCCATCATTTTTCGCGGTTGTCGATCAAACGTACGATCGATTTTTCTAGAGAATGGCTGTTGTGATAGTGATGTCGCTCGACCACTTTCGATACACTCGATTCCCGAGAATAAGTAGTTGGTGCTCGTCACGTACTCGTGCAATCCTCGATGGTGTAGAGACCAGTGCATCTTGTCCCTCGCCGACATTCTGCCCCCTCCAATGTGAGAACCAAAAGGAAATATCACTCTGTGATAATCTTTAGCTTCGTTTCACTTAGAGCCGCTCGTACAGGGAGCTAGGAAGTGATCATGGTTTATCTCAATCGGAAATCAAAAGGAATTCGAGTCTCACAATTGTTTGTAAAAGCTACTGTAAAACTTGACAGATTTTCGACTACTTTTTCACATCGACGCAAGCGAGAACGCGAGTTTCGGTCAGAGAAGGTATGTCGATTGTTCATCAGAGATTTTGGAGAATGCCTCTGGGAGAAAGAGGGTGAAGGGGAGCGTAAACTCTGATGATATTACGAGTGTACAGATGTGTTTTATACATAAAGCTTTTATTGATGATTAAGGAAATAAAGGTTATTGTTAAAGAACAGTGCAAGACTTATTCGTTTGCTCGTTTGCTCGTTTGCTCGTTTACTCGTACACGTGTCACCGAAGCGGACACGTCACGTTCGCTATTTTGTCACCCTTCGATTTCAGTTTTTTACAATAAGCTCAGGTAGCAGTGTTCGTTAAGTTTTTCCGCTTAAGGGACGTCAAGTCCATTTAGTCTGGTTTTAACGCAAGTTCCCACTGAAAGGGAACCATCGGGTTAAGCTATCTCTCACTCTGCGATAAGAGACGGTACAAGTATGTACTTGCTTTCTCAACTTTTTTCTACTCACTTGGAATTTGGCTGTGACGATGCTTTTTGACTAACTGAGATAATATTTTTAATAAGAACAGATACTCGACGAAAAGTAGTACTTGTACCGCGCTCGTATTAATATGTAGAGATACGTATACATAGATTCGTCGAGGATGTATGAGTTAATAATAGGAGTTGCTATCTTGGGCACCAGAATGATGAAAGACACTTTGCAAGCTCCTTTCCGCGGGTACTTTCGCAATCAGAGAATCGAAGCCTCTCAGGATATTAAGGGCGGCCGGTCTGCTTGTACTGTGAGAAACTCAATTTTCATGAATTACTTCAACCGATTTGACAGATTTCTTTTGCCGAAAGTTGTATTGAGCGCTTGCCACGCACAATAAGTCAACTGGATCGAGTAGAAAACGGCTAATAAAATGTACGTTCTACGAAAGTGCTTCACTCTCCCTGTTCTTCCCAGGGCCTAAAGTATTCCCTCACGTGATCCAATCCGATCCGATCCGATCCGATCCGATCCGATCCGATCCAATCCAATCCAATCCAATCCAATCTAATCGGATAATTGTCTCAATTATCGAGGTTTCTATTGCCGTACATCGGGTTTCTCACACATGGCGCAATGGCCAGTTTCCTCCTGTCTATCTTATAACTTATTATCGATAGCCTGCTCACCCGCGATATTTCTAACGCGCCTCTAACGCATGCGTCTCCTCTCATTGCTAGCTTAGAGCTCTCTTCCAGTCTAGACTCTAGACTCTAGCTTAGCTTCGGTTCAATTTACCTCTTAGAATGCTCGAGGTTCGAGACATAAATGCCAATCAGAGCTATCTCGGCCGGCCTCTCGGTGTGTCGTTGGCAACAATGTCAGCTAATGTTAATTAGAATTTAATTGGCGGTTAGTTGCGATAATGCCAGGCTTTAGGATTAGGGTGGAAGAAAACTTTTGGCTGAAATTAGTCGGGCAGGCAGCAACTAGCGCCGCTGAAATTTCTCTCCGTCGATTATCCGAGGTATATAAGGGTGCCACGGGTGTTTCATCTTCAGCAGTAGATCAGAAGTGGTATCAGCCCATGCAAGAGAAGCTCAGAGAAATCGACGAGGTGAGCTCCTATTTCTTGCGTATTGTAATATTTCGAAGGAGTGAATACCATCGGTAGATAGACGCGTGCCGCGACGCGCTACGACGCGCTACGACGCGCTACGGCGACGGTGCCATTCATTGGCGGACAACGACTCGATAAAGAAAACAAGATTTCTCGCTGAATTGGCTAGCGAGTAGCGTGCGCAATCTGCTGCATGTAATGGGCCTGATTGCAAAAGGCGGATACATCTGTGTAATGACTGTGTTGTGGGATAAACGCGCAAAATAATCAGGAAACGTCGGGACGGCGCGTTCTGCTGCGGGTAACGCGAATCCTACTGACATTTAATCATGAGAGAAGAGTCAGTCAGCATTCGGATGCATTTGGCTATAGGTATTGGATTGATAGGAAGCAGGTCGATTTGGAAAAGGCAGATGACGAAAAGAGAGACTTGGGGCTGAATGGCGAAATCAGCTCTCGTTTCACCTTAGACTCGAAGCGATCGGATTATCATTATGTTATTCCAGCAAAATGATCTAGTAGCATTGCTCTAACTTGGACTCGCTGCCACTTTTCCACTTGATACTCTAGTTCCGCCGAATATATCTGCCCTTCCGTTGAATATTAAGTAGTCACGGGACACTTAAGGAGGGAGGGAACCGAACAATGTTCCACGGTGGCAAGGAGGGAGGGCCTCCCTGCATCCTGTCGAGGGAGGGAGACGCTCCTCGCGTCTCTTATCCAGTGGACACTTAGTAGCACTTACTCTTATCTTAATGACTGAGGACGCGCGTCGCTTTAATGGTTCCCTCAAAATTAGCACATAGTCGGGAGCAAGCTGCGCCAAGAAGGACTGCACAATTTTCGAAAACCCTTGCCGGTTGCCGCGCGTACATTCGGCATTCAGCCCACAAACAAATTAGAGGCAGAGTTTCTGCCAGAGTTTCGGGCAAGGAATCGACCGACACTGAAATAATGACGTACATAACTGGCCAACTATCTATTCCAATGTAACATTGATTGGAGCGAGCATGATTAAGTAGTCTCGAATCGTACTATATATTCTTGCAGATGGCCAACCGTTATTTATTGGCTCTCTTCCTCCTGTCATTGACAATGTCGACGGTGGTCTCGCAAACCTTTCAATATAGTCACGGTTGGACGAACGGGAAAAGGTCGGGCGCCTGGGCCTTTGAGGAATTCATCGACTCGCTCAGTAAGAACGCCGCGCAAACAACTCTTTTCAACTGCCAGATACAAAAGCTGAGACTACTGTTGCAGGGGAGCGTCAACGATCAGGTAAATCTATCGTTCTCTCTGCATCCACCAACTAATCAACCACTTTAACTCAACATTTCATTAACACGATCTTTGGCCAACAGTTTTTGCAAGTGCCATGCGAGCTGCAGAATCCGCCAAAGAGGAATTACGCGGAAAACGTCAATACACCCGGACAGCTCAACTAATCCTACCAATGGGCTAGCATTCCTTCATCCAAGACAGTTAATAACAGTTGAAACATTCTCGGCCGTGCTCTCTTCATCAGGTGGAGAAAGCGATATTAATCTCGACAATGGCCAATTGCACGTACACGTAGTACACGTATGTATAGTTGCTAACCCTTCTCCTTTTCCCGAATAGAGTTCCTTTCCCAGCTGAATAATAGCCACCTGATGATGAGTGGTGCGGAAAAGGGCTGGATCGTTTGGCGATAGGTTGCTGGCAAAGTCCATGTGGGGAATTGCAGGCGCGCCCAGAGATAGAGAGAAGGAGATAAGTTGGCCGTCGGGCGTCGGGCGTCGGCGTCGGCGTCGGCGTCGGCGTCGGCGTCGGCGTCGGGGTAATCCACGGACTCAGCGGGTGTCTCTATTCGCCAGAGTTTCACTCCATCTTCCGCTGACAGACAAAATCCCCCCGGTCTAGTGCCACCAGGGCCGATCTATCCGCGATCTATCCCACTGACCGTCTGTCCAATTAGGATGGCGAAAATTTCATTAAGCCCCTTGCCGCCGTATTTCACTGCGCAGCGCGTACCGCGCATCGCGGCCCAGCCGAGCCACACATCCCCCAATCGACAGTTGCATTGACGCGCCTCGCGGCACGCGGCACGCGCCACGCGCCACGCGACAAGGCGAAACAGTTAGAGCCCGAGTCATTACATACAGTACATCTCAGGATCATTTGATTGGATGAGCTCCCTTGTTTCATTCAATTTTCTTTAAAATTTCATACAGTTCGTGCTTCCAATCTTCATCTCAGTTGCACACTCCAAATTGGGAAGCGGCAACGCCCAATTTCTAGAAGCGCGCGTCCTTTCTAGATTCGTACACACCACTATCGGCGGCTCCACTTAAAACTCGGCTGTTAATCAGAAAACAATTAGGCCGCTCGGTAGACGGGCTGAATTTAATCGCATTAAATATTAAAAGATCGTCAGTGCAGAATGGTCGGAGGAGTCCGAGTGGATCCATCTACATATGTATCTATGTGTATGAATGTAGCTGGCAGTAGCTCGAGGCCAGCCCGAGCCCAACTCCTACTTCCGAATCGCGACGCCCCTTAAGTCCCAAACTCCGAGCCATACTATTTATGTACACATATGTACATAGATATTGTATTACTGTACTATGTTTGCTTGAAATAAAGTATAAGATGATACGTCACTTTTTGGAGCACCTTCTGCAAGCATGACAGAAGAGGCCATCGTTTTATTTGGTAGACTCTTTTCACGAGTACTGGGATCGCTCGTATATCACTTGGATGTACGTATTCATCTACAGGAAATATCTACCTCTACGAAAGGCACGGATCTCCTGGAATATTCGCCGAAAGAGGCAAAGTTCCAAAGGCCCTTTTGAAATTGCGTGGGCTTTTTCGAAGGTGGCTGCTTGCTGAGCGTGTCGAGAAATATTACAAGCCGTACCATCGACAAAGGGATGGAAGAGGTTGGCTGTCGCGTAAATACATAAAATCCGGCAATCACCCTAAATGGGGGGAGAGAGAGAGACGCGCTTTCGGACTGTGGGATGGGCCGCGGTGGTGGCTGTCGTCCATTTCGAGTGGTTCGCAGCTCTGTCGTCTGTCGAGGGCCGAGGGTGCCTGTTTGCCGACGCAAAAGCTCGGAAGCTGTCGCCTTTGACGGGAACGTAATTCTTCTCGGACCAGATGCGGAAGCTGTCATGATTATTCTGCTTCCATCCACTGTTTTTCACTCTTTCCCTTTTTCTAATTGCCCTCTTGTCTGCACCCACTCTCATCTGCGATAATACCCTTCTAACAAAGTCCCGGCGCGCCTACTGCAAATAGATCCAAACCAGGATCAATCGATTTTCATTACTTGATGGCAATAAGTTTGGTACACTCAACAACTTGCTCAGTGAAAAGTAGCGCGCCAAATTCCTTTTGGCGAAACGATTGGCTGGATAGGCTAGCCATTGACTCGACTTGAAACTCCTCCGTTCTTTAGCCTCCACTTTATCGAAATTCCATAAGGAAGTAGTCCCGCGGTTAAGCGAACCCGCGCAACAATTCATACATCAAGTTCATTAAGTGCTCCTCTATCCTCCCCTTTCTTGAAAGACTATTTCTTTAGCCTCGCATTTCTCTCTCTCTCTCTCTCTCTCTCCCTCTAAAAAGTTTTAAAGTTTTCTAATAGGCCCTAAATATATTGTAGTGCCACTTTTAATTGGATTCAATCGGACCCTCTTAAGATTAGAGTCAGGATCGTTTCGTCAAGTCTTTCTTCATTGTAAACTCAACTGAAGAAACATAGGTATCAACGGGGGTAAATGTTATTCTTTTTGAGGAATGCACCGAATCGGCAAAGTCCCTCACGGCACTGCTCTTACAATTAGCTACAAGTGCTTCTGCTCCAAAGACAGTTGGGTGAAATTAAAGGAAGCATCCTTAGCCACCACCGGCTTAGGACCGAGGAGGTGAGGCAGGAGGGATGGTTAGTGGTAGGTTAAACGCGCCTGAAAGGGAAAAGATAGCAACCAGCACCGATCCTCCTCTAATAGGCCCAATTTTCTACCTTTGTGCTTGTTCGGCTTGCTCTGCCCTATTCACCAGAGAGAGAGAGAGAGGGAGGGCGAGCTTAGCTAAACCGCAAATGATCCCTCATGAAGGAATGGGACGAGTGAGGCGTTTACCGCTTACCACCGGAAGCGACTGATATTCGGCAATTGTACTTTCGCAAAAGAATATCTCGCGCAACTGCTCAGAAAGATTAGATTAATATTTGGGGTGTTCGTCCCGAATCACCTTAAAGTTCAAACTACTCGAGTTGCTCTAGAAATGATGATCAAGAATCAAGTGTCTCTTGTATTTACTCCGGAGAGCGCGCACGAAACACGAAACACGAGACACGAAACACAAAGCAGCCAGTTCTCCCAGTGGTCCGTAAATTCCACTGTATGTATGTATGTACACTTTGATGGACGCAACACTGGATGTTGAAACTCGGAAAACTTGGGAATTGGCATACCGCGGGCGGAGCGTTACTCGGGCGCAACTTCTAGCCTCGGGCTTAATGCTAGTAGCTATTAGAGGAGTCCTTGGAAAACAGTCGACCTTACGAATCTCGCCTTTTGCTCGCGCTTGCCCTTTCCCTGCTTGCTATCTCCGCGCGCAGCCTGGGTGGAGCCAAATCGAGCCGAGGGTGGTTTCCAATTTCGCCGGGGAGAACAGAAGTGGTGGAGCAGCCCATACCTAACCCAGTCCGAGCAAACCCAAGCTGATATTAGATTAGTTTTTAATTTCATCCACCACCACCACAATCAAACACACGCGCGCGCGCCGACAGCCGCGCACCCACACCCACACCCACATACTTATGTATAAGGGTTCCCATTCTCTCCAGTTTTAATATTGTCGCCGCCTATCTTTATCCTATTGGCACTAGATTTACTCCTACGGGAATCAGTGAAATTGATAGATCCCCTAAATTGACTGTTAATTAGAAGCACAAGTATTCTTTATTTTGTATAAGTTTCTACAACACGAGCTTCAGATTGATTCGCCATTTCAACACCTTAACCAAGTGAAATACCGCACTATCTCAATGGAAATGAAGAGAGCTCTGAGGAGAAGGAAAGCGATAAGACAGTGAGAGCAAGCAGTAGAGTATTTGTTCGAACAGAGTCGATTGCACAGTATATGTGGAGCTAAGCAGTGCGCACGAACGAACGAACGAAAGAGATTCCAATTGTGATGAATGTCGCGCGGCAACTCTCTCCAGGGCAACAAGACTGTTGCCAACAGCAATTTTTTCGTTTCACCCTTCGAAATACGTCTTGATACTCCCAAGAAGCGTAATTAGAGCAGGTTCGAAACTAGAAAAACCGCAGGATGTTCGTCTTCGGCAAGATTACAGGGCGCCGCTTCAGGAGGGAGGAGAGTCGAGTCGAGTCGAGTCGAGTCGAGTCGCATTCGGCTTGGCGGGGCTGGCGGGGCTGGCGGCTGGCGGCTGGCAAGCGCGCAACCTTTCACCGGAAATCGTTCGCCTTGCGGCGGGTTAAAGACCGAAGGCGAAAACACACTTGAAAACGAGAGCCGCGCTGCATTATCCGAGTGGCTGGCGCTCCCTTTTCCACTACTATCATTTCAATTTCACTCAACTCTAATGCAATTAATCCTAATAATCAATGTAGAAGAAATGCTTGAGTCTTGGATAATTTTATATAGAGATAAGTGAGTATCTACGTATATCTACGCGATACAACTCCAGACTATATTTATCAATTGGCCTTTTCCTAAAGCACTCGTGATCGAAAGATCCCGGTCACATAATCGAGCGTTCCAGCTCTCCAGGCTTCCTTGGAGTGCAAGATTTTGAGATTAGAAATTCTATGATTATTGGAGAAACATTAGTTCCGAGTCCCGAGGCCAAATGCTCCAGAGACCACTATTTTCAAGCCAATCTATTTAGACTTGGACATAATGTCAGCTATTCCCATTGCCGGGTTTCTCGGGGTTGTCCCCAAATAATTGGGTGGGCCGACTCCTCTCGACTCCTCTCGACTCCTCCCGACTCCTCTGCAATTATAGGTAGTAAACGCGGCCACATCCGGTATACTCGGCAAGCAGAAGCTAGAGCGAGCAGCTCAAGTAGAATGACTCTACCTCTACTCTCTGGCTATCTAGTGTTGGCGTGGTTGGCATGGTTGGCGCCGGTGCCGGCGTGCAAGAGACCAACAGAGGAATTATGAGGATCGGTGGTCGGGGTAGGATAGCTTACCGCTGCCGTGCGTAGATCCCGGTTTCTGCCAATAGTCTTCTTCCATGGGCCATCGATGATATCCAAGCATCGTGTGCATACTTTGTTTGTTTACTTTTCGAAAAGATTCCTGTTCCACTCGCTTCTGCCGTTCTCTTCCCGTGGCCTGTTCACCGCAGCTTCGATCTCGATACACATTTCTTTATTTACTAGAGTTAGCTGAAATCAGCGCTATCAGCTGACACACAATTTCGGTATTTCGGTATTTCGGCATCTCGGCATTGCCGCCAAGTACCTAAATGACATTCCAGCACCGATGTTCTTCTTAAGAAAGAGATACGTCTCTAATTGACACAATGAACAGTCAGTTGGCAGGTGAAATCAGTTTATATGCATTTCCATGATTCATTGTATATACAAGGGTACAGATACTTATCTAATCATCGGATCGTTGCTCTCTCGGTGCGATCCAATAATTGGGCTGGCACTTAATATAAAGCGGATGCCTAGATCGGCTCTAATTAGGCCTAGTTCTAACTCATTAGCGATATGTACACACACACATACACCTAAATACCTACCGGTACTTGTAATACATTGCGTCGCTAATCTTAAGTTTGCGTTGTACACCGGAATTCGCATTCATGCTTGTCCAGCTCAAACTTAAGGCTAATTACTAATATTTACAGTTGAGAAGTTGCCTCGATCCCTAGCGGGTAAAGAAGCCGCATCTGCCAACAGGCAAATATCGTACAACTATTAATTGCGGATTCGGTATACAATACTTGGGCATTACGATAGAGCGGCTGGGGTCAGTCAATCTTTTCTTTAACCTTCAGTTCTTGTTATCATTTCGAGGACGGCCTCCTCCAGTCTTGGCCAAACTAACTTTCCCTTTACTCCTCGGTAGTCGAGTCTCCACCTTTTTACCTTTTGTAGGTTCTAGCTATAGCCGATTTATTTGAAGATTGGCCGTGAATCCTAATGCCCAACTTCACCAGATCCTCTAATTATAGCTAGATATTACCGTTAATATATACAGAGATATGTCGTATCGCTCGTTCGATTGTACTAGTAGTTGGCTCGATGATGGATTGATTTCGAGCGCAAGCTCTAAAACTCGGCAAACCTTTCGAGAAATCACTGCTGTTGCCTTTCCTTTCACCCAAGGAAAGCCAACAGCCAAGCGAAGCAGGCCTTTCATCATTTTACTCTTACTCGACAATTTTCCTTCTTTAACTGGCAAACATTCCACCTGCCACCCCACCCGGCCTCCAGCTCCTTCTTGCCCTTCCTTCCAGTTCAAGCCCTACTTGTACATACATACATACTTTACTTATATACAAGTACACACTTAGTGCTCCACCACTGTGACCTCAGTCCAAGTCAAAGTCGAATGGTTGCGAAAGGGTACCATCTAGTTTTAGCAGTCTCAAGACTAGGAAAGATTTGGAAATCCTCCATCATTGGAAAATGAAAGAGGAGATGGGCATTTTGTTGGAATTTCGATTCCTGTCACAGTGAATAGAATAGTCTACAACTACATTTATCCTGAATCGTGTTTGCGCGATTCCGCACATGCGCCGCGATGCATACTCACATACTTACATATGTATATGCTGTACATACTGATAGGATGCGGCCATTATTCTGTATACACATACATTATGCATGTAGTAGAGACTACTGGTAGCTAACTCTTAAGTTTCTCTTGAGTGATTAGCATGAGGGATCGCAGTCTCATCCGATCCGATCCGATCCGATCCGATCCGAGAATGAAACCCGGCTATTGCTCTAGTCTCCATTGGCAATACCAGGAAGGATCTAGCCTCGAATTGAGAGAGCAATCTACGATGTATTGCAATTCATTGTCAGTTGGTTAATAAAGAGAGAAGAGCGAACGGCCTTCAGGGGAATATTAATGCTCGTGTTCGGTCATCATATTCACAATCACAATCACAATCACAATCACAATCACAACACAATCACAATCACAATCATAATCAGAATCGCAATCAGAATCACAATCAGAATCACAATCAGAATCACAATCAGACTCATCAATCGAATTCACGCACGTGATACTTGCATACATCGCTAGAGACGTAATAAGTAAGTATGTAGTACTTAGTAAGAGTAGTTAGTTTCATCTGCCTCGGCGGAGGCGACGGTGGATAGGGAGGGTGAGGCCCGGGTTAACAGGGACAGGGACAGGGACAGGGACAGGGATAGGGATAGGCGGAGGGCATGAATTGGCAGGGTTCAGCAGATGGGCTCGGTAAGGGGTTGGCCTGGACCATAGGGCGAGGACCATTGGGCTACGGGGTGGCTGAGGCTCGCAGGTGGATGTTGCCTATCTAGATTGGGCACGCTACTCCCTGTTGGATGATTGGCGACCGTGGTTGGGTATGCCACCTTGCCCAGTGCCTCTGCTTGCAAAGAGAGCATCAACCGATTTGCTGCTTGCCTCTCCGCCTCCCTCTCTTCTGCCGTTTGCCTTCTGAAACATAAAGACTTCTGCTCGTCAGGTAAATGCCACTCTTCTCCCCCCTCCTTCTTAGGAGAACCTTAGGAAACCAATTATACAGAGACAGTGAATGACTATCTTTCTACACTCTCTACACATTTTACAACAGTACATACATACATACATACAAATAGTACGAACGCTATAATAGGCTCTCTCAGCCAGAGTATACCAATATCTACATATCTATAGTAGAGAGCAATTTGATTAGCTGCTCAGGGGATCGATGCCAGAGTTCGGCTCTGTCACTGCTTGGCACTTGTTGGGAAAGCCTACGCCGAAAGAAGCTAATAGAAAAGGAGAGAAGCAGGTTGGGATCGGGTGGTGCCCGAGGCGACGAAACAATTCAGTCTGGTAGGCGCCAGGCCGGATAACGCGACTAATCAGGGAGAGCTGCCTCGCCTTCCCACCACTCGCCAATACACGCACTCCACCAAACAGGAACGTTCCATTAGAGTTAATCTTCGCCCTCCCGTAATTAAACGGTTTCCTTGTACCTTTGTTTATCTCCGAGCCTCCCCACTACCTATCCCTTCAATCTTTCGGCACCGTTTGCCAACTATCCCTCTTGCTTCCCCGAGCTTAACAAATATTCCCGGCCTCATCATCGAGCTATACTTCTTTCGCACAAGTTTTCCCATTTTCTTTACCAATAACCAGTACTCGTCCAATCAATTGCTCCCTCTTGGCAATAAATACTTTTTCCCAATTCGAGCTCGCATTTCATGGCTGGAGAGTGAGTGTGGAAAATTGATGCAGGCGCTTGGTTACATTGGCTTGTAACTGGTTCGGTGCGCGGCCGGTGGCGAATTAAACCCTGTCCTAATTTACTGCCAAGTGGATCGCGCGCCCGAAATCGCGCCCGAAATCGCGCCCGAAATCGCGCCCGAAATCGCCATCCCCTAACCCAAGCCGCCCAAATGAAATATGTGCCCAGCCCCTCCTCATCTCAGTATTCTATACTTGATGGATTTTATCGCGTTCTTCATGGGAGCCGCTGATTTACTTCAACGCTAGAAACTAGGATATACTCCATGTATATCCAATATGCGGCTGACTATATTTATGACCGGGCGTCTGATAATGCCAATTGGCTTGGCAAAACGAGAGATTAAGGTAGGGAGAAATGTTGAGAGAAGCCAAGAATTTTGCGGCAAGACATTTAGAAGTGAAACTGTTGGATATACCGAGTACCAAATCCCCTGGAGAAGTAACGCATCATAAAAGCCTAAGGGATGAGAGAATCCTCTCGCCTCTCGCCTCTCGACAAGGTACGACACCAGTCGGCAATTACTCAATCCAACCAATCGAGAGGAAGCTCGACGAAAAAACTTCGGGAGAAGTCAGTGGGGCCTGGTTGTTCACGGTATTACCGGAGTGATCCGACACACGGGCCGACTAAATATTTAACGAGACGATGGCATAGCGAGGCAGGCATAGGGGGAGGATGTTGGGGGAGCCCGGCCATATCTATGTATTGCCATTATCTATACATACATAGAATACATAGAGTATACGTATGTCGAAGCCTGGCGGAGGGGCAATCGCGAATTGGAGGCTTTGACAGTTTAAAAGCCAAGCAGAGTCAGCGTGGCGCGAAAGAAAGCCTGCCAGAAATCGGAGTGTCACGCGGTGGTGGGACGATGCGGCGGCGCGTCGCGGCGCGGCGCGGCGCGGCGGGCCCCCCAACCTCCAAGAGACCCGGGGGGTGGCCCATCTCTCTTTATGCGTGTCTGTGACTGTATGCCCGCGCGCTCAAGCTACGTGCCAGAGCAGCGGAGACTACATTATGCACAGGACAGGGCTAAGCTGTTAGGTGTCTGAATTATTGAGGAGCGAGTTATCTCGTTTCTGCCTACAGTCATCTCGTTACTTTAAACACAGCTGCTCGCTCGCTCCTCCCAATCGCTCCTGTGCCTCGCTCCCTATAATCGGTCCTACACACCCCGGAACTAGCTATTTCTTCAAATCTTAT
Organism: Ectemnius continuus; assembly: GCA_910591665.1. Taxonomy (NCBI): domain Eukaryota; kingdom Metazoa; phylum Arthropoda; class Insecta; order Hymenoptera; family Crabronidae; genus Ectemnius; species Ectemnius continuus. Next base: position 15,814,597 of record OU342861.1, read on the forward strand.
ATGCGCCATCAGGCATTTAGAGACCCTGAAAAAGTGTACAAACTTGCCAAATAATAGTACATAGGCCTCCATCAATTTAATGAAAGAGAAGGAACTTTTATCTCATGATATATGTACATACATATTTGAAGCTACATTATAATGGAGGGTGAGTGCTCTGATATAGTATAGGCTCATTTATTCAATTAAGTGGAATCGAGCTGTCGTTCGGTCGGCAAATAGATTCGTTCCAACAGCTAGACGCGATTATACCTATCAAGGGAGAAGCATTTCTGGACACGTCAAGACAGGCCAGGACAGGTCAGGACAGGTAACATACGAGTGCGGCCTGCAAATCGAATTTCATGCTCGCAACTCGCAACTCGCAACTCGCAACCCGTCCCGTTACCCGTTACCCGTTACCCGTTACCCGCTACCCGCTACCCGCTACCATTCCAGACGCTCCCAGGCCCTTTTTCTTTCTCCCCTTTCTTTCTTTCCTGCTAGAGCCAAGATATCTCCACCATATCATACCTCTAGCTACTACTCACTCGAATCAGTATATCCACCTACTTCTTCTAGTCGATCAACTCAATGAAATAACGCTACCTCTACCCACGGACCAGCTACTCACATTAACACTACTCTACAATAGTTTTCCACCTCAGAAGAACTATCTTCCCTCAGGCTCCATTTCGAGCGAGGACAGTAAATACATACACATAATGTATACAATAGGAACGGTGCGGCGCGGCACGGCGCGGCGCGGCGGGCAGAAGATAGTCTAATGTAAGAGGGTAATACTCAAGGTCAGCCCTCTAAAAGCTCGCGGTCTCGAAGGCTGGCGTTGTTAGAAAAAGGGAAAACAAAGCGCCAAAGATGGAAAGGAGCAGAGTGCGGTAGATGGGAGCATGCGAGAGTGCAGTGTACTCTTGAAGAATGTTGGCGAGAGGCCGAGGCGGTTCAAGTATCAGGTATAGATACATACATACATAGATACATACTTACATGTATAGCGACGACTGGCGCTACGAATGGAGGGTCCTTTTATCTAAATGACGTGTTTTCGTCCTACCTTATCTTGAAGAGAGGCCAATACAGTCACGCGGCTCTCAATACCTCTCCCTCTCCCTCTCCCTCATCCGCCTTCCCCGCTCCTCCGCAACAACGAGCACGGGACACGGGCCTAACTCACTATTAACATTCCGGAGGACCGCGGTTTCCAGCTTGACCCACCGAGCCGAATTCCCCAAGCTCAACTCACCCCCCCAAAACCATCCTCCTTCCTCTACCAATTCTTGCCGCGCTCCTTCCACCATCTGACAAATTGCGCGCTGAATTTTCCCTCTCTCATAATCCGCGCCTCCACCTCTCCTCACCCCTTCACTCACACGTTGTTCACTCTGAACAAGCTTTATGTCTGCCGAATGCCGTGTGCCGTCGCGCTGTGCATCCTCTCCTCTTAACAACTGACCATCCCGCCGCCAACCTCCCACAGATTCTCACTTTTCTTGCATGCATTCTCTCTCCCTCTCTCTTCGACAAGTCAGTTTATCCGGCATACCCTTCATACTTCGGAGCCAAATTAATCACTCGGCTCACCTTTCACGCAAATCACCAACTTTTTTACACCGACAGCCAGAGCCTCGACTATCTAGTGTTTGCGATCACTGACATTGACCGAGAACAATATCTTTCTTATGTATGTATACATAGATCTCATGGAAGGGAGCCCACCTCATATAGAAAAACATCCCACGTTACTAACGCTCCGAGACCTCACCCAAACTCCTGAACAACAAAAAGTATACATCGCTTCAAGCGACAATTATTCTTAATAAACTAGCAATGTATAATTCATTGTCAATCCTTAGAAAAATGGTAAGCAATTGATATGCTAACCTCGATTAATAATTTTATAACAAACAAAACATCTCAGAATATTCAGGCAACTGTTTCCACCTTAAAAAATTTGCGAAAAAATGAATTTTGAGCTAGGGCTCTGAAATTCTTTCTACTTCTTCCTCGATGCAAAAAAACACTTTCTACAAAATTCCAGCCCCGGGAAAGGTCGGGAAGATAAAAAAACATGAGATAAACCTTGAAAACTAAATATTCCAGATCGGTTTTCCATGTGTTTTCGGTCGAAATCCGGCATTTCCCCCACAACATTTATGTTTTTTATCCGTTTTGAGACACGAGCAATCGAAAAATCAAGCGTTCGTCCCGGTCCCAGAACCTTCGAAAAATCGAAAATTTTTGAAGGGGTATGCCTTAAAAAATTTGCGAAAAAATGAATTTTGGGCTAGGGCTCTGGAACTTTTACTACTTCTTCCTCGATGCAAAAAAACATTCCCCACCAAGTTTCAGCCTCGGGAAAGGTCGGGAAGTATGAAAAACATGGGAAAAACCATTGAAACTAAATATTCAAGATCGGTTTTCCATGTGTTTTCGGTCGAAATCCGGCATTTCCCCCACAACATTTATGTTTCTTATCCGTTTTGAGACACGAGCAATCGAAAAATCAAGCGTTCGTCCCGGTCCCAGAACCTTCGAAAAATCGAAAATTTTTGAAGGGGTGTGCCTTAAAAAACTTGCGAAAAAATGAATTTTGGGCTAGGGCTCTGGGATTTTTTCTACTTCTTCCTCGATGCAAAAAAACATTCCCCACCAAGTTTCAGCCCCGGGAAAGGTCGGGAAGTATGAAAAACATGGGAAAAACCATTGAAACTAAATATTCAAGATCGGTTTTCCATATGTTTTCGGTCGAATTCCGGCATTTCCCCCACAAGTATCATGTTTTTTTTCCGTTTTGAGACACGAGCAATCGAAAAATCAAGCGTTCGTCCCGGTCCTAGAACCTTCGAAAAATCGAAAATTTTTGAAGGGGTATGCCTTAAAAAATTTGCGAAAAAATGAATTTTCAGCTAGGGCTCTGGAATTTTTACTACTTCTTCCTCGATGCAAAAAAACACTCCCCACCAAACTTCAGCCCCGGAAAATGTCGGGAAGTGATGAAAACATAGGGAAAACCATTGAAATCAATTTTTCAGGATCGGTTTTTCATGTGTTTTAGGTCGAAATCCGGCATTTCCCCCACTAAGTTCGTGTTTTTTATCCGTTTTGAGACACGAGGAATCGAAAAATCAAGCGTTCGTCCCGGTCCCAGAACCTTCGAAAAATCGAAAATTTTTGAAGGGGTATGCCTTAAAAAATTTGCGAAAAAATGAATTTTGAGCTAGGGCTCTGGAATTTTTACTACTTCTTCCTCGATGCAAGGAAACATTCCCCACCAAATTTCAGCCCCGGAAAATCTCGGGAGGTATGAAAAACCGGGGAAATACAGTCAGAATGAGATGAAATCAATTATTTAGGAAGCTGTTTCTAAGTATTTTCGGTACAATTGCAGCATTTCTGAAAAATTTCAGCAGCAGCGGGATAGAGAGGCAGAGAACACAAGTTAACATGTGTAAGAATAAATAATAGCAGAAAATACGAGTCGACAGGAAAGCTTATAATAAAAGCATAAATATAATAATGTCTCCTGACTGTACTTGCCATTCGGTGGTCCCGATTTGTTTGAACTTGATACTGTGACATTCGATTGGACGTATGCAAGTGTACGAAATATGTATTGTACATGCATACTGTAGTATACTTGAGATATGGATGTACATACATGTACATATACCTCGGATGATGGGAAAATGAAGAAAGTGAAGGGAATAAACGAGTGAAATATTGGAGGATATGAAATTGTGTGCTATTGTCCGCTAGAGAGAGAAGGGAGGGAGAGCGAGAGCGAGAGCGAGAACGAGACACGAAAGCGAGAGCAATAGCAGCCACCCGTTGGAAAGTGAAGGAGCGTTGCGCGGCGCCGTACCGGCGCGGCGCGAGAGGGAGAGGAAAAAACGATTGAGGAATCGTAGAACTTACCGCCACTTTGTCCGCCGGTTCTGAAACCACGTCTTCACTTGGGCGTCGGTCATTTTCAAGGACTTGGCGAGGGCGGCTCGCTCCGCTGATGCCAGGTATTTCTGCTTGTGAAAGCGCTTCTCGAGCTCGGCAATTTGCAGCCTGGTGAAGCTCGTCCTCGGCTTCTTCCTCTTCGGCGGCGTCCTGTTTTGATAAGGATGACCGATTCGCCGCGGGAACGCGCCGGCTACTGCGACAGAAAAGGACAAGGACTGCTTGATAAGGCGGCCCACTCTCGATTCAACCGCTCCCAAACTTACAAAGCGAACAAGCTTTCGAGACATTTATTGCACTACGTCAGCGACGAAACGGCTGCCACTCGTTGCCACTACTCGGCTGCACTACTTTTACGAGTGAGCAGCCATACCATCAAAATAATGGCGCCGATTAAATGGCACAATCTGTCAATTTCGAAGGGTTACTCTACTTCAATTCGCTTCTATCCCCCGCGCATCTAGTTTGACAATATATACTTTTATTCCATATTAGCAATAAGTATAATGTACTAAAATATTGAAGGATCCCCTCACCAGTGGCAGTGTGACTGTGGGAGAGAAAAGAGGAGTTCATATGGAAAGATAGAATAATGTATAATTAATTGCTTCCGAGCGTAATAGAATGAATACTCTGCGAAATAATAAGGCTAGTGTGGTAATGTGTCTACACATAGATATAAATGTATATTCTTCTGGATAATACATAGATACTGTATACTGCGCAATTTGTCTGGCTCACTGGCTGATTGCAGTGCTCACTGCGAGGGTCAACTAGAGATCGGAGTTCTGAATTTTAAGTTTGGTGGCCAAGGTTTGCCGCCCTCCTAGGAGGGAGCAGGTGCGTGCCCTCGCGGCGCGGCGCGATACGAGCCGGGAGCGTATTAATAAAATTACCGTTAGCTCCGATAGGCCGCCAGTTCCATTACGCTGGACCGCGAAACACTAACGATAAGGGGCAGAGGCAGGAGAAGCGATCCGAGGAGGCGAGCAGGGAGAAAAGAGAAGAGAAGCTAGTGCCGCTTCTAGAGGAGGAGGAGGCTTCACCAGTGGCTGTTATCGGTCGACTTGGGCGAAACTAGCCGTGTACATCGGTTCATGTCGGGCCGAGTACGCTCGCTAATCCCAATCTTTCAACACCCAGAACGAGAAAGCCCACTTCGTTAAGGGAGAATGCCGGACGAATTGTCAATGACGGGCGGAAGGCCGATCGAGCGAGTGCCGCCGCTCGCGCGCGCAACATCTTCTCTAATTAGCACGGATGGCAACACTAAAGGATGCTAGGAGTCATTATGAAAAGAGCCTCGCTACTCGCCGCCGCTCGCTTGTCGCTTGTCGGTTGCCGTTTGCCGTTCGCCGCTTGCCGTTGTTGGAGCGCGAGACCGCTCCTTGATGATTGTATTGCTTGGATGGACGCACGATAAATTGCCTCTGCCCACAAGAAACCGCGCGATCCACCATTCCTTCAAATCATACATAGAGTTAGCCTCCCTGTCGCTCTTATATCTACCAAGTATCAATTTCTATGGACACATTCCATTTATTTGAAACAGTTTTGAAAAATCTGCACTATCTCAACCAACAGCTCTGATCCTCCTCGTTCAATATTCCACCGCTGGTGTTTATTCCGGGAGGGATACAGGTTTCTACGAAGAAATAAAGAAAGCGAATGGGACTCGTTTTGGGAAAGGAACGCGTCCGTGCCGCTGCGCGCCGCCGCGCCGCGCCGGTATCACATGGGTGGTCGCTCAGGAGATTGTTTCCCTGCTGTTTGCCCGATGCAATACTATTGTATTTTATGCTTCATTGCACCAGCAGACCGCTTGATATCTGCCTTATCTCAATTGAATTATTGGCGGTGCTCTTTAGACTCTAAATGAAACTAACTTAAACTAACTTTCACCCGTGCTGGTGAAACATCATTGTGCCGCCTAATAAAATCTCCAGGATCGTACTCGAAAGAAATTGCGAAATGGATCTACCAATTGGTAATAGGAAAGCGTTATTGCGAGCATCTCTCTGATCATTCGACATTGCTCCACTTTACCCCCCCGCCTCATTTCTTCTATACATGTACATCTAACATACAATCCACCTTGATAGAGACCCGCATAGTACATTTCTACATTAGTACTCGATAATATTGGTAGAAAGCTCCTCGTTAGAAACTGGGAGATTCGATTGAATGTTCCGTATCGATACCGTGAACGAAGGCGATTTTAAAACTTGACAATGTTTTAGCCCATTTAAGCACCTAGTACAAGATATCCTTTCCGGCTTTTTCCAATTGGTATTTCCGGCGGGGCGAAGCGTGACTATCATCGTCATTAGCCACTTATCTGTCGCTAACTGCATTTAATGGTGTAGGCTGCCGCGCCACGCCGACTTCTATCGGCGGCAGGGAGCGGTGGGTACCTTTCATGCCGGGGAACACGATACGCGGAATTTTGTAATGAGAATGTGGAATTTGATAAGGGCGAGTTCGCGGCTTGCTTGGTCCTCTACCAATCCCTGCAGAAAATTGCTCTCTTTAAACTATACATACATACAATACATAGATACATGTACATATAGTGAGTGTACTGGTTCTGAAATCCATAGAATCTACACAGATAGAGACGTGTGCCTATTAGGTTCTGCGCGCGTTATTATTCTTTTTCAATGCTTCTTTAATTCGAATGACATGCCTCTATCTCAATGAGAAGAGGACGTAATTACCGATAAGTAGGATAACGATCGCAATGCCCACGAGGTAGAGTGGGAGGAAATGGAGAAGCGGGAGGTTGCCGGCTGGTGGTTGGTGGTTGGTGGCTGGTGGCTGGTGGCTGGTGGCTGGTGGCGGGTGGCTGGTAGCTGGTGGCTGGTGGCCGGGGGACGCGAGCTGGAAAATATCGCTGGGAATGAAATTTGACGCGTAACGACTATCGCGCGCAGTCCGCTTGGAGCGGAGGAATCATCGTTAAAGGGTGAAACGGCCATCATCCCAATATTACCCCATTATCCGTCCCTCTTACGGGCTAACTGAACCCACCCCTCTCGTCCTCGATGCTTCTTCGCCTGCATTTGGAATTCTCTTTGGCAATGCCCTTTGCCCTTGGCCATCGCACAGGCTTTCTCTAATTTACTATAAATAAGTATTGCACATCTTGCAATACTTACCACTGCTAACTGAGAATAAGAGAATAATGGATTATCGAGAACTCTTCGAGATATCGATCTTTTTGGCCACTCGTTAGACATATTTCTCTTAAATTTGAATCTACCATTGGATGACATTCGATTGTATTCGACTTGCAGGAGGAAAGAGTTGTAGTGTAGCCGCTTTATGAAAAAGCGAGTGCAGAAGTGGCGCGGCAGCGGATCTGATTGTAGAGCCGAGCACCCTTCGATAGAGCGTATACGCATATCTATGTGCATACTTATAGCTAGACTGTACTTAGATACTTATCTACAAGATGGAATGCGCATGACTAAACAGTCAAGAGAGAACCGTCACTGGTTCTCTTTCCCGCGTTCTCTAATCTGCCGAAAGAGGTTGGCCGGTCCGCGCCGCTGCGGGAACGGGAGGCCAGGCTCGTGCTCTTGCGTCACTTGCTTATTAGGACGATAATCGCATGCCCGTCATCAGGCTCTGTTACATTATCATAGTCTGCCCGCACCGCTTACTGCATCCCTAGATCTCCCTTCTCTCCGACTACCCTCTCCTCCCCCCAATTCATTCGCAATTAGCCTCGAGGAATAAGAGGGTAAATAGAGCTCGCTAAAACTAGTCCAACCACTATCTGAACTGTTGGCCGCCGTCGATGAAGATGTAAGGCCAGAAAAGCTCTAAATAGTGGAGAGCATTGCCTGAATAATGGAGGTGCTCGTGAAAAAAGAATTTTGACTGCCGGCAAATAAAAATATGCCCGTGGCAGTGAGCTCCCTCTGCGGCACCGCACCGCACCGCACCGCACCGCACCGCGCCGGCGACAGCGGCCCTCGGAGGCCAGAAGTAAACTGTAAACTTTAATCGTAAACCAGCTGCTTTATGGGCGTGTATAAAGTGGCCGGGAAACGCACCACTAACCTTTCCCAAACAAATAATAATTAATCGGCGCACCTAGAGAAGAGGCTCCTTTGCGTTCGCCCGCTCACCCCCGTCGACCATTCAGAGCCCCCAGTTTTCCATAATAAAGCATTGAATAATTTTGAATGACTAGGATTGAGGGCCCGGTAAAGGTTCATCAAAGGTAGATATAATTAATTATCGAATAGGGCTATTCTTGCAATATAAAAAATTATGTTTCAGGCTATGTTCGGGCAGTTATTAAAATGGAATAATAGTTCCAAGGCTTGCCCGCCGTTCTTACTTATTTAGTAGTTGTCCCACTTGCCTTTCATTAGACAAACTTTGAAGAAGGAAAAGTTGATGAAAAGGGGAAGCAGTATATGTATGTATTACATATACTAGAGTTACTTGCTATTGAATCTACCAGAGGCTGATTAGACGAGTCGGCTGAAGCGCAGAGGGGATGACTTAAGAAGAGGCATAGATCTTTAAAATGTAATCAGGACAGATCGACGGATCGGCCATGAATAAAACGAGAGAGGAGGTGGGAGTTGACTGGCTCCTGCAACAGCTAGCATGGCTTCCACTCGGAAATGTAGCCTTTGTTAAACTCGATCTCGAAATGTCGACAAATGAATGAAGCATTCGTTACATTATATGATGAATTTGCCTGTGCAAAAACGTTGACGGCGATGAAACTCCCGGAGGGAAGGCTTTAAAAGAATCGCCACTGCAGGCTCTACATAGTATAAGGCGAGGCGTGGCGAGGCGAGGCGAGGAAAGGAATAGACGACGGGGACGGGGCTGCTATTAGAGCGAAACCGCGCCGTTTCTCGCGAACGCTCCTGGCGGAGCTCCGGTGGAAAGAGTGCTCAAAGATGAAATGCCTGGAAGACAGCAACTTGCGCCTGCATGGGTTAAAACGGGGGGTTAAGAGGGAACCGGCTGGAAGAAGCTCGACGGCGAGAGACGGTGGCCAGCCGGCAGCGGGGAGCCGGGGGCCGCGGAGGTTGCCTATGGGGTGGTCGTAAAAACAAGATGGCGAGCCGTCGCCGCAAAATGGCCGGCATAAATAAAAAGCAGAGATGCGCGGGCGCGGTTCAACACACACTTTAGTAGGGTTTGCACCCTACCAACCAGCTCACCGACCCTCTGCCCTGTCTCCGCCGTTGTCTCTGCCATTGCCTGCCACAGCCACAGCCGCAAGATCGGTAAGCGCGCCACGTCTCTCGAGCTAAAGTTTTCTCCTCCCTCCCCATCCCCATCCCCATCCTAGTCAGACTATGTATTGTCCTCTAAATCACACGATTCATCTTAGCGCATCTTTTTCGAAAGGCAGCCAATTACCGACTAGTCCTCACACTCCCATCTCGAGTGTCCATCTCTTTGATGTTTCTCTCGCTGGAGGGCGAAACTGTCGAGGAATGTCAATATTTGGAATCCTTACTAGAAGTCTTGGCTAGATCAGTCTGCAATTGCTGAGACGCGGGACTGGCCGCGAAGCTTAACGGCCGCCGCTATAATTGAAATATTCAGAAGCGTTTCACATGAGCGGCTGAAATATTCAGAGGCGAACGGCCCTCCCTCCCTTCCGGCTCCATTGTTTTACTTTACGAGGACAGTCGGGTCTAATGCGGCCTTTACCTACGCTAACCTTGCCCCTTTTGGTCCTTTCTCACTAAAACAATCGCGCTATACTCTAGTGCTTATTCAGACATTGCACTTATATCCACTTTCTTCAATCTCATTTGTTGACGAGCTGAAACTTTGCAAACTTCTCCTTTCTAAATTGGCCACAGTGGCAAGCTTCATTTATTATAGATTGTATTGTGATGAAGGCCCAAAGCTCGGGACAACCTCGGAGCGGAGAGCATCCCAGAGAAAGAGAGAGAAGTCTCTTTCATAGTATGGCTAGTCCCACTTGGCCTTTCTTCCCCGATCTTTCCAATTATCCCTCCAAGCTACAAGGTTGAAAGTGAGCAGAATAAGATCTATGAAAGTGAGAATAAAGAATTGCGCAAGGATCTCGCTTAAAGAGAAGGACAAGTGCACGGTTTCGTCTTCAGTGACCCAGTGAGCTTGAGACATAACCTTTGCCGGCGGGTACACCATGATGCATGCCGGGTATACCTCCCCTTGGCCTGCAGTGACTCAAGCCACAGTCATTTTCTGTGATGCAACGGAAAACCGAGCTGTCGCATAGCTACGGCTAGAGAAAGTCATTATACTTCTGGCGAGCACGTCCTACCTGCTAATGGAGTTTGCGGCCTTCAAAGTAAATTGTTTTCTGCACACTCTGGATTCCCAAGCGTCAGACGGCAGCGCGCCGCGCCGCGCCGCGCCGCGCCGCGACGATTGTCATCCAACAGGTGACCTCTCTTTCAAATCTCAATGACTCCCAGTCAAACTTTATTCATCCTAGCAATCGCATTGCATTCCAGTCATCTGATTTCCACCCTCCTTCGCTCTGGCAATCTAGGTCTCTCTCTCTCCCTCTCTTTCCTTCTTATCTACCAGATAAGACCAGGCCCTCTAGGCTAACTCTATCTAAGCCAAGTTTTACATTCAGCGTGCTTCGTCCAATGTTTCAAGAATGTGGAAACTTACAAGAGAAAATAGGTAAACTTTGCAGGTAAGCCACCTTTACGGGATAGCTTACTCATAGTTCTCCTCAAGGATCAAGTTAAATTGGGTCCTCCTATCTGGGAGTATCTCGAAATAGTTGGGCGATTAAGATTATCGCCTGCCTGCTAGGATAGGATAGGACAGGATGGATGGATGGATGGATGGATGGATGGAAACGCGAAAGGAATCTCAAGCGGTAGTTGGACATTCTTCTCAATAGGTTTCGATATCGTTCCTTTTGTCCAATCATCCGAAAGCTGATGTTCTTTGAAATCTATCCAGATCGCACCGACCGCGTGCTCCGTGAAATTGTACATTTCGGCGGACATGGAGAATCCATGACAATCCTCCTCTTTTCCTCGTGGACCTTTCATAATCAATGTGTAGGCCGGCCCTCATTCATATTGGAAAGGGAAGCCGCGATCCAATTAAAGTTTTTCGAGGAACTGAACCAAGGAGCGGGAGGGACTGGCTGTCGCTTTATTGGTACTTAACTATAGAAATGAAAAGGAAGCCTTTCCAGGAATATATCGCTGTTGGCGGTGGTGATGCTGTTCCAATCGTGCAAATTAGCAAGGTCCGTTGGTGTAAAAATGGCAACGGTTATACTGCTCCTTAAAGAGCCTTCTTCGCAGAACGTTACGTTAGATGGCGAGCGGGCACAATTTCCCCAGCGATTATTACTATGTAAGTAAGTACCTCTTTCTTCGCATGGCCGACCAATCGCCGATGCCGCAGCAATTGGTGAAAGTAGCGCGACCAGAAACGAGCTATCGGCTACCTCGCTCGATAACCAATGATGTAATGCTTCCGCGAATGAAATGATTTCCCGAATGACTCATTTCAGGCTTTAATACCAAATCCGGTGGGAGGAAACGATCGACATTCATTTCAACATCCAGCTTCATTCCAGAGAAATGTTGAGTGAACAATCCCTATTGAAATTGCTAGTATGCTGCCCTCTATTAACTTTATCCATGCATATGAAATATTCTAATTGGACACGCTGCCATTAAGCTCGAACTGTCAAGAGACGTGGCGTAGCGTCGCGTCGTCGTCTCAAATTCAAGTGAAGCATTTATCCGCTGGCGGCGATGGCGGCGGTGACGGCGCAATAGCACTCAGGAAGCAGCAGACCTTGCACAGAGTTGCCCCGGACAAGAAAAAGCATGTTAGAAGCGAAATGCCCTTTGCTAGGAGGAAAATCGTCAAGGAAGATAGTAGGCGGTTCATGCGAGCTGATCATTTCTCAAACTCTCATAACTTGATATAAGTCCCGATCCCGATCCCGATCCCGATCCCGACGCGTGCGCCGCCCAGCCAAGAAAAAGCTCGGCCTTGTGGGAATATGCAGCGGGTGTAACACCGGGGCCAACTTCGCCTTACATTATCGATATTACGAGACGCCGATAAAAAAATCGCATAAAATTAAGCAGGAGCCTGGAGCTGCTCGCGATAAAACTTGGCACACGCTTCTTCCGCGTAACGGGCGAGTTTCAACGGCAATATACTCTTCGAGTGAGAGCTGCCTTTTAATACGGCTGCCAATCGATCGGCCCCTCCTCTATTCGATCCTCCAATATCGATGAATACATGCTGCAACTCCTACGACCTGACAAATCCAATCAGTTTAAAGGGCTTCTCTTACAAGCCATCCCATTTCAATTGAAAGAGCCACGCAAAATTCGGCTTTGCACGTCCCGTTGCTGATCTCCTCTGTTAATCTCGTCTCAATTCCGAACAAAAGTATCGGCAGCAGTCGAGAAAGAGAGCCTCTCATATTCCAGTTCCGTAACGAGCAGCAGAGAGCTTCGATAACTCTGACTGTGCAGAAGCGAGAAAATTTGCAGCATCAAATGCTAGCCCGTGCTTTCGCGGTAGAATTGGGCGTTAATTAAAACTTTTCTCGCGTAGCGATGAGCGTAACCTTTCGACGAGCGAAGCCGCCACTTTCGTTCTTCCAAAAGCGAGCACTTCCACTTTAAATATGACTGAATCCCTTGTATTATTCAAAGTCGGGCCTTCCCACCCTCCCGGATTCCGCTCTGGCACACCTTCGCGTCGAGCCACGTATATTCTCGAAATGTATCGCAACCGCACACCTTCTATGTTATACGCGGAGAGTGGCTTGCTTGTTTATTCGGCCCAACCAGTTTTTCGCTAGCATTTCCGACCACCCCAGCGATATTTACGCTATGCTATTTCGTTCTGCCGATTATTCAGCCCCTTCCATTTCCACTTCCAGTGCCACTGCCGCTTTCACCCCCACGCGACCCCTCTCCCTCATCTCTCATTCGTTACACTAGCCCCTCTCAATTCAATTGATCCGACTCTGAATCTCTTTTCCTCCCACAGTATGAGGAGTGACTGTTCACGCGGCTCTTTGTCTTACGAGAACGTGCGCGCGTTGCGTATGGCAGAGAGTTTGATCGACTGCGTTTTAAGGTGGTCACAGTAAAAAGCAAATAAGGCAAACTGATCCAAGAATTATACATAGAGAACAACTAAATGAATTCGTGATGAAATATGATGAAATTTCGAGGGTCTGTGAGCGCCAAGTGGTGCGGCAATCTGCAGGCTATTAATTAAGTGACTTTTGAACGGCATTGGATCAGGATGCAGGAAGCCCCGCTTCAAACTTGTAAAGTCAAAATATGTAGAGAGCAGCAGGGTAGGCGGGCAGGTAGGAGGTACCGGGTGGGGATCAGGGCGCGCCAGTTACCTCATCATTTATCGTTTACGACACGTTATGGGGATCCCAGGAAATTCCGAGTGACACCGGTGAAGAGCTGCCCCGGTAAATCCCGCGAGTTCTCCGGGGATTCGAAAAAATCGCGAATGATATGCCGGAACCACCCGGTTGCTTGGCCGCCCGATCCAATCCAAAGCGAGTGTAAAAATATTACTCCGGAAACTATTTACATACTTGGGGGCTTCTTTGGCAAGCAATTGCTTTTCAAGAGATACGCTTCCTCATGACTGTCTTCCCAAGAAATTCAAAAGAGAATCATTCCATCGAAATGAAATCTGATTGCGAATCATGGATATGTATATGGTGGATATGTACAATATATATATTATAAGTTCTCGGCTTCGAAGGGAGTGGAGGGGGAGGAGCAAAGGACCACTAAGATTTGGTAGAGACTGCTCTACCAGGGACAATAGGGAAAGAGACTGATGGGTGCTTGGCGAAAGAGAGCCGATATAATCGATGCCACCGGAATAAACGTAGCGGTAGAAGCCTGCCGATAAATCGACGAGAGAGGAATGTTTATTGACGTTCTGCTGCCTAGCGGGATCGATCGGATAAAATATCACCGCACAGGTCACATCTACTAGTCATAGCTAGCAGCGAATAGCCGAATATTTCCTCTCGCCTCCTACTCTCGGATTTGAATTATTGCTACGCGAGGCTAGCGCGGCCCGGAATTATTAGCCCTCCGGTTTAGAAGCCATTCTCATTAATTCGGACCAACAACGCAGCCGTTCAATTTCTTATGAGGACTTTAAGCATACTGATATACCTCTACATACATACTATCTATCTACTACACATTCCATAGGAGTTTAGCTTCGGCTCACTTCTTTTCTTAGCTTTTACCAAGGGAAGGAATGGATACTCGTTCGGTTGAATGAAGAGCGCGCGCGGCCAGTAAAACTAGCCGCAGAGAGCGTGGCAGTGAAGCCAACTTCCTATTGTTAACTTAGCAGTGCGAACTTGGTCCGTTAATAGTCCGCATGGGAGAATCGAGCTCAACTCATGTTAATTATGTAACTCTGGGCAAGTAGCACCGGCACCGCCGACGCCGACGCTGCGCCGCTGCTCGATCGCAGCTATCCTCTCTTCGTCCTTTCTCTGGCAACAACGAACGGGGTGGGATGATGGACGAGCCCGGCTGACCTAAGGAAGGGTGCCGCTGCCATTCTCGAACCAGGGAATCCCTAACTCTGCGCTAACTCGATCAGTCAACGCAGCCACCACAGCGGGGCCCCTGCACCATAGGCGAGCGTTGCTCGTTCCGCTAATCTCCCTCCGGATTAATTACTACCTAATACACCGGTCTGAATAATTATCGCTTCTAGGGCAACCCGCCACCTGAGACGTCCTCATGCTTGCACCATCGCCAACAACCCTTAACGCTCTTCCTACCACTAGAATCTCCAGAGCTAATATTCCCATTCCCGTTCCCATTCCCAATTCGTCGTTATTCCTTTAATTATCAAGACCCTTATACCTACACCTAGATCACTCTATCTATCTCGAATCATTATTTGAATTCAAATAACCCGACTAAAGTGGTCCGTTTATCACGAAATAAGAGTGAGCTGAAAAGAGTTTCTAGAATAACGGCTGGTTGATTTGATGTTGAAGGGAGAATGGGAACGATTATGAGCAGTGTTGGAATAAAGGAGGCGAATGAAGGTTTAAAGAAGGGTCCGACGATCCAGGCAGTTGAGGGAGTTGGAATTCGGTAGCAGAACCAGAAGCATAAGGCGGCTACCGTGGATTTCGTAAGGAAATCAAGTATAGTAGATGCCATGCCGTTCTAGTCTCAAATATGGGTAATAGCTGTGTCGGTGGCTGTGGAGGGGACAGGCGGAGTTGAGCTCGGACAATTTCATCGGGCAGGTAAGCATGTACCAGGGGGCCAAGAGCGGATGGATTCTGGTTTTCAGGTTTCGCTCACGCGATGACTTTTTTCTTTCTCTCTTCTCTGTTCCCGGTACCCGGTTATCTTGGAGCCCAAGGGCTCCACTCCACCAGCTAAGTACTACACACTTCTACATACCTTACCTCTCTCTCTCCCTCCCTTTCCCTGTCTGTAGCCTCACACTCGGCAAGTTCCCATGCCACTCTCGCGACTACCTTTTTCATGCCAAACAATACTTTCCTGCCATCTTTTCGAGAATCCTCCACGGAAAATTAGCTTTTTTCAGATGCACTTGGCGCATCTTCCTCCCTCGATCGTTGCTAGACCAGTGATCATTTCATCCACTAATCGTATCATCCTCACCTACCAGCGTATACCAACTGTATATCTAGTATTGACGTACAACTCTAACATTCATTGGACTCTGGACGAAATCCTTCTATCGTCTCATGGCAGCGTTTAGCAACTATCGGCTCTGTCATCAAGCTGGCCACGAGCCTGTAATCCGAGGTCCTTACGGTTGGTAAGCTGCGACTTATTACGCATGTCCTTGCGTGCACCGACTATTGTAATATGAATCGGTGGGGTACCTGTGACTCTTACTACGCTTCCACCTGGCAAAAGAACTACCAAACCACGCCGCACACAACATCAGACCGAGAAAAAGGAAGTCGCTGCTCGGCAGTGAAGCGAAAGCGAACAGGATCTTGGGAGTCCCGACCGGCAATTAGAGAAGCGATCCTGTCAAATCGGCAGCAGCGATCCTTTCCTTGAAGGTAAATTACGGGGCCATTTCGAGAGCGATGGCGAGGGCGAGGGCGAGAGCAAGAGCGAGAGCGCCCCCGCCGAACCTCCTCCAAGCCGTTTACTTTGACGCCGGGAGTTTGAACCATCGCAACCCATCGTGACAGCGGCCAGTCGATATTTTATAGGACAAGTCTCGTCCCGGGATAATTATCTTTAACAACAGTACACAGGCTTTTTGGCGGCGCGACGCGACGCGACAGAAATGTCTCATTACAATAGCGCCCGTCGAGTGTATGCTTATATACCTGTACACTACAAATGCGATTATGTTAATGCAGCCCGCCCGTGCTTCAATCCACGTCCATGATTACTAGCCGTTGGGCTAAACGGAAACACTCTGCCTTCCCCTCCCTCGTGTAGTCGTCAAGAGATAGCCTCAACTTCACTCCAGAATTACACACACCTACATACAGCTACATACTATACATATGTATCTACCTCTATCTTACACCTAATCATTAATCGCCGACATAATTTGGAATGTTCTTAGAGTTATTATCATACCAATGCAGTTTTACATTTATTCGCATCACAGTCGACGTTTATTCCGAAAAGGATTCTGTAGTCTTCCACATCTTATCTTATCATAAAAAGAAGAGAATCGAGCAAGTATCTATGTATGTACATACAAGGTTTCTGTTCACTTGGGTTCAATTAGTGCCCAAGTTCAACTCGTCTGCAAGCTAGGAAAATGTATTTCAAGAACTTGCGCACACCGGGAGTCGCGATCCATGATCTACCTCTTGGATGGACTTGGCGTCGAGGAATCCTGACGACGGCCGGATCAGAATAATTCGTGCGAGTAATCCATAATTCATACATATCCACTCGATGGAGCTTCGGCCCAAGCGCGAACCAACCAGCCAACCACCAACCAACCAACCAGTCATCCACCCACCCACCCACAGCCCCACTGGCACAGGTCTATGAGTATCGGTCAATTAGAGGGATTCATAGGGGCTGGCTGGCTGCTGCCAGCGTATTTCGACACCTGTCTCCCAGAGAATTTGGCTTTTCCCTCTCTGCGTATGCTCTCTTTCTACTCCTTTTTCCCCTTCCCTTCCCTTCCCTTCCATTCCATTCGTATGACAAACGCTCCAGAACCTTCCCCCCTTATATGTATGTGTGTACATATCTATACGTATAGGTATGGCTATGAATGTGTTTTACCTACCGTAGTACACCACACGTCGCGTCACCTTCATACTGAATACTTCATAATAATAGCTTGCCAGTAATTAACGGAAAAGACAGTTGCTCAAATGGCAAAGTAACTATTGTGTAGAGACTATCGGCTCTTCGCTCGCTTGACAGCAATTAAATGTCTAGGTTTGTTTGGCATGTAACAGTTGACAGCCTACTAGTATCAATGCAAATCCACTGATCCAGGAAGTGACTGGTAAAAAACCAGCAGTTTAGTTTGTCAGAGAGCGCGCTGCTGCCGTTAACAATCACTAGAGTAGCCTCTTGATTGATAATTGACTATTGACGATTGGCGGACACCCGTCGCCTATCCCACGTCCAGAGTGGCATATCGGCCTATACATACATAGTATGCATAGTATGCATGCATGCTAGTATACATATGTATAGATATGTGGGTGCGCATACTTGAGAATGCTAATGAATAGTTTAATATGACGACAAGTTGCTTGAGCGCTAACCAGTCGGTAAGCGGGTTCAACTTGCTATCAATATAGGTACATACATAACTATGTACATACATGTTGCTAGGAATGAGTTTACGCAGTGTGTGTGCGCGCGCGCGCGCGCAAAGAGGCAAGAGGCGGGTTTTGTTCAATAATGAGATGAATGAGGAGTCGACTAATTTGTGGGTAGCTTAGGAATAGCCAGCGCGGCCGAATTGTCGCGCGGCAAGCGGCGAGCGGCGAGCGGCGAGCGGCGAGGACTTGAATTCAACTGCTCAGATCGGATTTTCAAGGGGTCTTAAACTATTGGAATAGTGTGATTGGGATGCTAAAATTCAACTATCGTCAGTAGGATGATGAGTCTGCAACGAGTCAAGGGAATCGAATCATTTCTCTTGTGCGCTGGCCGAAGCTCTGACTCATCTAACGAGTGGGGAATAATACGACAATTGTACGAATCGGAAAGTGGATACTTGAGGGGCAAGAAGAATGAAGGTGGCTGCTGGTCCGGGCCGGGCTGGCTCGACGGTCTGGATATGCCATTTGCAACGCGCTCTCCGCGGGCTAGAAATGGGATTTCTCGCGTTTACCTGATTAACGATAATCGCCATTATTTGCCCCTATTGGCGTGGCGACATCTCATCGCGGTGACGCTACCGACAATAATTAGGATAATACTGGCGTGCGGCGATGTCGATGCGTCGCGACGATTCGATAGAAAAATGGGAAGAATTGCACTCTTGGAGGGATTATCGAGGAGTATGAGCATCAACAGTCTCTATTATGTATGTATGTTAGATCCTAGGTAGATTAGCAATGACGAAACTCACGGAGAATGACGAGAATTACGAACATAAGTTAATTGGATAATTCTAGGCAGTTAATGGCCGAGATATCTTCCTGGGGAAGATGGGGTCCTTTATTAGGAGGGGATCCTAATGGAGGAGGCACGATTCTCTACTAATTCGAGTGAGTTTAGGCGCGATACCAGCGAGCTTGATCAGTTAATTAGAGATTGTTTCTCCAATTGAGATAGGGCTACCTAGTTAATGAGCGAGAGCGCGGAGAGTTAGCTGCGGCATTGCTGAAGGGATCGATGAAGGAGTTGGGGGATTTCTTTAAGCGGGAGTCGAGTAAGTGTGGATGTATGTAGACTGTAAATACATATAAATAGAAAGGTGAATGAGTTGAATCACTGACTCACTACTCACCGGCCAGTCTGTCTTTCAAGTGCGGATGCCCCTGAAGAGGATGAGCGGCGGCGAGATTGGCGAACAAGCTGGCCCTGTGAAGTCCCGCAGCGGCAGCCTGCTGTTGGCTGTGCTGCAACGCCTGGAGGCCCCAGGGCGGTATCAGTGCCTGGGCTGGCAAAGCACTACCAGTGCCAGGAGCACTGTTCGCACCGGGTGGCCGATGAGCGGGCACCCTTATCACACCGCCGCCGGTGTATATCAATCCGGATCCCGCGGGAAACAGTCGGAATGGCGCGAGGAGCTCGCTCGCACTGCTGCAATGCACCGAGGAGGACGAGTTCCCTTGGGTCTCCGGAGTGCTGCCGGTGTCGTCCTCATCCTTCTCCGAGACCGAGAGCTTCTCTTCGATCTCGTTGCCCCAGGAGCCGCCACCGCCACCGCCACCGCCACCGCCGCCTCTCTGATTGTTGCTTCCTTCCTCCCAGGACCACTTTCGCTCCTTATCGCTGTCCGGCTCCTCCGAGGACGGACTCTTGGCTCTCTCGGTGCGTGCTTCGCCGAGCAATCGACTGATGCTGAATGGATGATTGCGCGGAGATGATTCGCTTTGCAGAGCTCCCGAGCGCGAACCCCTTTGACTTGGGACCGGGATCGGGAGCGGGATTGGGGCCGGTGCCGGTGCCGGTGCCGGTGCCGGAACCGGGACCGAGCCTGGAGGCGGCGAGTTGGAGCATTCGGAGGCCTCCTGCGCTAGCCGACGGCTGCACTCCTCGCTCACGTTCACGCAGTTACGGGGACTGCAGCTCCGGGAGTCCGAGTCGTCCACGTTGATTTCCTCCGTCTCCGTCGGGTCTACCTCGCTCTCCCCGTGCTCCGACATGCTTCGCTACTCCTCCCGACTTCAATGCGTCATTCTCCTAGTCTCTTTTGTGATTCAATTCATACGGTTAGTCCACAGGATTTCGATCCGCAATTGCCCCCCTTCCTTCCTTCCTTCCTTCCTTCCTTCCTTCCTTCCTTCCTTGCCGAGAGCGATCTCTACTTGAACCTTCACTCGTTCCGTGCCACTGGTCGCACGTCTCTCTCCTCCTCCCACACTGACTCTGACGGCTAACCAAGAGTATCCCCTCTCAAGTTGGCCTTGAGTTCACATCCTCGCGCAACAAGTCCATCTCTCCAAATTCATCACTCCAGAACTCGCAGTGTCAAAGGCCAATCACTCTGGATCCATTCGCCCCACTCGGGCCACTCGCCACCGGCCGCCACTCGGCACTCGCAACTCGCCACTTAGCACTCGCCACTCGCCACTCGCCACTCGCCACTTGCCACTCGCCACTCTCCAATTCAATTTACAAGCCCAATTCCAATAGAGAATTCGAAGGCGCGCGCGCGCGCGCTCGTCGACTACACCAGAGCAGCTAGTTCACGTGGTGAAGGGAGAGCGTCGCGTCCGATCCTGGCTGATGTCAGTAGTGCACCCAGCGGATGAATCCAGGTCGAGCCAGACCAGTGAGGGAGACGGGAGTTTCTCTCGGATCCCGCTAAACCAGCTAGCTCTTCATCCCACCCACCCAGGGCCAACGATTACTCAAGGCTAACCTCCTCCAATCCCAGTGATCCCATCCCCACCAGCCGGCCCAGGCCCAATCACCACTCGCCGCTCCATGACGCTCCACGCCCATTCGACGCCCGATTGGCCGGCCCTAAATTGATACCTACTTAACATTTGAGCAGAATGTTGCAGCCGATCGCTGCTTTTCCCTCTGTATTATTTATCGCTCGAACACGCGCGCGCGCTTTCCTTTTTCCGCCCGCTTTTCGCCCCTTCTCGCCACCCCACCACCACCACCACCACCACCACCCCCCTCCCGCCGCCGCCTTTCTACCTCCCCTCTCTCTCCCCCGCTGCGCGCGCGTGTGTGTGTGTGTGTGCGTGCTTCAGCCAAGCCTGCTGGGACAAGTGCTCGTTGGTGCATCGGAGAACTGGCGGGACTTAATTACGAAGAATACACGCGCACCGAGCATCCGACCCCGCCACCTTGGCGCGATCCCCACCCTGCGCGCGTGATTCCGACCGTAGGGGTTCTCCTTCGACTTGAATACCGTTACCCCATCGACTCGATGTCTCGCGCATGACATCTATCCAAGTAACTCACTAACTAGAAGATGCTTACTCACTTACTTAACTAGATACTTACATAGGCAAGTATCCAAGTAGTAGATATCTACTACTTACATATGTAGATACTTACATACATAGTTATGTATACTTAGAGACTTTAGATACTCATACACCGTATGTATGTACCTGGTGAACGGATATCCCTACCAACTCGCCACGCCTTAAAAATGGCCCCAACTCTCTGACTGGAGACTCTTTTCCGCAAGCGCATAATGCACACTTTGCCCAAGGCCTAACACATGTTAGAATAGTACACGTGACACGTAACAGGCCCACCAATACCTATGCACAGTTACATGCCAATAATAGTGGCTAAGAATCTACTTAATTATTAAGTAAGTACTTACATAGATATGTGCCTATCTATGCAGATAAATACATGTAAGAAGGTGTCAGTTGGGATCGTTTGTTCCACCAAAAATAGAAGGCTTAGCAACTGAAAGCTACCGAGGAAAATCTCTCTTTAGCCGAAGCAGGAGCGCGCGCGACTACATGGCTAACTTTAGAGGCCGGAAGTTATCTCGCGGCGGTATGCTATCCCGTCTCCCCTCCCGGATAGGATTCAACCTTCTTCCTATTATCTACTGTGGACCGTTAATATTTTATCATACTCTAAATCCAAGTATCCAATCACTGCAGGACTCGCGAGCTCGCGAGGTACATAAGTGTACTTACATACTTACATTGTGTCTATATCTAACAATATATGTTGTACTCACTTACTTATCAACATACAGAGATTGTATCCTTTGACCGCTCACCCCGAATCATTATAGTATGTATTATAGTACACGATAGAGGATCCTTCCTTCTCTTTTTCAACATTCTAACTCTTCTCTCTACTATCGAGTACTGCTCGGTAGATCCAATTGAACTGGATGCCAGTGCTTTTCAACTAAGAAAGATAGGCGACGACGACGGCCGGCAACGAGTACCTTGAAAGTAACTCCGCCGGGGATCGACGCTGATGCGAAATTGCCCAACCAGCAAAATGATTGCTCAGCTATCATTGCGACTGAGGCCCTCTTGCAACCTGACATTTAGCGGTCCCGCTTCTACATATCTCTGTCTCTAGTTGCGAGCAATGATTTCCTCCTGCATCCACTTTCCCATTATTTCTTAGAGCTCCACTATTAGCCAGATTTTCACAGATGTAATCTCGAGTAGTGGATTCATTCTTTCATTTCATCATCAGCCTAATCTGGAAAGGGTCAACAGTGAGAATTGCCTTTACTCAATTATTATTGCGATGCATTGAATTCAGCTTCTCTTTAACAAGTGCTACCAATTGAATTACCTACAATTAGATTAGATGCATACTTTGCGTTTGCGACGGTTTAGCATTATATGTATCTACTTACATACATGCGGAACTTGGCCGACTGAATTTGTACGCACTAACATCTATTCTCCCTTCTAATAGAATATTCTAGAGGAGCAACACTGACGCGGACAAAGGTGCGGGAAGGCCGGTAAAAGCTTTCCGGAACTTTCAAGAGTTCTGGCCATACTTGAGACCAACCGCCCAGGTCTTGCGACTTGCGACTTGCGACTTGCGACTTGCGACTTGCGACTTGCGGCGCCTTTCTCAAGGATTTATGGGCCACACCGGCCAAGAGCTACTGCTTCAAAGCTTCTTAAAGACTTTGCGACCAGTTCCTAAGCATCTAGTATTTCTACCTGTCAATCGGAATATTCCACAAACCACTACTTATACATGTATATGTCTAGATATGTATAGGACTTGGCTCATATCGAAAAAGCCACCAGAGCAGAAGGAATCGACGCTCGCCTTCCTTCGCTCACCCTGACACGGCAGCGCATCGAGTATAATTGTCTGGCCTACCATTCGTTCTTAAACTGGCAAGTTCAAAAACTGGGCGGGATAAATTTCCCGCTAGTGCAAAGCTCCAGAAGGTAGCCTACTATTAACCTCCTATTAATCTTTGAGATAGTAATAATTGGGGGCCGGGAAGAAAGTTTACTCGCGTTATGATTTCGGAGCTCGATACGCTCCGAACAGTAGTCGCAGATTTATTACTTGAATCGAAGAGTTCTGAAGCATGAAAATTGTAGAAATCAGTGTGCTATTATGCTCTGCTGTGGCGATATCGGGCGATATCCGATCCTTCGGTAACCAGCACCACCACTTGGACTACTCTACGATCTACGAGACCGGTCACTGTTAATCAGTCAATCAGTGAGGGAGGGAGATGATCACTGATCGACATTTGCTCTGCTAGGGCTAAGCTCGAGGGTGTACACGCTCTCCATCGGAATAGAGATTAATCTGACACCGTAACTCCTTGGAAATAATGTAGAGAAGGAGAGAGCACGCATGCTAGCACGGCGGCAGCGGTTTCCTGTCCTCGCCGCTCATCGGGAGGTTCGGTGCCACCACTCCATCTATAAAATCCATCCTCGCCGTCTACCAATCTTCGATTCTCCTCAACCAGCCAGCGTCGTTGGCCGCACTCGGAGTGCTGGCTGTTCCAACGCCTTCAGCACTGTTACAGTTAGACCATTACACCATCGAGGAGATCAATTTGGGTGTCGGACGTCCGCCTGTCACTTAGGCGCTTTTCACCGCTCGACGAATAATTCATCGCACCCTTTGGAAGCAGCGCACGCCTACATACCCTACGGGCTACGGGTTCTCGGTTCTCGGTTCTCGGTTCTCGGTTCCCGATTGTCGATTCTGGTCCATGAGCGCCGAGGGGCGACACGAGTGTCGAGATCGAGATCGAGAGAGAGATCGAGAGAGAGAGAGAGAGAGAAAGAGCAGTGCGCGACCGAAGAGGGGAGACAGAAGAAGAAGCATGGCCATGTCGGAGTAACGGAGGCAAAAGGTGAAAGGGGGCGAAGTGGGTTGACCGTTTTACCCCGAATGCCAGGATGAAAGACGCGACGACGTGGCAATGCCTCTGTCTCTGCCTCTGCCTCTGCCTCTGCCTCTGCCACTGGCTCTGCTCGACTGTGAGATTCCCCCGGTTGTGAAAAGGCCATCCTTTATTCAATAGCTTACCGAGTTTCACCACTGATACGCGAACGCCTAGTCGCAGGATAATCGCGAGCGTCGGACGACAGGCTACTCACTCAGATTCCATTCTTCGCCTTTTTCCCTTTTCCCAGTGAAAGTCTGGACCTGGATTACGCAATAATAACTAACCAAACCTTGCTCGAAAAACAATGTAGCCAAGTGTCGCAAGGGATAATTCTCTCGGTGCAAAATTGAACAAGTTTTGGAAATTGGTCGTGTCAATTGGCGGAGAATCGAGAGCGCTCGCATTCGATTGGTCCCGGGTCCGGTCTGTCTGGCAGGTTGGCACGCTACGCCACGCTACTTACTATAATCGTTCGAGCAGTGCCAGGCACCCAGTATGCCACCCGGAATCCCCGACTTAAGCCAAGCGAAGCCAACCCCCATTCATAGAGCAAGCATACATACTCACTCTTATAGAGCGGCGCGGCTCCTTGCGTCCTGATGTAGTCTCACATTACGCAGAGGGAATATATTTATCTGGTAACGGAACACAGGCAATACTAAATAATTGATTGAGCTACCGGCTCGGTGGAGGGTGCATGTTAACCGACGCGACGCGACGCGACGCGACGGCCCCATCTATGTATATGTATGTGTGGCTATATCCAGTTCACTAAACGATGGGGCTTGCGTTGCTTGTTCCCACTCTCCATGGAGGAAACCGCGATGCCAATGAGAATCTGATAGATCCCCCCGATTGCCGTGAAATGCAATTTTCCACCCAGCCCGAACCAACTAACTCATTGCTCGCAATTGGAATCTCGGGTGCACGTGCGCAATGCACACACGGTTGCGGCTGCCCCTTAAACATTTATCCCTATAACGCACAGAATGGTTCCAACAAGTTATTGTTATTACTGTTATTCTATGTTAGATTTTAATCGGATTCGGGTGATATCGCTGCCGATTGCAACGGAAAAAATACCAGTATCCAGAATAAAGCCTGATATAATCTTCAAGAAAAATATATCACTGAATCGAAATGCAGGAGGGACCTGATATTCTCCACATACGTAACTATGTATTTACTTACTCAAGCTCTCCCCTACTAGTACACATGTATCTATCAAGTCACTTTCAGTCTTAGTAAAATCAATCAAGCTGCTTGCAAAAGCCAATAATTCAATTACGAGAACCACCTCGAGAACAAGTCAACCCATCACCCATTTAAAAATAAAAGCAAACTTGCGCTGTGCATAGTGGGATAGAGGGATAGAGGGATAGAGAGAGAGAGAGAGAGAGGCACGTTATTGGCATAATCAGGGGGAAAGAAAGGTCTTCCCTTTCATTGAAGGGAACGATGCGCCCACGGCGCGGCGGCACGTGAAACGAAACAGAGGCGTCAATTTCGTTATACATACGTATGTAGCATGTAGCACGTAGGCAGGCGCACCCATATGAGAAAGGGCTGGCACTGACACCGACACCTTCGGCCCACACAAAACTGTTTATGATGCTTGTGCACGACCCTCTCGGGAATTGACTGGTCCCCATTGACGATGCCCAGCAACAGAGGGCCGCAGTGCACCATGAAAAACGTTGCACGAGGGGTGCTACGGGGACTCGTAGAAAGCTGCAGGGTGTCAGTGAGTCCCTCGCTATCCAAATGAACAACCAGCCACCACTTGTCAGGTGGTTGGTTCTATACTTCTATGTATCTTTATGCACACGTATATGTACATGTATTATACTGCCAAAGCAGACAATAGCGAGGAGTCTGCCATGCCTACGCACCTACCCTTCGACTGTTTTCGCAAGCAGGCATAACTACAGACATTTACTTACATATAATACTTGCAGGAGATTTGGAGAAAAGGATAGCTGGCGGGCCAAATGGGTAGGTAAACTTGGTGATTATTCCACAGAGAAGGTTTTTCACCGTTCTTTGTTCTCGCTTGACTAACGAATTAGAGAAAGGTAACACGCAAGAGAAACCGAAATTCTTATTGTGCCCTCTACACAATTTGTCCGGTTCTTTGGTTTGCGACAGTCAACTCTCGTACTAAGTTCCGCTAATTATGAGGTATAGTAGATACCTATACATATGATATACATATTATGTAAATACATACATCCGATAATTGAATTTGTCAAGTCCTAGTTCTCAAAGTGACCAGCTAAGCAATGAGTTAATATCCATATCAATGATTAGCAATCGCCCTCAAGAAGAGGGCTTGCCTCCGATCCCTTTCACCTCTTGCCTTCAACATTTAACCCCTCTCGCACCGTCGTCCCACGTTAATCGAGGGAAGATATCGAACGATCACGCATTCAACTAAAAATAATTGTCATCCACTCGAGCTTGGCATCAATCTGATATAAGCAGTGATGAAGAAGGGGACGCGAGAATTGTCTCGTTGGGGGGTTGAAAAGAAGCACTTGTTGTGGGGCCGCGTGGCCACCAGCCACCCGATTCGATTGGCTTGTTGTGAAACTGTAGTTGAACCGTGTCGAGAGAGCCAGGAGGCCGGGGCAAACTATCACCACCGATGCATAGTGGTTACCACGAGTCTCGGTTACAGCTTCCAAGTGTTTGCGTCTGGTAGGCTGGACTGGCCGTTGCGTTGGGGGGAATCCACACCAAGGAGATTGTCATCCTGCGCCGGGCCGTTGGGACACGTGGCATGCCACGCGGCACGCGGGGAACGAGCGATCTCAACGATCTGAGTGCAGCAACAAATCCTATTATCCAAATTGGTGTATAATTTCATGATTACCGCGCCATCGTGTCGGGAAGCGTGTCGTTTTAAGGAAAAAGAAAAGCCCACTCGTCATTTCAATCTTCACATTTCCTTAGCCTTCCCCATGATTGGTATGTCACTGTCGACCATCTTTCCTTTCCAATGGAGTGACTATATCGAGCCTGAAAGATTCATGCGCTCCGCTGGCCACGCGCCTCTGAATTATCCGTCGCCGTTCCAGCCCACAGATGGAATCGGCAACTTTTCGTGCAGCCTCTATTCCCCAGTTCCCCGGCGACGCGACGGCCAATTCCACCCAAACCCGTCACGGATTTCCGTAGTGGCGTCGGCCGTCCAGTGGTAGCGGCCCGACTTTAAACTTGCCCCTACCTTCATCCTTGAGACACGAGACTCGAGACTCGAGAGTCAGAGGGTTGCAGAGGCTATCCTGAGCACGGCCACCGCCTGCCCTCAACGGCCGACCTCTAAGCTCGCACGAGTTTCTGCTCCCTCGCGGCCCCAATACCCGACGGCCCCTCAAAGATTCAACTCGGTAAAAAGTTTCGTGCCGCCACCCTCGATCCATACAATAAACCCACGCGAGCCATCACCCTATTTGCCGCGACCGAGCACCTCTTGCTGGCTTTCCCTCACCCTTCCGATCATCCACATTCCCAGGCCGATCGAACACGATCAGTCCCACCTATCTACATACATACATACCTATCTCTAGTACCTCCTCATTCTCACTCTGATTCTGAGTGAATCAGCTCAATCTAGTAACCAATCCGTCGCCGTCGCCGTCGCCGTCGCCGTCGCCGTCGCCGTCGCCGTCGCCCTCCTCCTATTAACTGGAAACGAGCACCTGCCTACTCCTTTAACCGAAATCAGCGTTAATCATCCAGACCAACCTAAAGTAAACATATTGACTATAGATGAATTCGGCCCGTTCCTAGGCTCCAGCCTCCAGTATTCGCTATCTGTACAACCACCATCCATTATTCACAAGGCGGCCAATAGACCATCCAACCCACATGCATATCTACTGGCTCTATAATAATCTGTCATTCCATGCAAGTACAATGCTCTGCTCTGATGAATAGATGGCTTAGCATTCGTCATATAATTAATCGGCGTGAAGTGGAACACAGCATTAATCGAGCAGCGAATCGCTCGATAATTATGTACTTACTGTCATAGACTCATCTCACACTACTACCACCCCTTCAAACTACTCGATTGATTCTATTGCGATCCTTCTTGGCGTTACGATCGCACTAGGTAGTATGTAAGTATTTACTTACTCGTGTCTCAAAACGGATAAAAAACATCAAACTTGTGGGAGAAATGCCGGATTTCGACCTAAAACACATGAAAAACCGATCCTGAAAAATTGATTTCAATGGTTTTCCCTATGTTTTCATCACTTCCCGACATTTTCCGGGGCTGAAATTTGGTGGGGAGTGTTTTTTTGCATCGAGGAAGAAGTAGAAAAAATTCCAGGCCCCTAGCTGAAAATTAATTTTTTCGCAAATTTTTTAAGGCATACCCCTTCAAAAATTTTCGATTTTTCGAAGGTTCTGGGACCGGGACGAACGCTTGATTTTTCGATTGCTCGTGTCTCAAAACGGATAAAAAACATAAATGTTGTGGGGGAAATGCCGGAATTCGACCTAAAACACGTGGAAAACCGATCTGGAATATTTCATTTCAACGGTTTTCCCCATGTTTTTTTATCTTCCCGACCTTTCCCGGGGCTGAAATTTGGTAGAAAGTGTTTTTTTATATCGAGGAAGAAGTAGAAAAAATTCCAGGCCCCTAGCTGAAAATTCATTTTTTCGCAAATTTTTTAAGGCATACCCCTTCAAAAATTTTCGATTTTTCGAAGGTTCTGGGACCGGGACGAACGCTTGATTTTTCGATTGCTCGTGTCTCAAAACGGATAAAAAACATAAATGTTGTGGGGGAAATGCCGGAATTCGACCTAAAACACATGGAAAACCAATCTTGATATTTAGTTTTAACGGGTTTTCCTATGTTTTCATGACTTCCCGACCTTTGCCGCGGCTGAAACTTGGCGGGGAGTGTTTTTTTGCATCGAGGAAGAAGTGGTAAAAATTCCAGAGCACTAGCGGGAAATTCATTTTTTCGCAAAATTGTTAAGATAGAAACAGTTCCCTGAGTAATTGATTTCATCTAATTCTGACATACGCAAAGTAAAGTTAACAGTTCATTCGGCGAGCGGTTAATTTTTGGATGGTTGAGTACTGATACAATTTCCTCAAACATTCACCGGGTGCACTAGATAGTAGGCCGGGCCAGTCTTCGACTCAATCTGCCAAGTCAGAGAAGTGCAACCCTATAAGAGCCAGTTTAAAGTCAGCCTCCAGTTAACTGGCTGATTAATAAGTCATTGTTGGAAGATGAGGGTAAGCTAGATGAATAAGATTAACGGCTTCTTTTCAAGCTCTACATCGAAAGTCCTAGGTATCAGGTTAGCTGTACTAAACTGGAACTAGAACTGGAACTAGAGCTAATAGGTACTCGTACTACTATACATATGTAGAAATACAATAGTAAGATCTAGTTAAATAGTTAGATTTAGATAGATAGATAGATAGATAGATAGATAGATGGAGAGGTAGGAGGCGGGGCGTGCTGCGATGGTTCTGTTACGGCTGGTATGTATGTACATACCTGCTACGTTATGGCATTGCTCGGGAGGGTGAAACATTTATTTAGTGCCGAGGGATTTTCCAAATGGGGGAGGGATGGTGCAAGTGGGCAGTAGCAGTAAACTCGGCGGACTGAGGCTGTGCCGCGATAACTCGGTTAGCCGGCAGACTTTCGATCTGTATTCTGTCTACCGAGGAGTTTATCACAGACCGCATTCTCTTCTCTATCTATTACGCCTCCTCCCTTAGCCCACCGGCCCCGCTTCCTTCGAGCAGTCCCTGCTCTACTTTTACATACTTACGTACTCTGCGCTCTTATCCGCCACGCCACGCTGCGCCATTCTATTATTGTTCACTTGATCGTGCCCGATTATGGTACCACCCAATCCACTAACAAGAGAGGAGCTCGAACATAAAACTGGCGCAAACACTTCAACATGGTCCATGCAAGTCTAGCTAGCATAAACTGAAAACTTCCAATGATTCAATGTTGCTACTCCTCATAGCTTTTGCTGCTTTTCAATTTTTTCTCACTTTGGCAGTGAGTTTGTTCAATTTGTACGGTCGGCATGATTCTGTGATTGATTAAGAGTAAGCCCGGGGTGAAACTCGAGAGTGGCGCGCTAAGAGGATAAAAGAATGCGTAATTCCCCGCGGCAGGTCACCCGCTCCCAACGATAGGGAGACTTCCTCGAGCTCCTTCTCGTTGCTGTACACGATGCTGCTCGTGCTCGCTCATTCTCGCTCATGCTCGCCCATGCCTCTCTGACGAGATAAATCCGCTGCCTCTAATCAAACTTAACTGCTGCTCTTGGAATGTTTTTAAGCGAATTCTCCCCACCCGCCTTTCCTCGATAAAAAATTCCTTTACGGAAACTAGTGAATTAATCGAAGGAAAGAAAGCATATCCGAGTCCGGGGAAGCACACACCTATACATACTATAGAAAGAGCCGCAATAACTCGCTAGAATATTGCTTTGCCAACTTCCCGTACTCACCGTCCTTCCTTCCGCGCCGCCGCGCCGCGCCACGCCACTGGGAGTGATTGCATTCATTCTCTGCATACATAGTACATGGAAGACTTGTTCGGCAGAAATATCGGGATATCTTTCTGACTAATATTGATTTCGTTCTAGTATAAAGTTTCATTTTTCCCAATCAGTTGGGAAATAAACTGGGATTCAGGGGCGCTTTCCGTTAAGGGATATCCATGTTGTACATACTTACTTAGCTGCATACTACATAGTTACAGAGACACGTCCATAGATACATAGGAATCTGGCTGGTCTATGCGCATAGATAGATTGTATAAACATCGGCGCGGCGGTGGCGGAGGTGGCAGTCTTAACGGAGATATGCAAGTTGAAATTAATCCGACCTGTTAGATTTATGCATAGCGGGGCAGAGCCCTCCTTGTCTGGTGATTGCGTTCGTACCTTAAATCACTGGGCAAAAAGTCCCCCGCCGCGCCGCCGCGCCGCCCCGCCGTCCCGCCGCCCCGGCTCTTTCTCAAGTGAGTGGGGTTAATTAATTAAAATCTTAATTGGTGCTAATAATTAGCCTAATGCTCGGCGTCGTAAAAAATCCGCTGGAAAAATCCTGGCACTCCAATGGTCGAACCTTCAGGTGGCCCACAGACCGGTTCATATACCACTACTATAAACTATATGCATATAAACTATATGTATTACTTACCTAGTTCCTCAAGGAGGCTTCTGTCAATGTACATACATATGTACTTGGCTAACACCAATGACTATTACACTCTCTTGAAAAGGAAAATCACCGAAAATCTACAATCTGTAT
The DNA here is from genome assembly GCA_910591665.1 of Ectemnius continuus. Lineage (NCBI taxonomy): Eukaryota > Metazoa > Arthropoda > Insecta > Hymenoptera > Crabronidae > Ectemnius > Ectemnius continuus. The sequence continues at coordinate 15,845,908 of OU342861.1, forward strand.
ACTCGAGAATCCGTAAAGAAACTTGTTAAAGATAGTGAGTCAGAATTACCAGTCGAGTTTCAAGTTTAATCTTTCTCCCTCAGCTACATTACCATCCCTGTATGTACTTTCATTCTACTTGATGAACAGTCTTTTCCCGTGAAGAAATTCAATAACGAAGAGAATTCAGTGAGGGCAATGAGAATTAAAGAGTAGATACTTGGATACTAGGTGCTTTTGGGATGTGGAGTCAATGAGACGAGAGTGAGATGAGGCGAGTGCAGCATCAGGGAAATACATGTGCACATATGTTCCGCTGGCGGAACACAAGTGGAATTGGGAGAAGGAGGTGGCGCGGCGGAGGTCGGGTTAGGTGAGCTGGAGTGGGAAGGCTCGAGGGATCGAAGAAACGAGGGCAAGACTTAATAGAAATACAATAGAGCGCCCATTTCGAGGGTAGCCGCTCCTCTCTCCCCAGGCGGCAGTTTCCTAGCAGAGATAAATCAAACTCCAATACGCTAAGTGGTGTTACTGGGTGACGCAAAGCAGACTTCGCCTCTCTCCCTCTCTTGCTCATACTTTTTCTCGCCAGCAGTGCAAGCCGCTCTGTGCTCCGACCCGAGATTAAATTCTATTTAATTTCGAGCTCCATGAAACTCACTCGAGTGGTCGCAGAACTTTCGCCAGCTTTCGCCACGCCGCGCCGCGCTGCGCCGCGCCGGGACTAGATAGCGATTAATTCGTGAGAATAGCGGCACAGCGCAATTAATCTTTCGATCGCTGCCAACTGCTGAGAAAATCCAAATCCGAGGGCCACCGCGGATGAGAAAGGAAGGGAGTGCCAAGGCCGAAAAAAAGTCTTCTCCAACACACACCGAGGAAGGATTATAAGCTGAGTGAGTTGGAGAGAAAAATTCTTGGGGAAATTGGATTCCGCTAAGATTTCTCCTGGCGAGTAGATGAATCTCGGGCGAGACATAGGTCGAGTAGGGGGGCAGAGATTGAAAACTAAAATTATAGCCCGCTTACTTGCGGGAGCGGCGATCGCCAAGGGAATCGCATTCCCGAAGAGGAGAGAGAAGTTTCGAACGGACGTAAAAATGGCCAGTACGCGCTGGCTCGCTCAATTATTGATCAGCGCAAGTGCGACCATCTGATTCCTCGAGGTTCAACGAGCGGCCACGACGCACCACTGTTTAGTGCCACTCTATCGAGCGATAAATTAGTCAGGCCGCTGGGAAGAATTGTAGGATTCCACACGGGCAAACGGAAGCGACGACTAACAAAGTGCTTATGAAAATTGCTTCGAGGAATGCTCAAGTCACTTTGTTCCCCTTTGCCGCTCGCTCGCTCTCTCTTGGGAATAAGGGAGCACTATGAATTACATACCGGCGCGGCGCGGCGCGGCGCAGCGCGCCGTGTACTCCACCAGGATGGCGTGGTGCGGAAGGTGCGAAATATATCCTCTCACCAATTTTACCCGCAATATTCTGGTCATCTTTTGCTGAAATCTAACCTTCACACGCAGACTAGTCAATAGCAAGACTTGCTCAACAAGCAACAAGAAAATATAGTTAAGCCCAGAAAAAGCGGCAGCTAAATTTCAAGGATAAACGGCCACTATGTATGATATGTATGATACATGCAATGAAGAACGCGCGAGAGATAGCTTTCGATCAGTGCCAAGCGAATTCGATTAGCCATACATAGAATTTCTAGCTATCTGCCAGTATCTGCTATATCTATAGCTCCCCACTACTGCTATAGCTTGATCGAAGAAGCGCGCATTCTGGGTGGTTTCGCCGGCCAATATGAATGGGATCGCTTTCATGGAGGATCTCTTAAGCGTACAGCCCCGCTGCCGAAAGCAGTGCTATCGGGGGGAATATCCAGGTGGCGGCCATGTTTTCATTATACCGCGCAATGTCCGGTACTCGATCACCCGTCCTACCCGTCCTTCCCTCTGGCCCATTCTCTCACCCACCTTTTGCAAAAGCAGTGATATTTCAAGCAGGACTCCACTCTACTCTACTATCTTCCAGACCGCTCCAGCCTGCCCCAGCTCGCCCCAGCTCGTCCCAGCTCGTCCCAGCTCGCCGAGAACTTACCGAGAACGAGAACTCCAATCGCATTACTGCTGTTCCTCTCCTGCTCAGCGCAGAGGTCAGGGACAATGCTGTCAGAGAAGAGAGCAGAGCAGAGCATTGGCGCTCATGATTCCCGCTTGAAAGATACCTAAGACAAAGGGTTGAGGAAGTGACATACAAGTTTGAAATCTTGAAAGAGCACCCGCCACCCGCCACAGTCGCTAACAGATGGACAGAGATATATGTAATTAAGAAAACCGGTGGAGCTTCATGCTCATGTACCAAGAGCAAGCGTACTACATATACATATGTATTTACTAGGTGTTCTACATATGTATAATACAATCCATAGTATAATGGAATCGTGCCATTTGCATCATCCGAGAGAAGTGTGAAATCCAACTTGACTTGGTCAAATTATGACAATCTCTATTAGTATAATAAAACTAGCTAGTTGCTAGTGTGAAGCTAGTCGAACTAGATGTGTACAAATAATGGACGAGTATCGATATGAGATGAGTGAGAGTCGCTTGCTCCACTCATTGCTCCAAGGGTACTGGAGTTTCCCTCATTGTCAGATCAATTCTCAAAAAGTGGTTAATGTTGAAGCGAGAGCCACTATAGCTAATATGAGAACATGGTGAGGCGCAACCAAGTTATAAGGTAGAAGGCAGCGCAGAGGAGTAGACACGGTGCCAGCATTGTGCCGACCTAAGCCGCTAGTAAAACTGCCAATTGTCTCAAAAAGCGGGCAGGCGGCCCAGTCTCGATAATGAGAGATTAAATATTAAAGGACGTATTCCGGGCACATTCTTTCCTCAATGTGCCTTTGTTTTACGAGACTACGTGAGCAGAAAGCAACTGAATCCGGAGACCATCCAATGCGATTACTAGATTTTTACTACATACAATGTATTTATGTATGTACATAGTATGTGTAGCGGTTTGCCGAGCTCCCCTCGGCCAGGCAGGCACCATCTTCTCCGAGAGGACACCCACTCCATTTATCATTGTTGTAGCTCATTGCCAGCACATATAATATACTCTTCGCTACTCGAAAAGAAATAGAGGGACTAAAGAAAAGGAAGGCTAGTCGACCAACTGATATGGTGGAGTAAGAGCGGCGGGCTGACGGGAGTGGTTAACGCAGGAATCAGGAGTATCGGAGAGCTGTGTGAATGGAAGCTCTGGAAGAAGTAGAGTTCCTAAAGCAGACTAAGAAATCTGCAAGGCGAAGAAACGAGATGCTAAAAGATGAGGGGAAGAAGAAAGGAGAGGAGAGGAGAGAAGATCCGAGGGTGTTCTCAGGTTCGTTTTAGGCGGAGAAGTGCGGTAGGCGCGCGCGATTCTCATGAAGAATGCAGACTCGACATGGATGCCGGCACATTCGTATTAAGCCAACAACGCAACGGGTGCCGCTGCTCGCCAACGAGAATCGCCGAATAATTCAGGAATTCCACTGTGTCGACATCGATTTTCGGAAGCGCCGCAAATAAGAGCGGTGCGCCACTGAGGGCATAAAACGGAAAAGGCAGGCAGGAAGGCAGGCAAGCGTATTGCTCCGGGCCTTGGGAATTAAGAAGGGAGGCAGGCTCGCGACCACGCAAGAAATCATTAAGGAGAAATCGCACAGAGAGCTATGAAGCCAACGAGTGAGGCCCTGACGAGTTGAGGGACACTTTGGAGAAACGAGAAGCTGGAGAACTTGGGCAAAAGCTTTCTGCCTCCTTTCTTAGGAAGATTATACATATAGATATGTATATACCAGTATAAGTAGTCTAAGAAAAGTTGCTTGGAACGAGCATGGAAGTGGCTGAATTGGGGGTGAATGTTTCACAGGAACGCCGAAATCTTCCAGTATCCGTGTAGTACCCTCGCAATTGCTGAATCCTGCTCCCGTAGCTAGGAGAGCTACTCTAAGGCAGCAGCTTCTCTACCGAGTTAACAAATTGGCCGCAATAATGCCGGGACCAGGGACCTGCTCCTACCGCTTACCGCTTACCGCCTACCATCTACCACCTACCATCAGCCTCCTGCGCAATTCTTCCCCCTCTCCAGTGATTTCGTCCGATCGTTACTCGAAATAATTAGCCTCGCGTTATTCCGAATAATTTGCCAAGGGTCGAACAACGCGAACAGCGCGGAGTGATGAGAAATGGTAATTGAGTTGCCGGTAATGAATTATTCAACTGGGCAATAAGCACCGATCACTCAAACTTGATAACTTGAGATCGAACCTGCCCGCTTGGCCGCTTTCATGATTCCGTTCTTTCTTCAGATATGTCGCGCGCCTTGCCTTGCTTCATCAGACAAGTATCGGATTTCATTTCAGGCTGGCTCGCGCTACATCGAGAGATTTCTTCTCAATGGAAGAGAGTATACATATGTATAACATGTATAATACTAAGGTCCTGGACATAAAATCTTCGACTTGGCTAAAGTCGAGAACCTCACGACTTAAACAACTACCCATCAGCGTAGACACTGTGCTCGGCCTGTATTAACCCGATAATTCGTCCAAAGTAATTTGACATCACGCCACCAGAGCTATCCGCAAAGTGGAGTTGGTTCAAATGAAATGAAACCGCAAAGATCAACGAATTGCAAACGCTTAATCTCCCATTGACTAACGCGTCTTCTGCACCATCAACGAGATTGAGTGCGGTATCTACTACTTACATGCATACATGTAACTGTACATACATACATATGCAGACAATCTGAACGACCTCTTGATACTTTTCAGTTCAGCATATTCAGTCGACAAGTATTAGGCACACTTTTATTCCTAAAACATGTTTCTATCTTATGTACTCAGGATTTAGCTCGTTTTATACCTCAGGAATCAAACTATTAATTAGCAGTTGCTGCCACTAACTTTGCTCGAAACGTCCGCTCTTGAGTCACTTGACTCTTGAGAGAGTAGTCGGTAAAGTACTTTTGAAAATTATCATCACTTTCAAGAAGGAGAACGCATTCTCTTCTGAAGCGATTGCCGACCAGCAGTGCGAAAAGTGTGCCACCTACATACTATATGTAAGTACGTATGCAGTGAGTAAGGGGAAGAGCGGGAAGAGGGTGCATCCACTTCAAATCGGAGGAGAACAACGAGAAGCGAGCAAGGGAGAAAGCGAGTGCATGTACTGAGCTAGAAACTCATTACAGACGCTCCGCCCCTGCTGTTCGACGAAGCGGCGGCCAATCCCAATCGGCGGATCCTGGCGTGCGATGCTATCCTCGTAATCGCGCTTGCTTGCTTGCTTGCTTGCTTGCACACGGTTTAATCTCGGCATCGCGCGCGCAACCAACTATGGTCCCGCGAGCGCTGGACTCGGTTCCCCGGCCCCCTAACTATGTAGTATGTACCTGCAATTACCCGCCCTCCCTTTTCCTCGCTCGCTCGCTCGCTCATTCTCTGTGCATGGCCGATGGGGAATGGCATCCGCGAGCTCGCTCTCTGCTCCATTGTGAACATTCGATGCCGACCATCGCGACCCCGTTCAACTATCATCCCTTTTCCCGTCAGCACGGCACACGACTTTCTAAGAAAAAGCGATACCATTGTTCAGCGAGAGAAATGTGAAGAAGTGATCGAGTAAGTATGTACATCGAGACAACTCTCGATTGCAATTTGATTCGCCCGTAAAGCGGTAATCCCTTAATAGTGAGAATGCCAAAGGACAATCAGCAGACGAAGGGGAAGGGCGGACTAAACATCCTTCGCGATTAAATCCGATGATGAAAAGGAGCGTTCCATCCCGACCGCCTGGCCCGCCCGGCAGCGGACCGAGCTTATTCCCCGAATATGTTTTCGATTAGTTCTCCCCGAAAGAGCCGGCGAAACAGCGTCCAATTTCGCTCGGAGGGTTGCTCTCCCACCGCAGCGCACATCCCCCCTTTCTCTGCAGGATTACACGTCGATCGAACCTAATGACCTGTTGCGGCTTTATTACATCATTTCTATCGCCCCCCGACCAACCAACCACCCACCCACCCATCTCTCTGTCTCTCTCTCGCTCTCACAATTTGCAGGATTTCCTAGGAGAATGGCCTGCTGAATTGCCGCATTCTGCCGCTGCAGCCGTCAGTCGAACCGTCTCGGTGCTTAGAAGGAAAACTTGTTGATTGCTAAACGTTATTAGATAGTAAAAGCACGCTGCAAAATGGTGTCTTGTACTGATTGTGAGAAAATTTGCATGCGGATGATGATATTATCAGAATTGCCACTGGTACATAGATGCTCATCATGCAACCTGTGGATTGTGTACAACAGTATGTATGTAAATAAGTACTTACTATATTGTCAAATTGATGTCAATCTTCCGATGCCAGAAAAGCCTGCGACGTGCCGGCGGCGGGCGGCCGGCGCGGCGCGGCGCGGCGTTCCACTGATTGGCCAAAAAGCATAAAAACTTGTAGCCAACTTTATGGCTATCAGCCGCGCCACTAGAAAAGGTTGCTCAACAAACTTTCTGAACGACTTGAGCTCCAAGTGGAATGGCAACTTGCTTCATACTTGATGAACTGCTCAAGTATTCCACGACAAATCGTAAACAGAAATTAGATTCTCTGAATTTTTTTACTGCTCCAAGAAGATATTAACGCGAGTTTCTCCTCTGGATTGCGTTAAGCTGAGAAAGAAAATCGGCCGGAAGGGCTAACCTTAGGCTGGCTTAAATGAACCCCCTAAACTTTCGAGTCTTATTAATGCATTACCATGGAAGTGTAATTACTGCAAAGTCCAGGAGAACATGTTAGCGAGGACTGGGCTGAGCGGTTCGGCAAGAAACTCAAAGTCGAAGTGGACATGTAGAGCCAAAATGAAAACTAAGCATCCTATTTTTCTCTATAGTTCAAACGTCATAGATGTTGGGATTTCCCCTTACCACCTTCGTACGAGTTTTAGCAGGCCGCTTCCATACTACAATACAATACGCTATCTACTAATTATTGTATGTTCGCCCATCAATGCGACTTTATTCTGCCCAGTGAAAGCCCGGCCAAGAGAATACCGGCAAAAACTACCCAACAGTTTATAGGCCAAGGCTGCCTTGTTTCACAATCGGGTTCAATTCAAAGTCAAATGCAGGCAACACCTGGAAAATCAAGTGTGCCGGCGCGGCGGACCAACCAATCCTTCGTTGCGTTGCCCGGTCAACACAGTCGGCGCGAGAATAAACGAGCGAGCGAGCGAGCGAGCGAGCAAGAAAAAACAACCGACGGCAAACGTATTACTGCTCGAAAAAAAGGAGGCCGAGAATGCAGGGGGTGTTGTGCTGGGCGTTAATTGCATTTAGAGCGTTTCCCGTGAAATATTCGCTAGGGAAACATACGAGCGCGCCAATTCTGCACGTAGTCAGCTATGTTTACGGAGAGTTTGTATGCGGTATGTTTCGATGGAGTTTTTATGACTGTAGACTGGCATCCCATCCCACATTGCGCAAGTCGCGCGAGCCGGCAAAAAAGAAACTCGCCCGTCACTCATTGTCCTGCCAATGTTCAGTGGATTAGCCTGAATAACCTGAATAATTGATGTCGACCGATGCTTTTAAATTTGCAAGGTAAATAACACAGGCCCTCCCCTTTGCGCTGACGGTCTTTTTCCCTGGTACACTCGCCTACCCGTCTCCACACACATAGATGGACGTACAGCCAACCTGCGACTCGTGCATCAGCTCCATTAGACATTTACGAAAACGATTGATTCCGTTTGCTCGCTTGCTCGCGGACGGACAGCGGGCGGACAGCGGGCGGGCAGCGGCCGGGTGAGCGGCCCGATGAATATTGATTACCGCGCAATTGATATCACGCTCTTTAATTTCACCGGCGATACATATCGAATTCCCTATACCGGAAAATTCTTGGCCACTCCCTCTTTGTCATCAGATGATATCTACAAATGATATTAGTTCTTAACTTGCAAATTCTCTTCCTTCAACGCCGATTTCCATCTGGGAACTTAGTTTCCAGCCTGTGATCCCAAAGTTCATTCCCGAGTGGGCAAACTCGGCAGTGAAGCATTATACTGGAGCCATTCGGCAGCTATTTATGTATGTACATTAGATGTAACTGTCTTAATTGAAGCTGTGTTCGAAATATGTCTTCCAGACAACAGAACTTTTCGACGACATACGTCCTTCCTGCTGTAGGTCGCTTTTGGTGAGTTGTAAATGGTAAGTTGTAAGTGGGTAGGTGGGTAGGCGGGTAGGCGGGTAGGCGGGTAGGCGGCAGTGCAGCGAGAAGAGCGCGAGAAAAACGTTGCTAAGAAAGGAATGGGTGCCGCTTGCAACAGGCAGTCGGAGAGAGAATCGCTGCACTCCTCCTATACGAACGCTGAAATTGCTCGGCCATTAACGATACTGCGTTATTACGCTCGTCCTTTTTTGTGGCGTAGCCACCGCTCAGCATGCTTGCGCGCAAGCCAATCGGCCATCTTGGAGCACGGCGCTATTTCCAAGCGAGAGGAAGAGCTGGGCTGCTCCCCTTTAGCAGCAGCAGCCCAGGCTCCTTACATACTTGTCGCATTATCGCTCACTCGCTCACTCGCTCGCACCTTCAATTGCCGTACGCCGATCAATCAATCCCCGACGGCGAATCAATTGCTCGAAAACCGAGCGAAAGCACACCAGTCCACGCCTAGAAGAGAATCCTCCTGAAAGGACCGCATCAGACTGCCCTGTCCAGCGGATTGTGAGACGTTCATCTTTCCAAGCGACGCATACTCATAAGCTCTATGTGTTCTAGGAAGTATTCAATCTATTGGCTGGGGGAGTTGCCTGATATTCCTTAATTTCATAATCGTGCTGACAATCAATCGCGTCCACCTCTTACACTGTCAGTTATAGTCGATATATTAAATATTTTACTAAGTGGGAAAGGACAGATCTTCCAACTTGCATCACCGGACAAATGAATCGATGAACGCCATCGCCTGCCACATAACTCATCTTAATTACTTGAACTCGAAGCTTCCTTCGATAAAGCATGACTGACAATAGGAGGTAGAGGCGACTCGTCGTCCGTCGCCCGTCGCCCGTCGACCATGCCCAGTCAAAGGTGCTCGCAGTCCTACGAAAAGATAATCGAGTCTTTCATTGCCGTTTCGAGCTCTAGCCGAGGGAGGATCACGGGGATACCATTTGGCATTACCGGTAATGACGGCGATCAGTGTCGACAGTAATTTCGCGGCGAGCGACTCTTGACCCCCGGTACTCTATAATCAAACGTAAATCGTGCCCAGCTCTTTTTACCCGAGCGTTTAAGGGAGGGCCACTCGTCGATTCCCGATACAGCATGCCCTTCTTGGGACCGCGCATGATAATAATCTGTCCGTGTGTGTCTCTCAAGCACCGGTTACTCTTTCACTCTGGCCATGGCGCGCCGCCAATCTTCCCAGACTGTCATTTCCCAGTTAAATTGTTCCGTTAAATTGCTCACCGACCCCCACCCCCACCCATCCGTACCATCTCGCGGCTCCTCACTCCTCACTCCTCACTCCTCACTCCTCACTCTCGCGCGACCTCCCGCGACCTCGCAAACCCAGATCAGACTCATTTCAGCACAATTAGGTCGGCCAATCAATCCTTTCTTCATTAAGGCGGGCCCGACTTCACTCATGCACTCTCTACCTCCCTCTTTCCAATAATTCTTACTTTCTCAACGGCCAAACACAAACGATCAAATATCAGGGCTCATCGCAGCAGTCGATCGGGACATGAGTTGGTTTAAATGGAAATCAACGCTCTACATTGTATATGCATACAGAGCGGTCCTACCTTCCCTGAAATCTAGAGAGCTAACAATCCTGAATGAATAAATTGTACGAAATGCCGCAACTGCGATACAAGCGGCATAAGTTTCTGGGGAAGGCGTGAATAACAGCCTCCAGTCCCAGGATTATTCCGGTAATCCCTGGGAAATCGCATTAGGACAACCAGTTATACGTATTACCTTAGTCACGTTTCATTGCCATTAACTTTGCTAAGTTCTCCTCCTTCGTCTTCTTGCCACTGCCGCTGCCGCCGCTGCAAGAATTAGCGCACCCAAGCCAATCTATATATGTATACACGTATACTACTAATAGGAAAGTACGGGGGTAAAACAATTGGACCTAAACAGAAGATCAATGTGGTAGACCCGGGTCCCTAAAATAGGCATGCGTCGCCAACGGATCGTTCTACTCAGCGCGACTGCGATATTTCCTTCCCAGCTCCAGCTCCAGCTCCAGCTCCAGCTCCAGCTCCAGTTCCAGCTTCTGCTTCAGCTTCAGCGAATGAACAAGAGGTCGATTTAAATTTCCAATCTGCCCGATACCAACTAAGCGGAGCCTGCCCCGCTCTTTGTCCCATTCTCTCGCCGCGCTACCAATCCCACTGGGCTGTCCGAAGCAGGAGCAGGAGCAGGAGCAGGAAAAGTAAGGAAGGGAAAGAGGACCAACAGCAGGCATCGGTGAGTCAGTGGCCTGATAAGATTCATGCACAAAAACGGATCTGGTTTACGAGAATGCTCGTCGTCCCGAACACGATTATTAAGAGGCGCGCTTGGTGGGTGGAGGTAAGGAAGGGAAACGTGATCGCTTGGCTGGTTGTTGGAGGTGTGCCGGTGTGCCGAACCGGCAACGACAGCGGCAAAGTCAGAGCGGGCATAGAGGAACAGTGTACCGCGTTAGAACGACGCGACGCGACGCGACGCGGCATGGCTCGGCTCGGCTCGGCTCGGCGTACCGTTCTTGGAACCTTAAATTAAAGCGCTCTCGTTGTTTTGCGATCGGAAACGGATGCCCGATCGGTACCGGGGACTTGAGAGCGTTCCGGTGTCGCTCGCAATCGGGGGCATAAAGTGTCCGCATAAAGCAAACTCCGCTCTCGTGAATGTCGAGGGCGCGCGAGCGCGAGCGCGGGACCAGGTGCGGATATCGTCTCAACGACGCCCCAACGCTTACTAAACTGCACTTTCCTTTTATTGGGTGAAAACTGCCGCCTGCTACACACGACAATGCTCGATGACCTGCTCTGCCAGCCAACTTTATTTGATTCGCCTATTCCGAAGAGGAACCGCTCAGAGATTCAAGGAATTCTGCCAATCAAGATTTGAATGGCTTAGCTCGACACTAGCCATAGAATACCGTTAATATGAACATGAACATTACATAGAAATGAGAGACTGTAGAATCTTGGGCCTTCAACGCAGTTTACTCAACTACAGAAAGCAGACGAGACAAAGCTTCAAATACTTTATCTGTACACTGTATTCTCCCATGTTTGTCCATTGCGCTACTGGCGACCAACAACCTTACTGGAGGCATCCCGCTTAAAATAAGAAGGCCGGCATGCCTTAAGTTAACCCGGTAACTGTAACTACCACAACTGTCTTAGCCCATTACCGCCTGTATCCTAAATTCTAACAAGCCTTTCGAGCCGAGCGGAGTCTAGCCGTGCGATTCACCGCCAGTGCTCGGGGGCCCAGTTCTTTCACTCTCAACATCTGATAAAGTTTCAATAATGCGACTTCAGTGTCGGTAGTCAAGAACCAGAGGGCACACTGGCCGTGTAAGTAGGAAAGTATGCCGGCCGATAACGTCTTCAGCATTTTATAACCTTTTATAGTCATGCCAACCAATAATGCCGTCGGCCTTCCCAGAACCACGATCCATATGCCGATTTATGCAATATGTTGCAGTTTCTCTCTGGCTTCGTTTCACTTCACTTGTTCTTAAGGAATCTTTATCTTCGATCAACATTCAAAATTACGGAATTCCTATTAAATTCTTCTTACTACAACTTTGAGTGGCAATAATGCACGAAGCGAACAGCAGCCGCAGAGATAATCAGTTTTACTCAGTCACTTGAAACGAAGGAATTCTCATGTCGGCGGTGCTGGAACCCCTAAATTAACTCTCAGTCTTAACTGAAATTACAAGTATAGTAAAGCACATAACATAAAATCGCATGGAAACAAATCTATTCTGTAAGCATGCATGTCGCTAAGTACTGTGATCAAATAAGATGCGACTGTACAGTGAGAATCAAGAAGAAACTACGGCATTGGAAGGAGCACCGAGGCCGTTCGTTCTGGCCAAAAGAAGAAGGGATCTTATCGGTGTAGCAAGAGAGAGAGAGAGAGAGCTAGAGCGAGAGCGAGAGAGGGGGCGGCGGTGGGGTACGGTCCTGCGGAGGTTTTAATTCGAATAAATCCAACCTGACGAGGGGGCGGCCTTTTAAAATTCCAGTGATAACGGACCGGACCTACGGGACTCATCAAGCCGGCAGACGAGCAGGCAGGCACGGCACAAACACCACGGTGCACGTTTACACTCTACTATAAATATATATGTACGTACATTCTGGTGTCTAGTTTGTGTTTATCGACTCCCATCTGAAAAGTTTTGTATTGAGTTCACAAATATACATATTGTTACAGTATGCTTTGCCGGAAGGCCGGAAAATATATTATTGAGAGATAAGCATATTATCGAGTAAAAAGCAGAAGCTATAATTGTATTCGGGGAAAAAAAAGTATATTCATACTTACATTGAATCTATTTGAATACATTCACCGTTACAACCTTATAAAGCATTATCGTAATTAACATTCTAGCGCGATGCTGTGAGCCCAGGAGTAGGAGGCCGCCACTTATCAGGATCTAAGCAAATCAACTTCCTCTTTCGATATATTTGTTACCGATTGAATGGGAGTGCTCCACTAAATAGTTACTGGTTGCTTCCATACAGGCTGCGTGGTGCTATCTGGTGAGTACCGTTAGGAATTTGCTTTACGATTCGTCCATAAGGGCGGTGATACCGCTCAGATCAAAACAGGACAAAAAAAAAGAAAGTTTTACTGGACCACAGTTCAGACCGAATCAAACCAGAATTTAGCGTTAGATTCCAACTCGGACGGAATCGAATCGAAATTGGACTAGCATTGGATCACAATCGAGACTGAACGAAACCAACATTGGATTAGCATTGGGCTACAACTCAGATCAAATCGAAGTGAAATTGGACGTGTATTGGACCACAACCCAGACTTAACCCGAACCGAAGGGATATTGGATGAGTATTGGACTACAACCGAGATGTAATGGAATCGACATCGGAGGAACATTGGATTTGTGAGTTATAGGTCCATGTGATGTCTTAGTCACGCGCCCACGTTGGCAGGCGGACTTAGTGCGCGGCGTCGCCGCTAGAGGTCTCACTGATGTTTTTAAGTTTCTCGCAAGTGTTTGCTACAGTCAATGCTCCAATATATACAAGTTTCAAGCATTTTCTGGTATCTTTCAGGGTTTAGGGCCGGGATTGGCCATGCAGCCCTACTGATGAGTTTGTGGTCGACTCTGAGATGCAATTGGATCACAATTGAGACCGAACCGAAATTGGGGATAGCAGCATTAGATCACAACCCAGATCGAATCGAAGTTGAAGTTGGTGGGACTTGTTTTGGACTAGAATTGAGATGGAACTGCAGTGAACTTGGCTGAATAATGGATCACAACCCAGGCGGAACTGAAGGGAAGTTGGTTGTGTATTGGATCACAACCCAGGTAGAACCGAAGCGAAGTTTGTTGTGAATTGGATCACAACCCAGGCGGAACTAAAGGGAAGTTGGTTGTGTATTGGATCACAACCCAGGTAGAACGGAGGCGAAGTTTGTTGTGAATTGGATCACAACACAGGCGGAACTAAAGGGAAGTTGGCCGTGTTTAGACCACAACTGAGACGGAACCGATGTGAAGTTTGCTGTGTATTGGATTACAACCCAGACCGAACTGAAGTGAAGTTTGCTGTGATGGATCACAACACAGACCTAACTTTCGATCAAAAATTGGACGATGATCACAACCCAGACCGAACTGAAGGGAAGTTGGTTGTGATGGATCACAACCCAGACCGAACTGAAGGGAAGTTGGTTGTGATGGATCACAACCCAGACCTAACCCCCGATCAAAATTGGACGGATGATCACAACACAGACCGAACTGAAGTGAAGCTCGCTGTGATGGATCACAACCCAGACCTAACCCTCGATCAAAATTGGACAAACATCACAAACCAGGCGGAACCGACGTGAAGTTCGTTGTGAATTGGATCACAGCCCAGGTGGAACCGATGTGAAGTTGGCTGTATATTGGATGACAACTCAGACGCAAGTAAAGGGAAGTTTGCTGTGTAGTGGATCACAACCGAGACTGAAATTAGACTTATATTAGAAGTTTATTACATTTATAGTAGATGTTTATTACACTTATATTAGACGTTTATTAGACTTATATTACATGTTTATTACATTTATATTAGACATTTATTACATTTATATGAGACGTTTATTAGACATTTATTACACTTATATTAGATGTTTATTATACTTATATTAGATGTTTATTACACTTATATTAGACGTTTATTACACCTATAGTAGAGGTTTATTAGACTTATATTAGATGTTTACTAGACGTTTATTACACTTATATTAGATGTTTATTATACTTATATTAGACGTTTATTAGATTTTATTAGACTTATATTAGATATTTATTAGACATAAACTAGACTTAACCTAGTTATAATTAATGCTATCTAGAGTAAAGTGGTGTTGCCTGTATTTCTAGGTGGTTGAAGTATATTTAATATGTTGACTGCCAAAATTGCAAATTTTTTACTGTTTCACTACACGTTGTTAAAAATGTTTATTATAGTTATTCTCGTGAAAATAAACATGTCTGTAAATAGATGTTCGAGTGTCACCCGAATTCGCGTGATATGGCAGTCAACGTGTTAAGCGGTTTTGTGTGCATTTGAGTGGGTTTTGACGGTTTTGAGTGTATTTCGACGGTTTTAGAGGGTTTTGAGTGCATTTGGACGGTTTTAGACGGTTTTGAGTGCATTTCTCGATGTTTTGATGGTTTTGAGTGCATTTTAGACGTCTTTAGACGGTTTTGAGTGCATTTGGACGGTTTTAGAGGGTTTTGAGTGCATTTTAGACGGTTTTGGAGGGTTTTGACTGTATTTAGACGGTTTTGAGTGCATTTAGACGGTTTTAGAGGGTTTTGAGTGCATTTGGACGGTTTTAGACGGTTTTGAGTGCATTTCTCGATGTTTTGATGGTTTTGAGTGCATTTTAGACGTCTTTAGACGGTTTTGAGTGCATTTGGACGGTTTTAGAGGGTTTTGAGTGCATTTTAGACGGTTTTGGAGGGTTTTGACTGTATTTAGACGGTTTTGAGTGCATTTAGACGGTTTTAGAGGGTTTTGACTGTATTTAGACGGTTTTGAGTGCATTTAGACGGTTTTAGAGGGTTTTGAGTGCATTTTAGACGGTTTTGGAGGGTTTTGACTGTATTTAGACGGTTTTGAGTGCATTTAGACGGTTTTAGAGGGTTTTGAGTGCATTTTAGACGGTTTTGGAGGGTTTTGACTGTATTTAGACGGTTTTAGAGGGTTTTAGATGGTTTTAGACGGTTTTGTCTGCATTTTAGACATTTTAGACTGTTTTAGATGGTTTTAGACGGTTTTGACTGCATTTTAGACGTTTTAGATGGTTTCAGATGGTTTTAGACGGTTTTGTCTGCATTTTAGACGTTTTTAGACTGTTTTAGACGGTTTTGACTGCATTTTAGACGGTTTTAGATGGTTTTAGACGGTTTTGACTGCATTTTAGACGTTTTAGACGGTTTTAGATGGTTTTAGACGGTTTTGACTGCATTTTAGACGTTTTAGACGGTTCTAGATGGTTTTAGACGGTTTTGTCTGCATTTTAGACGTTTTTAGACTGTTTTAGACGGTTTTGACTGCATTTTAGACATTTTAGACGGTTTTAGATGGTTTTAGACGGTTTTGTCTGCATTTTAGATGTTTTTAGACTGTTTTAGATGGTTTTAGACGGTTTTGACTGCATTTTAGACGGTTTTGACTGCATTTTAGACATTTTAGACGGTTTTAGATGGTTTTAGACGGTTTTGTCTGCTTTTTAGAGGTTTTGTCTGCATTTTAATGGTTTTTAGACGGTTTTGACTGCATTTTAGACGGTTTTGACTGCATTGGAGGCAGACCAAACCGGTTTTTCCTGCGCAGACCAAACCGGTTTTGCTTGCAATTTAAGGCAGACCAAACCGGTTTTGCCTGCATTTACCCCATAAAACAAGACCATGTCTGGGTTAGGTCTGGGTTAGGTCTGGGTTAGGTCTGGGTTAGGTCTGGGTTAGGTCTGGGTTAGGTCTGGGTTAGGTCTGGGTTAGGTCTGGGTTAGGTCTGGGTTAGGTCTGGGTTAGGTCTGGGTTAGGTCTGGGTTAGGTCTGGGTTAGGTCTGGATTAGGTCTGGGTTAGGTCTGGGTTAGGTCTGGGTTAGGTCTGGGTTAGGTCTGGGTTAGGTCTGGGTTAGGTCTGGGTTAGGTCTGGGTTAGGTCTGGGTTAGGTCTGGGTTAGGTCTGGGTTAGGTCTGGGTTAGGTCTGGGTTAGGTCTGGGTTAGGTCTGGGTTAGGTCTGGGTTAGGTCTGGGTTAGGTCTGGGTTAGGTCTGGGTTAGGTCTGGGTTAGGTCTGGGTTAGGTCTGGGTTAGGTCTGGGTTAGGTCTGGGTTAGGTCTGGGTTAGGTCTGGGTTAGGTCTGGGTTAGGTCTGGGTTAGGTCTGGGTTAGGTCTGGGTTAGGTCTGGGTTAGGTCTGGGTTAGGTCTGGGTTAGGTCTGGGTTAGGTCTGGGTTAGGTCTGGGTTAGGTCTGGGTTAGGTCTGGGTTAGGTCTGGGTTAGGTCTGGGTTAGGTCTGGGTTAGGTCTGGGTTAGGTCTGGGTTAGGTCTGGGTTAGGTCTGGGTTAGGTCTGGGTTAGGTCTGGGTTAGGTCTGGGGTTAGGTCTGGGTTAGGTCTGGTTAGGTCTGGGTTAGGTCTGGGTTAGGTCTGGGTTAGGTCTGGGTTAGGTCTGGT